>OY751334.1:10000000-14800000 GCA_963564715.1 Catocala sponsa | reverse complement strand
CCAAGCGCAGGGCACGCTGCGATAGCGGCGGTAAGACCCATGATGGAGGAGTGGCTGGAGGGACGACATGGTGTCCTATCATATTGGCTGACACAGGTACTCTCGGGGCACGGGTGCTTCAGGAAGTACCTGTGTCGTATCGGAAGAGAAGAGATGTCCCAGTGCTATCACTGTGAGGACTGCCTCGAGGACACAGCGCAGCATACGCTGGACGAGTGCCCAGGCTGGGCCAGGCCTAGTACACTCCATGTACTTACGCGCGATAACTACCTACTGGCCGTTGGACATTCTGATATCCAAATGCAGTGGGTTGCCGCTAGCCGAGTGGCGCGTACCTACGAACCTATCTGTATGCGCTCGCTAAAATTTGTTTAGAGACCGACAACAACCGACTGTTGAATTATTTCAGACATTATTGAAGTAATATTGTCACTAAAATAAAATGACTTCTGTTTCTGGAAATGTGTGTGCGGTACCTGGATGTACATCGAGCAAGAGACGGAACAAAGATCTTTCTTTTTTTTATTTACCTACTGACTAAGAAAGGTGAGTTGCTACTTAAATTATTGTTTTCATTGAATAATAACGTTTTTAAAATGAATGATAACGATATTTAATCCATTGATATATAAAAACCCTAGATACACAATCCCGTACAAAACTTACACTTATAACTGTCCTCAGTTGCTTATAAGTAGTTATATTACCTATATAAACCTTCATGAATGCAAATTAAACCTTAACAACTTAACTTTAAGTTGAATATACAAGGCTATCTAAAAAAGGTAATAACATTTTACGAACAGAGTTCGCGAGAATCAATGGAGTCGAATATTGTTTTTATAAATTTTAATGTATATTAATATTCTGACGTAATTATGTAGAGTTTATAAAATGCATGTGAATGTGTGTTTTTAACACATATTTGTTTTTACTTTTACCTTAATATATAATAGATAATTAATACGCACGTAAATTATATTACGAGTATGTTTCATTGCTGTTTATATATTTGGTTGCCCGACTTTGAAATTATACGTGTTTGAACATTACGCGACTGATTGTACATACAAATTAGAGTAACATAAAACGATAAAACGAGAGAAAAAATTAAGATTTCAAACTTGAAAAGATACGACATAATAAGATTTTTAATTTCCTTGAAATAAATTGAGTTTATTGTATAATGTTCTTTTTGACGGATTTTAATTTTTTTCGTATCTTTCTTTGTTATATTATAATGCAATCTTATCTTGATATATCTCTCGATAATAGATTTAATAGTATTATTTACATGATTGTTGTTTGTTAATATGGCACTTTGAAGAATATAAGCTTACTCCCAAAAATTATGATAAGTGTTGTTGTTGCTGTGCTTGCTTGTGATCGTTGCTGTGCTATGAACGATATCCATTTTGCACATCGCACGGGATTTCAAAGAAAGCTGAAATCCAACATAAGTATGTAGATAAATTTTATAAATATCCCACTATAAGGATACCGTAAAGATTAAGCGGATACTATTATGGTTTGTAACAAAACAAGTCTAGTAATAAATAATATATACAATCGCATTATCAATTTAAATCAAATAAAATATATTAATTTTTAATAAGTAACAGCGTCTCTATTAATATTAGAACAGAGTCAACGTATAACCCGGACTAATCAAGTAGAAATACAATAATATGATTAATACGTTTAGTAAGTGTTCATTTAAATGAGCCGTGTTATATGGTCGCTCTTCGTTACGAAATAAACCGAAAAAATATATTTTACGTTGATTCCTTGACGCAATAATCAGTATTATAATATAATTATAATAATAACATTATTAGTTACCGAAAATATGAAACACCGTCCTTTTTTAATGTCCTGGAAGTGTGATTTTACAAGTTTTAAACGAGCTCTGCGACATGTTTACTCTCGGAGCGATCAAACGGTACTAAATTAAATGAGCACCCAAATGTTCAAGTGGGTGCTCATTTGGTGAGGACGTTTTTTGACGCTGATTGTGTATCTAGGGTTTTTATACATCAATGATTTAATCACAATAATTATATTAAATATTTATTTTTAAGTAGGTATCGTACAAATATTATAAATTTGAAAGCTTGTGAAAATGATGTTTGTTACTCAATTACGCCAACTCATTACGCCTACTTCAATCAATTTTTAGGTATACAGACAGACCATAACCCAGAAAAGGTTTATATAATAATATTATATATTTTTTTTTATCTAGGGAGGCAGTCCTAGCGTTTTTGCTTTTGCTTCAAGGCCGAGCGACCGCGCGGAACTGTGAACCGATAGCAAGCTTACGCCTGAAAAAATACGGTCCATTTTCGCGCGCAGCAGTAAAGAGTAGGCTATTATAAAATGCAAGTACCAACATTTCTTAGAGTGAACTATTACGAAGTAACTATTTAGTAATCTGTGCCTGGGCGGAAAAGCGCCGTGACCTCATCGCGGCAGTCGGGGTGGAACGTCTCTCGCTACCGGCCATAGTAGAGACTACGGTCGCGAGCGAGAGCGCATGGGTAGCCGCCGCCCCCTATTGCGAGGTAGTAATGTTCGCTAAGGAGGTGGCGGAAAGGGAAAGGGAGGCGAACACCAGCCTCCCGGCCCGCAGTCGACGCACCGGGCGCCGAAGGGCGCTAAACGATCTCTGGCCCCCATGAATGCTGGCCTGGGGCGGCAGGCTAGGGCAGTCTGACGTCCGTGCAGAAGCAGCCCTGAGACGGCGGCGCGTAGTGTTTCGCGCGCGCCTTTTAATGAAGTCTAACCAAAAATTTGACGAGACCGCCATAACTAAGTGGCGGCCCAAATCTGCCGGGGCTACAGGATGAATGCAAGAGAGGTCCCTGCGCCCTGGCCACAGATTGCGAGAAGGAACACTGTGGTAGGACCGGGATGTCGCCATCTTTTCCCGGGCGAGCCCGACATTACCCCTCCGCCACCCTTGCGTAGGGGAAAGTAGTCAAAGCATACCCCACGTTAAAAAAAAAGGGCACAGACCGCTGGGATTAAAAAGGTGTAATTATTGTAGTTTTAGTTTCCAGTCCTGCTTTGTATTTGTTATTATTATAATTTTATTAATAGTATCCTGTGCCAGAAGGATTACCCATAGTGCGGAAATTGAATTTTAAAATATAAACATCGACTAAATCTTCCTTTTCACATGAAGTAGGTAACAATATACAATCTCGGATAAGGTAAATCTATGTAGGTAGGTGAAATCCAATAAACATGTTGATCCATATTTATAAAGGTAATAAAATTATTCTTGTAAGAGTTGGTACGTCAATTGCAAATGTTTTTAAATTAGATACATTGTTTCCTCCTTGTAATACCAGTGGTACTTTGCTTGTATGTCTCTGTACTTTTGCGAATCTTATAATTAGGTAGACAAACTATACCTAGCGGTTTTATCCGCGATAAATAGTAATTAGGTATAGTTACATCTCCGCCCTGTAGGTAGTAGCGTAATGTTTATAGCCTTCCTTAAAAATTGGCCGTCTAACGTAAAAAGATTTTCACTGAACTTTATGTCTGCAGGTTACATAATCAAATTCTTTAGATGTAAAATATAGTATAGACATATTGAAGAGAAAATAAACATGAAAGAAAAACAAATGAAGTAGTGTTACGTATGGTTAATCCGCAAAGACAGTTGTTGAGAACGATACATAACAGTAGAGGAAAG
Source organism: Catocala sponsa (assembly GCA_963564715.1). NCBI lineage: Eukaryota > Metazoa > Arthropoda > Insecta > Lepidoptera > Erebidae > Catocala > Catocala sponsa. The sequence goes on along the minus strand of OY751334.1, from coordinate 14,796,294 downwards.
TTTATTGTCAACTTGATATAGCACGATGAATTTTTAAAACCATCTTGAAAGGAGATAAACATCCAGACGTACGTTTGTCCACCAGGTCAAGGAAAATTGGCAGTGGAGTAGTATCGAAAGTTAACCTTTATAAAAGCAGAAGACAGAGATATGTGGCGATTACTTCGCCCACAAGAGCTACGTTCTTAAATTAAAAAGAGAGTATTATTTCTATATTGTTTGATGTGTGCTTAGTTAGTTGCTGTAAGTGGAAGATGCGTAAAACAGTTCGATTGAGATGCGGTCTTATCCTAGAGATACTCGCATCTAAATGGCTTTTGCCTTGTCTACCGTCATGACTAGAAATGCCACAATTAAGTACTAAAGAAGGCGATATCTCGTTAGCAGAAATCAATGGTGCTTGAACTGGCGTCACAGCAACTCAATTTTGCGAAGTTGGAAACGTGCGACTGATAACTTTGTTAATGCAAACGTGTTTAGTTTACGGTAATCGCTTATCATCAAAAGGGATTGTTTGCCACGAAACTATAGTATAATAAATGCGAATGTTAATTTGTTTATTTTTTTTGTTTGTTTGACTTTCACGTCTTAACTAGGTACTCGACCGATCATCATCAAAGGAGATATGCATCAAACCCATACAACTTCGGCCTCGCATGGACAAAAATGAAACTGTATGTTTTACGAAGAACTATTAGTAATTTCAACATGCTATCTAGTTGGGTTTCAGATATATAAGGCATCCAAAATGTACAGAATTGCTCCGGTGATACTTTGGCATAACGCAATTTTTCAAAATGAATGTATTAATTATACTTGTTTCTGTCTAAAAACCTAGAATAAGTTTATATAGCTGGTTTACAGAGCTCACTAGGGTAAAACAAGTTACTTTACTGAGCTCAGGTAGCCAGTGCTCACTCTGCAAAGCAAGCGCCTATCAAATAACTATAGTTACTATTCATTTATTGTTAAAGCTTAATTAATAGTCCAAGAAACAAAGGCTTAAACAATAGTATATTTTGGTATTAGTTTATTAGTCTCCAACCACTACATTACCTTCATTATGACTAAACATACTATCGAGGTGTGGTGCAGGAGATGCTACATTATTTTGAAACCTTGCCCAACATAAATACCATATGATGGACATTATATATGTGCACAGCAGACTACTGTTCTTCTGCCTACTATGCAGTTACAGTAATGCTGTTATCAATTAAAATGTACACATATGTAGTATACTTTACGGCTTACATGTCTGGATTGTATTTTGCCTCTTAAAATCCAGGCATTTGTACTTTATAGCTCTCTCATAACATTGTCACATCACGAATGATAAATGACAATGAAGATCGAGTGTCCAACGAAAAGTGTTACCACTACCACATATTGAATAATGCCATTACATTGAATTGGTCAATCTATTGATTAGTAAAATAAATCACAACATTAATAAATTGATACTATTACATCCCTGTTTATTAGTAAAAACTTAATTTAATATAAATAATAATGTTTCGTAATAATTTCACTTCTTATAAAAAATATCTTTTGTTCAACACTGGCAATGTTGTCCCAACCCACAATGGTTTACTGAATCAATAAAGAAAACGATGGCGACAAATAAAATATTATGAGACATTTTTACAATAAATTATATTCTTGTCCATTAAGGCCGTAATTTGCATACCTCCTTTCGCATAGATACACATTGTCAGGGTTACAGTAAAGGACATTGGGGTACCATTCATCCAGAAAAACTTCTGTTCCCTAGGGACACCAAGTAATTGTAGTAAAAATGGATGACAATAGGAGCTAAAGTCATTTCTATCTATAAGGAAAAATGTTCTGAGTACAAGTAATAGGTACTTACGTAAAGTACTTATAATCAGTCTTAATACACGCAATAATTCGATCGTTCTAAAACACTAAATGCTAACAATAAACATAATTGAATCTACGAGTGATAAAGGCCAATATAATTAGCTCTAGCGTCAATTACCGACCGCTCATTCAAATTGTGTTACGTGGGACGGAGCCAGCCTACTCATTTTTCTACATACATCGGACAAATTTGAATCTTAAGCAATCTAACCATACATAGAGCATAAAAAGCACCTAAAAATGAATTGAGATATCGTTTGTAACATTATTAGTTGCCTTCAGTATGTTTAAGACTTGGGCAATGAACCGGACGAATTTTGTGATCCTTTAATCTAAGCCTTTTATATTTTAAGAGAGTTATTTCTTCCATTGGCATCGGTCTAGTGACGTAAGTGGTTGTCATGAAGACCCGTGTTTAAATCCAAGGTATTCTAATTATTTGTTACGCTTTCCCTTCTTAACTACTCGACTGACCATAATAAAATTTCGCATAGTTACATACTGTCAGGGATCCAGAAAAGGACATAGCAATTTATTGACAAAATCTAGATTAACGCAAACAAAGCCGCGGGCAAAATCTAGTAAGGATACAATTATCAGGTTATTCTGCCTTGTATTTTATATTAGCAACCATGAGTCTAAAACTGTTTCCATAAAAGGCGATCACGCTAACATAGCTGCCGAAATGTATTAACCTAAACCCATGACCGTGATGTTAAATTATGCCTACTAGTATAGGAATATTTTGATATGATGTATGGACGTTTGTAACTCAATCATGCGTGAATCATTTAACGAGGATGAATGATACTTGGCACATAGTTACCATGACCTGAATACTTTTTATTACGGTATAAGTTCCCCTAGGATTAATGCTAGCAAGTCCGCAGTTTTTTATAAATGCTAATGTGGGTTTGGTTTTTACGCTCTCACGTCGTAACTACTCATCCGATCATTATGAAATTTTACATACACGTTGTATGGAATGTACTCCATACAACGTGTAGGTATGTAAAGTTTCTGTAGAAAAGAACATAGGGGACCGGGTTTAATCCAGAAATAAGTACTGTTGCCGAGGGATAGCTAATAACAACATATATATGCACTTAGATTTTATAGCATAGATAGAAACTAATCACGCGTCTCATATTTCTTGTGTCCACGAAAGTTGTTCGAGGTAAACGTACAGCGATATCGTCTTTCGACAAAAATGTTGTGGCTTTGGATCTGATATCCATTCACGTATCCCAGAAAGCAAGCAGAAGTGTATTACATTCACATGGCAAAATAGGCGATGTTTGTATGTATAACAAGGAAATAACTTAGTTATTCCTAATAGTTGATCTGTTCAAGAGATATTCATAAAATCGCCAAAATCTCAAAATTATGTAACTAATTTGTATCTAAATATTATTTGCTCTTTAAAAAGTCAACTTTTATTGTTAGAATTCGCAATAATTTACTTAGGAAAATAACATAAAATTTCAGAGTACCTATATCACCCCATTCTAGTCGATACTTAAACAACACTAGGTACCAGGTGACTTGGTAACTTCCGTGAGCCATAAAATGACCAGGCGCAATTTTGATAGTGATGTAGGTAGGTAATGCTTGTTTCGATATTTAAATAATAAATAAATAATGTTTAAAGTTTGAAATTGTTATAATTTTTTTTATAAGTAAGTACTCAATTTATTTTGATCCGAGGATATTAATTATTTTTCAGATATACATTACGCTCCATAAATATGACCACACCTTTCTGTTACACGCTGTATCATCAAAAATAATATGAAGCACTCAATACTCATATAATTTTGGGATAATACCCAACATTTGTTTCACATTGTATGTATCAGCTTTGTACATACACAGCCAAGACAAAGATGACTGATGGTCGTTTGACGTGTATCGACCACAGGGTCGATACACGTCAAACGACCATCAGTCATCCATCAGTAGGTAGTATAATTTTGACAAATAAAAACACCTACCGAATGGTAAAATCCTAGTTTGTACGTGATAATATGTGAGTTCATACAATGTTTATACCGGATGATGCATTGACGTACAGGTCGATCCGCGGTTAATTCCAGAATACGTTACGTAATTTAAATTCATATAATTATGTAAGTACACTAAATAAAGACCCGCAACTTTGTTTGCGTTTCTTGCAAGCTATCTTCGTATAAAATTATGTTAAAATCGGTTTAGCGGTTTAACTGGCAGTATCGAACAGACAGTTAGTAATGTATAAATGCAGATTTAGATCTGTAAAGAATTAAAGATTAAGGGTCCAGTGGCATGAGATAAGAACGTTTATTCCAAAGGGAAAAATATCGCAGATCTTCTTGATCTGACTTTTTCGTTAGTATTCACCATAGTTAAGTCGCACGCAAAAGTAACCACACTAAGATGAATTTGCTTACTTATTACATTACCGTGATAGACACACACACGTAGGTACACATTTTGTGCACATTGTACAATTTTTAATATGAGTGAGCGTGATAATGATAATACTATATTTATAATTCAGACGTCAAGTTGACATTGTGTGTCAGATGACAACTTAACATCCAGAAGGTTGACCATAATTAATCGTCCTAGGGACGCGCTATGGTTTAATCTAGATCACGGGGTCTGAAGCAATTGACCGGCTGGACAAAGTTGTTGTAGACTTTTCTTTATGTAAAGAAAGCAGTAGCGTAGCGACGTAGAGACTCTTAGCCAGGTAGACGGCTGCAATAGCACCTACCATATTACAAAGGACTTAAACTTAGCTGATGTATTCTGCGTATAGGACAACACTGCCTCCCGGCATGGTGTACAAGCATGATGCTATAATAATATGCAACGATTGAAGAGGCGTTTGATTACCGTGGTCACAGCATATTTAAATTACCAACTAGCGATAATTTTATTATAACAACTGGTACAATTACTGGGTAGTAATAAAATAGATGGACGTTATGCTGAGAAATTCTCTACCAGTTTGCCTTGGGCGTTATACAAATAGGTGCATTAATAAAAATCAATAGGAACTACATATTATGTTAACAGAACTACATTGTCATACCTACGTGTCTGTAACGTTGGTGGTTTTATTTGTTATAATTATTGTATACTCAAAATAACACTTGTTTAGGTACTAGTGACGCGAGTTATGTTCACATCAAACAAACTCTGTATATGATAGTTCAACTCTAAATAAAAATTCTAAGTGAAAATAAGCACGTTGTTTTTTTTTCTTCAATTAAATATAAATTAATAAGTTTATTCCGCCGCAGTAGGGCGCTTACAATTTACTGTCTATCGTACATTGCTATTAACGTATATAAACGTATATCTTTACCATCGACAATTTAAAATTCATACACCGTGGGCCACGGTCCGTGACACATACATGTGCTGTGCATGTGCACTTATGTGTGGTGTTTAGCAAAATAAGTCTCTGAAAATTTGTAAGTTAATAAATCCTAATACTAACTAATATTATAAATGCATATTATTATTATTTGAGTTTGTTTGTTTGGTACGCTTACGCCTTAACTACTCGACCGATCATCATAAAATTTCGCCTCCACGTTGTTTGAGGTACAGAAAAAGACATACAATACCTTAAAAATACTGTGCACTAAGAATACAAATTTATTGACAAAATCTAGATTAACGCAAGCGAATCCGTGGGCTAGTAGGTACTAAAGCTGCAACTACTATATGCTACTCAATTATGCTTCGTAGATGGTATTACAGCCTTATAAAGGTACCAGAATTAATTTGAAAATATATAGATATTATTAAAAATAAATTGATAACGCCACCTAAACTACGATCGTAGTAACTAGAAATTCGTATTTACTAGGTATCTAAGTTTCCATGCTTCCGGATGACAGGCGTAAGTATGCAACATTCCTTATTAAAAAGAAATCTTATTGTTAAAAATTGTATTATATTGCGTGGACCCGTTACAATCTACAATATGCCATCGATTAGACAGTAAACAATAAAATAATATTTACCGGAAGATTAATTTATGTCAAAAACTTTCGCTCAGTTTACTGTTAGTTGCTGGATAACACCTTTGGTAGGTTCAGATTTGGGTGGCTAAGCAATTCAAACCACGAGGACATTTCCAATGCGATCTATCGACGCAGGCGACGCACCGACATGAGAACAAACTCCAAGTAACGTCATAAACGGGTTTTCTAGTAATGCGGTAATTTGTCATACGCAGTGGAGTGTCAATAGTCAATGCGTCATGGTTTGACTGTCACCGATATCAGCCTACTTTCTCTCTTTACGTAAGGCAAAGGCATAGCTAATAATGCCTAATAATTACTACGGTACTACAATAGCCTATCTAAAACGACCATATTTTATGGTTTCAAGATTAGGCTGTACAGGTTAAGAGGTAGGTAAATTAAAATTCGATAGTTGTATTCGGTTGAATTTGCCCATACTAGAATGAGCTAGATAACTGCAATCAGTTATGACTAGACACCAAATGAACGCACAAGATATAGAGCAAGTTAGGCATTACTAACATAGTAAATAAGTTATATAAATTCTAACACAAATTATACGTACCTATTCTAGTATGCTGCGTGGAATTAATTAATATTATTATATTCTGTCAGGCTATAAGTAATGCTCAGGATGCTCGAAATTAAAGAATAAAATAGTCAATTGAAAATTACGCATATATATAAAAACGTACAAACATATACACGTCGAATTGATAACCTCCTTTTTCGTCGAAAAATGTCTACGTGGGTGGGACACTCGGAAAGTTCTGCGAAAATATATTTTTTATTAAATTTTTTCAAAGTACTCTCCAACAGCCTCTATACAAAGTTTTATAAATCTGAACCAGTTTTCGAAACACTTTTCCCAGTACGCCGTAGACATCTCGTTTACAGCCTGCTAGAACGTTGACAGCGCATCTTCCGGCGACAAAAATTGTATCCCTTTGAGTTGATGTTTTATTTATGGGAATAAAAAGTCAGACGGTGCTAGGTCAGGGCTGTAAGGAGGGTGACCCAGGAGTTTATCCGGCGTGCTGTCCAGGAAGTCCCTCGTTTTGAGCGCGGTGTGCGCGGGCACGTTGTCGTGGTAGAGCAGTAGCCCGCGGAGCCCTGTGTTTGGTCGCTTGTTGTTCACACCAGAGAAAACTTCTGCCAAGCATTTGGTAGTATCGGTTCGGCGTTTATGCTTGTTTGGTTTCGTAAAGGAATGGATACCAAGTAGCCAGTCAAATTGAAAAAGTTCGCGTTCAACATCTTCCCTCCGCTTCTATGTAGATCGCTTTACTTCAGTAGGCGTTAATTCGTTTTGAAACACCCAAACCGTCGACTGATGCATCGTTTCTGGATCGTATTGATAAATCCAGGACTCTTCATCTCCCTAGCCTTTATTATTCCCAAGTCACTTGGGGTCGGCTTTCTAGTCTAACCGGATTTGACTAGATATCAGTTTATACACGGAGCGGCTGCCACCTCACCTCCGCAACCCTAAGGCTAGACCAGTGTCAGGATATTACCTATAGGGCACTGACTTCCCAATAACGACTGCCATAGATATTCATGGCAGCCGGGACCGACGGCTTAACGTGCTCTCCGAGGCACGGAGCAGGCGATAATTGTCAATCAATACGCACATAATTTCGAAAAGTCATATAACTTCCGAATGTCAGAGGTGCGCGACGTGGGTTCGAACGCGAGACCCTCTGCTTTGCAGTCTGTTGGTCTCCCCACTGAGCTATCGGTCCAGGACTCATCACCTGTAATCATGTAGCAAACACGCCGAGACGTACCTGCTTCTATTTATCATATCACTGCACCATTCCACCCGGCCCTGCTTCTGAGCATCGGTGAGGTTGTGCGGCACCCAGCGTGAAACTATCCTCCTCACGCGAAGATGCACGTTTAGAATCTCGTGAAATCCGCCCGATCCAATCTGCAGTATGTGCTGAAGCTTCTGATATGTAACTCGCATATTGTCTAGGATTAAATGTTTCACTGCTAGCAAGTTTTCTTCCGTAACAACCGTCAAAGGGCGACCACTTCTTTCTTCATCCCCCAAAGCTAGTCAACCGCGCTTGAATTCGTTATACCAACGATACACGGTTGCCTTGAAAGGGCCTCCATCCATGAATGCCATTTGAAGTCTATCGTACGATTGGTCCGGTTTCAGGCGACACTTGAAATCGTAAAAATCATAGCGCGATGTTTCCGGCGCAGACTCATTTTTCAATGAGACACGACATTTTAATTAGCTCGCAAAAATGTGGAGGGAATTTTGGAATCGGAACGTAGCTATTTTTACTTTATAAGTAAAAATAGGTACGTTTAATCATACTATGCGTTTCAAATAAGAATAGGCGCGTCAATGACCTCGATCTGTCAAATGTTACTAGGAAACTACAGATAGCAACAAAAAATAATTTGCGTAAATATTATTTTTCGTTTTATTAGTAAACAAAAAATAATTTGCGTAATTATGACTATACTATTATGCGTTTTTTTAAGGAACAATAAACACCTATATTATTTTCTTGAAAATTTGAGTGCTGTCAGAGGTAAAATAACTATGAATAACTGGTATTGTCTATGATTTTTTGTTTAAATAAAGTAACTCTGTGACTCGTATCGAAAATGAATACCGGCAACGAGAGTTTATAGAAGACGATGATAATTTCAGTTTTGTTATAAACACAGATAACAACATTAATATTTTCTTTTAAATAACAGTCAGTAAAATATTTTTATGACCTAAATATTTTTTTAAAGGGGAAAGCAGCAGTGAGGATGATGATGGCGGTGAAGATGATGACTGTTCAAGCAGTGGGATGAGCGCAATCGAATAACTATGAGATTTAGATTAAAAATAAATATTATTTTAAAAATATCTGTTTTACTGACCCTACCTATTTTGTTAGATTTGACAGCTATGACGTCACAATATGGCGCGGGTTCATGCCTATTCTTATTTGAATCGCATAGTATTTTCAAAATATATTATAACTGGCCAGTCTTTCAAACATAAAAACATTTTTTCGCAACACTTTCTCAAAACAAGACAAAACTTATAAGCACCGGATCCCGTAGTGGTTGAAATGGTCGTCTCGCCAATACCACCGCGCCGAGTGTTGTGGGTTCGATCTCCACATAAGACAAGAATTTGTGTGATCCACAAATAGTTGTTGAGTCTGGTTGTTCTTTGTCTCTCACTACACAGAAATGATTCTTAGTGTGGGAGATTTTTTAAGTAAACAATAAAAAAGAAATTTTCTTTTTCTTTTACTACTAACCATTAACCTCTTTTATAATTTGCCACACTTCCTAACTCGATTTATATAACCTACGCTTATCTGTTCACACACAAATACCTACACCTTTATTACCCCATACAGGTAAATGTAACTAAATTATTTAGAAATACCTAGTTATAGTACAATAAGGCCATTTATTTTACAGCACCGATAATATAATTATTCTTGAACGAGGTCAAATCACTCAGTGCCTCACACGTACACGTCTTTGTATCCTCACTTGATAGTTTTACATATAAAATAAAAGGAAGAAACAGTCGAAAATCTCAAGTTACAATATTTTTTATACAATTTTAATTTAAAATTCGAACGATGTATGTAATAATAATAATAATAATAATGCGGACACAAGACAAAAATCCTAATGTAACACTCATTTGATTTTGTTTTCATTGTTTAAATCTTTATCACCTGATTACATTGACTGCTAAATGGTAACCAATTAACTAATTATGGCAGGTGTAGCATAGAAACGCTATTATAGATACCGAAATTAAGTCTTGTACCTACGCATTCGTAAAATATTAGTAAAATACTAAGATATTAGTAAAATATGATATTAGTAAAATACTAAGCATTTAGGTAATTTACATTTATCTGTGTAACTTTAATGGTATTTTTTACAACTCTCGCTCTAGGAATAATTTCTGTATCGCGGAGGGCTTTACAAACATTGAAACATTGGACCAAAGAACACCCAGACTCGGAACAACCATTTGTGGATCACACAAATTTATGCCCCGGGCGGAATGCGAACAAACAACACTTGGCGTAGTGACAGTGGCAAAGTAACCACTTTAACAACTACGCCATCCGTGTAGTACTTCAATAATAAGTAGGTATATGGCGTATTTTACAGATTAGTTACCGGCACACACTTGTCACAAACATTGTAATATAGGTTGGTATTGGCAAGCGTCGTAGAATTTTAGTACCATCTCAAGTTACGCACGTAAATAATCTTAAGTGTAGCTGTAAAAATGAGGTCTTGGTCAATTTGTTATTTCAGTAGTGACAAACAAGGCAATGTTTGAAATATACTCCTACTTTATTTATGAGAATTAGACAGATAGACGTAAAGTCAAATGATCCTGATGTCATAGGTACTACATTTTAAAGCTCACGTTAGCTCGCAACTCCGATTTTGCATTTTGAATGGTTAGCAGTTGTATTTTATTACCAAACCTGAATTGAGAATCTAACCTAGAATAATAACTATGGTAGGAGTGACGAGCCATTGACATATTTGTTTTTAAGTTTTTTGTCATACATATGCGGACAGAGTTAATAAAAATATTTATAAGTACTGATTTAATACATATAGAATGGAATATCAAATATGCTTTAAACTTCTATCGTATATTTAAATTACGTCAAACTTGATATCTAATTTAAACTTTTCTTTAGGGTAGTATTTAACGGCACAGTTAAAAAATACTAATTGCACAGCAAAATATATTTAAAGAGATCAAACTAAGTCGACGGAGCCACGCGAAGCGGGGCTCTTATTCTTGGGTGGGTTTAAAAAGGAACCTAACATAACCTAACCCTTCCAAGACGGAATGCAGTGATTTGAGGCGTATAGGTGCTCGTTATGCTGTACATACAATATTTGCTGTCCTATTAGTATTTTTGACGGTCATTATATTTAATCCCTTTTCTTTATAGTTTTATATAAAGGGCATAGTAGTTTATTTTTATCGGGTTTGTTTTTATTTCAATTTAAAACCTACTAAAGCTAGAAGTGTAAGCTAGCATATATGTACTCAGCTGCCGAGCTGAATATAATGTGTGCATTCAAACTGATACCAATGGGCTGTGGCTTGGTAGCCTTAGGTGAGTGCGTCTATGAATCTTATTCACGGGGTATAGTAAAGAAGGAATAATTATATATACGAGTCTGACGTCACGCCGACGCGCATGCAAAACAGACGCTCGACTAATAAATTAATTTTACCTACGGCTCTTGATTAAGGATCCATCACACGGGCCCTAACTAGGAATTTTCTTGGACTGCGCCTCACCTTAACTTGCTATAAACCTTATGCGTTTACCATACACAAACTTTTAACGGGTCGTTATTCTTGATCATGAAGAATCATTCCCCTGAGCCCAGCACGGTAAAAATATAAATATAAATACTGCCAGAAAGTTGATTCGAGTCTGTTTGTACCTAAAGTCTGTTTGTAGAGTTTGAATTTTGTCATGTGTGCGAGAGTCGTCATTTACAATAAAAGTTGTAATTTAAACTAAAACCACATATTCATTAAAAATCTAAAGATTGTTTATATAAATTGGCACGAGTCAAAGTATCATTAAGTACCTAAGTAGAAAAACGAATTCTTAATAATTTGCAACTGACTAACAATTGACGTTAGTCTGTGAACGTCATTGGCGTTCACCTAGTTGAAATTTTAGAAACTTATGATTAATACATACTTGTCGGGCAAGTCCGGCGCCGGTGATGACACCACGACGTCGCCGAGTCGCACGTGCCGAGCGTAATCCGTGTAGTGCGGTACACCGCCACCCACGCCAACTAAAAACACGTACTCCACCTGTGAATCGAATGTCTTATAAAATAAATCGCGTCATTATACCTGGTACTCTGCACCGACAAATTCAAGGTGAGACATGCATCGTTATACAAAAATAGACAAGTACATTTAGCCTCCAATTTATACATCCTACCACATTGATTTAAAATATATTTATCTTCTAACCGTATCATCTTTAGCCCCTCTATGCAATGAAGTGTTCCCCAAATTCAGTGTTATATATATAAATAACGATAGGGAAGTGTTTAGCGTTTATACTAATACACAAACATGTTACATCTACGCATGCGCTACTTTTAGATAGGTAAGTATGCATTCAATTCTGTTTTGTTTTAGATATCATAATGTAGCTCTCTCGTATTATTTTTCAAATATCTGCTTTCGCGCACCTCTGACTTTCAGAAGTTATATGACTTCAAAATTATGTGCGTATTGATTGACAATTATCTCCTGCTCCGTGCCACGGAGAGCACGTTAAGCCGTCGGTTCCGGCTGCCATGAACGTCTATGGCAGTCGTTATTAGGAAGTCAGTGCCCTCTAATATCAGGATATTAGAGGTTAACGATACCCTAAGGCTAGACCAGTGTCAGGACACTGGTATCATTACCCCTCGGGTTGCGCAGGTCAGATTGCAGTCGCTTTGTGTAAAAACTGATACCCGGTCAAATCCGGTTAGACTAGAAAGCCGACCCCAAGTGACTTGGGAATAATAAAGGCTAGGGAGAAGAGAAGATCTGCTTCCCTTATATTTTTCATCGCCTTGCTATTTTATTTTCACCATTCTAACGAATACTATGTAAATAGATATGCTCAAATGTACCACTCTCAATACATCAATGAAATCGGATCAGTCGCTACGCACATTCGCAAACAAAACGTTGTTATAAAAGTCTACTAATGTATTTATTATATTATGTACCTATAGATAGATATGACAGCTATTTCAGTTTTAGTACACTATCATTTCGCATTAACAAGACAATAATCCCAATCATAAATTTAATACTAAGTAATTGATAAGGATACAATTAGGAAGCGAAGCCAACATTAAGTCGCAGGGAAATCGTTATAACTATCTTTTACAACGCAAAATTATATATTTGGCAGTAATAAGACTAGTTATAAAAATTGAGAAAAGCCCGGTTCATTATTTCGACGGTGTAATATTATGCCTTTTACTGTTCACTCTTAATTCTACAATTTCTCTTATATAAACTCATCAAAGCCCTGTGAAAGCCTGCTTGATCTAGACTAGATGAATATATAACTAAATGGATATAATATAGTCGATCTTGATGGAGCGATTTAGTGAGACAAGCCAGCCGTTTCGGCATATATGAAGGCACGGCCAATGATCTGGATATTTTTTGATATAGAACAATATAAATACGATCCAAACCAGATACCGCACGCATCATATGGCAACTAAGTTATTTCAGTATAATTCCCCTGAGCTAATTTAGTCCTTAGCGTAAGCAAACACACATACCGATCAGATGCAATCATTGCTATTTCACGGATGGATACAAAATAGAAATGAAGGCCATATTTATACTCTCTCATAATATTAATGGGATTAGGATCGATCGGAATGACGATTTCGAGTTTAATATGATTTCTCTGGTTTCGCGAGGGATACACATTCATGATTTTAGCACAATAGATTTAGCAAAAACAGTTACCTACTTAAATACAAGACAAATCTCAATAGATTAGAATAATTCTAATCTGGCTATTGATTATTCTTTTGAGTTCTTATTTATTTAAATATTTTACTAACTACATTCTCATGAAAAAACGTCTTGATATATAAATTTTATTGCCTTTTATTAAAGTAATTATTTTATTTGTTACGATTATTAAGTACTACACCGAATGGTTTAGCATCGAAAAAGGTGTTAGACAAGGATGTGTAGCGTCACCTTGGCTGTTTAATCTATACATGGACAATTGTTTGAAAGATTTAAAAGATTGTGAATAGGGATTAAGAATTAATGAGTTACTTGTCAAATGTCTTCTTTATGCCGATGACCAAGTAATACTTGCGTCATCAGCGGAAGAGTTGCAGGCGATGGTAACTATTATGCATGGTGCTTTTGAGAGTAAAGGAATGAAAATAAATGTAAGCAAGACGAAAGTAATGGTATTTGAAAAGGAAGAGTGCGTGACGATGTGTACTATTATGATTGATGGAGAAAAAGTGGAGCAAGTGAATAAGTTTGTATATTTGGGTACTTTGTTTACAAGGAATGGTAAACATGAGGGAGATATTGAAAGGAGAACGATTGTTGGCAACAAAGTGAATGGAGCTCTACGCGCTTTTATGAACAGTCGAATTGTATCCGAAAAGGCACGTTTGGCTGTTCATAGAGGATTATTAGTGCCCACACTTATGTATGGAAGTGAAAGTTGGGTATGGCAAAAGAAGCATGAGAGCAGAATAAATGCTGTAGAAATGAGAGCGCTGAGAAGCATATGTGGTGTTACTATGAAAGATAGAATAAGGAATAGTATGATTAGAGAGAGATGCGGCATGAAAATGGATATAGTGAAAAGAACAGAAAAGGTATGTTAAGCTGGTTTGGACGTGTAGAAAGAATGGACGAAGAAAGACTGACTAAGAAAGTTTATAAGGGTAGTGTGAATGGAACAGTCGCAAGAGGAAAACCTAGGCGAACGTTTCTCGATCAGATCGGAGGCGTTCTGGACAAAGGCCACGTTAAAAGCTCCTTGAACCGACGGGCGTTTATGAGGAATGTGATGAAAGTGAATGAAGTCAGAGAAGTGTGTCAGGATCGTAGCAAATGGACATCCGTAGTCCCTGCCTACCCCTCTGGGAAACAGGCGTGAATCTATGTATGTTTGTATGTATTAAGTACATTGAGTAATATAGAGTTAGAAAGAAATATTTTATTTATGAATTACTTATTTTACTTATGTAATGTTAGGACCGTTTGTGTTTTATGTTAACATAAGTATAATACATAAGGTGTACATAATATGGTTATTAATGTGGGCAAAACAGGCGTATTTGGAAATAATTGATGCTTAAGTAGGCGTTAAATAAATCCGCACGCGTAAGACAACAAAATAGATTAGAATTAGAAGCCTCCAAAATCACTACATTAAGCGAAATAAACGATTGTCCATTTTATCATTTTTGTCTTAATTTGTTATTTTATTATGCGTACATATTCGTGCATGTATATGACTATCTAGTCCAGAGGTTCCCAGACATTTTTCTCATAGACCACTTTCAAAATTTAGCTGGTTCCGGTGCGGATCCCCTGCAGCTAAACAAGTTCATGCAAATAAATACTTTTAGCAAATCTCTACGAGCTTTTTTTTTGTAAATCTCTACCTAACAATTGAAAAACCACTGGTACTGAATATGGAATATGCAAGTTTTTACAAGTAACAGTCGCTGAGTTTTTCGAACAGTCGGTGAAGTCACATTTAAGATTTTGTTCTTTACTATCGAAAGCAAATACATTTTCGTGGACACGCGCTTACGAATTGTGCACCCCTTTTTTTGGCACGCCAACGTAGACCCCCGTCGAGTCTCCCGTGGACCCCTTGAGGTCCAACTGTTCCCAAAGTGGAACTAATGATCTAGTCAATCATAAAAATAATTATAACGTGTAAATTGGTTATTTTTAACCAATTATAACGTAATTTGAAATATAAATACGCAGGTGCATATACCGCGTATGTTCCTGAAGAAATAGTAATAGCTAGTTGAGGAAATATTGTCTTCTGTTTACGCGAATGTTATTCATTGAAATTAAACTACTATATACGGATTTTATCGCGTTGTTTATTTGACACTGTTACAAAATTTTTTGAAAAACTGTTACACTACTATAATCACTATTAAACTTTACAAATTTTTAAGCTAATTAAATTATTGAAACTATTAAAACTATTTATACTATTACTATACTATTATACTATTTAGATTTATTTTTTACACTTTCCCCGACGTTTCGGTTGCTTTTCAGCAGCCATGGTCACGGGGAGACTAAGATGGTAGTTGTCTCAATGTTCCAGTGTAGTTATTTCAAAGTACCCGAACATAATTTAATCATGGGTGTTTCTATTTACGCAGAATGAGCTCAAAGTATCATGAAGTCTAGCTGTGGTTTGCTTCTTCTTGGGTTTGACTATTTGAATTACTGGATCCCAAGCTGGTGGTACACTCCAACCATCTTCTCTATTGAAATTAGGATGTTTCTTGATTTCAATAGCCTCGCGAAGCATCCTTGGTAGGAATCGGTGTTCTTTAGCGAGCATCTGTGGTTTGTCAAATCTCAGGTAGTGGTTGGTTTAATATACGTACATGAGATGATGCTTATTATATCCTCGAAGATGTAGGCAATGATCTATTTGATTACGCTTACATTTCGCAAGCTACTTTTCAGGATGTACATAATAGAGAGTGAGCCTATTGTCGTCGGTCGGGCACATTTCCAGACTCAGTATTTCACGATCGGCATTAAAAGAAAGTGCAAACTTAAGCCCCTTAACCAGTGTTGTACGTTGTTTAAAACATTTATTCTTAACTAAAACTTTCTTTGCTAACAAATTGTTCGTATTATGGTGTAACTGCATCGCTTACAAACATCGGACATCTTACCTACTTTCGAAAATAAATTATAACAAGGTCTAAGTCCATGTCTAATTCTATTTAGTAATATTTAAAACATAATGCATATAATTATCTAAACAATTTATTTTAGTAACTTATAATGTAGCCCTGTTTTGAAAATGTCCCACTTTTAGCACTGGCCTTTTCTGTATGAGAATGATTACGCACGTAGTCCACGGCCCACGCTGGCCTAATGCGGGTTGGCAATGACAATGATGTGATCTTTGTCATCTTCTTAAGTAACATTATGGAGAACTCTCAGATATGGAGGTTGCCGCTCGATGTTTTCCTTGGCTGTATATGGATACCTGATTTTCTAAATAAAGTGTAAGTTATGGTCCAAGAACAGAGGTCTGTGAAACGCTTATTAACACTTTAATTGAATGTTTCTGTAAGCCTTATGTGTTTAAAAATAGCTGTCGGAACTATTTTTATTTTGATACCGATCATAAATCTAAATTGTATCATTCATCGGTGAACACTTAATCTGTCATATCTA
Organism: Catocala sponsa; assembly: GCA_963564715.1. NCBI lineage: Eukaryota > Metazoa > Arthropoda > Insecta > Lepidoptera > Erebidae > Catocala > Catocala sponsa. The sequence continues at coordinate 14,779,371 of OY751334.1, read as the reverse complement.
TTCATCCAATATACAATAATATTCATAAAAAATTATTATATCAAAAGTTGTCAAAAGATCTACATAGGACACATGCAGGTTATTTACTGACCTTTTGGAATATTCCTAGAAGCCGTGTGGTGGTATTGCCAGCAGCTGTCATAGCTTCACGAGTTCTTCCCACCGATGGAAGTTTAGTAGTGACCACACGATGGTTACCAATCGTGCCCAGTGTGTAGACATTGGACTCACCTGGAAAAATTACATTGTTAGAAATTCTTGTAATACATAAGGTGTGCTGATTTTGTGTAAATTTATTTGATTGAACAATGGAAGCTCAATAGTTTGATTTTATCCTGGTTTGAGCAATAGGTATAAAGGAACTCCCTAGTAAGGATAACCAAACTGCGGAATTATAACAATACGTTAAATGGTTAATTATGACGTTAATACATAATAATGAGTCATTTATATTACAGTTTAAATAAAAGGATCATCGGTCTCATTCATTAGGACCACCTACTGCAAATTGGTTTAGTCCTACGTAGGGATTACCAATAAATAAATTAGTTGTTAAATTAACTGTGCAGTTAAATATTACCTTAGTTGATGTTCATCTATCATAACATAAACAAGTGGCAACGTTAGTGACATATTTATTGTGTTAATTAAATTGAAATATGATGTCGTTTTTATTGTTCTTAATAGTGTTTATGATAAGTTATAATACCGGAACAGCACGTCCAATGATTGACAGTGATTCAAGTGATGCATCAAATAATGGGTATGTAGTAATTAAACAAATTTTTATATAGTAATTCATCAACATTGTTTTAGTTTAAAGTTTATTGTGCCAAAACTAAATAATGATGTATATACATTTTAGGCTAGATGGATATCGAGGTGACGAAATGCGATATAAATTGCCTACAGTTATTAAACAAGGAATGATTATAAATATAAACGGAACTTTGGATACTGACCCCAAAATGTAAGTAAAACATATTTTTAATGACTACGTAGTGCTCGGTATAATATGTGCATACACATAGATTCTCATGCCTATATCCCTAAAAGTATATATTTTAAATTTCCCCAGCTAGGGCTCATGTAATAAGAGGCGAGCCCGTTGCAGTTTAACGAGCGCAGTTACAGTCTCAGAACTGCTAATTCGAATATCGTGACAGAAAAACCAATAATGCTTTGCCCAAAGTCTCATCCACAGCAGTCACATTCACTACCGCTGCACTACCGCGGCAAGCGAGATATTAAAATTAAGTTATCCCACAAAGTTAAACAAATCAAATATTTACATAGAAAATCTAGTGACACTAATATTCATTAGGCAAAGGAAAGAGCTTAATTATTTTGTAATCTATTTCAGGCTTAAGGTTGCATTGATTGCTAGTGATGACGGGAAAGAAGATTGTCAAATTACATTAGACTTTAACACCAACATTATTAAAGTACATCCAGGGATTGAAGGTTTTGTTACGACTACTTATAATCTTAGTCTAGAGGACGAAGGTGAGTTGCATTTATTATGTATCTGAAAATTCTGATCAACAAAGTGATCCTATGTTATGTATGTATTAGAGTCATTAATAAATCAGTAAGTTATATTGATCTGATACACATTATTCTCATTCACTCAACAATTAATAGTAACAAAAGAAAAAGAAGAACCTTTTAAACCTGTTTGTAGGGTTTAATGATAGGAAAAGCGCACATGTCTTTTGTGGTGTAACTGCACTTTTAGTGCAGGTGCGAAGGAGATTGCGAAATACGCCTACCACGCTCCTAATTGTCTAACACCCAAATTTAAAATTTGATTGTCTCCTTCCTGGTGCACCCAATTCTGATGCTATTTTCACATAAAGATTCCTTTTGAATGTTATTTGCCATTGGCGATTACTCTATTACCACAAATTTTGTAACAACAATGATAATGAATCTAAAAATATCGCTAATCGTTAACTTGTAATACTTGTTAAAGGTTTTACAAAAATGTTAACTATGGCAAACCATTAATGTTACGTATTGTTTATTTCAGTGCAATCAACGTTTTTAATAAGATTAATTCCACGACTGAGTCCCTTCGGCGAAAAAATGTTGGCTGTATATGTTGAAATAAATGATGATGGAGACAGTGATCAATTGATTTGTAATATCAACTACGACAATATAGGTTACATTGAAGTTCAACAAGGTGCAGAACATATAGACGAATTGATTTTCAAATTTAAGGAAAATCGTTAGTAGCACATAAACGCTCTAATGTTTGTCGTTATGTCGTTTGTTAAGCTAAGAATAATTGCATGTAGTATTAATTGTATTATTGATAACAAGTTTTCTTATAGACAATGTTAATTATTATAGATACAACTGTACTGCAGAGCAGTCTTGTGACGTGTGACACACAAATGAAACAAGGTCGTATTCACATATAGGCAATGTGCTCAAATGTAATTTAAAATAGATATTTAAGTACCTAGTTATTTACTGCTATAAAAGAAAATAATAAAATGTAAACATATCAAAATGGCAGCTTGGGTAGAAGCCTAACGAAATGTAAAAAATATGTGTGTTTGTAAAATCATCTCTGATGTTTAATTGGTGATTTTTGCCGATGATTGCCACATATGAATGTACAGTATACTTAAAACGTATTTAATTAAGACACTATTTTTTTATTGTACAATGTCTTCTAGTCATATTTTAGGAAATTATTAAAACGGCTGGTCCGTTGATGTTCGAATAATAATGTATATAAAGATGATGTGTGTAAATATAGTGTAATAAAAAATAAAACATTTAAGTGTAGGTACCAAAGTGCTTTTAATTAGAATCATATTATGTAACGGTATAGGTAATAAGGTATAATTAAAAAATCTTTATCATTTTTTCTAAATAAGAGTAACATACATAGTAACACAGTTCGTTTAAAAATTTGACATATGAATATATTTTAATTTTGTATGACCGTTACATAATAATATGTAACACAAGAGACTTACTGTCATTATTACATTGTCCGCGTATTGAGCATGTGTCCAATCTAAAGATAACCAGAAGTTTCAACGTTTAACTAAATATATATCATGATACGTAAAGCTCTTATTACTGTTTAGTCTAAAGATGTCAAAAGACGCTACATAAAAAAATCAATGTCTTTGTTAATTTTCGCAACTTATTTCATGTAAGTACACTACATATAAACAAGAACGACACTGAACTAAATCTTGAGAGAAAAGGTGCCATGAGTCCTTGCTAACTTCTCATAAAAAGTAATAACTTTCTTCCACCCTTGCTTTTAAAAATCTATTTTAAATATAGAACAAAGTTATCATATTATCTGCAAATAAGAGTTACCTCATTGAAATTACCTAAATAACTGCCACGATTAAAACAAATAAAATCGATAAATGTTCACAACGCGACGTTAATTTAGTTTGGCTATGTATATTTGTAAAAATGTTCTTTTCAAAAGTTCCATTGATCTACATACGTGACCTATGTCACATATATATAAAGTAAACCGAATGAACTTTTCCTATAGACCTGGTCATCAATAGACTGTAGAACGTATGTTGCTTACTTGAAAATGCTATGTGGATAGTTTGTAAAAATAGCACCCTTTGCATTCACACAAGAACGAGATAAATTTAGAACAGCAACTGTGGATTTCGATACGTTATAACATATCAATCTATACTAATATAATAAAACTGAAGAGATAGTTTATTTTTTTAGTTTTAACGCGCTAATGGCAGGCATGCACTCTCAGTTAGATTAGAAGAAGAATTGTATTGTGAGTTGAGCAGTAATCATAAACGTGGGTAAAACCGCAGGAGACAGCTAGTGATGCATACGTCGATGACTCTATAGTTATTAACGTATGCAAGTGAGCAGTTAATTGCGATTTATCTAAGATACGCTGGATTTTAAATTATCCTTATAATTACTCGTATGGTTGCAAAAAATCTGTCTAATTTCCAAATTTCGGTGTTTCTTAACTTACTTTTTAATGATTTAGATTGTTCATATATCTTACGTTACAAGCATCATTGCTGCATAACAAATGTCTTTTAAGCACCTAAACTTGTTTTGAAAGTATACCTCCTAATATAAACTCCAGAAACACCAAAGATGTTTGGCGTGAGTTTGCATTCTAGGTCATAGTCTAATAAGTATTTTTAAAGAGTCTGTCAATTCGAAAAGTCGGCGCCGCGTGCCGAGATTCGAAATCAAGAGCTTTGTGTTGGTGTCAATGAACTCCGCACTAGGCCGTTACTGGTCCACGTACCTATATCAGCTGCGGACTGCAGCCTATTTAGCTTTTATACGAGTTATAACCTACAACCTATGTATCATTTTTCCGTTAGTGCTATCGCTTTAAATTTACATGAATAAACACAAAACAAATGGAAAACAAAAAGAAAATTGGGTAGTTGCACCTACATATTTTCCAAATTCAGGTTGTAGGTGTTCTTTACTTTACAGTGCACTAACATATATCGTTCAATCTAAACATTGTGCAACTACAATAATTCACTTAGTAATAATAGTAGGTACTTGGAATCAGTAATTCATCTAAGCCGCGACGCGCGACGCGATCAATTTTAGTTATAACCCGCACACGCAGCTCCAGGTATTGCCCTCTGAGGTATTCCTAACAGGTATCGTTAATATTCTGGTTTTATTCATACCTAAGGAGTCAGGTTCTAAGAGTAGCATTCCCTACAGCCACCGAGGTTTCGAAATACAAAACTAAGAAATATTTAAAAATAATTTTTGTCCTAAATTATCTATTGAGGTAAGTAGGTACCAACAAAACGTCTAGTAAATATTTCAATAATAATTGATATGAAGCTGATCTAGACGTTTTGAGTTTCGGCCAAGAACTGACATTGACGATGACTAAGTAGGTATAATTTAGATATACGGCTAACATTATGGCTAATATTGTTTTGTTATTTATAAATCATACCTTTGAATTCAAACAATTTCCTGGCGTATAAACACACTGATGTCTCATATCAGATTTTATGTTCAAATAAAACAGCAATTTCGTTACAAATTTATGATAATTTAAATAGAGCCGAATTTAATCTCTTAGACACATGAAACATCATTTGATTAGTCTACCAGACATTCAATTTGATGATGGAGCCACTAAACTGTAATTATAATGACAATATTAGCTAACAATAACTGTAATTTAAACTGCCAAGTTGTGGAATGCAGACATAATTAAAAACATATTGTGTCTGACCACCGGTGTGCCGCTAAGTATCAATGGGTTACCATTTATGTTCACAAGCCCAAAACAAACCATTTTCTGTATGCAAAATCTATACAGAATCCTTACTAATATTATAAATGCGAAAATGAGTTTGTTAGTTTCTTTGTTACGCTTTTACGCCTTAACTATTCCACCAATCAACATGAAATTTTGCATACACGTTGTCAGGGGTACAGAAGGGGGACATAGGGCACCTTTCATCCAGAAAAAAGAAGCTTAACTTAACCTACATTTACGCGAGCGAAGCCGCGGGTGAAAACTAGTAGTTTATAAATGTATAAGGTACTAGCCCCACAAATTTATTTACGTTGCTTTCGACAGTACATAGCCTATGTAATTCCTTAACAGATAATTAATCTACACTTGCACCGTCTTAAAGAGATAAAAGCTACACCAAAATCAACTTAATCGACGCACTAAGATCGCACAAACTGGGGCAACCAGATTGGGCAAGTACCGCTTCGCTATAAATCGCAGCTATACACCATGTACTGTGTTCCTGTATTGGGTTTCCAAGCTCCATGAATAGCCGAATAAATACTATAGTTAAAAACGGTCTTCCCTCCATAGCCCGGTATGTTATAGTAAATAATGCATTATTACCAAGTACATACTTACATAGTAAAAAAAAAAAAAGTACAAACTCTCGATAATTGGTAATATTTTAAGTCCCTCGAGTTTCGAATTAACGAAAGTCGACTGTATTATCAATTAACATATCACCTCAGCTGCAAATACAATGCAAACTTTAATTATTGTGTATAGTCATATACCTATGTATATGTGAGAAATTGTTATTAGCAATAGAAGTTAATTATTGTATTTATATATACGAATATTAATTTGTAAGCTTTCTGTAAAAATAAATATACAAAACTCATTCATAGAGTCACGGCCTGATATCCTTTACATAAATAATGGAGTATTTTGTCTTTGATATGTCTGTAGGAGATACACTTCAACGACGGCGAACCTATTAAAAGGCCTCTAAAATTAAAATTGCCTAAACCTAACCGCATTGCCGTAACCGCCTATGTTGGTGTAACTTGCCTCGTAAACTTATAGGTTCTTAATGATATCGCATGAGTCAAAATTGATAAAGCGTTTATTAGTACTTGGTAGTTGTACCTGTATATGATTTCACGTATTGTAAACAGATACATCGCAACTTAAATATAAAATAAAATTATAAATGTATATAAAACAAAGGTATTAAATAGTGTTATGTACTAGAATAATAAAAAGGTTTAACATTAATAAATTCTAACGCAAGTGAGTAAAATTAATAATGAAACGGAATATCGAAAAACTCTCGGATAAAAATAATTCAAAAAGGAAAACCACGTAAGACCAAGATTTTTAATCTCATGTTTATCTTCTCATTATATTTAGAAGATATGGTTTAATATTATATAGCGTTATCATTATTATCATTCATCATTCCATAATAATAGGTAACTAAACACATGAATGTGTACGTATGTCGACAATATAATAATCAACGTACGGAATTCTGTAACCAGTTTTGATATAGCAGTTGTTCCTTGTTACATATTTATGAAACTTAGCTCGTGAATGTGCTACAATAGAAATACAGATGCAGTCAACAGAGAAATGTCGAAGCGATACTACGTGTCGGTGAAATGACGTAGTAGGTACCAGTTAACTTCGAGGTCGGTGGCTGTTTGTTTTCATCATTACGTCATGTTTAAAACGCTTCAATCTTAGATCTGCCACAAGCATTCTCGATTAAACATTGAGGCTTGTAAACGTGTGACGTGTAACGAAATTGTGTGCCAAAATATCAGAAGATGTTGAAAGCGTGTTGGGATTGCCTAGTCGGGTATGACTTAATTAGGTACCTTTTATCGTAGTAAAGTTCTGGGTGAACAACTTGAAGTGATTGGAAAAATTTTTAAAGTGAACGTGATTCATTTTCACGGACGCACCTTTTTATTGTCAATGTCATGACGAAATGTCGAATTTCTAATGTCTTATGTCATAATTTGACGACTGTCAAAACAAAACACCCAAATATTTATTATTATTGAAATAAACACTTAACACGTAAACTACACTTTTATAAAATAGAAAAGTTGGTATTAAATAAATAATATCATAGTCACAAATAAACATAATGTCAGCGTGAAAATATACAGTAATATTGACGTAACAAGTCGGCAGCGCCTTAGAGGTTAGGAAAGTGAAGTGTTTATTTTATTGTTTTATCAGAAACGGTACGCGCGCTGAAGAACCATATAGTATCCAATTAAACGGCAACATAAATCGTGCTCCTCCGTGGCCAAGTCCACAACTGAAGAACGAAAAGATGTTTATTTTGCCAAAGATATTGGGTTCACGAGATAAAATTGTCATCCAAGGCGAGACTTCACACCAACGACAACAGTATGTATGCTTTTAGATTTGGATTAAATTAAAGGATATTTGTTGTTTTAATAAAAATTCTTTCATCATATCTGTGACTACATATTTAAGCAAATCTAATATTTGATTTGAACACAGAACACATAGAAGATGTATAATTACGTATTTTTAAAAGACAGAATTGTTTAGATTTACTTATTTCGATTACTTAATAACCAAGTTATAAATCTTAGAGTAAAGTGTTTTGTGAAATAGTGATTAAGTGTTTTTTTATATGATGATGATACATGCATTAATACCATAACTACTAACTTAAAAATAATATATTGGTAGGTATGCTACGTTGCAATCTTTGTTAAGGTCTACATCCAGTTGTGATTGATTGTCGAAATAAGCTGGACTTGAATTTGAGTAACAATATTAAATTTTTTGTTTTAGTTTGAGTATTGGATTAGTAACTGGCTATAGTTCACCAGATTACTCAAACATTGCCTGTCAGTTAGAGATATATTTCAATGATCCAGATAAAATAGCCATACAAATTATAGAGAATGGAAATACAGATACTGTTTATCAAGAAGATGGTGCCTCAGACTATTTTGCAGGTAGGAGTAAGTAATATTTATTAAATTAAACATTTGTTTTCCTTCATTTGTTTGAACATTTTTATTATATAGTATATAAATAATTAATATCATATTTCATTTTCATAAGCTTAAATATTAATGTTTACCACTTTTGCCTGGTTATTTGCTTTTTCATTTATAATATTAGGCTTTACCTATATAGGTACCTATGATAGTATAAATGAAAAATAAACATTCCTGCACCCATTTTCAATTTTGTGATTTTTATACAAAATTCAACAGATACTTTTTGAATTTTCTATTTCTACAAAAGTCTATATATATTTATAATAACATGTATTATTAATATTCTACATTAATTCATTTATTTTACACTTTGGTTAGGTTGTTTAATGTCTGTCAGTACATTCTCTCTTTAGTCAGTGATGGTTGCTGATTTTGATAATTTAAGTCAATCTTTACTTGGCCTTAAGTCAAGCAATATAATTATTATTAATATTGAATCGCCTCAATTTAATTGGTTATGCTTATGACCCAATACAGGCTCTAATTTTATTTATATTATGATTTAACTTAGAACAGTATAAAATAACATTGACTGATAATATGGTTTGTTTTTCTACTTTTATCAAAAAGTTAACACACCATCTTTTAAACTATCATGCATGACATTCATGCAAATAAGCAGTATTTCAATTTAACTATTGAAGGTTAATTCCTATTCAGTGCATAAATAATGATAATTGAATCTGATAAAAACCTTCAAATCATTTCTAAGCATGAACAGAATATTTCAGTTATATTAGGAGTCATATGACAATGCACTTCCGGATCACATCTTGTTTAAATTGACTTTTCTGTAGCTTAAGACAAATTTGAGTTCTTATGATAAGAGTTATTTTGTGTTACAGATCCACAGTCATTTGAGGTTCAATTTCGGATGCAGCCCGAAAAAACATTGGATGTACTTGTTGGAGAATCATATTTACACAGTTTTCCACTAAAACATAATGTAGATATCATAAGATACTTAACGGTAAATGGCGATGTTGATAAAGTGTCGAGACTAGATTTCAACTTTGGCTAATACAATTACTTTAATTAAAAATTAAGGTATAAAAATAATTGCATAGAAAATTTCTATATACTTTTACAAAATTTATTTAAATATTATTTAAAATACTGCTGGCAGCTTACCTGCACATTAAATGTTATTGATACATAGAATCACTAATAATGTGCAAAAAAATTATTTATTTTAATTTTAAATAAATACTATACTAGTGTCAAGTTTAGATAATTATTTATATTGTAAGCTTTTTCAACTTTAGTAGCGCAAACAATTAAACTAATATAAATAACAAAAAAGAAATACATATAATGTAATGTAATTCTTTTTGTGTAATTATGTTGGTGTCACACACAAAATAAATTATTTTACTATTATATTTGAAGTGATTATGTAATGTATGTCTACACCTCATAGCCATTGATAAATATTTTGAATCATCATCGACTATTCTATACTTTATGATGACACGATTGATAGATAAGTTGCGGTCGGTAGGTCGGCAATGGACATGACAACATGGTTCATATACTGTGGATGGACAGTGATGACCTTTTTACCTTCGGTATGTATGTACATTCGTGTTTGCGTATGAATAATAGGTACGTAATTAAATACAATATCATGAATGCGTCCGAAATATTGACCAAAGTTTCGAAAATATCAATTTCTTGATAATTCGAATAATTGGAATCGGTAATCGATAATAGTCCATCACTAAAAGCGACATTGGATATGAAACAAACTATGATTAACTTATAACACGTAATATAGTTTCTATTATATATGTCATTATTACACTTTAAATATTTTAGAACAAGCACAACTTAGAGTTGTAAAATAATTTTGTTTTAGTCATTAAAAGCCCACCATTTATATTTAAATGTAATAATTTCAAGAACTACAATATCAACATTAGTAATTAATGTTATATAATTATATAATATGGTTTTTATTGTTACTTCGTTTTAAATCTCAGTACTTGCAAAAGTTCCATCCTAAAATAATAGTACCTAATGTTTAATTACATATTGCATTTTCCTTAATTGTTTATATCAATATTGTTATATAGGTATATAAGTAAATTGAGTATTATACATTGTCTTAAGATGTTTGTTTAGTATTATCGTATCTAATATTGTAATTGACTTAATTTATAATTACATGTATAAAACGAATGATTTTGTTGTCTATATTTATTTTGTTTCCCTGTCATAAAATTTACGCTGGGATAATAATAACATAATATGTCATATGGAAGACATAAAATATAGGTAAGTAATGTCATGTAACATGTGTTTTCTATATAGTCAAAGAACATATTGATACCATGTAGTAATTTGTATATGGAAGTAATATACAAAATACATAATTTCAAGTATACTTCATTTAATATTTTTCAGATACTCGGCGAATTTACTAATAGCAGGAATGTTCCTGTGGCCAGAGTTGGGCAAAATTTATTTGAATAATGAATAACAAATAAATAAATGATTTTATTCGTCATTTACGAATAATAAATAATTCCCTTTATTCAAAGCAAAATCATTTGAATGGCGAATATTATTTTATTCGTTATTCGATTAATAAATAAAAATAAAGTAGGTAAGTAGCATTCGTATAAAAATTATCATTTATTTGCTTTCAATTAGCAGTTAGTTATTGTAAGATACATTGTTATTTCTTCATAAAGCTATTAATATTTGTTTTCATTACAACTCTTTATTCAAACATATTGTCAGAGAGTTTGCTTGACTTTGACAGGTTTATCATGGTAGCATAAGAAAAACTCGTTCTACCGATGCGGATGAAGGCAATGGTGGTGTATTATATTTTATAAATATTGTTTTGACTTCAGGGTAACGATCTAATACTTTCAAAGTACGATCTTCTTCGGCAAAATACTGTGATACTATCGCATCAGCTCTGGTTTTCGGTGATTGTCTTTGTTGCACAGGTTGCACTTATAAGCACAAAAGCGTGAGCCGCACACATAATAAAGTTTATTGAAACCTATGTCACTACATTTACTAATCTTTGCAGCAATCTAAAAGAAATTGTGGTCACTCTATTTTCTAATTCAGAGAATAAAAATAAAACTCGATTTTCTTATACAAAAAAGGCTTTTCCACTTCTTTCTGGTATCGAATGTGTTGCACAATTTTTTTACTACAAATAATTTTTTTTTTCTTATCTTATGAAGGCGGTGTGGAGGCCACTGCTCTTAGACCACACGACTGCTTACCATCAAGTGGAGTGTGGTCAATTTGAGGAGCAAAATAAAAAAATAAATAAAAAAAATTAAGCGTAATAAAACAAAAACAAAATAAAATGGAGGACTGAGGGCCTGTATTTTATCAAGTTCATACCTTTAAAGGCGGCACTTCACATGGCTATTTGTATTTGGTATTGGATGTTTACTGTACTTGGGCGAATATTTGACAAATAGGCAAACATACAGATATTGGCAAACAACTAAAGCGTCAAATAACAAATACACAAAAATTTTGAATGAGCAGAGGCAATTATTTACCAACAGTATAGACGTATTCAAACTTGCAGCAGGATTTTATTAAGCGCTCTAACAAGAATGATACCTACGTTGCTATTAGTATTTAACTAACTGTTACCCGCGACTTCGTCCGCGTAGATTTTAACTAAAAGGTGTCACCGCGGATCCCTATTTAAAAAAAAATCAAGTTAGCCTAAGTTACTTCTTATAACATCAGCTATCTGCCAGTGATAGTCCCGTCAAAATCGGTTCAGGCGTTTTCGAGATTAGCCGGAACAAACAGACAGACAAAGATTTTAAAATATATGTTTTGGTACCTTATATATTTTCATATGCATTAGGTAAAAAGCTGTTATTTTGACATTAGAAACAGACACTTCAATTTTATTTATTTGTATAGATATAGATATATATTATATCAATTAGTTGTCTTATCTGTGAATCAGCGGAGTTAAGCAGCAATAATTATAAGTACCGACATATGCTACCGAGGTATGATTCAAATAATACTACCATCACATCACTTTGTCTACGTATTTGTTTATGCTAAATGTATAAAAATAATTTAAAAGAAATGGCCGTACGCAGTCACGTATGTAATAAACTGCATAATTTATGTAATAAACTGCATAATTTATGCAATAAACTGCATAATTTATGTAATAAACTGCATAATTTATGTAATAAACTGCATAATTTATGTAATAAACTGCATAATTTATGTAATAAACTGCATAATTTCCTTTGAATACGAACCATGTAATATAATAAATAATGTAACGTGAAAAAAGTTTCTTAGTTGTACTTTCCAGTGTATGTATTTGATTTCCGCGTCAGGCAGTGTTATTTAGTTTTTAGTCAAGGAATTATCAGAATTCAGTCGTAGCGAACTTTCCAAACGCTATACGCCCAGGCATGTCGATAACAAAGAGGAGAGTATATTATTAATCACCATACATAGTTCTACACCTATATCAGTATTACAGCAAATACAATTGGTTTTATAGTTATGGTTTTATCGTCAAGGGTTGGAAATAGACTACTGAAAATCGAGTACTGTATATGCTTTCTAAAAATTACGTTAGAAATGGGCTGTTACGTACTCTCTTACCAATAGATTTTGATGTTCATAAGTGTTACTTTGTTACCTAAATGAATGAATGTTTGTAGACTTTGACTTTGTACAATTGGTTTGATATTTTTTAATCCACCTTTGCCATAAAGCTAGCTGGATAATGTTGCTGCAATTCATCTGTGTCCACCCTATAGTGTACGAATTATTCCACTTATCATCTAGGTGATTTAAGTGTTCCAAACGGCTGACTTAATCACCCGGTTTTTATAATATCATAAGTGAATAAAGGCGACCGTAAGAAACTAATATTTTAAGTATACCTACTTTAATCACCTTGGATACGAATCCTAATCCTAACTATCCTAACTTCCTAACTAATATTATAAAATCGAAAATGAGTTTGTTTCTTTGTTACCTTTTAACGCCTAAACCACTAAACCGATCACCCTGAAATTTTGCATATACGTTGCCAAGTGTACAGAAACTGACATAGGCTACCTTTCACCCCGAAATTACTGTTCCCGAGGAAAACAACAATAACGTTCTTATGATAATAGATGGCGCCACGTTTCTTTAGAATCATGATTGAATTATATTATTACAAGCAGAGTACAACCCGAATTGATTGTCAAATTCTAAATTAACGCGAGCGAAGCCGCGGGCAAAGCTAGTATAATATATTTTTTAATAATTTTATTAAAAAAGCTTATACGTATATGGTCTTGAATGTAATTTATGTAATCAAAATAAATAAACAAAATATTTGATTTAATACAGCTCTTCTAAAAATGAAATTAAATTAAACCAGCACTCTTCTGTTACTATTATTATTCATCTATTCCTCTTCAAAACCTGTTAAAAACTTGTAAGGGTTCTAACTTCTAATGTGAAATTTGTAATTTTTTCATAGAATATGAAACAAAATGGATCTAAAAATAAATAAAATATTTGACTTAACGCTGTTTTTCTAAAAAGTGTCGAATAATAATTTCTCCTGTGAGTAACTGCATCTGATATTGAATTATTTTAAATCATCTAATGTGATGGTTTTTTGGAACGATTTGATGCTGATGGTTGCCTGCTCAAACTATTAGAAGTCTTTTGCAGAAGTCTAACTGTATTCAAGTTTTCATCTTTACTTAATATATTCAAAAGCTGGACAATATTGGTCGAATTTCTGCGGAAAGCATTATTCAACTTACGATGCCATCCCTCTAAACTCTAAAGTATTGTTAGTGCGACGCCTTTCATTGGCAACACACCACACCTCAATGAAATCGTTACGCATCCAAAATTTTTCAATATATGTTAAAGTGCCGTAACGTTAGAAAAGTCTGAAAATTCTTTATCTATTGTATCCCATCCGTGTAAAATATGGTAATTTGGAAGTAAAGCCATTGAACCACACAATGAAAGGCATCCATACTTTTGGCTTTTCTCGAAAGGCATGTCTTGAAATGAAACCAGCATCATTTTATTACTACATCGGGAAATACACCAAATATATATAGCATAACTGAGACACCAGTGACATTTACCACATATTAGTTAAAATTAACTGTTCGTAGGTTAAAGGACTCGTTTATAAGAACCGGGCCGTAATCGTATAATCTTATGTATACACTTACCGACAGTCGTGTATCGTACGTAAGTCTCTTGGTTGTCCATCATGGCGTCGACGGCTTGCTTCTCGCAGTACAGGGCCGTTATTACTGCTATGCTCGGCTGACGCGATGAATGCAACGTTGGCATTTGCTTCACTACCTGTTTATAATTAAGACATTTGTATAAAACATATTTCTTACTTGTCTTATTTGCTAAACAAATAAAGTTTAGAATAGGTACAGTACTGTTTCTAGATGCAACCCTATGACCTTTTCTGTGTCCCTGACAGCTGTATGCAAAATTGCATGATGATCGGTCGAGTAGTTAAGGCATGAAAGCGTAACAAACAAACAAACCATTCACGTTTTTTACTTAGGATTATTCAGTTATTGCTTTCGGACTAGGTATACTCATTCTCATTAAGAGATAATAATAATAATATTCTATCACATACACACAACACCATGTAGCCTAAACTAGGCAGAGCTTGTATTAAGGGTACTAGACAATGGATAAACATACATATACTTATACTTTTTTTGTAAATACATACATTGTTTTTAACTAGAATTACGCCATATTTGTTTACTGAATAAGACAAGTAAGAAAAATTTATTAATTGGCAGAAAAATTATAAGAATGCTAGTTAGCTATTTATAGACGTGACGCCACTGTCAGTAGATACAGAAATCAATTATAAGATAAACACATACTCGTAAACTTTTGGGTGCAATCGACTAATAAGTAACATTTAAAAACAAATCACGTTCCTATGTTCAATTTGTAACATAATAAAAAGAATAAACAGTAAATTTACACAATAATCTAATACTTTACAGAATATAAATAACTAGCTGACCCGCACAACTTCGTCTGCGTCATATAAAGAGAATTTCCCCGTTTTTGTAACATTTTTCATTGATGTTCTGCTCCTATTGGTTATAGCCTGATGTTTTGCCTTTCTCGATAAATGGGCTACCCAACACTAAAATAATTTTTCAATTCGAACCAGTATGTAGTTCCAGAGATTAGCGCGTTCAACCAACCAAACAAACAAACAAAGAAACAAACTCTTCAGCTTTATAATATTAGTATAGATATAAATATTTGTACATGATTGGCGCTTTCAGTCAATTTTCATCAAAAGCATTACGTTAACAATTAAAGTAGGTAAACATTATTTGGCACTCCGCACTACAGGGGAAAAGGTTGACCACGTGTTACATTTTTTATGGATAATAAAAGATGATTAGATTGACGGCGTGTTGGATTGTTGGACTGCTGATCGGATGGTAGGAATATAGGATAGAGTCTGCTCAATTGCTCATGCATACTTTATGAAATGCATGATGTACTCTCCTGTGATATCTCACATTATGAATTTTCCGCAGTCATTTAGAGGGCAAGGTCAAGCTGGCTTCCAAAAAGCTTGGTGTGCTCAATAGAGCTAAGCGATACTTCACTGCGGGGCAAAAACTGCTTCTATGTAAGTCGCAAGTCCGGGCTCACATAGAGTACTGCAGTCATCTTTGGGCAGGAGCACCAAAATACTAGCTTGATCCTTTTGACGCGGTACAGAGACCAGCCTTGAGAATTGTCGATGAGCCCAAACTCACAGACGGTATTGAGCCACTAAGTCTCAGACGCGACTTTCTCTCTCTCTTTGTGTGTTCTACCGCTTATATAATGGATTGTGTTCTGATGAGTTGTTTGAGATGATGCCCTTAGCTACTTTTTATCATCGCACCGCTCGCCATCGGCAGGGATTTCATTTCACACCTTACAACCTAATTGGTGCCGCACCAAGGTTTCAAAAGAATTTTCTCCCGCGGACGCTCAGGTTGTGGAATGAACTCCCTGCCCAGGTTTTCCCACAAGACTACAGTATGGGGTTCTTCAAAAAGGGCGTTAAAAGGTTTTTACAAGGTCGACAACGCGCAAGTGATGCCTCTGGTGTTGCAGGCGTCCATAGACTACGGTGACCACTTACCATCAGGTGGGCCGTATGAATGTTTGCCACTTTAGTAGTATAAAAAAAATAAAAAGATCACATGCCATAAAAATTTAAAGTGTGTAAAACCTAGCATAGGTACATATATTCGTTTCATTAGTGGAAGTGTTGAGTGACGGTACTAACGAGCCAGCTTGCTAGGCTGGCTTCTTGATTTGATAAAAAAAATCTAATTAAAATAGTAATTTGAAATACTAACAGATGCTGTGATTGCTTTATTAAATGCAGTTAGTGCACGTATAGGTTTATATGATAGTACTCTTTTATAGTAGTAGTTTATAGTGTGGCAACTATTATTTTATTATATAACAGATGCGGTTACCGTAGTCTATGGGCGGTTGTCACACTATGGGTATCAGTTGCACATTGCCAACCTCTCAATAAAGTTAAGTTGTCAGCGACAAAGGGACAAGATTGCGGCTCCCTTGCTAAGAACAGCGCTTGGAAACCGTACTCTTGTGAAAACAACGCTAGACTATTTGGCTGTGGTTAAACTCTGGTGTACAAAAAGGCCCGAGGTGTGCTACTGCCCAAAAATACCAGTTAGCTAAAACTTCAGAACTTTATTTTCAGGTTTACCTTGCCTTGCCTGACTAGTATGATGGACGTAGCCATCAGATTAGGTTTTAAATTCTGCTGAATATTCTCAAAATGATTAGTTTACTTGTACAGAACCTCCCAACTAAATCTGAAAGAGCCAGCAGCCAATTAAATTGAAATTAAGCTGAGGCGAGACTTATGTTTAGCAAATGGAGTCATGATCCGTTTAATTCTACCATAGGATTTATCATTGTCACCTTTCTGAGAAAACCTAGGTATGTAGGCAGGGGTACAACCTGTGTCCAATATTTTATGTGAAGATCAAGTATTCGGTTTACCTGTGTATCTACACTGTGTTGCCGAACGTATAAGCCTTCAGACATAGCTCGCGTTAGACCCTTCTCTTCTAAAGCTTCCAATGCATCCTTTACCTCTGCTTTGGACCATTTCCCAGCTCTGTAACAGGGTTAAATAAATAAACATACATTGAAAATGTACATGACTATGTATATTTTTCTACTTTATTTATATAACTGCTATAAATGGGAATGTTTCCTGTGTTGTGAGAGGCTTTTCTAACATTGAAACAGCATACTCAAAACACTAATATCCGGTTTCTAAAAGGCTGATCACCAACATGTTAAAGTGAAACTCATGTCTAGTGAATTGATTGGCTATTGCTAATTCAGTTAGTCAATCTCAGCAGATGACATGATATATTTGTCTGTCTGTCAACAAATTTTTGGATTGATCTACATTTCAGAAGGGATAAGACACGGAGCAACTTTTTGTGTATCATTTATTTTCTAAACACGGCCGCCAATAAATATTTGTGGGGACTATGACAACGATGATGAATGAATATAGAATCTTTACAAACATTAAAAGAAAACATAAGGACACAATCAGAACAACTATCAATGCATCGCACGAATATGTAAAGAATTTATTTTTCTCAGGCGTTGTATTTTCTAGGCGAACAAATAAACCAGTGTTCAATCCATGCATTCTTATTGTAAATATCAAAATTATAATGTAAACAATATAATGCTACTTACGTGACAAAGTCGTCAACAGTCAATGGATTTGGGTAAGCATTTTCTATCAGATCCAAAACTCTTTGTTCTGATATAATTGGGGTTTGATTGGCCACACTCTCTTCTATGTAAGCTAAAAAACAATATCAACATTAATATAGTTTTAAACTGGCAACTATTTTCTTGCGAATTTTCCTGGTCATCTCTAAGTATAAATAGATTTTATTTAATTTTAAATATTTTCAACAATATATTTACTAATATTTTAAAATGATAGTCTACAACTAATTTAAAATTATAAAATACAAACGTCTTTCATGCGATCAGTATGTTAGTGGGTCATTTAAAGGAAAATGAGTTTGCTTGATTGATTGATAAGTGTAAAATAGATTGCTGAATACAATTTGCTATTCCTAAGTGAGATCTGTAATTAATGTCTCTAATATCGAATACATTTGTATTAATGAAAGAAAAACAAAACTTTTAAGATACATGAAATGTTTAGTTTAAGCAGTGAAAGTAAAATTGCAACTATGACAAGACAATTGGGTCACTATCTATAGGATCATAATATTGCTATCAAACACATCCATCGTTGGTATGTTAATTTGAAATCAAGGAAAATATACAATTGACCATTATCTATGGCTAATGAAATCTAAAATAGTATAACAAAAAAGATATTACTCAAATCTCAACTGCTGAGATGAAAGATGGCCAACTGTATTACAAAAGAGTTTATATGTATCAAATAGTCGAAGGAATACGATTACATGCATAAGTACATACATACTAAAATAAAATACATACAGCCATTAGAATAGTTGTATATAATGCTCTTACTCGTAATAACGCCATTTGCTTCTGTACCATAAAATTGAAAAGAAAATATAAGTACTTATTATAATTATTTATGAAAAGTATAACTAAATAGATTACAAATATGTTAAAATAAAGAGATTGTTAGTCTCTGTTGAAGAGACTAACAGTGTTTTATATAAGTATACCTATATAGGAGAATATGTGGCTAACTGCACTTCAGGTTCCCATGATATCATCAAACCTATACTAGAAAATGAATTATGAAATAATATATTATAATATGATTATATATGTATATAATAGTGAATTTTCGCCTTAATACTAACCAGGTAAAGGTGGCCCACACCCCTCTTGCCTAAGTTCTACTTCCAGTAATTTGAGCTGATGGTATTTATGCTGCATTAACTTCATTATCTTTTTGATGTAACCAACGTAATCTGAAATAATAGAGAATATAATGTAAATACGACTTTCTCGCTAGCGTACTGGTTTTAAATGCGGCTAACGTTAATGAGGTCTTCTATTAGAATTCGATTCCCAGGTCAGGATGGATCATATTGGAGTTTTCTCTGAAGAAATTCTAGGTAACAGTGAAAGCAAGAACTAAGGCAAAATCATAATGTCATACTCCTCTGCCTGCCCCTTTGGGGATACGGACGTCATGCTATGTATGTATGTAAAAAATAGATATATGTTTATCACTTCAGTTTACCATGGGTTGATGTATTAGGAAATTCTAATGTCTATATTGAGCACCTTGGTCACGTTTGTGTGGCATTGCGTAAGCTTCTCATAGTACAGTTATTTTAGCTGCATGACATACTACTATAGAATTATATAGATTTTTGATTAAATTCTACACAATCTCTAGCTTTATTTCCTCAAAGATGACAGGATATTTTATACTCCGTGTGGAGTAGGACTGCATATGCTGGACACTGGATTTGTTTGAACTACTGACAAATTCCAATTGTTGTGCTGCATTTATATGAACAACTATTTTCTTTTCAAAAATTACTGTCTCCTCATAGCTCGGATCACAGCTTCTCGCGATCCAAATGTCATGATCCAGAAATAATGCTTCATGTCATACGCAAATTTGTTTTGTGACCCCATCACATGCGCCGTTTATAGTGATTTTTGACCTCTACGGGTAACGAAAATGTGTGTAATATTATATATTCTTAACCTGTCTTCGTGTATCTCTTGTTTAATATTCGTATAACTTTGTTTTAGCCAAAGCCGCTTATGAACTTAATAGTATACCTATCTAATAGCATCGTTTGTCCTGCGGCATACGTTTGCGCTTCTGTTTGCGTGATGGGGTCTTAGGTCCCGATTTCCAGACCATATAAAGTAACACAGGATCTTTAGAAAAATATTTGTAGCCGCACGAAGTCTGGTTATGCGCCGGTTAGACGACTATAGTACCCGTGGGATAAATATTACGTGGGCCTTAAAGACATGGCTGGAGTAATGTTAATATAATTATATCACTGTTTCCCTTTGTTAATATACAGGCGTGACATTATACGTAGGTACCTACATTTAATAGCCAAATCAAAATAGCCGTACCGTACCATGTCTATGTAGGTATATACCTATTAATTCGTTAAGGAAAAACTTAATACCCCCTTTTTAGCATATTGAATGCACGAAGTAGTGTGATATTTGACATAGTTAAAGTGTATATTGAGAACGAGTAAAAAGCTAAAAATTATGAGAAGATAATTAATAAACTATGGTCGAATTTTTTCTAGTAGGTATAGATAAAAAACTAGCTGTCCAGCGCGGTTTTACCCTCGTTTATGATTACCTACTACTCCGCTCCCGTGGCCTTTAGCGTAATATTATATTGCCTATGTTACTCCTGGATAAAGTACCTACTTAGCATTTTAACGGATAAATATATTGTATTAAATTATTTTCCCTTTTTTGAGTTTATTAATTACAAACAAAAATAAAAATCTTTCCTATTTATAATATTAGTATAAGTACAATATAGACATAGCACATATGTATATACATAGCCACGTTGTATATGAAACAAACAGATTCGCATGTCTTTAACAGGATATAAAATTATTGGTTTTGAAATCTGGTCCGCCAAACACTGACGTAATATCCCATAAGAATAATATTTATTATTCCGCTTTTGGAAGCAATGCGCTACTTTTTCCGAGCGGTCATCGAACGTGCGACCCCTGGCAAAAGATGAATGCTCCGTAATTGCGTCATGAAGGTCATCTTAGTCGTAATTTGTTTGACTTTATATCTCGCCTGTAGCACATATGCATAAGGATTAGGCAGAAATGTATGTGATTTATGTCTGATATTTTGTTACATAAGTATAGGACCGTCTAATAGCCGCTGTTATTAAGGTATTAAGGATAGCTAAGAGAAACCGCAATAAGTAGGTAATAAATTCATGTCTCGATCGCGTCGGGTAAATAATATATATATTATTTACCCGACGCGATCGAGACATGAATTTCTTTTAGGGTGGTCTGTGTCGAAACCCAATTTTGTTGCCTTTACTCTATTACCTTATTTGAGTTTGTGTTATTTTAGGAGTGCTACAGATTACGATTTGAAATTGCCTTGATCGTCATGTTTACTTACTGCTATTTGTGTCATATAGAAAGCAGTAAAGATTGACTGTAAAGTATAGACTGCCTAAGTAGCACGGAGGTAGTTAATACGTCTGCTGTGCATAGGTCTCGGGTTCGATTTGCTTGCTGAGGAAATTGTTAATAAGTTTTCTGACAAGAAATGTTAGTAGCAGCCCGAAGTCTGAATGCACCGTTTGACTAAAAACTATAACTCGGCATGGGGTTTCACCGCTGCCTAAGCTTTAGTCTCACGACTATGTACCTACATACATATGTATTAAAAAATATTATATCTTATTCCGTCCATCCGTTCGGTCAAAAATATTTTATATTGCATACTATTGATTAGATGCGTTAAGTATCGAACGATAGAAAATAATCTACAGTCTAAAATCAGGTTTTAACAGTTAAATAACGGCTTTTTCTTCTTTTAATTCTTCTAATGCTCAGCTTCAATACGCCACCTGCTTGGTTGGTACCTTTAGTTGCATTGAATTGTGCTTAGATTTATGCCTAATTTTGACCAGCATGGGTTCGAACCCGGGTAATGCTATTTGTATATTGAAAAAAGACGCATCGTAAACAGTAATAGACACGCTACTAGCATACACCACAGTGAAATATAAATCCTAATCCTAACTATTAATATTATAAATGCGAATGTGAGTTTATTTGTTACGCTTCCACGCCTTAACTATTAGACCGATCATCATGAAATTTCGCATAGGTACACGTTATCAGGGTCCAAGAGTACAAAAAAGTATTGTTCCTGAGGGATAGAAATTTATTAACATAATCCACATTCCCGCGAGTGAAACTACGGGCAAAATCTAGTTTTCTATAATGCCGACTGTTGGAATAGTATTTAAAGAAGAAACTCTTAATCATATTACCTTTAGGAAAGTCTTGAGGGCTGACCAGTTCGCGGAAGAACGCTTGGGCTTCATGTGGTCTTTCGTTAGGAGGCATATGGGGTTTGAACCAGAACCGCAGTCCGCGCGCTTCTCTGGTATGGCTACCAGTCGCACCAGACACTAAATATACGTAGAATTCTAACTGAGCGTGACATGGCTCTGTTACTCCATTCTCTGAAAAAATTACGATTACATATACAACACGAAAGTAAGCTTGTGGCATCAAAACGTATTATAAGTTGCACAGCCAATTTATAGACATATCAATCATGATTATTTTGTTTATTCTATTACTGGAAATATACATAAGATTCTTGCAAAAAATGCCATTTTATAAATTATTGTGTTTGAAAAAAGAAGATGATTCTTTTGTTTTTCTGGGGCTAAAAAATCACTACTATTATAAAACAAAGTCCCGCGCCGCGTCTGTCTGTTCGCGATAAACTTAAAAACTACTGAACTGATTTTCATGCGGTTTTCACCAATAGACAGAGTGATTCATGAGGAAGGTTTAGGTGTATAATTCGTTAAGGTTGTGTACAACCCGAGCGAAGCTGGGCGGGTCACTAGTATATTTATATTTTACAATAATTTTCCAACTGTTCATTAGTATATGCATGCTGCCACATGTTTCTTATCTAGCATGTAAGTGACACAAGATATTGTTCATATACAGTACAATGCTCATTGTCTTGGAGTTACTTAACTTGGTTAATGAGTTGATAAGTTTAATGGATGGTAATTTTTAATTGTGCTTGAAGAATTATTAATACTGTCATTAGTCATACTGCTATAAAGTCATAGTTATGTTGTTTGTTATGTTCATTTCTAATTATAAAACTATTTGTCATAGTTCAAATCAATGTTATTGCTTAAAACATGTCTTAATATTTATTTAAAATTTTACAGAGTAGTTTTTATATGGCAATGACTTCTATCATAAAACATTGTTTTTTATTATTATATACCATAATTAATTCTTTAGTGAAAACTATCTTTTTATTACATTGGTTTTGTGACTAAGTTGAGATAATGTAATAAACAGATGATTATTTTCTTATTTGTTATATAAATACGGCATAGATAGTGGTTAAGTAAAATAAATGAACTTAATATTTTATGCCAAAATATTACTATACTACTATATATACTATACTATAGTAAATAACTATAGTTCTGCTAACCATAGTTTCTACAATAACTAGCACACATTAATCAATGAAATAACAAAATAAGGATAAATATAATAATAAATTTAACCAGCACACAGGAAACCACAAGGTTATTTTACTGATAACATTGATATGAGTTTATCAACATATATTTTTTATAGCAGAATAAGTTGAATTAAAAATCCTTACTAATATTATAAATGCGAAAGTAACTCTGTCTGTCGATCTGTCTGTCTGTCTGTTACCTTTTCACACTCAATCTGCTGAACCGATTTAGATGAAATTTGGAATGAAGATAGCCTGAGACCCTGGGAAGGACATAGGCTATATAACATCACGCTACAGCTCACGGGAGCGGCGCAGTAACCACAAATACCAATGACGCGGGTGAGACCGCGGACACAGCTAGTACTTTACATAAAAAATTCAGTCTATAAATTATTATACTATTTATCATGGTTTATTTACTTTGATAATAAATTCATTATGATTCAAAAACATCTAGGGACTCATAATCTAAAGTGGACTAGCCCATATCTTTCACTCATTGGCACACCTATCAAGGTGTGGCTGGCTCTGAACTAATTAAGAAAATTAATATTTGGAAATATTTTGTCATGAACCAAGAGTTTGTTAATTATTATAAATTCATATTTATTAAAAATATTACTATACATGATAGTAATATAAAATTATTAATTGTTATGTTAAAAGCTGGTGTTTTTAACAGGTCATAAGTGATTTCAACAATAAGTAGCTTTAAATAGGTATTTTGAATGAGACTGGGCAAAGAAAAATCTTAACAGTATATTAAATATTTCTTTAAGACATAAACACCATCTAGTACTACATAACAACTATATTTTAATTATTTAATAAAATTGTGATACAGGAATATTTAATATTGATAAACTTACCATAATTTTTTTCTTTGTTTATGATAATGCCTGTGTGATCTCCACCAGCAATATGGATTTTATCACTGGCCTCTGGTTCAACAGCCTTCCTCTCGATAACCAAAGTAGTTGAATTAGCTGTCTTGCACTTTGGGGTCATTACCACTTTTTCCTCGATTTCCGCCATTTTTTTCAACAAAAACTTCTAAGAAAACCACAAAATACCAAGCAATACATTAACAAATGGTAAGGATTAGATCAGCACTACCAAATTACGAGGTATGAGTCATTCGTACCTCCCTTTTTATATCCTTTTAATTTGTCAGAACAGCGTCCAATGTATATTGTGTGATACATCTAACGCTAAGCAATACGTATGTACTACTAATATCACATAAGTTGTTAGATCGAACTTTCACAAACCTATGTAATCATGTTTAGATGCAAAGGGAGAACGTAAAGTCAACAATAGATATAGTGTGACATTGAATTTGACAAATCTCCACCTGTGGTGAGTTTGCTACAATTTCTTGACATAAAACTGCCTGATGTAGCAACAGGTATTTTAGTATTACTAACAAATAGTGAAAACTACCTGAATTTAATAAATATTTATATTTGTATGTATTCCAATATTATTTTGTATAAATAAACCACCACCACAATCGTCCACAGACAACATAAATACTATTGACACTTGACAAATGACATTTCAAATAAACAGTTAGCAATAATTAGCATGAAAAAAATAATACAACCACATTATTGGTATAGGGGTTTCTAGCTCTCACATATAACTTTAACCCACTCGTAGTACAAAACACATTGACAGCAATTATAGCTTTTCGGTCTTCTATACGATATGTCGAACAGTTTGGATGTGGTCTTTCATAGCTCAAACTCCTCGTGGCTACTGGCAAGATAGTACATACCAAAACTATATAATATAAGATAATCACCATTGTTCTCAAACTCTACTTGCCGTGGGTGGCGTATTTTGTACATTTAGTTACTAAGTACTATCATAGTAATGTTTACTACGCTGCTGTTTGTTATCCCTAAATAAATAAATGACTTTTGAATCACGTCTATACAAGAACTCAGAAGTCATATTCACATACAAAATGTTTCAATTTTTTCTTAGTTCTATAGTGTTGCTGATATACTCATGTATCGTCCTGTACAAGGCGTTAAAAAAGAATAACAGGCCTTAATAAAAACATTTATTTAAATTTTGTATTCCTTGTTGAACCTTTATGAAAAATTGACAAATATTAATTTGCAAAATGGAAAATTCGTAGATAGTAATATAGCTATAATGATTCAATATTGACAATTTATTTTCCAATTGGACTACGTGTATACGCTGCGTGATATAACGTAAACACTTACATATGGCATACGACATATGGCAACATTGAATTCAATGCCACAGAGCCTAAGAAGTAATATCCAAATTCCAATTTCCAAAGAGTAAAACTAATATCATTCATTAGACTTCTCCAGTTCTCCTTATTATTTTAATTTTTCATTTCGGGACGTTTCAGTTTCTTTTCACTTTTACCTCAATATACCTAATAAAATATACCATATTTGTTTTTATTTGTTTTAGTTTACGTCAATAAAATGCAGCTCAAAGTTTGTTTCATAGTTCTTCTCTTTTCACTTATAAAATCAAGTACTGAAACTTTACAGAATGTGAGTGACGATGATCTCTTGGAATTAATAAGAGAAAAAGAAAAACTTATCGTCTTGTTTAGTAAGTACTTGAATATATTGTTACTTTTCTCTGAATAATAAGATACTTATTATGATGCATTTTTATAGACGGTACACGGTACATAGTGTTATGATATTATACTGATTTGCAACAGACTGATATTCATGTAATATAAATTTTCTGTTCGAGTGGCACAAACAAGTTAATCATCTGTTACAGGTAAACCGAATTGTGAGAAATGTGTACAGTTTGAGTCACATTTAGAAAATTTAGAAGAAGACTTCAAGAAGCACATGAATGCTGTGACTGTAAAAGCTACAAACAGTCATTTAACTCGATTGTATAACCCAGCCAAAGATCCTGCTGTTGTCTTCTTTAGACACGGAGTGCCTTTATTGTACAGTGGTAAGATGCCAGATGTCAATGCTACCCTCAGAATAATCAATAGCATTTTATTAATACAAGCATGACCAAAAGGATAAAATTACTCTAGAATTACTAAGAGTTAGAATAGGCATACATATTTATATAATAAATATTTATATAAATTTATGATATGTTGTCCAACAGAACATCTATTGAGCTAGTCATCATTCAGCTGTGAAATAGTTCAATAGAGAGTATAGCAAGTATGGTTTTTATTAATGAATGTTGTGAGATTTATTTATTACTAGCAATCCTCTCAACATTGCATTTTAAAGTGCCTACCTTATTATTCTTACAGAACCATCTAGTATATTGAAGCTACTTTAATACAAAGTATAGAAGTTTTCACTATCATTTAACTTATGTTATTATTTTTAATATAGTAAAACTTAGATCCATGTATGAGGAATGTGATGAAAGTGAATGAAGCCAGAGAAGTGTATCAGGATTGTAGCAAATGGAAATCCATAGTCTCTGCCTACCCCTCTGGGAAACAGGTGTGAATCTATGTATGTATGTAGATCCTTACAGATTGAGATGATGAATTATCTTATTAATCTTTTATTGTACTGGTGTAAGGAGGTGCAATAAAAATTTTTAAATAGTTAGTATAATATCATATCGTTGTTGAGCCTGTAAAAGTCGATATGTGATTTTTCTTGATTTTTGGTTTTTGATGCAATTTTGATCCTTGTACCATGCAAGGCAATTACATAAACGAAAACAGTCTTAAATTACGTAAATGTTTTATTTAATTTATCTCACCAAAAGAATTTAACTAAGCTCAAATATATTAAGAGTTAACTAGTTTTTGTTGTTCCTGAAAAGTAGCTCCAAAACACATTGCGATTTGTGAACGCACAACAACGATATATTGCAATATTAATATTACACAATGTTATAACTTTTAATTGCATAATAATTAAATGTATGCTGTGCAATTTGTTGTGATAATTATAGATTTAAATAGAACTAGGTTTTGTTAAAAGGACATTGTCCACTTTTAGCCATCCGTGGACACAATGTTATGAAAAAAATATTTTCATGAATATTTTTATTTATTTTTCGTTTATGTTATTTTAAAAATCTTTATGTAAGTTACATTGATATAAAAACCATAGATACACAATCAGCGTCAAAAAACGTCCTCACCAAATGAGCACCCACTTGAACATTTGGGTGCTCATTTAATTTAGTACCGTTCGATCGCTCCGAGAGTAAACATGTCGCAGAGCTCGTTTAAAACTTGTAAAATCACAGTTTCAGGACACTAAAAAAGGACGGTGTTTCATATTTTCGGTAACTAATAATGTTATTATTATAAATATATTATAGTACTGATTATTGCGTCAAGGAATCAACGTAATTTTTTTTTTTCTGTTTATTTCGTAGCAAAGAGCGACCATATAACACGGCTCATTTAAATGAACACTTACTAAAAGCATTAATCATACTATTGTATTTCTACTTGATTAGTCCGGGTTATACGTTGACTCTGTTCTAATATTAATAGAGACGCTGTTACTTTTTAAAATAAATATGTTTTATTTGATTTAAAATGATAATGCGATTGTATATATTATTAATTACTAGACTTGTTTTATTACAAACCATAATAGTATCCGCTTAATATTTTTTTTAAATGATCTTTACGGTATCCTTATAGTGGTATATTTATAAAATGTAAAATGTAATCTACATACTTATGTTGGATTTCAGCTTTCTTTAAAATCCCGTGCGATGTGCAAAATGGATATCGTTCATAGCACAGCAATGATCACAAGCAAGCACAGCAACAACAACACTTATCATAATTTTTGGGAGTAAGCTTATATTCTTCAAAGTGCCATATTAACAAACAACAATTATGTACATAATACTATTAAATCTATTATCGAGAGATATATCAAGATAAGATTGCATTATAATATAACAAAGAATGATACGAAAAAAATTAAAATCCGTCAAAAAGAAAATTATACAATAAACTCAATTTATTTCAAGGAAATTAAAAATCTTATTATGTCGTATCTTTTCAAGTTTGAAATCTTAATTGTCTCTCTCGTTTTATCGTTTTAAGTTACTTTAATTTGTATGAACAATCACTCGCGTATTGTTCAAACACGTATAATTTCAAAGTCGGGGCACCAAATATATGAACAGCAATGAAACATACTCTTAATATAATTTACGTGCGTATTAATTATCTATTACTGTTATATATTGAGGTAAAAGTAAAAACAAATATGTGTTTAAAACACACATTCACGTGCATTTTATAAACTCTACATAATTACGTCAGAATATTAACTTACATTAATTTATTTTATTATAGTTGTGTTGAAGAAAGAACAAATTAATATTGCACAGAATTTGTAAAAACAGTATTCGACTCCATTCATCCGTGCAAACTGCTCGTAAAATTGTATTACCTTTTTTAGATAGCCTTGTATATTCAACTTAAAATTAAGGCGGTAAGGTTTAATTTGCATTAATGAAACTTTATATAGTTAATATAATTGAAATTAAACTACTATATACGGATTTTATCGCGTTGTTTATTTGACACTGTTACAAAATTTTTTGAAAAACTGTTACACTACTATAATCACTATTAAACTTTACAAACTTTTAAGCTATTTAAATTATTGAAACTATTTATACTATTACTATACTATTATACTATTTAGATTTATTTTTACACTTTCCCCGACGTTTCGGTTGCTTTTCAGCAGCCATGGTCACGGGGAGACTAAGATGGTAGTTGTCTCAATGTTCCAGTGTAGTTATTTCAAAGTACCCGAACATAATTTAATCATGGGTGTTTCTATTTACGCAGAATGAGCTCAAAGTATCATGAAGTCTAGCTGTGGATTGCTTCTTCTTGGGTTTGACTATTTGGATTACTGGATCCCAAGCTGGTGGTGGTTGGAGTGTACCACCAGCTTGGGATCCAGTAATCCAAATAGTCAAACCCAGAAGACAATATTAGTTAATATAATAATAATAATATTCTACCACATACACACAACACCATCTAGCCCAAACTAAGCAGAGCTTGTACTATGGGTACTAGACAATGGATAAACATACATAATATATACTTTTTTTTTTGTAAATACATACATATTATACATATAACTACCTATAAGCAACTGAGGACAGTGTTAAGTGTAAGTTTTGTATGGGATTGTGTATCTAGGGTTTTTATATATCAATGGTAAGTTAACACAACAAAAAACAAAACATATGAAAAACATACAAACAAAACATAGTGGGCCGTAGAACAGTGGTTTGCTGTGCTCACATAATGACCATAATATGGTTTTTAGGCTGGGCAAGGTATCAAGAGCACATTAATCCACCTGCCCAGTTTCTTGATCATACATACATACATAAATTCACGCCTGTTTCCCAGAAGGGTAGGAAGAGACTACGGATTTCCATTTGCTACAATCCTGACACACTTCTCTGGCTTCATTCACTTTCATCACATTCCTCATACACGCCCGTCCGTTCAAGGAGCTCTTAACCTGGCCTTTGTCCAGAATGCCTCCGATCTGATCGAGAAACGTTCGCCTAGGTTTTCCTTTTGCGACTGTTCCATTCACACTAGCCTTATAAACTTTCTTAGTCAGTCTTTCCTCATCCATTCTTTCTACATGTCCAAACCAGCTTAACATACCCTTTTCAATTCTTGTCACTATATCCACTTTCATGCCGCATCTCTCTCTAATCACACTATTTCTTATTCTATCTTTCAGAGTCACACCACATATGCTTCTCAGCGCTCTCATTTCTACAGCATTTATTCTGCTCTCATACTTTTTTTGCCATACCCAATTTTCACTTCCATAAATAAGATATTACACATAGTTATGCACTCTTCCTTTTCAAATACCATTACTCTCGTCTTGCTTACATTTATTTTTATTCCTTTACTAATATGCATAAAGAAGACATTTGACAAGTAACTCATTCCTTCTTAATCCCCATTAACAATTTTTTAATCTTTCAAACAATAAATTCCTCATCATATACTACTTACAAGAGTCTGATTAATAAAATATTCATGAATAATATGTTGTTTTATTTGATTAATTACTCTTTTCAATAACATATAGAAACCTATCTAAATATAAAGTCTGATACAAAACTAGATTTATATTCTCCTTTGTACTGATGTGAAGTATTTAATTGATATCATATTATTAGCTAAATGATCTGTCCACGATTGGCCAAAGTATTTATAGAAAGTGGGCAATCCCCTTTAATTAATTTATTTAATTACATCAAATAGAACGACTTGCGCCAATTACACTATTTAATAATATAATATATAAATTTAAAATTTAACATGCATGCATTTTCCTCACAGTACCTCATATATTCTAATAATAATATAGTCAATGATGATTGTTTTTAATGTTATATTGGCATCTTGTTCCTTCCATATTACAGATATTAGCATGGATGTATCTGTTAGATAGTAATAGGTTCCATGTATCACCAAATAATACATACCTACTTTGTCATTAGGTGAACCAGATGAAAATGAAATATATGGCTTCTTTGACAAAAATCAGTCACCTGCTGTCAAGGAGCTCACTGATAAAATATTTGAACACATAACACAGGCAGCTACCGGTGCTACTACTGGTGATTGGTTTGTTATGTTGTAAGTATAGACAAAATACTTCATGTAGATAAAGTTCTGTTTAAATAAAGATTATTCTGTCTATATAGATAAATTGGAAAAGAAAAATATAGGGACATTGCTATATGTAAACTGATTTAATTAACATATTTCAGTACTTACTTATTTATACAATAGACACAATTAAAAATTACTGCTTGATTACTGGATGAAATTCCATGATGGACTTGTGGGGAGACTACAGCTCTCCACCCTTACAGCCCCATTGAAACTCCAAATACTGTGTCATTATAGCAAGCATGGTATGATTTCATGCTCTGTCTTAAAGTTTTTTGACCAAGTACAAACACGTGATCTGGAGATTCTTCACATGTTTGTATAGGTATAACTTAAACCCTAGGTACCCAGTATGCATATATTAAGATTGATTAATTATTTATTCTTATGTTAAGTAATGTGTGCATAAATGAAAATTAAACAATATTATTGTTGTTTTATTTGCAGCTATGGAGCTTCATGTGTGGAATGTCAAAGACTGCATGCTGTGTGGGAGAGTGTTGGTGCTACATTGAAATCGCGGATAAATGTGGCTCGTATGGATGCAAACTTGGCTGGTTTGAATACAGCAAAAAGATTCCATGTCACAAAGCTCCCCAGTTTCCTGTTGTAAGTTGTTGATACATATGGTAGTTGATATTTGCCAGTCATACACTGATCAAGAATTATAAATAGATACTTATGTCATCTCACACTCACCATTTTTATTTAATTTACTTACCTTGTTTTTTAATAAAATAATATATCTGTGCTGCAGCTTCCGCCTGGGAAAAGTATACCGGTATGATTTACCAATGAAGGATGTTAAGTCATTTGTGACTTTTGCTCAGGATTGGTACAAAAATTCGAAAGCGGAGACTGTACCATTACTCGCATCTCCATTGTAAGTTATTATTTCTATATAATACTTTGCCTGCTTATTGGTGTTTTGGCTTTAATATGAAATCAGGCATCTTCAAACGTTCAAAGAGAAGGTATCAGATCAATTGCTATCACACTACGCCTAAATAACATATCAATAAAAAAGTATTGAGTTTTTTGACAAGTAATTTCCAGTACCAGTCCAAAATTAGACAGTTGTCGGCGTTACATGACCCAGTGCCTCGGAAAGCACGAAAAACATTGTTCCTGCACCTGACTTCTCTCCGGTTGTGTTGGATTACCGTCACATCATATTATGAGAGTTAGAGAACAGAGAGTGCACTTGTGTACTATAATATCTCCTGTGCAGCTGATGGCAAGTCAGCTACAGTGACCGAAATTGGGTCTGGAGGACATTAGTACTATTATAAACAAATGTTTCTTATAATTTATAATAGGTATTTGTTAAGCATGTTGCAAAAGTAGTAAAGTTTTATGTAACTAGTTAAATAGAAATACATTATGCCAAATCATTTTTATTTTATAACTGGAATATCAACAGCTTGAAACACAAAGGATAAAAACTTAAACAAATAATATCATAGCTATTTTCTAATATACATATATATTCTCAAATATAATATATTATCATACTAAGAATAAAGAGATTTCTTAACAATAAACCCCAATCAGATTTTGAATGACCTAGAAATCGAGCCCAATACCTCATGTCGCAAAACAGTCGTTATTCTGCTGCTATGCCACATACCTATTAATTTATATAATTTTGTTTCAGTGATGAAGTTGTTGACTGGTGTGTGGAGATGATTAAGTTCAGTGTGGCATTTGGCTTTGACATTTTAGCAAAATACCCCTGGATTTGGCAAATTGGAGGAGCTGGTTTTGGTTTAGTAGCTATCACTGCCATCATTGCTCTCTTAAAAGCAGGTAGATCTAGACCTGCAAAGAAAGATTCTAAAAAGGATAAGAAAAGCAAATAATTTTGTTGTTTGTTTTTGCAACAACAAAATATACTAAGTGGAATGTATGCAGTAAAAGGAATGATATTTTTTATGCATTTATAGATAGGACATCTATATACACTTTTTATATGAAGTTTAAATCTATATAAGTAGATAAATTTGTTTCCAATAGAATGATGATATTTAGTAAGGATTGTTATATGTATTTTTATGTAGAATATATGTTACATTATTCTATAAGCCAATAATATAAAATTTTATTGTACAATTTGACTGCACAACATTTTGTGTCACGATTGGTAGGGTTTGATTATGTAGAACAAAATACTATATTCACATCAAGTCTGTGATATCTCAATACAAACAGTGATAAATACATAGTGCAAATATGTAGTTACTAAACCCAATAACCTATTTACAATAATATCTGTGACAAATTGGTGTTCAGTTTAATGAATAAAACAAATATGATTCAAACATTTATTTTATTTATGTGCAAATACAAATAAATACCTACCTATAATTATTAATAAAATATCTCAGTAGTTATTTATTACATAATATAAGGAATAAATTTACTGTAGTCATGACTATATTAATCTATGATTGTGTGGCAGTTAAATGCTTCTCTATATTTTGAAGATCAATATATTTAATGAATAAATTAAATAACTAATAATATCAGACAATAACAACAACATTCATGAACATGGTCAATAATCTCTCAATACACGATCATAAGTACCCAATAAGCAATGGATCTGAATGATAAGCCAATTTAGTTGCTTAATAATATAAGGATAGCATTTTACCATAATTACCAACATTTAGTTCTTATTAGTGTTAAGTGCTAATACATAGATAAATTGCCTTGCTAAAAAGAGGGTTATAAAATAGCCAATAAGTACCTGT
This sequence comes from Catocala sponsa, assembly GCA_963564715.1. NCBI lineage: Eukaryota > Metazoa > Arthropoda > Insecta > Lepidoptera > Erebidae > Catocala > Catocala sponsa. The sequence continues at coordinate 14,745,234 of OY751334.1, read as the reverse complement.
CTAATATTAGCTATGGTAAAACCATTTTGTTAGCAAGGTGATTATTTATAACATCAATTTTGACCGCCGCCTTATTAAAAGTATAATGGCTGGAGACATTATACACTGGAGTGCTCGGCGTTACAGCTATGAAAGAAAGCAAAGCCTTTAAAAATTATGAACAGTGAAGTTTATCCAAATTCTGAATGGTAATAAAGTCCTAAATAGACCTGACATAATAAATATCCACCAAGAAAATTTTATATAAGTCTGTAGTAGTAATATTATAATATAGGTTGTAAAAAAGCATTCTAAGCTATTGATGTGCAAATATATCAAAGTAGGTAGGTACTTATTACTTTAAAAGTTTAAAGTACTATTACTGTCATCATCATCATCATTTCAGCCAAAAGACGTCCATTGCTGGACATAGGCCTCCCCCAAGGTCTTCCACACAGACCAGTCTTGGGCCATCCGCATCCAACCGCTTCCCGCGACCTTTACTAGGTCGTCGGTCCACCTTGTAATAGGCCTACCCCTGCTGCGTCTTCCGGTGCGTGGCCGCCACTCCAGAACCTTTCTGCCCCAACGGCCATCGGTTTTGCGCGCTATGTGCCCTTCCCAACTATTACTATTTATTATTACTATTACTTTAGTTGATACCAATTCTTTGAATAAGTATAACATATTTACTTATGCCATAGCAAGTCCCACACAAGGAATAAGGTATTCTGTGTCACAAAGCACTTTACAAATACGAAAACAATGGACACAATTAAATACCCATGCAGCAAGTGTATTTACACAATGTAAATAGGTACCTGTCCCTATTTGCGGATTATATAAATTTTGTCACCTATGGGTATCAAACCCACAGTACTGGGCGTCTATTTACTCTTAGTGGCGAGACGACCACTATAAACTAATTTACATTTTGCCATCTGTGCAGACATATAAATGCAGTACAAAGATGGAGTTAGTGTATTTTTAAATAAATATCCAATTAAGTGAACAAGTAAATTACCTACATACTATTATAAATATAAATTATTTATTACAATAAATTTTAAATATTTCAATAAATTATTGTTATATTCATTGGTCTGGTTCCTACAGGAAAGTACTCTGAGCAACATTAATTTTTTTTACAAATCATTGATTTATGCTAAACTTACAACAGTATGTTTCCTAGTAGCCTGTGCAGACGAGGGACTATTTGTTTTAAAAGTGTATGGAATAGTAATTCTACTACTGCGAGGTACTTTTGACTATTGCAGGACTAAAGTCCACGAAGTGTGGAAATCGATTGCGAGGGCCTGCACTTGCACACGCGGTTAGACGGAGGATTAGTGAAATGCATGTTATAGAAGCAAACATTACGATATTAGCTTAACCATTACTCAATCTCCAGGAGATACATAACAATAGATTTTTTATTGTGTTTATAAAATGACAGACGGTGCGATAAATAGGTATCAAATAAAATTGATATTTTTTATACCTTCGTTAATTAAAAGTCTGTAGTAATTTCAAGCAATCGACTCAGACTGAAAACTGTTGTATAAGGCTACTTGGCCCACCTGTTGTATAATATCTGCGACCTCTGCGTACTTTGTATTTCTTTGACAGATTTATTGTATGCGGTACTTTTAACCACTCGTTTGCTGCGTTACAAAATTCAGGTCTATGTGATATATTTAAGGGACCAAAAAGTATACTGAGGATAGATTCGTCTGTGTAGGCTATCAGAAGTTTATTCCACCCGCATGAAAAACAGCTGTAAATACTATTTCATGCTTAGCTTATTACCCAAGTTATTGTGTTTTATGCTGTAAATGATAATATCATTATTGGTGATAAATAATCTTAAAGTAAGTAGCTTATATATGTCATGTTTATGTGTAAAAGTCAGATCAAGATTAATTTACTTTAAATGTGTGTATCTCTAGGTATAATATTTCCAATAAAGTAACAGAATGCACAGTGAACAATATAATAGTAGCAAGTTTATTAGCTCAAAGCATAGACTAGACACCCTTATTCACAATATATCTTACAGTACAATCTGTGATAAAATAAATAAGCAACTTTGTAAAAACCAGTAATTTTTTAAAATAATGGTAATTTATTGTAACTACAATTAATTAATTACATTTGCTATTAAATTAAACCCATTTCATTAGTAAATTAACTAATAGGGGCCTAGCAGTAAATACTAAAATATATTTCTATGTGATACCTATTACCCTACTATTCCCAATTTTCAGTCAGTCTTATACAAACTCAGCTGTGTTAAGCTTAACTATTGCATCACATTGCATGATTATAAATATTATAATATAAATAAGACACTGGAATTAAACTGGTTAAAATATTAGAAGCATACATAAAGGGTTGCTGACATCTTGAAATAGAGAATATAGACACACTATTCTCACATAGTCAAACACTGTTGAGATCAATTCCTTAAAATGCATGATTAGGTCCTCAACAGTGGATATGCACATAGTGCATTATTGTATAAACTCTGTTATTTTACATACCATCAACACACATAAGAAGGCAATGTTGTGTTAAAATTTCTTACCAATTAGTTAGTGCATTTGAATTTTGAGAAATTAGATACAATAAGTTGTGAATCCTGCCAACTTATGTGTATTGTGATCTATGTACAATTGTTATATTTATTTGTGAATTAGCTAATTAATTGTGGTTTACTAGTAGCATTGCTTATATATTGTCAACCTCAATGTTTATTCTAAATACTGAGGCTGGATCTGCCAGCTCAGTTCTAACTGCATTTTCAAATTTCTTGAATATTACAGAAAACTCCATTATGTTTTGAGGTTTTGATTCTATCCACATTTTATCGAATTCATAAAATAAGTAGCAATAAAACCTATGGAATAGATTAATACTAGGCAAATATTGCTTAGCATTAAACATGTATGTTTTAGCTGACCCATCTTTCAGTAAATAATAAGCCATGGAAGTGATGTTTATACCTACTATTGCAAAGGTATAGCCATATGTAGGGTGAAGAGAATGGCTTAGCACATGGCTTGAAACCTGTGAGTATTCCGTAGCAAAAAACAGAAGATTTTCTAGTCCAAGCATTCCCATTCCACGAAAATCTGTTTTTGGATCATCACCCTGAAAGTAAATACAACAGTTTTAATATTGCCAGAAGTACCTACATTAATAAAACATATGGCACACATTTTGTATAGGTTGTATATAGTGATGCATACATATGACAGGAAATAACTATGTACAATAATATCTAAAAATAAACTAAAGCCACAGCTGTGCTGAATGCCAGATCTATTTATACCCAGATATTGCAACATCAATGTTTAGAAGATGATTAGAAGATGTAAGATTATACCTTGACATAATCCTAGATTAATAATTGTATATCTATTGTCTACTAGCTTAGGGCAGGTTTTATTGAAATTTGGATACAGCTACAGCTAATATAATTGGTTTGGCATAACTCATGCTTTATTAATTAGTTAATACTATCAGTATACCCGGTCAAAATGTAGCAAAGGGTGTGCAAGTGTATCAGGACTACAAGACAAAATAGTATATAATCTGTATATCAATCATGTAAGAGGGATTCAAGGAGATCACAATATATTCTTAATTATGCCTGAACTAAAGACTAGGGTAGGCAGCACGGATTTACGGTATTATAAATCAAAGTACCTGGAAACCTATATGTTGCCACTGTTTCGTCACACGTCCATCAAGAGCCGAGTCAGGCACCAGCAAAGACCACAGTTTTAGCAATCTTTCCTCATGTTCATTATTATTACTGTCAAATTGTGTACGGCGTAATTCTTCCACTTCGTCTATTAAATTTCTATAACTCCATATTTGTTCTAAGCATCGTCTGAAGGCGACGATAAACGATCCATGTAATCGCGGATTAATTTTTTTAGCTCTTATTATGATAGCAATTGAAGGGTCTAAAATCTCACGAAAGTTACTTGGATGAAATCTTTTTAGGATGACTGTACCATCTAAATATGACACGACTTCTTTCACATCTCGAGTGCGCGACAGCATCAACGATTTCTCTACATTACATGTTCTTTCAGCTCCAACTCGATCTCCGTAACATATTCTTTGTAATTCGCATAGTCGAGTAGTTTTTCTCAGGAACCATTTGATGAAAGGCCTCAAATACCACTGCAATGCAGACCAAATGTTAAATACAATCATTGCTTTCAGTTTTAAATGACTAATTATTGCATAAAATTAAAAATTATTTAATCATTTCTGTTACAATTTTTTCAGTTTAGATTTCGTTTATCGTTGTCATGACCACACATATTTTTTTAATATTTAAGTTTGGCCAGCTTTGGAACCTTGGGTATTAGGTAACATTGACAGAATAGTCGTTGACTAAGCAAATAAATAAAAAGTTATTGTAGGTAGATTTGGTCTTTGCAGGTGACTTTAGCTCAAATTATTTTGAGTAATAAAGTATGGTAATTTTTAATTATGCTTGGCAATAGGAACACAGCATTCCTTACCAACTTGGTTTACATTTACATCATAGTTGGCTTAGAACCATAGTGGGTCTGACTGGCCGCAACTAATGCGGCGTTTTTTGGCAAACTAAATGAGTTTTAATTGTGTTAAGAAGCTCGTTCTTCATCTTGCGCTGCATGCAAGACATTCAAACTGTATGGAAGTTCTAGCTGTAAAATTTTACCTAGTCCAGTTGTTGATAATTTAATTATGCATTTTAAATATCTGATTATATTATACTGGTTAAATTTAAAAAAATATTTTAGTGTTGGATAGCCTATTTATGGAGGAAGGCTAACATCACGCTACGACCCACGGGCTGGCGCAGTAATTATAGCCTAGTTGGGAGACCGACAGACTGCTACGCAGAGGGTTCGAATTCGAGCCCGAGGCACGCATCTCTCGAGTTTTCAAAGTTGTATGTGAGTGATAAATTGCTAATAATTATCGCTTGCTATAAGGGTAAAGGAAAACATCGTGAGGAAACCTGCATAATATATCTGAGAGTTCTATATAAAATATAATGTTCTCGAAGGTGTGTATAGTTTGCCAATGCTATGGCCTAAGCCTTCTCACATTGCGAAGAGACCCGTGCCCAGCAGTGGTACAGTTTATAAACAGGGCTGGTATTATTATATACATATACATATACTACACTACGTTTGCCGTGTCGCGGTCTCCACTCAAGAACACGCTTACCCCAGCGTGGATCCTAGTAGTATACTACTTTCGAATACCCGAAAGGTATGTTCTGTGGTTTGCTTATGTTTCTGTGCTCTCGCCAATTTTTCACAAATGGGTGAATATTCCTGGACCCTGTCGAAGACCTTCGCCAGATCCAGGCATGTTCTGATGATCTTCATTGACGGAAATTTCTGTTCAAGATTGGCCGCAATGACCAAAATTTGATCTGAAGAATATTATGTGTCTCTAAAATCGTATTAGTTGCTTGTTAACATGTTGTTCACTATATTGGAAAAACGCTCAGTAGAGATAATATATATTAAAATTTTACTCGAGTGACTCGAGTTACTACTGTAAAAAAGTATACCTAAGCTCCGACCATGCTGAGTAATCGTGCCTGGCAGGCCGCGGCCTGACTGTTGATGTCGGAAACTTGTATAGGTATATACAGGCTGTGTCGTAAATAGTGGTCCAGAGGAAAGGAGTCGATACACTGTATTCTTATGTATCACATACCGAAATTTTAACCATTTTTTTTATGCCCCTAAAGTCATATGATTTGCTGAAGATGAGTATTGAAATTGGAAACAGATTAATTTCTTTAAGTATCTTTGACTTTAAAACATAAAAAAGGGTTTGGATATGATAGTACACATATTCAAGAGTAATAATAAAAAACAGAATTAAAAAATATTGATATTTGTTGAAATGACAGCCAAATTCGTGAAGCAAGGTGCAGAAATTTAAAAAAAGAACTTTTATTTTTTGTTAGGAGACCCTTAACTGAAAATGCTTAAAATTTCGGTATGTGATACATAAGAATACAGTGTATCGACTCCCTTACTCTGGACCACTATTTACGACACACCCTGTATATACTTAGTCGCTGTGTAAACTTCACTTTCGTGATTCAAGTTTGTATGGCGAGCGAGATTATAAGTGCATATTTTGTATAGCGCCATCTGTGGTCTGTCGTCGAAACTTCTTCGTCTGTATGGTGTCGCTACAATACTCTCCCCATAAGACCGGAGGTCGATCAGGTAGTTGATGAGACAGCTCTCAATGCTACCGAAGAGGGTTGCCAGGGCCAGGGAAGGATGCCGCTAGTTCCAGTGAGTCGGCACTGTGTGCCGCTAGGCCCAGTGAGTTGGGTCTGTGTGGTGAGTGTGCCCCAGTGAGCCGGGTTAAACTATTAGGTCGCAGTGGAGGACTCAATAGGCTGTGGTGTTGAGTTGAGTAAAAGGAGTTGGGTTGCTATATGGTGAACAGGCAGGTCAAGCAAAACATAGTCGGAACAATCACTAGTGAGAATATAGTGTACATTATCCACTAGGTACTGCAGTATACCTTACTATATCTCGAACTCAACTTTATTGGTCTTTTTATACTTAATACTATGTGCCCTTTATCTTAGCTACGTGCACTTATGTATCTAATTTTACAAGCTTATCTAGGTACTTTATCTAAATACCTTAATTATCTATAGAAGGGTAGGTGATTACGTGCTCACACTACAAGGCTTTCAATTATATCTGGCATATAATTGTAATATAAGGTACACCCATGTAAAATCGGATGGAGGGTATGAGGCTGTGAGCGTGCAGTCAAACAAGTTATTAATTCTGTTTATTGGCAGTACAATGTGCAATATAATTCCAAACCGCTGTTCAGGAGCCTGTCGTACCGGCCGTGTAATTTTTCAAAGTAATTATAAGAATTCAGTCTTTCACGAAACAGTTAGAAGAGATTTTTGTTGAATTCACTTTTTAACAATAGATTACGCGGAAGATTTAAGCACTCAAATTGCCATGACTTAAATTGGTGTAATATACCTACATAGTTGTAACTTGAGATCTTATCAGTTAAGGATCGCATAAAAAGACCTGACATAAATATGTAGTAGCGGTTACCAATATTTTCTTATTGCTTGATGCAATCCGTAGCTTATTCATGTACTTTTATCTGGTGCACCGTGACATTGAACAGACAGTACTATACGAGACAAGATATTCAATTTTTCTTCTAGACCCACCGAATGTCAGCAACTAATCATTAAAAAGAAGCAAAGAAATTTATAAAATTGCAAGATGGTCACTGCGTGTTATCTCTTATACATATAGAACTATTAGAAACCACTATACCTAAACAGGATGGGTGATACTGAACTCACTATACTGCATTTCTAACTTTTTAGTACCAGAATTACCTAAATATCACACCTCCTCAGTTTGAAGAAGTATGACCAAAATGACCACTTAATGATTCCATTCATACTCGTAAAACTGGGCGCAACAATAAGGCAAGGTATATAGAAATTTTATTACTTACTAACTTTTGCCTGCAAACTCAATGGCATGGCCGCGGCTGTGACCGTGGAATATTTCTTCAGGCGTGTTCCCACCGAGATTAAAGTATAAGGTCACAGGGGCAATCTTAACCATGACATGGCATCTGTCCAAGAGACCGACGAGCACAAGTGTGTCCGTAAATACAACTCTCATAATCAAATGACACAAACGAATAGAGACTACGAATAGGACCAACAACTTTATGTGCTTTCCTGGCCTCGGAGTGTGCAACACTGCCAACATTCCAATTCCTTCCTATTCCAGGCTGTTTCTTATCGAGAATATATTGGGCGAAAATGCCAATAACATTCAGCTGGCCTGACCCAGGATTCTAACCCGAAACGTCATACACAGCAGTCGCATTCATATGTGTTAATCGGAGCTATGGCTATAGAAATTCGTACAAAGATTTGTGCGCCATTAAGTAACAAATATCTTCAAAAACTTTCGCTTTTATATTAGTAAGACTACATTGCAATCACATTTTATTAGATAAGTATATTGGATAGATTAGAAACATCGTAATCCTTGAATAATTGAAAAAAATATTGAAAGTAGTTTGTCTTGACAATTAATAGATATTATAAAAATAGCTTAACTAAAATGCGTTTCACAGTCTGTTAGGTAAACACAATAAATATCAAGAACTAATGCCTTTTTCTATCAGTAGTTTGTTTAAACAATGTCTGCCACACAGATGTCTCAAGTTTGATCATAGAGCACGCGCCTACCTATAACTTGTCGATGTATTAATTTGATAATTATTATTCGCTTTATCGGTGAAGGTATTGTAAGGAAACCTGCATTGTCTGAGAGTTCTTCATAATGTTTTCAAAGATATGTGAAGTCTGCCAACCCGCATTAGGACAGTATGGTAGACTACGGCCTGACCCTTCTCAAACTGAGACGAGACCCGTGCCCAGCAGTTTGTATACTTATAGAGATGGTTTTACAGTATATTATTATAATTACAATCTTTTAAACACTTTACCCAAAATACCACATGAACGTATCCCGTTTTCCTTTTATCTCTGCAAAAGCCACGTTGCAACAAATATTTTGATTAATCTTCAGTAGTAAGGTAGGTATACGATACAGCATGTTTTAAAAGTAAGGAGGTCACCATAAAAATAAAAGTTTCAAGTCGAATTTGTGTTTTATTTGATGAAAATTGTAATTCATAAATTTTACATTAAAATTATTTACAATGCCGTAATACAACATGAACGGGCGGTCAGCGCGCTGACATTTCCTTATTTACAAAAGCAATAGTGTACCATTTCAAACTGCAACATTAACTACATAAGTTTATAACATAACTGTGAACTGTTCTTATTAATTTACCCAAAAATCGTAATATTATAAATATCTATTAGACTCAAATAGTGCTGCATATATGTATGTGGGTACAAACATGTTTTAAACGTAGCAACAAGAAAGTAATTAGTTTTCTTTGATAAACTCTAAAGGTGGAGACAGACTTTGCGAGGCATGCGCCGCGCACTGCGCACAACGAATGCCTCTGCTTGAGGCGTGCGTGTCGAAAAATATACCAACATATGCTCGGGTCGAGCCATCGCGTACTAAGCAAATGCCTCGTTTGTCTGTCTTCATGTTTAAGGCGAGGCATGTGCTACGCAGAGGCTGCGCACGTGCGAGGCGAGCCAGCGTGTGTCGGCTGATTGCGAGCAGTGCGTTGCGTTTGAACGGTTGTGTCCGCCTCGCTGTGATTTGCGCACGCAAATATGGATGAGAAAGAAATTTTACAAAAAGCAGTAGCAATATAAATGATTTGCAATAATTAAATGAATAATTATAAAAGCAACAGCAAATATACGCGCACGCGATGCGATGGTGCCATCTTGACTGCTGCTGTGTTGGTTGCATCGGTCTTAGCATACGCTGTTTCGCCCGAGCAAACGCAGTTTCATTTTCTCAGTCGAGGCGTGCGTGGATATAGTGCTCAAGAGCAGCGATAGCTCAGTGGGGAGACCAACAGATTGTAATGCAGAGGGTCTCGGGTTCGAACCCACGTCGCGCACCTCTGACTTTCAGTAGTTATATGACTTTTCGAAATGATGTGCGTATTGATTGACAATTATCGCTTGCTCCGTGCCTCGGAGAGCACGTTAAGCCGTCGGTCCCGGCATGCCAGTCGTTATTGGGAGATTGCGACACAAAAGATCCCACTGGGTCACCGGTCTGCACTGACTGGCCCCCATATAAGATAAGATAAGATAATGTAATGCTCGCACTGAGGCGCTTTGATCTTGAAGCGTTTGCCGACATACGTCGGCTCGCCCTTGCTCGTGCGTAGGACATGCCTCGCTACGAATATGAACACACCTTGCGAGGCATTCGTTGTGCGCCGTTCGCGGCGCATGCCTCACAGAGTCTGTCTCCACCTTAATTTGCAACAATAATTTGTTACGCATGTATTCAACAAAGATGTAGGATATTACAATTAATAATTCTGAAATGTCGTTACATTTTTCAAAACTACATTTTAGTTTTTGTCCTTAATGATAAACTTTATGCATAAGTACTGCATTATGACGGATTTTATTACGAAAATATTAATTGAATACGAATATACTTATCTAATTTATTATCTAATTAATTGCTTGATTACAAAATACATACTATATCAAGCAGGTTTTATTAATTAGTAATATTCTTACATGCGTTACAATACTTTTATTCCCACGGAAATGACAAACTTTTTGAAAATAACATAATTTTTAGAATTTGCAGTGATACAACGAAGCGATAAGGTTTGTGTCGGATAGGTATTAAGTTATCGTTGTTATTTAAATTATTTTTGCAACATTTTGTTATAATGAGAATAAAATAACTTCCTACTAAAATTACCCAAATAAACCTTTTCATATATCTCCAAAACATGAATTAACCGAGTTATGAAGAGCTTTATTTGGGTAATTTTAACTTATTGTTCGTAATTGGATACTTAGCAGATCAGTTTGTATGCAGTAATGAGCTTAATCAAGTTACCGGCAATCTCTTGCTTTTATTGTAGGGACCTGATCACCACCATGAAACATTTTCCTATTGCGACATTCCGACGAGTTAGATACCTAAGATACTTACCTAAAAGTCTTCTTTACATTCAGTGGTTAATTTAATGCAATATGAAAGAATACAATATTTTCCATACGTGTGTACAATATTTGAGGTACCTACCTACCTGCTTCGTTTTGTAAGTCAGCAGCTGGATAAGATCTTTTCAAATTTATGTTGACTTCGTATATATTTAGATAGGTAAATAGTTTACTAATTCTGTAATACTACGCATAACAGAAAGATGTGATCATATTTAAAAGTTGGATAATAAGCTTTTTAGTAATTTCTAAAATTTAATTACTTCTCAAAAAAATAGTATTTCTCCATTGATAATATAAGCCTTGTGATTCTATCAATATTGTAAATGTAATACATGATTAAGCTGGTAGTGCTGGTGATGTTTGTTGGAGATAGGTAAATTGATTTGGTAATGCCCATGTAAAATAATAAATATTAAAAATTCGTTGAAATTTCTGAACTATAACGGTAATAAGGTATGCTTTATTAATTTTTTTGTAGGTATATTTCGACGATTTTTTTGCTGTTAATTAGGTAACACTATTAGTCACAATATTTAAATATGACACACATACCTATCCTAATATCTGTTGATCAGTTTTTCAATTATTGTATAAGCTGATATAAATATAAAAAGGTTACGTATAACCAATACACAATAAATCTTTAATGAAAATTTCGATATACAATTTTTTATGTTGGTAATATCAATTCTAAAAGTCTTTCTTACAATATTGAAAAGAACAAATATTATAAATAGCAGACTATCTGTTTTGTCTTACTTTCAATTATAATTATAATGATTGTAGGTAATAGGTATTGGTTGTCTATATAACCTACGAAGTGCATGTCTACATAAAGCGTGTTCCACGCTTGCAATGTTAAGCACCTAAATTCACGTTCTTATTCCTACCATAATTGTAGGTAGGTATTAAAAATTTTAATGATTGACAATAAATCGGATCGTGAAAATTAATACATCATTTACCTTTTTAAATGCCTATACCTTTTTAGATACAGGCTGCAAACACGTTCTCAAAGTTTTAATATGTTAACAATTGAATTAGGTATATATAAGTTTTAATATTTAAAAAAACGAAGTGTGAATACAAGTACACAAGTGAACGTTTAAAAATATTATTGAAACAATGGAAAATCTTACAAAACAGTTTCATTTTCCTTTTGATAGTATCTCACTAATGTCTTTTCATGCATTAAATTGTTGACAATAAATTCTTAATACTATACTTACTAAAAGTAAGCTATACATATATCTACAGTTATTCATATTAAACCCAATGGTTTTACATTTCATGTTTAATATAATTAGCAAATCAGTACTTGTAGAGCTCCATCTAATGGAAAGTAATTTGAGAAGTTGTGAGCGATGCGTTGAAAGTGTACCCTAGTCATTATCGCCTTTTAAATATTTTTAACAGCGCCACAGCACAGATAATTATAAGCTACGAATTTTATTAAACTAATACTTTGGTGGCTCTGCTACAGCACACGTAGCGCTCTCGTAGCTGATGTGTCCAGTTTTCAATTAATATTTGTTTATACTATAAAACTTAAGAAAACAGTAAGCTATTATGATTCATAATAATTCTAAAAATAAAACTACACTAGCAATCGTATGTTTTATTTGAGAACAGTAAAAATCAAAGTAATGTGAAGTATTTGTGATACCCAGCTCTAGTACGCGCACTACGCGCCATGCACCTTATCCTACGGTAGGCGACACACGAACGTGGTGTTCTCTTGCGGGAATTAATGAAGTCTACTCATATTATTGTTTTTATGGTACAGCATATTTGGTACATACATAACCACCTATGTAGTTGTTTTACTTGCTTATATAATACCTATAATTAAGCGGCTTATATTTAGCCTAATCTCTCATTTCCGGCGAAGCATTTTTATAATTCTTACATATGGTAGATAGTAATGTAGATAAAATGACTAGAAAATCTGAATAGGCAATACAATAAAAAAATAATCACGGATATGGGACCGGTGATGTACATAGGTAATTCTTTTATCGATATCTTTTATTTATTTAAATATGCTTATAAAACTTTATTATTCTAAGGCAAATTCTTCAATCGCTAGGGAGCTTACGCAAGGAGTCAATTTGATACTTCTCCTACATAAATACTCTCAAAACACCAAATTCAGTACTCAGTGAAGGCTTCACATCTATGTTGATTGAAAAATAATCCTTAGAATGTTATTTTGATGGTAGGTTTTCAACGTGCCTGGTCAATAGATACATATTTAAATTGAAATGCAATGTAAACGTTATAAGGTTTATAACACGAAATAGGACTTTGTCTTATTTTAAAATCCAAAAAAATATCAACAGCTTATAAATAAAATATTTGTTTAAATAATTTTGTAAATAAAAGCTATATTGATATTTTGGACTATGTCCAAATAATTTGTGACCAAAGTAACATGGAAATTATAATTTGTGATTAAAATGAGCACCTGATTAGGAATATAGAATACCTATTTACAAATCAAAATTTTCTATACTAACCCAAGTAGATCTGAAGAGGAACTTATTGAATGACTTCATGACGTAACTCTGCTATTATGTCACAAGAACTTAGCCGTTCAATCAATACTGCTCAAAGCTCTCAAAGACCCACTCAGTAGAATTCATCGATGAGCATACAATATGATCTGCAAACATTTTGGCATTACATCATTTAAAAAAAGTAGTGCTTCACACAATAAACAATACCTACCTATATAGAAAGTATGTTATAACTTATACATGTATATATATTAAAAGGCAGCGTAAAATATATAAAATTACTTTTTACCAGGATAGTACAATATCATATAGGTACAATGTTGTATCTTATAAAGCGAATGATATGTTAATTTTATCTTACATTTTAAATAGTACCTATAAAAAACGTCGCGAATTTAAAATAGTATCACTTTGTATCTATCCAAATATATAGGGAATGATCTCTTTGTATTTTAAATATTTTTGAACTTCAACGAATGGATATAACAGAGTGTATAATTACAAATAGTAAATAAGAGGTTACATCCGTCGGTAAATATGTAAGCTTCATAAGAATATTGAGGGGTTTGTGAATTTGTGACACTATAAATAAATGGCACGGGACAGATTTGCATTTAGAATTCAACGAATAACAATAAAGTTTATTATGTATAAGTGTCTCTACATCTACAATATAATGCCTGTAGTCGGTAGGTACGTGTAGTTGAACGCAACAGATACGTTCATATTATAAACCCAATTTCATTAGAAATCGTTTTAATTTATTATTTTTAATCCATTTGTTTTATTTTAAGATTCACCTTAGATTTAACAATTTGAAAGTGTTGTTGTCGATGGTATTCTGCAACTTTGACCACCCGTTACAAGGAATTAAAATAAAAGATTTTATGAATTTACAATTTTAGTCAGCCATATCTACATTTTAAAATAGATTATTTGATTCAAAGCACAGCCAAAACGCTTTCTTATAATTTATTGTAAATTACAATAATTTTGATATAAAATCTATGTTTCCAAACAGTTGACTCGTTGGTCCACTTTTTAACAAGCAAAAGGCATAACGTCGATGGGATATAATTCAACTTGAATTACCATTACCTTGAATTATATATTAAGTAATCAATAATTTATATTTAATGCATTCAACCAAAGGTCGTCGTCCATAAATAGGTAGGTATTCAAACAAAGAACGCACATCCTACAGACACACGGGGCGAACAAGCGCAAAAGATTCGTAGACAAAGTTCCACTTTAGATTAATTATATCTAAATATCCGCTGCTAGCATTTGTGGTCACTACGTAGTAATATCTAAGATGGTGATATTAGAGAACAATATTTTAATAATTTTACAAATACCTTAACTTGATGAAGTAAACTCTACTTATGCAACATATAAGGTGACGGTATGGTCTCACAGCACAATATTTACGATACTTATTTACAAGTATCTAGTTACAATTTATATACTTTATTAGGTTAGTATACCTTACGTATTGATAGGTGTAATTTAATTTCATTATTATTTACAGCCAGCGTTATTTTTACCAATTTTGTATTAACCACTAATATTACATCAGGCAAAAATAACTCTTTGACATGTAGAAGGCATGTTCATGGTACAATATCAACATAACCGGCGCACTGCAACGCGTACACCTCTGGAATTAGCGTCAACTCATTTGGTAACAACTAATATATATTATTAATTAGGTAATTTAAAGATAATAATGACTTGAGCTTCATCTATGCATCTACAGCTATTTTTTACATTACTCGAATTATATTATTCTGAAACTTAATCACTTTAGTTCAAATAATACGGCAACTATAGCCTACGTATCACCTTAACAAAGCATAAATAAATATATTATTTTAATTATCACAACTTATGCAAGTGTTGGTAGTCGGGAGAAACTAATATCTATTGTGATTAATATCTAATAAATATAAAAAGTAATCATGTCTTTTGCTATCTTACTACTTTAATTTAAATACCTTAAAAGCATTAAAATATACGCCTGGACTGTCTTTAGGTTTGAAATAGATTTCTTTAATTTCCAATACGAAGACAACATTCCGTGTAAACTCCGACTCTCGACTAACTAGTCGTCCCGCTAAAAGTTTCGTACAAAGTCCGATGTAATCACATTGATACAAGAATTTTCATACAATTACATAAGTTATTGATCCCTCTTTATCCTATCATAAGTTTTCGTGTATTCACAAGAAAGTAATTCTTACGCGTAGATATACATTATAAACGTCCGTTTATGAACTTTTGTAGAAAACTATTTCAAAACCTGTAGAAAAATCGCACTCATATCTCGACTCTAATCATTGACGTCAAATTATAGAAAGCTGCGCCAATAGCTTTCTGCTTTAAGTCTCTTAAACTATAATTCTTATCAATACGATCACTATAAACGGGTATAATCACAATTCTGAACGAATGTTGACATTCTTCAAATATGTATGTATTAAGTACAATAGTGAGTTGCTTCATCTCATACATATTTGTGTCGCGGTAAATAAATAGTAGATGTAAAAAACACATTAATAGTCCGTTCACACGAAGCAGCCAGCGTCAGCGGTACAAGTAGAGGCAGCATTAAGAAAACGCCTTATAGTGAATGAAGAAGAAGATAAGAAACACGGCGTAGGCAGTGGGGAAGGTGATCCGCGCGATCACGTCGATCGTCTTCGCCACGCGGATCGGGTGTGGCGGTTCTTTTTTGCGAACCTGGACGAAACATGGCTGAAAGAAATTATTATGCAAATGAATGATGATACTGAAAGCCGCTACGTGGTTAACAGGCTTATGGAACCGTGTCAGTGTCGATGGAGTCACCCTACCGTCCATGAACTATCTCCTCAACGGTTTGTTTATTGTGTCAATACATCTCTACGTAACAGCGTTAAAATAAAATTAGCTTAGACAAACTCGAATCCAAATGGCGGCAGGTGTATTCAAGCTGCAAATTGCGGGTAATACTACCAACGCAAGCTGTTACATTATTTGCGAATTCGGTGCGGATTTTATGTAGTGTGTGGTTCGTGTATCCAAATAAAAGGTGGAAATGTTTACAGGTAGATCGCAAAATATGGATAACATTATGTTAGCTTTGGTGAGAAGTGGCGACAATTACCTCCGAGACGCCGCCATTGTTAGCGGTATGTGTACAGGAGCCCGGGGCCCCCGTACACGCTGTGCATGACACTAGGTCCGCTCCTCCTGTTGACTCACGCTTTTTATCACCCTGTAATATCATAACAATACATTAGATTGTGACAAAGTGGGCACCTCCCCATACAAACCTTGTTACTGCATGCGCGAGAGCAAGAAAAGTTCGTTATTGCGCACGCAATAACAATTATTGATGGTAGTGCTATTATTTATACCAGAACAATTAATCTAAAATGTAATAATAGTTTTCAAAAAAGTAAAATAACTATTCTATACTATAATAAAATTAAAAAAAAATTGTGAAAAATGATGAACACATTTCTACGAAACAATTTTAAGTCACACAACTGCTGACTCAGCTGAACAGGTTTAAAATGTTACGTGAAAATTAAATATATATCAGAATGTTTTTATTAAGAGAATATTAAGATGATTCTCGATGTTATGGTTTCATACTTACAGGCTGTAGCGTTCCGAAGCAGCGTTAAATAAAAGTATGCGTTAGTTTTCATGATATCAGAGTCAGGGATGATGATGTGGGGCAAACTATTGTCATTTCAGTGACATCACTTACAGCGCCGCTACTCTCCGGCTGAGGCATCTCTGACTTTGCCCAGTGAAGGAATGCCATCGCCTCCTAAGTAAATGTATACCAGCGTTTAGCCGAAGCATGACATACACAGCCACTCTATTTTGAGCCACCGGACGGAAAATAACAATTCGTGCACTGGACCTCGCACCCATTCATCTATAGAATAACTTCACTATACTTTTTTAAGTGGCGAGGGGGTGAAATAGGCTGTCGTAGGCGTCAAGGAGGCCGCCAATAGAGTGTTGTGACCGTACAGTAAATATGTACGTAAACGTGAAGACGCAGAAGCCGCATAAGATAAAACCTAGTAAGTTATTTTACAAGCATTGTGTTGAATGTAAATAGTTGAAATTTTCTCTTATTCATTTTGATAGACTCGTAAATAATGATAAAGATATTATGGATATTATTTGTATATGTCGCTTCGTCAGTCTCGTATGGGTGTCAAAAAGGTAGTAAAGAATAAGTATTTAATTAGCATGCACCATAGGAATATATCCCTTCCTTTAAAATTAGAACGTAATGAATATGAATACTGGTAGGTATGTACAGATCTGTAGGGTTATGAACAAAATATTTACTCAAACTAAAGGTTGTTTGGATAGTAAGTAAATCTACTGAAGCTAGTTAACAGGATTACAACATGCGTTCTGGATAATCGTACCGTGTTTGAAAATGGTGACATCAGCTGCGTATATTTCTTTTTTACTTTTACCAGGTTTATTTTTAATGATATTATATTTAATATATTCCTTGAATAATTTTGTCGTGGTACTCTTAAAAGACTGATATTTGCATTACATTTATAGACTTACCTGTTTTATCCTATGCCAGTGGATATACATACACGTGTCGCTATTATGTGGTTTATATATAATAAAATAAGCATCAGTCTTTAAGAGCAGTGTTCGGTAAAAGAGAAACATATCAGCGATGTCTGGATAGTGCCAATGAATGTGGCGAATGTTCTTACCAAGGGGCTGGCCAGTATAATGCCAATTCTGCTCAGGACTGCGGGCAGTCGCTGTGAACACATCACACACACAATTTGTTCACTCGTGACAGATGGTCTAACGATGTGCAATCGTGAACGTAGACTAGGTTGTTGTGGCCACATTATAATGGACTTAATGCACTTTGGAACTCCCACTCCGTAAACAAACGTAACATTTATTTGTATTGGTACTATACAGAACGTTGAACTGCATCTTTGCAATGTTTTCTAAATTCAATAGGCACATTTTCAACATATAGAATTATGAGTTATATCATGAAAAGCAAGAAATGATGAGTATTTAGAGAAGATCAGTTTTATTATGAATTATGGCCACACAAAGTAGTCTTTCGATTGAGTGTTACGATAGCAAATGATACGATGTGATGAATTCGGTCTTACCCAATCAGTTTTGTATAAAATATGAGGCAAATACATGCAATATACGTCAAAGTTGTGAGGCATGCTAGAGAAAGAAAACAAACAACATGACATTGCCGAATTACGTATGAAATCGAGCACGATCTCATTAACCATGCGATGTCTTGTTGTTATAAGATTGAAAGAAAACATTGCAAAGAGTAAAGATAGAAAAAATGTAAAAATATTCACGAGGGAACTTGTATGTTGTTTTATCAAGATTCATACATTTACTTGTCCTCACACAATTCGTTTACATTGTACGATACAAGTATTTAATGGCATTGAAGTTTTCTTAGTATTGACATATAATAAGAAAAGCGTATTAGTGTTTCAGATAAAAATTCCATCGTGAATGTATAAAGGGGTTTAAAAAAAAATACCCCTAATACCATCAATAAAATATCAAAGTGCTTTATTACGTATTTTACGAATCTAGGAACCAATTGCTTGTAGGCTACGAGGACCACAATCAGGACAGGTAACGTTTAGTAGCATAAAATGTTGTGAGTGTATATACAGGGAATTAGTTAATGTAAGTAAATTGACTCTGAGCAAAATTTATAGAAGATATTCACCTACACTCACGAAGTTTTAAAAATACATTTATATTTGTCGAACAAAGAGCTAATTATAATTTTGGTGCAGATAAACCATTGTTATACAAGGAAAACGACATCGATTACACACGATTTACAATATTTAAGTTTAAACATGTAACATTTAAGTGTAATAAACAATATATAATATATATAAAACTCATTAGTTTTAAGTAGAACGTCGTCAACAACACCGTGCACTTTGTACAAGATTTTGTGAATTGTGTATTGATAACGCTCTACTCAGTGACATTGAGTGTCATATAGACTTATATTCACCTGAGTGACGGGATTTTCGCCGGGTCGGTACACGACGTTGTGGAGAGGTCGTTTTCTGCCGACGTAGTTGACACAGACAAACTCTAGTAGCGACGCATAGATAAAACACATACACACGCCGTCCCATACGTTCATCGCAGTGAGGTTCGACACCACAGGTAGGGTTGATCTGAATCCATTCGATGTAGTGAAAAAGTTCAACATTGTCGTTACACCTGTTTAAGACATGTGACAACTTTAGATAACAGTTCTCATTCTCATCTTTGATAGATAAAAGTATTAAAATAATTGAAGTTAATTAAGTTTTAATAGTAAGCGAGTGCTCATGAGTACGTTATAATATTTTTATTTGATTTGCAAGCTCTACTCACAGAATAATACGATAAGTTCATGCGATTAGTATCGAATTTAGTACACCATAGATTTCTACTTACGACACCAATTATTCTGAGCACGACTATAATCACATTCATAACAGTTTTCACTTACAAATTTTATAAAGTTTAGCTCTAATAGGCTTGTTAAGCTAATACATGAAACAAAATAAAATTGGGCCGGTATATATTATTGCGATAAGGAGACATGCCTCAAACCGACCAACAAGATTGCGTCAATTTGTAATTGACAGCGGATTAGACAGCAACGAAATGGATGAACGGAGATTCATGAAGCAAATCACAATGCACCGATTCCGTATGACACGTGAAAAGTACTTAAGAAATATAATATTACAACAACGAAATACTATTAGTTGCTTGAGACATATCTTCACAGAGTAGAGTTTTAGTGGATACCGGCTCTTAAAAGCTTCGAATATTTAAAAATGATGGGGCAAATAAAATATTTAAACCAACCTATCATTACTCTAGCAGGCACAGCGTTCCATTCCAGCCAAAAAGTAATAAACGATGAAGTCACCAAAATGATGCCCGGTATGAAAACTGTGGTGAAGTAAAATGATCTATCCCGCGTGAAGATGAGATCCACTTTGAGGCAGCTATAATTACCTAAAAATGTAAAGCATAATAAAAATAATAAAAATAATCTTAGCTAGTGATGTGATTTTGGCCAGTACGTTTGATATTTTAATACTAGGAATATATACATATAATAAGCGCAACCTGCCACAGACAGCGTGTTAAATCGACAGCCCCAGCCATTACTACAAAGAGTAAAATTGATGCAATGCAAGACCGAGAGCATTCCCGATTACCAGCCACATGTTTTACCTATCATGGAACGGGCTGGTACTGCGTTCCATTCCAGCCAAAATGTGATGAAGGAGGAGGTGACCAGAATAATCCCGGGGATAAATACTGTCGTAAAGTAGAACGCTCGGTCTCTAGTAAATATTAAGTCGACCTTTAGACAGCTGTAGTTACCTGTGGAGTGAATATCATTAGGTACAGTTTAAGCATCGTGCGACGCCAATTCATATTAGTTTTATATCGCAAAAATAAAAATAAGGAATCACGATACAAAATTCCAAGTAACTCAATTCAGAGGCCTTGTTAAAAGTTAGGTTCCTATGTTTAGCAAACGATATAATCTAAAATACTAACTACTGTTCTGTATGTATGAGTAATGCGTGTTGTGTTCTTGTGTCATACACATAATGTTATGAACATACATCGTAGCACCATGACGTTCATAGAAACAATACAGCGGACTATTGTAAAACGCATGCTCTCACAGATTCGTATGGAATTTATATGTAACACATGCATGAAAACAATGATTACAACGATGAGCACCTAACTAAGACAACACACAAACTTGGTGAAAATAACATAGGTGTATTGTAAGGCAAACCTTCGAGTTCCTTTCATCACGGCAGATTTTACAACACAGTTTTTACAACACTTTAGTAAAACACAATTACGCATTTACTCACACATAAGCGAAAAATATTGGAAATACGACGACACCGGACAGAACGGTGCCTCGTCCGGTGAACTTAAGTACCTTGCTCCTCAAAGCGTCTCTGGCAAAGATTACATGTCATCTCTTCGTCTTCTTCGTAAAGCGAATTACCCTCCGCTGCTTGCAAAGACGTGAATAAATTCTTACACTCTACATTTTAATTAACTAATGAACATTTAGATGTTAGTAATAGCAAAAATTGTATTTAAGTACACTACGGTCAAGTCACACTGGATTAATTGTAGCTAATGTGGTCACACTACACGTTATGGTCGGACGAACAACCTAGATGAACATGCTGATTAACTAGCTTAATATATCTTCCACAATTGTGTTCGCATAACGTACACTATAAAGCGTCTACTACATATTTTTATATAACACACAAAATAAATTTATAAAAATTAACCTTTTACAGAAATCAAGACCAAGCTGAAAAGAGTTAATCAGAATTTCAATATAATTACGCAATAAATTTCGATCATCTCTTGTGCAAAATATAAGATGTGCTCTAAAAAAATATCTAACTTTGGACACTAATCTACCGCCGAGGATGGAAAAAAATATATATGTATGAGTTATAGGATATTTTCCGTTCGGTTAATATTTCATAAGCGATGTCGGGTTGTCATGTGTATGTATGAACATTTTTGTATTTTACCTCTCCAACTGGCTTTTATAGGGCAGGGAATGGTTTGGTTCTGGATGAGGTACGCATTGAGAGTCGTTAACGACGGCGACTTCCGTAGCGTGTCCTCGTCGTTCTTCCACACGTACGTGATCGCAGACTGCTCATACGATACTGAAAATAAATGCAATGAGTTATTGGCCGAGTACCAATCATATCGCATATTGTACATCCACAGTGCATGTGCATTTTACTGTTCTTTGAGTGCTCCAGTGTAGAAATAATCGGATGAACACCTGAAAAATAAAAAGAATATAATATCAGTATTTCTACTTACTACTTTCTAAGGCAAATGAACACAATGGGTCATCAAATGGAAATATGTTGAGCCGCCCTTGACAGGATAAGATGAGGTGTCGCCGCATCAAATAGTTTATAGTACCATTGCGGTATATACGCAAAGCGAAATGCATTGGTATTATTGGATCCTGAAAAATAGACTTGATTAAGAATGGTATCTTCCTTCAAAAACAAATCAATGGAAAGCATTTGCACTAATTAGTAATAATTATGCTCCTATCCTAAATACTCCTAATGGAAATAATTGTTACTTGTCACCAACACCACCGGACCGAAAGTTACGATGAAATCTACAAAAATCAATCCAATTATCTAGATTACATGTTTTAAAAACCAGAAAGAAATTGAGGCGAGCAGAATGAAGTGTCAGCTATAAAAAATATTTTATATACAAATAATGGTCCTTTGAAGTTCATGAAGCATTGTATGTAGTTATAAATACCCATGAGTGCTGGGAAAACTCCTTCAGAAGAAAGCATGGTGGAAATAATTATGTATTATAAAATTAGATGGAAAAATATAATATTCGTAATCTATAACTCTGTTTTTTATCCATACGGACCTTAAAGTCACCGTGCATGATGAAATACGTATCCGGCAGCCAGATGTCTTCGTGATGATGAATAGCGTTTAAGTAGTCGTAATGCGACTGGTTGGAATACCGTAATCGAGGATCGTACCACTGTTGTTGAAGTAAGAATTCCACTTCGTATTTCTGGAAGCGTTCCATTATATACAGTTTGTTATTATCAGAGACAGAACGTGGCAGTAAACAGAAGCTATAAGTATGAAGAATACTCACAAGACTAGATTCGTCCGGAGAAGCTAAGCTAAGAAGTAGCACGCTAACGTTTACGGTGAGGACACCTGAAAACGATGTGATTGTGTGACTTTGATACATTTTCACACCTTATAGTATAAAACACAACACTGACATACATATAAGTCCATGCTTTTCTAATAAAAGTGCTGGAGTTCAGTAGACCTAACTTAACCTAATCATAATAGTTCTTAATGGAAATCAAAGAGACAAAATATCCTACCATGAAAAGAGTAATGTTCGGACCTCAATTATGTTTTTTTTTGTAATAGAGGTTTCATGTACGTAATTAGTTTGGAATGTTACAGATATAATGATTGGAAGACATAATAAAAATTAAATTACTTGTTGCAATAATAATGAAAACTTTAAAAAAGAAGTTGGCAGATCCGATTTCTATTGGAAAAGAAATATGAATTTACGACAGATTAGACAAGGGAATTTCAAATTGTGTTTGATGTTTGTGAAAAGAGAAAATCATTAAAGGTAAAAAGCATGACACAAAAGAAAACTAGTTTATAAGTATGGTTTGTCAAATCATTTATTGTTGTGTGTTTTTTTTCCTCATTAGTAGTGTAAGAAATACCTCGTTAAATCTATTTGTTAGCCTATATACAGTAGAAATAATAAAATATAGTGGTGGTTGTGTTCTAATCTAATACATCAATATCATCAGGTGCATTCAGATTGACAGAAAATAATACGTGGCTCGTAGTTATATAGGTATTTAAATAGTCTAAAGCACTTAATAAGGTATCTACAATGGCGTGAGAGAGAGAAAAATGGAATTGCGTGCAAGGAATTTTTGCAATGTATTATAAAGGTCGCTACAGTTCGGATACGGTAAGAGTAGGTGGCGGTAGGATTTCTCTTTTCATAAACATTGAACACAACGCACCACGATTGTGCGAGCGAGGCCGGAGCGACGGGAGCCCCACATTATTTTGAGCCAGAGAGTCGTTGGGCGATGTTAGACCACAACAGAATTCTGGATCTGCAATTTCACATCAATTTTGTGTAACACGCTCGTTACTTGATAGCTATACACTACGCTGATATATACATAATTATAATAAATAGATTTACATTCATTAGCTATTACACAAATATAATAGGCGGGACTAAAATGGTGTTCTTTACCATCTACAGGCGGTAGCAGTCTTTTGTCATAGCGGGAGTTTTTCAGCAGATTGTCCAGTATTTCTTTGTCCGATTTTCCCGCTGCGAATCTGAAGAATAATGGCTCAAGGTTAACAATATTTTTATGTTTAAAACGTACATTTCACTCTTACGATAACGAGAAGAAGGAATATTAATCACAATTTATCGCCGTCACATATCATAGCAAATTAAGGGTGTGGGAACGCAGAGGGTCGACTTAGTATTGATTTTAGATTAACACTTATTACCTTGCTGCTACTAAAGACGCACAATATGGTACTTAATAAACAGAACAATGACATGCTTCAGTAATAATGTACCTAGTGCTCAGAGCGCTTATTCAAAACTCTATGTATCCTAATTTACATTAATGGACAGTCTATTTGATCACTCTAGTTTTCAATTACGAGTAGGCTTAACACAACAAAATGCACGTTTACTATCACAGCATAGCAATGAATTCAGTGATGACAAAACCTTAATTTCTCTCTATCATCGTGTTGTATAAAACGATGCAATATAGTACTAAACATCTAAGTATGTTTCAAGACTAGGTAGGTATTGTTTGATTAAATATTTTCTACGAACACGTATCGTGCGCTAACTTTTCATTGCTAGGACTAAGTAATGTAGAATAATACATAGTTTGTTAGGCTACGACGGTACCTGTGCATTCAAGGTAAACTCATTTCAAAAGCTAAGTCACGAACGTTTATATTTTGCTTTACCCATGATTAAATCAAATTAGTACAATGAAGAGTCACAGCTCGCTAAGAAACCACTGTGATTTATGTGTGCAATATTCGAGATAGTGATAATGAAAGTGACAGGATAATAAATAAGCCGAGAGCATATTCCCGCAAACAATTTACATTTTGCCTAATGCTGGAGGCTCTATAAATGGGGCGAGGAACTTCACGGTTCGTCGCTCGTGGGCCGGCTAGCGTGTTACATACGCTTCGTCGCTTGTCGCTCGCCACACGAGCCCCCACGCTCACTCGACTCATCATCATCTACATACATCTATCTCGTATGTTCATATGTCACTACTTACTACTTGATCACCTTCGAATGGCGAAGTACCTATAGCTACATTTTACGTTTAATTAAGGAAGAACTTACTTAGTCAAATATAACTTTGCATGAAAATCAAGGTGTCTCGTTTACTCATAATTGAATAAAGCAGTTTTGTGTGAGTATTTATATTGGTTTTGTTCTTACATATCTGATGTGAGAGCTGATGCTCTGCTGAGCATGAGGAAGATGGCCACAGCGCGCGCCACGACGCATGACCAACCCATATTAGGACATCTGTAATACATAAACATATGAATGCTGTAGAATGGTACAACGTATTACAACAGTGTATCCAACCGCTTATGACATGGTTTCATATTTCATGAATAAGATTAACCTATTTTACTCTAGCATTAAACAAGTAAGTGCTTAAATTGACCCATTTTCCAAACAGCATAAGACATCTAGGATAATTGAACGTTTTACTGTACTGAATATCCATGCTGTATGGGTTAAATTTTGTGCCTAAGACCAGAAACAAAATCGACACGAATAAATGTATGTTTAAAAAAGTCACCACACAGTTAAGCTTAACATCGAATACTATGCCTATTTGAACATAATAAAGCAGTTACTTTTTGGAGTCATAGCTACCTTACAAATATTTAGGTACACCTGTCTATATTGACAAGTTTTTAAGTGACCCCAAATAAAGCCAAATCTTCTCAGATACGAAAAACAAACGCGTTCGAGTAAATCGGATTACCAAAGGAAGGTAAAGTGTAAGTTGACAAATCCTTGCAAGGAAAATAGTCTATGGAGTTTTCTTTAGTAAAGGTCATGCTATAGGATGAACAGCTATGAATGTAATAAGGGATACGTCAGCATTTCTTAGGAAAACGTGTTGTTATTTTTCTGTGTCATATTTAATTTAAGTAAGTTAGTAAGCGTGTGCATAAAATATATGCCAAGATATAACATGAAAATGTTCTACTAGGAAAAAAATTGCAAATAAATGGAGGATGATGATGATATTTGGAACGACCTGTTAAGTATGACAAAACGTGGCAGGGTGGTGTGCCTGAATACTACGATATTTTTGAAATCTTCTTTGGTTAACTAAAGAAGATTAAAAAAAAGAAAACTCTTATTGATATTTTTGAATTCTTTGATGTTTAAACATCAATGAATTCAAAAATATCAATAAGAGAATTGAATCCTCATTCATTTTTGGAGGAACAATCTACTAAATGTAAATCCAGGTGTGACAATACAAGATGACACGTGTGCAATAGTCAAAGCATATCTGATTAACACTTCTAGATTTCAATATAGGCTTACCAACTTTAGGAAGTATGTAAGCTTGCTAATGCGAGAATCCGTATTTATTCTAATAGTCACAATTAATGTAAACACATAATTTCCAAATGAATTTGCTTACCGAGTAACAGGGCATGTAAACGTAGTATAGTTGTTGGGGTAGGCAACTGGCGTGTTGCAAGGCCGACCTCACATGATATATATTTTTTTGCTGTAAGCGCGAGTTGAATACATGACCTACTTTCAAAAGTTGTATTATGGTTATGACGTCAATAAGACTCAACACGCGAATCATTGGCGCGCGACACGGCCGCGGCCTGCGTCGGTTATACCTATCATTTTAACTGTATTTATAATTAGTTAAACCTTATTTGCCTATTTCTTATATCCCCTACTTCTGCCCGACTTTATTAATCCTATTCACAAAATACGTCTATAAAATGTACTTGGATAAAGCCTAAATTGATGGTTCAAATTAGGCTACAAATTCAAAGCAGACTATAATCCCGAAGAGAAGAAACTATTTATTTAGGCAATTTATATAGAAATGAAGCATTTATTGGTTAAAAATAAATATATTTATAGTCCGGTAAAATAAACTGAATATATTAAGACAAAAACAGTTGCAAAAGGTTTATCACTTCAGTTACTTGTGACATACGAATTTAAAAAGGTGCTGCCTGGCGAAATATCGAAATTTATGACGCGAGGTCGATGTTATACTCATTCCTTTCTTCGGAACAACCGACAACATTTCTTTGTGAGGGTCGGCGTCTGCCTGCCCATTGGTCAAATTTCGTTTCGTAGCTGATGTTTTTTAAGAGGAAAGCAAATATTTATATTCGACTATTTTATTACATCATCTTGAAAACAATCATAACGTGCGGTATCGATCTAACGGGGTCTCTTGGGATACCGTCTGATCGAAGCTCTTTGTAGGGTTTATCGACGAAATGGTATTCGCATAAGTAGATATGTTGAATATCTTCAGTGGAATTGGATTCTTGTTCATAAAATAGAGAAGAGTTCATAACAATACTAGACTCGGTCTAGTCAATGCCATAAGACAAACGTATTCGTTCTATGACTTAAACTCGTTACGTTGATGACGTTAACGTTAAGTCCAAGAGTCTGGAATGACTGAGTACTAGATTTTATTTGTTTAGATATCATTTTAAGTATATAATACCTTTCTGCTGACTGCAGAGCTTTGTCGACATGTGGAAAGATGGTTCAACCCGTCTGTGCTCCCTGTGTCCTCCACAACATGTCGTGCCAATATCTGCAACAATGTCAATTAAACAAATGTTAGGAAAACATTCTTATGCATAGATAAATTTTACATGTACCTTACTATAACTTACGCTACTTACTGCTTGTTAGAACTACTTTTGAAGTACTTATGCCTTATTTGGTATCATAGGAAAATACAGCGCGTTCTCAATTATTTAGCTACCTACGAAATTGATGTTCGATAGAATTACCCGATTCTGCCATTGCATTATTTATTTTTCCCAAAGGCGAAGGAAACTTGGAATAACGAGAGAAACTAAGTAGGCTTATCTGCGAAGAAATGTTGCTAATATTCGCTTTTAGATTTATATAGATAAGTCGCGGCTGTACTACAGCGATGGGTCCCTCACTTATTACGTTGAGACAATAAAACGAGGCAAAATGTTACCGCAGCGACCGCCAGAAAGCTTCCTTTGTATTCGTGCCGAGTTACATAAGGCTATTTTATATTGATTTTGGAAGTTCTATGCTGGAACTGGGAACATTTTATAATTCAAATAACGGAGAAAGGTAGTGTAATACAAATTCATATCATTAAACAATTCGTCTACCATTTAGTTACAGGTTATAACATTTTATGTGAACACGTGCCATGGCGAGATGGCACCACTACGACCTTGCGCGCTCTCTTACCGCGATGAAAAATTAACTTTCATTATGAAAATTAAAACGAGCTATTATCAGTTATTTATATTCACTTTTTAATTATGTCCTTTTTAAAATGCGCCGTTGTCCGACCGTAACATCCGTTTCTTTGTAAAACTTGTTACAAGATTGTTGAGAACGTTTCGCATCGTGCTAAGAATAATAGCCGTCATAAAAATATATTTTCATTTCGGATGACAATATTACAGAATGTTCGGGCTCCATCTGGGGTACAATATAAATAAGAGTGTCATGGTTTTTAATTTGGCTATTAATTTCTATACCCTCAAAATACCGAGCGTGCCAGTGGTTCCACTCTCCTATTGCCCCACAATATGAACCCTTTTTTATTGTCCTCTCCCAAGTTTAATTAAGTCAACAACTGTCACCCATTTTAATAATACTTGCAAAATGCGTTTTGTTTTTCTCTATCAAAACTGGTAGGTACGTAAAATGTTAAGTGTCTGATATAAACCGCACTTTACTGCTGCCATTCCGTCTACATTGAGTGTGGATCGTCATTGTATTTTGTTCTAGATATAAAAAGGAATAATCATTGTGCTTCATGTTGTAGCTTTTAGCTTTTTGATTGAAGTCGATGTTTGCGTATTGTTCCTTAAGCGGCGAGTCTACAGATTAGGAGTAATGGTATTAGACAGTAAAAGGTTGTCATTCATTTGAGAAGCGCGTCGCGGTGCGGGATTATGCTAATGCCGTCTCGTTTGTAAATTTCAGAGAAGAGCCTAAATCACCTTCTTAAAAAATATCTTTCTTTTTTATTTGGACAAATCTTTCTTGTAGCTTTTGAGGATGTTGTTTCTTATTTAGGTAAGTATACGATTTATTTACATAACAATTTGTTTTTAAATTCAAGTATTTATATATGATGATCCTTTATACCTAAATCACTTTAAACAAATGAGTTAAACAGTCTGGAAAATAACGATACACTGTGTAAATCATACTGAAGTCAGCGTACCTTTGAGGTACCTCCTACAATTTTCATATATGTGAAGTGCGCTTACGGTTACTAGGTATGATACAAAGTATATTTTCCCAAGTATAGGAATAAAATTACGCATGTTTAACATACGAGTCGTTGTACCCTGTATAGTTAATAATTAATATGTAACATGTGAAATAGCTGCATGTTTTGAAGTTTGGAATTAATTAGCGAGATTGTTGGATTCACTGGCTTGGCACTTGGAATACGGGACCCGCTGAAGTTTGCATTAGAGTCGGCACCGCGATCTGATACATATATTAATAGGTAGTAGGTACACGTGCATAAGGCAATATAAATACTATATGAGAGTTGCCTCAACATCTTTACCAGTGGGTTTTGTAAATCAATTGTGTCAATATTGATATATCGCAAAAGTACATCGCTTCCTTTCTGTTTATAAATGAACTTAATGAATATTAGAGGAAAATAAATTCTATCCCGAAAGCATATGATAGAAGGATGAAAAAATTAAATCATGAAACATATAAATACTTCTTTACAAAAAAAAAAGAATAAATATATATTATTATGTAGTTCTTATTTAATAGTATTTGCACCAAATTCTCGTAGGTTTACGCCCTAAAATTTATTTTGACAGTTTGGACGTTAGATTGATGATTAGTCTGCACTGCGGCTGAAGCGCAGCGGAGACGATTAATCTAAGGTCTAGACATTAAAATATGTAATAGTCAACTGCACAACCAGAGAAGAACGCATAGAAGCACTACGCTTATGCAATGCAAAAAGTATACGTACTAAAATAAGTACCTATTTACTTTCTATTGATAAAAACGATTTATAATAATTTGATATCAAATAATTATGGATAATATTATTCGCTATTTAATAAATGTTGCATATATTTCAGAAGATTATTAACAATTTGACTCAAGCACAGTCAGTAAATGTAATATTATAATGTATTATTATACGAATATTTTATTGCACGTGACTGTACTTCCATTAAAAAATATTCACAATTCTAATCATGCCCCCTCTTGGTTTGTTAAGAATTCTCTTACTTAATAACATTTTGTAGCTAATTGAGAACGTCATTGGTACAAATTAAGGCTATTGTTTCGCGGCTTATCAGCTACGCTCACCGTTAATGTAATTACGTAGCGGAGTGGAGCGGAGCGAAGCCATCACGTAGCAGGTGTAGCCGAGCTACGGTGCTACGACACTTGTAACAGATTGGAAATGTTTGTAGAATATAGGTTTGTTTAAAAGTTTACGTGGATTATTATTATGTTTAATCGAACTTTTACTTGTTTGTTTAGCGAATTAAAGCAAGAAAAATACGTATGGCTTTAAATAAACGTCTCTTTTGGTAGTAAGGGGTCTGTCGTTTTTATACTCAAGTGAATATTTGTAATAATAGTTACAGCTATAAAATGAATCACTCAAACTTACATAATATATCCGACTCAGCTATTGTAATGTAAGTTTCCTACAGTAACTATGGCGATAATAATTGGTTCCTATATTTACTGGCGAAACGATTATAGAGTCCGAAATGATTTTTATGCAGAATTATATTTGGCTCTGTGGGCCTTGACTTAAATCATTTTAAAATCTGTGTAGGTGACCTTATCCTCTCAAAAAATATGTAACAATATTTCGAAAGATGCTCATGAAAACTTGATAACTTCTAAACTTATTTTTAAGCGAAATATGGCATCCGGTGTGAAGCGAGCCACGAGACATTACTCAGTGAGCTGCCTCCGGTTCTTTTCAAGCGGGTTCCGCCGCATCATCCTTTAATCCACGTCGACCTACATCTTCAGGTGCGGTCTCAGAGTTGCGGAAAGCGGCACGGAATGTGCCGCGTTTCTGTCATTGCTTAATCTAATAGTTGTTTTAAATAAGTGATACAGTGCATTATAACATTGTATGGTTTGTGAAACAAAATATGTAGTCGTATTAGTTTGTTTGGACAAAATAAAAAAACAGGCTCGTTTTAAATCTAGGATTTACACGTGCAATTGCAGCTGTGTGGGAAGTAAGTTAGTATTTATAAGACAGTATCCTTACTTGTCTTATTTCATAAACAAATATGATGTACTAGACAACTCAAAGACAACTAGACACAATCCATAGAGATCCTGGATCTCTATAAATTATTTACTTTATGTCATATCAAAATCGACCACGTTTGTCGATGTGTTACATTAGATAATTTTATTGTAGTTTTCCACGACTATAGGTATACCGCTAAAACTTACCATATGTCCCTTGAATAAGTACAACATCTAGTCGATTCATCGTAAGAATAAATATAAAATCTAGTTGTATAATCGATTAAAATAAAGAATTTCACTTTTATACATGCGTAGCCTGACGCCGTTATCTCTGAAGGAGTAGGTAAAGTTGTATAGCACTTACATTTCGCCAGACATGGCTTAAGATTTTAGATATAATTTTTTAAGCTGGTAATAGGCGACGAGCCTTCTTTTGTCTTCGTTGTACCGGGCTCAATTGTAGACTTCCTACTGCTACTAAGAATATCTAGACAGTAAAACCCAATAACACTATGTCTTGGAAATTGAATTCGATACCTCATGCACAGTATTTGTGTACCTAGGTCATGTCATTAATGAGGGCCTGACTGATGAATCAGACATGGAAAGGGAACGTAGGGGGCTGACGATTCGTTGTAATATGCTGGCACACAGATATTCCGATGTTCTAAAGATGTAAAGAAAACACTTTTTAGGGCATATTGTCAGTCTTTTTATACTTGCAGTCTGTGGACCAGCTACACACAGCGAGTCGTTGGTGCCCTGCGAGTTCAATATAACAATGCTTTCAGGTTGCTGATGGGATTGCGTCGCTTCTGCAGTGCGTCAGTGAAGTTCGCTGAAGCACAAGTGGACGGCTTTCATGCCATTATACGTAAGAGAGCACCATCGCTGATGCGAAGGGTGAGGGACAGTCCCAACAGCTACCTGAAAGTTATTGTTGAATACATCCGTAATCCTATTTGGAGGCACTTGATAAGGATGCATATTTTGTAGGACACTTGTTTTTATTGTTTCTATTGTATGTATGTGTAAGTTACTAACATAGTTTTTAAGTTATCTCGTTGTACTACTAACAGTCTTCGGACCGAATAGTCTGATAATAAATATTTTGAATTAATATTGGGGCTACGACAAAATCACTGTAAAAAATATTTGTAGCTTTGTAGCGACTAATAAAATTAAGAGCTAATAGATCTTTAGACTTCCATGTCCCCCGCATGGAAGTCTAACGATCTATTAGCTCTTAATTTTAATTTTCTCGAGTTCTCACATATTTCTAACTTTTCGCGAAGTTATACGCATATTAAATAGTTAATTATAAGTCGCTTTAAAATGAAGATAAACATCGTGAGGTAACTTGTATGTCTGAGAGTTCTACATAATGTTCTCGAAGATATGAGAAGTTTGTTAATCTGTACTGGACCAGCGTGGTGGACTATAGCCTAACTCTTCTCACACTGGGAAGATGCCCATGCCCGGCAGTGGGATAGGTTATATACATGATATTATACATGATATTATAAATATTATTATCATAGTCCCAAATTATATTTAGCGTTCCCGCTGTACGCTCTGCTCATCGCTTGAGGTAACACTACGCATCACGCCGTTCACTGAGTTTGTACACTTATGCCTCCCATCCTGTTCTGTCGGCCACAGGGATTTAGAATCCCGTATTGCTTGTCAGCCCTTCGTCGTACACCGATAGTGGTTTGAATAAATTACACCACGTGGGTTTGCGCTGTGTAGATATGTGGATGTGAATCGTTTTGTATGATAATATAACGATCTGTTAGCTAATGGAGTGGCTATGGCGCATATTATACGAGTTATGATTTCAGCTGTTATAAGGACGGATCTAGTACACTGAGACGGTAATTCAATGACGACGAATATGTGAGGGTCAGAGGAATTGTATCTGGTTGGTGATAACAGGATTACGTGAGGCTAAAAGTTGGTTGGTTGACTGTGTGAGGAGTTGAAGTGTGTCTAACTACTTAAACCTTAGCAGATATGAAGACGTATCTACTTAATTATGTATGATATCCATACATAATAATGCAAATTTTCTCATTCCAACATTTGTTCTGCATATTTTTCTATAAATAAGTCTATAATCGTACTATTTCATTATTTATGAAGTTTGTGAGAGTCGAGAGTTTGTAAAGATGGTTGCATGTTTGTTACTCAAACACGCGTAATTTTCATTGATCGGATTTGGGTGTAACGTAGCACACAAGTAAATCATGTCCTGGATAAATACCTGGATTATTTAGCATATTCATACCTACAAATATTGTAAATGCGAAAGTAACATTGTCTTGTTTGATACGCTCTCGGCTAAACCACTGAACCGATTTCAATGAAATTTGGTAAAGTGATAAATTGGTACATGAGAAAGGATATAAGTTACTCTTTGTCTTGATATCTATTACCGTAGTAGGATCCATGCAGGTGAAACCGCAGGCAGCAATTAATACTTTATATGGCCGCAATAGGTTGGTTATATCGTGGATTTTATTTTAAAATTATTTTACAGACAGTTTAGTTGTGATCGTATCGCAAGAAAGCGCTGTCCGAGAATGACACTTCTTTGATATTAAATTGTAACCTAAATTAGATTGAATCATTCTTTAGAAAGAAAACCTGACGACAATAACGTTTACGTTGACGAAACATATATCTACATAATAAACAAACAAAGTTTAAGTGACATAAATCAAAGACATCATTTTACTTCAGAATATCTCAGAAAGAGTCATTCTCTAATTAAGTCAATGATTTTGGATATTACTAATATTATAAATGCGAATGTGAGTTTGTTTATTTGTATGTTATGCTTTCACGCCTTAACTACTCGACCTATCATCATACAATTTCGGAGTCACGTTATCAGGAGAACAGAAAAGGACATATGTCCTATGTACCTATGTTCGGACATCGGTATCCTATGTCCAATATATGTTACCTTTCATCCAGAAAAAAGTACTGTTACTAAGCTAACCGCGGCTTCGCCCGCGTAAATGTAGATTAGGTTAGAACCTAACGCCGTGAATAAAATCTAGTTAAATATAAATTGAAATAAACTCAACTCAGTACAATTCAATAGTACATATGCAGAAATTAATAAACAATCGTCTTGTTATGAAAACAAACAGACAGCAGTTTATGCAGCGAGTGTAACCTAAGCAATGCTATTCGATAACAGATCGTATTCTGTTTAGTTATTAACAGTTTACATTAGTTTATAACTACGTCTCTACAGGTAAAGCATATTGTGAGAAGTGAGACTTGTAACTCTTGGTATATTTTAATACTAGACGTTACCCGCGACTTCATCCGCGTGGAATTTGACAAAAAAGTGTTTGTTCAGTTCGCAGAGATATTTTTCTAAAATAAAAGTAGCTTAAGTTATAACATCAGCTATCTGCCAGGGAAAGTCCCGTCAAAATCGGTCTAGCCGTTTCAGAGATAAGCCGGAACAAACAGACAGAAAGACTAAAATTAGAAAAAATTGATTTTTTATATAAGTAGCGCATACCTATACTTTTATATGCATTTGGTAAAAAGCTATTATTTTGACATTTCAAACAGACAAATTAATTTTATTTATTTGTACTTATGTATGGACAAAGTTTTGTCAGGGGAATCATATATGTAGTACTGCAAGGATTAGTACTGAGAACTGATTACTCCTAACGCAATTAGAATGGCCGAATATTATGCAAATAATATATAGTTCACAGAAGAATATATTTTTATGATGGGGTACGTTAACTTAACAATATTTTGTATTGAATTATATTGATATCATATCACAAGTATAGACTATAAAACATAAATATGTTTTATATTACTCGCGACAAACAACACAGCAAAAAACAAAGTAAAATCACCGTTTCATATGATCTTAAATATTAAATATTTCTATACCATCTACCGCCTATAAAGAAAATAAAGAGCTATAAAACACCGAAGTCCTATAGAAAAATAATAATGTGTAAAACTAACCCGCCATTTCATATTGTTCCAAGTTATTCGGCAGCGTAAATCGTTATTTAATATTATACTCGTATATTTCGCCGGGTTGTATTGCAAAAGTTTAGAGGGTGGAATGGCTAGCACGCAGGTCAGTTGGCGAGGCTTGCCAAACTTGGCGTTGTATAAGATGGCAGCCTACTTTACAATAATAACTTTTCGCACCTCCATGTCGTTAAGATTCAAGATAATAACATTTGAAAGTCAATTCATATTTATATCGCAATAATAAAACTAAATAAATATTAAAAAACTTTTTATTTTATGTTATTTCGTTTATTTTACAGAACACTTACAGACTAATATAAAAATTACATTATATGTCACAATATGATAACAACAATTGCGATTATAAGCTTTCACATATAGGTATGTAGTTATTTGCATCCGGATTATACAATACATATTACATATCTAGTTGTGTCTGGGGTTGTCGCTAAAGTATTCCTTATTCGTGATTTCTTGATTATTTATTTATTTATTTATTTTAGGACCACCAGTGGTTATTACAAGAATGCATTCACAATAATAAAAAAAACAATCAATTCCCAGTCACTTGCATAACCTTTTAAGGTAGCCACTGCATGCACAAATAGATGAGCAGTATAAATATAAGTATTTAGTATTTATGATTTATGAACATGCTATTAAAAAAGGCAGGTCGCTAACTTTAAAAGATTATATAGACAAACAAATCGTACAGTGAAAAGTAACAAATTATTTAATGGTAATACTAATGCAGAAAAATCATAGTAATAATAATTATTTAGAATTTAAAAGACAGGCGACATTCTGTATGTTTCCTAGTCCACATAACAATAAAATAGGTAGCCAATAAATATGTCTAAATGAATAATGGTAGAATATGAATCATTAACAATATATAAATTCTAACAAATAATAGACAACAGAAACGAGAAAAAAAAAATACAAATATAGCAAATTAAGTCAAAAGTACATAACAATTAATCACAATTAATAAAAAATAATAATAAAATCAGAACAAAGAAATAAATTAAATTAATTAAATTAAAATTGGTTAAGATATTCGTAAATGGATTATTAAATTGCATTAGACTAAACATATTAGCCGACTCCCTTACGGAACGTGGCTAGTGAGTCAAAATTAATATCTACTGACGCGCTGCATCCATTCAATAGTCGGCACATACGCGGGATCACGGAGTTCCTCCCAAACTCTGTACGTCTAAACGGAGCACTAAGCGGTACAATATGTTTACGGGGGTATCTAGATGGCACATTTATTTGTATTTTACTTAATAATCTCGGACAATCTATGTGTCCTCTAAACACCTTAAATAAAAACATCAGGTCTAAGATGTCTCGGCGTTTAGCTAAGGATTGGATTTTAAAGTGCTGGAGTCTGCTCTCGTATGTTTTTAAAGAATATGATAGACCCGTACTCCGACATAAATGCCATAAGAACCTTTTTTGCACTCTTTCTAGTTTAAGCGCGTGGACGGCAAAGTGCGGTCTCCATATCTGACTGCAGTACTCCAGTACACTTCTGACTAGACTATTGTAAAGCAATATTTTAGTGTCGGGCTTCCTGAAGGCTTTGCCATTGCGAATGACGAAACCTAACATTCTAGATGCCTTCCCGATAATAACGTCCAAATGAGCCAAAAATGTGAGCTTTTTGTCCAAACTTACACCCAAATCTGTAACCAGCTCTGTCTCAACGAACTTGTTATTGTCAATGCTATATGACGTTGCAACAGGGTTGAGTTTTCTAGAGAAATGTATACAGTGACATTTCTGGTGATTTAACTGCATACCGTTATGTGAACACCACTGAACTAATTTATTGAGGTCACTTTGCAATTTGTATTCATCATCTGGATGTTTAATCTCTTTAGAAAATTTTAGGTCATCTGCATACATATATGGCACAGAATTGGCGAAACACAAGGGAAGGTCATTGACAAAGATATTAAACAATTTCGGACCCAAATGCGATCCCTGGGGCACACCAGACGTTATCATAAACGTTCCGGATCTGTAACCATTAACAACAACGTAGAATCTTCGATCATCTAAATACGATTCTAACCATGAGAACACAGGACCAGTGAAACCGTATCGGGATATCTTTTTTAAAAGTGTTGCATGGGGTACTTTATCGAAGGTACTTAATCTAAAATCGGTGTAAATAACATCCACTTGCCCCTGACGATCCAGGACACCCGTCACATCCTCCACAAAGCAAGCCAGATTTGTACATGTGGATCGCAAATTAACAAACCCGTGTTGAGCGTCTGTTAGGAATCATTTAAAATGGTTTTTATGTGCATCAGTGCAGAATATATTAATCTCTAAGTGAGGTGATAAATTGTAAAAAGCTATAGACAACAAACCCAAAGGCATTTTATTCCAATAATCTATTCTTGCTGATTTCTACAAATGCGACTCTCAGTACTTCTTCTTCTTCGTGTCAATGGTTCTATTGTGAACTATATATTATTTGCACAATATACGGTCATTCCAATTGTGTTAGGAGTAATCACTTCTCAGTACGTACCCCATCATAAAGATATATTCTCCTACTCCACAACAAATTCACGTTAGTATAACGTTCTTTTGAAAATCATAATTTTATTTGTATATGTTTCGGAGATTACCAATCCAAATCAATTCTTCAAATCTAATTATCCGATTTTAATAATTCTTTTACTTTGTGAAAGGTACTTTATTTCAGATGGAAATAGGCTATATGTTCGACCAGGGAGAAGTCAGCGTGGGCCACTAGTTATAAATAAAATTGGCCGATACGATAGTTAACGAAGCTCGTAATCCTCCAGCTTAACGTACAATGCTGTAAAAATTATTTTCAGACGGCAGAGCAATAAATGTGGAATTAAAATGGAAACCGCGTTTATAACAATCTTATAGTGTATTCAATTAAAACTGTTTATATTCAACTGTCAAATAGTCGACTGTGAAAAGAGCAAAGCAATATTTACAACAACACTTTTTGAAATTATGCATTATAAATTGCATCACAACAAAAGCAATGTTATATTTGACTGCTTACATAGGGCAGCGGTAGTGAAAACAATTACTGTGCATGAGGTCTCAGGTTCAATCCCTGTGTTCAGAAAAATATTATTATATTTATAACTAAACTCTCAGCAGCTGCACTGAGTCTAGAATTGTGTGCGGTAAACAATAATGAACAAAAAACCCTATGACCTAAAATCTCCAGACCGAATACAGAAATTCGGTATTTGTGTATAGTGCACCTCTGATTTCTGATTCGAGCATGCCTAAGTAAATGTATGTAATAATATTAAACGATAGCAGAAAAAATATATCGCTATGACTATGCTTTATATTTCCTGACATTTTAATTGAATTTTGGCTACGTTTTTCATCTAATCTTATTATACGGTCGAACTTTTACGGAGCAAATGCTGTTTAACCCATGTAACCAAAAATGACAACTTATTATAAGGGTAAGTAACTTGTCAGGCTTTTTGAGAATACCGAGTAGGGATGGGTGATATTGGTTGTCATATTATATATTCACGATTTTCATGTCGCTTCAATCTTCTCCCTAGCCTTTATTATTCCCAAGTCACTTGGGGTCGGCTTTCTAGTCTAACCGGATTTGCCTGGATATCAATTTTTACACGGAGCGGCTGCCACCTGACCTCCGCAACTCGAAGGTTAACGATACCATAAGGCTAGACCAGTGTCAGCATATTAGAGGGCACTGACTTCCCAATAATGACTGCCATAGATGTTCATGGCAACCGGGACCGACGGCTTAACGTGCTCTCCGAGGCATAGAGCAGGCGATAATTGTCAATCAATACGCACATAATTTCGAAAAGTCATATAACTTCCGAAAGTCAGAGGTGCGCGACGTGGGTTTGAACCCGAGACCCACTGCATTGCAGTCTGTTCATCTCCCCACTGAGCTATCGCTGCAGTTCATGCCTTTTCAGTATAAGTATACATGTGATATTTATAAATTGTCGTTAGCCTTAAATATGGCTACGTTGCCGATAAAAGGGTTTTTAAAATTATATTTATACATCTGTCCTCGCGGTTTCATCCATGTTAATAATTATTGTTCCACTCCGGTGCTTCGAAGCGTGATGTTATACTACAACCTATGTTACGGCTGGTTAAAGTGGCTTTCCAATAGCGAAATAAATTACCGAAACGTTTTTAAGTGGGTCTAGTAGTTATTGAGTTTATTCATTACAAACAAAAGTACAAATCTTTCCTCTTTTCTCTTCTTTTCTTTTTCATAATAGTATAGATGCAGATGTACATTATGTGAAATCAAATACACGGCATTAAAATTGAAAATCATCGCGTCAGTCGCGTCCATTCCAAAAGAAAATGATTATCTATTTTACATCTACCATATATACCTATAAAAACGTTATACAATTTTAAATTGCATCTCAATGTAAGTGCTATCCTTACTGGCTTGTTGCGAAGATTAGTTAGTGAAACCTTGGAGCCGAGTCAAGGTAAGGCTACAAAATCCGATACATATAACAGCGTAAGACGTTGATGACAGCTATGTGGTTAGTTAGCTTCGCGTAAGAGCAGCGATAGCTCAGTGGGGAGACCAACAGACTGCAATGAAGAGGGTCTCGGGTTCGAACCCACGTCGCACACCTCTGACTTTCGGAATTTATATGACTTTCGAAATTATGTGCGTATTGATTGACAATAATTATCGCCTGCTCCGTGCCTCGGAGAGCACGTTAAGCCGTTGGTCCCGGCTGCCATGAACATCTATGGCAGTCGTTATTGGGAGAGTGTCGACACAAAAGATCCCACTGGGTCGAAGTGTCGCCGGTCTGCACTGACTGGCCCCCACATAAGATAAGATAGCTTCGCGTAAAGCCTCTGGCCTCGTTTTCGTATCTCCTTCAGTATTTTCGAGTTAGATTGACATTTGCATATGAAAGCAAGAACCACGATTTCCCAAAGGCTTAGTAAAATTAACATTTCTAAATTTAAGATTAAATGAAGAGTAGAAGTGGGTAACTCGCCTTATAAGATTTGTTACCGACCTTTCTGATTCAATAAGTAGGCCATATTTTCCGCCCAGGTCGTTATTTTTCGGCGGATTGTATTTTGATTTGCTTAAGTATTTATAGACGCTATTATTTTAGGATTTGTTGCGGACCGCTCTTAATTTAAGAGACTTCTAGTGTTTTCAAGCTCATTGTATCGCTTGCAGATTTTGATTTTGCAAACACCGCAATAAATTGCTGGCATTCGTTCTGAGATTTAGCATAAATCTATTTTATTCAAAACTAAAATTAGATATTTTTGTTATGTTTTATATAAAACAGAGTTCTTTTGCAATATTATTTTTTGTTGGAATGGTGTATTACTAAGGAAAATTTATTCATACTTAAAATAAGAATTTATGACAAAACAGGGTAGCGGTTTTTCTGTGCGGCTGCCTTTACGTGTTTCATAAAACGTGGCTTACGTATGATCTGCTGTCGTGTATAAAATATTAATAAAAAATGTTCTACTGAGATACATTTCATATTTTCATGATAGAGGCTTTTATTTATTGAAACGAATTGTTTAAATAAATCATAGTCTATTTTGATTACACATCATAGTATTGATTGTGCAGATAAATGATTATGCATTGAGTATTGTTGGGGCCAACAAAATAAATCCTGTAGGGAATTCATATCACTTTGAAAAACGATGGATTACGAATTCGCCACAAAAGACAAATAGATTCGGTTTATCTCGAGTAAAAAGCAGTAGCGAACTCACCAAAACTCTGAGATTTAATATCATATGAGGCTTGTCTGATTTAAATTCATTTCATTGCACTCGAGTCTGATTCTGAGCACTGATGAGGATGTGTGGTACTCAGGATAAAATTATTTACCTAATGAATTAAAACTCTTTGAGTCTCTGTAAGAATCTGATGTACACGTTAAAGTTAATCTTTAGCATGTGCCAAATATCCTAACATTTAAAAGTCGTGTATTTGATTAAATTAACTTTTATCTGTCAATATGTTTTTCTTTTTATGTTCTGAAGACCAATAATTCTTGTTCTAAGTACTGTTCGATATAGAGTGCCGAACTACTTGCAGTCACAGATTTAAATCATTAATCTCTGTACTCCGCATCATAAATATCACAAATAATTATATTAATATAAACGTCAAATGTGAACATAATGCATTTAAGTTCACAATAGACGTTTATTAGTTTGGTCATTGTTTCAGCTCCATTGTATCAAATACGTTATATAATGATTACCTAGATAGAGTCTTTGAAAGGACTTAAATGATATTTGAACTTTGGCAAGCCATTTTTTCACATTTTGCCGACATTTAAAAACATAAAAGTCATTGCGCATAAATGTGTCTGCGACACAATATTTCCATTTAGATCGTAAAAAACGAGAATGGAAATTTAAATTTGGAATGTTCTTATTTTCTTTTTTTATAGTTGTATTTTAGAACTTAGCAACGACTATTTAGCGTTTCATACATAAAAACTTTATCGCATAACAAATTGTATAGCTGGGTTTAATCATAGGTAACAACACATATTCAGACCATAATTCGTATTATTAAAACTAACTGCTTTTATATTATGACTTTCTTTCTAAACTTAATACTGTTCGAAATAATAAAGGTCGAATATTCTCTGCAAGGAGCAGTGATACCGTAGTGGGGAGACCATTAGATTGCCAAGTTAGATTGCTCTGGTTCCAAGCGGGGCACACCTCTGACTTTTCAAAGTTAGGTGCGTATCTAAAAGTAAACGATCACTGGCTTTAATGGTTAAGGAGATATCGCTGGGAACCTGAATTCTCTGAAGAGTGCTCTGCTGCATGCCTGACCGGAATGCAAAGTGGACTATCGATTAACTCTCTTCATTTTAAAGGTATGCAGCAGTGAAACAGATTATAAATAAGAGCTACTTTACCGGGTGCGTTAAGGCTTTATCACTTAGCTTATATGTAATCCAACTACATATTTTTTATTTGTTGTTTTGTAGTGTTTGTTATACCAGTGTTATAAGGTTTCAGCGCGGTACAGTAGGTAAGCGGCATAAAATCATAGGCGGCATAAAACCTATAATGCTTTTCATACATAATAGATGAAAGAAAAACAAAATTTAACGGCGATACGACACTTGTTAGTAATACACCTGAATCTAAGAGATATTTAGTGATTAACAATTTAATATGTTTGTTTACACGTAAGGACTCTAAAACTAAGGCGCAGTTTGATTAAATAACTATATTTACGTAGTTAATGTAGTTGAGTAGTGCATAATTAATGAAGTTGAGTAATGCACGCAAACTTTGCTTAAAGCCTGAGCAACTAAAAGGCACATATTACTATTTATTGCTGAGTGTGTTTAAGACGTCGGATGTGGCTGAGTGCTCCTAATGTTCGCGTCATGAATTCATTGTACGAATAAACTTTGTTATTAGCGTAGCACAGGACAATTATGGGCCTGTCCTTGTTCTTGACGCGTTCACAAGTACTTAACCAGATTATAAAATAAGGAGACTCCATTATTTTTTTGATACGGAAGTTATACGCGTTGACAAAAGAAATATCAGTGTCAATATTATATTGTTTTGCATCGCTGCGTGTCTAGTTATTACTGTTTAACAAACAAAAGTTTGTAAACGTCTGCTTGAGCCTAAATACATACAATTTGCCTCGCAGCGCAGAGTTTTGAACTTTCAATCCCTTTTCATTTGAATTTCAAAGTTCGCAGTTGAATAAAGTCCGTTATTATCAGTTAAAGTTTTATAGTATTTTAGTTGACATTGATTATAAAAAATAGTGCTAATATTTTGGTTGAATATAGAACGTTACTAGAAAGATGTATCTCAGATTGTGTGTGAGTTAATACAGCTTCAAGCGCAGTACCACAAGATGCGGGGAACTAAATGACCACCCGTTGAGAGAATGTTTTTAGTTCATTCACTCGCGCCGCATACTAGGAGATTTATAGCCTCTAAGCATTGTGAGACACCCTTCTTCTTAGATACAATATTATTTGTCCGCAACGTCGTGTATTTGTAAATATCAGGATTAATTGTTTACTGCAAATCTCTATACCTATAATTGTTATTATTATAATTAACATAATGTTGCTTCAACAGTTGAATGTACATATAATTGTTCAAACCTACGCGAACGATTCTCGATCATATCGGAGGCGTTCTGGACAAAGGCCAGGTTAAGAGCTCCTTGAACGGACGGCCGTGTATGAGGAATGTGATGAAAGTGAATGAAGCCAGAGAAATGTGTCAGGATCGTAGCAAATGGAAATCCGTAGTCTCCGCCTACCCCTCTGGGAAACAGGCGTGAATCTATGTATGTACAATTGTTCAAGTGTCTAAGCATTTTGCAGCACCTTTCTGTTAGA
The DNA here is from genome assembly GCA_963564715.1 of Catocala sponsa. Classification (NCBI taxonomy): domain Eukaryota; kingdom Metazoa; phylum Arthropoda; class Insecta; order Lepidoptera; family Erebidae; genus Catocala; species Catocala sponsa. The sequence continues at coordinate 14,701,309 of OY751334.1, read as the reverse complement.
TACAATATTTTTATAAATATTAGGCTAGGCAACATTGAATTATTTGCCGCAACGTCGTGTACTTGTATATATCAGGGTTAATTATGTTATACCTCAAATATCTACACTATTACCCAATTGTTATTATTATAAGTAATATAATTTGCTTCAACAGTTTAATGTATATACAGACACTGATCACATTAACTGATACTTCATTGCATGCAAATGTGAAGACAACCTAATTTTTTACTGAAGTTAGAACAAAGTGAACTGCAATAGACATTTTATTCGATAGTCAATATATAATAAGCGCAAAAAAACTGCATAGCCTGAACTAGCGAATATAACCAAAAAATATGACATATTGAAATTTCAAGCTTTTAGTAGCAATTGGGACTAAATTACTCTTACTAACTTATATTATGGCTGCACTTGCTGTGTACACACAATATCATACTTTTGAAAATTTTCTTGAGAAAATTATTAAAAAATTTATTATTGAAAAATTTATTCAGGTCAGCAACCTGAATAAATTTTCCTACAGGTCACATTTTTATGTTACTTTTTTGCTTGTTATTCACACCATTTTAGATACTGCTTACTGCCAAACTGCGAAAACTCATAAAACATGTACATTGCAAGCCGTAAATGAGCGGCACTACGTGATCAATTTTGAACACCGTGTCGAGTAATAAACGGCAAAATTCTATAAAAATACCCTTAATGCCAAATAGTAGGTATACGAGTATCCTGACTAATATTATAAGTGCGAATATGAGATTGTTTGTCTGTTACGCTTTCACGCTTTAACTACTCGACCGATCATCATGAAATTTACATACGCATAAACGTTGTTACTTTGACAGACCTTTCATCCAGAAAAAAGTACTATTGACTTTCTACTGTTATTTTCACATAAGAATGAAAATATTCAACATGAAAAATGTTGATCATTTTCAGTTCAGGATTAATCAAATAGGTACCAAATTTATTATTTTAAGAATTTACTGTGTAGTGTATGATACAAATATATGGAAAATAAGCCTTATGAGGAATTTAACACTAGAGAATCATTAGGTCTGATATATAATTCAGGGAGGCTAAACTGTCTAATGTGTGTCTAATTGTTAAATTTATAATATTCGGTATTAAAATAAGCGTTTTCAACAGATCAAGCACTGGTGGATGAGGCACATATTTGTAGCAGTCATGTAGACCATGCTATTCTGTTCCTTACAACAAACCACCTTAGTTCTTATTCAGAAATCTTTGCGTGCTCAATTAATGCCAGATATTACCATACATAATTTAGAACGAACATACCTATCTCCTCTTTGATTTCGTGTTACAACTTCGCCTTAGTATTTCCGCGTTTTGTTAACGATGGGAGATTTCGAGTTTGGTTCCCGGACAAAGTGTTGCTTTTGCCTCATAAGTAATTCTTAGTAACAGCACTAGAAAACCTATGACGCGAGACCTAAATCATAGCTTGCGAAATCTTTAGTAAAGCTGAAGTGTTTGTTTCTTTGTTTGGTTGAACGTGCTAATCTCAGGAACTACTGGTTCGAATTGAAAAATTATTTTATTGTTATCCAACAACAACCATCCTCAATAAATAAACTATCCAGCTTATTTATTGAGGATGGTTATAGGCTATATAACATTACGCTACAACCTATGGGAGCGGCGCAGTAATCATAAACACGGGTGAAACCGTGTGCACATCTAGTTCTTAATATGCGTATTAACTATTATTTCAACAGAAGTGAGACATATATTATTATTATTAACAATATATACATATTGTGCATACCGATGAGGGTTCTATGAAACTCAAGTAAATTGATCGAGCAAGTAGTTTACATAAATGTCTTTGTAGTATATCAATATTGTAATGAACAAGCAAGCTGTAGCTGTGGTGTTGAAACATTTACAATATCAGTGTTAATACGCCGGTGTAGTAAGCTCTGCAAAAAAGGCATACCCGGAGCTTTTTCACTCTTTAAGCATTGTCATAGCATGCACGAGAAGAAGACAATGCTATACATTCTTTAAAGCGTTGTTTTATTCTCGCTCATGCAATGACAATGGTATGAGAGATGGTGGTAAGGCTTCAGTACTGAAAGCGTATCCTAACTTACTGACAGTACAAGTACGCCTCCTTAAAAAGTTTTGAGAACTCTTTCACCGGAGGAATACAACTTTAATTTATTTTGCTGTTATTTTCTGTAGGCGTAGGTACTTCTATCGCTACGTGTCTTGCTCAAAACTTTTAACTTTTGGGCCTCTTTCCGCTAAAAGTTGTAAATTCACATTCCATTTGTTCTATCTATGTGTTATTAAACTCATGTACCTATAATATGATACTATTTTTTGCTAACTTAAGCGTCAATAAGTAATATATCTCTTTAAAGGGGAAAAATATTGTAAACGGTAACCTATTATTATGTGTTAGATAATTTATTTCTTACCGAATTTCTCCGATGTTTTGGCTTAATAGGACCATTCTATATGTTTAGTTTTCATCATATACAAATTATAAGGTTCGATAAATCCAATCTATACGTAGGTATAGATTGGATTTATCGAACCTTATAATTTAAACATACATTTTCTAGATAAAACAAGATAACTTACGTCTCTAACAATACAAATCGCCGCCGCAAAGTCGGCAATAGTAATAAAATGCAACCAAATCCACGCCATCCAATTTCAATCTATCGCCTAACACTGAACAGTCGTCGCTGAACCAAATATCATGATTGGTTAGACGTTTTCTGCGGCTGTAGCCAAACATCATTCTATCAATCGATTTTGTCGTGGACGAAATTACTTCGGGCTTCGGAGTGTTACTTCGAGAAATAAATGTCGTCTATACATTATTGGATTTAAAGAAAAGTTTTGTGAAAGTAGGGGCAGCCGCGTGGTCGGCTTTGCCGGGTCTTGGGATTCTAACACGAAATGCGAACGCGACTAGCAAACTAATTCTCGTGATCAATATCGGTCGAATTCGGCGTGATACTTCCTTTAGTCGTAGAATAATTTATTAATGTTTGATTAATTTGTATTAGATCGGGTGTGTCTAAGTGCGCAGATTTTGTTATTGAATTATATTTATCTTAACTCTTTTATCTTAATTATTTTTATTTGAAAAGTACAATTACCTAACTATATTAAAAACATAATATAAACAAACAAATTATTTACAATAATGTTAACTTAAAACAATAACACTTTTAATAGCCTCATAATATTACTTTAGTTAAAATATAGTGTTCATAATTAAGTTAAAAAGGCTTTCAAGTAGTTAGGGACTAGTGTATGCCGCTTATGATTAGTCCTGCCTATTCTGACAGGCTACTTGAATATAGTCACCAAAAAACCACTATACGCGATGTAACTAGTTGGTATATATGTAACTTACAGGTAGAAAATAAAGTTATCTATAAATCTAGCTAGGACAACTAACCTCTATTTTGTAGCATATCATCTATTCCATTATGTTCAACTCAAATTTCAACTACTTGAAGTAACTGGAAAAATTATTCCAAATAGTTCAACTTTCTAAACATATTGTTGAAGTTGAAATAATAGGAATATCTTTCCAACTAGTTCAACTAACTAAAATTACTATATTTAAGAAAATTACAAACACGTACACGTCACACGCTAATGTACGATACTGAAAATAAACCTATATAAAGTTGGTCTGCAAACACAGAAGCTAACAACTGAGCATCCAATTTATTAAGAACAAAGTAAGTAATGTTCGTTCGGCGTCAGAGCCATTCCGATATTGAAAAATGTTTTCAGCACACGACCACTGAAATATCCAATATGAAATTATTTTCCCGGGTGGCGGACACAATATACTGCGAGTCCTGTAACGTTTTTATATGCTAGCAATTTATTTATATTGATGATATCAAGAACACCCATTTTTACTATTGGCATTTTGTACAACGATGGTTAAATTACCTCACGTTAGCAAATTTATGTACCGCACTTGAATGCATACATACGTACATCGGTGTATGTATGTATGTACGCGTGTGTTCAGTAAGAAATGCTGGCAGAGATTAACTTTCTCTATAAGAGAGCGCGAGATTTGACAACTGCTGTATGTTGAACATGGCATTTTCATCTTGCCTACAAATAGCTTGATATAGAATACATAGATGGGGGAGCTATAAAAGAGAAAATGGGTGTAAGTGAGCTTAAGAAAGAAAAAGTGGATTGCACCTGCAAAAGCGATATATCATTATGATTTAATTTATGTTACTGTTTTATTACAATTATAATATGTCAGTGTATTATGCTATATAGAGAGACTTGTTTTTGTCTACTATAGAGGTTAGGCCATAATCAACTAGAAATAATGTTTGATCTACTAATTTCAAATGTCTAAATACATCGAAATTTGTATTAAAAATAAAACAGTTTTTACATTCACATACAACGGAATCTATATCGAAAATTTGATTAAATATTCGCAGCAGTGTCTATTTCTATTAAGCTTCAAACGCAAATACACAGGAACCCTATTTCTTAATAAACAACACATTAGCTGCGTTTATTAGCGCTTCGTAACACAATTATCGTGTACCTACCTGGTGACATCTGCGACGTTTTTCTGTAATCCGAGTTATGAGGTGTGCAAAGCCTTCGTAGCTGTGTTGTTGCAATAACGTGTGGTAGTTAGGTACGTACACTACTTACTCACATATGAAACATGTATGTACATAATTTTGTGCCGCCTCGCCACACTAATTACATTCGGTTGGACGACCGCGTCACCGTCGCGTCGTACCGCTGCAGTAAAATGTAAATATTGCCCTAAATCTTGTATAACACTACGAGTAATTAAACTGTCGGAGAGCGCTGATTGAACTGCTCCAATTTGTCATGTTTAATGCTTAGTCGATGAAATTAGGTAGGTGAGTCACTTCGTTTGATCTCTATAGGCTATGATGGTTGTGATGTTACACCAAATATTGTTAAAACGTTATCGTACATTGTGTATAAATATGCTTTTAAAACACCCTAATAAAGTCGTTCAACTACGTTGAAGAAGCCCTGAGTAATGTAAATAATGGTACATAATAAGATTGATATAGTGTAAACCGATGTCAGTAGGGCGTTTGATGAGGTAGATAATCAAGTTATACTTCAAAGACGTATAGAAAATATTCAAAAAGTGAGAAGAGAAATCTTTATAATATTCGGCGTACGACTCAGGCTACGATAAAAGGCTTTTAAAAATATAAATTTATATGATAGCGTAAAGATTAATATTTTCCTAAAGATTACAAAATCGATAAATATCTATTATCTAAAATTGATAAATATAAGTAATTATAAATAGATATTTCACAATTTTGTATTATATTATAATAAATATAATTTACTGCTATCTATTAGCGTCATAAATACTTGCTTGCTGGGTTCGCTTACCTATATTTTTTTCTGTCGGTTACTTTATTTTCTTGTACGGTAACTTTATCTACTTGCGACCAGAAGCAGTTAAAATAAATATGGGAACTATATATTTCTCTTATGCCATACCTATGCAAATGCAAACTTAATATCGATAAATAAATGGATATTCACGCCCGAAGATACTTACGCCTTTTAGAGATTTATTACGTTTTGTAAAACATCTTTTAAAAAACACGAATACCTACAGGTACTTATTAAAATTTTATGCAAATCCTGCTAGCCTTATATTAATTTAAATGAGTATACACTCATATGTTACAAATTAACATTGTTTTGGACGACTAGTATGCACTTTAGTTAGTAAGCTTTGTATATTAAATAAACATTAATTACGAGTAGATAAAGTGAGGTTATGTATAAAACATAATAGCTTCATGCCTTTATGTACCCAAAAGTTTAAGCATATGTGAGTTACACTCACGTTTTCACCACTTCACCACATCACTTTTTTTCAGTAACTACATAAAACCAACAAACACTTCTGAGGGAATGGCATAGTTAATACGCGTAAGAGGAAGCTTTTAAATATGTACTCAGTATGTAAAGGATAATACGGTAACAAATCTGGCGTAACAGGCGCTTAGAACGAACGACGGAAACTTGTATCCTAACCTCTCAAGTGTAAGCTTTGTTGAAACCAGCCTTAATACAAGCGCATTAAGCTTAGTTAGAAGGCTTACCCTCAGTCTAAGCTTTAATAGGGCAAGTAAAAACAGGCGCTCCTTCAAATATTCTAGTACCGATAATGAGCTTCAATATATTTTGCTTTTTCTGGCTTTTAACAAGTATAGATGTAATTATGAAAATAGGGTGATACTACATTAAATAGTAAATGGAATATGAAGTTAAAGGAATATAAATGCAGTCCGGTTTTTTGCCACTTTGAGCGGTAAATGTGCTACGCTGAGCTTGGCATCGGTCGTGTGTATATTTCTGACGTAAAGAGAATTAGGTAGGGGTATATTGCACCTACATTTAAGCAGATTGTTTAGGCCAGCTAAGTTTAGGTTTTACGTAATGAGAAGTTGAAGAACAAGTGTCCGTTTATTACGAATATTTCTGAGGCAAAAAAATGCTTATAAAGATTTGTCTGACCAAAAAATCGCACTCGAAATTTTATAGACCTTACTTTACATAGACTGAGAACGTAAAGCCGCGAGACCTGAATCATTTCAGAAAGTCGATTTTTATTTAGTACACGTACAGCATAGATACATTTGAAAATGAGCTCATCTTTTCTCAATTGAGGCTCAGAAAGTCAAAAAAGGATAAAACAAATAAGCTCATTTGCAAATGTTTTTTGCCCAAGTGTTACAATTTACTGTAAAACTAGTTTTGCTAATATGAGGAAGGTCAGGCGGCCTAGCGATCTTGAACTTATAATAATTCTTAAAATTTCTGCTTAATGACTTCGGTTACCATTATGTCAAGATTAACTATCGCCTAGTTAATCTCTGTATAAGTCACTTCTCAAGGCAGATATGAATAGCAAATTTAATCCAATACCAGTTCATAGTTAGATAAAGTCTGATAGAGACCATGCTACGGGTGCAATCCATCGCATGTTCTGTTTGTCGATTGATTGGATAACGAAAATTCGAATTTCGAGTTTGGGTGCACCAGAGATACTAACTGTAGTCTTCACAATTAGTCGATAAGCTGGCCGGCTCGTTACTTGGCTTATTTGCTGGAGAATTGGACAAAGCATACATTTTCCTGCTTATTGCATAGTAAAGTGTGACTACGCTTACACATTCAAATTAGTGTTATGGATTTAATTGTTGACCACAAGACATTCTAGTGAGTAATTACTCGAGACGACTTGTTCTTTATTTGTTTAATAATTGTACTATAGAAGTAGTAATTAATTAGTGAATAACAATATAATAATATATTTACAGCATAGTTTAGGAAGGTAAATATATAACGTTCTGTACGTGTAACGTACAGAAAAGGCTTTTTAAAGCAAGCTTGCGATACGCCTACTATATTACAATTTATATCTTAGTAGTAAAGCAAAACAACAAATTCTAAACATGGCAATCATTTTCCAAACATTTATAACGAAAAGTTTGAGAAAATCGGCTATAAAAGACTGGCACACCTGCAGTCCGGAAAATCCAAAGAAACAAAAGAAATATATCATAACAGAACATTTATTATGAACTAGCTTTTGCCCGCGGCTTCGCTCGCATTAATTTAGAATTTGACAATCAATTCGGGTTGTACTCTGCTTGTAATAATATAATTCAATCATGATTCGAAAGACACGTGGCGCCATCTATTATCATAAGAACGTTATTATTGTTTTCCTCGGGAACAGTATTTTTTTTCGGGATGAAAGGTAGCCTATGTCCGTTTCTCTACACCTGTCAACGTATATCCAAAATTTCAGGATAATCGGTTCAGCTGTAGTTTAGGCGTGAAAAGGTAACAAACAAACAAACAAACTCATTTTCGCTTTTATAATATTATATGTAGTTAGGAAGTTAGGATAATAGTTTCTCGTTGATTAAAATCACCGTGCTCGAGCATTTTCTCAAACGACGTTAACCTTTCGAATGTTAGGTTGAAGCGTTGCGTGATCAAACTTATTTAGTTCGCATACTCCTTCAATATACCGAGCGTCAGAAAACAATATTCTGATATACCCACTCAGGTATATTTCGCGATAATACTTTAAATCGAGGAAATCTAGAATCAATATGTGGAATATCCAGTAGAAACTGTGTTAATGTTATGCAACCTGAATTTCATTTTGTTACTGTTAGAGTAAAGTTTGTATTATTACGGAATTTGAGTCACCTACACAAGTCTTGCACATGATTTGATAAACGTATTACCTAGCAGCTGATGCTCTAGATATTGTTGATGCAAATAAAGTGCTTACCTTGTTAATGATATTAACTGTATTTTACATATTATATTAAGAAATAGATGATGTCAATACAAAGAGGTTGATAGATCGCTACTGATTAGTCAAATCAGTATTCGTTAACGTAATGAAAATATATTGTTGCATTATGTGAAAGCTTTAAATAAATCGGCCACAGTACAAAATATTATCAAGTTATTTGTTTTTTAAATGTTGGGGCTCGTTGTTTCGCTCGTTACTATTTTAATTATAATCGAGTAATAAGAAAAATATGCCTTAATATATTTTATATATTTTTGGACTATTTGTGTCCGATCGTGCTGATGTTTTAATCGAAATAGATTTTAATAACGAATCTTCGTTTCGGTTCTTTCTTTAAATATATATAGGCAGAGACAATCGCCTCTCTGCAAACGGACTGTTGATGCTTTGTATAATTTTAATATTGCAGTGAGCATACATTACTTGTTTGAGATATGTAGTAACTATTTATACATTTAGGAAGCCAAGAAAATGCTCTATTTAAAAATTACAACAGTTACTAAAATATTAGTGTATAAACGGCGTTAACAATATTGGGCAATAAAAAGAGTAAAACTATTGCTGTAGCAATGTTTATTCTTTTTAATTACTTTGATATTCTTAACTTACGCTCTTGTGTAAAAATAATGACGTTTTCAGAATAACAAAGCCTTTACATGACTGTCATCATTTACAGTACCTAACATAATTAACGAGCACTGCAGTCAAGTGTGTGTGTTTTTAAAGTAATGTTCATTACAAAACAAATTATTTATTTGTCAATTGTTTTCGGAAACCAATATAATTAAACATTTATTATATCATTGTTAAATAATGGCAATCTCAGTGACATTGGAAATGCTGCTACGTCATATTATTGCAGGTACTCATGGTTCATTGTACTAATGAGAAAATTATGGAAATTATTGAATCGGTGTTGATAATAATAATAATAATTTATTTTACCTTGGCTTATTATTATACATACATAGGTAAAGCCAAACGCCTGTTCCTCGATAGGCAGGCATAGACTTATGGCTTCCACTTACTACGATCTTGGCATAACGCTCTTATTTTACTTAGACTTTTTACATTCTCTATGCACGCTCATTAGTTTAGGGTACTGGTTAGTTATAATCATAATGTGTTTGGCTAGGTTTATATTGATCTCCGATCAGATCAGAGACGTTCTGGGAAAAGGCTTTTTCTATTCCTCATCTGGTCAGAGAATGTTCGCATATCGTGACCTAGTATACCTCCCGTTTATCTTATTCTAGTTAGTAATTTTTGTGCACCTTTTATAAATTATAGTGTGGTAATAAAAGCTCACAAAACACTCTAGTTAATTTACTACTTGATGGGCAACGTTCGAGGGCTGACTGATGGTCTTTCTCAGCAATCTTTTTGATATCTGAGTCAACGGAGTTACGAGGGTTTAAATTTATACCCCTAGTAAAAATACATCGATTGTAGGAGACGCTGCTTATATTCCAAGTCGTAAAACACGACTGAGGAAAAAGATTACAGCATTCAGAGATAGCCGGGATAGTCAATATACCACTGCGTAGTGGAACTCTAATACCGTTTAACTCGCAACGATTTCAAGTAGCGCTTTGTGCTAATTGCAATTCTGTTTCCTCGCTTATAGTGTATAAAGAGAAAAAGGAATGTCTTGCGGGCGGGTAAGCTAGTTAGGAATAAAATGGAACAACAGAACTACACTTAGCAAAGAAGAGTAGAAATTGTACGTTTCATAATGTATTTGACTATTAATTTGATATATGAAGCAATTATAGTTATTATTCGGTAAACTGTGCCGATTACATATTCCATATGAACTTTAATATTTTCGTAGTTTCAGGTAGATCGAAAATTGTCATGAATAGTTAATGAGGTGACTGCCAGTCACGCCACGACTGTGTAACGTAGCCATCGCGGCTGTTTCACTGCATCGCAAATCATATTCCATTACGTCTGCTTTTATAGAACATTTGTTTAATATTAGTCGTCAATGCTTCAATTAGAATACTCTGTAATTACTTTTAATAATTCATATAACGATCTTGTACTTGCCTAATCTTAAAGAGGTCCCTCTTTAAGATTATAATAGCCATTATTTTAAACAAAGCACTATTGAACTGAATTTCAAAGTGATAGTGATTGTTGTTATTCTATATTTATATATCGAAACAGGAGTTCTTGTTCGATAAGTAATCTTTAAAATGTTACCTCCAAAATGTTTGTTTGTGTTGCAACTTGAGTTGTATATACATGAGTCAATTTATTCGGAAATAAAGATTAAAATAGTAGCTTCAAGATGAATGTTAAAGTGTGACATGTAGCCTCTATTCAATTCTAACATGTTATTTCAAAAATTCCCTATTTACTTGGTAGAACCCACTGAGAAATAAAGGTCTTATAGATAATTATAAATAATATTTAAATCACATGTCTTAATATGCTTAAGCACTGGTAAATTCCTTTTTCAATTATTGGGTTAAAGAAAACATATTGCTACTAAAATTAAATAAATGAATTAAATACTTTTTAAAATGCATTAAATAATAGAGTAGGTCAATGTCAAGTCGTGGCGAAATACAGTAATTTATTTGGTAAAGGGCTTCCAGCAAGGTCTACGATTCATTGCGTGACTAGTTCCATTTATAGGCCATGTTTGGCGTCCTATAATATTTCTGATATAAATACGTTTTTTGAAGGAGTGGCTTTACTAACCTTCTTCAGGGTGTACCTACCAAGTTAATTTCACAAAAAGTAAGCCCTTATATATCGTAGTAGGTGTACGAAGTCTTATCAAAACTTCTCAAGCACAGTTGTCCCCCAGGCCCTATTATGAAAAGCGAGTGTTATATTTTTGCCCAAAGTTTTAAAATAATTAGGCAAGTACACATTTGGGAGAGAATTATCTCAATAATTGCGAGTTTAGCTCCCCTTTTGTGAGCTGTTCTTCGTGTTCTTATGAGTACTTCGGTAAGGACATAAAACTAAATCAGAAAGGACAGATATATGACTTCTAAATATAGCTTCGTTATACCAAATAACTCACAAGATGAAGGATGTATAACACATATAGATAAAAAAGAATCTGAGCCTTATATCGTAGCAATATAACATGTTATCGTTTATGGTGCTGTTTAATCAGCGCGCTAGTAATGTCGTGTTCTGACATCATCCCAATGGTTGCGTCTTGAAATAGTAAATAGTAATTAATGAATACTTAGCTAATAACCGTTTCCTTACTGTCTGTCTTCGTTTAAAAGTCATTGTCATGATTAAGAAAATAACGGCAGGTCAACTTCGATCAACAATACAACTGAGCAGGTCAGCGGTCTGGTTATAGTCATTATTAACTAGCTGTTTTATAAGGGACTGTGACCTATAATATTTTATAGTTTTCATGGTTATGTTTGGAAGACAAAAACAATCTATAGACAATCCTAATTAATTGGAGGGAACAAACTAATATTCTTACTCTGTAATTGTGGTTATCATGTTTTAATGTAGCGACATTATACTTCTCCAGGAATAATGTTAAAGCAAAATAATCTTTTGCATCCTATCCAGGTTTCAATATCGCTCGAAAGATAGGAAGGGTAAGCCTATACATATTACATAAACATTGAATTTAGTAGTGAGTGAAATAGTGATTAATGCAATTAATTATATTAGATAGTCAAGTTAAGATATTGTCATATTCTGCCATTAGCATAGCATAGCAAGATTAGCATAACAGATAAATTAGATAATCACAACATTGATAGCAGACTCTTACTCATATATGTATCAGCACGCAACAAATCACCCCTAACAAAGGATTCTGCTTTCTCATAGAAAATATTATAGTTTATAAAATTATACAGGTAGAACAAACGAGTATTCAGTCTATGACATTTTTACGAGGAAGATATTTTGTAGAGGTTTATAGATGTTCTAGTTATATTATATCGCGATAGCTGGAAGTAACTTGAAAATAGCTTTCCAAGTTCGTTGACCGTAAGCTAGGGTCGCGAGCACTTCGTTGGTGCCTACATTCAACCTGCTTCGTATCGATCCAGCAGAAAGACTACGCCTTGGAATAAACTCCTGCAGACTTCTGACTAATAATAAATTTGTAGTATTATTAATACAATACATTTAATTTCGAACAAATATGAAACGTTGAATGTATATTCGTATTAATATGAACGAGAAAACCTCAACAAGAAAACATTTATTTTGTTAGAGAGGCGCGTTTCTTTACGGCTAGCAATATTTATATGCCCCATCAATCAATGTAGGGTCACCGCGTTTTATGTTATCTTCGGAATGTCTTACTATTTCTTTGGATGTTAAAGTGTCTACGCTTGCTTTGACGCAGATACAGGACTAGTATATTTTTGTCTTTGTTATATTTTGCTCTCAGAAACGAATTCATACTCATGTTTAAAGTTTATTATTTCTGTGATTAATTTTATGTGATACACATATAGGTACATAGTCTCACGCCTATATCCTTAATAGAATAGGAAGTGGTGTGTTAAACCCACATTCCGCCTTGTAGCTAAAGGTACAGCGCAGTCGAGTTACTAGTAGGTACATTATTTGCTGTTTAGAACCTATTTTAATTGATATTGTACTACACGATATTATTATCTAGGTCAATGCTCCCGGTGAATGTAAATATTTATATTACCTTATATCATGAAAGAAGAAAATACAATACTACTACACTAAAAATGAAAGCGTAACATAAGCCCGCTGTGCCCTTTTCCTTCTACCTAAAACAAAGAGGGTGTTCAGTCTACCGGAATAAGTTTCTGGGGCAGTTTTTCCCCATCAACAATTTTTTGTCGAAGGTAAGTTAAGCCTTTATTACATTAGGCTTTGTGGATATCTGTCATATCTATATTACAAAGGGAAGTTTATCTCGAAACCAACTTCACGGTACTTGAAATAGAATGTGTTCTTTCAGTGTTAGTTCGCAACAAAGGCCAGGTAGACACTTGTCAGTCTTGTCACCACTAGTTTCACAACGTGCATCTCAGAGCATCATCATTTTAGCAGAGAGGCCACTTAACAGACGTTTTATCTTTGAGTCGAGCGCTTCGCGTCAAAAGTTTTGTCAGTGTTCACAATAGTTATATTTGAAGCGTGGTGTGGCGTATTGCTGCATGGTTATGAGTGTGGGATTAAGTTGTTTAAGCCGTTTACTCGAAGCTATATTGTTACTTAGTAACATTTATAGTAGTCAACATATAAGTAAAACAAGATAACTTCAGCTTCTCACTTGTAATAAAAATGTAGGTCGTATGTTTATAATAAGGATTGTGTACATGAGGTAAAAGATTTTATATTTCATACAAAACTAGCCTAGAAATATTTGTCTAGTTTCTATGTTCAAAAACAAAACATAAATGATTTCTCTAGCTGGCAGGCGATGACGGTGTAATGAGTTCTTCTTCGAGGCTTTCAGATCTTGTTCCAAGTTCCTTTGCACCGCTTATAAATACGACGGGATGAATGTAACCGTTCACGGTTCGACCGCGGCGTAATATAGCACTAGAAACATATATGGCGCCAGGGTCGAATGATGAGCAGTTACAACGTGGCTCTCTGCATGTCGCCGCTGAGCTGCCTCTTTATTTAAACATAATGAAAAGCCTTAAAATAAAAGCAAGTAATTCTATCAATGATGAGATGCATAATATTTGTCACTAAGTAAAAAAGCATGAATAAAATTACCTAGCTGTATAATTATCAGTTAAAATATTAGTATATATAAGACAAATTTTACCTTAAAAAATACATAGATACAGTTTTGGATTAAATATCTATCGCATGTTACACTATCAGAATAAAAAGTAAGTAATAGTTTGTATTATTAGTAGTATGCAATGTTTGATAGATACAATATTATTATGATTTCCTAATTATTATAGTCAGTAGGTATTTGTTACTTAAATAATAAGCTGTTACAATAAAAATTAAGTAAATGAAATATTTAATGCTGCTATTGGAAAGGGTAGCTATGAGGCGCCTGCCTGCTTCTTATCATGTGAGCTCTACTTCTCGAACAGGCTTTTCAATATTACATTTTTAATTCCCTTTTTTGTGTTATAGTTACATATAAATAACTAATTAATTTGTTTGACATGTTTAACAAATTATTGTATATTTTTATAGCAATACTCAAACTGAAAATCTGAGTTTGAGTTTGATTGCTAGGCAGGCCTCGCTCAGATTATTAGGTTTCTGCCTGTGCTTGTTGGCCAAATTGATATATCATTGACGCTGTAGAATTGTAGAACTTTCAGACATACAGATTTTCTTACAATATTTGCCTGTAGATTGAAAGATGTTTAACTTACGTACCTATAACTGCGTTAAAGCAGAATTGCGTGATATGGACTCGAATTTTATAACTCTGACCAGAATTCTACTAAAGTCCTACTACTTTTAAGTCTTTCGTGTTAGTTTTAAGCCTTACTGTAACTCTAATTTATGCTGCATCGTATTAATTTTATGAAGTATACTATAAATACGAGAGATCATTACTGCAGGGCTTTTACAAAGGAATGGTAGTTAGTATACAACTCGTAATCAGAACGTTTTAGTTCAGCTTCAGCTCACATTAGTCGTGCCTTTGAAGTTTTCCACAAAGTCAAGATGCTCTTTAATGTTTTTGTGATGACCTCGCGGAGAGTGCGGTTTAATGAGGTGTCTAGTCTGCTAAGCGCCTAGCGCCTGCTGTGCTGCCACGGTGATTATGACGTGAAAGTGATGTCAACTTATGACATTCCCACTTGAGCTGGCTATGCAGCTATGCTGTGATTATTTGTCTCTGTCAGAGCTTAATTAGCGAATAATCTATGCTATCGTCAATGTATATTTGCATAACTTGTGCTAGTTTAATTCGAACAAATAAAATAGTGTTGTTTGCAATCCACTTTGAAACGCTTGTATACTAATACATATACAGGTTGTCCCAGAAGATGTGAATCAAATTGTAACGGGAGATTCCTTAGGTAAGGACCTTTCAAATGTGATAAATAAATAAATTAAAAAATTATGTTGTGTTGTTGGTCAAACGTAAAGAGACGCTCAAAAAGTAGGTAACTATATGATTATAAAATTAATTTAGCGTTGTTTGTCTCTAAAATCTCAAAATTAAAGTCAATAGGTAACCTGTATATTTACTTTAATTTTGAGATTTGGTAGTTTGGTGTGATGTCTAAAGTGGCAAAAGTAATTACTTTGTTTTTCAGTTAGCATTGAGGTCTTATAAGAAAAGAAAGTTTGTGTAGGTTTATTATTATTCATCACAATCTACTGTAAAAACTGAAGGTTATATATTTTTGGTCTATATTTAACACGTAATGGATATTAACACGATCATGCATTTACCTTTTGTATGTTTGACGTTTCGACCAGGTTACACTGGCCGTGGTCACAAGCTGATTTGCTGACAGCTTGTAACCGCGGCCGGTATTAACCGTTACGTATCATATACCGACATATCATGCAACGCGAAGATTTAAAAGTTATTACTTACCTACCTATATTTTTGGTCGTCAGTGTTCAGTAACGAAGTTGTGACAACGAACTGAAACCACTCCTACCGCTGCAGCTCGCCAAATAGCCACATTAATTATTTACAATTAATACATTTTAACCTTTGTCAGAATCATAATATCTTATAGGTAGGTACTTTATATTTAACCTAAATAATTTTTAACCGATACTAAACACAGTCTTAGCTATCTTTTTTACGATTATAAAACTATATAGAGTGAGTGTATAATATATATATATATGAAGATATGTTTTTCAAATAATTTGTAGATGCAGCAATTTATAAAAAACAAAATATAGGACTGTTTTATCAATATGGTTAATCAAAATTTTCTCAACGTTGCTATGATTATCACGCTCAAAGGCTAGTAATTACCTAATAACGACAGTAAATATTTTACTTATATTTTCCTTAATTAAAAATCCCAATTTACGATCTAATTAACCAGTAAATATAACAATAACCTTTAATTTTTTTACATTATTACGTGAAACTAAAGATTGATTACGAACTTTGATAAAGATAGGTAAATCAACTATGGTAATA
Source organism: Catocala sponsa (assembly GCA_963564715.1). Lineage (NCBI taxonomy): Eukaryota > Metazoa > Arthropoda > Insecta > Lepidoptera > Erebidae > Catocala > Catocala sponsa. The sequence goes on along the minus strand of OY751334.1, from coordinate 14,684,816 downwards.
TACACTTATTTGGTAACGTCAAACAAAATGGCTTATAGCTTTTGTAAACACTAAGAGATTTAGAAGTACGTAGGCATAATAGATACGAATGGCCAACACAGTAGCACTATTCATCATTCTCTCTGGTATATATCACTGTAAATAAAGTCGGAAGAGGACAACGTAGAACATTTTTCAAAAAAAAGGTTTCGCTCTCAGGGGCAGTTATAAATTCATCAGGCAACACCGTTTATAATTTGCGCCGACGGCAGGAATTATTAGTTAAATTATTTGTACACGTTTATTTTATAAAATTACCTGGTTCGTTTTTTTTTTTTTTTAATCTTTATTTATTTTGGAGTTTTTATTCTAAAGAATACGTAGACTCCATCGTGCCTTATCCTTAAATATAAACATTAAGCACTCTTGCTATAAAAATATTACAAAGTAAAAATAAAAAACCAAATAACACTTAGACTTATTTTCTAATCAATGAATGTAATTAAATTGCACAATTTCTTTGCTATGTCAGACTTAGGATTAGCTAAGATTGTGTGGATAAGTCCAACGTCAACCACATTTAGATTACATTCATAGATGAATGACTCTCTCTCTCGCTTGTTCTTGACACAATCCATCAGCAAATGTTGTTGTTTTGTTGGTTCGTTTTTATTTACGCCTGTTTCCCTTGCAGAAAATTTTAAAAGGCATTGTAGCGTTATAAATGAGTAAAAAAGAAAAATGAGAAGAGTCGCGTATGCTAACATTAGGAAGCTTAATTTCTGCGCGGAATAATTAAATATTTGAAATGGCGACACTTGCCAGATTATACCTTTATAAAAAGTTAATTCATAAAGGTATTTTGCCCGCGGTTTCGCTCGCGTAAATGTAGGTTAGATTAGATTAGAACAGTATTTTTTTTGGATAAAAGGTACCCTACGTCCTTTTCTGTTGCATGCGAAATTTCATGGTGATCGGTCGAGCAGTTAAGACGTAAAAGTCTAAAACTCACATTCATATAGGATTTAGAGCAATGATATTAGTGGATAGTCTTTACAGAAAACTTATGCCATAGAATCCATGAGACAGTAATCTGAGGTCCAGTTCTTGTAATAAAACTGTTCAAAAAAGTGCTTCGATCTCGTCTAATAAACGTCAAATGTGTATTGAAAAGCTATTTATGTTCCCATTTAACGTTTATTAAATTAGAAGAATGCCATTTGTAATATTAAGAATACATCGGAACTCTCTTTTGAACAGTTTTTGTTACGAGAGTTGGTCCTCAGACTATATTATTTTAATTACTTAAAACTTGTGTGTAAATCTATTCCGCGTCTTGAAATTCAGTTATAGCTTGTCGGATGCCTCATAGTTAGAAGGATTAATTAATCTCCATAAAATTAAATAACCTCATTAGATTACAGTCAAATAGTGGCTCTGTTCTAAGACGTTCAATATAGGCCCGTTATCATGAAGTGCAGCACAACATTACTGCAATTATACGATGAGATAGGTAGCTACATATATATTACTAATATTGCTACTAAGCATATATGCTAAAATATCTCAGCGTTCTGTTCACTCGTAATCCGTATAAAGCACTTTACCGAACTACTATTACAGACGCCGCAAGTGCACAGGATACATTCGTGAAAATAGAGACCAAACCATACATTTAATTCTAAAGATTTTGCAAGAAGCTTGACATCTATTTAAACGACCAACTCTTTTTTAATTAATCTGCTTTATACGGATTTGGTCGCGATGTTCATTATAAACACTTTTATTACACAATTTTAAAAATATTATTACTGAATCTATTTTATTACTATCTAATACTATTTTATCTATTTAAAATTATTTAGATTTATTTACACTCTCTCCGACATTTCGGTTGCTTTTCAGCAGCCATGTTCACGGGGAGTAAAATCCGTATAAAGCAGTTTAATTTCAATGTATAACAATCGCGTAATGGTAAGACAGTATTAAGTGAACCTTTTTTTACCAATGCCTTTTAGTGATGGGTCAGTCAGCAGCCCACCACAGTTGGTTAATGTATGCTCACGCACTGTTTTATATACAACATATACATATATTTTAATACGGTTCATCCCACACGCATCTATGTTACCCGTTTTATAAAATATATAGGTTAACAAAATAGTTTATACGGCAATACGGCATTGTGAAATCTGAGATTGGGTGTAGGATTTAGGAAAGATGAGTAAAATTATATACGGCACTTTTGCGTCTTTGTAAAGCCCTATAAAATGCGACACAATATACAGCGAAAATATGAGATTTATACTACCAAATTCATGACGTTGTGTATTTTATAAATCATCTAGGTAATGGTACAAACATTTATTGAGTTTTAATTTTAAAACGATGTTTTGTTTAACGTGTTACTGTTATGAGCATTTGCCACTAAATCTATAGCACGTCTATAGCTTATAATAATTATTGTCATACAATATAACGTGACAGCATTATGCCTAAATTGAATAACACTACTATTATAGACAAAACTATTGTTCAACGGTTTCAAGTTTCTATTGTCTACATACAAACTGTAATTGAAGCGTACATAACCAAGGACAGCTGTTAGTAATTCAGTAAACTCCGGCTGAGGTTGATTTTAGTTGGTTTTCTTTGATATAAAAATATCAACGTGTATTCTCTGAATAATAATTAAAGACGAAGCAGAAAATATTTACTCGTAACTGTTTCATTGTAACATGTTTACCTAAATTGTAGACCGTGCACAGTTCTTGGAGAAAAATCGATATTGCCGGTGCTGTAGTAAATAATTATATTGTACCTACATATTTCTTTGCTAGCCTTGTAAGGCTTGTTATTAGTTATATGTAAGGACTTTGATTTATGTATGTTGGCGGCTAATTGAGCTACTTACTTGTGACGGTAATAGCACTGTTGTTGACGAAAACGAAACAGCTCTAAGGTATTATTGTTATGTTTGCTGATAAACGAATTGGAATCATATACATTATTATTAGAGTTATGCAATTTTTTTGAGATGTAATTGGATATCAGCTGCTTTCCGTTATTTATTTTCAGAATATGACTAGTCTTTTTGAGGGTCAGCAAACCGTCATTATTACATATTTTCTAGTTCAAACTCTAAAATAATGGACCCATAACAAAAAAAATTTAGGTATAGGGGTGAGTAACTTATATTGATTTACAGATTGAGATTGGCACACAATTCGATCTGCAGAGCCTGTGGTGAACAGGACGAGTCCATATCGCACCTACTGTGTGAATGCGACGCGTTGGCTGGACTGAGGATGGGTCTGATAGGATTGGCATATCCAAACCCTGAAGACTTCAGGCTTCTCCCTCTAAATTGTACACTGCGGCTAATGCAGTATATCCATAAGAAGATAGCTAAGGCTTAAATCTTGGGGCCGACACAAAAGATCCCACTGGGTCGAAGTGTCGCCGGTCTGCACTGACTGGCCCCCACACATAAGATAAGATAACCTATATTGAACCGCGCTTAAATTGTACCACTTCATACAATTCATCAAATTGACGCTATTTCTTTACACTGGCAACAGAAAAAGAGGCGACTGTGGTGCCACTAACACTCTGTCATTTCTACAGTCGCCTCTTTAGAAGTGGTACAACTTAAGCGCCGGTTCAATATAGGTTACTCTCCCCTATCATGTACATACAACTGTGGGTTTTGAAAATTGTATTATGAGCTCATTGGCCGACGTGAAATAACCACTTAAACTATTGTACCGTCAGCGCAGTTGATTAATTGCTTTAGTACATTCTTCAGAAAGTCCCTGACTTGATCAGAATCTTACCTAAAATTATCCACCATAACCACATGAGTAGATAAACGGAACAGAGTATAAGCTTCATACAACCGCACGAATCGGTTGCACTACTACAAGCACACGGGGCATAATTATGTGTGTGACCACTGGCCGCTTGTCGCGCACGCGGCCAAAGTGGGAAAAACCGGTTTACGCTGGCACTGCCAGTGGACAATCCCAGAGTCAGCGCGACGGCGACGCACGTTGTTTGTTTTGTTAGTTGCAAGTTTGAATATTTTAATGTAAAAACGTGGTATTTTATTATTAATAATGGTTGTTTATTGTACTGTGTATATGAATAATTCTAGAAAAAATCATACTTTAACTAACTATCCCACAATAGCTAAGTAAATATTGGATTATTACTTTTTCAAGTAAGTACCTTTATTTTATTGAATGATCCTTTTTTTAATAAGAAGAGGGTACTACACGGTGTGTTTTGACCTTTTTATTGTTATTACAAGCTTTTACTAAACTTTTGTAGGTATGTGGGTGGGTTGGCATGTAGTAGGTATTTGTGATATAGTTCAAATATTGCAAGTAAGGTTTGAACCACTTCCCGATGTCTGATTGAGCTGAAATTTTGTATACCGTAACCTCATTGACAATGCAATAATATGATAGCTATAACCTGATGCTGCAGCCAGGATTGTCTCCTCACTAGGGAACTCTTCAACGGGTAGTAGCACGGTCACGAAATTTTGTATGTTAGTTTAATTTTGATAGTTTAAAACTATTTTTATCATGAACTGCTGCTGCAGCCAGCATTATCTCCTTACGAGGGAACTCTTAAAAGAAACTTTATGTTAGATTCAGAATATACCACACCATTAAAAGAAACGATAAATTATTAAAAAACAAAAATTATAATAATAAAATTATTAAAGTAATTTGTAAAGTATTATATCATACTGAATAATAAAACTATTTAACAAATGTTTTGTTTAATTTGTCTTCACCTATTGTGATAACCCTACTAAAATAGGTAACAATTTTGCACGTTCTTAAGAAGCTTTGTCTCTGTTCCGTTTATCTACTCATGTGCCATAATTGTTCACATTCTAAATATAATAATAATAATAATACCCCTCTGGGACAGTCGTTATCTCATCATGAGACTAATGCGATATCGGAGGGCATAGTAAACTAGCTTTAAACTACCACCTTCCTCTTGTGATATAAACAAAAAATGTATCACCAGGTTTAATAAAAGCGCACAAACCGCAGGGCAGCTTGTGGCGCGCTGAATATCAGTGAGACACTGCGGTCCTGAATGCCTCAGAGAGTCGATTAGGGCCTCGTCCCCGGCTTGCCGTTACTGGTTGGCTGGGGTGGAACTTCAAGAGCGCCCGTAGGACTCTCAACTCTGGCTTGCCTTGGTTGGCCGGTCAGAGCGAAGTCGCTAGAGCTATATGCTTGGGGGTGGAAGTGTCATTTTCAAGGGCATAATTACGGGGAAACCCGCTTCGGGTCTCCGTTGTCACGAGACCCGTGATGGTGAAACCGGCGCCGCACCGCTCGTCACCCCTAGCCGTTCGCACCGGTGTTGCCCTCTGCTGCTGGCTTGTATGCCTATGGTGGCTATTCAGGAGGTCCATCTAGTAAGTTGGCGAGTCATCGTCTGTCCAGTGCATTGATGCTATTTGAGTATTCAGGGCAGACGCCGTTTTTCATCCATAGTTACCAATATACCGGTCCACCAAACACCCATACCCATAGCCCATATATTAGAATCCATAGGTACGTAGCAATAGTCCTACGCCTGCTGTGACTAGTGCCGCTGTCGGTGTTCCATCCCACCTTTGATTAAAACTCTCGAAGAGCCTCTTCACGTTGGACCCATGTCTTCGTGTAGGCCTCCCAAAGGGCCAGGTATTTTTCTAATAAAATATGATAGAAAATACCTGTGATAAGAGAAACATAATAATAATAACATTCTATCATATACACACAACACCATCTAGCCAAAAGTAAGCAGAGCTTGTACTATGGGTACTAGACAATGGATAAACATACATATATACTTTTTTTTGGTAAATACTTACATATTATACACAGAAACACCCAGACCAAGACAAACATCCAGGTTCATGCACACAAATGTTTGACTTGTGCGGGAATCAAACCCACGACCTCAGGCGTGGCAGTCGGTTACCCTAACCACTACGCCATCGAGACCGACAAATAAATATAAATATTACTAGACTTTTTATTTTATTTCATGGAACTGAATTGATTATACCTACAGTACCTACGGGAGAGACAGAATCACACAACGAATGTAGTATGTCCTGAATTTCACAGTAATCGATTAAATTGTAGATATACAGTTATTTGTTCGTGTCTAGACACCATGCAGCTATTGATTGTCGTACCTGTCTGTGTTGTGCACCCGACTCGATCATTTACACATTTAATTTTATTAGACAACGACGTTCAGCATTGTCAGACCTCAAACTATATAGTACCTACACGTGTACCGTATTTTGCGATTGTAAGCGAATTAAAACTATAACCTATGTAAGATTAAAGTGTGATGATATTTTAGGTTCGTGCGTAAGTCATGACATCCTAAAAAGTAAAGTATTCTGATAAAAATAAGCTTTTTGAGCTGAAGCGGCCGGCAGCGCTTAGACACAATTTTTTTAATTAATATCTGGCCAAACACATAAAAATATCACTTAGTGTCCGGCGTTTCAGTAATTTAAAACACGTATGAACACAATATAACATACTTACTTAGTAATTATTGTAATATGTAGCATGATTGACTTTATTATAATATTCTTAAATATATAATAATAATAGAAGTGATAAACTTCTTTACATTACACGTCGTATAAATTTAACGCCTTATATTGTAAATTTTATTCGCTTTCAGTTTATTAACTGTAAATATATAAAGTTGAGTCGGTTGTTTTAATATTTACAGTCTTTTACGACACGGGCATTAACCGTAGAGTAAGACCCGCCTTTTAAAAATCAATTACATAACAGTTTATATTATGTGCTTTAAACCTACAATATCTTTATGGACTGAAAAACAATATACTCGTACATATTATGCAATCTACGATTTTACTTCAGAATATCTTACAATCGTAGTCAGTTTCGTTTCTCTTCACTTTTCACAAACGCATGGGTAATTTTTAAATGGGCAAACGTGTAACGATGTTGGCATTCTGTAGGTAGTGTAACTGTTGATGATGTTTCCGTGAGGGGCTTAATGTGCTCGAGTTCACAGCTTTGAGAACCTCTACAGCCGGAGCGTTACGAAGCCGGGAAATATAGTTTACTCGTTTTGCAGAATATTTGAGGTAATTTTCTTCCTTTGTTGGCTTCATTTAGTTAGAGAGAGTTATGTGATGGTGTATTCCTAAATCTATTATTAACCATACATAAGCCTGTATATTAACTGTGTCATACAAGGCTTAAATTAAATTTTAAATCGGGCATAATGTTAAAATATAAATAACGTACGGATCGAATTGAGAGAACTCGTCTAATAAATATTGTTGTTCACGCAGGAGAGCAAACGACGACCCAATATACCTAGGTACTGATATATTTGCGTACAACAATATGTTAATTCCTCTCCATTTTTTAAGAATTCAGAACGATAAAAATAAATTTACTTGTGATATTCTGTGCCGTTAAAATCATTCACATATTTCGTTAAAAATACACGTATTTTGCAAATATTTTAAAAGTCATATTAAATGGTATTCATTCGAAAAATTTGTTGAAAGTTTTAAATCGTATATCGATAAATATGTACTTTAAAATACGCGGTTTGGCCCAAATACACCAAAATTTCACGCCATGCCATCCTCACAATTTTTACTTTAACAAAATACCTCATTTTCACATTCGATACCATTTGTCTCGAACTCGAACAGGATACTACACTTCATTACCTTCATACATATCCTGATTATTAAAGAAAATGTAGCTGTTGTATAATGTAATAGGCAAAATGAAAGGTTTAGTTTTTCAACTCTTTTAGGCACAAGTAATTGCTATTTGACAATGACTTGTATTTTTAAAAGAGGATATTGAGCGACTATTTTTGTTTTGGATATATATTCAACGATATATTTATTCGACCGTGTCCTGTAACCATACAATAACATACATTTATATATAAAATAACATTAATAAATTAGTGTTGTAATAATATTATGGATTTATGAATGGATTTAAATAAAATAGAGCCTTTAAAGGTATGACCAGCCTAATGTCGGTTTATGGCCTTTCTATGGAATCGGCGTAATATAGTAGATATTGGTATCAATTCTTTGTTCAAATAATTAACTATATTCTTAGAAAAATGTTGACTGGGTGACTTGAGATTCATAATATTTATCATGTCGAATATATTAGAAAGACTAGACTTTTAAAAAAATACAACGTAATACCTGTCCACATTCTTCAATTTTAATATTGCCCGAACACTATTTCTCTTTGACCAGTTGTTGGCTTTCTATCTATAAATTCAAATCAAAGACACTTAAATTATAACAAGATTGACTTATCCGACTAAGTGCTTCTACTTTGCAGTATCGCCGTATCTTGTGGTTGTAACAATCTTGTAAAAGAGGTTGACGATACTGTAATGTAGGGAGAAGCGCAACGACTATCGAATATCCATTGTATCCGGCACATTACGCCCAGCCACAAGGACGCCTCGATACATCAACCAGATTGCCAGCGAGTACCGGGTCAGACGAACAAATATCGAAGATTTTTTCCCACTAACTAAATATAACATATATCGTATATGTATTTATGACTTTATGTATCTATCTATATTGCACAAGATACTAATACCTACATACTTTCCATATTTTCTACGGTCGCTCTTAGTTTTGAAAATAACGCGAAATGATAACTTTTCGAAAACTACCATCGTTTGTACTTGAAGTACAGTTTGTTTGTTGTTATGGATGTTTATTCTGTAGAATTGCTGAGTTTGTGTTAGGATAAATGGGACCTACACAGAATGGTTTAGCATCGAAAAAGGTGTTAGGCAAGGATGTGTAGCGTCACCTTGGCTGTTTACCCTATACATGGACAATTGTTTGAAAGATTTAAAAGATTGTGAATGTGGATTAAGAATGAATGAGTTACTTGTCAAATGTCTTCTTTATGCCGGTGACCAAGTAATACTTGCGTCATCAGCGGAAGAGTTGCAGGCGATGGTAACTATTATACATGGTGCTTTTGAGAGTAAAGGAATGAAAATAAATGTAAGCAAGACGAAAGTAATGGTATTTGAAAAGAAAGAGTGCGTGACGATGTGTAATATTATGATTGATGGAGAAAAAGTGGAGCAAGTGAAAGAGTTTGTATATTTGGGTACTTTGTTTACAAGGGATGGTAAACATGAGAGAGATATTGAAAGGAGAACGATTGCTGGCAACAAAGTGAATGGAGCTCTACGCGCTTTTATGAACAGTCGAAATGTATCCGAAAAGGCACGTTTGGCTGTTCATAGAGGACTATTAGTGCCCACACTTATGCATGGAAGTGAAAGTTGGGTATGGCAAAAGAAGCATGCGAGCAGAATAAATGCTGTAGAAATGAGAGCGTTGAGAAGCATATGTGGTGTGACTCTGAAAGATAGAATAAGGAATAGTGTGATTAGAGAGAGATGCGGCATGAAAGTGGATATAGTGACAAGAATAGAAAAGGGTATGTTAAGCTGGTTTGGACATGTAGAAAGAATGGACGAGGAAAGACTGACTAAGAAAGTTTATAAGGCTAGTGTGAATGGAACAGTCGCAAGAGGAAAACCTAGGCGAACGTTTCTCGATCAGATCGGAGGCGTTCTAGACAGAGGCCAGGTTAAGAGCTCCTTGAACCGACGGGCGTGTATGAGGAATGTGATGAAAGTGGATGAAGCCAGAGAAGTGTGTCAGGATCGTAGCAAATGGAAATCCGTAGTCTCTGCCTACCCCTCTGGGAAACAGGCGTGAATCTATGTATGTATGTATTCTGTAGAATCGGGTTTGATCCTCTTAGCCAGGTTAAAATGATTGAACTTCCCGGTCAAGAGATTCTCAGTTGCAGCCCGGCGGGCGCAAAACAGTGCCCGGTATGTAGCAATAAGGTCGCCCCACCATATAATATTTAGACAACACTTAAATGTACCAGCCGAAATGGAGATATAGATACACATATTGGTAGGTTACCTACTGTGTCGTTTCTTTTGAGGCGATACAAAGTGTCGCTATATGTTTATACTGCTTTATGTGTAAATACGTGTGCTCAGATTAAACGTTTAAGTAAATAAGCACATATATATTTACGTGGATTACTGCTTCTAAATTACTAAAGATATAACTGGTGGTGTATTACATTACACTCACATTTTGCTAGCCGGCGCCGGCGGCGGCCTGGCCACTAGAACGGGCGTCGCGAACGGCGGTGCGGCGGGCAAGGCGGCAATCCACGCTTCACAGTTTGCATGCCACGGCCAGTTGCATTGGCTACCGCGACCAGTATAGACCGAGAGCGAGATGTCTTTATCAACGTTGTCTCGACATTGTTTGGAGAGTAGTAGTTTTTTATTCAAGATATTATAATGTTTGGAAGAAATTGTGGAGTTTATGATTTGAATAAAAATCGGGGTATAGACGGTGAATTCTACAAGAAATACGAACAGTACAAATTATATCCAGAAAACTTCTAAATAGCTGGTCTAGCTAATATTTCTGCAATAAAAGTTTCGGTGTTCATTATTTCGCGGCGAATACAATTACGTGCTGGCCACGGACAATTCGCTATAGCGAAAGTTCGTGCGGCGCGACCGGCGGCGCGTCTTGCGAATGAATCAAATGTATGGAAATGTACTGGGCATGCCACGCGCAGCGGCGACCAGCGAGACGACCGGCGAATTTCCCCGAGCGAATCGCGCGGCACGACTAGCGATCGAAACAAATGTATGAGTTATTACGGCGCAGGCCACGGAGTCGAGCGGCAGACGCGGCGACTACTGCCGGAGCGAACTTAATTTAAAATAGTTTGGTTTTTTTTCGCGAAAATGGAGACGGAAGCTTTTATTGCAGAAATTCTAGCTAGACCAGCTATTTGGAAGTCTAGCCACCCGCAACATAAATTTAAAAATGTTGTGAAAAAGTTGTGGGAACAAATAAAACAGCAATTTCCAGATTCTAATGGTGAGTATTTATTTTTATTCCCCGACGCAAAAACGACGGGGTGTTATAAGTTTGACGTGTGCGTGTCCGTGTGCGTGTGTGTGTGTGTGTGTGTCTGTGGCATCGTAAATTTGAAATCCAAGAAAAAAAAAGTAAAATCTAAGTAATAATAAAGATAAAGTTATACAAAGAATAGCTGCTGTTAACGTTAAACTACTTATATTAAATTTGAAAGACCAATATTATTTCTTACTTTTTTAGAGGTTTTTTTTTTGAGTCGGGGGTTTTTAGATTTTAAATTTAATTTATTAACAGGTACCAATAAATATTTATCAATAGTTTACAAAGTAGTCTTTGAAATTATTTCTTATATCTATGGCTTGCAATGAAGCTCTATTATTACGCCGTGACGTAATAATCCTCCTAGACCTAGTTCTCGATCTCATGTATCGCCGAAAATCGGGATCAGAATTTCCATCTCTTTCTCTTACAATATTATGTAGCAGACATCCAACCTTAATCATAAGTTTTGCATGTTTTGTGTCAGTCTCGATTGCTTTGAGGAAAATGCGCCATTTATTCGTCATAATACCATAAGCACACTCAATTGTCACTCTGGCTCTTGATAACTTTTTGTTAAAAATTCGTTTCGAATGATCTAAATTGCTGGATGGGAAGGGTCGCATAAGATAAGGTTTCAGTGGGTAGGCTTCGTCACCAACCAGGACGTGTGGGCATAATATATTTGATCCAGGCAACGTTTTCGGCGGTGGTAAATTAAATCGATTGTTAGTAAACAACTCGTTAAGTTTAGAAAAATGGAACGTGCCTCCGTCACTTTGTCTTCCCCTTCCACCTATCTCAATTACAGAAAATTTGTAATCAGCGTCGGAAACTGCTTGTAAGACCAATGAAAAAAAATGTTTATAGTTATAATATTGGCTTCCGCTTCGTGGGGGCTTTTGTATTCGAAAATGCTTGCCATCAATGGCGCCTATACAGTTAGGGAACTGCCATCTTAAGAAAAAGTTATCAGAAATTCTCGTTAAATCTTCACTGGTCAGTTTTGGTGACATATGCTGATTGACGAATTTATTCCATATTGCCTTTAAAGTTTGATAAATCGTTTTAGCAACGGTACTTCGGCCTAGAGAGTATGAATGAGCCAGAGATTTAAAAGTCATCCCAACTGAGAGAAACCTGAAACAAAAATATTTTCTATAAGTATATACACTATACAGTCAGCTATAGGGGATATCCATAAATTATGTCACATATTTTGAAAATTTACATCTGAAATTATTAAATTAAAACAGTATTTCCGAAATTAGTTTCGCTTTATTTTTCGACATCTTACGTTACGAAATTTAGTAACCCCTTAACGTGTGACGTAATTTATGGATAATAATTAAACTAAGTGTAACATGATGATCATGTGAACGTACTTATCTAAATAAATAAGTAAAATTAGGTAACAATTTAATTTTCAGTCAACGATCTTAAGAAGAAGTGGAAGAACTTAAGAGACACATACAGTAAAGAGTTGAAAAGAATTCCTAAGCCCCGATCTGGATCCTCAACTTCAAATTATGAACCGTCGTGGAAGTACTTCACACTTTTAGGGTTTATGAAAGATGAGTACATGCCTCTTGCGTCCGAATCAAATTTAGATGAAAATGCTCCTACAGTCAATGAAAATTACGACATATACGTGGACGATTTCACTGGGGTATCTTCACCAGCAACACCACTTTCTCCTGCGCTTACATCTTCACCAATTGAACCCTCAACATCTAGTGGTCAAGATTCTACTAGAAAAAGACAAAGTGTAAGAGACATTCGAGCCGAATACTTAGATATTGAGAAAAAGAAATTAAAAATTTTAGAAAAAGAATCTGCTAAACAACATGACAGTGAAAGACAGGAAAAAAAATCTGAAGATTATCACTTTTTGATGAGCATTCTACCTGAGATGGAAAAATTACCCCCTATGCAGAAAATTAGGCTTAGGAATAAAATTAATCAAGCTCTTTTAGACGAAATTACTGTGACTATGTATGACGAACCTTATGGGAGATATGGATATTCTACTCAACCAAACCAACTGAACAATAATTTCAATAATGAGTAGATAATAATATTGTTAAAATTAAATTTTAATCATTGAGAAGACTGATTGTTATTAGATTTATTATTCAATTTTAATTAAGATAATTATAGTAATCGTAAGTGGTTAGCTGATTAAAGGGGAAGTAAATTGGAATGATTTTCAGGGTAAATAATAATTTGACTGTGATTACAAAAGGCTGATTAAAATTGAGAAAAGTTGTTATTACAATTAAAAGTTTTAAATAAATAATTGTTTAAATTGTTCTCGTTTGTTTTTTTCTAGTAAAGTGGGTTAGTACTGTAAAGAGCACGTCAAACTTGACACTAAAATGGTTTTCTTATTCTATGGCAAATCTTTAACATTGATTAAGAGCGCGCGTTTGTACCTTTGTATGCAAGCTTGATATGCTCTATACTGAATCAGTATATGTATAGATATACGCACATATTACATACCTTAACGTCAAAAACAATTTTTCTGCAGCACTTAAAACCCTGCTTGAATTAATCTTTTTCTCCAGTTCTGATTGAATGCTCCCAAGTATATAATCGAATGTTTCGACGCTCATTCTGGTGTATTGGAAAAAAAAATCTGGGTGCTGCCTATATTTTTCATATTTTTGGTGGAATTCTCCGTCTGTAACACGATTTCTATTTAATTCGTGTACTCCACTATATCTTCCAAACATTAAATCTTGAGCAAAAAAACTGCTACTCTCCGAACAACGTCGAGCTAACTTTGATAAAGCCATCTCGTCTCCTCGTCTACACTGGTCGCGGCGGCGAACGCAACTGCCCGTGGCGTGCTTGCCGCGCCGCGCGAATTGCCGCGCCGCCCGCCGCGCCGTCGGTCGCGCCGCCGGTTCCCGTGGCCAGCACGTTAGACTATTTTGGTTCTCACACTATTCGCCGCGTCTTCCGCTCGCACCGTGGCATGCGCCGTACTGTTTCATACATTTGTTTCTGTCACCCGCCGCTCCGCCCGACGCGACGCTTGGCAAATTTCGCCGGTCGTGCCGCCGATCGCCGCTACGCGTGGCATGTCCAGTACTTTGCCACACATTATTGTTTTAGTCGCAATACGTCTCGCCGTTCGCACCGCGCGAATTTTCGCTGCAGCGAATGTCCCGTGGCCAAGTTGTAAGTTTTCGATCGCACGGTAATGAAGTGCAGGGTACGTGTTTACACACTCCCAGTTGCTACGGAGCTTTTTTTTATAGAAAAGCCTAATTATGCGTTGTTCGGCTCGAATCGAACCCTACACTATGGATTCAAGCAAAATAACGCGCCGTCTTAAGTGAACAATAAAACAATGTGTTTGCTTCAGTGTATGATAGACATCAGTCCAAGCTGATATACATTTCTCACATCTTTCTTGGTCTAGTGTCTACTTAAATATTAAATAAAAATGTGTCAATTATTCAATGTTGTTGGTGGATACGAATCATTCACGTATACGGTCATTATATTATTATTATACGAATTAGTACGTACGTAATAAAATGATATTGTTCGATGTTTTATTAAAACAACACAAGCAGAGAACATAATAATATACCGCTATACACGTGCTTTTGAACGCATACACACGCGAACACATTGTATGCTGAATTATATTCCATAAGTTATTTTATGACGTTGTTGTTGGCATGTAACAATACATTAACTTCAAATATTATGTTAATGTATTCTTAAAAGCAATCGGTACTGTGACACAGAATATAACTAGTACGGGCACCAAGCTGTTCATGTTTACCATAACCAAAATCATCGTCATGTATGCCATAAAATATAACTGCTAAAAATATTCTTTTTTGGTAAAAAATATTAATATCAGAGTAGTACCTAACTAATATTACAAATGTAAATGTAACTTTGTTTGTTTGTTACGCTTTCACGCCTTAACGACTCAACCGACCATTATGACATTTTGCATACATGTCAAGGATACAAAAAAAGAATAAAGAAGAGAAAATGACATTTCATCCTGGAAAAAGGCACTGTTCCGAGGGACAGAATTTTTGACAAACTCTATATTATCGCGAGCCAAGGAAAATAAGACTATGTAATTATAATATATGTAGTAATTTTCCCACATTAAGTGACCAAACGTCTAGTATCTTACATTTTTCTATTATATCATATCAGTGTTGCTGAGAATTTTTTGATAGAAAGCCGATTCTAGAACCAAGCCTAGCTTCCAGCGATGTATTATCGTATTCGTGCACGTTTATGTAAACGTACCAACAAGGTTATCAATTTCTCCTATCACGTCCTACAAATATTAGTATAACAGGTATGAGTTATCCACATTATATTATATATCCAGCTCAATTACGTAGTCGTAGTCGTACTATTTGTAATGCTAACGAGTTTTAGATGATTGTTTCGGTCATATATTTTTATATCTTCGACTAATCGTGCTACCGATATTTTAAAACTGCACGAATGGCGGAGTGGTTTAAGTGGTCGCCTCGTCACTGCCACTACGCTGAGTGGGTTCGACTCCCACACGGGACTAAAAATTTGTGTGATCCACAAATGGTTGTTCCGAGACCTGGATGTTCTTTGTTTGAATGTTTGTAAAGTCCACCGCGATATAGGATTTATTCCTAGTGCGGGACTTGTCTTTCACAAGAAAATAAACTATATCAACTAAACAAAGCTCGCTTGTTTATGCACGGCAATCACAAAATCCCTATTGGATAATTAAGTTTGTACAAAGCTACCTTAGTATATGTACAAACACCTGTCTCATTCACCGTAATACGGTACAATGGGATGAAAAGTGAGTGGAAACGTACCGTTTTCATTCGTTATTCTAAAAAGTTACACTCGTCGGGAAAGCCTTTTAGCTAAAATGGGTTCGGATCGCCGGCGATTCACTCAGATACTGTAAACATTGAAAAACAAACATAAACGTGTCTGCATTTTAAAAAGAATTTTATATTTACTTTTATTACATAATCTTACGAAATTTTCCTAGCATGGTAACCTTTATTTCGGATGACTTTGTAAAAATAATAAAGGTTCTACAGAGGCCGGGTTTATTTTAGCGAAGGTACTCATATGGTTGCCAATTCTTTTATTGTTATAATTATATAGAATACACATTTACTGATATATGTATATTTTTTATCACGATCTAACTACTTCGGTATTGCCATAGAACCTATAGTCTTGGTACCTTGCATATTTCTATTACACTATAGAAGAAAGCATGTCAAGAATACTAAATATAATACTGGGCTATAATAATATTTAATTTAAAGTAATTTCCACCGTTAAGCTATATCAAATTCTTTACATAAATACTAATGTTCTAGTCATCTTACCAATGGAATACGCTAGAAACCATTTATGCACTCCATTTTTTACCCCGTTGCTGTAAAAGTTCCTGAGAGAGAACTAAAAGTGTACAAATGGATGGAGGTGCCTTCAGTGTGCTGTTATATAAATTAAAAATAGAATCAAAGAAAACATTCGCAGCTACAAGATTTCAATTGTGGGCTGTGGTGCTGCATTCTACACAATATTTTATTTAATAGTAGAGATTTGAAGATCATTGGTTAGATATTCTGATAATTCAATTTTGAAGACGTAATGCTCGGAAATCAGAGAATAATTTACGTTATCTGACTTGGTGAATGGCCGCATGGCATTTAAGCTAAACTTTAATGTGCTTCAAAAGGTTTACAATACAAACTTTATTGTTGTTTTCATCAGGGAGTAATTGCAAAGCTTAATACCTATAAAAGATTCCTTGAAATGGTTTTTCAAGAAGGTTATTCAAGAAAGAAGGCTAATCTTATATTAGTCATGAATATGAGGTTTTAAATACAACACGTACCTCTCATTATTATCCATTATGCCACGCGCGCCGTTGTTACTAATGTCTGTTTAAATCTGGTTTGTTTGCAAAAACATGTCGAATTATAAAGGAACTCAACGTAAAACCAAAGAAGGAAGGTATCACGGCGAATATATGCCAAGGTCGTCGTAACACGCATAGTGGCTGCGGGCTGCGGGTGGCGTGTCGTGGCGCTGCCAGGAAGTGGTCGCCACGAGTCGCGAACGACCCCACTCATTTGTATTCATCAGGACTAAACCGTGGTTCATGTTATAAGGCGCAAACTTGGGTGAAATTTATAGAAGCCTTGATTTGGTAGAATTATAATTATTATAGTTTGCAATTTAAATAAAACTTTGTAGGAAAATTTGATACGTCTCTTAATGGCGAGCGAGGTACGCTTTTACTAAGCTAAATTGGGCTTTTGAGATAAGCTCAGTTTAGTTCTGTATTCGTGACCGCAGAGTTAGTGGTAAGCGCTTGGAGTGTTTAATTTGTTGAGTTAGGTGCGGAAATACCTATCGTATTTGAATTACTCTATGTTTGTTTTGCATCCAATTGGGGTCAGATACTCGTTGATTGGATGGCGTACATATTCATCTGACTGCAGTAATTAAGTTTGATCCATGAGCAAGTATATCTATTAAGTTAGTACTGAGTAATTCAAACTAAACTGATATTTTATTCGCCGTGATGCGGCAGTACCCTTTCTTTATGAAATATATCCGCTCTTACCTAAGCGCAACGTACAAAGCCGTGATTTTACTATAGTTCCTGGTCTACCACGTACAAAGTCCTGGGATATAAGTGCTACAAGTTAGACGCTATCTAACAATAAAGCAGAGTGAGATATTTTACGGTTACGCAATGTTAGAAATGGGGTCACAAACGGGAACAAATAGTGTCGCCATATGGCGTCGACAAAGTATCGCCTTGGCGCAACACTTCAGAAACTTGTTCATCTCAACAGGAAACATATTGACTAACATTGTTGCCAAAAAGGTTAAAATGCCAGGTTATAATGATTTGGTAACATTATAGTCAGTTAGAGGGCTCATGACCGAGACCATTTTAGTCTACTTCAAATTGAATCAAATTTTGTACCGCTTCATAACCACCTTCAAAAAAGGAGGAGGTTCTCAATAATTCTTCGGAATCTTTTTTACTTTTTATGTATGTTCCCCAATTACTCAAAGATGCCTGAACCAATTTGGAAAATTATTTTTTGTTTGTTTATACACATCAATCTGTTCTACGTATATTAGTATTTGAAAGTTGTACACAAAGTGCTTACTGCCGTAGTTTTGCATTAGTAAGGAATAAGGTTATTAGAGCACTGAAAGAATCTCTATAGTTCACAGTCAATGAACCGAGTGATGACGCGATATAATGAGACCGGTATGGGGATCAATAACTTTGACATCTCCTTCGATTCGTATTCGCTATCAAGTAAAGTTTCTACGATTTTGGATTAAAATTTCTTTACAAAAAGTTTGGCGATATGATTATCTGTGGTTATAGTATCATAA
Source organism: Catocala sponsa (assembly GCA_963564715.1). Classification (NCBI taxonomy): domain Eukaryota; kingdom Metazoa; phylum Arthropoda; class Insecta; order Lepidoptera; family Erebidae; genus Catocala; species Catocala sponsa. The sequence goes on along the minus strand of OY751334.1, from coordinate 14,666,341 downwards.
TCGACTCTATATACTGCATTAATTCAAGTGTGATTTTAAGATATTAAGTATTTTAATAAATATTTTTTATTTAAATTAAAATACATTATTATTATACACCAAAGTAAGTAAGTGATAGCTTCACCTACACCAATTAATAATTATAGAGAATATTTGTCATTAATTTTAAATGTCAGGCTTCATATTAAGCTAAACGAGCTACGAACTCGTTCGTGTTCGTGCCAAGCATCGATTCTTTATTACGTGCCTATAGTTTTATAATCGATACATGATGGTGTCACATACGACATAGGATAAAGGTTCTATATTGGTATAGATATAAAAAGAAGAAAGTATATAAAAACAAAACACAGCACCGAAGTGTAACAACCAATGTGTGTGTGAAACTTAATGGCCATTAGCCAAGTATAAAATGTCTACCAACATCTTGAAATCACAACGATGTATGTTCTATTTAAAATGTACACTTATACTTATTAAACATCTAAGTCATTTATTAAATGGTCATAATATTTCATACTATTGACATTATACCGAATTACTAGCAGAGTATAATCATCGCTTTCTAAATATTATTTACAATACTCTGTAATATTGGACGGAAAGTACTTTTATTTATCACGGTGCCAAAATAGCCATTTAATTTACTTATTAGAGAAGTAAATAAACTACTTAATGTACGATAAACTCAAATGCAATCCGGACTAAGACTAGTGGAGTGCCGCCTGCCGACTTAGTTAGTTAAAGACTACACATCCCGTTAATAGCCACGTTAATTAATCTTATCCATCTACTATGTCATGTAATTATAAGCAGACACAAATACAAGTATATTTAAGTATTCAATTAATCGTAGCACAAAGGAAATAAGTGGCCTCAAAGCTTTTAATTACCTTGCTTTGTTAAAATATTTAGGTCAAATCTTGTAACTGCAGTTTAAAGCAGTTTCAGTCAACTAATTTAGTTGCAATTTTGCACACGCTTTTGGGTTTGGTGACTATACAGGTTTGTGATAAGTACTATAATATTTCAGTAAGGATTGTGTCCTTACCGGGACAGTCCCAAACGCATAATAGCATAGATAGTTATCCAATATTTTTAAGGACATTGATTCGTTGGTCGTAAAGGCTGTTTTTTGAAAATTGTGTTTTGCTAAAGTTATCTATTATTTTGTTACACCATTAGCTAATGGATGCTTAGACGCGGCGCCCACTATCGGTGGGCATCGGTGCGGCTCGGTACAGCTCGGGCGCCTTGGGGCGGCTTCGGGCGCCTGAGGGCAGCTTCGGGCGCCTGAGGGCTGCTTCGGGCGGCTTCAGGCGCCTGAGAGCTGCCTCGGCAGTCGTAAGCATACCTAAGGACGCCGAGGCTGGTTTCGGGTAGCTTCGGCAAAACTAAGAATAGTTCGGGTAGCAGACACGTCGCAGAGCAATCGTAACGCTACGTAAAAACAGTTGTGCGTGTGTATTTATAATGGTGGATTGGGACTTAGTTCTCATTGTTCATCTTGCTGAAGAAGAAGAAAAACTTGGAGCCTTAAGGCAAAAAAGAAGATTTTGGGTGAATTAACTTTGGAAGCAAAGATGTACTTTCGGTGAATATCATAACTTGTTTAATGATTTACGATATGACGTTAGCAAATTTTACGATTACTATAGAATGAATTATGAAAATGTTGAAGCCTTGTTTGCTTTGCTCCATCCTTACATAATGAAAATAAAAAGAACTTATACGTGTAATTAATGAGGCTGTTGCCTTTTATTTTCCTCTGGGTGCTGCCAAGCTAATGGAGGCGCGCGTGGTGAACGTTATGATAGTTCTGCTACGTGTCTGCCACGAAAATGCCACTCGAGCTACCCGAAGATAGCCTTGGCGTCCTTAGGTATGCTTACGACTGCCGAGGCAGCCCGAAGCCGCCCAAAGCAGCTCTCAGGCGCCCGAAGCCGCCCGAGCTGTACCGAGCCGCACCGATGCCCACGGATAGTGGGCGCCGCGCCTTAAACGACACTAAAAGTAATGGTTAACCAAATCACTCTATTTATATTCGTTTATAAATTACTTCGACAACAATCTATGACAAACATATATTATTATTATACAATACATAGTTTATGAAGCCTTGACATGTTTATATTTATAGAATTGGAATTTATAGTCTCTGTCTGTCTATAGGTATATATGAAGGGTTGTAAGCATAACCTGGATATCACTTCGACCTTCTGTCTCGAATGTTCTATTTTACCCTATAAAATAATTTCATGAAATACCTACTAGTTGACTCGCGACGTCTGCTATGCATCATATCTGTAGTTTACAAGACGAAACTATATACAACGTGACTGGACTTTTAATTTAAATCCAAGCTACCAAAAATTGTAGGAAGATATACAGTTTCTACGTTATAGCGTATGCTCGTGGTTTCACTTGCGTAAATTTAGGTTATGTCAATCGTCAATACCTCGGGAACAGAACTTATTTCTGGATGAAAGGTACCCTATGTCTTTTTCCACCCCTGTCAAAGTGTTTGCGAAATATTATGATGATCGGTGGAGTACTTACGTCATGAAAGGGCAATAAACAACTTAACAAACTCACATTCGCATTTATAATATTAGTTACGAGCGAGGCAAAAAACTTTCTTTATTAATTTTTATAAATTCCAAATGCAACTAAATATTTAATGCAAAAATTAATAGCATTCTAGTGATCGTAGTAAAGCGAGTGTCTACGTTTGAGCATTTAAGTAAAAGCTTCAATGTTCGCCGCCGTCATATCGACGTTTCGAATTAGCCATAAAGATATAAAAGCACTAGCGTCGACGTGCTTATTATTACATCTAAAAAAATAACAGGAATCTACATGCCAAGAAACATGCTCCCCAGAGAATAAAGCGAACAGATGTACTGAATAATTTACATGGCCACACTTTGAACACGATTCTTCACGCTTCATGAGCAACCTTTCCTATTTACCTATTATACATATGTGGCTCCAAGCTCTGGGAATACGTGAATGTATACATTTTTCAAGCGACTCAATCAGACAGAACGACTTTCAACAAGTTGAACGGCACGGCTAATTGGTGTTGTACGACCATAAATTTTGCAGATGTTTTGGAAGTTTCCTAACGTATAAGATGTATAATCGAATTACTTACGACATCGCTAAGGTATTGCTGTGACGCCAATATTTTTCTTTGATGTAAATTACCATGAAATCTATATTTGAAATAGACTGATAATGAACTTATCCGTTTTACACTGTTGACAAACTTTAATTTATTTTATACGTTGATTTTAATTAAACATGGCGCATTGCAGTAAATTTTAATACGATATACACGTTGTACTAATATAAATAAAATTTGCGAACTGGTGATTTTTCCACAAATTGTGTTGCTGATATGATATTGTGAGAAAATAATAAATTATTTCATACATGCGTGTTAAAGCTATTGTTTCCAGAATGGAATACAAAATGGTGTAAAACTAATCGAGAAAAACAACGGTTGATGTGGTAATTTACATCGCTGTATTGTGCAGAATGTGAAGGCAAAAATTGCAGAGAACAGAGCTGTTTATTTACGTGCGCATTTCATATATGGGTGCGTATTTTGGGACGTGACTCTGTTATGTAATATTTTCTGTTGTTGGGAATATTCTGTTTGGCAATAGCACCTTGTTATATTATGGTAACTTTAAAGTAAACAAAAGTTTTAATTAAAGAACGTCCTTTATAAATATTTATAAAATTATTAACTGAAAAATGTGCCCGATTTTCTAGCGGTTGCTGACTTGGTGCAAAGTTCAGCATTATCGATGAACAATGTGTAACAATGGATCACCTTTATTCCGCTTCACAGTTCACAGACCATTGCATTTAGCGGCTCATTTCACACTCTACGACTGCATTTGTTGTTGAACTTGTTATGGGTCAGCTCAGCAACTCAGAAAATATTATCTTTTGCCCAATATTTGTATTAAGTTGAAATTGTTGTTAACGTTTTTATTCTAATTCTATAAGTGGTTTGTTCATTACTGTTTAACCTTTCTTGTTAACCCATTTAATATGAAATGCTTATGACGAATTTATGTATACAATCAGTTATTCAAAAGTGGGGAAGGGTCCTACTTTAGAACAATACAATAAGATAACAACGACATTTATATTACGGCCAAAATGTCAAAACAGAGTTTCAATCTAGTTTAAAAAACGTCAGATGTGAACTGAAGTGCAATTGATATTAACATTTGATGTTTATTTTCATTAAGGAAAACATCATTGTGGCATTTATGACTTTAGGAGAATTAGCCGACTAAAATCATGCGAATCTATTTAATACATTTATCATTAATATAATATGTATGTATACATTAACTTATATACAATCCATTACTGGTTTGCACATAAATGACGTGAAATCAAATTATTGTCTAAGAAATAACCCTATTTCTTAGACAATAATTTGGAAATGTGATCTTTATCGACAGCAACCAAATCGCAAAATGTATGGCACTCTTTATTTATATGTCACCAAACCGAGATTTGATTATGATTCGATTTGGTAAGAACTAAAATCAACACTCGGCCGCGGTATCGTAAATTATTCGAATCATTCGTGTTTTCCTAAAAAATCGCGCGTTGCTATTATACAGAACATAAATAATAACATGATATACATACATACACATACATACACACTCACATACACACACACATACACACACATACACACGCACATTTACTCAAAAGCAAAAATATTTATAACAAACTAATAATTCAGTATGGACTTTCTGCAGAGTGACATCGCCGATCTTACTTTTAAAATATAAATATGAATAAAGTTTGTCATTATTTGTTTGCTAATGCTAGTTAGCCAGTGCTTTCTAAACATAACTCTATATTCGATGGAAAACCCAGCACACAAGCAATTTTGTTTGCGAGTGAATGAAACCTTCTCGCAGCTAATTAGCTAAACCAGTTCACTGATGCATAAACGGAGTATTCATCTTGCGAAAATATATTTAAAACATTCTGTTGAAGCTCGAGATAGTTTTAAAAAAGTTATTGCAGTTCATTAGTATCAAAGCTAGACAGCGAGATTGAATGCTACGCTCTTACAATAGTCGAGATTTGTCACCATTTCTGATAGCATTATTCTTCCATGAGCGAAAACGGGACAGCGTTACAGAGTGTATAGCTTTATCGCGTTCTCATTTCTAATGTTTGTACGTAGTCGTACGTATAGTATGGTAGTCTACGGTGTACCGCATTAGGATTGCCAGACATAGACAATCGCCCGTTCATTAAGTAATAATTATAAATATTATCATAGGCGATTTCTTCTTAGAATCTTTAGTGTATTGACACTTAGGTCTTAATGCTTTGGACCTAATTACAGCTGGCCACATGTGTATGCGGTTTAGTTCTTAAATAAACCTATAATTAACTCATTAGACATAGTACATAATCTCACCCCTGTGTATTGCCGAAAGGGTAGGTTGGCACAGCAGAGGTGTTAGTAAGTACATTCACCGTTTTGTTTAGTCCCACCTACTAGGCGGTCAGTCTATTCCACTATTTTTTTAAATTTTGTATTGCTGCTGAATATTTTCTTAGAGAATAACACATTTTTCTACAAGGGAAACAAACAAATCTAAGTGCAAACGTATGTCAGGCGGCACCAGTAAGGCAGTCAAGACATTGTAAATGTAATGTTATTATTGTAGGTTATTTCTTAAAATGTTTATTTCTATCAGAGTATGTGTTTAATATAAAGACATAGGTATAAAAATATTACGAGGTTAGCTGTTTAGCACTATATTGTACTGACGTTGTTCTGCAGTGGAATTAATTAGTGTAACAGTTTATCCGTTGTTAGCAAACTCAATAAAATAAGGTTAAAGTTAAAAATTGATTAAGAACATAGCTTCCGAGAGTTTCCGCGAATAAAATAATAGTTTGGACTTTTTATCTAAGTTTATAACTACAGCAACTTTAGAAAGATTAAATGAAGCTTATAAATGGTTAAAGCAATGTTTTATGAAATGCAATTTCACTGAAATGTAGGTAACGTGTCATTGTCTCTTGGTTTATGTAGTCTAACCCTTCGATCAAATGATCGATGAGTCTAACCCTACCCATTGTTTAGCATGCTATCTGAAACAATTATGACATGTGCTGCATTTAGCACATGTCATAATAATTATGTCAATATAAAAATAAAATGAGTTCCAATGTGCAATTTAAAAAGTCTACTTTACTCGTGACTATGCATTCATTATCTGTTTTATTAGTCACAATTTAAAAATATATAGAATAGTTTAGAGCGCACTCTACACATCATGGCGTATTCATGCGCAATCCGCGAAAATAATTAGAAAATGACTAACTATAAGGTATCACGTGTATGTTGCATACAATGCTCACCTAAAAATAAATAGTTATTATTGCGATTTGTATTTTACATAACAAATCTTTTTATGTTTTTGTTTTACTGTGTCGATATACGTATCGATAGATTTTACTCCAATGACAGAAAAATTGCAAGATTACCCGTTCTACCTTTATATGTTATGCCTTATTTAGCTTAAGTTTATTACAAACTAGCTTTTGTCCGCGACTTGGCTCGTTCGAGAATAGTAGGTAGGTATTTTTTCTAGATAAAAGTTACCCGGTATGTGAAATAGCAGTAAAATCAGACAAGTATTTAAGGCATAAATGCGTAATAAACAAACTTCGATCAACAATAGCAACTAGATATCGGGTCGGCGCAAAAAAAACGTCTCGGTAAATAACAGCGCACTTGAGACGTGAGCTCTTATATTGTTTAGTTAACTTAAAACTCAGCCAACGTAAACACGTATCACAATGCCGCAGTGTGTATTCAAAAGTTGCAAAACTAATGACCGGAAAAGCAATTTAACGGCCGGAGTATCTTACGTTCTGTAATTACATAAAGAATAAGTTATACCTATTTTATACTTTAAACTAACAAATAATATCAAATTTTGAACAAAATTATCGATTTTAAATCACCGCTACAAATGTTTGGCCAAGGCTCGCCAACACACGCACAAACTTTTATAACAAAAATAAACGAAACAAAACGATGTAGCTCTCAAGGCAATAAAGGCAAAAAGTACTTTATTTGTTGCCGCTTAAGGTAGATTTCACACTAAATTTAATTTAATTTATGTCTTTTCATTTGTAAGTGACACAAGTAATTTATTGCTTTGATCGTTTTATGTGACGAATGATCGTAAGTATTAGATAATATTTTGAAGATTTGTGACTTTATTACTAGGTGCCATGGTTGTAATTAGGTTGAACTTAAAATTGTTTTAAAACTTTTCTCTCCGTTTGTTAAAATGTAGCTCTGTATACGTATTGTCACGCGGACAGCATTTAGACAGCATTTTATTTATTTTGTACGTGACCCGATATCTAGTTGCTATTGTTGATCCGAAGTAACAAACTAAAAATATTAGGTAGGATGTATCTAGCTGTTCTTTCTTGTTCTACTTTTTTGCTTTAAAATAGCTTAAGTATTCTTTCACAGGTTTCAAACTATTCCATAGTGGTTTAGTCATAAAATCAAAAAGCAGTCAAATTTCGATTAGCATTTAAAATTTCGCTACGAATTAAATATAAATAATTGGCTAAGAAAAGTCAGATTATTTTTTATACAGTTGTAGTACACAGTTAAGTGTAGGTACACTACGTACGCTATAATTATAAGAAGTACATATAAGACATTATTTTACAAATGACAAGCTATAAGAAAATATATAAAGTGCTGGCAAGTAATAACAGAGCGTGAGAAACACGATTTTAAATGTTACAACCAGATTAGAACTACAGGCCTATATTATTCTATAAGGTCTCAGATACTTAAAGTTTACAGAAACTAATTTTAGTAGTAGTATGAAGCTCAGTTTGTTTTAAAGTAATGTTCAGAACATGCCGAGCGAAATATGAAATGCAACGAATATCTCGAAACTAGAAGCTGCAGTGAGCTCCGTACAATGAAATTATACATTTTATCTATTCTAATAATAGATATGGTTACTGCCTTGTTCACTTATTCACAACTTGCTCATTCTCCTCATTATAATATCTTATAACTAATTTAACTAAATGCTACGTATATACATAGGTATGTAGTAATGTAACTCTCTAATAACTTAGTGAAAGGGTTGAAACTATTTCTGTGCACAAAAAGCTCATCAAGTATTTTCATTAATTTGCTGATATATGGCAAAAGACGTTTCAGATACGGAATGAATAAATTACCTTTATTGAGTTTCATTAAGGTTCTATGCATCCTGTACGGTTGAGCACGAGCATCTCTAAGTGTCGTCAAGCACAATACGAATTCCAGACATACTCGCGAGTCGAGCAATTCTCTTTGAAGCGATCTAAACATGCCATTATAATAGAATTTAAACGACTAGTTTCGTGTAGTTCCTTGATTTATTGGTGTCGCTCGTTCATTAGTTGTTTTGTAACATATAGAGATGTACGGTTGGATTGTCTTACCGAGCAATTTCCTGAAATACTACGTGTTCGACGTAGTCGCGTACGTGTTACGAAGTAGATACTATAGATACATCTGTGCGAACACGAGCAAAAAGTAAGGAACGTGAATTGTCGGCCTTCGATTTCCCCACATTCCTTGTTAGAAACTTGATCTGATGATGTTACAGACCCGCTATTGTTATAGTTTAATCAAGTTAAGAAATTGAAGCTAGAATTCATCGACGGAAATGAGCAATTATTTATTTTATTAAACCTCGGTGTTTTTGCAAAAGAGACTTTGATGAATCGAGGAAGATCTCATTTGTCAGAAGCAGGTGCACGTTAAAAGTACGACAGAATGATAAAAATCTTTGCGAGCAGCGGTAATTTTATTTCTTGTTATTAAATAAAGGTAAATGGTTCAGTAATCTACAAGGCAGTAAAATATTGGAGACTAATAACGTCATTTCTCTACGTCACTGTTTCTCAGATGTTTGATTTATAGATATTTCGTTTTGTCACGTCGAAAACTTATCTTGTTATCACACCAGTCACGTTGTAATAATTGCGTCGATTTCTTTCAGTCGACAGATAATTAACTATTTGCCCATGTCGTGTCCTACTTACGCATGTATTGCTGCCACAGATTCATTATATCCACGACAGAAATGCGAGTTAATTTACTTCGTATTTCTTATTCAAAAGGCTTATTACCGTAATGTGGGAATTAATTTAGGCGAACTCAGATTTTGCCTGAACGTATAACATTTTTTAAAACAGTTCGGTGTCCAGCAAATTATTTTAATTGGCTGGTGACCTTAATGGCGTTGTAGTTAGTGTAACCGACTGTCACTCCTGAGGTCGCGGGTTCGATTTCCGCACAAGTCAAACATTTGTGTGCATGGACATGACATGTTTGCCCTGGTCTGGGTGTTTCTATGTAAGTATAATATGAATGTATTTACAAAAAGAAAGTATATATGTATGTTTATCCATTGTCTGGTACCCATAATACAAGCTCTGCTTAGTTTGGACTAGAAAGTGTTGTGTGTATGTGATAGAATATTATTATTACTTGTTTCTCTTTCATGGGTACGTTATATACCTAATACGTTAGGAAAATACCTTGCTCTCTGGAAGACTTACACGGGGACATGGGTCCTTCATGCAAAGGCATATTATTAATAATAATTACGTGTTTCATTTTGGTTCAAAACACTGGTTTGCCTAGAAAGAAAGGAAGAAAGAAAGAAATAAAGAAAATACATTTATTTTGGCAGAAAACAAACAACACATACTGCATACAGCATAAACGTAGTATACAGTTATACAGGAAAAGACAATGGAGTCACTAAAGACCTCTACGGGAATAACACATACGAACTAACACGATTGAGTTTCACATTGAACTAAAATTGGCAGCATTAAAGTCAGAAAACGAAATTATAATTAAGAGCGATGCCGAAGTATCATATGGGTGTACGACAAACTACTATTATCTATTCTTGCAACGCTAAAAGCTAAGTGTGGCAATTAACAGTGTTTCGACACTAGCTCTGAACAAACCCAAATCTCTCCGAGTGTCAATTAGTTTCCCTACACTTGTCTTTCACAACCTCTTCGTTTCTATTAGTTGCCTTTGTGATAACCTTCGAAATACATTTTATGTGGAACGCCTACCTAGCTTAGTAAGTGGTGGACTACGAGAATTTGTAATTATGTGTGTCTGATTTATTTTAGTGTAATCTATATATATATATATATATATAAATATATATATATATATATATATATATATATATATATATATATATATATATATATATATAAATGAGTCCCTGTTTCCCCCTTAGTCACACCAAAACTTGAGAACGATTTCACCGATTTCATTCGCCTTTTCTTAAGTTTTCTAATAATTTGTAGAAGTCTCTTACGGAAAGAAAAGTTAAGAAAATTTCGCAGAAAACTTAATGACATTTTTAACCTCGCGAGTTTCACAGTTCGTCTAAGACAGCACAACGTCTGTCAGGTCAGCTAGTTTAAAATATATGATTTAAAACATAAAATCTGTAAACTTTCCGTTCTAATTGTTTCTTTAGTGAGTTCAAGTTGTTGACAATTCCGTCAGTTATACTTATAACTATAATGAAATAGTAATAATGTATGGTAACTACTTTAATAGTCATCATTTACATAGTAAATTATAAATTTTTTTCGGTTGTTTCGTTCAATTTTATATCGACACCAGCTCTCAAAGCACTTTCAGGATTCTGTTAGTAAAATCGTTACTTAACCATCGCTATGTTTATGACAAGATGGCAAAGGTCCAGTCGTTGTTCTCATGTTTACGAGTCTTACATTAAGGTTGATGGGCGGAAATGATGGTGGCACAGGGGCAAATATGACTCTCACTTATTTATCTGTGAATGGGCAAATTTGAGGGTAACCGACGCGCACCGAATGAATACGCCGATGGGGCGGCTGATGAAATAAATTATTGTGATAATGAGTGGGGTTGTTCGTGAGGCACCGTATTTGTATCTGTAGTTACATATCTAATCAAAATCTAAGCTTGTGCCTATGTAGGTATATATATTGTACTTTTATTCAAATAAAGGTTTGGCTGTCAGCGAGGCTGTTTCCACTCTGTTATATCCTTCGCTTTCATTTTATGCTTTTGATAAGACACGATTCCCAATAAATAGGTCAATGGAAGGAGACTTTGGTGTTGATTTTCTGATCAGAAATCAGAGATATTGTTGGAAAAAAGCCAGGTTAAGAGTACCCTAAATCAACGAGGATGTTCCAAAATGAATTCGTTTGAAACTAAGGACGTTTGACGTATTCGTAGTAAGTGAAGTTCAGTCGACTAACGACTGTGAGTACTCTTTTAGAAAGAAGGCGTGCCTTTATATATTCGTCCTAACTAATATTATAAATTCGCATGTGAGTTTGTTACGCTTTCACACCTTAACTACTCGATCTAATGCGATATAAATGCGAATGTGAGTTTGTTTGTTTGTTTGTTTGTTACGCTTTCACGCCTGAAGTACTTAAATACACGACTCGCATACACGTGGTCAAGGAAACAGAAAAGGACATAGCGTAGCTTACATCCCGAAAAAAGTAGATACTGTTACTAACATAACCTATATTTAATTGAGCGAAGCCGCGGACAAAATCTAGTGTTCTATGATTTACTTTAAGTTTTATGCCCAGCTGCTACATATTACGAAGGAATTTGTCCGGTTAACAGGCAAAATTGATTAACAACTACGGATCCATTCAATCTTAAGGGTAAAGACCATCTATATCAGAAAACGTAATGCAGTATAGTTATGGCTGCTGTAACCATGAAGCTTTGCGGCATGAACATTTGTGTGTTTTGATTGGAATTTTGATTACTGCCGAAACACTGTTGTATTGGGTAGGTAGATACTAGTTCACAAAGACACGTCCTCTCTAAGTACTAGTATTAGTTCGTGAACTGAATTTATTATTCTACTCGCCGTAATTCTCATCTCGCAAAGTTTGTCTCTTTGTCTCGAGCTAACTTAAGACTTCATCATGAGAAAATTATGCGGATTTGACCTGAAAATAAACTAAGCAATAAGGCAGTATTACTGCAACTGCATAGTCGGCCGAAGTAATGTTGGTTGCTGTGCTCACATAATGTCTGTAATACGGTACCTAAGCTGGGCAAGATATGAAAATGTCACTCCACCAGCCTAGATTTTGGAAAATATTTTAATAACTTATGAAGGTGATGGTGACACATGAAAATAAATATTTATTTTAAACAATGTGTTTTATTTTATTATTTAACGAACTTGATACTAAACTTCAAAGAATAATGTTTTCTACTTAGTTTAGGTTACTGAAAATTAATATTGTTATTACAATATAAAATTGTTCACGCCCAGGCCAGGATCCCATATATGGTGGTCGGTCTCCTTTAGTGATTTTAGTGGAGTAACTGAATTTACAATTACGTTAATTTTTGGTAGTGAAGGCCTATGAGAAGATGCCTGCAAGAATCTCATGATTACTCTTTTAAATCGCCAGTCTTAGTTGATAGGATGCATTAGGTAAGCCCGTACGGCCGGTATGTGTGCGGCTTACGATGGTCATCTTTCAAGTCTGATGTAGGTCCATTGTTATGTAGCCGTCCAATACAGTTTAACCTTGTTAAAGTTCCAAGACAGATATTGATGTTCAACCCGAAACTTTAGCTTGCTCCGATAAAATGTTTTCGTACAACATTGATTCGAATATATTAGGATACAAACGTTTTCATTTATATTTAGATTATTATTTATTCATGATACGGATGCGTAGTGAATACTTCACAAGCAGAAGTGCGGTTGTTTACGCCAAAAAATAGAATAAACAAGGGTTACTTAATGATGTTCGGTCAACATAACTACGTTAATAGTTCCTAACAAGAATTGGAGAAATGCTATCATCCAAGATTTTAGTGCCACTTTCTTTTAATCGTTTTCTCGGAGCACTAAGCACCATAGTTATATGGCATGATGAAATAAGGGCCATCAGTATTGTACGGCGCATTATATACAAATACAAGTCGGCCACGGGCAGTCTGGCCAACTTGGCAAGCGGATAGTAGTTTAATTATATCGATCTATCCTATACAATCGCCTTGTTACGATCCCTTGGCCTAGACAATGTTTCCTGACAACACTCATTAAATCGATTAGATCAAATGATTGGAACTCAATTATATGTATGTTGCTTCTGCTAGTACTTTGACACGATACATAAAAAATTGTATTTCTAGTATGTTAAAGTTAAAAAATTATTCCGTAAAATGTAAAAATTAATACGAGTTGAACGAATATATGTATAAGTAGTGAATATTGAAACGCTTTGTCGAATCCGTGAGTGATATAGAGGGAATGCAAATGTATAGCTTATTTTCCGAATATATTTCAGGGTCAATAAGTGCATGATTTATCAAAGTATTACCTAGTTGAACATTCATAAAACTCTGCAACAGAGGTTGTATATTATTTTGTTGGATACAGAGCTCAAATTGTCGTGGGATAAATAAAATCCCGCGTGGTTTCAATTAAAGGTAGACCACGCCTTCATTTCCCTCGAGTGTAGTAAACAGCGACTTCAGGCTTACATCGGTGAAAGAGCAACATACAACACAACCTGAGAATTACTTGACATCCCGGAATAATAGACAATCATATAACCTCTACTTAAAATGTGATTGTATAGCATTGGTATAGGTTAGCTCTTTAACTAAAACATAAAAGCGGGTTTATATTATTATGTTTAACGAAGGGGCGGCTCTTGTATTCTTGTAAGAAAATACTTAGAATGTAAACAAATAATAATCAACGTACTAGACCCAAAAGCATTTTACTTTGATTTGATTGTAAAACCTCTGTACAAAAAAGAATGTAAAGATAATATGTCAAATTATAGACCCATGGCTTTGGTGCCTATATTCTCAAAAATATTCGAGAAATACATACACAAGGAAATAAACGCATATGTTGAAAAATATGACATTCTGGCAAAAGAACAAAAGGGCTTTCGATGCAATAAAACTATAAATATGGCCATATATGATTTCCTAGATATTGTAGTGATTCATGTTGACAATAGAATACCTGTTTGTTCTGTATATATGGATATGACGCAGGCATTTGATTACGTCGACCATGATATACTTCTGTACAAATTAAATGCATATGGTATACGTGGTAATGTTTTAGGATTAATTGAATCGTACCTAAAAACCGTATACAGTATACTTAGGTTTATAGAATAAACATAATAACCAAAAAAGAGGAAATATTTCATTCTAAGGCACGCAAAATACTATATGGAGTTCCCCAAGGTAGTGTGCTAGGGCCATTGTTATTCATATTGTATATAAATGATTTACCTAACGCTACTAAAAACCCCATAGCCTTATTTGCAGATGATAGTACAGTAACTATTACATGCACTGATAAAAACACTTATAAAGCAGATATGAACAATGCCTTAAATTCGGTTGTTAGCTGGCTAGATAGTAATAATTTAAAGGTTAACATTAGTAAAACATTGACCATGCATTTCAGTCAGCGTACGCAACAATTGAACAATTTAAATGTAATGGTTAATGGTCAATCTATAAAGAATAAGACTGTACAAAATTTTTAGGATTGACCATCGACAACAAACTGAATTGGAAACCGCATATACAGCAATTATGTAAGAGAGTTAGTAAATCCGCTTATGCTCTGCATGACCTAGCAAAAAAGGTAAATGTAAATGCCCTTCTAACTGCGTACCATGGTTTGGTAGCATCGCTTCTCAGGTATGGAATTATTTTTTGGGGCAACTCGACAAATAAAATGAGTATTTTTAGAATACAGTAACGTTGCATAAGGTCAATGTTTGCCCTAAAATCGACAGATAGCTGTATGCCCTATTATAAGAAATATAATATTTTCTCATTGCCTAGTCTTTACATATACGAAGTAGCTGTTTTTGTGAAAAATAATTTACACTTATTTGAACTAGCTTCTAAAACCTTTAATCGCCAGCAAAGAGATAAAAGCAGACTATGTATGCGTCAGACAAAGACTTACTTTAATGCATAATAGTATCTTTGCAATGGGCCCAAAAATTTATAATAAAATACCAAGAAATATTAGGGAAACAAATGTAGCCATATTTAAGCAAAGGTTGAATAAGTTATTGAATGAGAAATGTTATTATAGTGTCACAGACTTCTTGTCAGATAAATTTTAATAGTTTTATAAATATAATTTTGACATTTTAATTTAATTATTTTTAATTTTTATATTTAATTTAATTATTCCATTTAGTAAATACTCGACTCTATTTGACATTTCTATTATTTCTATTATTTCACAATTTGACACTATTATTAACTTTTCCTACATTAATATTAATTATTTAACCTTGTTGCATGTACTTAAATTTACATAATTATAATATTTGCACACTTCTTTTGAGGTTATAATTCAGCATGAACTATATTATATACCTACCTACTATGTACCAACTTTATGTACCTGAGTTATGCAAATAAATGTTTGATTTGATTCAAATCTTACAAGATTAACAAATATTCTTACAAGATCTTGATACACTTCTAAGGAAGCTCTATTATAAATCAAATAAAAAAAATATATTGTGTGGGGATTGGAACATCAATATTCTGAAAAGTAATAATACAATACACGACCTAAATTCAATATTACGAAATCATAATATTATAAATCATATTTTATCACCAACAAGAAAAGAATCTTGTTTGGATTTGATAACTTACAATTTATTCAATATTACTCAAAAAATTCACTACCTAGCTCTATCAGATCATAAAACTGGTCAAAGCATTTCATTTGAAACTGAAATATTATTGTTATTGGTTTAAGAAATGTAGAGACTACAGTGAAGAAAACATAGAAAAATTTCGTTCCTGTACGACATCAATCTCATTCAATTATGTTTACGGAATTGATGATGTTAATGATCCTTTTGACACTTTTCAGGATACTTTGTCACTCTTTTATAACCTATGTTTCCTAACAATAAATGTTATAATTTTAAATAAACCACTCAAAGCTAAATGGATCTCCAAGGGCTTAAAAACAGAAAACTTGTAGGCTCTTGTAAACAGAAAACAAAGCTTTACTTTAAATATCTTCAAACGTCAGATAATAAAAATGACAATCTAAAGCAATATAAAATCTATAAAACAATACTTAACCCGTCAACCGTCGATTAGTAACTCATACAAATTATTATAATCATACAATTTATTTATAACTCATACAAAGACTGCGATATAGGTATATTTAAAAGAAAATGATTTAAGTTGTTATTTTATAAATGTTATTATTCTATTAAAGATTATATAAATCATGCTACCCTATGATAACCATACTGAGATATTTGTTCTGTTTGTTTTATATAAGTTTATTTTCATGTTTATTTTTGTTCTGTTTTGTATTTTAGAATACTATTAATAATATAATAAAATGGTAACTACTTAGCTGTAAGTAATTGTAGCTTCAATATTTGTACACCAGTCATGGTAGAATATAAGAGACGTATTATGAATATTCTAATAACACCATTATTGTAACTATATTCTTACAAATAAATGATTATTTATTTCTTTCTTGCTGTTGTCATTTAAAAATGGCTAAATATTTAATAAACAAGTGACCTTGTACTTAATATAAGACTATATAACAGGTCTTACACGCGATTAAGTATTTAAAAGGTAATAAATACCTATTGATTGTAAAAGTATCGACCAACTTGCATCAAACGTGGTTACGGGTTGACTCTTTGTTGATTGATGCAAGTCTGTTATCTTACTCTTGAAAATATGTATATTATTATATATACTGATCTTATTTTGCATATTTTCTTCTTTATACAACACATCTTATCACTCCCCGTGTACAAAAAAACGATATAACGAGGATCACTGACTCGTATATAAAAATCGAGCAATATAATAAAAGTGTGTCTCATAAATCTGTGTGGGTGACAAGGGTTATAGTTTTATCCCTGGACGTGGCAAAAACGAAGCTCATAACTAACTTTAATTTGTTTGTCTAGTTTACGTAACATGTCGCTACAAGTAATAGAGATGTAAACAAAACTATAAAAGTGAAAAGTTCCCAGAAAATAACGTTGTTCTTGTATAAATGACTCCTGTGTTTCATCACGTAACTTAAACATTTCTTTCTATGTACATAAACGAAAAGATTTTTTCGTATTCTCTCTTTGGTCTGGATAAAACACAATTTATACATTGTGAAACAAATTCAGGATTTCTTTTTGTCATTCCAGATACCTTCAATATTTGATAAAGGTAGATTTTAATCTTGTGTTTTTGTTACAAATATAGATAAGAAATTGTCTGTCTAAATTTTTGAGGTAAGACATGTCAATATTGTTTAAAGAAAAGTTGCGTTATTTACTTATTTAAAACAAAGCATATTCTTCGAGCGATGCCCCCAGTGATACTGTCGGAGTCACGAACAATAAGCTATAGAGTATAGGTGTAAAAGTAATAACAATTTTCAGGTTAGTGCACCAACAATCCTACATGTACCTATAAGAATTATTAACAATTTTGAGTTCATGAAATGAATCGATTTAAGTAAATGGAATGTGTCCTTTATTCCTACATAGTTTTCTTTCCCTTGGTAACAGTAATTTTCTGGATAAAAGGTACCCTATGTCCTTTTCTGTACCACTGACAACGTCTATGTGAAATAAGATGTTGTTTGGTTGAGCATTTAAGGCGTGAAAGCGTAACAAACAAACAAACTCACATTCGCATTTATAATATTAGTTAGGGTTTAGCGACGAAAACATCCATTATAACTATGCCATACCATATGAAACAAAACAGAATAAGTATTAAAATACTGAGTGGGTTTTGTTCGAATCAGCTTTAGCTGGAGTTATTTTTATATGAACGATCGATACCGCTGATTGCTATAGACGAGCGCGGTATAATGCAAGTCAGTGATCCATTTTAGCAGTTTTGTTTGCTTCTTTTAATAAAAATTTAACTGAACCGACTGTTTCAATAAATCTTTTGTACACAATTTTATTACGAAGTATTTTGGATAGCTTATTGATATAATTGGCGTATAATGTAAGTAGTCTTGTGAATAGGTGGCATTCCCAGAAAGGTCGTTTTAGATAATTTATCCGCATAATTATTTATTCCCTTAATAGGTTTTGTGAAAGGTCGTTGGTAAATTATCCCCTAGTCTTTAGTTTGAGCTATACCTACCAAACAATATACATTGAAATAAGGTTGTGTGACGTTACTACAGCAGGCAAAGTATTAAGTAATAAAGTGTCTAGAATATTTGTCGTGTTGGCATTACTAGAAATGAAAGAAACACATAGTATAATTGTGTGTTCACCTTCTCGTACAAGGCTTAATAATGAAGTGAAGAAAATGGATCAATACTGTATGTATAGCGACGAATAAGCTACAGTCATCTATTAGCGTTATGTGCCTTAGTTCTTTGCAATACAAATTATATTTCAATTCAGTTGCCGCTGCATAATAAAGTGTTGTTTAGATTGCAATCTAATAATGCAAACTACTTATGTGCATATATAATTTGGCGTAGTATAAGTTTTTTTTATAGAGATGGTAAAAAATCATGCATTCTGCATCCTTGGAAACGGTTACCATAAAAATTCTTAGATGAAGCTGGTTTAAAGCAAGCAAGGAGCATTATTTTAAATATGAACGATGCTTTCTCTTATTCTTAAAAAATCGATAGGGATCTTATGTGCCTGTGAATATTAATAAAATCTATTGTTTATTTTTAAATTTCACCAGCAAAAGGTCAAATGCGGTGGTATTATTCTCGAGCCAAAAATCAAGAGACCTTTACACGGTCTTCCGCCGCAGTGCAATATTTCGTCTCTTAAGGGCGCAACCGAGAGAAGTACCGTGAGAACTCGTAAAATAGGTGTTGGTTAAAATTTAAATATTTTATTAGTCGGATGGCGCTCTACTATGTATGAAAACAACAAAGAAATTGAAGCAGAGCAATCCGCCGGCGGTAAATGGCTTCAGCATTTACATTACTTTCCCTGACCTTATTTAGGTACATGGTCACTCGGTAATGCTTTATCTGTAATAAACTTCAACAAAAATATCTAAAATGCCAGTCGACGAAATAAAAACTAATTTTATTAAATTAAAAGGCGAGTAAATCGAGGCCTTTGCAAACCTTTTTTAATTAAATGACGCCACATTCTGACATCCAAATTTCATTTATAATTCATGACATAAAGGTGTTTTACTGAAATTATGCTTATTTCTAGTAAATACTCCTGAAATCTTAAGATACTTAAGTTTAGTTACGAAATGCACTAAGAAAATTACTACAATGGCTATATACATCTTTCATGTGTTTCAGAGCCACGGAGCAAATGGGTCGTGTGGCTGTGATCAATATGATGTACACACATGGCCCTGCATGTACACGCAGTGCCACAAATTGAGAGAGAAGAGAAGTCTCGCAATAGCCACAACCAACCTTTCAAACAAGTCTTGACCGCGACCACTCCGCCAGGAGTGTACGACAATAAAAAAGACATGGTGCTGTCATTTACATACTATTTGCGACTTTTAATTCTTTTTCCCTTTAAAATACAGAATCGATGACAATAAATAGCACCATACGGTTCTTACTAAAAAATATACCGTATGGTTTTATGCCAAATTGAATTAAATTCTGGTGAGAATTTATTTAAAAGATTGAAAGATACATTGAAATCTAGTTCAAAGGTATATTTATTAGGAGAAAAGATAAAATAGGTACATATAAAAAACTGATTGTCAAAATGAGAACAGCAATAGTAACATAAGCTTAGTAAAGATTTGAATTAAATTTGAAATCAATTATGGTCGAATTTGGTCGAAATTCGACCATAATTGATTTAAAATTTAAGTTTGATAGTTATTAAGGTTTTATTGTCTTGACCCTTATAATAACATTTCTTTAAGATTTCGTTCTCTACAGGTTAATTTACCTATCTTTTTAAACAAATTATTATTTACTTAACTATACTCTTTAATTGACGATATTCCTAAGCAAATTTTTTTTCTTTATTACATATAAATACGTAAATATAATTATTATAAATAGTATATATCATTCTAATCCGCCCAAAGGTTGCCTGTAAAAAAAGATATTGCTGATATATTAAATAATTATATTTTGATATATGAATTATAATAACATATACATAATATGTAACCATAGTTACGAAGCATAGAGTACTACATCAACCGAACAATACCGAAATACTACGAACGCGATTCGACTGCGTGTGTCAAATGCATGTTTGTGTGCGTGTAATGTATTTTCATTAATTTAATATATTTCTAATGCATATTTTATATAAATATTAGGATTCGCCCCTCCTTCTCCACATAAACTTTAATTGTGCCAAATTTCATACTCCTCCGTCCGCGCAATTTTCGTAAAAAGGGGTACAAAGTTTTCCCGTCACGTATTAATATATAGATAATGCAAGGTGTGTAATCGATTTGTACATTTATTTAAAAGATTCTTTAAATTCTTTAAATAGGTACTATGAATGCGTCAGACATGGAATTACTATTATTCAAAAGAAAATCGTATTGTATTTAAAACCGTCTTTCGCTACAGTAACCAGAAACTATCAGCATAACTGTAAATATAACGGCAGCTATCAATTTAACTATTAAGAACATATTATAGATTAAAGCCATGATGAAAATTGCAAACAGGAAAAAGCTTTGTTGCTGAAACCTAAAGTAAACATATAGGTCAAAGTTGTAATCAGAAACTTAATATCGTCATTAAAAGTACGCACCTACATTTGCTCCAGCCAGTTCAAAATAATAGTCTCAGATAATCCGAAAATCGGGAGTTTGGAGCCCTGAAAAGGAGCGCAGGTCGGCTCATTACATGGCCTTTGTAAAATTGAGGATGGCTGTCAGAGTCAGGACACGAGACTTTAGTAGCTATAGAGCGAATACAGGTACAGACATTACAGGTCACTACCTCGTTATCTACTCTCCCCAACATAGGGGCCTTTTGATAATAACTATTACAACGTAATCCTTTGTTAGACTAGAGTTTCACTTTCGTTCAGTTGAATTTTCTGTAAGTCTTTTCATACTCTTGTATCTTGCGATTTACATATCTACTAGTAGATATGCGTATATAGTTTATTCAGAAATAAATATTACAAAGCAATGACCATAATTGTATATTTGCGTAATTATATAAATCAAAGTCAAAAATCATTTATTATTATATAGTTTAGGGGCAAAACCAAAATTTACAAAGTTTTTAGCACTCAGTTGCAACTTTGCTTTTTTATAGTTGCTTTTTTGATTTCGTAGTGAAATCAAAAAAGCAACTATGAGCTATGAGAGCTACGAGCAGTAGTTCTCTATTTTCGAATAACAAGTTTAACTTTAAGTTCGGAATGAATTGGAAAATGACAACAATCATTATTGTCACATTAAACTCTGAATCGTATAAATGTTTATATTTGTAGAAGTTTGTTATGTTAAGCGTGCGATATACTTAGACTTCTCGCTGCCGGCTGTGATCAAAGCTATGGTCGACAGCGAGAGGATGTGGGTAGCGGTCGCATCTTTCTGCGAGGACGTCATCTCGCAAAAGGAGGCGGCGGAACGGATCAGTGAGAAAGTACCCTTGCGGATCCGAGCCGTCGCCCAGTTTGGCCGTAGTGAAAGCCGCGGGTGGGAGAACGGGGATCTCCCATCCGCCAGCCGTTGAGTCGGAGCTATGCCCTGTGTTGTGCTAGAGCGTCGTCCAGGAGTCGTTCCCCGCAGACACAACATCTCTGCAATGGGCACTGCTGGGTGGATCACTGATGTAGTTTCAGTTCCAGCGACCCACCCACCATACAAAGCAGCGAGCTGACACACCGTGGTGGTTTTAGTCGGTAGGCCCGCAGTCTCGGGAGAGCCCGACATAACCCTCTCGGCTCCCATAAAGAGCATTACACAACAAAAAAAAAGGAT
This sequence comes from Catocala sponsa, assembly GCA_963564715.1. Lineage (NCBI taxonomy): Eukaryota > Metazoa > Arthropoda > Insecta > Lepidoptera > Erebidae > Catocala > Catocala sponsa. Next base: position 14,644,221 of record OY751334.1, on the reverse strand, counting down.
TGTCGTGCGTGCTTACCAAGTCCCTAATTTTTCATACTGTTGCCTACTGTTATTTTTTAAATGTTCCTTATTTTATATTAGATTTTGCCGGCGTAAATGTAGTTTATGTTATGCCAATTTGTTATCCCGTGTTCTTTTCTGTATCCCTGACAACGTGTATGCGAAATTTCATGATGTTCGGTCGAGTAGTTAAGGCGTGAAAGCGTAACAACCAAAACAAAAATATTAGTTAGGTTTAACATAAGTAACATTTGAATGTGGTGTAAGACATTGTCGAATAGTATTATGTATAACGTTGTCACCTATCGATACTGCAGGCCGTTAAGGGTTTACCACACTATTATGAATATTCAAACGCGATCATTTTACAAACATCTCCTGGGAGATGCAATAGTTGAACGTGAATAACGAACCATACCACTACCAATAGTTTCATAGGACTGCAGTTCAGTCTAACTAATAGAGAAACAGGAGCTCTGAAATTGTGGTCACCAGCTTAATTAATTTTATGGTTTTAGTAATGGCGACTAACTTTTATGCGAAAACTTATCTTAAATAATTAAGGCACAGTATTACACTGTTCTTATTTATGACTAAGTTTTTGTTATCTGAGGGTTAACTGATGTTTCGTAGTTCTTAACACACCGTTAGATTATTGGCATGGTTTTCATACTTTATCGAAAAATTATGTACTAATCAAAATATTAGATTTTACCATCTTTATTCTATACGTAAGCCTTTTATATGAGCTTATATTAATCAGATATTAAACGAAATGTTATGCCTTTTTGTGATTAAGAAATTTATATTGTATTGGCAATTATACTCGAATGAATTTGAAATTATCTGCTCGGCACCATATTATACAAGGCTTAAATGCAACGAGAACGAAAATAAAGGCTTCTTTTTTAAGGTTTGCTTCTTAACATAGTTTTTACTTATTCTAAGCGACGTTATGGTCAACGCTGGTTGCGGATATGTTTCTTGAAGAGATAAAATGCCCTTGCATCCCTAAAGTTTGGCATAGGTGAAGCCAAGCCACATTTCGCCAGCTACGAAGGGCGTTCAATGTATTCTCGGTATCGGGGTGATATACTAATGATGAGGGTAATTAAATTATCTCATTAGTTAAAGACACTTTGAGCGTATAAATATAAAATTTTATTTAATTGTCACCATTAGTATTCAAGATATCATTACGAAAAGGCGACTAGGATGACCGATGCGACAATGTTGAAAAAAATCGAGCACCGCGCTGTGATAAAATTCCTTACAAAACAAGGAAAGACTCAAAAAGTTATTCACGAAGAAATGGTGGCTGTTTACCAAGATTCTGTGAATTTAGACGTGGTAGAGAGAGTATTGAAGACGACCCCCGTGATTTTGGGATTCTAAGGGTATCTTACTGATTGAGTAGACAAAAAAGGGTCAAAGTATTACTGCTATCTGCATCTTACGCGAACACCCTACGTAATTTAAAGGAGGCAGTAAAAGAAAAAAGACGTGGAAAATTGACCGCAGGTGTCTTGCTTCTTCACGACAACGCGCCGGTTCACACAGGGTGCCTTGCTAAGGCTGCTATGCGGGAATACGGATTTGAAGAAATCGATCATCCACCCTACAGCCTAGACATTACTTACCCTAGTGATTACTTTCTGTTACCAAACCTTAAGAAAGATGTTCGAGGTAAACGTTTTTCCGACGATGAAGAGTTAAGGGCGGCAATTGATGAACACAAGTAAGAAAAATATTTTAGAGGATATTGAAAAGTTACTTTCCCGCTCTAATAAGTGTATTGAGGTGATGGGGAACTAAATCGAAAAAAAAAATTATTTTCATTTTCTGCTTATTTCTTTCATGCCTGTACCGAGAATACATTGAACTCCCCTCGTATCTACAGGAGAGGAGTTACATAATACGGGGCGAGTCTAGCTAGCTAGTCTAGTATAGTGACACTGTTTCGAAATGCGGACTTTATTTATTAAAACGAACAAATACTATCTGTACTGGTTCTAACTAAGGTTCAGTTTTAGTAATTAAAACTGTTCAAAATAGAATGCCAATCAAGATTAATAAACGTCAAATATTAACTGAAATGCAATTTATGTTCACAACGGACACTTATTTCGTTGAGGAGAATACCTTTTGTGATAATATTTATGACTAGATTGGAATTCTATTTTGAACAGTTTTTAAAGAATCATTTACGAACCGAACAGTAATCCTCTTTGCAGTAGATATTATTTTCGATTAGCGAAGCCCAAGGGCTTTTACCCCTCAACTATGGACACACAAATTGCTATAGATAGAAATCTCTAATTGTTTTAATGCAATCAGACTGATGTCCGTTTGAAATGGTACAGTGTATTTTCATGATTGCTATATGACATAGCATAAACATTGTGCCAGTATATCCCTGAAAGGTTTGAGAAAGGTGTATAAACTACATTTAGCCAGCTCTGTACAGGACTCACGTAATAAGGGGGCCAAGGTAGGGGTAAAGCGCTGGAGCCACGTCGCTACAAACCAAATATTAAATTGTAAAAAATTGTGATGGCACGGATTCAATGGGTTTCGTGATGCACAAAAATTGTGTCAAGTCTGGGTGTTCTTTGCGGCTGTCGTTTCAATGTTCGTAGATGTCCCCACGGTTATGATTCCTAATTGGGCAATTATCCTTTTTTAAATTACTGTCTTAATTTTTTACCTCTTCAGTTAATTGATAACCTGTTTTATGCGACTATCACTTCAGTTGTACAATAGATGAGGTCTGAACCCACGAACTGTTTATCATTAGTCAAGGCAGATTACCATTAGGCTACCATCGCTTATAGTTTGTAAATCTTGTTAACCTAGTAATATAATATGTTAGTAGCAGAGATCTCATAATTTCTTTATACGTAGAAGTCGTAAAGACGTTCATATCAAGCAAATAAGAAGCAACATACGAGCATGTATATTAGACTGTTGAAAGAGCTAGCTGAAATTAACTAGCCGCCACTGTTATAAGGCGTTGCGATTTCGGTTGTTTTGTCGTAGCTACATTTTCTTTAGTCTTTATCAGAGATGAATATAACTAAAGATACGGTAGGTACTCTTTTTGTTAAAATCATCATTGACTATAAAGATAGAACACATTTAATCTAAAGAGCACATTACATTACATTTAGTCAAAGGCATATACGCTAGGATTTAAAGTCATAGGTATCTTATCTTATCTTATGTGGGGGCCAGTCAGTGCAGACCGGCGACACGTCGACCCAGTGGGATCTTTTGTGTCGACACTCTCCCAATAACGACTGCCATAGATGTTCATGGCAGCCGGGACCAACGGCTTAACGTGCTTTCCGAGGCACGGACCAGGCGATAATTGTCAATCAATGCGCACATAATTTCGAAAAGTCATATAACTTCCTAAAGTCAGAGGTGCGTGACGTGGGTTCGAACCCGAGACCTTCTGCATTGCAGTCTGTTGGTCTCCCCAGTGAGTTATCGCTGCTTAAAGTCATAGGTAAATAATTATACATTGAATGGTATCCAATGGCGAAGACCTCATGGCTGGTACATTATCATTATTAAGCATTATTATTACCTACGACAGAACTTGACAGCGTACCACTGTTGTCTAGCTTTGTCTTATTCTTACGTATGCTGTAACAATCCTGTAAGAGATTATGGCACGTTCCCTATTCAGGTAAAGCGTCGATCACTGGTATAAAGTAGAGACTTCTTTTTTAATCATGACATATGTATGTAATATCCTTGCTTTGCGTCAAGAACATTTAACACAAATACTACCAGTTATTTTTAAGACAGCTAAGATTATAAAATTTTGATTCATTCAAATTATTATCCGTATTACGACTAATCTTGATACAAAAGTTTAATTAGTATGTTTCAGATTAATGAAATGCAAATAAAATGTTACTACGGCCAGGGATTTTTATTGTATCACAAACATTATCATTATACGTACTTGTTTCATATGGGTTTATGTATATTCACGTATGTTAGATAGTTCCCTAAAAATTTTACGCCAGACTTCACGAAACAACCATCGGAATACAAAGTGGAGTTAGTCTAAATTCGGAGATGGAATTGTGAACAGAATACATTTCTAGAAGCTTTTAAAATAGTGTTGGCTATCGATTTTGTCTGTGGCGAATATTTATATCTGAGAGACTATGGCAGAGTTTAGATCGCTATGACTTAGAAATTAGTGCTCAAATGCAATTTATTACAATGTACCTATTTATACATCGATGTAAGTCCGTCCGGAGATTAATTTAAAAACGGATTCATTTGTTTAAGTAGAAAAGCCCACAGTGGCTAATTATTTAAGGACAGTACGAAACGTCAACTTATTAAAAAAAATATATTTATCATAAGTGTAATAGTAACATTGTTACAACGTTTCACTTGGCGATAAATAGTTCTAAAAACTCCGATATCCACCTTTCCTATTGTAATTTTTCATTCCACCTTTGTTTCGTTTATTCCTGGGCTTGGTGACGCGCGAGTTATACCCTTGGGATGCTAAGCGTTCAAAGGCTACGCTAACCGCTTACTAAGCTTGTTCCCACCTGTGTTGAAAAATACTTATTACCTCTACAGTGTTAGTAACTGCCTCCGTGGCGCAGCGGTAGTGAATGCGACTGATGTGCATGAGGTCTCGGGTTCGAAATCTCGGATCGGGCCAGCAAAAAGTTATTGGGTTTTTCAGTTAAGAAATCTCAATAGCAGCCCGGAGTTAGGAAGTTGGTGGTGTTAGACACCCCCGTGCCGCGGAAAGCACGTAAAGCCGTTGGTCCTGCGCCTGATCTCTCTCCGGTCGTTTCGGATTAACGTCCCATCGGATCATGAGAGTTAGGGAACACAGAGTGCACTTGTGTTTGTGCACACACTTGTGCACTATAATATCTCCTGCGCAGATGGCCAGTCTTCGTTAAAACTGCCCGCCATGGCCGAAATTCGGTCTGGAGGACATCATTATTATTATGTTAGTTTGTTGTTTAAAATTGCATAAGTTCATGCAAGATGCAGTTGTCATCATTCATATTCTCAAAGTGATAATGTAAGTAGGCTCCATTATTGCCGAATAATATTTTAGCACGTTTGAAGTACCTATATCATTTTCTGCTTCACAGATTGTCTCGGGTGACATTGCTTACTACCGACAATTATTATTCATTAGGTCGTTCTCACAGCGTCCTTTCATCACTGGCACGAGTCGACTCGTTATGCCTTATTCAAACCTCTCCTTATGTATATTTTAATAAAAGACCGCCTCGAGCAGGCCAAGTTCTAGTATAAAATAAATAAGCACGACATTCAAATCTCGCGTCTCACAAACTAAACTTTCGAGGAATATGCACCAATGATAGTTTTTTGGTATAAATTATTTAATAGGCAAAAATAAATATCGAAACTTTAAAAAACGAATCAATTTGGTGTGAGTGACCTATTGCTGATAGAATGGGAAATATGATATGATTATTCATAATGTCAAACTCATAATTCGTACGTGTTCAGTAAAACATAAGAATATCTCAACAACCGTAATTGAATCTGTATCAATAAATAGAAAATAAAGTAAAAGCATTTATTTAAAAAGTCTCCTATCAGGAACAGCGGTAGCAATCGGAAATATCTGGATTTATGGGCGGATACAAGTTGAAAGGTAACCCTAGCCCATTGGATAAATCGATTGCAAACTTTAACCAGCCAGTTGTAGTTGGACAGTTTGCTGTTTAGTGAGATTTATTGTATTCTAGCTTGATTGATTACAACGCGAACCAGTACGAATGTTACATAAACAAAATTAAAACTCATTCCAGTAATTGAAATAAACGCGGCGTCATTACGTTGCTGCATCTGTCGGCATGTGAGGAGTAATAAAACAGATTAGGGACGAGCAATTCTCACCAAATATTTACAACCGCGTTAAGGCTGGGAAGAATGCGGCATTCCGCGCATTCCCAAGATAATCCCGGCAATGATAATGTGTCGGATTTGGTGAAACTTGATTACCACAACATGTAGGACTCACGGCCCTTGCTTGTAAATTTATTATGAGCCGAGTGGGTTCGTATAAACCTTTATATAAGGGCTGCAATAAAAACTCATTTGCGGTATCGTAGTCCTTAAAATAATGTATTCTTAGAACAGAATGATGTATTTATTTGTTTTAGCTTTAAATTTAAGGATTCATTGGCAATTCTATTATACGTTGAAGCAAAGTACAAATAAGTCACGTAAGCATTTAATTACCTATCCCACTTTGCTCGTATCTCAACCGTTCTCCAGTCCATTGGTGCTTTTTGTCTAGATTGAATTAAACCCACGGTATAATTTATTTAATCTTCTTTTATGTATGCGACACTTGTATTTTCGATGATAAAACATACTGTGTAATCTACTAAAGATAAAGTCAACTTGTTCCTGTATGCGAGGTAAAAGGTCACAAAAAGGATTGTAATATTTAGAACAGTAGCAGCACCCATCCGAGCGCTGTAAATATTTGACTCTGTTTGCAATGCTGCTTGTCCGAGCTATAGTTTGAAGCCAACATTCAAAATGACTAAACGTTTAAGATACCTATACAATCTCCTAAAGACTAGGAATAAAATATTGTATTTTGGTTCTAGTGTGATGTTTATGAAGAATTATTCCCTATAGCATTACCAAGTTTTACTTTTTTGTATAATGGCAGTAAGGTTTCGAATAAGTGTCTTTTAAAATCTTATTTGTGTATTTGTTTCTTATGTGTACTTAACCGCTGTTTTGGGAATATTTACGGTGACGACACCGACTAGGGGGACGTTCCGGTAGGAAAGAAGCTTTAATTGTATTTATTTGTTCACGCGATGACGACATTAGGGGCGTAGTGTTACAATGTTACACAAAGCACGCCCCGCCGCTGCGGATGTTTTGTTATTAAATTAAGCGTTGTACGATATTATAACGTTTAGTGAACTGTCTGCCTACATTAAGCGCTTCTTTCATTCATCATACTGATATGGGTGTAACAATTTATGGGAGTTTGCCAAGAATTCGTTGGTATAAATTAAAATAAATTATTATGTAACTTACCCCTATACTACGTTCTGATTAAGAGCCCATAATTCAGTAACGAGCCTTAAAAGGGCTTTGTTTGAGGATAGGATTTTCTTCTTGAAATTTTAAGGTTGATAATATTTTAAAAAGCTGAAATTCATTAGAGTAAATGTTAAGGATAAATGTAGAAAGAAAATTAATTACGAGAAGTAATGTCAGATATAATGGAGGTTGTTTTTCTCAATGCAGGCGGGTAAGTAGGTAAAATATTTAATATTGTTACAGACTTACTGTAAATACTGCATGAAACTAAACTGGGGATACGACTACGTCTTGAGAATCATTATAACCACATTAAGCCTGTATATAGAATTCTTCCTTGTATATCTACTTATGCTGATTTTAATAAAATAAGTTACCTACGTATCTATTTTGGAGCAGCCATAAAATATTATTTTTCCGTCAGAAGATCTAGCTACAAAAACACTTATAGAGAAGAAACAAGATTTGTCCTAAAAATATTGCTATAAAGCTATTACTAGTGGAGGGACTTGGAAAATACATAAGTTTGTACGGAAAAGCACAGCGAACATACCCTGATCGTGCACGTAATGATATAAAACTTTATTTCTGCAAAATAATATATCCCGATGGCAATTGAAATAAATAAAAGTGTCGTCATAAATTACATTATCATACGGACGGACTTTGGGTTCCACATTTATTATCGTATGACAGTTGTCCCAAAAGATTACTTTGCTAGAGATTAGGTTCGCGTTAAATCGCTTACGTAGCAAAATATATAGGAGAAAAGAAAATGATCAGGTAGCTTAAACATTTTTAACGTATCAGGTATTTTTATACAAGAAATAAATAAAAATATCTGTATAAATCAGTAAATTATTACTTCTTATCACGATGTCTTTACTCGACTGTGATTTCCTGACTGATGGTTAAGAGGATAGCCCGATGAAAATATTGAAACTAAAGTAGGTTTAAGATTATATCGCGGTTTTATCTTTGTGTGTGTATGTTATTTAGGCTGTGATAGGTTATTTATAATATTCATGAGTAAATATGTCACATTGAATAACAAAATAAACAGGGATATAACTTATAGTTTAATTTTAATTTTATCCAAATATATAATAATATATATTAGGCGTAAAATACTATTGCTTTACTGTCTGTAACGAATACGAGTAGATAGCAACATTTCATGTTAAGATCACGATTGATTCATATATTTTTTGGTTATCGGATTTAATACGAAACTGACACGAGACAAGATTAAACGATCTTTTAATATTTAGTGTTATGGCAAATTGAAACGTTACAATTAATGTTTACTATTTCATAACTCTAGCAATTAGGCTTGGCGATAAAATGACGTAATTGTATGTTGGAGTTAATCTTCAGGGTTGGGAGTTCAGCTTATAGAGTCATTCTAGAATTTAGGAAGATTTTCGTCAACTATGCTTATTAAAAGATCTGAATGATGTGTGTATATAGGTTAAGCCGGCACACTTATTTAATTAAAATAAGTTGGTTTATATTAGATTCGCACCAGATAAAAATGCAAAAGAAATGGGTACAATAATATATGTAGATATATATTTAGTTACTAGTAAGGATCCCGCAAGGAAGACCTCTTAATCTGGTAAACTTAGAATGTACAGCGCGGCAGTATAATTGCTGAACTAACCGTGTGCTTTAAACATTTTTCATAGCTGAACGTTAATTAAATATAAATAACGCTATCATTCTTGTGATATAACGCTATTTATCATACGAAAGAGCCGAGGTAGAGTAATTAATAAACCGTCGGTAAGCACCTAAGAACGGAGTCAGCGGAACTCGGAAGTAGTTAATGTTTGATGGTGAACACCAAATCCATTGAGCCGGTATCAGCCGGATAATCCGGCGTAAAGCAAATTATCCGATCGGAATTGGCGATTAGTGATCGACTCGCATTTTTAAATCATAGATACCTATTGTAGATTTCGACCCACACTCATTGATGTATAAAAACCCTATATCAATGCCCACAATACTCGAATCTTAGAGGGGAATACCCTCTAAGGTCGATGTAGGTATGGAACTAAATAATATTTGAAAAGATAGCGATAAATGTAATAAATCATTTTATTATATTTATGTAAACGTTATGTGTCAAATAGATATTTACTCGTGTTTGCACACTACGAATATGTTTCTTGTTGAAGGTGGTCTTCTTGTTACCTACCTAACATTCGAAATAGGTATCAGCATAAAAATCGGTTTTGTAGTAAGTTTTTCTGCCCGAATTTTAACGGGGCACTATTTTATTAAAATAAGGAATATTAGTACGGTCAAAGACAAAAGTCGAGTAGCATCGTAAGGTACATATTCGCTTATTGATCCGAGCGAATATCTTTGTGTGTGTGATGTTTTACCGCAAACAATGAAACATAATTTAATGTAATGATAGTAGGTGAAGTTCGTCTTGCGCATGTTTGTAAGGCGATACAAAAATTAGTTCTCGTATATATAACTATAATAACTACTATCCCTTATATTCAACAACAGTGTCTCTGTTAATCCGCATGCTTAAATTTGCCTATTGTATCGCAGGTTGCGATAGTGGAGCGGTCAATGAGTCTCCTCACTTTATCACTAAAATATAATGACGGTGGTTCAAATCCTGGGGTCCTCTACTTCCACTTTTTGTTTTTTATTACTGAAATTTTCAAATAATAAAGATAAATGTTATTTTTGTTTACTTATTATGCTAGGAGATATAAAAAACAAAGAAAAATGTTTTTTAGAAATTAAATTAAAATTGAATTAGGGATTTTATTATTATAATAATTATTATTTATCAGAATTAGTTTAATTACTAAAAAATCACATCTTGTTTTTATTTTTAATAAATAAATAAATAATGCCAATTATAATCAAGAAAAATATGATTTTATTCAATTTATAACAATAATATATAATAAAAAAACATCAAAGTGAAAGTCAAAGTCAAAAATCATTTATTCATTTAGGTCACAAAGTAACGCTTATGAACGTCAAAGTATACAGGTTAGTGAGTTTACTAAGGTACTGAAGCTACATTTAGGTTAGTTGCTAGGATCAGGCAAAGGGTAGAGCCTATGAGAAGAAACCTGCAAGAAACTCACGGCCACTCTTTTAAATCGTCAGTTAAATATAGTTTCAGTATTTTACAACTCAGATTAACAAGGTGTTACAGCCATTATGCCATATACTACTGACTATAAAAACTAAAGATAATAAAAATAATAACTTAAAAATGTTATAGGGAGGAAATAATTTGAGCTAAGATATATTATTTAATATAAATCTAAAATAGATAGTAGGATGGCATGATGGCGCATACACTTACACTTTGTGACTATGCAAAGGCTTAAATTGACTTATAAGTAATACAGATCTTTGAATCCTGTATGCAACAAGCAACTAGCTACATGAGTTTTTGTCATTTAAGTAGTCGTTGACTGAATAATAACCCTTCCGAATAAGTTGTTTTTTAACGGCGTTTTTAAATTTAAACAATGGTAAATTAATTATATTAATAGGTAATTTATTAAAAAACGTATACTGAGTCCCGCAAATGTATTGTGAACTTTATGTAAACGATGATATGGGCCTACTAACTTATGCTTATTTCTAGTGTTTACGTTATGGATATCACTATTCTTATTATATAAGTAAATGTTATGTTTAATAAACATAATGTTAGCAAATATATATTGCGACGCAACAGTAAGTATGCCTATTTCTTTAAATCGATCTTTCAGGGAAACTCGTGGTCCTAAATTATAAATGCTACGTACTGCACGCTTTTGAAGAATAAAAATTGTCTCAATATCAGCTGCCTTGCCCTACAATAATATACCGTAGGACATGACACTATGAAAGTAACTGAAATATACTAGTCTTGCAGTATCTATATCAGTAAGGTGTCTTACTTTCCGAATTGCGTATGCGGCTGAGCTAAGTTTCCCTGCAAGACACGATATTTGAGCGCCCCACTGAACTTTATGATCTAAAGTTAATCCTAAAAAGACTGTAGATTGAACAAAAGTAATAATTTCATCATTTAAAATTATATTCACGTTAGGACTCTTTACGTTTGGCAATGTAAACTTGATACATTTAGTTTTTGTAGAGTTGAGTAGTAAATTATTCATCGTAAACCAGTTCAGGACTTCCGCGAGTGAATCATTAACAGCACGTAAATTTGGTGCTTTTCGGTCTACTTTAAAAATAAGGGATGTGTCATCCGCGAATAAAACAATGTCACACAAGTGCTGAACAAAGAACGGCAAATCATTTACGTACACTAAAAACAGAAAGGGTCCCAAAATCGAGCCCTGTGGCACGCCCATTGTGACTGGTGATCCAGAAGATCTACTTCCGTTGATATCAACGTGTTGTAGTCTATCGCTTAGGTAGGAATCAACTAAGTCAAGTGCAGTATCTCGGATGCCATAATGCCTGAGTTTTCGCAATACCGTTTGATGGTCAACGCAGTCAAAGGCTTTAGAGAGATCACAGAATACGCCAATGACATCTTGCGAATTATCCCAGGCACTGAATATATGTTTTAAAAGCGTAACACCCGCATCTATCGTAGAACGGCCCTTCCTAAACCCATATTGATCTGCGTGAAATAAATTGTTTACACTGAAGTGGCTCTCTAATTGCTGTAATATAATCTTCTCAAATATTTTACTAATAGCAGGTAATATTGAAATCGGCCTAAAATTACTGGGGTCACTTTTGCAACCATTTTTAAATAAAGGTATTATTTTACTACATTTCATTAAGTTTGGAAAAATGCCCACATCAATGCATCCGTTGAATATTGCGGCTAGGTGTGGCGCTATATTAACAATAATACTTTCAACTAATTTTACCGAAATACCCCAGAAGTCAGCTGATTTTTTTGAATTAAGCGACTTAAATACTTCTATTATATCATACGGATGTACACGCTCAAAACTAAATAGTATTTTGCATTCTTCCACGTTGCCCCTAACCAAGTATTCTGCTCGAGCTGGGCAAGACCTAAGGGTACTAGTTATGTCTAAAGGTATTTTTGCGAAGTAGTTATTGAATGTATCGGCTACTTCCAAATTATTTGAAATTACGCTATTATTTATATTCAGTTCAAATTTATTATCACGCACCTTGCTGCGACCTGTTTCATTGTTAATAATGTTCCATGTAGTTTTAATTTTATTATAAGATTTTTGAATTTTAGTTTTTAAGTAAAGGGACTTGGCAGTGGCACAAGTCTTTTTAAATAATTTTGAATAATTTTTAACATATTGAATAAAATTTGGATCGAAATTGTATTGTTTCATACCATATAATTCATATAGCTTTGCTCTACTTCTATATATCCCAGATGTTGCCCAGTCACAAAACTTAATCCTATTATTCTGACTAAAAGTCTTACATTTAAAAATATTATTATTTTCTAAAGTAATTATGTTAAGTAAAGACTCATATAGTTCGTCTGGACTATCCAGAGAAAGGTCCATATTGACAACTTTGAGACTTATGTTATCATTAAATTCCTTTAAGCGATTAGATGTCATCGGTCTACATGTGACCTTATTCTCTATATGAATTGTACTCACAGGAAATACTACCTTTTGCCCACAGTGGTCAGATGTAAGTTCACTCAATATGGCCCTCTTTAGAAATTGGCATTCGCAAAATACATTATCTAAGCAGGTAGCAGAATGTGAAGTGATCCTGGTGGGTTAAGAAAATAAATGCTGTAAATTAAATGATCTAAATAAACTAATAAGTCTTAAAGAGACAGCTGACTGCTCAAGTAAATTAACATTAAAATCACCACACACTACTATATGCCTGTTACTAGAACCCAAGCGTTTTAAAATATCCTCTATTACGGTTTCAAATACACTAAAATCACTTTGCGGTGGTCGGTATACACAAACTATGACATGTTGCTCTAATTCCACACAGGATAGTTCAACAGTGCGCTCGATAGAAAGATTTACTATATCTTTACGTTCTTTACATTTTAGATTGTTACATACATATATTAGGGAGCCACCATGTATAGAATTCTTTCTTACAAACGCACTTACAATTGAATAATATTCGTTATTAAATATTAATTGATTAGTTCTTAACCAATGTTTCGTTATGCAACATATTTGAATATTATGTTGTTTAAAAAATAAATCTAATTCTAACTCCTTGCCGGATAGACCCTGAATATTTTGATGAATTAGTCTTATACTGTGTGTATGCCTATCCTTTGTCTCATCTAACAGTTTAAACTACTAGAAGTGTCAATATTTGAATTTGTAGTAGAAATACTACTATGTCCTAAAACCTTAATTACCCTACTGGTACCTGAGTCGCTACATATTATATTAAATGCTAATAATTTAGCAAGTTGCTTTTTATAAAAAGAAGATAGATACATTGTATCTTTAGTCAATAAAAATTTACTAATAAACTTATTAGTGTCAAAAAATAAACTATAATTGTTATAACATGTACTGATATAAAAAAGTAAATTAAGTTTTTCAATATTTCTATTTTGTTCATGTGTTAGTACATAGGAATATATTAATGCACAAAGAATAAAGTTACACCCTACTTTATAATGTAATGATTCTATTACCTCTGTCAAATGGATTGCTTCTTTTTTAGTGACAGATAAGCTGTCACCATAAAGAAATATTACTGTTGAATCTGCATTTAATTATGTAGTTTTTAACTTATCAATTATAGAACCTAACCTAGCCCCATGGGGAACAAATATTTATGAAAGGCGACTCTGTATGTGAATTAATTAGTCCACTAAAACCTACTCCTATTTGGTCAGAAAACATGAATATATTTTTGTTAATGTTATTCATCAAAGAAGACACAGACATATCTTCATGATCAGAAAAGGAGGTGGTGGTACCACTGTTTACTGAATCCAAATCACAAACAGCTGACAGGTTATTATAAGGTGTAGCCTGTAAGCACTTACCGCAAAGATTGTTATTAGTTAGTGAGAGAACATGTTCCATGTTCTCCCTACCAACTCTGGCAATTTCCTCATACTTCAAAATATATTCAGATGTTTCTTTATAGTGATTAAGGCTCATTCTTGTAAGTTGTTCTTCTAAGTTGTTAATTTGATGATTTAATTCGGCTGTATGTGCTTCATACTGTAACCTACTGGCAACTACTTGATCATTGCTTTTTTCTAAATTTATTAATAAAGTATCATGCTCCTTCACCAATTCACTGTTATGCCGTGTCACCTTCCTAACCTTGTTTAACTTATTAAGATTAATATTTAACTTTTTAATTAATTTATTTAACGTAAGGTATTTTCTCAATTTCCTAGTACTTTTAATAAAAACATTACTAAGTTTATTTTTATTACTATCCATTATACTAGTTTTGTCCCCCAGGAGTTCTGAGTAGAGGTTCTGAGTCGCAGTACTGTTGAGCATCTGAATAGTTTGTTCTAATGTGATAATCTTTAGTCTTTACTATTTAGATTCATTTAACTTACTTACAAATAATATTTTACACTTATAATGACAACAAATTGAGGTTATAGCTTAATTATTCTTTTTCACAAGGAAAAGAGGATTGAAACTTAACCTCAATTCTAACATCGTCAACCAGCACGCCCCCTATTTGAAACAACTTTGTTTAATATTTAGTGTGACCTCCATTGATCTTAATATAGATCAAGAGACGTCTATGCAATATGGAGGTCACAATATTAGCACACATAGTTCGCAATTACGGTCTCGTCGATATGATACTCTTTGATTCATAAGCATTCACCATTCATCTTTGCTGAGTTTGGTTAATAAGAAGCGGTCTTCCACTTCTCGCCCGACTTTTTAAGCTCTCTCTTCTTCAAATCGTTTCATCCAACGACTTAAAGTATTTCTCTGAAATAAAATCAAAAATCTTATGACATAATCGTAGATAGCGATTCCTTAAGACTGCGCCGAGCGAAATGTGTCAAAACAGGCGGTCACAGTTAAGTGAATAAAATCAACACTTTTTGTTTAATACAAATATAAAATATAAGTACATTTACCATAACAATGAATGTGTTTACAATTACTCCGTGTAAAAAACTTAAAATAATTAATATTTTCGCCTACAAAATTACGAAAATTTGCACGAAAAATGCAAAACGTAAGCCCGTGTTACGTGATTTTTAGATTATAACAGTAGAAATCTATCCTATTTTACAGCTTAAACAAAACATAAATAGTTATATTACAATTTGTCCTTCCCAAATATTTAAGTTATTGGTTGACAATAAATATACATATTTATCAAAAGAGCACTTCAAATCCTCGATACAATTTTACTATGGCGGCCGCGCGTCGATTTGAATATGCGCCGAACGAGCTCTGCCATTATCTGTCTTACGCTCGGCGCAGTCGCGAATTCGTAAATCGCAATACCATAACATAATATTTAAAAAATAACTTACTCTTAGAGTTTAGTCCAGTTTCGTCGGCAATTTAAGATATATTAAGCCCATAATTATGCCATATATTTGCCCTAGATTCAATATTTATATTAGTTTGCATTTTGAATGCAGACTTTCAATCAAAATATTAAAAAAGTGATTGCAATAATAATAACACAAACGCTCGGAACAAAGATCACCAACCAACAATATCACATCATTCTATTCAAGTGAGATATTATTACATTTTTAAATCCACCCTCATCTTTTGAATAACTGCGATTTAAATAAGTCGGAACAAGGCATCGATGTTTCTAATTTAAGAAAAAAATACAAAAAGATTATCACTTCCTGGGGATCGAACCCTCGAAATTAATACTCGCAATCATAATTAGAACAGGCGACAGTATAAGTGAGGCGGGTGTATGTGTGCAATTATTTTATTGAAAAAGGTCGTAAGTAAAACTTGTTGTGATTCTATCGCTTTTTAAAATTGCTACTTGACTTTTGCACCTGACCGTACATACATACGTCTTTTGGATTAATGAATTTTCTGATTTAAGTTTAGACGTATAAGTTTGCGTGTTATGTAAAAACGCCTTCAGTTTTAATATTAGCTTTTAAAAAGTCTATGTAAGCAATAAAACTGGCCCTATTTGATTAGCTTTTTTGAAATGTTCATTGGAAGGACATTAAAAACCGCGCACTAATTAGACTAGCTACGTACAGTATAATTTTTATAGCGGGTACCTTTTTTACCTTAATTATAAACAGTTTTTATATTTGTTACTAAGTATTTGACATGCGATATACGAAGCGGAAAATATGATAATTTGCATCTGGTACTTTTTATGTTTTGTTAGCGTTTCTTTACTAGTTCTTTTTGCGTATATTCCTAATATGGTCGAGCACTATGCCGACAGATATAAATCCATTTAAAAATAAAATATAGCTAGGTACTATTATTATAAATTAGAACCTGATTTTGATTTTGAAAAGGTTTTCTATTTCTATAGTACTTTGTCAGCAGACAGGACGTCGTGTACGTATCCCACGATTTATATCATAGTTTATAACCGTTAGTAATCCTTATCATACAAACGTTTTCTTTTTCTTTAAATGTTTCTTTTGGCTTCGATATAAAAGCTAAAGATTAAATATGCTTTTTTAATCATTTATACATTTGGAAATAATAATCTTTGTACAACTAGGTTGTCGCTCTTTGAGTCACAGGGCATTGTCATTTGACATAACACCAACAGTTCGTATCGATCCGAAAGGTCTGTACACTCTACCACACTGCCGCAGTTAGTTTAACTACATTGTACTTCAAATGGTACAACAAAAGATTGTACAAATGACTTTGTATAAATAAATTTAGATGTCCAGTCTATTTGGTATGTTTGTGCCACTGTGTTAATCCTACACAGTCTCTACAAGTCGAGATGCTACTCCTAAATGGATGTTTCTATGTATTGTCCCTAGCTTAGAAGCTACAGACATAAGACAGACAGAATACAGTAGAGAGAATAGACATGGTATTATTATATCGTCTTTATGTATTTGCCTCTAACATAAATTGTCTAATATATATTTAGTCGTTCGATAACACCTCAGTACTACTGAACAATACCGGTACGATGGTTTAACAATTAAGACAAGGATAAAATTAACTATACGTACACATCCTGTGTATACAACGGAAGAAATCTTATAAATTTTGCTTCTTTTTCGGCTTCAAAACACGTCTGGCTGGCACATAATTATATTGCAATTTGGCGGATTATAGAAAGCAGCTAATGCTTGATCAATAGCAAATCGCTTGAAATAAAAAAAACTGTCTCAGAAAA
Source organism: Catocala sponsa (assembly GCA_963564715.1). Lineage (NCBI taxonomy): Eukaryota > Metazoa > Arthropoda > Insecta > Lepidoptera > Erebidae > Catocala > Catocala sponsa. The sequence goes on along the minus strand of OY751334.1, from coordinate 14,626,815 downwards.
ACGATCTTGGGTCTACTTTTAATTTTTTTTACAATAGACAATCTACCAATACGGGTATTTTTAGCTATACTAGCTTACGTTTCAATCGTATGAATAAGTAGGACATAGAAAAAAATCTGAAGGGCGTACCTGCGTGCGTTGTTTCCAAAAATATCTATAGGACTAATATCGTTCGTCTATTAATTATGTAAAATTATAAAACATACAACGTCTACATCAAATCCAATCAATACTCGGGACCTTTTGTCCGCATGTTTTATTAAAAGCCCGTTCCTTGGTTCAAACCTTTCAAATGTGTGTGTGTTCGTCCTCACAAAGCGACCTCTCTATAAATAGTGCACTCGAATCAATACACGGATAAATTAATGATAAGTGAACCCTGTTTCTAATCGATCGTCGTAAGTTGACGCAATTGTGCATACATGATAATAAATTTTCTGGCTTCTTCACTTGTGAACATGCTATTACAGCAGCCAGTGTATTGAAGAATATTTTAATGCAGTATCACGTTTTTAAGCAACTTTATTCGTTTAATGTTGAACACAATATTCTCCTCTCACATCACGCCGCAACTTTCATTTCCGCTGGGGACAACACTAGTGTGATGCAATAATTAATTAGTTTCGTTGTTTTAATGTTTGTGAACCCAATACCTCGATCGCATTGTTTTTTGGTGTGCGTCCTAGTGATATAGAGATACCTAATCACTAGCGTGAGAGCTCTTGATTCATAAAAGACATTTCTTACATGGTGAATCACTGACTAGCTAATACTGATCCACACTGACTGTTACTTATTGACAAGCATCGAAGTACGAGCTATTCGACCTATTAACTGGTGTTAAACGATTATATATTTATGATAATTTGTAAAAATATGTATAGGTAAGGTTAGGTAACGTTGTTATGGGACACATTACAGGTGTAACATAACATTTTTGATCAAAATGTTTGGCCATGATTGGTATACAAATCTACCAATGTGTGGGCAGATAATTAAAAATGAAAACATAATTAGACATATAGTTTTGTTATATGTTTATTTTGTTATTTGCGTGCGAACTGAAGGACAATATTTACTTACTTGGCGGTAGGAAGTTGGTTTACACAGCTCATCTGTCACTAAGAGCATTTAGTTAGTTAAGTGTGTGTTTGCCGTATTTAGCCTAGCAATTGAAGGTGGTCTGCTGCCATGAAACCAAAAGAAAACAATGTATACTATAAGCATATGCTGTTTGAATAAATAACAAAGGGTCTATTCCGAGCTACCGTATTGAACTATTAACATTTTGACTTTATTGGTATAAATTAGATCCAAAAAAGGACAAATTTATATTGCTAACGCTGTATTACCTACGCTACGCTAGTTCTACAAAAACTTTATAGCTCGTGTAATGTATAACTGCGGCAACGTTTAATAAAAGAATAAACAAGCAAGTTGTTATTATTTCCCTGAATAGCCTTTGTTGGTCACACAACAGTTACCTATCTAGCTTGTTTACCTTTCAATCAACTTGATGTTTACTGTTTTATGTAACGTGTGTAACTAAAACCTTTTTCTTTTTTTAGCATCTACTGGAAGAACAAAATATATTTTGACACAGAATAAAACTGCTAGAAAGCTTTCGATTTAAACATATTATTTGTTGATTACAATATAATACCATATTGTTGTTTATTTTTGAATCAATAATAAAAATAGAAGTATGAATTTAATAACGTTGTAAGACGTTGTAATATATATAGAGAAACAAAAATAATTCGACTTTTTCTTAAAGTGTTATTCGGAAATATTTTTCAACTTATCCTTAAAAAGAGCTCTCGCGCTTGGAAATTGTTCCTGTATCGCGTATCGTTGATATCCGCACCATATGAACTTCACAGATAAATTATATAGAATCACAATGTACTATGTAAAATAAGTAATAGGTAAGTACACATAATTTGGTCCTAAATCTAATAATAATCTTCATTAAGATGATGCGCATTAAAAAAATATTTGCGTCACTATTGTGGTGGTGTAATATTAGAACATATTTTTTCTTTTAAATATCCATTGTTTGTTATTTAATTTGTTATAATATATCTTGGCTGTGATATACCTCACGGAAATATGACAATACTTTCAAACTATTCGTCTTTATCTAGATGCATCTGAAACGTATTAGATACAAACGCAACGTACTTATCTTATTACGCTTGTAAGACATTATTCACTAATGAGTAATCTAGTATGAGCCGTTTGCACGAGCACGTCCCAGTGCGCTGATGGCGATGCGCGGCAAAATGTATTTTTAAAAATAGGTATCCGCCCAAATAAATATCATACAATAACGCTCGTACTACGGGGAATAGAATATGTCACACGCAAGGTCAGTGGCCTGTATTGTGTACATACTGAGCCTGTTTTATTATGTCACGTCATATACATACGCATACATATGCGTTAGATACGGAATAAACCATAGTTCTTCCTATTTTTTTTGTAGGGTAAGGAAAATGGCTGCACTGGACATTCGTGAGTACATCACTCCAATAATATAAGAATGGGCATAGAGTTTCCTTGATTATACTTTGGTCATCATAAGTACGAACCACAAGCAAAACTGGACCAATTAGGGGAGAGTTCACAATTTAACGGCACAGTAGGTATGCCAGAAAACGTAAGGTTGTAAAACTGTAATCTGATTTCGTTTGTAAACTATTAGCGGGACATCGTAAGATTACAAAGTAACTAAAATGTTTGCGTTATATTGGGAATTTTATAGTCCGTTTACAATAGTTCTGAGTTCTATTATAAATTAATCAAATGGTTCCTAATACACCGGTGACATACATACAGCGTAAATAATTCTGAGCATCCATTTTTTATTCCACTGTCGAATAAAATATACGGCTCGCTTTAATACAAAGCAGCAGTAGCCACGGTAGCTTATGAATGCTTGCACACGAGGTATCTCACAACCGCCACCCTAAGAAAAACAACATCACTGTTCTCTATGATACGAAAGAAGGAACTCTGAAACCTTTTCTATCTGCTATCTTCTTTATAGTAAGTACTCCTATTCTTTCAGTTTGATTCCGTTAGAGTCTACGTGTCATATCAAACTCGGCCAATTCTATAAAAGTTACCAATCACTTTAATCACGTAACTTTTCAATGACAAATCAGATTACTAACTGCACAGTACTAAATTATTCTGAAGCTCGATTACCAATTCTTGAAATTGAACTAGGGCATTATCCGAATCGATTATTTTTCTTTCTTGGAAAACTACTTCTTTACGCTATTCGTGGCGTGAGGCAGTTAAGGTAGGCAGCAGACAAGCAATTTGCAAAAAAAATAAATGGTGTTCAACTGCAATAGCACATGGTAAACATTGCACGTAAAAAATATTGGAATATGTGTAACGTAAAAGCTTTTCATCCGTATGGCTTTTGAGAACTGTTCGCTGACAATTGTCAAAAGTCACTGGGATTTAGACTCGGATTTACGATGCTCTCTCCAACGTTATCACTCTTGCGGATTTGTTCGAAAAGTACACACTCATTTACACGCAATTTGTATGCCTACTCTTCTATACTTGTCATACATTACATTTTTATATAGGTAACCGTTGTTTAGTTTAGTATAATTGATGTAGAGTGCTACTAAACATTTGCACGTGTACGGCTATGTTATGCTGAATTATCTAAAAATAAAAATAAGGTAGGTGCTCTTTGACTTACAGACTTATCGTAATATATATTTGTCACGGACGAGGTGAATGTCGTCGTGCTTCCCACTCTAATTTTATCACAAAGTTTGACAGACACTGACGAGTGTTAGCTGGCTCAAAAGCATTTCTTTGTAGTTCTCTTTACACTCTGTAAATATTGTTTTCTAATATAGTGATATATTACAGGATAATGGGAACAGTGGCTGTTTACATTTTAATGTTATTTACCTAACATGGCCGCTATACATATCCAAGTGTTTGTTAGAACCATTTCCCCAATTATGTATACGGTTATGGGTTACAGTTACGGGAGGGAAAAGCACATTACTGTCGTCTGTTTGCTCGCACAGAGGAACAATACCTATTACTGTTGACTGTATTTATAAAACACACTTAATAATGGAAAATCAGAAACTAAATCTAAACATAAGACATGACAACCGGGATTTGACGATACGCTTAACCCAAACACGAGAACAATATAGTAATTTTTTTTCTTTAGCATAAATAGTAATATTACATAATCATAAACGAATATTACGATTGATCTCCTGCTTTTAGAGAGCAGATGACCGCAATTAAAAATAAGTTGTATGAGAATATTACCCACATACATATCTGTGTGAAAGGTCAAATATATTATACTATCAATTTCTAAGGAACGGCACTTTTCCTGTATGAAAGGTGACTAATGTACATTTCTGTACCTTTGACAATGTGTTTGCGAAATTTCATGGTGATCGACCGAAGACTCGGTGTGACAGCGTAACAAACACTCGCATTTATAATATTGGTTAGGATTGGTGACGAACTAGTGGATGAAATTAAGTTACTTATATCTGCAATTCTGGTTTTATAGTAGGTACTCTAGTGTAGCAATACGTTTGTGCAATATTCATATAAACGAGGTACTTTGTTAGTCCAGTAGACAACCGTCTTGCGTATGAATTGTTCCGTGAATAAGTTTCCCTTACAAAGCATTTACAATTTCGCTACTAATAAAACTAGAAGAAACAGTAAGTAGGTACCTACCGAAGGATCCTCGATTTTTCTTTATGACCTAAATAGTAGGTCAGATAGTTTATATTGGCGTCTATCCAAATATTTTATCTTTCTAATGATATCTCATACACAAGGCCTTTATTACGATTTACATGACTCTAATTAATATTTTACCATGGTCTCCATAGGTCTTTGCACTTGTGTATCTATCTGTATAGTTTACGACGAGTCTAGCTTAGAGGCCTAGCTAGACAGAATAAAAAACCGAAACGCGCCATCATATTCGATTAATCTGAATAGCAAAGTGTTGAAATCGTACGATTTGATAAATAATTAATCTATTCAACGTAGTGACTGTTATGTAAGACATTGGTCTGCTATAAAGAGGCATAGCAGCGTTAGCCTAGTGGGACACCGTTAGACTGCCATGCAGAGATCTCGAGTTCGATACTTAGGCGCGCATCTCTGATTATCAAAGTTATATGAGTATTAAATAGTTAATTATAGCTCGCTTTGGCGTTAAAGGAAAACATCCGAAACTTGCACATCTAAGAGTTCTACATAATGTTCTCGGAGATATGTAAAGACTGCCAACCCGCACTGGGCCAGCGTGGTGAACTATGCCCAATACCCTTCGCACACACAGTTAATACAGAGTTGATATTATTATACCAATAAAGTTATTATATTCGTAATTAAACAAAAGTATATCTTTGAATGTGATACTGTAAAATGGCAAATTGTGTGTTTGTTAAACAAATTACCGTTTCCTACCGGATACTTTCATTCGGAACCTCTATCTAGAGTTATCCAATATAATGCCTGCTACGTGCTGGCTTTCAAACATTTTAAAATGTGCTGCCGCCGCTTGTCGATCCATTAAGAAGATTGAACGGCAGAATAAGATTAGTCTTAAAATCATATCAATTTATCGAAAATGTTATATTTACTTTGTCGGCGAAATGTAATTAGAGTTTAATAATGTAATTAATTGCATTTTCAGTGGTTATAAATAAATCCAATTTAAATAAAATACTTTCGACCTAACTCCTCAAAACATCGATAACTTTCGCGGAATCATTTAATGTCATATCTTCAGAAACACAATACATGATTATAAACAGAAACTACTCAAACGAAGTACTATCGAATTAGTGAAACCATATGATTGACACGTACGTATTGCTTACCTAATATGGGTGATTTAATCAATGTAAAGCTATAGTGGCCGGTTGTAATCCGACATCGAGTGTGCCACGTCGAGGTTCAATAGTCCATTAACATTTTTACAACGCAGCGTGTTCATCAAACAACAGATTGACTGCAAGCAGCGCACGGCGCCATGCGCCACTACAAGAACAGATATATACATATATTATTCTAGTAAAATGCCACGCAAACGACGCTAATATGTATGTTTTATCCAATTAGAACGAGAGTTGAGTGACTTAGATCGTTGGTATCGCAACCCAGATCCTGAAACTTGTTTGTGTTGTGAGGTTTATCGTTTTTTTATGTAATTGATCCAGCATTGTTGGACACGCAGACCTACCCACTGTACAAGGTTTAATTAATTTCGAAAATCCTACAAATTGTAACCCCTATTAAGATATTATTTATGAACGCTGTATATATTTGAAAAGGGGTATTGTGTTTCGTAACACCCGGGGCTTATTGCAATTGTGTTTTTATATTTTATCGTTAAGCGAGCTGAGGGTTTATGTAATAAGGGGCATATTTGTGTGAATTTTAACACATTACATGCTGATTGAAATGCCGACAAAATAATTTTAACGTACAATACGAACAAAGGGGAACAAAAAGTACCTAACTTTTTTAAAATCCTATGACGATCTAGTCATTTGCTCAAATATATTTTATGTTAATTTAGTAGTATATTTGTAGAACTAATGTACATTGAAAATGCGGACAACGAGATGGGCTAGATATATTCGCCGTGATGCATTGAGGATATGATAAAAGTCGCACGCGCCAACTATGTGAAATTTATTACTATGAATAGACAACGAAGTAATTCAATTTCTGTAATTAGTACTATAACTATGTAACAGTTCACATATGACGCAAAAGAGGTGGTGCCAGACCTATATGTCTGACCTAGTTTTCTGAGGAACATCTACGGCATAGGTTTGGCTGTATCCCAAATTTGGAAATGAAAATTCAGCGTAGAAAGTGTAAGCGATATCGTCATGTACCCGCCAGGCAGGGTGTCGACTAACGGGCCCCAGCGGCTACCTAGCTTATACATTATACTGAGGTGTACTATGTCATCAATTATTTTATTTTCCATATAAAATTACTCTTGCTGGGCAATGATATATGCTACATCTGGATGATAAAATTAACTTTTCCTGTCAACATAGTATTCAATTGCCAGATTATGTTTAACATCGTAGCTATGCATATTAAATAATCAAGAAAATATATACTACTAAAAACAACTATTTGTGAAAGTAAGTTAACCTAAAATAACGTACCTAACTTGTGTGTTTCAAAGCGAACTAAATAACTTGTCGTACTACCCGCACATCATGTACAAAAGGATGTAGACTAACGGCAGTAACTTGAAAGCGCTCTATAATACAATTTTATACGAAAAAGTAAGTAATAAAAAAGAAATACCTTTGCCGCTCCCACCGCAGTATCGATTTCCACCACCAGCGCAGTCCCACCGGCCAGCGGCCGCCACCACTCGCCACCACTCGCCGCAAGCAAAGGAAAACAAAGCAAATGAACACAACACACTCAGAACGTCCACACTATTTTATAAGCGGCCGGCGAAAACCGCATCGGTACACTTTTCGCCACAGTCAACTTTGTACGGAAACTTCAAGAACTAAAAAATAAAAGGCAGAAGCTACAGTGCGATCGTCTAGGATATTGTCCGATCAGTAATAGAGGAAATTTAACGAGTCGGACGGCGCGTACCGCGGAAAAGTTTTATATAATTTTACGTTTCCCCATTCCGTAGGCGCGCACCGGGCGGGCGAAAGTTTTCAGCGTAGCGTCAGAAGGCAAGTGTGCTTTTGTTACGCAATTCACTGCGGCGCGAGTCCGCCAGGGGGCAGCGCGCCGCTCAGTGGCGCAGTGGCGAGCATGCGCACTGCCAGTCGCCGCGCGCTCGCCCGCCGCACGTCGCCCGACGCCCGGCGCCGTCTAACGCACGCCGCACACCGCACACCACCATCAATCTTTTCTAGCTCCTCGCCGCTCATTGTTCCGTTACATACAGAACAGCTATGAACACACGCCGGGCTAATTACCACGTACACCTCTTTTACAACGTGACGTAGGGGCTTTTATAGCATGCGGCACCGTTAATGTACTATGATAAGGGCAGATTTAAACATTAACCCTCTCAGTCAGTCTGCCCCACTTTGTTGTAACCGAAAGTATCGTAGAGGAAAGTCAATAACAAAACGACTGCTGAGGTCAGGACGCTAAGACATCGCGTGAAACCACGATAATGGCAGAACAGCAGGCAAACGCTATCCCCAATCTCGTGTGAGACGCAGGTAATATTACAGCTAACCAAATAGCGCTTTAGTGCCGTGAGCTCAAATAAATACCTCCTTGCTGAAATTGGAAAGCTATAGTAAAAGTTCCCAAGTTAAAAAAGACTTGTATAATATGTCTGACAACGTAATACTTGTTACGCAATATGCTTTCACTTGTCATTTACGAAGCGTACATTCATAAAATATTTAACAGTATTTTGACTTTGATACAGAAATAAAAGAAAATGATGTAGATAGTACGCTTAAAAAGATATTACGATGTTGGTTTTCTGTGAATTAAGTAAACGGTTTTTACAGTTTCTTTATTATTTTGATATTCTACATTAGATATTTGTGGGCTACATGATGATCTCTCAACTACTTCGGAACTATTGGTACTCAGATGTTGATTGAAGTTTTGGGTTGCTTCCTAACACAATTCTAGCTTTTAACAGGGCTGGCAACTATAAATAGACAATACTAGTTAGCACTTCCGTACGAATTTTGCTGTTAGGTACATTATATAAGGACTGCATATCACCTTATGATGAGACACAAACTACAAACAACGCTAAACTATGATACAAATATATTATATTATATAATGTTACGTTCACAGTTGCTCCAATGCAAATATTTGAACAATTTCTTCTCTTAATATGGCACACAAATATATCGTGTCCTGGGTTAACATTGGATATTTTCTCGATCATTTGTGACCGACACGGCACTCAATGTGTTTATAGTTTTTCCCTTTGACTCTTAGAATTTACGTAGATATTTATATAAAATATGAAGAGTCTTCGAGTTTAGTTCTCAATTATACTTATTTTATCCGATATCAGTACCATTTTATATTCAGTTCATTTTCCTTGTTATATAGTATACAAATAGGTTAGAAAACGAAAAGTAAGTGTTCTGTTTACAAAGACTGGTTTCCATAACGGAAAGCGCAAAGCCGGCCAACTCGCATTCATTCTGAAATTGGCTTCGAATGTGGAAGAGTGTTAGGAATATAACTTTGGAATAGTGTAGAAGTAGCGACACTTAAACTGTAGTTACCTCCTTGTAGATCTTGTAGATGTTTAGATTTATTCTGCAAAATGCAGGCTAGGAGTATTTAAGATAGGTATTTAACGTGAGAAGGTTCTCTTCATGTACGGTATTACTATCATAATTTAGAAACGCCAATACTGGATTAGTTGCATCATTCTCCCTCTAGAGGCGTTACTTGTACGACTACAATAAAAACGGTGTATTGTTTTTTAAAGCTGGCCGCAAACATTTGATAGCTTTGTATCTATCTTGATTATAACTTCTTACGAGAAAATTTGCATACATCTATCTTTTGTTCGGTCAATAATTGTTTTTCCGGGTAGGTAATGTAAATGGATAGTATTAAGTACGTTTAGGTACTTTTTTATATGAGTGGATAACATTATATAAGCGTATTTAAAAGAATAGAATTGTTAATTTTAAAATAGATGATGAAATACTAGCAACATTTTTAATCCATTTCATCAATTAGTAAAAGACATTTTATTTGTAGGCACTTGTGGACAAATTAAATGCATTTTTAGGGGAGCCACTATAAAAGCTTTTAATTTGACTACACGATTAGTATTTTCATTGCGATTAGATAACTCTTTCCCTATTTTTACTCGGTTTTCAGTCTTCAACGAATAGGGAAAATGGACCTGTTTTTATTTGCTTCTCGAGAGTAGAGTTCTTATACTGTTTATAAGGTAGGTACTTTGCTGATAACCATTCTTATGTTATATTATTATGTTTACTTATTATCACATATACAAAAGCTGAATAGCAGAAATATAAAAAAATATCTTTAAAACATAATTATTAGAAATTATTTATGGGGCACCTTGGTTTGTACCTTACAAACCAAGGTGCCCAGGTGGTCACAGAAAAATTATCTACGGGGGGCACCGTAGATAATTTGTCTAAAATAAATTCTGTGAGATAAAAGAATACCACAAATTATATTTTTCAAATGTTCGTTAAGGAAGCTTCCGTATAGAAGAACCTTTAGGCACAGTAAATATATAAGCTAAAATTATATATTTACTGTGCTTTAGGTATATTATATAAAAGCAAGAGATAGCCATTCGTGGGCGTTAGCGTTACAGTAACTCCCACCATACGATAGCAAGATTGCTTTACAACGTGAAATGCTATCAGAATGCGCGAGTGGAGATTTAAATCTTTGAATACGAGAACCACCGACTTATCTGTAAAAGATACCTCCCCTAGGAAAGAAAAATAATAATTGATGGTCATAGTGATTCAGGTCCTACCTACTTACCTACGCCTAAGAAGTGGCGGCGTCAATGCATTCTGATTTTGGCAAACAGCATAGGTATAATATTTTTAATGTCTTTTCCTCCGTAGGTATGATTTAATTATTGAAGTTGACTAGTAGTCAGTAGAAAATAATGGTATATATTGGTGAATTCGCGAAGTATGTGCTCTACGGAAATTTTTACTACCGCAGCTATCGGCAATCGTAGCTGCCGTAGCGACTGAAGGTATGTTCGTAGCAGTTAGATGCAAGAAATGTAAAACATAGTATTACTAATCGTTTAGCTGTGGCATTATTGTATGTGTGTACGTTAAATCTCAAGTCAAAGTATTTATAGTAGGTCAACTCAATAGATCCATGATGTTGAACTAATAATTTACTTTCATTAATGAATGTGCCTAATAGCTTGTGCAAATATGCACTCTAAACACTGATTGCAGAACGAAGTTACTAGGCATCAAAAACCAAAAGGAATTAGTTTTTTTGAACATTTCTCCATGAGATATCTTTTTAATTTTTATTGATTTTTATCAAGCTTAATTTAATCCATGTTTCGTATGTTTAAATCTATACTTAGATAATGAAAAGCAAATATTTGATTTTTCGTTTGTTTGTAATTATTTAACTCTCTAAGCCATATTACCTAACACCAAGCAACATAGGGTACCTATATTTTATTAAAAAAGTACGGTTACACCAAACCTAACCTACTTTTACACGAGCGGAGCCGCGGGCAGAAGCTAGTACTTAGTAGCTATAAAGACTGAATAGCTAAATCTTAAGGTAAAAATATACCATATTTTTTCTTACCTTATGATGTTGCTCATGCTTTGGCGAGGTCCAAGAAGATTCCAATTGTATGCATTCCATTATCTAAGTTAGGAGTTATATGGTTAGTTGTTGAAACGTATTACTGGTCGATCGTTGTGGTCTACATCCAAACTGTCTGTCCAATAAGCCTCCTCCAACGTACATAAACCGGTCTTGAGCCACCCGCAATTTTGTTTATCCTAACTAATATTATAAATGCGAATGAGAGTTTGTTTATTATGTTTTAACTACTCGACCGATCATTATGAAATTTCGCATACACGTTGTCAAGGAAACACAAAAGGACATATGGTATCTACTATCTACCTTTTATCCAAAAAAGTACTGTTACTAATTTAACCTACTTTTACGCGAGCGAAGCCGCGGGCAGAAGCTAGTACTCAGTAGCTATAGAGACTGAATAGCTAGATCTTAAGGTAAAGATATACCATATTTTTTCTTACCTCATGATGTTGTACCTACCTATAAGGTGTTTGCCTAGTTGTTTGATTCCTAACAAAGAAATTATAATTGATAAGACTTATTAATATTAGTAAAAATTAATGAGAAATAGTGATTATGTAAATTAGTTCGACGAATTTTTAGTTCTTCGTCATATTTCAATATTTGTGATTTATATTGTCGATGTACTTAAAATATAATGTACTAGATGTTCCCGCGGTTTCACCCGCGTTTATCGTTACTGCGACGCCCCCGTGGGTCGTAGCGTGATGTTATATATCCTATAGCCTTCCTCGATAAATAGGCTATCCAACACTAAAAGAATTTTTCAAATTGAACCAGTAGTAATCACGCAGAATAAACCAGGAGAAACATCGTTTGTACTACATATGTCTGTAATGGGTAATTATTTTGCTGCAATGTTATTTTAAAACTGCGATATCTCCTAAGATATTCATTGAAATCGAATGATGTAAAGGGCAATTTTGTTTTAAATTAAATACTTGTGATGAATAACGTATTTATTTGGATAAGGATTAATATCATGTTTATAAAAATACCCTCGCAAATAATGCATTATTTTAGAACAAATTTCGTTAGCATAAAAATGGTTATAGTGAGCCAACCTTAAAAGATAGACATATGCTGTCGCGGACTTTTTTTTAGAACTTTTAAAGGGGAACAATTCTGTCATACATTATTTTTGCGAAACTTTAACTGTTTACGCAGCGCACGCAGCGGAAGCTCTCAAAAGGAAAAAATTACCTCCGATTTTGAAACATTCTTTATTGGTGCTCCGCTCCTATTGATCTTAGCGTGATGATATATAGCCTATAGCCTTCCTCGATAAATGGGCTATCTAACACTGAAAGAATTTTTCAAATCGGACCAGTAGTTCCTGAGATTAGCGCGTTCAAGTAAACAAACAAACAAATAAACAAACAAACTCTTCAGCTTTATAATATTAGTATAGATAGTATAGATTCCATACAAGTGTGTATTAATTTCACTTTAAATTAATATAAAAATAAAGGCTTTTATGTACCTAATTATTTGTTTACTTCTATATCAGTTGGCATAACATAATGTTTATTGTTACCTCTTTTGTTAATAATTACCTCAAAACTATTAATGTTAGCACTGAACGTAAGGTTTATAACTGTTATAAGTAATAACTGACTGTTTTGAAAAATACATTCTATTTGAAAAATCATTTCATTAATGTTTGATAAATATTCATAGCATGACACCTAAATAATTAAAGTAACATAAAAATCTAGTCCAGATATGGAATCATTCCGAAGCCACAGCTTTATCAAAAATTCAAAATTTTGTAAATTGTAGCTTTAGTCTCCCCTATAACCTATCTACCCATAGTGTGGCGATGCAAGGTAACGTACCTACCTACCTACCTATAAACTTAAGGAATACGAATTAAAAGGAATACAACAAGAAGATTAAAATGAAAGATACAATATAGCTGGCATGCAAAATTTGAAAATGGAAGTATTACGCTTGCAACGTTAGTATCGTGCTTATAGGGCATCGCTCGTAGCGTTCACTCTAGGACTCCATTAATTTCTACTTCAATACTTAATCAATGGGATTGTGTGCATATATTGTGCCAAATTAATATTAAATTTAATATTAACTGGGTATAGATAATATATCTATGTAGATTAGTTGAATTTAGGTATATTTTTTAAAGGTAGAGGTTTTGTACTTGGGCACTAAGAAAAGAAATGCAACATGTAAGTGAATAGTTAACAAGGTTCATGGTAAAAGAGATTAGAAAGTTTATGGTTTATAAACACTAGAAATAAACATAATTTTGTCCATATCATCGTTTACATGAAGTTTACAATAATTCCTTTGCGGGACTCGGTAGTTATATGATTTATCAATAAACTACTTATTGATATTAGGTATAAATTTACCGTCACTCAAATTTTAAAATGCTGTTAGTTATCAGCTTATACGGAAGGACTATTATTCAATCAATGACTACTTAAGATAAAAACTTATGGAAGTAGTTGTTTGTTTCATACAGGATTTAAACATCGGCCTCGATGGCGCTGGCATAGTGGTTAGTGTAACCGACTGCCACGCCTGAGGTCACGGGTTCGATTTCCGCACAAGTCAAACATTTGTGTGCATGAACATGGATGTTTGTCTTGGTCTGGGTGTTTCTATGTATAATATGTATGTATTTACAAAAAAAAAGTATGTGTGTATGTTTATCCATTGTCTAGTACCTATAGTACAAGCTCTGCTTTGGGCTAGATGGTGTTGTGTGTACGTAATAGAATATTATTATTACTAGCTGGTACCTGCGACTTCGTCCGCGTAGATTTTAACTAACAAGTGTTTGTCGCCGCGGAACTCAACTATATTTCTCTGCCCAAGTTACTTAAATGGCGTAGTTTTTATAGTGTAAAGCTAGATAATAGCATGGCTTACTCAAAAACAACATTTAAATATGCCTCATTAGATTACACGCTGTCACAGAATGCGTAAGAAAAATAAAGATTTACAGCTCCTCTCCCGTAGGTGATAGCGTGATAATATGTAGTCTATATGTTGACCCGATCTGTTAGTAATATTCATGCAAAATTTGAAGTAAATCCATGCAGTACTTTTTGAGTTTAGCCCGGACATACATACAGTCAAACAGACAAAAATTCTAAAAACTATATTTTTGGCTTTGATATCGATTGTAGATCACGCCCAAGTATTCATTAAAAAAATTATTCAATGTACAGTTTTGACTTTCCTACGATTTTATTGTATGTATAGATAATATTATTATATTATTGTATCTATAATATTAGTCAATTTAGTTATGTAAAGGTACCTACTTCGTGATTATTTTGTGATGTTAAAGTTAAAGTATCTTTCTTTTATTTTATACAGACATTGTAAGTATGTTTTTTTTTCATGGAAGTAATATATGGCATAATGATTGCCACACCTTGTACATAAATGAGTTATAAAATTCTAAAATTTTAATTTGAACATTTGATGGCGATTTAGGTGTGTCTGTGAGGTTCTTGCAAGTAATTTCTCATAGGCTTACCCTTCTGCTTAAACCTAGCAACTAACATGTAAATTCAGTAAATTAAAAAAACTCAATAACACCTTCGACGTTCAGAAGTGTTACTTTGTGACCTAAATGAATAAATGATTTTTGACTTTGACTTTACCAACGTTTACCTAAAGTATATTGTGTTCCTACGTGACTCAAATATTATCAGGCATGTACCTAAAATTACTAACGATAATTAAAATAGACCATCAATCGATATGTCGCGACGTTGCTAGACTAAATCAGTTTTAGAAGTCCGTAGTTAGTGACCGACTAATAAAATAAATAATTATTATGTCAGCCGCCCTATTTAACAACTGTTCCATTTTTGGGCGTAGACCTCTTCTCAATACGAAAAGGTAAGTCTGTAGACCACCAGGCTAGCCTAGTGCGTGTTGGCAGACTTTCAACATATTCGAGAACATTATAGAAAATTCTTTTAAAATTACCGTGAGGACCCTTACATAGGTATATACCTATGTAGGGGTCCTCACGGTTTATTCAGTCATTTCTAAAGCAGTTAAAGTGAGCAATAATTTAGTGAGGTATTTAGGTAAATACAGTATGATCAACTCTATATACCTATTCAATACGCACATAACTAGGTAAAGTCAAGTCATGAAGAGGTGTGTGCCTTTGTATTATGTTAGGCAACAACAAGGCTAACGCTGATATTTTGTTTCATCATCTCAGCCGAAAGACGTCTACTGCTGGACATAATAATAATAAAAATAATAAACTCCTCTCGGACAGTCGTTATCTCCTCATGAGACTAACGCGATACTGGAGGGCATAATATACTAGCTTTTAAACTACCACCTTCGCCTTGTGATATAAACAAAAAATGTATCACCAGGTTAAATAAAAGCGCACAAACCGCAGGGCAGCTTGTGGCGAGCTGAATGTGAGTGCCGACACTGCGGTCCTGAATGCCTCAGAGAGTCGATGAGGGCCTCGTCCCCAGCTTGCTGTTACTGGTTGGCTGGGGTGGAACTTTAAGAGCGCCCGTAGGACTCTCAACTCTGGCTTGCCTTGATCGGGTCAGAGGGGGGCCCCCCAGAGCTACATGCTTGGGGGTGGAAGTGTCATTTTCAAGGGCATAACTACGGGGAAAACCACTCCGGATCTCCGTTTTCACGAGACCAGTGATGGTGAAACCGGCGCCGCACCGTTCGACACCCCTAGCCGCTCGCACCGGTGTTGCCCTCTGCTGCTGGCTTGTATGCCTATCGTGGCTATTCAGGGGGCCCATCTAATGAGTTGGCGAGTCACCGACTGTCCATTCAATTGATGCTATTAGAGTATTCAGGGCAGCATCGTTTTATCATCCATAGTTACCAATATACCAGTCCATCAAACACCCATACACATACCCCAAATATTAGAATCCATACGTAGCAATAGTCCTACGCCTGCTACGGCTAGTGCCGCTGTAGGTGTTCCATCCAACCTTTGATTAAAACTCTCGAAGGGTCTCTTCACGTTGGACCCATGTCTCCGTGTAAGCCTCCCAAAGGGCCGGGTATTTTCCTAATGTATTAGGAATATACCCGTGAAAAAGAAACAAATAATAATAAATTTTTATTCAATAAATAAGTCTTTACAAAACACATTACAGGCTACTTATTGTATTAAATTCACATTAAAACTATATTTAATCTAAAGGAAAACATTTGAAATTTAAATATTGGACACAAAAAGTCTTATTATAAAGTTTGTTTTACATTTTATTACCTGAATTAGGTCAGAGACCTGTGTTTCAGGCTGTTTCTAATATTACATTGTTATTCTATTGTTAATAAAGTAAGGGTCTACAAAAAAATACATGTACTGCAAACATATATACGTAGTTAAGTATACCTAAAATAGTTTTAAACAATAACAATTATAAATGAAAATTGCTTAAACAATAAGAAATTATTTTAAAACTACTAGCAATTCTCTCTGTATCTGAATACGTAAGCGTTTTTAGGTACTTTGTTAAAACTATATGACATTGATTATGATTAATGCTAAATATATCTAATAACTTATTTAGTTTATTGTACAAAAAAGGCCCTAAGAATAAGAAAAATTTCTTCATGTAAACATGCTTAGTTTGGCAACTTTCACAAACTAAGACTTTCCTTCTTTTGTTCGTAGGTAAAAAAGGTAGTAGCGTATGTTGTTTAAGGACAGTGTGCAGGATAAATAGTTGACGGACAGTTAAAATGTTAGTGGATTGGTATAGTTCATAGGAAGGGAAGATGAAAGGGCGGAATGTGGCTACCTATAAGATGGCTCTTTGCGCACGTTCTAATGGCAATAATATTGTTTTCGATGCTCCATCCCACGATGTTACACAATAGGTTATGATTGATTGGCATAATGCTAAATACACCTGTTTTAGTAATTTAAATTTTGGTTTTTTTCAAAGGATTCAAACTAAGATATGAAATTCATTAGAACTATAAATGAGCCTTCGAGCAGATTCTATTTGAATTCCTGGAATTCCAAATCATGTTAGTAAGAATAGTAGTTATCTGGGCACCACCATATTTAAAATTCACACTAAGTTTACAAGAAATCTTGCTTTACTTATGGGGACAAATTTCATGACACCATATTTAGGTATTTATTCGATTGGTTATTAAGTTTTGAAATTATTTAAATAGGCTTCAGCGATATCCATAATATGTATCTATTGTTTGCCGACAAAGTAGAAGTAAAAATCAATGTGCTGGTAACAACAGTTAGTCACTAGGTACTTTAATTAGGTCGTTTCATCATCTACTAGTGGTTGACATCTTATGCCCTCTTCGTTTATTAGGGATCGACACTCGATAATCTTTTTCCTTACGTGGTTGAATTTAAATACTATTATGTACCTACCTACCTATCTTTATTGATAGGACTTATAACTATCTACTTACTCGTAGTTGCTATCGTGACTTTAATTATCATAACTGCTTCAAACATTGTAGACAAATGATAATAATTGCGGTTTGCAGCAGACTAGGGCCTTAGGTACCTACTACCACATCTCAAAACATTGTAATCGTGCATGCAATATGCGCCAGAATGAGATAGTAGGTACGTTACGGAGTGTATAGCATTGTCTCGCTCTTGCGCATGCAATGACGATGGTTTGAGATATGGAGTTAAAGCTGTGTCATATCAGCATAGCATTAAAATTGTAGCTATAAGTACTTACAGTAACTAGGCACCTATGTGATTTTATACAATTCAACTTAGAGACTTAGATAAATGTTTTTTGTAATTTGAATATATCCATACGTAACAGTAACCTTCGTGCATGACTTTGAAATATAATACAAATAGTTTTTCTTCACTTTGGTAAGTCATTAGGTAATTTAACTATCTCGTTCGTGACGCAGCGGCGACGGCAGTGACAGTGTAAATCGATTGGTTAAACTACTTTACTACCATCTATTAATGTTTGCGAGAGCATTTACGGCAAGCTCTGGTGTTTCCCGGCTGTTATCTATAGAGATAACAGCCAGGAAACACCAGAGCTTGCCGTAATTGCTGATCTGATCCGCACCCAGTTTTCTGACTGTAGACATAAGTCTACAATCAGAAAACTGGGTGCGGATCTGTCCGTGCCTACAAAATAGATAAATATCATGAGTTCATGACCATAGGACATATTTTATTGTATCGAAGCCAATGGCTTAAATTCTATGTAAGTTTCTACGTAGAACTTACATACTACTTGTAATTTAGGATGTCTTGTAACAATGCCTAAAGGCGCGATTCCATTAGGCCAGTTACTTGCATGCAAGTTGCAAATTGCATAAAACTTCTGCAAACCTGCATACGAGTTACAACTTGTATGGGATAGTTTGAACTTGTACATTTTTTATGCAAGTGACCTGCAAATTGATCGCGGAAACGTTAGTTGCACGTTTCGAATATTCGAACGTGTGACGTGTACGCACATGATGGGTGCGTTCCACTTAGCGTTCACAACGCCTAAGATGCTCCTTTAGCCGTTCCACATGACGACTGCGATCGTTGTGGTCGCGGCGAAAACATCACTCATGACGTCATGACTCACGCTCACGTAAAGCTCACGACATCCTGAGAGCTGGGTCATCGTGAGCGTTGAGAAAATTAGCGCCAATTTAAAAAATATAAAGTACCTAAGATGGTGACTACGAAAATATAACTTTATTTGATGCGACTTTGACGAAACGATGAATAACTTAAATATGTAAAAATTTTATAATCTGTGTTTCAGCTGTCAGTCTTTTGAATTCTTTATCAGAGTAACGATTAATTACATTATGTAAATCGTAAATAGGTGGTCTAAGTTTACGTTTTTCACTATTTTGTAGAATGGTATTCTACTCTAATGGTACTTATTTGAACTGGATGAACTAGTACCTACTTTCTGGAGCATTATTGTGATGCACTACCAAATATCCTACTTTTGCGGTAAAATACGTTTTGAATATAGGTACCTATTTGAATGTAAATTAATGAAATACTCCACAAAATTCTGAAATACTAGATTTTGCCCGCGGTTTCGCTCGCACTAATGTAGATTTATGTTAAAATAGATTTTTAGTAGCCTATATGTTATTCCGATGAATAAACAATAATACTGTAAAGTTTCATCAAAATCTGTTCAGTAGTTATTGCGAGAAAAAGTAACAAACATCTATCCATCCTCACAAACTTTCACATTTATAATATTAGTAGGATATTACATATTTTTTTAAAATAAATCCAATTAACCAATAACTATAAGAGTTTATTGGTCAGACTTACAAATTGTAACCTTACAACTTTAACTCTTTTAGGTTTCGCTTATTTTTCTAATTTGCCATTTGTATTATTTACGTCAACGCTCAAAACACTCCATTATCCGTTCCACTTGAGTTTACAATTGTAACGCTCGGAAGAAAGTGGAACGGGAAAAGCCGTGGTCATGAGCGTGAGTGTCGTGAGCGATAAGTGGAACGAACCCGATATCTATCGCTGTACAAATTATCGAAACATAATTTGTCTGTTAGGTGGGTGTTTTTTATACATCAATAGTGGGCGCACGAGAAAATAACCATTTTTTTGTGGGGCTCGTCCTCCACCTACGATGGCCAAGTCAATTGTTGAACATCTCCACTTGTATGCAAGTGAAACCTGCATGCAATTTGCAAACTCTCGAAAACATGTTTCCAATGCAAGCAAATTGTACGCAAATGTGACGTCATACTTGCATGCAAGAGTTGCCTAATGGAATCGCGCTCTTAAATAAGGAGATAAGTTTGAAACGTCTTTAATTTGTGCATTGACAAATACAGAGGTACCTATTTTAACTAAATATACCTAATATCTATAGCTAAGTAGAAGTTTTTTCAATTAGCAAAGTAGACGGCAATTGTCTGCCCTGCGATTGCGTGGGAACTAAAACAGCTGGCTAAAAGTTGGTGTAGGTACCTAATAAAACTAAACCTTTGCATATTCCTTCTGGGACATATAGGCGAGAATCTATGTTTGTCTGTGGCCGTTATTACTAATCTTGTTTAAGGCGCTAAAATTTCAATCAATATAGGTTAGGTACGTTGGCATTTGCATGTTGTGTGTGATGGTATCTATGTAGTTAGGTAGGCAGATGCCTAGATAAGTTTTTTATTATTTATTTACATCAAATATAACGACTTGCGCCAATTCCATTATTTAATAATATAATATAAATTTAAAATATAGCATCCACCCATTCTGCTCACAGTTACATTACATTCTAATAATAATACTTTCCATTCACCCGCAAAAATATCAACTTCTGGGTTAAAGTCCAAGAGAGCGTTAAGCTGCTTTAGTGACCGAGGTATGGGTGAGTTACAGCGTGCCACAGTACCTACGGCACGCTTTGCTTTCTACCACGACAATAGTTGTTAGGCACAAACAATCTGCAACATTTGTCGTGAAGAATCGGTGTCTCGATCATACCCTTTAAAATTTTGCAGGTTCCAACCATCTGATCGTATGATCGCCTCATCTAATGACTAATGAGTTACAACCTAAACAACCCAACAAAAATTTTGTAGGATACAAACAGGGGTAGAAACCATACAATTTCTTATAAATAAATCTTAGAAAACCTTCTGGACTTTTTGCAACATAAGGGCATACTGCTTTTGATATGGATTCCACACAACCGCGCTGGACTCAAGTTTACTGCAGACTAATGCATAAAAAACGAGTTTAATAACATGGATGCTGTGGAATTCACGACAGTTTCTCAAAATGAATCCGAGGCGACTAAAAGATTCCTTAGCAACTGACGAAATTAATATGCTCATGAAAGTGAGCTTTTGGTCAAATATGACTCCCAAATCTTTCATAGTAATTTAAAAATTAAATAAATAAGTACTAGCCTACATAATAAAGCGAGCCCTGTAGTAAGCCCCGACACTTGTCGGCGTACGGTGCTGAAATATTTATCGTTATCGAACGCGTCCTGGAATAGGTGAACGCCTGTCACTTGTTCCATGTGAACATACGTTAAGACATGCAATACTGACAGCACCAATAATTTATGTTGACGTGCGTACCTATATAAGTGGTGAACCTGTGTCCACGTTCTGTATAATTGATTATATACCTACTTATTTTGAATAATTATACCTATCTACCTACGGAAATTTGGATGACAAGGTGGACAGACATTTGATTGTGGGGCAACCGGGTGATATGACTGACACAGATTTTATCCAATTAATTTATATTTCTGTTTTGGGTAAACGACATGAATAAGTTAATAAGCTATAGCTAATTCAGGTTACCTTGAAATTTAGTAGTCAGCAAGGTAAGTTTCGACACACTTGCCAAGTATCTCTAGAGGCAGCTGCTCCCCCCCACCCTAGAGATTCTAAAAAAGTTGCCAAATGTAAAGCAACCAAAGTCCTACTAAGTCTTTGACTTGACTTGCTTGATCGATCATTCCGAAATGTACGTCGAAACTCGAATGAATTCACCAATTCCATTCCTAATATTCCGTACCTACGCTCAACTACGCTCTGCTCTATGTTATGCCACGGAAAAAGGGTTGAAAATTTTGATCGCTCTTCCGTGCACAACGTGTTCGGTAGAGCGATCGTTTAGCAGCCTCAGGAGACTAAAAACCTGGCTAAGAAGCACTATGGGTGAAAATCGCCTCAATGGTCTGGCCATGATGAGTGTGCACAGAAAAATAATTATAGGTACAAGATTTTCATAATAAAGTGCTCGAAAAGTTTTCAAAAAGCCCCCGAAGATTTTTTATTTAACTAATCGAAAGAATAATTTTTGTTGACCACTATAATATTAAAATCTGGTAATTACAAAAAAAAATACACTGTATATTCAAATTCAAACTC
The DNA here is from genome assembly GCA_963564715.1 of Catocala sponsa. Lineage (NCBI taxonomy): Eukaryota > Metazoa > Arthropoda > Insecta > Lepidoptera > Erebidae > Catocala > Catocala sponsa. The sequence continues at coordinate 14,604,540 of OY751334.1, read as the reverse complement.
CCAAATTATTTTTATTCTATTTTTCTAATAAATTTAATGTAATAACTTATTTATAAGTTTATTTATTGTACAGTCAAAAACTCGTGAAGCTTTATACGTTGGGCTCTACCATTATTATTACAATCGCTGTAGATGTAAGGCTCGTACTACAAGTGAAAAGCTTCATGTGCTCTCGACTTTATCTAATTCATACTTTTCTCATTCTCCATATCAACTTGTCCCCCCTTGGACCATCGGCTGGCGACGCTCTTGACACTTGCGACATTATAACTTGCTTTATCCTTCAAAATTATAATATAGGTTAGTCTTTGTAGCAGTCATAGATAAAGTATATTTGATTTAATTAGTTTAGAAACAGAATTATCATTAGGATTTTCTATTCATAAAATAGGATTGATCAAAGTTTATTGTACAAGCGACATAATATGTTGTTTACCGTACCTATCCATCTACCTACTAAAGTGTTATAGCTATCGTCTGGTCATTCTATGGAGAAGGTTTATAGATATGTATATTTTAGTTTTAAATACTATCATGCATGGTAAATAAGTTATGTTGGACTCTCATATGCGTTTACTATATTATTTTAACTTTCTTAATATTAGACTAATGAGGAGGTAGGTTAAATTAAATTAGCAACGAAATATACCTACTTTTCTACTGCAATTAAAAGTGGTCTAATGTTGTCTCTCGTGTACCTATATAGTTGTATGGTCTATCTATTGGTTAAATTAAACCGAAACAATCCCAATGTTGATATTGTGTGGCGCTGCAATACCTATGCTTGTTTGTACACGCTATAAGCTGTCTATAGCTTTTATAATAACCCATTAACCTAGCTTTGTATTAATTTTCAACAGATATAGATACTTTGTTTAAAAACGGAAAAGCCACATCTGGTAGGCACCTACCTACTTGCACAATTGATTCAATTTATTTTCAGTGGTTTGGCAGGCTAACTAGTCTGACTATTGCTAAAGACAAACTCAACTGACACTTTAGTGTGACCTTATAATAACAATACTAAACTAGTAAGCAATAACAGGGGTGAATTATCTATTCTTAGACGGCGTCCTTCAAACAAGACCTAGGTACCTACGTACCCAAGAAATATGTATGTAGAACATGTAATCAATGAAAGTCCATTTTATTTACACACTTTATTGAATTAACATAATGAAAACAAACATTAATATCATATTGAAATTAACCTCAATGACAGTATACTGTAACCGTAAGTACAACATTTATATTCATAACATTTAATCAATTCAATTCACAAAACGATTAGATATGTATATAATTACAGTGATATTCGAAAGATATGACGATAATGTGAGAACATCTAGCGTGTGATGTAAGAAAGTAAATTGAGATTATGCACTTTAATTCTTGCATTTTCAATATAAATGGGTGTGAAAACGTAAGTTGTTTACATAGACGTGATACTAACGTGCACAGACCTTAATTATATTGATTTAATAATACAGTCACTATATACTCGAATCTAGGCGACACTCCGGCACATTAATGTCTAGTGAAACTTACCGCACAACCAATATTTATTACTAGAATTAAGCTCTCTCACTCATAAGTCATAACACTTGAATATTCTCGCAACTTCACCTTAGAGCGTTATAGATATGTTCAAACAATCAATCAATCAATAAATTGATTTTTATAGCGAAGCGATTGTTTCTCTTCGCTTAATGTTCACTTAGTAGATGCCGTAATGTCGCCTGACACTTGTGTGCATTTTAAAGCTAACTTTATATCAGATAACAAATTCTGTATGACACTGAAATGTACCTACGTTACAGCCAGTTGCCTATCATATTGACATAGACGGACGATTAAGGTTTCAATCAGATTGTTATTCGGAAATACCAAGCGTCAATCAATAGTCATGGCAGTGACTGTAACAGTATACTTAATTAATAGGTATCCAAACATGTCGAACGAATAGACTTTTTAATGTTAACTAATCAAAGTGAATACAAAAATTAAATGCTTATTGAAGTAACAGCAGTGAAACAAAAACATCACATATTTTTGTTGCATTTTTGATATTACAATTCTTAACTATACTCAGTCAATAATTTACTATTAACTTTAATACTAAACGTGTCGAAACTGAGAAATCAACATACCCTATGCATATACACAATAAGACAGAAAATTGTTAGCAAATCTACACTGATCATTTCGGAAACACACGTCGAGTGTGCTCGTATACATTGTAGACTATGCCTTATAAAATTCATAATAATATTATTCATATATTGCGAGTTGAAGAACGTAACATATAAATGATAACTCACATATATAACACGCATCTTATTGTTCTGTGAATACTTAAAGTAATCATTTGAAATATATAGATATAATTTATTAGCATTCGGATACATACATTTGAACTATACAACTGTGTAGATAAAGTGAACATATATAATGAAATTATCTGAATCCTTATTTACCCTGGTTCACTACTGTATTATTATAAAGATGAATATTCTGTAGATCTAATTTAATCGTAGTGTACCTAGAAAGGGATTGAAGCGAATATAATATTATTGGATATTGTATATGCATAATAAATTACACAACCCTTTTTACCCAATCGTCTCAAACCTGTATATGTGGGATATAGATTTATTAAGATGTAGCAAAATATTCTTATGTATATAATAGTGCTCCAATGTCACCAATTAAACTCGCGAACGAAGTGGTCTGCATTTACGCATTTTATTTAAAATATTTTAATATAAATGTAGTAATCTCAAATGTTAATATTATGCATTAACCGTAAAATTCAAGAAAGGGATTCTCGAAAACGGTGCAATAAGAACTTCAAATACATGTGCTAACACGAAAATTGTAAAGAAATTCACTATTACATTTATAAATATTTGCTAAGATTGAATTTAATTACACTATTATACAGCGCAGTCTGACCCTGTCAATAAAGGCTAATATAATTTAATAACACGATACAAAAAAGTACGTACACGTCACACGACATCTTACGGTGACAAATTATTTGCAAAATCAAATGCTAAGAACAAAAGGCACCAACTTTTAGTTAAGTGTCTAGAACACGCGCACTAGTTACGTAGCGAGTCATAACTTATAACTCACGCCAAGTGTTCGGTAAATAATAGTGTAGTATAGACTTTGAACTAACATAAATACTATACTCTGTCCATCCGTTTTTCTTTTTGACAGTTCGAAATTAGTGACGCCCTCACACGTTACCTATTCGATTTGAAATAATAATAGATTTTATTTAAGAACTTTCAATCGATTTAATGCATCAACATATTTTTAGTATAAATATTAAGTATTCGTTTATTAGGTTTTTTTTAATTATAGATGAAATAAATAAATATATAAATAATAATTCATTAAAATATTGATACTTATAAATAATATAACGAACTTAAATTCCAAGATTTTAGACTTAATTCCTTGCAAATAATTAATCATGGAGTCATAGTTACTATTTTTATTTTCTTTTTTTTTATTAAGTTTACTTACATAAAGTCAATTTTTTTTTCATACTATGTATTTATCTTATTTCAAGACCTGTTTTATAGTCTGTGGTTGTTTGTTATGCACAGGGCACTTCACTAAGTGGGCGTTACCCGTCAATAAAGTACGACATTATGTATTGTAGGACATTATTCCGGAAAAAAAACGGTAGTTCATAGGCGTGAGCTGTCAAAAAGAAAATAAACGAATGGATAGAGTATCAGTATAATAGCTCACGCTCCTCCCATAAGAATTATCGTGACTGTTCAAAGTGTCCGTATAGATGCAACAAGTAACCATACTGTAATTTACTGATTATCGTGATATCACCGTGGACATTTGTAACAAATTCAACTAACTATATACGTGCAGTCACAAAATTCTGTACCAGCTATCTTATAACCAAAAAGAAAAGATGTTATAGAGCATGATACGTATTCGATAAAGAAATATAAGCAAACATCTTAAACAATTATTATTGATAAGTAACAAATTGATTTGTAAATATGTCATTATTATTTATATAATTATAATTAGTAACATAACGAGTGACGTATCCTGCTCATAACATATTTGGTGAGACCCTTAAACAAGTACAATTATGATAATAAACGAATTACTTCTGTGTATTTTACACACACAAAATTATTATAATATTGCTTATACAACAACAAAAACAAACTAAATATAATTTCAAAGCCTAGCTTATAATTAACATTGAGAAAATTGAGCAAATAAAAATAACAATAACAATACGAATGATAAAATTTGCTCTATATAATGAGTATAATAAAGATAATATCGATTTTCGTGTATACAATACGTTATAACTGAACGTAATAATACAATGACATAATAATAAATTAACACTAATTATTATTATTTACTAATAATTTTAAATTGCATTGTACTAATTTTTAATAATATCATTGACAACACCGATGACTTACTAGATACTTGTTTATCAGAAAGCATTTGCGTTACAATTGCCTTTGTCAAAATTAGTTTACATAAATTGTTCATTTCCATTCGACCGGTGGCCCCGTGGTCGGTGCCGCGGTGTTCATTTTCACTGTCACGTGAACTAAAAAGCGTGCACTATTCACTACTACCTGCATTTCTATTCCGATAATGCATGTACAACACTCTGACGTAGCATTTGCACAAAAGTGCAACCCCAAACGTTAATCACAGCTATGAAATCTCTTCTCTTTAGTAAATTACTATTTTTTTTTTCAAAATTATCTTTTCACAAAGTTATACTTATAGATTAATTCTATTTTACCTGTGTGGTACTTATTTTACAAAGCTCTATACATTGTCTTAATTGCAATTTAATAGACTATAAATAATTGATTTTATCAAAAATTTTATTGCTACGTTAATTATCTTTAAGCAAGACCACACAAAAAATAGTTAAACCTTTCAGAGATGCAAACAAAAATAAATAAACTTTGTATGTTTCATATAACGCAAACACACCAATACAAAAACGTAATTTTGACTAGCATTTATAAAATTTAATAATTTTCTAGTTTCAGAACAATTTGACTAGCATATCGACCGACGTTTTAATGAAATACGAACTAATTGTTCAATACTATCGACGTGCCGACGACGCGCGACGCCCCTGCGCCGCTACATCACACTCAAATACGCATAAATTAATTTTAGACAACTTTGGCACAATCATTCATTACTGAAATACTGCAGGGGAAGACATGGGAAATATGTTTTCAGGATATGTTTCGAGAATATTAATTCTAATTGCATAATCTTACAACTAGGGTGCAAAATTAATAAGTAGTGGATAATACAATAAACTTACGTAATTGCTATAACTCGATACTTTTATTGATAATTTATTCATATTATATTGTGTTTAAAATACACGAGCAGTGATCACTTACTTACGAAATTGATATTCAAAGTATTTTGGCACTCGATATTTGTAGTGTCGTGGCACTGTTAAAATGTAGTATAGCAAGTAAAATAACATTCACTGGAAACCTTTTAATATAGTGGTCCTATAATTATCTTATCCTATGTTAAACTAGTATTTTTTTTTAGTTTTTTTGGAAATATTTGATTACCACAGGACTATATTTCATCTAAGACTAAATACAATGAGCAGTCTGGAGAGGGTGATAAAATAATTCAAATTAACCGTTCTACATTACATTACTAAACATTAACTACTCTCAGAATAATTTAGCATAAATCCACAACATCATTAATGTTAAACAAACTTCAACAATCTTTGGCTTTGATCCCTAGACCAATATTATTTATTCGACTTTAAATTTCCAGTAGCCGATGTATCTACACATTGTGTATACCTTAGAGATCTTAATAGTTCAAATGTAAAGTAAATTACAAGACTATCACATTTAGCAACACTATTTTTATACACCTAACGTCTTTTTTGTGAATCATAGACGATTTTAAATGATATACTGAAATGTTCATTCACCTCTGTCTTCGATTTAAAGTAAGTTTTCTTAAAGGATTTGATCCCATCGGTTTCGTATCGCCACGTCGCATCCGAGCGCCGCAACTTTTACTGTAATACCTAATTGCCAGGTCATTACGATTATTTTATTTACAAATATTGTCTTTAAACCCTCTCACTCTGTTCGCTATTCTAACACTACGCTACGTCAGCGGGTCCGAGGTCGATTGTAACGCATCTACACCTATCTACTACGCCGACACTCGATTAAACTTACTTTGAACATTATTACTTGTGGTCGGTACTGATCATAATGGAAAATAAATCCAATAGACAATTGAAATACTCAACCGCTTAAATCCATAGTAAATTCGATCAGCTTAGCTATCTCCTGTTGCATACTTTGTTATAAATTCATAAGCCGTGAGCAGTGAACTGAGAACGTAAATGTAAATATTTAATTGTTTATTATTCAGTATAAGTAAATAAGTGTTTTGTGAAGTTGTGAGGCGTTCACTGATCACGGATTAGTAAAAATTTTAAAATGTCAGTCATTTTTAATTTTCCTTAATCTTTTTCAAAACCCCTTTCCCTGGTCGTATTGATATATAAATCACTGACATGGTCTGCTCCAATCAATCAAATACAGTGGAGAATAAATATAAGAATATCTAAAATACTTATAAACTCGTAACAAATGTAAACATACATTCAGCAAGTTGTAATGCTCAATTGCTTCACCTCGATTGAGAGATTGTTTGGTCACGTTTATTTGAAGAAGTATATCGGAGCCAGAGTCCCGTATTGCGGCTGTATGACAAACGTGCGGTCAGTGTTGTACAACTTGTACGCAACACTGGAGGTCTGGCCGCGGAGCCCCATTCAATGGATCGGCGCCTTCACAATGTGGTTCGGAGCGATGTAGTGGTAGCCCGGCAGCGGCAGCCCGGCGGTCTCCATTGTGATCCTGGAACATTTATATACCATTCATCTATTTGTTTCTACTCCACTTCAACAACTATAGTCGCATAACTTCAATCAATTTAAAAAATAACAATCTGTGTAAGCCCATTCATTGGGTGACGAGTAAAAACTTCGTGTTATTGGAAATTCAAGATCACAATCAAAATAATAGCTTGGATGGAAATGGAAATATCGGGAAAAAGCTGTAACAGGTTCAGATTGTCAAACCTTTCCATGTAAGATACTTGTAACAGTTTAAAACGTGGAAACACTAGGATATAAATTAAACGTAAGGAAAACTCTTACCAGGAGATTGAATGATCCAGTGAGCTGTAGGATGTAGGTACACGATGGAGCAGAGTTCAGCATGTCAGGTATCACGGGAATGTTTGGTGCCTGGGTGGGCAGGATTGTGACCAAGGTTCTTGAGGAAGCGTCATGTTCGGAACAATATATAGTACATGTTTACCTGCGCTTAATGCTATACCAGAGGCTCTGTCAGACAAAACACATTACAATAAAAAACATACGCGTACTATTATTATTTTATTAAGTATGTACTTTAAAACAATACACTTTTGCTTAACGATTCTAGCGAGTAATATAAACCTGAAACGAATACGAAAACGTTTACTACCTTAAAATTAACATGATTTTTATTACAAATAAAAATTATATTAACAGCTAAATAATCTGCATTCCCTACGGAACTACTTTTAGAAACATACGAATTGGACCTCAATTTTAAATTCGCACTAATTAATAAAGTAATGTTTAGACAAAACAACGTCATCACTGTACTAATCTGCTATAGCTTCGCTATTTCTATTGTAACAGCGTTGTTTGCCTTTATTTGATAAGGTCACCTAAATATAAAACAGTCCAAACTACTTACAATATCTCGAGTAGAATCATAAGTAGCTATAAATGTATAATAAATAATAAAAACATACAACATTCCCATTCCATAAGAAATATTTTTTGGCGCAAGTAGAACGATTCATACCATCTACAAACAAAATGTATCCTAGCTTCTAACAAAATGAAGAACCCATACATTACATGATTGGAATCAGCTTCGTAGAACTATAAACAGTGCTATCGTGTTAACACCCGTTTAGCATTCGAACAATCCAGGGCGGTTATCTTATACAGGGTTAATTGAAAAATACTAATAAGCTCTTATGGACTTATTTATACCTATTACCATATTTAACAACTTTTGTTCTACTTATAACAGATTCTACATATATCTTCATTTTTTTTTGTAACAGCTCTTGTTTACGAGTTGTAGCTTCCGCTAAATTTGCTGATAACTAGAACAATATTAAGTTTTCTTAATATAATTTGATATGGTATCGTCAAGACTGTTTGTGTGAATAATCCGAATCATTTTTGTTTCATTTGCGGAGAGTATGGGTACGTATTACAATACCGAAATTTCACTATGACTGAAATACCGACGTCCAAAACAATGAAATTCAAAATACCGAAAGTTTTAAATGCCGATAGCCGTTATATTGAAACATAAAATACCGATGTCCAAATTCCCGAAAGAATGAAACCCCGAATGGAATTCCTCAGTTCTATGGTAGAACTAATGAGAGTTTTGGACGGAGCACTGCGAAACGGGGCTCCTATTTCCGAGTGGGTTTACAAGAGAGAACCTAACACAACCTACCGCTTCCGAGTCGGAATCGTACGGATGACTTGGGGATATGGATCTTCGGGATTAAAACTTTTCGGACAAATGAACTTTCGGGATTTAAAACTTTCGGCCAAACAATCATTCGGCTTAATTTTCCGGGATTTCTTCCATAGGTATTCTAAAATACGGTTTTTAAATTTCGGTATTGTACCTAATATGTATCCGAGAGTATATATAAATAATAATAATAAGCTCAGCTCTCTACCTTCATCTTCAGCATGGAAGTCAAATAAAAAAAGATTCTTTCAACTCGAGAACTAAATGAAATAAGATAATCTTTAAATATACTGTTTTATTAAAAAAAGACCCATGTGTACTATTTTGTTAACTAGACCTGATAGAGAAATTTCAGTCACAGATATGAAATTGTCATTAAAAGTTGGACTAATATCATGTAACATAACCCAATCATCAGACATGCTGTTGTGCAGTGTAATTTATTATATTTTCCTTCATACTTAAAGCTACAAATAAGTATCGAAATTGCTTTTTCTAATCGCACTGAGACTACGCAGTCGCAAAAGAAATAAGCGGCGTAAACAAACAACATACCGCGGGAGGTGAGGTGATGTGCGGTTGGCAGGGCGCTTGCAAATTTAAACTTGTTAAAATTTGTTTTCTTAGGAAAAGTATTGAGTTTTTTAAAGTGTTAAAACAAAATTGGTTAAGTATGATATAAAGAAGACACGGGTAAAAGGTTATTTGTATTTTGCATTTAACCTTGAAGTCTGGTTAGCCTTACTAAAGTAGCTTAGGTATTATATTCAATCTAGCACTACCATACCCTTCGATATTTTATCGACCCTTCGAGGATGACATGTCCTAAAAACCATTTTGGAGAAATTTAGTTATTGATGTAACCTTATTCAGTGTTTCGAGCTACATCGACCTGTGAATTGAAAATGTAGATATTCGCAAAAACATTGTTTAACCACTAAAAATAATGGTGTAGATAATTCTTTAACTCGCCACAAGGGCTGTAAAATATATTATTTCATAATTATTGAACATAAAGAGCTATGTTAACAAAAAAAAATTTATCTGTTTTTTATCTTGTATTTTGGCTTTTCTGCAAAGTAGTATCTTGGCTTTTACTACATTTCATCCACGAAGGGTCGATATCTTCAGTGTGTTATGAATGTCTTAAATAGCTCAGCTACGACATGCAATAACCATAGAAGAAAAAGGAGCTATTAGGAAGTATTTCACCTAATTTACTGTTTAAAACAAATATCGGGTTAGTCTTATTCCAAACATCCGCCAGTGCAAGCAGTGCTTAATTATTTTGTTTTATTTATTGTTCTACGAAGCTGATTCTCTGATTATTAAAATGCGTAGAAACAAGGAACATCAATGTAGAAATAAGGGGCGTGTTTTCACTTTAAACTTATTTAACCTAGAGCGCGGCGTGTATCGGCGAAATAAAGACATACCATTGGTTGAATTAGCTGCACTTTGCATATCGTCGCATTAGTGGAAACGAGCCCCAAATTAGCAAATTAAATCTTACAACCGAAAAACATACCGAATGTGATTTATTTTACCCGAGTGTTATAATAATTCTGTCAAAAATCTAATTTGATTTTCCATTTAAAACGTATATACAGAGGTACTAAGTCATCAAACAATACTTCTTTATATGTTTAAAACGAGTGTGTACATACGAGGTGACTTACAAAATATCTACAACTTCAGTAGTTCTCTAATAATCGTGTCGTAGAAGTATTGCTTGATGTTCTATTCTTCATCTGACACCCTGTATTTTGATTCCAAATAGATATTTCATTATATCCCATTGCAAAGCACTCTGTATATTCTACAGCCATTAGCTTCTACGTACTCTCTACTATTGTCAAGATCCCTAGTTGTCGTTAGTCGTATTAACTTTAAAATTTCCTTGTCGTTTTATTCCATCATGTAACTCTACGCAACTAGATTACGTCACCATCGTGATTTTATTTTATTTAAACAATTTCGTACCGCTGATGTCGTTGTACATATTATAACCTCGATTACCCCTAGGCTCGATTATATTTCTGTATTTTTAATATTGTATAAAATCTAGGTCAATAACTTTACATTCATTTTGATTTCAGTTTAATTCTGTCAATTTAAAATTATTTTTATTTTAGATGCAGTGAAATATTATATCAAATAATGTGTATTATAAATTTATTTTATATAGAGAATCACTGCTTTTGAATATAAGATAATCAAATATAGAAAAGAAAATATATCGATGAGTTTCATAAAATGTAAGTTCTTTCGACTGGAATATAATAAGCATTTAATAGAGTACAATAAAAATCATAACATTTAACAGAATATGTTTAAAATAAAGTATCGGTACGAATAATAGGACTTAAGCAACTAATGTGAAAAGTCATCAATATATTGAATATACTACAAAAGATGAAAACAGTTATTCTCAAAAAATTAAAGATTCACTTTTATTTAATCTTAAAAATAATTAGTAAACGATAACTGCTATAGAAGTGACAGTAAATATTTACGGGGCGAAATCTACCCGATGTAGGTGCCGCCACGACGGACAAGACGCGAGGCGCAAGGCGTACGAGTGTGCAAGTCGCGAGACGCGAGTGCTCGCGCGGCGGTCACCGACGGAAGAGACAACACACTAAACTGAACGTCGATCGTTACAATTGAAATAAAATCTTGCGATGACAACAGTAGTTACATGATTTCGAAGTAACAAACTAGAACGCGTCACTCGGTCGCAGCGGTGATAGAGTTCGGCGCGGGGTGCGGGACACGTCTAGTACGGGTTGTACTTGTTCCGCTCCTTGGAGGTCTTAGCGGGCGCGTCGTCGTCCTGGCGGCGGCTGAAGGGCTTGTGGCGGTGCACGCCGGTGGTCTGCACGGGCGCAGCGCCGCTGAGCAGGTCGGACAGGCCACCCAGCGCCGACAGCGAGGACAGCGCGCCCAGCGCGCCGCTCTTGCTGAGCAGCTGCGCCAGCGGGATGGCGGAGGCCAGCGGGCCGGGCGCCGCGCCGGCGGCGCTGCCGCCCGCCGCACCGCCCGCGCTACCTTCCAGGTTGGCCTTCTGAAGCTCCACACTGCCGGGGCGGGGGAGGAATGACGTGAGGGTCAGGCGTCTCTGGGCCTATTCGAGCTCACCGGCGCGACCTGGCGCGATCTAGCGCCGAACCGACGAGGACTCGCGGAAACGCTGACCCGAGTTGTCCGAACTTTATTTTACTATACTCATTTTACCACGAGTAATAAAGATTGTGATGTAAACGACTAAAAAAATGCATGGGGTGATGCAGATGATGTTATGGAGTGATTTAACTGCATATTATACAATATTAGTCGATATTCATAGATTACCTATGAAATCTGGCGGCACATTATAACAATGGCCATTGGCATAAATTTCCTTGGCGGCAAGATTGAAAATCAGTAATTAATTCGTTTTGTATACCTACTATGAAGAAACTACCAGTGTGGTTATGTCCGGTTTCTGAAGTCGCCAGTTAACTTCTCAATAGATATTGAGTCAAACTTATGTGTCAAAGAAACTACAGTTAGGTAACTATAATTGCCGTCTCTAAATAGTTATTGTTCCGTACCGTTCAATAACTACTAATTCGATAGCTAATTCCTTAAACATTCACTAAATCTTTTTAGAGATCTACTCTAAAACTAATTTTATTGATTAAATAATTTATAATCTCTAGGTTCATAGTAATACCTATACAATGATAGAAATGTAATAGAAAGGTGTGATCATATTTAAGAGTCGTAACGTATAACTGTTAAATAACCTATGTGACCTATCCAGAAATTAATTATTAAAACATCAAAACATAGGCTTTATTGGGATCACGTAGAAAAATGAGAAAGCATCGCACCTTCTGTCTCATGTAGGTAACAAGCAGATCCTACGTTTAGCGTTTTTTAAAGTTCGCCAAACACGCGTTTATTCGTATTATCTTAATATATAAAAATCTCGTGTCACGATGTATGTTCGCGATAAACTCTGAAATTACTGAACCGATTTTGATCAAACTTCGTAACTATTTGTAATTTAGTCCGACTTAAAAGATAGGATAGTTGTATCTTAATTTTTTTTCGTGTTTACGGTACAACGTCTGTCGGGACAGCTAGTTATAACTTTATGAAACAACTAGATGTGCCTGCGGTTTCACCCGCGTTTATGATTACTGCGCCGCCCCCGTGGGTCGTAACGTGATGTTATTATAGCCTCTCGATAAATGGGCTATCCAACACTAAAATAATTTTTCAATTCGAACCAGAAGTTTCTGAGATTAGCGCGTTCAACCAAACAAACTCTACTGCTTTATAATATTAGTATAGATTGCGGCAATTATTGTGATAGTGTTAAAGTATTTCTTTTCATTTTCCTAAACCATCCCTATATTGGGGGAAACAAAACAAAAAATACAAATCCGTCGAGCCATTTTTGAGATTTTGCAGGTCTAATGTCACGGAAATTGATCTTTATGTAGACTATCTGTCTTACTTCTACTTCGTCTTCTCTGACCTCTGTAAATTTTTGTTTAGTGTTTGATATTAGATTGCAGTACATAAAAAAGCTATTGCTGCTTCTTGCACGGCCATAGGTTGTTTGACTAAGGGGCATGATATGTTTGTTTGTTTGAGACATTGTTATTGTGTACATTAAATTCATCCCCAAGATCAAAGAGATTAAAATTTGTTTCATCACCCAATATACCGGACCCGCAAATGCCTGGATCATGTCACGTAGGTATCACAGTGTTCCTATCAAAGCAAAATCGCAACTTATTTTTTTATCTGTTAACATGTTTTTGTTTCTAGTCACTGATACATTTATTAAATCAAAACTGCTCATATTTATCGGGCAATATTATTCATTGTTTGTTTTAAAGTAATGAATTTTAAAAATAATAGGTACGTTTTCCAAACTTATTCTATGATAAATGGTCGACTTGTAAGGTTACAAGTCTATGATTTGTTACAATCAGATAGAGACAATAGGCCACATTCATCAGTCATGTTAATCTAAGATTAAATTAAGTTTATAAGTTATCAAACCAATACCAATAACGAAAAGATAAACCGCCGACAAAATACGTCAGAAATCGGGCATACCATATAAGAAATATTTGAAAACTATGCACTAATTAATTGAAACTAATGACATATTAAAAATCTTAAGAGATCAAATTCAATTCAATTTATTGTAATGGGAATAGACGATTTGTAACAGGGTGACCACAAACACAACTCACAACATTATTGTTATTCCCATATTTATAAAATATTAAAATTAATTATTTAATTAATACTGTTAAGTTTTTGAATGTCGAATGGATGCATTCATAAAATTATCAAGTGTTGAGGATACTCAACATCCACCCGAGTGTTACCGATAGGTTCTAACACTCAGGTGGATGACATTGGAACCACCTTCCGATTGGTACTGTTTTTTTTTTCGGTAATACGTAACAGATTATAATTATGTCCTTTAATAATGAGAAATCGTGTGATGTTGTTTTTTTATGTGATTGTACCAACTTTTAGTCAGCAGTAATATGTGCGAAAAATGTTTTCTGTTTACAAATTAAACCTAAATATAATGTTCTATGACTCTTAACAGTTTCAATATAAGTATATTTTTATTATTATACTATATTTTAACACCAATATAATATTCAGTTACCAAATAAATCTTTGAATTATTTCAGTAATTACCATTTATCCACACTAGTCGTTTCTCGTACTCATCTGTTACGAAGTTTCACGTTTTTTAGGCTACAACTCTGGTCAGACGATTTCTTGATTCAAGGTAATTTTACGTTATCGCAATTGAACGTATTCGAAATGGCCCATAAGGTAAGAAAAATCAGAGGAATATTTAAGGATTTAAATAAATCGACCTTAAAGGTGGACTAGGCAAGAGTTTGTATGGACATGTATGGGCAAAATAATACTCCGCTGGAGTGTCGGATGGAAATTTTGAAAGGAAGAGACTTTGCACATGTTATATAAAAATATATCTAAATATTACAACTCACCTCATATTGATGAGATATTGAGCCAGTGCCACAGAGTCAGGGTTGCCAGAAATAGTGATAGTCCGGTCAGTGCTGCCACCCTCGCGCTCCTCGCAATTAGATATCCGGATCATGGCGCCAGAAATTTGTCGAATTTCGGCGATTTTGGTACCGCCCTGGAATAATTATACCAATATATCATTTAATTTGGATCCATAATAATGCAGAAGACTTCGAAGAGGTGTCGCCAATGTACTGCAAATTATTTTAAAATCACTTGAGGAACAATAAACGAAATGCAGAGTAGATATCTTGTTTATAAACACATCAAATGCCGATACGTATGTGTAGGATAAAAACCTAATTATATACTATATACGTAGGAATTCCGTAACGGCAACTCCCATACTAGAAATCTTGTCCTCTTAATTCAGCCGGGCCACTTATACACACTACTGCAATCGGCCGAACATCCGACGTTACAAGATACGACGGAATCATGTTAGTCAAAATTGAAGTACGTATTAATAAAACGCAGACATTTTTACGCAGTGAAATTAGTAATTTATTGTTTTTTAGAGTTCCAAAAAACTCTTATACAACAGCTTTGTCCGTCCGTCCATCTGTCTGTCTGTTATACAACTTTCAACTCAAGAACCGTAGGAGCTAGAGACTCGCGGTCAGCGCCATTCGACCCAGCATAGTCGATATACCCCCGAAATTACTATGACCTTTGACCTCTGATCTCAAGGTCACGTAGTATTTTTTTGAACTCTAAGATTTACGGCAATTCATTGCCGTTTCTCACTTGTTTATCACGAAAATATCTAATCTATAATTACAAAAATATTTAATTCACTCACATATACTTAGGTTGTCGTCATATTAGTACCTACGTCAAAACTTTTTTCTGAAATGTCCGTAAATTCCTAAGTCAAAGTTCTTTCCATTGAGATTTAAGTTCTTACCTTGCCAATGATGCATCCTATCAGTTCATTGGGCACGGTCATCTCGTGCGACTGTTGGTTAGTAGCTGGCTGGTTGCGCGACTGGTTAGACGTGCGCAACTGTGATCCCGCCAATGCAGCCAACGCTGAGAGATCAAATATTTTAGATTTCAATTAATTTGTCTGTCTTAAACACTTGCATGAGTTGCAGATAATAAAAAAATCAGCAATTTTTAATTAAATAATAAATGAATTAGCCGGTATCCACACACAATGAAAAAATGCATTGTGTCTAAACCCAAGATCCAAACAATGGCCAGGAGATTAAAATAAAAGATTTCTAACAATTGCACGTTAAGGTAACTATTTCTACTTGTTTCAATATATCAAGTTCAAGCTACACTATGTGATAAATAATGTCATGCTTAGCTACCTGCAGGGTTAAGACCGGCGGCATTTGCTGGCCCTAGACCGCCGAGACCCAAAGCAGCAAGACCAGCCAATGGCGATTTGGCCAGACCTCCCATCTGTTGCAAAATACATTTGTTTAATGATACTTACCAAAAAATCTCCGTAAAGTTTGCAACCCAAACTTAATGTCGTACAATTTCATATTGCTTTCAACAAATATTTTAGTACGCCAATTCTACTAAAATAAATGTATTTTATAAATAATATTTACAGATTTATATTCTGTATTAAATTACGCTACTTAATAAGTAGGTATAATTATACAAGGTCAGATGCAAGTGTAAATCATAGCAAATCTGTACTAAAGTAGGAAGAAGAAATTATACTACACGGTACGTAGTTTCTTTAGTAGAAAATAGATAACAAGTACATATCTATTGTACATAAACGTAATTTAATAGCTCCAGCTGCTTGTTTTCATCTTCTCTGACATGGCCGGGATGGGATCGCTGGATAGGGTAACCTGGGTAAAAACTATATTTTACAAAGTAAATATTATACACCAAGAAAATTCGCAATTGTAGAAACTAAGGAACACGAAAGCTCTTGAATTTCACTAAATTCTGATTAGAATATACCAAACCAGTGAAGTGGATAGATCTGTAGAAATCAAAATAATGAATACGACTTGCGAATTTTCGTAGTTTTTCAAATGTTTAAAATCCACGTTGTGAGTCTTGACTGGTGCTGCCCATAAAAATGCACCTTTAAAAATATATAAAAGGCAAAAAATTATTGTACTCTAAATATATCGATATTATCGCATCACGTTAAGCCATGCGCGTCCATGGTTAATCACCAGTATTACATCTCGTGTGGAAAATAAAAAAGAAAACGACGGAGTAGGCAAGGCAGAGGCAAAATAAGGAGAGGTGCAAGTAGGGGAACATTGTTACATGTTTGTACATCGCTGGTGCGTGCGCGAGCGACGTGTCAAGTACATTACGCTCGTATCTCGGCAATGCCAGAAAACAAACAGATAAAGCTTTAATGTGAACGCGTTTATCGCTACACATCGTCCAATTATTTCGTTACATTCAATCCAAATGTGCTAGAGTATTCAATACTAGTTCTACAGATCGATATATGGATAACATATTGATACAAGAACGATGCAAATGTAGGGGGTACGTGCAAATAAGAAAGAATATAACCATGAGTTTCAAGCGTAAGGCATAAAAGAACAGCGCAAATTAAAATGGATTTCATTCCTACACTCCACATCACCGGGGTCTAAAACTACGCATGTACAAGGTTAATACACGACCGCTACGGGAACTCGACACCACACATCCAACTCGGGGGACTCTGGGGCAGCACCAATCACATAATGTCACTCAGTTACCCACACAACCTCATAGAGAACAAACTATACTCGACGACTACACCCGAAACAATCGGACATTTGAAACCACGGACTCGGATATGATATAATTATCAGGCAGGTACTCGATAGTCAAATCTACGGAGGAAACTGTCTATTTTTCATTAACATACTTAGTTCGGTAAAATTACAAAAAAAAAATAGACAGTTTGGTTACTTCTCCGAGCGCAGACGCTCCGTCACTAAATAAGGTAGGGCAAGCCAAAAATTTTAATCTTAGATGGACTCTACATTCACCTCTGGTCAACTTTTTGGGAGTTAATTTGTCGCCTAACACATCATAGTATTCACATCTGCATTATAACCATAGTAGGTATTATCGCTATATAACTCATATTAAAAATTGTACACTATCTTTCTCTATCATGTAAATGTAATTTGTGAGCTAGGTGGTGCGCTCACTTAGTTTATCGCGTGGAAACGGTTGGGTGTAATTAGATCACATGAATGGTAATTTTTTTCACGTGATTAGATTAAACGAAAAATTGTAGACGGTGAGGTACATCTATGATTTAAATATTTGGGGGCGAGTGACTATTACAGTAGGTCAAACGCCTCAATGACGCCTTCGGTTCATTAATTGAGCGTGTCGTCCGATCGTATCGAGTGTATCTCGTGGGAGTATGAGGGTGTGCGGCGGCTGGCGGACACGACTCACAAGGTGGTGGTCGTGCAGCGGCGGTGGCAGCAGGTGGTGCGGCGGCAGCGCGCCCACGAGCGGCGGCTTCACCTCCAGCGCCAGCGGGAACACCGGCGCGCACACCGCCTGCGCCAGGACTCAACACTGCCTACCCAGCTCCACACTCGCGCGCGAGCGTAGCGCGCTCCAGCTGGGAGCGAGCGAGCGCGCTACTGCGGGCCCCAGCCGCTACTACACGACTTCCTAATATTTGACGGTAATGACCGCGCCTAGTTATGGGAGCCTATTAAGCGATAAGAAGAGAAGACGCACCTATCTTCTACGAGATGTATGTGTTATGTGAATGCCTATAATAGTACACGTTTTTGGTAACGTTCTTCGCTCGCCACTCGCTATTCGTGAGGTTCGACTATATAATGACCACGTCAGATTATCGGGCCTGATAAGCGGTAATGAGGAAAATAAATAGAAGACGCACCTATCTACTATGATGAATGTATGTATATACCAGTAATAGTACTCATTTTTGGAAAAGTTTTTCGCTCGCCTCTCGCCACTCGTAAGACAGGCCTCTTTTAGGCAAAATACCGCAATATATTTAACGTAATGCTGCTGTACGCAGTCATATAAAGCCAATATATAGGTACTAATATTATAAAGCTGAAGAGTTTGTTTGTTTGGTTGAACGCGCTAATCTCAAGTACTGGTCCGAATTCAAAAAATCTTTTAGTGTTGGATAGCCTATTTATCGAGGAAGGTTATAGGCTATATAACATCACGCTACGACCCACGGGGACAGCGCAGTCACTATAAACGCAGGTGAAACCGCGGGCACATCTAGTGTTTTATAAATGTAATAGTGATAGCAATATATTTTGATAATAATTACACTACCACGCTAACTATAGTTTATTAACAGTTCTTGTAACAGTTAACGCTAGTTTACGTTTGGTAACGCCAGATGTTAATTGCTAACGCCAGTCAGCTTTCTCAATCCATAGATTGCTAAAGCCAGCTATTGATTGATAACGCCAGCTATTCATTACTAACGCGAGCATCCGATTGCATAAGTAATTTATTGCAAAGCCCAATTGTTTAACATTTATTAATATTTGGTAATTTTACAAAATACGTTTCATGATTGATCAGAGAGTCAATTCTCGTAATAAAATCTGATCAAAATAAAATTCCGATTTGATTTTAGTATCATAAATATCACGACTAATAATCTCCTAAATTAAAATAAATAAAATGTGAACGGAAATTGCATTCTAGTTAACATTTAATGATTATATTAGAGTAGTACGGTGCTCTACTTTTAAAAGTATTATTACGAAAATTGGCCCTCTGATATCCGAAATATCTTTTTTAAGTTTATTTGTATTCAATCTATGATTATGGTATGACTAGATGTTCCCGCGGTTTCACCCGCGTTTATCGTTACTGCGCCGCCCCCGTGGGGCGTAGCGTGATGTTATATAGCCTATAGTCTTCCAACACTAAAATAATTTTTCAAATCGAACCAGTAGTTATCACGCAGAATAAACCAGGAGAAACATCGTTTGTACTGTATCTGTAATGAGTAATTATTTTGCTGCAATGTTATTTTAAAACTGCGATATCTCCTAAGATATTCATTGAAATCGAATGACGTAAAGGGCAATTTTGTTTTAAATCAAATACTTGTGTTGAATAACGTATTTATTTGGATAAGGATTAATATCATGTTTATAATAATACCTTCGCAAATAATACATTATTTTAGAACATATTTGGTTAGCATAAAAATGGTTATAGTGAGCCAACCTTAAAAGATAGACAATATGCTGTCGAGGACTTTTTTTTAGAACTTTTAAAGGAGAACAATTCTGTCATACATGATTTTTGCGAAACTTTGACTGTTTACGCAGCGCACGCAGCGGAAGCTCTCAAAAGGAAAAAATACCCTCTGATTTTGGAACATTCTTCATTGGTGCTCATCTCCTATTGATCTTAGCGTGATGATATATAGCCTATAGCCTTCCTCGATAAATGGGCTATCTAACACTGAAATAATTTTTCAAATCGTACCAGTAGTTCCTGAGATTAGCGCGTTCAAGCAAACAAACAAACAAACAAACAAACTCTTCAGCTTTATAATATTAGTATAGATTAATTTAATGAATCAATAACTGTAGTAACCAACGCTTGAATCACCTGCAGACACAAACCTCGTTTCAGTGTCTGAAGCATTGGCAAGCATATTACTCTGTAGTACATTTCTTGATAACCCATATGAAATATCAATTTTCGGCACTTGAAAAAAGCTAGTGCTCCGTAAATAAATGATTTTTTTAAATTATGTTTTAATCAACTTTTTATTAATTTCTTGTTTTAAACTATCACTCACATCCTGTGCAGGTACAGCATAGTTGCCCTGAATAGTGTATGCTTGTCCGCCGGCTAAAATCACTGGGCCGGCCACATTTGGTTTTGGTCTATAGGGAATTGTGGCTCCTTTTGGTGGACTCTGTAACAAAAAAAACATTTTATAAGATCTTTCTGCATTACAAAATACTTTTTATAACTATTAAAACTGCTGTAGCATTGTGGTGATCGAAAAGATAAGTACCACGATTTTTGGGCTATCAAAATACCTCTGAAATGTCCATTACTCCTACGGTGGAGTCATGGACGTTGACTTCGTTGCGTTCGTGACGCCTACGGGAGAGCCAAGAAAATCTTTGGTATTTTTTTCGCGACCAACGAGTTTTCTTGACTACCCCGTAGAGGTCACGGACGCGCAACGGTAGCGTTTTATTGACTCCACAGTATGAGTCATAGACTTTCCAAAGGTTACCTAAATCATGAGATCAGTGTAAACTGGTGGGTATGTAGTAACAGTTTACTCCTACGCTAGTATTTCCGTTGTGGTACAGTCAGTGACACAAGTCGATAAATATTCGCGAGATTTTAAATTGCACTATCACGCCACGATCATGGTATTTCCTAATCTTTTACTGCAAAAGAAGTTAAAAGATAGTTATTTACATAAAAATATATTGTTATAGAAGATTTAAGACATTTTCATTCATAAAATCTTGTTAGAAAATTTATTTCATGTTTAGCTACTATGGCGTTGTGGCTGTGGCTTATTAGTACAGTGATCGATTTATTATTACAATCCTTATAATAATATAAGTACTATATTAGATCGTAACATACTTTTATATTCTAATGATAGCTAATAAGTTATCTAGATAACACTTAGGTGCTCTCTTTTATATATTTTGAAAATATAACTGTATTGAACAAATAGTTCAATAGAAATGTTAAACTTACTATCAGAGTATTCGAAAATTAGTACCCGGTAGCTTCATTATGATAATTTTTGGAGATACAAAAGCGATAAACCACACCATAGAAATATATGAACAATATTGGTCAATTACATGTTTCGATAAGTACAAATTACGTTGTATATAAAAATTAAAGGCAATTTAAAATTTAGTGTATATTATTATTAGCGCAATTTACCTCTAACATCACGCAGCAAATGTGATAAATGCATTGTGTAATTGCGTCGCAAGTACCGCTGATTGTCACGGCTCTTTCTGTTGAATTAGGCAACATTTCACTTGCCACCTGTAAAAAACATAAAACAGCAAATGTAAAGAGTTAAATATGGCACTATAATAATCTATATTTATTTACATTAGTAAATAAATATAGAGGAAAGATTTGATTTTTTGTTTGTTTGTCTGTAACGATTTAACTCAAAAACTACACAACCGATTTCGAATTTCAGACTTAGTAAGCTATATTATCACTGAGTAACATAGACTATATTTGATTTGAAAAAATATATCTTGTTACTATCATAACCTAAACTACTTTTATGGGAGCAAAGAAGCGAGCAAAAGCAAAATTTTTATTTGTGTATTGTTTATGTGAAGTTTATCATTGCATTGATTAGGATATGCTTTGCGAAAACACACTTAAATGTAAGACAAGTAACTTAGAATTTGCGTGAATCGAATGAATTTAACATTCAATTCGTGGCATTGCGAACGAATATCTAAAAAACTAGTTTAGTAGCATTAAGTAGTAAGTGTTATAAACAGGCTATATATAAATCTTGTCAACATCAATTCTCATTGAAATATGTCAGAAAAACAGAATGATTGATTAAATTGTTGTCTAACATGCAATGAGTAGTTTCATGTTAGAATCTGACAGATGATGTTACATTATTGAATTGTAATCAAAAGCAAAAAATATGCATTATACATGTTAAACTACACAAATGGCTACTATGTTGCAGCTACAGTCATGGGTGCGAATTTCACGTACAAAAAAATATGTTCTCCACAAATAGTTGCCTTAAGTGGGAATATTTTTTGTATGCATCAATTTTAATGTTTGCACAATACAAACCAGGTAAATTATTCCTAGTGAGGGAGAGTTCTTTTTAAAAAACAATATTATATTTACAATTACAATTCAGGGTATGGACCCTGAATTGTAATTGTTAAAACACAAGTTGTTACAAAAGAATAATATAAAAGACCAAATATGGATTTGGTTGTTTATGTTATTCTTTTTGTAACAACTTGTTATACATATGGAGAGCAATACAGCACTAGTTTATATGGCAAATTTCTGTATTAACCTGTATATTGGCGCCGGTCACGTCACGAATCTCTTTGATTTTAGACCCGCCCTTGCCGATGAGCGATCCGCACTGTGATGCGGGCACGATGAGTCGCAGGGTGATGGGGGCGCGAGACCCGCCGCCACCGCCTTCATTGAACTGCGAGCACCACTGGAATATACAACAACAAATATACCTTTAATATCACTACATATTATAAAACAAAGTCCCCCGCCTAGTCAGTCCGTCCTGTTTGCGATAAACACAAAAATTACTAAACGGATTTTCATGCGAATTTCACCAATAGGCAGAGTGATTTATTAGAATTTGTTAAGATTGTGTACTTCCCGTGCGAATTCGGGGCGGGTGGCTAGTCTAATAATATAAATGTATATAAATCAAATATAATAAATAGCTACAATTGATTGATTGCTTAAGTATTATCCTTACTAATATTATAAATTCGAAAGTAACTCTGTCTGTCTGTCTGTCTGTTACCTTTTCACGGCTAAACCACTCAACAGATTTAGATGAAATTTGGTACACATATAGTTTAAAGCCTGGGGAAGGACATAGCCTACTTTTTATTGATGTAGATACCACGCGGGCGGAGCCGCGCGCAAAAGCTAGTTAAATAATAATTAGATAACGATTCTTGCATGTATCTCCTCATAGGCTCAACCTTTTGCCTATTTATAGCCTTAATAGTAACTTTATGATAGAGATATAATCCAGTTCTGTTCACAAAGTTAATGATAGCACTGACACTAATATGATAACACAAACAACAAAAGTTGTTTTTATAAATTTTAATATGGTAATTTACATGTTCAAGGTAGTAGAGCCAAGCTAGTTACAGCAGGAATGGGCCGGCTCGATCGGGGAAGTACTACCCTCTCACAGAAAATCGACGTGAAACAACAGTGTTTCACTGCTGTGTTTCGTTCGGTGAATGAGAGCGCCGGAGGCCTAAGCATGAGGTGACGATTCTCGCAGCTTATGAGGGACCTGCAGAGTATCCGTATAGTCATTGTGTGGGTGGCGCGAGTCGACCCGGCGGCCAGGAAGAGCCGTAGAAACGGTGCTCTGCTGGCCGCCCGCGGTATAGTCCAGAGGCCCAACCGAGTCTAACCAACTAGGTTGGCTGCCTTATCATGCCGCGCATAATCTCGAGGTGGCTCGTCGTGCCGGATGGTGACCGGAGGGTGGGTCCCGGCGACCACTTTCGGGAGGGTACGGGGGTCCTTCCGTCCGTCGGATCGGCTATCGCCATACCATACAGTTATATGACAAAACTTGCTCTGCGCCTTGCCCCACTTTGCTGCGAGAATAGCCGCCTCTTTTTTTTCACGCTTCCCCTTCCTTTCACTCTATGGCAGTACGAACAAAGCATTGTCGTTCAACAGCAGCCAATCACCGTAACCCCACTGCTGCTTCCTGTGTCGTGGAGTTTATTAACATCAGAGGACTCCACGCTAACCTTAATGCCGTCCATCACCACCTGGAGACGGCTCGGCCGGCAATGCTTTTTCTAACGGAGACACAAATACGCCGTCCTGCAGACACGAACTACCTGCAATATCCCGGCTACGTGCTAGAGGAGTGTTTCCTCGCGAAAGCCGTATGCTTGTTTGTTAGGGCGGATATTTGCTATCGCCGTCTACAATGCCTAGAGGACCCTTCCTTCTCTGTCCTTTGGGTACACGTAGATCATGGCTCTTTCAGCCAAATCTACATGTGCCTCTACCGATCCCATTCAGGAGACGCTGAGACAACTCGACTCTTCAATTACCTGAGTCAGGCGGCAGACGACGCGCAGGAGCGGTTTCCGAACGCTGAGTTGGTGTTCTTGGGAGATTTCAATGCCCACCATGAGACCTGGTTGGGTTCTCCCAAAACAGACCACGCGGGACGAACTGCCCATGCGTTCGCTCTCACGCATGACCTGTCCTCAACTGGTACTCCAGGCCACCCGGATACCAGATATTGCAGGTCAGGCGCCCTCTCTGCTCGATCTGCTGCTGACGAGTAACCCGAACCGGTACAGTGTGTCGATTCGTGCTCCTTTGGGCACCTCAGACCAATGTCTGGTTTGTGCCACAGCTGTTGTTGTTACGCCCCCACGACCCGAGGAGGCAAGACGACGACTGTGGCACTACTCGTCTGCAGACTGGGATGGAATGCGGGAATACTTCGCATCCATCCCTTGGGCTCAACGCTGCTTTGAGAACAGGGATCCATCAGAGAGCGCTACTGCTGTCGCTGGTGAAATCATCCTGGGTATGGAATATTATATTCCATACAGTGATGTCACGAGCGGCGGCAGGAAAAGGCCCTGGTTCGGGCGTGAATGCGCCGATGCTGTTGAACGCAAACAGACAGCGTATCGCGCTTGGACCAGGGCTCGCACTCTCCACGACCCTAACGTGGATCACCTGAAGGCAGCGTTCAACCAAGCCACAAAGGTCTGCAAGAGGGCATACTTAAGAGCGGATGCCCAGCGCGTCGCACGGTTCGGCCAGGAGATAATGGCGCATCCTACGGGCAGTCGTAGCTATTGGCGCCTGGCCAAAGCCGTGCAGTCCAACTTCTGCCAGACCATGCTGCCCCCTCTGAGGTATCCGAATGGATCACTGGCTCATCGGCCGCAGGAGAAAGCAGATCTGCTTGCAAATCTCTTTGCGGCCAACTCCCGAATCGATGACTGCGGTTCGCAGCCGCCTAACATTGCCAACTGCGGCTACACCATGCCTGATATATGTATCAGGCAACGAACCGTTCGTGCGATACTGCAGTCTCTCGATGTTCGGAAAGCCAGTGGACCTGACGGCATCCCAGCTGTGGTTCTTAAAAAATGTGCAGCCGAGTTGTCTCCCACACTTACGCGCCTATACCGGACGTCTTACGTCGCAGGCATTGTGCCTGAGGCTTGGAAGGAAGCGAACGTTCAACCGATTCCCAAAAAGGGGGACCGTTCCGAGCCAAGCAACTATCGACCCATAGCTATCACCTCGGTGCTTTCCAAGGTGTTCGAGCGGATTATAAACACCCAAATTGTCCGCTACCTGGAGGATCAATCGTTGATCAATGATCGCCAATACGGCTTTCGGTCTAAACGATCAACGGGTGATCTTCTAGCGTTCGTCACGCACCTCTGGGGTGAGGCTATGGACAAGCACGGCGAGTCTTTGGCTATCAGCCTTGACATAGCCAAAGCTTTCGACAGAGTCTGGCACCGGTCTCTTCTTTCCAAGCTTCCGGCCTATGGCTTGCCCCCTCAACTGTGCACCTGGATTGCAAGTTTCCTGCAGAAGCGTCGTATTCGGGTCCTTTGCGACGGTCGCGCTTCCAAATTTATGCAGGTCAATGCAGGAGTGCCTCAGGGTTCTGTCTTATCCCCTACGCTCTTTCTTCTGCATATCAATGATATGTTGAATCTCGGCAACATACATTGTTATGCGGACGACAGTACCGTGCATGGGGGATATCTCGGAGATCCTGGGGCCAAACAGGCTGAGGTTGAGGGGAAAAGGCAGAATCTTGTCGTTGAACTTGACCGGACCTTGGACCGCATCTATGAATGGGGTGCCAAGAACTTGGTCGAGTTCAACGCCAAGAAGACCCAGGCATGCGCGTTCTCAACAAAAAAGTCTCCGTTCCTTCCCCTCCCTTCTCTGAAGAACACTCCACTGGTGATACGTGACAGTCTCTCCATCTTAGGTATGGATCTTTGCCGCTCCCTTAATCAGAAAACCTATATCGAGAGCGTCATAAGCAAGCTTCGCGAAAACTCGGAGTTCTGAACAGGGTGAGGCGGTTCTTCACGCCTGGGCAACTGTGCCTATTGTATAAGGCACAAGTGCGCCCTTGCGTGGAGTACTGTTCTCATCTCTGGGATGGCTCCGCGCAGTACTTGCTGGACGCTCTCGACCGGTTACAGCGGCGGGCTGTCCGTATCATCGGAGATCCAGAGGTCACGAGTTCACTGGAACCTCTGCAACTCCGTAGAGACATTGCCTCATTGGCATGTTTCTACAGAATATACCACGGGGAGTGCTCTGAAGAGTTATTCCACCTTATCCCGCCCTCCCCTTTCCTATCCAGAACAACGCGTGCTGGGCTCAGATGCCATCCTTACACGGTAGAGTCAATTAGAGCGCGTACCAAAAAGTTTGGGTCCTCATATCTCTGCCGAACGACCAAGGCATGGAATTCTCTGCCAAGGCACGTGTTTCCTTCTTCCTTCAATCCTGGGTTCTTTAAGCGGGGCGTGAAAAAGCATCTTCTCAGGCCGTCAAAGTAGAGTCCTCAACATCGCCTCGGCTACTGTGGGGGCGATGTGGAGGCCACTGCTCTTAGACCACACGACTGCTTACCATCAGGTGGAGTGTGGTCATTTTGACGAGCAAAATAAAAAAAAAAAATAAAAAAAAAAAAATGTTTATAGACTATTGTTTAGAGAAGAATGAATTGGTTTACATACCTCTTCAAATTTTTTGCATATGAGTGTGAATGCTTTGAATATAGCACTTGTGTTGCCAGTGACTGTGACAATGCGCTCCGGGCATGATCCATCGGATATGTTGATTTTAGCTCCAGACTGCAAAAAAAAGGAAGTGTTACACTTTCTGTTCAGCAATAATGATCTTACATTCAATTATGATATTAAAAGCGTGAAACTATCTCGGTGGCGCAGCGGTAGTGAGGTCAGATCCGGCATAGTGTTTTTGATTTTCCTGTCAAGAAATCTGCAAAAGCAGCACAGACTTGAACTATGCCTAGTAAACAACAGGCTCACCCACTAACAGGGACCTAACACCATAGCAGGCGAAATAAAGGTATAACAGACCTCTGACTACCCCTTTGATATTAGTGTGTGGCTATGAATGTATGGATAATAATTTGGTAACTTACCTCTTCTCTAAACCTTTTAACAATCTCTCCTTTTTTGCCAATAATACTGCCAACCTCCTGCAAAGAAACAAAAATATTGAACACTTGAACTAAGTATTTAATTAAATGTCTGTTCAAAAATAACCAAAGGGATTTGCTACATTGGCAAGTATTGTGCAACGGGCGCACGCACATGTAATTAATGCAGTCGCGCTGAGATTTATAGTACAAAAGATTTCCTGTCTGGTAGCCAATAATAGTTTGCATAGAGAGATTCTTTGCTGCGATGAGACACATCGGGGTTGCAACAAGACAGTTTTAGAGTGTACATGTTGTATCATCCTGGCAACTGAGCATCTTGACTTCTGCAGTATGTGAACAATGCTCTTGCTCAACACTTCTGTGCAGTACAACACGACACAAATAACAAACACAATGTTTGAAAGTAGCCACTTCAAACAACTTACTGTATGATGGATTGACTTTAATTAATTTCACTGCTTATCTATGAATTATTTACCAAGCTATTTGTAAATTGATTGACTGTTGCGAATTCAATTTCACTTTTTTTAGTCAAGTTTATCTAATCTAAGAAACTGTAACAATGATTAGAGAGAGTTTCTGCTAACAATGTAAGGTTGAGTTTGATAAACCATTAATATGAGTTGCTATGAAGCTATTTGGAACTACTTTTGTGATATAAATAAATTGTGTCTTTAGATGTTGAAACATTAAACTAAATAATTTATTTAGCTGTTTATATAAAAATTATTTAAATAGAGTGCAAATAGTAATAATCAGCATAGTTGACTGATGTAAAAATAAACACAAACGGAGATGGTGTGATTAAGGAAGTGAAGAGTAAACACAATGACAACATTAAATATCACATGTTACTCCAATTAGAAAAGGTACAAATCGACAAGTTTGATGAACAGGGCAAGTGCCAATAGTTGGCCTCATGCCAAATGTACTTTGTATTGGATTATAGCCAATTAAAAGTACCTACATGTAAAAGTAGCTATAGGTGGATGTTAGCATCAATACATCTCACATGTCAGTGCAATCTAGTCACATCTAGGTGTGCTAAATTAGTTATGCAGTTGAGTAATGCGAGCCTAAATAAAACACTTGGTTAAACTGTGATGCAATGTTATATCATGCAAATAAAATATTAACATGCACAATAATTAAAGAACATGCAACTTTTATATTATGTTTATTTGTTTGCATTTAGTAATAAATAAATTATATAATATTACTGTGTATAACTTCATTATTCTGTTATGAACATTTGTTAGAAATAATAAAATGAAAGCCTAGTTGTTAAGCAAGCCTACATGGTTAACAAACAGGATATTGCGTTGAGCATCCATACAAGTGTGTGTTCCCTAACAAGATTGAAATACCAAAGTCATATTAGATTACCATATGTTCAAACAAATATATACAACTCTTTCACATACATTAGCATTTGTACTTCAGTACACAATCATTATTCAGATTTTTTTTAACAAGTAAGTAAGTAGATTAGTGAAATTTTCATATTTGGACACAGCACTAATATTATAAATTAGTCTATGATAAATAAATTATAGTATGATGGTATTTTACTCTAAAACCAAAAACTAGTTTTGGTACCAATTAGTGTAGGCCACACATCGCATTGGACCTTACTACTACATTACACCTACTCTCAAAGAATCACTATATTATTATCATATGTGCTTTTAAAGCTAAGCATTTGTATGTATAAAGACATAATGCTACACTGCCGCTAGAAAATAAATAATGAAACATCACTAGCTAAATACAAAAGCAATAACAATATTCATAACATAAACATACATGGCTACTTGTGAACAGGTCACACAAACATCAATAAACACACTTTATAATCTACTCTATTGTAGTTATAAACTATTTATATTATATTCTTTTGTTCTTTAGATAATAACTACAGAATTTAGAAGAAGGTAAAGTGTACACTTTCACAATTTCAAAACAATATAATTCAAAAGATTTGAAATGAACAGTGCCAATTTTGAAAAGTATTTGGAGTGTTTATGCTCTTACCTTCCCCTGCATAATCAGTCTGATAGTGAGGGTAACTTTGGAGTCTTCCTCGTGGAGAGTAGGGGCTTTCTCCAGTTCCATGCTGGAGGAGGTGTCCGTTGTGTCTCGCGGAATTTTGGCTGCGTATAGGACTACGTGTGGGCGGACACAGGGGACACTCCACTCAATCTAACGGCTGGGACTCTGGGGCTCGTGGCACGCACTGCAGGCAGGGTAAGCTGGAAAACAGGCGCACATCTCAAAAGGAACGTCCATAGGTCTCGAGCGATCTAAAGGTATGGGGCATGGGCACTCGTCCTTTTATTATTAAAGCGAAGCCGATTACCGAATATTTATTTACAGTGACGGTCGATGGCAAGCGTAACGGAATGAGGACGGCGAATGAGGATCTAGACGCTATTATGAACTAACTGGTCTTAGGTACGACCGGATTCTGCGGCTGTAACACGAGTCGAGCCGCTCCGGACGAAGGGACCGTTACTTGAACTCCGATACCTGTTCGCGGCTCGCGACATAACCTCAGCGTCGCGCCTCATGGCTAGCCGTCCAGGTTATCGATCCCAGAAATCCCAAACAATACCTCCCGACAGCCGCGTTTTAGCAACTTTCTTACCTCGTTTGTTTTCCACGGTGCAACAATAACTTAACAAACCTTAACACTAATATTATCACCAAGATGTGTATAAAAGTCACACTTATCACAATTTTCTTTGTCACTTATAATTATAAAATTAAAATAAAATCCGACGGTGACGCGTCGGTGTGAAGCTTGTAATTGTCATAAACAATAGAGGACAGAGAGAAACGCTGACACTAGCGCCTCTGCCGGCGGCACGCAACATTTGTTGTGACAGTTTTGACGTTGAAGTCGGTAAAGCAGTTCAGTTAGTGCCAGCTAACAGGTATACTAATCTATGGTGCCCGCATATATAGTACGTGCTTGTTTTAGGTAGCATAGGTATTTTTATCAGAAAGGTAAAAATAGTTTTGTTTGTAAATAAGTATATTTTTATTGTTTTCACATGATATTTACACACTTACTCACTTATTAGCACGTACTAAGGATATAAGTGTGCAGAAAGCTATTATCACAAATAAAACACTGTACCGGCAAGATAATAGATAACTATAAAGTATTTTTTATTTGATCGTTCATTTGAAGATACTTTCTGTCTGAAGATCCATCAAGTGGTGAATCAATAACGCTTTTCTTAATCTGTTATTTATTACCAGTAATATTCATTTAATTTTCTTCATATAATTTTCCACTGCAAGTTTCCCGCCTCGGTGACGCAGCGGTAGTGAATGCGGTGACTGTGCATAGGTGTTCGATTTCCGGGCAGGACCAAGTGTTGTTGGATCTCCTGTTACATTTGATCTAAAGCCATGCCAAACCTTTCGGGGATATATGTGTAAGACTATGAATTTTTGCTCCTCTAACTTTACTTTACAAGTAGATACCTACATACTTACTAAATGAATACTAAAGTAAAAGTAACGTTTTATGGCTGAACTCAACTTAAACTTACTGAATGCACGGATAACGCAGTGGTTGCAGTAAATCGAATGTTGTGGTTTTTATTGACACATGGAACAAAATATATGTGATCTATGAAGTTGTTTCGAGTCTGGCTGTTCTCTGTGTCCGTTATTTGAATATTTCTCTAATCAATAAAAATAAAGAAGGCAACACGTACCTATTACATTATTTATTTACAAATAATAGTAGATTTTAAATCTTGAACTGCTTTATGATTTTATAATACATATATTAGGTACTAGCTTTTGCCCGCGGCTTCGCTTGCGTTAATTTAGAATTTGACAATCAATTCGGGTCGTACTCTGCTTGTAATAATATAGTTCAATCATGATTCGAAAGACACGTGGCGCCATCTATTATCATAAGAACGTTATTGTTGTTTTCCTCGGGAACAGTAATTTTTTTCGAGATGAAAGGTAGCCTATGTCCGTTTCTGTACACCTGACAACGTATAATTATGCAAAATTTCAGGATGATGAGTTCAGTGGTTTAGGCGTGAAAAGGTAACAAACAAACAAACTCATTTTCGCTTTTATAATATTATAGTTAGGATAGTTAGGATTAGGATAGGATGTGACGCAATTATTAAACAACAAATTTACATACATACGTAGATTCACGCCTGTTAACCAGAGGGGTAGGTAGAGACTACGGATTTCCATTTGCTACAATCCTGACACATTTCTCTGGCTTCATTTCATCACATTCCTCATACACGCTCGCCCGTTTAAGGTGCTCTTAACCTTGCCTTTGTCCAGAACGTCTCCGATCTGATTGAGAAACGTTCGCCTAGGTCTTCCCCTTGCGACTGTTCCATTTACACTAGCCTTATAAACTTTCTGAGTCAGTCTTTTCTCGTCTGTACTTTCTACATGCCCAAACCAGCTTAACAAATTTAGAGTGCAGAATATTGTATTTTATTATTACGTACCATACTAGCCCACAATTAATTAAAATAAATTCAAAGTAATTTTAGTCCTAATTTACTTTGAACTAATTAACACCTCACCATTCAAAATGACGGTCACATATTGAGTAGGTACAAGTCGGTAGAAAAATAATTATGTTTAAACTTTAATATTTTTGAATCAAATATTACCAACCTTTTGAGTTGGAAATATTTGATTCAAAAATATTAATGAAGTTTAAACAATAGCTTTTCTCAAGTTAGTTTAAAATTCAGACTTGTTACAATATTATTATACTTAGACAGTAGACTACCTGGGTTACTTTTTATACGGACAGTTTTTAGAAACTCAGTTGGTCCCTGCACGGCGATATTGAAGTTGAGTGCTTTGTCCTATGCAAATTCGTTCGCCGTTTATTGTCGTTCGACGGGATATATTCAGAGGTAAACTGTGCATATAAATATATATATATAACTTTTCAGTTTAAATTGTTGTTAATACTTACATCGATCTGCATACCTAATCACCGATTTATTTTATTTTTTATTTTATTTAAAACATAAAACATAGCCCAAGCATTAAAAATCTTTTAAGGCTGACAGTTAAAATAAGAATGGCCCTTCTGTTTGATTTTCAAAAGGTGACCAACACTTAAAATTTCTAGAACCCGGTGAAAAAGTAAAAAGAAAAGCCTTTTAATTGAAAATCGCCTCAGGGTATGAACATTGTCTGCTTCTCGCTAGATGCTTCCTACGTGAAATACCTATTCATGATATTCGAATGTCTTCCTTCAAATATTTTCACAAAAGTCAGACACCTAGGTACCTACCTACAATTTATTTACGTAATTTAATACCTATGAAAGAAAAATATAAAGTGCGGTTTGCTGTTCCGTGCAAGTTATGAGTCGACTGAGAGTAACGGGGAAATTAATGGAACTCATAATAACTTCTGCGCTATCGCGAATTTTAAGCTAGTTTTTCCTAACTTTGTGAGATGGAAACATGTTACATACTTAATTCAATTTATATTCTACAGTAAACAAAGATTTATATTATTATTTTCCGTTGGGAATCTCTTTTGACATGAATATTTTTGAAGTAGATTTAAGTAAAATATATTTTAAACTGTCAAGTCTTACACCCATATTCTAAGACGTTTCCTCAAACGTTCCTCGACTTCACTCAACCTCACTCGAGGAAATCAGTATTCACAGTTGCAAAAAATCTCCTCCACTCGGCGTCCCTCGACATCTTTCCTCACTCGAGGTGAGGAAACAACTGTCAAACTCAAGGTACGTGTACGTCGCGACCAACCTTAAGGAATACTCGAGGAAGATCTACGCCATTGTTACCTATTCACCTACGCTTGTAAATACGACTGATAATTCTATTTGAAGATTTTTAAAGTGTTTTGTAATGGATTTTAAACGATTTTTGAATGATTTATATGATAATCCGTACGATTATCTTGAAAGGCGTTATTTGCGAGACGCAACTTCTCCGCCTCACTGAATATTTGTCTTCCAGACATATATGTGTGGAACAAATAAAGCTAAAGGATAAAACTTGGATCACAACACAACAATAAAATCAAACATAAACAACTCGGAATGACGCGATGCGACATAGATAAGGTTAAAAAACAAACATCTGTCAATTTTGAGGTGATCATAGACAAAAACATTAAAAAGTATGTTAAATCTATGATTTTGTGACGTATGTAATGACGTTTTACCTCGACTCAACCTCATTGGAGGATCCTCAAGATTACCTCAAGTCAAGAGAAAGACATGACTAAGAATACCGATTTCGAGGATTCCTTGAGGTGATCCTTAAGGTATCCTCGGTTGAGTCGAGGTTGAGGAAGGTTTGAGATTACTTCTTAGAATATGGGTGTTAGAATATCAGACATAATAAAAATACAAATTTTTCATTATGGCTGGTACCTATTATAATTTAAATTTAATTTGTGTCTGGCCACCGGTGTGCCGCTACGACTTAATATGTTAAAGTAACGGAACCTAAATGAGATTATTTAGCATGTAAAGCAAACAAATATATTTTCTTTAAAAGTAAGTAGATAGTAGATGAGGCGCGGCAGCTACATACCCATGTTGAAATCCATTCCGTGAACGTCTCGTATTACGGCGTACGTAATTAACGTTTTATTCTACGTTATTTAATTCGTTCGCTTGAATCATGAGTAGGTGTAACGATGAGCTGATTGCCGGGGAGTCTTTTATTTCTCCTCTGTCTGTCTGCTACTAACTCGTTTGTTCTCCACGAGTGAGAAACATTATTATTTATTTGCCATGAAAACCGCGAAGTTAATAATGAAAGACGATAATTTTCTTCATTACCTACCTAGAACGCATAAAATGTCTAGGTATTTATTAAAGGAGCAACTCGGATTTGTAGGACACATATTTTATAGGATACTAGTTTTCACCCGCGGCTTCGCTCGCGTAAATGTAGGTTAGGTTAGGTTAGGTTTGCAACAGTTATTTTTTCTGGATGAAAGGTACCCTATGTCCTATTCTGTACCCCTGACAACGTGTATGCAAAATTTTATGTTGATCGGTTGAGTAGTTAAGGCGTGAAAGCATAACAAACAAACAAACAAACTCATTTTCGCATTTATAATATTAGTTAGGATTTCTTGGAATCTTGAGTAGTCCAACTAGGGAAGTGACTTCATGTTACAGAAGATCGTTTTTATAATTTGATATTGAGTTCCTGGCGATCAGTATTATTGACGGAATTCCTTAAGAAGGAATGTATGATTATATGGTGCGCCAGTATTTATTATTTATCTCTTACGTTAGATTATATCTATGGAATAGTAAGTATAAAACATCCATAATCTACGGTAATAGCTTGCTAACCGACGCGACGCGGGCGCTATGCTTGTTTGCAGCCTTAGCGGTAGGTACATAATTATTATAAATTAAAATTATTTTTTATATCTATCTGTATTACTATGACATACTATCATTATTATCAATATTTTATAATAAACTATAAAATTAGCCCAGTCATATTAGGAGTTTCACCTCGAAATGAGAGATAATAAGCTGTAGACTCGTATATACCTTCATTTTGGTGTTCTAAAAGTTGTCTCATAAGTCTTAGAAAATCACGTGTCTGCGTCGTAAGTTATTCAAGGTCAAAGGTAACAAAAATCAGTTTTGGCGATTATCTCAGTTTCTACAGCTTCAATGATGTTAACTTACATTTATTATAAAATTGTAGAGCATAAAATTTGCAACAAATTTTGTTAAAGAATTTTTTAATACGTTCAACCGTTTTTGAGATAGAGGGCGGAGAGTTCGCAGCGCTCAGTCATACTCATTGTAATGCAAGGTCAACCGTGAATCTCAGTAAATAATACCTTATATAAAGTTATTAAATTATTGAAATATCATAAACAATAAATGATTTGTATTATTTATTAGTTAATACATTATATTTAATACAATTTTGCATATACCTTATATTTTTATTTAATAATATCTACTTTCGAACGAACGTTTCTCGATCAGATCGGAAACGTTTTAGACAAATGCCAGGTTAAGAGCACCTTAAACCGGGCGAGCGTGCATGAAGAATTGATGAAACTGAATGAAGCCAGAGAAGTGTGTCAGGATCGTAGTAAATGGAAATCCGTAGTCTCTGCCTACCTCTCTAGGAAACAGGCGTGAATCTATGTATGTATGTAATACCTAAAAATTATCTAAACAAAATTTGTTACAAATTTTATGCTCTACAATTTTATGATAGACTAGATGTTCCCGCGGTTTCACCCGCGTTTATCGTTACTGCGCCGCCCCCGTGGTCGTAGCGTGATGTTCCGTGTACCGTTCCGTAAGGAGCCGACCATGACCACGCGTCTGAGCCGCGCGGCATGGTATCTCGTAGTTTTCGGCTGGCCTTGCACATCATAAATTCGCGCGCAGTACAAACTTGATCATTATTTTGCTGCGTATGTTATTTTAAAACTGCGGTATCTCCTAATATTCATTGAAATCGAATGATGTAAAGGACAATTTTGTTTTAAATTAAATACTTGTGATGAATAACGCATTTATTTGGATAAGGATTAATATCATGTTTATAAAAACACCTTCGCAAATAATGCATTATTTTAGAACAAATTTGATTAGCATAAAAAAGGTTATAGTGAGCTAACCTTAAAAGATAGACATATGCTGTCGCGGACTTTTTTAGAACTTTTAAAGGGGAACAATTGTGTCATACATAATTTTTTGCTTTAACTGTTTACGCAGTGCACGCAGCGGAAGCTCTCTAAAGGGAAACAACTATCCGATTTTGAAACATTCTTCATTGGTGCTCCGCTCCTATTGATCTTAGCGTGATGATATATAGCCTATAGCCTTCCTCGATAAATGGGCTATCTAACCCTGAAAGAATTTTTCAAATCGGACCAGTAGATCCTGAGATTAACGCGTTCAAGCAAACAAACAAACTCTTCAGCTTTATAATATGTATTAGTATAGATAGATGTTAACATCATTGGAGCTATAGAAACCGAGATAATCACGAAAAACTTTTATTTATGACCTTTGACTTTGAATAACTTATGGCGCAGACACGAGATTTTATGAGACAACTTTTAGAACACAATTTTTATTTTTTTATTTTTTATTTTGCTCGTCAAAATGACCACACTCCACCTGATGGTAAGCAGTCGTGTGGTCTAAGAGCAGTGGCCTCCACATGGCCCCCACAGTAGCCGAGGCGATGTTGAGGTCTCTACTTTGACGGCCTGAGAAGATGCTGTGTAAATGAAGGTGTATACGAGTTTACAGCTTATTATCTCTCATTCCGAGGTTGACCCCTTTTTTCTGCTTATTTGACTGGACTAAATAAGTTAATACTATAGATAGGGCTTACAGAAATTTAAAATAATTTTGTCTCATTGTAAGATTGTCGGTCATCGCTCACGAACGTCGCAATGACACATTTCCCTTAGTTGATTAATACAATTTGCGTGGGATAAACTGACAATACTTACCTATTGTGTTCCATCATATATGGTTCATTACTTACGACTTTCCATTGCTATTAGTTTTACTTTTGGATACAGGTCTTCACTGTAAATGTTCAGGCTCGTGTCATGTCATGAAGGTCGATAATAGGATGGTTGATTTTTACAAACATTTATTTAAAAGATCTCACCCGCCGTGGTAATAAATCCTGTGACGCCTGCACCTTAACAAATAATAATCAAAGAAAAGGCACAATGAACTTCTAGACTTGGAACAACTACCTATATGCGGATCACACAAAAAATACTATTTATATAAACTACAAAACCGATCAAAAATATTATATCCTTTTTTAATTAACACTAAGGAGGCAAACAAGCATACGGCCTACCTGATGGTAAGTCGTCGCCGTAGCCTATGGACGCCTGCAACACCAGAGGCATCACATGCGCGTTGCCGATCCTTTAGTAAAGGAAGAAGAGAAAAATGAAGTGGGAAGGAGCGGAAAGGGGGAAAGAGGGTGATTGGGCCTCCGGCACTCTCACTCACCGGACGAAACATAACAGGAATACTGCTATATCACGTCGATATTCTGTGAGTTACTTCTAAGAACCTACATTAATACCACAATAATATGAATTGTCAATGTTTTAAGATAAAGCATACGAGCGAGGCCTCGGGCCGCCTTGACGATTTTAAAAGTACTAAGTGTGTATATTATTATGTGAACGTAAGAGTAGACAGAAAACTTACAGCGAAAATTCTATGAACTAATCTGGAAGTTTCTATAAAGTGATTTGGTTACCTTAAATAAAAAAGCGTTAAATCAGAATGAATCAAAAAATCAAAATTCGTTTTCTAACTACATTTCAAATATACACCTATTTATATTTGAAATGTCTACATAAATAATATGTGTGTAGACCAGCATTACCTATGTACCTATATGTGTGTGTGTATAAAATATCTTTGCAACGCTACCGTTCGTAATAGCTCCTAGGTCCTTACAAGGCTAAAGAACCGTATGTGCACAGTTATTCGATATAGATATCTATATGTAGGTAATTATCGACTTTATATACCAGGTGATAGTAGGAACTAGCAGTAGGTGGAAGTGGCTGGAAGGAATTTCTGGTACCACCGTTTAAGTACCGACCACACATGTTGATCGGCTTGAGAGTTTAAGTTCCGTTAGGCGTGAGTACCATGTACATACGAGTATGGATATATAAACAGGCAAAGGCAAAACAGTTCAATGACTTTTTGCTCCTCTGATTGTCAACTGATTTTATTCTTTTTTTGAGATGAGCTTTAGTGTCAACAGTAATAAAATTAGCAACAGCTGTTTTTTATATTAATATGTAAAGAGAACATTTTTGGACCACTTTTATGCATATTACGCGATCGGACGAGTGCGGGATTTGGTATACTTAAAGTTTATATGGAACGTTTTTTAATTATATGAATATTATTTATATGAATTATAGCCGATTTCGAGCACTGCGCGACCACTAGTTTTATTTAATTACATGCGTAACCTCACACCTATATCCTCCAATGAGTAAACAGATGTTTATTACACATACATTTCGCTATGCTTTTATGTGTAAGGTCGAGCCTATTGCCGTCTACCATTAACACTTCCAGACTCCGTACTGCTAATGGTCTAGTCTGTGGGTACCGAACACGAGACCGAGCACAGCAGTCGTATTCACTACCACTGCACCATCGCATCGAGGCAATCGTATTTTATCTACAAAAATAATTAATTTGTAGAGATGTAATAAGTTAAGTTCTCATCCATTACACTAATTAGGTATAGGTATCCATTCCTATCGCTATAATTTTACGTAGGTAGAATGGATGTAAACAAGGTGATTATTCTAGTCTTCCAAGTCGGCTAAGCGCTAGTACCTATTAGTATTGTGCAACGTGCAATTTATAATGTTAGTAATAATAATATACTTAGGTACTATTAAAAAATAGCCTGATATTTATGTTGGTCTGATTTTATTACTCGCTATTCATATTGTTATGAGTATTCACATATATATTAATAGGGTTCAATTGTGGCCTATAGGTATATATTTTACACATAAGAGCAAAACTAAATAATTTTGAGCATACAGTATATAAATTGGTTGCAAATTAAGGGAGTAATTAATATTTTAAATTTGGAATACGAAAAAGTGGGGTCGTATTGGGAATGTCTCGCTATCTCCCTCACACAGCTGCGTTTAAATAGCGATTACGTCATAGTTTGTATCGTGCATCTTTCTTCTGTCATTTGACAATCACTCCTGCTACCAGATTTGAACGTCTGTATCTTAATTATTTTTGAGTAGCTTTAATAAATCCTCTATATTTTAGAGTTTGGGTAATGTACTATTGAAATAAGAAAAAACAACGGGTTGCACTCCGGGAGTGCCGGCAGAAGTGAAAACTTGAATATTAACGTTGTGCATTTTTGATATTTTGGAATGGTTAAGGAATAATTTTGCACGAATTGCTTTAATTATCAGTATAAAAGGACCATCATTTATGTGGTAAAATACAATATTCATTTATTGCGCTATCGTACATAAACATGACAATTCTCCCTCCATCTTACGAATTTTCGATCAGGTCACGTGTCCTGACGCGAGTTTGACAATTCTCCCTCCGTCTTACGAAGTTTCGATCAGGTCACGTGTCCTGACGCGAGTTTAACATTTGCTACCTATCACAAAAAAAGTGCACTACGCCGTTAAAGAAGTTTTCACTTCAATAATAAAAAATTGAGTCAACCACCCTATTTACTTTGATCGGACTAATAAATCATAAGATAATGATACTGAAAACACAGTAGGTAGATAGTTAAGAGTAGACGTAGGGAAGAAAATAACTTAGTGCCGCACTCAAAGACATTTAAGTGGATCCTTAGTAAAAGATATTACAAAGTAAACCTTTATTAAGTAATCATTAAAAGTGCTCCTGTGCGGCAATTAAATATTTTGCCAACTACTTTGTTCCATTGACCTTTGAGAGCGAGTTCTTGCATTTTAAATAAAATACGTGTTACTTTAGCAGTCAACCCCATTAAGTGTAGGAATAATAAAGAAATGAAATAAAAAATAATATAAAGGTTTTTATGGATGTTTCTCAATCTGGACAATGGTGTTGTTTTGCGGTTAATGCCAAAATAATGACACTAATCTGTATTATTATTTCGTCATGTAGGTACATATAATATTACGACGTATATTCGATGCCTTTCATGTAGAGTTCGGCATTAAGCACTTCATTTATTTAATGTATACATATAATAAAATTGTAACAGGCTGATGTCTATATGTAGGAGACATTTTAGAAAAAGAAATATGTGAGAGGACTTTATAAGAGTTATAGAAGCCAAAACTAGTTTAGAGTATTTGTCTGTATGTTAGTACGCATATCACGCAAAAACTACCGCATGAAATTGAATGCGGTTTTCACAGTTGTATTTCCGGCGAACTTAAAATCTACTTCCAAATCCCGCGTGTACGAAGTAGCTGGCAAAAGTTAGTTACCGATAATTATGTATTTTCTTTCAGATTCTGCGGTTGTTACATATTTAAATTTAACTATGGGTAGGTACCAGTTCTAATGTGGTCTGTGTTGTCAGACCCCTTTGGAATTTAAGCTGGTAATATCTAATTGTCTTGAATTATAATTTAATACAACTGGTGCTAATAAGTATCTAGTAAATGAAATGTGGCGGAATATTAATAACATTTTGGAGGATCAGGTTTTACGATGACTGAACGTAATTTTATCTGTCAATTGCCGCATATTTGTTATGGTAAGATAAGTAAAGTATTTTTAAATCAATGATGAAGTATATACCGAAAAATTGTATAATAGGTACCTATAAAATGTTTAGCCATAGAGTATTTCTAAGTTGAAGTTAGCTAAGCACTGAGTATCATAAAGCAACATTGTAGTTTATAGACATTTTGCACTCGCTTTGTTATATGCATTTCTCGACAAATACAGAGAAGCTATTACTTTATCGCCGAAACATAGTTCCCAAGTCGTATCCTAAAATTGTTTCCCTATTCTGCTGTAAAATACATTCTTGCTTTCGCTTTAAATTTACAAACATTATATTTTATTTTCAAATCCTACTTAACTGTTACACTTCTGAATAATTGCGAGGGGCTTCATACGGGATTTTAAAACAAGCTTGTATTGTGTATTACTAACAATCTCCAGTGTAGTTCAACCAAAAATTAACTATTCATTCAACGATGACTGTTGAGTGTTCAACCTTGTGACGTAATTGGATAAGGGTTGCCATGACTATAATATTATACTTACCGTCATGCATGCAAGCAAGAGAAAATAGGCTACAGTTTACAGTGATAGATATCAATAACACAACTAGATACCATAGAATCCATCTATTATACCCTTCCATTTATACTCTGATTTTCTGTATTTACTTTTTCGATAACCGGACATATTATGGAAATCGCTACATCGGCTATTAAGTTCTTCGCAGAACTATTAGAGATGTACCAATATTTTGGTTCGGCTTTTCGATGTTTTCGATGTGTAATGTTCGTATTAGGTTAAATCTTTATACGGAAATTCTTAGTTCTAACTAATTAATTAGACGTAGAGGTGAACTGCATAATTCTATATTATTCAATTCTTATCATAAGTGGTTAAAGTTCAAGTTACTCTATCTGCTTCTTACGTATTCAGAACTTAAACGTAAGAACGTTTTGATTTGAACTAGTTTTCACCCGCGGCTTCGCTTGCGTAAATGTAGGTTAGGTTAGGTTTGCAACAGTTATTTTTTCTGGATAAAAGGTACACTATGTCCTATTCTGTACCCCTGACAACGTGTATATTTCATGTTGATCGGTTGAGTAGTTAAGGCTTGAAAGCGTAACAAACAAACAAACAAACAAACAAACTCATTTACGCATTTATAATATTAGTTAGGATTATACAGAGCTAACTTTAAATTAAACCCTACGAAGATTATTTCAAAAATACGATCGTAGCCGCGGGTCGTAACTATTAATAAAATAGAATATGATAATAAATCATTAGGTTCTTCACACTTATTCATATATATATCACGCTTATTCATGGTATTTATAATGACAAGGCTAATTGTAAACTCGAATTGAGAAATTATTGAAATATTGTTCGGAATACGTAAATCCTAACATTTGGTTTACGCTTAAATACCATGATCCCTATGGGTCGTGGAGATTTGATGGTACTCGTAGTTACTCCTTGGGTAAAGAGATATATATATACATATATATATATATATATATATATATATATATTGGGTAACTACATATATCTACTTATAAAAAGTATATTAGTTATATAGGTATATTGTTTATATACTCATGAACAGTAAACCTATGAAGATGAATAACTGGATATTGAAGTACTTAATCATCGTTATAATTGTATAACAGAAATTAGAAAAGGTAATATTATAATACCTAGAATGTCATAAAGGTTTATAGGCATCACTCGCAATCAACATTTTGGATGGAGGATGATGATGGATGGAAATCTTGAGAAGCTTGTTTTCTCCTTATAGCATTATTTCCCGTTTCATAAAATAAAATAAACAATGCTCATATAGAATATTTCAAAAACGATATATGCCTCATCTCTAGTAACAACTAAAATAATTGTATATATTTGACCTACATACTTACTACACAATATAAGAGAATTGGCCCCTAATTGAACAAGTTGGCGCTTGCTACGTGCAAATACATTTATAATGTCAAGATGTGTTCTTATTTGCT
Source organism: Catocala sponsa (assembly GCA_963564715.1). Classification (NCBI taxonomy): domain Eukaryota; kingdom Metazoa; phylum Arthropoda; class Insecta; order Lepidoptera; family Erebidae; genus Catocala; species Catocala sponsa. Next base: position 14,561,553 of record OY751334.1, on the reverse strand, counting down.
AGTAGTTTATTTATCACTCCCCGAGGTATGAAAACTAAGAGTAGCAAAAAATAAAGGGCTTTTCCCGCATTTTCCTTGAAGATTTCCAACACTAATGGACTGCTTCATCCCTTGTTTGTACACTGTAGGATGACAAGCGTAGTGCAGTGTCTAACGAACTTCGCTTGGTAGAATTCGACTCAGCGAGTCTGGAGCACGCTATGCACGTTCAAAGTAATAAAAATATTGTTTAATGAATTTCTTGCGCTCAAGTGAGACTTTACTGTTGTAAAGTGCATTGATAATATTGTATATTAACGTCTATACTCGTTGTTATATAATATTATTATTGAAGCACGTAAAATGCAGCAACGTAGTTCAAACATTTCTACGTTATGGATTTATTAATCATTAGTGATCGCTGATTTTCTAGCGAACGCTTAAATGTTTACAAGTAATACCAGATTTGTTTTTATGTGCTAACCGTCCAAGACGTTCGTAGTACTACTACACTTCAAAATTTTTCAGGTGAAAAATTAAGTAGAGCGATAGATCTACGATGCAAAGTAGCTGAATTAATTAAATTATTCAAGTACGTCTGTCTGAGATAATAAATGCGCAGTGTAATGTAAGAGATACTCGTATCTCTTCAATATTTAATGGCTTCTCTTTTTCGACTTTTAATTTCTCAGCGTTCCGTACCTCGCAATTTATAACTGACGAGTGCAGGTCACGGTAGGCTTATCGTTTAATTTATGACGAAACTAGTCATGATGGATTGTGGTCGGTGTAAAATATGAAAAGTAATGGATCGCAACACGTCACGAGCGTGCACATAATCTCGTGACAACGGTCAACGTGTGGGTAACAATATATTCAGTGCAAATTCTCGCGTGACGTGTGATGCCGACGACGCGATGCGACGCGCGTCGACGCGATCCGGACCGACCTACGGTGTTTAATTTTAATGATGATTTCGGTATACCCTGAATATGTGAGCTTGTTTAGGTATACATTGGGCATATGAGACAAATGGAAATTCATTACCTATATTACGTTACTTTATGTTATAGCATTATTTTGACACATAAATGTTCACATTGAAAAATTACATAACCACACGTCTATTTCCCCAAGGGGTAAGCAAATTTATTTTACACCAAAATTTCGCCGGCTAGAATGTTTGATCCCACGTGATAGGAGGAGAGCTTATTGTTATTTTACCGGGCACAGTTTCAGACAACTGCTAATAAGAATTTCTTGACAAAAACCTAACAACATAATCGGAATCTAAACTGAGATCCCATGCACAGCAATCACATCATAAATATTGATGCTTTTTAATAAACGCAAATGTATGGTACTCTATGTACAAGCAGCAAAGAGCTGTATCGACTACCATCATGGTATTTGGTCAAATTTTAATCCATAAAGTCCTTTGTACGCCCGCGAATATGTCACTAATCGCATTACAACCTATTGCCACTAAATCTTTTTTATCAGAAATATTTTCACATTTTTGCTGTCGATGTCGAAAATTCATTTCGATTAATCCTCGTAAAATATTTCCTATCACGGGATAGCATACATATATGATGATATAGATTATCCGCTACGAGTGTGTAGCTACACTGCACTAACAAACAGACCCTCGGACGGATAATCCTGCGTGGACGGATCAGCTTAAGTGGGCTCCACTGTCGTTTGTCTAGTGATTAGATGTCCTCCAGCTATCCGTGTGTACATGTTTGAAGGTAATTATTGTACGGTACCTAATAATGCTTTGGTTGTACGAACGAGTGCTCAACATTTGATCACAGTTTGTAAGAAACAACAACAAAAAGAGCACGTTGTATTGATCTATGATTAAGATACTGAAAATATTTTTTCTTTTTGTTTTGAACTTATAATCTTTTTAAAGTACCTACTTTTAGTAATTGGGGTTTGAAAATGGAGTCGCCGCTTTATATGAAGAAAATCAGTAATGTAATGGTATTTCATACTAACTATTTCATCAATATTTTTTGAATGCCAATTCAAATTCTATGATTATCTTATCTATGTCTTATATTAACTATAACATCAACCATTATGTAATTACACTAGACACTAATCAATGTAACTTTAAATACATATTAATTGTTCAAAAGGTTATTGATATTTATTATTAATTAAAACACACATGCTTTCCAAATTTCAAGTTCCTACGACCAGCGGTTTAGGCTGTGCGTTGTCCCTAAGTCAGTCAGGACATCTTCCTTTATATATATAGATAATGCATGTTATTATTAATATATATAGTCATTTCTCGAAATATAAATGTATTTTTAAAATAACCATTAAATTTTGTAGGAAAACCGCGAAATTAGATGTAGGACATAATGACCTAATATAAGTTAACACAGTCTTACAAAGATTTGGTGTTAATTAAATCGTGGGTTTAGAAAATATAATCCTAAGTATAGTAAGTTATTCGCGCCTTGCTTGACATTGAAAAGTGTACGAGTAACATTTTGGGCTCGAGTGAAATACTACTTTGGACCGCTTTAATCCTTGTTGCGGGTTACATTAATATTTCTGTGTGACATATGACGAGGCACGGTGTTGTATTTCATTCAAAATTCACCAAACCATTTTATCCTTTGAATTGTTTCTAGAGACTCGTTACACGTTACGTATAAAGAGACACTTATGGGATTATTCGTTTGTCCATCGTATATATGCAAATTTATTCGAATATCCCGTGTTCGGTTCGTGATAAAACTCGAATAAAATATGGCAAACGAGACATCACTTTCATGCACGACTGAGCATATTATATGGGCAGTGTAGAGGTTTTATTTGTAAATATAATTGAATACAGACTCAATGAGAATTGGAGAGTACGTATCTACTTTTCATCAACATATGTTTTTTATGTTGTTACTTATTCATCGATGATACACTTTTTGTATACCGTTACATGTACCTCATATATTCTAATGCTTTATTAATATGAAAGGAATCTTTTCTAGCTTAGATAATGAAAATGAAGCGGCTTTAGCCTATGGGTAAGGCATTGGATTTGCGATCGAGTGGTCTTGGGTTCGAATCGCACCCATTGCACTATCGACGTAAACCTACTCCTAACGCAAGCATTCTAGTTTAGCTTAGGGGTCAATACTAGTAATTTGTAACGCAAAATTGCTAGTAAACTTTGAAATAAAAGGTTCTAGTATATCTAAAAGTCTATAACGAAACAATAATAGAAATAAACAAAGCTGCTTTAAATACTTACATGTTAAAGCTTTCTCTTCAAATGATTTCGCGTTCCTCCCGAATATACCTGTAAGGAAAACGCAGATCAATAATACATATGTCCAATATCGGTTGAGCAAGTAGGGGATACAAGGGATGTAGTACCTTTCCTTTATTGTAATTGATTTCTATTTTGCTTGGTAAATTGTGTCAGTAATTTGGTAACCTATTCACAAATTGATGCAATTAGGAAGTATGTTCCATACACCTTTATACTTTATACGTTTAGATCATAAGAAACACACATAAGTTATGGAACGTACCTATGTCCTTTAACTTATTTGTTAATGAACCGACTTGGATATTTTTTTTAAAGTGTGCTCCCTTATTAATTTGTTTAAGAACTGATGTCTGCAAATTAGCAATAAGAAGTTTTTACTTTTCAGTACCAATTTATATTTTATTGATATTACACTATGAATTTGTTATATGTTAAAACCAAATAATTTATTTAAAATATATAGGTACATTGTCATTTAGATGCAAAGTTATTTGTATATATGCATAAAATTTACAGAACCTTACATTTTCAGCATATTTTTGACATCGTTTTTTAATGATACGCAATAAGAATGCAAATTGATACTCATTGCTTTTAAAACATTGTAATGATTTTCCGTCAGTGTATTCACCTCCATAAATTATTTTCGTTCATAAATATGATTCAGGTGTAATACGCATTGATATACCTATTTAATTATATACAGTAGGTAATGTGGTGTCACAATACATACTTATAATATATTTGCTAACTATGTATTTATATTTAGTCATATAAACATAAAATAGATAAAAACTGTATGAAGTAAGTATCAAATTGACATTGTAACTGTATCATAGTTAAGTTTTCCATCACTTTACTTTTGTTGTCTAATCAATGGGATAGGCAGTGACCACGGATGTCGACATCCTACCAAATCTTTCACGATGAGTTTTCTAAAAGAATTTACAGCTAATATGTGGATATATTAAGAACTATTATGAGTGTAAAAATCTAATATGTGGTTATATGTATTAAGATTTATTTTATAAGTATGCCCCATGTTAAGAGAGACTGTACCTGATATCAGGAGAAAAAGTCAATCTATAACAAGTGAGAAACGGCAATGAATTGCCGTAAATCTCAGAGATCGAAAAAATGGTATCACGTGACCTTGAGGTCAGAGGTCAAAGGTCATAGTCATTTCGGGGGTATATCGACTATGCTGAGTTGAATGGCGTTGACCGCGAGTCTTTAGCTCTTACGGTTCTTGAGTTGAAAGTTGTATAACAGACAGACACACGGACGAACTAAGCTGTTGTATAAGAGTTTTTTCGAACTCTAAAACAGTACATGAGCATGAATAAAATTGGCAAGGCAACACAGTTTGTTCAAGTTTTTTAACGAATCGTTAGTGATTCTCCATTTTAGTTTACTTTTTATTTAATTTAATTAATTTTTATACAACTGAAAGGTAATGGGTAAGTAACGCTCTTTTGATGCAAAGTAACATTGTACTAATTAAATACTTCTAAAAGTGAAGGCTTGTAATTGGCTGACTGTATCAGAGTATATGTTATGTAGATTATAATTGTTCGTTTTGTTGTATGTTTTCAAAGTAGGAATTCGAAGATTCAAACAAGCTGCAAATTGAAAGTTAAAATCTTGAAAAATGGTTGACCTGTGTTTTTTATATGTCATACAGATTTATTATTTAATTTTATGTTAGTATATGCCATAAAGAGTTATACTTAAGTTTTGAAAGATTATGGCACTAGGGAGGGATAATATGTCTGTGCCGCGGAAGGCTTTCATTTAAATAACTCATGAAAAAGAACACTCAGACCTGGAACCACAGATTACTTGTGAATTACATCTATTTTAGTAATGTATGGGGTTCGAACCTGCAATACTCGGCACATTGGCAGCAGTGAAATAACTACTTAAACCAATGTATAATCCATGCAGTCAAATAAGTTTAAACTAAATTGAATTTATATTTGGCATTCATAAGAGAATTCTAATACTCATTAACTCTGAAATCTATCGTAATTGCATTGGAAGTAAATATCGAGGCAAACTAAAATAGTTAAAACACCGGAAAGCTTCATTAATGTTAATAGTATTATTCTATTGTAAACATAATCCTGTTTGAGCTACATTAATTATGCGAAGCAATCAGTTTGTTTCGGTTAAAGATCCCTTCCTCTCCTTTATAGAATCTCTTTAAATTAATGACAGAGTAATTAAAGATATTTATGCTAAAATGCTGGCTTATATAAAAGTGTCTTCTTAAAACTTGGCGGTAACTTTATTATTTTAATTAAAATATTCTGATAGGCTTGTAAGTAAAGCAGTTTGAAGGGAAGAACTTACAATAGGCGTCATTTCACAGCAGGTTCTGAAACCAATTAAAGTTATTAATCCTCTAATATAAAACGCTCGCTTTTTAAATGGAGTCGCCGGATTTCGTTGTTTAATCTCCTCGCCCGTTTTATCTCTGCTATTTTTAGGATTTACAAATTTTTCGTGTAATTAATTTCCTATATTAATGAAGTTGAATTAAAATGCTAAGTTTTGAAATATTTGAAAATATTAAAGAAGATAAGTCGCCGGGCTGAGAGGTGCAAGATGGAAATTAAATAAAAAGAGATTACTCAGTCGTCAAAAGAATTTTTTACTATCCATTCACTACCGCTGCACTGCAAAATGGATTATAATTTATTAAAGTTTCATCTGTAAAGTAGTATGTAAATTATTTAATATCTCATACTATACAATAAATAATTACGTTACTGTTTACTTAATTATCATGAGTGATTCTCTCACATATTATAACATAAATATATTATAAACTTCTGTTATAAGTTGATAGACAAAGTGATTAGGCGATGATATGGTAACTTTTCTATTAGAGAACTGTTGTTGCGTCCAGAGAACCATATATGAAAATAATATATTTACAGTGTATATGTAATTAGTGAGTTTTCATCACGTTAATTTGCTTATCCTTTCTATAATTATATGTATTAGCAAGTTAAAACTCCAGATGGCTAATCGTTTATTAAAATAGATGACATCATTTGTAAAATACGTAACCTGCCAATCTTATTTACAAACGTATGAAGATTCACGCTTGTATGTTTCCAAAGGGTTAACAGAAGTTTATTACATTTACATTTCGGCAACTTCTCTTCTTCATCTTAGCGGTTATCTCGGTTGCATCCGCGGCGTTGGCGTTGGAACCCAGGGTCCGCTTTCCCGCTAAGTCTCCTCCATTTCGCACGATCTTCAGCAATTTTAATTTACATTTCGGCAACTACCTATGTTTTACATACCTTGTAATACAAGCCGTTTGCGGTCTATTCGGCACATTGCCAGAGCCAGAGTAGATTCTAAGTTTTTCCTAATAGGGAACATAATTACACAATAACATTGTTCGACCCAGCAATGGAAACCAATGCGTTTTTTTATTTTTTTTTTATTGCCATTGGTGGCAGACTAGCAAGTGGCCCACCTGATGGAAAGTGGTAACCGCTGCTCACGGACTTCAGCAATGTCAGGACACAGCAAAGCCGCTGCCTACCGTGAAAGAAGAACTCTCTTTAAACCTCGTTTGAAGAAGGACATATCATAGCGCTCGGGAAACACCGAAGCAGGCAGTTCATTCCAGAGTTTGCACGTACGTGGGAGAAATGATCACTGAAAGCGTACCGTCTTGGATTTGAATGCTTTCAGGTGATATGGATAAACCCTGCTTCGTTGCCGAGTGGTACGGTGATAGAAAGGGGCCGCTGGTACCAAATCAAAAAGTTCTTCACGTTAGGTCACACACGTAAACTGTAAACTTATACTAGAGAACCAGCGAGGAAGCGGAGAAGTTCCGTTAGAAACATATGTACATATGTCAGACAATTATATCTGAAGGAACTGTTGCCATTACCTTTTAAGATAACCAGGTAATCTAATAAATTGATATCTTCAATCCAAAAGGAACAAAAGTCAATTGTAATTGATGTAACTGAATATGGAACTTAATAGTAGAATACAATAATGGTATAAATAAACAGCAATAGCCTATGTGATTTGATGTGGGGATCATTGGACTGCCACGCAGTATCTCAAGTTTAAGCCACGCACCTCAGACGTTTCCAGGATTTTTCTATAATTTTTACTAAGTTCATTAATAAAATTATTGTCATTTAATTTAAGGTTTACTGGAAACCGCAATTATCGCTCGCGCTAACAGTAAAGGAAAACATCGGGCGGAAACCTACATGTCTGACAGTTCTCTATAAAGTTCTCGAAAATATGTGGAGTCTGCCAATCAGCACTGGGTCAGCGTGGTGGACTTTGGCCTGGGCCTTTTTAAACTGAGAGGCCCGTGCCCTGCAGTTTATATACATACCATACATACACACATGGCTAAGAGGAGACCCGTGCCCAGCAATGAGACAGCTTATACACAAGGCTGATATAATTGATTATAATAATGATACAATTTTTATATTATCAAGTAGCGGTAATAGCAACCTATGATCACTTGCACTACAAGGATAAATAATCACACATTGCCGTCTCAAAAGAAATATATGTCTAACATTGGAGGGATAGGCATGTGAGTCTTCGGCACTCGTACTCATTCATCAAACTGTTATATATAGGTACCTTATGTATAACATAGTGCATAGCATTCCTAACCTTAATCCCTACACAACATCTTGAATTAAAACAATACGCCAGATCGTATCGATCACTCGCGCGTGACACTTGCCTTTTAAATCGAGTCCAATGTATAAATAAATGTTTTAATTCATAATTTCTTTTTTTTAAAGGCCTTTGGCCCTTTCCTTTATAACAAAACGTAGTAACTGCATTCTAGTAATGCAGTATATATATATACCGGTTTCCTGTATTAGGGTAGTACATTCCTGGGCGACCTAACTCATTTCAATTCGTCTTATACAGTATGTGTTATAATATCTGGGACCTTGACTGCACGGATTGCGTAGTATTTTAAGTGGTCCATTGCCATGCTCACCATTGCTGCTCTGCGTAGTAATGGGGGTTCGATCCTCGACAAGTAACTGTGATCCACAAATAGTTGTTTTAAGTCCGGGTGTTCTTTGTGTCCGTTGTTTGAAAGTTTGTAAAAATCTCTGAGACACGATGTTTGCCAAGAACAGGCGTTGTATTTTTAATAAAAACTACTTGTTTTAGTAGACTAATTATTGCCTTAAGCTAATTTTCTGCCATATTATTAATTTAAAATTTAAATAAACATATCACTAACATGCACTACGGCTCTTTAAAATGGTGACAAATTAACTATAAAAAATGTTAACTGTAAATCTACGGCATATATCCATAAACTCAATTTTTTATTATGTTGATATTGCCATAATGCTCTCTCTGTCAAGTATTATACGATGATACAAGCATTATAAACTAAAGGATTATTAAAAGTAACTATCTAAAAAACAGAATTAAAACACAACCTCGGTTGTCTATTTAGATCTATAAATTGTTTTTGCCTGTAGTTTATTTTTATGTTCTAGTTTATTTTCTCCTTTGGTAACGCAAAATAAAATATAAATTCAGTTATTTGCGTGGGCTTTTGTCCTTTACGATATAAATTTTCAGAATGATTATAATGTTTACTCATTGTAGTAGGTATAATTTGTTTAGATATTACTTTTACGTTTATGTGCTATAATAATAATATTGAAATTAAAGAAGATTTGATTATAGAAACCTGTAAGTGGTGATTAAATTAAATTAACTTTTGATTTAGTTATTTTTATTTAGATTTTAGGGTATCACATATACATACCATCTCCGATTGGGTTCAAAACTAGACGGGCAAACCAGAATACCCAATGTGAGTTTAACCGTTTGAATAAATAAATTAATTAAATTAAATTAATTAATTAAATTAATTATAATTTTCCATACCTTAGTATGGAAAATAATGCTTATAAAATAAATCTTAATATATCATTTTGGGGAAAGGTTATGAGAACCTTAAACTGATCTGCTGTGCGATTTTATTCAATCTCACTTTCAAACTGACATCTAAATCCAAACTAATAAAAATTATTGCTGTCATTATTATCCAAGTAACATTTCAATTCGAGGTGACATTTTTTACAGGGTAAATACGGTGGCTTGCATTAAATACGTGATCAGTAGAAAGCAACAGAGGCATAGAGTCCTTACCAATACGATTGTATAAAAATTGCATCCATCATTCATTTTTGCAAATTTTCGTTGTGTATGAAACAATATACATTATTGTTTCTGAACAATTCAGAGTACAGAACTAGTTGGAAGTGTCAAAGCATTCAAATTTCTCTGGCATGATGTGAATGCTACCTTGTCATATTAAGCCTCCAGCGTTTGATCTATAGCCATCCTATTGTTTCAGCCGCAGGAATTCATGTGAGCAGTTTAACGTACTGTTGTATTGATATCTTGCATTCCACTTCGATCTATCTCAATGCGGGTGATATCAGAATAGATATTAGTTCCTATACAACTAGTAAAGACGGGACAATTCCTATCTAATTAGTGTTGTGTAGCAGCTATGCTTGCATGCATGATACCAAACATTTCATAATGAAGATGTCAGAAACCACAGCAATATGTGTTACCATAAAGTTTATAGGTGAACTATTATTTGCCCGTGACTTGGTCTGCGTTGAATTTCGTTCATTCGCGTTTTCATATAAGTGGATCACACTATACGCCAGTTCTGCGGTTCTACTGAATGCAATCAGATGAAACGTAGATTAGATTTGAAATTTAAAAATGGAAGCTATTAAATTGTCATACCCCGTATAATATGTAGAATATAAAATTCTATTCTATTCTAAAAATAGTTCAGTTATGTTTACGTGATGATGTAACAAATTAACTAGACCATAAATCTTAATGTTTGTTTTGGGTTCAAAACTCTCTAAAAGCCGGTAAATAGTCGGTACAAATGAGTTTTTATATTAAACAGACGCAACATCGATATAGTTTTGTAATAAAGACATAGATAATACGAAACATTTAATTACAAAGAAATCAAAAGCGAAAATAGTTATCGTTTAGTTTATAATATGTACATTTATACGATTTCTTATTTATTATATTGCTTATTTCAAAATGCAGACCCACGCCTAAAAGTCATATAGTAAGAACATGCATAAAGGAATAACTCAATAGTTCCGCAGTAGACATATAAAAAAGTAACAAGTTAGAGATTTATGGATCAAGACTCGAGACGTCCTGCTCCGGCAAAGTTATTATTTGTTTTATTAATTACTTCGAAAGTTTTCAATCTCGATTTTATTTTTAAAAGGATATTATTTGTAGAACTCAATACCCATTATCCAGCGGATCCTTATAAAATATTAGAATTCTTCGTAAATCAGCAATCAGTTTTCGAACCGCAAATAAACTCAAAATCTATATTTGGATTGATTAATGGGCTCCCTAAATGTTGTAAAAAAGTATAATGGTATAAAGCAACTTCTCGTAATCGAATAAAGTATTACATTTTGTGTTGGTATACATCTTTGAACTAAAGTTAATTGGTATTAATGATCGATTTTCGATTTGAGGAGCGCACCATTTGTATTTATTTTATAAAGGTATTTTATTTGTTAGCTTTAGAAACATTTCGTTCAATTAATACGCTCCTAATACAGAAACCTTAACAAAAGCCTTATAACAAATTATTTCGCTTTGATCGAAGAAGTTTCACGAATCGATTTCATACTCTATTCAAGGAGTATTGAAATCGGTAAAGAATCCTCTGTGAAATACGAAATCAAATATCTTTTAAACATTTAGTAATCGTGGCTACAAAATATAAGTTCAACCGTCGATGTGCAGTGTTTTCGAGGTTCTACCTCCGCTTTGAACCAAACATTGTGTGTGTTCCATGAGAATAATTTAGACATGTTTAATAACTCATCTTATTGCATAGAAGCAGTGCATGTTTGATAGAATATAGACAGTTTGGCTTACGAGTATAAAGTCGAGATTGCCGATGAAATGTGCATTTATATTTCAACCAGATAATTAGATACATAGACTCGCTCTCGTATACAAAAAGGGAGAGTACATATACGTTTTACTAGCTACTTTACGTGGGACCTAATTCCACGTAATAGGGGCGAGCTTACCATCTCTCAGGCACATTTCCAGACTACTTACAATAGCACCACAGTTACTTAGAATTTTCAAACAAAAAAAGCCAATGACACATTATCCGACCCAGAAATAGAATACGGAATATGACAATTGCACGTCACGCAATCTTTTACTATACAATAAAATTATAATGTTTTTAAGTTTAAGATCTAATGTCAAATGAAATGTAGTGTAACGTCTAAGATTCAAGTACTGACAAAGTAGACTCTTTATACAAATATAATACCATTGTTATATAAAACCTGCCTTTTTTATAAAAGTACCTATACCTAAATAATATAACAAAGCAAAATAGAAATCCATGAAGCGGTACTGACATTCCACCGTAGCATGGGAAATGCTTATAAAAAAATGTTCAATATACTAGTTGTAAAAATATAGCCGGTAAGGAGAGTCACTTTAAAAAAACTTGCATAAGTTTATTTATAAAAAGGACAAATATCGGCGTAACGAAAACTGCACATTTCACGAATAAGTGCTGAGCATTTATCTTTATGAGGTAATGAAATATACAAGCGACACCGGTATAAAGCATGTTCCTCCTTTTTTACAACTTTATAGAAAGATAAACAGATTAGGCAAAGAGAAATATACAACTACCAAACTCTTTTACGGTCTGTTATTTTTAACGGTGAACTATAAAACAAGAATAAATATATGCAGAACCCGTGGCGCTATCGCAATGCGTTATTCACGCCTCAGATCACGTATGTACAGTGAAAGCAATTATTCCGTAGAGAAAGTACCTATATTATTTATTGCAAGCTCGCTGGACCATAACGCGCAAAGCCGTTGTAGAGCAGCGTTCAACAATATTGGAATAGTTTGTTTGTATTTACCTTTCAACAGCCGGTATAGAGTATACACCGTTTCGTTTTGAGACCGAAGCCAATTGTACTGTAGCATGATATTAACAACTCGCACTAATGCAGTGCTATTGCTCATGATAACTGTCCATGTTAGGCTATGTGAGTATGCTGCCCGTTTAATTGCGTATGAGACCGGCAATGATGACCGAGCTTAATGACTACCGTGTTGTTAATAATTTATTTATGCTAACATAGTACCTGTGTGTCCAGTAAAAGGAGGTTATGTGTCATCTGCGATGATCTGGGATTACATAGGAACAGAACAGTGAATAGTTTATCATACTGTGAAATTTGCAACACATAAGCATGAGTTATGAGAGAGCGGGATGGCGACTAAGGTAGCATTAACCCTTCACGATGACGTCTATGACCATAATTAGTGGCGTATTTAGGAAACAACCATTGTTGCTATTTTAATTTGCGTTTATTTACATAATCTTGCATTTACAGGTTCTAAGCATGATGCAATCGTCAACTGCATTGTATAAAGCTTGCAGTTTTTGCGGTTTCTTAAAATTTTTTTTAAAGAACTCTCACTCTGATATATATCTATGTCGCGGGGGACTTTACAAACATTCAAACAACGGACACAAAGAACACCCAGACTGAGAATAACAATTTGTAGATCACACAAAGTTTTGTCCCGTGTGAGATTCGAACCCACAACACTCGGCGCAGTGGCAGTGGCGAGGCGATCACATAAACCACTAAGCTCTTGTCTAGTAACAATCCTTCTAAAGACTCGCTTTCGTATATTCTTGAAGAGATAAGCAGATAAGTATTTCAAGCAAATTTCGCTATATATAGATCCTTTTCATTGGCGTGTGTAAAGCACAGTTTCATAGTTCATGCTGCTATTAGGAATTTTATAACATAAAAATCAAGTAACTATTTTCCCGGCCCGAGTTTGATCGCTATTCCTAGCAGTCGCTCACACAAGCGAAACTTATAACACGGGACTAACAATATACTCTGTTTTGAGTAAGGATACCTACATAATTTTATTTGTTTTCTTTTTTATTTATCGAAAGTAATTAATACATAAGTGCCAATTAACATTTTAAGACGATACATTTGTTGTTCTTTTAAATACAAAGTAACTAATCTGTAAAAATAAATAAAAGTAGAGCGTAAACATTTCATTATCATATATACATTGAAAATCGGGTCACTTAACTAATGGCTAAAGGCTAAAGCTTCTTCTATATATTTTTTTAAGCTTAAAACTGTGTCTTTCCTGTCGTGTCAGTGAGCAAAATTTTCAATGGCAATAACATACAAAAATCCGGCAATATGTCGAAACATAGCCATAGACTCGATCCTTTAACAAAATTTGTTTGTTTACAAATTGCTGTAACTATTAAAAATGCTATGATGATATGATGACAAATGAATAACGAATTTGAACTAATTAAACATTTTCGGATCGCCTAAGTATTCCTTGAAATAATGCTATTATTAATGCTATACGAATTTAGGATGAACATTAATTGGAAACGAAATAATATTAAAGTAGTGTAATTGCGTTGTGGCAATTTCACGTACACATAGAAGCTTGCAACTTTTAATTGCTTCGTGTGAGTCGCACGCGGCTCATTCACGGTGTCTGCCGCCCGTCTCATAAAAGAACTTACTCTTGTACACGTAAAAGAGATGCAACGCGAAGTTTATGTTCCCTTGCAAAAATTCACAACGACTATACGACGTCGCCTTTTCAATCGGAATGCCTTACACGTATGGGGCAGCGTTTTAAATAGAATATTTTAACACAATGCTTGCTGTATCTTGTATTTTAATTAAAGCCCTTTCCATTGTGAAGTGGTTTTTCATTAGAGTAATGTGTTGATATAGAGAGACGTGCTTAGATTTTGTTGGGATAATAAGAGAATTATTTCAAGTTTCATAAGTGGATGTAGACGGAAAATCTATATCATACTGATATTCGTGACTAGAGAGAAACGGAATGTTATTATACTAATATGATTTGTGATATGTGACTTCGAATGACACCTTCTGTTAGCTAGTCTAATTGATGGATAACATCGACATCGGCTGGAGAGACGAATATACTTATTAACCAAAATACTCAATGCAATAATATAATGAAGATAGATAGTAAATTGTTTGCACCCTACGTTAAAGGAATCAAACTAATTACTATCTATTGCAAATGAACCCAGATATTAACCAGCGTATTGTTTGTTTATTAACAGAAAATATCTCAGAATTGAACCCAGGGTGATTTGATCGCCAATTAGGTACGTCTGAACGGCTAGGCCAGAGGCAGCCATTCTTATTATACTCGTAGTAACAAATTTGCTTTTCTTGTGTAATGAGTACCAACCAATACGATCCACAATTTGAAATATAAAATAATAGTTATTATATCATCCCTGTATACAAAATATCCCACCGCAGGGCACGGGCTTCTTCTTAGTGTGGGAAGGTGCTAATTGATATCTTCACAAATAGCACTTCTAGTATAAATCACCTGAAATGTAGTGGCTTAATAAACTTGTTCATCAAACGACGTAAGTTGAGGCAGTCAATCATAAATCTTAGTGCGAAGTTTCAATGGCGGTTCGAATTTACATCGCCATCTGTCCGAGCCACGTTATACCGCGCCAAAGGTTGCAGCGGCCAGATTGTAGTGTTTAGACATATTTCCCTCGTGTAGGTACTCTAATATCGCAGAGTGAAGTAATCCGATTAGGTAGGTATCTCGTAGCGACGACTCGTCGCTTAGGCTGCGTCTTAACATGTCGGAATACAAAGCCAGCTGTCGTGCTTCAAACAGAATCTTTGAATTTACTTCAAACAATAGCTTTTGAGCTACAGTTTATTTGATTATATTATAAACTAGCTGTTACCTGCGACTTCGTCCGCGTAGATTTTAACTAAAAAGTGTTTGTCTCCGCGCAACCCTATTTTTTTTCTAAAATCAAAGTAGCCTAAGTTACTCCTTATAACATCAGCTATCTGCCAGTGAAAGTCCCGTCAAAATCGATTTAGCCGTTTCGGAGATTAGCCGGAACAAACAGACGGACAGACAGACAAAAATTAAAAAAATATATGTTTTCGTGTAGGTATCTTATATACTTTCATATGCATTAGATAAAAAGCTGTTATTTTGACATTACAAACAGACACTTCAATTTTATTTTTTTGTATTGATATAGATGTATAGATAAATACAAACTTTGGAAATGGATTCTGAAGCACATGGCAAATATCTTTATTTTCAACGTTTATTTTCTCCTAGGAAAGTATCGTATAATACATAACCTGAAATCTTAGTTTATAGAACGAAGTTGTGCAAAAATAAGATATTTATCTATATTATAAATAAAACTCAATTGCCACATGTATGACGGAGCATCACTTAAGAACGGCTTGACCGACTTGACTGCTTTTTTGGCTTGTATGAACGAGAATTTGCGGAAAATCCGCGGGAAATGCCAAAAATTTAAATGGTAATTTATATGAAAAATTTACTGACGTTTTGATATTGAATTTAATTACATGAAATGTATTTTTGTATATTGACAGGACAACGACGGCCGAGTCAGCTAGATATAGATAAAATAATTGCAATAAATTAAAAACATACGCAATACAAGCCGCAATAAAAAACAAAGTTAACCGAGTCATTGTATCCTAGTATAATCAGTATTACAATATTGAAAGCTATCTTCATACATATAGTATGTGGTTAACACAATTCAATGTTAGGGGTTTGTCAATAGTTTGATGTAGGTGAAACGTGCGTCTGCGGTTGATCCTGCCGCCTGGAGTTGAAACACAGGAATCTCTAGGCGGTTCATAATATGTAACCCATCGTGGCGTACATAGTCTTTGACAAGTTTTTGAGAAGTCATACCACTTACTCCCTTAAGTTTCCGAAATTGTGTAGCGCCGTGTGTTTCGGAAGAATCCTTGCTTACAGAACTTTGAAAATCGGGAATTTAATTTTAGTTTAACAACATGAAGGCATGCATATACACGGTTACATGACATCACATATCAGCGGCGCTTCGTAAGTATTAGAAGTTTCATAGGAAAATTGTTTTCTGATATTTTTAATATTCTGTACGAAGAATATGAGAAGAAAATGACTGCTAATTATGAGAGTTACATAAAGGTGGATCACAAGAAGGGATCATAGGCGACGTGACTAATTAACAGTCAAAAAGTTAATTTGCGTGAGTCTAGATTAAGACGTGGGTAAATTGGTGCTGATTTATTTCACTTCACATTCACCAGCCCGAACCCTGTCTTCACTGCTTTTAATATATTCGCGTACCTTTAGACGCTCGCTTGTCGTAAACAGCTTTTGTGTTCCTTTCTGTCGTACATAATAACATACATATTATTATGTACGACAGAACATAAATCCTTATGTTAACGTCCGCCAATCATATTAGAGAAACATTAGCTTCATAATTGACCATTTTATAAAACATATGAGTACTACATATAATAATAATAATAAACCCCTTTGGGACAGTCGTTATCTCCTTATGAGACTAACGCGATACCGGAGGGCATAGTATACTAGCTTTTAAACTAACACCTTCGCCTTGAGATATAAACAAAAAATTTATCACCAGGTTAAATAAAAGCGCACAAACCGAAGGGGCAGCTTGTACCGAGCTGAATATGAGTGGCGACACTGCGGTCCTGAATGCCTCAGAGAGTTGGTGAGGGCCTCGTCCCCAGTTTGCCGTTACTGGTTGGCTGGGGTGGAACTTCAAGAGCGCCCGTAGGACTCTCAACTCTGGCTTGCCTTGATCGGCCGGTCAGAGGGGGGCCGCTAGAACTTCATGCTTGGGAGTGGAAGTGTCATTTTCAAGGGTATAACTACGGGGAAACCCGCTCCGGGTCTCCGTTTTCACGAGACCCGTGATGGCGAAATCGGCGCCGCACCTTCGACATCCCTAACCGCTCGCACCGGTGTTGGCCTCTGCTGCTGGCTTGTATGCATATGGTGGCTATTTAGGGGGCCCATCTAGTGAGTTGGCGAATCACCGTCTGTCCATTCGATTGATGCTATTAGAGTATTCAGGGCAGACGCCGTTTTATCATCCATAGTTACCAATATACCAGACCATCAAACATCCATACCCATAGCCCATATATTAGAATCCATACGTAGCGATAGTCCTACGCCTGCTGCGGCTAGTGCCGCTGTAGGTGTTCCATCCCACCTTTGATTAAAACTCTCGAAGGGTCTCTTCACGTTGGACCCATGTCTCCGTGTAAGCCTCCCTAAGAGAAACAAATAATAATAAGAAGGCCTATGATTTCGTGCCACATACGTGGCTTATGAGGGTGCTGGAGTTGTATAAGATTGATACAACCCTATGCACCTTCTTGAAGACACGTATGAGGCAATGGCAGAATGTTCTTTGCTATCCAGGATGTCGAGAAATTCAGGGTTATGGTGTACCGATAAAGATCAAGCGAGGTATATTCCAGGGTGATAGTCTGAGTCCGCTGTGGTTCTGTCTGGCTCTGAACCCTTTAAGCACTCTTTTAGAGAGTTCAGAGCTGGGCTATCGGTTACGGAGAGATGGTCAGGTTATATCCCACCTCCTTTACATGGATGATTTAAAATTATTTGCCCCCAGCAATTTGCAACTGGCAGCGTTACTTAAGGTAACCAAAACCTTTAGTAACTCTATCAGGATGGAATTTGGTGTGGATAAATGAGCAGTTATGCATGTGAAGCGAGGCAAGATTATGGAATCTCCTGGGGTGCAACTCTCAGATTCCATACAACTTAGATCTCTGTCTGGAACCGAAACCTACAAATATCTGGGTATGTCACAGGCATTAAATATCTCCGAGGCTGGAATGAAACAAGCGTTGCAGGAGCGTTTCTTTGGCCGCCTGAAGAAAGTACTGAGAAGTCTTTTAACAGACGGCAATAAGGTGCAAGCCTGTAACGGTTGGGTCATGCCAGTCCTTGCTTACTCCTTTGGCATACTCAGGTGGTCTCAATCAGAACTGGATGCCCTGGACTGAAAAGTCCGGTCACTGCTAACCTCTCACAGAATGCACCATCCACGTTCTTCTGTAATGAGGTTGTACATCCCGCGGAAATGTAAGGGTTGTGGCTTTTAATGTGCCAAGACCTTCCATAACCGTGAGGTGTGCAATCTCCGAGAATATTTTCTCCCCAATAACGTGGATGTTCATCGTGATGTGGTGGCAGTGGATACTGGCCTCACTCCGCTCGCTCTGGCTAAAGAGAACTGGCGCAAACCGGTGGTGCTTACAACTGAAGATCGCAAGGTTGTATGGAAGAGCAAGGGGCTACACGGACGGTTTTATCGGGCTCTATATGGGCCCGACGTAGATTTAATATCGTCCGTGTCCTGGTTACGATTCGGTGACCTGTTTGGAGAAACCGAAGATTTTGTCTGTGCAATTATGGACGAATTAGTGATGACGAATAACTACCGCAGATATATCCTGAAGGATGGTACGGTTGACATATTTCGGGCGTGTCACCAGCCCGGAGAACCTCTCAGACATATTATTTCTGGATGTTCTCGTCTTGCTAATGGCGAGTACTTGCATAGACACAACCAAGTGGCCAGGATTATACATCAGCAACTTGCTTTAAAATACTATCTCGTAGACTTAGAAGTACCGTACTACAGGTATGTTCCCGACCCCGTTCTCGAAAATGGTCATGCATTGTTGTACTGGGATTGGTCCATCATTACTGACAGGACTGTTGTAGCCAATAGACCTGACATTGTGGTGGTGGACCGATTAGAGCGCCGTGCAATGATCGTCGATATCACCATTCCTCATGACGGGAATCTCGTGAAAGCTGAAAAGGATAAGCAAGTTAAATATCTGGATCTGGCGCACGAGATTGTCGACATGTGGGATGTGGATTCGGCGATCATTGTACCGATAGTCGTATCAGTCCATGGACTGATTGCCAAGAGTCTCGATCACAATCTGAAGAGGCTCGCGTTAGACGGCTGGATTAAGTCTCTGATGCAGAAGGCCGTATTGCTTGACACGGCACGCATTGTGAGGAGGTTCCTCTCGCTGGAGCCCTTACTACCGGTAGCTTGGACCCAGTTCCCGATGCCGGTGGGTCTTCATAGTTTTTATATTTTAAAATGTGTCTTTTTTATATATTTAAAAATGTAATTACTATTGAAAAATGTGTAAATAAAGAGAATAATAATAATAATCTTTATTGTCAGACACATGATCCATAGACAAATCTAAATTACATTTGCAACAAATAACAATAAATAACACTTTAATAAATAGAAACAAAAGTACAACATAATAAATGTTACAATAATTTTATTTTCAGTAAAAATACAGTTCATTAGATGATGTAGGGGTCCATTGTAATAATAAAATATATTGCCTCTGGGGCGCAGTTACATTTTTTCAAACATATCCTTTATAATAATAACTAATATCGTAATTGCGTATGTGATTTTTGTAACGCTTTCACACGTTAATTACTCGACCGATCGTTTTGATTTTGTATACACATTGTCAAGGGTACAGCAAAGACCATAGAGTACCTTCATTCAGAACAAAATATACTGTTTCCGAGCGTGCGTAGCGCGAGCAAAACCTAGTATTATGTAAGTTGGCTTTTGTACTGCAAGTTTTATCCCTTATATGTAGTTTATAAATCAAAAGTCCAATCTCAAAGCTGCACAGCTGAGGTTTCTTCAATTTCAAATCAATAACTTAAAAGTTACAATTGAAAATAAATGTTATCGTAGCAAAATATATCATCGATTTACTCGGGAAGTTAAAGCTTAGGGTGCCGATAAACGATTGCTAGTATAAAACTGAATTGTGATCCCAATTTAGGTGATAGGGAAGATAAAGGTGCACTTTGATTCGAGTCGAAGTTGTGTGTGTGACCGAAAATACTTTCTGCCAACAGGTTACGTTTGCAGTCATAAAAGTCTCCATATTTAGAATATAAAAAACATAATTAGCCGCACAATACACTGTCATCATAAAAAATAAAATGATCTATTAAAACTGTCTGCAATTTACAATGCTAATAATTGAATCTTTCCTATTTATCTTTTAATACAAGATAATCTTTAAACACCGTTTGATATCGATATTTTAAAATAAATGAAGCAAATTGACCATCTATCATTGCGAATTTGTGACAAAAGTATGTCTCAATCATCTATACATATATACAGCGTGCTGCAGACCGGTGACAATTTTGTAAAATTTTCAAATGCCTTAACTTACCAAAGTCTTGACTGAAATGTATATATCTCAATAAATTGCTCTGAAAACGTAAGAATACATCCAAAACGCATCACCTGCTGTAGTTATCTAGTTTTTGTGAGGTATTGTAGCAATGTATTGTTTTACAAACATGTAAATTACTACATTATCAAAATCTACTTACGTTTATTTTATCAACAGTAACTTAAAAGCATAATATATTTGTTTGAACTTAGTATTTTGTTCCTTTTATAAATAAATTGTTATTTATAACATAATTTGTTTCAACTATACCCGGCGACCGATCTGTCGGTACAGTTCTCAAATCTCTATAGCGGCATAAACTAGCAAAGAATCCCACAGGTTTTATTTGAACATAGTCTTCCGGGCAGCAATGCGGGACGTATAACGTTTGTCGTCATATCCAACACACGACTCAATCGCTGTTTTTTGTGGATGTCAAAGGAATTCGCAGTAGAGCCCATTTCAGCGTCCAACGGACGCACGCGCGCTTAATTCTAGTTGGAATAGGAATGAACCTATTCGAATGCTCAGCTTGAGCGCCACCGCATAGTGCACATTTCTAAAATATACATGAAAATATGCGGTATAAATGAATGCGATAGAGCTATTTCAAAAAAGTGAGTTTGAGTATAATATAAAGCCCAATCCAAGGAGCGCATCATTTTACCAATGAAATTAATCACTTATTTTCGAACGCAACGAAATAAAGATTCACTCGAATTCGCACATCGCTACGTTGTTACCTTTAAAGATGTAAATAAAGGTTATGATTTATTCGAATACTAGCTTTTGCCCGCGGCTTCGCTCGCGTTAATTTAGAATTTGGCAATCAATTCGGGTTGCTTGTAATAATATAATCCAATCATGATTCGAAAGAAACGTGGCGCCATCTATTATCATAAGAACGTTTTTGTTGTTTTCCTCGGGAACAGTAATTTTTTCGGGATGAAAGGTAGCCTATGTTCGTTTCTGTATACCTGACAACGTATATGCAAAATTTCA
Source organism: Catocala sponsa (assembly GCA_963564715.1). Taxonomy (NCBI): domain Eukaryota; kingdom Metazoa; phylum Arthropoda; class Insecta; order Lepidoptera; family Erebidae; genus Catocala; species Catocala sponsa. The sequence continues at coordinate 14,539,950 of OY751334.1, read as the reverse complement.
GGATGATCGGTTCAGTGGTTTAGGCGTGAAAAGGTAACAAACAAACTCATTTTCGCTTTTATAATATTAGTTAGGATTAATTTCATGGACATACATATTTATACTTATGCAATGTGCGATAACTCTACATGTCAATATTTTTAATTATATGACTTCAAACGCGGCGAAGTTGACATCTTTTAATTTTTAAAGCTCTAAGGAAGCTCACAATTGCCCATAGACAAGTTTAATTCCTCCCGGAGCGGAAAAGAAATGAACAGACACCTCTGCCAAAATGAAAAGAGGCCTGATTTACAACCTGCGTAAAACCCGAGGCCGGATCTTATTAACATTACTTTTTATAACACGGCGGGTGTTAAATTGTAACAATGTAGAGTGAAATTTAATTAAAACGTCTAGTTAGTAGGTGTTAACTAGCGTCATTACGCTCTATGCTTTATGTGCGGCACAACTACACTCTGAATTTATTATGACATATTTATTATATTACATAATTACAGCAATATTAATGCAGCGATCGTTGTTATTATTGTTATTTGCTGTTGTATTTAACCTAAACAGTCAATACAAATGTACTTTGGCACTATTTCACAGAAATCTGAAAAAGCTGGGTATAACAATAATGTTATTCGACGCATAAAACACTGCGCTCATAACTTACGAAACCTAATAACTCTCTTTTACTAAACGTACAATGTTTCGGCGACCCTTACTTCACAGCAGAAAATGCTTCTTAAAACACAAAATATAATTGGACATAATAATTTTATGAATTTATTTATAACGAGAACGTAGAATTGGGACAAAGAGCTGGGAAGGCTGTGTAATTTGGCCCAATGTGCCCGCGGCAAGACGTGGCCGTACATGTCCCTACGTATGGAGTTAGAGTCCGTTGCTTTAATTGTAGGTATATTTATGTTTTCCTACAGAATCTCTGGGCTGCTAGATGAAATAAATAAGATTCATATCTCTGTGTTTGTTTTAAGCTGGTCATTATAAAAAGTTGTAAGACTTATTGAAAACATAAATGTTTTTAATTACAAATATAATGTAAATGTTGGTAATAATTTACCTTACATAAAATATTTGATAGACGAGAAACACGTCTATTAGGGTTATATAAGAATTTCTCGGCATCGACTTTCAGTAAGGTAATGTAATGCTACCTTCCAGTCCCTTGGGTCGCGCCATCACACCCGTACTTCACGGCTGGAGAGCATCGTAGCGGTTAACGTAAGGGTAACCAACCATTCGAGCGGAACATTTTTTACATATACACCTTCATTGATAAGTTGTTTAGTCCAATATTGACGGGTGGTTCCATCACTAGTGGATATCGATATTTTTGTGCCAGCCACTATTATTTTTCATGTTTGGAATTGTGAAATGTATAAATTGAAATTCATTCCGATTGGAGTTCCACGTTGTAGTTGTTATTGTTAGTTTGGTTGTTTCGTCCAAATATTATAAAACAAGCTATTTCGTATGCCTCTTGCATTCAGTTTTAACGAACTGACATAGTATAAAAACAGCTGTACATATTTCACAATTAAGTATCTTTATTTAATAAAATACTGATGTTTTTGTAATCCTCTCAGTTTCGCAAAGACTTATATGTATATGAGTTCGACAACAAATTATTACTTCGCCTCTTCGATTGAATCTGAAGTAATACCTGAGCAAAAGAATATTTTTATATAAAATGTCTATACATTTGGGATAGTTAAGTAATCTTTTCAGAAGCTACTTTGGTACCTTTAATCCCTGGCCACCACACTTGACGTCTAACATTTTCGAGTGGGTTCACGAACCGAAACGTCTTTTGTGTTACACCGAAAATGTTCTCGAGGACGTCTTTCAATGGTGCCTTTAATAAGCGTCTCTGTCCCAAATATTTCTTTTTGCACTTAAACTCGTCGGCGGGATTGATTAAAATAACATAATATTAAACAAATTATTTATTTTACATTATAATATTTAACCGGCAGCTTTAATCTACCAGTATCAAACATGAGAGAGACTTGTTTTAATAATCCAATAAGCTCAATAAGCTAGCAAAGTCGTGGTGACTTAACATAATGATCCCTTTCGTAAATATCGTGTTAACACTGCCTTGTTAGTATCCATTTAGGCAATATTTAAAGTGTGGACCTATATGATATTCAAAAACGATACTGACAAAAACTATGAAGACATTGACAGGTAACAGTGTCAGAGTTTGGACGAGGGTAGAAAAGGGTCCGGAAACTAGACAGATGTCCGTAGAGTAAAAGAAATTGCGAAATAGGAAAGTTTGCTGTAAGTGTGCATGGATTGGCTGTATAACTGATTGTTGAGATAGTCGTACGTTATCTCTAACGTACGACAATGACTTAAAATATATAAAATATAGATATTGTCGAGATTGTAATATCAATAAGTTAAAATTATCCGACAACCTTTATTCCACAGAGGCCGACTATCAACACTTAGATGCTTTAAAAACGATATATGGTTACTTTTACTAAAGGTTATTCCAATTTAAGTTTGACAGAAGCTCTACAATCTTCCTGCAAGCATGCATTATTTTTTAGGTAGGTTGGATTGGATAGAATGTGGCTTACTTTTATGTAGAATTCCATGCTGCTTAATCACAAGAATCGTTTCAGAATCCTCTTTAAGTAGTTTATTTCACTAACACAGACATTTAAAATAATAAAAGGTATAGTTCAAAACTCACTAATAATCTGTTCCAATAGGTTTCGCGATTAATTCAAAACTATAACAAGACTGTGTCAACTACCATACATTGAATATAGACATACATAAATCTACTTGACAAAACAAAACCAAATCAATAGAAACGATTCGCTATACAATGTCTATGTACTTTCGTTTATAGAAATACAAATAGACTCGAGGTAGTCATATCTCTGCGATGTAAATATTATAATAAAGATACACAATAAGTATCTATCGGCAAGGGTAAAGGATGAAATAAAGGTACCTATGTGAAAGAGCAAATGTAAACCGAATAAAAATATTTACGCAATTGGAAACCTCGCTTCTTTATACTGATTGCATTGGGATTTTTCATGGAAAATAATGTAAGATACATAGAGATATGGAGTTCAGTGAATGCTTTCAACATGTTTCGAAATACATTTACGCGTCCTTTGTAAATGAGCTATTATTATGCGTACAGACACTTGTGAAACGGATGTATTGCTGTGTAAACGTTTAAATTTGTTAATTTTGAACAATTTACGAAAGAACAATTTCAAAGGAGCTTTTATTTTTTTGTACCGCAAATATATCACGGTTATTTTTTACGTCGGGCCTTACAAACTGCCGAATAAATTATAAAATATAGTCAAGAGATTTACCATTTTAAAACATTGTCTACGTAGTTAGTCGATTACAAAATAAGTTTTTAATCCCGACTGCCTTATGGAAATTAGGGACAAGTTTCTTTGGGTTAATGACTTTGAAACTAACGATAAAAGATTTTATCATGGACATCGGAGCTATTATGTCGCAAAACGGATCCCTTCTATCAACTAAGCTACGCAGGTTTGTATAGTTTTGTGAAGTGCTAATCTATGTTGTTTGAAACCGGATCAAACGCAACCCTTTTATTAGCCGAAACAAAAAGCCAGGCGAATAAAATTTTGTTATTCCCGTCTCCCGAAAATGCCACCGAGCTCAAAGGCTTATATTTTTGTGAATGTTCGTTTCATAATTGACTCGGTTCACATATAAACTAAAGTAATTGATTGTCAGTTAAAATTACTGAGCAGTGAGATTGACAATAAAAATGCATACGTAGACGGACTTCTGTGCTAAGGTGTATTACTTCCATATTTCGTTAGCTTTGTTTTAGATTCAATTTAATAAGGAGCGAGTCGTTTGTCTTTTATTGAGCCACATGTCCAGATTCGGTATTGTTAATAAAAAAAATTGTAACCGAAATGCCTTTGACTTTACTCGACCTGGGTCTTGAACACTTAGTATGTATACGTGTATCTACTTATAATATAAACTAATCTAAAATTTATTGTTTCTTTATACTCTACGTCTAGTTTTACAATAGTGTGGACGAAACACTAAAACGTGAAATTTTTAAACGGGTTATAATTTAGTTGAAAGATAACTCAAATATGTCACAATAGATCTAGTTTAACTAATGAAATGAAACATTATCTAGGAACAACTATAATGTAACCAATGTTCTACAATAGTACAATAATTAAACAGTATTACGTCCTCGTTTTTATTTCTTCTTTTAAATACGTGTAATAAATACATATATAGTTAAAATCAAGTCTGGACAAAGTAGGCAGAGGTTTACATGCACAATTCACCAGTTATGTTTTCAGGTCTCCTATAAGAAGGGCGAGCTTATTGTCATCTACCGAGGAGTACAATGCAAATTACCAAATTCAATGCTGCAAATAATTTAAAACTAGTTTTGCCAGCTCGATATAAAAACCATCCAGGTCATAGACCTTTTGTGCCAAGCTTAATCCAAATTCATTCAACGTATGCGTGATGAAGTAGCAAAGCGTATTCAAATATCTTAACAAACTTGCACATTTATGATAGTAGTAAGATTTAATTCTGAAACAGCGTACCTACTGCACATAAAGGTCACAACTTTATAACATTTATTGATACAAATATGTAGTTCAGGCATTTCAGTAAATTATAAAGTTCGCTCATAAGTAAGAACTGGCGTTATTGCGCCACAATGTTACTGTTCAGAAGTATCCAAAAGTGTTGTCTCGACTACAGAAACTTCGGTGCAATGTTTGCAGATTTCCTTTATAAAAATGCAACTCGTGAAGCCATTTAATCGTGTCTATAGACGATAAATGCTAATTCTATCCGAACTTCTGTAACAAACACAAAAATTCACTGCATGAGTGCAGCAGAAAGCATTCTTGAATAAATATTTAAGAAAAGCTTGAGCTTATAGTTTCCGTCTCAGCACATCTCGGTTAAGTTTTATTTCTGCATTTCAATGCTGATGTTAAAGTAACACCTTATCTTGATCAGAATTTGTACAATTGTTAATCATTACAGTATTTGAAATGTTTTAATTACGTAAACTACCCAGATATCTTTGTTCTACGTTTAAGATAGTGAATATAGGCTTTATTTCTGCCTGTTCAGCGTCGAAAAAATAAGTACCTGAGGTTTCACCTCTTCTACAGCTGTGTAATAAGTTTCACAGTTTCTTTTTTCATAAGGTTATTTAGCTGCGGTCTTCTTTATATTAGAGATAATTCCACAGGTGTGTTGCTTTAGGTTTAGTTAGAGGTTACATTTCATTTCACCAATGTTACTTCAATGTCTTCGCACATATGCCATCAGAATTGAGCATAAGTTTTATGTTTAACACAACCAAGATTATAAGCAACCGTACGGCCAGTCTGATGGTAAGCGGTCACTGTAGCCTATGAACGCTTACAACAAACCCTCAAACCCGCCCTTTATTAAAGTTATAACTGTGCTGCCAGCGCAAGGGCCTCATATAAGTGACGCTATTGCCGAATGCGTATTGATATCAGCACTGAGCATTTTATTTTTTAAAGTGTTTTGTTTCATGCTAAATAAGTTAAAACAAACAAGTTGTGTTACAAGAAGTGCAGTCAACAATGTTGATGTCTCATTTAAACGACACTAATAAAACATTGTATAATGATAATGACGTGCAATTTCAGTTATGTTCTATGTTGCGGCTGATCACTATTGTGAGTGACATTAAAGTAATTAAAATACATAATCGAAATAGGAACGTGAACATTGTGTATGTATTTAAAATTGGAACAGTGTCAGGCCACGCAGTTAAGATATAAACTTGTTTAGAGACACTTTGCTTCGAAGGTAAGAATTTCTTAGAACACTTAAGAAGGCGATGTCATGGTAATTATATAGGTTACGCTGAAGCATGCAATATTTTAGTATGTGCATCTGTGTTTTGCACAGAAAGCTGAAATATTAATTAGAGCATTAGTATCACGAAACGTTTTCACGACACAAAATATGATTGTCGAGGAAGTGAAGATTTTTACTAAACTACCGATTGTATTGTACTAAATTTTAGTCTAATAAACTAGGCGGTTTAGTCATTAAACACTACCGGATTCAATTCTTGACGTTCACTTGTCAAGCTTCATACATGAAACATTTTGTCTTTTGTGATATCACCACAGAGCTCGGTGACGCCATTTCAGTCAACTGATGTCAATTGCAATTTATGTGACCATTTTTCGGCAGAATATTGCAGAAATACATAGTTTTACTTAACAGTAGGTCAAATTGCAAAATGTGGTGCATCAAATTATGTCGAGGTTTAAATGCAAAGTGCTTGGTCGCTTAAACTGTATATTAAGGATATATTGCTTACAAAATAAAAATTGTTGAGAGCTAGCAAAATTTTATCGCAACATTTACATATTAAATCAATTAAGCGTGGCGCATTAATGATGCAAATTGGCAAATAAGCTATCGTTGGCCGCAGTCCTGGTTCATCCCGTGAGGCCGCTAAATAAATAGATACCTACCCTCTCAACATGCCGATCGTTTTCAATAGCAGTCGCGGGCCTATCCACAAACACGTTTAATCCCGGCCCGACTAATGCTAGGTAATGGAGGCCATGGGCGGATGTGTGTATTACCTTGCTTCGCGTATGTGTGAATCGCTTCCGAACCGTTCACTGAGTTGCTTACCAACCAACAACGAGTAATGTTCTTCTTCCTAATGAAAATGAATTGCGTCAGTAATAGGTAATTATATAATCGATTGTTACATTAATTAAGTAATAATAGACACGATAAACATTTAAACGATTTATCTATTCCATTAAAATTGTATTACAAGCAACGCAATAAAATGTGTCAGCTGTTATCTTTTATTTGGTATTCGAGAGTATATATTGTGTTTCACAATAATATATGGAGCAGTATTGGAGATAAATTAGCGAGCAATTAGCAGTAGGTGACGATTCTACGCATCGCACATAATACTCCCACGTTTTATGTTGCATTGATGAGGTGATATGATTCTTCGGATTATCTAAATTATGAGCATTTAGGTATCTCTGTTAAACGTTAATTTTATTGAACAAAACAATTATTACGGCAAACATTAACAATGCAAATTGACGAATAAGCTATCATTGTTCGCCGAAACCAGGGTACTGCCGCAAAATAAACAATGTACAAAATAGGGGCTTATTTCCTTTATAGAATTACTCGCCAATTTTCAGATTGAAAGATAGCATTCGTATTCTTTGGGTCGATATTATGGTAACGAAGTTTTAAAACATTTGTATTATTAAGTCGACAGTGTTATTTTCTCATTCAGTTGTAACTGTTCTTCTTTCGTCTTCTACGTCCAACGAGCGTTGGATTAGTAAGGTCTCATTGTAAGATACTCTATCCACACTATAAACAAACATATACCGAGCGCCAAAGTCAAAGTAAACATGCCGTATCAAACACCAGGTGTAAATAAATTACATCTGGGGTAGATTCTACACCGTCTAAACGTAAATCGGACAATCGCTGGAAGAGTCAAAGAACATTTCACCGGTGTAAATACCCGTCAGATCTGTAAATCAGCAACTTTAGAATCTATAGGTACACCAAGCGGCCACTAATTACTTAATTGAATTTCCTCGTCGACAGTCCTCTTTATAGATCACCATTCAAGAGCTTGATGTGAAGTTATTGAAAACCAGAAAACAAGACAGTTTTAAATTATGCGCGATGTAAAATCCAGTAATTAAAACTATATGATTTTATGTACAGTGCGATAAATACATAAATCTTGAGGTATAGAGCATTCGAGAACATAAAACAATAATTACTTGAAAAGGACAATATTTCTTCTTGCCCTTTAATACTGTAATGTCACTGAATGAGCTTGTGACCACTATCATGTCTTAATATTAAGAAAACTTCAATACACAAGGTGTATGATTGTGTTAACTCCTATTATACACAAGGTAAAATCGTCGTAAAATTAATATTTTCTATACTTAATAATCCTTAATTAGTTTTATTTGATAATTTCTTATAAGCAGTTAAAACAATAATAGTTATTGCTAGAGGTGGCGGAGAGTTATGACTAGAAACACAAACTCCAGCTGAGCACATCGGTGGAACAATTCTTGTGGTTCGTACGGGGGCATAGTGCCCGAATATTGCTGCTATTAATCAGATTCCAGGGAACAGACGCCGAGGCCAAGAAGAATGGCGCACCAAACAATAATACTGCGACGTCACCCCGCCCCTTCAACTGATCTACTAGCATATTTATATTTATGCCTATATGTCTGCGGATATTTTTCGAGTGATCTTTATTCGTATTACCTAGAAGAAGACACCTAGAAGTTAGTTCGTTCGTGATTGAATGTATTTGCTGAAGCTAATTAAAAGTAATTAAATTTAATGTAAATTGGTAACTAAGTATTTTTAAACCTCGTTTGTAATTATGTTAGCACACTCCGAATCTATCCAGTAATAGGCAAATGACTATAAATTTCAGTCTATGTTTTATTGTCATGTGGTGACAGTATTTTTCCTAGAGTACGTAAGACTAACATTTATGTATATGTATATTCTACAACAAAACATTTTTATAGTCATTCCCAAACTCCGAAGTACTATGTCTATACCTGCATGTATATAGACGGCTGAAAGAACGATACTTGTCAAATGGGACATCGGATTGTTTACTTAACAACTTTCATGTCAAACAAAACACATCTCATTATAAAAGTTCAACTCTCCCTGTGTCGTTCTTCTTGGAACTATACAGACTTTTCGATTGAGCTAACACTAGCAGCCACATATTGGCTTTGAGAAACCAATTAAAGTTTTCATCGGAATTCGGAAACTAATTTTCAGGAGTATGACAGAGTCAGCTGTTCGGCCGGCAGGTAACTTTGTGTCAGCGTTGCGACACCGACCAGCAAGCCAACCTGGTCTTGAATTAATATCGGCAGTTTTTAATTGAACCCAACTGTGAAATGGATTTCATGTTACAGCTTTATAGTTCGCTAACTAGCCTTTTGACGTTGTCGATAAGTGCAAATATGCGGGAACCGACACATAGCTCGTCTATCGACTATAATGTGAGTATTTAATACACTAGGTTGAATATTCGAAGCATTTATTCAGGGTATACGAAACCTATGTGTATTAACAATGCTAACGTATGTGCTTGTGCATGCATGTGAATACTACAACTTAAAGCTATACTTATACTTACAAATTTCGATGTCATATGTGCTTAACATATGACATATCGAAATTTGTAAATATATATTTTGAAATATAAGTACCTAAATGATAAAACAGAACAGAACTTTTTCTAGAGATACATAATACTTCTAACGCTCTCTACTCTATTTTATAACGAATGTTTACAAGTATGTCATATTCCCGTACGTCTTATGAGATAAGTAGGCTGTCAACTGGTCGCGATAGCACTCTAAGTGTCAGTATTGCTATCAGCTTCTATACTCCACACGTGCGAGTACATACAATAGTCTAATGGAAAAACGGAATAGTTTTGATACTTTCTAATAATTTTAAATGTGAAAAATATAGTATATTAATCAGGTGTTTCAAAATCCGTAAATTGTAATTAATATTCTTCTTTTTAATCGAATTGTATGTCACGTATAGAACGCAGTACATATTTTATTTATGTATTTTTATATTTATAGTATTTATTACCTACTAGGATGTACAGACAGCGACATAAGTAGCTGAACAATGAATCGATTTCCAATGCCATTTCATGAATGAAGATATTTCTAATTACTATTCCGCGTGTATAAATTGTAATTAAATTAACTATCCTCTAACTATTATTGCTGTAAAAAAGGTCACTTAAAGTCTTGCAAATGTTAATAAGCTTTGTTGGATATAAAGATCTAGATTGACGACCATTTTGTACTCATATGGTTCCATAAAGTTCTGTTTCGGTATGTATCAGACGTGGTGAGTAGTGTAGGCACTTGTAACTTCTATTATAATTTAGTATAAAATAAGCAAGGCATTTTACAAAGTAATTTAAGTTACCATAGTACCGAGAACAAAGGTAATAATTTATAAAGATCTTAATATTCAATTTCATTTTATCCAAATATTTAACGTAAGTCGCCATAATAACTGGTAAAGTTTGTTATTGATTTATTGGGAGGGAGCGGACAGATTTGACGTTTATTTATACAAGTACTAACTTCCAGAGAAGACAAAATTTCTCGTTTAGTCCACAATATAGTAGTAAATTAACTTCACAGTGGCAGGTCAAGCTCGTTTCATATTTTGGTTGTTTTGTTTCAATTAAAATTGCGCTGTAGTTTGTTGAGGCTAACAAATAATTATGAACTTGTTCGTTTGTTGCGATGAGAAAACTTTGTCTCTTTCAACTTAAACATTATTTGTCATGTTTTATATTAACATGAACCAACTATTGTGCTGGCTCATTATAAATATGTTATGAGAATTTAACCCTTTTACGAAGCGAAAACAATTTCGAGGGAAAATATCGTCTATGTAAAAATGACTAGCCAGCCAATTTTTCTTGTTAAGAGTTAAAATATTTGAACAAAAGTACTTTTAGTTAAGTTTGAATTTCATTTAATCATAAAAGGAGCTTTTGTTAAAAGTATTTTATTACATAAAATTGGTTTGATTTTGTTTTTGTATTTACTTTAGAAAATATTGTACCTTTAAATTTTACGTCACTTAAGGTTGCAAGTAAACTACAAAATTAAATGAACCTAACAAAAACGGAAGACTTTGCTAAATATATATATATTGCAATTATTAATACGTAAGTCACACTCCATAAACATCAACCAAATTATAATGAATATTTACTTAAATGAAGTTCGGCAACTTACTGCCATTATGTAGAAGATACTTGATATGGGCAAGCGGTTGGTAGACTTGATAGACACCAATAATCTAAAGTTAGTAGATACCAATGATTGAAAATGTCAACAAGATACTACAAGCAAAGTGGAACGAGAGGAAACCTTTACAAATCATGTAGAAAGAGAATGGTAATATGATAGTGGGAAAGCAGATGTAGGGTAACCATTGTTAAGCATAACGGCCGACACTCACGGAAGCACTTGTCACTGTCACAAGACTTACAAGGCAGGGAGGACCGCTCAGATAAATGTTGTTGTATTGGACCGCTCCAGATATTACGCAGCTCTTTCACGATATGACAGCTAATAGACATGACGTGGAAGCGTCCTTGCTCGTTGTAAAGCTAAGTATGTCGCGATGTTATCAACTGTGCGGTGTATCTTGTCACACTCAGACCATGAGGCTTCAGCGCGTTATTGATATTCCACTTATAAAATACACGTCATGAACATGATTTCTAGTAACTTTTGCCTCTTTCGCCCAGAGTGCATATGCTTGTGCTTTTGTTTGCTATCGACCGGCAGAAATCAGGTATCGATTTGAGGTTGTATAAAGTATTGCTTATTTCTTGGGAAAGAAATATAAGTAGGAGTTTAATAATGTGCTCTATCAGATTTAGTGACTACGGTTATTGTTGAGTATGTCAAACAGTACTCTCAATTTAGTCTTACCTAAAAGATGAGACATACCGAAAAGTAGTACGAATTTTTTGCAATGAAATATGTTTACTTTAATTCCATAAATAATTTGTTGTATGCCAACCAAGCAGCGGATGATCACTTCAATTTACCTAAGAGCATCAAGGCAGTGGTGTAATAAGAGATCCATATTTAATCATTTATGACAGAAAGCTAGCACACAAAAGTGACATAAGCTCTTTTCTATAATGAATTATATTACATATTTTATTGATTATATGGATATTTGCTCCTACTAAATGGAGTCAACTCAGGCTTTAATAAAGTACCCGGATGTAGGTAGCGGTATATGATAAAAATATCACCTTTAAAAAATATTGACATATGTACGTAATAATTATGTAGCCACTTAATTTTTCAATTTTGGCGGCTGAAAATAATTGTATGAGAATGGTATAAATTATTCTATTTGATAATACAATGGAATTATTTCATTACTCGCTCGTTGTATAACGTAGTTATAATAATTAAAGCCACCAGTTTTATATCAATGATGTGATTTTATTCAACTAAATGTCAGACATTAGGTACTTATACAATGAATGAATATTATAAACATAAAGCAAATATAATGTTGATAAAACTGGGGAAGTGTCCAGTAACGTAGTAACTGATGTAAATCGTTTATTTTCATTCTAGTGAATGGTATTACTAGACCCCTAACTAAGCCTACCCCTACGTTGAGCAGACACAACACTAGCGTTCAGTAGAACAGACGTAAGTACCAGTAGTCTACGCAGCTTACTGGTACCAGTTGTCACAAACTAGTATCTTCGCTAGTTGTGCAATGGACTCTTGCACAACTACAGTTTACCCAAATACTCAAGTCGGAACTGAGGTCGGTGCAAAACGTTCAAGCGACGACTTGAGCGTTTTAATTAAGATGATTACTAAGAGCGCATGGCTCTACGCTCAACTTGGGCTTGAGAAGAATCAAGTATATAGATAATTTATTAAAACACGCGCCAATTCTCTAGACTTGAATCCTCGTGAGTCTTAAATGTGTGAGCGGTTAACCCTCGTCTTCAAGTTTAGCAGCGTTGACTCGGACCTAAATGCATGTTAAGCGCTTATTTTTTTAATAGCAATAAAAAATTGTATAATAAATGAAAGTATATTGATGTAAAATGGTATTGTTCTTCTGTTATTTTAAGTATAGTACTTATTTTAATTTAATATCCCTAATCGTATTCCAGCTGCTCTCGATTGTACATTTGTAAATAGGCACACTTGTGTGAAGGATCAGCTCATCACTTCATCACATAATTGTTTGTTGGATTATTCCGTTTAGTTTAATTTAAAGTTATATGAAACCTAAATCGGAATTTTAAATTGGAAGCATCACAGAACACTCGGCAAAAATAAGAGTGTTAGGTTTAACAATCACGTCGAATCGCCATTGCAGTGCCGCGTTAAGTTGCTAAGCCGACGGTTTTCCCTCCGTCAACTTTTACAATTTAATTATATTCTCTATGGTTTTAGTTTCATTACGAAAAGTAAGTAACAATCAACAATGAGTTTTGAGTTAACACCAAAATGCGTCGTTTCACACCGTTTAAACATTTCACTATATTCTCATTAAGTATCAAATTAGTTATGCAAATTCTTCGAGCTCAGCATATTATTAGCCGCATCCTTTCAAGGGTCTAATAAATAAACATGAAGGCGAGGCGATTGAACCCACGAGGAACCAATTTGATCTGATATCTACTAAATGCTAATTTAATTTTGAATACCTACCGAATAAGCGAACGAAACATCCAATTTTCTCTTTTATCAACTCAAGTGCTGTCGATTCACGTTATTGTTTATGTTATAAATTGTCTCACTTTTATAAAAAAAACACTCAATTCAAATATTTGTATTCATAAAGATATTTTGCTACGATACTGTACGGTTATATGATCTGCTAAATTATTTAACACACAATAAGATTAGGCGTATCAGTTTATTTGTGTCATGTTTTGCTATGTAATCCCTAATATGTATTATTTTGGGATTTAGCTGAGTCCCCTATCATTGAATTACCAAAACAATCCGCAGAGATGTATTAGTTATCGGTATTAATTGCTGATCAAATGTGTTACATATGGAACGGTTTGACGAGTCCAGGTAAAGAATGAACAAACCAAGCTAGCACTAGCGCAACCTGATTAAGCCGTATATGACATAATTTCTTCGAGTTGTTGTAAGTTGAGGTAAAACGTTTTACGTTTAAATATACGGTTCCTTGAGCACAGAAGCTCGAATTTCTGAAATTATTTGACATTCTTGGTTGCGAGAACTCCGGGCGGACCGTGGCGGTACTGTTAGCTGTTTGCTATTTATTAGAAGGTAAACTATTATTCTTATCCACATATTACATACGTATAAATTATGAACAGGCCAACTATTGCAACCCTCAAAGCGATACCAGATTAACTACGCAAATAATTAACGTTCTCTAATTGCAGGTACTTACATGATTGCTGGTCTAATGCATACCCGTAATTAATAAATAATGGAGACTTATTATCAACAATGGTAAATTGAACTATATTCGCACGAGTGAATTGTAAATAATAATTATATTCATGGAAAGCTTTACTTATTGAAACTATAAACTAGTAGCAATTCTTCAAAAACTTGTTACAAGTATTACACTCTTAATCGTAGTAAGAGTTTGATACTTTGATATTTTCTTAGGTAATACATTGGATTGAACGATTATACAAATAAAACTACATACTAAAATACAGGTTTGTGTTTGTTGGCCCAATACTATGTTTCGATTATTTATTCTCTGCAAAGCAGTTTTTACGTTATTGCCTATTAGTAAGCTATTACAAACGCGCTGTAATAGTAACATTACCATAAATGTCTCTATGAACACGTGATAACAAAAGACAACATTGCACAAGAAAATAGCGGTGTAGGATAACAAGAAGAAACGTCTGTGATGGAAATTGTCATGGCGGACTTGCCATTTCTTGAATTGCGCCAATAATAGCTACAATCTTCGGCTATAAGGTTCGATTGAGTAGGGCAGTTTATGTTTCAAGATTTAATAATAGCGGTCAGCTACGACAACTTTACGATAGAATGATAACTTAATAAAACGAAAGAGACTAACTAATATTTATGCTCAGAGAATGAATAATTAAATACTTCCTAATTTAATTAAACTCGCATTTTCCTTGTAAACAGTTACTTTACAATTCTTTATTAGCTATATGAATATCACAGTATTTTATTTACTTTTATATTCATACACGACTAATAGAGATTAATTGAAACAGAACTTAATAAAAGAAAATGATATTCCGGGGTACTTACAAATGATATAGAACAATTTGATTTTCCTGGTAAATGTAGATACAAAGCAACCACCGAACCTCCCAAGTTATTCGTTAATAAAACAATAAGCTCCATGACTTTTGTCCAATAAAGAAATGCTTTGAATTAAAGGAATGTACGGCGTTCTCCGCAGGGAAAGCGAATATTTATTCCTGCAGCGTAACTGAGGACTCGCAATTATTGGGCAAATGTTTACTGAGCCGAGTGGCCTCTTGCTCTCTGCTCTGTACATGTGCCAAGTGCTTTCCCATTATAGAAAAGTACTAGTTGCTTTCTTACGAACCCACTGCTATTGCACAATGAGCCAATAAAGCGAGACTAATAGCTAATAGCAATTGTATTTACGTTTCTTTATATGCTTCCAGCTCCGGCAAGTACATCTTTTTGCGCAATTGAAAACTATTTTCTTACACAATATGACAGTTAACTCCTGTAGATAATCTCACTGAAAGAACTGAAAACTGAAAATGTTCCCATTGTAAGTAAATAAAATAGTTAAGTTACTTTTGTCGGAGTTCATAATAAAATTTTATACGCGAATATTTTGAAACATTCTTGAAGTAAACCTCGGAAAAAGCTCTCTTGTGAGCATATAAATCTCGACGTGAAAGATAATCGGGTTGGCGGAACTGATTCGCTCACAAATTGAATAAGAGGCACGGAATATACCCCCGCGAGAGTGGGCGCCGGGAGTCGGGACAAGAGGGCGATATCCCGCTTAAACTGTGAAACACTCCACTTATAAGCTATTGCTCTGTACTAATGAAATGTTAAAGTTTGTCGGAACTAGTGTTGTGTCAAAATTGTTCTCAAGCGGATTATGAAGACGTACTGATTTGACTTGCGATTGTGTTTAGACGGCTTTAAGCGTGAATTGACGTTCTAGTAAACAAGTTAACCGCACGTGATTTAGGATATCGATAAGAAACTTTATAATTTTGTATTGTTTTGTTATAATTTATTTGGGCATGATACAAATATTTATTTTGTTTTTGTTATGTTTATGGGCTCAAAAATAGCGGCGGTCGGTAGTAAGATTACGCCGGCGTCCGTTTGTTTGTGTCTGCTACGGTTGTTTTTCTGGAAAACTGTCTGAGGCACAGACTTAAAATAAATAATGTGATCTTGATGACGTGTTATAAAAAGTGGGTTTTATCTGATTTTGTTTTGTTGATAGTGCATAGGTTTACCGTTTAAATTGGTAAGCTTTTTTTAAAAATTTGTAATAATTTTTCTAGGGCTTATTCTTCCTTACTATTTAATTTGTAAGCTGTTCCATTGCTGGGTGCCTTCTTTCATTGCAAGAAGGCATCATAGTCCATAATTTTAATAATATTTATATATGTAATAAATTTGAATAAATTATCATGACTATTTAACGGTAGTATTGGTGACGATAGTATTTACATTACATTTTATGTTCATAAAACTATTTATTGTCTCCTTTTCCTTTTAAATGATAGAAAACCGAACTGTACGAAAGTACGATTGAAAAAAATAATTTCTGTATTATTGAGTAGATGTGGCTTTAACTCGAATTTGCATTTTTATACGATGTTTATTCTAAAAGTAGCAACCCTCCGACGCTACCGTTTTTCCACACATCTTTTATATGAAAGTTGTAATGTATTAACTGTCCGACGGCTTTTTATAATGTACACCCTACTTAAACAGCAGGCAACGCTTACGTATAACATCAACCTTACTAACACTAAAAGACGGAAAGATATTGTTTGTACCACACTTTCTGAATCAAAGTTTGTTTTTACAAATCGATTTTTCGCATTTTTAGGGCCTTTTCTTTATAAGAAGATAAATAAACAAACAACTATATATGTATGACCTAAATTATGTAAGATCTAAGCGGATAGTCTGTTGGTAATTAACTAATTACAAACTTTAAATTTTTACATACTCACCGTATGTCAAATAGGTACAGCGTGTGTACGTTTTATAAGATCATCGTAAAGTTCTTTTTGAATATCTTTTCGGGTTTGGCGAGATCCCGGGAGAGTATTTCATTACTTTTATCTAATTTAGCGGAAAATCAAGTCTTTCAATGAGATTATCCCGAGGTCCGCGAGTCGGCGACGCTTCGATGAGTTCACGCCTTACTGTACTGCTTTTTATATCAACTTTATAGAAAGTTAAAGTACGTGTACTTGTTAAATACATAATTACTACGAATTTTAGCATGATTAATGGCCATTTGCAATTTATTTGATTTTAAAAAGAGGAAATAATTTACCCCGTTTGAAAAACTAAAATACCCAATTGAAAACGAAATGGTGGTAATTTTTTTAGATTCACTACGATGGAAAGAATCAACTAAGCGGTCGAGAAAGAAATCGCGGGTTTTCCAAATGGCTCGCCAATAGAAATTTCATTACTTCATTCCGATTTTCGCGCGCCTTTGACTTTTCTCGCCAACAAAAAGGCCAACGGGCCGCCGGTGGTGGCTTTGACGGAATTAATTGAAGTTTTCGCGTGAAAATACCTAACTAATTAGCGGTAGTTCGGCCACGGGCGGCGGGCGTTCGTTCCACGCGCAGGTAACTATGCAGCTCCCAACTTTGCGTGGATTTTCGCTTTTTCTGTTTCGCTTACCGGCACCGATATCACTGCAAACGTTTGCACGTCCTAATATTACTTATTTGTTTAGAAACATCGTGTGCTAACGTTGCGACTCCTTTTTTATTACTCTCAAATCGTTTTCGTTACAGTTAAAGACATGTCTTGAATATTAAAGTACGAACACATTGAAACGTGTTTTTAACTTTAGCGTACGATTAGATATATAGCAATTATAATTACTTTGTAGTAAATTACTTGTATACGATGAGTCCGTCACACAATCTGATAACCAATTCTATTAAGATCAGTTAAAAATAAAGTTCAGATAGACTAATAAATGTCAAATGTGAATTGCAATGCAATTAATGTTCACATTTGAAGTATATTTTAATTTAGGAGAATAACATTTGTGATGTTTATGACACTGAGACTTGATCGGTAGGTACAACTATTTGTACAGTAATTGAAATATGATTAATTTTATATTCAGCGAAGTCATTATCACAACTAAACTAAATATTAGTAGAGTATGTGTAGGTACAGGAAAGGTATTTAACAGGTAGTTTGTAATACACGTCATGAATAACATACCCGATAATATTAACACAGCACAGCAATTTCATTTACTTTCATATAAAAACTTGTATCAAGTGTTGTTCATACATATATATATATATATATATATGTATTATAGTTTCGTGCCTATATTCTGATAGAGGTAGGCAGACAAGTAGTGTATTATACCAACATATCACCATCCAAGATTTATTGGCCGCCCACTGGGGTCAATTCCAGACACCATGCTGCTGCTAAGAGTTTTTTAACAAAAATACCCAGTAACACTTTGCCCGACACTATAATCAAATCCAAAATACTACTCTTGTGCCACCGAGGCAGTCTAGTCGGTGATAAAAAGGTATTCTTATTATCGACAACATTGATTGACTAGTGAATTCAAATAAAAAGCCAATAAACAAAAAAATCATTTGTGTAAAATAATTAATGTCTTCACTACATATTATAAAATAAAGTCCTCCGGATTTGGGTACAAAACTTGTGACAGATAACGAAGGAGAAAGTGATGGTGGTAGGCGTATAATTTTTAAGGTTACATGTACGTAGCCGGGGCAGGTCGCTAGTAAATTATATTGGATAAAGTCCCCGCCGCATCCATTAAAAATAAAATACATAATTTTTCAAATAAAACAATAAGCTATAACTGGTTAGAAAATGAGATCTAATAACATTCTCCAAGTAAAATTTATGCATATGTTTTCGCCATCACTCTTTTTTAACCTTACAAGAGAAAAACAGCATGCTATTTGTGCTTCGGATTACTTTCAGTTGATTATTGTGAACCTAGTCATTAGTCAAATATATAATGTATTTATTGTTAGATTAGTAGTTCTCTTTAGATATGGGTTCTATTAGTGGTCAGAAATGAACAGAACATAATTGAAACAGGATCTACTCCATTGTCTTCAAACAATTGTAATTTACTCTGTATTTCAATAGGATTACAGTTGAGTATTGAATAAAAGCCAGGCAAAAAGTTAGATGAAACAAACCTGTTAGTTCGTTTTTATGTGCCAACAAATCGAAATCAGAATATAGTTATAATACAAACATTTTCTTACAAAAGAATCAATATGATGCAAGTACAGAGCAACAATTATTCTGATCACGAACCTTTGAGGGTTCTGTATGATTTGTCACACCAATATTTTATTTCTCATTAGCAAGCTTACGTGAGCAAAGCTCTTGGTAGCACTGCTGCTGAGTGCTGTGCTTTATTGGTTGGTTCAATAAAAAAGAATCAACATTTTAAATAATACATAAATATTTGTATTTATGAATTAATTTTAAATGTTGACTCTTTTCTTTTTCAATGTATTTATATATTGTGATATATAAATTACTTGGAGAAGGTAATTTTGAAAATGACTTAAAATTTAAAGAACATTCTAATTAGAATTCACAATTTAAAAGAATTTCACTGACCCTTAATAAGGTTATCGATTAGCTCACACAAATGTAAGAATGCAATATTATATTATAACACAGCAGGCTCCCATTAAAATTTGGGTATAAATAACAAATCAAACTAAGCAGAACCAAGACGCCGCACGTAAAATGCTATAATTACTATTTATTACTACAAAAGGTATATTGGTATTGGTAAACAAAATAATACGTTACGATATTCGTTATCTGTCAGATATCATTGCTACTCTATCTGTTGTAACAACGTTTACAAAAAACTGTATAACATTTGAAAACCGGCTATCAATTTATCGTTTACAAAATATGTTTGGTATCCTATCGATTTTGTAAATTCAATTACATTAAAGGATCAGAGCAGTAAATTCCTCACATTATACGGGTATAAAAAGCCATGAGAAAAGGGTCCTCTCATAAATATTTTAACAACTGGAACAGCATTGCTCCTATACTCTGCTAAGTATGTAACTAAAAGTATCGTTTCAGCTTATAAAACTTTATCTTTTAATGTTCAAAATACTTAAAAATGAATGTTAACGAATATTCTAATATTATAACAGTAAAATACAATGCAAATGAAGAATTTAGAAAATGTTGGCAATTTTAGTTAAAAATATTTCAAGAGAGTTTTTAGGGACGTTTTTGGTTATTGAACTAGAGAAACTCTGTATTTAAATTGTTTTAGAAATTCTGTAAAATACGTTATTCTGCTTATTGTGTCAATTTATCCATTTTAGTTGAGAATAAAAATGAATAAAGATTTTAAAGGTCACCCTTAACCGCATATACCTATACACATAGTTTAAATTGATGTATATTGTTAGATGATTTCAATGGCGAGGTATTTCAATTTAATAGTGTTATGGTTTTCGGCTACATTATTAATACTATTTTATATTAACCGGTTTATCAATAAACACATTTAGTTCCTAAATTAAAGCATTTATTATCGTAAAATTTAAATATATTTCAATTAAGGTGTGCAATAAAATCGTAATACGCGAAGAGTTGGCAATTGAAAGATTGATTTTATCTCAAATTCAAATTCAAATTTTTATTGTTTTGTTACAATGGTAGTATGTAATAATAATAGATGGTAGACTTATAGCTAAGTACCAATTGTGGACCCTGTCGGGCACAGCATACTAAATATAGAGATAAGTGTGTATTGAATATTAAGGAATTGTTATATCTGCACAGCTATATAGATATATATGCTTGTTGCAGAATCAATCAGGCATTACTACAAAACTCTAAAAGCACGATAAGAATAAATTTTCGAAACTTTTCCATATCGCTTTGCAAGCTCGCGTGTTTTATCGGAAAAAAGGACTGGAGATTAATGAAACATGGTGCTGATTATAAATTGTGGTGCCGAGGGAAATCTTGCTTAAGTTCCAACCAACAATGGCCACATAAAATATTCCTACTAATATTCTCATTTATATGAACGCTCTCGGGAAGTTTTACTATTCAATATCACGCGGTAACAGTTTTATGTCGGCTTCGTATACTGTGCTATAATATAACATATGAAAATATTACGCTTCAAGCACTATGCTTTTATTTTTAAAGCGTAATCTGATCTTTGATGGCTAAACGAACAATAACGCTAGGAGATAGAGATTTGATAACAACGTATATGCGTTTATGCCTTTTATATTTTATTATTGTAAAATACCAATAAGTAGCAATAAATAAATAATAGTAACAATATCTAAAACATTATGATATTACACTTTCTGCTAAAATTTCGCACTGAAGGATTCTTTAAAGTCAACATCAGACTCTATTACTACTTGGAACCTGAACATACTTATTAAAACCTCTACCTTCTACCCTTTTTTAAAATATATAAGCGTGATACCATACTAAGCTATAAGCAATTGTTTTAAATCCAACTAAGTAATAATGTGGTATGGTATTGTTAAACTTTTTAACGCAATCAATCTTCGGTTAAACACGTCAGTACATTTAGGAGTATGTCTGCGGTTACTCCTAAACATGTTCCAAATTTAATTTGCTCCGCTCAAAAAGGTCGCTCCAAAGCTAAACATAAAGAATTAACTTATTGCCTTGTTCGATTCTTTCCTTTCCGAGTGATTAATATGAAATAAAGGAGCAATTTTACGCACCCATTAAGGTTTACAGTTTAACGAAAGTAATTTTACAGAAACTTGAGAAACATTGTCTGTTTCAACAAAGATGGCTGACTCGTTATTTTCGAGGGTTAATCATCTTTATCGAGTAGATACTTATATACATTAAAGGGGAAAGTGATTGGCTTTAATATCGTACCTATTACCGACTGCACAAAAATGAGATATAATTTTGTACAAAGATTTAAACAGGCAGGCGTATTTATCCAAAAACAAAGTGCTGACAAATACAGACAAATTTTCTAAATAAACATAATTTGGTATTAAATTTACTGTTGTATATAATTTGTTCCTATAGATATGGCTGTTCAGAAATATTAGGAATTTGGATGCCTTTTTATGTGAAAAATAAATATAAGATTTTATTCTGCATTGTTACGTGTATAGCTTAGTGGTGAGACCAACAGACTGCAATTCAGAGAGTCTCGGGTTCGCACCCACGTCACTCACCTCTGACTTTCGGAAGTTATATGACTTTTCGAAATTATGTGCGTATTGATTGACAATTATCGCCTGCTCCGTGCCGCGGAGAGCACGTTAAGCCGTCGGTCCCCGCTGCCATGAATATCTATGGCAGTTGTTATTGGGAAGTCAGTGCCCTCTAATATCCTGACACTGGTCTAACCTTAGGGTATCGTTAGCCTTCGGGTTGCGGAGGTCAGGTGGCAGCCGCTCTGTGTAAAAACTGATATCCAGTCAAATCCTGTTAGACTAGAAAAGCCGACCCAAAGGGACTTGGGAATAATAAAGGCTAGGGAGAAGAAGTTACGTGTATCTACTACTGTTTTCGTATAGGTATAGTGTTATTGTTCGAAGTATCAAAAGTGAAGAATCATCTAGACAATAACTATAAACCAGATCGTTACGTGAATTCGACAGCCAAAGGGTCTTATTCGGTTATTCTGTTAAAAACTATTTTGAAGTAGGCTTTGGAATTATATTTAGTTGATGGCATGCTATGATGATGGTCACTAACTATTACGTGGGATGTAATCATGTGGATGGTGAAGAGTAATTATGTTGCACCTATTTATTTTTGTAAAATTAATCAGTAAGATCAGTCAGATAACGATAGCCTAGTTGGAGGCCGATGGACTGCTTCGCATAGGTCTTGAGTTCAATGCCAAGGTACGCACCTTCGACTATTTAAAGTTATGTGCGTATTAATTAGTTAATTATCGTTCGCTTTAATTGTGATGAAAAATATCTTGAGAAAACCGGCATGTTTGAGAGTTTTCCATAATGTACTTGTAGATATGTGAAATCTGCCAACCTGCATTGGCCAACGTTCTTGCACTAAGAAAAAGCCTGTGCCCAGCAGTAAAACAGTTTGTATACAGACGTAAAATTATTATAAGATCAGCTGTTATACTTAGTGTAATGATAAAATTATATCTCTATAAAACAAGTTTTGAAAGCTTAATAAGATATTGTTGATTACGAGCCCAATAATATAATGGTTATGACACAACAAGTATTGAATTAAAACACGAGTAGGCAGCTGGTAGCGGGACCCGGGTAGGCAATACTCTCAACAACACGTAAATTTCAATTACATCGTTATTTTTACGCCAATTAAACCGCGTGCGGTTTATTTGTAGTGCGGAATTGAGTTAAAATTTCAATTACAATGTTAGTAAAAAAATGTGTTTTTAATCCATCAATCTTTTTTTAAATATATTCACCTCTGCAAAGTCAAACGTAATGCTGAAAAATTTTGGTGATTTTAATAAAAAGTAAAAGAAAGCCACTGAATGTAAATATGTATTTGAAGTATGAAGTATGTTTTACAAGGCAATGTTATATGTATATCAAGCCTGGATTAATATTTAAACACCAGTATGTGTGTTATTTACATCGGCTTTACATTTTGCACTCAAAGTGTAATTTATGAACTCCTCTTCATCTGAAAGCAATATTTTATTTATTAGTTTTAATAAAATATTGCTTTCAGTAATTAAGTGTAGATAAGCAATTCAACGAAAGTTACAAACTAATTGATGCTATTGGTAAAGCAATAAAAAATATATTAGCAATTCATACTTAAAAAGATCGACAGATATAACATGAAAATAATATTATAAATATATTTACACATAGCAAGGAGTATGGAAATGAATCCTTAGTTAAATAAATCAAATCAATTGCTTAATATATTTCATTCCTTTTTGCACATATTCGAAGCTTTTCGTCCGTATCCGAGAAGGGCACAAGAGTAATTTGATTTTTTTGTTAGAAAATTCACTTACAGCATGGAATAGGAACTTTATCCATCATATGGTTACAGGATCATTCCCTTAAACATTGGCACCTAATAATATCGTCAAGGAATTGCAGCTACCTATATGAACACTTGAAAAATTCAGACATTATAAAAATTGCTATTTGTGAAAAGGACGGTACAGGAATATTAATAATTGGTCTAACTTTTTGTCTCAGAGAATGGCGCGCGTGGTATAGAACCATTATAACTCAGTCGAATATATGAAAATTAAACGCTAGCACAATTCAAAGCCAAGTTACAGCAGACTTGCCTTTCGCAGTTATTTATCGTAGAACAGCGATGTAAAAGATATTCATCTGTATAATATGCTGCGTACGTACAGTCCATTTGTTTCATTATTAAGCAAAATAATAAATGCTTGCTCGGTGGCTGGTTAAGCTGTTTTAGCGGCGAAGTTACATCGAGGTAAAGTGGGTTTTAGTGTCGCCATGTGCATCCTTCTGGATAAGTTTGACCATAGCAAACTTTGTACTTGGTGGTTTATGTCTACTGCTGGTTCGCTTAAGCATCCTGTTGTCGCAATATGTGCTTAATATCTAGGATATACGACTAGACTTAGCTTACTTCATACCACCTCCTATTCCGCTTTTAATGGAGGTCACTGTATGTAGGTTTACTTTGATGTAAACTAAGTAGAGAAATTAATAAATTCTAGAGTATTTGTTGGTAATTTCTCTCTATACTTTAATTAAGTAAGAGCTTCGTTGTTGCTTTATGAGTAAATGTAAAATTTACTGACAAATTCTTGTTGAATAAATGCATTTTGAACAGTGTAACTAAACTAAGCCTTGCAGGCAGCGTCAGCGTAACAAAAAAAAGTAAAACCTTACAGATCTTCACTTCTCGTACTCGATTCTTTGGTCAAACTAAATGTTATATTTTTTATAACAGTTAAATTAACTGCTTTGAGTGAAGGACTGTCGCACCTTATTACGTAGACATATTTCCCATATTACGTAAAATATTAAATCAAACAAAATTTGCCAAATATACACGTCTATCCCATAGTTCACAGGGAGAATAGAGATACGAAGTTAACTGGAGTGATTGTTCGCAATACAATAGCGATAAAAATGAAACGACTACATTAAAGTTATTCATATATAAGATATATATTTTAGATCAAACAGAGCGGATAATATAATTGGTATGCAGAATCGTTTGAAGCTATATAAATATTGGTGAGTTTTGCGTTGCTTTCGGACAACCTATCCTGTCTGTGTGCTTCCAACTTTTCTTTGTGTTATTCTAACAACCTAAACAAACTATCCCGGATGATAAAAAACATTTGTTATTGTGATCGTGTAATTGGTATCTGAACTCAATATCTCGTGAATTCAAAGCAAGTTGACTTTGTGCAATTCAATAGCATCTGGTAGCGAGCCACGGCTGACTACCTAACATCGACTCCGAAATAATTGATGTCTTCTCAACCGAACCGAAATGTTCTAGATTGGACTGAAATGTACTAGAATTCGAACGCGTTGAGTTCTGGTAGACTCCTGTCCAGACGTTCCGAACGGGCTAAATATTGTAACGGTCCGTCTATTTTCCTGCCAGTGTTCAACTTATTTACTATTGTTTGCAATCAATACTAAATGTATATCTTGTAGGTACTTTCAATATGGACTGATTGGTAATATCGTATTTTGTTATGTAAGATTTTGATGTAATATTACTCTTAATTCCTTAAACGCACATGCAATTTTGTCGATGGTTTTGGTACTTATATTCTATGTATCTAAATTGATGAAGTATGAAATTTACGAATTGGAATCAAACTTTAAACCTAAACGATTGATCAAACTATCATGAATTAACAACAAAGTTTTGAATTTGACTTAAGCCTAAGATTAGATCAACACGGTACAATGTTTGCTTAGATCTTGACTTAAGTACATGTCAAATTCGTCTTAGTCGTAAATTGCAAATTCATGGCTCTTGTACATGATGCGAATAAAATGTACAAGTTTGGGCAATTGGCCACACGGTCTGTGTGGTGCTTCAATGGCGCAGCCGTAGTTTAGGCAACATCTATGCATGAGGTCTCAGGTGCGATTCTGGAGTCGGGGAAAAGTGTTTTCTGTCAACGAATTCTCAGTAGCAGAACTGTGCCCGGTAGACAGCAAAATCGCCCCATTTTGTGGACCTTAAAAACACGACTGGCGTAATGTAGGTGTAATTGTCCTCTGCTTACCTATTCAAGAGTACAGATGAGAGACTATGTATGTGGCACGTGTACGATTTGTATGCATAGTGTCACTATGTGACCAGAATTATTACCTCGCGCATATAGCCCGCGCGAGCAGCTTGTGTAATGGGCTTGTAACCCTCGTCAACTTCGTGCGTGGTGTACAAACGCCATGTGGTTCTAGCTTAAATGAATGGTATATTGAAGTGATTGAAATATATTGAATTATATTGTAATTCTTTTGATATACATATATACGACATACATACACTACCATAGTGCACACAGTATCAATATCTACACTAATATTATACAGGCTGATTGGTAAAAAACTGGACATATTGAAGGAGGGTATTCAGTACTCGATTCTGGACCCGAATATCTAAAAAAAATTGGTACTGAAAATTTTACCTAGTTATCCAATAAAAACTTAATGTGCGGACACTCTTGCGCATATACCAAGGCTAAACAAAACCTCCGCCCCCGCCCCCAGCTACCGCACCCCGCACTCTCCCGAATTTGCACCCCCGCCCGTCCTTTTCTTATCAAAGGTCATTAGCCTTAACGGCTGTGTGCGCAGTGTCCACATTTTATGGATATTTCATACAAAATTTCATATAGGTTTTCTTTGCAGGTTATACAGATTTTATTTTTATTTCTTTTTTATACGTTACTAATGACCATAAATTATCATGTCCTTAAGTATGTACAATGTTTAACCAGTCTCACTGTAAAGAGAAAAGATTTTATGTTTTGTTGGTTTGTTTGTAACGATTTAACTCAAAATCTGGTCAACCGATTTAAAAAATTATTTTACCATTATAGAACTATATTATCAACAAGTCACATAGGCAATATATTATTTTTGAAAAAAGTACTGTCACAATTTTTTTTATATTTTTTTTTTATTTTTACGTGAGGGAATGCATTGACGCATACCTCTCCGCGGGGGCGGGCGGAGGGGTTATGTCGGACTCGCCGGGGTAAAAGAAAGATGTTAACAATAAAATGGACCTCCCGGAATACCGACTAAACCTACCACGGTGTTCCTCGACAAACCACTATCGGCGGGGTCGCGCGAATCACTTTCACATGCAGTCGCGACCCCGCCGAGGTTACGGCCCGCCGTATGAAACGGCAGGCCACTACACAAAAGACCTACCCTAGGTATACCACTCCAAAAGCCCTACTGTCCCCCCCCCCCCCTAGAGGGGAGACGGACACGACACAGAGGCGCGCGTGGGAACACGCACGCCGCCTCTCGGACCTTGTGCTGAACGGATGGCGGGCAGGCCCACAAAGCCCGCCACCCCCAGGTCAAACTTCAGGGTGGCTGGAGGTCATCTCGCGCCCTCCGGCACCCGGCTCTGCGGTTGGGGAGAAGGTTTAAACGCTCCCTCTCCCGCTCCACCGCCTCCTTGATGGAAATAACTTCCTCACAAAAGGAGGCGACAGCGTTCCACGACCTCTCACTCCGGACCATAGACAGAACTACGGCCGGGAGCGAGAGGGCAACCGATCCGACTGCCGCGATCAACTCACGGCGCTGCGATGCCTAGGCGGGGCAAACCGCCAATGTGTGCAGCGCCGTGTCCTCAACAACGTCGCGGCAGTCGCCGCAGTGGTGACAACCGGGCGTCTCTTGCCGGCCTATCCGACACAGGAACCGGCCAAAACAACCATAGCCAGTCAAAACCTGTGTCAGCCGGAAGGTGAGGGCGCCATGCCGCCTCTCCAGCCACTCCTCAAACACGGGACTTACCGCCACGATCGTGGCGTGCCCGATCATAACCTAACCTACTTTTACGCGAACGAAGCCGCGGGCAAAAGCTTTCATAAAAGGATGAAGTAATTTCAGGTTATTCTTATTGCTATTTACTGCTTCTGCGTTAAAAGAACGATGAAAAATGAAATGTGATAAGATTTTGCTTGTAAATCGGGATTAACAAGCAAAATCTTAGCTCCCGAGCTAAGACGAAGATGGTTTTATTCGAATATTAAAATCATGTAAAGAACTCCTAGATGCTCTGACGTAGCTGGCGTGGACTAAATGCAATTACTGTGGTTGTACTGAACCAAATAAGAAAACAAAATGGCATCGATTTTTATTTACAATTCAACTGTTGACAACGTTAAGTGCTAGTTGATTAATAGTTAATTATCACGGTGGACCGTTAATCAAAGGTCAATCATTAATCAAGGACTTGAGAGCTATTCAGTTGAGAGGTTTCTAAAATATGCTAGTTAGCGATATTTTTATAGGCAAGTTTTATAAAAGCCCAGATTAATGAAATTGTAGTCTTTATTTTCAAATAGATGTCCCAAATACTAAGAATCCCTGAATCATCCTTAGTCCTAAATGTATTGTAAAACATTTCACCTCGGTGTTTTTAATCCCCTCCCCTACAATAATATTGTCGCGCTTCTGTCGGCTTATCTCATTGTCATACGAAACTCCTGTGTAGGTGCCGCAGACAGTTTAAGCCGTTAGCTCGCCGCCCGCGCCGCCGGCTGCCAGACACGATATATAAACAATGCCCGGGCGCGATCGGGGCCACCTCTGACTCATTCGCTTAGCGACAATCAATACGTGACTGAATTAGCTCGAGGAACTATTCATTTTAATAATTAATGGACGGCTAAATTATGCTCGAGTTAAGTTTGCAAATTTCACATTATTATGATACTATTTTAGTACAGAAAGCATAATAACGTATAATTATGTATAACTGCTGTTAACTTTGTGACACGTGCTACATAAATTTCGGTAGATACCGCGAACAAATATTTTGCTTCCGTGAATTTTCTGACCAAGATTGAAACTATGTATCAAAGGTCTGGGTGTAACACACTGTATTTTCTCAGAATACGTTATTCAAAGCTAGTTTGTTTTTCACTCCTGTAAGAATACTACGAAGTATAAGCTGACACGTCTAATGAAATTATAATGCAATTTATAAAGCCCTAGGTTTAATCTATACTAATATTATAAAGCTGAAGAGTTTATTGTTTGTTTGTTTGAACGCGCTAATCTCAGGAACTACTGGTTCGATTAGAAAAATTATTTTACTGTTGGATAGCCTATTTATCGGCGAAGGCTATAGGCTATATAACATCACGCTACGACCCACGGGGGCGGCGCAGTAACGATAAACGCGAATGAAACCGCGGGAAGATCTAGTAATAAATATATAGTAAAGTAATAGAACTTTATAGACGACGACAAAGAAAATTCTGTCATGTAACATGAAACGATAAATTAAGAACACGAAACAAGACCATTAATTAGATGAAAAGTATGTACTTACCTAATTAAACTGACGATAGGTCGTATCGAATTCAGGATGAACTGAAACAAGAAACGTTACAATTAGAATAGAGGGCAAGTACACGTTCACGTGAGTTGTGTGTGAAATCATTCCCTATTGCTAAAATGTAGGAGTGATTTGTGTTAGATGAACATTAACTTGAAGAATAAAATTCAATATATCTATACAAATATTATAAAGAGGAAAGATTTGATTTTTTGTTTGTTTGTAACGATTTATCTCAACAACTACTCAACCAATTTCACCATTAGAAAGCTGTATAATCAACGAGTAACATAGGCTTTAGTTAATTTTAAAAAAGTACTTCCAACCTAACCTACTTTTACGCGAGCGAAGTCGCGCGCAAAAGTTAGTATACATTAATAATAAGCTGATTAATGTATACGAGAAACAATTTTAAACTAAAATGTTAAGTTTCCATAATATTGTCTTATATTTGCGCGATTGTTATACATTGAAATTAAACTATTTTAAACAGGTGTTGTTGTTTATTTTAATACCATGGCTGCTGAAAAGCAACCAATACGTCGGAGAAAGTTTAAACCTAAATCTATATAATTTAATAATTTTAATAGTAGAAAGTGTATCAGTAATAGTTTCATAATTGTGTAATAATAGTATTTTTAAATAAACCAGGCGATCCGTATAAAGTAGTTTAATTTCCTAAAGTAAAAATGCACGGGTCTTAAATGTTATAAATTAAGGTATAAGTAATTCTTGTTGGAAACCCTTAATAAATAAAAAAAAAAATCTTCATCTATTCTGGAGATATAATTTAGGAAATATAGCATAGTGATTAGACTACACTACAAATTATTATGTATGTATATGTTTTCTCTAAAGAAATAATGCAAACATTACCGTCTTTAAATTTCTATATGTTCTCAATACACTGTAAATAATAGTTTAACCGTAGTGTAAAATAAGCAATAAGTAAATAATACCTTACAGGCGATATCACAGTATTAGCGAGTAACACAATACAGAATCAGTGGCTTGCAACATGATAGTTAAGTGGTTAATCTAGCTGTCTGTTGGTTTGTATCTTGAGGGGGGTCCTAAGTAAACCTCGTGTGTAGGGTGTTTGACTTCCGACCAATAACGTCGGAGATTTCTTTCGTAAATTGCCTTCACTGCTACTGATGTCTTAATTAATATTAAAAGACCTTGCTCCTGACGTTAAAATATTAATGATTAATTCTGGAGTGAATTGAGGTTCAATCAAAGCGTCTCTTGTAATTTTTCGCTTTATATAAAGTAATAGTGTATCTGTGTAGTTTATTACGTATTATTTTGACTTATTTATCATCCACAAAATAAAGTAGGCGCCTGTCACAAGATAAGTTGAGTTGAAATCTTTTGTCTATGTATATAATAACCACAGATAATACCTATAATACTATTTTAGCAAGATAACGATAGAGTTAGAGGGCACCTTATAAGAGATCAGTTGAGATTGAATGTCTGGATATCAATTTATAAAACGATGTAATAAAAGACACTTGTCTGACCCTAAATATAAGAGTATAAGGACAAAAATATTGATTTCTTGTACCAAATTGTTAAGCAAAGGAAGTGATTAATTATTTGGTTAGAATTATATAACAGGGTATTACTTTCACAAATTAGCACAGAGTTGTTATTATTGGGGGAACTTATAGCCAAAATAGGAGCGCGTCCTGCAACCAGAGTGTATGTGAAGTGATAAAATAATTAATATAGCATTTTCAGCTCAATCTTTGAATTTTAATAATAAAATTTAATAACATAGGATGTTTATTATGAAGTTGTTATATAATAGCATACCTTATTAGCACGGTAAAGTAACTTTTCAAAGGTGCAAGTACAAAAGAGTTTTATTTCAAACTAAAAGTTTTGCATTGAACATGCCTTCGTTATATTCTACTAAAACTTGTTGTAAAACAAAAATACAAGGTTGGTGTATTCAGTGCACAACATTTTCACGAGTAAATAAAACGGGAAGTCGTCTATCTTGAGAATCGTTTTTCTAAATTACTTAGGTTCGGCCGGGAACCCATTAGTCCGTACTCGTTACCTCTGGAGACAAATGGCGAGAAGCGCGAAGAGTTGGCGCCTTTGCCGAGCCGTTTATTAGTATTAACAAACTTTCCTACCGAGATCATTTATACGAATGAAAAAACAAACTAAAGCCGCATTGCCTGAATTGTGTTTTAATTGAGAACTATACCTCCTTTATTATACTCGACTAGTCTTCAATTAGACTTTAAACAAAGAGTTTATCTCTACTCAGCCGTCACCGTATTCCTTTACGTATTAATTTTACAGCGCTCGTAGGTACGCGCATAATTGAAAGAGACACTATAAAAACGTTGGCGCAAATTAATTCAACTGTCCACAATAGCAATGCAGAATAAAGTGTATGTTTTAATAATGTTGATTGTAAGCAAAACTCATCAGTTACTATCATGATATATCGAAATTAAAACATATTCCGGGACGTAGGTATTAATTTGCGGGATCTCTCGACGAGGGCGCTCGACGAAAGGTATTACGAAAATTTAATTGAAGTTTTGATTAAGCACTATCGCACATGGCAGGCTCCTCGTGTACGGTGTTATAAAGCTCTGCTTTAAAAAATATGGTCTATATCATTAACAGCTATTTTAAAATGATTGCCCGCCTGATGGAAACACAAATGTAATTACTAATAGTTTGACTAACCTTAGTCTTGTGCGACTGAGAAGAAAGTTTCTAAAGCAAATTTAATGTTTTGCTTACTCCTTTATAAAATCGAAAGTCTCTCGTTGGATTTACAAAACGGTCTCGGGTATCCAAAATCTAAACGTTGTGGATACTGGTGATACGGTTCTTTAGAAGTTAAACGTCAGTCTTAGCGTAAAGGCTTAAGGTGTAAAGTGTGTTGCTGAGAAAAGTAGATGGATCGTTTTGCTCCCTGTGCCGTAAACAAATAATGGGAGCAAGGGATTGATGGAAGTGAATGAGTCCACGTCCTAAGCAAACTTGTGCAGTATCTGAACTGAGGCCCTTGTGTTGTGTTCAAAACGTTGAAGCTGTCGAACCACTGTTGAAATATTGATCTTTTATAGTTTGTTGAATATTGAATACCTGAATAGACACTCTCTCATCTGGAAAATTGTACTAATGTAATGGAAACAACATTCACATTTCACGTTATTCCACGTTTTATTTTACTCACTGTGATTTAACTCGTCAGCTATTATGCTTTTTTATAACATTGTTATTAAGCAAGAAAATACGAGGCTTATAAAAATAAACTTAAATTTTCTCCAAGAGGGTTACAGGGCTGCTTATCATTCTACGTTTGTAACAAAAGTCAATCGACGGAAACGGACCCGTATAGTGGCCCACGATGGCAAATGGTCATTATAAGCCTAATGTTACCGCTGTAAGTCATTTTAACGTTCCACGTTCCCCAATTCTGCTTACTGTGATTGTGAAAAGAGGGATGAAAAGCAACAGAATACAATGTACGCAGCTAAAATACAAATAAAACATGTTCATGGATTGAATGTACCATTTTATTTTTATTTGTCATAGTACAATAAAATGTACGTGATTAAATTCAAGGATCTTTCAAAACCTCACATTTCTGTAAAGACTGCGTCATAGTGGAAATACGAAATACCATCCTTTAAAATTGCGAGGGAAAGTATAATAATTCGTATTATTACATTCGTGCCTGACACTAATATCTCGTCTCGCGACCGCTCGGGGCAACAGCAAGCAAACAATGAAACAACTTTAATAAAAGTAAATCGCATTAGCACCTAACTTGCTAAGCTCATTTATTGTCGCCTCGAGTGATGCCCAATGAAAATGTTTTAACATCTTTAAGTAAATCTATGCATACAATTACAGCGGTGTCAATTCTGGAGACTTATTCTAAAATAAAATACATTAATAAAAATTCATAATATAATATGACTTTGAGTTTCGCATATGCGGTACACAAAACCATATTTTGTTGGCTTCTGTCAACTCTGATATGGACAGACCTCAATCAGTCTAGTGAAATGTCATCACATGTCAATAAAATTGTGCTAAGATATATTGTGAAGGGTTGAATTTTATTTTTGTAAAACAAGTAAAACCCGATAGACAGTTGGAATATTCAGCAGCCGTGATTTCTTTGTTGCCGCTGGGGATAACACGAAATCTATTTGATTATTAATTCGCAATAACATTTATTACAAACTAGATGTACCCTGTTGTTTCGTATTTCCCTGTAGTTTCAATATCAATTATTATCGTCAAAATTATTCGTCCGTTTGAGAATAATTGAGTAAGAAACATTCAAACTTAAAAGTGCATATTTGCCTGAAAAAGGGAATAATCAATTTATTTATAGCATTGAAATTAAACTACTTTATACGGATTTTGTCGCGTTGTTTATTTAAAACACTTTTATTACATAATTTTGAACTATAACACTACTATTATTAAACTTTCCTACAATTAAAGCTATTAAAATCAGTCGAGTAATTACAGTGTGAAAGCGTAACAAACACACAAACAAACTCACTTATAATATTAGTAAGGATAGGGTGAAAAACACTCGCGTAAACGTAAGACAATATTATGAGTAGTTTGATCAAATAATTACTAAAAGCGATATTCTACGTAGTAAACAGAAACCTATAGTCACTGCCTTCCTTTCTGAAAAACTTTTCTACTCAAGCAAGGAATCAAATATTATCCATACATACTTACACATACGTAAGTATGTATTTAAAAATCGAGCTGAATTTATTATACAAAACTGCACTAAATAGGAAGCGAGGTAATTATCGCCGCCAATAGCTTACATTAATCCTGTGCCCATCAATATAAGTAGTTATTAAACCTGACCCAATCAAGGTTTAGGCTCGAAATATCGACAGCGTTCTAACATCACCATTCGCAAAACGTTTCAATAAATCCTCATTGCATGTAATCTCCTTTGAAATACGATTATACTCGTACAACGTGTAATAGAAGGTTATATTTCTGTAATAACTTAACTACATATTATGTAAAATGTATTCCATTTATAAAGCTTTTGAATCTAGTAAATTATTAATTATATTGATTTGTAGTAAGGCCAAAAAGGTTTTTATTAATTACTAGATGTGCCCGCGGTTTCACCCGCGTTTATGATTACTGCACATCCCCCGTGGGTCATAGCGTGATATTATATAGCCTTCCTCGATAAATGGACTATTCAACACTAAAAGATTTTTTCAATTCGAACCAGTAGTTCCTGAGATTAGCGCGTTCAACCAAACAAACAAATTCTTCAGTTTAATTATATTAGTATAGATAATATAATTATGTCTACTGTCTCTGCTGTTTTAATTTGTCATTAACTATTCTACTACTACTGCTGTGAGGAATTGAGAATGTAAATGACTATTATTATATTATAAAGAAAATGATTGTACCTAATATAGATTTCGATAATGCTAACTGCAATATATCGCTAAAAGGTTGATTCTTGTCTTTGTAGAGTACGAGACTTTGTTTTGATACAGTCATGCTTAGATAAAGAATATATTATAGTATTTATATTTCGTATACGTATAATACTACTCATACTTGATTAATATGTAAAAAATGTATGCTTTGTGAAGCAAAAACATGCTAATTACCAATCTGTGTAAAACTAACTAGCATTTTTATTAAATTGTAGCGGTAACATGGGTACAAAAATAAAACTAGTAATTATTTATATTTAATTTTAAAAAGCATTTCTCTTCTGCGTATCATTGAATTTAGTTTTTATTCAATAACTTTAGATATTTATTTTGTTTTGCCTCCTCGCTGTGGGCGCCGCCGGATTCTTCTTGCGCGAAATGGCAAGTAAACTTTCTTAAGAAGAACGGCTCAAATTGCTCGAGTGAAACATAAATAGAATCTTTCAAATAAAATGGCGTATGAACTCAAAAGATGCCAGTTAAGTGAGGAACTTAACGTTTTCCAATGGAACAATTTGAAAAACTGTTTACTTTGTTTATCACAGCACCTCTATGGATTTATTTGAACCGAAACCTAAAATGTGCCCACTTATATTTACTTTGTACAGATTTTCATATCGGTACTGAGTTCATGTTCAAAATTCAGAAGATGGCTTTACACTACGTGGAATATAACGGGATATTTGCCAACTTTGTTTTCTCGAGTGGAATTAAAATACATTAAACTATGCGATTGAGGTTGCCGAGTTGGGGACAGCTTATTTTTTCAACTAGTCGCAGCGGTGTACCGTGAAAAGTCGTAATTAACGTGGCTTTCACGACGACCCCGGCCAACAGTGCCCTCTTCTGGGATTGTCGTCATGACGAGAATACAAACCTTCGCCTGCATTGTTAACTAAAAATTCTCATTTTTTAAATACTAGGCATGTGTTTATACTGATGGTGCCTTATTTACTTTAGTTTATTAATAAATACGTTTACGTAATACAAATTTGGTATAAAACTTTGTGAAGCGGATTAATTTAACCGCCAATAGTAACAAAGTTTGTTATTAAGTTCAAATCGGATTATCTGGTTTGGTATTAAGCAGTTTACGAAATTAAATAAAAATGTCTGCTATTTCTTTATGTTTTGTCTCGCGTTAGTAGATATAAATGTAACCTAGGGCGTCTCTACCTGTGCAGTAAATTTTGTGCTAAGCAAGGTGTTACATATATACATGTGAACTGTTACAAAATTATACGATTTTTTCATAAAGTTTAACGCAGCTCGCCCCGCAGGTGGGGGCTTAACCGCTCTAATGAAGCCACGGATGCACCCGCACGTTATTAAGGGATCACTCCCCGCCTTTATGCGCTATGAATAGTGTGTTTTATTAACTTTATTTTAATGCTAGCGCGGTTTTTACGTACTAAAATTTACCGTATTATACGCGTTCCTTGCCGCTTGAAAAGTATGTTCTGTAAATAATACCTGAACAAAATGTTTTTGCCTTAACGTAAACCAACCATTAGCCTGAGTCCGCATCTCTCTGAGAAGCCACGGGCTTTGACCTCAGATTGTCACAAACACGTATGGTGATTAACGTGTTTTTTTAAAAGAAAATATGACCTTCAAGTCTTCTTATGTATGACTAGATGTGCTCGCGGTTTTACCCGCGTTAATGATTACATTGCCGCTCCCATGGGTCGTAGCGTGATGTTATATAGCTTCCTCGATAAATGGGCTATCCAACACTAAAATAATTTTTCAATTCGAACCAGTAGTTCCTGAGATTAGCGCGTTCAAACAAACAAAGTCTTCAGCTTTATAATCTTAATATATATAAATTACGTGTCACGTTGTTTGTCCGCTATCCTAAACTACTGAACCGATTTTGATCAAACTGCGTAACCATCTGTAATTTGGACCAACTTAAAAGATAGGATATCATTTTCTTTTTTTTTAAACATGCATAAATGATCTAATGTGAAGCAGACGAAGTTGCGCGGGACAGCTAGTATTAGTATAGATTTCTGTATTGCGGAGGACTTTACAAATATTCAAACAACGAAAACAAAGAACACCCAAACTTGGATCGACTATTTGTTAGAAGTGATTTATTCCAAATTACCTTAAAGATCGATACACATACAGAATTGTCCCAGATACATCTGTAGCTCGATGATAGCTCCATAACTATACCAACATTTAAAATACAGCGTTCCCTCTTCATTAACCTTGCGGTTATAAGTGGGTTTTCTTCGAAGGAATTTCTAGGAAACCAATGTTAGGCCACAGACCAACGCTATAAACATATTATTACGTCACGCGGCGCCGAGAGCGCCTCGGTCGGTGGCGCGCGCGCCACTTCATAAATGGTGCATGGAGTTACGGGCCTAGCCGTTAATAGAAATATTTAAATATCACAGCGATAAGACAGAGCCCGTGGCTGTCGCCTGTCGCCCGTCCACACATAGCATTGCTATATTGCTAGTCACGCAGACTTGTGCGATGCGTCTTTATGTAGACGAGCCAATGTATGTACGTTATTCGATATTTGTGAGTAATTGTTGCAATTTTGGCGTAGTTTAACAATCTTTTTGTAGCTATTTCAAATAATAGGAAGGCTACAAATAATTAATAGGTTTTCTACCGTATCTGCAGCACGGTTTTCGATTATAAGCAAGGAAATAAACATTTTTAGTTAAATCTTTATTATAAATAGAAAAACATATAACAATTTTACGAGCGATAAGTATCTAAAACTAAGAATTTATGAATACGCCTTGTAATTTGTCTTCTTACAACTGAATCATTAGGTATATTAATTAAGTATATAAAAAACTGAATCATTAGGTATATTAATTAAGTATATAAAAACTGAATCATTAGGTATATTAATTAAGTATATAAAAAATACACAATAAAACTCGGGAATCAAACCTGAGGCCTCATGCAGTCTATGCAGAGGTGTCGCATTAATTATCGGTGCGCCACAGAGTCAATACATGGCACATAATTTATGGCGTCGGTATTATTCACGGTAGAGTACAAATAAGGAGTAACTAGTTATTTATTACAATGTTTTCACCTTTAACTACAGAATCTGGACATATAAGAATAATGCCTTATTTACGTAACGTGTAGCTACTAGACAGCTCAGTGAATATATTCACGACACTAAAATCTCAAATAAATAAATAAATAGCAGCGTAGTATCTCATTTAAATGTTCACCAGGTGTACATTAAGCCGACTGGATACAGCGCTGTGGCTTCACCGAAATTGAATTTAAAAAATATTACCAAGTCGCGAACTGTTGGCCGCACTCCAAAAGACAATACCTACCGTCGTCTTGTATATTCATTTTAAAGAAATAAATACAGCGCACAAAGAGTAGTGAGCACAGCTTGTTCTTGTTAGTAGTAGACCCTTGAAGAGGCTTTGTTGCAGTGCACTCAAACATATAACACAAGCGGTACCTTCGTCTTAGCGAACTGCATGTAAAGACAAAATAAAGTTAAATAATTAACGGTAAACACGCGAGGCTTTTGAACCTCGCGAAAATATTTAGATGATCGTCGTGTCGCGCCGGTTGATGTTTTGGAAGCAAACAACAGCATTACCACCTCGTGAAACTTTTTACATTAGCCGTACCTACGCTACGGTCGGAGTCTGTTTGTTTCGTGCCTTCAAACCTGGTTGCAAACTACGGTGCACAAGTTTGGGGTCTCATTTTAAAACTCCCTACCCTCGCCCCGGGTAAATTTTAATCATAAAGAGACAATAGAGATGAAGGTATACGGAAAACTTTCAGTCAGGCTGATTTATGTGATGTTTTTTGCGCAACCGTGGGTATTCAGCTGCATGATTTTATTTGCGGTACGAATGCCTTTAATAATAGTCCGCACAAATCTTCCTTGCGGGTCCAATATTAGCACGAGTGGCCATTTTTAGGTAATGGTTTGGGGGAAGCGGGTTAAGCGAGGGCGAGCCGCTAACTAATGAGAAATGCTGGCAATTTAATAGCTTGCAATATGGAATCAGGTGTTAAAGTATTGCTGTTTCATTTGCAAGTGTTTTTTACGAATTTATATACCTGCATATGTTTAGCAATAGTATTTTACTTAGGCCACAACAATATATCATGATATTGCCATCTTAGGTACTCAGTACGTCAGGTCTAATAAAATGATGTCATAAATTTGCTGTTGCTCAGAGCATTCGTAATGTAACATAAAAATTGGCCACTGGAAAGTGTCCAACGAGGAGTATCTACAT
This sequence comes from Catocala sponsa, assembly GCA_963564715.1. Lineage (NCBI taxonomy): Eukaryota > Metazoa > Arthropoda > Insecta > Lepidoptera > Erebidae > Catocala > Catocala sponsa. The sequence goes on along the minus strand of OY751334.1, from coordinate 14,500,698 downwards.
CAAGGTAATATATTTAACTTTCAAATTTGAAGAAAACGGGGAGGGTTTAGCCAGTCGTATATATTTTTAAGAAATAATTTTATTTGTGGCGTTTTGTTAGAATGTTATACCTTATCATATCAATATATCTAATATACCTATCGATTATAATTCAATCATTAGTAACACTGTAAGTAATACGGTTGGTAAGCGAGCTTGAACTTCTATTTTCATGCGGAATGGTTATGAAAAGAAAACTTACAGAAGAAACGAGCGTAGCGAGATGAAAAAGCTTTTCCTCCAAATAATTTTAATATTCAATTATTCAAGATTTTCAATTTTCAAGGAAAAGATTATAAGATTTCTTAGCTGGTTTAAACGGTAATGAGTTTCCGGTATAACAGTTTACCGGGATGAGGTTTGGGAACCACTGCTTCATTTGAGCAAAGAACCTATTAATGGAATTATCATCAAGTGGGCCTGTGCCCTTTTACCGCGATTCTACATTAAAACAGATTGCACCAATGAAAACAACAACTTTTCAGTTAAACAGTTTAGTATTTGTTATGAACAACTGTAACAGATCGATTTTCAATAGTCGAGATAGTTTACATTAGGAATAAATTTGACAGATTTTCCACACAAAAGCTGTCAAAATGTTATCTTAAGCTAGGGTTTATCTAGTTATTGAACGTCAGATATGTTTAATACCCATACAAAACCTGTCAAAATATTCAACTTATTCCCTCAGGCTTTGAAATTGATCCTAAATACGTTTTAATGGTATTTGTTGGTCGAGAAACAGACACATAGACAATGGCCTTAACAGATTAGGAGCTTAATTTTCTAGTTATTAACCGACTTCAAAAAGGAGGAAGTTCAGTTTAACACGCATACATTGCAGACAAAGATTCTCGTTTTGAAATTCAGCATAATTTAATTTAAAAAGTTAATGATATATCCGCAGCCAGATTAAATTTATATTAAGTTGGAATAAATGTGTATGCTGTGGGAAGTTTTAGCGACACGAATAAAATAATGAGATGAGACGTAAGGATGTAAATCAGTTTACGTTCAACAATTTGTCTCACAGAACTGAGTAATGTGTTAAATTATTTAAAAGTAGAACTGTTTCAATCACAGTTTATAGCTGGCAATTTATCGCGGATACTAATTCTAATTATGATAACTACGTTTATAGTTTATTACTAACTGGCCTGACAGACAACGTTCTACTCTTTCAGCTGTGTGTGTGGGGTGATTAAAGCACTACCTACTGGATCCTAGTATAGCAACAAACCACTATTTCGACATATACAAAGATAATGGTGTAAATATATATATTAAAAAAATCCTTATCAATGACCGTATCTGTATATAACAGTCTAGGTAATGTAGCTATTTACATTCCTAATATATTGCTATGGAATACTGATATTTAGTACTTTTTGGTTCGAACATTTCTATCCTGCGGAAAGTTAAACTGTCTTGGATACAAAATGATTTTAGTCAAATGTACTTAATATAATGCAGTAGCTGGCAACGATAAATATTAACAATTAACTATTGAGTCCTATTTCACTAATGCTCAATTAATTATTAAAATAATCAAATAGTTAGGCGTTTTTTTCTGATAAGTATATAATATATTATATTCATCCTAGACATCACTAAAGTTTTAAGCAGCTTTATGGTGTCTACATCTGAGTTATTTAGCCCACGTAACTATGTAGTAGTATACGTAAACATTAATGGCTATCGGGCGTACCTAGTTCGTGGCTCCATATTGCTATTGAGAGACTGACAGACCCAACAACAATTTGCCCGATCCTAAAATCGAAACCATGGCATTGATTGGCGGTTGCGTTCGCTTGCATCACTAGACCAACACAGAGGCCCAGTATTTTAGATAATTGATGGAAATAATAAGTATTAAAGGATGAAAATATGATATTCTAATTAAAAGTAAATTAAATGTATTTCTTAGAAAGAGTGGCAGCGTAGTCTATATCTATAATCTATACTAATATTATAAAGCTGAAGAGTTTGTTTGTTTGGTTGTTTGTTTGTTTGCTTGAACGCGCTAATCTCAGGAACTACTGGTCCGATTTGAAAAATTCTTTCAGTGTTAGATAGCCCATTTATCGAGGAAGGCTATAGGCTATATATCATCACGCTAAGATCAATAGGAGCGGAGCACCAATGAAGAATGTTTCAAAATCGGAGGGTATTTTTCCCTTTTGAGAGCTTCCGCTGCGTGCGCTGCGTAAACAGTTAAAGTTTTGCAAAAATCATGTATGACAGAATTGTTCCCCTTTAAAAGTTCTAAAAAAAATTCCGCGATAGCATATATCTATCTTTTAAGGTTGGCTCACTATAACCATTTTTATGCTAACGAAATTTATTCTAAAATAATGCATTATTTGCGAAGGTATTTTTATAAACATGATATTAATCCTTATCCAAATAAATACGTTATTCATCACAAGTATTTAATTTAAAACAAAATTGCCCTTTACCTCATTCGATTTCAATGAATATCTTAGGAGATATCGCAGTTTTAAAATAACATCGCAGCAAAATAATTACCCATTACAGACATAGTACAAACGATGTTTCTCCTGGTTTATTCTGCGTGATTACTACTGGTTCGATTTGAAAATTCTTTTAGTGTTGGATAGCCTATTTATCGAGGAAGGCTATAGGATATAAAACATCACGCTACGATCCACGGGGGCGGCGCAGTAACGATAAACGCGGGTGAAACCGTGGGAACATCTAGTTATATTATAAAGAGGAAAGATTAGATTTTTTGTTTGTTTGTAAGGGTTTAATTAAAAAACGAATCAATCGATTATAAAAATTATTTTATCATTAAAAAGCTGTATTATTACATAAGCTATTTTATTTACTGTTACTAACATAATTTAGCGTACTTTTCCGCGAGCGAAGCCGCGAGCAAAAGCTAGTAATATATATTACTGTTTCAATATAATGACAATCGTCACCGTCTACATACAGTCAGTCAGTTTTTACTTCGCCTGGTTTTTAGTCTATCTAGTAATATAGTAAAATAAAGGCGCTACTTACTTACAGACAGACGACTACTGAGCGTCAAGCGTCTCAGATTCAAAACTCGGCTTAATGGTTCATTTTTACCTTCCTTAAACTTGGAATTGCTAGTAATTAGGGTACGTAGACAAAAAATACCCCGTATTACCCAAATAGGCTATTACTGTTAAGGTTTTATTCCCAAATTCATATTATTCTTACCACGCAACAAATTCTAAATATGAACATTATTTCGGTATACATATTTGAATAAAAAATTAATGGTTAGGATTTCCACAAACTTTCATTATTAATTCAACAGGCAAGGTGCTTCACGAAGCTGCAGGACTATTTACCGTGAAATCATCGTTTATGCAAACTTAATTTGGGATAATTATTGAGGTATACGAGTGTGGGATTAATAGCTCATATTCGCTAACATTTATTTAATTTCTTATTAAATATTTGTTAGAACTTTTATGTGTTATTTTCAGGCAGGTAAGCATTATGAAGTAGCCAATTAGAACGATCAACATTATGATATTATAGAGATATGTAATTAATGTAAATCCAGATTTCTAGAGATGTGGGCTGTAGTGGAATCCTTTCTTAAATGTAGAGCAGCTCAATAAAAACAGTAGGTAGGTCTCCTACCTCACAGAAAATCATAGATAGGCACGCGTTGTCTTTGGAGTTAAGACTAAAGTTGGTTTTGGCGCTTTAAGCTTTACCTAGAACAATAGTACAACAGCATAAAAGAAAACTTATCGACACCTATCTACAATTTATTGTTATAAAAATACAACACATTATACACATGATTAGTATAATTATGAAGGCATAGTTTTCATACTATTTAAGTACTGCAATATATGAGCATTGATTTCTCTATGCACATTTATCCGATTGTCAAGACAAAGTCTCAAAAGTTTTGCATCTTGGTGAAATTTTTCAAATTCAATTTCCAGGCGACCCGTTTCACTACTTTGTTTAATGTACTGCAGGTGTATTCTTACTTGAGTAATAGCTCGAATATTCCTTGTTTCTAGATAAAGTAAGGACCGGTATGAATATTTTACCGAGTTAACTCGATCTCTATGAAGAGACGATGCAAATCGGAGTTATGTCACGTTAAATAGACAAGAAAACATGGATATTATACGAAAAATGAGTGGGTAAAATCTCAGCATTACAAACACAAATTTTTTTGTTGAACAAAGCTTCAGTGATGGTAACAGTTTGTATAATACTTTTTGCTCTACCCTAATAGGCATGTAAATATAACAAAGGCTTTAAAATAAAATATAATAACTAATTACATTCAAAGGTATTAAATTAATTATGTTTAAAGTAAGGTTGAACTATAAAAATTATTTAAATAAACGTATAAGAAGTACTTATTATATTTATTGTTTTTATTGTATGAGTGATTTTATGTAAGTAGTTATTTTCAATATACATTGCACGTTTGGACTCTGGCAGGGAAAGCATAGGTGTATTTCACCTACATTTTGCCAGCTATGATTCCAACCCCTATATAATAGGGAGCAAGTCTATTGCAGTCCATGAGTCACAGTTCCAGATTCTGTCTTACTGTTGAGAATTTCTTAACAGAAAATCTCAATAGCACTGCACTACCAGGGGATTAAATCTAAGATCTGATGCACAGTGTGCATGAGGTGTTAGATTCGAGCTGTGATTGTGTGATTCACATTCACTATCGCGCGCCACCAACTCAATCAGTCGTAATATTAATTATGTATTAATAAATCATATAAATATCTTAAGAACAAGTTTAAATATTAGATTTAAAATTATTTTCAAACTTTAATATAAGTATTTTTTTGTATTGATAATAATTCGTGTACTATTTCACCACTGAACCTTTGTGTATGGTAGTAGTTAGGAACATAGTGGTTACGTTTATTCGGCACTGCTACCCGTCATACGAAACCCTTAGAGCAATTAATCGAAACGTACAATTAGAAGCATTCAAATTAAATTCAATACTTTCCAGCTATCCCATGTGTGGGTAACCAGAAAACTACGCCACGATTTTAATGAAGCTTTTACAGTTTACGGTTACAACTTTATATACTTTAGAAAAAACGTCCGTAACATACATGTTTTTAATCTGTGGGCATGTTATATTAAATTAGACAGACATTTGATTTGTTATATAAATATTATGACAAATTATGCAAGGAGCACGTGGCTTACAGTATAGGAGTTGAAAGTAATAAATATTTTGTGTTTACTGGAAGTGTAGTAGAGGCGTGGGAAAAAGCTATTAGTGTATAAAGTGGTACTCTTCTGGTACCTGCTAAGTAATCTGTCTACAGTAATTGCTGTCCGCTATGTACCGTAGTGCATTATGCGCCGACGTAACGCAATAAGCATACCAGTCTGTTACATGCTTGTTAATTACCCGACAACGTACCACAACAGATCAGATTTGAATCTGAATCATGTACAAAGTTTGACTTTTACCCATTGTTTTGTGAAACCGATTGCGATTGAATAAGTAAGTATACGTTGATTAACACAGAATTTTCGTTTCATTGTTTTCCTTAGATCAAATATCGAGGAACCTTTTGTTTGACCTATTTTAAAATAAAATACCATATACATATATCCTCTGTTGGAAAAATGTTTACTTTTTCTCAGACCTCTACGTTTTATCATTTGCATTTTTCATGACCGACTCAATTTAGTAGCTACCCGCCGTTTCGGGTCCGTCGTATCTGCTTGTAAGTATCCTATGGGATTTCCTAAGTTAGTTTTCGACGTGTATATCTTTTGAAATATTCAAGAAAATTGAATTTTGATACACAAGGCCGAATAGCATAAAAAATTTAAAATCCTGTTTGACATACTTGAAAAAGAATATTTATTTCAACCGTATTTTCCACTTAACCCTAGAAACCAAATGAAAAAGTAACTATCGATGTCGATAAAATATCGAGTATCTTAAGTCTCATGACACAAGCGAGGTAGACATATTAAAAGCACATTGACATAAAAACAGGCTCCCCCTGTAACCAAAAGCCCATCTAGTGAAATTGCCATCCGCTCGCTCATTACCGACTGAGCCAACCGCGGGATCCGATATCCCAGCGCACGTGACTAAAGGAAATTGAAATCTCTATCGGTTAATCGAAATATTGAATGGAGTTTCTAAAAACAGAATTTTAATTATCCATCAATTTTGTCTTAATCGTTTAGAACAGTAGTTGACCTTGGTTGATGTTTATACAAAGATTAACATGGATTCTGAGTGAAATCAGTCCAATACTTACATAATAAAAAAAAGTAGATCGAAAATTGTTTATAAAAATAATATTGTATTTCTAAAAAGCTGTTGTCATTCCGAAATGTATGTTCCTAATTGCGATACAACAAATGATAAGATTCATAAGTTTGATGATGTTGAATAAACCTCTGAATAATTCTGTAAGTGAATCACTCGAAATTTAATTCAAGAAGGATGTTCCCTTTATAATCAGATCGAGTATAATATGATTTTACTAATTGCTCATTGATAGCAGTGTCCTGTTTTAATTATGTTAATTATTCCATTCCAGGTGAATAAATGGATTAATAAAATCGGTCCTGGTACACAAAAGAAAAATAAAAATAGTGGAGCTGGAGATTTTATGATTAGAAGATAAGGTGGGAGGGTCGCAGGCGTGTTCTGAAGCGACCCTGATGAAACCCTCTTATTATGAGCCTGCACGGCTTGATACTTGAACACGTCTGCTTGCCACAATCTTGAGAGGTCCTTTATTTCGCCATTCGTTTAATTTCGCTTTTTCCGCTAAACATGCGTCCGGGTCATAGCTTCGATGAATCATTATTGATTCACGCGTACATATTTACGTAATAAGCGAGTACCTACTGAAAGCAATATTTTTTCGGCTCATTAAGAAAGACCGCTGTGTTTGGCAACTCAAGAAAGTACTTGTTAAATAAACGACTTTGTTAATCATTCTTGCATAAAAATTACGAAGGTTTACCCTCGAGTACTTTTTTTAAAGGGGGTTAACTTATTGTACCCAGTTGTTCTCAGTTATTTGGTTTTATTCATTTATACTAATTTTCATAACTGTTCCTTATTATGTAAACGCTTTATAATTAGACTGTGGTAATACTGAAGATATTTCCTAGTCTAAATTTAACAAATCTTATTTAATTTCTGTATAAACTTAGGCAAAACAGCGTTTTGCATATGTTAAATGTCGTCATGAGCGTATCTCACGTTCACTGTGACGATGACAGGTATCTCATGTGAAATTGGCTAGGATACGTTCAAGTGTATAATCTGAAACGATTATAAATTATTAACGAACTTGAGCTCAGTCGAGGCCGCCTGCATGGCAGCAAGGTGTAAATGGAGGCAAATTCGTCAATTTATATGCGAACAGGCTGCCTTTGAGATGCGATTACGCCTTTGACACTCCAAAAATTCTATTAGTTTTCTCTAACTATAACATGGTATATAGAGTTAGGCGCCACGACATTGTATTTAATTAAGAATCCAATTTGACGACTTGTATATTTCATTTTAAGAAAGTGACAACGTTTTTCGTTAACATTACTCAGCAATTACTTGTATTAGAAGTATTTTACGTTTGAAATCCTAAACTCGTTTAAGTTTGTAAACTTCACAAGGAGGTACATAATTAAAGCGGGTGCACATGCAAAGATAATAGGGCCAAAAGATAATCTATTTTTGTTTTATTTGTAAGAGTTTACTCAAAGAGTCTGATTGTTTTACGTTTTATAAATAAGAATCTTTACAAGTATTATATTCAACAAATCTTTTTATTATATTCAGTTCTACGTATATAATATTAGAAACATACAGTTCTAAGTACCTGTCGCGCACACTGAAAAGTATGCTTTTATAAAACATAAAATATATTGTTCAATATTTGTGACGAAATGTGTAATGAAGCTATATTTTCCTCGTCTTTATTATTTAATTACGGATTTTTTTATGGTTATAATAAAGTCTTATTACGTGGCAAACGTCGGGGCTCATTAAAAATCTCTTTTCTCGTTGCTTGGCTTTAATTATCCGTTTTCTTTGTTCACGGGCGTTGAGCCTCTGTTCGTACACTCGCAAATAGTTCGTTGTATTCTGAACCATAGTCGCATAAAATTAAGAAAATGATACAGGAATTTTCATAATTGACGATCATGTGATAATGAGTAACAAGTACGTAGCTTCAGATTCTAAGCAATCTTCGTAGGATCCGTAATACAATAAAAACATATATTTTATTAAATAATTTACTGGATTTGGCCTACTTATGATTAATTTAGCAAGAAGATTTTATGATTAGCTTTTGCGCGCGGCTCCACCTGCGTGGTACCTACATCAATAAAAAGTAGCATATGTCTTTCCCTAGGTTTTAAACTATATCTGTACCAAATTTCATCTAATTCGGTTGAGTGGTTTAGCCCTGAAAAGGTAACAGACAGACAGACATATAGACAGAGTTACTCCCGAATTTATAATATTAGTAAGGATTTATCAAGATTAGATTTAGCAAGTAAATATATGAATGCCTCGTTGTCAGAAATTTATTAACGGCTATATCGACTCTCGAACTTTGAGGCCGAGGTACAAAGCTTTTTTCATGTTACTTCAAACGAAAATTCTGATACTTACTTTTCTATTCGTATCTTAGCATAGCCAATTGACTGTAAATAACTAAAGCTATGGAGCGATCTGATTTTATGCATAACAAGGAACTCTTGAATATCTATTGTAACAATTTACTAAATTTATGTAGTTAAAACAGCTAATGGGAACAATCTGTGAAGCGCTGTGACGACACTGAACCAAGTATAAAGAAAACCGAACTCTTTGTTTTGAAAACAGCGTGACTTGTTCTATATAAAGTGATTTAATCTTGCTGCATAATGATTCTTTACCTATAACTTTTATTTCAAATAATCCACGCAGAATTAAAAGTAAAAACTAAAATTAGGCATAAGTTTATCGTATAAAATTTGTCTATAGAGTTTCTTCTATAAAATGAACATTGTACATATAGTCTTACCAAAATGAAGGGTGGCTAAGGCACAACAGCGATCAAGTGGCGTCTAAGTTTCAAAGTCACTTTGGTGTTAGAAACTAGAAGAAACCACACAATGTGCGATTGACCACAACACGACAAATCACTTAGCTTCAGTCTATTACTATTTTCAAGCAGCCGACACTTTTTGCTACAATGTTATTTTCCTTTCCTTTTTCCTTCCTCTTAATATTTTATTAGAGTGCTTCACGACGATCCACTAGCGTTATTCTTTTGCTTCCTTCTTGTAATCAAAGATTTTCATTAATTAGCGCCGACAATTATAGAATTTAACGGACTCAAAGAAATATAAAGGTACAAAATCCATTACACATTTTATCATTTTATGCGACGTTTAGTTATTGAAAATGATTGATTCTCATGGGGGAAAATTGAATGATAAGTATCCGCCCCTCGACTCTCATATATCATGGTTTTCAATAATATTCTGTAAGAAAAATATTATTTGGAATCTTTTTGAAGAAAATATTTTGTTTATTTTGCTTTTGTAGCCTCTTCAACGAATTTTATGCCTTGTAGGAAAAAGACAAACAACATCAATAAAAATTTATATTTCTATAAAATTATAATATAAACATATTATATTTTATTTATGGTTCACTTTAAGAAATCATTGTAAATTCACTTATACGCATACATGTTTATACATATATGTACATTTTAAATTTGTCTGTTTGTTTATAACGTAAGTGTTTCTATACCATTCATCCAATTGCAATGAAAGTTAAAGAGATTGTTGAGTTATGGTGCGCACGCCCGCGAAGATACTAATAAAATAAATTTAAAGAGGCATTAGTATGAGATAAAATCGTTTAAAATTTTCCTTGTCCATGATAAGTGGTTAATACGGGAGTAACTTACACTCTTAACCACCAACAGAATTATAATGGAAATGTTATTGTTACATCGGAAAATTTGCGAGACCAAGCAGAAGATAATTTTCAACTCCATTTACTTTATTACATTTTGGTGTGGGTAACGAGCACGTACGGACTGAGCATCAAATATGTCTCCACGATGCTACATCACCTTGAACTCGTCTATTACTTTTGATTTACAAACTATATACTACGCGGTTGAATTAGTAGCCGTAAGTGACGAAATTCAGTTTTGGTTTGGTTTTGAAGATTTGTAACCATTATCACATAGTATAAAAAGCTAAAAGCCTCGTGGATTCTCTTGCCACGGAGAGTAGATACACAAAAGCGACGAGATCGTAGCTCTTTAGGAATTTAGCTAACAGTCATGGCGCCTTATGAAAACCACTTAAGGCAGTCGAAATGAGTTTGGAAGTATTTACAATCATTAGGTTGGTTTATTTTTATAGTAACAAGCATTTCGTTTTCCCAATGGTATGCGGTATGAACGTCTGTAAAACGTCTTTTCAATCGCGACTCACGCGTAGCCAACCCCGTAGCAAAAAGTCATAGCGTTAGCCTAGCAAAGGACAAAGATATTTCATTCACTCGTTGATATCATAAACTCATTATGAAAATTAACTAAATTAACATGTCTCATCATAATCTTTTTTAAATGTCTCTCCCTCGTAAGTAATTAATCCTGCGTCGCGGGGAATTTTACATACATTGAAACAACGGAGGAGTAACACCCAGACTTGGTACAACTATTTGTAGATCAAACATTTTTTTGTCTTGTGTGTATTGAACCCCCCAACACTCTGCGCAGTGGCAAGTGGCGAAACGAGCTCCTTAACCATTACGCTATCCATGCAGTTAACTTTCCTAAGGTTCGACCAGCGAATTGGTGTGTTCTAATCACTACTCATACTAAACAATGATATAGCCTTGTACAATAATTATATATAACATTGCATGACAGGTAAATTAATTGAATGTCTCAGGTCTAGGTGTTTACTTGGTCAACCATATCGGCTGTCATAATTAACCAATTATATTAATTAGATATTACTAATTATCGTTTTTACTTGACTGGTTAGCACACATACAATATATGGATAATAGTATGATATTATTCGGATACTTTATTATTCTACTAGCTTTTGCCCGCGACTTCATTCGCGTTAATTTAAAATTTGACAATCAATTCGGGTTGTACTCTGCTTGTAATAATATATAATAATATAGGTAATTCAATCATGATTCGAAATACACGTGGCGCCATCTACGAACGTTATTCTTGTTTTCCTCGGGAACAGTAATTTTTTTCGGGATGAAAGGTAGCCTATGTTCGTTTCTGTACACCTGACAACGTATATGCAAAATTTCAGGATGATCGGTTCAGTGATTTAGGCGTGAAAAGGTAACAAATAAACAAACTCATTTTCACTTTTATAATATTAGTTAGGATTAGGATTTACTGCGAGTATAAGCGAGTGTAATATATTATAAGGTATCTCAATATAGTTAAAATGATTTCAAGTCTTATATTAAATGTAAAATTATTGATTATTGCTACGAATGTACAAAGCACTGTGTGAGGCACTAAGCCACATGATGGACAAATAACCTAAGCAACGTTGCTTTGGTTATCTGGGCTGGCAGTTTTCGGATGCAAATAGTAATTCATCAGTCGCTGTGTAAAGGCTCATTTACAAGAGGCAAGGTTCTTGAAACAAGTGTCGTGCTATTTTTATTCAACTCAGTGAAAAACGGCGATAGCAAGACCTGCGTGAAAAAACCGCTTATGTAAATGAGCCTTAATAAAAGTATCATAATATTGCAGTAATACGGTAATTATTTACAAAAATAATATTTTCAGTTTATTTAGCCAAATAGTACATAACGGATGACGTATATTTTTTGTCGTTATAAGATATACATATATTTCTTTTCATTTTTTAGTAGTAGTATGCTAGGAAAATCCTATGTTAGAGGTATTTTTTATTGTTTTATTGTATTCTTGGTAGCTACTCCATCTTGTCATAATAAAATAATTTTACAATTGTCGCTTTAAATTCATCTTTGTCACTACCATATATCTTCCACTTTTTAATTTTGCCTCAATTACGTAGTGTGATTTTTGATATTGGCCATAACGCATTAGATGACGCAGAAAATATGCAATTGTTTGTTACAGACTTTAGTGACATAAAATAGGTTTATAACAAATCTATTTTATGCCACTAAAGCCCGTAACATCAATCACAGGTTACAATACGAAATTAATTTAGGGAGGAATAATTTTGGCATTTTGACAGGTTATGTATTACAGAGAATCTGTCAAATTGACTCCTCAGCTGAGCATTATGATGATTGAAAACATATGTTTGAATCGAAGATATATTAACGTCAATCCAGACAGCTTAAGCGTTTTCTTGTGGTTTAGACTATTATTGATATTACGGATTTAATTCATAATGATTCTGAAGTAGCATAGCTATCCTAACTAATATTATAAATGTGTATGTAAGTTTGTTTGGTTTGTTACGCTTTTACGCCTTAACTACTCGACTGATCATAATTAAATTTTGCATACACGTTGTCAGGGATATGGAAAAAGACATTAATTCATTCATCCAGAAATAGTACTGTTCCCGAATGATAGCTATTAAAACAATGATTTCTCTCTTTTGTTTCTAATGGGTTTTCCTTAGTACTATTTAATTTTAGAGTTTAGCACAAATCTCTGTCTTTTGCTTTTCTTTCAAAAGGTTAAAAGGAAAGCAGAATGCAAAGACATGTGTTACGCTTTGAAATAAAAGAAACGACTTCTTATTACTACCTATGTCACAATAACACAATGATTATTATTAACCTATTGAATCGCAGCGGCACACCGGCGGCTAGACACAATAAGATTTTAATTATTTCCAGCATTACAAGACAGGTTAAGGAGGAGTAAAAATATTAATTGTCTGCCTCGTTGATCTCGTGGCATAAGTCTGAGCTCATGTTTGTATGCTCTTTAGGACTCTGATTGAAACTCTGGGTTTGCTAAGTTTTCGGTTAGGAATCTCTTAGTAGTATAATGGAGCCTGGCAATATACCGGGTAGACGAAAATAGGCTCGTCCTTTATTAAGTAAGATCTACAAACTGTGGGTGTAGACTTTGCTTTGACTTTTGCCTATTTCTGTGCGAAATATTGTAAAATAATAAAATGTCAATAAGCAACCATTGAACTTTTGCTAACTTGACATTTAAAAACCTTTACATACCTTTACAAAGCCCAATTATTTGATGAACATTCGCTTCGAGCGTTCCTATTAACCGTACGATGCTATGAATGAAGTCCACCTACATAAGCAGTGCTTTAGCGAGGCACGAAATATGACGAGACTCGGGACAGACACGGTCGTGACAACGGATGGTCGTTGACAACCGCTTGTAATTGCTGGGACCCCGACCTATATTCTTCCTACTTCCGGTTTTCAATCCTTCCGGTTTTCTTCATAGCCACAGCCGCTAGGCCACTTAACAGGCAATAAAAATAAATGGGTTCACTTGATAACAAAGCCGGTTTATAGCCTTATTTAATAAGAGAAAAGTATTTTATTGACTCAGTTTTATTAGCCGTCCGTCTTTTACAGGAGGAGGGCATTATAAACTACATTTTTCTACGTTCAAATACTGACTGCATTTAATTTATGAGTGTTGTTTTTGTGCTAATAGCACGATTCTTGGTATTACAGACAATTGTTCTATTATGAATACATTATTTTTTGCGTTTTCTACTTTCATTCAGGGTGAATTGACACTGGTCAAAGAAATCTATATTTATCTATATCTATACTTATAATAAAACTGTAGAGAGGACGATTCTGTACATTGAATATATATTCAAAATTAATATTGGAGGATGAATGGTGATCGATACTGATGACAAAAATGCAATCAGTAAATTTTTTGTCTGTCTGTCTGTCTGTCTGTCTGTATGTGCGCGCATGGGTCAAAAACTACTGAAGGGATTTTAACCAAACTTGGTACGATTGTAGTCCATACTCCTGGGCAGGTTATAGGCTATATAACATAACGCTAAGACACATAGGAGCTGAGCAGTGACGATAAATTTGAAGCAAGTCGGACGAAAATGCGCTTTCGAGCTCTTATCCTCGCATACGTTGATCATACACCAAAAGTATGTATTACAAAGATGATGGTCTTCAAAAGATCTACAAAAAAGTCCCTAATAGTATATATCTATCTTTTATAAATTAGCCACAATAACGTGTTTAATCGTTAGGCATTTCTACAAAGTGTATTAAAATACATAAATATATTGTATTTCACATAGATATATCTTTATCAAACTCCCATATTCAAAAAGTACACTTTAATATTTATATTATAAAAAAATATATAGGAATCGGTTTATAAACACACAAGATATTAGATGAAATAAAACTTCCAAATCTCGCCGCGCCAGTATGGGTACGGCTATACGGTTGATTGTTGTTTAACGCGCGAAACGGCCATCCGCTGCATTTATAAAAAGGCGGGGGCGCTCACGCGCCGACTTCACTCACATTTTGTTTGTTTGGTTGAACGCGGTAATCTAAGGAACTACGGGTAAAAATTAGAAAAATATTTCAGTGTTGGATAGCCCATTTATAGAGGAAGGCTATAGGCTATATAACATCACGCTACGACCAATAGGAGCGAAGCATAAATGAAAAATATTGCAAAAACTAGGAAAATTCTCTTATGTGAAGCAGACGAAGTTGCGCGGGTCAGCTAATTATACATATAGGTGTTATGTATATGCAGTGTGTCACCTGCAATATTGAAAGAGTTGAATCAGACTGCGATGAACTACCGATATTAGCAGAAAAGATAATATTATTTTTCATAATGTCCATTAATAATACCAGAGCGATGATCCGCGCCGATTGTATGATAGTTTGCATGCAGTCAAAGGATACAGTTACGATGCATCTAGTCAATGTAGCTTATTTGCATCCGTTTAAGATTTATACTAATTAGTGTCAATGCCAAACGAACGCAAATAAGATTATATATAAATTATATGGATACTACACCTTCTTATATTATATGTAATTAAATGCATGGCGCCATGTATAGAGGTTGTATTTTAAAATATACGAGTAGATTATTAGACTTTTGATTTGTTAACTTTACCATTTACTCCCACTTTTTACTTAGGATTGTTACCAATATATCAAATCCCTTAGAAAATAAATTATAAAAAGGATCGGCATTCGGTGCAAAATAGCGCATGTGGCACCCCACTGAAGAAGCTATCATGTCAATATATTATTATGACGCGGGTAGTCCATTCATCATAATTTGCCTCGATCGTTCAGTTGAAGATGGTTTCTTTCACTTTGCGCCCAAATATTACTTATAATACCCGTGTTATACAACATATTTCGAAAAAAAATACCTTCTTGAAAAGGGAAGTTTTTTTCATGTTTGTTAATTGTATTGACGACTTTAATTAGTAGAAATCGCTTTATTTTCAAACTTGAATAATATTTTATTATTCACGTTTAAAAATAGTAGTAAGCATAGGTACCTCTTATTTAATTAAATAATTAATTATTGTTGTATAATCATTGGCAGTTTATGCATTTATTTGTTACTTAAGCCGGTTATATTGACTTTAACGTCTAGATTAATTAATTTATCTATAGAAATATTAAACAGTAAAATTCCTTTGTTTATAATAAATATTATCCTTAATACCCTTTGTCTAAGTAACAAAGGCTCATGTTTTAATTACATACAACAGATACGAATCCGCAGGCAAAAACAAGTTTCTGATAAAATCAGGTTATAACTTCAGTGATGTAACAATGTTGATGTAAAATTACGGCATAATTATAAAAAAATAGTACAATTTCTTACCAAACTATATTTATCTACAAAGTAAGTAACTAATTCGAACCCAGTGCAACTTCCGAGAATATTTAATAGTTTGCAAACACCGAGAAATTGAACAATTTACAGCATCGACAACTTAGTAAAGACTTATTAAGAGTTAACCTCTGCAATTTAGTAAGCGGACCTAAGTGGAATAATATCGTTACGCAGAAGCAACGAACAGTTTGGGCAAGTGTCTCGCCCGTCCAATAAGTCACTTTGTTATTTATTCACGTGAATGATTATAGCTGAGGTTTTCGCACCAAATTCAGTTTAGTCGGGCTATGAATAATGTAAGAATGTTTGCGGCACTTTTTATTCTAGACCGTTATTCACGTAACTCAATTATATAATATCAAACTTTAAAAAGAATACCTTGTAATACCTAAATAAAAGTACAGGTAAGTATTTTTTTTTTATTTTTTTATTTATTTGCATCAACTGCTCACTGCACTGTATTGAAATCTTTATAAAACTTCTTGGTAATTGAATTATAATTTATCGCATTTCAAACGATCTATTAGGCGAATGTAGTTGTACGAATGTAAAGTACACGTTATTTTATATTCGGTTAGTAGTGCATTTTATTTATGCACTCTTGCCGTCAATTATTTCAGAGCATTCAGTTTCGTAAAATTATACGAGACTTCATGAAGCACAGTACCTACCGAAATTATTTTGGTATTTATTACTTTATCCAATATTTGGGTATTTCTGTCTATTTTGTACCATCCGCAAACTACATGAAACCTTATTCGTGCAGTTTTGATCGACTGAAAGTGCGTCACGGTTCGTTGCTGAGTTGGACAATACAAATATAATTAATTTTTAATCATTCTCAATAACAGTACGGTGTGTGACATTGAGCCTGATAGGAAACAACACATAGTCCCCTATTACGTTGGATCTAAAACATAATTGGCGAAATGTGTGCCAATTCTGCCTATGTCTCAATATCCTTACCAGGCGTGTTATTATTTATTAAAAATCTTGTTAAATCATTACTGGATACTAACAAAATATGTACAATTATGGACGAAAATAAAACATACATTTACTAGGTTTCTGATTATGTGTCGTAACATTATTAACTTTTAGTATGAGAGAGAAAGAAATGCAACGTTAGCCCATAATCATGTAGCCCGAGCATTTTATGTCGAGGTACTTAAATACACATAAATAGAGAATACTTGAATGTAGGAAGCTGGTGATGGGTGACAGGTCAACCGTGTGCTGGGCCGAATCTTCACTTCTTTCTGGCGGCTCGCCAACAACAAGCAAAGATGGTCTACTCCATGTTTCTTATTCATATTATAATAGGTCGTTTTGTAAGTTGCAGGCGAAACATTCCACACAAGACAAATCGTGGCGGTCTAATATCGAGGTGTCACATTATGTAAGTAAGTACATCAAGCTCCATTTACTGTCACTGTGGAAATGGGCTGAACGATGTTATAAATAGGTGGAAGGACGGGCAAACTTCAGGTTACATGGTTCGCGTTACATGGAGAAAAATTGACAGAAACGCGATTCTCTGAGTGACAGAACAATAGGTTTAATCTTCACGTAGTAGAAAATGTGACGGGGGATAGAAAGACGCTCGAGTAATAAGAAAACTTCAAGGGGTTTTTGCTACTTATTTTTACGTATATTAAAATGCCGTTGTTATAGAACGAAGGGAGCGCTTTGATGCGTAAGTTCGATGAAAACGAGAAGTAAATCTTGTGTTTGTTATTTAATATTAGCATGTGAGCAGAGCGCGTAGATACGAGGGTAAATATGGTATACCGAAATAATATTAAATGAGATCCGTCACAATTTTATACGAACCCTTTATTATTTTATACAGCCTCAATATGTGCGTGTATGTGAGTGAGTGTAGAATATGGATAGATGTAGCTTAAAGACTGTTGCAGGGAGTACGTTGCTATAGTTTATAGGTATGTTAGGTAATTTAACAGTTTAAGTTACGAAGAAGTACATATTAAATATAAAATGGAGCGTGAGTAAGAAAGACAACTGAGAAAATAAATTTGCATTTCGGGGCAGCAGTTTCAGTAGGTTAAACAATCCTAATGAAGAAACTTTCAGGACTCCTGCGATTAACACACTTATTTACGTGGGGGAATGCATTGACGCATACCCCTCCGCGGGTGCGGGCGGAGAGGCTATGTTGGGCTCACCGGGCTAAAAGAGAGATGATAATGATGAGAAGAATGGACCGCCCAGTAATACCGACTAAACCCACCACGGTGTTCCTCGACAAAACCGCAATCGGCGGGGCCGCGCAAATCATTTTTACATACACTCACGACTGCACTGAGGTTTCGGCCTGCCGAATGAAACGGCAGGCCACTACCCGATAACACTTACTCTTTGGTCACCACTACTTTTAACATCCCTATTGTCCCCCCCCTAGAGGAGAGACAGACACGACACAGAAGCGCGCGTGGGAACACGCACGCCGCCTCTCGGACCTGGTGCTGATTGGATGGCGGGCAGGCTCACGAAGCCCGCCACCCCCAAGTCAAACCTCAGGGTGGCTGGAGGTTATCTCGCGCCCTCCGGCGCCCAGTTCTGCGGTTGGGGAGAGGGTTTAAGCGCTCCTTCTCCCGCTCCGCCGCCTCCTTGACGGAAATTACTTCCTTACAGAAGGAGGCGACCGCGTTTCACGATCTCTCATTTCGGACCATGGACGGAACCACGGCCGGGAGTGAGAGGGCAACCATACCGACTGCCGCGACTCACGGCGCTGCGATGCCCAGGCGGGGCAGTACGCCAAAGTGTGCAGCGCCGAGTCCTCAACAACGTTGCAGCAGTCGCCGCAGTGGCTGGCAAGAGGCCCGGTTGTCAACCGGGCCTCTTGCCAGCCTATGCAACACGCAATTAACACACTGAGTCAACCATCATATCCAGTTCATCTCCTTGATTGTCCAAATATACGAAGTTAGCTTCGTTTGTAGGTACAATTGAACGGGTGGGCACGGGCAGAGCTTTAATGTTACCTAACTAACGAATTACAGTGACCTTAAATGTTGTAAATGTGGTGAAAATAAACACGTAATATTACAGTTGATAGTGGATGCCGGCCGACCACGTATTACACAAACATGGCGCTTGACGGAACCATTTGTTAGGACCGTTCTTTGTAAACGTCTCGCTTTGTGATTCCCGTGAACATAGCGTGAACATTTTGACAAGTGGAATTTGTTCTGCAAGAGAGGGTGGAAATATACATCTCGCCAATGATAATTTTGCTGTTGCGAAACTGTTGTTGCGGTACTTTGATTAAGCCTCTGTTGTACGAGTCAGTTTACAGTTCATACTTTGCTTTATTGTGAAATATTATTTGTTTTATTCATGTTAGCTGGCTATACCCATACGACGTTACATTTATGTACGTGGAGGATATATTTTAGAAGTTTAAGTACATAACCTTTGCAAATATAATACATACCTATTGCTCCAGTTCGCACTTAAAATTATATTTTTATTGAGATTTTCAGACATGACGGACCAAAATAAAATCTTTCTTAGACAAAGAAACATTCGTAGTACCTAATACGAAGACTATACGAGTGACGTAGGCGGTTCAATCCTTCAAGAGTTCAAGACACAAAGATGTGAGTGTGAATACGCAAAATTTTTCCGACGTTTAATTTCCTCCTGTAAAGTTTTAATTCGAGACATAAAGCGTGCTTAAAAGCCGTGTCTGGCAAGTTTCATCATCGCACAGATGCTTCGGTAGGAAGCTTACTTTGCACACAAAGCCTACAAGTACAAAAGGCTCTGCCTCCGCTCCATTTTGTGTCTGACAAGCCGGGAAGTCGTGGAATGAGGCGCGTCAACTCTGTTTTGACGTCACCAGTTAAAATGTTTAAATTCCGACGTGTCGACGGGGGAGACGTGCGTTTTGCTTTTGTTACGCCTAATGTTTATAATCTCCACTTCTAAGACTTTCTATAAGAAAATAATACGTATCTTACTTGGAATTTTGAACCTTTAAGAAAATCTTTAGTGTAATACTATATACGTAACTACTTCGTTTTAAGTTTATCTCTAATAAATGTTTATATAGCATAAAATAATACAATACCTACATAATATAATGGAAATAACAGTACAAAGACAAATACGAATGTTATTTGTAATGTCATAAATTTATAAGTGATTGCGCTAACGGGTGGCATAGTATCGGTGGCATTAGGGCAATAAATAGAATGTGATAGTACAGTCGGCCTGGCGAACGATCGCCGCCGCGTCACACGCACCTGTCTACCGATTAAACTCTACCGTGCGGTCTGCTATAATCTACGACATTTCATTTTCAAGTCATCTTCAGGGATGACCCTACTGGCATACTTATAGTGCGTCTATAAATGTGTGTAAGGATTGCCACTTTCAAACTTTTATTCTACTAAAAACTTACATCTATTTTAGGAAAATAATTTATGATATTTCTCAAGGTGTTGTTAGTATGTCACATTACTATTTAATGCGCTTGAAAGTATAAAAGTTATAAACTTTTATACTTTCATGCGCATTAAATACTATATTAGGTATAGCAGCTACGCTGCCATATAACTTACAGAATACTCGTTAAAAACTCTAGGAGCACATTTTTGGTTACATTATGTGAAAGAAAACTTGAGCATAACATTAAATAAAGTGGGAAAGTATGCAGTTTAGTGAAATCCTTACTAATATTATAAATTCGAAAGTAACTCTGTCTGTCTATCTGTCTGTTACCTTTAAACGGCTAAACCACTCAACCGATTTAGATGAAATTTTGTACAGATATAGTTCAAACCTGAGGAAGGATATAGGCTATATACTTTTTATTGGTGTAGGTACCACGCGGGCGGTGCCGCACGCAAAAGCTAGTATTAAATAAGCCCGATAGAAGTCGGTGGCGCACACAAGTGGTAACCCTAAGGGAAGATGCGGTGTTGTCTACTCTACGTTATTATTTTGGCAATAATATCATATTATGCTTCAGACGCTACACGCCCACCCTGCCTCAGGAACCCCCCCTGCCCTCATGACACCTCCCCCTCAACGCTGGCAACGCCGAGCTACAGAAATAGTATTAGAAATTCATAGTCTATTATTGAACGCGTACTTTCGTATTTAGAACATGGCGCTTTTGTGTTGGTAAATTACTTAACCAATAATGTAACTGGTTGACATTTTTATGTGTGCTCATTAGTGCTGTAATAATTTGTATTGTTTAACTAAAATGCTGTGAAACAATGTATTGTAAATAAAGACTACAATACAATTTTTTAATTTAAATATCACTCTTTTTTTTAGCTATCCAACAAAATCATGTAATGAAGTTTAGAGATAGAATTCAGTAATATAGCTTCGAAACTCAAACCAGTTTATAGCAATGTTTTTGTAACGTGTAGAATATAAAATATATTTATTTTAACCATACTGTGTTCGGTGCGCAAATCCTTTGCCAGTATTACAGTTGAAAATATTTGTATAGTGAAAATTAAAAGCACAGATATAAGCAATAATTAAACAGTTAAATATATTTGTAAAGCAATATATGCATAATAAGTATTTCTGACTTTACAGTAATCATTTATGTATTATTTTAATATAAATTACGCAATTTAACGAAGCTTAAAATAGAGAAATTCATTACTAAAGTTGATTTAAAACAATGTATAGGTATTTACCAAATGCCAGAAAATATTGAGATACTCCTTACCTATCTTATCTTATATGGGGACCAGTCAGTGCAGACCGGCGACACTTCGACCCAGTGGGATCTTTTGTATCGACACTCTCCCAATAACGACTACCATAGATATTTATGGCAGCCGGGACCAACGGCTTAACGTGCTTTCCGAGGCACGGAGCAGGCGATAATTGTCAATCAATACGCACATAATTTCGAAAAGTCATATAACTTCCGAAAGTCAGAGGTGCGCGACGTGGGTTCGAACCCGAGACCCTCTGCATTGCAGTCTGTTGGTCTCCCCACTGAGCTATCGCTGCTCTACTCCTTACCTAAATTTCCATATGGAATTATTATGCGAACAAAACCCGATCACACTGCACTATTTCACGTAATGTCCGTAATTTGAAGTGAAGGTACGTGTGGTGTCCGGAGCGACAGATAAGAGCGCGTGTCGACGGGTAAACAATGCGCTTCCGACGACGGTGAAGCTCAGCGGGGGTACTCTACCGAATACAAAATTCTGCATACCTCACGTTCAAACTACCATATCACATTATTACAATACTTGTATTTTATGTAAGGGTTTAACTCCACTGTTTAACTTGGACTGTTGGTATTACTGATATACGAAAACTCTTGGAACACGTTCCAAGAGTTAAAACACCAACTACTTCACGAAATGGTTGGTTTTTTTATTGAAAGAGTGTTTTTATATTGTCTTATGCGAAAAGGCCTCTCCGTTAACATGCCTGCTGAAAAGCAACCAAAACGTCGGAGAACATGTTAAATTACATCTAAATAATTTTAAATAGTAAAAGTTCAGTAGTATTGTAATAGTTTCAAAATTATGTAATATATTAATAAACGCGATAAAATCCGTGTAAGGTAGTTTAATTTCAAGAGTGTTTAAGTGCGTTTAAACACTAATCCAATAAAACGAAACATGCGTTTGTTTTCTTTATTGTAATACTACCTTTAAATATATATTTAATATATTTATCGTTTATTGAATGCCAAATAATCTTAATCAATCCAAACTGAATCCATGTGTGTGCCAAGATACATCCGACTCCGTTCAAAAGTTTACGCGTGATTAAGTAACAAATATCAAAACATCTTCCTTAACTTTACACACAAATATACTTTGAATATGCTTGTACAAAGCAGCGCTTCATAATTTTTTACTATTTCTGAATCTACGGGACTAAAATTAAAATATATATATTCGCACCTTTTGCCTTTTAGTTGGAAGAAAATCGAGTTCCTCGGTGATCAGACTTTGTTAAATGTATTAAGAAAACTGCCAACCCTTATTTCGTCATTCAGACATCGAAAGTTTAAAAGCGTTCAAAAAGCTTTATTCAAAGAGATTTCATTATAAAATTCTTTGGTTTAGAAGGGGAACCTCATTTTAAATTTCAGAAGTTTTGAATGCGGATGTTTTAGTACAAGGATTCCAAGCCCGCGTCAACCTATATAATCTCTTTGTAAAGTCCATTCTTACAGACAGAAATTTTTCTTGAGTTATGACTGGCATTTGTGATCAAAGTCGACCCAATCAATAGCGGAAACAGTACGATATATTATATCAAATACCGTTGGATAGTTTCACTTGGATGTTTTTAGTAAAACTAGAACGGTTTACATTCCAATTTTAATTATTTAATAAAAACTTACTACCAATAGTAATGGTGGTTATTTTTATGATCAAGAATCCATTAATGAAGTAGATCTCAAAATCCAAGTCTCTCCAATAATTAATATTCAGAGTGGAATGTTAATAGAAATCTTAAAAGTGCTTGAATTTATAATGTTATCAGCCTATAGGCAATGGTTATATTTTATGTGATTCCATAATAAGTTACGAAACTATTTCGCCACTACTTTTATAACATCTTCATAAAAGCATTTTAGAGACGATATGGTTTATTTTCGTTGATTACTAAATAAATCTAAATAAATTTTTTCCAGCTGTTCTGTTAGGGTTTTCTTACCTTCTTATTTCATAAAAAAATCCAGTACCAGTAACAAAGAAAATAATATTAAAATCATTCGAACCATTTTCGAGATTTTCTAGAGGGAGAGCAATTGATTTAAATATATTATTTTTGGAAGTAGTTCCTGGTATTATTTTTTATAGTGTGCGTCGGTTATGATCAAGCTTCGAATGCTGTTTTCCTGTCCCAACTCCAGAGTCCATTATGTGTTACTAATCATTTTCTGACAGAAATACCCACCTAATGAGGAACAAGCTGGGTATTTCAGTCAGAAACTTTTCGCAAAATCATTAATTTACCTATAAACTTATAATCAGCAGTCCTATTTAGGCTTTTACAATTCAAACTTTGAGACTATAATTAATTATTGGTTAAATTAATTATTATGAACATTTGGTATTTTTGGAGTCTATAGATAACATGGAAACTACAATTCTACAACTTAGCAGTTAGGTAGGATAATAACATTATTTCAAAGTATTTTTACCGACTGATAACAGCAGGTAATCAACTTTAATATGAAAACTCACTGCGACTGAAGCGCGTGAGTGAAAGAACAACTTATAGAGGATCGCATTCGAACAATGTGGTGATGTGATTTTGTCAAAGGTTTCCAGGCTTCTTAAGAACATGTCGTGTTTAGAACCTGTTATATATTTCTCTTCTTTTGGTAGCACAAGGACTGTCTTCTTAAAGAGTTGCTGACTTGCGAGTGATGCCCTTGACGTCGCAAGCATTCTTAGGCTACGAGCACCGCTTACCATCAGGCATGACATATACCTACTTAATAGTACAATAATATCTAGTACAAATCAAAATGTTTACATATAGTACATTTAACATAACGTTGTATTTACTCGACATAAGCAAAAATGGCAAACAAAGTTATAAAGGGGATCCGTTCGGCTGTGCACTTAGATGGCACCGGCTTAAACTCAATCATATTGACGTTTCGCGAACGAATAAGAAATTAGAGTCGCTCTATCGGGGTACGAATGATATCGTTAAGAAACGTGAAGGTTCAAAATTATATCAAATCTTCCATTCCGTACGTATTTAGTCGATGTAATAGTCGGTAATGGCGAAATAAGTGCACAAAAACAGTGTCCATTTATATTTTCATTTGGTTATTATCGTTTCATAAAATTTCTGTCATCAGCATTCATCCAAACCGATGTCATTATCGACAAAATCCAACCATGAAAACCGTCAAACAATACCCGCCTAAATGTGTTCTTTGTTCAATTCAAAATGAAAATATTATATTAAAACCGAAATTCATTATATATCGACGGATCCACCCTACATATTTGTATTGTAAGGATACATGCATTCTGCACAATACCTTTCCCTCTATATCCAATTGTTAGATAAATTCGTACATATCGATTCAACCCGTAATTCACTAAAAGGACTACTACCTAAAGTTCAGTAAAGGCAATACCTGAACAAATAGGCAAAGGTACACTATTGTGCGTTTAGCCCATATAGATGGCCGACTACGAATGTGATAGACGTGGTGCCCGGTCTTAATGTAGAATTAAGTTAACTGAAAAACTTAAATTCTTGCCCAAAAGCCAGTGTTCTTGTTACTTAGATTTACTAAATCCATAAAAGACAAATTGCTTAAAAAAACATGACAATTGCTAATACTTACCAAAAATTAACTTTCGGTAGACGCTTATACAATATAAGATAACGTCAATTCTTATAGACGGCGTCATTTACTCCGATAAGAAATCACGCATAAGATAAGAACTTTGATTACAAGTAGTGAGTTAAGCAGGGCGAATAATTTTTATCGTTTCATCTCCGCCCGATTTACAGAAGTGGCAGCCTCTCCTTTTAGGGATAAAACATTTTCAAATAATAACGGATATTATACAAATGACAGACAGCTGATAAACTTCAAAAATGAGAAGCTGTAGCCGTGCCATCAACATACCCGATTATGTTAGATTAAATATAAAAAATGATTCAAATATCTATTTTCTTCGTTGATATTTATCTGTTTTAGACACTAACTTCAAAAGGCTAGCTTGCGGGAATTCTAATATTTAATATTTCATTCCTAATCTTAGCTTAATGTCGTTTGATTGCTGACTTATTACAACAAACGTTTATATCAAGATAATCCAAAATGGAACTATATTTAGAAGTAAAGTTACAATCTGCACATACAGGTGCACCTTTGACACTGGCAACTGCCGCTTTCCAATATGACCTATCTTGTTCAGACTTCGGACAACGATATCGCCATTTTGGGCAACATTCCAATTAAATTAAGTGCAACCCGTACGTAGCACTATTTGACAGCATTAAATCATTGGAGCGATGACTTACGTGTACAAATCTTACTATGAATAAATAAATAAAGTGTATATAAAGGGGTGTTGTATGAAAGCAACGTTGTATAATGACGTAAGTCGATGTAAACATTTGACTGTGTGTCAAGTGTAGCTACGATGGATGTAGGTGAATGGCTAAGAGGGTTCACTACACAAATGTTCAGAGTAGTCGCTCGCGGCACCACTCCACGAAACATCCTCTGTGCTACAGAACTGGCTACTATATATGTTCGTACCGACCTGTATTTATGTACGTAGGGCAGTACTGTACACATACCTCTCACAGAAATGTTTCGTGTAATTCCTGACCTAAGAGCGTCATTCGAAATATTGTTGTGTATCTGCCTCGATATTCGTTACGTCACACATTTTAATGTTACGAAAAACAATATGAATTAAAATTAAATTACGTTTATAATAATATTTATATTGAATACAAATATGTATAATGTATATAATGTAAGTTTAAATAATGTAGCATAGGGTCGATAGTATATTTATATTATTCTTAAACCTTAACCGCACATAAACTAGAATAATTATAAATATTATTGAGAACTAGCTGACCCGCGCAACTTCGTCTGCTTCACATAAGAGAATTTTCCTAGTTTTTGCAATATTTTTCATTTATGCTCCGCTCCTATTGGTCGTAGCGTGATGTTATATAGCCTATAGCCTTCCTCTATAAATGGGCTATCCAACACTGAAATATTTTTCTAATTTTTACCCGTAGTTCCTTAGATTACCGCGTTCAACCAAACAAACAAAATGTGAGTGAAGTCGGCGCGTAAGCGCCCCCGCCTTTTTATAAATGCAGCGGATGGCCGTTTCGCGCGTTAAACAACAATCAACCGTATAGCCGTACCCATACTGGCGCGGCGAGATTTGGAAGTTTTATTTCATCTATATTTTGTGTGTTTATAAACCGATTCCTATATATTTTTTTATAATATAAATATTAAAGTGTACTTTTTGAATATGGGAGTTTGATAAAGATATATCTATGTGAAATACAATATATTTATGTATTTTAATACACTTTGAAGAAATGCCTAACGATTAAACACGTTATTGTGGCTAATTTATAAAAGATAGATATATACTATTAAGGACTTTTTTGTAGATCTTTTGAAGACCATCATCTTTGTAATACATACTTTTGGTGTATGATCAACGTATGCGAGGATAAGACCTCAAAAGCGCATTTTCGTCCGACTTGCTTCAAATTTATCGTCACTGCTCAGCTCCTATGTGTCTTAGCGTTAAGTTATATAGCCTATAACCTGCCCAGGAGTATGGAATACAATCGTACCAAGTTTGGTTAAAATCCCTTCAGTAGTTTTTGACCCATGCGTGCACATACAGACAGACAGACAGACAGACAGACAGACAAAAAATTTACTGATTGCATTTTTGTCATCAGTATCGATCACCATTCATCCTCCAATATTAATTTTGAATATATATTCAATGTACAGAATTGACCTCTCTACAGTTTTATTATAAGTATAGATAAAAATGTATTTTGGAGACACGTTCTTAATTTATTGTGACTTTATACCAAAACGCCATTTGAAATACATACCTTTGTTAACAGTTTGTGACAAAATGAAAGCTTGATTCTTAATATTGTTTCACGTTCTAATGCTAAAGTGTAGGCCACGTAATGTTGTTGAACGAGCAAATGTACTACGTAGGTAACATCATTACATGACATCGCGTAACTTTGCAGCTTTGCCCGATGAAAACTCAAGTTGTCTCATTTCCGCGCACTACGATCTAGGGAGGGCCGCCGCCAATCTAATACAATACCAATGAGCCATCATACAATCTGAAATGTGTTTTATTTCATTACTAATCAACATTAAAAATGTAATAGACATTTTTGTATTTACGGATCGTAGATAATCATGGTCATCATCATCACTGTAATATTACTGGCATCACGCCAAAGTCAGTCTCAAAGAGAAAACAAGTATATCAAGTCTACATTGACTTAGCTAGGTATGTTGTAAGTTTCGCGTAATATATGTAATAATATATTTTTTATGGCCAGAGTTACTACTGATAATTTTATAACAAATGTAAGTAAATTGATTAAATTCTGTCTTATTTTATTAATAAATTTACTCGATATTCCTTTTTTGAAATGTGTCCCATCCCACGGGAAAACACAAATTAATACAGAGTACCTACAAGCAAAATACGAACAAATTTGGACGTCAACCTCGGAGTTTATACCGTAAAGTTAATACAACACTCCCACACGTCAAATACTCAGATGTTGTTTCTAAACAGTTAATTGAAATATTCAATATTGAAATTAATTATATCAATAATTAGTTAAACATTTTCTAAAAT
Organism: Catocala sponsa; assembly: GCA_963564715.1. Classification (NCBI taxonomy): domain Eukaryota; kingdom Metazoa; phylum Arthropoda; class Insecta; order Lepidoptera; family Erebidae; genus Catocala; species Catocala sponsa. Next base: position 14,472,359 of record OY751334.1, on the reverse strand, counting down.
AAATACAATAGTTATATTATAAACTAATACAAACACTTAATAATTACTTGAGGCTCTTAAGATAAGTATTATTTAAAAATTATTTGAGTCTATTTAATAGCCAGTTTACATAGGTACATATTCATTGAAAAAAATTAAGTATTTAGATTATTTTTTTATATAAGTACGCAGTTTTGGATGTTACTATCAATTTATAGAACTACTATATACATATCTTATAAACGTAACTAAACAAGCAACCACCTACTTTATTCTCACCCTCTTCCTCATTTCAATATATGTATTTTACTTCACCATACACCATAACGTTTCCCAAAACTTGTTTTCGCGCATGGCATCACTTACTGCATCGATTTTTCATCTAACCCATTAAAGTTAGAGTGTCTGGCTGATTGCTCCATCAGGAGCTCTAATACGTTTACTGGTACATCACCACTACTAAAAGCAATTTGAGCCTACGCGCCGTCTTCAACTTACCCTTTGTACACGAAAACGTCCCTGTGCCACATACACGGTGAAAGTGAAACGAAATGGATAAAAATCTATTTATCATTGTATCAAATATATCTTTTCTCAAGAAAGGAATCAAAAGATATGTATATATAAATTCCTATATAATAGAAAGGATATTGTTAAAGAAAATTTACGAAAGGGGGTGAAACTTTAACTAAAGTTTAACAAGCAGGTAAGTGCCGCTAACGCTTTCAATGTTCCTCTCGTAAGTTTTACCTACTCCTTTAACCTTAGAGTAATATGTAGATACCAGGGAACAAGTAATTGGTAGGGGATGTATATAATCGAATTAAGGCCGTAAAGTCTATTTAAAAAGTAAATTTGATTTTCAGCATAATGTACTCTAGGTAATTCTTCTATAAAACATGCTTCGTAAAAGCTTAATCAAATGACAAGTTAAACTCAAGTTAGCATATTTTCCCTGTTCCTCACATTATAATGAGAATGCAAAGTTTCTAGACTTACATGCATGAAGTGGAATGAGTTGGATAATCACTTTATAAATCTATTAAGCACTGAATTTCAATCTAGAAATAATTTTCGGCGGCTGATATGTGGGAGTAAATGGGCTGCGAACTTAGAGTAGGCTTGTGTAGTAATGTTATCTCTTGTGTGTGAGTACTGTAACGTAGACTGAGTTACGAACGTTTCCAGGGCCTTAAGTGACATTTAAACCTGACAAGACATACGTTGTACTAGTTTGTGTCAGAATATGTGTTACTTGACAATTATATGTATACAGGTTGTCCGGTAATTATGGATAACCTTGAAATGTCTTATAGTAGAACTGAAGGCCATTAAAAAAAAAAAAAGATTGCAATAGCTGGTCATACTTTTGACTGTTTATCTATTAGCATAATTAGTGTTTAATAATAAAATTATGCTAATAGATACATACGTCACTAAGGTATTAACTCTTCATTTTTTTTATGCAATCGTTTATTAATAAGGCCAAAACACTTATTATATTACTAGCTTTTGCCCGCGGCTTCGCTCGCTCGGGAACAGTATTTTTTCTAAATAAAAGGTATCATAATTATGTCCTTTTACCCCTTCTACCCCTGACAATTTAGGTATATTATACGAAATTTCATGATGATCGGTCGATTAGTTAAGGCGTGAAAGCATAACAAACAAACTCACACGCGCATTTATAATATTAGTTAGCATTAGTGTATGACTGCAAATAAATAATTAAAGTTTGTTAATATGTTCAACAAGCTTTTTATAAAATCTTATACCTAAATGTCAGCAATTTTCATTATGAGTCGAACGATTGTGGCTGTATCCGGTAGACGGTAATCGATGGCCATATTGCGTGGAATCTTGTGTTTGTAATGGCGAAATATAAGAAAAATATATTTTCGCTTATGCTTGAAGGAGAATTAATACGAGTAGTATATGGATGAGTAAGCGCATCTAGCTAGGAACGTCTTGTAAAACACATTTGTCAATCAAAGTGTACGTATTACATTCGTTAGAAGTAATTTGTGGTCACACCTCTTTAGTTTCACGAATCCGTTTACTATAATCTAGGTAGAAGCGTACTAAAATCGGGTTTCACGTAAGTATAACTGAGATCAGTTGCATATTTTTAAGCACCACTTAAACCGTATATGCAAACCGATTCGTGAAACTGTATAGGTGTGCATGTTCCAAAAGTACATACTTACTTATGGGACAACCACAGCTATGCGGTTTACTATACTTTAAAGTAATGATATTGTCTTTAACTATCAGGTAAAATTATTTTTAAAACTGTACTGAATATTTTTTACTTTGACTATGTTTACCAGATAGATAAACATAGTAAATACATATATTATTCAGCAGCTTTGTTTTTTAAGCACGTTTCTCGTTTTTGTTTATACCTACATACATAAAGCCAAATATAGTATCCTTATATTTATGTACATCAATTTGTATTCATTAGTTAGTTTATTCTCACACGTAAACATCTATTAAACTACTCTAGACGTATTACTAACAATAAATTAAATCTGATATTATTTTTGGGAGATTGTTTAAAATATCGATATAAAATTAATTTATATCTAAAAACTATTTATCATCAAGGTTTCAACACATCACACACATACGTTGAATAAACAAATTTAGCAGAATTTTGTTTGCTAAGTAAGAAGGTTAATTATAAATAAGGAAAAAACAATCCATAATGCAGAACCCTCATGAGGGAGGACAGTAGAAGCTTCATGAATTGGTTTTTCTCGTATGTTATTTACACCGCTAGTATTATTTATGTGACTCCAATTGACTACACGGATGACATAGTGACCTTAGCGTTCGCCTTGCTTACTGATATTGTTAGATATTGATAATTGTTTTTGTTTTGATCCCCACATGGGACAAAAATTGTGTGATCACAAGTAAACATATGTATATATATACTTTTATTATAAAGAGGAAAGATTTGATTTTTTGTTTGTTTGTAACGATTAAAGTCAAAAACGACAGAACCGATTTTAACATTTTTCACCATTAGGAAGCTATATTATCGCCGAGTAACATAGGATATGTTTTATTAAAAAAAAAAGGGTTACTAACGTAACCTAACCTATTTTTACGGAAGCGAAGTCGGGTAAAAAGCTAATCGGTATATATATATTTGTGGATCACACACATCAAACGACGGACACAAATACCTAACACCCAGACTCAGTAGTTTGTGTCCGTCGTTAGAATGTTCGTAAAATCCACGCGACAGGGATTATTTCTAATGCGGTGTTAGTTTTAACAAAATATATATCATGATCATGACTATCTATTAGACGCCATATACCAATAAATAACATCGTGTTACCATTCTTGTTTAGCAATTGAAACTGAAGTCAATTTTCAATTCACTCAAGTGGTCGGGTGTCTATTCGAATTATAGCAAGCATTGGAGGTTTATCTGACAAGAGCAACTTGAGGGAAGTCGTAAAATTCGTTTATTTTTAATATTTTAGTATATCATAATATAGGTAAGCATTGAATTTATTACCGTATTAACCCAATTCAAAGTTCAAAATATTAGATTCAATTTTGATGGACTTTATTAACCAGCAAGTTACAAGCAAAAAGGGAAACCATTGTGTTGAATATGTTTAAAATAAGCATAATTTTTTATAATATCATACGATAACATATTAGGAAAAAATCCAAATATGCTGTTTTTCTAAGACTTATATTAGAGGGTCAAATAAGACTTTTGGACTATTAACGAATATTTTTTCAAAAGACGTCTTTGGTTTCGTGGCATAAAGTTGCACTTTATTGGGTTTGCAAATTATAAACGAGGTAAAAGATAATGTATTAAGCAGATCCCGAACTAATGCGATTTGATGACGCAAAGTATCACCTCAGATTTATAACAATAGATTTTAACCCCAGACGACGAATCCTACTTGATGGATATTTTTTCCTCGTTAATAATTTACATTCTACCTGACATGCGTTTAGGTGTAATACCTACCTGCCTATACCTTCGGAAATAAACAGACGTGAGAATATGTATTATAAAGTATGTTATATTTTCATATAGTACCCTCAATCATTTTAAAAGTATCTGTGTAAAAATCTAATTTTGTCACAGCGCGGATGTGATGAGCGCTTCAAAATTTTTGATAAGTTTTAAAGATTGCAAGATATTCATATAGATAGGGGACTGATGCTTTTAGCTGGTGCTATCTTTTGTATAGAAGGTAGATCCAAAATTTTATTTTTAATCTATTTCAATTTTGATTTTTGTCATGAGAGAAACCAAATTGAAAAATTAGGCGCTTCTAGGCATAAGGTAGGCTTAAAAAGATATTGTATTTTAATTCGTAAAAGCTGACTGAGGATGATTATAGGTCAAATAGGAATACTGATAGTCTGTAATGACACGTATTATTACATTATGGACTAGAAGAAAGTGACAATATATCTTTAAGCATTGTCATGTTCTTAACGATGCTCAATGATGCAAATAGTATCCTAACGTCCAACAAAGTTACAATAGTATATTTTTATATTGATACTTTGATGATAAATATAACAGGCGCAGACCGAGGCAAAGACTAAACAAGTTCTCAAAGGCTGAATACATGTGTATTTTTATAAGGTATATCTGGTACACTGGTAATATCTTTTCTTATTTGAGAACAAGAGGCGAGCGCGGGTGAGCTAGTTACAAATCTATTTTCAACTTTTATCAGTTTGAAAGAATCCCGATTTATGTGTTCACTTTATAGTTTATAGACATAAAAATCAAATCCTGTTGCCGGATATGTCAACTTTAGATGTTATTGTTCGTTTTCAAACTACAATTTGTATTAATTTTAAATTATTTGATTCTAAATAATATTCGATAATTTATTTTACATACATACATACAAAGATTCACGCCTGTTTCCCAGAGGGAAAGGCAGAGACTACGAATATCCATTTGCTACGGTACGGCAATCAGTTAATTTTAAGATTCTTAAAAATGTTTGTGTTCATAATTATTTCTATTTTATTCATTTACTATTGCAATATTTTATGTTAAGTGCAAATTAAATAAATAAGTAATTGTTATTTGCTTTAACGGTGAAGGAAAACATACTAAGGAAATCAGACGTCTAAGAGTTTAACAAAATGTTCTAGATTATATGTGACATCGGCTAACCTGCACTGGGCCAGCGTGGTGGACTATGATATAACCTAAATAACACTAATAAGAGACATATGCTCAACGGTAAGACAGTTTGTAAACAGTTATTGGAATTGTTTCTATTATAAAGTGCAACATAGTTTAGTGAGTTTTGACTATTCTCCTTGACGATAAAATCAATCTTTTGTCGGCCTTGATGGCGTAGTGGTTAGTGTAACCGACTGCCACGCCTGAGGTCGCGGGTTCGATTCCCGCACAAGTCAAACATTTGTGTGCACGAACATTGATGTTTGTCTTGGTCTGGGTGTTTCTATGTATAATATGTATGTATTTACAAAAAAAAGTATATAAGTATGTTTATCCATTGTCTAGTACCCATAATACAAGCTCTGCTTAGTTTGGGCTAGATGGTGTTGTGTGTATGTGGTAGAATATTATTATTATATTATTTTATAAATATAACTTATCTTAAACTATTGGAAACAGATAACGATATCTCAGATTGCAGGTTTAGGCACGTTCCGCTAGTAATAATCGCTATGCCAACGCAGTTTATTGAGTAAACATAAATAGTATACAGAGATCTAATTTTACTCTCAGTAACTAATATAAGTTCGCGATAGCCTAGTGGGCGACGGCCGATTTGCTACGCAAAGGTCTCAAGTTCAATTCTAAGACACACCTCCGACTACACGAAACCTGCATATTTGAGAGTTTTATATAATTTCCTCGAAAATATCTCTATATATAATATATGTCTACCCGCACCAGGCTAGCGTGGTGGACTATGGACTAATCCTTCAATAATATGGCATAAACAGGGCTAACATTATATTTATCATAAAACTAATATGGCGACGTACATATGTATGTACGTGTGTTTGTAATCAATTAACAAATTGATCCACAAATAAATGAACATGATTATGTTTTCGTTCTTTTCAATGTAATCTGTATCATATCCATATCAACAGCTCAAATGTAATATCTACCCACACGAAGACGAGAGATAACTAAGATCACGGCTGTGATATAATAGTCGCAACCTGGTGTACTTATACCTACAAAATACAAAAGGTCCAACAATTTATAACACAGCTGTAATTATAATGATAATTTACATCGCTTGTTCAAAAGTCGTCGACAGGACAGACAAAACAAAATAAAACAACAGTGGAGAAGAAAAACTTGACAAGACGCTGCGAAGAACTCAAAGGATCTTTTTAGTTATTTACAAAGGCCGTGTTCATGTATTTAACAATATTTTACTCAAAGCTAAAGTATATAACCAATGTATAAATGTTGGGGTTATTGTACCTGCTAGCTTCAATACATCGAAAAAATTGAACGCCACAATGAGTATTAAAAGAAAAATACTTTATGTGGTTAGAATGCAATAATGTGAAAGTTTTTTAATAAAAGGAACAGTTTAACATTTGATTTGACATGCTTAATTAAGTACTTTCTTATCTAGAAATGTAACAAGAGATCTTAAAACTGAAAATATAAGGAATGGGTGTTAAGTAGCAATAGGCATAAATCTACAAAAATATTTGAGCTACTGTTATAATGCAAATCATGTGTAAATGACAAACTTCCATCCGAGACATTGTTGAGATGATGTGAATAACGATACGAAGAAACCCCTTTCTAAGATAATCGGAGAACAAAATCGTTGAGGATAAGAGTTAAGGCATAATAATATAATAGCAGTACTGTTACTTAGATATACATACCTGCAGGGTTAATTGCAAATTATCAAAAACCTATATTATCTTAATAAATATTCAGTCGTATAAATATTGAACATCTTCAAAGCAACAAAGTGATCTATTTGATGTTACCGCTCTTTGTGCCTCATCGGCTCGCGGGCTGATACCATTATACGTTTTCTTTATTCCACTTGTTTGTAAATTTACATTAATCTAGCAGCGATTTTATACAATACAAATACGCATATCGGCACTGCGAGCAGGAAACAGATTTTTTAATATATACATTCGGAATCGAAGGATTTAGACCGATTGGGTGCATCGGTCACTGTAACAGACAATATTTCAGCTGGTCACGAGCGATAAATAAAAATGGAAAATGTATTTTAAACTCTGTCGTCAGTACTGTAACATGACAAGTATTTTTTATTAAAGGCAGTTTATTTGACTTAACCTTTATTATTTATATCGGTGGGAGACTAGCCGTTGCTCACCTAATGGTGACCAGTAACTTCTGTTTATGGACATAGCATGATATTTTGTAAAATTCTAGGATCAATAAGTCTTTACGTAAATAACATGGAACAGCTATTCTTCGAGTCGGTGTCTACGCATAAAAATGGTATAGGTACAGGTACAGTTATTCTGTTCACTAGCAGGAACGATAATTTGCTTTTTGAATGAGATTTCCAGGTAAAGGATCTCTTCCAATAAATTCACGACCCCATCCACTAATCATATGTCATATGGGGTAAGGAAGGAATAGCACTGCTTTTGGACCAGGGAGTGCTGTACTGTCAGCTTGAAATACCGGGGTCCTTCTATGTCTTAACCAGTAGAACTAGACAGTTCATAATCAGACTAACCCCCTAACAATAAAAATATATTATAATAGATTTTACCCGCGGCTCGCGTAAAAGTAAGTTAGGTTATATTCGAGAGGAACACATCAGGAGCACATCCGCACGTAAAAAAACACGTTTAGGTTATGTTAGAAAAGTACTTTAAAAAAATATACCCTATGTTACTCGGTGGTAATATAGCTTTCTAATGGTGAAAGAGTTTTTAAAATATATTAAGTAGTTTTTGAGTTAAATCCTTGCAAACAAACAAAGAATCAAATCTTTCCTGTTTATAATATTACTAGTTTTCACCCGCGGCTTCGCTCGCGTAAATGTAGGTTAGGTTAGGTATGCAACAGTTCTTTTTTCTGGATGAAAGGTACCCTATGTTCTATTCTGTACCCCTGACAACGTGTGTACAAAATTTCATGTTGATCGGTTTAGTAGTTAAGGCGTGAAAGCATAACAAACAAACAAACTCATTTTCGCATTTATAATATTAAGTAAGGGTAGTACAGATATAGATTTATAACATTGACTAAACTATGTATCTAAATTATTTTAATACTAATAATCTTAAAGCATCATCTCACTTCGAGTGTTATATTGATTTTTGATTTGAGCTAATAATCTAGATTGCGCAATCCAATTATTAATGGTACAAGGGTAAGGGTCGGCGCGGCACTACATTAAACACCTCACAACTAACTGTCAAAGGATAATAGTCCTTATTACTGGCCTTCAAAAACCAATTCACGCATAAAGCAAGAAATAGCTTTTAGACGACATAAAATATGATTTTACCGAGTACTATAACTAACTAACAATTTTAGAATCAGTTGTTGTTATTCTACGAGGGATTTTTTAGGAATAAGGCCTTTATACCCATTTCAATCTGAGGACGCCCGATTGATAAAGTAGGTACCTCTAACCTAAAGAATATGGCAATGCAGTAACCTTGTGTAGTGTTCTTGCGGTGAGTAGGTTTTCATAGCATCTTAAGGAGGCCTATGCTGTCGACAAGGGAACGATAATCTTCATCCCTTGTTCTGTTGTCACAGTAACCTTGATTTGACGGGTGTGTAAAGTGCGACCAATATTTTTTGTGTCGCAGGCGTATGACTGTCAACTCGATGTACAATAAAGAAAATATCTGCAGACTGCATGTATTTTGGCTCTTGTACATAACATAGGTAACATGTGCAGGTGAGGCACTTGTTTAGATTGTAAGCATCGCCTAATCGAAGCCAGCTACCCACACATGTAACCCTCATGATTAACTCGCGCATTTAACATACTAGTAGATACCTCGCGCCTGGAGTCAGCGTCAGCAACGTGTACCACCACTATTCAAAACTACACTTGACTGTGTTTGTAACTTGCACAAGATATAAAAGAACCAAATTTGTCAAGCTAAAGAAATAAATTCTATGGAAAGGTTGTTGTATTCATATGGGGTAGTCAGTTATCGGCAGCGGATGGACCCATCGTACCCCATGGGGCTCGTAAGGGGCAACTTACAGATTACATCAAGACGACAATAAGCTGAATACATCTGCGTGCTGACTTTATAGTGGGATTATCGTGCAAGGAGAGCCAGGCTGGGCAAACTAAATTATAAGTGGAAAGGAGTCATTCCACTTATTATTAGCTGGAAATAGGGGCTTACTTTCAAAAGTCGATGGTTACGTTTGACTATAGCAGTAGATATATAGAATAAGTATCTTTTTTGTTTTGTGTCGGGGTGGAAAGGCTCAATAGCTAACAAAAAAATTCCCGATAACGCAATATTTTGATGGCGTTCCTGTAGTTAAAAAGGTTGATAGTAGTTGTTCAACCAGATGTTTTAGAAAATAACCAAAGACTGTCTTCAGGACAAATAAAATCTATAATAGCATTAAAAATCTCTTGGCAGAAAATCCCATTATTATTATAATCGACTATCGCGTTATGGCCTACTTACTCGATCTATCCAAGTAGTTGGACAGCGGTACCTTATGCTGCGTGCTTTACACCGCACGTTACTATATTTTGACAATATTGATACAATGAAGTACACGTATCGTCTAAAATAGTACTAAGAGGCTTCTCTATTATAGTTGTAATAATAATTTATTTGACTAAGTTTGCAACCGCAATATAATAGACCTTGTTATTATTGTATTTGACTATTTTGTTGGCCCAGAGGGCGAAATCTTGAGCCCAGGGTCCTCTTAGGGTTGCTCCAAATATTAATGTTTTTTTTGGTCTCCGCGAGTCTAGAACAGTGTGCGCTAGTTTTAAGTTATGCAACGCTCTGCATTTTCAAGCTTACGTTTATGTCTAGTATTAAGCTTCGGTAGAACGTCAAGGAAATCCGAAACTATTGTAATACAGAATTCATAAACAAAACCCCGGTGAGGCTTGAAGCGATTACATCATGTTTATGGACCATGTTGCCTTTTCATTGAATTAAATGTATGGAAAATAGACAACAAACGAATATGAAAATAGTTGCTTTCATATGTGAGGAAAGGCTTTATTTGAGAAATCGTAATTTTATTTACATTTAAACATGCCTAAATCGGTGAAGAAATTAATTCGCTTTACGCTTCTATTTCTTATTGCTTTTATATTTCTCTCTGTTAAGACATAGATTTGAAGAAACAAGTTCGTAACAAGTATTCTCGCCAAACTGATTTACAACTTCCTATATGAAAACTCATCCATTCACAGATTTGTTTAACGCTAGACCAGTACAAGACCAAATTGTTTAGAAAATTAAAATTTATTATCTTTCTAAATTCAGTCATGAGAAATATTTCCAGATAAACATTTACCTATAAAGTAAAACCTGTAACATCAGTAATAAGATATTGTTTACCAGACTAGAAACGTTTATATTGAACACAATTCACTTAGATTCAAATGGTAGCTTTAGTAAAGTTGTTAATTTTATCTATTTGAATGGGCTCGCAGACAGATAGTCCCTGAGGTTGATATCATAAACATTTCAATTAATTAGAATTTCCTTGTTACAAGGACATCTAAGGGACCTCCTTTCTAATGTCCCTTTTGACGAACTTAATGTTTACATTCAAGAGTTCGCGCCCTCATCAGTAGCCATCTCAATAATTGTACAGCTATCTGTCATTATTTAAATTAAATGTTGGTGTAATTAACGCTATTAGCTATATTATAATAATGAGCACTGTGATTATCTTGTTAATTTTATTATTTGAATTCTTCAGGAACAATGCCAGCAATTACATAGATGTTTAGGGATGATAATTTTCAATGTTATTTTTCCTAAAAGTATATCTCACGAAAGTCCTCCCATTATTACGTTCGTAACATTAATATGCGAGATTCAAAACGGTCGTAAAATACACGACAATTTATTTGTAAATACGCTTGATTGTTATATTTGAATTATATTTTGCTCTTTATTTAAAATTAATATAAATAATTAAAGTGGAAAATAAAAAAATCTCGGCGTACCGAATATTGAAATGAAAAAGCATGATGAACGAAAATCAGTACACCGTACTTTACTGTATGTGTACCTACATTATAGAGATCATAATGTGTACAAAATAACCAGTTCTGTCAGAATAAAAATTCTTTGAGGTCTGGCGTTTGGTAATATTTTAATTATTTGGCCACCATCGGCCAAATAATATGACCACACCTAATTATCACGTGCTATAAATTGTTGTTTATAGTCTCATTATACAAACAATTCGTTTTTCTAGTAACAGAACTAATCACACAACAGTCTGAATAAAAATGTATTCTACTGCGGTGAAATATAATAATTAAAATATTACCAAACATATGCGAAGTGTAATTTACTAGCTAATTAGTAATTATCATTAGAAGAAGATTTATACAGTTAAACGCTATCGGCGAAAACTTAGGTCGCAATAAGTTAGTGAGTGTGGCAACACGTCACAAGTTAATGTAAATGAACTCGAGTGCAAGGTGCAGGTGTAGACGTTTGAGTCGTGGTGAAGTTCAGCAATCTCGCCGTGCCGTCAAACAAGACTTGTGTTTTCATACACTTGCCTTAGAGCTTCTACCACCACTTTATCAACTTTATACGAAGTTTTCAAAACACACCTGCCTGCATCGGGCTCTGCTTTTCGCCGCCAATCATATTTCTTCACGTCATTTGTTTGTAGAAAGAAAGTATACACCTACTTCAGTTTTGTTTGTTATTCTGAAGTATAATAGACGGTGAACTTAGAAGCTCAGGTATAAAGATTGCTACAAAAGAAAACTGTACATATAACAACATTGTAACTGCTTGATAATTGCCATATTTCATAAATCTTAAGCTACTAACACTCCCTTGTATCTACATATATGAGGTAACTATGTTTGTAATCTTGCATATGTCCATGTTTGAGCACCTAAAGAGCAAACGAAATAACTTTAAAATTTCTTTTCCCTCAAATAAAACTGCACAATTTAATAACAGTGTATTTTGTATGGCTCCACGCATTTATAACCATTTACCAACAAATATATTAAAATGCTCTAATAAAGAAAAGCTAAAATTTGAATTAAAGCAATTTCTACTTAGTAAAGCGTACTATAGTATAAAGGAATACGTTGACGACAAATTTTGATTTTATAGACTAAATATTGACATATGTATTTATTTAATGTATTATTTTTTTTTAATCCTCAGACATTTGTTATTTCTCTAACCTATTTTATTATTAATTTACTTATAAAATAAAGTTTTCCAATGCAGTAGCGAATCTTGAATTGATAGTTTGACTTTAAGAAAATTTAATTTAAATTGTCTCGATTAAATGTTAGTAACTCATTATTGCATGCTAATAAGCGGAATGTAGTAGATCTAAATGTTTGTTTGTAACAAATATATATGTAAACACCTTTTGTACCTATGTTCGCAATCAAGAATTTTGATTTGATTTGATTTGATTTGATTTGATACAATTAATATTTAGATTTTTCGCCGGTCTTCTAAATGCTTGTACGCGCATCACGCAAGAACTACTAGATGAAATTTAATGCGGCTTGCACAGTTGCTTTGCTGGAGGTCGAACCGAAAATCTGGTGTTTGTTTTATCTTTATACGCTGGTTAGAAGGTATAGATGGGAAGCTACTTCCGAATTCCACGCGTACGAAGTCGCAGGCAAAAGTTGGTACAAGATATTTTTTATGAACAAGTAATTTAATATTGTCCAATGGCAACAACCATTACCAACAGAGATAGTAGTGCAATATTATAAAAAGAAAACCTTAGATATAAAAGGAAATAGGTGTGTGTCAGCTACGTATATATTGTAATGACAAACACCGTATAAATAAGATAGGAAATACACAAGTACCATTTTTAAAACTAAATATTGGTATATCCAGTAACATTTCAGGTCCAAGTTAACGGATTCCTAAAATAGTTTTCATACGAATTTATCGTTAAATCGCAATGGCATTTTTTGTAGAAATTGAAAAAGTATTAGGTACGTTTATTGGTAGCCATATTGCATAAATCGAAATACAGATTGGTAATCCATTCTATGTGAGTGGCAGTACATTTAATTACGCAGTGAAGAGTTTGTATGTATGTTTGTTGTTTAGGGTCCCTAACTTGGGGGAGTTTGTGTGCAACCCTCACTTTAGGGGAGCAGACAAAGACAACTTATTTCAATGATATACAGTGTGTAACATAAAAACAGTATGGACATGTGGAGTTTAAACTTTGACAATAATATGAATATCTTTTTACGAAGAACTACTAAAATCGAATACCTACCAAGCATTACTGATGTGTTGACAAAACATTCAGATATAGAAAGTATTTAAATTTTAAAATATTGTAACGCCTACTATCATTAATACTTGTGTATATTTAAAATTATAGCTCTTAAAATTAGTATATTTTTCTGTTACACTCTGTCTATAAGTTGTGTCTTCAAACAATGAAAAGATTATAAAAATAATTTTAATTAGTTTGTAGGTGTAACACTTTATAGGTGTTTTATTTCTGAAATAGGTACTTCTTAAATATTTGAGTTTAGTTTATAAGTTAGGTTTTAATTGACTAAAAGACAGGCATCGTGGGTATTAATCGTCGGATCTCGAAATGCTATTTAAACGTTTTAACGGACGATGATAAATAATCCGCGCTCTTGTAAATTGCTACGGAGTCGGGTCTAGCCGCTTTTGGGCAAAATTGAAGGCTCACGTAAGTCAACTCATATTTCTTTCCGAGGGATACAGTGAGAGGGGCGTCGTAGGCAGTAAGGGGGATCGGGGTGGATCTCCAACAAGTAACATCATGAGGGTTGTTCAGGTCAGTAAGGTGTGTTGGGGGATGTCGTCGGTCAGATCTAGCGGCGTCGCTGAATCTACAAGCATTCTCAGCTGGTTGGTCTCCTGGTGGGTCGCAGAGGCGTTCAGGTCCTCGTCTTCCGTTGATGGAGGAATGGTACTGGCCATAATACTTCGAAAACAAGCTCAGAAACATTGAGCTTAGCTTGTGAAAAAGGTTTTCCAACTCACTGCATAACTAGCTATAGATATGCATACACATCGAATTAAAAAACTGGGACATTACTAGTTTAAGTATAAACAAACCAGTAAAATCCAAGTTGTCATAAAAATCTATGAATTGCGTTGCGGGCATTCAGGAGTTGTAATAAAACTTGAAATTACTGGTATTCCCAACAGTAATTAGCCCATCCACTAAAACATTTGCCAAAGTTTATTGATACGTGACTACGTGATACGTTCTATATATTAATACGTGAAGCGAAAATTTGGATCCCTTTTTACGAAAATTAGGCGGACGGAGGAGTATGAAATTTCGCACACTTATAGTTTATACAGAGAAGAAGTAACGAATGCTAATATTTATATAAAATATACATTAGAAATACATTAAATTAATGAAAAAATACTACACGCACACAACCATGCATTTGACATACGCAGTCGAAGCGCGTAACTATGGTTACATATATGATTTAATAATGTCAATATATATTATTATATCAGCAATATCTTACAGGCAAACTTTGGTCGAATTTCGAGCACTAGGCGACCGCTAGTATAAAGAAATGTACTAAAACCTCTGTTTAAACTTGCATTAATTATTCAATATCACGGAATAAATACATAGCCAGTTATTCAGAAATAGCAATGCGAAGTAGATGTAGTTAAATGTAGTTAAGTATCCATTTACAGCCGTGAAAACAAAAATAATTTATCTGAAACCGGGCAAGCGATTCGCTCACCGAAGAAATGAGCTGTTACTGCTAGAACAGCAGAGTTCCATTACGATTGTCTAGCGACACTTTCCAAAAGCGAGTCGATCGGCGGCGCTAAATTAGGATTGACGCCGACAGGTTTTGTAAAAGCATTGCACTGTTGAATTATTAAGGCAACTCCGGCTGGCTCTATATTCGTACTGCCGGCAGTCAACGTCTGAGTGTATACGTACGTACTGCTTCGTAAACGGAACCCGGCTCATTTTCAATTCTGACACCCGGATAAAGTGGTCGGTGAATGAATATAAGCCGCAGTAGGCAATTTGCGAATAAAAAACCTTTTTAACGATTGAAAGTTTTAAACTGGCGCGCCAGCTGTTCAGCACTGATTTGTATATAATTGCTTAACTAGTTAACGGAGCATACTTATACCACGTAACCAGGTAAATTAATATACAACAACGAACTATGTGATCAAAACTATGCCTTCAGAAATTGAGTTTGAAGCTTATTGAGAGCGGAAAAGTTTGAAAGCAATTTCGTGAAAATTTAATGCTCTTGAGAACTTATGAGAATGTGGAATTTGAGAAATGAAGCCGACACTGAGCATAGCTAATTTGTTACGAATTTTTAATGAGGTCCACCAGGGCGGCTCACGGGGTCCGCTCGTGACGTCACCCCTAAGCTCTCTCTCTCAAACGATTTCACGCCTCTGCATCGCCGCGTCCACAGAATATTATACCATTCTGTGATGTACCAACTCCTGAAATGTTTTTATATGATATAACATACGTATGTACGATTGTACATAGTTTTGTCTGTATCTCTGAAGGGGTAAGCAGAGGGATTTGTATCCACATTTTGCTAGTTAAAAGTATTCGGACTTAAGTAAAAGGCGCTACTTAATATTTCAACATATAATATCAACTAAACTTAGGTACAATAATTCAACGTTAATATCGAAACAAGATCCATAGACTCTATATTTATGATATTTATTAACCTCTGAGTTTTCTTCAGAGGGTAATGAAAACACTATGTGGGTCTGTGTGTATGTCTGTTAGTGACAGGAATAACTCCGAAACCACTAGACGGATTGACTTGTAACTTGGTGTGTAGATACCTTGGGGTCATACCTCAGTTGAGTTTGAATATGGGCCCTGTGGATCAAAAGACTCCCGAGATATAGGGGGTCACAACGTCACATGAAGACGAAGAGGTTGAATCCTGGGTTTTTACAAACCCAACCATCTCGTTATCTAATACGAGTATTGCGTGACGTTGCATTACATTAATTGTTTGATGTGTTTTTGATTAGAATTGTGATATTCTTTGGACAAGAAATCGTACGTCCTCGCAAAACTATTAAAAGTTGTATCGGAAAATTTAAGCATTTTTATAGATATAAATAGTCTTGTTATACTTATATGCTCTTGAAAGACTTGTTACATCTATATTTGTATATAGTGCAACTTATGATATTACATGATACTAAAACTATCTACAATAATTTTTATTTAACCAAAATAAATGTAATGAAAATCATGCTTCCCCGAGTAAATAAATTAATCATCAATTAATACATGAATATACCTATTAAAACTTTAAATTGATTTTGGGTACAAAGCCATAAACGCTATTATAATTTTCGGCTTCACTACACTTTGTAATTACAAATCCCGTATGTTTAAAACGATTCACATATTTTCGAGAGTTGGTATACAAGTGGCTGTGTTTATATTCGGGTACAGCTCTGTGCCGGGGATCATTGTGTTGAATGGTATCCTGAAAGCAGGGGTGTAATGTAGCTTTCCCTTGAACGATAGAACAAACTAATTAGTCGTTTAGACTATTTGCTTTAGCATCGTGATTGCTTTGTCGCCTCCGGGCATTCGTGAACATTGAACAGCCTTAACGAGAACATTGCTACATGTTTCTCTGTTAAGTACAACCTATTGTTCTCCTTAGGAGCCACTGTATTTATATATTATGTTCTCCTTGTAAGTGCGTAAATACTATTTATTATATAACTGATGATAATAGCGGTATCGCTACTGAATTTGAACAGCAAATTCTCTTCGATTTTCGGATTTCCTGCTGCGTGATATCCGGGGATTAATAGATGTTTACAATTTATTTTGGAGTTTCAAATGTTTATTTAAATTTGTATGTTAAAAGAACCGAATGGTTATCAGGATAAAATTGACTTTTAATAAAATGTATACCTGTTTTAATATAATCGAATTATTTTTAAAAGTGTCGTTAACAAAGTGCTTTTTTTTATATACCAATATTTTATTTTATTTTGAAAAAGTTTTGGAGTCAGTGACGTTTGAATATTAATAAGCGCTCACCGTCGGCTAAGATAACAGGACAACATCCGTCTAGCAGAGGCATTTTAGCCATTGGGTAGTTTTCTACCTGGTAGGCCTGCATCCCTTTTACACTGACGTAGTTTTGATTAAGAGCAAGGGAGCAGGCATAAATTCCAGCGCCATGAATCAATAACCTGGTGCACTCACACATGGATATGTTTGTGTGTGCTTACGTCACACAACGGTGGTATCCGCAGACGATATTTTGACGGGAGGCTGGCTCGCTCTGTTTAGAAATTATACGGCGGGACGACGTCAGGCGCGGACGAAAGCGACTACGATGTAATATTAATAAACATTGCGCAAATGATTATTTGTGCATCATTACTCTGTCACTAAATACATGCACGTAATGGACAGGTTGAATAATGACTTATTTATTTTGACATTAACATATGTATTCCTGAAGCGCGTCTTATAATTGAATATGTATTAGTACATTAATTTTGGGTAATGCAGATATTTAATTTGACTGCCCAATTATCGCAGAGGTTTAATGGGTCACTACGCCAGTGCTAGTGCCGTCTGGCGTGGTGACAATGGTGGAAAAACATTTGAGTGGTCTACAAATTCATCTCGCTGGATATGCTTTGAATCTTAGCCTTGGTGTGAAAGATTGATAAGATTGATAATTATGTTGAGTTCGTGAGTTGCCTTTTAGGATAAAATAAATAAAAAACTAATTTTGTCAAAATCTACTTGCGGATCAACTTCAATCAACGTATACAGCCTTCATAGCAATCGACACTCCATTTAAAATAAAATAAAAAATCAAGTCAAGTCCCAATGAAATACCTATTTTATTTACATTAAAGTATTCCAACGACATTTGAAGAATGTAAAGCATTTCGTTTGAAATGTTTTTTTATATTGCCAGATACGTCAGTTCTCATCTTATTTTTACGGCTTTTCCTTATTAATTTTGAAATGACGAGTTGATAAGGAAAACGTTTGGTCATAATAGATTACAATTAAATATTTCCAAGTGCTTTGCTATATATATCGTTTACAAAATCAAAAACAAGATTGTTGAGAATTACAACATTAATAAATCTATTTTATCAAAAAAGTCTGTTGTCCGAGACCTTGGGGTACTGCTGGATAGCAAACTACATCTAGATCAACATTTTAACGCTATAACTAAAAAAGTACATACATTTATTTGTACAAAACTTTGGTCAGATCATAACTGGAGTATGCTGTAGTCATATGGAACTCTTATTACAAGAAATATGTTGAGTCTGGAGATGGTTCAACACAAATTTCTCAATTCCACGCATTACCGGTGTTTCCACAATTACCCTTCATATGACTGGCCGCGATGACCTGAAAAAGGTGGCTGGAGGTGACCGATATCAACCCTTTTTTCCTGTATCATCATGTAAAACTAATGCTGGATTCCGTGCACCTATACGACGTATACGTAGAAAATACAATGAGCTTTTTACTAAACTGGATGTATTTAGTAGGCCTGCTAGTAAATTTCGCAATACATTAAAAAGAGCCATTGAAGAAACTGAGTTAAAAATGTAAAAAACTTTGTGTAAAATTCAAAATTTTAATTCATATTTTGTTTGATATTTGCAAAATTGTCATAAATTTATAATTATGTACTTAAGCTGTGAATAACGGTGTGGGTTGCACATTTAATCAAACTTTATTTAAAATATATTAGAAATAAGGACATAATGTGTAACTGTTTGTTATTCCAAATAAATAAATAAAATAAAATAAATAAACATTACAGGCTACATGATCCCGCAAGTATAGATTAATTCGGGCGCTTTCCGTTTAACGGAATTTGATTTGTGGTTTATCATCAATTCACTGCTTAGACATATGTATGTGAAATGACAATTCTATCAACTGGTTAGATAGGAATTTGCAATACCGGCTATTGCCATTCCAAGTTCGTATTCCATAATAAACTTTACGCACATACATATATTAGTTACGAACATAGTTAGATAGCTACACTGACAGTTAAAGGAAACCATAAAATGTAGCCATATTGAGGGAAACTATCGCCCCGTTCTATACTATTCCAATCTTTGAACTTAGCACATTATTATAATACGTGACTTCCAACAGCAATATGCTTTCAGTCCACACACAAATACGAAGTAAACAGATAATGTTAGACGAAAACATGCAAATATTTTTACAAAACAAATCTTGCTTATAATGAATCGCGAAAGAATACCATTCTCTTTATAAAATGTTCAAAATAGGGCTGCTATTATGAAAACCATTAGCATTGTTTAGCATTGTTTGCAAAACAAACTTGAGCTGGTTTTAAAATGCACGACAATAGAGGTGGGAAACCGTGGACAATATACATATATTTTATTTTCATCACGTTCCGCCTGTTTGAAATATTCAACAGCATCGATTATCGGCTCACTTTGTACACCAATACTTTTTATTCAATTTAACGAACTGAAAGGAGTCTCGCTACAAGTTTAGAATCTTTGCCTTGTTTATAAAAGGTTTCGATTTAGTTTGTATTACATTATGTTTTAATATATGTTAAAATGTAAAAGTTCGTACTATGCTTTTAATTTTTTTAATAGAGTAACAGGCGGTTTTCTTCCTCCATCTCGTTGTCGTGTCAAGATCACATGCTGCTTGTGAAATAAATATTTGGATCAAACCCCTGATAAATTAAAGTTATCTTTATTTTTGTCTATAAGCACAGATTTTAAACATAGTGGTCTCCGTTATTTTTCTGTTTTATTTGATCTTTAATTGTTCCTTATTCATTGACGTAAATTGTAGCAATCGCCGATTCTTAGATCCCATGATTGATACATATAATAATTATATTGGGTTCCTTAAAGGTTTCTTTTGTCTTTAATATAAATATTATAATTTATATAATGTATTTTAAGACTAAATAAATTTAATTATTTTTGCAATATTAGACAAACAAAGTTGTTAATATTTTATAAGGGTGGCGTTCCGTTTTTTAAACTACTATTACTGCTAACTTTTGAATGATAAGAACATTTGTAATGGTTTGAAATATTGCTAGGCCAACTTCATTGTAAATTAATAAGATTACCCATATTTTACCGCAAAACGGGTTGAAAGGTCATTGACCCATAGTGTAAATTGACCAACAGGAAAATATGAAAAAAAAGGAAAAGTTGCACTCCGGGAGTGCCGGCGGAAGTGAAAACTTGAATATTAACGTTGTGCATTTTTGATATTTTGGAATGGTTAGGGAATAATTTTGCACAATTGCTTTAATTATCAGTATAAAAGTGCTATAATTTATGTGGTAAAATACAATATTCATTTATTGCGCTATCGTACACAAACATGACAATTCTCCCTCCATCTAACGAATTTTCGATCATGTCACGTGTCCTGACGCGAGTTTGACAATTCTCCCTCCGTCTTACGAATTTTCGATCAGATCACGTGTCCTGACGCGAGTTTAACATTTTTTACCCATCACAAAAAAAGTGCACAACGCCGCTAAAGAAGTTTTCACTTCAGAAAATTTGAATAGGGTAGTTACACTATTCTGATTTTTCAATGAATTCATCATCAATTTCAATTTACAATGAAATTGGGCTAGCACTATTTCATACCATTCCAAATGTTGTAACCATTCAAAAGTTAGTAGTCTTAAACAACTGCCTGTTTGATTTTATACATTATTTTACACACAAGAACAAATAGCAATCAATAAAAATCTTTTTATACAAACAGTATCAAAACTGATTGCAAAATAAGGCAGTGATAAATATTTTAAATTGAGATATAGGTAAAAGTGGGAATGTCTACTTCATTCCTATTTTACCCTATATCTCAATTTCACGCTATCTCACTCGGACAGGTGCATTTAAGTAGCGGTTACGTCATAGTTTGTACCGTGCATATTTTTCTGTCATTTGATAATCAAGACTACTACAAGATTTTTTGATGGCATGTATCTTTTTTATTCAGTATATATGAAAATTCATGTAACTGTGTATTTGACATAAATAATAAAAGATTTTGAGTCAAGTACCGTATTGATAGAAATTCACTTGAATGCAACACAAGGTTAATTCTTTCGAATGGGTAAATTTATCTAAATAACTTGATATACGTTTTCGGGACACTCGGTGCGTGATTTCCACTCGCATTTGATCGGCTTATTTTTTAATGAGTTATATATGACGCACCGAGTGCTCTTGAAAACCCCAAGCTTATGTACGAGTAACTTTCAATACATCGTCTCAAGACTATATTACCTAAAAGGATAGGCAGAGGTGAATTAAAGTTAGACATTTTAACTCCCACGGAAAATGAGGCGAGCCTATTGCCGCCTACCAGGCGCAGATAAAGACTCCGGCCTTGCTACTGAAAACGTGACAGAAAAATGCAATCACACTTTGTCCAACTTCGGAATCGAATATAAGAGAAGTCGTATCATGAGGATGTACATCAGTCGCATTCATTACCACTGCGTCTTTGCTACGCCTTAAGTTATAATCCCTTAAAAATTAAATTGCTATGGTATAAGTAAATAAATCACTGTAAGATTGAGGTTAGGAAACAGGACAAAACCTATTAAACTTCCATGGCATTAAAAGTAATACTATTACTAATAAAGATATTTCTGATATACATTGTTCTTTATATTTCAATCTAGTAACACGAATTACGTCTCACTAAAACTTACTCTCAAATATCAGTGGAATACTGAAATTTCAGTTTTACTGTTATTTTACTGTTATGTTTGTTATTAGCTATGTTTTTACAATGTTGGCTTCTATCATATTTTATATCCAATAAACGTTGTCTATTATACTTTATGGCACATTTGAGTAGTATTACAATTTGTACTTCATATTTTTCGTAGATATTTTTGATAAAAAGTATGACAATAAATTTATGGTCCACTGCTTTCAAACAAAGTCAAGTGAAGCAATATGAGCGACGAAATTACTTATCAACAAATTTTCTTTGGTAGCTAACTTTAAAGCATCACAAACAAAATCAAATATTCATTTATGTAGAACGTACGGCTTCATTGCCATACTGATTTGAGACTTGTTTGCACAAATCTTGTTAGCGGCGACATAACGCCAGCTCTGGACGAAAATGAGCTCGTTACCTGCATCAAAATATATGGTGAACTGGTGAAAGAAAAACTCAATATGTGTCGGTGTATTTGCATTGACAAGTATTGGCAAACACCGCTCACTCACTCGAAACGAGTGGGGCAAATGTCGTTTAACTAAAGTTAATTAACAAATAATTATGCCACGCTCGTAATTAAGGGTCTATTTCATTTTCTGATGTAATCGAAATATTCACGGAAATTATTTGTATGTTAATTAATGAAATTATTGTAATTTAATATTTATGATGTTTGGTTGTCAACGTATCGAATTCTATGAACTTATTATTGTACAAAATTATTTCACTAATTTCAAATACATAATTACCTACTATTTAAAATTGTGGACAATAGCGGTTGAAGTTGCTACATTTTAAAGAACACTGGCGACCTCATTACCTAATAACTATTAATATCAGTTTATTTGAGTAATCGTAAAGTAAGCAATTTATAGTTTTGAAAGTAATATAATATGTAGTTTATTTACTCGAGTACAATGCCCGTAATGCCGACGGACGAAACTAATTTGTTCTCCGTTTTTAGTTACAGATACCATCAAACACTAAATTGAGTTTATCGTCGAAATCGGGATTTCAATCAGCAAGTATCGAGTGTCGAGTGTTGCCGTCAAGTCAATCAGAGCAAATTGAACATGTCACCAAGCCCTCTTTTCAAATCGACGTTGTATTCGCTTTACTGCTCTGTAATTTATTTTTTGATAGTCTATGCTGATGGAAAACTTGTGGTACCTACCGTATGAAACGAAAATTGTATTTTCTATATTTATTTGCTTTAATCTAGACTTATACGGTGATATTTTTAATACGATAGTACGTTTATAAATCATATATCGTTTTGTATGTATACACATATATATACATATATATGCTACTACTCTATCCTCGTATTTTGGCTCATGCACTAATACAATTCAGTAGTTATTGCAGTTTCGTATAAAACAACAGTCGTTGCGGTTTTTAAAACGGTAAAGTTTCGATGTCGAGTCTTTCACAGTTTATCATCAAAAAAATTATGAAGGTTTTAGAAATGGATTTGATCTTACTAATACTGATTACAAGAGAATCGAAATAAGCGAGATTTATTATAACCTGAACGAATTTATTCAACACTTTTTTTATTAATAGGTATTAAAAACTCAGAATGATGTATTTTAACCAGCTGTACGTATATAATTCCAGTTTAGATGAATTCACAAAAGGTTAAGTCGAGGCAAAATTTGAATGTTTCTTGTTATGAAATATAGATGAACTGTTTGTTTAACATCACATTTTGGGCAAAACAACGAGGAACCATTAATCTACGTCAAAACGTTGGGGTAAAAGGTAAAGTGGCCAATTCCGAAGCGACCCTACTCTGAGACATTAGCAAAATCGTTGCTGACTTGATACATTAACCATTGTCTACTGATGAGAAACACCAGTCCTCCGTGTTCATTAAATTAACACAGATTTTATCTATCGTAACTATAGAACATGCGCAAGAGAGATATCTTAATAACTTTGGCAAAGCTCTTTCCAACTCATATAATTTCTTCCTTGTAATTGTAAAGTTCAAGTTCTTTCGAATAACAAGTCAAACACGGTGAAGTGAACGCAGACAAAGTTAAAAGTTTGTAAGATGAAACTGTATACCCAGTCGGACAGTTCACCTGAAAGCAACTAAATATCAACGTCGAGACTCTATCAATTTTAATTACTTGCGGCAAATTTCAGAATTACAAGCCATTATCTAAATGAAAGTGAAAATATCACCTCGCCAATACCCCGTCGTGCGACGCGGCGTTGTGTCCCGACGAAACGTACAAACGTTTATTTATTTCATATTCTTCTTTGACCTTATTCTCGGTTTGTTTGAGAATTACAAAACAAATTACATTTATTTAATGCTACCTGAGAGAGACATATTTCAGTATTATCTATAACTGTGTACGTCAACGAGGAAAATAATTAAAATTTTAATTACTCCATACATGAGCTGGCCTTGATGTTGTTCTACCGGGACTTCCTAAAGAGAACATTTTTAGTCACGGATTCTCATTTGTATATAATATGATGTGATCCTTAAAATTATTTTATCTCCATACTATTCTTAATACATAATTATTAATAACATTAAAAAAAGCGTTTTACTTTTACGTAAATTCTTTTTCTGCTATTTCAAACAACTTTGCCATATTTATACACAAACGCCATGATTTGCAGTGATTTTACGTTGCGTGTAAACATACGCAGCATAAAATCGCCTCAAAACAGTGTTTGTGTGTAAAATATGTAAAACTTGTTTATATTAATTACGCTGTACGGTATAAACATAATATTATATTTGTTATACCATACTAGACGCGTCATAGCAACCGCAAATAGATACAGTGTATGAATTTTATAAAGCATCTCTGAGATAGAAATTGCATTAAAATTTGTATTCATCAAACTCAAAGTATTCAGACAACGCTATGATCTTTTATTTAAAAATAAATAGCGAACTCAATGAAACAATTTTTCCACCATCGGGACACCATAAATATTTTGCTTAAGTACAACAGGCAGACATTTTACATGACAAGAGAATTTATTTTTACCAAGCACCGCATAACAGAAAAACTTTTAAAAAGAAAATGGGGAGATAGCCATTACTGTTGAGCCGATTAGCATCAGCATTTCTTGGTATTAGTGTTTGTTTGAACTCATCCTAGTAGCTCGCAGCGAGTACTGGGACGATGTTTGTAACACGGCCCTGTCGAGTGGGGTGCAACACGACCAAATAATATAACCTAACGGTAACTGCCTTTATCATTCGCGTCATATCGTTCTGTACCCGTGTATGTGTTGACTTTAGCCAGTGTAACGAAAATGTTATGCTCGTTTCGAACACTTCTGTGGGCGTTTGTTTGACTTAGCTTAATATATTATTATTTACGATGCATTATTAATTAAACGTATTCTGTATTATACACGACAGCGCATTTATGAGCGCCGTTGGAAATGAAATCGCTGCCAGCTAACAGACCCATTACTAATTATAATTTGTTAGATACATGAACGTGTTATGTCCATGGTTAGCTACAAATAAGGACGACGTCTTGATTATAATTATTAAGTATTAAATTATTTCGATTCTTACATAATAATATATTATCTATATAGTCATTCATAAATATTTACTGGTTTTTTGATTAATAAAATATAATTAGCGTGATATAATTATTGTATAAGTAATAATAATATATATGAACTAGCAGTTTGTTTAGTCGGTCATATATTATGATATACCTAATAAACTTATTTACTTACGTAAAAAATACCGGTAACTTCGTATGACTTTAGCTCTGAGGGGTTCATCATTGGCCCTTAATTGGAAAAATCTGTTTAATTGGAAGAAGCTGTTTTACTGACAGTTTATAGTGCTATCTATTGATTTCCACGTGTATTTTTTCGCCAAAAAGTATGATAGTGGTCTGGTGGCAATTTCAAACATTTTCCAGTTAAGGGCCAATGTCACCCCTCAGGGCTAAAGTCATACGAAGTTACGGTACATAAGATATAAATCATAGGATTTATTGCTATCAAATCGGATTTATTTTACCAATTTGATGCAAAAAAATCATCTACCTATTATAAAGCAAAATTTGATAAGTCTATGAGATAAATATAACCCTAAATGAATGCGAAAATTTGAATAATTTTCGTATTTATTATCACAAGTGGACTAGCAAAACCGTGATCAAGATTCAAAGAGACCCTCTGGGTGCGTGAGATTCCACCGAACGGCAGTAAGTAGCTTAATGGTCCGGAACACATTGGAAATTTGCACTTGCCCGAACACCTTTATTTGATGTTGTTTTTTAAGCTTGCAATCGCAACCACAAGCTCTACTCTACAATTGTGGTAGAAAAATAGAACACCATTACTTATTTCTCTGTCTTTACAATGCATTTTAATCTCAGAAGTAATAATATAAACAATGTCAATCCTTGAAAAATAATGTAATTGAGTTGAAACAAAACAAACATTCTTGTTCTTCGGGTGGCATCGACCCCGCCAATAGCTGCAGCGGATCAAAGGTCGTGGATAAACTTAGAGACTAATAGTCTGTGGGAAAATTACTACAAATGCTATATTTTGTTAGAAACATCTGCCATTAATATCAGTTAGCCAGTTCCAAGAGTGGCGCTCACTCGGTTAAAAACTTGTCGTATTCTCTCCTATCCATGTTGTATTATAAGTTCGACATTCTATTTTTCATTTATATTTTTAACAAGCTACGTTCAAGATAACATTAACTTTTAGAATTAACGGGAAACATATTAGATCAGATTCGTGTTTATTCTTCTCTTAATTACAGAAGATATTCTCTATAGCAATTTAATGGCAATTTTGCCTGTCTTGCTTGTGATCTAACGCTCATGTTATAAGATACCGTTAGTGCATGTTCCCACAGCCTCTAAATTTAGTAATTGTTGCAAAGCTAAGATTTATTCAATAAATCTTTTCTCTGTCATCAAGAATGTAATTGTATTAGGTATACCTACTTGTAAGTTTGGAAGTAAGATCCTCTTACAAATACTAACTTAATATAATAAATACGAATGTGAGTTTGTTTGTAACGTTTTCACGCCCTAACTACTCGACTGATCATCATGAAAGTTCGCATACACGTTATCAGGAGTACAGAAAAGAACATACTTTTCATTCTAGAAAAAAGTACGGTTCCCTAATTAAGTTGACATTGACATGACATTATACCAACATGGGTGGTTAAGTATATATTTCACACATAATAACCATACAATATTGTCACCAAGCACTTTAAAGCTGGGGAAAAAGGGCCTACGTTGTAGTACCTAGTAGTAGCAAGCCTACATTTTATATATGGCTATTACTTGGAGAATTATTTAAAGACCTCTTAGAAACGCCTAGACCAATTCATGAGATCAATCAGCCTCCTAGCAACGAACAGTTACGCTGAAGGTATGAGAATAGGAATACGTGGAAATAGTATTATTTGAAAGCTTATGTATTAATAGATTATTGCTAAAGATTCAACAATATTTGGCCATCTAGGAATTCTAAGAACTGAATTTTCTTTATGTTAACAAGGTGGCAAATAAGTGATGCGGTAAGAATTTTCTTTTTATATGGTTTAAAGTTTAAACAATCAAAATTTTCGGGGTGACTATATTCACGTTCTATAATCCGGATAAAATCATAGTATCAATCCTGTATATAAATTGTCCCACTGCTGGGCACGAGGCCATAGTGCCTCCACGCTGGCTCAGTATAGGTTAGCAGACTTCACACATCTTTGAAAACATTATAGAGAGCACTCGGCCATGCAGTGCCCTCCGATGTTTTTATTTACTTTTAAAGCAAGTAAAAGCACTTAACTTCGAAAAGTTAGAGGTGTGTGCTTTGGAATCAAACCCACTAGGTGTCCCACTAAGCATATTTAATAATCCGAATTAATCGTATTACTACTTTTTTAAAGGATATAGCTAGTAATACTCGATTTGTATGCTTTGGGTCTTGTACTAAACTATTTCTTATTAATCTGCTCAATCTGCGAGCGCACGACCAACTTAGGTGAACTACTCGGTTTATATTTATATAATTCGCTGTACATTTTTGCGCGAACAAACTCGTTGTGAGCTGAGCTGTAACTAATAATTCAAGCAAGAAACCCATGCATGTTCATATCATGCATGCATGTTTGTATGTAATTTTAGAGCATCTTGCCCGTGGATCTTTAACAAACAAAATCTTACGACTATACTTCCAAAGGGGTAGACAAAGGTGAATTACACAGTCATTTTGCCAATTATAGTTTTAAATCCAATGTAGCGGCGAGCCTTTTACTGTTTACCGAACACAGTTTCAGACTCTACTACTACTAAAAATTTCTGGACTGAAAAATCCGCAAACCTAATGCACGGCAGTCGATTTCGCTATGTTACCGTGGCAGTCATATGTAAATAACTCAAAAAGTGATTTGAAAATTGTTAAACAAAATACTGGTTATGATATACAGGTGTGCAACCCTTCAAGGCGATACAGGAATGATAATATGCTATCATTATCGTAATGCCTCTTACAGTAAGGGTTAACATAAGACGTCTAATGTTAATTTGCATATCTCATTGAAACAGCGCATTATACAAGTTATTTTATTCTTCGAGACTTCGCGGCAGGCAACAGATTATCGTTTACAAATATGGCATTCATGGCTACGAAAACTGGTCATGAGAATTAGTCTCGCATTGAAGATATAGGCGCGAGATTATGCATGTGTGTATTATGCAGATCTTGTGTCAAGTTCATTTGCGTGGGGCTTAAAATATCTTGTATTAAAAAATAATCTTTATTACGTCTCCTGTTTTGCTAAGGTCAGAAGTGGAATTAAAATATTTCCACTTCTGACCTTAGCAAAACAGGAGACGTAATAATTAATTAATTTACCTTTTTCTGAGAGTTAAACTCGGAGTTTCGAACTATGTAAGTCACCACTACTGAACCTGACTACAGTTAAACCTAGGATCAGTGAAAAATGCGGGTGGGATGGTTCCAACAAAATGTTCCATACCCATATTATATGTAATCAAAACAGAGGCCATTGCAGATTACGCGAGACAGCGCTAGTATTTAAAAAACCTAAATTTAGGCTTGACACGGGAATCAAACTCATACAATTAGTTTATTTTTTAAGTCACAAGCGTCCTATCGCGACTTTACGAATATACCTATACCTACACATAACGGACGCACAGACCTGGAACTATTTATGTAGCACCCAATATTTAAACGGAAGTGGTCGTACACTGACACTGAACTATATCATAAAACGTATATTAATCATTGTAATAATTATAATGTATTTGTACCGTACTTATGTTTTAGTATTCTTATATGAATGTCAGTCCTTGCAGATTAATCAATTGCGATTTGTATTTCTAGTTTCACTGTCAGAGTTCCAGTATCCTACTCTATTATCATATATCAACCACATGGCTACTCCGTCTATATAATAGACATACTCAGGCTACACAGGACAAATAGGCTATATATTCACTGACAGATTAAGAGAGTGTATACACCCAGATTTCTACTACTTTTAAGGCCCAGCGTCGCCGTTTCAATCTTATAGTTTCTTATCTGACTCTGTAAGCTACTAAAACTAAAACACTTTACTCAAGTGTTTTAATTTTTTGCTGTCAAGATGTTTTTTTAACACAGATTTAGTATAAGGTTCAACTCTGATACTGAATCTGTGACCTAACTCAAATCATAAGCGCAAACGTACATATGCTACATGATCAAAAGCCTATTCATAAAATAATAAAGAAATATAAAAAATATTTTTATTTTACAAAGTATAATTAAGTTTAAAACGGCGAGTCCTTAAATTCCGCAGTTTTCTTAGAGGCTTAACTTTTCCGAGCCGTTGGTTTCTGGCGACTAATAATTATTGACTTAGTAGACACAAGTACTTTTACTCTAGATATATATTGAACATCAAATCAGCTTGCTTTATGAAGTTCCAATATTATTAGTAAGTATTTTCTTCTTGACTTTTTTCACGTTGACCCACGCCTGTAAATCTGACAGAGAGACAGAGATGTTTTACACCCACATTTCGTTAAATATATTTTAGGTACCATATATTACAGCGAGCCTATTGCTATCGGACACATTTCCAGATTCCGTGCTGCTTCTGAGTATATATACTAATAGTAAAATCCAGTAATATTGTTACCTGGAAATTGAAACTGTGACTACAAAACATTACTCAAACATACACCGTATTGACCAATGACACATTGTTTCAATTGCGTAAGTATCTTCTTAATACAAATTCTTCGGCTGTTTTTGTTGCAATTGTCAAATGTGATTGCCGCGTACTAGGAGAAGATCTTGCTGTCCCTACTTCAGTAGGGAGACAGCAAGATCTTCGCTTCAACCTAAGACACTACACGCCATGCCGGTCATAGACGACCGCCACTGCTGCCACGCCGAGTACTGTGGGTCCAATCCCCACACAGGACAAAAATGTGTGTTATCCACAAAAAATTGTTCCGAGTCTGGGTTCTTTGAGTCCGTTATTTAAATGTTTGTAAAATCCCCCGCGACACAGGATTCATTCCTAGTGCGGGAGTAGTCTTTCAAAAAGAAAATAAATTAAGAATTTTCGAATGAAATTACACGCGTCACTACAAGTGGCATTAGTGTCAAACTCAGAACTGCAGAATCGATGTTCGCACGTCAAGTTGCGCCGTGGCCAGCGAACAAGATTTCGCAGTCTGTTTGGAACATCCTTCCTTTGTGTTTGAGAAACATGATACCTCGTTCCTCCACACACAATTTCGTGATATTTGTTGAATCTAGCACTGAACACTAAATACCACAACCGCAGTAACTAACTGTTCACATCCTGAGAAATACTTTGAAAATGAAACTGTAAAGCTTATATTTTACCTTTACCAGACTAGTGTTCTATTACTTTAATTGTATTTTATAAAATAATAAATGAACCACAGACAGCTCTGATATTACACCTTTGGATAAGATTTAAATTATACTAATTAAGATACGAGTCAGCGCATACGACATTATTGATAGGCATTTCTTTTTCCGCTGTTGTTATTAGGCCCTGCGTTGCAAGTGATTTTACAAACACAATTAAAGTACACCAAGACTCAGAGTAATTATTCGTGGATTAATCAAATAATGTCCCGTTTTGGGATTCAAACCCACAACAATCAGCGGGGCGACAGCGAGGAGGTCACTGCTTGCTCGCAAAGCAGCAGTCATATTGAATTTAATAACTGGGTCATAAAAAGAATGATTTGCATATTCCTATTTGCTATTTGAAGTTGATGCTGATACAATAAGCGGGTGGAATTCTTTTAATGAAAGATAACTGTCGAAATATGCCTTCTGGTGATAAACAGACAAGATCATGAAGATCAAGAATGATAAGAATTAATTATATTTACTCACAACCCAAACAATACTAATATCGTTTGGGCCGTTGAAATACTTAGGTACCTATTTTAGACTCAATTTTTAACGGCATAACAAAAAATATTGACTATCAAGCATTTTGTAAAGCGTCTATTCAATATTATGAACGTTAACCAACTTCATCCCATATTGAATTGTTTCATTACAGAATTAACTCATCTTGGGCATACATGCTAATCAGAATCAGGAGACAATCCAAGCACAAAATAGGGACGCCCGACATTCGCAGACAATTTAGTGGCTATGACCCAAAGGGTCTTGACCTTCTGACCGGTAGGCCAGACGTGACTGGGATGAACAAATCTGTTTACACATTTCGTTTACAATGATGCACATTGTACACTAGTCTTTATTTGAATACGATCTCTATCTGTCTGTATGTGTACGTGTGTATCTCTTGCACGTGACATGAAATTATCAAAAGTTTAGATTCAACTAAGTAGATAATTAAATTTAGGCTTAAGACTAAATGTAAACATCGTTACAAAGGTATGTAAAATATAGAAACAAAAAGTTTCCACAACGCAAAATTATAAGTACATACATTTATGAAACACGTTATAGAAACACAATAGCATAGCTTTGTGTGGTTGTAAAACAATTTCAGTAATTGGATAGAAGATAATAAAAGTACGAATACAAATTGTTTCTGAAAAAGGCTTTGCCAAAATGATGTCTTATTTAGATTTAAGCGTACCTATAATAATTTAACTTTATGGAGACGTGAAAAAGCGGAAAATTGTTACCAAAAGATCGTATTAAAATTAAAACGTCTCTTAAAAATTATTCTCTGGAAATAAAGTTGTGCGATCAGCATTTCAGCCAGCTTATAAGCATAAAAGGGTATTGGTCGGGTTGGGGATTCGCTTAAGTATTCTTATCACAGCACGTTAATAAAATATTCAATGAGAATCCCTTAAATTTTGAGAATGTCTTTTACATAGAAACGTAAGATGAAGGTGCGATATCAATATTATAGGCATTGGTCACAACGTAGTAATTTCTTTTCAGATCGCAAATCTTATACATGTTTTATTCACACAGTTTCCAATACGAAGTCACAAGTGGAGTGAGTGCCTCGAGCTAGCAGGTAAAATAAGTCCCTAACTTAATGCAAACAAAATTGCTTTTACCAATACCCGAAAGTAAAGCTACATATAAAACAACCTTACACAAAACTAAAGTTTAACAAAACTCATCTCGACGTGAACGAACCAAATGCAACTTTTATGAGCTAAGATTAGGTAGGCAGTCACTTAGAAAGGCATCACGGTTCCGATATAATTTAGTTACAACTTTTGTAAGAACAAGGCTTTGTCGAAGTAATTTAATAACTTAGTACTTACTTCATTAATTCTTCACTACCGTTCCTTATGTGAAGAAAAATCAACATCTTTAAATAGAAAACATAAAAGTAAACAAATCAAATCATACTTTGCCTTTACAATTTTCTATTTCGTAAGGCTTGGGGAATAAGTACGTGAAAGTCAAAGAGCAAACAATAAAAGCACAGTTTCTAAACTAACAAAAACTGTGGAAAATTCAACGTTTTTCTCGCATCAAGTACAAACGGCTGACTTTGGCAGACCGTTACTGTTTGACTGTGTGAACAGAAATTATACATAGTTTAGATGTTGACAAGGGCCTTCAAAGAACTTGTGAGGGAATTTTAATGTAGTGAATATTATATTATTTTGGTACACGGCAATTTCGGCTGTACGACGTAGCTCGCGGATTTGCCTATACATTGTAATTTCGGAAATAAATATACATACTATCACGAAAGGTAGCAATATCAAATCTAACACGTACCTTTTACACAAAAATTATTCTTAATTTATGTTAACTAACTAGATTATACCTGGCGTTTCATCCGCGTGACCTACAGTTTGCCCGCAAAGTCATTTACGTGGATCACACTAGCCACCATAATCCCGGTTCTACTGAATTAAATTCGGTACAACACAGTTTAGATTTTAAGTTCAACCCATGCTTTTAAGCTGTAAAAACTAGATCAAAATCCATTTAATGATTTTGTGTGAAGTTTGAAAAAATAGACATGGAAAAATAAAACTACAGATCTAGATGTTTGTTCTATTAAAAATCTTCAGGCAGATTAATTTACGAATAAAATTTTAATCACGGATTCTGGAAATATGCTCGGTAGACGACAATATTTTCATCATGCTCAATTTGCTACCTATCACGTAGGGTCTAAACTCGATACCTGGTGAAATGTGGGTATAATGCCACTACTTACCTCGAGGAAGTTGTGAGACTAAGTATAATTGTATGCATAATTATGTTCTACACGAACACAGCTATACTTTTCTTTTCCATACAGAACTATAATAAATAATCGTTTGAATGCAACTTTTTACCTATAAATAAATAATAGTTTAAAAAAACTAAAAAACACGCTTTATTAGAAAAAGTAAAAAACAATTTAATAATTTTAATATAAATTTAATATTTATTTTTTTATATTTTTTCTAAATTATTGTATTGTCATCGGTCCTCGATAAATGTGCAAAGTTTCAAATCAATCCGTCGGTTTGAAAGTGAAAATCACGTTCAAAGATTCCGTTACATATTATGTAGATTCATAGATACATACCAAGCTAATAAAAGCGTGTTAAAGAGTGGGTGGCGTATGTTCAAAACTTGTTTATTAATAATTATTGAAGTTATAGCAGCACTGTCGAGCGGACATACGTCTGTCCGCAAAAAATGATACATTAAAAAAAAAATACAGACTAACGTAGGGCCGCTCCACACTTGACTCGTTAATGAGTCAAGTGTCGAGCGGACATACATTTGTTCGTTTGTGTATTGTTTGCACAATGAATTTTTAATTATTTTTCCGTATTTCCCCTAGACGTTCAAGAAGTTAAAGAAATTTGTTAATATACTTAATGCTATATCTTTGTGTTATCGAGTGGACGAATGTCTTTATTTTCCAACTACTAGTACTCTTTTAATCCTGCCCAACCATCTGCTTTGATATGTGTTTTTTATTAAATCAACAAAAAAGTACCTATATATTTTGCTAAATGCATATAGTACCGTATGGGTCAAACGTGTGCACACTTCAGTTAATGTTATTTCTACCGACAATAAAGTTCAAAATGAATTCTGCAGAAATATTTAATACGTAATTACTTTCGTGACGTCAGGCATAAACAATGAAGCTCAGGTGAATAAAGGTAAAAGCGGTGCGTTTCAATATCGGTCGTCGTGCGTGTTATCGGTTAGGGCCTGGGTTGCACTTTGTATAGGTAGGTGGGCCGAGGCCTGTACGTCGTACGCTAACGAGGTTGGCTCAAACAATCAGAAGTCAAGCAGAAATTGATGGGGTGTTCCAAACGCCCGCACTGACGTAGACGCGTACCCACCCGCCTTAATTAAAAGACTTGACTCAAGCGTAATTCGCAATATCGGATCGTCTGTCTCTGTGATGTTCTCAACTCTATGGATTTCGATAAGACGGATTACACAATTTTGTTGAGTGGGAGTCCGTAGTGTAAATAATTATTTATCACCCCGCAGTAACTTTATTGGTGACATTAGAAAGACAACGTTGCCAACGATTTATATTTGATATCAAATATAATTTTGTAATATAATAAAAACGTATTACGCGATAAAATTGGAGTGATTTGTAAGCTGATAGCAATTTATTTCATCAAAATATTGTAAACGGCTTTTCGAATAAATCGGAAATTAGTGATCTAATTTGCGAAGCTCTTTTATAAGGATTCAATCAATTCGTAACATGTGGATTAATATATCTCGTGTTGATTTAAGTAATTATGTAATGCCGTACATGTTATGTGGATAATTGAGGAGTTATTGTTCGATACGTTTATATTCGAGAGCGAGGTAATTAACAGGGAAATCTATTGAGAGGCAAACGTCCTAATAGGCAAGCTCTATCAAGCGACAATGGCTCTCTCGCAAGCCGGCTGTCGCGCGTCAACCACCTTCATACATTACATAGTATACAATACATATTGTTAACGTACCAATTGTATTCTAAATATGTTATTGGTATGTTCATTAAATAACTCTTCATATAACAATGTCAACATGTTCCTTTTAGGGTGGAGTAGAGACTGCTCAGTGGTCGCTAGTATAAGAACAATATTTAAAGCATATGCGAGTAAGGGTCTGCTTTAGACGTTTTGTGCATGTATGTACATTTATAGACTCACACCTGTTTCTCGGAGGGATAGGCAGTGACTTCCTACTTACTATGATTCATGCATCTCTCAGGCCATGAGGCCACAGCATTTAAGATAATTGTAATCAGAGTGAATGTTCATTCTCATCACATTAATTATCTAATCTCTATGCATATATATGATCGTAACATTACCATAATTATTATTATACATTTTAACATGTATTAAAAAACATCCTTTATTTCATAACTGTTGGCTTTTAATTTGGCCTTGCCTCTACACATTTTTAAACAGCCTGATTACAAACTATATAATCAACCTCTGGTTACGTTTGATAATTCGGGAATAACATAATCAGTTTGTGACAGATTCTAGAACATGAATATAGTAATTACATTCTTTAGTGTAATTAACGGGAGCGGTCTGTTGTGGCCGGGATGTATGGCATAGTTTCGGTATCTCGAGTCAATCAATATTGTTGATGACATAATCGTTATGTCAATTTCCATGAACAATGAGCTATTACAGTATTGTCACACGATGTGGCTATTCGTCCTCGATTCACCCAGCTTCACATGTGTAAGAGGCTTTATGCAGCGTCGTGTGCTGTTTAGTTTATACAATGTACTTGCAGCTTTCGTACTGCCATAATTACTTTGATTATATTTATCATCTACACTACTCTCATCTATGTTTAATTAGAAACCAAAGATTTTCAGAATGTTACAATAACATAAAACTAAAGTCTAATTTAACTTAAGTTTAATTTTGAGAAGGCTTTCGCTCTTGGAATAATTCCTGTGTCGCGGGGGATTTTAAAGGGGAAAGAAATCCCAGAATTGGAACAACTATTATAGTCCCATGTAAAATTAAAATCCCTATAATCGATGATGTCTTCTCAATAATAAATTAGTCCCATTGAGTCTTTTACTTGTAATACTAATTACCTTTATAAATCTTTGCCAATTTACTACTGTATAAAATATGTCTAATTATTTTAATTCTAACACAATGTTTTTGTCATGTTATCTCGATTGTTCAAGCACAAGAACTAAATACTATAAGTTGTTTAATAATATAGACAAGTCTTGCTGAAGTATGTAAGCTATGTGCCTAAGTTCAGTGCACAGAAATGGACAAGGAATCGAGATGCACTCGACAGGAAAGCTCGAATCTACAGTCGAATCAACAATAAGATTCGGAGAACTTTACAAGAATATTTGTAATACAATCTATGTTTCTAACAACTTCTCTCTTATAAGGAGTCTTCTGTATTTGTAGTTAAATGAAATGGCGAGAGTTATTAATAGCTTGTAATAACTATAATCACGAGATAACGGTGCGTCTATCAGTAATTAAGGATATTATGTTCACCTCATCGTCAATCACGTTGATGCCGCGAACGTATTTTATTAAGGCTTATGTTTAACTTATCACCAAATATAACAGTAAAAAATAGTAAATGATGACCAAATTGCACAGCAAAATATATTTAAAGAGATTAAAAGAAGTCGACGGAGCCCCGCGACGCGGGGCTGCTATTTTTGGGTGGGTTTAAGAAGGAACCTAACATAACCTAACCCTTCCGAGACGGAATGCAGTGATTTGAGGCGTATAGATGCTCGTTGTGATATATTTTAGTAACCATATTTTGCTGCGCAATTACTATTTTTGGTGGTCATTATATTTAATCCCTTTTATTAATCTAGTATTATTATATTACAGTTTAGTCCTGTGCTTTCTTAGCTTAAAAAGATCGATACGTTTTAATATATTATAACTTCAAGTTCAGGTTGGAGGCTCGCCTTGCTTGCCACTGCGCCTAGTGCTGTGGGCTTAATCCCTACACAAATAAAATTACCTGGTCTACAAATAGATGTTCCGAATCTAGTTTATTCTTTGTGCTCGTTGTTTGAATGTTTGTAAACTCTACGCGACATAGACATTATTCCTGAAAGTTCTTTTTATTATATTTTATTAAATAATGTATACAAAATACATGTGTTCTTTCCGATGGCTAATCAATTGTCTAGTGATTGTTTTGTTGCCTACTTAGATTACTGGCGTTTGATAAAAAAGCGTGAACGTATACGTGTTATTGCAATTTTCTGTGGGAGGTCTGCAATCATACTCGATGACCTGCTGATGTAAGTCTCCTTTAGGAATATACAGTCTTGATCCTATGTTATATAATTTTTATGCTCTTTTTATTCATACAATTTAATAAGGCGATTTATAATCGCCTTAAAATTGCGATTGTTGTCAAAGATTATATTATTAGTTTTAGTAAAATGGATTTGACGAAAATTGTTAAGTCCGCGCTTAAGTTGAGAAAAGCCGCAGGGAAGTTAAGCTGAAAAGTACGGCTTACCTTTATAGTAAATTCCACGTTGTCCAATCTGTAACAAAAACAATACGTAACGTCAGTGAAAGCCAACGTGACCCAAAAGCTAATGGCGAACAAAGATATAAGACAAGCAATATACTTATCATGTCGTAAAAGTGAGTAGGTAACAGTTTATTGACCCTAAAGGCGTGTTATCGTTACATTTGCATAAGGCCAGGCATACACACGACCTCTTGCTCCTACTAACCCTCCGTTTTTACGAGCAGGATATGCCTACATGGTCTAGGTATACCCACCCTTGCCAGCGATATATATTTTTCTCGTTCATATCGCAGCATCGCCTTAATTTACAACTTTAGATATGAATTAAGACGTTATTGGCGCAAGCTCCACTTTGGTGGTTAAATACCGCACAAAAGACATTTTACAAGTTCAGTAACTCAATAAACGAGACAAAATTGTGTTTGAGTTTTATTTTTAAGGAATTCTAAACGCGCTCCGTCCTAACAATAATCCTTGTTTGAATGCTAATTAATTCGAATTAATTTCACACTTTGAAAAAGGTATAATTCCGTCGACAATGGTGAATTACTTTCCGGCGAATTTTTTCGTGATTGTGAACGAACCCGCTATTATGTTACCTTCTTATCTTTAAATACTTTACGAAATTATGACTCAAGTCCTTTTTTATATGTAGCTTCTTTACATCAAGTAAAACACGACAAGTCCTGTTTAACGCTTAAGTACCGTAAAAATTTTCACTTGATTGCATTCAGAAGTAGAATTCGTACTTCGCAAGTCCGTACTTACTCACTAAAGTTGCCTCACAGTGGAGTGAATTTTACGCAAACAGAATTTTGAGCAGCATGCTAATTTACAAGATATCGTATTCGCATTAACAATACAACTAAATTACGAAGCAGAAAATATAATAACTTGTTATAATTTGAAATTAAATACGGGTAATTATGCTGTGTAGGTATACATATTTAGCGAAAGCTTATGATTATGGTAATTAATGTTTTCTTTTAAGATCATGTACAGATGTGGAATGTAATAGCGTATTGAAATGCGAAGTTTGCCCAGTGAAGACGGCGGAGTTTGCACCGGGTGCAGGCATTATTCAGATGTTTGATTGCCCGTAACTGATGTCTTAGATGACGACGTATAATGCTAACTCACTAAAGGTAGATGGCACTAGTGGCTGTGTTAAATTCATTTTGACAGTAACAATAGTTATTGTTAAAAAGAATTTTAAATTAACAATAACCATTAATTATTATCAATAACTTATTAATCTATCTACTGCACCATCATAACAACTTTATAGTGCAATTTCATATTCACTTTATTGTTTTTTATTACCTCGAAACGAGAGACTTATCAGTTTCTTATAAACCTAAGATCTATTTCACAATTTAATTTATTTGTTGGATAGATCTAATTAGACAGTTTTAAGTTAGATTTTTATTGATATCATTATCTTTATTAGAACAACTAGATTCCCACAGAGTGTCACCAACTAAAGACATATCAATTATTTGCAACTAAAACCGTGTTTTGTCATTCACAACGAATGGATAAGGGTGACTAAGAAACTGTAAAAATGAACCTAATCGAAGCTGACCGGTAGTGTTACTGTTTCTTGTGACATTATTTTGACAATAATAATTGTTGTAATGAGTTGGATACTCATAAACTACCTTATTCGAAGATTTGCTAACTCGAGCGAACCTACGAGTCAACGGATCTTTTAAAATATTAATTGTTGGAATGCCAGACATAATTAAAAACTGTGAAAATTAGGTAAGCAGCAAAAACAAGAATTACGCTGCGGTCATGGGGTCCAAGTGCTAGGTCTATTTATAGAGACCTAGCTAAGCGGTTCATCGATGGTTCGCGTGACCAGATTAATATCTTTTATTATCTTTTTATCTTTATCTGGTATTATCTTTTCACAAAGAATAAGTATTGTCATTTAACGTGGCAATGCTGCCAGTCTTCTAGGCACGTTACCAATTGACGACGATGCGGAGGAATATTATGACGCTTTTTAATTTTGAAGTTTTATTTTTGTCTTTATTTTATATTTATTGTAAATAATTTGTGTATATATTTTGGTGTTCTTAGATAAGTAGATTGGACCTCTATGTAATAAATGTTAATAAGAATAATTTTATAATAAATCGGGTTTGAAATGTCGTTTAATATAACAGTGCATATTCATGTAATTTCCATTTCAAAGATAACATACATATAATTCATCTTTATTATCGTTACGTATTGCATGCTACATGTTGTTGCAACTCTGTCACTATTAATATCGACGAACTGTAAACTGTATTTACAATTCCCAGCTAAATTTTCAATTCGCTAAACACAGAGCAGCAGTCAATCTAGAATCCCTGGAGATATGCTACGATGCAACTTAGTCTCAACCAAAGCTTATACACTGCTAAGTTCATCCTAAATTGTTAGTATCGATTTACATATTTTATAAGTACCGAACTTCGCTGAAAGCTTTCGATGTCTCTCAAACTCTTTAATCTAGTGCTTGATGAGACAAAGGCCTTAAATTTAATATTGTTATTGAACCGTTTTTGGCTTTTCAAATCCGTGGTCACTTAAAAACTTTTGTGAGTGGGTAACTGTATTGTTGGACTTGTTATTGTTCTATTATAATATCTCTGGCTTTCATTGAATAAATATGTGTTATTTGATATGGTAGCTCAGAATCTATTTATTATCATTACCCCAGGCTTAGCGTGCTAGCGTTGATTTTCAATCTAACTCGATGTGGCTAATTACGGGCATCAACACGTCGCGTAGTAATTGCTGTCTGACCTTCGCAATGTGCCTACTGTGAAGAGCGAATGTTGATAAACCGAGCAGGTCACGATTTATATTATCAAACATCGATTACTTTATCATCATCACAGCTTAAATAATGAACTACGTTATATTGTGTTCCCATATTTACTTTGACATGTGGCTATTTATATTGACTAGGGCTTGTCTCAACAAATATTTGGCAGTGGTATTTAGTAAATTTATTCTTTGTCAGTAACAAATGCGTATCAAATAACTGTGTCGACGACCATTTTCATAACATTAAGGATTATTCATCTCATTTCACAGAAAGCTAGCTGTCATCAAATCCAAGTTTGAAATTCATTATGAATTTCATTGTAACGTTACCAAATAACATACATGCCAGAAGCTTAATAAGCGTAACGTTGAACGCCGCGGACAAGGGCATAAATATCAAAAAGAAAATTTGCAATAATAAAATGTAAAACAATTTCCAGCGATGGAAAGCGGATGTTTGAAATAAACAGGGCTAACATTCATCAAGACTTTTGTAAATGATTTT
This sequence comes from Catocala sponsa, assembly GCA_963564715.1. Taxonomy (NCBI): domain Eukaryota; kingdom Metazoa; phylum Arthropoda; class Insecta; order Lepidoptera; family Erebidae; genus Catocala; species Catocala sponsa. The sequence continues at coordinate 14,430,996 of OY751334.1, read as the reverse complement.
TAAGGCAGGCACAACGACTGAATGGCTAATGAGGCTCCGCATTGGGCTCTTTGTTTCAGCATATTCATTACCTGCTTCCATCGCCGTTTGCTTACAAAAAAGTATTCATTGTTTTCCGCCCACCCTCTGGAGAGTAAACAAACAATATCTCTAACAATTTTGGGGTCAAGCGATTTCGTCCGGTGAATATTCAGAAGATAATTAGAAGAGAAAACAAGCTTAATTAGTACAAATCGCGTTGCGAGAAATTACTGCGAGGAGCTTATACTAAATGTTATGATGAAATGAAATCAAGGAGTTTGAGAGACCCTCCCATCCGTAGGCAAAATCCTTAAGCGAGATTTAAACTAAGCATGTGAGTTCGTACAAAACAGACTACGAAGTATATAAAGTGAAGTGATGTGTTTAAATGAAACTTGGTAACAGAGTATAAACTGAAGACTTTAGATCTAGCAGCTACGAATCAAGTTGTACTTAGTTACAGCAAGTTAGTGCTGAGGCTTATGGCTGTGCTCAACTGATTTAATAGTTTACAATCGCTATGAATAATGCAGTTTTGATAACTCGGTTGTATATATACATATATATTATAAAACTGTGGTGTACGTAGTTGTGTTTAAACATTGATAGTGTTTAAAACATCTAATTAGGATAAACAACTATTAAGAGGAGTTGTGTTAATCTAAAACAACGGTGGTTAGATTTATTTCTCTTTCGGTCAGTCAGTGTTTGTCTGGAATTATACACCATGTAATAGATTTTAGTGCAGTTGTCATATTTTAGCAGTCTCGAGTACAATTTAGAATTTAATGGTTGGTTGACGATGCCACGGTTAATAATAATATGTGATATTAATCATGCAACAACGTACTGCATGCGAGAAAGACGCGGGCAAAAGCTATTAGTATGAATTCATCAGTATCAATATTTATCTAAGAAACTTTATCAGCCGAACTAATATTGTAATAACAATTACAATTTTTTGTTTATCAAGCTGTATTAACAAAAATATAAGCCATTTTATACTTAAACCAAGTATTTATCAAATAACTAGAGCCATGATCATTTGCCGTAAACATTTTCCTTTAAAATTTCGACACTACCGAATCTCGAAGCAGCCAGCAAATATAGTGCGGCTAAAGGGAATTTTTCGATATATAAAGCACCTTGGCGCGAGTTTGTGGATGGGGTAAGTGTTGTCGGGTAAATCCGATCAAATATGGATAGGGAAATTCTAGCGGCAACCAGTTTCCGCCCGTGCAGCCTTTTGCATCGAAAAGTGACGCATCATTGGTTAGTGTTGTGTGGTACGCTAGCTCTGCCCTCTTCATATTTTATATCCGACTGAGGTGTACCGTGCACACCGTGCACAGTACACTGGAAAAGCAAAGTCAGTTCAAAGCTAAAACAAAAACGTAGTACGCGTATGGACTACGCTCGGAGTACAAATTTCGATGATAATTTATAAGCTTACTGTGTCATGTTCATTATCTTTATGCCAAACTGTTAGTTTCAATTTACAAAAAGCTTTCCAGCTTTTCGTTTTCCCGTTGTATACATATTAAATTCTCTTTATTGCGAAAACATGACGCGACTAGGCGTAGTGTCATGTAACAAGCTACGTACTCATAAAAAACACGTTAACAAAAAATATGTTAGCTGAACACCAGTTAAAATAATGTTGAAGTTTTCAGTATAAAACAAATCATAAAATTCAAAAGCTTTTGTTTTTTTTTTATGTAGTTACTTTGGTTTAGGTTTGACAATTTATTCTTCGAATATAATAAATTTGAAAGTTTATGCAGATGTTTGGACGTTTAGTTTTTTACTCAATTACTCATAAGCCATGAAACTTGGCATATAGGTAGACCATGTCTTGAATTTACACAGGATACTTTTTAAAACGGTATGCGTTAATAAAGGGAAGAGTAAGGGGAAGACCAAGGAAAAGTTACATAGATCAGGTGAAGGAAAAAGCGAAAATCATGTCGCACCAAGAGGTCGAAGTAATGGCACACAGTCAAAGCTGGGGCCAGTAACTTTCTAGAAGAGCTCCATATACGACGGAATATTATCTATCCTTATCTATCTTCTGCTTTCATCTTCATTACATTATATAGCACTAGTACCTTTTTCTATTACTGGTTGCTTAAACTTTTTGTAATTAAGATGAGAAGTTTAGTTATCCATCTCTTGATAGATACTCGTCCTTTTTCCTTTTTTTCTTAAAGTATTTTAATGCCATTATTCATTATTCAGAATAAATAATACACATTTGTGGCCAGTTGTTTCTTTTTATTTTTCAATACCTTTCTGATTTAATGTTTATGTTTCGCAGCCTAAAAAACTAAATTAGCTATCCACAACCATAATCTACTTTCTTATATTATTTAATTTGCCTCTGTTTTTAACTTGACCTTTGCTTTGGCTGAAAACGGTCGGATCGATCATCAAATAAGCTAAAAACGATATCCATAATAACAGCACTGAATCCTAACTAAATCCGCATAATCGCCACCATAATCACCGCCATAATCACCGCTTTATTCCCATTTCGAACGGAGCTCTAAAAATGAAAAAAATAATATAGTCCATTTGAGCGGCGTGCACGTCCCAGCAGTACAGGATGGGTCATCTAATATTGATGGTGTACGTTAGAGTTGTGGGGACGCGTGGCAGAGCTCGCCTCTTGACCGTAAACCATCGTACACCGAGCTCCGACGCTACGCGGCGTTCGTGGTACGATCGCGTGGCGCGCGGCGCGGGCGACCCGGTTAATGTGAAGCCAACACTGCAACCATGCCTCATCCCAAATGACCGGCCCGCAAAATGTTTAATTTAAATTTGGAATTAAAATTATCAATTGTTGTTTAATCAATGTTTTTATGTTAAATATAATGGATATATTTCGAGGTCGAATAAAAATAAAATAAGGTTGAATATTAATCGATTCCATGTTCATAGAATCACATTTTATTTTTTACTATTTTCATTATTCAACCGACTTCAAAGAAGGAAAATACTTTAAACTATGCTTTACATTAGATATCAAAGAACCTAAAAAATAAAATACTTTATTCTGTGATGTAAACAACGAAATATGGCAGGTAGGTTATGGGTAAAACTGTGATAGTAGACGGTGTTTGTGAGCACGCTTGGATTACTGGTAATGGCAGATTTAAGTGCCAATAAATTTAATATACCTTACCCACGGTTATAAATCTAACTTTGCATTTACGAGTGGCGCAACTTGAGCAAATATAGTGAATGAACTATAAATATGCAAATTCGTTTCAATTTCTTTACGAGAAACTTTGCCACAGAAAAATGAATAAAGGTAAACTGAAATCCAAGAAATTTCTTCGGATATTTTAAATACAGTTTACAAAGACAGATTCATTCTAATATTGTAAAAACAAATGTTTTAGAGATGCAAACTGAACGCTGTGCGTAAATTAAAGCTTAGCTCATCCCGTGTTCCGAGTATACCTACTCGAAAACAAATATAGTAAATGTGCGTTAACTTGTTCGTACGTAATACAAATTTACGACTTATTACAGCTGGGAATTGAACGTTGTCATTCGGATGAAATGCTATCAGGAGCCATGTCGCGTTATTGATACACACGTCCCCGCCAATGTTTGAACATAACTTTTTTAGATATATTAGAATGTTGTGTCGGTTTTGTTCAAACCTACCCTTCCATTCTTTCGTATGGATTAGTTCATTTTGTCCGTAGTACTTTTGACATGATGCGAAATATTATTGTATCATGTTGAAATGAATTCAAATTTCAGAACCGTAATTATAACTACCTAAATATATTTTTTTATTTTTTTTTATAGTGACACGTCAAAGTGATTGTAACGGAAATGATCGAAAGCCCAATTACAGTCCAGAGACAGTGACGACGAGGAGAAGATAGATGTCTTCTAGCCGTCGTCAGTGTGAAGCCGGTCTGACTAGATGCTTCTTTACACTACGTTTGAAGGACCCAATGTCGTAGAAGGGAGGGAACACATGTGCCGGAAGACCATTCCAAAGTTGTAAGGTACGGCATAAGAAGGAATTGCCGAACCTTTTGGTGCGAGACGGGATTGTGCTAACCGTCCATCCGTGGTTACGAAGACTGGCACGTGTGGTTCTCAAAAGGAAGGGGGAAGGTGGGATGAGGCCAAATAACTCTTCGGAGCATTCGCCATGATAGAGGCGATAGAATACGCTAAGGGACGCAATGTCTCTACGAAGTGTTTATTTAATTTGAATTAATGTACATCCTAGATTATCATATTTAGTTTCTCGACCTTATCGTTCCCGAGGCGACTAAACAAACCTAAGAGCTTGTTTACATTACGTAATTATATAATTAACTTTCAAATCTGTTTTGTCCTAAATCTGTTTTAAGTTACTTTGTATATTTTGTTTTGTTATTGTGAATATAGCTCGGTTTTACTCCCGAATGAACATTATTTTCCGAGTAGCACATTCGTTATAAATAAAGCATTAGTAGCGGTAATTGTTAGAGGGAACGTACCTCTAACTGTTACAACTACCACTAAGTAAAGCCCTCAGGTAATAACGTGTCAGGTTTAATGGCCGCTATAATGAATAAGCAGTGTTAGCAGGTAGTCACTGGCCACGAATATTGCCCATCTTTTTGTGAATTACAGAGCTTGATGACCAGCAAGTATTATGTGGTGTAGTATAATTACTTTATAATTCATCTACAGAAGATTTAAATTAAGAAACTTTATCTGCTCGCTTTGCCTTACTGTGCTTGTATTTTACTTTTAGATTTTAAGGTTTTCATCAATTTATTCTAAATGTTATTTAAATAACATATGTGTAAAGTTACCTTCAGATTGCAACAGCAACTGTATTTGATAAATGGAACATGTTTATGAGGTCGCAAGCCAAAAAGAAAACAAAATAGAGCGTACTGTAATTTAAAAAATACGAACACGTTTATCATATTTTTTTTCAAAATTTATCTCCCGCGCGTTTTTCGATGTATGAGAGAGCCGTGAAATATTCGTAGCACGGCGAATCCAAGTGAAAAATTAAACAATAACAGCGAAAAAATCGTTAACACTATTAAATATGTTGGTATCGGAGCCAGAATTATGTTCTCGCACTGCCGTTTTTAATGCATATTACACGAGCAAATTAAGAAGACCATGTAATGTTTATAATTATATGTAAATAAATTCACGTTTAGCTACGGAATACGTGCCTACGTCAAAACTGAGATGTGGGTCGTCTTTACGTCTCAACGTATTAGCAAGCTACAAAATGGATTAAGTCCCCTCTTGAGAGGGATTTAATTAATAGGAAATTAGAATATGTCCGTACATGGATACAAAAAATAACTTATTTCCATATCTCTTTTAACACATTTGGAATACGAACATGAAAGGTTTATTTAATTATGTTGACGTTTAGCGAAATACCCTTATTGCGGTTGCAAATTTATAACCACCATATTGTAAAATTAGTACTGCTTAAAACAGTAAGTACATATTACAGTTATAATAAATTATGATTAGATTAACAAAGTGTTCGGACTTGAAACAGTGTTACATTGTGAGCTATTTCAACGGACTGCTGCAGGAAACAATGAACCAAACATTGATTCAAACTTTGTTTTCGTTTAAGTAGCAACACTCCTAGCTACGGCTTGGGTCGGGTTTCTAAGTAGATTGCATGACGCTGCAATAACATGTAATATGTATCGTGCCGTATGCCAAAATAAAATATTACATTTTCATATTTGGGAGCGACAAGGCAAGTCACCGCTGACGCTTTGGTTTTGTAGTTTCTTTTTGTTGGTTTTCTTGTGGTTTATGAAAGAAGAATTTTAAATGAAGAAAGTACAAGGGTATTGTAATTCAATTAATGTTATTAGGTGTAAAAGCAATTAGTTGTTATTATTTTCATTTACCATTAAACACCCCTGACCGAATTATGATAACAATATATCTTTATCCCGTCAAGTGTCGAGCGGACATACGCTGTCCGCAAAAATGAGTCATCAAAATTAAAAAAAAAAAAAACTACTAATGTATGTCCGCTGCACACTTGACTCGTTAATGAGTCAAGTGTCGAGCGCACATACATTTGTCCGTTTGTGTATTGTTTGCACAATGAATTTTTAATGATTTTTTATGTATTTCCACTCGACATTCAAGAAGTTATTATATACCTCAATTCAAATAGCGTCTATAAATTATGTTAATAATAATTTATCATAATCTGATACATTGTTATTATATATAAAACAAACAAAATATTAAATTGATCTAATTATTATTATTTTTTAAATAATTAAAAAATATGTAAAATGAACTCTGTCAGGTTGTTTGTACTCCATCGTTAAGTCTACAACGTTTTTGCTGAACTTTGGTATTCTGATTTTGAAATCTGAAGGAATATAATATAATCTATTCAATATCTCAAATGAAGTCACAATATTTGACATGAGATAAAAATTAAGAAATTGAAACATAAATTGACGGTATGAAAGTTTTATTTACGAATAAGAGAATTAACTAAGCGAAGCGAGGCACTCTCTCGATTGCCAATTGGCTAGATAGCCAATCGGTTGTTATGACTTGTATACAACTGCGAAGTTCAGGCCAGAGTGCGCCGCACTTACGTATATGTACAACTACAGGTAGACCAGATACTGAGGTACTTCGTGTTTGTCATAAATTGACACTATTACAGTGAATCTATTCCCAGTGGATAGTACATACAGTATTTAGTACTAGCCACAATATTAGTTGGTAATATTAAAAATATAGGTAAGTGCTTATGTTCGTGTCCTGTAATAGTTTCGGCATGTGCCACGATCATAAGCACTTACTTTTATTTATTCATGACATGAATCTCAAGAAATAAACTAGTAATACTCCGTATTACGTACATGTAATTGTTTCTTTTTAATGTTTATTTTATTTTATAACTGTTTATAACTCCGACTGCAATTACTATTGTCTTCCCTTTGTCTCATTTCACTAAGAAACAAACAAGCTATTCTTAAAAGCTGATTTCCTTGTAAGACTAAAGAACCGTGTAAAAGCTGTTATCGGGGTCGCATCCAAATGAGATATTCGAAATGTCACGAATACGCTGGTGTACGCTATGGAACCCTCGTGTCCTGCAAACCGACCTGCCCGTAACTTGATTATCTAGTTTGAGGTGGACGAGCTACGGCTCGCTGGAACCGCCATCCTTTAATATCTAATAATCTATAATTGTAATTTACTTTACTATTATTACTACGAGGTAATGATTATAGTGTGAAGTACTTTATCGACAACCTAATATCAAAAACGTATCAACAAAATGTAAGGGGAAAATTATGAAGTGTCTAAAACTGATTACGATGTATATGATAATACTGCTACAAACATAACTAAGTCGGCGGAACTTCTACATAATATGTTCGGCTCACCCAAACGGCTAAATCACCCAGGTTTGTTCGAGCTTCGTTCGGCTTTTAGCGCTTAACGCATCTTAAGCGGATCGGATTTTTGGTAGATTCCTAGACCGACTGGGCCAATTAATACCAAACCGAATGCGTGTATACGGGCAATCAGTTTAGTTGAAAAACTTTACATATTCGACTCCATCACTTGGTTATGCTGATCCCACTACATCATATAAACAAAGCTAAAAGATGTAAAGCATGTTTTCATTTTTTATATATTTGTGTGAGACGTGTGATTCGTGCCATTAGCAAGAACTTTATAAAGCTTAAAACAAACAGAGATCTTTAGATACAAATGCTATTGTACTTTTATTTATTTTTCCATTACGTTATCCTAAATCCTACTTCATACGGCGAAGACACGTGCCACGTATAATTTTTACCTAAGTATATATTTATATTAGCCGGTAAAGTAAAAGTAAATGTTGCCATAATAAGTTTTATTATCTCCATTATTATGTTTGCTAAAGTAGAAAATAAGTTTGTTCGAGATAAAGTTTAAATATGTAATTAATCATTTTTGACACTTTGTGGGGGAAGTTGATACAAACAACGGCGGAATAAATTATCGTAATGTTTTAGTTAATTCCTATGCGAATTTTTTTATCGAATCAGATGAATAAAGCAACATTACAAGTTATGTTGATCCTTAACTAATCATGTGGTTGCATCTTGTAAACATCATTTTTAGTTATGTGAGCTGTGTTAGTATGTGAGCTGTGTTAGTAGGTGCGTAGATTTGTGTTGGCTTATCTAGTGCATCTTTAGTTCATCGCTTGAAACAGATGTCGTATGTCGCAGCGCACTCATTCAATAATCTGATTCAATTCCGAGTGAAGGTACAGTTTCATGCTTACTGACGTCTTATTTAATATTCCATTTCTGTGTTCATTCATCTATAAACTTGTATTTTGTGTAAATACTGATTCAAGAGTCTCATCATGTTAAATATGCTACTTAAAATTTATGTAATGATATAAGATACAAATGACGTCATAAGAATTTACTTCGTTTTTTAACTGGCAATGAAACTGAAAATGTGTGTCTGTTTCAATTTAATCTAAAGATATAATTACTGTATTTTAAACAGATATATTCTGGTTAACAATCAGCAGCTCTAATTAATATATACCTAAAGAAAATATAAATCCATTATTGAATTTCATTGGAAATCGATCAATGAAATTAATAGAAAATTTAATTGGCGAAAAATCCCATAACGTAATTTGTATAATTAAAAAAGATGACGTTCTGGTCTATATCGAAATAAACACAAAATTAAAATGTCTTGTCTCTAGAGTTAAAGGCATTGAAAGGTAATTATTTTACAAGTTACAACCAATTTTCACCAGCTCTGCTTTAGGACCCTCGTAAGGCAGCGAGTCTTTTGTCATCTACTGATAATCTTTCCAAAATCCGTGCTGCTGGTGAGAATTTCCTTACAAAACCTCAGTATCGAACCCGAGAGCTAACAAACGCACGGTAACTAAAGCCCAAACTTATTAGACGGTACAAATCTGTACATCAGATTTCTGCAATAATTACCTCTAAGTACCCACTTAAATTTAAATATAGTTAATAATAATCTGTATCGAACTATAATACAATTATAAAAGCAAAATCACTTAGACTGCTTTTAAAATAATTAAGAACATAACTGAAAGTATAAAATATGTTGTTTTAGTTTCCAGTGCACTAAATAAGCACGTTGGCATTGCTCGGTGTTTGCCACTAATGGTCTAGTGGGTACGTGACGTAGCTCCAGCAGCGAGATAATGTACTACAACCACGAAAATGTGGGTGAAAATCTCTTAAAAACGACACACTACTTTTATTGTGTGAACAAATGCAAACTATGACGTCAGAAAATGTTGTAACGATGCTAAAAATACCTTTACTACTAGAACTAGTAATTACATCAAGCATAGAGATCCTTTGTACACCTCCTCACTATGAGCTTTTCTGGAATTTGGTTTATCTACTGGTATTCCAACAGTACATATACATACATATGTACCTATATGGCAGATATAAAATCATGCAATCACAAAAATTCTCGTAATATAAACTATTCAAATTAGAGATCTGATTTAGTGTCGTAAATATCATGAATGGCATTCTCCTAAATTAAAATAAACGTCAAATGTGATTTCTAAATTAAATTATGTTCACTTTAATTGCATTTTAGTTCACGTTTGACGTTTATTACACTAGATCGGGACTATATTTCGAACAGATTTTATTACAAGACAATGCTCTCAGAAAAACATGCCTATTACAATTACATACACAGCAAAATTCCCAAATATATCATCATAATTTTATCGCACATTTATAATATCTATATATTAATACGTGAAGCAAAAACTTTGTACCCCTTTTACCGAAAATTGCGCGGACGGAGGAGTATGAAATTTGGCACAGTTAAAGTTTATATGGAAAAGGAGTGGCGAAACCTAATATTTTTATAAAATATGCATTAGAAATACATTAAATTAATGAAAAAAACACTACACGCACTCAACCATGAACTTGCCACACGCAATCGAATCGCGTTTGTAGTATTTCGGCATGGTTCGGTCGATGTCGTACAATTCTTTGTAACTATGGTTACATACTTTAAGTATCTATTGCAATTTCGCGGTATATATAAATAATAATCAATCTTAAAATTTAAATCAATTATTGTCGAATGTCGACCACTTGGCTACCGCTATTTTAAATACTTTACCTATTCCTAATTCAGATTATTATTTATAAAATATAATAAAAGGTAACCTAAATATAAAAACGACTGCAATAGGTATCTTGTTTGGTTTATGGTCTCTATAATTGCAAAACTTACATTGAAACTATTTTGCGAAAGATTGTAGATCTCTGTATGTTCGGTAAAGCAGCGGTAGTAGGTAATAGCGAATGCTATGCACGGGGCCTCAGGATTTACTCCCGGGCTGAGAAAGATTTTCTGTCAGGAAATTATTAGTACTGGTAGACGAAATAGGTTCACTCCCTGGCACGTGGGACATAAAACCATAGCTGACAAAATGTAGGCGTATCTCTGTCTCTCCCATCGAGAATATCGGCTTGATACTACGCTTATAATTATTACATGTATGTGTTTGCATTTTATTAGTATATTGGTATGGATAGGTTAATATTAAGGATAATCAAATATTAATAAATTTTAATGCATTGAACCAGATATAAACCATAATTGGTAAAGTATGACAGTTGATAGGTATCCATTGCGTTGCGTAATGAATTAAAACTAGCGAAACAATGCGATTAATTAATTAATTTATCGTAAATTATTTAAATAATCGGATTTTCGATAGAATTTTTATGAGAACAAATAATTTTTTTTTTTTTTTTCTCTTTCACGGGTATATTCCTAATACGTTAGGAAAACGGCGGCCTCGATGGCATAGTGGTTAGTGTAACCGACTGCCACGCCTGAGGTCGCGGGTTCGATTCCCGCACAAGTCAAACATATGTGTGCATGAACATGGATGTTTGTCTTGGTCTGGGTGTTTCTATGTTTAATATGCATGTATTTACAAAAAAAAGTATATATGTATGTTTATCCATTGTCTAGTACCCATAGTACAAGCTCTGCTTAGTTTGGGCTAGATGGTGTTGTGTGTATATGGTAGAATATTATATTAAATACCCGGCCCTTTGGGAGGGTTACACGGAGACATGGGTCCAACGTGAAGAGGCCCTTGGAGAGTTTTCATCAAAGGTGGGATGGAACACCTACAGCGACACTAGCCGCAGCAGGCGTAGACTTATTGCTACGTATGGATTCTAATATATGGGCTGTGGGTATGGTTGTTTGATGGGCTGGTTATTATTATTATTATTATTATTCATAAATAATGTATGAATTTTCTTTTTAATTAAGGACTATAATCGGTGAAATTTTATATCAACCGCTATGATTTATTATACTGGTAATTATACCAGTACCTTTGTTGTACAAAAATCTTTGCAGAAAGTCACAGAGCACTCTCCTACTTCCTCTTTTTATAAATTAGTTTCTTCGCTTGTTTTGTCACTAAATATCTCTCCTAAACAATTAAATAATTAAATAAGATACTCTATAACAAACAGTAATTATGCATGTCATAGTTGTATAGTACATGAAAATTATTTGTATAATCCCTAATTATAAAAATTATGGAGCCATTATTCACAAAGATAACAACCCATAATGAGCCTTTATCCCAATTAATAGTAACGGTAATATTTAGATATAATTGCAAGCTCCGTTAATACAGGATTTCCGACATTTAAACCCAAAGGGGTAAAAGCCGTAAAATATGTCTTCGCGGCCACAGGAGGCGGTCTGTTGTATACAATTATATTAGCTACATTACGCATAACACGAATTTTGTTTTAAAACACTGCTCATGCCTCTACCTATATGCTCAACTTAATTATGAATGGTTGGCAAATACCATGTGCTCCGGTATTTATTTACGCTAACCGAAACATAAATCTGAAATTATCTTACCTGCTGAATATGAACGAAAATATATCTCTATTCTGCCGCATAGTTTGGTACCTCCGACAAATCTTGCGGGTCATAATAAATTGCCTCTTTACCATTATGTTATATTTCACATACCTAGTGAACGGACAGATTGCAGCTGTAATGGTACCTATTTATTTAAGTTCCAGACTTTCATAAAACATATTTGTAAATCCATATTCAAAAGTTTTATAACATTTACAAACAATGTGCCTTTACTCATAATGGTCCCTCAAAATCCTTTCACAAGTATTAACTTAATGAATTTTACTTGACATAAAATTAGGTTGTTTTGAGTTAAGGGTCCGGACATTAACTTCTGGGGAATGAGCGTGTAAGTGGGGCGTAATGGTTAAAATAAACGTAATTATGTAGTGTTGCCTGCAACGGTCGCAAATTTTGCGCCTTGCATTTTCAAAGCTTGTTGCATGTATTTTTAAACTACTAGAAAAATATGAGTTAGCCGTTATCAGTTTTAGCAATTATACCTTTCATACAAATTAGACATACATATTTCAATTTATCTATTAGAGCGAATAATAAATTGAAAGTATAACAAAAGTGTTTGAGTAATATTGTCCCATATTATTTGCTAGTTAAAATATCTGACATTCATAACAATGCAGGCGATTAGCCTGGCAAATACCTTTACAGAAAGCAAAGTGCTCCTCCAAGATGCATCGTAGAAAATTATGCATCTCGCAGGAAGTGTGCATACCAAAATATTACCAGCAACAAATATCGTAGCCTGTATTCAAACCTTCCATAGCAAAAGCATTCAGAATTTCACGGATTATTTCCTACAACGTATTCTTACATTAAATAATATTTTAGAGAAATTCAAAACTCAACGTGGCTACTTAAAATGTAAGCAACTTTTCAAAGAGAAAAATAGAGGCTATGTCCGTTTGAAGTCAATCGCTTTAGCATTCACTCATAAAATATCTACAAAAGAAAGCGTCAGTTTTTTCTAATCTTAAAGAGCCGTAACTCTTTTATTTTTATCAGGTAATCTATTTTGACGAGGAAAACTTTTTGAAAGAAAAATATGGAACAATAGACCAATTTTCTTGTTTAAGACTGAAATTGAAATTAATTTTGAGGCGATAGAATGAAGCCATAAAATGGTTGCACATTCGAGGCACGAGAAGAATGTTCACGACGCAGCCTTTGAACGCTATCACACAATGTTCACCTACGAACACTTCGTCTTATATCGCTTATATAGTAGACGATGATAAATATAAGCGGTGTATGTCGGAGTGGGAAATATCGTAGAAATATTGTTTAGAATTATTGTAGTATTTATTGTTACCTTATATTATAACACTAAACATAGTACCTACACGGATATATGCATATTTGTAGCTATTAAATAAAACTGTTATTGTTGTTAGCTCATACCAAATGTTTATCGAGCGCTATTCCCGCCGACAAACTGTCACACAGTTTGGTGGGTATATTTATCTTGTGTAATGTATTATATTCAATAAATGTTTTAATTATTATTTAATTATTATTATTATTATTGTCAGCTTAGAGAAAGAAATGCTTTAGAAAAATATTCATGCGCTCATAGCTTTTGTATGTTATATTGTGTACAATCCTGGGTGTTTAATTTCTAAGTAAGTTAGAGCAGTAAGCAGATTTTTGAAAGGCAAAAATACTTAACAAATTATTTATTTTTGGCTAATCAGTTTTGAGTTTACTTTGTGTTTTATAGATATCGGCGAAATACGAGTTGAAGCATATAGTTGATGTAGCAGTGATATCGCCACCCTGGCATTCACATATTATCTTAGGGAAATAAATAGCATTATTAAAACAATACCTTTTCAGGAAACAGGTTTGAGTCTATGTATGTTTGTATTAAAATGTATATTAAATAATTGAAAGCAACTTCATATAACTAGTCCTTTTACTGTTCTAAAATAAATAATGTTTGTCTTTTTACGTAAAGAAAAGCTATATAATTTAATCTGTGCGGGACCAAAAGTTAGCCACATTGGCGTTGTTTATGGCAGCCCGACGTAGGTGCGACATTGTTGGGTCACACTTACACTGTACGATAAATTAGATAAGAAAATATTATTCGCTTAATAAATTATTAAAAAAGTTAAATTTTTAACCATTTTTACTATATTTAATATTTTTTGCAAAAATCTGGAATCTGGTACCATTGAAATAAAAATGAAAGCTACCCTGGAGTGTACGCCAATATATTATAAAAATATCGCTACAAAGTAAACAATTTGGTTTAAGACACATGTTTATGACTTAAAGTATCAGAATTTATAAGTCACATACGTAGTGCTTATCCTTGGAGTTAGGTACATATAAGACTTCGTAAATGTGTCTATTATTTGAAGCCTAACGATAAATCCAACGCATTGAAAAGGCATAAACTATAGAGGAGTCGCCTTACGTCACGTTGGCATTCAAGCGCGCCTTTTCAAAAGATTTCTGTGCACTCGGCTTTTCAATAAATGCTCAATGAATACCTTCATCGTAACCTGCCTGAAAATTAATAACGTTTTTGATTTTTGTCACTCTTACATTCACAATATGGACATTATGTTACTATCCACTTATGGTTGCTGAGGACATATCATAGCATAACGCTCATATACATAAATAATTACTTTTACATAACAACATTAATATTTAAAATACCATTGGTAAGAGTAAATTTTACTAGTGACTGAGCGTACTAGATTCTCTGATACTACGAAGAATTATCTACCTTACTTGGAAATGAAGTCTGAGAACTCATGGCCCAATGATTGACACAGACTGTAATGGACAATGTAATTAAAAATATTGCGCTACCGTTCACAAATATCACATTATAAACATCCATTATGCTGGTCCATAAAATTCATTATCGCGAGAGAGATTTTCTTTCCATTACCTTACCTCTTGTTATACGCGCGTAAATTTCCAACGACAAAAACAATTAATTATATTCTTGAGAACAATATAAGAATTAAATAACAAAGAGTTATATTTGTTATACATTTACTTTGTATTAACGGACTTAAATAATAACAAGAAAATAAAAACTACGTAAACACAAAAATGAATTTAAAATGGAATGATGTGGATGCGAGCATGATGAGAAATGGAAAAACAATCAACTTGTTGGAGTGGCATTTACAATATCAAATTCCAACTCTCGTGTAATATGCAGATACAGTAAACTATGAAACATTTAAAACACGTCGGTTGCCAATATATGTAATATATGTATGTATGTATACCAGCTATCATTCGCGTAGGTATTAAAATTCTGCCTGCACGGATTAACTATCTCGTCGCTCCCGTAGGGATAAGTATGAGCTAATGTATGCGTGCGGTAGTTAGATCCCAGGTTCGATTCTCGGATCGTGCATATTGATTTTAGTTCTTATATTAGAAGAGTCTGAGAAGCAGCACAGTCTAGAAATATGTCCTGTAGACGGCAATATGCTTGGCCTCTATTACGTGAGATTTGACAATGTAGCTGGGGCGAAATTTGAGTGCAAGGCACCTCTACCTACCATGTTTGGAATATATGGGCTGAAGTCAATGTATGTACAGTGGATTTTATTTATTACAACTTTGGTTGTAGCGACCATTTGTCTATAGAGACGTTAAATCTAAGTTCCTTGAATTTAAAGCATACTTTAGTACAAAATATATCGCTATAGCGACTTTGGATGTAACGCCGAGTTCGGGTGTAGCGACTGTTTTTAACCGACTTCAAAAAAGGAGGAGGTTGTCAATTCCTTTGTCTCAATTAACGGCGCTATCTCATATTATTATAAGCAGCGCGTTTAGTAGGTTTACCTATATTCAGACAAACAATATCAGTTATCGAACTTCAGATTCACTAAAAACCGAGAAATAAACAAAATGTTAACAAAAAAGAAAACAGACTTCAAAAAAGAATATTCTGAAACAAAAAATGCACTAAAATATTAAAAAATAATTGCGTATTCTTGTGAATAATTAAATTATTGTTATTTTTGGAGTCGGTGTCAGCCGCGCGCGCCGCGTGCTGCGCCTATGTGTGTAATTGTGCATGCCAATGTTATGTTATGATTATAGTAAGATATCTCATGTTTAAGTAGATACAAACCTACATTGGCTGACACCGACTCCATTATTAAGAATAATTTAATTATTCACAAGAATACGCAATTATTTTTAACTTTTTAGTGCATTTTTATTTTAGAATATTCTAAATTGAAGTCGGTTTTCTTTTTTGTTAAAATTTTGTTTATTAATGAATAATTTGTAACAAATTCTTAGAAATCCCATGCAGATAATTATTGCGACCGGAGTTGGCCGCCAAAGACACAAAGAGTTTTCTTATCTTTTGTTTACATCCCACACAGATGGTCAGCAACTGTGATGACCTTTACTTTTTGTTCATAGATATTAGCTGGGTAGGTAGATAAGCGTGTACGTTTCGGAGTTATGGTTCAGTTACAAATTGATATTCTGAGTAGCAACTGTGCTTAGTGAACTTTTGAATAATTATGGCTTCTAGACGCACATTCACTGTTAAAGTTGTCTTTGCCTTTGCCTGTAACGACTTCCGGATATAATGACGAAATTACAGTGGTCCCTTCATCGTCGTTATACCCGAAATCCACTGTACATATATTATGTATGAATAGTCGAAGGACGCGAGGTTTAAAGGGTCACTTTACTACATCCAATGCGCCAAGTGTGGTGGGGCTTAAAAAACACACCAGACAAAATACTGTGGAATCCACAAAGTTATTCCGATTAGTTCTTCGTATTTATCACTTTACTTCGTATTAATTGTATTTCTTTAATATTATGTTCAGACACACGTAGCATACGTAAGACACGCATAAATACGGCATCTTTACAGAACCACAGTGAAGTAAATATACCTTCGTTCAGTTTACATAAATATTTGATGTACAAACAACACAATAGACACCTCTACTTAAACAGACTATAAACTACAAATCGGTTTACGTGACCACAAAATTGGGGACAGAGGTAATATCTCAGGCGGCCGTCATCACCCGCCCTGTTCGCCGCTGAGTTCGCCACTGGATTATTTTTTTAAATCTTATACAACACACATCGTATTAAGGGAATTAATTTACAGCAAACCGCGTTAGCCGTGTAAATTTAATCAGCTCGCAAACAAATGACGAAGGTGGGACCTTCACATTATCATGGGAGCTCGGTCCACGGTTAATATGAAAATGCGGGTAACCAACGTGAAAATATGACGGCATTAATATAAATTGCACTTAGCCCGGCGTTGGGGAAAAACAACTATTAGGGACGGTAAAAGGAATAATGAGGACTGTAGGTAAAGCATAATGTTAGCTCATCGCCATTATGGTACCTGTGTACCTGTTCTGTAATAGCACTGTCAATGTCAAGCGCGTATACCAGATTTATCTTAATTATACGACAATAATGGAATTGAATGTTCACTGAGTGTGTTCTCGCACACGGATACTTTATCAAGTGAGAATTGTCATGTGTAGTACTTAAGTGTACGTATATTTTCAGGGATAACTTTGTGTCGTTATAGAGACAAAGGTAATCAATCTATGTAGAGATTTACAGTTGCGCTATCACTCTCGCAGTGTAAATAGAGAAAACGGTGCCTCAGATTGAGATACTGGCATGAATGCGCAGCACCTGATGACACGACTAGTGACGTCACCGTCCACTATTTAAGATGTTTTTTATATTTCAGCTTCTTTTGAAATTTTAAACGGATGAAATAAGCTTTTATTTCAAGACTAGTTATTTAATTCTTAAGACTTTAATATTTTGCATGAAGTGATTTTCTTTTAAGTTCCATTTTACAGACGTCATTACAATATTTTGTAAAATATGGACTTATTTAGGTATTCATGAAACGGCCGCCTAAATAATTCCTCAATAAATCCACTAGCTTTCAGTTTTCTTTAGTTGAATAAAAATACATAAAGAAAAACGTAGTGAACAAAAACGAATATAATCTTCACGGGCGTCCCTCTTACGCCCGGCTCAAACATGGCTGGCCCGCATCACACTAGTAAACGAGATCGGCAAAGCGTATTTTCTTTGAAAACTGATCCCCTGAAATGCCTTACACGGTTTGAGGGTTTGACGTCACTCTTTATAAAAACAACCCCTGACCTGCCTCCGAGAACGGAGAATTTATTTACATGGAACTGAAACAGACGCAGATAATGACGCTTCGTTATAAACCTCCAGACAGAATGTTACATCACAGGACCAACCCATTAGACGAAGTGTTATCGAGTTCCTTTCAAGTAAATTTAATTTAGAATTTACGATTTGTTTCTTGAAATCCAATAACAGATCTCACTAAACGATTAAATTCAAAAGCTTCTAATTTGTTTAAAATCAGGTTCAAATGTAGCTTTTTAAATAGCGATTGATCGTCGACTTCGTTCGTCGTTTGCTGATTTGTCGTTTATGAACCATTCGCAAAATAATTCCTAGAATAGATTCTTAATTTAAAAATTTATTCCGATAAAATCTAGAATAATTTAAAATATTCTTTTAATTTCTGATTTCAAAAGAAAATTCGCCCAATGCATTTTAAAATTGTTTTTTATAACTGGAATTATAATTTTCGTATTTTCAAGTAGTACTTAGTAAATATAATAAAAAAACGCAAGGGAGAAGGGAACAAAGCGAGCACCGTACCCTGAAAAGGATAGTTTAGGTTAATTGGGAGTTATGGCATCGAAATAGGAATCCTGCGAAGCAAAGCCCAGTCGTCCATTGACTCTTACTGTCCCTGATGATATTTATACATTAATTTATAATTGTTTCTCGAATCCCAGTTGCTCATTTTTTCGTTTATTTCCTAGTACTTATCAGATAATAAATTATAAAACAACCAGAAACTTTTTTAGGACATGATATAAAAAAGTAAAATTTCAAGTAAGCTTAGCACTTTCTAGAACCTAAATACCAAAATAACATTAAGTATATTGTTGTAAAAAAATTAAGACATAAGGGTATTAGGTATAAGAATGAGATAAATAATAAATATGAAATGTATTAAAATATTTTAATACAATTAGATTTATGTATGTATCATACAACATGTTTGGTTGCAAATAAATGCTATTATTTATTATGCCATCAAATTATATTTTCTATTGTATAAGGTTATAAGCATATTTATTTTTAAATTATATCGCACATCGTTTTCAGATTTAACATATAATAGAAGCCAAGAGAACCAGAAGCATATAGCTTAGTTGTAAACATGACCGGTACAATTGTACACAACAAGCGAAAATAACGAACTATTACCGTATCCTACCGTTCGAAATACATTGCTAAGCCTTGTTTGGCCTATAAAAGCAACATAGGCGTCATATTGCCTCCGATAGTCTGTGGTAATGACCGCAAACCACAAGCCGACAAACTATACATGTGTTTACCTGTATGTAGCTGTGTACCTACAGCCCAATATTATTATATCATGACCGAAGGATTGATGACAGGCACGATAATATATCATTCGACTATATTATTATTTCAGTGCAAGCCTTACTTAACTAAGAACATGCTCTCCTAGCATTCAGGTTTCCCGTTACTTCTTTGATATTCGACAACGAACATTATTTATATTAAAAAGCTAGCGGATACTCAAAGCCTGACTAGAATGTCTCTATATTTATTTATTAATATTTAAATAGTCGATGATACTACTGGCAGTCTCAAAGACAATGCCCTTTGACATAATCATCTCCAACTTTCATTGTTACGTAGCAATGTAAAAGCTTTTATCCTAAATGGTCGTCTATTTTCTTTATTATTATTTATTTGAAATTAGAAGGTCGTGTCCCTGTAATCTGTATTTCTGTAATCCGTCAAAGTATACGTATACGTAAGTATACGTACGTATGTACTGGGAAAGTAAAGCGTAATGGTGAGTTTTCAGACAACAGCGGTTCGAATCTTTATAATCTTTTGCTAAGACTTTAATGAAGCCGTCATTTTGTTCAATGTATTTGAAACAATTTACCTCATGTTTTGAGGAAAACAGATTGGAAGAATAAGATCGAAGTTTATTGAATGCTATTGTTTGTTTTCAATAATATTGTTATTTTGGTCGTATATCAAATTCGTTTGGGACAAAACAGATACAGGTCAAGGGGTTTTCGTGAAATATATTGTTATTTACATTTTTACCTCCTTCTTTTCTTAGGTTTTAAGAACCTTTAGCATTGCCAATAAAAGCTAATGGGAACAAGTAAAACGTAATACAAATCAATTCTAGAGATATATTCGTGAACAGGTTACATACATATTAATACCTACAGAGAGCCCAAATTTAATATAAACAATAAATATCGAATAACCAGTATATACCTGGTTTCTTTTAGTATTATGTGCTTGTTATACATATGTTGTTACAATGACAAGTGAGTAAATATTGCTTGTTATACCAATAACATAGACTAACGCCTGTAGGTACATAATTATATCTTCGAACAGATAGGCTAAAGTGTATCACACCCACATTTTACGTGGGTATAGGTTTAGGTCCTACATAATTGGGGGCGACCAGTTTGCCACACAACAATAACATGCTAGACTCTTTGCTGCTCTTGTTAGACTTGTTCCGTAAAATAAATATCCGACGAATAATCTACGTTACGACTGAGCTTATGACTCTTATCGGCAATCATAAGTGTAAACAAATATTACGCGATCAACGAGGCAGTACTACAAAAATGAATACACAACATAATGTACACTTACTTGAAAACCATTTTATTCTAATCTACTCCAGCTATTTTTAAAACTAATCCTCTTATGTTCGTATGCAATTTTAGTTAAATCACTGAGAGCTTCTCATTCATTTTCGCATTCCTAATTTGGTTGCAAAGTCACAGGATTTAATTTTGAAAGTTCATAACTCGCAATCAAAGCCAAAATAAAAAGCTTCACAATGCTGGTTTTGCTTCAAAGTCTTTTCGGCGAGTCTTTAATAGGGTGCGTAAAAATCCATCCGCCCCAATTTTATGTCTGGGAAGTAAGCAACGTGCACTTTTATTAATTTTCACGTTTGTTTATTCTTGTATATTATATATTATTACGTAAAATGTATCAGATAAGTAGCTTCGGTATTTTTGTTGATATATAAACATGAACATATCAATAAAATAAGGCAAATACTTCAGCGGGGAACTAAAGGGTTGATTTGTATTGAACTTGGCAAATATGTATGTAAACAGTGAAATTAAACATAGAACGGCCATTTGAATCCAAAAATACAGTACCAATCTGAATAATAAAATATTTACTCACTTGTCATTGTAACAACATATGTATATAACCCTACTCACTATACCGTCCCTTTCGTTAAAAAATGAATGTGAAAAGGCTTTTTTTCCGCTCACCCTATGTCGTATACGTGCCACGGATAAAGCGATAGAAGGGTTGTAAAGGGAAATGTGATCATAATCCGTTACTTCCATATTTGTTTGGGAGACCCTCTAATACACTGGCGGAGATGAAAGTACCAGATTTTTCTATTGTCATTGATTTCAGTAGAAACTTTGTGTTGGTTATAAGTTCGTTTGATTTGACATCCTAACTGTATTAACATCGGCTCGGCTTTTTATATTTATTTGTATCCTACTGAATTCACCCTATTGACTGATGAGAAAGAAATATCCCAAAATAGAGTTATTAGAAAATATTTAAAATTCAAATGCTCCTTTTATATGCATTTGAGAGGGGTATGAAACATGTGTAAAATTTACACTCAATTTTGTCATTACGCAGTTACGCTTTGTTATCATTTATATCTTAATATAACAAATCAATGATATTAGTACATAGTACATACCTAAACTATGACTATATTTGTTATATAGAGTTGTAATAAATGGGTATTAAGAGAAAGAGCACATCGCCCTCTATTTAGTTATGGTGCTAATGAATCTGCATGCCCAGTAGAATAGTACGCTGATTTCCTATAGGGTGCGCTTATAGGAAATGAGCGTAACAGTATTAACAGTAATAGTTCGTTAAGTAAGAGTTCCAGAGTGTCATATCTTTACCTATCTTTACTGTTGCTGTTCATCCATCCCATCTTTAATTAGATTTTCCTAAGATCGGATACGCCTAAGTAATATTCCCAATATTGCAACCGAATCATTATGCTAACATAAACGTTGACTGCTTGTTAGCCAATTGTTTTGCATACTTAAAATAGAAGCAGCATCATTTGATCCATGATAATCGTAAGAAATATCATCATGTCTATATAATTGTTATACAGCATAAAATAAATACCTACACTAGCTCAATACAATTTGTAACTAGTTGACATACGCGAACCTTTCCTTTAAAGTTTTACGTTCACTATTTTCCATTTTCAGCGACAAACCATCAGGGGCAAATCCGGCAGTTCACACTAGTGACAAGGCGTTCGAGGCGATTTTAACAGTTTAGTGCAATCAGTCTACAACACGTTGGGTAGACAGGACTGCCCCGAACATGGCCAAACGGCTTTAGAGCTAAAAGCGAAGTTGTGACAGCGACCAACTTGTGTTTATGACAACATGTCACGGTACGTTCCGAGTTTGTAACGTGTTCTTCAAACTTCACTCGTCTTATGCACTTCAAACTTTTTATTCTATTAATTTTTTAATGGACAACGCAAAGGTAAGTTAACCTATTATTTATAAAGTCCAGATTCTAAGCTTGAACTAAGTCCTACACTATAACGATACAATATATTATTATGTATTTTGTTTCAACATAGTATTGAACCTGAGTTCAGAGGTTTCAACTAAAACGGATTGAATCCAACATTCAGTTTGAAACAACTGAATTGGAAGGCGCCGGTATACTAACTAACTAATGAACTATTTAATACAACCCTTGCTGCACTGGTCAGATGTTAAACACAATTTCAATAATTTTCAAACTTGCTACACCTATGGGTTAAACTACTCTAAATACCTTTCAAAGCTTTATGCAAGTCATATGCTCATGGTTACTGTTTATAACATGAAAGCAATGTAAACAATAAAATGGTAATATTAACATTGGACGGTAAAATCCAACTACCTAAAGCGTAAAAATCAGAATAATATTTTCCATTCAATTACTTATGCAAATAGTATTTCACGTTTTATGCAATATCATTTAGGCAGCCGGTGGAAAAATGAAACAATACAATATTATATTAAATAACAAAAGCATATTTTTCAGACGTATAGAATTGTAAACACGGCTTTAATACCGATATTACAAACAAACACTAAAATAACTGTTTTTTTTTGTAATTGTATCAATTTAACCCAATCAAGGTAATGATTTTTCTATTTTGCAATACATTTTGTGGAATTTTGAATATTAAAATCAATTTAAAGAATTAATGTGCAATGTATTCGGAGTTTGTGATGTGAGGTAAATATATGCAACAGATTTTAGGAATTTAGAATTTACGAGTTATTTTGAAGATAGGAGCATCACTTCAATGTAAGTGACAGTAAATTTAGTTCACGCCAAATATATCTAGTAAGAACAAATTAGTCACCGCTACAAACGCGTATAAATAGTTGAACTGTATTCTAGCGCTAACATCGAGTACCACTTCGAGGGGTTATTATTACTAACATTATGTATAGAAAGCACCGGCTCATGGAGAACACTGGCTAATTAATAATTTGCACATTTAAACTAAGCTATAAAGAGAATTATAAATGTCGAGTTTAATCTCAGAATTACTTGCTTGTAGATTATAAAATACAAACAGATAAGACAAACAAGTGGCGTTAAATATTCTCAAAGCGGTTATTTTAACTTAAACAGGCTTAACAGAACACGGTTATAAGTAAAATGGTTCACATAACCAATAAATAAGTTTGGTCAGGTAGGTATCCAAACTAATCAAAAGTTTCACACAAAGAAGCTGAATGCAGTCAAAGCAAGCAAGACATTGCTGTTTTATTGAACAAGTACGAAACTTATTGAATTGGTTTGTAACAGAAAGTTTGAAGCGGTGTCGGGTTAAATATTGACCGAGACATGCCTCACAAACTACTACTACAACTTTTGAACTGTATGGTTTATTTTCAATCTACCTTTACCAAAAATACAGTCTACTAGTCTTTGTTCGCAGCTTCGCTCGGGAACAGTACATTTTCTCTGGGTGAAAGACACTACTCTATGTCCTTTTCTGTACCCCTGACCACGATCGGCGATCTCAGCTGCGTTAAAAATATTGTTTAAGTTCGTGATAAATCTTTACAAAATAAATATTATATCGACAACAAAAGAAATTGGCAGAAAACAGAGGTAACTTCTAATTCATTACAAGATATATATAAAAAAAATCCGTACATATCAGTGATTTTAAACATTCGTTTTAAAAACAAAACACAATAATGTGATGTTAACACGTAATTTTAATTGAATTATAATGCTGTTGTGTTTTATTCCTACCCATTGTTGTGAATACGTACACAATAAGAGATTGTTCGCAGGAACTAATTTCAGAGTTATCTTGAGGTCTCGACATTTACTCAACTTGGTTCAAGATCGGGTTCAAGCAGGATCTCTTGTACAACAGACTTTAATTTCGCACCTTCTGTGAACTCTAGTCAGTCTTGCATCACTAACTACGTTCCAACTTATTAGCATGTCTATAGGGTACTCGTGTCTACACGCTTTATTGAGCCGCTTTAAGTTCTTGCCGTTGAGTGTGTTTTAACGCCTACAAACTAGTTTCTTGTCATTTTTAAGTCGATTTATGTAAACGTAAGGGCTATGTTTATCTTTGCTGGTTTAACTAAAGTGATGACGTAATTCAAGAAGCTTTTAAGCTAGTCGCCTATCAAAACAGATTAACAGTTCATTTCGGAGGCTCGCAGTGCATGTTAGTCGCTTCATTAGCCGCTTTTGTGGCTTGTTTGTCGGGTGACACGCAGAGACGCGATGCGGCGCCGCGCGGCCCGGCGCGGCTCTGCGCGGTATGCGCAGCGCACGACCCTTCCGCGTACTACCTACTTACTAATAACATTTGCAAAATTAAACAAGCGGTTACTCGGGACGCCACATATGCACAATTACAACGGACAAGCCTGCTTTTAGCACCTAGCCACCCAATAACAATTACATAAACCAACGCTACGTACCGTAATCTCGCGGTGCGGTAAAAATTATATTGGGTCCGTTCAAAAATTCGACAAGTAGCCTCTGATCACTTTCATTATTGATTAAATAAAATCAATAAAAATTGCGATTTAGTTTTGAGCCTCTCACTCTTGAGTAATATATTTATTCCTTTCGGAGGAATTTTACATACCTACAACCAAATCACACACAAAGTATTTTCCTTGACCTGTTTTAATGGAACCCAAAATATTTGCTCAATGCTTTTTATTTCAAAAGCGGTACACTTGGAAAATGAGTTATATCTATATTACCTATCAAAATCATTGCATTATTTATGCAATTGATTGAATTATAGTTATTCAATAAAATGTAAGTCACAGTAATTTTTTTGCAATAAATAATAACGTTATATACAATGTAGACAGACGCAGACACTATAAAAGTAATTGGTATGAGCCATCCATGTCTGCTTCCCGCGGCACAAAGACAACAAACGCAATCTTTGTGTCGTCAAAGCTTGATACCATTACCTCATTACTGCACTGAATAGCTAACATTTTTCCACCCGGTAATAGAATACTTTCAGCCGCTTTAAATTCAATCTCGCTGCACAGTGCCTAACAGGCATAAACTTATTTAAATAATGTATACCGACCATTTACACAATACACAATGAATGAGTATCTAACAATATCTAGGTATAATGTATTGAAACATTGATAATATCACGAAAATCGAAAGAAATTTTATGTTTTGTGCTTTCAATCCATTTCAAGCTGCGACTTGGAGTGCATTCTATTGTTTTCCGATGGGAGTCGACAGGAGATGGATGCTTATTCCATTGTCTACCTATATGAATCGTATAAAATTATGCCAGGACTCGTGTGCCAATGCATAACTACGATTGCAACAAGCTTGTAACATCCTGGCTTAGAACGAATATTTTAAACAGAAGCATTGCATAAATGAGCGTATAATAATACCGTCGTATTCACTGCTATTGTAAATATAATATATTCATAGTCAATAAGGCTTATGTATGCATGTGGTGTATACCTGCCTAATATTATGTTTATAATATAATTTCAGGACGTTATGATAATACGATCTTTGCAAAGTATACACAACATAAACTGCGCAGATTTGTTAACATATTTAGAGTCACACCTGTATGTCTATAAAGGGGTAGGCGTTTATAGGCGTATTATATGCTCACATAATGGCAATATGACATATAATATGGCCTTGCGTAATAAAATACAAGACTCCAGTCCAGACGCCACGCTGCTATTAAGAATTTCTCAATCTAATCGCAACACGGAAGCTAGGCAGGAAATTTAACTAAACTATAAAATAATAATATAATGTGTTTTGTCAGTGACTGGCAATTAGCGAATTATTGTCTTAAATTATTATTTATCTAATTCCTTCGTTTTTATTTGTGTGTACCTTCAGTAAGAGATATGGCAAAATTAACCCCAAACATAATGTGTGTTTTGAATCGTATTTTTCCAAGTCGAGGAAAGCTTTGCTACACGGGATTTGTAAGGATTTGGCGGCTGCCAATCTGTGCCGTCGCAACCGCTGGAGGCAACCGAATACTTCGACCGGATAAAAAGGTCCTACTTATTCCTTGTTAACAGATTCCTAAAGGAAGTCTGCAAAAAGAAAAAGATATAGAAAATATACTTTCATTTCTTTTTATTAAAACAACAATGAAACGACAGGTGAGGCCTTCAGAGTACTTATCTTGTTAGGTACTCTGAGGTACAATCATTTAGACAATCTTAGATTTACATTCAACCGCTCGCCATGTAAATTATGTACCAGAAAAAAACAAGAGATTTATTTTCACTTTCTTCCAAATTTTGTTTCATAATCTAAATAGGAAAATAATGAACTAACTACAGGACAGTAGCATTTTTCCAAATTGCCGAACTTGTTTGTTGGAGTGAGATAAAACAAGAGGGACACAGGTGGCAGCACTCAGCAAATTATGCAGAACCATATGGACGCTAATCCATCAAGCGATCGGGATCGTGTGCTGGCTTTCATTAATCATCCTTTATTGATTAATGTGTCTTCACACAAAGTAAGTAATTTACTCGGCATCAACAAATTGATGAACTGTGCCTTGATTTTATATATCATCTAGCTTCGAATAAACGTTTAACATTTTCGCTAGGGAGAAAACTTAATATAATACTTCATGCGGAAATTTCTCATTTTAAAAATATCGGGCTATAAACGAAAGCTCATGAAACGTTTTTAAGCCCAATAGCGGTATTGTATAAAGGCCTTATTAAATAGTTACGGCCAACATATTGTTTAATCCCGAATTGTCTGTTATAAATGTCGAGTTTAATCTCAGAATTACTTGCTTGTAGATTATAAAATACAAACAGATAAGACAAACAAGTGGCGTTAAATATTCTCAAAGCGGTTATTTTAACTTAAACAGGCTTAACAGAACACGGTTATAAGTAAAATGGTTCACATAACCAATAAATAAGTTTGGTCAGGTAGGTATCCAAACTAATCAAAAGTTTCACACAAAGAAGCTGAATGCAGTCAAAGCAAGCAAGACATTGCTGTTTTATTGAACAAGTACGAAACTTATTGAATTGGTTTGTAACAGAAAGTTTGAAGCGGTGTCGGGTTAAATATTGACCGAGACATGCCTCACAAACTACTACTACAACTTTTGAACTGTATGGTTTATTTTCAATCTACCTTTACCAAAAATACAGTCTACTAGTCTTTGTTCGCAGCTTCGCTCGGGAACAGTACATTTTCTCTGGGTGAAAGACACTACTCTATGTCCTTTTCTGTACCCCTGACCACGATCGGCGATCTCAGCTGCGTTAAAAATATTGTTTAAGTTCGTGATAAATCTTTACAAAATAAATATTATATCGACAACAAAAGAAATTGGCAGAAAACAGAGGTAACTTCTAATTCATTACAAGATATATATAAAAAAAATCCGTACATATCAGTGATTTTAAACATTCGTTTTAAAAACAAAACACAATAATGTGATGTTAACACGTAATTTTAATTGAATTATAATGCTGTTGTGTTTTATTCCTACCCATTGTTGTGAATACGTACACAATAAGAGATTGTTCGCAGGAACTAATTTCAGAGTTATCTTGAGGTCTCGACATTTACTCAACTTGGTTCAAGATCGGGTTCAAGCAGGATCTCTTGTACAACAGACTTTAATTTCGCACCTTCTGTGAACTCTAGTCAGTCTTGCATCACTAACTACGTTCCAACTTATTAGCATGTCTATAGGGTACTCGTGTCTACACGCTTTATTGAGCCGCTTTAAGTTCTTGCCGTTGAGTGTGTTTTAACGCCTACAAACTAGTTTCTTGTCATTTTTAAGTCGATTTATGTAAACGTAAGGGCTATGTTTATCTTTGCTGGTTTAACTAAAGTGATGACGTAATTCAAGAAGCTTTTAAGCTAGTCGCCTATCAAAACAGATTAACAGTTCATTTCGGAGGCTCGCAGTGCATGTTAGTCGCTTCATTAGCCGCTTTTGTGGCTTGTTTGTCGGGTGACACGCAGAGACGCGATGCGGCGCCGCGCGGCCCGGCGCGGCTCTGCGCGGTATGCGCAGCGCACGACCCTTCCGCGTACTACCTACTTACTAATAACATTTGCAAAATTAAACAAGCGGTTACTCGGGACGCCACATATGCACAATTACAACGGACAAGCCTGCTTTTAGCACCTAGCCACCCAATAACAATTACATAAACCAACGCTACGTACCGTAATCTCGCGGTGCGGTAAAAATTATATTGGGTCCGTTCAAAAATTCGACAAGTAGCCTCTGATCACTTTCATTATTGATTAAATAAAATCAATAAAAATTGCGATTTAGTTTTGAGCCTCTCACTCTTGAGTAATATATTTATTCCTTTCGGAGGAATTTTACATACCTACAACCAAATCACACACAAAGTATTTTCCTTGACCTGTTTTAATGGAACCCAAAATATTTGCTCAATGCTTTTTATTTCAAAAGCGGTACACTTGGAAAATGAGTTATATCTATATTACCTATCAAAATCATTGCATTATTTATGCAATTGATTGAATTATAGTTATTCAATAAAATGTAAGTCACAGTAATTTTTTTGCAATAAATAATAACGTTATATACAATGTAGACAGACGCAGACACTATAAAAGTAATTGGTATGAGCCATCCATGTCTGCTTCCCGCGGCACAAAGACAACAAACGCAATCTTTGTGTCGTCAAAGCTTGATACCATTACCTCATTACTGCACTGAATAGCTAACATTTTTCCACCCGGTAATAGAATACTTTCAGCCGCTTTAAATTCAATCTCGCTGCACAGTGCCTAACAGGCATAAACTTATTTAAATAATGTATACCGACCATTTACACAATACACAATGAATGAGTATCTAACAATATCTAGGTATAATGTATTGAAACATTGATAATATCACGAAAATCGAAAGAAATTTTATGTTTTGTGCTTTCAATCCATTTCAAGCTGCGACTTGGAGTGCATTCTATTGTTTTCCGATGGGAGTCGACAGGAGATGGATGCTTATTCCATTGTCTACCTATATGAATCGTATAAAATTATGCCAGGACTCGTGTGCCAATGCATAACTACGATTGCAACAAGCTTGTAACATCCTGGCTTAGAACGAATATTTTAAACAGAAGCATTGCATAAATGAGCGTATAATAATACCGTCGTATTCACTGCTATTGTAAATATAATATATTCATAGTCAATAAGGCTTATGTATGCATGTGGTGTATACCTGCCTAATATTATGTTTATAATATAATTTCAGGACGTTATGATAATACGATCTTTGCAAAGTATACACAACATAAACTGCGCAGATTTGTTAACATATTTAGAGTCACACCTGTATGTCTATAAAGGGGTAGGCGTTTATAGGCGTATTATATGCTCACATAATGGCAATATGACATATAATATGGCCTTGCGTAATAAAATACAAGACTCCAGTCCAGACGCCACGCTGCTATTAAGAATTTCTCAATCTAATCGCAACACGGAAGCTAGGCAGGAAATTTAACTAAACTATAAAATAATAATATAATGTGTTTTGTCAGTGACTGGCAATTAGCGAATTATTGTCTTAAATTATTATTTATCTAATTCCTTCGTTTTTATTTGTGTGTACCTTCAGTAAGAGATATGGCA
This sequence comes from Catocala sponsa, assembly GCA_963564715.1. Taxonomy (NCBI): domain Eukaryota; kingdom Metazoa; phylum Arthropoda; class Insecta; order Lepidoptera; family Erebidae; genus Catocala; species Catocala sponsa. The sequence goes on along the minus strand of OY751334.1, from coordinate 14,400,582 downwards.
AAATTAACCCCAAACATAATGTGTGTTTTGAATCGTATTTTTCCAAGTCGAGGAAAGCTTTGCTACACGGGATTTGTAAGGATTTGGCGGCTGCCAATCTGTGCCGTCGCAACCGCTGGAGGCAACCGAATACTTCGACCGGATAAAAAGGTCCTACTTATTCCTTGTTAACAGATTCCTAAAGGAAGTCTGCAAAAAGAAAAAGATATAGAAAATATACTTTCATTTCTTTTTATTAAAACAACAATGAAACGACAGGTGAGGCCTTCAGAGTACTTATCTTGTTAGGTACTCTGAGGTACAATCATTTAGACAATCTTAGATTTACATTCAACCGCTCGCCATGTAAATTATGTACCAGAAAAAAACAAGAGATTTATTTTCACTTTCTTCCAAATTTTGTTTCATAATCTAAATAGGAAAATAATGAACTAACTACAGGACAGTAGCATTTTTCCAAATTGCCGAACTTGTTTGTTGGAGTGAGATAAAACAAGAGGGACACAGGTGGCAGCACTCAGCAAATTATGCAGAACCATATGGACGCTAATCCATCAAGCGATCGGGATCGTGTGCTGGCTTTCATTAATCATCCTTTATTGATTAATGTGTCTTCACACAAAGTAAGTAATTTACTCGGCATCAACAAATTGATGAACTGTGCCTTGATTTTATATATCATCTAGCTTCGAATAAACGTTTAACATTTTCGCTAGGGAGAAAACTTAATATAATAAATACTTCATGCGGAAATTTCTCATTTTAAAAATATCGGGCTATAAACGAAAGCTCATGAAACGTTTTTAAGCCCAATAGCGGTATTGTATAAAGGCCTTATTAAATAGTTACGGCCAACATATTGTTTAATCCCGAATTGTCTGTTATTAACCCGGAACATCAAGCCGGCGGACGGGCTCGCATAATTAATATTGCAAATGTTGTTAGCAGTTAGGGTCCAGATTGTGTGCGAGCGGGCGGAGCGGAGCGGCCACTCACATAATCGTGTGTTAGGAGCGCACACGCATTTGTAACTCGATAAGCGCAGTTAACACTAGTACTGTGCAATCATTACCTTTTATTCGACGTTCGCCTGAAAAAGTAAAGTACCTACAACTGCAGCTATCAGTTTCAGCAAAAAGTACTATTAAGTGTTTTGTGCAAGCACGCCATTGAACTTTCCTTTACTATTGTGATATATGTATGTTCCTAATTTACGTGGATTTTATGTAGATGGTTCTTAAAATACGCCGAGTTACTAAAACATGTATTACTATATGCTCTTTAAAAGTACCCTATTCTTTATAGCTTAGGTGTCCTTGTAGTCAAGTTTGTAGCAATATAGAATCATCTCGATAAAATCAAATACATGGTATAAATATGACACTTAATAATTATAAGATCTCAATGTCTGTTTCTTTATTTACATGTAGCGTATGCTTTACTACTAAATCGATGTAATGAAACTTTTGTGAATTATTGTGAGCACGCATACATAATATTAAAAAATAACGAACATTTTATGTGGATTTGCAACGCAAGCTGAGCATTAATTAGTTGTATAAAAAAGTTTTTAAAAATGATGAGCTTTGTTTATAACCGTGCAAATTTCGCTATATCATTTAATTTTCATCCAGGTATTTAATTTAGTGCGGACAAAATTACATGTTTAATGTGTACTGTATCCACAAGGGCTCATAATTTATTCACAATGAAGCATTTAATAACATTTTGTTACGACCATATCTCCAACAAATGTGATTACTGCTCAGTTAATTAACACAGTTTAGGTCTTGTCTCTTTATAGCTCTCATAAACAAATTAAAACTTTGTTTTTATTAGTAACATCAATTTATGTTCTATTATTCTTTAGGCCTTCGAGTTTTCACGGACACTGCGCTGGATTTGACCGTCATTTACACAATGAGTAAGCCTTTTTTTTAACGTGACTTCTAACTTTCTCGGGGAAAAAGGGTATATCGGGCTCACCCAAGTAAAGATGGAAAGTCCCAGATCCTACCGACTAAATCTACCACGATGTGCCTACTCCTGCCTTTACTGGTGTTTGGGTCGCTTAAAATGAAGCTACATCAGCGATTCACCCAAAGACTGAGGGAGTCTGGGATAATAGCAGCAAGTCGAGCTATCTCTTACAAAACTATGAAAGCTTAATTTAGATAAGTGAAAAACACACCGCATTGATCCTAAATAATATGGGCAAAGAGCAAATAAAACTTTCATGACATGTAACCACGAACGTTTTATCGAGTCGAACTAAAATACGTGATTCAACAAAGTTTCGGGAGGCGATGTTCTTTGTGGACCTTATTTATTGGCACCAGAGATTAAATGTAATTAGTTGTAATATAACCTGTTTAACTTTTATTAAGTTTTTTAAATAGACAACTCCCTACTAGAGGTAATTAAGTGTCGCTGGGAATATTACAAACATTAAAATAACAGACACAAAGCCTAAACTATTACGCTGTGCGTGCAGTCCAACTGCTACACACATTATTCTATAAGCACAAAATTACATTAAATCTAACATTGGCAAATATTCGTGATAACGCCAAAAGTGGCCATCACTTAAATGAAAAAGTAGAAAAAAATATATGTACTAGCAATCCATTTAAATTAATTAAGAGTACATTTTCTCCGGAAGTACGTATCTAGGATGTGAGCAATAAGCGGCGTGCACGCTTTCTATAGCACCGCGTCATTACTGCGGCGCGACGCCACGTTCTCATTCGGACTGATCTAACACTTAACTAGATTCATATGTAGTTATGATATTCACTGCACCATTAACATTAACCATATCGAATAATTGAATTAGTTAAGTCTCAATACTAACGCCTCTTATTAAATCCAAGATTTCGATGCCACTTGAATACCTAATATACTCAAAGCCAAAACTTCGGCTTAAAGATACATGAACAATAAATATATAAAAACAATGTATTCTTACATTGTTTTACGAGAATAATAATCATAGTTGTTGTCTCAAAAATTGGTTTCGGATGTCGTGGCCCTATATATCTTGAGTTTTATGCTGACAGGTTGACGACCTATAAAAAGGCTTCATGTGTTTGCGAAGTGGTTGTGAGGCGGGGAACTCTCCACAGCCTAGAGAGTGTGACAACGCAGGTAACTGGATAGCCGTGTACTAATACTCGTTTTAATACATATACAGCATTTTTACTTACTTCTGCGTAATGCACTATCCTTACGATTTATAGAACACGCGTTAGAAAACCATTTTAGCGATAGTAGCATTACCATACAATCTTGAAGTAAATAAACTAAAATATAATAAAGCTTACAATGACGTAGTAAACGTCACGACATATCCGCAATTTTCCCGGTTGGTATGAACGGAGAAATATAAAGAAACGCCGACTCCATTGAATAGATTTTATTAGCCGTAGAGTACCACATAGGTACTGTCTCGTAATCCAATAACTGTCTGCGAAGGTGTAGAGAGGATCCATATTTCAAATAACGCCCTAAATTGTACGAATGCGCGGGGTTCGGTGCGGAGTTATTATGTCAGCGCTTATTAATGTCGCCTATCAAAACGTCCCACATAATTGAATCAAAATTAATGTTGTTTGCTAATTTTTTCGGTGGCTGGTGCTTCTTATATTTATTGTACCCTGCAAGATATCTCAGACGGTAGCAATAAAGAACCTGTGTATAAATTATGTTTGTGAATTACGTCTTCAGACATCCAATAGTATGATTTAATGAAATTATAGCGAGCAGCTTGCAAATTGACCGCTATTCTCTGAAATGCCAATTCTGTTCCCCGAAGAAGCTCTGCAACCATTTAATAATATAAATCCGGTTATTAAATCAGTGCTACCTGATACTGACGAGTATAACTCGCGCCGTGTGCCTTCAATATACGTGATACCAATGTATATTTTACTTCCTTGTGATATTCAACGTTTTTGCACGTTTAAATATAATAAATCAGTGAGATGTACTTTATGCTTCATAGAAAAATATGAAGTTGCTTGAAACTCTAGGTTTATAGTTTCCTAACTGTCATCCGCGGTTTCACGCACGTTAACGATTACTGCTCCAATCCCTTGGCTCATAACGCGATATAACCTATGTTGATTCTTGATAAAGTAGCTTTCGAAAGAATGATAAAAATCGGTTCAATCGTTAATCAGTTTACTCATTAGAAAGAAAATTATATATATATTTTTTTATAATATAATTAGGTACATAAGTAAAGACAAATAATAGTTTTATACCAACTGTTGTGGATTTGGGTAAGTTTATTAAAGGTTATTTAATTCGCTTTGAATTTGTGCATTCCTTTACTCCTTTATAAAACATTACAATATGCTTTTCATAACAAAGATCAATTCTACGCAAATGAATAGCAATAAATGTCCCCAATAATAATTCGGAGGGTGACTGCTATACAAACACGTTAATTAATAATTGACAATGATGACATACATGTAAATATTAATAAACAAATTAATTAAAACGAGTTGGTATCGCTCTAGTTCATAAATCTCTTGTACCTATAGACATACGTGCTCTTTACGTATGAAAATAAATCAAAGCGGCGGAGTAAGTGAAGCATGAACCTCTTTGTATAACGAGTCTAACTCTCTTGAAAAAATAACGTTTACTTGAGTTAGCGCTCATATTTTCTTTATAAACAAAACTTACAGTGTAGTAATGTTACTTTCTTTTGACACTGCTTCGTACAAACAGTATTTACATTATCTTGTGTCTTTTATCTGTAGTTGCTTCGCTAGTCTCGTTGTTTGATGTTTTTAAACAGTGAATTGTGAATGTTTATAAATGTTCTAGAGTTGCTATATCACATTATATATATGGTTAGATATCTATAATGTGATAACTCAAAACATAATCATTACCTTAATGATTATGTTTTGAGTTGTTTTAAAACTATAAGTTGTTTTAATCTTTAAGTTCGATCTGGAAGTGCCATCTTCCAGATCGAACTTAAAGATTATGAAAATAATATTTTATCATTTATCATTAGTCATAGTTATGATATACCTAACGAGGTAATTATAATAACAACAAAAATATATATTTGTAAAAAGCATTTATGGTTATGATTGTTTTTATTTTTCATGAAGGTTTGTTTACGACGTGCCCTCTTACAAGGCTCTTTAAAAAAAATGTAAAGATAATAAAATATACATGGACGCACAATTCAGCCTACTTTCCGATGTGTTTTTATGACGTCTTCTTTATCAACATTTAATTTTAAGAGAATCCTGTCTGTTCTGAACGGTCGATTTACACTGAGATCAAACACTCGAAATTGAGCTGGTTGGTGTTATTTGAATCGACGACGAAGTATATATAAACTACTAGAGCCTTAATACACAGTGTGTAGCAGAATGATTTCGTCGTATAATAATATAGAAGTTGTAACCTAAACATATCAAAACATAGCCATGTCAGCCTAAATAAATATCAGAATAAAATCAGTTTTGGTTACTCAGAAATCAAAACATGAATGTAAAGATACACAATTCGTGACCTATAATGCTAATAACTCGTATAAATTAAAAATATATATTATTATATACAGAGTTTTATTAAGTCTTTTCATTACTTAAAGAGTTGTACAAACTCTGTTCCTACGCAATATCGTAGGGTTGCCATAAATTTATGATTGTCTATAGTTAAAATTGATGTAGTTGCCTGCATTTACGTTTTCATTGATCGGGTTTACGACGCTTAAACATCACCACAATATTCTGTTGAGCTCTGTATCAAATATGCATTAATATTTGGCGCGTTATAATAAATAGCGATGGATTGAATGGATGGTTTGTAAATGAACAAATTCAAAAACCTCAAATATTTGTTATATTACTACAATATTTAATGATCGATATCGAATTTGACAATATTACAATATTCTAAAATATTCTGCATGGTACACGCTTCTATAACTAAAAGAATAATTACTTTTTAATAATTGTTTATTTATGTGATAGATTTTATAAATACATATTTACACGTAAAAATATGATAACAACACTACAATGCCGAAAGTAGTTTGTTAACAAACAATAAAAGCAGACCGGGGTCACAAAATCTTTTAATACTATTGTCCTAAATCAAGCTATCATGAATTCACCACAACTTTGTAAGTAGCCAAGTAAAGCAATTTACCGCCTTGTGAATAAATTACTAACAGGCAGACCCACGAATTCTAGATAAGTTATTCTAATTTGTAAAAGGACACATGAAAGATTCACAGTAGAGTTTGTGGTGCTATTAGAAAACAATGAAATCCACTTGAGGTCGGTGTCACTGCACCGGTGCGACACCGATATCACACATTCACGTATTGTGACTTACACGTACGTTTCGACTTTCATATTGACATGAGAAGCGCCTTGCACCGATAATAATGTGATCGATAGAATAGAATTGAAAAGCGCAGGCTTTTCTGTGAACACTTTATAAGGCGTCTCTAAAAAGATTACCGTAAAAAGGTGTATACACATTTAAAAATGTATATTTTTGAGATAAGGATAATGTAAAATTTTTGATTTATAGTAATACTACCCTAATTAAAAATATTTTAGGGATTAATTGAAGATACGTGGCAAATAGACAGTCGTTTGTTTTCTATGTTTACACGGCTGGTAAGCCGCTGCACTGATGTAAGCGGATCAAGGCGAATTATATTTTAAAGAATCCCAAACAAAATCGCAAGACACGGTATCGTGAAAGCCAAAGCAATAAACATTTACGATAACGCACAAAATATATAAGCACCGAACTGGCTTGATGATCTTCGTTGATGAACCAATTTCTAAATAATACAAGTAGTATTTAAATTTGTCTACATATATTGGTCAAATAATTATGATAAATCGTTTCTCTATAATAAAATGAGGTAAGGTTACCTAGGTACTTTGCCGCGCCGAGTGCTGTAGTTTCAATACGATCTACACGGGATAAAAATCGTGTGATTTACAAATAGTTGTTTCGAATTTGGCTGTTCTAAGTGTCTATTTGTTAAAATGTTATTCTTATTAAATATTATTCCTAGAGCGTTATCTTTTTAAAAATCAATAAGTACTAAAGTAAGTGAAGGTCTAGTTCGCATACTAGTGTTTATAAGTTTCGATTTATATATTATATAGATTGAGTATTATAAAATTAGAATGCATCCTTTAAAACTTCAAAATGACTTTTCAGCAGAATACACGAAATCTTGTAATGTATTCGTGTGGCTAATATATGTTGAATATGGACACTGTGGACCGATGTCCACTAGACAATCAATCATAATGTTAGTTAGGAGCAGTGACGTAACTCACGCGATGTTCCGAACACACAATGTAGGTATTAATGAAGAAACTAATAACGACCTAACAAAATAAACATTGTTAATCCTATCCCGAACAACTTGCACTGTGTTTAATTGGAAATTCCAGTTTCATAAACAAAGTTTGTTCATTTGAACAGGTAAGTGCGAAGTGTCTGAAACATAGTATAATTAAGATAAGAATAGACGAAACCCTATGAAATCCCTTCCGTTCACAAACTAATTTAATATTAGAAGTAAACTAAGTCAAGTGTAATTTGTTAGAACAACTTTCTGATGGAATATCGGCTATTGATTCTATAAATGATTGCTAATCTTCAAAAAATATATTTGTAGGGTTTCGTATTGAAATAATAAAACGGAACCTTTATGCTATGTAAGTCTTTGTCTGTCACAATTCGAACTTTGGTAGAATTATATATGTATAATGCTTCCTCAACTTTATTACCAATGGCTGCAAAAGAGATAAGTAAAAATAACTACATATGTGATTTCATTTAACCACACAACACACATTGATGCTTTGCACAAATAGAACGCGTGGATGGGATCAGCGGAAAGGATTTCTCCTATCCGCAGATCGCACTAGTAAAGACAAGTGCAAGATTCATGTGATGGTAGTTACGCTATCCGTGTAATAAAAAGAGAAATAATAATAAATATAAAGCCACAAAATCCAAGTGATAATTTAATGGACATCAATTTAAGATTACAACGAAAATTCAAAGGTTTTCTGTCTTAATCGATATTGCTTTTAAAGGTACTTGTTATCCCTACGTAGATTTTGTTTTTATGGCAAATAATCCTATTAGATCAGACCAGAATCTCTACGCCTAGTCAACTGACAACTTGAAAATTCAACTGATTCTGAGTAAATAATTTTCCTTTCAGGCTAGACAACCTAACTTTGTTAAAGACGTTCCTAAGTAATTTACGCTTGAACAAACACCCACTTAGGTATTGATAGAAATATCAATATCGATGTATGGGTGTATATCAACAAAGCCAAACAAATCAACGAGTATTAGGAGGAAGAGATTAAAATCCCCATTTGCATAATAATATGCGGCAAAATACCAAAATAAATAAATGTCTTACAAATCTTCTGGGGAAGTGGAAGTTTATCGGGAAATCTCGTGAATTTTTCGCGTGCTAATATCAATAGAAATACCAGGTGAGCTCATTTCGTATGAATTCGTCGTAAATTTTACGCGCTCTTTGATCTTTCACCTCAAATCGTAAAGGACACGTAAGTAACATTTTTGCCGCTTCGTCTGTATTCAAATATCAATTTTTTTATCGAAGAATCGAAAATATTTTACGTAGACCCTGGTAAAATATTAACTCGTATAACGTTACAAATTCTTTATACCAGGGTGATTTTATTAAGGCAGTTAAACTATTGTTTCAACCAGGATATTAAAAAAGTTGCTTAACAATTTCTTGTATGAAAAGGCATGAAACATTTAATACGACTTGAATTAGTTAACGATTATAATTGAAAAGTCACGTTCTTTCTACGTCACTAAAGTGGCTGGTATGATCTTCTGGGGGTAAGGGGATACCATTGCATGCTTGTGGACGTTTGTAACACTCACACATCTTAAAAAAGGATTATCCGTGCTACCCGCTCCAGGACCTTAGGGCATCGGTCCTCTGCTGTCAGTACAGATTTAGTTTTGGAGACCCTACTTACCGCAGGAAAGCAATGCAAGGCTATTTAGCTACAATTTTCAGTAGTATTTGTTTAAGCCACTGTGTTAGGCAAACAACCGTATGGCTCGCTTGATGGTAAGCGGTGACCGTAGCTTGCTTATATACTTTACGCATCGTCGTCCCTAGAGAAAAGAAATTAAAGATAAGATAGAAAGAGACGGATAGCGAGAGGTAAGTACATATGTAAGCTACACACGTGGCGCAACGCAGTATTACCACTCATACGCCGGTATCCTGTAAATAAAAATATGAGAGCAGTACTGCCCCCGGCTAGCCGGCATATTCGTACCGTCACCGAATAAATGGCAACGGCGAAGCTTCTCCACTCAGGCATTTTCCAATCGGGCTGCTCGAGATTTGAGCGGGGTGGATACCCCTTTCTTAATTTGGATTATGTTAAAACTTAAATAACCTGTGAGCCGAATAAATTCCGGATATACATATATATAAATCTTTAGGTACAATATTTACTCAATAAATATTAATCAAAGTTTTTACTTTGACCTGTGGCTTTGCTTTTGCAAAGCCACAGGGGCATCAAAAATATCGAGTACATTGGCAATTCGTTTTGTTCGACAAAACATTAATGGCAGCAGTAATCTCTCTCTAAAAGTTATAGTTTGTTAGCTTATAAAAGTCTTTTAAGTTAGTTAATAAAAGTCTCCTGTGGCCGCGCCCGCCTGCGTTGCGTCCGCAAACTAGATAACAAACTGATAATGTATGTATTAGTCGTTTATCATACACACTCTCAACTCCCATAAGAGTTTTATGTCAGGAAGTTGGGGAGATGTCATGGATACAGGGACCGCGATCGGTTAAGAACGCTTACTCTATGGCACTTGCATACAGATGTATGTATGTATAATATACAAGTAAACAGTTAAACCTTCATAAACATAAATCAAACAAATACAATATATTTATACTTAATATAAACTTTTGGTATGGAACGTTAATATGTTTCCAAAAATACTATATTCGTTGTTACATCGCGTCAGTATTGGGACAAATTCGATCCCGGATCCCATTCAAAAAAGCGGGTTCAGTCACGCGTAGCAGATTGACAACTGACGAAAATATCCGGCTAAGAGGCGAAGAACACATTGAAGAGAAAATCTTAGCAAAACTCAGATTACATTGAGCAAATAACAGAAGTGAAACTTTACTAAATATTTGAATTAAGAAACAAACTCATATGACGTTTCTCTCTCAAATACAACATAATTTATTATGAAGATGGATAAAGATTTTACATTTTAATAAAATAACTTTCTATGTTTAACAATAACGTAGAAACATTAATAATGTCGACAGAGTAAAGTTAAATTATGTCAAAGAGGTTAGAACTTTACCCGTGGGGTCGCATATTAAGGTCTTGTTCATATTTTAAGGCGTCTTACTAAAGATATGTAAATATGATGGCTTGCTTCTTAAAATATCTGAACGCCTAATATTACTTTAAATCCATTATGAAATCTATGATGTAACTTGACGTAACTAGTCTGCTGAAACAATAATACGAATGGTATTTCAAAGTTTCACAAAAGTGAAATTAATCATTGCATTTTTGATTAAAGATAGAATATTAAATTCTTGAATTTTCTAGGGCTCTGTTCCAGTTTATATTTACATATGTCAAAACATATACTTAGTAATAGTAATTTATCTAATATTACAGAGTTATGGTACATTATAGTATAGGAATAGAATATTAATTATTTAACGAAGTAAAAGTCATAAATAGTCATATAAAGATCCAATTAAACTGTTTGCACTCTACAGCTAGCTAATTGGAATCTATTACACAGAATTAACTAAACGACTTACAATAAGCATTATAATCGGCTATTATCAGCTTTATGATTTAGTGTTCGCGCTGTTCCCAATTAGAAAGTAAGAAAGTTTTAAATACTTTAGCGACAAACTCACACATCGAAGAATGTACTTAGAACTTTTTCTATCGTGTCGATGATTTGTCTCTTTATTAGCCTATATTGTATTTGCGTAAATTTCTGCCATACTAAACAGCCCACTTAAAGAATATATAATTTCTAAAATAACCCATTTTTGTAACCATAAATATATATGTATCTACTATGATTTGTTTTGTACTGTGTACGTAGATACAAGTATTTTTGTGAAATTTAAGACAGGATTATTGTAAAATGTGTATAAATAAAAGACATTCAAATCAGGACTGCAGTCAAAGCGAACTAAAAAGTTTCAAACGGTAAATAGAGTGTTGGAAAATTGTGTGTTTTGCTGTCAGGCAGAGCGCGCAAACAGTATACTTTAAACACTATTTTAACATTAACAACTGTATGAAATATTTACTGTAGAACAGTGTAGGTTGAAATATACTGGTTTTGTTCACCACTGGAACAATCTAAACCGAATTTAAAGTGAATCCATGTTTTTAATCCATGGAATCTGCAGTCAGAAATAAATCTTGAAGAATTCTCTTGCCGAACAATATCACATTCATATTACGGGTTTGAACAAGCACAGCTCCTACCTTTGGCAGTTATAAAGTCTTATTTCCGGAGCTCGTAATAACTTTTATATTTTTCGACATGAGATGTCAAACGTTTACATTACTCCATAAGCTAAAAATCTTTAAGAATTTCTCTACGTCTCAAGTGGGTGTATGTTTCTATTGAAATGTACGATTATGTGTTTTAGCATCATAAAATAGAGAAGTGACATATAATTCAGTAAAACAAAGCTAGATACCAGAATAGCCCTGCACCAGACAGTTAAAAATAAAATTTAATCACTCCTCACAGATTCGTCCGAAAGTAGAGTAACCAAAAATACCTCAAATCAATATCGAATACTGAGTCGAGGCCCACTAAGTTATTTAAAATGCAGTTGACACGTCATCCGAGTGAAAATGCAATATTCGCCTTGTCCATGCGGAAACACGGTTATATTCAATCGCGTTTTTATCGGAAATATTCAGGACACTGATTTCGATGGCTCTACTTTTAAATAATTCAGAACATTAAGTTTATTGAATGTGTTGGCATTTATTTGTCTTATACACAATTGTCTGTTTTTCTGTATATTGATATTATAAAGGGAAAATTGCGTTTGCCAGAGATTCGTGAACAAAAAGGGCCTCCACAATTGTGATCGTTTGCCCGAGGTTACCAGTAACTTTCAAACCATTTTTTGAACAAAACAATTTAATATATATTTTTTTAAATTCGTATTTTAGGAGAGCTTTATGTAACATAATATGTACTACACAATAAATTGGGGCTTGGAAAAGAATAATTTGTGAAGTATGAAAATATAAGCAAGTAAGTATGGCCTATTTTGCCATATTTATTTAAGCCCAGATGAGAAAATAGCATAATTTAAGATTTTTACTATATTGAAAGCTCAACTATAAATTAATCGCTGAAGGGTCAAGCAGAAATGTTACATAACCAGATTTTGCAGCCTAAGTTCTAAATTTTACGGCGTGAAAGAATTGCTGCTTACAGAATCAAAATATATGCAGGTATAAAAAAAATATGAAACCCCAGAGAATTACTTGACTTAAGAGCAGACGGAATAAATCCAGCTGATTCCTCACGATTGTGACAATAGAAACTACGTTTTTTAATTATTTTGTCTTGAACCTGACTGTGACTATATTGGTCCATGTGAAATAAAAATGGATAGTATATTTCGATAGGTACTCAATGATCATACGACGACGTGAGTAGAATAGCAAACATCACAAACAACTGATTATGTGATTAAAACCGGCGACACAGCGGCACTGAGTGTGTTTGTAGCAACAAATGACACCCGCATTAAAAGTTCAACGAGTGTTTTGTACTTACATAGACGATTCAATCTGTGCGCCATTTATTTTATAAATATGTCTTTGCATTGGTATGAGTCTGACTTGCTAGTTCCGTGGCATAAAGCGGCCCATTGATAGTACTCAGGTTCGATATCCAGGTCTAGTGTATTAGGTTTTTCTGTTAGAAAATGCTCAACAGCATCATGAAGAATGTGAATGTAAGAAGAACATGGTCGTTAGTTTTGATAATAATATCTATATTTACTAAATTTGTTTCCAAATGGCTCATTTAACACTTTTGCCAATGCAATGACTAATACTAACTACCCGAAATACCGAATAGTTCAAACGAAATTAATAAAAGATTAAGACAATTCATGTGTTAAATGAAACTGCAACTGGCTAAATATTTGTTCGAGTATCCGTTGTGCGATGGTGATTGCCCGACATTTGTACACGTCGGCAGTCAAACACATAGCACCTGCACTTCGAACAAGCTTTCACAAAATTAGGCGGGTTCAGAATCCACTAGTTGAAATGTACAAAACCCGCTACGATTGCTATGTATTTAAAATTATCAAATACGCTTGTTCACACAGCAAGAAGTTAAATGACGCTGGATTTATGTAGCATGCAAATAACATGATGCAATTCTGACAGGAAAGAAACTTTAAAAGTGAAAATATGACATAAAAACGCGTAAATATCCGCATGAGAAAATTTTAAGTGGAAATGTTAACGAAAGATTCACAATGTCGCTCAAAATATATTGTTGTATATTTTTCGCAGCCATAACAAGAGTACGTACATCTGTCGCGCGTTAAATCAAATCTCTATCTCATACAACCGATGGTAATGGCATGTTTTCCTCTATGGAGCTAGATTCTCGTCAACAAACGGATGCGGATGCGAGCGGTTGGCTGTCGTCCTCTGAGCTTTACAAATGATAGCTTTGCTGTCGGTACTCCTTTGCACATAGGTGGCCTATACTTCACAGTGTACAAACCCAGCGTAAATGTTGTCACGATGCTTTATTTTTCCCCTTGTGACGGACACTGCGTACTTAAATGTGTTTATGTTACTTTTTCGCATTAGCGCCGGCAGCGTCAAAGGATTACTTTTTAATACACTTTACATTTAATATGACGCTTTGTATTTTAAACGCGACGAACTTTAATGCAAGAATAATGAACAAAAGTTGTAGATGTTACGCTACGTTGTTTTCTATTACTGATGCACCCCTCAAAAAAATTTGCATCACTTATATTTTTTTTATACGTCTTAGGTGGCAAACAAGCATACGGCCCACCTGATGGTAAGTGGTCACGGTAGCCTATGGACGCCTGCGACATCAGAGTCATCACTTTCGCGTTGCCGACCCTTTAGAAAAGGAAGTGGGAAGGAGAAGGTGCGGGATGGGGAAAGGGGGTGATTGGGCCTCCGGCACTCTCACTCGCCGAACGAAACACAACAGTAGGAATACTGCTATTTCACGTCGATATTCTGGGAGAGGGTAGTCCTTCCCCGGTCGAGCCGGCCCATTCATGCTGAAATCAGCGAGGTTCTACTACTTTTATAGTTAATGAAATAAATTATTTATTTGATTAAAATTTCCTTTAACATAACATTCGTAAAACGTTTTTGCGACCCTAGGCGTGTCTTAATTTTACGTATCTTACGGCAATTCTCTGAATAATTATTAACACTTGTACAGATCAACCAGAAGCAGATTCAACTAAATGTTTCTTGAAGATCTGGTCTTCAGGAAACATTTTGTTGATTCTGCAGACAACTTAATTGATGTGTGAAACTCAGTATATGGTAAAAAATTATCTTAAACTTGAACTGAATTTTTCAATGCGAATATAACTTCTTTCATCTTTTCACAGCATTAAGACCGATAATACGATTCCTAATAGAACAAAACTGACTCGCAGTCAGGCTGTCCCTGAATAGTCGACCGCTATTTTCTAGACATTCTTCTGGACTGTGCCAGCTGGACATATGGCTAGGAGCATCTCATTCGGAAGCAGAACGTAAGCAATAACGGACGCGCTTAACGCGACAAGCCTCTGCAAGCAGAAAAGCAGACTGATGTAAAAAAGTAGCTATCATATAATAGGTTAGAGGTGGCCTATATTATCCAAGTATGATTACATAGGTCACCTTTCAGACGAACCAAAACAAAATATATTGAAAGTCGCACCGAAAATACGCCGAAAACCTATTGTGTCATAAAAGATATTGAAAAAAGTGATCTTTCACAATCTCTAAAAAAGTCTCGTCCATATGTGTATCCTCTCTATCAAAATCTTAAACATAGTCCATAGTAAGTAAAGGTCGACCAAAGAGATACATGTATACCGAATAAAGAATTTTGGATATAACTTGTCATAAGAAGTATCCAATACATTATCGAGCAACCGACTTTATTAAAATGGTAATGAATACATCGGATACAGGTATTATATAAATCAATCATTTATATTATAACTAATTGATTTATAATATAAATCAATCAGTTATAATATAATTAATATTAAACGCACATAACTAATCAATTATGCAATCACATTGATATTATATAATTACCATTTTATGTATTCAATAAAATAAATAGGTTACCTGCAATTTACCAATATTATAATATTCGGTTGGATATATAAATGGTGACTATTCAACGATTTCTGGTATTGGAATCAAATTCTACTTTAAACAAATTCGATGAATTATCATTGTCAGTACAGGGCTACATCGCGCATATTTGCAGACTAACTAAATGGAATAGCGGTAACTGAGGTTAAAATTCCAAATTCTAAGAATTTACCTAGTTTTGGCTGCTAAATGCTTATACTTGCTGTAAGCCATCTTTACAATATTTCTAGAATTCACTGATGCTAAAAGACATTTAAGTTGAAATCAAAAGTCCGAGGAAACTAAGATGATGGTCATCTCAATGCTTTAAAGTGTAATTATCTCAAAGATGCCTAACTTGAACATGACAGTTGAACAGAAACTAAATCGAGAGATAAATTTTAAATTTAAATAGTTTAAATCATAAAACTATATTACATGTTGTTTTTTTTTAATAATCTGCGATATAATCTGTACAGAGTAGTTTAATTTTAATGTGTAAGATTCGCGTAAACGTTAGACCTATTACACAATAAAGCTACGCTTGAATATTAAACCAATTGCTGTGGTCATTGAGGATACTATTAATACAAATATTTTATATCATAAAACTCTTATGACATCTGGGCATGAAATGAACTTTATAAATATTATATCGCCTACATTAAAATTAGCGATCTATCTCATAACATTACGACATTGAACTCTTTAAACAGTATTACAAAACCTAACAAAACAGCGCCTAAAAATGTATGATAACATGACCTTCATGCATATGGGTAAGCACTTAAAGTAATAGCCGTTATAAAGGCGTCCGTGTAACAACATGTTTCACAAACACGAGCCAACTAAAACATTTAAATTAATCACCTTTAGCAACCTGTGAAACGGATTCCAACGAGGCCCCTGCCAAGCTCAGGTAATGAATGTTCGTCACGCATTTTGATTTTTTTTATCTCAACTACCCTCCAAAGAGACAATGCAATAACGCTGAACAAACTGGGGTATTTATATTAAACATTTAACCATTTTCATGACGGGTGCCATTTGGATTATGTGTACGTTTGAACAACTAGAATAAACAGATACAATTCAATTATGCTAGCAAACCTACACTGAAGTAATTTAATTAGGAACAGAAACATATTCATAGACAGAATCAACACTACAGGTTATAGACTGGAGACAGCTCACGCCTTGTTAGAACTAACTTAGTGAGTCGTAGTAAACGGTGATCGTTCGAGTAGGTAATTGATCTGATGATATTTCTAATCTTATTGGTGTTGGACAATTTGTTCCATTTAGTTGTGTCTTTTTATCGGAAAACCGTGCACTGGGTGGTAATTTACTTCTATGTCTTAATATTTTTAATATTATAGACTGGTAGATAGTAGAACAACCCACACAAATAAGATCCAAACACTAGAACAACTATTAAAGGAATATGCTGAATTGGACTCCAAAGTTAGTTGAGTTACAGGTGATAAACAACTGTACCAAAGTTGTCAATAAAAAAATATCGTAGAGGCAAATTAGATTGGAACTAGAAAATATTTCATTCAGTAAAATAAACTTTTACTATTTATTTGAAATCAGCAAACAGTTGCAAATTTAATATTACCAAATAAATTGAATACATTACAAATAAACTTTTAATAAGACCCTAATGAAGAATAAAATTAAATAATAACGAGACGGGCAAGGACGTTAGCCGAACGTTTAATCCTTTTATAATATTTTATTAGTTCTTAAAGACGGAACCGGCGTAGATAATCCTCACAAGACGTTAAACTGACATTTATGTAGTTACGTTGGAACAACTTCTAAGCAAAATAATATTACAAACGAGTACGCATCGAAGCTAGTACCGGATAATTGAGTATATTCAACATAACAGATCTAACATGACATAATCTTAGGCCGCTGTTCGCAAGGATTACGCTCGGCCTCACCGTGTATCACGGGAACCTGTTCAGGAAGAGCTCGCTAAGACCTGTCAGGTTGTTGACACTATCACGCACCTACATAAGTTGCTATACAGTTATGTACCGCCAGCAAAAATCAGCTTTGAAAATTATAGCACCAAGAAAAAATGTTATGGCCGCCCTAATACACTAATCAAAAGCTGTCTGATTTTTTCGTAATTCAAATAGGCGACACATAAAAAAACAAGGGTTAATGTAAACTTCACAATGGAACTGCTGCAAAGTACGTTTTATAAGTACTATAACGCAGGAAGTAGGTACTTAGGTGCCTATAGATATAAAAATGCGTTCGGGACTTTATGATGTGGAAGTAATAAAATCGATTTTACAACTCGCTGTGAACTTAGATGGAATGGAAATTCTTATTTTATAGTTTACCACTCCTCCGAATGCTCCATTAGCGATATAGGTTCATTAATACGAGTAGTAGTCAAGTGGCTCAGCTTTGTTCCCTTAGATCTGATCGCCGATATTACTTATATACGGCAAAAGGTTTTATATCAACTGAGTTAGCAGATACATGTATACATATTTATAGGGAAACCTTTATACAATCTTCTTATTTACGTGAACCAAAACCATACTGATTCAGCGCTGAACGAACCAGATCTCGAAATTATTTGCAGATACAAGAGGTTGACAGAATGAAGTATTATTATAAAAATGAAATGCCAATAACTTCAACTAGGATAGATCCACAATTGCACCAGATTTAGTGCGAGGCCGAAGTATTTAGTACAAATGCTATATAGGGCCACGGATATCCTCACACCGGTTTACATCAAGCAGAGAATCAGAGATGGTACTCAAAGAACGAAGACAAAGCGTTTCACATTGATTTTGGTGTACTTTGAGTCGTATTATAAAACGTCTTCTGGAAATTCGTTATAACTTCGACGTTCTTACTTGACGTGATGGTATACTCAAGATTTGCGGTGGTGGATTTGCTTAAGGAAAAGAAGTTACTCTCGTAATTTTAGTAGCCTTATACAGATTTTACTAATATGCTATTAAAATAAATTTAATTCTATAAAATACAACTGAAAAGTAGTACGTAACGTAACTAATTACTTACAATAAATAGGAGCATAGCAACACGCCTGTATCGTACTTAAAGGTAGTTTATTCCATGACAATACAATTAATACTAACAGATATTTTAATAAAATAAAAAATGATCGCGTTAATACCCGTTACGTATTATATATATAAAATAAAGCTCGGCGTATTAAAGCAGGTACGGTTGAATCTTTTTCTTTTCTGATACGTGGAAAAATGCGCATTGGAAAATACAAAACACATAAAAGATACTCAACGCCCCATCTCAACCCCAATTTACTTTACAAGGGATATGGATCTCATAATACCGTAAGCCTCACGGTGTATGTTTACCATAATCACTAGCGAGGTTTGACGAATAAAATCAATTTAAACACATGAAACGTTTTCCTGTCTATAAAACGACATCAAAAGCCAAGCTTACGAATCGTGACGTTCCGGGTTACATGCACGGGTAAGGCAAAATGTTGTTAAGTTTTTCGGGAAGAAAATTCTTGATAGCAGTACGGTGTTTCGAAAATACTTACGATACGGCAATGGGCTTGCTCTTTTGATTGGTAACTACGTGGCGGGCGTAATATGCATAATATACATCTGCCTGCTTGCATCTATATATAATCAATGAACATTGACCATTAAAAATATATTACTCATATAGATATTTAAGTAAAATACCTTAGCGGTCTGTTCTAGTTACAGAATTGCAAGTACAAGAAACTGCAAAATAAATTGAAACGACAAGTTAAATAAATACTAAGAGCTTTTATGCTGTCGGTGCAAGGCTTAGCGACACGTTGGTTAATAAAAAGTAATCTAAACAGTGGACTCCATTGCAGCTTTCATTTCGCAGTACTGAGTTTCTTAGAGTACGTTTTACTGTACTTTCCGGCTTGCCACACTAGTGACCGGCCCTGTCACTACTTTTTGTTAAGACTCGCATGCCAAGGTGATCTTTTGCCGACTCTGTTCACGTTTTAGGATCTCAGACTGCCTTGTTAATCTTGTGGCAAAAGATAGCAAAATTTTTTGTTATCCGTGATATTCTGAAGGTATTTGTGGGATTTTCTTAATAATCGCTTGACCAGTCTGAAAATGTAGGCTCGCCCTTCATAATTATTATTGTTAGCGATATTTGGGTTTAATAATATATATAAATACAATTTAGGTGTCAGATATTAGATAGGCGAACGTCTATGTTATCTATGTTAACATTTGGTATAGACTGTTTATCTTTAACGATGTTTAAAGCCGATGAAAAGGTGTCAATGAGAAAAAAAGCTGTAGGTACATACCGTCACACCAGAAATACTGCTAAAAGAACAAAATATAATCCTTTAATAAAAAGTTACATGTGATGAACTTTATTTTACGACGAAGATTTTGTTAAATATTGGAAATAATAGCAAAATTTCGAAATTATTGTTATGTTGTATTTATGCGTCTGTCTACCAGGCAAGTCGGTTGTATGCGCCTTATATACGTGGCGGCTACCGGGAAGCTTGTGCGGTTTTTTTTCCTGTACGTATAAAACTTTCCATATTTTTCTATGTACTTCCTCCAGGCTATCCGACTCAGATTGCCTATAGCCAAATACAATGTTATTATGTTACTCGGGTGTCGAGACGTGTAAAATCTTTTAGTGTTTCTTATATCTTAATATTGATGTATATATACATATAACTA
This sequence comes from Catocala sponsa, assembly GCA_963564715.1. Taxonomy (NCBI): domain Eukaryota; kingdom Metazoa; phylum Arthropoda; class Insecta; order Lepidoptera; family Erebidae; genus Catocala; species Catocala sponsa. The sequence continues at coordinate 14,380,352 of OY751334.1, read as the reverse complement.
ACATTAAAATATCGCTTCATTAATTAAGTACGATAATAGTTAATTGTGGATCACAAAATTTTATTAAATTGGAATTTCCTTCGAATATTGAAATTAAACTACTAGGTATATACGGATTTTATCGCGTTGTTTATTTGACACTTAATTACATAATTTAGAAACTGTTACACTACTATTACTATTAAACTTTACTAATTTTAAGCTAATTAAATTATTGAAACTATTAAAACTATTTATATGTATGTTTACACTTTCCCCGACGTCCGCGTCGGCGTCGTTCGAATATGTTTTTGTTATCTGTAAACAATAATGAAAGCTTTTCCTAGTGCTTAGAAGCTGTTTTGTTTATAATTTGCACTCGCTATTTAATTTTTGTTACATTTCTACCAAGATTTGAACGTGTACATGACCAATGAGGTTTAGTCATGAAATGAAATATTTCCGAAAATGCCTAAATCAAATATAATTTAATGATGATGTCGTCAAAACTATCAAACTTAAATTTTTTAAAACCTAAATTAACCAAGTCACTTCTATGATGGTATAGATTTTAAAGTTGCGATCACATTTCAGTGTCACCAATCTATTTAAGTGACGTATGAAAACATGGTGTACGAGCAAACGAGTGTAGAAATGCAGTACACTTTGTTATTAAATTTATTTTATGACAGTTATATCAGTAAACCGATACGAAAAACTGTTAAGACATGAACACATCTTTAGATGTACAAAATTATTATTATTATATTATTAATTATGTGTGGTAAGTAAAAGATTGGCTTTATCATTATAAACAAAAAGAGGTTCTTCTCATCGAATCATGCACCCTAGTGTGCGCGCCCTAATAAAAATAAAAATATCTTATAATACCAGATGTATTCATTTGAAATCAATAGCATTACAAACAGAATTTATATAGCCTGCTAACGATCACACTAAAATAGCAGACAGGAGGTAGCGGAGCCAAAGGGGTCAGAATTCTATCGGCTAATTGCTTGATTAGCCTACTACTGTATTCTCTATCACCTATAAACTTCGTTGACAGTTTTTAACAAGCTGTATCAGTGTCAACGTGAATCAATTAGCGTTAGCTAAAATGCTGCACTACTATTTTGAGTGCACGAATGGCGTAGAGGTTTAAGTAGTCGCCTCGCAAATGCCACCGTGCCGGAGATTCGATCCCCATACGGGACAAAAAATTATGAGATCTGTAAATAGTTGTTTTGAGTCAAGGTATTCACGAGATGTTATAACGTAAAATACTTATATTTTAATAAGGTGCCTGGGGAAAGGAAAATATTCGTGCTAAACAACTCATAGTGCCGGTATTTGCGTCACTCATATTTAACGACACGACGTCTCAGTACTGGTATATTCAAGAAGTTTTAAAGTCTAACGTGTGTTACTCCGTGTCTCCTATTTGCGTAATCCTCGGATGTTTATTGCCCACACATTTTTATTTACAGAGTAAAGGAAGTTGAGCTAACTCTCAAGCAAATCTATTTTAGAACTAACTATCTGGAGACACTTATCGTAGAAATGTTGGCATTTTAGGTGTTACTTTCTTAGGTGTTAGATTGTTTGGTTGCTTTTTTATGTTAAATCTTTACCAATTATAGTTTTTATGCAAGTTTCATGACACGGCACTATCATGAAGAATGTTAGGGTTTTCTTTTGCATCTACGCCTAAATTCCAGCATTTACAGGCATGGAGTTAGAGCATTCTGACTGCGACCTTAATGCTTCTGTCTGCTAAAAAGCTAGTGACCCATTCGCATAATCTCTCGGGAAGCCCATAGGAAGGGAGCTTCGAAAGAAGCGCTTTGTGCCAGACACGATCGAAGGCCTTCGCTATGTCCAAAATAACCCCCAAGGCTTCCCTCTTTGTCTCAAACGCCTGTACCCAACGATGTGTCAGGTATACTAGAAGATCACCAACCGACTGACCCCTACGGAAGGACTACGGACTACGGACTAATGCTAACTTCCATGATGTCGGGACTACGCCAGAAGAGTAAGAGAGCCAAAATAGTCGCGTTAAGACCGGCGCCAACTCAGGAGCGCACATCTTTAACACAATAGGAGGGATTCCATCAGGCCTACTCGGATATCGGCCAAGGGATAGAAGTGCTAAGCGCACTGAGCGTTGGTAGAAACGGATATCCGGCATACAACGTCACACCGCGGTATGGTAGGCAGTTTTTGTCCCCCGTCATCCAAAGTCGAGTTGGACGCAAAGAGTTTTCCCAGAAGATCGGCTTTCTCTTTTGCATCGTGGGCCAACGAATAATTTCCCATGTGTAGGAGTGGAAACGATGACTTGCAGAAATTGCCTTCGATAGCTTTGGCAAGAGACCAGAATGATTTCTCGTAGGATGACGCTCAAGCATAGGGTACCTTTCACCCAAAAATAAACGTACCTACTTTCCTGAGGTAATTAAGCTGCGGCCAAAAGCTAGTTACCCAATAAAACTTTATCATAACCTAACAATCAACCGTCATGTCAGTGTATTTATACCTCGGGACTAATAACACAGACAACATAGGAAATCACGAAATCGCGATGCAGCATCGGTGCAGTCGCAAAATCGATCGAAAATGCTAAAAGTAACATTTCCACTTCGGATCTAATTGACATCTGATCGAACTAAAAGTTCTAACAGAATTGAAAACGGGTGCTTCCTATTTTCGAAATATAGCAGCTGCGCCTTCTATTTGTATTACAATCACGCTGGTATTGTTATTGAAAATAAACAGAAGTGTATTATTAGACCGACATTTGATAAATGGAATCAAAGGCGAATAGACTTGGTAGGTTCAGATTACTAGTTATGAGAAATGTCAAATGAGTGAATCAACAAGATACAAAACTGTGACGTCACAATTAATACTTATTCTCATGGACCAATGACGCTATATAAATTATTTTCATTAAATAGCTTTCTCGGTTAAAAGCTCAGGTGGTGATAAACAAAGAAATTAATATATTTTACTTTAATATCAACCAGTAAATCCCACTTCTAAATGAGGCTCCCCCATAGACCGCCAAAATTAACGACTCTGGCAAGTTTATTGCCGTAATTTGCAGACAAAATGGTGATCGCATGATGTTATCAGCACCCAGGTGAAGACTGATACTCTGATGTAATACTTTTACCTTTTTGAATAGGTACATACAGGTAGCTATGATAGGTATACCTTTGAATTCTGAGATGGATGGATTTGACTGAATATGTTTCCAGTTTCCAGTGATGGTTCACTGTTTGACAAATCACTAGTTGTTTGATCATTGTGGATCTCAGACCAAAAGCCTGGCTTACCTTAATAGAAGAACTTATTATATTCAACCTTGTAAGCTTTCATTTTTGTATATTACACGAAATAAGATTGATTTCACATAGTTTATTGTTATCGGTCTTGCCATATTTTGGCAATTGAGCACATCTGTTAGCACCTGACAAAGATTGCATGCTAAATATTGTCTGTCGTCAGCTGTTATGAAAAACGATTGGCGGCCGCATGCTCCGTAAGAGTAGGATTGATTTGGGCACATTTGGTTTGTGGTGTCCGATCCAACAAGCCAGGTAAATGTTTCAGTTTGAATGCTTTTTACTGAATAACAATCGATGATGATATCCTTTAAATTTCTGTCTAGATTTTAAAGAAGTTTGACATGGAGATAGCTTAATAGTTGCTGGTAGCGTAGATACTTGTTACTATAATTTATAGTTAAGAGCACGTGACACAATCAATTTGTTAAATGTTCTTAATCATTTCCGTCGTTGGTTGTTTTGTCTGCAGGTACCTACTACGCTAATGCGCTTGTTTGGTCTACAAGGTGCGAAATCGCTTTTGTTTGAAACGTTTTATACCCTCAGAATGCCTTGTTGGATTGCTTATTGCTCCTACGGGAACAAAATTAAAGTAACGTTGTCTCACTCCTGAAAGCTTTGTGAAAGGCATTAATTCAGACAGGGTATTAACTTACTTGAAAGTTAAGGTATCATCTGTAATTATGCATTATAAAATACTTTGACATAAATTATTTTGCCCATAAAATAATGGTATACTAAGTTTAGGCATAAAACATTTGGTAATAAGGTTACACGGTGTTCTATTGAAACCCGCAGCTTCTACAATAACAACATTTCGTATGCATGACTCACGTTCCATTCTTTTATATGAGACGCAAAGCTTAAACATTCTACTGAATTAAATAAAATTATTGTAAGAGTAAAAAGACGCATCTTGGCCGTGCCGGGCAGAATTACTTTACTTGTGGAACGTTTAGGTTTTAAAACATCGAAGTTTAGTGGTTTTAGTTTAACGCACTGGTCAGGCGCATAGACGAAAAATATAAATAGTTAAAAAATTTTACGACTTCGTTCAGCTATACATATGTAAATTGACTAAGATGTTTCGATGACCTTTTTCTAATACGTACAATTGTCCAGTCGTACCATCATACTCTTAGAATATTTAATATGTTTTTTCTATCAGGTATGGTATATAGTTATGCTACCCACAATATAATTATATACCCACATTTAACAAATTGTTAATTATCGGACTTTTCGTGGTAGTATATGGGATCCACAATAGTTCTATAAATCGTAACCATAGGATATAAACGCAGACTCTTGAAATGGCATCATCTCTGAGATGTAATAAATAATATTAGTTAAACAAATCTTTGATCAGACAATGTGTATACCTATTAGAACTACGGTAATTCAAATCCTCATCGCCTTAGAGCAGTTCAAACATGATATTCGCTTCAGTATCCGATTGAGTATCCAATTGTCACCTGAGCTCTACTTAAAGGAATAACGATCTACTAAGTTTACGACCATTGTGATTACTAACTGTTCATAGTAATATTTTGTATAGACAAACTAGTCGATATTAATGACTATTTTAAATGTTACAATCAATCTGAGGGTTACAAATATGTTATAGTGACGGACCTATTCAATAATAATAAACACCAAATTTAATACTAGAAGTATTGTAACACTTAATGATACAGATAACCAAAATTAATTCACTCAGTGTTGGCATGTTCTGAAAACGACGGAAAATGTAGTGTAAATACGCTATTACGGGGGCAGTTATATATCTTTGCCGGTCGCCCATTCCCACCTCGGAGAAAAACCTATGTCATGAACTTGTAATTTTTCTCCTTAACCGTAATAGATTGTATCGAAGAATGTTCCGTATAAAAATTGCGGTCACAGCTTGGTATTGAATAACGTACAATTCCACTATGTAATGGAATATAAAATATGAATAGACAGAGTAGTACTTGGTATGGCTTGCCCATGTAGGTCGGCTACAATAACTCTCAAGTCCCTACAGTGGTATACGTCTCCATTTTTCCACCCCCGAGCGTATATAATTTAGCCTTTAAAGAGCCAAAAAGGGGAAAGTTTGCGACGTATTTATTTTATTTGTAGGAATGAATAACTTCGTTGACGTTTGAGATATATTGTTATTTTTGTTCCAAGTGCAATTTATTTGTATTTTTGTGGGTGCGTGTGTGCCAATGCATATTGATTTGTGGCGCATTTTATTAGAAATTAGAGACCGCCTGATGGATTTTATTTTGCAGTATTTATACAATTTGGATAATATCAAATAGTTAGAAAACGATGGTATACTTGTTTGCGATTTATGTAGGTAATGAAAGGAAAACCTTCATGAATTGAATATTGATACACAAGATGAGAATGTTTCTGAAGAAATAAGTATTATCTTTTATATCGACAAGGTTATTCAGAGGAAACATGATCTTAAAGCTAATATCCGGAATTCGCAAATTGCCTATTCCCTTTTAACTTGACATGCGAATATATTCCTGAAGTCTATAAAATGTGAAGGTGTCTTTTATATTTCCTACTTTGTCTTTATTGGGTGTTGTGCTGTTAGTATTCAATAATCGGTTACCGTATGAGATTAGACTCTGTTAAACAATATCCGCGAACACCTATAAATAACCGTTTATCGAAAGCATGAGCTATTGCTCACCAATATTTTGTTTTATTATCATTGTCATAGTATTAGATCCGCCCCTTATATTTCGTGACCGTAAATTGATGTGACTAATGGCTTGTCATTAAATCAATCATCAAACCATTCTAACTTAATTTTTTATCCAATTTGATATTAACACAGAACTTTAAGATCACACTAATATGTTCATAAATCTCATATGACATTACTACCAGAAAACATGTTTTCTCACTTCACTAATCGTTCTTGCTGTTCATTAATGTTTTAAAGACATCTTAGTTTGACTTTTAATTTAAATGTATATGAAGATTTTAGTGTTAACATGCAATCAAAATGTTATTATTTCATCTTTATTAAATAACATGTTATGGAAATAGAAATTAATTTGGTTTTAGACCAAAGAATCAAGATCTCAGTATTAACAGGAAATTGAAATGTTATTTTGTTACCTTTATAAAATAACATACTTAGGTAGGTATATAAGAAACGGAAATAAAAAATATTTTGTTTTAGTGCCATATGAAGATTTTAGCATTAACATGAAATTGAAATTCGAACTGTTATTTTGTTATCCTTTGAAAATAACATATATAAATTAAGAAAATGAAAATACTTTTATTTCAATCTATGTGAAGATTTCAGTATTAACATGAAATCGATATGTTATTTCTTTATAAAATAACTTAAATAATCTATGGATATAAAAATAACTGCGTTAAAAACCTGTTTAACAAATTTAAATATATGTCGTACGGATCTATATTTAAATTTGTTAAACATATTTAAATTTGTTTAATATATGACAAATAACTAGTATGAAGTTATAAATCGTAGTAGGTACAGGCGGAGACGAACTGGCGCACCATCGACGTAACTCGAGCCACAGGGGAGCTAGTAGGGTGAAATACGGTGCGCTGTGCAGTGACCCGACTTAATACCAATATGGACGAGATCACTTTACCTGCATATATGATCCACCCTGCAACTGCGCGACATAATAAACCTAAACCTTTCTACAGGAAGCCTTCCCGGGAATCTAATATCTTAACCGCCGAGCTCAGACGGCTTAATTTTACTCCTACCAACACAAAGCAGACTAGCGTTACCACAGCACATTTTATATAGAATGAAATAAAATTTAATTCTATATAAAATGTGCTGTAATTATCCCAACAAAAGACACAACAAATTGTACCTACACTGAATAAAGTTGGAGTAAGTCAACGAAACTTTTTTAATTAGCTATTAGAACCTTGTGACAAACAACGCTTTTAATTGGCATTCTAATCAAAGTGATTCTGACATAATTTATCTACCTTTAATTAATAGTAAGACTAGTTAGTGACGCTATCCCAATTGGAAGCAAAAGTAGTAAACTCGTCCAATAATCTTATCCGTTCCCGCGCTTATAATATAAGGCAATTACCGCACTTTGTATAATACATTGAGACGACTCTTTTATAACTAGATGCTATGTATACTTATCTGAATACTGAAGAAGTTTTACAATAGTTTAATAAAATGTTATTACGTACATAGTTCTTTTAACCCAATTCAAATATCAATTTTATAATATAGTTAAAATATACAAAGTTCCCATTCAATCAACAAAGAAAGTAGCGCAAATAAACAATTAACATATTAAAAAAATAGATTGCAAAAGTATAAATAGATCTTAAAATAGCAAAACTTAAAAAGTTTTAAACGTTTTATTTTGGAATGTGCTGTTTTGTTAGAAAGCAGAACTTGCTCACCGTAAAATAATTTAAATAAGTATGAAATAATTAAACTTGCCGTCTTCTGTTTGTTTAGCTATCACGCTATTTTAAGATAAAAGCCATCCAAGAAAGATCTCTCTAAGGATACTTAAAAAACCTGGAGAATTTTAAAAAGCAGACGCAGCAGGCAGGTACTCACCTAGTGCTTGACAGATGCAAATGAGACCGGGCGGCTCGGTGCCGGCCGCTTTTCGCTACGGGCGCTTTTCGTTTACCACAATCCAAACAATCCTTTATTTGCACCGACCTTCAGAATTATATCGTGCCGACAGACCACGTGTAAAGTCCTAAATCTAACGGTCCTTAAAACCACAAAGGAAGTTTTAAATGGAATACTTAACTACTAAATGAAACTTTACTAACCGTAATCGAAGAGCAGGTGATCGGATCGTGGAGGGTATTTCACGATAAAAGGGATATGTTTTTTGATAATTCTTGCGTTAAACGCGGCACGCTCGTATTAGTACCGGTAGGGTTCGGAGATATCGTACGTCGCGGATAGGAGAGGATCGGACACACGATCGAGGAGACCGAAACGACGTGAGTGACGCCGGACCGGTGCGGATGCCTCCCGCCCGCCTAGCGTCGCGCGCTGCCGCGAGCAAAAGGGATGCAGCGAGTGAACCCCCCAGTTCGCGAATATCGCCACTCGGATCAGCTCGCCAGAGTCTCAAGTGCTCTCCGCGCTTGGCAACGCTCTCTCCTAGAGGGAGGGCTCCACTGAGCTCAGTTCTGAAACGCCGCAAATCACACTACGCTCCGCACTCCCGTTTGAAACGTAAAGCTCTTGTTTTAAAATAGAATTTGATATCTAGGTCACGAGATGAACACCTGACGTACGGCGTCATATCGAAAAACGTATGCCCCCGTTGGCTAGGTGTAGCAAATACCATAACGAATACTTTGGCTGAACACGCGCCATATTATGCAACGTTACGGCTTGTATTGTGCACTCAGAAATTTTCTCGTCCTTCGGGCGGGCTTTTAGAGAGTTCGGATGCTTTGTAGGATATGGGGGAAGTTTTGCTTCATATTTTATTTATTGCAATCGTAAGGATTTGTATCAAAATAATAATCTTGTTAAACTTTGTTTGTTTATGGTATGTTCCAATATCTGTTTGTAAAATATTTTCCTTACGTGAACCGAATTCGCTTATACATAGCAGAAGGTCGAATAGAATAACATATGGACAGAGGGAAATATATTTGAGAATGCTTTCCAAGTGTTAATTTGTTATATTTATGTAAGTAATGCGGCTTGTTTAGTTCGGAAGAAAGCACCGAAATGAGAACAACAATCCATCAATCAATTACGAACGCTCACCTTTCTTGATAAGCGTCTAATGTTTGGAATTTGTTTCTTATTGACTTCAATCCTTTCAAACTTGCTTGCCTGAAATGATATATGTATGGATACGGTTTTTGTTAAAATTGAAATTGGAATATCTATGACATTCTTTAGTTTATACGTATTTATATTATATGCGTTTAAAAGTATGTTAATTAGTCCACATTAATAAATGCTTTGCGCGTATAAGAATACTTATAAAATCATCTAAGAATTATTCTATACAAACCAAGAACAATAAATAAAAGTAGCAGACTCCTGACTCAGTATTCTAATGCATTCTTGAAGACCCGTGAGCAATGTTCAGTAAAACTCGGACAAATATAGCACAAATTAGCAAATGTCTTGAATACTGAAGATGGTTCTACAAAGCTTTTAAAATGAAAATAGTGGTACCTATAGTAAATCGTGGGCGAAACTAGGCACGTGTCCAAAACGTGCAACTCGAATAGACACATCCCATTTAAAACCAATTGTGTCGTTTGAAATATAAATAGTATCCTGAAACTTTTCTCCGTGTTTATATCTTGCATTCCACTCGAAAACACTATCAAGGCGAAAGTATTCACGTATGAAAACATCGAATACTCATATTTGTTGCGTTATTTTTCTTGGTGCTAACATATTTTGTGCTATTCGCATGATGTAAACGTTTTAAAGAGAAATATTTAAGCGTGCATCGGCCGGAAGTTGCCGGCGGAACGAACAGAGTGTAAACATGCTGCGAGCCACGCCGAAACATTCACTACCTTTTTTTAATTCTATTTCAATGGCAGCCGATATTTGTTTAGCACGCCGTAATGCGAACTCTTGTTATTGCTAAATAGCTTACATTTTATTATGCAATTATACATCGGTGGATATCGAATGATACATTTTTGTGAATTATTTTTATTAATTCATATTCTTATCTTATTAGAATATTAATTAAATAATTCACAAAAATGCTAACCTAACCTAGGTATTAAAATAATACTTTCAGTGTTGTTTCAACTAGTTTACAGAGCAGCGGATCAGTGCTTGTAATAAAAACTATTTAAAATTGTGCCTAATAAACGTCAAATGTAAACTGAATGTTAACATTTAGAGTTTATTTTAATTAATTTGTATACGATTTGAGATATTTATGTCACGGAGAGTAGATCTACAGTATGTAGTAGTAGACTCTGTTATATAAGTTTTTATTACGAGAATTGGACCTCAGAATTCAGACTGCTAAAATCAAAATAAAACAATCATATGAGTGTTTAGCTGAAAGTTTTATTTTGTACTTAAAAATAATATAATTACTACAAGCTGCTACTGGATCTTCATTTATAAACAGACTAAAGGTAAAAGACAGTAGTATCTTCGTTCAAACCTGGAGCAACTTGTCTGGGACAGTAGATACTTTTGACACAAGATAATATTAACCTTGTGTCTATTCCTAAGGTGACTTCGGTTTCCAGAGCTTCCTGGTAGCAACACAACTACATATTAATTCGATAGGCATCGCCTGCCTTTTTCTTCTTCTTAGATCGTTTCGACTGCAAACGAATTATATTGTTGCGAGCCAGATCGTGGCCATATTAACTACATTGTCGGGTGTAGCCATCAAGTTCTCCTGCGTGCAGCTATTGGTCCATACAGAACACGTTCTAAGTGGGACATCGTTTGGGTAACACCCCATAAACAATCCATAATAGTATTGCTTCTAAATCTCCACCTGAACATGTCTTTTTGCACCCATCGACCAGGATCCGAAGTCTATTTAAAGACCAACCAAGATAATTCCCCAGGTAGATAACCTACCAGATGGTTACCTATTCATAGTATGTAGAGACATCGATAAATACTTACCATCTAATGGAATGTATGCTACCATGTTAAGATACATAACATATTTACAATATTTTCTATTTCTCTAAATATTATTTATTCCATAATTACACTATATTTTATTAAAACATACTTATTTAATTTACCTCGAAAACAAGTAACGTTAAGTTCTAAGAAACCTTTTATTTAAGTAATATAATATAACATACTGAAACCATTTAAATATAAAGATAATTGAGGTTTAATGTTAACTCTATCTTTACCATCTCAACATCAAACGATATTTCATAATGGTGTTTATTCGTTTTACTCAATTAGGTTGATAAAAGATCATTCAAAAGAAATATAAATTACTTAACTAATTATGAGACAATCAATAAGTTTGTGAAATATGTACAATGTACATATTTATTCAAAATGTCTTCCAATCAATCTATACTCTCTATGAAATAGCTTTAAAATTGGTTGAATAGGTATATAATTTTAGATCTCTTAAATTTTATTTTAAGTAGGTATATAAACATAATTATTTCCTTTTCATTATTTTTAATTAATATTTAATTTTAGCATCATATAAAACTGCTATTAACAAATATTTGAAAAGATGTTATAACCTATTTATCTTTCTATGACACTAATTCTAACTATTAAAAGCATGATGTGGTAGCCTATAAAAGTGACAGCACTAGAAATGTATCTATATGAATTTTGCTTATTGATTACAATCGTCTATGTAACAGACGATACGTAAATTAATAAATAAAAATACTTATACACGTATTCAGCCCCTGGACGACATATATATGTGTTAGTAAGATGGTCATCATCAAATCCGAATTTTACGCATATGAAATAACCGCAGTATAACAAATGAGGCATAACACGATAAATGCAATTTATTTTGAGCGTCCGGTTGCAAGCTATGACCTTCAAACAGTGTTATAATCACCTAACTCAGCGCAACTTAAAGAAAATGACACACTAATATATCAAACTCATAATATTTAATGTTTTTGATTACATACCCGAAGAGCTTATGAATTTACACACGTAAACCGGTGAAGTCGATTTAGAGGACTGTTAAAATGCCGTTACCACAGACTACTTATAAAAACACACATACTATATTATTATGCATGCACACAATTAATAGGGGGACTAGGTCGATCCCAAGCCTTCCCATGTTCATGCATCAACTGAATTTTTATTCGTTTCTCGTAAACAATTCACCATTTTTCGGCATTTTCAAAAAGCAGAACGTCAATTTCACCAGTAAACCACACACGGTAACTTCTTTACGCTATTAATAGCAAATGAAAACAGACAATGTATCTGATTTTTTTTTTATTACCTATGTTTAAGGTTTTGCTCGCCAGATGTTTTATCGCCCACTTTTTTTTCCCGACACTGGACGTCATTTACAACTCAAAGACCGTGATCGCGTTGTTAGTTTTGAAACATTTCAGTTTTTGTTGTATATTAAGGTAAGTACCAGAAAGTATTTTTTTAATAATGTTATGGTGTTGTATTCAGTTCATATTTCTCGGTATTAATTAAATAAAGCAAAACGAATTTTATTAGTGGCATATTTGGAGTTGGTTGCAAGTTAGAACAACAAACAACACACCTTTTCATAGCCATAATTTACGAAAGTTATACCTGTTTTGCTTTACATTTCATGAATATAAAAATTTATATCACTGATAGATTATCAGCTAATTTGATTACTGGCAAATTGTGTTTAATAAATTACTCTCTCTCTCTCTCCTCCTACCTTAAGTCCCACATCGTGGGGGTTAATAATTACACTAAATCTTTATATAGGTATATAAATCTTCTGTGCCTGTGTTTGTAATAAAACTCCTCCTAAACGGCTGGACCGATTTCGATGAAATTTTTTGTGTGTGTTCAAGTGGTTTCGAGAATGGTATGATTCGTTTTTTATAATTTTTTTTCTTGTTTGCAGGACACGGACAGCTAGTATTAAATAAATTCTTCCATAGAATCGCGATAGTATAATATAGAAAAAATGTTTTTCTGTGCACCTTTACTCTATCATTGTTTTATGTTATATTATTCAATAATTAAAATGATGACAGAATAAAAGCAAATTGACATCACGTAAGCCGCTACTTTTACCTATATACGTAATCTCTAAAGCAAATTCGCGAAAGGGTAACCTTATAGGCCCCATAGATTGGCCATAGTAGTATTAGTAAGTGATATTATTGGGGGCAGGCCAACCCATAGAGATTGCACCAGGATCATTACCGAAATAAAGGGAAAATGAAAACCTGCATATAAACACATTCATGGCTTTTAAAGGTTTGGTTTGGTATTAGTATTTTTTCAGTTGAAACACAGCCAAATAGATAATATTTAATTAATGTTTGAGCATACAAATTTAGCCAACTTGAATATTAACTAATGAGCTAAGCTATGCTTCTTGAGTGAATGAAGTCAGAATAAGTAATAAAAATAATTATCCTGAATGAGAACTCAACCTCTAATTTGTTATTACCCTCATGGGTGTTTTATAGGATATTGCACACGATTAACAAAGTTATACAAACCCAGTATATAGATCGACCTACTGCTAGGTATGGGCCTCCTCTCACTAAGGGTTGGACTAAAGTCCATCAAACCCAGTGCCAGTTCTAGCTTACCGGCAGGCCGTATAATTGTTTGCCATCTCATCAATTACTACAAAAATCTTCGTTAAATATGAAATATTAAATACATACATAATAAATTTGTATTTAAATATTAATTTAATATTTAAGTCGAATGAACTGTATGTAAACAAGCTTTGCCTAAACAATATAGGATTGCTTCAAGAAATGTGGTGATTAGTCGGTTTTACCGGCTCTCTATCCAATTCCCGTTTACTTCGTCAACCTGTTCATATCCTTAAAACAATACAAGCATGTTTAAGTTGACACCCCGCGTGACTTCGCATGACACTTTCCAATAAGTGTCGCGTCGATATGTCACACATCGATCTCGACATCGCTTGACACCCCTTTTGATGGATGGATTGCCGTTTCATTTACCCAATTGCCTGTTTATACGTACATTTTCATGTTTCCCATTGCTGTCATAAAGATAAACTGTCTATGATATATTCGGCTCAGCACGTTGATTTTACTTGACGCCACTTGTGATTGCGGATAAAAGTGTTAAATGTGACGGGAAATTAAATTGCTGAAACTACAAATTTAGAACCGTTCTATCTCTTTTTTTAGAAACGACAATGACAACATTTTTGTATTAAAATAAATATAAATAAACAATCTACACGACAAATATATATATTTAAATATATATATTTGTCGTGTAGATTGTTTAAGACAGCGTGATTATTTTATTTGAAATAAGATAATCACGCCCTATTTAAAAATCTTTATGGCATATTTATAAAGACGCCCTCGTTTCTTTAATGGCATAAGTTTGCGTTTTTTTAGCTTTTACTACGTAATTACTACTGGGCAATTCTCGATATTACGTGGTATTACCGAGAATTTCCCTGTAGTTGTAATTAAGTTTTACCTAGTAGACGGCAATAGTTTCGTTCCTTATAACATGGGATATGTAAAATAGATTTTATTTTTGAAGTGAAGCCTTCTTTAGGCGCGTTGAGCACTTCTTGGGTGAACAAGAATCATGAAAATTGCGTCAACGTCACCATACGCTTTCCATTTTTGAATTATATTTGGTTTATAAAGAAGTGTTTATGATCAAGTATTAAAGTTTTTACTTCTATCGGCAGTCCCCAAAGACTGCCCCAATTGTTTTTATTTATATTACAATATTAGACAAAATTTGGGTTGGTCTAACCTTAGAGTATCGTTAGCCTTCGGGTTGCGGAGGTCAGATGGCAGTCGCTCCGTGTAAAAACTGATATCCAGTCAAATCCGGTTAGATTAGAAAGCCGACCCCAAATGACTTGGGAATAATAAAGGCTAGGGAGAAGAAGAAGAAGATTAGACAAAATTTGGGTATATGCAAGTGTTTATAACTATTTATATATACAGAGCCACGGCTGTATCAGCTCCAAGAAGGGCACTCGTGCTGATATATAAGTCTATGTATGTATGTACGTACTTATAGAAACATATTTCATTAATCAAACTGCCTATCTGCCGCCAGTGGTATATTGTTAGACATATAGGCCTCTTCTAATTTGAAGATTTACTATTTATTAAGTGTTCCATTCGCTCGTTGTCGATCTCGTAAGTTTGTAACGGCAAGCCGGAGACGAGGCCCTAACCGACTCTCTCAGGCATTCAGGACCGCAGTGTCACCATTCACATTCAGCTCGCCACAAGCTGCCTTGCGGTTTGTGCGCTGTTATTTAACCTGGTGATAACTTTTGAAGTGAAAACTTCTTTAGCGGCGTTGTACACTTTTTTTATGTAAAACTCCCGTCAAAAAACAAAAAATGTAAAACTCGCGTCAGGACACGTGACCTGATCGAAAATTCGTAAGACGGAGGGAGAATTATCAAACTCGCGTCAGGACACGTGGCCTGATCGAAAATTCGTAAGACTGAGGGAGAATTGTCATGTTTGTGTACGATAGCGCAATAAATGAATATTGTATTTTACCACATAAATGATAGTACTTTTATACTGATAATTAAAGCAATTTGTGCAAAATTATTCCCTAACCATTCCAAAATATCAAAAATGCACAAAGTTAATATTCAAGTTTTCACTTCTGCCGGCACTCCCGGAGTGCAACCCGTTGTTTTTTTTTTGTTTATATCGCTAGGCGAAGGTGGTATTTTAAAGCTAGCTTTTTTATTATTACTTTTTTCTCTTTCACGGGTATTTCCCTAATACGTTAGGAACATACCCAGCCCTTTAGGAGGCTTACACGGGGACATAGGTCCAACATGCAGAGGCCCTTCGAGAGTTTTAGTTTAGAGTGAGATGGGAGTGTGTGTACAAGTGTTTACGCAAACAAAGGTGCGCACTCTGTTCCCTAACTCTCATAATCCGATGGGACAGCAATTTAAAATGACCGGAGAGAAATCGGGCACTCCTGTGCCTGCCTGATCTCTTTCCGGTCATTTTGAACGACCAACGGCCTTACGTGCTTTCCGAGGCAAGAGGGTGTGTAACACTGCCAACTTCCTAACTCCGGGCTGCTATAGAGAATTTTTAACAGAAATATCCAATATTTTTTTGATAGCTCGACCAGGAATTCGATTTCGAAACCTCATGCACAGCAGTCGCATTCACTACCATTACGTTACGAATGCAGTTAACTAAAGATCGAATATATTATATGATACACATATGTAAAATTAAATAAATTTTTGGAAAATTAAATAAATGTAATAACTATTTCTTAATAAATGCAACCAGAATAACATCTTCTCCCTAGCCTTTATTATTTCCAAGTCACTTGGGGTCGGCTTTCTAGTCTAACCGGATTTGACTGGATATCAGTTTTTACACGGAGCGACTGCCATCTGACCTCCGCAACCCGAAGGCTAACGATATCCTAAGGCTAGGCCAGTGTCAAAATATTAGATGGCACTAACTTCCCAATAACGACTGCCATAGATGTTCATGGCAGACGGGATCGACGGCTTAACGTGCTCTCCGAGGTACGGAGCAGGCGATAATCGTCAATCAATACGCACATAATATTGAAAAATCATATATCTTCCGAAAGTCAGAGGTGCGCGACGTGGGTTCGAACCCGAGACCCTCTGCATTGCAGTCTGTTGGTCTCCCCACTGAGCTATCGCTGCTAACAACAAGAATAACATACCTAACAGATATGACAGCTCAGCAACGCTCAGCAATTCATACTGCTATTTTCGTCCGACGTCTATGCAAGAATATTGATTGTTTTAACAGCATACAATGGAACAAAATAGACCGGAGGAAGTGAGCCCGATATTTCTGGTATCGGAGCTAAACTTCGTATATAGTTTGCACTTTAATTTCCAAATTACAGTTGCATTATAGCAAAACTAATATTCGGCCCTATCTGGTTAGACTAGAAACTGTCCACCATACGGCTAAGAAAGCCATACACACCACAAGCAACATACAAACAATCTTTCATATAAACATGCATATTGTAATTATAAGGTCTTATCTCCAACCACGACTTATAGCACTCCACTCGCATTCCACTAAAGCATCAAAGGCCTCTAAGCATACCTACTAATTGAGGAAGGTTAAATACACGTCACTACATCTTATCTGCAGCACCATACACATACAAGCATAATCGCATTAGACCACAAATTGCAGTAATACTAGTGCACCTAGTACATAGACATTCCACCACGAAACTCAATAACCAAACAGCCGTGACTAAACTGTAGCTAATAATAATAATGTACTGTCTGTGTCCGCGTAATGCGGATGCTTCCCGCGCTCAACTTAAACTAACTTCCGGTTCCGGTGTAATCGCATTTCCTTTATGTCTCTGCCCGCCCGCCGCCGCCGGTGAAAATTTGTTAACAAAATATTTGTTTAGAACTAAATTGTGTTGTTATTATTGGCTTACTTCTTAGTTAATAAGAAATGAAAAATTTAGTTAGTGATTGAAATCTAAGGTATATTACAGCGTACTGTAATTTACTTTACCTAGCCTATATACATCATAAGATGATATTAAGAGTACAGTGACCACATATATATCACTAGAAAGTGTATGCAGTAGGTAGGTAGGTTAGGTATTTAACGTACCTACAACGAGACTACATGAAAAAGGTGGTAAAAGCAAATATGTTTTGTTTACTTTTATCAAGAAGTCAAGATTGTTGACATCAAATGTGTGCAAGCTCAGTTAATGATCATGATCCTATATCAGTCTATCAAATACCTACTAGGTGTATTCAAAATAGACCAGTCACAAGTTACAAAACGGGACAAAAAGACGTGATATCTTTCTAGCGTTAAGAACCTTTATAAACTTCAAGAAATAGCAAAGCAAGTTGTGTTTTGTATAGAAATAGTCGAATAAAATTGTAACGCATTCCTAACGGCTTCGTTTTCTTTTTGAATATTGAAATCTGGCAGAATATTGACTTCTTTTAGAAAATAATTTGCAAACATCGATAATGCAACCCAAATAATTGTACTATTAATAAAGTAATCTCCAAGTAATATGTATCTATAACTTACGATTACGATTCGATAGGCTATATCATATCATATCCCAAAATGATAAGAAATATTAGCATTTTATAGCAATAATATTTCAAATATTTAATTATATAATTTATTAATTGTTTAATCATACATAATAATTATTAGGATTTTTATTTTATAAATTACTCTTACAAAACTTAATTTTTTAGCTTAAGTTGCTGACTGCACAACAAATTAAATAACGCGATTCGAATATTCGATCGTTATTCGAATAACAATAATTAGTAACAATATATGAATTGGCATTTAAATGTAACTATTACGCCATTTGATATTTTTCGGTGAGAAACCCGCAGCGCTACCCTTTATCACGTTATACACCTGAATGTTCAAAGGCCCTACCACGGTCAAAGTTCGGGAATTTTCTCTACTGGAAATACAAAGAAAACACTCGCTGACATTGAACAAAGAGAACTATAATCTCATTGAAAGGCATATAAGTGTTATTGATATAAGAATTGTCGGTAACGACGCAAGGGAGTCGTCTGGGAGCCGCGATCACCGTAGTAAGGCCCTGTTTACATTTGAACGAGGCCCAATCACGCGTGCCGCGCTTCGCCACGTCACGTTACAATAAGATAGCAACTCCATTGTCACCGTATTTTGTTCATATTGATGTAACTATTATTTCGAAGCGTCGACCGTAAACTAACAATAATCTCAGTAAATAGATTCGATGTCCCGTTTACATAATAGCTGATAACTTAGCCTGGTATTAGATAAGCGTAAGTTTAGAAACACGATTCCCTTATAATATCAAGTGCGTCAAGCTGATGTTTAACTGTTGACACAGTATTATATTACTAATATTAAGAAGGGAACAAGTCCCAAGTTGCGAATAAGACAAAATATGTAGATACTTCTAAATATATCCAGTTTCGCACCTAAATCAATTAACTAACTGAAGTTTGTTCAAAGGCTAAAGTTTTCATTTGGAGAACAATGAAGTCACGTTCAGAAGCAGCTGCAATATTTTCGTTCACAAATAGTAAACAAACGTAGTGTAAATGTACAAATAAGTAAAACTGGCCACGGTCCGGCAGTCCGTTCTAGCGTCCCATGAATTTAGATTGCAAGTTTATTCCAAGTTCAAAATTCATCCGATACTCGCACATCGTCATGTATAATTTGATGCGGGAAATATGATCCACTTCGTACCGGTGCATCAGCTGTCTTCGGCTGCATCACCGTGCAATAAAACAGTATACTGAAACTTTGCTATTATGTTTCCGGCAGATTTAAGAACGATACCATTATGATATATTGCTTAAACTATATATAATTATTATATTGTTTTTGTACTTAATCTGTAAGCTTTGCCTTTTATACAAATACATATGTATGTGCATAATTTATCTTCTGTAGTTCATTATTTTATTGTATATAAGTCAATAATTTTTATGCTCATTTAGATAGACAACTTACGTAAAATAATGTTTTAAAACTAAGTAACGAAATATTAATGATACTATGAAATTTTATTTTAAATATTTTATTACTGTACCTACTAGTATTTGTCTATCTCCAATTTCAGTTTTACGAAATATCTAAGCAACGTGTATTTCATAAAGATGACGTAATAACGTTTTGCTTTGACAGACACCGTCGGCCGCCAACTCAAGCAGGCTCATTTTGTAAATAAAAATGGTAATTTTGCTACCCAAAATGTTAATACATAATGACAGTGTATTATTTGTGTAAGAGGTTAGCATCCCTTTACCCGTTATCTAGTAAACACACACGTTTGAACACAGGGAGGCTTGAGCCACAAAGACAGTGACTGACATGTTGGGTCGAACATTTCACAGTTGCTGAATAACTTGGTGGAGGTAAGCTAAGTGCTTTATACCATTTAATATAGCTCCTGAGTGCTAGCCATAGACATACAATATTTGCTTTGACTTAGTCTCGATACATTTGTATAAGCCCAAAAGGCCCGGCTAGCTTTACTAAATTGCTTGATCTGTGATGTTTACTATATTAAAATGACTTTGGTAAGCTCACCACGAGATGCATTGTAATTATCAAATAAGAAATAATATTCAGCAATTACATGCTAACTAATATTATAAATGCGAATGTGAGTTTTTTTGTTTGTTAACCTTTCACGCCCTAACTACACGAATGATTATCATGAAATTTTGCATACACGTTGTCAGGAGTACAGATAAGGTCATATTATGGTATTATCTAGAAAAAAGTACCGTTTCCAAACAAGCAAAACCGCGGGCAAAAGCTAATACTATCTATTCTCTATCTAAATCCAAAAACTATTATTGTTTTTTAAGACTTGGGACACAGCGCGATCACTCATCAAACTGGAGCTACCTGAATGGAAAAGTTTTTGGTCAAGTAACAAAGAGATTTCTTTCAAAATAAATCTTTTATACGGACTAAATATATTGTTTGGATAAGGTTACAAAATATTGACTGCGTATAAATAACTCAAATTTGTATTGGCATAGCTACTTAAACTTTTGTATTAGTAACTTTGTTATTGGATCATACAAAGATAGCTTCTGGGATTTTTCTTTCTTACTTTTGTTCTCAGAAAATATTAACAGGAAGATAGGTCGAAACTTACATGATTCTGTACTTAGAAAGCAAGTGGTATTCTTATTGGTTGCAATATCAAAAAGATCATGGTTTATTTTGAAGTATGTGTTATGTGTAGACTTTGCTACCGTTGTATAGGATTGCGAAAGATCATGAGGTCTTTGGTTTGATTCTCGGGCCGGCATAATGGTTTTTGGATTTTCTTTTACATGATTGTCAATAGCATTAATTAACAACAAAACATAGTTGGCGTAATGTGGATGAAATACACCACTGGCTACCCTTTCGGGCATATACCAGCAAATACATGACTGTTTTATTCATGGCATGTTCAGTATTGTCTATGTCCAGTAGTGAACTGCAACAGGTTAAACTGAAGGCCGAAGATACTTTGTCGCACCAACTTACATTACCAACCAGGTGAAGGACAGTCATAAAAATAATACAGCGGGTTTATGGCCATACATCCGCAATGTTGGTATTATTATAACAAGATGTTATACGAAATAATAGTCTCGGATGGAGGCAGACACTGAATAAAATTATAGCTGTTTTCTACCTAAGGCTTTCCTGATATTTGTTGTACACACAACAAGTTACGTAGAGATGTTAGGTCTAGACTAAATTTGTTCATAACTTGTAACGGATTTAAGAGCCATGTAGTATATACATATAAGCCATCTTATAAAAACGCTGACGTGTAAAATTTTGTAGGTATATTCAGTTTGAATGCTACGTTAACTCTAAAATAGTACGTATTTTTGTTTGTATGATATATACATTGATACATTTTATATGATTATATTATCACCAATTAGAATACCGACTTATTATAGTCACTTTGATTTATTTGCCTTCTTAATTTTAAATTACAAATTAAGAAGGCAAATGAACTTATCATTGAGTTTGGTAATCAAACGATCCCTAATCCATAAAAGAAAGAGAGAAAGAAAGAAGTTAAAACTAACACAAATATTATACATAGCATTGAACTGTCAACAAACTGTAAGGAGATCTCTCCTTCTCGAACTAAGACGTCAGCGAACAAAATAGCACTTACAGGATGATAAAATAAACTAATATTTACTTAGAGTATACAATTCTTCGAGCTCCCGTAACCTTAGAGACATAACGATATCTCTAGAGTAAACGTACTCTCGCAACTTTATTAAAAGTTCGCTACGTGATCTTTTCTTCGCATAGTACTTAGTTGCTCTCTACAATTTTCTCCGAAACTTCAATATCATAATATGTAAGACAAACAATGGATACTGCTATTACACATAGCAGTGCACAATACGCGTATATGTACATTGTTTATTTATCAAAATAATTTGATGTATAAATAATAAAATACTTTTATTTAAACATAATTACAATAATGTCTTATATACACTGCGCCAGAACCTACTTATTATTTTCAAATAATTTTACACGTCGACAAAAAAAGCTTTTTATCATCATGAAATAGCTCAACATCAATTAGCATAAATTATGACTTATATTTATTGGGAAGTATATTGATATATAAATAATAAGTGTGTATTCATTTAATACTAACCTGATCCTAGTCCTTAGGCAACAAGGATATGCGCCAACAAGCAGAGGCCTTTCGAATGTTTTAATCTAAAATGAGACGAGCGATGTGCAGGCGTAGGACCTAATAAATTGGAGCGGTATGTATGGCTGATTATATTGGAGGAGTACAATAAAAACTATGCACAAAAACGTCATCGGCCCTGAATACTCATTTAGTATTAAGTCGGCAAACGCTGACTTAGCCGAGGAGCTGCTATTTTTTATAACATAATATACATTCACAAAACTTAACCTGTCGTAAACTACATCGAAATTAATCACGACTTTGTTATATTACTTACCTTAACCTCTTAATATTCTATTTACTTAAACATAACCTTTTGAATTTAATTAAAACAAATCTACTAAAGCCACAGCAATGCAACGTATTCATTTTATTAAGTTCACAATTTATACATGGCGTGCTATATTTACAACATTTTTCTACTTAATTAGAAGAAAGTAGGTATTTTCTGAAACTCTCGATCCTAAGATTGCTCTTGCGACGTTGCCGTCAAAATGTCATCAGTCTACATGTTCATTTTAATCGAAATGGTGGCGTCGGTCATTACATTGTATTTATCAGCAATTGAAAATCGTCAATAATCCAACCTTTTCTACTATAATTTGAATGCCATAATAATATAAATAAATCATTTATTTGTCAGAATATGAGTACAAAAATGATGATAAAAATACATGGTAGTTCTGTCCATATTCTGCCATTAACTGGCGTACAAATGTTTTTGGAGTTAGGTAAAATTTATCTGATACATTCCCAATTTCTGTGAGCGTTATTATTTTAAAGAATTAATTTCGATATATTTTATATTATTCATTTAACAAATTAGTCTAAGAATTAGCTAGTGTATGCAATGTAGCAAAATGTCAGTTAAATCATCAAGTAAACATATAACATACAGAATAGCAAAACATAACAAGTCATGTCAATTGTGTAAAGAATGTCACATAGTAAATCAATAAATAGCAAAATATAAAATATCAATCGATAAACAAAAAAAATACAAAAAAGAAAATAGAGAATGTCACTTCAAGAAAAATAAATATAAAATGTCAGATACATAATTTATTATCATTTAAAAAATCTTGTATAGGTACTATAGACGCATTTGTTAATCAATAATTTGAATAAACTGCTTTTAAACTCCTTAA
This sequence comes from Catocala sponsa, assembly GCA_963564715.1. Classification (NCBI taxonomy): domain Eukaryota; kingdom Metazoa; phylum Arthropoda; class Insecta; order Lepidoptera; family Erebidae; genus Catocala; species Catocala sponsa. The sequence goes on along the minus strand of OY751334.1, from coordinate 14,356,908 downwards.
TATTTTTGTTTTTAAATCTATTTGGTAATTTATTGTATATATCAATAGCTATGCAATACACATTTTTACTAAATATATTCAATCTTTGCTTAGGGATTAAAAGTTTTTTTGTGTGTCTACTTTTAGTCACGGCATCGTTGTGTTTAGTGAACAAATTAGGATGCTTATGTACAAAAATACAAACATCTAATATGTACTGACTAGGTAAGGGCAGTATATTGTATTTCTTAAAATATTCTTTACAGCTTTCTGTCTGTTCTAATCCTAATAACGAACGGATACATTTCTTTTGAATAACAAATGCTTTATTTGTTTCTACTGAGTTGCCCCATATTATAAGCGCATATCTTAATTTAGATGAAACGTAGCCATGGTAGGCGGTAAGAGCTATGTCCAGGGAAGCTGTTAGTCTCAAGCTATTTAAGACGTAAACGAATTTATTTAGATTTAGGCAGAGAGTTTCGATGTGCTGTTTCCAGTTACAGTATTTATCAATTTGTATTCCTAAAAATAGCGCACCTGCAGTTTCTTCTACTGTGTGACCTTGAATAGCTACGTTAAGTTTAACAGGGTGACTGTTATACGTTTGGAATTGAACCATTTTCGTTTTATTTATGTTAGTTTTTAAATAATTACAGTCTAACCAAAACGTTACGTTTGCTAAAGCTTCGTTAGTCTTATTTTCTAAGTCATTTTTATTTTCACTTTCAACAATAATGGTAGTGTAATCGGCGTACATTATACATTTATTAGCAATTCATCTAGCATTTCTTGGCTAAACTACTAAATAAATTTTGATAGAATTTGGTATGAAGTCCGGTTAAAGCCTTAGTGAAATATATATGCTACCTTTAAGAAACTAGAACAAAGTCAAAAGTAACAGCTACTTATCAATAAGAGACGGAATTCAGTTATTTTTACATACAGTTTTTTACAAAGTTACATTGAGGTGGTACACAAATAGAGTTCAATATTTTAAACTGTTGTTGTATGTACTTTCAGTGCTGATTATAATTTAGGTGTCCATTTATTAACAACAGTGACACAAAAGATCCCACTGGGTCGAAGTGTCGCCGGTCAGTACAGACTGGCCCCCACACACAAGATAAGATATTAGCAACAGATTTTTTTTTTTTTTATTTCTTGTGAGGCATTTTGTTTAAGAACAACACAATTCAAATTATATTTTTATTGGACTACAAACTATTTGTAATAGACACAGGCCTTGTACATTCTGTTAATTTACTCGTAATTGGAGCCTGAAACTATTTGTATTATTGATTAAAATATTTACGATAAATATATGCCAGCCAGCTGATCTGCCTTAGTTGCTTATTACGATCTAACGTAAAACTCTTGAAAGACCTAGGCTTACAAAATTCGTATGGTACTACACAGTTAGCACTCTCAGTTATTAAGTTTTCAACGAGCATTAACACAGGCAGTGCAACAAAACAGAAGAAACATTAATATTATTCCATAAAATATTTGTATTCGATATTCGATTTAGAAGTAATATGATTTTTTATGACAGTCTCGCTTGCCTATTGCACTGCTCACTGCTGTAGTATCCTGAAACAAACAACTTGACATTAGATAGTTCATTACTTTTAAACGTTATTCACAAAGCGTCCAACTTCTCTATAATCTACGGCAGTCGTACCCTTTATTCTAAAGAAAACAGCCATCCGTAATAGCATTACTGAGCAAACATAATACACCTATTAATGTTTGCAAAGACGACTCAACATCAAATTAATTTCTGTATACCTGAACTCTGAAAGTGATACGTGATCAATTAAAGTGGGATACATGCACACATCACTTGAGCCGAAGCTAGACTGACGGACCAAATACATTATGAATTTGGTGTCGGCAGCGCTTGACATCGAGTGTGGGCTTGCTGTGATATCGCCATGTCAGCACATTAGTTCCCGGACGCTTTGAGTGCCTATAAAATGTATAACGAGTTTTGTATTTTATTTTAACGTTTGCTTGGGGCTGTCTGTGAATAGATTCGGTTTGTTTGAACATTATAGTGATTATAAAGGACGCCTGAAATGTGGCTGCAAATCAACTTAAGTTAACTTTTTTACGAAGAAGACAATATAGCCAATTTCCTATGTCAATTCGTTTTATTTATATGTATGGTTAGTTACTATTTTAGAAAGATCGGATTTTAAATTGTTTTTAACTCTAAAGGCCGTGATCGCATTTCAGTTTAAAACCTGGGGAAGGACATAGGACCTTTTATTGATGTAGGTACCACGCGGGCGGCGCCGCGCGCAAAAGCTAGTATTATATAAATGAGAATGAACTTATAGAAAATCCCAATAAAAGTTTCCGCGAGACGTGGTGTCAGTGTGTTATGAAGTTCCCCTTCACAATCACACGCCATCTTATAACATCACAGCACGGCACTAATGAGGCATATCATCACAAATTATACTGTCTAATATAAGTTTTAAAGTCATATAAGCGGGTGTTATGTACAAAAATTCAAATAAAACCGCAAAGTAAGTCAACCATAAGTATTGAACAAGACTTGTTTACAAGCTGTAACAGTTTTGTTCATATTTTGAACTCTTTTCTCTATTGTCTGTCGCAATATATTATATACACGCCTTTAGAAACAGTGATTTCCTGCATACGCAGACCACTAAACTTGCAGACCAAGTTTGATCATAACTTAATACTGCCTTCATAGTGCATTTACTGCGGCGCATGATACAATGTGCAATTTTAATAACATACAATTTATGCAATATAAAAACTTTGTACAAATAGCTCATAAATAATTTTGTTATAAAATTACTCTACTAATTATTTGTCTTCGCAACTTCGCTTCGGACACGGCTACTAACGAAAATATGCGAATAGCATACTTTGATGTGTATGCAGTGTTTCAAATATATACATACAACCTTTTTTTTCATTCGGTGCTTCCCTTCGACGGTAATCGTGATGGAAAGGTAAAGATAAAGGCAATTAGGTCGAAACAAGTATCGAAATTAAAAAGACATCTTCTGTGGCACAAGCATTGTGTTTAGTGCGGGAGTTGTCTTTTTTAAATACGCTAATAAGCAAGAAAATAATCTGGCATAAGTATATAAGTTACTTTTTATCTCAGTAAAAGTGTCTAATCTTAAAAATCTTACCACAACTTCCAGAGACAAATATAGCTGTTATATTTTTTTACCATACCATCCCCGATGAGGCAGCGTGCCGCGGCTAGCCTACGTTATATGTAGGTATAATCGTAATCCAAAAATATCTAAATAAACCTCTTCGTTAAATAGAACTCGATTTATATGCAATGAATTGTTTAAATAACTGGTAGTAGTTATAAAGTGTCTTGATAAAAATTAAGAATCTATTTAACTTAAGGTTCTAAGAATCACGGAGATACTACCTAAAATATTTCTGCCTGCTCATTTTTATTTCCAATATATTGAATTACGTAAGTATATAAATGATGTACCTACCTCATTACTAAACAGTCTGTCAGTCGGAACATGGAATTTGAATATTTCATAAGACATATTTTGGTTGGACTTTTTTGGTTTATACATACAAAAATTAATTCAAAGTGAACAAATGTATTTAAATATAATAAAAAGTAAAATTAATCCTTATCGAAGTAAATAGCCTAGACATTTAACCACTTGACCAGATATAATAAGTTATGAGGCAGCGAAGCCCACACCATATTTAAAATCCTTATTACTAGAAAACATATTTTATTATGTTACTAAACTTCGCATTATAATATGTCAATTTAATTTTGAGATTAGGAATTAACCCAAAAATTCTAACTCAGAAATTATTTATAGGTACATACAACTATTATCGAATGATGGATTTAAGTTAGAATAATACAAATTTAAAAACTGAATTACTTTAAATCGTGATCTCAACAGTAAAAGGCTGTGTAAGTCAACCAAAACCATCCTGAGAAAAGCCGCACGTCTTAATAATAAATTATTGTAAGCGACAAGCGTATGTTTCGGAAGAACGGCGGTGGTAGCGGCATCTATCACGTTCGGCGTGATGTAGTGGTACAACGAGGAAATACTAGTGCCGGATGACTGACAACCGGGTAAATACATTTTTTACCACATATACTTGAGCGCATCCAAACTACCCGGTGTAGCGAGCTTTAATATTCGTGTTGTTCTTTTTTTAAACCAAAAAGTCAGATTGTAAAACCGCAACATTATTTTAGATTGCTTAAAGGTTTTCTGGAGTAAATGGAGTTAAGCTTTCTTGGCCTATATGTTTCACTAGATGTTCCCGCGGTTTCACCCGCGTTTATCGTTATTGCGCCGCCCCCGTGGGTCGTAGCGTGATGTTATATAGCCTATAGCCTTCTTCGACAAATAGGCTATCCAACACTAAAAGAATTTTTCAAATCGAACCAGTAGTAATCACGCAGAATAAACCAAGAGAAACATCGTTTGTACTATGTCTGTAATGGGTAATTATTTTGCTGCAATGTTATTTTAAAACTGCGATATCTCCTAAGATATTCATTGAAATCGAATGATGTAAAGGGCAATTTTGTTTTAAATTAAATACTTGTGATGAATAACGTATTTATTTGGATAAGGATTAATATCATGTTTATAATAATACCTTCGCAAATAATGCATTATTTTAGAACAAATTTGGTTAGCATAAAAATGCATAAAAATGGTTATAGTGAGCCAACCTTAAAAGATAGACATATGCTATCGCGGACTTTTTTTTAGAACTTTTAAAGGGGAACAATTCTCTCATACATGATTTTTGCGAAACTTTAACTGTTTACGCAGCGCACGCAGCGGAAGCTCTCAAAAGGAAAAAATACCCTCCGATTTTGAAACATTCTTCATTGGTGCTCAGCTCCTATTGATCTTAGCGTGATGATATATAGCCTATAGCCTTCCTCGATAAATGGGCTATCTAACACTGAAAGAATTTTTCAAATCGGATTAGTGGTTCCTGAGATTAGCGCGTTCAAGCAAACAAACAAACAAACAAACTCTTCAGCTTTATAATATTAGTATAGATATCTGTTGAAAACATTTGTACGATGATTGACATTTTTTGGAATGAAAATCCAATTGGAGTTTGCTCCAATGGCTAAAAATATAAAACAGTGTTCTTCGTCCAGCTAGGTAGATACAGAGCTCTGAATTACATTGCGGTTCTCAACAAGTCTATGAATCTAAAAATAAAGAGTTGGTCGAATAGTTAAGTGATAAAACGCAACATCGCTAAAAGCAAGACAAAGAGCCGCTGCCATGATAGACCAGCTTAAGGGATCTTTGTTTCCATTAAGCTAGCTTTCAACAGTGGACGATTTTTTTCTGGTTTTCTACCAAAACGTTTGGGTACCTAACCTAACCTAACTTAAATATACACTAATATTATAAAGAGAACAGATTTGTATGCACGATTGTAATAAATAAACTCAAAAACTACAAGACCGAATTTCAAAATTATTTCAGTAGAATGCTACTTTAGCTATAAAACATCACGCTACGGACATCGGGAGTGGAGCAGTAACCATACAAAACCCCGTGGGATAGGTAGAGTAAGGTAAAGTAAAATAAAAACTATAAATCGGCGATACGATGTTTGCTTTATACAACTGCTCCAATTGCGCAATATATTATGCTCATTAAACTGAAAATACTGTTTGAAAATGAATAAAATATAATAAGATTTTATTCACGTGCAAGTTGTCTACTTACTTTGTACTGCTTGTCTGTTGCATACACAAAATAAGCCACTGCTCATACTCAAATAAGTTACGCTCATTCAAACATCTATTGGCTTTTGAAAATAACCTTACTGTTGATATATAACAAAATATTGTATATTCTTTTCATAATGCATAACAGAATAAAATATTTATGTTTGATATTTTATTTTTATTTATATATGTTTTTATCAGTTGTTAACAATAATTGTTTATTTAGTTAAACATAGACTGACTAAGATCACACGACTGCTTACCATCAGGTGGAGTGTGGTCATTTTGACGAGCAAAATAAAAAAAAAAAAACATACGTTACATGTATATCGTAAAAGTATTAAATAAAATAATATTACGCATCGGATCAAATCGGTGAACTGAAATCCTCTCTATAAACTTTCGTTAAATAAATTATACTAATTTATAATCAGTCTATGTTTATAATATATAATACGAATAGGTAAAATTTAGACTGCCAACATTAGCCGCCTGATTATTAGTCTGAGGTATAATAAGTAGATATGTATAATCTGTGGTATTGGATAGCGTAGGAAAGCCGCGACTTGCAAATTGAAATAAATTGATAATAATTGAATATTCTTGCGCATTGATAATAAACCCAGTTTTGTTGTTGATATCTTATTATTATTTTTCTAAGTTATAAACCGTGATCTTTCATCTCTGAGGCTTTAGTAATCCACAACAATGGTTTTTCAAGATTAATTCAAAAACGAGCTACAAATCCTAACCACAGAAAACAATGGTTCTGCGAAACCATAGCAGACTTGCTGACGCACAAGCCCGAAATGCGTGATATAAAAGATGAACGAAAGTATCGTTCGAGTTTTGGTTTTAGGCTCGCGGAACAATCCAAAAGGAAACCTGTGGCCACGGATTACAAAGAGCAAGACAAAGGACATCTACTGACTAAATAGTCAGTAGATGTTTGACATACCCGTTAGCTCCGCCCAGACCGACGTGGATCAGTTTATGAAGCCTACCCTATAAAGCAGTGCAAACATTCTCGTACACAAAGACCTTTTTCTACACCTTGTATTATTTTAGAATTTCTTTTTTTTCTCAACTAGATTTTTCCGGTGGCTTCGCTCGCGTAAATGTAGGTTAGGTAAGATTTGTAACAATATTTTTTTTGGATGAAAATAATTCTATGTCCTTTTTTGTACTCATGGCAACGTGTATGCGAAATTTCATAATGATCAGTCGAGTAGTTAAGGCGTAAAAGTGTATCAAATAAACAAACATATTCGCATTTATAATATTAGTTAGGATAAGTAATGATTTATTGCAACCTACACTAGGTAATTCTTGTGTTGCGGGGAACTTAACAAACATTCGAACAACACTCAAAACACCCAGACTCGAAACATCCATTTGTGGATTTCACTATAATTTATCAGGAGTCAGAATAAATAATATTTGATCGTGTTCGATTAATATCGTCTACCTTTCGAGATAGAGGAGTTTGTTTGCAGAACAAGTATCTGGAAAATATCAATTTGTTGGCTAACACGGAGACGGTTAGGTCCCACGGCACGTGACCGCAATAACAACGAACCCGGAACAGATTTTGAAGGAACAACTTCGCACGGATGCGACATTGATAGGGTTAAAGTGTGCGGAAAACTACGTAAATTATTTATAATATTTACTATATTTACCGACGAGTTTGTCCGCTACTTTTAAAATACCTTTTCCCTATGTTTCAGCCTATGCCATACCAGAATTTCATCATAACCACTTCAGTAATTCAGTCCTAAAACCAACAGATTTTATTAGTATCAAATTTTGTGCGACCTATGCAAGCGCCACACATTTTTTAAAAGTGATGCGTCTTCAAAATGATGTAGGTATATTGAATTATTTAATATATATCACATGGAGAAATAATTGTTGAATCTATTATAATTTAAGTAATTATTGTCATACACGGCATACAGCATTATATAACTGTAGTGATATCGCTCTATCCTGGTATAAATGTGGTCAGACTAGACCAGCTCAGTTAAAGAATCACCTGCAACGTAAGGCAGCTAGCAGCTAAAGAAATTTGTGTTGTGTTTCTGCAGTTAGAATGGACCTTTGGCTCTTTAACTGCTGTGTAGTTAGCTGATTAAAACTCAAAAGCCGAACTTAAAGATCCGCCAGAGAGTATAGCGCGTAGCATGCTCGGAGTGAAAAGGACAAATCACGTCTGAAGCACAACTCTGCGCTCCTAAACAGACAGCTGAATTTGGACTGGGTTGAAAACGTCTGTTGTATGCAGCCAGAAAGTTTAGTTTAGTTATCAATGAACTGTGGCACTTGTGGCACCCCATAACACCGTAAATTATGACATGGAAGCGCTAAATGCTGAGATGACTTAGACGCTAGCCCGTCAGTGGAACACACAAATATGATATTAAAAGAAAAAACTAGCAGAGAGTAGATTTTTTTCCCGTAAATAAGAATCGGTAGCACGCTAGAAAAATGTTTCGTATGTCAAGTAGGCTATGGTAACGGTTTACCACCAGGTGAGTTGTATACATACTTGGCGCGTTCATTATATAAAATCATCAATTAGAATATTGTTTAATTAATAATCCATCTATTAGTCCGCTTTACTTACGAATAATCTACTCAATTCTATTACTCTACAAAAAACAGTATATTAAACAACAAAGTGACGTAACAATAAAATCGAATAAAACGAAAGAACACTAAATAAAGTAAGACACTTACTAAAGTGTATCGATAAGTGTTATCGAATTCCACTGAGCTGTGCTTTCAAAAGATCATCCTTTAGGAAGCACTCCAGTATCGAGTCGTATCGCAAAGCACTTCATAATTGGCTTATGATCAATAAAGGCGATTGCTGAACTGTATACTGTAATCCGATTAATAATTCATTCATTTATTTTATTGGTACCCTACAGCAAATTGCTTAAGCTAGGTAGGTATCATCGAATCACTCAATCAACCAACTTTGTCAAATATTTATTATGCTGACAAAATAATACCCAACACTTTATTTTTGTCAATAATAATTTATTGACTTATGGATAATTTTATAACAGGTACACGTGAGAAGAAGCATAGTTACCTTTTCTTACGTCTTTTAAAGAAATTAAATAGATACTATATAACCAAACTCATAGTTTAGAAACACAGTAAATTAACCAGCCAAACCGTTCTAACATACAAATATACTATTCACTACAGATATCCCGTACTTTCCTTTAATTCCTTCTCTTAGTGGAATACATGAACCCATAAAACTGCCTAAAAATAGATATTTAATCAGGCGATTACTGATTCCCGAGAGAAAAATGATAGCTTCATTACATCCAACTTGCGGACTACGTGTATCGAGTACTTAACACAAAATGTTCTCGACGAAATATCACTGTTTTCCCTTCACATTGTTTTCAGCGTTTGCTTATTTTATGACGAAAAAACCGAATGACGTAACGATTACTGTTGTATAAACTGAGTGGTAAACCAAAAGTGTTATTGTTTATTTTATGGCTCGGTCGCTCTAAAATAACTGCCTGATAAGAGAGTAAAAATTCTAAGCGACGGTTTCAATCTGTATTCAAATTACATCTTAAAATTGTTTTAACAGACCTCGTAGATGTTTTACATTTTGATCTTGTACGATTCACTCGTTGTTTAGGAACAAAGTTGCGCTGATGTGTAATTAAATGTTAAACAATGTATATTTAGAAGTAGTTTTCATTTAATGTCACCATTATTAGGATAAAAAGGCAATTTACCAGATATATATATTCTTAAAACACAAATACGTCGTAACAAAGTTATCTAACTACGATACTTAAAGACAAAATTAAAATTGTTGACAGCTAGCTATCAAAAATTTTAATTTAGTCTAGGGTCAGTTGTTTGTATGCCTAATATCTAATCTACTTCTTAAATAGCCATTAGAATAAATTTTATTAGGCTTAGTAAGTTGTTTTTTTATACAACTGTGGTAACAAACTCCATATCACCCGGCTGATGGTAAGCGGTTACCATAAGCTATGATCGCTTGCGCAGTATTACCCACGTGCTGCCATTTATTTATTTATTTTATTTATTTATTTATTTACTTAATTAGAACGGCCGCAGGCCACTTATACTAATTAAGGACGCAACTATCATACTAACTTTTCACAATATTCCTTACACACTGACAGTATCTTCTTCCATTCATCCGCAAACATATCACATTGAGTATTGTCCACAAGGAGAGCGTTGAGTGTGGCGAGAATCGCCATCCCCGGAAAAAAGTATTAATGGTGGGATCTAAGCAAAAAAATAAGAGTGATTTGTAAGCTTCTGGAACTCATAACCACCGGGCATAGCGCAGTAATTGCTACTACTTCCATTCCCGATTCCAGTAAGATGATGATGTTTATTATCACAGTAGCTCACATGCGTTTGACTGTTTGTTAGATATTTTTTTATGAGCTGCTTTTGGAAGCCGGCTTTGAAAGTCGATACAGTGATTTGTGGATCACACAGATTTATCCCGTGCGAATCAACCCCACGACATTTAGCGCCCTACCAGTAGTACAACGACAGCTTAAAGCATTGTGCCACCCATGAATTCCGAATATATGTTTCAGCAACTGAATATTAGTTTAATCTTCCATCAAAGTGACTTACGATGGATGATCATTATATTCATAACTCGATGCTTACGTGGTCGTTGAATGGCTGAAAACGTGCATTCGGTATAAGCTCCGGCGTTTCAGCCTGCGACTCCGAGATAAGTCACGTATTCATTACACTAACTTTGGATTAACCAGACATTCACTTTATGGACGTGTGTGTTGACGTGAGACTTTAGCGTCGTGTACGAACTTATCAATCAGCCTTTCAAATTAATTTAATTTATGAACTACAACTTCTTGAGTTGTAATTGTTGTTCGACATTGGAATATTGAAACCGTGTCTTGTTTCTTTCTTTCTCATATATAGACTTATGCCTAAATATGTTGAAGGGGTAGGTAAGGATTGCTTACGATTTGCCAACCATGTTTAGGCCCGACGTAGTTTGTTTCTATAACTCAAGCACATTTTAGATTCCGTGTTTATTAATGAGAATTTTCTATTAGTATATATATAATATACTAGAATTTTGCTCGCGTAAATGTAGGTCATGTTAATTTCCTAACCCTTGGAAACAGTACCTTTTTTAACCGACTTCAAAAAAGAAGGAGGTTTCTCAATTCGACCGTATATAATATATATTTTTTATGTGTGTTCGCGGATAACTTCGTCGTTTATGAACAGATTTTGATGATTCTTTTTTTATTTGAAACCTGGTGCTTTCCATTTGGTCCTATTTAATTTTGATCAAGATCTGACCATTCGTTTTCGAGTTATCCTAAATAATGCGTATTTGGCTACATTGATGATGTTCTCATTTTTGGCAAGAACAAAATATGCAACTGTGTAGGATGGTTTGGAAGCCCTTCGTAGTATTTCGAGGTAGCCCTATTCTAATTTGGTGATGTTCTGATAAAGATCTTCGGTTTTATACAACGGAATTCTTTAATAAATGACAGCAAATCTGCCGTGATTGCTACAATCTCATACATAATTATGTATATGTATTGATTACACAATTCCAAATTGGTTATTGATAGCAATTAATAGTATGAAGTTACGTGCAACTGTTAAACTCAACAAGGTATACACTTTTTTATGTATACCTTGTTGAGTTTAGAGACACCGACTCCATTAATAACAATAATTTAATTATTCACAAAAATACACAATTATTTTTTAATTTTTTAGTGCATTTTTTGTTTTAGAATATTCGTTTTTGAAGTCGGTTTTCTTTTTTGTTAAAATTTTGTTTACAGAATCAAGGAACCTTTTGTGCTTATCTATACCCGTGTCAACGTATATGTAGAATTTCATGATGATCGGTCAAGTATTTAAGGCGTGACAGCCTAATAAACAAACAAACTCACATTCGCATTTATAATATTCGTAAGGATGAAAAGCGCTGTATAAAAGCTGTCCCTCAGCTGGGTACTGGCCTCTTCTAAGTGCGAGAAAGGTAAGGCTGTAGTCTACCATGCTGGCCTAGTGTGGGTTCGCAGAATTCACATAATTATGTTCAAGAGCATTATGAAGAACTCTCAAATATGTAGGGTTCCTCACGATATTTTCCTTTACCGTTAAAGCGATCGACAATTAACTATTTATTACTATTTATAACTGCGAAAAGTCAGTGATATGCGCCCTGGGATCGAGGTCGAGACCTCGGCGTGGTAGTCTAACGGTTCTACTAGGCTTAGAATTAAATGAATTATTTCTAACAGTGAAGCCCATCAACACGTTTTCTGTCCTAGGAATGAAAGTTGGCTAAACTTTCATTCGTAGGACAGAAAACGTCCTAAGCTTGCAAAACACAAAGTATACCTAATACTTACGCCGAGAAATAAAATCAATCTATCTCAGTTTTTGTAAAACAAACACAATACTGTAAGTTTTTAGGTAAAATGATATAAAGTAGAATCAAAGTTATTATAGTAGTAAAATTGATCTGTCGCTTTTCTTTTATGATTTCGTTTAGCGATCAAAGCCGTATTTTAGTTTATCTAAAATAAAAAACGCCGAGTAGGGCAAAACGCTATTGGGTTTTTCTGTTGAGAATGTCTCAGTAGCTCCATCCTATAACCTAATACGTTAAAAACATTATACGCTATGCGTACTTCATACGCATGAACGTATACGCTATGCGTACTTCATACGCATAGCGTATACGTTCACCTATACGTTCCTCGCCGTATTACACAACCGTAACATAGTAAGCAAGCGGGTGCAGAAAAACATTTTGGCGTTGCTTTGTGACGTGTGCGAGCTGGCTTTCGTAAATTTATCAATTCGTTGTCGCTGATCTTTGTTCGAATCACGATCGAATATTTAAAATCACGATTTGAACAGGTTACTTTCGATCGTACTAACAGTCCTTAAGTCTCCAGCAGACTAGGTTGGTGACCTATTTTTCTTTGGTTTTTACTTTTGAATCTTCTTTATTTCTATGTTCTCGTACCTCGTAGATACAACGTAAAGAATTGATTATATATTACGCGTACTTTCCCCGTAATTCGAAAGATTCGATTTTTTAATCTGTTTTTATACATCTCTATGTAAGCTAATTACATAATTATTGTTATCCAAGTTTTTACTGACTTCAGTGCTAATATACGTATGATAATGCTTGTACGATGTGGAACACTTGTGTGTATGAAGCTAATGTAGTCCCTCATTCGTTTCTTATAGCCCCCGTGGGATGAAATGAGCTGATCTACGCGTAGCCGCCAGTAATCAGTAACGAAGTACCTTCTAACTTATTTACTTACTGTGAAATATTATTTTGTAAGTAATATATAGTACAGTTACTAAAAGGAAAGTGCGGGTAAGTAATTGATCGATTGGTTTCGATTTCAATGATTTTATCTAAAATCATTTTCGTGTATCAAAATGGTTTTAAATTGTCAATCGTGAACCTATACAATTGTGTCTGGCTTCTGGAGTACCGGTACAACTTAATAAATTAACTAAAAGTAATAAATTTGAAAGGAGTTTCTAATCAAGGATTATTTTGCCTGCAATATAATGACTGTCAACGTTTCCAACAATGACATTTATAATGCACGACAAAATGTTTCGAAAGGCTCATCTATACCTACATCCAAACAATTAAGCCAAGTCTTGGCATGGTCGAAGCATTTTCAGATGCATTTCAAGTGGTCGGACTATACTTATTTCATTAATACTTAAAAAAGAAAATGCGGCCACATATTGCCTTGTAAGTATTGCCCATTTAAAAGCTCTTTATTTTAATAATTACTTCAAGTGACCACCTAAATAAGAATTTAATTTAATCAAATTCAACGTAGTAATACGGTGAGCCTTCATAGCACGTTATCATTCTACGGTGATGCTACGGAACAACACACAACCAATCGCTTTAAATATTAACTCTATAATAAGAAATAGAGTTAATACTATAATAATATTTATAGCAATACATGTAATGTATAACAAAATAAATTATTCATTCTTATTATATTATTATCTTGTTATCCCATATATGGGAATAATTTTAGACTATTATTTACATTTCTTAAATTATTATATAATTTCAGCGAATGTAGAAATAGTTAAGGCTTCAAATATGTATCGTTCTTACTCTAGAATATCGTTGTACTTAAGAATGCAACAGATCCTAAACAAATGTTAAATATTTACTTAGTATTCAGCCATGTCTAATAGCAGTTGTGACTATGTCGTCGGTACCTTAAATATACGCTTATGTTTACAAAAGATTGTGTTCTGTTCACGATTCGAGCAAAATTAAACATATCACTTTCTTTGATATATTTTTTTTTTTTTTTTTTATTTTGCTCGTCAAAATGACCACACTCCACCTGATGGTAAGCAGTCGTGTGGTCTAAGAGCAGTGGCCTCCGCATCGCCCCCACAGTAGCCGATTATATTTTAAATTCTCTGGTATTTCAAACAATAATTTGGCTGCACGTATGGCGTATAGTGGTTGGTGTAAGTGATCGCCTCGCCGCTGTCACTGCGCCGAGTGCGTAGAACAAAAAAATGTGTGATCCACCAATCGTCGTTCTGAATCTGCGTGTTCTTTGTGTCCGTTGTTTGATTGTTTTTAAAGTCTTCTGCAACTCAGGATTTATTCCTAACAAGAGTTGCCTATATTTAAAATATAATAATAATTAAAGATTTATTTACTTCATTTATCTCCTTTCAAACTACACTTTTGGAATTTTTAAATAAAACCCTATGGAATACACAAAACACAGATAAGAACCGGATAGCGCCATACCACCCAAAAGAGTGCATTTCCTCAATAATACATTCTTTTCGAATAGCAGGACTAACCTTGCATCTATTAGTCGGACCGGTAAGCATGTCAAGAAAATGTACAGACGAATACACACGGGTATATTATATATATGGAGGGATGAAAGGACAGACGGAGTACACGGCGACCCGCAGCGTAATGATTACCCATCTATACTAGAATAGCTTCGGTTTGGGTGAGGCACGCAATATATGGCCGTCTTATGAATCCTTCAGCGTGTCCGCAGATTAATAAGGTCAAATGTGTACTAATTCGACCATGCAGTGTTAGTTAATTCGAGAGCTGTGCAGTCTTGAGTTTATTTTCCAGCTTGAGCAAAGAGCTGTTGAGTTCATGTATTCTCGTTTGTCCCACCACTCGTTGTCCCACTGATAGGACGATTGGGAATGCAATAAAATATTTAAAATTTATTCCCGTTCGTCCCACTCAAATTATTGATGGGACGTATGGGATTAAAATTTCCTGTATTCCCATTCGTCTCACTACTTTGTCCCACTGGTAGGATGAATGGGAAGAGCCTTATTATTTAGATTAGTGGGACGTTTTTTTAATTCAATATAAATTATAATATAATATGTTATGGATACATCTATGTTGAGCTGGTAAAGAAAGAACTGCTTTAAATCATAATTCGTCCTACCAGTGGGACGAAGAAGTGGGGCAAATGGGAATATACGGTTGAGTTCACCTGTGAAGTAATTCGACCCACATACAAAAATAATTTTAACAAGATTATATCTTTTGTTTATATTGTTATATTACTAAGGTCGAATTTAATATCTGAATATCGAAGTTTAATTACTAATATAAGGTGCAAAAGTGTTCTCATCTAAGTGAAATGTAAACTTTTTTATGAGAAAAAGGGTTTAACCAGAATTCTCAATAAAATCACGAAGTCTGGAACTGTGGCCCTATTGCGTGGGATCTAAAACTAAAGTTGGCGAAATGTGGATGTAAGACACATCTACCTACCCCTTCGCGGTTATAGTGAGACTATAGTATAAATGACGTCATAAGGTATAACACGTGTGTCGTTTTGATTATAATTGGCAGTAAAACGGGCGGGGTGACCGCCCAATCGGTCTCTGCCACCGGACACGGTCTCGGCGCCATTACGGGGACACATTAATTTTTCACATCCGGTACCGAACACATAATTGAGCTTTTCCACCTCTACGCCGCAAAACTTTGTCGCATATTATATCACTCTTGCGATCAAATGGCCTTTGTTACGGGGACTTTAACGTAGTGTAACGCTATGTGGATTATATTTTATAAACAAAATTACAACTGACTGTACTGATGGCGTTTCGTATAGTAATTGCGAATCATTTAAACGACAGACACAAAGATCACCTAGATATTTGTCTATTCTTTGATTTTTTATAAAGTTCCCTGAGATACGCGAGTCATTTTTAGTGTGGATGATATCTCTATATGTGTATATAAGCAACAAAAATAAATAAATACAGAGATATACTTAGAGATTTCTCACATTCCGACAGTTTAATCTAAGTATACTAATATTATAAAGCTGAAGAGTTTGTTTATTTGTTTGGTTGAACGCGCTAATCTCAGGAACTACTGGTTCGAATTGAAAAATTCTTTTAGTGTTGGGTAGCCTATTTATTGAGGAAGGCTATAGGCTACATAACATAACGATAAGATGTGCCCGCGGTTTCGCTCGCGTTTATGGTTACTGCGTCGTCCCCGTGAGTCATAACTCACGGGGGCGACGCGGCGACGCAGTAACCATAAACGCGAGCGAAACCGCGGGCACATCTAGTTTTTAATATACTTACATACAAACCACTACATATTAATACATGAAATATTTGTACTCTTTTTAAGCATATTGCGCGCACCGTGGAGTGTGTGATTTGGCATAGTTAAAATGGAAAAAAGAGCAGAATAGGAAAAAAATTATAATAATGATAAATCAGGTCGAATTTTGTACCTAGTTGTGCTTAATACAGTCCGAATATATTATTTTGTAGATAAACAAATATTAAACTCATCAAGCACACATTTAAAATACACAGGTAGTATCCACTTGACTGAAATCCATGAAAAGCAAACAATATATTCACTTATTACTTGGTCTCACATCTAATCCCTGTTCAGTGAATCTAAAAAAATAAAAGAAGATAGGTAGCCTATAAAGCTGTGTTTATATGCAGTAGAGCATCATATACATTTACTAGTTTAATAATTATATTCGTCAAATCAATAACATTTTGCTTTACTATTCGTTTTTCAAAACCGGACAAAGTATCCTACTTGCTCGCCGTATATTCACGGGCGTCCAATCATCCATTTAAAGAATATGGCTATATAAGTTATTCATAATTTAATTTGTATATTCAATAGCTGGCATGCCAGACGTACCTAATTGAAATACAATTGTATCTGGCAGCTGCCTTGAGCTGCATCTCAAACGTTATTATATAAACCAAATCAATAATTTATACTATAACGAGGTAATTCAGGATAGTTACGTAGACGCACATATCTTATATGTAATAAACATTCACCTCTATCAATTAGCCTCACCTTCTTAATAAATACCACGCGATACGTGCCTGAAAACATCTGAATCTTATTTTAGCCGTTTCCCAGATTGTGTAACAGGCGATAATATTTGTTATATTATGGCCTGTTCTACTATTTAGGTAGCGGCTTACTTAACTCACCATAATATAAATATTTTAAAGCAATAACTCAATAATGTTTGTGTTTCTCGGTTATTTCCCTTCGGTAATACGAAAATACTCGGTCCTTTGGGCGTCTTACATGGGGACATACGTCCAACATGCAGAGGCCCTTCGATAGTTTTAATCTTGATGGGGATGAGACGTCTATCGAGACACTAGCCGCGGCATACGGAATGAAAATTGTACCATATGGAACCTAATAAATGTGTAGGAAAGGGGTTTGATGGGCTAAAATAATGTAAACTATAGATGAAAAACGACGTCTGTCGAATATACTGTGCTAGTACAAATTTGGAATAGCAGACGAGGATTTGGCAACTTACTAACTGGTTTACCTGAATAGCCGCTATAGACATACATGTCTATATATAATTTATTGCTTTAATTCCATTTCATGAAATGGAACACCGCCAATGCCATTTGACTAAACGAAAAAGTAATTAACAAAATCTTGCCGAAAGCAATAAAGGAAGGCAACAAAAGTAGTCATTTACAAAGCGACATTTCAGTGTTTGCTACATAGTTCGCTCTCGTTACAGAAGAAAATTAATTGTTATTGCACATTAACAGCCAATCACAGCTTACTGGATTACTAATCAGTCGCCAATGCCATTAAATGTAGGTAACGTAATTCAGCCTCCTCTTAAGGTCAGACCTCTACAACCTTCTTTCGGATTATGTTACGAGTGATCATTACCGTTTTTCTCGCTACAATAACACATTAATTACTACTTATTGTATTACAAGAGCTTGAAAAACTATAAGGTACAAAATCGATAGTATTGAATTATCATTGGAGGTATGATTAATATGAAGTTTAATATGAAGATACGTATTTTAATGTTTTAAGAGACACACACATACAATTCAACGAGCAAGTAAAAGTTTGAGAAATTACATGTAACATTTCTGTATGTTATCTTTTCCCTTTATTTTATATTTTCAGTGTTTTGTATCTAAGGGATTATTCCCTTATCCCTTAAGTACGAAACACTAAGAAATAAAAAATCCGTCTGAAAAACGTTTGACTGCACGTCATGGCGTAGTGTTTTAAGTACCTCCACCAGTGAGCTGAGTTGTGGTTCAAACCCTAGGCGGCATTTTTTTTGTGATTTATTAATAGTTACGACTTAGAATTCGTACTTGTATTTGTGAAAATAAAATTGCTATGTTCTCTGCCTGGCTGACCGACCTTTAAATGGCTTTGTATATGAATCTTTTTGATGTACATAATTATAATATTTTATTTATTTTATTGTTTTCGGAATACCAACAGCTTGAAATAGAAAGGATAAAACATAAACAAATAACATCATAGTCATTGACAGGTATTCGCATATATAAGTAGGGTTTATATTTATTATGACAAGCTTAGATCATTGTGTTGTACGGTTATTCTCTGACTACTGACTTTATTATTATTTAATTAAGTATTATTTATGTACTACAGGTAAGGTATGGTATACGGCTCTTCTAATAGTAAGTCAAGATGCAGAAGTGAGGATCAATCTGTTTGACCTACTTCTCTATTATTGTTATTTAATCACTTCAAGATAAATGTTTAGGAATCAGTTGATGTTATTAGTTCGGTTAGTTACCTTTTGTTCGTAAATATTAATCACGTTGAACTACTAAAACTCAAAAATTGTAGGTATGTACCAAAGCTCAAAAGTGAAAAAGCAGGACTAATTATGCACTTAGACATGACAGTTAATAGGCACAGAAATCGTAGTACTAAAGTGTTGATAACAAGACCAACTTCACGCAAGACAAACTTGAGTGTAAGATCAGTGGGAAAGCTTAGTACGTACTTGTCGTGCCGAAATACTCGCATACATATTTGCACAAGTTTACACGGCTTTTAAAGACTGTTGCGTGGCACTCAGAATTCAGTGCATAACAACCTGTTTTCTCGTACATTCATTACTATATTCGAATATATTTTTATGCTTCCCGACCCATTGGCATAACATTTTAGCATATGCATTGTGGCGTAGCGTTTTTTTCTGTGGCCAATTGCGAGATCACGGATTTGATTTTCGTGTCAGGCAAAATGTTATTTGAGATTGTATCCGGTAGACGGTACTAGGATCGTACTCTTTTACGTGGAATCTTTGCCTTATTGGCTGAAATTTTAGTATAATGTATTCTTCCTAAATATTACCTGTTATATTTTAGATCCCGAAAGGTTAGGCAGAGCTACACCTCTACGGAGACATACAAACGTGAGTCTATGTTATGATATAAATTATCTTAAGCTATCGCAAGCGCTTACTTGCGACAGTTTTTTAAATCTCTGTTAAGTACATGACTGGTATGTCACCTCTAGTTTATATTACAAACCTAGCAATAATAGCAGCATATACCACAAATGTAAAACCAAATACCTGTGCCAAATTTTATTTATTTATTTATCTATTTACTACATTACACATTTTTATAATTGGCAGCGGCTTCCGCACTAAGCTCTAGGCTTGTATCGCGGTAACCACACGTTATATATTAGTTGCTTAGCATCTAGAATATGCAGACATCGGTTTGAAAACAAATAAAATATAAATTGAAATATCAGATCATAACTTATCCAATTTATAAACTTGCAAAATACTCTCAGCCGGGTTCCGACTACGGTAGCAGATTAAATTGTTACAAATTCGTAGGTAAGAGTAATAATTACATCTAATAGGAGCTCTGGCAACATAAAGCCACGGTTTAACTGCAACCAGCTGTGTCTCGGGACTTGTAAACGTTCGCTTTAACGTTCAAGTGTTACTCACAAGACAATTTGTTCTAACTGTTACCCAACTTTGTGTTACAACGGATTGGGAAAATAATCAATGTTACCCCTTATTAATTCTGAAGGGACTGCTAGCTGTTTGAAACGGATGTTTGATATACTAAGATTATTTTCTGTTCTTTATTTTAGCTTTAGCTGTACCATTGCAGGCTTTATGAGTGCAATGGACCGGCTTGCTCGGTGAAGTACTACTTACTTTAGCAACTGCTAGTAAATAAAACTATATATACCATTAAGTGTTGTTGGGTGACTGAGAGTGCTGCAAGCCGAATCACCGGATTGAGCCTTCGGTTCACTGGATCCTATTTCTCTTCCTTCCCTTCCCTTTTCTACCCGCTAACCTCTTGTTCCCTTTACATAGTCTACAAAATCTGCTAACCATTAGGTAGACCACGCGGTCTCCAAATGTACAAACATTTGACGCCTACGAGGTTTATAGCAGCGGCTAAGTTGTAATCATTGAAATTGCGTCTGTGATCCCAAGAAAACACAGCCATGTCCAAGATCGCTTACCATCAGGTGATCGCCTTTTACCACCAGCAATATAATAAGGACAATTAATTAACTTATAGAGTCGCAGCGGTACACCCGTGGTGGCCAGACTCAATAATTTTTAATTATGTATGGTGTTCTAAGACTTAAAAACTTAAGACTTACTTAAGTACTCCACCTTCGCTTATATGTATATTATTATAGTTACATATATTACATATAGAGTTTACTTATGTGTACCTGTATACCATGCGACTCCCTCTCGCGTTCAGTATAATCGCCAGGATATTCGCTTTGGCACGAGCAAGACTAACCTATTTCTCAAAACAAGCCAAAACGATTTCGTAACTTAAGTAAACAGGTGGTAATCAATACCTCAATGAATACTGAATCGTAGGATATTATAAATGTTTGCGTTATATAGATAATACCATTCCACAAAAATATGTATCTTTATTTTAAAGAGACAACCGCCGTACTAAGATAATTTCCTGTATCGCGGGGACTTTACAAATATTTTAACAACGGACACACATAACATCTATAATTTTAACTCTAGATGTTATGACTGTGTGTTTGTCAACCATCCATTTGTGGATCATACAGATTTTTGTCCCGTGAGGGGATCAAATCCACACACACGCATTACGCCAACAGTGGCGAGGCGACCTCTTAGGTCACTACCTCATCGTCACGTGCAGTCAGATATGAGAATCTCATGGTCTACTAGCCTATTGTAATAATTAGATTAGTATACTTACTTACTTACTTACTTCGTTGGCTCAGCGATCCAAAGTGGATCTTGGCCTCCGACATTAAAGTGCGCCATTCTTTCCTATTTTGTGCCAAGTCAGACCAATCGAGCACATTCATCTCTTTCAGGTCTTTAGCTATTTCGTCTTTCCAGCGGTACCTTGGACGACCCACCGGACGACGCTCGGTGGGACGCCCGAGATATGCTCTTTTGGCAGCTCGATCCTCTCCCATTCGTTCCACATGTCCGAGCCAGCGAAGTCGGCTAGCTATTATTTCCCCGATGATATTCGGCTCTGACACTAGATCTTCAATCTCGCTATTAAATCTTTGTCGCCACTCCCCCTTCTCTCCTCTTGTCGGTCCCAGAATCTTACGGAATATCTTTCGCTCCGTGACTAATAGTCTATTTTCTTCCTTCAGTGTCAATGTACAAGTCTCGCACCCGTACATTAAAATCGGCCTAATTACTGTTTTGTAGACGCGAATTTTTGTGGTTCTGCTTATCAACTTAGACACTAACACTTTATGAAGAGCTGCAGTACACCTTAGCGCGTTGACGATGCGGATGGTTATTTCGTCCTCCCTTTGATTTGTATCCGTGATCGTGCACCCGAGATACTTAAATTTGTTGACGCCTCTATAGGTTGTGCCTCTGACTATAAGATCTCTTCTATTTGCTCTGTGATCTTTGTATCTCTTCATATGGAGATACTCAGTCTTCTCGCGACTGATTCTGAGACCTGAGATTAGTATATATATAAAATATTAGCCATTGGATAATAAAAACAACAAAAGTAATAATTGTTTAGGATAACTTAGAGCGCCTTCAAATTTGCCGCGCGGCGGCAGTGCGACTGCAACGCTACCGCCACGCAGGCGTCACTAGTCCCTCGATGAATTAATGCGCGGCAGTAGCGCGGGTGCAGCGCTCCAGTCGCGCGTTTTTATTTATATGGATTTACAAAGCAGCGTGGCCGCAGCACCGCAGCCGCGCTGTATATTGCGGCAAATTTGAAGGCGCCCTTAGTAATAAATTCATAGGTTGTTTTCAGTGCATTATAATGTCTTTTGTTATTCAAAATCGCTTTAATCGATACAGAGGTCTAGCTTGACCTCCTTTGATTACCTTTTATACAAAGCGCAGCAATTACTATTACAAACAATATATTTTAAACATATTCGTATTATTTGCCTAAAATAAAGTAAATACGTGACTGTCAAGTAATACCTACTAGCAAGTAGTACTAGCCCTATGGTCGATCTATGCCACCTTCGTGCCGAAACAAGCTATCTTGTTTATAAATAAATCCCCCAACCTTTATGTAATTGTAACTTGATGCTTATTTTCGAATCCAAATTTAAAATTAGTAACGTTTTTAAACTTCCTTGTATTTAAATTTATGAGAATATAGCTAAGACTATAAAACTAATGTTAACACGTATAAAATACTTGACAAGATGGCCTGTTTACAAACATTCTTTATCAAGTTTAAATCGTTTACTGCCAAATCAAATCGAGTTTTATTTTAACTAGATTTTACTCGCGGCTTCGCTCGTGATAATGAAGAGTTCGTCAATAAATTTCTATCCCCCAGGAACAGTGCTTCTTTTCTGGATGAATGGTACCCCATGTCCTTTTCTGTACCACTGAGAACGTGTATGCGAATTTCATGATGATCAGGTAAGGCGTGAAAGCGTGACAAACAAACTCACAATCATATTTTTATTATTAGTTAGGATAGGATTAGCATAGGCATTCATACGTTTTGTGAGATAAATGAATAAACATTTAGTGTAACTTACAGCAATAAATTCTGGTTAGTTATGCAGATATAATAATAATATAATAATAATATTCTATCACATATACTCAACACCATCTAGCCCAAACTAAGCAGAGCTTGTACTATGGGTACTAGACAATGGATAAACATACATATCGTCTGCTTACGGTAAAAAGTAATAAGTGGAGTTACTGTCAATTCAAGTAAATGACTTTTTAAAGCTTACGTTGTAATTTGATCTATTTCAAACTCTTTAATTAAAAACTGTTAAAGCAAATTGTTGCATTAAGTATCCTACTTTTAAGATTTACTCATATATAACATTTGGTGTAAGTAAAAACTGTATAAAATTAAATTTAGATCGAAAGGGGGTCGCATTTAATATGTTTTACCTGTACTTAATAATCCTGTTATATCTCCTGAATTCATTGATTTCAAAAGCTCATTTCAGCTTTTTATAATAGTTTATTGTATTTTACACAAATTACTTGATTGAAAAGATTTTTTTACACTATTTTAGGAAATTTTGATATTTTTGATACATTAAACCTGTTTTACCTATAGAGTTTTAGTTTAAGTATGACACTTATTATGTAGTAAATAAGCTTCATACAAAGTGATGAATTAAATAAAAAGGTAAAAATAAATTAATTTTCACATAGGTAATCTATGAAACGATAATAAATGAAACGATTTATTAATAATCAATCAATTTTATTATTTATCACATAATTATGGCAATCAAACTTCGATCACTAATGAAGAACCATCAAACTCTATCCAGGACGAATTTTATTGGGTAAACGACTTTTAATTCAATTAAGTATCTTAATCTTCCGATGACTCTTCGTCAACCGAAGGTTCAGGTAAACGATCTGCTTCATTGGTTGCAGTTGGTAAAGAAGAGTACCAACCATGATATTCCTTAGGAATTATTTTCTTAGTGCATAAACTGAGAAGATCTCTCTTTTTAGCTTCACTGATGGGTAAAGGATTCAGGTAAAGGTGTTTTAAGATAATAGAATTAGTCTGAGGCGTAGCGTTTTCCATGCGTTTTTTAGCTCTGGTACTGAGATGTTGAGATGGTTCCGTATTTTTTGAGACATCGATGTATAAGAACGTTTCAGACATGGCGTCATAGTTGAAATAAATTATTTTCCAATTTTCAGGTTCTGGTTTTATCTAACGTTTCCTTTTCTGAGTAGCATCGAATACTCCCTTCAATAAGAGCCCCCACAGCGATATTACGACTTGATGTGCATAAGATGTTGGCAACACCTGTGCAATCATAACGTCGCCGCCATTAGGTTGAACTGCTTCGGCGATATAATGATCGCCTACACAGAATCGCACAACATTTTCTAAGTTCTCATCCTTGTTATTCGCACATTGTTCTCCAAATAAATCCTCTGGTTGTATTAAAGAGCCTGGATGCAGGAACGCGCTGTCGAAGGTGCAGCGATTGGCCTGCATGGCTATAACAGGGGCGTTTCCGACCACGCCAACGGCAGCGTTAGAGGTCCTGCTGAATCTAACGCCGCTACACATTGTTGTCGAGTCAGAGGCGATAAAGGCGCTACATAGACTATCTGTGCATGGGCTGTGGAGCGTCAATATGCCGGTAACTCGACACAAAAAATTGGAGATTTCAAAGGATCTCAAAAGGATTATGAGCATGGGATGCGACAAAATGCAACCATTGCACATATTAAAAAAGAATTTTAAGATAAAGGTCCCCACGAGGGACGAATGGAGACAAGGTTTACAATCCCCTGACAAGGGTTGTCTCAACTGGTTCACTGATGGTTCCAAAATGGAAACAGGATCGGGCGCTGGAATCTATGCCAACGACTGTAAGGTGAGCCAAAGCATGGGCAAATATGCAACGGTCTTCCAAGCGGAAACCTATGCTATAATTGCCTGTGCTTAGGAGAATATCAACAGTGGTGTCACTGACAGGACTGTATATATTCTCAGTGACAGTCAAGCTGCTCTCAAGGCTCTGGACTCGTGTAGGGTGGACTCCAGACGGGTCCTGAACTGTGTTAAGCTCCTTAACAAACTAGGCAGGAAGAACACAGTCAGACTGGTGTGGGTTCCGAGGCATACAGGGGTGCAGGGCAATGAGGAGGCTGATGAATTAGCCAGAAAGGGCTCGGAGCAACTGTTTGCGGGCCCCGAGCCATTCGTGGGACTATCTGAGAGCACCGTAAAGGCAGCTTTGAATGCACACGGCAATGAAAAACACAGGCTAGAGTGGATGGCCCTTAGGGGTCTGGAATACTCCAAGAAATTCATTGCAAACAGAGCCACAGACTTCACCCGGAAGTTCTGCGAGTATAGCAAGAGCCAAATGCGCCTGCTCACAGGAGCGTTCACTGGCCATTTTGGTACCAACGACTTCTTGTGCAGATTGATTGACACGATTCGATCTGCAGAGCCTGTGGTGAACAGGACGAATCCATATCGCACCTACTGTGTGAATGCGACGCGTTGGCTGGACTTAGGATGGGTCTGATGGGATTGGCATATCCAAACCCTGAAGACTTCAGGCTTCTCCCTCTGAAGTGTACACTGCAGCTAATGCAGTACATTCATAAGGAGATAGCTAAAGGATGAATCTTGGGGCTGACACAAAAGATCCCACTGGGTCGAAATGTCGCCGGTCTGTACTGACTGGCCTCCACACACAAGATAAGATAAAGAGCCTGGATCCGGGTTGTAAGTGGGATCTTTATCAGAGTCATCGCTGTCAAACATGCGCTCCATTTCAGCCACTATTTTCTCCCTAGAGTCGCTCAAAACCGAAGTGCAGTTCGAAGCCGGGCTAAAAAACCTTTGATGTGAAGGGCCTGGTTCTGAATAAAAAATTAAAAAGACAAACAAATCTTAGTAGATATAAGATTATAATGTAAACAAATAATAAATCATGCCCAATAACTCATAATTCAGTGTCAACAACCGAGAGAAAGTGAGTATTATAGAAATATTTGAAACAAACCAAAATCTAGCAACATCGTAACTTTAAAAATGGAGACATAGAACCTCTGTACATACCTAAATACATTATGAAAAAGCTATGTACATACTAAGATCACCATCCAAGCAAACATTCCATAGGTAAATCGTTGAACAAAACAAAAGCTACCAACATAACCTCAAAATTTACAAATATTGGAGTTAAATCACTTACCTTCAAGTATTTTAGGTTTATTTATCATGGATACTAATCTTTTTCCTCTGGACTCCATAGTTATCACAAAACACAGCTTCTTACTAAATGATTCAAGTATTTATGTATTTATTTCTACGCGGAACACGTGGAGCACGCGCGTACGCAATGTGACAACTGCGATCGATCGCTCTCGTTCTTACTGGTAAAAAAGCATAAATGACATTTATTTCGTTTATTCTGTAGAGACATTAGCAAACCACGTAGAAGTATTTTAACTAGTAAAATGGAATAAATAACTTTAATATTATGGTTATGTTGTTTAACTCTCAAACCCCGGTGACGCTATATGGGGTCGAAGCGTTGGGACGTGTTTTGTTTGCCGTTTTTTTATTATAAGGCCTGTATTTAAAATATTGTGTTGCATATCAATGTTCTCAGAATGAACCCAGCTTTTCGAATTAATATTTATCAACTGAATAATATTTTTCTAAATATTTTTTTTGTCATGTCACGTGACTTTGCGCCACACGTTCATTCGTCTATGTTATTTGTTCCGCTGTTATCTGTAGTTTTTATAGGGCAAGTATGTAAGTATAATACATTATTGGAAAGCTTATTCTTTCTATTTTTAGACACAATAAAAACAATAGTGACTATTGTTATTGTTGTATAACAAACTGAAGCCCAAAATAACCTATTACCATTTCTCAGATTTCCCGCCTTTTTTGATATTTTATTTTTTTATTATTTTATTATATCGTATTTCAGGTTTTAATCACTATGATAGTGTTATTTATTAGTATTTCTATAAAATATGTAAAAAACACGCACAAGGCTACGACAGAATTTTTTTTACAAATTTTTCAATATTTACTTTCTCCGCGCTCTAAAATGTACTCGTCACGCACTTTCAAATGCTAATATCTTATTTTTTTCTCACAGACATTATAAATACTTTTTTTTTACTATAAAAAGTATTTAACTAGGAAATAGAAAAAGTAAAACATCTTATTAGACAAATCAATTAATCTTTATAATAAAGATATAATAATATCATCTCATTTTTCCAATTTGGTTAATTTAACCAGACGTATAAACTAAAATATACACGTAAATGCGATGATTCATAACACTTATCGTAGCTTACAATGTATACTTCTAAGAAACACAAGCTTTGTTATCATAACTTTGCGTTCTAAATTATAAACATCTGCCGACCCACACGACTCACGCTCAAGTGTCCTTGAGTGCCCGGGCGGCGCGGGACGCGGGGTTTGAGAGGTACTATAAGGTTTATAATAAAAAATACGTTTATGACCTTTTCTCAGAATAATTCTTACCATTTTACTATTTAAATTATAAAATGTAAAAAGCATTAACCATATTTATTGTTGTTTAACTGTATATACTGAAACGGGATTAAGGTATAAGATTATTTATTATGTTATACTGGTATAATATTTTCAAAATATGAGAAGATATGACTTTTACAAATTCCTTATCTCTGCAGCCATTGGACATCGCATTTATTCGGTTTTATCAGTAGATAGCGCGTAAAAAAATACATATAGGTAACTGCATTTTTAACTCGATTTAGAAAAAAATGCATTTATTTTGTTTTACCAGTAAGCAGACGATATATACTGTTTTTTTTTGTAAATCCATTCATATTATATATAGAACACCCAGACCAAGACAAACATCTATGTTCATGCACACAAATATTTGACTTGTGCGGGAATCGAACCCGCGACCTCAGGCGTGGCAGGTGGTTACACTAACCACTACGCCATCGAGGCCCCCTATGATATCATACCCACATTTTAACAGCGATAATTTAAGTTGCATATAATGTGGGTGCAGCCCATGTCGTCTCTCGAACACTTTTACAGGTTTCGCAGCAGAACTACTGCAAATAACCTAACAAGCTTGCGTGACTCGGGTATCAAACCTTGATCTCATGATCCGTGAGCCATGAGACCATTTACAAGGAGAATCACAACATAAATCATAACTCCTAACTAATATTATATATTATTGTTCGTTTGTTACACTTTCACGCCTAAAAAACTCGACGGATCATCATGATATTTCGCGTCCAGTTGTCAGGGGAACGGAAAAGGATATAAGAGGTACCTATCATCCAGAAAAGAAAACTGTATCAAAATAGGAATGTATTGACAAAAAAGCTACGAGCAAAATCTAGTCGTAAACATTTCTTTAATACAAGTTTAATAGAACATTCTGGTAACTTGCATTGGTTTATACCAAAACATGGATATGCAATATTACTCTAGTAATCAGGTTGCCGCACATGCTTCTCCTATGACCGTATTATGAAGCTGGGCTCTAGCTTATTGCTCTGTGGTTATTAATTGGTTAAGGCTTCGTAATTATGCTGGTAATGCACATTACACAGGTTTATTGTTGCCAGAGTGTCGTCGACGAGTGTGATGGCTCTGAAAATTATGTTGCTACACTATCTGTGATGCAAATAGTAGTAGCTTAATTTCTGAGGTTTTCGACTACTTCAGTAGCACATTGGTAGCAAATGTAACTGTGTGAATGTGAGGTCTGGGGTTCAATGCTTTGGTCGAGCCGACAAAAGCTATCGGATTTGTCTATCATGTTTCGGAATCAAGAAGTCGGTGGTGTTTCCCCGTCCCTCGTTAATATATAATCCCGGGGGTCCAGGCGCGAGATATCCCACCGGTCGTGTCAGTTTGCTGTTCCATCGGACTATGTCAGTGAAGGATCAGAGAGTGCACTGGTATTTGCGTCCTTACTTGTATGTTCATGCTGTGAATATGACTATCTCCATTATGATTAGCCGAATTTCGGTCTGGAATACATTATTATCATTACTAAGTTAGTTTTTGATTGACTTGAAGATTGCATTTGCTCATTCATACGCCCAGACACGAGTCATTTTAAGATCACATATTTTAAAGACTTTCATCTTATTTACACTTATTATCATTCCCTGCGCGCCCAACACCTGCATAGAGGAGGAGTTGATGGTTGACTCCGACAACGCAATCTGAGTATTACCATTCTGAGTCACAACAATGTAATTATAGCTATATTTACAGTCGAGACAGTGAGAAAATGTATATTTTAGAAATGTTTCATATGTTTCTGCATTAACATATGTACGTAGTACGTAAATTTGTCATTGGCAAAATCTCTAATTTATATAAGCTGCCTACAAGCCACGAATAAATATTAAAAATATTTTTTGCCGTCAGTCATTATTTTTCCCATTTAGAAGTTAACAACTGGAGGTTATAATTATCGTGTATTCATCGGTATTTTGAATTAGTGATATGATATAAGCTGGATTTGCGTTAAATTGTAAATATTCTCAATTAAAATTACTATGGTGTCCGTAGGTATCGATCTATAGATTAGCAATGAACAATAAACAAGACCACAATGAGCTGTGAATATGGCAAATAAACCATTGTATTATAATACAATATACATTATTTATAGTATAAAGATGTTCTCGATATGACATCAGGCCAATATCGCCACCAAAACTGCTATGTCAACTGTCGACATCATCTCATGCCTCTTACAAGTAACCGTCGAAACCAAATACTTATTGACGGCCATTTCCTGAAACAACATTTTGTGAATTACCAAATCTCTTAAATCTCTCTCTTTGTAAAATGTTGTAAAAACGAAATACCTATACGTCTTGAGCTTTTAATTACCGCGCTACAAAACCCTACAAATGCACTTTTTCACAACCACTTAGCTAACGAAATTGCTCGAGGCGATAATACGACAAATACTGTGTTATTTGGCTCTCGAAATTACTGACCAGAAAATATCGAACTCAGGTAATAAAAGACTAGTAACGGCGCAAATGATTTCCACTACAATAATTATGGAAACTCTTGTATTACGTACTACATATTTCTATAATGGGAAAGAAATTGTTGAAAATTATTTCCTTGACAGATGACTAAGAGTTCAGCAGAAGCTATTGTGAGATTTAATTAAATGTCATTCTATAGCAATTTGCATGTTCAAGTAAATTTACTCAGGGCTAAAATAACAATACTTATATACAATTCTGATTGGAAAGATAAATAATAAGAATAACCTTTTAAGTTTGATATTTGATTTGTATGACAGCGATCTTGTACCATCAACAAAACATTGACATTTCTAAACTATAACGAAATTATAACGAGGCCGTGTTTGTACAAACACAGTTTCGTTATGATTTGAAGATATTTTTGAAAATCGAATTATATTAAATTATGGAATGGGGTATGTAAAGCAGCGATAGCTCAGTGGGGAGACCAACAGACTGCAATGCAGAGGGTGTCGGGTTCGAACCCACGTCACGCACCTCTGACTTTCGGAAAGTTATATGACTTTTCGAAATTATGTGCGTATTGATCGACAATTATCGCCTGCTCCGTGCCTCGGAGAGCACGTTAAGCCGTCGGTCCCGGCTGCCATGAACATCTATGGCAGTCGTTATTGCGAAGTCAGTGCCCTCTAATATCCTGACACTGGTCTAGCCTTAGCGTATCATTAGCCTTCGGGTTGCGAAGGTCAGATGGCAGTCGCTCCATGTAAAAACTGATATCCAGTCAAATCCGGTTAGACTAGAAAGCCGACCCCAAGTGACTTGGGAATAATAAAGGCTAGGGAGAAGAAAGATTTAATGGGGTATGAAACAAAGAACTTTAGAAAACTTGTCCATATAGCTGTTTGTTCCATTTACTCACAAAAATACTATATGGATTTTGATGTATTCCACTGTAGTATTTTAAAGTTATACTAAAAATCTAAGCCACTTTTCATCCGATTTTATTTAGTAGAATCGGAGATGTTAACGTAAACATTATTCACACCAACCAAGTTGCGAGCCCAAGTTGCGAGCAAATAATAGTATTATATAATAAGCTGATAATTTGGCTAATCTGTGTTAAACTAATTAGTAATTTCTAGCATTTCAGATATACATCGTGATTTTAACGTTTTGACATTTAGAATCCATTTCTATTACAGATGTGCGAGGAGGCGTAGCGAAGGATATGTGTGAAACTCAACAATAGATTTGCTTAATTTTCCTAGCCTAGCTCAAGTGAGCCTGCTTAAAATGCATTCAATGAAGCGAAATTTTTACATATTTGTTGAGTGATGTGGTTATCAATGTAAGAAGCTCGAAACGGAGCAAAAGATAAATAAGGCATGTAAGCCAAGTAACTGAGTAATATATAATTTAAAAAAGTAGAGATGGGTAGATGACGCGTGCATACATCAAATACATCACCAAAGACATAATGCATCGTGGAAGTACTTACCGCAGTATAAGCAGCACATGTTAAGCAGTACCAAACCTACTTCGAGCAAAGCGCATTTTTCTCGTACACGTTGCCCAGTTTCAACACAATATAACTTTGTTGGAAAGGGTTATATAGTTTCATATCTTAAGTTTGGCTTGAACCGTTCGCGGCACTAGCGTGGCGCATGACGCCACGGATCGCAAGCCTATATAAGAACGGCGAATCCTGCCGCGCGCTCACGGGTTGGGAGCCTTCTGCGCTCACCCACAGTCCACGTAAAGTTGTAAAGGCCATCTAAGGCCAACAACTATCACACACAAAAAAAAAGCCACGCGCTCCATACATTTTTTGACTGTTGATGCGGACGGACGTGTCGAGCGGCGAGCGTTCGTTCTTATTGACATTTTATAAATGTATGCCTGCAATTTTAAACCGTGCTTTTCAGCGCGACCTTTTTATTTCAGGACAGTACAGTAGACTTTAGAGTAGTTACTTATTAGGTTTATTTTTATAAGGTGTATATATACCTAGATTTAATTTTAAGGTACAGGTAGTATGTTTAATAGTGTGTAGCGTAGGTTATTTCTACGACTGTTAGGTAGGATTAGTTATTCGTATATGTTTTAGTAGATATTAGTTTAGAGTACGTACGCATTTTTCTTATTTAATTAGGTAGCTTAGATTAGTTTTCATCATAAATAGTTTTATTTAGGTAGGTATTTCATTTTCTCTTTTATTATTATATTTAACTTTGGTATATGTATTAGGTAATTATAATTAAATATAGGTAAAGTAGGTTAGTTATTAATTGTAGATAAAACTATAGATGAAACAAATATGAGTAAGATGTCAATGAGGAGTTAAATACTTGGTGATTATATATATATATATATATATATATATATATATATATATATATATATATATATATATATATATATATATATATATATATATATATCTTACAAATAAACAAAAAATCAAATCTCTCCTGTTTATAATATTAGTATTATGTAAAAATCTCGGGCCGCACTCCTCCGAAACGGCTCGACCGATTTTTATAAAATTTTTATGTATATTTGGTAGGTATGAAAACAGGTCGTAAAGTATATTATATAAGAAATAATTGATATGGCAGAACAACGTTTGCGGGGTCAGCTAGTTAATAATATAATTAGGATATCATCATCATCATCATCATCATCAGGCTATGATAGTCCACTGCTGGACATAGCCCTCCCCCAAAGAGCGCCATAGCGCCCTGTCTTCAGCTTGCCGCATCCAGCATCTGCCTGCAGTCTTTCGAATTAGGATATGCTGACCTATAATTGTAATGTTATTAAAGTACAACAATGCTAAGAAGTTATGTAAACTGGCATAACAGTGTTAACCTATTGAGAGATAGCGGCACACCGGCGGTCACAAATAAAGATTAGATTTTCAATTATATCCATAATTCAATTGACAGGTCAACCCATACAGTTAACTAGTGTTACAGCCAGTGCCATCTATCCGGACTGTGGGAAAGACTTGGCAGTTCCTTCTAATAATTTATTACAGGACCATCTATTGACGTCTTACTGAACTACGTAGTTGTTGGTACGCGAAGAGTAGAGAGCGCGCTGGAACTTTCTCGAATCTTCGTCCTATTTACATACCAGTTATGGCGTTTCTAGAAATCTCCAGAAACACTTTAACCGCGTATAAAAGGGAAGGCCAGCGCTCGCCGAGTCAGTTTACAATCGTAAGCGGTCAATGGAGCGAACGGAAGCGAAAATACTACAGAGTTTAAAGCTATAGTGGAAAAGTGTAGTATAGAGTGTGTTGTGTTTTAAATTAAATTGTGTGTTAGAATAAAATGTATTTTAGTCGGTAATATTGTTTAAATTCTTATCCCTCGAACCCAGCACGTAAAAGTAGTCTAAAAGAAAAATACATTAAAAAATCGTCGGATGTAATAGGAATTACCTCGTATTTATAATACCGAATACAGTACTAGAGTTAGAACGAGTCATTTTATAATATCAAACGTTTAAGGCTCCTGTTACAGAACAGTCAGTGCAATGTTCAAAAAATTTAAATCTTTTTACAATAAACATGATTGTAACTATTCCGAAGGGTTTGTTGATCCTTTCGAATTTCATAAAACCTTTTATAAATTTCTGGTATTATTTAAAGTCGCTGATATTTCAAATAAACAAAAAGCACTGTAAGTGTCATACATCATTATCATCACTGATTCGTTTATTACAAAATTATTGACAAAGAATCAATTTAATGCAGCGTCAAAATGTACCACAAAGTTCAGTAGTAAATTGCAACATACGTGAATTTATAAATCAACAATAATATTCGTAAATCATTAATCTTTTTGAGGAATTTTAGATGGTTTAATCAGAATACATTTATATTTACAATTGGTACGCTGGGTACAGTGATAATATTCATATCTATGTGTCACGGGATCCAAATCTTCGAAATACCGCTTATGACTGAGACTGGGACATACAGTATACTATTGTTTTACGAACTACTGATACAGTCTAGCATAAAACTGAATTTGCCCCAATATCACAACTTATTGAGAGATATGAAGGAAGATTTTTATTACATTTGTACTAAAGGAAAAAGATATAGGTGCGTACGCAAATTTATTTTTTCTTAGATAAGTGAATATCATAGAGAACGGGACCTAACAAAGTAAATACCTAACTTTATATGTTTAGTAGTTATTGTTATTTTTCATTTAAGTAGGTACTCCATGTACATAAATTAAAACACAAATCTGCCTTATTTATATGTTGAACTAAACAGTTTAATGCTTCAGTCTTAAATTATAGGTATATTTTTTAACATTCTCTTATGACACACTAACAAAATAATAAAATTGTACCTTATAGAGTTTGTAATCAAAAATAGCATCGGTCATGACTTTTTATCATATTGACAATGCCAATTATAATGTACCTACTTTTCTTTGCAGAAACAAGTTCTTTCAGAATCATCTGGTGACGTGGAAGATCTGTATAATACTTTGTATTTTTAACGCATGTGTAGGAGTCGGTATAGTATTTGCGACTTTCATGTTGTTATACTTTTACCTTGCCAGTCATAAACCAGGAGACGTAGGCTCGAGGCCACTATTATTTCCATTTTGGTTTCCAAGTGTGGATTTTGGACAGACGCCGTATTATGAAATCGCTTTTGTTTTCTCAGATATTTGTGTCCTTTTTTATGCATATAACTACACATGTAAGACTTTAGATTAAATTTGATTAATATTATAAATATTTGCATCCACTTGATTTAAATCATTGAAATAATATTATAAAACGTTTTAGTCATGGTTCAAACACAAATAGTATGGATACGCCAGATCACATCAAAAGTAGACATTATCATATGGAGCATCCAAGATCTCTTGAAGGGCGTCCATCCAACAACCAACGCAGAAGAAAGCAAATACTTCTCAGCTTTGCTCGAGACACGTATGAGGGAAATTGTGATACACCATCAAGCAATGTTAAGGTGTAATACATATTCCATCTTCGTTTTCTTTTATAAAAGGCAACTCCCCTCGCACCCTTGCTCCATCTGCGCGCACCCCTAGACTCTTAAGTCCCTGTATTTTAAGGTAGTTTACGAACATTCAAACAACAGTCATAAAATACACCCAGACTAGGAACAACTATCTGAGGATCACAAAAAATTGCGGACTTGAACTCACAACATTGGTTGCAGCGGTAATGGCGAGGCAACTACTTAAACCATAGCGGTATAAGTGGTGCAGTCTTTTTTAACATAATTTGAGAAATGTCGGACTATTCAATTTCATGAAAAGTCTTATTCTAGATATAATACAAATCTTGTATTGTTGTTATTTAAGCAAAACGATTATACATTATACAAACGATTATACAATAGAGAGCGTAACTTCATAAAACGATATTATATAAAATGTGTGATAGGATTATTATCCTGAAATATTTTAATATGAAATCTTTATTTCAGATTAATTGCAGACTATGTACTTGTTTATAAAAAAATGTTGATGTATGAGCAAAAATTAAGTGCGCCAGTGATTTGTCTCACTGCCTACTCTTTGGTTACGGTATGAAAATTTAAACACATAACTAGATACACATAATTAACTGCCACGTAGTTACAACAACGTGGATGATTCCATTTAGAATCATCAGCCATTCGAGATGTAGCCTAGTGCTGGGTACAGTACAACTGGGTTCTTCTGTCCGTAGGTACATTTCTCAATAGCAGTACTGAATAAGAAACCATGCTTAGTAAAAGAAATTCTCAATCGCAAGGTTTCCCGCCAGCGCATTGAAATAGCCAATAGAAGTGGGTTACCGATGTAATGAAAGCCCAGCACTTTAATATGTCTTATTTGCTGTATCCGACGAGCGAAAGCTGCTGTAGCAGAAATGACCAGAAGGGCAATGCCTTATTCTTGAAGATACGAGTATGTGATGTTTGCCAACCCGCACTGGGCCAGCGATATGGACTATGGCCTAACCCTTCTCACGCTGAGAAGAGGCCCATGCCCAGCAGTGGGACAGTTTAATACAGGGCTGATATTATTATTATATAATGGCCTTCGACCTGAGTTGCGGGCTACCCGGCGGCCTACCGACGGACATGGAATAATATTAATTGAGCAGCCTTGGTCAAATATCTCGCATATATTAAATGGCAAAGGCTTTTGCAGACTTAAACATGATTAATGCAGTAGTATTTGTAGTTGTAAATTGATTACAATAAAATAAGAAGTACATGTTGAACAATTTCAGAAAATGGAAGAGGATGGTGTGATTCAACCAATACTACCGATACTTTGTATAGCAACCACAGTACTATATTTCGTACCTAGCTACTCTTGCACTTTTTTAGCCGATAAGGTAATCATGTATATACATATATTTCTTCAAAATAAATCAATCAGAGAGAGCTTTTTTTATCGGCAACGATATCGTGTAATGGATACGCATGTAGCCATAGGTACTATCTACTATCATACTAGCAAACCGAGTCAGAAAATTACATAATTAATGTGATATTCAAGATAAAAAAGCAAAAACTGTTGTTTGGCTAGCATTCTTCTTTTTCGAGTAAATTCTTCATAAACGACATAAATGTTTTGACTTGTGTATGTTTCTTTAAAGTAATGCATTTTCATTTTCAGGTGAGTTCAATAGGTGACGCGTGTTGGAGTATACCATTCTGGAATGCCGGACCCGTAATACGTCCTTACATGGTTCTTATAATGCAAAGAGCGCAACGACCTCTGCCACTTTATGCACCCGGTTTTGACTCCATTTCTTTAGAAACCTTCTCTAAAGTTAGTATTATATGCTATAACAAAAATTACTTGCCGTCTCTTATAGAAATATAAGGCAAAATAATCTATACTAATATTATAAAGGCGAAAGATTTGATTTTTGTTTGTTTGTAAGGATTTCGATCAAAAACAAATCAACCGATTTAAAAAAATATTTGGCCATTAGAAAGCTATATTATCACCGAGTAACATAGGCTATATTTTATGGGGGAAAACTTCTGTTACACCTAAACTAGGTTAGGTTAGGTGTAACAGAACATTTCAGAACCTTCTTTTACGCCAGCAAAGCCGCGAGCAAAAGCTAATAAGATATAATTTTGAATTTTCAGAAAATGACATCAGCATATTCGTTCTTTAACATGCTAAGGCAAACAGACCTTAAATAAAGTCATGTGAAATCACTCTAAGCACTGCTTCTTTTATTAAATAGTCATCAACTCTTACTCTACAAATTGCACAAAATAATAAAGCAATGTTTCACTCAGAAAATCTCGAACAAGAATAAATGAAGTAATATGCACATTTAGATTTGTTTTATTATACGGCTTATCTTCTATTAACATTTCAGCAATATTTTGCGCTAGGGTAGTCGCCGGTAACGATATCACATCACATAAAATGGCGCCCAAACATATTAGATACTTTCTTGGGCTTAAGTCAGGTGTCAATTTACCAATTACTCTAAAAATAAAACTGATGAAAACAGCATTAATAATTATGGAAATATAACTAGTAAAATAACATTTCAATGCTGAACAATAAAGGGACTTTTATAGAAAAAAATTGTTAGGATATTGAATTGACAAAAAGATTAAGCATACAAAGTCATCAAAAGCTTAGATAGAAAGATAGCAAACAAAAAAACCGTAACACAAATGTAAAAAATTATAAAAAACTGTATGATGGACAAGCCTTAGATGAAAATAATATTGAAAATGAATGCGAAGTATACGGCGGTAGTATACGGCAAGAATTTGATAAGGCACTGACCGAACTTAAGAATGAAAATGCGGTTTGTCATGATAAAATACACATAGAATTGAAAAAAGTGTAAGTAATATAATTATAGATGAAATGATTTATAAAGGAGGCAATTACTCTTAGATTTTAAAATAACTAAACCAAAATATCTATCAAAGAAAAATAACAACATTAAATGCGAAGAATATCGAACATTGAGTTAAATATTATCACAGGCGTCAAAAAGTATACTTGAAATTATACAATACAGAATTTACAATAAACTATTAGTTTGGTTTCAGAACAAAAAAGGCACAAAAGAAGACATATTTGCTCTAATAACTATTAACAAAGAAGAGTAGGTTCAGATATTGACACATATGTTTGTGTCAATATCTAAATCTACCCTATCAAAAGCATTATCTAAATCTATAAAAACTATGTAGTTTTAGTAATTATTTTCTAATTTTAAAACGAACTAAATAAACTAAATTTAATAATTTGAACACCTTAAATAGTAATAAAGTTTAACAGTAGTAGTATTACATACTTTTGAAACTATTAAATAGTTTCATTCAAATATTCGCGTAAACATAAGGCAATATTATGTTATTTACATTGTTTAAAGTAAGTCGTTACTTACTTTAGTTACGTCTAACTATACCAGATATAACAATATATTGTTTTACGACTGGACTATCCAAACATTGCCAGAACAATACCAGATCGATGCGCTTTGTAGAATTTAGTATATATACATATATCTACTTTTTTTGCTGTTACTGCGAATGTTTTAAATGTACCATTCTTTGTTTTACTTTCTAGCTTTATCATTTCGAATCTATAGGAGCTGGCTTTCTGATCCTACCCATGTTGTATGAGAGTTTATCCACGGAGCGATTAACACTTTGACATTTTAATTCAAAGGAATAAATATATGAGAATGTCAGACCAGATATCAGAATATTTGAGAGCGCTAAATCTCCAAAGATTTGTTATATTATATTCTTAACATACATATGTATGTATGTTACACTAGGCTTATCGACAAGATAAATCGCTGGCTCACTATTACAAGGTTCTATGTAATTCTTTTTAACTTTGAGGTAATGTGGTTTAAAATTTGCATATTAGTATAAATAACTTAAAAAGTAACTTAGAATTATTTGCGACTTAATATTGTGAGGTGGTAAGTGCTTCCATCTATTACTATATTAGTCTAAACAAAAAGGAATGACATATAGAACCATGCAATACTCAAAACTCATTTTTTTCAAAAATGTATCGTAGTACCTTGTAATATTGGACCAGTGAAATATCATGTGCTGACCATTAATTTTCTGTACATTGTTATTGTTTATGCTACTATACTATTTGTGATGCAAATAGTATAACCTTAATTTCTGAGTATTTCGACTGCCTTGGTGGCACAGCGGTGGCAATGTGACTGCGTGTAAGTGTATGTGTTCTCGGGCTTAATCTTCCGGCTCGAAACGAGGAACTCGATGGTGTTGCCCCGTCCCTCGTTAATAAATATATAAAACCGTTGGTCCTGCGCGATATAACTCGCTGGTCGTGACGGTTTGCATTCCCATCGGACTGTAACAGTGAGAGATCAGAGTGCACTGGTGTTTGCATCCTTACTTGTGTGTTGATTCTGTGAATATGGCTGTTTCCGTTATGATTGGCCGCTGTAACCGAAATTCGGTCTGGAAAACATTATTATTATTATTAAGTTAGTTTTTGATTGACTTGAAGATTACATTTGCTAGTTCAGTCATACAGACAAAAGAATTTATTTTGAGATCACGTATTTAAAAGGCTTTTTCTTAATTTATTTCGAGAGCATTCGAAAATTCTTTGATATATAAATTTTGAGAAACGTAACAATTTTATTATAATAATAGAAAAATTAAGACAAATACACTTTTTTTTAATCTCAGAAATGTTAATAATATACTTTAATAAGGCATCTTAATGATCCAACAATTTATTGAGAAATCGTTCTACTACACACGGATCTGGAAAAAAAAGCGACATCGTCGCACCGCTTAAAGTCACCGCTACTTAAGCTTACCTCAAAGTTAAAAAGAGCATGACGATACAACGACCGTGACATTATAATGCCCGGAGCTTTTATTGCTTAATTTACTTTAATATGATGCTATTATCAAACACTAGTAAGCTCTCATTTGATATCCGCTATACCTTTATCAAGGACGCATTTTACAAGGTAATTTATACTGAGCCTTGAGGCGATGCAGCAAATGCTCTGCCATAATTGGACATCGAAATTACGGCCCAGAAAATGGCGGCCGTAAAGAAAACATTTCTAGTCTTTATCGTCATTGACAACTCGTGTTTTAGGAACTTCTAGGAGTGCCATGTATCACAAGGACATGCTTCATCTGTCTAGTATATTAAGATATATGTATTGAATAGAAATTTCCTAAGGTAGAATGTAAATTATAACAGAGGAAGAATGCTGCATGAAGCAGGACTTAAACCTGTAACCTTGACAAACCGTGTCGTCGCTTTGCCACCTGAGTTATTCAGGATCCTATGCAGGGATTGAAATTTGTGTCATACATCGGATAGTTATAAAACAATAAGTACCTACATATAACATTAGCGCGGGCAATGCTTGTAAAATATATATATAAAGATATCTTTATTATATACCAGATATCAGGCAATGTTCATCTTTAATATCAATCGATACATTAGTTATATGTACTGTTGGCATTGTTATGTTCGCTTATTATGGATGTACCGCCACAGTCACTGAATTTAAGAGGAAATAATAGGTTAAGAAACTCTAAATTAACAGCGATCTTAAATCAGCCGAGGCACAGAAAACATGACAATTGTGTTTCACCGAAGGAATCAATGTGATTTTTTTGTGCGGTGTAACTCACACGATGATCCACTTATTATCATTCCCTGCCCGCCCAGCACCTGCATTGAGGAGGATTTGATAGTTGACACCGACAACGCAATCTGAGTATTACCATTCTGGATCGTAACAATATAATTATAGCTATATTTACAGTCGAGACACTGAGAAAATGTATATTTTAGAAATGTTGCATATGTATGTATTTATATATTTTTTATTTTTTATTTTGCTCGTCAAAATGACCACACTCCACCTGATGGTAAGCAGTCGTGTGGTCTAAGAGCAGTGGCCTCCACACCGCCCTCATAGCAGCCGAGGCGCTGTTGAGGTCTCTACTTTGACGGCCTGAGAAGGTCCTTTTTACGCTCCGCTTAAAGGACCCAGGATTGAAGGAAGAAGGAAACACGTGCCTTGGCAGGGAATTCCATGCCTTGGTCGTTCAGCAGAGGTATGAGGACCCAAACTTGTTGGTACGCGCTCTAGTCGACTCTACTGTGTAAGGATGGCATCTGAGCCCAGCACGCGTTGTTCTGGATAGGAAAGGGGAGGGCGAGATAAGGTGGAATAAC
The DNA here is from genome assembly GCA_963564715.1 of Catocala sponsa. Taxonomy (NCBI): domain Eukaryota; kingdom Metazoa; phylum Arthropoda; class Insecta; order Lepidoptera; family Erebidae; genus Catocala; species Catocala sponsa. Next base: position 14,315,443 of record OY751334.1, on the reverse strand, counting down.
TCTTCAGAGCACTCCCCGTGGTATATTCTGTAGAAACATGCCAATGAGGCAATGTCCCTACGGAGTTGCAGAGGTTCCAGTGAACTCGTGACCTCTTGATATCCGATGATACGGACAGCCCGCCGCTGTAACCTATCGAGAGCGTCCGGCAAGTACTGCGCGGAACTATCCCAAAGATGAGAACAGTACGCTGCGGAGAGAAAAATATACCTCCACTTATATTATTTAAAAGTCGGAACGACAGTTGAACAAGTGCTAGAATATTTGTCTCGTGTTTGTCCAAATGATAACTGTTCCGCTGAGGTTTTAAAAGCTCGAGGTGAATATGCGTCTTTTAAATTATGTGTTCCAGCAAAGCATTTGGACAGGTATATGTCTCCAGACATCTGGCCTGAAGATATTTGTGTTAAACCGTGGCGGAGTGGATTTCGTAAACAAAGTGTACAAGCCCCCAAAACCTAAATGTTACGCTATAATATATCAGAACGTAAGAGGATTGCGATCTAAATTAGATATATTTAAGTTGTCTGTACTTAACGAATCTGCGGATGTATATGCGTTGACGGAGACATTTTTAGTGAGTAGTATTCATGATGGGGAAGTGTTTCCTAGCGGGTATACTGTGCTACGCCGTGACCGTGCTAATGATGCTGGTTGGGGAGGAGTGTTGTTGGCCGTGCGAGCACAGTACTCTGTCACGCAAATTATTATTGATGTTGATGGTAACACTAGAGATATCGAAGTTGTAGCTGCAATAGGTAATTTTAAATTTAAAAGGATGTTATTATGTTCTGTATACATACCGCCTAATTCTGCAGATGAAAAATATATGAACACTTTTTCTGTCTTGGAAAATATAATTCAAAAATATCCAAGATTGGGTGTTTTGATTCTTGGTGACTTCAATTTGAACTCGTGTAGTCAAAATGTTAGTTTAGATTTCGCATATTTTCTCGCGTTTTGTAAACTAAAGCAACACAATGTTATTTTTAATATATTAGGCAATATGTTGGATCTGGTACTGAGTAATCTGGGCGATGAGCATGTAAGTGTGACGGACGACATCGAGCCGCTAGTGCCTGTTGACGCGCATCACCCGCCTCTCGGGGTCCGGCTGCGCGTGCCGCGGCCGGCCGCTGAGCGCGCTCGCTCGCTGCCCGCGCTGTCACAACAACATGACTCATCTTCGCCGCAGTGGAACTTTAAAAAAGCGGACATCTATTCGCTGTATGAATCTATTGCCACATTATCTTGGTCGGAAGTAATGGGTTCTACTGATGTTAATGAAGCGTTGGATGCCTTCTATTCACAGATAACGAATAGCATTAATTATAATGTTCCTTTTAAAACTGTAAATAATTACAAATATATATACCCTACGTGGTATACATCAGATTTAATAAAAAATATAAAACTGAAGTACTATCATCTGAAGAAATTTAGAGAATTACATTTAGTTTTCAATAGGGAATTGTTTGTGTTTTATAGGCAACGAGTTAAAGAGTTAATAAAGGAGGCATATGCCAACTTTATCGAGCGAACTGAGACGGGTATAAAGAGGGATCCGAAAGCTTTTTGGACATTTGTAAAAGCACAACGTTGTTCGCGGCACACCTGCGATTAATTCGAGTATAATGGAAGCGTAGTCTGCGGTCAGGATGCTGCAAATGCTTTTGCAACCTATTTCCAATCGGTATTTTTAGTTGATGAACTAACATCTGACCCAGAAATCACACAGGACTCTGACGGAGGACGAAATCTCTGCTCGTCGAGAATTGCAATAGATTTTATCGATGAGTCTGATTTGTTATTAGCCGTCAAACAGTTAAAGACTAAATCATCTGTAGGACCTGACGGCATACCTGCTTTTATTATCAAGGACTGTATTAGAGTACTCCAGCAACCTCTTCTACATATATTAAATTTAGCTTTGAAATCTGCTACTTATCCAGCTAGGTGGAAGGTCTCACGCGTTACACCTGTACCCAAGGATGGCTCCAGGTATGAAGTTATAAACCATAGACCCATTGCGGTGTTGTCAGCGCTTGGCAAGGTATTTGAGCATATATTAAACAAACATATCACTAGACAGATTACATCGCAGCTAAGTGAATGTCAGCATGGTTTTAGTGCCGGTAAGTCAACAGCTACAAATTTAATTAACTTTGTTGACTACTGTGTAAGCGAAATGGATCAGAATAGGCAGGTGGATGCGACATATTTCGACTTCAAAAAAGCCTTTGATCGTGTCCACAATGGTATACTTCTGCAAAAATTCGCTGCATTTGGATTTACTCCTAATCTATTAAAATTATTTGCCGACTATTTTGCGAACCGCACACAGTATGTCCAGCTAGGTAATTACAAGTCTAGCGCATATGTCACCCGCTCTGGCGTGAGCCAAGGCAGCGTTTTAGGTCCGACGCAATTTTTAATAATGATCAATGACTTGCCAAGTGTTGTTAAAGCATCGCAATGTCTCATGTTTGCGGACGATTTGAAGCTGTTCTTGGGTATAAGTAACGTAACAGACTGTGAAATGCTTCAGCGGGACATCGATAGTGTTGTAGCCTGGGGTGTCCGAAACAGACTGGACTTTAATATAAACAAATGTAAAACCATAACTTTGACAAGATCTCGCTCGCCATATCATCATGTTTATAGCATATCAGATGTCTCGCTGGAGCGCGTCACACTTGTGCGTGACTTGGGTCTGACTGTGGATTCGGGCCTAACTTTTAACATGCACATCACAAGCATCTGCAGTCAAAGCTTGAAAGCATTGGGCTTTGTAATGAGGCAATCCGCACCATTTCAGAGCAGGAGTGCTGTCGTTGTGCTGTACTTTTCTTTTGTGCGGAGTATCTTAGAGTATAACTCAATAGTCTGGGACCCGCACGAGGCTAAGTACAGCATAATGATAGAACGCGTTCAGCGCAAATTCGCTCGTTATTTGTACAAGAAGCTTTATGGATTTTATCCTTATCTTTATCCGTCTCTTTTCGTATCTGGAATGGTAGGCATCGACACGCTTGAAACACGCCGCAAATATGCATTAGTATTGCACTATTATTTACTGATGAACAATAAAATCGACAACCCGTGTTGTTTGTCTCGGTGCTCATTATCAGTGCCTAACCAGTATACGCGATTACGCTCGCGCCGTCTTCTGGCCGCACCGCCAGTACGAACGTGCACCGCCCAATATGCACGGACTAATCGAGCGATTGCACTGCTCAACGCCCTGATAGCTCAGTATCCGGTACTTGATCTGTTTTTTACAAAAAAAGCTACTATTACCAAAATTTGTGAATGTTTCTGTACAAATACATAATCAAATGTAATGGCTCACTGCACGTGTTGGGAAACTGTGAGTGTAGTGAGTAATTGAATGTAAATAAATAAATAAATAAAAAATAAATAAATAAATTATATAATAGGCACAGCTGCCCAGGCGCGAAGAACCGCCTCACCCAGTTCAGAACTCTGAGTTTTCGCGAAGCTTGCTTAGTGACGCTCTCGATGTAGGTTTTGGGATTAAGGGAGCGGCAAAGATCTATACCTAAGATGGAGAGGCTGTCCCGTATCACCGGTGGAGTGGTCTTCAGAGAATGGAGGGGAAGAAACGGAGACTATTTAATGAGAACGCGCGTGCCTGGGTCTTCTTGGCGTTGAACTCGACCAAGTTCTTGGCACCCCATTCATAGATGCGGTCCAAGGTCTGATTAAGTTCAACGACAAGATTCTGCCTTTTCCCCTCAACCTCAGCCTGTTTGGCCCCAGGATGTCCGAGATATCGCCTATGCACGGTACTGTCATCCGCATAACAATGTATGTTGCCGAGATTGAACATATCATTGATATGCAGAAGAAAGAGCATAGGGGATAAGACAGACCGTGTATCTGCATTAACGTATGTACGTAGTACGTAAATTTGTCAATGACCAAAATCTCTAATTTATATAAGCTGCCTATAAGCCACGAATAAATATTAAAAATATTTTTTGCTGTCACTCATTATTTTTCCCATTTAGAAGATAACAACTAGAGGTGATACGATATCACCTCTCCAGTTGTTAACTTCTCTTAACTGTATTCGTCGGTATTTTGAATTTGTGGTAAAATATAACCTGGATTTGCGTTAAATTGTAAATATTCTCAATTAAAATTACTATGGTGTCCGTAGGTATCGATCTATAGATTAGCAATGAACAATAAGCAAGACCACAATGAGCTGTGAATATGGCAAATAAACCATGGTATTATAATTCAATATATATTATTTATAGTATAAACATGTTCTCGATATGACATCAGGCCAATATCTCCACTTGTCGATAAAGATGTACTTCTAATGACGTTCTCATCACTTGGGTTTAGTTCAAAGCTTCTAAGATTCATGGCAGATTATCTCAAAGATCGTAAGAAATTTGCAAAGGAAGACTATATATTATACGAATATTACACAAGATCAGGAGTTAGCCAAGGCAGTACGTTAGGACCTCTGCTATTTCTAATTATGATAAATTACTTGCCCAGTGTTCTTTCTACAGCCGAGTGTCTGCTGTGTGCAGATGATTTAAGTTGTTTACAACAGTGACCGAAATTAGTGACTACAGCACTACAGCTTAATATTATTGCAGTAGTTGAATGGAGTGGGAAAACAAATTGTCATTTAACATCACAAAATGTTAAATAATAAATTTTACTCGGTCGGTCTCGTTACCCGATTAATATGTCATACGAATTATCAGGTCCTCCTCTTGAACGTGTTACGGCAATACGTGATCTTAGGCTAACTCTTGACAACAAATTGAATTTTCACGAGTATTTTAAACAAACCTGTAAAGACGCTAGCAAATCTTTAGGGTTTATTCTTAGAATTGCTTCAAATTTTAGTAATATTAATGTCATAAGATTACTCTATAATGCATATGTACCTAGCAAATTGGAATACAACGCGATTATATGGACTCCTCAAGAAAAATTGTTCATATTTACAGTCACCAAAATAAATAGAAATAAAATAAAAAATACATATATAACTCGTAATTTCGTCTAGATTATCTTTTAAGACTGTGTTATATCCAGTGATCGGAGTAGGTAGATTGAAATGGGGTCATTGATTCGAAACGTATATATTAATATGGACATTCCTCCGGAATTGGTGGATGATTAAAAAAAAACCGGAACTTATGTAGGAATTTTATTCTGCCAGAGTGGAAGGAGTCATTTGATGATTTGCCATCCTCAAAAAAAAGGTAGGAATTGTAATAAAATGAGCAATATTATTCTTTATTATTCTTCATATTTTTTTAACGGCACACAGTCACGATTTGACAAAACCCAACGACCAATCAGAACAAAGGATCATGGGTGGTACAATAACCGGTTATCAGAACAATGCGTACGCCCGCCGACGACATGCCAGGTAGCTCACTCGTTTACTTCGGTTCGTAGAGTGCGCATCTTTGTTTGTTACTGTGTTGTGAAAACGTTACTTGACCCTGGCTTGTGTACATACTGACTTCTGGAATCTGCTCTAAACCACGATTTGGCTCGAATATACGGACTCAGATTTTTCACTATTGAATTGGATCTACATATTTAAACCAAGCTTTGGTAAGTAATATTTTACTAGTTACAAGGAGTATAAAGCATGTTTGGATGTACTATAAGAATATTTTTAGTATTGTGTTTGTTCGCTTAACCTGCTGAACATACCATGAGTCTTAATATTGTTAAATCTTTAATAGAGTATGAACCAGTGAGCTTAGTGCGAAACAAAATTATGATATTCTAGTAATGTAGTCGCAATTCAGCTAACTCCACTATTAACCGACATTTTACTGGAATCCGTATATAATTTGAATGCCCTGTGTCCTCTTGCAATGTATTGGTAAAATAAATTACTATAGGCCTTATCTACTTCTCTACAAAATATTCTACGTAACAAGCCCTTTCATTTGATACCCATATTGATGGGATTGAAAAAAAAAATAAGTTGTCCGCCATCTTGTAGCGGCAGCCATTTTGGATTGACAATAATATTGAATATACATAATTGTATTGTCACCAGAATCAAAGGTGAATACCAAATTTTAGATCAATCGGTTGACAGGAAGAGGGTGAAATTTCAATGACTAAATTTGATCCACGAAAAATAAAACAAACGGAGTAAGCTAAATAAACTAAATAAAATGTAATTTTTTCATGTCTTTGTTTTAGGTGATATATACGAGGTTCCATCTCTAAAACAAAGTTCAGATATGGCAAACGTCAAGGCTGAAACTGTAGAAAAATGGATATCCGCTCATCCCGAACTACTTTACGATCACGCTAGTGGTACAATATACTGTTCAAAATGTGAAAGCCATTTGAAAACCATAAATAAAGGAAACGTTAAAAGACATATCGAAGGAGCAGTACACCAGGGAAAGTTTAAGCGGCCCGAAGAGGAATTTTATTTCGATCTTATAAAATTTCTCATTTTGTGCAATATTCCGTGGTCTCACATGAAAAATACTACTTTTCAAGATTTCTTTAAAAAATATATGTGTAGTACCTGTTGTTGTACGTGTACTAATCGTACTCTGCCAGATGAATCACAGTTACGGAAAGTTTACTTGGACAAGTTTTTTAAGAATAAAATCAATTCGATTCGGCAAAATTATAAAAATGAGAAACTATGGATATCATTAGATGAAACGACAGACTTTTTAGGTCGCTATATAGTCCATTTTTTAATAAAACCATTACATCCTAGCAATTTGACTAGACCTTATTTGGTAGCATGTAAAATGCTAACTGTAGTTAATGGACAAACAATCACGCAATTTGTGTTAGAATGTTTGGAAAACTTTTGGGAAGATTCTTTTGAATCGAAGGTAGGTAACATTCTTGTCCTCTGCACTGATAGCGTTGCATATGTGCTGTCTGCAGGACGAAATTTAAAACAATACTTACCTGAAATGAAGCACGTAACATGTTTGGCGCACTCTCTTCATCGCGTATCTGAGCAAATTAGGTTAGAATATCACGATGTTAACATTTTAATAGCAAATGTTAAAAAGGTATTTTGGAAAGCCCCAAGTAGAGTCAAAATTTTAAAAGAAAAATATCCAGATTTGCCGCTACCTCCCCAACCAGTTGTTACAAGATGGGGCACTTGGTTAGAGGCAGCATTTTATTACGCTCAAAACTTTGAAAAAATAAAAGAAGTATTATCTTGTTTAAGCAGCTCTGATGCGGTATCTATTCGAGAGGCAAAAAATATTATAGAAAAAGAAAATTTAAAAGAAGATTTAAATTACATTAAAGACAATTATTTTATAATTCATTTGTCTTTAAAAGAATTGCAAAAGCATAATTTATCGTTGACAGATTCACTTTTAGCATTTGACAACGTCAGAGATGCTATAAATCAGTGCAATTCAGAAAATATAAAAAATAAAATAGAACGTGTTATGGAACGAAACCCAGATTTAGACACACTTAGAGAATATAGTGAGGCCATTGAAAAAAATGAAGCACATAATTTAATACCTTTTTTAAAATTTGCTCCTTTGACATCGTCAGATGTAGAACGGTCTTTTTCCATTTATAAATGGACTTTAGATGTTAAAAGAAATAGGTTGAAAATAGAAAATATAGAGAAACTCATAGTTATATATTTTAATTGTAAAGATCAGGATTACCAGGATGCTGACATTGTAATCGATGAAGATTAAAAATGTGAATAAATGTAAAATATACATATTTAACAATAAACAATGTTGATTTTTATCTTTTTTCTTATTCTACCCCTTTTTTTTTGGTCCTAAAATCTGACTAAAATCAACCTGTTCCTTCGTATGCCCTTTACGTTTCAGAGTCGTGGTGCATCCTTAGAACAGTCTCACGACCCCAGCAGGCATTGGCCCTCTATGGGGCCCCGTCATTTATTCTACCCTTAATGCAAATTACCATGACCCCTATGAAAATATTTAAATTTAAGTGCAACAATTTATGTCTATCTATAAAAGTTCTAGCCATAAAAGGCTAAAAATAAAAAAATAAAAATTAAAGCTTCGATCGGAATTCGATTGTTTTTATTATTCAACAGATAAATAATGAATTAATTTAGTTTTGATACCTTCCTTTAAATTTTGAATTGAGTAGGAATAATATCACTACCAACATTAACAATATTTAATTGAATCCGGAAATACCGGAATTACTTTCCGGGAAAATGGCTTATCCATGTTATTCTTTCTGTGTGCATTTATGATACAAGTACCAAAAATCAATCTACCTACTCCGATCACTGGTTATATCACATAAAAATTAAAATAAATATTCAAAGTGTTATTTTTGACGTAGAGAACAAATTAAAAATCGGATTATATTTTTTATAACAAGTACGACAGTTTGGAGATCGATATTCTAAGCAACGACTTTTATTTTACACTAGCTGTTACCTACGACTTCGTCCGCGTAGATTTTAACTAAAAAGTGTTTGTCTCCGCGGAACCCTATTTTTTTCTAAAATCAACGTAGCCTATGTTACTCCTTATAACATCAGCTATCTGCCAGTGAAAGTCCCGTCAAAATCGGTTCAGCCGTTTCGGAGATTAGCCGGAACAAACAGACAGACAGACAGACAAAAATTTAAAAAATAGATGTTTTCATATAGATGTCTTATATACTTTCATATGCATTAGATAAAAAGCTGTTATTTTGACATTACAAACAGACACTTCAATTTTATTTATTTGTATAGATGTATAGATTTGGTACAATGAATAACGCCAATTCGTCTTTTTTTTTGGTAGGGCAAAAGCAGTACATATTTCGCTTGCCTTTATAAAAAGGCAACATATGTCCGGTTCTTCCACGATCTGAGTATTTTCATTATCTTGCATCTCCTGTACAGTATCTCTAACTCATTATATCTTTCTCGGTCCATTACCAGCTCTTTTCGCACACTATATATATAATCAATCTCTTTTATTCATTAAGTCTACGAATCTTCTAATATTAGATACGTTATAGCCATACAGTATAACCATGTTAATCATACCATAAAATAAGCGACGATATGACTGCAGGTCAAGTCTTCAATTAGATGTTCGGTCGTAATTCTCAGAGTTCACAGGGCAATGTTATGAAGAACATCTTTTAACTGGTATGACAGCAAAAAATATAGGATCGCTATTTATTTTATTTTATTTTATTTAGAAACCATTACAGTTTCTATTACTATGATACAAATGTTATAAATTATCTAGGAACCATTCACATAATTATGATTATTTAAGGCTTGACAGTTTTACTTACAGTGCTACACAAATTAACATCTTCAACAACTCTATACTTAGTGGTGCTGTGAGAAATATCGAGAAGAATAGATGTTCTAACAGTTCTGGTGGGCACTCTCAGGTGTAACATAGAAATGAGGTAGGGCGAATTTATTTTGGATTGGGCAACTATCACCAATAATATGACATCCGCAACTTTTCTCCTTTCGTAGAGTGGCAGAAAGTGATGCCTCTTACACCTTTCCTGATGACTATTGTTATATTTCTGGCATCTGTATTGAAGAAATTTTGTGAACTTGCACTGTATATTTTGTAATCCATTTATATAAACATCATACTGTGTATTCCAGGTTTGGTAACAATATTCGAAGATACTACGAATATAAGAATAATAAAGAAATGTTTAAATTTGTCTTTCATCTAAATCGCAATCGTCAACTTCTAAAAACCTACATATTAAGTGATCGACACTTCTTTTTCTTAATAATGTCCGATATGATTTTTGTCGCGAATTCTAATTCTCGTTGAGATTCACCTATGAAACAAAATAATTCATTATTTAAATAAGTAAAGAAATAGAAACCATTTGTAAAAATCTTACCTTTAAAACAAACGATCGCCTCCCAGGCGTTCAGAGGTCAGTTACTCGAAAATATAGTGTTTTCCGCCAAACACACGGTTGCTCTCCGTCCATCGTTGCGTGTACTGAGTTAACGCGAAGGCACATCGCTGTACGTAGCCGTATTATAAAAACAGACCGAGCCTGACCCCTCGGGCGATGGTTAGTATTCTAGGGTTAAGAAAAATAATCTGATGCGTCTTTATAAGAGCTACAGAAGCCATAACAATTATTTAAGAATGTTTGTATGTCTGTATGTAAGCGCATCACGCAAAAACTACTGCACCTAATTGAAATGCAATTGTATTACTAAAGGTTTACATTAAAATCTGGTGCATGTTTTATCTTGACGGCCTAGAAGTCGAGTATTATCTAATAATAAGATTTTTATATGCTTCTTTTAAGCCGTAACAACAACAAATAGTAGGATGGTCGTAGAGAAAGATATAAGCAAATTTAATCTTATTATTCCTAAAATTCTATAAAACTGTATATAAAAATGGGCCTTTGAAGTGAATTAGTTCCGTTCCGTTTCCGTACTCATTAGCAGATGTCAGTTTACGATCGAAATTTTCCCTACCCAATGATTATGTAGCTAACCTATCCTTAAATAAAAAGAATACTTTAAATACCTACAACTAAATGAAATATTTCTACCTAATTCCAAATTATACGCGTATGAAGCAGCGGGAAAAGCTAGCAGTTAGCATATTTAGATGGTGATACACAGGCGCTAATAATCTTGGTCTCTTGTGTGATGTAGGCCAAACGATGGTCTACCTTATATTGTACTCTACCTGCCCAACACCTGGACGCAGGCGGACTTGATGACTGTCGTTGACAAAACAGGCTATGCCGCATTCTAGTTTACAAGAAAATAATTCTAGCTATTATATATTTTGCATTTAACCTAGACACAACAAGTTTTCAATTGAGTTTGACATTCCAACAATTGATAGATTAAAACAATAGGACAGTTATCTTAGAAACTTTAAAAGATCTGCATGAGAGTATGTGCATACAGTCGTGGTCATTGAATCAGGGACATTAAGGTTGTCAACAGATATTACCAGATTATCGGCTTATTAATTAAAAATACTATTAGGTACTGAATTCGCGCCTATTATTTTGAATCTATTTATCTACTACTTTAAAATTTACTACTATTTCAAGCTATTTAAATGACTTAACTATTTAGATTTATATCAATTTAAATATTAAATACATAGTATAGTAGTTTAATATTTTAAAATTATGTGAATGTGCTTCAAAATAGAAAGCGCGATTACGTCTACGTCTGTATAAAATAGTAGTAGTAGTAGTTTTATTTCAGTGTATAACATTAGCGTTAACGAAAGACCGTGTTATACGTATTTAACTTAAGTATAAGTATAAGAAAGTCCTCCAGATCGCATTTCAATTATGGCGGCCAATCCTAACAGAGACTGTCCCTTTGCGCTGAAGATATGATAGTGCATAAATTAATACAAAATACAACAGCACGTGTGTTTAACTTTTATAGACCGATGGGATGGCAATTCGAAACGACCGGAGAGAGATCAGGCGCAGGACCAACAGCTTTACGTGCATACCGAAGCAATACCTTGTGTAACATCGACAACTTCCTAACTCTAGCGTTGCTACTAAGAATTTCTTAACAGAAAAACCTAATACTTATTTGTTGACTCGACCCGGGATTCGTACCCGAGACCTCAAGCCAATTTTCTTATTAATACAAAACTATTGATTTATCTAATCCTATTTATTATTAAAGTCGTAGTCGTAGTCGTCTCCTATTATTATGACATTCTAAACAGTGTAAACAGTATTAAATTAGCAATAAATATTTATGGTTGGAAAGCTAAAATACGTATTTAACTTTAGGTACGTAGCTGCATATTCCATATGGGATGGCAAAGTAAAAATAAATTAGTAAACTTAAGTAACTATTTCTCTACATAGATTACCTGGCCTTGGTCCTTCCCTCCAAGTCCCTCCAAAATCAATAATATGACAACCTAATATGACAACTACGGCATTTTTTTTTTGCTCGTCAAAATGACCACGCTCCACCTGATGGTAAGCAGTCGTGTGGTCTAAGAGCAGTGTCCTCCACACCGCCCCCACAGCAGCCGAGGCGATGTTGAGGTCTCTACTTTGACGGCCTGAGAAGATGCTTTTTCACGCTCCGCTTAAAGGACCCAGGATTGAAGGAAGAAGGAAACACGTGCCTTGGCAGAGAATTCCATGCCTTGCTCGTTCGGCAGAGGTATGAGGACCCAAACTTTTTGGTACGCGCTCTAATCGACTCTACCGTGTAAGGATGGCATCTGAGCCCAGCACGCGTTGTTCTGGATAGGAAAGGGGAGGGCGAGATAAGGTGGAATAACTCTTCAGAGCACTCCCCGTGGTATATTCTGTAGAAACATGCCAATGAGGCAATGTCCCTACGGAGTTGCAGAGGTTCCAGTGAACTCGTGACCTCTGGATCTCCGATGATACGGACAGCCCGCCGCTGTAACCGGTCGAGAGAGTCCAGCAAGTACTGCGTGGAGCCATCCCAAAGATGAGAATAGTACTCCACGCAATGGCGCACTTGTGCCTTGTACAATAGGCACAGTTGCCCAGGCGTGAAGAACCGCCTCACCCTGTTCAGAACTCCGAGTTTTCGCGAAGCTTGCTTAATGACGCTCTCGATGTAGGTTTTCTGATTAAGGGAGCGGCAAAGATCCATACCTAAGATGGAGAGGCTGTCACGTATCACCAGTGGAGTGTTCTTCGGAGAAGGGAGGGGAAGGAATGGAGACTTTTTCGAGATTAAGGTTCAGACTATTTGCTGACCATTCAAACACTGCGACTGAAACGGTGAAAAACGATTTATCGAGCGCTATGTTTTGGGTCACTATAATACTGAAATGCCCATTTAATAGGTCCCGAAAAGTTAACGTTTAATAAAATCAGGGCCTAAAATATCTGATTCGCCTAACCTGGTCATCGTTCTGTCTTCTTGACTTCTGTGCTGCTTTCCATCTATTTTTCAGGACATCTTTAAAGTTATTTATTGCGTTCAAAATGTTGAACAACATTGGACGCCATAGCCTACGAACAAATTCAATAATAAAGTATCTTTCAATAAAGCCACACCCCAAAAAAATATTTTCACTTTTTGTTGTGTTACATGGCAGCTTTTATTTCTGCCCATTTTATTTGTAAATTAATTTACACGACAGTAAAATGAGTAATCAGATTGCCACCAAAACTATACCACTCTAATGGAATAAGAGAAAGAAGTGAAAACATTTGTTTTTAAATTTTACAAATAGATTGCAAATTTCCAATGAACCTTATTAAATAACCAAGCCATATCAGTATTCTCACAATATGGCTTGGTCGTAGCACTGTGTTATTGTATTACTGATAATTCAAAAAAGTTTTTTGTGCAAGGAGATATAACGAACAGTTATGGGTAACTTAATTTAGACGAAACAAAAGCCAAATTATATTTTAATAAATTGAAAGAAACAATATTTACAATTAGATTTATCTCGAGAGTGTCCTTCATTAATTTACCACGTGTTTATATTTATATTTCGTGATATTTTGGAGGGCCAACCTAAATTAGGATCCGCCGGTCAATGTTGCGCTAGATTTATAAATACCTATAATTAAACAGACAAATGTTTCCGTATTTATAGATCTATAGATGAGCAATAAGCAACACCAGCATCAGCCATGAGTTAACAAATTAAAACATAATAGATATGATCATATAATGTAATTATTCAAAGTATAAACATATTCTTACCGTACCGCCAATATCCCACCGAAACTGTTCCGTGAATATTTTACCCACTATCATCATGTCATCATCTCACGTCAAAACAGCTTTTCAGAGTTACCATTGAAACCACTTGTCAAAGACCATTTCTTTAAACACATTTTCTGAAATACCAAATCGCTTAAATCTCACTCCTTGTAAAATGTTGTAGAAACAAAATGTACGTCTTGAGGTTTTAATTACCGCGCCATAAAATCCTGCAAAATGGGCTTTTTCACAATCATTTAGCTAACGATATTGCTCGGGGCGATAATTTGACAAATACTTTGTTCTTTGACTCTCGAAATTACTGACCAGAAAATATCGAATACAGGTAATAAAAGACTAGTAACGATAAAAATTATTTCCACGAACTTGTATTACGTACTTCATATTGAAAGGAATTGTTAAAAATTGTGTAGATGCTGTCTGAATACAGATGGTTGGGAAATCATCTGACTGACCGGGATACAAACTTAATGTTTACACATTTGATTAACATATTTTTCAACCTATAGTAATTTTTATGTATGTATGTAGTAAATTAACAATTCAAAATCGTAGTTTTAAAATAAACAACGTAAAATCCAAGTAACATAGTTTAATTTCAATGTATAACATTCGCGGAAACGTAAAACTATATAAGCAATGATGTTTGTATATTTGTGATAATAGTAATCGTACGAGAGTGATCTTATTTTATCTAGAAAACATAATAGTAATTTCTAAATAGTTACAAAATTATGAGGAGGATGGAACTGCAATTAGATTCAATTATTGGGCGGGAAGATGTAGACCTGTCGCCTGGCTGTTTTTTCCGTTCCAGTATTTTGATGTATTTTACAGTAATTTTTTGGCGTTCAACTTAAAATCTAAACCACGTATCATCTGATTCCGTTTACACGAACACAATTTGGCTATAATATATTGAATGGTTTATTAATTTCTAGCATTTCAGATGTACACTGAGCATTTAAAAATTATGACGTTTAAGTTGCATCTCCATTATAGATACGTGAGGATGTGTAACGAAGGATATATCATAATATATCCTTCGTTACACATATGGAACCCACCAACAGGTTTGTTTCCACCATAGCTTAGCTCAAGTGAACTCTGTTAAAAAAAGATTTAATAAAGCGAAACTTTTATATACAAGTTGAGCGATGCAAATATTAATACGAAAAGCTTAAAGTGCCCCTCACCTTAGATTTTCGTACTTGTGAGAAAAAATATGTTAGTTAGGGAGCGAAGAATCCTAGGGGTATATGAAAAATACGAAGCAGAGCTGGGTAAAATACGTAATTACGCGTGCGTACGTCATCAAATGTACGCATGATGCATCGTAGAAGTACTTACTTGGTTACCATACCAATTTTATACGAGATTGCTTAGTAACAAAAACTCTACCAATTTTACGCAACGTACCACTTCTTGAGGATTAAATATTTTAAACCATATTCATGGTACAACATGTAACTAAATTTAAAGATTGGCTTATTAAAGATGAATTAAAACTCATACTTAATAAGCATTCAAATATTGTTTTACTTATTAACTTATTATAATATAAACAGCTTTAGCCACACAAAGGTCTGGTCTGACTTTTCGAATGTATGTCCCTATTAGATAGTCTATTATCGCTTGCTTTAACAGTAAAGGAAAATATCGTGAGGCAACCTGCATGTCTGAGATTTCTCTACAATCTCGAAGATATGTGGAGTCTGCCAACTCGCACCGGGCCAGCATGATAGACTATGGCCTAACCCTTCTCACACTGAGAAGAGGCCCGTGCCCAGCAGTAGGAGAGCAGATTAAAACAGGATTGATATTATTATTAACTTATTACGACACGTAGCCAAGTACCGTTGAAGGAATGTAAGTCTGTACCCGGTAAATTATCTCGATGAGCAGATCAAAGGGAAAACAGCCATAGTTTAAGTGCGGTATTTGGCTATCTCACTAGATACCCGCAAAGTGGAATCGCGTCTTATTTACATGCCTGTATTTTTAAGGAAACGTTATCTAGCCGCTACCTAAATCATAGGTGGTAAGTGATCTCAAGATTGGCCTGGCAGAAGCAGTTCTTTTAGTCTCTCCGCATCTGCAACATCAGGAGCATCACTTGCGCGTTGTTATCTTTAATAAAAGGAGAGGTAGAAGGTGCAAGTAGAAAGAAAAGATTCATGGAGCAATTAGAAAATAAGAGAATCTAAATTTATAATGTATTATCCCAGCGTAGCGCAAGTGAAAGTAATCGTTAGGGCCATAAAAGTATGTTATTTACTTTTACATTTAACTACTCTATACGGATTTTATATAACGTTGTTTATTTGAAAACACTATTATTACATAATTTTGAAATAAATTTTTCATCATTTAATCATTTGAACACCTTAAATAGTTGTAAATTTTAACATAACTTTGAAACTATTAAATATTTTAATTCAAACATTCACGTAAACGTAAGACAATAATATGTTATTTACTTTGTTACAAAGTAAGATGTTTAGTTACGTTTAAGTAACTAATATATTGTTTTACGACTGGACCATCCTGGCATTACAAAACAATGCCAGACCGATGCACGATGTAGGATTTAGTATACGGTATAGGTACATACATATGTATGTATATCTCCTGTTTTTGCAGTTGCTGCGAGTGTGTTAAATGTACCAGTATTTGTTTTACTTTCTAGTTTTATCATTGCGAATATATAGGAGCTGGCTTTCTGGTCCTACCTATGCTGTATGTGAGTTTATCCACGGAGCGATTGTCACTTTGACTTTTCAACTCAAAGGAATAAATATATGAGAATGACAGGCCAGATATCAGAATATCCTAGAACGCTGAATGTCCAAAGATTTGTTACATTATGTACTTAACATACATATGTATGGATGTAATACTAGGCTTACCGACTAGATATATAATATACACAAAGTTTGCTACTGTAAAAGATAATAGAATTTGAAAATCATCCGATGTAATAGAAATTACCTCGTGTGCCTAATACCGAATACAGTAGGTACTAAAGATAGAACGAATCATTTTATCGTATCAATCGCTCAAGGCCCATATAGCAGAACGGTTGGTGCAATGTTCAAAAAATTTAAAGCTTTTTACTATAAACATGATTGTAACTATTCCGAAGGGCTTGTTGATCCTTTCGAATTTCATAAAACTTTTTACAGATTTCTGGTACTGTTTAAAGTTGCTGATATTTCAAATAAACATAAAGTAACGTAAGTATCTTACATCATAATGATAACTGATTCATTTTTCAAAACTATCGAACTATATTGAACGATTAAGACATTTGTAGATGGTTAAATCAAAATACATTTATATTCGCAACTGGGACCATAGCTACAATGATAACATTCATATCTACGTGTCGCGGGGTGCAAATTTTCGACATTCCATTTATAACTGAGGGTGGGACATATGTTTTATTACTGTTCTACGAATTACTAATACAGTCCAGCATAAAACTGGATTTGCCTCAATACCACAACTTATTAAGAGATATGAAGGAAGATTTTTATTACATCTGTACTAAAGGACAAAAGTATCGGTACGTATACATATTTTTTTTTTGTAGATACCTGAACATGATGTTCAGGGACAGAGAACTATACACGTGAATAAGGATTCACTTTATATAATGATATATATAGTATTTATTATGAAAAGCTAAAATCAATTACATATCTAATACTGTCACATTATCAACGGAATAAATGTATATAGGTGTATGCGGTTAAACAGTTTAATGCTAATAACATTCTTATTACTTCACGGCACAAGCTAACATAATAAAATTTTACCATAAAGATTTTAATCAATAGTCACATCATCAACCTTCATGTCTTTAGAATAAACCCTTTATTACACATATTATTAGTTTTATTTTTTAACAATATTGTTTGGTTATTTCAATGACAATGTATTTTCTTTACAGACACTTGTACTTTAAGAACCAATTGCTGACGTGGAAGATCTCTATAATAATTTGTGTTTTTACCGCAAGTATAGGAGTCGGTATGGTACTTGCGACTGTTATGTTGCTAATTTTTCACCTTGCCACTCATAAACCAGGAGACGTAGGCTCGAGGCCACTATTATTTCCATTTTGGCTTCCAGATGTAGATTTTGGAAAGACGCCGTACTATGAAATCGCTTTTATTTTCTCGGACGTTTGTGTCCTTTTTTACGCATACAACTTCATATGTAAGATTTTGATTAAATTTGAATAGTATTAGAAATATTTGCTTTTAATTCATTGAAATCATTTGAAATAATATTTTAAAACGTTTTAGTCATGCTTCAAACACAAATAGTATGGATACGCCATATTACATCAAAAGTAGACATTGTCATATGGAGCATCCAAGATCTTTTGGAGGGCGTCCATCCAGCAACCAACGCAGCAGAAAGTAGATACTTCGCGGTTTTACTAGAGACACGTATGAGGAAAATTGTGATGCAGCATCAGGCAATGTTGAGGTCCCATAAATAGTTATTTTATTTTATATATCCGTTGTTATATTTTATATGATAAATATCGTCGGACCATTTTTTAATTCTAGGAAAAGTATATTAATCTTCTGGGATTTTATTTGTAATATGGTGGGCTTGACATTTCTGTGTAGATATAATATAAATCCATGTAGTTCAATAAATAATTGCTTTTGCTAAAATACTTGACTATATTGCTTATGAAACATGAAAATTTAAATAAATATATTTTAAATGCCAGTTCTACTTCATATTACGATATGTAACTTATATTATGTAAAATGTGTGGTACATGCATTATTATCCCAAAATATTTTAATATGATACCTTGCTTGCAGAATAATTAAGGATTATGCACATGTTTACAAAAAAATGTTGATGTTTGAACAAAAAGTCTGTGGGCCGGTGGTTTGTCTCACTGCTTACTGTACTGTTACGGTATGAATATTTAAACACATAACTAGATACACATAATAAAGTTATTGCATACAGAATCATGTAGTCGTAGACGATGTAAAATGTAAAAGAAGGGCTAATTGCTATTGGGCACAGTATTATTAGATTTTTCTTTTAACAAAATACTTAACAGTTCTCAAAACAAAATTATTTAACCCAAGCCTGCTGTATCCTTAGACCTCCAGTGGATTGAAATATACACGGCTGTTGTATATTTCAATGCAATTATCGATATGATAAAAACGCAAATCTTCAATATGTTTTAACAGCAGTCATCATCTCAGCCGTGAGACGTCCACTTCTCGACATAGACCTCTCTGACATCTCAATTATAAACCATATCTAATATAAATTGGGAAACCTTGGTCTAATGTGTCGCACGTTATATAGCTTTGGACAAACTTATACAAGATAAATAAGCCAAATACTACGTCTTGAACAATTTCAGAAATTGGAAGTGGATGGACAGTTTCAACCAGTACTACCGCTACTTTGTATAGCAGTTATAGTACTACATTTCATACCTAGTTACTTCTGCACTTTTCTAGCTGATAAGGTAAGATCTACATATATTTCTTGCAAATTAATCAATCATAGAGAGCTTCTTTTGCCGGATGAACTACAATATCGCGTGCTACAAACATTTGTTAGCTACGGTGCTATCAGACGGGCAAACTGATTTAGAAACATAGAAACAAGCACATAATTAAAATGCCAATCCAACTAAAAAAGAAAATGATTGTGTTACACTCATTAGAAATTAATTTCTTTATGATTAAAACATTTTAAAAATTTAGTTGCATGTAACGAAAATTGGTTTTTTACCTGCCAGTGACTAGAAAATTAATTGTAAAAGTCATTTTGTAATAAGTATTTTGACTTGTAAAACTACTTATTACAAAATGGCTTTTACAAAGTATACTTTCATGTGTTGCAATTTAAATTTCAGGTGCGTTCGGTATGTGACGCGTGTTGGAGTATTCCGTTCTGGGATGCTGGGCCCGTAATACGCCCTTATATGGTGCTTATAATGCAAAGAGCGCTCCGACCTCTGCCACTAGCTGCACCCGGTTTTGAATCAATTTCTGTAGAAACCTTCTCTAAAGTTAGTATTATACTATAACAAAAATATATTTGCTGTCCCCAAAGGAAATATCATGTCAAATATTTTATTTTCCAGAAAATGACATCAGCATATTCATTCTTCAATATGCTGAGGCAAATAGATCTATAACAAGGTCAAGTTCTAGAATATTGCAAAAGCATAAGTCACTCTACGCACTGCTTCTCTTATTAATAAGTCATCACCTCTTAATGTACTAATTGCACAAGCTATTGAAGCTGTATTTTACTTTAACAACACAAAAAATAAATTAAATAAGTCGCAGAATGGTATTTGTTTTATTATTCAGTTTATCTACTATTGAAATTGCCTGAGTACGACATTTAATATGGAGCGCACCCAACATCGGCCCAAGCAAACGCATCAGGCATTTCTTTAATACTTAGGGTTCTGGTTTTATCAACGAAAACCAATTATTTACCCGTTTTTGATACTGCATTATGACTTAATAACCTCGTTTTATCATAAAGACATATATATTTTTTAATTGTTATATCTGGCTCATATTTAACATGAGATAGATTGAGGTTCTATTATGGGGCCTGCAAAAGGTTCTTGTTCAGCGCCGCACAGTATGGATGCTGCCAAGGGTGACGATCGAGATGCACCGTAGCGCGGCGACGCGCGACGATATGACCAACAACGAGTATGGCAACTTCAAACGGACGCCGAACATTTAAGCCGCAAAGAAGACCGTCAACGTCTCCTGGGTTCGCTCGGACTTTATAAATAATTATAGTAATAATTATAATCTTTATTCACTCAATAAATAAAACATTTGATTTTAATCTAGATATTATATGAAAATATTAAAAATTGTTTAAAACGGTGCTCTATTTAGTCTATCATATATAAATAGTGTGGTAAGAAAATCTGTTTTTAAACTACGCTTTGAGCCAAGTTTTAGTTTAGCTTTACTCTAGGACTCGTAAGGCTCCAGCAACCATTATACAAAACATGGTCCATTGTCACTTTTGTTTGCATATTCGTCGAGCTATGCCGGTGACATTACTTAAAGAAGTAAAGTCACCGACATAGCTCGACGAATACACTCAATCCCAAAATAATTTATCCCCTTGAGAAAACATAAGCAAAGCTCATTTTATAGCTGATTTAGCCCTTCTTTTACTTGAGGGCTATTATATCGCTCGAATACATATCTTGGCATCCTAAGCGTTACCCGTAAGACGCACTAGTTGAAGACTTGTCTTCAGATATTACAGAAAAGATGACATGAAAGCACGGACAGCGCAGTGATTTAAGTGGTCGCCTCGCCACAGCTGCAACGTCAAGTATTCTGGGTTTGATCCTTACACGGTATAAAAACTTGTGCAATTCACTAATAGTTGTTCTGGGAATGAGTGGTCTTCGTGTTGTTTGAATGTTTGTACGATCCGCCGTGACACACGAATTGTTCTTAGTACGTTACATAGATAAATATACGTCTTTGTTTTTTTTTAACCAAAGTCGTAAAATGTTTCTAAACCTAACTGAATCCTTCTGTGTCCTTACTAACCAGTTTACAATGAACTAGTCTCGAAGTTAGAAGTCGGATTATGAGTATAAAATATACAACTTCTAATAGGTAGGTACCTAAAAACATCCATCATTATTCCCACTAGTAAGTGAACAACGCTCCCAGCAACGTAACCACCGTTTTAATAATAAACTTTAATAAGAAGTGATTAGAAGCATAGAATATGAAAATAAATTAAAAAATGAGCTCCAAAAGCATTTAATTAATAAATATTATTACAGTATAAAGGAATTCATAGCCGAGATCAACAATCAATAATCATATATATATATATATAATATTTATGAATATTGATTAGGTAATATAATTAAGTACATAATTATGCTGATCATAAACAAAGGGTAAAAATTATTGCCCTTTACGCCTACTAATTATATTTAATATTCCAATTTTTGAAAAAAATTATATTAAGTTGTAAATAAATTGTTTGTGTGCTTTTAACATTAGGTAATATATATATAACCTCTCAAATGTTTTCATATTTAAGCAGTTTGTAAGCTAAGTTTAATTATCTAATAATTGCTGTCCCCAAACAGGGCCCATCACGGAACACAGAATATCTATAAATGAAAGTAGCTTAAAGATTTCATCATTATAAACATTTTATATAAATAAGGAGGAACGTATAACACATATACACAATCTGGTCGAAACTCTGAGGGAAGAAGGCATCAAATTCTGCAGAACGCAGCGGACTGGCAAGAAATCAAAACTCTCGGCTGAGACTCTCGGGTTGATGACAAAAAGACGGGAAACCACCCAAGCGACTTCGTCTGAGAGGTCAGACCTGAACAAGCAAATTGCGAAGATGGTACGGCGCGACCTTCGGAGTTCCAACACACGCCTCATTGAAGAGGCGATAGAACGAAACCGAGGGTCTAAAGTCTTCACTCAGCAGCTTGGCAGGAGCCACCTGACGAAGCTTAAAACGCACGACGGGAGGACCGTATTGTCAAAACCGGAGATCTCCGCCGAGATAGAGGATTTCTATGGCCGATTATACGCTGCACATGCCCCTCATTCCAGACGAGACGACCACGATTCCAGAGCTACCCTGATACGCCACTACACCGACGAACTGCCAGACATCAGTCAAGACGAGATCGTGTTAGCTCTGAGGCAGCTTAAAAATGGAAAAGCCCCCGGTGAGGACGGAGTAACATCAGAGCTTCTAAAAGCTGGAGGAGCCCCTGTTATACAGGAATTACAGAACCTCTTCAACGCCGTCCTTCACTGTGGGAGAACTCCAAAGGCGTGGAGCAGGAGTTTGGTGGTGCTCTTTTTTAAGAAGGGTGACAAAACCCTCCTTAAAAATTATAGACCCATCTCGCTCCTGAGCCATGTCTATAAGCTGTTCTCACGAGTGGTCACGAACCGTCTCGCCAGAAGACTCGACGAGTTTCAGCCGCCGGAACAGGCCGGGTTTCGCGGAGGATATGGCACCATAGACCACATTCACACAGTGAGGCAGATTATACAGAAGTCCGAGGAGTATAATCAGCCCCTGTGTCTGGCCTTTGTGGACTATGAGAAGGCCTTTGTCTCTGTTGAAACCTGGGCTGTTCTGGAATCCCTACAGCGATGCCAAGTAGACTATCGTTATATCGAGGTGCTGAGATGTCTGTACAAAGCCGCCACCGTGAGTGTCCAAGTACAGGGCCAGCAGTCTAAACCCATCCAATTGCGCAGAGGAGTGAGACAAGGGGATGTTATATCCCCGAAATTGTTCACAAGCGCGTTGGAAGATATGTTTAAAACTCTGGACTGGAAAGAAAAGGGCATTAACATAAACGGCGACTACATCTCACACCTGCGATTCGCAGATGACATAGTCTTAATGGCGGAGTCGCTAGAGGAGCTGAACCGGATGCTGGACGGCCTAGCTGCAGCCTCGCGGCGTATCGGTCTTGGCATGAATTTGGATAAAACCAAAGTCATGATCAATGGCCACATTGATCCAGGACCGATCGTCGTACATGGTCACCCTCTCGAAATCGTTTCCGAATACACTTACCTCGGGCAGATTCTGCAGTTAGGTAAAAACAATTTCGAGAGGGAGGCCAGGAGAAGGATCCAGCTGGGCTGGGCAGCGTTTGGGAAACTACGCCGAGTCTTCTCGTCATCCATACCGCAATGCTTGAAAACGAAAGTTTTCAACCAGTGCGTGCTACCCGTCATGACCTACGGAGCCGAGACATGGACACTCACGGTAGGGTTGGTCCACCAGTTCAAAGTCGCTCAGCGAGCTATGGAGAGAGCTATGCTCGGAGTTTCTCTGAAGGATAGGATTCGTAACGAATACATCTGACAGAGAACCAAAGTCATCGACATAGCCCAGAGAATTAGCAAACTAAAGTGGCAGTGGGCTGGCCATATCACGCGAAGAACAGACAACCGCTGGGGTAAGCGTGTTCTTGAGTGGAGACCGCGACTCGGCAAACGTAGTGTAGGACGCCCTCCGACCAGGTGGGATGACGATTTGCGAAAGACTGCAGGCAGATGCTGGATGCGGCAAGCTGAAGACAGGGCGCTATGGCGCTCTTTGGGGGAGGGCTATGTCCAGCAGTGGACTATTATAGCCTGATGATGATGATGATGATGAAGGAGGAACGATTTGTAATTTTGTATGTTTGAATTGTAATAAATAAACACAAAAACGAACATACTAATTTGAAAAAAAGAATTATTACCTATAAAGCCACTTTATTCAGAAGTAACATAGGCTATTAAACATCACGAGCCACGGGAGCGAAGCAGTAATCATTAACGTGGGTGAAACCACGGTGTACAGCTAGTCGATTAATAAAGCAGACATATCTTATAAAAGTTAAAATATTTTGCCTCGGTGGCGTAGCGGGAATGTATTCGACAGCTCTGCACATTGCTTAACTTGGGAATGCTTATAATATCAGCCCTGTATTAAACTGTCCCACTGCTGGGCACGGGCCTATTCTCACTGTGAGAAGGGTTAGACCATAGTCCACCACGCGGGCCCAGTGCGAGTTAGCATGGATGCTTACCCTACAGATACATATATGTTTTGTCAGCCATAATAAACCATAGTAACAAGAAGGTATTTCAGTCAGCTTTAACTTTACACGTGTATAGAATGTTCTAGAATAAATTATGCTGATGTACTAAATTACCTCCTTAGCAATAAGCTCTACGACACCCTTTGCTTCAACTAACCTTAATAAGTTATTTTCTATATATTCATTCTGTTCTCAGACTTCGCTCGTCAAATGTTATAGGTTGGTTTCATTTCAATAAATTTTATTTTTTATACAAACCGTCTATCCATTCCTTGACTAGTTCGACTCCCAGGTCGAGAAGTGTTATTAATCATTCCTGGAAAGAAATTTTAAGCAGCAGCACAGCATCAGGAACTCTACCTGGTAAACAGGAACAAACTTGCCCACTATATAACGTGGGACCTAATATCATAGTGCTAGCGAATGTTCATAAACCGAATCTATCAATTTATAGTAAAACCTCTGCCTACACCTTAACTTTCAAAGACTCAACCTTAAGGTTCTATTCTTATATAAGTTTATATTGTATTATATATACGTGTGCACTGCACCTTTGATCAGTGACCAAAGATGGATCAGATCGCAAATTTACTATTTCTGTAAAGTCATATTATAAAAATAAGAAATAATACTTAGTTACTTTTTACGTTAAATTCAATATATGGTTGTATGCCTTTAGCATTGTGGGAACAATATCACATTAACACAGCGAAGCCGCTGCCCAATATAATCGGAGCAGAAAAAGAGCGTGTATGTCTGCCCTTTAAATGATGTGATAAGCTATGACAAGTAAAATAGACAGAATTTTTATAATGGACTACGACGACTATGAAGTAAATCTAGTACATGATTAGCATTGCCAGTGGTAAGGCAGAATGAACATTATAAACGAGGAAAAAGGCAATTCATGGAATAAGACTTGAACCTGCCACTTCGGCTAACCGTATTGTCACTTCACAAACAAATAGCTATTTAAAGTCCTACGTCAGGGATTGAAATTTGCAACTGTATTCCGCGTCTGCGTCAACGCTATGCGTCTTCTATCGTTTGGTTTTAGAACTATAAGACCAAGAAATACACTTGCTGTTAGAAACATGGCATTCTTATTTAATAAATTTAGATTTGTTTTAATATTTTCTATGCTAAAGCAGAAAGTAAATAATTTACAAAGGGAGGAAAATATAAATTATGTCATCCTACTTATATGCAATTGTATTGCCTGACGCCGGCGCCGCTGACAGGTAATAAGGTTTGAGTGCACAGATGGCACGTTGGCAAGAGTGGCCGCCTCATCATCGCCAGAACGACAAGTTCAGTCAATTCGATTACCACACGAAATAAAAATGTGTATCTCTTTTGAATAAAACCTAAACCTTAGAGGAAACTATATTAGTTAATTTATACAATGCGAGTGACAGCTGTTCACTCGCATTGTATAAATTAATGTAGTTAACTCTCTTCTTTATCTGTATAAATTCTGCCGTTAATACATTATTGATCTACATTCTGCTATAGCATAAAACGACACTTACATCTTTGAAATGTAAATACATTTCAGTAATTTTTCCAAGTAGAAAATAGAAATACACCATGCCTGATATATGTATCAGGCAACGAACCGTTCGTGCGATACTACAGTCTCTCGATGTTCGGAAAGCCAGTGGACCTGACGGCATCCCAGCTGTGGTCCTTAAAAAATGTGCAGCGGAGTTGTCTCCCACGCTTACGCGCCTATACCGGACGTCTTACGCCGCAGGCATCGTGCCTGAGGCTTGGAAGGAGGCGAACGTTCAACCGATTCCCAAAAAGGGGGACCGTTCCGAGCCAAGCAACTATCGACCCATAGCTATCACCTCGGTGCTCTCCAAAGTGTTCGAGCGGATTATAAACACCCAAATTGTCCGCTACCTGGAGGATCAATCGTTGATCAATGATCACCAATACGGCTTTCGGCCTAAACGATCAACGGGTGATCTTCTAGCGTTTGTCACGCACCTCTGGGGTGAGGCTATGGACAAGCACGGCGAGTCTTTGGCTATCAGCCTTGACATAGCCAAAGCTTTCGACAGAGTCTGGCACCGGTCTCTTCTTTCCAAGCTTCCGGCCTATGGCTTGCCCCCCCAACTGTGCACCTGGATTGCAAGTTTCCTGCAGAAGCGTCGTATTCGGGTCCTTTGCGACGGTCGCGCTTCCAAATTTATGCAGGTCAATGCAGGAGTGCCTCAGGGTTCTGTCTTATCTCCTACGCTCTTTCTTCTGCATATCAATATGTTGAATCTCGGCAACATACATTGTTATGCGGACGACAGTACCGTGCATGGGTGATATCTTGGACATCCTGGGGCCAAACAGGCTGAGGTTGAGGGGAAAAGGCAGAATCTTGTCGTTGAACTTGACCAGACCTTGGTCCGCATCTATGAATGGGGTGCCAAGAACTTGGTCGAGTTCAACGCCAAGAAGACCCAGGCATGCGCGTTCTCAACAAAAAAGTCTCCTTTCCTTCCCCTCCCTTCTCTGAAGAACACTCCACTGGTGATACGTGATAGCCTCTCCATCTTAGGTATGGATCTTTGCCGCTCCCTTAATCAGAAAACCTATATCGAGAGCGTCATTAAGCAAGCTTCGCGAAAACTCGGAGTTCTGAACAGGGTGAGGTGGTTCTTCACGCCTGGGCAACTGTGCCCATTGTATAAGGCACAAGTGCGCCTTTGCATGGAGTACTGTTCTCATCTTTAGGATGGCTCCACGCAGAACTTGCTGGACGCTCTCGACCGGTTACAGCGGCGGGCTGTCCGTATCATCGGAGATCCAGAGGTCACGAGTTCACTGGAACCTGGAACTCCGTAGGGACATTGCCTCATTGGCATGTTTCTACAGAATATACCACGGGGAATGCTCTGAAGAGTTATTCCACCTTATCCCGCCCTCCCCTTTCCTATCCAGAACAACGCGTGCTGGGCTCAGATGCCATCCTTACACGGTAGAGTCGATAAGAGCGCGTACCAAAAAGTTTGGGTTCTCATACCTCTGCCGAACGACCAAGGCATGGAATTATCTGCCAAGGCACGTGTTTCCTTCTTCCTTCAATCCTGGGTTCTTTAAGCAGGGCGTGAAAAAGCATCTTCTCAGGCCGTCAAAGTAGAGACCTCAACATCGCCTCGGCTACTGTGGGGGCGATGTGGAGGCCACTGCTCTTAGACCACACGACTGCTTACCATCAGGTGGAGTGTGGTCATTTTGACGAGCAAAATAAAAAAAATAAAAATAAAAGCGTGTTCCTGCTCAAATCAATCGAATTTTCAAGTGATTCCATCTATTCATCGTTAATTGTTAGAATGCGAACTATCAAAATGTAGAAGATAACTGTAACTGCTTTTAATTAAAGGAAAACGCAACCAAGCTGCTGCCTACAGTAGATCACTTGAATTCTGTATATGCACAACATATATACATACATACAACAACAGACGCATCACTTGCGCGTCGCCACCTAAGATGAAAGGCGAATACGTCGATATTCCGTGAGCGAGTAGTGTTTATCCGGTCAAGCCTATCCATTTATGCTAAAACCAGCAAGGCTCTATTACTCCAAATATTGCTGATAAAAAACAAAGTTGAAGAAATGATTATCTATCGGTTGTAATATTAACCTTTTCTTTTTTGTACATTTATGATGTAACAAAATAGTAATCTGATATCCAACTGATATCATATTTACCTTACCTGCTTACCAGTCAATTATTGGATAACCAGACATGATTGAAAACTTATTGTATCTGGCCGCTGGTATGCCGCTACATAGGTTAATAAGAGTCGATGGAAAATTATAATTATGGACAAAAAAAGAGTTTAATGGTTATCGAGGTTGGGTAAAGCATTTTTGGTTACATGCGTGAATGGCCAATATGTGTACATACTCTCACGCAGATTAGTCATTTGTAAGATTTCAAAACTTATTTTATGATGTTTTTATGATAATGATGATGATTATTATAGCAGTAATTGTGAAATATGTGGCTTTAATGGTCATTTTGATAATGCCACATTGTTACCATGCGCTTACACCTAATTTGGAAGAACAAACAAAAATATTTATTTTTCTTATAATATTACTAATAAAACAAACAGAAACAATGATTACCGCAGAAGTGTAAAACTATGGCGTAGATAACACTCTGCTCGTAGGAAGGTAGTTTGTGTTAGACGACGAACTAATAAGATAAAGAATTTCTTTTTTTAGTTATTACATTACAAATGTAAATAACATATTACATGTTTACATGTATGCAAGTGTGTTCAGTGTGTACGCTTGTTTTATACTTATTACCACATTTTTTTCTATAGTATCTAATTAAAGGATAGCAGTAATTAGGATTATTTTTTATGCTTATGCCAGTTCAGAGAATAGATGTGAATGGTGATAGTATTGTTATAAAGTAGAACATAATGTTTTAAAATATGCTGACTAGCACTACTATGTGACTTTATCGTACTCTATCAGAACAGTGACATCTCGCTCTGTATTATGCTTGAATCGTATGTTAGCTGGCTATATTTGCCGGATTTAATATGAAAAATAAATAACTCAGTCTGATAGGGACGACTTTGCAAACATAATAGGATGTCGTTGTAGGAAATCTGATGTGGTTTCTCGCCAGTACTTTGAGAAAATCTAAGCGTATTATCTAAGCTTCTCGCCACACCACCAAGCTAGTGGAAAGAAAATATACAGCAATCGAAGCCCTCAAAGTTTATGTTTGTTACTACACTTAATAACATTCCATGGTTGTTCATAGACACAGCACGGTCTAGTATAGAGCAGTAACAGTTCATGTAGAAGTTATCTTTTAAGGTTCAAGTGGTTGCCTCGCCACTGCCGCCAAAGAATTGTGTGATCTACAAATGGGTATCCCGAGTCGGGGCGTTCTTTTTTGCCCGTTGTTAAACGTTGATAAGTAAGTCCCCGCGACACAGGAATTAATTGTGGTGCGCAAGTTGCCTTTAAAAAAGTCACATAGTGATGGTGACAGACACATGTATGTGGTAGATGTATTAAGTATTAGGCGATTGACCATTACTAAATTCGTTTCCTGATATCTATAAGCATATCGGCTGTTGTTATCTTATTAATATAATATCAGTAAACCGCCATCCGATAAATGAATAGTAGTGGATAAAGTACTTAATCTGAATGAGTACGGGTTGGTAAGACTTAAGACCTGTCTGAGATAAATACTTCGCTTGAGTGTCATCGTATACCCTTTTTGACATAAAACCGGCTCAAATATTCCACCGATTTCTACCCTTCTCGAAACAGTATTTATATTTATATAATAGAACCTGACCGTGACGTGACCTTTCTAAATCTTATTCTATTAATCTGATAATTGTAAAATAACCAACCAACATAACATAAGTAACATGAAGGTTTAATTACTTCACCATAAAACCCTAGAGAAGGAGCTTTCTCACAATCAATTAGCACACGATATTGCTCGGGGCAATAATACGACAAATACTGTATTATTTGGTTCTCAATATTACTGGTTAGAAATTATCATGTACACGTAATAACACGTAACGCATATAATTTCTACTATCATCAAGCAACTCTTGTATTACGTATTTCATATTGCCATAATATCAAAGGAACTGTTAAAAATTGTATCTATAACAGATGACTGAGAAATCGCCAAACGCTGTTATCTATCAAGCACATTTTAATTTTAAAATATTAATATTATTATCATAATTGTCACAAACTTAGTTCGATGATTCAAATAATATTATAATAAATATTAAAGTACATTTTATTTATTGTAACACATATCAATGTCCAAACTATTACATTTATAGTTTAAGCATCGTTATCGGTCGTCTGTAGACTTATGAGCGATTGAGAACAAAAAGCCTTGTTATCCACAAATGGTTGTTCGGAGTGTCCGTTATTCAATGTTCGTAATCTTCTGTATAAAAAACCGGAAAATGTGTGCCTTATGTTCCTCAGCAAAGCGAAGGATGACTCAAAGTATTTGCACCAAGACCAAAAAATCACTCTGCAGGGAACATAAATTTGATGTTCGTCACAAATATATAAGTTCCTAGATAGTAACCAAAATATTTGTTCCATTTTTTTACTACACTCATAATTTTTTATATTTTAACTTTGTTTTTCACAATTTCGTTATATATTATTAAGAACTTCCAACTATTGTTGATTTTGCATGTTAACTGTGATTCCATTCATAAGGCTGTTGAATTACTAAATATGCCATGTTAGATCGTCGAAACATAAAAAAAATATTTGAATAAATACTGTTGATTAATGATAACAACAAACATACACATATTTTATTTTAATAAAACCCTTTTACCCTCTTCATTAAATACCGGAGTCGAAACGACGAAGGTTCGTGCGTTGAAAAATAAGGTTAGTGATCTAGGGTTAAATTATCAGTTAAATAATGACCAGAGCGTCTATTATAGGCTGCAAATCCTAAGTCATCTTTTAAAATACGCGTCATGGTAGAACCATGTCCGTGGTGCTATATTCATTTCCCAAGATAAAATGTTTTGCTTTCGGACTTCGAATTCTTTCCTTCACTGCTTTGATCGCATTTTTCGTACGAATATTACGTGGACGGCCAGATCTTTTTCTGTCATCAATAGCCCGATACACAAACATTCGACTAGTACCAAGTGGATGGATTTTCAAAAATTGTATTTGGCTTCATACCTACTTCGACACAATTCGGTTTTCTTTGTCACCCCACTCCATTTTAATATCACGAAAATATTTAACACCGATTGATGCGAAAATGAGAAAACACAGTGAATATTCATATAAGAATGAGAGATTTCAAATTCAAACGTAAAGGACATGGACAGATTCTGCCTAGCTTGTCAGTGGGATATATGTACATGTACATTAATAGACGCCTAATTATATATAAATAAAAATAAAAATTAGAATTACAATTCTATTTATATTTTTGTACAACTTCAGAATAAATATTTAAACATAAATAGTTTTTCTGCATTTCCGGCGTATCGAGATAGCGCACCCATTTTGAAGAAACGTTCCATTCCCTGTAAAGCTATAATAATAAAGCTATAATAAATGTTCCATCAAAGTTACATTAAAAATTATTTGGACCGTAAAATGATTATAATTATTCATTTTCGAAATCTTAATAAAAAATACATTCGAATGCTATGAAATATTATTGTTTTAAATAACTTTTTTCTTGTAACAACGAAACGGAACGACATTACAGGCTTGACAATCGCACGACATCCACCGGCTGCCTTTTTTTTGTCTGACATTAATTGTAAACTGCGCGATTATCTTTTCTCCATAACGACCATTGGTATTCTACACGGACTGATTCCATTGTCCAACGATTATCTAGTGCTAATTAATAAGGACTTGATTGTGCTTACGCTTTGGACATTGTCAACTAACTGTTTAAAATGAGTACGGGACGGCTAAGAAGACATGTTGTGTCTTCGTTAGACATGCCTTTCCAAAGAATGCTTGTGCAATGTCGAACAATTCAGGTATGTGCTTATTTAAAATAAATTATGAAAACCTTTTATATACATAAAACATATTTATCTAATAATTTGTAGAATCAATTATTATTTCCATTTAAACAATTGATTTTCACCTTTAAATATTTAAAAAAGTATTTATTTAGAACCTTCTTCACATTACAATTGATAAAATGTTGATATATCTATACTCTCATAATCTACTTTGCCTTTCAGCTTCCAGATGATGGATGTATTTGTCAACCATGCTTCTTGCTGCTAACTTCAGAAGGTGACAATCATAGAATGTTGGGCCACACTATGGTGTGCCTTGGTTGTTGCCGATCAGTAAGGGACATAAGACAATACATCACATTATTGATCCAGAGACACCACTTTTACTGCAATTTTCTTTTACTGCAAGATTTCAGGTATGATTTTCATCATATATAACAGTTACGATTTATCATGATGTATGAAAATACTACAAAATATATAAGTAATTATTAAAAAATATAATTTTTCCAGTTAGCCCTTTATAATAATAAGTGAAATGAGCCTATGTCATTAGCCAGTGCAGGTTGCCTGACTTCACACACTTTTAAGAGCATTATGGCTTGTTGTTCCAATGGGCAGCACCACCCTAACTGTTAAGCTGAAGGTTGTGGGTTCGATTCCCAATGTTGTCTCTTGTCAAATATTTGCATAATTACTATAAGTATTTGTTCTGCGTCTGCCTGTTAAGACATAGTTATATAGATAATATATGTATTTTAAAACTTTGTGTTAATCAACTAGCTGGTTGCCATAGTATTAGCATTATACACTACACACCTCAAACTAAGTAGAGTTAGTTTGGGAACAGATGGCTTTATGTGAGATGTCCAAAGATATTGAATTAGTATGTATAAATATAATAATAATAATATAATATTCTACCACATACACACAACACCATCTAGCCCAAACTAAGCAGAGCTTGTACTATGGGTACTAGACAATGGATAAACATACATATATACTTTTTTTTTTTGTAAATACATATATATTATACATAGAAACACCCAGACCAAGACAAACATCCATGTTCATGCACACAAATGTTTGACCTGTGCGGGAATCGAACAATAAATAACTTACAGGTTGCAAGAGTTTCTCATATGATATTCTTTCACCTTATAAAAAGTGGTATGTAAGTTCTATGAGTCAGAGATATATCTGACATGCATGTAAGATCGAGAAGACATTAAGACTTTAAAGTCTATGTAACATTTACACCATTAAGCTATCACAAGCTGTATTAGTTACAGGTGAATATTATTTGTTTTAGGGAATAACAAGGAACTATGTTTGTCATCCCTGCTGGATGACGGCTAATAGACAATTACATCAAGATTCATCTCGAGAAGAAACTGATGAACCTGCAGATAATATGCAAAATGAAAATGTAATTTCACCATCACCAGAGGCCCTCATCTTACCTCCACCGGTTATTTTACCACCAACTCGTGGTTCTACTCTAATAACATTACCTTACTATAAGCGGGCTTCAAATACGTCTGCCCATTGTGTATTTAATATATGTTATAATAGATCATTTTATGTAATACCTAACTTTGTATAACTCATGTATTTAGGCTGGGCAAGACATCAGACCAATATTACTCCACCAGCATCATTTTTAGACAATATTTTTGTTAGAATTTTTGAATATTAAATATTTCATTCAAAAGTTATTCAGATTTTGTTTTTATTTTAACACTTTGCAATCCTATATGACACTTCCTAACCTTTTATCAAGAGTCTATCCAATTATACATGTCATAGGTAGGTACTTAATCATTCCATTACTGTCCTACTAATTTTACAGGGTTTAGATTATACATAATACATCACAACAGACAAGAGAATTATGAGCCCGAGTAGGTTCATGACCAAAATATGTTTTTGTTAATATCTAAGAAATCTGAAGTTAGTGGATTATGTTACTTTTACAGTTAATATCAGAGCATACTAAATTTAAAATAAAGCAAAATTCGTAAATGTACATATATTTTGAAATGCTAGGCAGAGTGCCCTGAGAAAATTGGCCATCTCCTTTATGTTTTTTTTTAATTGGAACAGAATTGCCAGACTAAGTATATAGCAAAGTTTGAAATATTGTATATGTTTTCGTTTCTTGTGTAGAGACACATGATTGTTAATATTAGTATCTCACAAATAGTCTGAGTAGTAAATGATAATAAATTGTATGTCGTTAAAGACCCCAGCTTTTT
Source organism: Catocala sponsa (assembly GCA_963564715.1). Taxonomy (NCBI): domain Eukaryota; kingdom Metazoa; phylum Arthropoda; class Insecta; order Lepidoptera; family Erebidae; genus Catocala; species Catocala sponsa. The sequence goes on along the minus strand of OY751334.1, from coordinate 14,281,230 downwards.
ATTAAAGCAATATTAATAGCAGGTACATAGTTCACAAGTAGTTAAAATCTAATTCAGAATCTGAGTTTATTGCAAAGACCCTCACCCGTAGAGAGAGCATTATACCTTGATAATGTCTTCACCGTACTTATATCACAAGAAAACTATCCACATTAAGAGTGAGCTTACGCATTAGATAAGGAACGACAGTGTAGTATACTATTTTCATATCAGTGAGAATTCAAATGTATATCATCATTGTGAGTCAGATGAGAACTTAACGTCCAAAAAGGTGACCATTATTTTGTGTTCCAATAAATAAATATAAATTAAAACGCGTTTTCATATTCACATTGCTACACGACTACGACCGTTCTTATTTTGTACTGTAGCAATCGAAAAATATAATAAATCATGATTATCTATTTATTTATAACAATTTAATGATTCACTAAATTGGACTACTTCGAAAATCTTTAAAGTAATAGAAATTGGCGTAAATTCTATTACTTCAACAATTTTGATACAGAATGCAACACTTTAATTAGCACGTACTATTTTATTATATCAAACGGTCAAGGATTTCCTTGCAGAATGCTCAGTGCACACATATAAACTCTATCCCAGAGGGATAGGCAAAGACTTCTAACTATAGCTTGCTACAATCCTGACATATCCCTCTTGCTTCTACAGTTCGGTCGGTCGGTACAATGTGGAAAAAATTTAAAGCTTTTTACAATAAGGATGATTACAATTATTCAACAGGGCTTGTTAATCCTTTCAAATTTCATATAACTTTCTATAAAATACTTGTGCTCTTCAAAGTCGCTGAAGTTGAAAAAGTATCGTAAGTGTCGTAGATATAATTACTGGTTTGTTTATTATATTAATAAGTAATTCGATAACTTTATGCGCCTGTGCTTTCCTTTGGTCGATACATAATTTAATACAGTGTTCAAATGTACGCAGACAAAAATTATTGGCCAGCTTTAACATCGTATGTATGCATGAACGAACAACATTAACCTTTTTGTAAATTTCTAGATGGTTGGATCAAAATGCATTCATATGCTTAGCTGGGTCGATAGCTACTATACTGTCATTCATATCCATATGGCGTGGGATAAAAAATTTCGACATCCTTCACATAACCGAGGCTGGAACATATTTTTTAATAATGGTCTACCTATTACTTATACAAACCAGCACAAAACTGAATTTGCCTCAATATAATAATTTGTTAGAAGCTATGAAGGAGGATTTTTATTACATTTGTACTGAAGGAGAAAAGTACCGGTAAGTGTGTTTATATTAATGAGAATACCGTGAGTTTAGCAATGCGAGGTAAAATAAGTATACTACATAAATTCAGTTAGATAGTAGTAAACTATCTAACTGAATTTATTTTATAATTTAAAATATTTTATATTATTTAAAGTATGTATTATTTGATTAATATTTGAGTCCTAGCATTGTAACCAGATACACCAGTTACAATACTATTAAAACTGAATATATTCAATATTCATCATGTTTATCTCAATCAGTATCAGCTTATCATATTATCACTGACATTTATGTCCTAACTAAAAGATATTATCAAAGAATTTTTAAAGATTTCCACGAAACAGAGATCAAATTTTCCATCCGAGGATTTTTGAGAATATCGCAGAATTTTCATGTACTTGCTAGGATTAATTCATGAACTTTCGCCAAAGTGATTTAAATAATAATTTTAAAGTCTGACTTTCGCATGATATTCTGCATTTGGGGCCTCTTAACGTTAGACTTTCTTATATTAATAATAGAGGTATTAAAAAAGAAAATTGAATTCCGGTTCCTCTGTAACGTTATGAGTCAATGAGAAAACAAAACATCGTTATTGTAGGAAAATTAAATTAAATTGTCTGTGACTTGCACAGTTTGTACAGGAGTAATTAGAAACTGACTTCGAAAACAATACTGTATACATGGTTTATCGGAAAATGTTACTTAATAAAAACATAAAGAAATCATGTACAAATTTACAATAAATCTTATTTCTGATTAGACACCAACATCTCTAAAACTACTAGGCATCTATTGCATTTTTTTTGTAATTAGAGGAGGTATTAACATTATTTTTATTAATAAGCAATTAGTGATATATTCGAGTTAGTTTATCTAATATAAAAGATATTGGACAAAATAACTCAGTTATTGCGCTCAAAAGCGAATTTACAAAGCGTTTATAAAATAACATACAAATTGGACTTATTCTAAGATTTAGACTTATATATAGACTTTCACTTTCTTTTAATGATAACCTAATGAAAATGCTTTGCTTCAGAAAAAAATACTTTAAAAATCAATTGCTGACATGGAAGATCTGTTTATTCACTTGGGTCTTTACCGCAATGATTTCATTTCTAGTAATTTCTCTGACATTTTTGATATTACTATATTTCCTTGCCACTCATAACCCAGAGGATGGAGGATCAAGACCGTTGTTGTATCCATTTTGGCTCCCTGGCGTAGATTTTGGGAAAACACCGTACTATGAAATCGCTTTTGTCTACTCTGACATTTGTTCCGCGTCTTACGCGTACAACTACATATGTAAGATTTTATCTTTTTGAATTTAATTTATGATTAAGATTTCAAAGCATGTGCAACTATTTTTTTAAATGTTCTAGTTATGATTCAAACACAAATAGTGTGGATACGCCATATTACGTCAAAAGTAGACATTATTATTTGGAGCATCGAAGATCTCATGGATGGCATCCACCCAGCAACCAATGCAGCAGAAAGCAAACATTTCTCCGAGTTGATCGAGGAACGCATGAGGAAAATTATAGGACACCATCATGCAATGTTTAAGTATTATAAAAATAATAGTTACTAGACTAATTAAATGAAATCACAGCACTATTGCCCTATAAAAACTTACGTATTATATTCTATGCTTATTCTCGTGACATGGTAGGTACTTCTGAAAACAAAAACAATCTTGTTAAAATAATTGACAGTGAGAAGTTTATTTTATTTTCTCCATAAAATATCTATGTATATTATACAGATTATTATCATTATAACTTTTTAATTTAGACTTTATACTTATTATTGACGAGAATGATGTCGAACAATGTCCATACAATCGTGAACCGGTGTGATTTTAATAATTATAAAATATCAAATTTAGCAGATGACTCGTTTTAAGCAATAAAATATCTTTTTTAAATCCTGTGTTATAATCACGATTAAAGCAAAACATTTTCATCTCACTCCGCTGCGCTATAATGTATAAACAAGAGAAGTCTGCTTCGTATGTATGGAATTAAAAAATCTCCATTTCATTTCTTCTTCTTCTTTATTTATAAATAACATATCTCTAGGTATATATAAATAACATATCTCTAGGTATAATATGTACTTTGTCTTAAAATTTATGATATTCTGATCGCAGAGTAATGGAAGATTACGCACGCGTTTATAAAAAATTGTTAATGTTCGAACAAAAATGCTGTGGGCCGCAGGTGTGCCTCACTGCTTACTGCACTGTTACGGTATGAAACTTTAAACTCATTTTTACATATTTAAATCCAGCAAGTTAAGAATTTAATTTTATATCTTTAGATATACCTAATATTAAATTCCATCTGCCAAACAGTAGTGGGGCGTAAAGTTAGTATACTATACTTTTATTTGTTTATATATATATTATTGCCTGCCTATTATAGTTCAGCTATTTATTTTACAGCTATGCAAGTACCTACCTGGTTCTTCAGTGGCATAATTTATTTTACAATTGGACCGTGTTGTGCAGAAATGATCCAATCCACAAAAACATAAATAAAAGTTATGCTGATTTGAAACATAAGTTCATTTTTCTTGTGACGGTTATCCTACTACATCATGGTTATCCATATGTAGTTTTATTAAGAATTGAATATAGATTTGTGAATTACTTATGTTTATTCAATAGATCTTCATACTTTTAGATAAATTAACAAAGAATCCCTGGATCTTTTCTGCACAACACGGTCCAATTGATCGTGAACTTGTGAAGGATTTAACCCGAAATCAGGCACAGAATAACACTTTACCCAACCCTGATTTGTATCCCTTACGATATAATACATACATATTTTTCCCTTTAGATGCAAGACGCGAATTTTCATTAAAATTGTCACTATCAGAAGTACTCACGTCTGTTATTGGATATTTTTTGTATTGCGTTCCGTCAACAACTTAATCTGATGTGTACATAATAAAGACAAATATTTCGGCAAACGGAAACACAACACTAAGTAACTGCCAGATTGATTACAAGAAGCTGAAGAGTATAATTGAACAATTTCAGAAATTAGAAAAGGATGGTGAGGTTCAGCCGGTTCTACTATTACTTTGTGTCGCAACTGTAGTGCTGCAGTTTATACCTAATTACTTATGCACTTTTCTAGCCGAAAAGGTAAGATTATCAAGTATATTTTTTTTTTTATCCGTATGTATATTTTTTCATCGTAATTCCTGCTTACAATTATAAGAGCCCTAGGCTGCCGAGAGCGTTAGTTGCATAAACTATCATCCTATCGCTTGAAACAACTGTTCTGGTACCTAAGCTATTGACTGATTGCTGCAAGCAACTGTTTCGACCGCTACTCGTGTTTACAACATAACTACATAATCGATCTGTTACCCTAGCGATAGTCAGCCGTAAGCTTGTTTGTTCTCTTAATATACACATCTAAGCAAACACAAACACCTATAATTGCTGCGTTGTGCAACCCACTTCACCGTTATTTTGAACACGGTAGCTTTATCTAAGCAAATTGTCAGAACTATATATAAGTGTATTTTTTTATTAAACTTAATACCGAATAAACCAACCACGGTGTTCCTCGACATAGCCGGGTCGGCGGAACCACGCGAATCACTTTCAAATGGAATCGCGACCAATTTAATAGTACTTTAACATATACTATGTTAATTCCATATTAGAAAGCAACGGGATTAATGTAATGCAGTTTTTTATTCACAGACGAATTCAATTTGTGACGCATGCTGGAATACTCCGTTCTGGGACGCTGGGCCAATAATACGTCCTTACATGGTCCTTATAATGCAAAGGGCATTGCGACCTTTGCCACTTCAAGCGCCCGGCTTTGAGTCTATTTCACTAGAAACTTTTTCAAAAGTTAGTATTATCACAACAAAAATATGAATATATTATCTTTAATGATTCTTGGATGTTTAATGATATGACTTTAGTCGTATCATTAAACATACAAGAATCATATTATTATAGTAATAATGTGCCCCAGATCGAATTTCACTTACGGTGGCCATTCTTAACGCACACTGGCATCTGCGGAGGAAATATTATAGTGCACGAATATGTGCGCAAACACAAGTGCACTCTTTATACCTTAACTTTCATAATCCGATAGGGCGGTAATCCGACACGACCGGCGCAGGACCATCGTCTTTACGCACTTGCCGAGGGTGTAACACTGCCAACTTCCTAACTCCAGGCTGCTATTGAGGATTCTTATCAGACTTCATGCACAGCAGTCGCATTCACTATCGCTGCGCCACGGAGGCAGTAATAATAGTAACGTGTAGCGGAATCTACGTATACAGCAGATACACGTTACAGCATGAGCATGACATACAGCTAGTGACAAAGGGGGTGGCAGCTGGAATAAAGGAAAATCTCATAGCCGATTTCGGATCGCACTATCGCAGTTTGCTCGATGAACTACATATTTTTTATAATTGCCAAACATAACCCGCAAACCACGATCACTAAAACTTATTGGATGTTCCTGCCTTTATTTTAAAGTTCTGCCAAATGTTTCAGAACAAATCGTCTCCTGATTAAACATCACGTATAAAATACCAAAAAGTAAAAATATATAACCTTTTTTCAGAAAATGACTTCAGCCTATTCGTTCTTCAACATGCTAAGGCAAACAGACCTTTAATCAACTTATACTCTAAAATATTGCATCTAAGTCACTTTACGCACTGCTCGTTCTTATTATTTATCTTCAACATTTAATCTACTTATGGCATAAGCTAATAAAGCTGAATTTTATAAATACACTTCTAAAAATAAATAAAATAGTATGCAGAATGTTGTTTGTTTTATTATTCAGCTTATCTGCTATTTAAACTTCGTGAGTGCAACATTTCGTACGAGTGAATTCGCCAGCGTGGATATTCGCGTCACGTAAAAGTGGCGCCCAACGTGGGCCCAAGCAAATACATCGGTGTTACCAGCTAAACCAATTATTTACCTCTTTTTGTTGCTTTGTTGCAGACTTTAAAACCTCATTTTAACAAAAGGAAAATAATAATTTTCTAACTTTATATTTTGGTTTTGTCTTATATAACAAAACCAAAACATAAAGTATAACTGCTATATAAATGATAACTGCAACTAAAATAACTAGCAGAAGTTAAAAATATAAGTCATATAATAATATGTAGGTAGTAGTTTGTCAAGTCCTTGAAAACCAGGCATAATTAAAAATGTATTGTGTCTAGCCACTTGTATGCCGCTGCAACTCAATAGCTTGATATTGATACTTTCGAGTGTTGAATTTGGAATGACTTATTAAAAGCAGGTTAATCGTTTATAGTAGTGGTTAGGAACGCTCTAGCGGAAAGTTAAAATGGCATTTTACTCTAAGTATATTATTTTAAAATTAGCCTCCAAGAGCCTAACATGGAAAGTATTTTATCCTTGCATGTAAGGCTAATATGGTTAATAATAAAATTTCCATATTGTCTAACACAGCAGTCTTACATTTTTCATTTAAATACATACATAAATATAATGTGCCTTATTTTTTCCCGAATAGGTAAGTAGATATATGTATGTTACACCACATTTCACTAGCTATGATTTTAGATTTGACGTAATATGTGACTGAGTAATAGAGTGTATATCAATCAACGGGACACATTGCTAAATGCCGTACTATTACGACGTATATGTACGATTCTTTTAACAGAATAAAAAACAATCACACTTTCCCAATATAGGGATCGATTCTATTTGACTGCCGACAAAAGGCAAAATTATGCTATTAGGCCAACGAGGTAATATTTTTTAAACACAACTAACTATCATCATAGTGGTATAAACGATTGACTGATTCACCCATACTCTGAAAAGTGCCATAATATTGATACCAGTTACAGATTCTTATATAAAAGGAAAGGAAATATAGATTTCAAAGCCAGTATGATATGGCGATCAAATTTAAAAAATCAACGCCTTGTTAGGCGCCGACTTTTTTAATATAGTAATTGCTATCATGTAAATAATTGCAGTTAATTTACAATTAAAAATGTTATCATAAAGAGCTCAATGACGAGTGAGACACTTATAATTGTCACAGCGCTGTAAATCAAAGCGGTAAATGAAGCAACCATAAAATCATGTTGGCATTAAACAGATAATAAAGATGGCACTTTCACAGCGCAATATCCAATACAACACGTAAATTATCACGCTCCAGCGGACACTGAAAATAGACAAGAAAGAAAGAGGCGAGCTTTATCCAATAATAATTCTCACTTGAATCGCTCTATTTGCTCGCCGTCGCACGATCTGATATTGAATATGGATAAAGTGAATTATATTCAGAATGGCGGGCAGCGTCGACTCGCAGAGTTTCAGATAAGAGGATTACTTACAAGTTATAATTGGTTCTCGCTATTCGAGTGACTAAGAGAAAAACCGGAGTCATTTCAAGCACCTCTTAAGTTCTTAGATAAAGACAGCAATTTTCTTTTCCCCTTTTTGAATTCGTTATCAGCAGCAAGCGCAGTTATGCGGCAAGACAGTCCGTAAATTAATCGTGTAGTCATAACAGAGATAAACGAAACAATCACTGAATATGATTTCGTTTAAGAAAACAGCTGACACCAAAGAAAGTGTCAAATAAAAATAAGAGCTGAAATTTTTACGATAGGCAAAATGTGGCCTCCATTCGCATCTAATTTTAATAAATAAAACCTTTTAAAATATTGCCAAATAATCGTAATGCAACATTACACTTTTATAAACTTCATTTATGTTTCTCTTTTTAATATTACCATTTCAAAGTGAAAGGAACAAGCACGCATACTTTAAAAAGGAAACATTAAATTTCAAAAATCGTATTCATATGAAGCTAATAAAATTGCCGTTTATCTCGCTGGTATGTAAAAAAAATGGTCACATTGAATGAGCACTGTTAGAAGCTGAGAGCTCGGACATGTTTGTTGCTAACGCAATTACCGCTGCACCGACGGCGTCCTGCAATCTGAAGCCAATTCAATTAACATCGGCTTTTAAGTTCACCCATTGTCCATAGCTACTGCCACATACATCCAACACCAATACGTCAATATGTATTTATACGTGTGTGAGTATTTACCTGTGTATGAGTATGCAAAAGCAAGTTAAAAAATCAAATTGTGTGATTGTTCAGAACCATGATTGCACATGAAATAAAATTAATAAAAACCAATCAAATGTTGAGTTAACAGTAGCTTGATAAATTAATGAATTTAAAAATATGTTCTGTCAGTATGGGTATAGAATTTGTTGAATATTTTTAAATTATTTCTACATTGTTTTAAAATACAAGTTTTGCATTTATTTTTATTCAAGGATTAAATATCGAATATTATATGTATTACTAGAGCATAGCGTAACCGATTTATGAAATTTGTTCCGACCGACGTATGGTAGGTAGTAGGTATGTACGCGGTACGTTACGAATATATTATCTATTACCGTCCAGCTAAGTATCAATAATATTATGACGGCATACGTTTAGTCGGATGTATAGTCACAAAGAGGATGATGAACGGTTACGAAGCGAGGTGCGACAAATACTTGACTTACTGGTGTCCACAACGTACGAGGTGTACCTACAAGGGAGCGTGTGCAGCCGCCGGACGCCGGCTACTGGAACCAGCCTGTCAATCAGCTTAGAAAATGTTCACGTGACATTTCAAAACCGTTTACTACATTTTTGAAGAGGCTAAGCGCTAATATTTTCAGTCGAGTATTTGTACAATTGATTTGCAGTTTGGTTCATTTCAATCAAGTATTTGTTTTACCAAACCATCTTATTTTTTAGAATTTATATGGTTATTCTAAAATGATTCCTAAGTCAATGAGACGTTATTTTTATTATATAGGTACCAGATGAGCCCGCGATTTCATTTGCACAAATATTGGGTCAAAAACACACACTAATTATTGTTAAATCAAGTTTATCACAATACACACCTGACCATATCCAAATTGGTCGAACTATTGTGTAGAAAAGGGTGTACAGACAAAACCTTTACAAGAATTTTTATTTACGTTTACGTTTATTACGTACAAGTCAAACATTTTTGTGGTAATGAAGGCTATTGGCAATACAAAAGATTTTAGAATTCGCTGGCGATATATAACAATAATCTTTGCATGACATCATACGTAAACATAAACTTTGTTGCAATCGTATATTACCCGATAGACATTCCAAGCTCACATTTTGAAATTAAACAGACATTATTCAACTCCGCTTGCAGTACTCTACATTCTCGGCGTTGCTTATGTCAACCCACCTTAACATTCCTAACTCCCTTGGCTCTAATTATTGACGTGTGATTTGCTAAAAGCGCCCTCGTTGTTTGCCCCAACCCTAGATCAGCGAGCTAACAATCACAGCTCACAACGCCCAACACGAAAGTACATTACTAAAAAAAAGAACAAAAAATTGAATAAAATTCTGTATGTAGTAGGTGGCAGCGGGCAGCGAGTACGGGGTTGCCAATATTTGATTGTTTCCTCGCTCCAGCGGTGCGAGGTGTAGCTACTAGCGTCAGTCATGTGTGCACGTAGCACATACTATGTGCTCAATACAGACCTACTGTGTGTTAACTTCGCTACATGGAAAAGCTTTTTACCCTCGACTTAATACACAAACATGGTAATCTGGGATTAAACATTTCCATGAACGTTAATTGTTGTCGAATGTCACGTTAAAATTTATTTACTAGTCGCCTTGCCTAGCTTATTGTGCCGCTTACTATTCTACTAATATTATAAATATGTTTGGTCCAAGATACATAATTATGTTGAGCTATGTTATTCAGTCAGGAATAATGATAAATCTATCTAAGTATTGTAAGGATGGAGTTGTTATTTATATGCTACACAATAGACTATCTCATTCTTTTTTTGATATACATGCTTTTTAAAACTCTTTGCGAGAAAAAACTAGAGAGTAAATCAGAGTATTTCAGATTGACATTAAAGCAATCTATAATACCTAGAAATCATTTATAAGTATTTATAACTTATACGGACGCAAGATTGTAGTGTAAATAAAGTTAAATTACAAATAACTATGTATTACAACCAAACTTTTTTTTCTGGCTTTTTATCCTTACGTAAACAGCAGACGCCATTTCGATGCACAATCTAAAACTAGGTAAGCTAAAACTAGCATTATAAATACTCAAGAAAAATACATTATTGAACATACCAGAGTCTTAATCAATTAAAACTCATTCAAAAGTAGTATGTATTTTTTTTGTTATCATTTATTTATATTTTACCTTACTTATAAAATTTTAATGTTTTGGATATTTAAATTTTATATTAACAATTGCTTTTCTAGTGTCAAACTGCTAATTATATTTTAAGAACTAAATATATTTTATTGATATTTTCAGAAACGTCTTTCGTATCTTAAAATTTTCCAAACAAAATTCTTTTAAAAAGGCGTAGAATCGACGTGGTACTCGTAGGTGCTAGTCGACAAAGTCATTTAGCTAGGCGAAGTTTTTTGTCGCATCTATTTAATGTCTTCACTCTGCTGGTATGCTTAAGTGAAAGCGTTAAATAAGACTGACCCATTTAAAATATTAAAACATGTAACATGATTACAACTCCTACCTAAGAATACACTATCTACTGCTTAAGAACAAATTGGCTCATTACTTACGTTTAAAAATTTGTTCACATTATGGTGTATGTAAATAGAAGTAGAACCCATTATTCCAAATAAATGGCGTTCACAAAGCAACGTTTCGTTTATTTTTAATTTATATTCAAATTCTTGTTTGCATTTCGAGTAATAAAGTTAGTGTTTAACATAGTTACATAAATAATGTGAGTAGGAACACTATTTTAAAGTTTATAACGGAGTAATATATTGCTAATTAGTATATTTGTACAAACTAGCAATAAGATTAGTAGTAGATAATTATTCCTAAAATATTATATAGTAGATTTTGCTAGCGGCTACGCTCGCGTTAATCTAGATTTTTCAGTAAACTATTTTTCAGTAAACTATTTCTCGGTAACAGTCCTTTTTTCTAGATGAAAGGGGTACCTATGTTCTATTCTGTACCCCGACAACGTGTATGCGAAATTCCATCGGTCTAGTAAAGGTACTAAAGGCGTGAAAGTGTAACATATAAACAAACTCACCGTCGCATTTATAATATTAGTTAGGATTAGGTTGTATTAGAAAAGGCCGTGAGATATTTAAAATAACGTGAAACGTTCAAATAACGTATTAGAGCCTTTGAGATAAAGTGGGTACAAGGTTTTCTGTTACATCTGCATTCACGAGTTGTCGAGCGCACCCGGCGGTCACACTGGACCTATTTGCCGGACCGACATTATCGGCGCGGCAAATTTCTACAATCTCTGTCCCTTTGTCCGCAACTGGTCCTGACATGTCAATTACGATATCCTGTAAGCCTCTGCTCGTGATACATTATAATCACACCATATTCTGTTTCAAAGGAAAAGTTAATAGTAATTTCTAGTGTATGAACGTCGTGTTTGTACGGGCGAGCGAATGTAACTCTTTTGTAAATTGAAATTAGATCATTAACGCACACATTGGACGGCGTTCGATTTTTTTCAAAGGAATATTAGGAAAGTCTTCTATTTTCTTACTAATAAAAAAGTGTATACGGATTTACTTGGAGACGTTTTGGAGAACTATCAGGCACCTTACAACTAGTGCCACTTAAAGCGCATCATTTAAGCGCGAAAGAGACAACTAGTTACAGGTTGTGTTTCGTTCTCGCGCATGCATTACGAGATGGTGGGAAAGACAACGAACTTCGTTGAGTTAAGAGCATCCTAATCCGATGAACGTACAAATAGAAAGTAAAGCCAGTGAATAAAACAACAGAAATATCACACATGACATGTTGATTTCCGTAGTCTTTGCATACGCCTACGGTAAACAGTCTATGTATACGTATATCGTATACAGATGTAGCTTGTATATCAAAACCATTAATCGAAATGTTTTAATTCAGTTACCAAGGTTATATTTTACTTATTGGTATTTTCTACTTTCTCACAGAAATACAGAAATAATATAACAGCTACTGGAAGTCCAAATCAGTAAATATAATCAAGTTCCAAAAATACAATATCGCCACACAATTGATATAAATTAGTTTGCTTTTTGGAAATTACAGCTCTAGGAATAATTACTGTATCGCAAGGGGGAGGGGAGAAATGGTTACCCCAGGTTACAAACATTTAAAGAGCGAACACAAAGAACACCTTGACTCGAAACAAACAATTCGTAGATCGAACCAATAATACTCGGCGTAATGCTAAGGTTGCGGGCCGGCGAACACTTGAACTACACCACCTACTGATCAGTTCATTATAAAGCGCCAAGGAGATACTGTATTATCAGTTAGAAGATACAAGAACCGGTATATCTTTGAAGTGAAAACTTCTTTAGGCGCGTTGAGCACTTCTTGGGTGAACAAAAATCATATAACTTGCGTCATCGTCACGCTTCCACGCTTTCCATTATTGAATTATTTTAGAATATTAATAATATCTCAGAAATGGTGCGTTCTACGCAAAAAATAACGAAATGTTGACCCCCTTATTAAGCCCTAAGAGAGCATAAGGAATTTTTTCTTTTTGTTTTTTTTTTTGTTTTAAGGTAGTGTTTATAATCAAGGATTAAAGTTTTCACTTCTATCGGCAGTCCCCATTTTTTTTTAAGATATAGTAGACAAACGAGCAGTCGGATCGCCTGATGGTAAGCGATTACCGCCGCTTATGGACACCCGCAACACCAGAGGAGTCACAAATGCGTTGCCAGCCTTTTAAATTTGATCCTCCCCCCACCGGTATCCTCACTCACTCGACGAAACACAACGCGCGCTATTTCACGCCGGTTTTCTGTAGGCCGTGGTATCACTCCGGTCGATCCAGCCCATTCGTGCCGAAGCGTGGCTCTCCCACGTTATCTTTGCCACTTACGCTGTAAAGCGAGCTAATTTTTTTTTCAAGACTGGCGACGTGCGTGCTTTATATGTATCTGGCATTGCAAACGACTCGAGACGACAGTCATCCTTGACCATCGAGCAAGACGTGTGCTAGTAATTTTATTCACCTAGAAACTATAAAAAATAAATTAATTTATTACATATTTCGCGTTACAAATATTCGCATATTTTTGTAAGTATTCAATTTCGACGACTTTTGTTATTAGAAAGGGCTTGCTTATAATGTGGTCCAATATAAATATAGTATATTGTCGGCCCACTATTATCCTGTCCCATTGCTGGGCACGGAGCTCTTCTCAGACCGGGTTGACAGACTTCACATATCTTCGAGAACATTATGGATGGTTTTTCTTCATCGTTAAAGCGAGCAATAATTAACTATTTGAATACACACATCACTTTGAAAAGTCAGAGTTGTCCGCCTTGGAATCGAACTCAAGACCACTGCATGGCAATCCAGCAGTCGCCCACGAGGCTATCGCTGCTTCCAAATATAGTACCTAACAATCTGATAAAATTAGTTTCGTGAATAATCAATGCAACTCTTCAATGATTTACAGCAAATTAGCATCGACAAATATTTACTGCTTGCAATATTATGTGCATAGATAATATCACGCCTCCACATTTCCAAGGGGTACGACAGAGGTTTCTAACACTCATATTATATTAGTGGCACTCTATTATATTTAGAAAAGAACAATACAATAGGTAGTACTAGTGCATGACACTGTTTAAATATTTGTAAAATCCTCCGTGACACATAAATTATTATTAGTAGTGCGAGAGTCGCTTTATAATGAAAATAACTAAAAATTTCTTGCTAGAAAAACCTAATAACACATTTGCTTGACCCAGAAATTGAATCCGAGACCTCATGCCCAGCACTGCGCTAGCAAGTCAGGGCGTTAAACGTATTTAGTGTCAGCTACACATCGGTAACCAGACACAATAGGTTTACAATTATGTCTGGCATTCTAAGAATCGACTAGTTAAATCTAAAACTCATCACGAATTCATAAACTACGCGTATTAAATTATAAAGAGTTGCAAACTAACGATTATCGTAGACAACGCAAACACCCGGTTGCGGACTACACTTGCAGGTTACTCCTACAGGCGACATGCACGAGTTAATCATACAGATAACATGCACAGGCAACTCACACAGGTCACATAGACAAGTTCGTTAACTTGCGCAAGTTTTAGGAGTCTTTAGGGTATAACGGTACCAGCAGTTCTATATTATTTGAATTGATTTTCATTCGCCCCCAATCAAACTAATTTATTTAATCAGATGGAAAGAGTTGGGGTGGCTATTCCCTTTGATGTCTGATGGTTTATTCGATTTGAAGATGAAAACAAAATGGCTGGGTGCGTTTTTGTTTACAAATTATTATATATCGCACAAAAATGTATCTAATGTATTTACATTAGGTACTAAAAATGTATCAGAGCAATTAGTGGAGCAGAATATTTAGATAGCTCTGTTCCTCTTTTTAAAAAACATCGTATTCTGCCTTTACCCTGACTTTACATATACGAAATCTGCCTTTTTGTTTACAAAGATCCTAGCCTTTTTATGATAAATAATATGATCACCAATAGAAATAGCCGGTATCGTAATAAATTACATGTTCCAAGCGAACGCACAGCAGTATAATTATAATAAAAATTTATTTTGTATGGCTATTAAAATATATAATAAATTACCTAATGAAATAAAAAGCCTGCGATATAGGTATGTTTAAACGAAAATGATTAAAGTTGTTATTGTATAAATGTTATTATTCTATCTAAGATTATATTAATGATGCTACCCTATGATAACCATACTGAGATATTTGTTCTGTTTGTTTTATATAAACTTAAGTTTGGGTCCTCATACCTCTGCCGAACGACCAAGGCATGGAATTCTCTGCCAAGGCACGTGTTTCCTTCTTCCTTCAATGCTGGGTCCTTTAAGCGGGGCGTGAAAAAGCATCTTCTGAGGCCGTCAAAGTAGAGACCTCAACATCGCCTCGGCTGCTGTGGGGGCGGTGTGGAGGCCACTGCTCTTAGACCACACGACTGCTTACCATCAGGTGGAGCGTGGTCATTTTGACGAGCAAAAAAAAAAATGCCGTAGTTGTCATATTAGGTTGTCATATTATTGATTTTGGAGGGACTTGGAGGGAAGGACCAAGGCCAGGTAATCTATGTAGAGAAATAGTTACTTAAGTTTACTAATTTATTTTTACTTTGCCATCCCATATGGAATATGCAGCTACGTACCTAAAGTTAAATACGTATTTTAGCTTTGCAACCATAAATATTTATTGCTAATTTAATACTGTTTACACTGTTTAGAATGTCATAATAATAGGAGACGACTACGACTACGACTTTAATAATAAATAGGATTAGATAAATCAATAGTTTTGTATTAATAAGAAAATTGGCTTGAGGTCTCGGGTACGAATCCCGGGTCGAGTCAACAAATAAGTATTAGGTTTTTCTGTTAAGAAATTCTTAGGGGGCGGTGTGGAGGCCACTGCTCTTAGACCACACGACTGCTTACCATCAGGTGGAGTGTGGTCATTTTGACGAGCAAAAAAAAAATTAAAAAAAAAAAAACTTATTTTCATGTTCATTTTTGTTCTGTTTTATATCTTAGAATACTGTTAATAATATAATAAAATGGTAACTAATTGTAGGTTAAATATTTGTACACCAGTCATGGTAGAATATAAGAGACGTATTATGAATATTCTAATAACACCCTTATTGTAACTATATTCTTACAAATAAATGATTCTTTCTTTCTTACTTTATCATTTAATGTAAACTTATCAATCGCATTTTCATTTATCAAAAAATTAAGTACATCAGTATTTTAAAAGTGTATTATGAAAATAAGTGGTTAGTAATCTAACCATCAAACCTGAAAGAGTTTCTTTCAGGTTTGATGGTTAGATTACTAACCACTTATTTTCATATTTTCATTTAAACATATTTAAATCCGATTTATTGTCAATTTGCTTAGCTATTAAGGGTCCTCGTGTCCTCATTCACAGTATGTAGTAAAATTTTGGCGCCAAGGTGCCTCATTTTGATAAACACGTCTATTTACAAAAGTGGTGCTGTGCAAATTTTGTATCGGAGTAATTTTAAATTCAATAATAAAAGTAATAATGTTTACTATGTTCCGATTTTATTGTTTACTAGCTTTTGCCCGCGGCTTCGCTCGCGTTAATATAGAATTTGACAATCAATTCGGGTTGTACTCTGCTTGTAATAATATAATTCAATCATGATTCGAAAGAAACGTGGCGCCATCTATTATCATAAGAATGTTTTTGTTGTTTTCCTCGGGAACAGTATTTTTTTTCGGGATGAAAGGTAGCCTATGTCCGTTTCTGTACACCTGACAACGTATACCTATCCAAAATTTCATGATGATCGGTTCAGTGGTTTAGGCGTGAAAAGGTAACAAACAAACAAACTCGTTTTCGCTTTTATAATATTAGTTAGGATTTCTTCTTTGCTATTTATGAGGTTGATATGCGACAAAAAATAAATATTATCTTTAATACTTTTTTATAAATAACGTTTATAATGTGGTGGTTAGTTAACTAAACACTGTGGCTATATACATAGGTCTTATGTTAGTCGTTTTTCTTATATTCTATATATTAAAAAAAACATCTTTCTATAAAAAAACAGATTTTGTATGTTTTGTCCGCAAAACTCAAAATGTAGTCGATGGATTAACTTGAAATATTTACATTTCTATATAAGGTCATTTTTATATAATTTTATACCGAAGTACCAACAGCAACGAGAAGATTTAAGACAATGTCTGTACAACGGAGAAGTGTCTCGGTTTAGCTTTACAATATAACAAGCAATGCGCCTCTATTAAGGAGCTTGCGTGTTTCGTGCTGCGTTTAAGTGACCATTGCATTTTCAAAAACAACGCTCGCAACGTCTGCTGCTGAATAAAGCAATATAATATACAATCCAATCAAACATTTGATTCTTAAAATACCAATCAGTGTGTAATGATGTCGATTAGTCATGAATGACGTCACAATTTAGTGGACTGTCAACCGCGACGTGCAACGAGTTCACTTATCGATATCCGACGCAAAGCGCCCGCTATCCGATCCGATTACAAGCATTTGAATATTTCGATATGCGTGCACTACGGACGGATGTCAGGATTTTTCATCGCTATCTATCTTCCGTTTTGGAAATAAAACGCCCGCGCCCGCGCTGAGAGGAGCATTGAACTTGTGACGTTTTACATACAGGAAATTTGTAAATTTAAAGTTCCCAGCTAATATATAGAGTTAAATTTTAACATAGTTACACATTAACGTTAGCAAATAATTTCACCAAATATTTAAAGATGTTTTTAAATAAAACGTCTCTTTTCTAGTATACCTACTTGATTAGTATTACAATTACACCAACTTACATATACGCAACCTGTCATGAATACATAGTGTAGCAATCTATTAAACTATATCCCTATATCGAATTTAATTGCTGGAAGAAGACTAATTGCACAGATCGCGCCGTGGTTTAAGTGGTCAGCTTACAAGTTTACCACTGGCAATGATGATCCAAAAAAATATGTGGTCCAAAGATAACCGAGTGATCCTGTGGTTTTTATGTTTTTTAAGTTGGGACTTTACCATTAAAGATAGTTGCGGAAAGTCAAGGAAAATTTATGTTATGATTCACAAATGGTAGTGGTTTATGCGTTCCTTCACAATAAACATTATCAGGCTATATTTATATCGGTAATTTCGTGTATTTATTCCGCGATACGGCCATACAATTTAATACATCCCGACTTATTGTATCGCGAAGGAATAGTTACTTTTAGTAAAATTACGACATACCGGATATATATATCTATTTCATTCACAAGTTCATTTGTGGAGAATACACCAAGATACATTAACAATAAATTATCCTTTTTATAATAAACTAAAATGACCTAACAGACGTTATCATGTTCAAATTTCAGTTTTCTGTCGTTTCCAACTTTTCTATTTTCCTTTATGTAATAATTCGCTTACCAAATTACAATAAATAATTATCTAATCAGTTTTCAAACAACGGATTTGTCCAACAAGAGAATATTTATCCAAAATATTAAAGCTTCAGTTATTGCTAAAGCCAGACACATAACCCAGACACTGAGTTATATTTCAGATGTCTGAAAATAGCGGCCCAAATGCCTATATTTGAAATGTCACGGCGCGCTAAAGGGCGACAGTCGTAGATTTAATTATTATTGACTTGGTCTATACAAGAGTATTTATTTAGTAGCATGAAAGATTTTTGCTGTATTAAGTAAGACTAATATCATTTTCTACTATATGTTTGCCATCTGTTCGTTTTATATACTTGTTTCAAGACGTTACGTTACGTTACGTTAGTTTCGCCGGGAAACAATTTGATTCCCGGCGAAACTAACGTCCATTTTGACTGTGGAAATCTTTAATAATAATGTTATTTATATAGGTTTACATTTATGTACACCTACTTTACATTTCTTTCTTAATTTCGTCTAGAACAGTCATTGGCTATTGATATTTTGCATAATTATTCTGTTATTCAAATTAATAGATACAAATTATTTTGACTTAAATAAAATACTGTACGTTCTCTTGGTGTCCGCTATGATTTGCAGTATGCTACAAAAAATAAAAATGAATTAATTGCGTCATTCTACTCAAGCAGTAAATCCGCTTAACGTCGCTTACTTCTTTAAAACATCCCTTTTATACCAGTGCAGCTATTTGTTTGATTGTATATTAATGAAAACCATCTCATTTTATGGAGACAATGAATAATAACCTAAATGAAAAATACTACACGCCAAGTTTATCTTAACAATGATTTATTAAGTATACCTCAATATACCTACAGGCATCTTTTGTAAAATATTGCCCACAACCGCAACAGAAGTCTGAAAGTGCTTGCGCTTTAGTTAATACCAACTTACAACAATAATTTTCTTTAACATGACGAAATACCTTAGTTAGGTGAGTAAACTACTTCATCGTGTTACGATAAATTATTACTTTTATTATATTATTATGTAGCCTAACTAGCTGTTTAGGCTACATCGTGAATATAAAATTTAAAATGCACAAGTAAGTGATTATCTAGAATATAGATATACTATTTATAATTACTTTGTAGATTCATACATAATACGTTACACACATCGTATGAGGCAATTTAAAATATTAACAATTCAAAATAGCAGTGACACCGCGACGGACGGACATGCGTGACACGTCCGCTAGTCAGTGGCGCCGAGTTTTGAGTGACATCTTATTTCCTAGCGACACTAGCGCCACGTCCGCGTCCCCTTAATAGCCACGTACTATTGTATTGAACGTCGCCGGAAATCGTACTGTCCCACTTTACATACACACGCCTGACGTTGGTATTAACTTTAAATAGCACTACATCAATGTGTTAAAATTGTGAAACTAACTATTTTGTTTGGTGATAATTTATAGTACTCCGGAATAATACATTACGCTGATGGCGTGGTTATTTGAGTGATCACTGGTCGTCTTGTTACAATTAGGTTCACTGTATTGCAGATTTGATATTTCTACGGGATTCGATTAACAAATATTTGTTAAGAAATACAAAGATTTATGTAATAGCGGGTGAATTATCCTGCGGTTATTGACTGTCATATTTATATACGATGTGTTAATGATGTGCTGCTGTTTATTGTAATGAGTATTTCAGAGCCACATCAAACGAGATCAGAAGGTCAATTCTTATAATAAATGACAAATGTGAATCGAATGCAATTTACCTTCGTTTTCATTTAGGAGGAAATGTATATCTGACGTTTATCTTAATTTAGGAAAATACCATTTGTTATATTTATGGGGCCGAGATTAGATCAGTATTCTATTTGGAACAGTTTTTATCACGAGAATAGCCCTCTATTTGCAGCAATGTTTTCAAAATATATAGGTGTGTTTTTATTAAAGCTCTCACAAATACATTCCGGCTTTCCTTGCATTAAAATGATACTACCCTTTGAGTAATCCCTGCATAGGAAAAGGTAAATCAGGGAGGTATTGACCAATTTCACATTACGCGTTGAGGGCGAGCAAAAAGGGTAAAATTTAGGTCCTAATAGAAAAAAAGGGTTGTACACGAAAATAAAATTGTAATCTACTCATTTGCTTCATTTTACGTTCAATGTACCCTTGGATATAATATAAACGAAATGAAAAACAGCAAAAAAAGTAAGTCTTCGACATCGTCCGTAGCACACTGCATTACAAGGGTGTTGGGTCGCTGCAGATATTTTGGGTAGATATAGATAGAGTGGTAATTTCTTTTTTTTAATTGCACTGTTTTTTTTGCTAAAAAAGCTAACTTTCTAATTATTCATCTTATCAAAGTCGCTCTGGAAGAGTAAAAAGTAACAGCCTTTCCAATTTTCGATTTAGGATTTAGTGCAGAACTAAATTGACTTTATTATTATATCGATTCGATTTTTGTCGCGGGTTCGATTCCCGCACAAGTCAAACATTTGTGTGCATGAACATGGATGTTTGTCTTGGTCTGGGTGTCTCTATGTATAATATGTATGAATTTACAAAAAAAAAAGTATATAATTATGTTTATCCATTGTCTAGTATCCATAGTACAAGCTCTGCTTAGTTTGGGCTAGATGGTGTTGTGTGTATGTGGTAGAATATTATTATTATTATTATATATAAAAATATTTTTGCACTAGCAAAAATTCCTGTGTCGCGGGAGACTTTACAAACATTTAACAACGAATACATAGAACACAATTTTTTACTGCCATGTGGTCATCGAACACATCTGCCGCCCGCCGCCGAACCCGCTACGACATCCGTGCTATGAGTATTTATATGATATCTAATTAAATCTGTGGCGCATATTTGCGTGACATGATATCCTACCTAATCCTTACTATAATATTATAAATTCGAAAGTAACTCTGTCTGTCTGTTACCTTTTCACGGCTAAACCATTTAACCGATTTGAATGAAATTTGGTACAAATTTAATAATTTAAAGCCTGGGAAAGGGGGACATTTTAATGATGTAGGTACCACGCGGGCGGAGCCGCGCGCAAAAGCTAGTATTATAAATGCGAATGCGAGTTTGTTTGTCTGTGACGCTTTTACACCTTAACTACTCGACGAATCATCATGAAATTTTGCATACACGTTGTCAGGAGACAGAGTAGGACATAGGGTGCCACCCTATAGGATATATCCTATACTCAGAAACAGTACTATACAAAGTTCTATGGATGTAAGGCATTACATCCAGAAAAAAGTACTGTTTCCGAGAGATTAAAAATTTACATAACCTTAGCTTAACATAAGATAAACGCGAGCGAACTCGCGGGCAAAGTTTGTAATAAGTATCATGATCATTAAAAATGTGCTAAATTGTTTGCATATTTACCCTTGTTTAATCGACTCTGTGTTCTTTTAAGATTCGGAAATATTTTTCTAATAAATAGTCATTTTAACGTAAGTACGACTACGCATTACCGACATGTACCTAGTCCACTTCTAACAAAATTAAGAAATAAGAAAAATATTACTAGCAATTTGGTAAAGGCCAAATAGCAATTTATTTTTTTAATTAATTTCACAGCAATATTGATTACGGAAATCTAAGGTCGCTAGCTCTACTCACACATGTCCGTAATATTACAGCCTGCCAGGTATTACTAACAGCGACACATAAAAAGTATTCATGGTCATAGAGGTAAAAAACACTTTAAATTAGATTAATATTTTAATGTCTATTATTATCTACTTGTTAAATTACTTTAATATATATGATATATAAAAACTAAACCCATAACTCATTGTCACCACACACGTGGTTTGATAACACGCATCACAAACATTACTAAAAAAATATTAATAGACTATATCTATATCCTCTTAATCTAGAATCGAGATTAAATTGAAAAGAAAAATAAAATTGTATAGTAAAGAGATGGGTGTAAAAACCCAGGATTCAACCTCTTCGTCTTAAATGTAAAAGTAATGAAAATAAATGATCCCTATATCTCGGGGGTCTTTTGACCCTCAGGGTCCATATTCCAACTCGACTGAGATATAACCCCAAGGTGTCTGCACACCAAGTTACAAGTCAATATTTTTCCATTTAAAATATGTGATCCCTATATCTCGGGGGTCTTTTGACCCACAGGCCCATATTCAAACTCGACCGAGGTTTGACCCCAAGGTGTCTGCACACCAAGTTACAAGTCAATCGGTCCAGTGGTTTAAGAGTTATGCCTGTCACTAACAAACTGTCACTAACAGACACACACCCACATAGTGTTTTTTTATTAGTGGCTTCCATTTTGAGATTTGGTCTAATATTCTGGGGTAATTGCAGTATGAGAGAGCAAGTGTTTAAAGAAATGTGTGGTTTAAAAATTACAGACAGTTGTGTACCAATGTTTAGGTCTCTTAAATTATTTACATTTCCTGCATTGTTTATATACGAAATTGCGGTCTTTGTTAAAATTAACAAGAGTTTATATACAACTATAACAGAAACCAGAAAAGGCCCTGTTAGAGCTCGGTATAAAAACTTACTGCATGTTAACAATTATAATACTGCCTTGCTCAAAAAAAGTGTCTTTAACATGAGCACTATTATATATAACAAAATACCAGACTTTATAAAAACTGCTCCAATCCAGTTGTTTAAAACTAAATTGACATCACTACTACTCGAAAAATGTTATTATTCTATTAATGATTACTTAAATGACCATACAATATAGATTTTTTTAAATCCTATCTTTATAATGCGCAATTTCATTTTGATTTTTATAATTTTGTCCTACCTAATTATATTATTTTTGTAATCTTATAATTATAATGTTTGCATGCCTAATCTAAGGTAGAATGTACAAGGATCTTATAACCTCTTGTTAACATAATTATTTGTTTTTACCTACATTCTATCCAAATAAACTTATTATTATTAACCTCTTCGAAGGAGACTCAGAGGTTAATAAATAAAGTTCTCAAATAAATATTAATTTATGGCGGTTGTTATTTATTTCTATTTATACAATCACAACTTTTTGGAATAACCTTCTCGTACTGCCTTATCTTATATGCGTACTATTGATAACTCTTCCATCGTGTAGGCACGAGGCTACTAGGCTGCGGGGTACGTTGCTAAAGCTGCTGTGCGGGAATGCGGATTTGAAGAAATCAATCATCCACCACAGACCAGACCTGGCCCCTAGTGATTACTTTCTGTTCCCAAACCTTAAGAAAGATGTTCGAAGTAAACGTTTTTCCGACGATGAAGAGTTGAAGGCGGCAATTGATGAACATTTTTCAGACAAGGAAGAAAAATATTTCTTAGGGTTTATTGAAGTTACTTTCCCGCTCTAATTAAGTGTATTGAGGCGATGGGGGATTGACATTGAAAATAATTATTTTTCAGATATTTCTGCTTATTCTTTCATGCTTATACCGAGAATACATAGAACGCCCCTCATAATACAAAACGAGTTGTGCTCATACAAAGCATTCGCATTCACCTGAAGACCGGGTATCGAACCTTACATAGGAATTAAATGCTTAGTTGAGGTAATATGGGACTAATATTTAACCAGCGTAAATCTACATTGTAAAATATCAGTATACTGGAATTTGTCCGCAGCTTCTAGATTTTACCAATTTTTTATTTTTTATCAATGTGTATGCTGAATTTCACAATAATCGGTCGAGTTGTTAAGGCGTGAAAGCGTAACAAACAAACTTACATTTGCATTTATAATTTTACTTAGGATGTTCAATAGTTTAGTACAGGGGTTCCTAAACTCTTGATAACGGAACACTCACCAAATACCTTTAATTTTATGGAACCTCATATCAAATTATTACAGATCAAAGACACTGTAATTTAAATAAGAACAATAACTTTACTTCTCATCACTTACTTTGCGCTATTTCAAAATAATATTTGTACTTACCTCTGGTATTATGTAACAGCCAAAAATAAATAATTTTGCGGAGCCCTGGAGACTTTTCTACGGAACCCCTGGCACCCACTTTAGGAATCGCTGGTCTAGTACACTATTTAATAAGTAAAGGCTACCAACTAAACAAAACACGATGTTTTTACAAAACGAGCTCGGGTCTATGCATTATAAAAAATAAAATAAAAGCGACGTTAAAGGCACATATATATATAATTCAAATTATAGAATTGCTTGGCGCACATAAAGCTCAGGCCATAACTTTTAGGTCCCACGGAAGACCTCGTTCGGGATAAGGAACAGTTATTGCGGAAGCAGGTTAACGTTTGTAGAGAACGACTTCACAGACTGTTGAGTAACCAGTGCACTGAGGTAATGTAGCGGCTATAGACATGACACGCAAATACATATATGGATTATCTCACCATACCTGGTAAAAGTTTAGAAAATATGCTAATTAGTGACAAAAACTAATATAAAACTAAACCAAAATTAATTAGGGCTATTTAGCATTATTATGTTATACAAGCTTCCACCCGCAAATTCACTTATGTGGTCGCGCGGTATGTTATTAAAACAGTTTATATTGCAGAGTTAATGCAGCACTCATTAAGTAAAAAAAAATATTGAATCATTTTGGTACTTCTATAGAATAGATTGGAATATGTGCTGTTACTGAAAATTTCCTAACAGAAAAACCCTATAATACGTTACCCGACACGTGAAGCAAACCCTAGCCCTCATACCCAGCAATGACATATACTACCGCTCCACCACCACACTACTAAATTTAAAGTAAGTAGCATAAGTTTACGTGGCAGATTACTACTTGTACGGTAAAGTGACAACTCTTGAATCATGCAAGATGTTATTGAGTTTGCCTGTAAAGGAAATTCTTAGTAGTCGTACGAAATCTATACAAATGCGTCTCGTAAGCGGAAACAGCCTCAACTATTACGTGAAAACTAAAACGTACGTTAATTTAGCTGTACCTCTTCCTAAAGAGACATCATGTTATGAATTTACAAACTGATAGTATTTATTATTCCTTCCATCAACTGAACAAAGAATATTTTTTTTTAATATATGTAGATAAATGAGGCATTGGGAATTAACATGGATATGTATTAAGGTTGCAGACTACAAACGCCTTAAAACATAGGTTCATAACAATGTGCTTGATGGTAAAGTATTATTTTATGCTGTCCTAGATTTTGCCGCATTAATATAGATTTTTCAATAATTTTCTATCCCTTGGGGCACAGTATTTTCTTCTGAATAAAATTCTGTAAGTCCTTTTCTGTACCCCTGATAACGTTTATGCTAAAATTCATGACGATTTATCGAGTAGCTGAGACGTGAAAGCATGACAAACAAAGAAACTAACATTCGCATATATAATATTAATTAGAATTTGCCATATGCATGCATACTTTGAAAAGATACCTATTTTATTTTAAAACGAATACACTTTTGAAAGGCAACTAAAGGTTGCATGCAAATTGAAGGTTATAATCGTAGTACCTATTCTTTTTAGAAGGATACCACACCAATATATTTTAATAAATATAATATTACATCTGATATGTTAAAAGAACGATTTCATATATAGATGATCTTTTTGCGTCTTTTATACATTAACTAGCTGTGCCCTGCGGCAATATCTCCGATTGTAAAATACCCTGTCTTTCCTCAGAATGCAAGTAGACTTAAACCCAAATTTAGCAGGTCAAAGCTTGTTTAGTCCTTCCGTCAAACATAACAAACAGACAAATTAGTTCAACATTTATAATATTTATTTGGATAAATACTCAACTCTGACCATAATAAATATTACACCCAACCTTATGATATTGCATTTTCTCGGCTGTAGATTTTCGACTTTTGTATGTACGCAGCAAAATAACTCACAAACGAATAATCTATTTCATAACATAACATAGCATTGCAACACATGACGCATTCTTGCCCAAAATTTTATGATGCATGTAGGTTACACAGTACAAGTAACTGGTGAGGACTGCACACACTTGGTTGGCTTGCGTTGGTCGTTTAAAAGATGCATACAACCTGCGCCAGTTTTTTAACTTAAGCACATTTTTGGAAAGGATAGCCCAAAAAACGAGATAAGTTCAAACGTATCTCCTTATCAACAGCTGTTTAAGTGGTGCTTATTAAACCTAACCAAGTGGCCTATTACAAGCTATCGGTCAGACAGACTTCATTTTGTTACTTAAAATTGCTTAATAGAAACACTTAATAAAACTTTGCCTCATGACCGGCCATTGTCTTTTTTTTTATATTGACACGGTAAAGTGATTGTAACGGACCTGATGAAGAACCCAATTACAGTCCAGAGACAGTGACGACGAGGAGAAGATAGATGTCTTCTAGCCGTCTTCAGTGTCAAGCCGGTCTGACCAGATGCTTCTTCACACTACGTTTGAAGGACCCAATGTCATAGACGGGAGGGAACACATGTGCCGGAAGACCATTCCAAAGTTGTATGGTACGGCATAAGAAGGAATTGCTGAACCTTTTGGTGCGAGACGAGATTGTGCTAACCGTCCATCCGTGGTTACGAAGACCGGCACGTGTGGTTCTCAAAAGGAAGGGGGAAGGTGGGATGGGGTCAAATATCTCTTCGGAGCATTCGCCATGATACAGGCGATGGAATACGCTAAGGAACGCAATGTCTCTACGAAGTTGTAGCGGTTCGGTGTTCTTCGTAACCTCCTGGCTGTTGATTATACGTACGGCATGACGCTACAGTTTATCTAAGGCATCGAGCAAGTACTTAGCGGAACCATTCCAAAGGTGCAAACAGTACTCCATCCTGCTACGGACTTAGGCCTTGTACAGCAAATACAGGAGTAAAGAAAAGCTGCACCTTGTTTAGAATCCCGAGTTTGCGTGCAGTTGTGGTTATTACACTCTCGATGTAATCCCTAGAGTTAAGGTCGTGGCGGATGTCTATGCCTAAGATGTTAAGACTATCCTGCATTGGCAGCGTGGTGCCCCGAAGAGTGAGAAGTGCTTATATTAATTAAGTCACTAGATTATTGATGCAGAACAATTTAAATGAGTGCTTTTATTGTTTGAAAGAGGACTTATCACTCTGATTATTAGTTTATTAATAAAACGTACCTACTTGTAATGTAAAATAAAATGTTCAGACAAAGTTTATTGATTAATTTTTATATGGTAGACGCAAGAAACTCCTTGCATCTACCATATTAAAAGACAATTTTTTTTTTTTTGCTCGTCAATATGACCACACTCCACCTGATGGTAAGCAGTCGTGTGGTCTAAGAGCAGTGGCCTCCACATCGCCCACACAGTAGCCGAGGCGATGTTGAGGTCTCTACTTTGACGGCCTGAGAAGATGCTTTTTCACGCCCCGCTTAAAGAACCCAGGATTGAAGGAAGAAGGAAACACGTGCCTTGGCAGAGAATTCCATGCCTTGGTCGTTCGGCAGAGATATGAGGACCTAAACTTTTTGGTACGCGCTCTAATCGACTCTACCGTGTAAGGATGGCATCTGAGCCCAGCACGCGTTGTTCTGGATAGGAAAGGGGAGGGCGGGATAAGGTGGAATAACTCTTCAGAGCACTCCCCGTGGTATATTCTGTAGAAACATGCCAATGAGGCAATGTCCCTACGGAGTTGCAGAGGTTCCAGTGAACTCGTGACCTCTGGATCTCCGATGATACGGACAGCCCGCCGCTGTAACCGGTCGAGAGTGTCCAGCAAGTACTGCGCGGAGCCATCCCAAAGATGAGAACAGTACTCCACGCAAGGGCGCACTTGTGCCTTATACAATAGGCACGGTTGCCCAGGCCTGAAGAACCGCCTCACCCTGTTCAGAACTCCGAGTTTTCGCGAAGCTTGCTTAATGACGCTCTCGATATAGGTTTTCTGATTAAGGGAGCGGCAAAGATCCATACCTAAGATGGAGAGACTGTCACGTATCACCAGTGGAGTGTTCTTCAGAGAAGGGAAAGAACGGAGACTTTTTTGTTAAGAATGCGCATGCCTGGGTCTTCTTGGCGTTGAACTCGACCAAGTTCTTGGCACCCCATTCATAGATGCGGTCCAAGGTCTGGTCAAGTTCAACGACAAGATTCTGCCTTTTCCCCTCAACCTCAGCCTGTTTGGCCCCAGGATGTCCGAGATATCGCCCATGCACGGTACTGTGGTCCGCATAACAATGTATGTTGCCGAGATTCAACATATCATTGATATGCAGAAGAAAGAGCGTAGGGGATAAGACAGAACCCTGAGGCACTCCTTCATTGAACTGCATAAATTTGGAAGCGTGACTGTCGCAAAGGACCCAAATACGACGCTTCTGCAAGAAACTTGCAATCCAGGTGCACAGTTGCGGGGGCAAGCCATAGGCCGGAAGCTTGGAAAGAAGAGACCGGTGCCAGACTCTGTCGAAAGCTTTGGCTATGTCAAGGCTGATAGCCAAAGACTCGCCGTGCTTGTCCATAGCTTCACCCCAGAGGTGCGAGACGAACGCTAGGAGATCACCCGTTGACCGTTTAGCCCGAAAGCCGTATTGGCGATCATTGATCAACGATTGATCCTCCAGGTAGCGGACAATTTGGGTGTTTATAATCCGCTCGAACACCTTGGAGAGCACCGAGGTGATAGCTATGGGACGATAGTTGCTTGGCTCGGAACGCTCCCCCTTTTTGGGAATCGGTTGAACGTTCGCCTCCTTCCAAGCCTCAGGCACAATGCCTGCGGCGTAAGACGTCCGGTATAGGCGCGTAAGCGTGGGAGACAACTCCGCTGCACATTTTTTTAAGAACCACAGCTGGGATGCCGTCAGGTCCACTGGCTTTCCGAACATCGAGAGACTGCAGTATCGCACGAACGGTTCGTTGCCTGATACATATATCAGGCATGGTGTAGCCGCAGTTGGCAATGTTAGGCGGCTGCGAACCGCAGTCATCGATTCGGGAGTTGGCCGCAAAGAGATTTGCAAGCAGATCTGCTTTCTCCTGCGGCCGATGAGCCAGTGATCTATTCGGATACCTCAGAGGGGGCAGCAAGGTCTGGCAGAAGTTGGACTGCACGGCTTTGGCCAGGCGCCAATAGCTACGACTGCCCGTAGGATGCGCCATTAGTTCCTGGCCGAACCGTGCGACGCGCTGGGCATCCGCTCTTAAGTATGCCCTCTTGCAGACCTTTGTGGCTTGGTTGAACGCTGCCTTCATTCAGGTGATCCACGTTAGGGTCGTGGAGAGTGCGAGCCCTGGTCCAAGCGCGGTACGCTGTCTGTTTACGTTCAACAGCATCAGCGTATTCACGACCGAACCAGGGCCTTTTCCTGTCGCCGCTCGTGACATCACTGTATGGAATATAATATTCCATACCCAGGATGATTTCACCAGCGACAGCAGTAGCGCTCTCTGATGGATCCCTGTTCTCAAAGCAGCGTTGAGCCCAAGGGATGGATGCGAAGTACTCCCGCATTCCATCCCAGTCTGCCGACGAGTAGTACCACAGTCGTCGTCTTGCCTCCTCGGGTCGTGGGGGCGTAACAACAACAGCTGTGGCACAAACCAGACAGTGGTCTGAGGTGCCCAGAGGAGCACGAATCGACATACTGTACCGGTTCGGGTTACTCGTCAGCAGCAGATCGAGCAGAGAGGGCGCCTGACCTGCAATGTCTGGTATCCGGGTGGGCTGGAGTACCAGTTGAGACAGGTCATGCGTGAGAGCGAACGCATGGGCAGTTTGTCCCGCGAGGTCTGTTTTGGGAAAACCCAACCAGGTCTCATGGTGGGCATTGAAATCTCCCAAGAACACCAACTCAGCGTTCGGAAACCGCTCCTGCGCGTCGTCTGCCGCCTGACTCAGGTAATTGAAGAGTCGAGTTGTCTCAGCGTCTCCTGAATGGGATCGGCAGAGGCACATGTAGATTCGGCTGAAAGAGCCATGATCTACGTGTACCCAAAGGACAGAGAAGGAAGGGTCCTCTAGGCATTGTAGACGGCGACAGCAAATATCCGCCCTAACAAACAAGCATACCCCGGCTTTCGCGAGGAAACACTCCTCTAGCACGTAGCCGGGATATTGCAGGTAGTTCGTGTCTGCAGGACGGCGTATTTGTGTCTCCGTTAGAAAAAGCATTGCCGGCCGAGCCGTCTCCAGGTGGTGATGGACGGCATTAAGGTTAGCGTGGAGTCCTCTGATGTTAATAAACTCCACGACACAGGAAGCAGCAGTGGGGTTACGGCGATTGGCTGCTGTTGAACGACAATGCTTTGTTCGTACTGCCATAGAGTGAACGGAAGGGGAAACGTGAAAAAAAAGAGGCGGCTATTCTCGCAGCAAAGTGGGGCAAGGCGCAGAGCAAGTTTTGTCATATAACTGTATGGTATGGCGAAAGCCGATCCGACGGACGGAAGGACCCCCGTACCCTCCCGAAAGTGGTCGCCGGGACCCACCCTCCGGTCACCATCCGGCACGACGAGCCACCTCGAGATTATGCGCGGCATGATAAGGCAGCCAACCTAGTTGGTTAGACTCGGTTGGGCCTCTGGACTATACCGCGGGCGGCCAGCAGAGCACCGTTTCTACGGCTCTCCCTG
The DNA here is from genome assembly GCA_963564715.1 of Catocala sponsa. Lineage (NCBI taxonomy): Eukaryota > Metazoa > Arthropoda > Insecta > Lepidoptera > Erebidae > Catocala > Catocala sponsa. The sequence continues at coordinate 14,250,267 of OY751334.1, read as the reverse complement.
GCCGCCGGGTCGACTCGCGCCACCCACACAATGACTCTACGGATACTCTGCAGGTCCCTCATAAGCTGCGAGAATCGTCACCTCATGCTTAGGCCTCCGGCGCTCTCATTCACCGAACGAAACACAGCAGTGAAACACTGTTGTTTCACGTCGATTTTCTGTGAGAGGGTAGTACTTCCCCGGTCGAGCCGGCCCATTCCTGCTGTAACCAGCTTGGCTCTACTACCTTGAAAATAATAAGAAATTTAGGGTCTAGTATTCTACCTCCCTAAGACATCTGTTCTAGGGAGGTAGAACACAAGACCCTAGTTTTCTCTTTTAGAACGGTAGCTTATAAGTTCCGCCTGATGGTAAACCACAGCCTATAAAATTAAAACTTGGTCATTGCTCACGAAAATACCGTTGACTTACATAAGATTCTACCTAAACAACGAAGCGAAAGCGCTTACCATTAAAGAAAACGCGAGCTCGTACGCCAATTTTTATGAAAAAAATGGCATAGGTCATAGTCATTGTTAACAGCTTACACAATCAGTGTACGCACCTCAACCAATAAAATACTAGACTATTTTACTGGTGATGATAATTATTAGGCAGACCGGTGAAAGGTCATTGCAAATGTCTTGAGATAGAACACAAGATACGAAAGTGGCTTTATGAAATTTAATCTCACAAACTTATAGGGTGATAGAAAACATTGCGATGAAACGTACTAAGAGCGTTCCATATTAATCTCGATTATATTTGCAGTCTACCAACTCACTCTTACCCAGTGTACTGTACTTTGGCCTATTTAATTACGAGAGGACACCCGTATACAGCAATGAGTGAGATACTTTATAAACAAACTCGATATGTAATTATTTAAAATACGGTCGAGCATTTAATGAATATTGAAAAAAATACCCTTATTTCTCAAGTATTTAAATTGTGTTCGTAGTGTTGTAGGTGATTAATAAAGATTCTATTCTTTTTTCAAAATGAGTGAGGAAATCGACAACCTATGTTTTGAAAATACTACTGATACGGCTGAAACCTCGTTTAGAGAAAATGAGACCGAACCGGTCCATCCATGCTTATATCCATGATTATAGAATTTATTAATTATTTGACATAGTGTAAAACGTACAGAGATCAGTAACAATACGTACTATTTATTAATCGCGCCGGAAGCTGACAAGCGGAAGGCGCCAAGCTAATAAATATAATTAAGTATAAAGAAATATGAAATAATTATTTAGATACTTAATTATAAAATTATTAATTAAATTATAAAACGATAATAGGTTTTAATGTACATATAGTGGTTAATATGTACCGGAACTAGCAGTATATGTGAGGCCGGAAGTGTTACTTGATAACACTTAAAAAAATTTTAGTAAGCTATATTTTGCTGCGCAATTAGTATTTTTGGTGGAACAAAGACAAAAAATTGAGGAACAGTTAAATACTACCCAAGCTATACCTAATAACTTATTTTATTACATGAAATCCTTATGCCAAAAGAACTTAGTTAAACATAACTAAATTAGTATTTATTTGATTAGGTATGGTATTCTTGACTTGAAAACTAAACATAATCTTATTTCTAATAAAGAAGTAGTACATTGTGATAATTGACTGCTTAATTAACACAGGTCACAAGAAAGTGGCAATCATTATAAAATTTACTCTATATTCAAAACGTAATTTATTTTGATTACATGGGGTTTAGATTGCATCTGTCAATATGGTAATAACGTCGTTATTACTTTTAAGGATAAATAAATATAAAGTGTTAAGCGTGAGTTGGCCTTGAGCAATAGAAACTTCGTACATTTTTATCTGTACTAAGAAACTGTATCAAAATACCTACGATAACATAGTGGGAGATTATTGGTCTGCCACGCAGAGCTTTCGAATTTGACCTCAAGGCTCTTACGTTTCTGTTATTGAAAAGTTACCTACTTTACGCATACTTTAAGGATGATCGCGTCGTGAGGAAACCTGCATGTCTTTGATTTCTCTATAACTTTTTTGAAGATATGTAGTCTACCAACCCGTAGTGCACCAGCGTGGTGGACTATGGTCTCACACTGAGAAGAAACAGCACTAGTCATAGAAGATGGCTATTTTGTTCAGGCTGTATATATTTTGTAATGAAAATGGTATATGGCAATAGCGCTTAGATCTTAAAGTCTAAAAGTGTAAATATGAAAAAAATTGATTTCAAAATCAATTTTCAACCGCTGTAAAGGTATTAATAACTATCCTTGAGATATCGAGTTGAATTCCCGTGTCAGTTAAAGTTTTATTTGATTTTTCTGTCAACGTATTATAATTGTCAGTACAGGAACATGGAGACTACGTTTATTCATTGTTTAACCTACAACATACCTAGCGCAATGTGCAATCTTTATCTATGTTTTCGGGTATATGCTGTTGGCATGAGTCTACACTTTCCGTAGCAATTTCATAGACGTTCATGATCGCTGGGGCAAACGGCTAAAAGTGCTAGTCAAGGGTCGGTGTTTTTAGTTCATGTAATTCTTATTATCATTTAAAAATAAAAAAATAAAATAAAAGCTACGACTTTTGTAAATAGTAACCAATCTATAAATGAATGATATAGAATAATGATATGAATTATTTATAACTCATTGTTTCAAGCACACCATCATGATGTTGAAAGTAGCATCACCTAAATAAATAAAGCCAGCCTACCAATGTTCACATTTAATGTGCCTTTGTAAAATCTGCATAGAAGTTTGATTTTTGGCGACATGCGTTGCAAAAAGTTGCTTTCCCAATTATATTATTCGACTAAGAACCAATGTAATAGAACTAAATGTGAGAACCATTAACTCTTACGGCAGATATTTTTTGTTAACATGCACACATATACCTAGTTACGCCTGTGTAATCCCAAAAGGAAAGGCAGACACTGCCCTCCCTTTTTTTACCATTTTGTTCATCATTATGTACACACACATTTTACCAGGCTCTCCTCAAAAGCAAACAAGCGTATTGTCGTCTACCGAGCGTATTTCCAGACTTTGCTGAGTACAGAATAATACTCTGATATTATTATTATTGGGCAGACCCAACCCAAGCATCGAACTTGGGTCCTCACGGCCACAAAAACAAGCGCAAATTTATGTTACGGAATCAGCGTGGCAGTAGTTTTATTTATTTACTGATATGATTGAAATCCAGTTACTAACTTAAGTAGAATTATCCAATTTTAAGGTATACAATTACATGGTAACCAGTTATTATGTAATTTCAAGGGCACAGAGTGCAAAAGTACAAATTCGTTTTAAATCGGCCTCGTGTTACTATGAACAACTATTACGAAATAATATCAACTCCATTCTTTATATACAAAATCCTTGTATAGGACTGAAACGTAAAAGAAAGCAAGGTAACTACAGTCCAAGGTTAAGGTAATTGGTAAGAAAACAAGTAATATAAAGTTCCAAATTCATATAAACCTCATTTAAACTAATTGTAGCTGCATTTCGCCGGTAAGTATGAGTTCCGGAGACGTACATACGAGTAAATATCGATTTCTCCCTTGGATCCCATTTTTAATTACTTTTCGGTAACATGCGTATGATAGCCTGATAGTATGCGATTATTATAGTCTATGATCGTTTGTATAGTTAGGTTATCCAAACTCTAAAATACAAACAAGTTCAGGAATTTGAAGAAGAAGAATCTGAAGAATTTCTAGTAGGCGTAATTATCAAATGACAGGAAAAGGATACACGATACAAGTTGTGTCGTTACCGCTATTTAAATGTAGCTCTCCGAGGGAGATAGCAAGATATCCTCAGTACGCCCTCACTTTTTGTTATATACAAGTTTAAAATAACTAGCGGTCGACTAGTGTTCGAAATTCGACCAAAGTTTGCCTGTAAGACATTGCTGATATATTATATCATTATATATATTGATATATGTAACCATAATTACGCGCTTCGACTGCGTGTGTCTAATGCATGGTTGTGTACATGTAGTGTTTTTTCATTAATTTAAGTTATTTATAATGCATATTTTATATAAATATTAGGATTCGCTCCTCCTTCTCCATATAAACTTAACTGTGCTAAATTCCATACTCCTCCGCGCGCAATTTTCGTAAAAAGGGGTACAAAGTTTTTGCTTCACGTATTAATATGTATATAGATAATTATTTCTTTATTTTGCAACCAATTTGTAAACTGTTTTCACAAAAAGAATTCATTCGATAACTATTTGTTCTTGTGTATATTATTAAACTCAGCTGTAGGAAGATGTTTAGATTCAAGAAAATTTCACTTATGAAAATATGTTTTTTTTTATTTTCTTTCTTGCTCGTCAAAATGACCACACTCCTCCTGATGGTAAGCAGTCGTGCGGTCTAAGAGCAGTGGCCTCCACACCGCCCTCATAGCAGCCGAGGCGATGTTGAGGTATCTACTTTGACGGCCTGAGAAGGTGCTTTTTCACGCCCCGCTTGAAGGACCCAGGATTGAAGGAAGAAGGAAACACGTGCCTTGGCAGAGAATTCCATGCCTTGGTCGTTCGGCAGAGGTATGAGGACCCAAACTTGTTGGTACGCGCTCTAGTCGACTCTACTGTGTAAGGATGGCATCTGAGCCCAGCACGCGTTGTTCTGGATAGGAAAGGGGAGGGCGAGATAAGGTGGAATAACTCTTCAGAGCACTCCCCGTGGTATATTCTGTAGAATCATGCCAATGAGGCAATGTCCCTGCGGAGTTGCAGAGGTTCCAGTGAACTCGTGACCTCTGGATCTCCGATGATACGGACAGCCCGCTGCTGTAACCTGTCGAGAGCGTCCAGCAAGTACTGCGCGGAGCCATCCCAAAGATGAGAACAGTACTCCACGCAAGGGCGCACTTGTGCCTTATACAATAGGCACAGCTGCCCAGGCGCGAAGAACCGCCTCACCCTGTTCAGAACTCCGAGTTTTCAAAAGAACTCCGAGTTTTCTTAAACTATCTCTTACTGATTACGATTATGATATCAATACTGTTATTAATTAATTTTACTGTGTATCTATAAACCCAATTCCTTCATTTTAGGTTTATGCAGTTGTAATATAATACGTGAATGTTTGGCGACCTAAACCCTACAGAGAAACAATTTAGCCTGGAATAAATATAATACATTACAAGTTTTTAAATTAATAAGATTTATTGAATTTGACGTTAAATCAGCCTTGATGGTGAGGTAGACCTTAAGATTATCCCCACACAAACTTGGCCTAACTGCCGCTTAAATCTGGAGTATACATACATACATACATAGATTCACGCCTGTTTCCCAGAGGGGTAGGCAGAGACTACGGATTTCCATTTGCTACGATCCTGACACACAGAGAAGTGTGTCAGGATCGTAGCAAATGGAAATCCGTAGTCTCTGAAAGTGAAGCCAGAGGTCTTCATTCACTTTCATCACATTCCTCATACACTCCCGTCGGTTCAAGGAGCTCTTAACCTGGCCTTTGTCCAGAACGCCTCCGATCTGATCGAGAAACGTTCGCCTAGGTTTATAAAAGAAGATATACATACATACATACATAGATTCACGCCTGTTTCCCAGAGGGGTAGGCAGAGACTACGTATTTCCATTTGCTACGATCCTGACACACTTCTCTGGCTTCATTCACTTTCATCACATTCCTCATACACGCCCGTCGGTTCAAGGAGCTCTTAACCTGGCCTTTGTCCAGAACGCCTCCGATCTGGTCGAGAAACGTTCGCCTAGGTTTTCCTCTTGCGACTGTTCCATTCACACTAGCCTTATAAACTTTCTTAGTCAGTCTTTCCTCGTCCATTCTTTCTACATGTCCAAACCAGCTTAACATACCCTTTTCTATTCTTGTAACTATATCCACTTTCATGCCGCATCTCTCTCTAATCACACTATTTCTTATTCTATCTTTCAGAGTCACACCACATATGCTTCTCAACGCTCTCATTTCTACAGCATTTATTCTGCTCTCATGCTTCTTTTGCCATACCCAACTTTCACTTCCATACATAAGTGTGGGCACTAATAGTCCTCTATGAACAGCCAAACGTGCCTTTTCGGATACATTTCGACTGTTCATAAAAGCGCGTAGGGCTCCATTCACTTTGTTGCCAGCAATCGTTCTCCTTTCAATATCTCCGTCATGTTTACCATCCCTTGTAAACAAAGTACCCAAATATACAAACTCTTTCACTTGCTCCACTTTTTCTCCATCAATCATAATATTACACATCGTCACGCACTCTTCCTTTTCAAATACCATTACTTTCGTCTTGCTTACATTTATTTTCATTCCTTTACTCTCAAAAGCACCATGCATAATAGTTACCATCGCCTGCAACTCTTCCGCCGATGACGCAAGTAATACTTGGTCATCGGCATAAAGAAGACATTTGACAAGTAACTCATTCATTCTTAATCCCCATTCACAATGTCGGCCTCGATGGCGTAGTGGTTAGTGTAACCGACTGCCACGCCTGAGATCGCGGGTTCGATTCCCGCACAAGTCAAACATTTGTGTGCATGAACATGGATGTTTGTCTTGGTCTGGGTGTTTCTATGTATAATATGTATGTATTTACAAAAAAAAAAGTATATATGTATGTTTATCCATTGTCTAGTACCCATAGTACAAGCTCTGCTTAGTTTGGACTAGATGGTGTTATGTGTATGTGATAGAATATTAAAAAAAAAAAACAATCTTTTAAATCTTTCAAACAATTGTCCATGTATAGGTTAAACAGCCAAGGTGACGCTACACATCCTTGTCTAACACCTTTATCGATGCTAAACCACTCTGTGTAGGTCCCATTTATCCTAACACAAGCTCGGAATCATCATAAAGAGATTTCAGAGCTCGCGTGAGGTTGCTATTCACTCCATACATGGACAATGCCGACCAAAATTAATTCCTCACCACTTTATCATAAGCCTTTTCCAGATCCACGAATGCGCAATAGACCTTTTGACCTTTGGCCAAAACTTTTTCGGCTATGCTCCGCAAGGAAAAGACCTGATCCGTACATCCCATACCCTTTCGAAATCCCGTTTGTGCATCCCATATTTTCTTGTCGGTTACTTTCACAATCCTTTCAATTAACACTTTTGCATACAATTTACCGACGGCGCTGAGCAAGCTAATGCCTCTATAGCTTTTGCACTCTTGCTGTGAGCCTTTTCCCTTGTATAAAGGTACTATGACGGCCTTGCACCAATCACTTGGTACACGGCCGGTATTCCAGCACAAGTTAAAAAGGCGGCACAACTGAGTTGCTATAAGACCCTGTCCAGCTGTCTGCATTTCGACTGTAATCCTATCATACCCACCAGCCTTTCCTGATTTCATCCTTTTCAATGCTTTCATTATTTCATCCATACTAATAGGGCTTTCATCACTACTATCATTATCATTCATTTCGAAACTTTGCCCTTGCCATTCCTCTCTTTCATATAAACTTTCAAAATATTCCTTCCATTTCTTCAGTACGCTCTTTTCTTCATTCAGTAAACTTCCATTCTTATCTCTGATTGATTTCAGCTTTGTGGTTACGGTTTTACCTCAAACCGAGCGAATGGATTTCCAGAAGAACTTCGCGTTGGTCCGGAAATCTTCAGATAATCTTCTATCAAACTCGTCTTTCAATTCCTCTTTTTTCCTTTTAATTACATCTTTCACTACCTTATTCATTCTTATAAACTTATTCCTAGCTTCATTCACATCCTCATTCGTTGCTTCTTGCATTCTTTCATTGGCTCTGACAGATAGCCAGTCCAACCATGCCTGCTTCTTCTCACGTACTACCCCTTGCACATCTTTATACCACCACGCATTCTTCGATTTTATAACTTTCCTCTTCTTGCTTACACCGCATACTTCTGACGCTACAACAACCACTTCATGCTTAAACGACTGCCATAATTCTTCTATATCATCAGTGTCACAAAATCTTTCAAATCTTTTCCTCAATTGATTTTTATACTCGTCTTTCAATACTTCATCTTGCAAATTTTCTACTTTTATTCGTTCTTGGACACTTGTTCGGGTAGGTGTACGGTGTCGCCATCCTTGGAAGAGGCCACGTATCCGGCTCATAATCAAAAAATGGTCGGTATGGACACCAATACCTCTATATACCCGAGTATCTAGGACATTCTTTCTCAATCTTTCATCCACTACAACAAAGTCAATCATACTACTTCTTACATTCTTTGCTTCTCTTGTATACTGGTGGATTCTTTTGTGGGCAAACATAGTGTTTGTCACACAGAGATTCCACTCCAAACATAGCTCAAGCAACCTTTTTCCATTCTCATTCACGCTTTCGTCCCCATACTTGCCTAAAACCCTTTCGTATCCTTCACGCTTTACTCCCACCCAACCATTAAAATCCCCTAACATTATCAACCTCTCGTGTTCCTTGCATTTCCTCAAGACATCTCTTAAACACTCCCAAAAATCTTCTCCTTCTTCCCGTGCACTCTGAGACATACCCGTTGCTATGTTTACGGGTGCATAGACCCCTACCATAAACACACGAGTAATCCCTACTCTCATTCTCATCCATAGTAACCTAGCATTCACATATTCGAATTCTTTTACACACTCATTCATTCTAGCAGACAGAATAACACCAACTCCCTGACAGGCTCTGGTATTGCTAGGCACGCCGGACCAATACGCCGTGTAGGGTCCATGCCTAGTGGTGTTACAACCTTTCCTTTTCGTCTCATTCACGCACAGAACATCAATCTTTCTCTCATTCATCATCTGACATACTTCATTCAATTTTCCATCCATCCCTCCTCCAACATTTAATGTAGCAAAACGGCTTTCAGTAGGCCACTTTTCGCCCTCGCGAGAAACGAGACGTGACGGGTGGCGGACCACGTCGCCGCCATGCGGATTATTAATAAAATCAAAGTCCATATGCGTTCCCACGATTGTTAGGGAAAATACTGTCCACCTCCGCAGAGCCCTTTACAGAGGTAAGGTGGATCCATCCTGTGCCCTGTGACCACCAACACAGGCACCCTCCGTTCACGACCAGCTTTCCCTCTGGCCACGAATCCATCAGCACGGGTCGGTTAACACCTTGGATCGGGGTTTAGTCTCGGGTCTGCTCCCTGAAAATTGGTTTGACTTCGGAGTTTTCCTTCTCCTAGACAGGTTGTAAACCAATGCTAACGAGGCCCATCTCCCCGGGTGTGATTTCGGAGTTTTCCTTCTCCTAGACAGGTTGCAAACCAATGCTAACGAGGCCCATCTCCCCGGAGAGAAAGAAGATATAGAGATGATAAAAGAAGATATCATAACAAAAAAGCTTTGCCCAATTGCTTATTTATGTACTGTGATGCGGTGTATATAATATAGGCGCTGTATCTAACCTATCCCACTGCTGGGCGCGTGAGATCTTAATGTGAACAAACTAACGCCATAGTCACACTGACCGGTGCGTGTTAGCAAACTTCAAATATCTACGAGAACATTATGAAGAACTCTCGGACATGCAGGATGCGTCACAATATTTTTCTTCACCATTAAAGCTAGCGATAATTAACTATTCTGTACGCACATAACTTACAAAAGTCAGAGTTGCGTACCTCGGGATAGCACTCGAGACCTTTGCGCGGCAGTCTGTCGGTCCCCTGGTAGGATTATTTAATTTATTTAATTTCTTGGGATACGCTCGGATTTCGTGGCCCTAACATAGTGCTGTTTTCATTGTGTCTAGCTTTCAGTTAATTAATGAGTTAAAATAAGTAATTTGAACGAGATTTCATAGTTGTAATTCTTGATACGCAACCCTAAACATATTATTGCAGCGACATGAGACTGATCGCTTTATTAATAAGTATTATACATATACAAGATGAATGACGGCCGATTCTGTAATTGATAATTTATTACCTATCAGTTTTTAAAATAGCTTCTTTAATTGAATAAAATCTCGTCAGAGTTATTGACAGTGCACACTTTAAGACAATATATAAAGTTCGTGTTGTGTACCGCAACGGATTGTTGCTTCAGCTTTGACTACGGAGACACATCGTCGACATGGCTTTGGATACGAACGGTATGTAGCTTCACTTACCTACACCTAAAGAAAATTGTGTAAGGCTCCATTCTTATATTTAAGAAACGAATTGTTTTACCTACGGACAATATGTCAAAATTTAACTGTCGGTAGATAAAACGACTCGTTTTATGAATATAGGAACCGAGCATTAGATAAATATTAATATAGGTACTAGTTACGCTACGGAAGGGTCTTTGCATATCTCATTCTGAGAATGTACTACATTCACGATCAAACGCATACGTAGTCGACACATATTTGCGCACCATGCAACTAGGTAAGGACCCTTATAAAGTCATGGTGGATATTCTATCACTACATATTATAAAACAAAGTCCCCGCCGCGCCGCGTCTATCTGTCTGTTCACGACAAACTCAAAAACTACTTAACGGATTTTTATGCAGTTTTCACCAATAGAATAAGTGATTCGTGACTTCATGAGTAAGGCTTAGGTGTATAATTTGTTAAGGTTTTGTACTATCCGTGCGAAGCCGGGCAGATCGCTAGTTTATAATAAAAACTAGGTCATATAGATATTTACCTAGCTATTCTACCTAACTATTACACTATATTCGAAAAAATCACATAAAATTAGGTTACCGTGTTGCTATTAATTAAGTGTACGGGACAATTAAAAAATCAAATGGAATAATTTTGTAGTATACATGTATAATGGTTTTTAAATTTAGTATGTGGTACTAAAAGCTTTGTGCCTTTGCCAAGCGTTGCAACAATTAATAATAGACTGTAATTTTTACAACACCTATTTTACTTAAATTATCTATTATTATTATTATATCTATTAATCTTATTATATTTATATGCAGGTTATGTTGAAAGTATTATAATAATCGATCTAATAATAAAAAAGTGGAAATGCATCTGTAAGTAGAGAATCGCCTTGAATATTTCTTTAACTGATCTTTATTTTAAATATTGAATATTGATTCTATGTTTAGGTATTCTACAATCGAATAATAGCTAGTGATAGATAATTGATTAATCCCGTTCATATAATGATGTTTTAATATTTGTAATATTTGTGTGTGTATGCCTCAAAGTGTTTGTAATAGGCAGGCGAATATACATCGATTCGGACCCCTAACTAGTCGGTCAAAAACAACAAAACCGATATATGCGTGCCCTACACCGGGGTCATGTTAAATCTGCATTCAAACAAGGGGGAGACTTTATGTAGATGGGGTTGTAAGTAGAATCCTATATAAGCACCTACTCACTCGCAATCAATGTTCTATTTGTCCGTGTAGCAAATATCATTTGGTAAATTTTCTATTAAATTCTAACTTTTAAATTCAGCACGTGGCTTCATATTTAAACATACTGCACAGCAAGTGTAATTTTCTCTTAATGAAATATTTTTGAGAGAGATCACCCCCAGCATATAGACAATTAAATTTAACTCTTTATGTTACTGTTATTATTGGGCATCTTTATAGGTTAAATATATATTTTTTACATATTATATGCCGAAAGAAAGCACTAACACGCAACTAATATGCCTATAGTATACATATACGTATATTTAAAGTGCTATGGCCACCTTTCACACAAACTCTGGCCCAATGTGAATATGCCAATAAAATACACAAAATCATAGCTCACTATCGCACCAATTGAATGCTTGTATCATAGGTTAAAAAGACCTGGATTAAAAAAAATCCCTTGCTGTAGATGAATCAACCTTTGTGTCAGAGTGAATATCGTATGCGTGTTTTAATCCACAATAAACACAGCGAAACGAAGCACTAGAAACTGAGATATTGCGAGAAGCAGATTCAAAATCCATGTTTCGTCGGAATATTCACGTCGTCGTCATTCGGTCGTCGGTTGTGAGAATCGTAATCAGTATCCGCCAAGTTCGTCATTTGAATCGGGTGCGGGATTTATAAGTGAGGCTTATCGTTAGAAAAAATATATCAAAAGAAAACCAAACCATATCAACATAATGACACACGCGTCGGTAGGGTAATGACAGAAACATAAAATAACTGTCAAAACAAATTGAAACGAAAGGTATTGCTTAAGTAGATATGTTTACTGACAAAACATTTTTGTATGTAAGTAAAATCAATTTAATTAGTTCTAACGTTGATATTATATTTTAAGGGGTAGAATTAAATCATTAACATTTTGGTTGTTCACGCAATGAAGATCCTTATCAAATAAGATAGTTATTTGTTTCTGTGCTGTGCCCGCGGTATCATATTCGTTATGATAGTGTCTCTGTGGCTCAAAGCATAATGTTATTTAGCTTTAAACCTTTCTCAAGAAACAGGCTATGTAATGCAATGCTCTGCTGAATTATCATAATTCTTATAATATTTACAAGATATATCTACGTGAAACTTATAAAGCATTTACGCACGACTTCACCCGAAATTATATTTACGTGGATAAAGCAATATTTTATAAAGCATTATTTAGATTTTAAGATAGTAAGTATTTTTCAACTGAAAACTGCATCAAAACGCATGCATTCGTTTTTACGACTTAAATAAAAATAAATCATTTTTTTTAATATAATGTTACCATTTTTAGAACAGTTCGCATGTTTACATTTCAGTCGAATATTATAATTTGGAAAACTGAACACATTCATTTTCAAAGCCGGTTCTTATGGAAACAATATATGGCTTGCAGAGCTGTGTTTTGTGTGATCCTAAACTTTGTATCCATTGCTATCAGGCACTCTACGACACATATACAATTATACTTATGTGTATGTTCCTAGTTTGTTGTCCAAAGAGTTAATTAATAATTAAACAATAATTAACATTTTATTACAGATTAACCAATACCATTGAAAATAAATTTATGCAAATTGAATAATTGTAAGCAATCTTTATTTTCTTACGTAGAATTAGCTCATACTTTTATTCGTGTTAACAAGACATTTGGTTTAGACAGAGACCTCAATACCAAAATTAATATATTAGCATTCCGAAAGCAAAAATAAAACTACACGAACTTGCTATCCTGAATACGAAGTGTACTCTTTTGGCTCTAATAAAAATATACATATTTTCGAGCAGCAAAGTGTATTGAGTGCAGTGAACACAAAAGAAAGACATCATATATGTTATAATAGTTTAGTCACAACACAAAGCAATATAAATGCGCCTAACAGACATTTGTCCTGAGAAGTCCCTTACAGTACACAGAGTAAACCAAAAATTTAAAAAATAATAATATATAAGTTGTACAAGTATCTCTTAAATAAGTATAAAATAAATTATATATATGAAATACTTATACTACATTTCCTCGCTGCATCGCCAATTAGTCGTATCCACATGTGGCGGCACTTATCACCCCTGTAACATTTACCTGTTCGGTCCGCACCAAGAAAATATAAAATTACAGCTTCACACACCTGATTTTCTTTTATAAATATTTATTGTCACGAGCTGTATCTATAAATGAGTAGTTTAGTTTCAAAGTCCTCTAAAATACTTTTCACCAAATAATGGTAAATATCAAAAAACCATTTAAAGACGTAATATAAATGTACTCTTTTAGCTGTGTTTGCAACAAACTGCTACTTTTGTGAGCTGATTTAATAGAATTTGAGTGGGTTTTGTTGAAAACTATCAGTGCTATGTGATAGAAGCAACGAAGGAGCTTCATATTCAATCGGAACATTATTTTTGTTCTGATATCGTTTTGGCGGGTTTTGAAACTACACTCCTCAAATATTCATGAAATACTAAGAGAGAATTCCTGAAGTCGAATGTGACACAAGTTATAGTTTTGCGTAGTTTATGAGCTCTAATAATATTTTTTTATCTTTTATATTATTATATTTTTATTAATTTATCAATTAATTGACGTGTCCCAGACTTGTTTAATTAGGGTTCCGTACCTCAAAAGGAAAAACGGAACCCTTATAGGATCACTTTGTTGTCCGTCCGTCTATATGTCTGTCAAGACCCTTTACCTCGGGAACGCGTGGAGGTATCGAGTTGAAATTAAAACGATATACTCAGGTCTACAGTCTCTTGAAGGTGTGAAAAAATCAAACTTCTAAATTAACGTAACAAAAAGATACGTTTAGGCCGCAAAAATCGTATATTTCGAAACTCTCAAAGGAATCAAAATGTATAGGGTATTTTCCGTTGCCCTAGCACTATGAAATTTGGCAAGTAATACTGTCTTATACTACAAGTATAGGGAAAAATCTGAAAACTATACATTTGTAATTAAATCATAAAAAACAGGGTCTTTATGCAAGAAACGACGGTGCAAATTTTGAATTGAGTTAACCGTGTCATGTGGGGTATCGTATGAAAGGGCTTCATTGGTACAAGCTTAACAGATTTTTAATTATTTTTAAGATGTAGAGTTTTCGATTTATGACGAAGAATAAAAAATACTATTTGTACAGAACTCTCGTTGGACGAGTCCGACTCGCACTTGTCCGGTTTTTATTTTTATGAAATTAAGATTTTTGAGTTTGACTAAGCCGCAACCGCACATGGTATGCTTCGCAAAGTAGACTTGCAAACTTTCAGTATCATTATATTTTATTAGACAAATTTAAGTGCAGGTTATTAAACAATTCGTATTATAATTAAAAATGCATTGAACACTGTATACCACGGTATACCAGTAGATTGTACCGTGAGTTCTTAAGTTGAAGCAAAGGAATACAATATTTTACTCACATATTAAAAATGTATTCATTTAACGGCTGCCATGTGATTATGTAACAAACATCCAATTATCTGCATAAAGTTTTCCATTTATAATATTAATAGAATAGTATTTATCATCCATATTTTTATTTCACTTTGACTTCAATTCATTAATTGATCTTATTTGAAAACCCAACTCCATTAAAAGTGTAGGTATGAATCGATAGGTCTTTTTTTCTCCTTAGTAATTACATACATACTTGTACATCCTAAGGTGGTTCGAAATATCAGGAATAAATAAATGCCAGTGACGGTAACTTCTCGATGGATCATCATCATCATCATCATCATCATCATTTCAGCCTATTGCAGTCCACTGCTGGACATAAGCCTCCCCCAGGGATGGATAATAAATGAATATTATAGAAAGTTATAAAACTGCACAAATCCGACACAGAATCGGTTTTTCCATTTAAAGTTCGGTTTACATAACTTCATTGCTTAGTCAAGGAAATAATATTGCATCTGAATTTCCTTGTTGCCGTTTCGTTTTCACATATTATTATGTAGTCCTCATCATACGTGTCGTGTTAAAGTGACACTCTATCTTATAGAGCTACTTATATATAACTATACTAGTAACTGTAACGATATTAAGTTCTATATTGCAAATGTTTATAGAAAATTTATAAGAATAATGTATTTAGAAGAGTCTTACCCAAAAACAAAGGTCATATAGATTTTTATCTCTCTATATATCAGTTGGATGCGGGTGGTCCAAAAACGGTCTGAGTGAAAAATCTTAGGGAAGGCCTATGTCTAGCAGTGGACGTCTTTCCGCTGAGATGATGATGATAATCATTATCTCAGCCGAAAGACTAGGTTCTAGGTTTATACCTAGAACCGGAGGTATGTAACATGGTGCGATCCACGTACATGAGGCTATCTAGACTAAATTAATAAAAATTGAATGCTGTTCGTTGGTAAGCGCATCATGTAACCAAGCTAGGCAAACATTTTCACAATTAATAAAATGCCATACACTTGATTAATTACGAATATTTTAAAATTTAGCCAGCAAGATTTCCTCCAAACTTTTTTCCATTAAATCATCACTAAGAAATAACAAATTTGGTATTTTAATTTTATTTTGTTTACACATTTCCAATAGTTTAACAATACTCCGCTCAACGATCACAAAAATAATTATAAAAATTTGGACATCTTTTTATCGTGTCGATGGCAATAGTTTTTAAATGGTTTTAGCCCAGTGCTCGGCAACACGAATTGCATTAGGCATTGCTTGGTATATTTCATCAAACGTGCACAATTCTGGGCTCGTGGGGCACGTCAGCAAATGACCCATTAATCCAATTTGGACTGAACACCGTCTTTCGGAATAGCTAGTTAACAATAAATAATTGAAATCGTTTCTATCTCTATAAATTATACATTATGCAGATATCTTAAACTGTAATATGAACTCACTGAAACGCGAGTACAATTCAAACAACTTACGTCATTAAGGTGTCGGTTTCAAATTTTGAAACTTTACAAATGTAATAAAAGGTTGCTAGCTTATCGCCTACCAGCTGGAAACTACTGACTTATTGTTTCCGTTGATGGGCTTTTATGACTTGGCACGTCGTACTGCGACCCTATACTAGCTGTATTATTCATTCTCTAACAAATCTTATATACAAAAGCTTTCCAATTATATCCGAATGTTTTGACAACACTATTTACGCACTTAAGCGCTCGATTCGTTTATGCGTATAAATAAGATGCGAACTCCGTTTTTCGCGTCTGCATTACTCAAGATGGGTGTTTGACGCTGAGCTTAATCGCAAAAACCAAAGCATAACAATTGCTGTATCCTAACTAATATTATAAATGCGAACGTGAGTTCGTTTGTATGTTTGTTACGCTTTCATGCCTTAACTTCTCGACCGATCATCATGAAATTTAGCATACACGTTGTCAGGGCAACAGAAAAGGACATAGGGTACCTTTCATCCAGGACAAAGATAATGTTACTAATCTAACCTAACCTACTTTTGCGCGAATGAAGCAGCTGGCAAAAGCTAGTATGTAATAAAAAATACGAGGCAATCGCAATGCGTTAAACGGATAGCATGACGCTAAAGAGCCGAGCGCTTTAACGTACTTAGCACTGCGTCTTAGTACACACCTATATTAGAATCTCATTCAAATGCAATTACGCTCATGACTATTATGAAAGGAACAGCCAAAGCCTGAAATACAGTGTAAATACAATGGTTTGTGGTCACACAAAAGGTAAAATTTACTTGAACACAAGATATTGTTCCCTTTTTGAATGTAGTCCCCGTAGAACAACAACGCTATTTGCAGCTGTCAATCAG
Source organism: Catocala sponsa (assembly GCA_963564715.1). Classification (NCBI taxonomy): domain Eukaryota; kingdom Metazoa; phylum Arthropoda; class Insecta; order Lepidoptera; family Erebidae; genus Catocala; species Catocala sponsa. The sequence goes on along the minus strand of OY751334.1, from coordinate 14,233,130 downwards.
GCTTCAGAACGGTTTTGGGCATTGACATGGCCAGAATTTGGGGTAGTGGAAATTGCAAACAATAATATCAACGTGAGAGAAAATGTCGCTGTTCCAGAAAGTTGGTTCACTAAATTAATAATTAAAAAAAGTAGTGACTGTTGAAATTTTTGAAATTTTCACAAAAGACTAATTAATTTCAATTTGAAATTTTATATGATACTAGCTGACCCGGCGAACGCTGTTCTATCACATATATTATTTCTTACCGGCATGAAATATACTTTATGACCTATTCTCATACCTACCAAATATACATAAAAATGTTCAAAAAAGTCGGTCGAGTCCGTTCGAAGGTGTGCGACCATAGAAGGTGTATACAGATTTGAAAATACTAAACTTATAACTGATAAAAAAATACTGGCCTCAAAAATACTTACAAAAAACAGTTAAACATTAATTTCATATTAAAAAATATATTTATACTATTATAAAACTCTAAAGAAGTTATGTGTGTTCATTAAAGTACTTACATCTTACATCTTATCTTATCTTATGTGGGGGCCAGTCAGTGCAGACCGGCGCCACTTCGACCCAGTGGGATCTTTTGAGTCGACACTCTCCCAATAACGACTGCCATATATGTTCATGGCAGCCGGGACCAACGGCTTAACGTGCTTTCCGAGGCACGGAGCAGGCGATAATTGTCAATCAATACGCACACAATTTCGAAAAGTCATATAACTTCCAAAAATCAGAGGTGCGCGACGTGGGTTCAAACCCGAGACCCTCTGCATTGCAGTCTGTTGGTCTCCCCACTGAGCTATCGCTGCTCTATATCTTACATAGTCTCACGCCTCTATTCCTGAGAGTCAGTAAAGGCAAGTTAAGTATAATAAATATCTTATACTTAAGATATAACACCTACATTTCGCAAGCTATGTATTAAGGCCCTACGTAATAGCGAGCGAGCCTATTGCTGTCTATCGGGCACAGCTCCCGACTTTCTGCTGCTACTGCTTGTTCTTTGACGAACTTTAACAAAATTTTGCCGGACTATACCCGAGGCCTATGTACATACTTGCCAACTGAAGGACTCACATGAAAGATATTAGGGATTTCTGAATCCAAAACTCAACTAGTTTCGGATTCAAAAATCCATTTCTTTGTCTGTTTGTTTGTGCAAGTGAAAATTACTTAACTGATTTTAAAACAATGTTGATCTGAGTTAAATTTGATCTAATTTCTTTTAGTAGGACAGGACTAGAGTTATGCTGCAAAATGTAGTCTTAGTTAATGACGTTAAGAATGAACCCTAAAACAAACATAATTATGACTATATATAGAAAGGCTGATCTAAAGTCGACTATTCATTTTTAAAGAATTACAGGATTTCTAAGAAACGACGACCAATGTGAATATTTAAGTAAATAATAACTTTATTATTAGTAGGTATAATATTTACATTCACTATAATATTTTCTGGCTTTTGATTTGCTTTAGTTTTACTAAGACTACAAGATACAAAGGTAGGTACCCTAATATATTATAATGTATTGCGCTTACTATCGAGAGGAAGTAAGTTCGATTTCTACCTATTACAGTACCGATAAGAAATCATTTCCTGCAACAAGCATTTAGCTTAACTAGAAGGTTACAAGAATACTATTACTTTGCAATCAAAATTACTTTATTTTTGACAAATCTCAACCAAATATTACGTATACATCTTCACTCGTAAGGCATCAAATCGAATTGATCGATATCTGCGTTTTCGAGATGTTCCATCAATTGATATCGATCTTACGCTCCAGGCGGTTTGACAATATGTCAAGTACAATATACACAATTTATATACCTACATAAAAGTGATGGTCATATTTTTAAGGTCATATAAAGCAGCCTGTAAATAACTTAGAATTTTTTAAGAAAGTAAAAGATTTATATCCGAATTTGTCCGAAAGAGCCCAAGCAAACCTTGAAAAACCTAAATTAATTGATATTGACATGTAAATAACATTATTATAGTTTTGGATCCGTAGAGGAGGCACGTCTAGTGAGACGTGCCTCCTCTACGGACGACTTTACTACTTTACTGTTTACTAGAAACAGTTTTAGACTCCGTGCTGTTACTGAAAATTTCATAACAGAAAAACATTACACAATTTTGCTTGACCAGAAAATCGAACCCGAGACTTTAGGAACAGTATTCGCGTTTATTACCTTCCTAAAAATTCAGCCGTGCTAAAATGAAGTAAGCCTGGCAGTTGAGTCTAATTCTATATTCTAACATTTATACATACATATATACATAGCACAGGTCTGAAAATTCGACGATGCAGACTCGAAATGCCACTCAAAGCCGCACACTACTGCGCTGTGTGTGTGAATTTATTATCAAAGCAGTATTGCTTTATGTTCCCCCTGTCCCTAATATTTATTACATAAATAATGCGCCTTAATTATGAAATATTATTATTACACTGAAACTCATATTTCTGCTCTTTCTTACAGATCGTATATTAATTAAACATTATGAGAGAAAATTGTGACTTAAGCATGCGCACAAAAAAGGCGCAAAATAATAATGTTTACCTTTTATATAAGCTAAAGCAAAAGCCAGATCTTGTTTGATTAATTGAACAAAGGCAATCCATGCTTTGAGAGCAGTGACAGCCTAGTGGGGGACCGTTGAACTGCCACGTACAGGCTGTGGGTTCAATACCAAGGCTCTGACTTTTCAAAACTATGTGCCTATTAATTTGTAATTATCATCCGGTGAAGGAAACATTGTAAGGAAGCCTAAAGTTCTCCATAATTTTCTCAAAGATGTGAAGTCAGCTAACCAGCACTGGGCCAGTAGATTATGGTCTATGGCCTAACCTTACTCACACTGAGAGGAAGCCCGTGCCCAGCAGTGGGATAATTTATATACATATATAGGGCTTATTTATAATCGATGATCGATAATTTATTATAATATAATCGATTGTTAAAAATATTTAATATCCGATTTTAATGACTCCACTATTGGTCCGGTGACATAAGCTTTAGCACATCACAAGCAGATCGTGTCATTGTGGAGTGGGTACACCAGTCAATCAAAATTAAATGAAATTTTTCTGCAAAGACAATTCATTATCAGCACTTAAATAGCAGACATAACAACTTAATAACCTCTCCCTCTATTACAAAAACCTAAAATACCTGGCGTGTAATACACATCTGCGTAACCTTTCGGCGATATTTAAGCATAATGCTATTTAATCTTAATGAATATTTCACCAGAACACATAATGTACATGTAAAAAGGTACAGAACACCTGCAATATAAAACCTTTTATTTTCTTTATAATAAATATCAGCACTTATAATAAATAATAATAATACCTATACCGCAGCTTTAAAAATGTTAAATCACGGATATAAAGTTATGCACATACATCTACTAAAACGTGACGAATGTATTTGTAGAAAATGGGTCTCAAATGCACAATGAAAAGCTTATTGACTTTTATCTACAAAACTAAAAACAAGATATATCAAAATTAGAAGCAGGTTCTAAGTTTGACCACTTTAATATTAAAAATACTTATTCTAGGGTAAATAGTCCACCGTTGCCAATGTTTTGGTGATGGTACTAATACCCTAGCTAACCCGGAAAATTACCCTTTAAGGGTGGTTTACCCTAAAAATATTTGAGGTGGAAGAGAAGTAACACTGTTACTGCTTTTTGCCGGGTAAGAGTTCCAGAAGCTCACAATGCTCTATTCCATAGTTCTATACATTTCTTTTCATCCTTAATACTTTTTCCTGAGATCGGCAACGCGCGAGTGATCAGGTGTCACTCGCACTCTATTGCAGGCGATCATGCATTACGGTACCCACTTGTTGTTAGGCGGGCGAAACTGAGTTTCACACCGTGCGTGGTCGTCATAAAAAAAACCTTTTCTCATTTGATGTTGTGTGTATGTGATAGAATATTATTATTATTATTATCTATTAATCCAAGCGAAACCGCGGACAAAACTAGTAGCGCGCGCTACGTATGCAAGCTACTCGTGCGGACAACATGCATGAGTTATTTGTACTGATGATTTGCGCAGGTAGCTGGTCGATCGCTCGACAAGATACATACAAGTGCAAGTCCCTCAAAATACGCCTTAAGCCTGCGACGTACCTATATCAGAGACACAAAACAACAAGGTAACAAAATGAGTAGGTATTCAAGATAATACTAAAATGATCCTTCTAAAGAACAAGTTTAACGACTCTCGCGAATTTGGCAACGCCACTATCGTACCATCAGATAATATGTTAAGTAAAAGCTTACTTAAATATAAAGTGATATAAATAAAATCAAATCGCCCATAACTCTGAAAATGACAACATTGTTATATAGGAGTGAGTTTGTCATTTTTTAATTTCCGTAATTTTTCTTATCCGTCTCTCGCAAAATCCGTTGGTGCCGGCATCTGTCGTTCGGCTGCGATCATTTTGTATACAATTTCCTGAGTATTATCGATTTTGTGACAAATATTCAGTCATCCACACTTGAAAGGTCTCAAAGCGATCTCAGTAATAAAGGTGCAGTGCGCCAGACTCATCGGCAGTCGCGGCCCGTTAATAATTCATGAACATGCTTAGCGCGCGTGCCTCTCATCACACCACACTTAACCCGGCGATCGCTTACACGCCCTTTATGTAGGGTTCACGTAAAATTCTCTTTAATTCTTCCACACCTAAAATTTCTGCTTATAGCCGTTGACTTTGTAGGACGGATACGAATTAATTATGTCGCCTCGCCTTTGTTGTATCAGGCTTCAATTTAGGTTAAAGTATATTTATGTAGATAATCGTCTCCGTCAAAAATAACGAAAGTCTAACTTTTTACTCTTTTTAATGCTTAAATTCCTTAAGTTTGGATGGCTTTCTATAACATTTTAGGCAATTAGGACTGATACGTAATAGTTAAAAGCTTAAGTCTAACAGGCTTTCTCAAATCATTGGTATTTGTTTATTAAAGGATCTTAGATCTTAAATAAGATGCTCTTATAATTAATAAAGTTTAGCAGTTCAAACCAGTAGAGAATTACACAGTTTCATTTTAAAAGACCAAAATCTTTCAACATCCAAGCCAACTAAGCTCTGTTTTACAGGATACAATAACCGACTATTTAGAAAAACAGGATAGTCTCTGTCTTCTACAAGATTGCGGATGTCTTCATGACATTGTTAACCTGAGTTCAATGTAATCATATTGATTATCCAACAATATTTCTTGTCAATGCCAGCAATAATATTACTAAACCGACTATATATTTTGCTTGAAGCAGGTCAGTGTGTCAATAAAATGATCGTACGCAAAATTTATTTTCAATACACGTCGTTAGTGGTAACTTATACAAAAGTTTATTTTTAATTATGATTGTACTGGTTAATATCAGCTCAAGGTCAGACATACTCAACGATTGTGTTAATCTCACGAGATAAAAATAAGGTCATCCATCATTATACAAACTGTGCGGTCCACAATTTATTGTTCCGACCTGGGTATCTTTTACTTCCGTTGTTTAAATGTTTGTCAATACACTCTGTTGTCTTTAAAAATAATGAAATGTTGACATTCACATCAGAGTCATTTAAACAATGAAGTTAAAATAAATGTTATATTTACAATTAAGTAGTTACTATTCTAAACCTCGCCAGACAAAGAAATCCTAACTAATATTATAAATGCGAATATGAGTTTGTTTGTTACGTTTTCACGGCTGAACTACTCGACTGATCATTATGAAATTTCGCATACACGTTGTCAGGGGAACAGAAAAAGACAACGGGTACCTTTTATCCAGAAAAATAGGTACTGTTCCTAAATTAATCTAAAGTACATTTACGCGGGCACAATCTAATCTAAAATAATAGATCCTACATTCAAATACAATGTAGGTATATTTACAATTACTGTATAGCTACCTTAATTTATAGAAATTATGGCTGGCTGGCATTTGGTTAAAACTAAAAATAACTTGTACAGAGATCGTTTCTAAAAAAAACATAAAAAGAAGCATATTTAAGTGCGTGTATATTGAAATATCCGCTCGGTGTTATACCAAATTGCTTAATTTTAATTATGGTTATGAAGTTCCTTTCCTCATTCAAAAGTCAAGGTCCGTACAACCAAATAATTATGTTTCTATGTCAGTAACATGTATTCGAATATAAAACACCTTTAATAGTCGAATGTGTTGAACCAAATCATCATGAGCGATGTCTCTAAGGCCAACATTATATATTCATAAGTATTATAACAAGTTTGAACATAACCTTATACAATATGGGTTTGTCGAGGGGCAGCTACACCGGCACTAGCGGTGACTGTGTATGTTTAATTAGCACCTTCTGTTTTGACACTGGGTACAATGACCTAGAAACGAGGAAATTGTTTGAGTTAGTACAAATTGAATGCTCACCTAATTCCAATAATTGTATTTAGGCGTAGCGGTAATTTTCGGTGCCAGATGGTTCACGCATCGATTGGCATCTGAGTTAATAATGAATACGATCAGTAGAAAGTAAATAAAATAAAGGTAATTTGGTTTTTAGATATTATACCAAAGCTCATAATTGACCCCACACTAAAACATCGTTTTATCCTAACAATGTATTATAAACTGTTTACAGACTGGTAAACTTAAAAGATAAAGTAAATGATGATTAATTAATGCTATTATAGTATTAAGCTCATATTAATTTATCCTTTGGGATAACGGGAATACAAATAAAAACTGACTTGATGGTCCAGGGCGAATTTGTAGGCTTAGGCCAACTTTGAAAAGAGCCTATATAACAATGAATAAAATCCTGACACTGTCTCTTTTTAAAGAATTTACATACATACATATTCTCATGCGTATATTCTCGAATGTGTTTGCAAAGGTGTGGCCCATCCACATTTCACCAGCTATGGTTTTAGATCCTTCGTATGTGTCCAAGCCTATTGAAGTCTACCAAGCACAGTTCCAGACTCTGGGCTGCTACTAAGATCTAACAATCAAACTTGAGACCTCATGCACATTAATCGTATTCTTTATCTGCACTGCCGACTTTTATGTGATCAAAATTAGAATGAGTACCTATATAAGATGGACAGCTTCTAGATATCTAGCGTGTTCCTTGTTACTTCTTCTTGACTTGTATATGTTATAAGGCACTTTCTAAGTACAATTTTAAATATTCACGCCAACGCGCAACGCTTCGACGCTTCTGCGATGTTTTCGAGTCACACATGACTGCTCAAATAGCACAATTCTCTTCTGCAACAATATTACCCTACCCCGCCAATCAATGAAACCGCGCACATAAAAGATAATTTAATCGAACTAAAATATATATAGAGCTAACTGTATAATGTTTTATCATATAAAGCGGTTATTGGACATGCGAAAAGCTTTTAAAACAATTAGTTATGTTGTCCGATGAAGGTTCGAAAGCACTCAACATGATTTACGCGAAAACACGCTGAACCGTTAATCATAAGCACATATCACTAAAACCAATACACACAAATATAAAAGGCATTTATAGATATTGTTTTATAAAGGTTCAAATTTGAGATAACATTCGGAACACATAAGTACTGAATTTGAAAGAAATCATCAAAATCTAAAACATATAATTAAGGATGTAATTTAAGAGAAATGAGTTTACGTTATAACGAAATGGACGTAATACCTCATTCACTATAAATTACTTGAAAGTGTTAAAATATATTCATACGACGACAGATGAATTTCGATAACCTAAATTATCAATAAATTGTATTCTAAAGCTCAGTTTGGCCAATAGAGGCAATCGGTATTGCAAACTAAAACAACACTTTAGATCATATTAGCCTAAATGATTTACTCCACTAAACATGTTGGCTCGGCAGGCAGCACAGTGAATTTTATTTATACCTAGCACTTTGAAGTGGGGCAGTCCTCTGAAAGGGTTAATTAAGTGAAAGATTCTCACGGCCGGTGGACCGAGTGATCGCGTTAGACAAATTAGAACGTATTATTGAGCAAAGAACCTGTTTATAACTGAACAAATATAACAATGCTGAACGTTTTTCACGTATTAGTCTTTAATGTAAAGGTGTATGGGGGAAAATCCAATAATCTCGCGAAGCGAAATTGCTTTCATAAATTGTATAGCTACATAAGGGCTGCCACATGATTAATAACAGCATATTGGTTTCCAACAGTAAACGATGTTACATACATACATTAGCATTTGGTTTGTGTACCTACATACCCGTATATTATTAGAGATTCCATAGCACAATCTATTATCTAGTACAGATACCTACTCGTGATAGCCGATATCTGCATCACAGCAAACAAGAGTATAGATATATATTATATCTACGTAGATGCATGGATCGCTCGCTGTGTGTAATGAACTAAAAGGCTTTTAAGTGATGCCAATAAAAATATAGGTACAGGAGTAAATACGTTAAGTCCTTTTTGTTATCGAGGCTTTTACTAGGTTTTATGTAAAGTTAAAAGCTGTGGTTGTGTGTGCATCAGCCGTGCCTCGCTTATACTTCTACTATTAACTGTCGCCGGCGTATTAATCCAGAACAACTTGCATATATATTCAAGCCTACACGGAAAAATGGCCGTGGACTTACACTACACAAGATTTATACACAGCCCCTATATGCTAAAAGTAACAGTCTAAAAGTCTATTGATACCAAAGATTACCTATTTATGAATGACGAATCTAAACATAAACCAATATTAATATCAATGAACTTGATGTCTTTGAGGCAATACTAGCGATGCCGCAATGGCTCCTATGAGTAGTCCCTTTCTGCCGGCTGCATGCTGCTTTAATCCGATAATATTACGTAGACACTAACTTATATATAGTACCCGCAGCTACGTTACCAAGATCAAACGCTGTAATTTGTTTTCTTAACATAAGCTTATTCAAAATACTTGTAAATTGTAAAAATTGTATAAAGTCAAGGGTATTCGACCTGGTAATTTCTCGGATAGATTTAAATCCATTCGAGTTTTAACAGATCAATTCAATAGCATCTGAAATCAGATCAACGTAATGATAAACTAGAGCGGCTACATACAAGTGCCTACTTTTTATGGTGATATGTTGTTTATCGGTAATAGTCACTTACATACATGTACTTTCAATAATACTCCATTTAGCAGATTGAACTCTGCAAAAGAGTCTTGATTTTATAAACTATCAAAACCAATTTTGGTACCCGCAGACTAACTAACGCCGTTGATAAACTTGATTCTCAATAATATCAAAATCAAAAACTGATTTAAGACAGAAACGTAATACTACCTGATCGCATTTGCCGAGTGTGAAAGAGTAATTATTTGGTCATTGCCTTTACACTGTTTATGTCATCAGGGTCACCTTTTATCTAAGGGTATAATCATGGCCTGGATTGTAAATAAATGCATCTGATACATTGTATTTGTTTTAAAACAAGATTTGCTTCGCTTTACAACTTACCGTAGATTAAAACTTTTGTTAAAAATAACAAAATCGACACAACTTATTAACTTCAACAACATTAGCTTCTGTGTTAAGATTTAAATGTCTGTAAAAACTAAATATCTATTCTCTTAGTTACCAGCAGAGCAAATATACATCAACGGGGCTAAGATGTTGCTTTCAAACGCCCAATGAACCACAACAAAATAACTTCGCTAAAGTGTTGACATCCTAGACGTGCAAGTTGCACGAGATGATAAACAGGCTTAAACAGCTGATATACAGTTAAGATATGCAGCTTCATAGATGCATTGAACGAACTCTTCAGAATATTCCGAGCACACGATACACGCCTACCTAACATGTGTGCAACTATTTATAGTACTAAATAATTCAGAATCAGAATCAGAATCAGATCTTTATTTGCTTTGAATTTAGGTACAGGTATAAGATGTTGTACATAATTGATGAAATCGGCTACAGTCTACCTTACGGCATGCAAGTTATTACATAAATTAAAATATTAATAAAATCAAAACAATGTCAAAATCAAAACATAAAATAAAACAGAAATTAAATTGAAGTTAATTAACAATTAGATAAACAAAACAAAAATTTAAAAGAAGTCAATTAACAATTAGATTAACAAAACAAAAATTAAAAAGAAGTCAATTTTCAATTAGTCAGGTACATAAGTCGTACATGGTTAAATTGCAATAAGAAACAGTAATTATCTGGATAAACTCAAATCATTTAAAAAGTCTTTCACTGAGTAGTAGCATTTGTCTAAAAGTAGTGCAGTTACCTTAGATTTAAAAACGTTTACAGAACAATTTTTAAGACCATGAGGTATTTTATTATAAATGACAGGACCCATTGTCATAATACTTTTCCTTAACAGTGCTGTTTTGTAGTTACCCATATGCAGCAAGTTCTTGTATTGGGATCTCAAAGGGGCATTGCGTGTTCTTATATTGGCCAGTGACGGAAATAAGTTTAAATTGGTTTTCACAAAAATTGCCGCCTCCAATATGTACAAACATGGAAAAGTGAGTATCCTCAGAGACCGAAACAAATGTTCACAGCTGTCTGTGCTTTTAAGGTTTGACATAGACCTAATACACCGTTTCTGGGCTTTAAAATATAAGTTACGTAAATACAATAATTGAACATAAGTTACGTAAATACAATAATTGAATATAAGTTACGTAAATACAATAATTATTGACTTTGCCTGACCCAATGATCTCGTGGTTTAATTTTGCGCTTATGCTTGATTGCCATAAATAGCGCCAGGTTCGTTTCAAATCGGGCAGTGTTATTTAGAAATTGTTGTCAAAAAAATCTCAGTAGCATCACGGAGTCTGGCAATATATTGAGTTAATACTTGGAGAAATAGGTAATACCTCTGCTTGCCCTTGAAGGAGAATATAGGCATGAGCCAATGTATGTAGGTAAGCGCAATAATTATTCTCTCATACTTTATTCTCTTTTTGTCAGCAATTTGCAATCGCTTATGCAATAAATACTTAAATTTATATTTATTCATTCAAGTAAATACTACAAAAATAAACGGACGTAACATATTAGGATTTCATCAACATTTACATTATGTCTTTGCTTAACATTTGATATTAATAAACCATTAGAAAAGTGTTAATGTATCATTATTATTTATCTAGTAGGTACATGTAAAATAGCTCTATTTCAGGCCACTAAATAAAACCAGTCTAAATTATGTGTATGAAGGTCGAAATCGTGCCCGAAGGACTAAAATAAGCAAGCTACATCTACTCCAGTGTTTGGTTAGTCTTAAACTATAAACATACTGCAAACTTACAAGACCTTTACGTTCTGGTAATAGCCTAGAGTCATGTTGATTAGTTTATTTGATACTTACTCTATAGAGGCGGTCTGCTCTGTTAATGGAGAGATCGACTACTAAATCTGTATTCTCGGATTTAAAGTATTTATATATGCATAAATTGTAGGGATGGCGTAGTGAAATAAGTGGTCGCCTCGCTACACTGAGTTTGGGACAGAATTTTTCAGAGTCTGTGTGTTCTTTGTGTCCGTTATTTGAATGTTTATAAAGTTTCCCGTAATACAGGAATTAGTTAGTAAAATAAAACAGGTTCACGCCTGAATGTGCAGAGGGACGGTACTTCCATCTACCGGGTACATTTGCAGAGATCGGCCTGCTTCTCAAATAATTTTTCTGACCTTAACACTTAATAGTACTTTGCCCTATATAATAATCAAACCTGAAACTGCAATTCTGCCGTATATAGAAGGGTAATCTTATGCTTTCGGCAGTTAGTACACTAAAGCTAACTCTGCAAAAGCTTACAGCTTAAGCATTCTGTAAAAATTCAATATAAAACTAGCCAACATTTCCAAAAATCATATTTATTGGCATACAAACTGCACTTCCTAATAATTGTAGTGTAACAAGCTTTGTACTTATAAGCGTTACTTATATTAAAAGTAAAACCGTACCAGATAAACCACTAACTTATTTTTACAAGGCTTATGTCTACAATTGATGAAATTACATATAATAACAAGCCGTTTATTCCATTGACTATAGTCAGAAATGTATTATACTAGTATTCACCATCACACCAGCTACTATTATAGGAGCCAAGTATATAATTTCTATAGTTCACACAGTTCCAAACTTAATATACTGCTACAGAGAATTTGTCAATAGAAATACTATTATATATGTATATTATACCACAATCCCGGTATCGTTACTAATCGACGAACAGAAGATCAATATCGAAAATCATGACACTTACTAGTTAGATGGTGCGAATACACAGCGCTCAGTAATTCAGTGCCGTTATAGAGACGATTTGCTTATTTAACCGTGTGGAAACAATCACTAATTCAACGTAGTCTCTGGAGAATTCGTAAGTAGTTGACAAGCGGGAAACTCGGTATTCTCATAGCTACCTGAGAATTCACGGTGCTTAGATACCAACGTACAATAATTTAACATCTTTACTCCCAGTTCGAGTCATGTGGATATATATTCGTATATTATTTAGAAATTGCATACATATATCGACATACACCTGTTTAATGAGTATGTTGATTACTATGAATTGCCAATAGCTATTTTCCTTAGTCAAAAAGGATTGCTATGTTATTCTTATTTGCACAGTTCACTAATTCTTTATGACATTTAACCTGACAGTTCTTGGGACACCTGTCATAAATGTCATAATTGAAATCCTATTGAGTCTGGCCACCGGTGTACCACTGAAACTTATAGGTTAGTGGTTAAATTCGTTTATTGTCTCTCATATTGTTTTAACTGATCTTTTTGTTAAATTAGGTACCTATAGCTTTGTTGGTTATACCTATAATAGTGCATCTCAGGATTGTGGCTATGAGGAATGCTTAAATTGTACGTAATAGTACCTAGCATTTAGCGTCTTTGTGTAGTACAAACTTCTAAGTCAAACTCTTCAGAGATATTCAGCCGAAATGTTTAAATTAAAGTAGTTGCATTTACTAATTTAAGGTATTTTCTGAGTATTCTGAGGTTAAGCACAGACTTACTTATGCGACGTTTGCCATAGTAACCGGTCTTGCAATCGGACTGATATAAGCACGGCCAATGGCGAGGTAAACATCTTAACCCCTTTACCTACAAACTAAATTATATCCGATACAAGCAAAAAAGTACATATTATTTAACAAAATGTCCATATTTATTCCAAACTATAATATATTTATATCATTCTTCATAAAGCGCAGACGATGATCCTCTCCGATCATACGTTAGCTTTCGTGAGGTATGTCCTTTTCTGTACCCCTGACAAAGTGGATGCAAAATTTCACAATGATCAGTCGAGTAGTTAAGGAGTAAAAGCATAACATATAAACGAACAAACTCACATTCGCATTTAACTATATCTATACTAATATTATAAATAAGAAAGGTTTGGTTTTTTGTTTGTTTGTAAGGGTTTAACTCAAAAACTACTTAACCGATTTTCAAAATTATTTCACCGTTCCATAGCTCGAAAGCTATATCTATATATAGCGAACAAAATAATTTCAAAAAAAATTGTAACTACTGTTACTAACATAACCTACCCTACTTTTACGCGAGCGAAGCCGCAAACAAAAGCTTGTTATATTATAAGTAAGGATCTCGTGATTTTTAAGCGATACAATTATAACAATAATTAATGTATCTTTGGAATTATTGAATCAACGGATAGAAAGTACACCAACGGGACAAAAAAGCATGTAATCCGCAAATAGTTGTTCTTCAATTACTTTTCCCTCCATGCGGTCAAACATAACGAAAGCGGAGTATTGAACAATAATAACATAGTCTGGGCACAATTATCGTGATAGCCAAAGCAGTAAAAATAACTACTAGCTATACATTCACCACTTACTTTATTGCAGCCATCCACACAAAGAACTCTGTTATCTCGCAATTCGTGTTCATAATATTTTCCGCTACATGTTTTATTATTATTTTCACTCTGTCTTGTGTCTATTTGTCTTTTATTTGCAACAGAATGTTCAACTTGGTAGATGTAATATATTTCACAGATCGACGGTGCAACTTCATGTACCTTTTCATTACTTTATACCGGCACTATTTTTATTTAGTGGAATATATACGGGTTCAAAACCTTTTTATGTATACTATCTATTATAGTTACATTACATGGATATGTAACATCTTAGTTTTAGAGCCTTTAAACTCATTAAAAAAGACAACCAAATAAGCGGGCAATAGCTACTTAGCTAACCGAGTACGCTCGCATGATAAATAGATTATGCACATTGCACACACATGCTCAAGAAGAGAAGAATCTTCATATATCATCCAAATTAATCCGGCAGATTAACTATAAAATCTTATCATACAAGCGAAGATTACTTTCATACAGATAACTGTAAAATGTTAGTGAATGCCGTAACCAGCTTACGCAACAGTATGTCAACGCATCAATAGGCTTAACACAACTAATCTCCCGGATCGATTTAACGAAATTTAGTTATTATCACAAATCTTTGAAGAATTACTTAAAGAGCTTCACGTTATTTCCATAAATAACATGAAGCTCTTTGATTCCGACAGACAATAACATTGTAGATACGACAAGAACAAAAATTCTATGAAAATTGTTTTCATGAAAATTTTGAATGAAATTCAATTAAAAAGTGAGGTGTGTAACGGACGTCGTTGACTTTTTTAACGTTTTCTGTTTATCCAGTTCATTCTTTTGTTCGTGGTGAAATTTGACAGTTCAATTTTAGAGAGAGCTTGGATTATCGTAAAAGCGCCTATAGGTATAAACATCAACACAAAGAAGAATCGTAAAAGTAGGAGTGTAAGGGAATGTCACTTTATTATATTATATTCTGAATAAGTTATAACCATGAAAAAAGTAAGTCGGGCTTTCCTTGGTTTGTTTATGGCCAAGTATTTTCTATTTACACTATATACTATATAGAGTTGATTTTAACAGCTGTGCCCAAAGAAATAAATAAGTATTAACTACAGCTTGTATATTTGCAAATCCATGTTGGTATACCTAATGTTTGTATTAATAGTACCTACACAGTATCAAAAACAAACAAATAACACGATTTCTGTGATTACATCACGCGATCGACATGCAGGTTTAAATTTTGCCAAACAAACATGTGCAGTACAAACCAATTTTTAATTCGCAAAAATCCACGTGGCTGCTCACCGCCGGTCCTCGGACACGTTTCACAAACGCAGGAGCCATGTTTCTATTTCGATTACTGAAATATTGGAAATAAAATATAACCGCTATCGTATTTCCACGCGACAGGCGGAAATAAAGCCTGCCGACAAATCGACACGGCGGCAGCGGCATCGCGTACAGCCTCCACGCTCCTGACGTCACACTCACGAAATTGTATAACTTCGATCCTGGATATTATTCCGCCATGCCGTTTACCATGTTTGCCTTATAATGAACTTCCGCAGAAAATATTGTAATGTGGCTGTTCAACGGCTTAGGTACCTAAAATGGCGTGTGCATAAAAATAAAGAGATCAAATAAAAGTATTAGCCTCAGAAATTCTTTTTGTTGCAATTGTCACAGCAGCCCTAAAATTTCGTGTTACTTTGGACACTGGTTTGTCCCAAATCCGGAGCACGTGCTCATGAATACACATTCACTTAAAACGCGCACGCATCCATACTAATTACGCAAGTTCGTGCATTTCAATAATCAATGTCACAAAAGTACAAAACACTTTCTGATTGTAGTTTCGTTCGGGTCAAGTATATTATTATTAACTACAATATTTTATTTTAATTGAGTAAATACATACCGTGGCGTCTCTGTTTATGAACTAAACACAACATTGAACATCGTTTGCCGAACGCTAACAACATCAAATACACGCTCCGTAACCTTACTGTCAGACATACGTGTAATACGTATTTAATTATACACATTCCTAGTTAGTCATGGTAGGTATTACATTATTATCTGAATTTGCGTTTGTTGAAGTAATACGCATTTTACAGTAATCTTAAATTACGTACACGTTATATTAATTCTATAAACATAGGTAAAAAATATTAAAACTTTTTATTTAAGGTATGTTTAACCTAATGATAAATATATTTCGAGCACTAGGCGACCGCTAGTAATAACTAGCGGTCGCCTAGTGCTCGAAATTCGACCAAAGTTTGCCTGTAAGATATTGCTGATATAATAATATATATTGACATTATTAAGTCATATTATTATATGTAACCATAGTTACGCGCTTCGATTGCGTGTGTCAAATGCATGGTTGTGTGCGTGTAGTGGTTTTTCATTAATTTAATGTATTTCTAATGCATATTTTATATAAATATTAGCATTCGTCACTTCTTCTCTGTATAAACTATAAGTGTGCGAAATTTCATACTCCTCTGTCCGCCCAATTTTCGTAAAAAGGCATCCAAAGTTTTCGCTTCACGTATTAATATATAGATATGGCGTACTCGTATATTTTGTAGGAGTTTACTGGGATGGAATGCGGGAGTACTTCGCATCCATCCCTTGGGCTCAACGCTGCTTTGAGAACAGGGATCCATCAGAGAGCGCTACTGCTGTCGCTGGTGAAATCATCCTGGGTATGGAATATTATATTCTATACAGTGATGTCACGAGCGGCGGCAGGAAAAGGCCCTGGTTCGGTCGTGAATGCGCTGATGCTGTTGAACGCAAACAGACAGCGTACCGCGCTTGGACCAGGGCTCGCACTCTCCACGACCCTAACGTGGATCACCTGAAGGCAGCGTTCAACCAAGCAACAAAGGTCTGCAAGAGGGCATACTTAAGATCGGATGCCCAGCGCGTCGCACGGTTCGGCCAGGAACTCATGGCGCATCCTACGGGCAGTCGTAGCTATTGGCGCCTGGCCAAAGCCGTGCAGTCCAACTTCTGCCAGACCTTGCTGCCCCCTCTGAGGTATCCGAATGGATCACTGGCTCATCGGCCGCAGGAGAAAGCAGATCTGCTTGTAAATCTCTTTGCGGCCAACTCCCGAATCGATGACTGCGGTTCGCAGCCGCCTAACATTGCCAACTGCGGCTACACCATGCCTGATATATGTATCAGGCAACGAACCGTTCGTGCGATACTGCAGTCTCTCGATGTTCGGAAAGCCAGTAGACCTGACGGCATCCCAGCTGTGGTCCTTAAAAAATGTGCAGCGGAGTTGTCTCCCACGCTTACGCGCCTATACCGGACGTCTTACGCCGCAGGCATTGTGCCTGAGGCTTGGAAGGAGGCGAACGTTCAACCAATTCCCAAAAAGGGTGACCGTTCCAAGCCAAGCAACTATCGACCCATAGCTATCACCTCGGTGCTCTCCAAGGTGTTCGAGCGGATTATAAACACCCAAATTGTCCGCTACCTGGAGGATCAATCGTTGATCAATGATCGCCAATACGGCTTTCGGGCTAAACGATTAACGGGTGATCTTCTAGCGTTCGTCACGCACCTCTGGGGTGAGGCTATGGACAAGCACGGCGAGTCTTTGGCTATCAGCCTTGACATAGCCAAAGCTTTCGACAGAGTCTGGCACCGGTCTCTTCTTTCCAAACTTCCGGCCTATGGCTTGCCCCCTCAACTGTGCACCTGTATTGCAAGTTTCCTGCAGAAGCGTCGTATTCGGGTCCTTTGCGACGGTCGCGCTTCCAAATTTATGCAGATCAATGCAGGAGTGCCTCAGGGTTCTGTCTTATCCCCTACGCTCTTTCTTCTGCATATCAATGATATGTTGAATCTCGGCAACATACATTGTTATGCGGACGACAGTACCGTGCATGGGCGATATCTCGGACATCCTGGGGCCAAACAGGCTGAGGTTGAGTGGAAAAGGCAGAATCTTGTCGTTGAACTTGACCAGACCTTGGACCGCATTTATGAATGGGGTGCCAAGAACTTGGTCGAGTTCAACGCCAAGAAGACCCAGGCATGCGCGTTCTCAACAAAAAAGTCTCCGTTCCTTCCCCTCCATTCTCTGAAGAACACTCCACTGGTGATTCGTGACAGCCTCTCCATCTTAGGTATGGATCTTTGCCGCTCCCTTAACTTTGCCGTCATTAAGCAAGCTTCGCGAAAACTCGGAGTTCTGAACAGGGTGAGGCGGTTCTTCACGCCTGGGCAACTGTGCCTATTGTATAAGGCACAAGTGCGCCCTTGCGTGGAGTACTGTTCTCATCTTTGGGATGGCTCCGCGCAGTACTTGCTGGACGCTCTCGACCGGTTACAGCGGCGGGCTGTCCGTATCATCGGAGATCCAGAGGTCACGAGTTCACTGGAACCTCTGCAACTCCGTAGGGACATTGCCTCATTGGCATGTTTCTACAGAATATACCACAAGGAGTGCTCTGAAGAGTTATTGCACCTTATCCCGCGCTGCCCTTTCCTATCCAGAACAACGCGTGCTGGGCTCAGATGCCATCCTTACACGGTAGAGTCGATTAGAGCGCGTACCAAAAAGTTTGGGTCCCCATACCTCTGCCGAACGATCAAGGCATGGAATTCTCTGCCAAGGCATGTGTTTCCTTCTTCCTTCAATCCTGGGTTCTTTAAGCGGGGCGTGAAAAAGCATCTTCTCAGGCCGTCAAAGTAGACCTCAACATCGCCTCGGCTACTGTGGGGGCGATATGGAGGCCACTGCTCTTGGACCACACGACTGCTTACCATCAGGTGGAGTGTGGTCATTTTAACGAGCAAAATAAAAAATTAAAAAAAAAAGTTTAATTTCGTATTGCATGTTGGCAAATAAATTTGTAGCAGCGTCTTATGTTGTATTGAAGGATAAAGAGTGGTCGCATCGCCAATGCTACTGTGCGAAATGTTACGGGTTTGATCCCCATACGTGTCAAAAAATTGGGTGATACACAAATAGATAGAATTATTAAGAACACAACCTAAAATAAGTAAAACATTGTTAAAAGCAAAGCTAAAGAGTCTACTGCTTGGAGTTGTTGACATTACTATTAGTGAGGTCCACTCCCGCGATGCAGTCGATACAAAAAATTAGTATTGTATTGTATTGTAGATATATATCTAATAATAATTAGTTTTAAGGTTTAATAAATAATTGTTAACGAGCGCATCTCGCCAACAAGCTGTGTAGCTTGGCGAGGAAATTTATATGTTGTACTATTATTATTACAAGTGAATACAAGACTTAAAAAAAAAAAAAATATAAAAAAAAAAAAGATGTTTTGAGTCTGGGTGTTCTTTGTGTCTATTGTTTGAATGTTTGTGAAATCCTCCACGAAAAGAAATTATTGAGGTGTCTTTATTAAAATAAATAAAAACATGGTTTACTTATCTAAAAGATATTTGACACAAACATCTTTTAATTGCCATGACGAGTGTATATGGCTAACAAAAAAAAATAAGACTTTTCATTAAAGAAATTCTTACAGGTACTAAAGTTTTAGATCTAGTAGCTGATTAACTTGTCAACTGTTGGAATTAATGCCAAACATATTTGTAAACCAATTAAAAATCTTGTCTGGCCACCAGTGTGCCGCTGCGACTCAATAAATTAATATAAAACATTTTCTTTTAATACTGTCAATTTGGTAGAAAAGAAAATAAAATAAATAACAACAGGTAAATTTATAAAAAAACAATGTTTGACGTAAAGAGTCCGTGTAAGATAACCTCCTTACTTAATTGTCAGTTTTTGATAAGTACTTAGTTTCGTAAGTTAACATGTTTATATTACAGATAATTTTATTTTAATAGAATAGTATTTAATCCATAAAATAATGAAAATATGCTAGCATACCTTTAAAAAAACATACAGCCGTACATAGAACCGCGTCCTATTTTGAAGTCGATTAAAAATACGTATAACTTTGGTGTATATATTAGTAGTCTGAAAAAAACATAGGAGTGAAAACATCTAGCTGTCTATTCAGGCTAAACAAGTTAGTAAGGGTATACGTAAGGTAAAATAACATTTATTAAGAAAAGAACTGGAACGGCAGCGTTACCTAGTGAAAATAAAAATACCTTATCACCAAATTTCACAATTAATTAAACAGGTTTTTAATCATACAAATGCGTACATCTTTTCTCTTTAGTTCATTTTGGAACGTATACATGTAAGGTGCTATTGTGCAATTTGTGTTACAGATAATATTTGTAGTTTTTAAAACAGGTATGTAACAAATCCGATCCCATCACTTGCAACGGATATATTCACGGATATATAGTTATTCTTTTGATACCTACATATGTAGCTAGTAAGTATTATATTATCATTAAAGTTCCAAAGGCTAGTTCTATCTGTTCACAACATCAATTTTAATAAAAGAAGCAATTTAAAATATATATGTATGTTTTTAAAATTGCTTCTGTTTGAAAGGATTATTCGCTCACAAACACTCGCAGGCTATTTCTAAACATATTATTATCTAAGTGAAATTTTGTAATGATAGATGGCCAAAGAGTGGCCATGTGTTTCTTGACAAGGAACATATGACCAAGTTCTTGACAACTTCTTCTCATGGGGGCACTACTCCTGGAACTTGCTTTTTTACGCAATGTAAATTTTTATTTCCTTTTTACTTTATTATAAATAATATTTTTAATTAAGACGTCCAAGAAATGTTTAATCATTTTTATGGTAATAAAAAGTCTGCCAGCCCGCTCTGGGCCAGGCCAGCATGGTGGACTATGGCCAAACTCTTCTCATACTAAGATGAGGCCCGTGCCCAGTAGTTGGACAGTTTAAATACAAGATTGATATTATAATAAAGATTTATGACTTTTAAATAAACTAGCAAATATTATTACAGATTTTATTAAAGTTTGTCTTGTACCGCAGGTTTTGTCGATTTTTTATACCTGAGGTTTTATTTAAAATTGTCGCAGCCACATAGATTTCATAATCATCTTTTTTTTCTGAAGAAAACAAATAATTAATTTTAAATAATTTTCTGTATCGCGGGTTCGCGGGGGACTTTATAAAAATTTAAACGACGGACACAAAAGACACCCAGACTCGGAACAACTATATATAGATGACACAATTTTTTGTCCCGTGTGGGGCTCGAACCAGTCGGCGCGGCGGCAGTGCCAAGACGACCACTTAAACCACTACGCTACTAATATAATCAACAGTTGTCCTAATGTGTAAGGTTGAAAGCTACACCGAAATAAAATCAACACCGCGCAGGTGAAAATATACTTGCTTAAGTTGACATTTTAAAACCATTTACATTTGAAAGTATGCCACCTTATAGGTAAGTAAAATAATTTATCGTGAAGTTTATCTTTAGTTGTGTATAGTTCAGAATGTGTTTCAATTAAATACAATATCTGCAATGATAAATATTACAGCGATCAGCATAGTAATCTTCCATTATAGTTAAAATTAAAACAGTTATTCACAAATAAGAGGTAAAGTACTTAATACATTTTTACATGACATTTAGAATCTACTTCATTCTTAAAAATGTTTTTATTGTGAAATCGATAAATGGTTACAATTATATAATAAGATATTATGTTAAAAATTATTCGCTATTACGTTAACCGGCATAACGATACTATATCATATTTCGTAAAAACGTGATTCAATAAACTCAGCACAACCATTTTATACGCACACTTTTTGCGGAACACGAAATATCCTTGTAGACATATTTTATTCAGAATTTATCAAAAATTCATATATGGTAATATGAGGTAATATACCTATTACGTGATAATATTCTTGATATAAGTCTGATTAATTGACAATAATATTATATATGAGGACAAACGAATCTGACCTACCTACAATTTCCAGGATTCCGATTTTAAATTATTTTAACATAAATAATCAATGTCATTAAAGCTACTGTACCGGTATATTCGCCAGTAAATAAAATGTTAACTCGAAAAATTGTAAACATTTCGTTAAAATCTACGCTCAGTTACGACATTTGGAATAAATTGATAGTACGTTGTGTACCTGGCATACATACGTACGTGTCATTTTGTAAGAACAGAAGGCCGATTCTTGTCATAAAATATGTTCAAAATAGAGCCTCGATCTAGTCTTAAACGTCAGCTGTGAACTAAAATAAAATTACAGTTCACATTGGATGTTTATTTTAATGTAGAGGAATAACATTTGTAATATTTATGACACTGAAACTAGATCAGGACACTATTTTAAACAGTTTTAATTATGAGATTACCCTCTGATTTTATCTGACTGGTTAAATCCTTACTTATAATATTACTAGCTGTTACCTGCGACTTCGTCCGCGTAGATTTTAACTAAAAAGTGTTTGTCGCCGCGGAACCCAACTATATTTCTCTGCCCAAGTTACTTAAATGGCGTAGTTTTTATAGTGTAAAGCTAGATAATAGCATGACTTACTCAAAAACAACATTTAAATATGCGTCGTTAGATTACACGCTGTCACAGAATGCGTAAGAAAAATAAAGATTCACAGCTCCTCCCACATATTATCACGCTATCACCTACGGAGGTGATAGCGTGATAATATGTAGTAATTTGAAGTAAATCCATGCAATACTTTTTGAGTTTAGCCCGGACATACATACAGACAAACAGACAAAAATTCTAAAAACTATATTTTTGGCTTCGATATCGATTGTAGATCACGCCCCAAATATTCTTTAAAAATAATATTTAATGTACAGTTTTGACTTTCCTACGATTTTATTATATGTATAGATAAATTCGGAAAACTGCCTCCGTGGTGCAGCGTAGTGAATGCGACTGCTGTGCTCATGCACAGCAGTCGCATTCACTACCGCTGCACCTCATGGTCTCGGGTTCGAATCCCGGGTCGGGCCAACAAACAGTTATTGGGTTTTTCAGTTAAGAAATCTCAATAGCAGCCTGGAGTTAGGAAGTTGGCGGTGTAAAACCCGTGCCTCGGAAAGTACGTCAAGCCGTTGGTCCTGCGCCTGATCTTTCTCCGGTCGTGTCGTATTACCGTCCCATCGGATCATGAGAGTTAAGGAACAGATAGTGCACTTGTGTTTGCGCACACACTTGTGCACTGTTATATCTCCTGCGTAGTTGGCCAGTCTCCGTTAAGACTGGCCGCCGTGGCCGAAATCAGTCTGGAGGATATTATTATTATTATAAATTCGAAAGTAACTCTGTCTGTCTATCTGTCTGTCTGTCACCTTTTCACGACTAAACCACTCAACCGATTTAGATGAAATTTGATACAGATATATAGTTTATAACCTGCAGGCGGAGCCGCGCGCAAAAACTAATACATAATATTAACGATTAAAAATATTTGATTTTCCATAAAATTGTTATTCCTGGCGCAATTTATTAATTTCTTTGAAATTCGTGAACTTTAACGTTAGAAGGTGAGTTCTTTCGTCAGAACATTAGTATGCATAAGAACGTTATACTTTACATGTTTTATTTATGCGTTCATTTGTGCTTTACCATAATTACGCAACGTACATATTATGAAGTAATTAAAACTACTAAACGGTGTCATTACTATTGCGGTGCGTTAATCATGATCATTCGGAAATTAAGAGGCTGTTAACAGTCCCAGGGCAGGTAGTCGAGTTCATTACCTGGACAATGCAGAGTGTTTTCAACGTTAAATTGAGTGTAGAGAGGCAATTTGAACGAGCGTCTGGTCGCGACACCGGCAGCGGGCCGGACAGACCGAGTTTTTTAATTTTTGGCCCTCCGTTCACCGATGTGGTATACCTATAGCGAAGTATACGTAGGAACAAACAATAGACACATACATGTTACCTTCGTATAGGCATGTGTGCTGTGCGCGACTTTTCAATTATGTATACGAGCTCGCTGATATTTATAAAATGTTTTTTTTACCGAAACCTATTCAATATTTCGAACACGTGAACCGAACAAATGATTGTTGATAGACACGTAGTTATTAAAAATGTAGTGGCGAATTTCAATATAGGGTTTTCGGTTTTGCGGAGCCACGCCGACGTACCTACTCGAAACGAATACATATGATGTCTGTTTATTTATACATACAGTTGTGAATTAATGTTTTTATCGACGACTAGCAGGCTTGGCTGAATAGCGTTTCAAGTTGCATAGAAGCTCTTGAATGTTCATCTCACAGTAAGTTAGCTATACCTAATTGGGGAAGAATTTTTTACAATTTAAACGTTTTATTAAATGCGTGTATTTCTGCAAGGCCACTACTATTATTATTTTTGATGTTTAATGCGGTAGTATTAGTCATTACATTGTTATATGTGATATAAATAAACACGACCTTGTAAACACAAAGAATTTATAAAATGTTTGCATATCTAACTGACACAGGTCATTAATCTTAAGATACAAATAGAATTATAATATGTTTAATGGCACAAAAAGATACAGGCGTGAAAACTGGTACAGTCCCAAGCAGTCGCATTTAAACATCAAATATATATTTAATATTTACTTTAAAATACAACGGTCTAAGAGCCAATTCTTGTAATAAAAGCTTTTGAAAATAAAGTCTGTGTCATAAATATCACAAATGGTATTCTCCTAAATTAAAATAAGCGTCATAGGTAATTAAATATATATTGCATTTTACACTTTTGAAGTTTATTTGACTACAATCATATAATCAAAATAGAGTTCTGAAACTCTATTTTGATTTTATAACAAGAATTGGCTCTTAGTTTATAAACACAGTTATAATACAGAATGGTCATAAAGTGCGTGTTCATATAATTTAGTAAATACTACTACACTACTAAATGTATACTGCTGTTTGTTTTACCATATGTCTACTAAATTACAAGACACTAAACTAATTGTTTATACACATAATAAGAACTCGCTTCTTAAATTTAAAAATGCTTACCAGACCTCACTAGGAAGTAATGTATACTTCCTAGTAATGTCTGGCAGGCATTTTTGTTCTTTGTTGCTAATTTGTTATACAATCTGATAAAGCAAGTTTTTACTTAAATTACATCAATTCCGGATATAAACAGCACGCGGCGTATTCATTTGAAATCAAGTCTACAGTACACCTTAAACAGATATTCTACAAAAGTAACTGGAAA
This sequence comes from Catocala sponsa, assembly GCA_963564715.1. Classification (NCBI taxonomy): domain Eukaryota; kingdom Metazoa; phylum Arthropoda; class Insecta; order Lepidoptera; family Erebidae; genus Catocala; species Catocala sponsa. The sequence goes on along the minus strand of OY751334.1, from coordinate 14,208,041 downwards.
AATCAATTCGGAGACATACTAGAGGGCTAGCCTCTTTAACATAGGCTCTCTTTTTAATTACTCGCTAAAGAGCTGTCACACAATAGCGGGCTGAGGAACGTCACACTCATTTTTAAAGACCACTCCTACTGTTTAATTCCTGTGTCCCGGGGGACTTTACAAACATTCAAAAAACGGACACAAAGAACTGCCAGCCTTTGGTCTACTATTTGTAGATCGCACAAATTTGTCCCGTCTGAGGATCAAACTCGCAACACTCGACGCTGTGGCAGTGGCGAGGTGACCTCTTCAAGTGCGCCATCCGTGCAAGCTACCTCTAGATTCATAAGTATACCTAATATAAAATATGTTGGGACAAATTCGTAATCCAATTAATATTAAAAACATTTATTGTAAACATGCTTTTGACGCAACAGAAATACAGTACAGATTAAAATTTCATATTAAAGTGGTTATGTGCCCAATGACCCGATCAGTATAGGCTGCATGCATAGTCGATCGGAGCCATATTAAACCGTTCGGTCGAAAGCACTGCCCGGGGCTGCACACCTCATGAAATATTTACACCCTTAACTTAGATGAACGATTCATTTGCATTATACGATCACACTTGACAAAACTTGAACTGTACCAGTTTGTTAAACGTTATACTACTTATGTAAATTTGACTTATTTCATAAACCTACGGTAAAATCATTTTTATACCCATCAAAAATAGTCTAAATGCACAATAAATAGGTATAAAATTAACTTGACCAACATTGAATGAAGTAAGTAAAGGAGATATGCAACAAACCCATACAACTTCGGCCTGCATGGACAAAAATAAAACTGCATAGTTTACGAAGAACTATTAGTATTCTATAACCTTGTGTAATTTCAACATGCTATCTAGTTGGGTTTCAGATATATAAGGCATCCAAAATGAACAGAATTGCTCCGGTGATACTTTGGCACAATGCAATTTTTTCAAAATGAATGTATTAATTATACTTGTTTCTGTCTAAAAACCTAGAATAAGTTTATATAGCTGGTTTACAGAGCTCACTAGGGTAAAACTAGTTACTTTACTGAACTCAGGTAGCCAGTGCTCGCTCTGCAAAGCAAGCACCTATCAAATAACTATAGTTACTATTCATTTATTGTTAAAGCTTAATTAATAGTCCAAGTAACAAAGGCTAAAGTAAACAATAGTATATTTTGGTATTAGTTTATTAGTCTCCAACCACTACATTACCTTCATTATGACTAAACATACTATCGAGGTGCGGTGCAGGAGGTACTACATTATTTTGAAACCTTGCCCAACATAAATACCATATGATGGACATTACCTATATATGTACATAGCAGCCTACTGTTCTTCTGCCTACTACGCAGTTACAGTAATGCTGTTATCAACTAAAATGTACACATAGTATGCTATTGTATTTTGCCTTTTAAAATCCAGGCATTTGTACTTGATAGCTCTCTCATAACATTGTCACATCACGAATGATAAATGACAATGGAGATCGAGTGTCCAACGAAAAGTGTAGCCACTACCACATGATTGAATAATGCCATTCCATTGAATTGGTCAATCTATTGATTAGTAAAATAAATCACATTATTAAACTGATACTATTACATCCGTGTTTAATCTACATAATATGTGGAGATTTTACTAACACAAGTAATATTGTTACTTGTGTTAGTAAAAACTTAATTTAATATAAATAATAATGTTTCGTAATAATTTCACTTCTTATAAAAAATACCTTTTGTTCAACACTAGCAATGTTGTCCCAAGCCACAATGGTTTATTGAATCAATAAAATGTAAAAAAAACCTTTTTCCCGCTAGGTTCGGTTAAAAGAAAACGATGGCGACTAATAAAATATTATGAGACATTTTTACAATAAATTATATTCTTGTCCACTAAGGCCGTAATTTGCATACCTCCTTTATTAATTAGGTACTTCTTTATTACATATTGTACCTTAATTTACATTCTTTTAAATTACTTATCTTCTTACAGTAAGTAAATATAATTTATAGATCCTAATTAACACAGGTCAATAAACTGAAATATCACAATTATAATTTATATGACCATGCCACAGAAAGTGAATGAAGCCAGAGAAGTGTGTCAGGATCGTAGCAAATGGAAATCCGTAGTCTCTGCCTTCCCCTCTGGAAAACAGGCGTGAATCTATGTATGTATGTATGTATGCCACATACATTTTAGTGTGCAAATGCAGTAAATACGATAAAAACATCTAATAATCAAATATACCGTAATTTCGTTCTCTTCACCAAATGTTTGAATAACAACACCCATTTAAATAAAATACATAACTCATCACAATCATTATAAACTTTAATCATTTAGGGATTGTTAAAGAGTAACGCAAGAAATGAAATGTTTTGGCGAAATGTTCTTTGTATTCGACAATACAGACTTCGCAAGTATAAAAAAATATCCCAAGGCAAAAGAAAATGTTGTCTTCTAGGCTATCAACAAGCACCAAGGGACGCACTTCGGGGTTCAATGAATACACAAACGTGTCTTCTATTCCATATTTAAATCGTCCTTCGAAATCTGTGAAACCTTTGTATGAAATTTTCAGGCTCTATGGCAGCTGAAAAAAGTTTCGTTCTATTCCTTAGCTTTGGTATTTTTCTGTCAATCATTTACAGCAGGAATGCGTATATTGATATTTTTTGTTTCTGATGAGGGTTGCTGATGCGGATATCTTTATTACATAACATAGAATCGAATATGTTTTAGTTATATAGACTATAATTGATTACCAAGGATCTTCTTGATGTTATCATTAATAAAAGAATTTATCCGAGCTCCATAAATGAATTCTAAATGCGAGAAGTCTAAGGAAACATTATATTTAAAATCTTTAACTATATTTGGTAACTTACTTCTTAAAGTCTCTACGTCTCTTGGAGTGCTGAACCAGTCAGATTCACTATTAAATATATATAACGGAGCAGTTACTTGCGTGAGATTGTAAGGCGGTGGTTGTAATGACGAATATATAATTTGGTTCATCTTAGGTCCATAATCAAACTGTTGAAAATTCTTACTTATGTAACCTTGAAAATAATGGACAAACGTCTTAGTTGACACCCCAGCAGGTATATGGCTAGCAAGTACTGGAAGCTTTTCTGTATACAAATTCCTTATATTCCTTATTCCATAGCTGATATAATACTCCAACATACACAGAATGTGTTCGGGCGCTCCATCTTGGCATACTTTAGCGTGATATAGGTTCTGCAATGCATTATCCGAGAACAATTCGTACACTCCGATACCATCGAAAAATGACTTAAGTACATTTATATATTTAGTAAAAAAATCTATGAACGGATATTGAATATGATTTATCCATGCCACTGGTGCTAAAAGTACTGCTTTCTTAATCTTTTCATTATATTCCGGCCTCTTGCTGCACATTACAAGCAAAATTGTTGTACCTTGGGAAAATCCAATGTACGATAATTTCTTTTGCGAGGTAACTCGCAGTATAAAATCAATAACAGCAGGCAAATCTTCTGTTCCCATCTGTTCATAGGTAAAATCCCAATATTGCTTTTCACTTAGATTTTTAATGTGTCCCTTGCTGTATTTATTCCCACGGGCATTGAACAACCACACGTCGTACCCTAAATTAGACAACTGGAACGACACTGACTTTGATGGTCCAAGCACTACCCAAGAATCTGAACTATCACCAATCCCATGCACTAGCAACACTGGCGATCCATTATTTGGTATCCTGTAAGTGTCCACGAAATAACCGTCTCTTGTTATCACTGTATATTTTTCAGGTGTATAACCGTGCTTAGCAATCAACTGTAAGGAGTTTAAATAAATGTCGGAGTTTCGATCACTAAAGTCTACCGCATCACTGAATTTTATTTTCCGCCTATTCTGCACATAACCGAAACAAAAAATAAATATAACGCAACGAAATACGTTTGCGTATTCAAAATTCATCTTGATTACAAAAACAAAACGTCTCGCTGTAGCAAAAACAAAAATTAATCTGTAGTTTAACGAACACGACGCCCGACGGCGTTATTTACTCGACTGTTGTCAGTCAATGCCAAACTACGGCAACTTGCTGCATAGGATCAGGTAAATTTGACCTCAGACAATGACCTACAACGGACTTAGCTGCCGATCGGAAATAAATCGATATTGCCTCTACATTATGATTAACTAGACAAACTTGCCTCTCGCGTGAGATCATTCATAAAATATTCGATCAACAATGAAATACATTTTAGTACTGTAGCCTAAATCCTGACCTTGGTGAACACACTTCTATGTTGTGTATTACAGCTCATTCATGACAATGGATACATATCGCTGTAATATACAAACGTACCCTGTTCACGGTTACTTTTACTTCGTTTCTGTTCTGTTAGTCGCTCGTTAACTGTTTTTCTCCGATTCAATTACGATAGTTGGTAAATACTTTTATGACATATATATTTATGGAAACAAATTATTAAACTTTATAACAATTTAGAACAAGATACAGCAAGCATAAAAACAAAACTATTTACCTATTTACATTTAAAGACGGTGTCTACAACCTAGTAATGACGACCTTGGTTCTTTTCTTGTGACATAATTATATAATCGCGACGGTAAAACATTTTGCAATACTATTAGGGCAATAAAATCTCTGCTCTTCGTCGTAAGTTAAAGGTCTAGGTCATGATATTGGAATAGATTGAAATATGTTACAAATTTTTAACGAGATAGGTACTTCCGTATATCATTTATACAATGAAGATAAACATAATAACATTTAGTATTTTATTTAAAATACGGTGACAGATTTTTATTATACTGGGAACAGGAATCGTACGTCAAAGACTACGTCAATTTCAAATAACTGGAAATCGGGATTTCTCTTTCTAATTCTCTTTTATAAAAAGACAACGCTCGCGGTAGTAGTTACTCCTGTGCCGCGAGGGACTTTGCAAACATTCAAACAACAGATAAAGGACACCCAGACTTGGAACAACTATTTGTGGATTATACGAATTTACGTCTCGTGTGGGGATCGAACACACAACACTGCGCAGCCGCAGCGGCGTGACGACGACTAAACCACTACGCCATCCGTGCTGTCATTCGATTAACTTGTGAACGAATATGTTTTATACAGGCTTGAGCGCGTTCTTCTTTAATTTAAATTTGAGTCGCCAATCCTCCCTTTACTAACGAGCGTTATGTCAAGACTGAGATAAAACTCTTCATCTCAGCAACAATATATATCGTTTAAACCCAACGCAATTAATTGTGGTAATATTAATTTTTCTTCGTGATGATTGTGCAACTGCGAGAATATACTTTGAACAAGCTACAACATTCGGCACTTAAAGTTTTGACTACTTAAATCAAATCGGGCTCTGTAAGTATTGTGCTATCAGTATATAAGTACTTTTTCCATTGCAATTCGATTAGTCTTGGTATGTCATATTAAAGCCTCGTTTTAACAGATAATCAGTGGAAGTTTGTAAATGTTACATATTAATACTCGCATATTAATGTCGCAGTAGAAGTAGTGCTGCAAACCTCTCTTTTCCACCCAAAGATATATTTTTTGGGGATTACAAGTCAAATCAACATCACAGCTATATAAGAATTAGAATCAACATACATTTTATTACGTTAAACATCAGCGTAACACTGATAATATCAAATACTATAAATAAAATCTTCCAAAAACAAGCAAAAAACTAAAAGAATGACATAGTCTTAAGAATGTGAATCATACGAATTATATTGTCTTACGAATTGCGAATGTTCAGTTATACGACGATGACAATTTTATGCAGCAGCGAAGGTTCCTTCGTTTTTTTTTTTGGTTACTTGAAAGGTACACATTGTAATACAAATATAAACGTGAAATTACATCGTTTACATTTAAAAAAGCACTTAATATCTAACGTATATAATTGTTTTGTAAAGTCAGCTTATCATTTAATATTGTAATAGATTATATTATATTATTATATTCACGCTAGCTCTCCAGCAGTTTAAGCAGGTGTAATTTTTACTATACCTATTTAATATAGGATGTTAAAAATGTTTATAATATAATATGTACATACAAATATAAAGACAAGCCCCCAGGAATCATTAAGAAAACTTATATGTAAGACGATGACCCAACGACATTACGAAAGATAGCGTGTTTCATTATGCGTGTTGATAATACAAAATAGTAATCATCTTTACGTACAACACAAGCTACTCAATCAATGTTACGCAATCGGTTGTAAATTTTATGTCCTCCGTATTTAATCACCATAATGCTTAATGGAAATCAATTTAGCTGAGTAGCAAAGGTATTTTATCAACAGAATTGATCGAAATCAATTAATATAATAATATTATTTTTTAGTTTTGACGGCCTCGATGGCGTAGTGGTTAGTGTAACCGACTGCCACGCCCGAGGTCGCGGGTTCGATTCCCGCACAAGTCAAACATTTGTGTGCATGAACATGGATATTTGTCTTGGTCTGGGTGTTTCTATGTATAATATGTATGTATTTACAAAAAAAAAGGTATATATGTATGTTTATCCACAGTCTAGTACCCATATTACAAGCTCTGCTTAGTTTGGGCTAGATGGTGTTGTGTGTATGTAGTAGAATATTATTATATTATTATTATTATAAAAATCTATAACAAGCTCTGTTTACTGATGTTACATCATAATAGCACTATTATCTTACGTACGTTCATATAGAAATATTATAATAACAAACACTGACTGGCTATTTCGTCATGTTCGTAAACAAAAGGGTTCAAAATCGACTGTCGCATCACTTCATTGAAGGGCTTGTGCAGAAACGTCTTTTACCAGAACTCTGAGAATTTTACCTATTGTTTGCTTACATCATAACATATGAATAGTGCAGAACAATAGTGTCGTGTCAACGGAGGCTATAATAGTGAGTGACACCAGTGTTTGAACTCATTTATCATTCAAACAAAATGATCACAACAAGAGGTCGGAGGAAAAGGTTAGTGATTTCTTTATTTCTTTTTAATACGTAGTTGCCTGAAATACGGATATTTTTGTAAATTAATTGTATATGTACCGTCAACCAGTAACGTTACTTCAGTTATTTATAACGGAAGTGCTTAATCACTACGAGAGTTGTGTTATTTTGTATGACTGTCTTTTAATATAAATTCGGATTTATTATTTGTTTCATTCGTAGCTATTTTCGAAATAAATTGAAGGCATTCCAGTCAATGTTCAACTTACAATTGTGAGTAAACTCGTTAGTTTTTATGTAAGTACTGCATGTTGATAACGAATTAGTATTTGTGCTTAATTTTAGATCTTTAGATCTGTTTAAGTGGTTTTGTTCTTTTGCAAGTTGTGATCCTGTACCCTAGAATCATCTGTTTTAATTTTACGAACAGACACTACAATTTGTTTATCTGTTGTATGGTTTATTAAGGTAAAATAGATATAGCATTGATAGTTTAATTCTAAGTTTGACATATAGTCAAGATTGTAGTGAACCAAAGTCAAAAAATAAGTATCTCACTCTTATAAAGTATCTATATACAAATAGCAACAAACTATTCTTGAATCGCTAAGGCAAGAACTTGCGAAATTAGATTTTCAGTTTTGCAGTGTTCATTGTAGAGTTTAGAATAAAATTGTTTATCTATGGAACTCGATTCCTATATATAAGGCATATGAATAATACTAGTGATACACATTACATCAGGTAACTGATATGTGGTGACAACAAGCATCCAACGTTACAAAAACGCGTTAAAGAACAACATCGTCGCAGCAGGGTAAGCTCTTCATTATTGTGTTTGTGACCTGCGATGTTTGCAGTGCGGCTCAAATCGGATATTGCCGTTCAACGCCGTCTACACTCAACAAAGGCTCAGTCACAGAATTACCACTTCTCAAAATCATTACAGGTAGCAAAATGTCCTTTTCGCAAAATTTCCCTTTCGCAAAATATCCCTTTCGCAGAAGTCCACCTACTGGCTTTTGACCAGTGTCTTTTTACTGATGCAAGGAATTAATGCCTGTTTGAGGAAGGGGACATTCTGCGAAAGGGAAATTTTGCGAAAAGGACATTTTGCGAAAGGGACATTTTGTGAAAGAGACATTTTGATACCTGTAGTCATTTTTAGGAGTGGTCATTCTGCAACTGCGCCTCAACAAGTAAGCTGAATAGTTCAATCAACTAACTTAATGTAAACGCATAAACTGTACTGGACCTACGCCTCTCGGTAGTGTAGAAGTACCTACATAGTTTGGGGTTGGAATTTGTTACAATTCACTGGTCAGTCTGTCCATTTATTTATCGATTGAACTTATTTATGTACAAGTTAGTGGTGGTTACTACATTGATTAATTTCAAACGTTTTTTAAGACCGCTGTATTTAATAAGTACCTACATATTAACTTTTTTATATATTATCCGTTATATTGTATCTAATTACCTGCCTAAATCAGAATGCCATGGGGTTGATTATCTAAAGCAAACGTTAAAAAGTTCAATCAGTATTTGTACACTTAGTGCTAAATAAACTTTAATAAAAAAGTTACTCATAGGAAATTCTCGCATAGATACCTGAGTAATGTAGGCGCCGGATTTTGTAGTCAAATGTAGGCAACTTTTCTGATTACATTACATTTACTTTAAGCACCGAATTCGTTACACGTTACACAGGACATATATACAAATACAAAAATTCGCAAGAGACATAGGCAGTTCAATTTGTAAAACATTTCCAATAGTGAAGAAGTAAAGTACTGTTAGGACATGACATCCGCCGCGACAAAAGTGTGCAAAGCAGTAAAGCGAATGTCCTCTGTCGTGGACGTCAATTCACTTAGGGTGAGTCGATCATGCCGACGCTTGCTACTAAAAGCTACTAAAAGCCCTCCATAAAAGCAATAATTAAATTGGCGTAACACAATTTAGTAAGGCGATGCTGTCGAAGGTGAACCTACGTAGATACCGACGTACGTGAGCGACTCTTTGTGTAATAGATTTATACTATTAACAAATAGTTACTTGAGATATTTAATGGCAATATATTTGAAACATCTATGCTCTACATCTTTAGTGTTTTCGGGTGGAACTTAATAAGTAAAACTTGTGTGTACAAAAATGTATGACTTAGTCTTAGAAAACATTTTAATTAAATACGTAAAATACGTATGTAGTTGCATGTACCTACGGTATTTCTTAATTATCTTAGTTAAATGGCGCCCATCACTAAACATATGCCTTCCTTTATAAATATTCCCACATCAATCGATGTTGCGCTGCGTACATTCACCGGTTTACCGACAATTTGTCTAGATAATTGTGTCCTACTAGCAGAGTACGCCAACGGCAGTCCCTGTGGATATAATAATTATAACAATTATTTTGGCTCTTTTACAAATTGCATCGTTCCCGATCTTATTTCGTAAATAAATTCTAAACATAACGTTTGGTAAACTTTCTATAAGGCCAATAGTCAAGACCCACATCTCATACAGGATTATTCCTTTTTTTTTAAATTCGGTTGCAGTTTAAGTTTCTCCATGAGTTTCTCGTAGGCTTCAACCTTTTGCCTGAACCTAGCTACTAACATAAATGTAAATTCAGTAAATTTAGTAATCTCACTAATCACTGTGATGTTCATAAGTGTTACTTTGTGATCTAAATGAATAAATAGTTTTTTAACGTTGACTTTGACATTGTTTTTAGTTTCACGTCAATCTTATCTGATAATTCTCAGATGATGGTTGCAATTTGAGTCAAATAATCTAGATAGTATAGTTTCAAATTCAGCTTTTTGCTGAACGTTATTAATTTACCGTCGTTTAGATTTAGACGCACGAGCGTTGAAACTATATTTTGTAAAACTAGACGAATTACAGCCGCGTTTACTGGTGTCCTGGTGACAGCACAGCGCATCCTTAAAAAGCATAAAATCCCTACATCGCAGGAACTCAACACAGTTGCTTGGCTGCACTCTTCATTATAAGCACAATGCCAGGTATAAGCCAGTAACTTGTTGTGCCCTAACGAGCTTAATCTTCTTTTGCTCATCACCACTCTAACCAAAGCCTATATTTGAAACGATGTAAAAAAACTCTAGCTATGGCGATTTCCCTACTCCTGGAGCTCCTTATGAAGATTATATAATAACCAAAGACAAGGCCAGCATCTCATTAGTAAATTGTTATATGTGGGAGAACGACACAGCGCATTACATAGTTATATCTATCTAATTTCCGCGTATACAATAATGAACAATGCGTAAAAGAAACCGCGGTATAACCTAGCCGTATGTGGTTTAGACCTGAGTCTAACCTACCTTAGTATTAAATATTTCGAATCTTGCCGAACGCTACTCGGACAAGATGGGTTCATCGGCTGACCTCTCGAAATTTAACCCGGTCATACCGGATCCTTTGACCTGAGTTGACGAATTCGTAAATAACTGAGTGTAACATTACCAACAGGTGCTGCTAGGGGTGCAAATCGGATTATATTTGCATATAACATGATCTCTATATTTTACATGGTTACCCTATTGGATACCTCCTGATAATGTGGTTACACTTACAGACACAAAAACCTTTGGCATTGCCCGATTTTGCTAATAAACAAAGTTATAATAAATAGGTACGGTGCTTCTATGTATGTTATTAAAATGCTTTGCTTTCTAAAACTTATTTAACCAAATTGTTAACCTGATTGTTACCGGTTGCAATATGGGTGATTCGGTTATATGACTACAGTTTTAGTTACTCCTATCACTGGTGGCAGAGATCTGTATTAATTGAGATTGCCCACCAATCTGCTTATGCCAAGTAAACGTGTCTCAAATAACACTTCGCGTTCGACTTCATATAATCAGAAAGGCTCTAGCTTTACCTAAATAGCTACAAAACCTTACGAACGGTTTTTGTATGTCGTACATAATTACCTATGTAGGTACTTCGATACTTCGATTTTAAGAAAGTGATGCGGTTACATAGGTACACATTCTTAAATATTTTTCAAATGGTTATCTATATAGCATGAAATCTGCATTAGAAATTATTTATATTTATGCCTTAGAATATAGGTACTCTTTTAAGATGTCTCAGTCAATAAGACATCATCCGGCTTTCACAGAATAGTCAGGTTTCTACTTTTCAGTCTTAGCCTGTTAAATTTTTGATGATGACAACGTAAATGAGTTTCTAACAGGCTTAGCCAACGGCTTACTATTAAAACTATTATGTTAGAGGAATTTGTAAATAAAAAGTAAACATTTAATAAAGAAATCTACCTACTATAAACTTAATTACCTACTAATTTCATGCTAGGTACTCATTCATGTGACTTATCTACTCGAAGCAAAGACATCAAAAAGTATTTACTTTAAAAATTAAAATCGTAATACTTTGCTATTACAAATTACGACTATTGCTGCCATCTCACGAGTAGATGAACTATTTTCCACCCTTAATTTGCCCTTAGGATATAATAATGTACACACAGATTTAACAAAGCGCCCTCTGGTTTTTACTGATAGAAGCTATTATAAATACCATGAATCATGTTACCTAAACGCTGGGGCTTACCTATCCTTGATGGATATAAAATATGCCTCTAAATAAATAAAGAGAAAAAAAAATGTCTCCTAAATCGTACAACAGTAAACACAGCAATAATAATATAATTTGTAATCATGGAACAGAATTTTGCAATGATGAAGAAACGAAAGAACGGTGAAGATTAATAATTATTGCCTTACTATAGTTACTATTCTTTTGTTTTGATTGTTCGATTGTTTTGTTATAGTCCGTACTAGATCTTTAGTACGAGCATTAAAGCAACATGGGTATTACTTACTCAGAAAAATTGGTAACGGCTATACCTACATATCTAACTGAAAACAGGCGTAAGTCTATGTTCTAATGTATACCTACAATAGCCAGAAACGTGTAGACCAAATAGATTCATATTATTATTACAATTATATATAATTATTTAATTCGTAATACGATCATGCATATCTAAGTATTTTTATTTGATAGTAGGTACTCCAGACATTTCTTATAAAGATTAAACAAACCAGGTATTAAGATACGTAGTGATTGAAAATCAAGAAGTACAAGTAGTGGAATCTTTCATAGATTTCAATGAAACCAAAGATAAAACAGCAGAAGGCATTTCAAAGATGATTTTGAGCAAGCTTGAAGCTGATGCCCTCGATATAAGTAACTGTAGAGGACATGCATATGACAATGCTGTTGTTATGGCTAGAAGGCATTCAGGAGTTCAGCAAAGAATTAAAGAAATAAATCCGAAAGTTTAATTCCTATTCCTCAAATCATTCGCTAAACCTGGTTTGTTTGTATACACGCTACCTCAGTTGAGACGAGTTCAGTAACTTTTTTCAGTACATCAGAACGTTGCTATTAATTTTTTTCAATGTCGTTGGAAGGTTTTGATAGCAGCTACAGGCAAAAGTTTAAAAAGGGTTCAAGACACGCGGTGAAGTGCAAGAGGCGATGCTGTAAAAATGACATTACATCATTACAAAGACATTCTCCTCACTTTAGAAAAATTGACATTGAAAGGCGAAAACTTAAAGAGAAAAACAGATGTAGGAACTTTGCTAGTTAGGTACAATGCAGTAATTTCCCTTTCTTTGTTTCTTGTCCGGTGCTACATGAAGTGAATGATGCACAAAAATATTTACAAACAAAAGGACTTGATATAAGACTGTGCGCTCAGAAAGTAAATGCTTCGCAGATGTTACTGATAGAGAAACGAGAGGAATGGGCGGTTGCCGCTGTAAGTTACGCAAAAAATATATGTAAAGAACTTGGCATTCCCATGGAACCTCAGAGACGCATAACAAGAAGGCATATTTTAGATGACGGAACCAGAGATGCTACTTGTCTTATGAGAATGAGTTGACACGGATGCTGTTTTCTTCGTTAGATAGAATCATTGTGGAAATTCGTGAGCGTTTTCAGCAGCTACAGAATTTGGCGGATAAGTTTGCCTATCTAACGCCGGCTATATTACTAGATTCGGACGAGACTAAATGTAATATAGACTACGCAACTTCTGAAATTGACGAGCAGGACTTCAAGTTAGAACGACTTCGACTGCGGACTTTCATCGCTGCCACAGGCAACGAACATAAATTAATTAATGCGACCTCACTCGAATGATTACAATTTATTATTTATTTAAAATTTATTTTAAAATCCAAACTAGAAGATACTCTCCCAAATATTATAATAATGCTCTGAATATTTTTCACAATTGCCATAAGCAATGCCAGCTGTGAGAGTTTTCAAAATTGAAATTGATCAAAAATTATTTAAGATCAACAATGAGCACTTTAAGGCTAACCAATCTGGCTATCTTTTTCAAGGAGCAAGAGGTGTGTGATGTCATAGCCATTGATGGAGCAATAATGGACTTTGCTTTTAAAAAAGTAGACGTATAAAGCTTTAGTTTAATGCAAAAGTTTTGTTTTGAATTCTAACAAATATACTATTTTCCATTAAAAATATAAATGTTAACAATATCATCCTCTTTCTAGTTGAAAGTCGATTTGCGTTTTATATTAATTCGTTATTAATCTTGTCGTAAAAATGTTTGTAATAAATGTGATTATTAGGTATATTGTAGAAATGTGTATCTTTTTATTAATAACCTATACAATCCTTGCTCTCCTTACTAATATTATAAATTCGGAAGTAACTCTGTCTGTCTATCTGTCTGTCTGTCTGCCTGTCTGTTACCTTTTCACGGCTAAACCACTCAACCGATTTAGATGAAATTTGGTACAGATGTAGTTTAAAATCTGGGGAAGGACATAGTCTACTTTTTATTGATGTAGGTACCACGCGGACGGAGCCGCGCGCAAAAGCTAGTACCTACACAATAATGATGACTGTTCTTGCCTAAAATTTCTTTAGTATTATTGTATGTTATAGTCTTTTAAATTGAAATATCCAAATAAGGGGGCGGCAAATTTTTCCGCCCCGGGCGGCTGACACCCACGCTACGCCACTGATCCTAAGCTTTATTAATTAAGTAGGACCTATACATATTTTTAAATGTTTTTGCAATTGCAAAATACACATGACGTCAAAATTACATTAGTTACGTAACTATCATAGAGGTAGAATACAAAATAAACAATTAGAATTTTTATTTTTATTTTAATATATTAAATACCTGACTGAAACAAAATATACGAGTATACTTATCAAACAAAATAATATTCCTATTTATGTGGCTATTCTATTAGGTTCCTAATATTCTACCTACTTACTGTTCTGTAATATCTAGTCTATGAGATATAGCTATTGTGTTGATCGAGGTCCGGTGTTGAATGGAACATAAATAATTATTGTTCTGAGTTACAGTTTGTCCCAATTGTAACATATTATAGAATTTTCGCGACAGGAATATAGAAAGCTAAGTCATAGTTTTTGGAAGGTATTAGGTACCAACAACTTTAGAACATTGCGAGGTGCCAAGATTATCTATATACTATAGCAATATACTGTACCTATAGGCTACATATAGTAAATAAAGCCTGTTTATGAGGTTATTAACTTGTTTTTACAGTAAATACCAACTACTGGCCTTTCTTGTATTGTTTTTTTAAATAGCTTAATAATACATAATATGCAGCTTGTAAAATCTTTAATATCAGGGTTAGATAACCCTGATATTAGAGATTCCCACATAGCCAAACCTTTAAAAAAAGTCGCTGCACTGCCATTGGCGTCTATAGAAATGTCCTATGACTACCTACCACTCTTATTGTTTCAAGTCAGCATTCTAGAGTTGTATGTAGGCCATCACCGCTTCGTGGCCAGACCTCTCTTGAAAACAACAGTAGATTACTCATGTGCATTGCTAGCGCAGATTACTGTAAGGATACAAAACGTTGGTCAATCTAGTAAATGAACAACGTTTCTATAATTTCTGAAATCCTTACTCACTGCAGGAACACTGGCTTGAATTTCTGTAGGATGGAAGTTCAAATTTAATATAAGTTATTCGATATAGCAATCAAATTATGTATTTTTAGGTTAAATAACAGTGATGGTATGACGCTTATATTGTAATCAAATTCTAGTTGAAAATTATAAAACAGGACGTCATAAATTCTTTCTGTATAGGTATTGTTATTATTGTTTTTATTTATTGGATTATTAACGCTTGTTATAAATGTGATTTATTATTTTATTTTGGCAACACCAAATGCTAAACGAAACCAAACGCTTCATATTCCTATCTCATTCTCAATGGCAAAACGTCAAGACTCATTATACGTCAAAACAAGTAAACAGCCGTCAGCTGTCAGGCTATCAGATAAAGTACTATGCGAGTGTAGTGTGTTGTTTTTCTAAAGATAATAACTTATTATTACGATTATTAGTTACATTCTTAAGTACAAGGTTATATGTAAAAGATATAGTTCATATACTGAGTTAAAAACAAGAAAGACTTGCATTCACTAAGTTACAACAAAACCAAAGTGTAAATTATTATTTTATAATCAGTTCCTTTATTTATATCAGGTTCCTATGAAAACTCTCTCGAGATGAGCGCATTGAGTCAAGTCATTGATGACGAAGCGATGATCAAAATTACATCAGATTTCAAAAGGCTCGGAGGTAAGTAATACAGACTTTACTTTCACTGTGTAATTGAAAGTTATTGATGGCTACTTACTTTCATCGCATGGAAAAAATATCATACGAATTTTGTTAATAAACTCCAACTGAGAACTTATAAATACATTGCAATTATCTTTAGTCTACTAGTAATAATTGTTGTACCAAGTTTAGAAAACTTTTAGTTGATTACATAGTGTTGTTCAGCATAAATACAGTAATTAATTATATTGGATTTCTCTGTCCTTCAATTTAAATGTTTGCGATCAATTCTGTTTACTATGTAATTCTTCAAAAACTAATGTCATTGTAAATAAATGTCTTGATTTTTATTTCAGAGAGATGTTACTTGGAAAATGCTGGTGCTACTTTGTACCCACAAAGCTTACTTGCTAAAATAAATGAAGACCTATTCAACAATGTTTACATGAATCCACACTCGGATAAATATACAAAAGACTGTATAGAACATATAAGATGTATGATCTTGAAACACTTTAACACAGATCCCTCAAACTACACAGTTGTGTTTACTTCAGGAACTACTCAATCTTTGAAACTCATTGTGGAGTCATTTGACTTTAATTCTGATGATAGTGATGACAAAAACCATGGCACCTTTATATATTTAAGAGAAAATCACACATCAGTGCTGGGTCTAAGAGAATTAGCTATAGATAAAAATGCAGATATCATCCACTTATCCCATGATGACTTTTTAACAGCCATAAACAGTAGTCAGAAAAAGTCCCAGTCATGGAAAGACAAATTCAAAAGCAAACGTGAAGCAAACACATTATTTGTGTACCCAGCACAGAGCAATTTCAATGGATTTAAGTACCCCATTGATTGTGTGAAGAGCTTAAAAAATGGATGCCTCAACAATCATTTAAAGAAAAATTTGTGTAAGATTAATGCTAACTGGTATGTCTTACTGGATGCAGCCTCCTATGTATCAACAAGCAGACTAGATCTGTCTAAAACTCACCCAGATTTCGTTTGTATGTCATTTTACAAAATATTTGGCTACCCAACAGGATTGGGTGCCATTCTGGTTAGAAACAGTAGCCAAGGAGTTCTAAATCAAAAAAAGTATTTTGGTGGTGGCACAGTTGACATAGTATTGAGTTCTGAAAACTACCACATGAAAAGGAAAAATCTCCATGAACGGTAATTATTTCAATTATTTTTGTAATTTGCATAAAATATGTTTAAGTCATAATGATAAGCGACTTTTTCATGTATATTAATAATATAGAGTTCATAATTGACCAGCTGTATCTACAGTATAAAACAAATACACACAGATATATTGTTAAATTGTAAAAGTAAATATGGTTGCCTTATATGGGCATTATTTTGTTACATAATATATACTATAATAAACTATAAAGAATTACAGAGACCTGTTTAGTAAATTATAGTACAAGATAAGCTCTAAGACATATTTCATCAATTTTTCTGGTCTGTAGTAGGGATGTTGCGAATATTCACATCCGCATCCGTAATTGTGGAGCTTCCGCATCGATTTGGACATTGCATCCGCATCCGCAATAATTTACGCAATGTTTATGCGGATCCAGATATAGCGCAGTTTGCGACAGGTCAGAAAATGGGTGGGGCGATAAATGGCGCAATGATTCTTCAAGTGAAACACCAAAAAATGAAATAGCAAAATTTATGAATCTTTGCAAAATAGGCAAACCTGCAAAGGTGATTAGATACTTTTTAAAATAAGATGCACTATTTTTATCAACATCCCGCATCCACAATTGCTGAGCTTCTGCATCGATTTGGACATCCGCATCTGCATCTGCATTCGCGGATGTGAGCCTTTAAATATATGTCAAAAAATATGCATCCGCAACATTCCTGGTCTGTAGAACCAGTGTTGGGGCTGTAGTCTTCCCAACATGGAATATTGTTGTGTTATGTAGAAAGATAGATTATGTTTATGTAACGAGTGTTTATTGTTCACTAAAAAATATTACATATTGAACTTAATATATAACGCACGCAGGCGCCAATTTAGCCTACGCAGCATACATTATAATGTACGAGTTCGTACAACCAGAGTTATGTATCACAGTAGGATCTACATTAATGATATTGCAAGCAGTCCATACATATTAAGAATTGGGCACAATCTACACTCGCGAGCAACCAAATCAACTCAACCCTTCACTACACACCTACACCAATTTCACAAAAACTACACGTGGTATTTATGATAACAGTATGTCATCGGAAAGCCCTGGCCGATGACACATATGATACATAACAATAGATTTTCTATTGTGTCTATCACGGGACAGCGAAAGGGTAAAGATGTCAGCTTTAATTTGGTGTCAGTACTATTGACATTCAATCATTATTTTTTTTATTAATTATGGCTGAACGTAAGTGTAGGAAAAAAGGGAAATTTAAGACAAAGGGCTGTGGTCCGATGTTTTACAAATTAAACAAATAAATTTGGGAATACATAAAAGAATTATTAATTTAATAATTGGTATTAAAATTAGCTAGATTAAAATTAGTATAAAATTAGAGCTGGGGGGTTTCCTAGCTCTAATTACAGTTTATAGTCGGTTTTTCATTTTATTCACCTTATTAACTTTTTGACGGTCTCTTCAGGAATGCCGTCGTCGCACTCCTCTAATAATGCTGTCTTCAGCTCTTCTACGCTCGAAAGGACTGGATTTCTGGCCCGTACTCTTCTTTTGAGCTCATCCCATAAGTGCTCTGCAATGGAATTCATGTGACACACACATGAATTCCATTCGTATTTCGACTTCATGAAAAAACTGCCGAGTGATCCATACCGTGTGACAACGGGCGTTGTCGTGCATTAACACGAAGTCTTCACAAGTAAGTCGGTGATATACCGATCAGCCGTTAGCCCGTCTCCTCGGCCTCCACCAGGCACAAAAACAAACTCGGTTTTTCCTTCTAAGGAGATCCCAGCCCACATCATGCAAGAACCTCCACTGTATGCAACTGTTTCAGCGAAACAGCACTGTGCAAATCGTTCGCCCGGTCGCCTATAGACCCGGCCTCTCCTGTCACTGCCATGCAGACACATTCTGCCCTCGTCAGTGAACAGGACCGACCGCCATTGCGCAATATCGAGATGCTCTCGAGCAAACTGCAGGCGCGCTTGTCGGTGGCCTGCAGTCAATTTAAGGCCCGTCGCAGGCCTTTTTGGAGTTAGGTTAGCTTCCTTCAAGCGTCTTCTTACTGTTCACTCGCTGAATTTTTCGTTAGTAACTCCTAGAGTTGCGGGTGGTGAGCGGCTTTATTGCTCCGGTACCTATCTGGAGAATAGGTAGTGTCCCTTGGGCACGAGGTAGCTCGCTTACGAGAACCGGATCTATGAGGTTAGGATGGAGAGTCGAGATTTGGGGACAAGACCTGTCTATATCTGGTCTCGGAAGGTGTTCTCGGGCACTGGAAGGTACAGCGGCTCCCCTAATATAACCTTGAAGATTGTTGTAGGGGAACGCTATATCATAAACTGGACTAGTCGTAAAGAAAAGGGGAATGTTCACTCGCTGATAGGGAGAACCGGATCTCCGAGGCTAGGGTGGAGAGTCGAGATTTGGGGACAAGACCTGTCTGTAACAGGTCCGGGAAGGTGCTCTCGAGCACTGGAAGGTACAGCGGCTCCCACTATTATAACCTAACGGTTGGTGTAGGAGAACGCTATATCACAAACTGGACTAGTCGTAGAGAGAGGGGATGTTCACTCGCTGACAGCCACCCCTCGTACACGTCTCAGTTCTTGCTGCACATCAACACCTGTTAGATAGCGCTTGCGCAATGATTTTGAGACTATGAAACGGTCGTTTCGGAAATGCACTGTCGGCGGCTGGTCCTTGGTCTCTGATCGAAGGCACCAGTCTCTTGAAATCGTCTGTATACCTACTCTGGATACAGCAGACTGGCTCAAGTGAAGCTGGGCAGCGACTGCTCGCTGACTTAGCCCTTGTTATAACAGGGCAACAGCTTGAGCGGTTTCTTCAGGTGTGGTATCCGTATTTTCGTAAAAACAATGAATGTAATTTACAGAAATGTGTACCGGTCAACTTGTGATAAGCGACTGATAAGGGTCGCTGGTTGTGGGTGGGTTTTATAGCGGGGTAAGTAGCGCAAGTTGTGGGTAGCTTATGGAGCAATTAAATTGCGTAAATAAATAAGGGCTTATTTTTTTATAGGGTATTGATGCTCACTGAAAGCTTAAATTTAAAACTTGGAAATGACATATAATTATAATTAACAACAGTCATAAATACGAATTGTAATTTTTGTAAAATTGGTGTATATTGGTGCGCAGTAAAAAGTTGAGTCGTTTTGGTTGCTCGCGAGTGTAGTATATAATATTAATGTAAACATTTTATTATTTACAGCTTTGAGGATGGCACTGTATCATTCTTATCAATTATTGCTTTAAAGCATTGTTTTGAAACTATGCATAAATTAATTCCAAGAACCATACATGACAATATGATGGACACCATTTCCTACCATACATTTTCATTAGCCAAAGATTTGTATTACCAACTGCAAGAATTACGTCATACTAATGGTAACAAAGCTGCAATTCTATACATGGATTCAGACTTCACTGATATCAAGAAACAAGGTGGAATTGTTACTTTCAATCTACTCAGAGAAGATGGTTCCTATATTGGTTATTCAGCGGTAAGCAACATTTTTGTTAATTCATAATTTTGAAAATAAGCAGGTGAATTGTTTAAATTCCGTTGCATATTAAAAAATCAAAACTTTCTCGAGCTAATTTCAAAAGAACAATAAACGAAATAACAAAATTAAAAAAGCCAAATGTTTTATTTAGAAAAATTTTAGAATCCCAATGTATGTGACATCAAATGAACGACTGATCAAAAGTTGTTAGATGTAATTTTAAAATATCAAATCATAACTAATCAAATTTTATAATCACAAATGATTTCTTATTAAGAATTATTAATTTAAATGTAGGTATACTTACATTTCAAGTACATAATTAATTTTAACACATTAATTTGTTCAAAAATTATGATAACAGTACCTCAAAATAGTATACATACGGGTACGTATTACAATACCGAAATTTAAAAGACCATATTTTAAAATACCTATGGAAGAAATCCCGAAAAATTAAACGCCGAATGATTGTTTGGCCGAAAGTTTTAAATCCCGAAAGTTCATTTGCCCGAAAGGTTAAAATCCCGAAGATCCATATCCCGAAGTTAAAATCCCGAAGAATTAATGAACTAATGGGAGTTTTGGACGGAGCCCCGCTTCGCGGGGCTCCTATTTCTGGGTGGGTTTACAAAAGAGAACCTAACACAACCTACCGCTTCCGAGTCGGAATCGTACGGATGGCCTAAGTATTAGCCAGCCAGTTTATTAAATGTTTATTTCATATATTATTTCGGTATTTCGTCCATTCGGGATTTCGTCCATTCGGGGTTTCATCCTTTCGGGCATTCGGACATCGGTATTTTATGTTTCGATATAACGGCTATCGGCAATTAAAACTTTATCGGCAATTAATTTATCCAGTAATCCATTTTGACTTTTAAACGATTTGGTCAATAGTGTAATAAATAATATAAACATTGATATTCCAGACTTTGGTCAGCTAAACTTTGATCAAATAACCATCGTTATTTTAAACTTTGTTGATTTGTACGTTGTTCTTTTGAAATTTGCTCAGAAAAGTTTTGATTTTCTAATATGCAACCTTAAATTCAATACTTACAGAAAATACCTACCTAATTAAAATTCAAATGCACATTGTCATTATACTTATAACACTACATATCGCAATAGTTACGCGATTATCATAGTAGGTACCTGTTTTAATTGCCATTTATTAGTTATTTTTATTGTGTAACTTTCCAAACTGTTAATGATCAAGTTTTTAAGTTCAATTTTCATTTAGATTCCAGCAGAATAACAGAAATATTATATTGAATGTTTAATGCATGTCGTGTGTGATGTAAATGTTTTACCATGGTCATATTTTAGGCATCTCATAATATTTTTTGGTCATCTTATTTATACTATTGAAACTTAATAAACAAAAAACTGCCTTCTTAGTCTAGTGGCTAAGGTACCGCTTAAATTTTTTGCCGGTACTAATAATTCGGTGATAGTGCCCAGGTAAACTAGTGTTACTGGGTAAGTATTTGATCAAGGGTTCCGTGCTTATTGTAAGGCATGTGACATCTGAGGCTATTTACCAGTAGATAGCAACTGGGCTCGCCTTATATGTAACTCCTTAACATTGACGAAATATGAGTGTTACACATCATAGACAGATGAGGTGATTAATAAATTATGTGACCTTAGGGGCAAATAAAGGCGTTCTGTTGAACAGAATTAAGAGTGATAGATCTACATATAGGTTTTATGAATACCGACAATTTTTTAGCTTAGTTTTCCATCCGTTTTTTTTTTCATATGCTGCAGGACCTCCAGTCCTGTTGCAAAAGTTTGTTACGATTGTGGCATTCCAGGTTTTATTACAAAGTCGAGTAAAATGTAGGGCTAATTTTTTATAAATTTCGCGATATGCAATTAAGTACTTAAATATTTACTACTTACTTAAACAGACTTGTGCTAGTCCTATTTGTATGTAATTATCAAAGAGTTATTCTAATATTAAACACAAGTTGAGTATTCTTATGCGAGTTTAGATTATGAGTAACATTAACGAACTCGGTTAACAGTATTTTTTACATTCAAGGTCATTTGAGTTTTACAACGAACATAAATTATTAGCTATTTAGTTAGTGAGCCCATAATTTACTTAACGATGCATTGTATCGTACAATTCCATTTTCCAGTTTCAACACATGGCAGACCTATTCAACATTAGTGTTCGGACCGGATGCTTTTGCAATTCCGGCTCATGTCAGCGTCATCTAATGTCCACTAACAAGGAAATGAAAGAAATGTACAAAGCGGGACATGTATGCGGCGACGAATTCGACCTTCTCGACGGCAGGCCTACTGGCGCTATAAGAGTTTCATTTGCCTACTTCAACACCTTCAAAGATAATGACAAACTCATGAGTATGATATGCCGATGCTTTGTAAAAGCCAAAGTAAAACGACCAAAACGTATAAATCGCGTACCGTCTTTAATAGACTCTGTGAAAACGAGCAAATTATTCAACGGACTGACGAATCTGCAACAAATTTTTAATAATCAAGTGTTTATCAGCAATGAAGTACATCAAGAATATTCTAATTTAGATACTAAGATAGTTGTGAAGGAGGCGGCTATATTCCCAATAAAATCATGTGGTGCATTTAAAATTGGGTCTTCCTGGCAAATAGGTCCAAAAGGTTTCGAATATGACAGAGAATGGATGATAATTAAAGATAATGGTGTATGCTTAACACAGAAACAAAATACAAGGATGTGTATGATATGTCCGAAAATAGATCTGAAATATAGAATGATGACATTACAGTTCAAAGGTACATATATACCTAAATAGTTTAGTTGTAATTATATGTTGGTTTAATTAAATAATATTAAGTACATGATAAATAATACACACTGTTGTAACATTTCAGGCAAATCTTCAATTACAATACCTTTGGATCCTCTGCCACACGCAACACAAAAAGAATTGTCGTTCTGTCACACAAAAGTCTGCACAGATACAATACAGGGTTACGATTGCGGAGATGAAGCGGCAGACTGGATTTCTGAAGCCTTAGAAGTTTCTTTTCTGCGTTTGGTCAGACAATCCAGTACCGATCAGCGAGTTCAAAGGAAAAAGAATGATGGAGAACAGAAACTTCTCTCTCTGAGCAACCAAGCGCAATTCCTTTTGATAAATAAAGCAACAGTACGATGGCTAAGGAACAAAATCCAAGACCCGTTATTTATTGATGACATAGAGCAGTTAACTGATCGCTTCAGAGGCAATATTATAATTGATATGGAAAACGAACTTGCAGAAAGCGACTGGCACAAATTAATTATTGGCAACCAAGAGTTTCGGGTAAATAATTATGCTTATTAGTTCATCATCTTAAAGCATGAATTATTATGGTTTATTTAACCGTTGTCATTAACCATAAATGAATAAATGAACAGGTATTTTAAAGGATCATGTATGGCACGTGATCCTGTGAAAATTCCTGCTAATTCTTTTAAATTTTATCCCAAACGCATATCGAATGCCAAAAAAATGCTCAAGCAGTGAATTATTGGAATGCCAGACATAATAAAAATTCAATTGTCTGACTCCGGCTGGCCGTCGCTGCTCAAGACTTTAAAGTGATAAAACATATTACTATTAGTATTTACAATTAAAAAATGAATTTTATTTAAAATCCTCTGATTATAATTACAGGTTGAAGGACAATGTACAAGATGCCAGATGGTGTGCATAGATCAACAGACTGGTGAGAAAACAATTGAACCTCTGAGAACAATATCAGAACAAATGGGAGGCAAATTGCGGTTTGGTATTTATTTAACCTATATAGGCCCAGTGGACGGTTCTAAAGATTGCACTCTTAAAATAAGGGCACCTGTGAAACCCATTATTAATGATGACGATATAAGTAGATGAAACACATAGAGAATACTGTGCAGTTACATCACACAAAATTATTTTACTTAGAATTATTTACCCTGGGTGATAGTTTAATGGTGGTGGTCATAATATATTTACATGGGGTTTTATGAAGTGTATTTTTAGGCATAATTGGGGTTTTGGGACAAACAATTACTTTTCTCTCACTTACCATATTTTATTAAGATGCCGTAATAGTAAAATAAAATCTATAAGTATTTGTATACCTAAACAACTATGTGATTAATATATACCCAATTATATGGTTTTCACTACTACTTGCTAAACAAGAATTAACTTCCGTCCACTCACTATCAGCTACGTAGTAATAAATGGAATATTTATCTTAAAACACAGCACTTCCAAATTAACAATTATTGTTGGCACTCCCAAATTAATAATACTTTGGTACAAACAATGCAAGCTCTGTCATACTTACTATAAGTATGACAACTGATCTTCTATATATATTATCTAGGTAAGCTACAACTCCTGTAAAATATTAAACAAATTAAAAAAACGACATCTTGATGAGATATGGTGCCAATTTTTATGTAAACAACTTTATCACCTTTTGTTTAAAACTAATCTTCTGTATATCTTATGTTGAAATTATATTAATGTTATATTTAAATTATGGCTGTGATAAAATGTCCAGTGGAATTATATTTTATTAGATGTGATATATAAATACAAGTTAATATTTCGATATATTTGGTATGTTATAATTTTAGATGGTCTACTTATTGTGAAGGCAGCAAAATATCCAATTAAAGTCTGAAGACTTTGCATTATAAAAGTGTATCTAATGTTAATAGAAGCTGTTTCCTTTTTAAACGACTTCAAAAAAAGGAGGAGGTTATCAATTCGTTTGTATTTATTTTTTATGTTTGTTACCTCATTACTTTCGACTGGGTGAACCGATTTTGATGATTCTTTTTTTATTTGAAAGCAGGTGCTTCCCGTGTGGTCCCATTTCATTTTAATCAAGATTTGACAATTCATTGTCGAGTTATCCTTAATAATGCGTATTTGGCTACATTGATGATGTTCTCGTTTTTGGCATGGTTCACTAAAAACCGAGAAATAAACAAAATTTTAACAATAAAGAAAACCCGACTTCAGTGAAGAATATTCTAAAACTTTTAAAATGCACTAAAAGGTTAATGAATAATTGCATATTCTTGTGAATAATTAAATTATTGTTATTTTTGGAGTCGGTGTCAGCCACCCGCGCCGCGTGCTGCGTCTATGTGTGTAATTGTGCATGCCAATGTTATGTTATGTTTATCTTCTTCTTCTAAGTAGTAGTAAGACTTCTCATGTTTAATTAGTTACAAACCTACCTTGGCTGACACCGACTCCAATAATAACAATAATTTAATTACTTAGAAGAATATGCAATTATTCATTAACCTTTTAGTGCATTTTACAAGTTTTATAATATTCTTCATTGAAGTCGGTTTTCTTTTTTGTTAAAATTTTGTTAATGTTCATAGCATCACCTTTATAACATACCATAACTAAACTCCATAGCCTAAATGTTGGCTCACTCAGTGATCCAAAGTCTTAGCCTCCGATATAAGACATTGCTACTCATTTATTACTTAAGTAAATGAAATTATGATAATTTTGTAATTCAAAATAATCAACTAGTGTGTCTTAAAGTCAATGAGTTATAACTCTTAGTGCTTATTTAATTATAAATAAACACTAAATAAAAAGGGATCAATCATAACAATATTTTTCGATTTAATTATAAAATAAGATATTTTTCTTTTTGTTAAATACTGTAATTCAACTTCTTGCCATCCTAGTCATGTGCCTTCACTTAATAATAAAATATATATATATATATATATATATATATATATATATATATATATATATATATATATATATATATATATATAAACCTATTGTTTTGTAAAATCACAGGTTACATATTCCTCACATTCTTTTGGAGAAACTTACCAAGAAAATTAAAATATATAACAAGTGGAAATATGTAGTCTCCGCCAACTACTCAGGGTAATAGGTTTGAGTCTATCATATCTAACTCAATAGAAAAATGAGGATTAAATACACTTGTTACTTTCACCATTATTTAGTTGTATATAGTATATTGGGTATATATTTGAATAGTCATATACTTTGAGAGCTTTGCCATTATGATAATGTATAATCCATTGTTATGCATATATGTATTTGTTATCTATTTGTTAAGGGAACAATATATGAAAAGGCTGAGAGTCTACTATAAAAGAGTGAATAAAAAGTGCTAGAGCTCAAGTCTGTGTTGTTACTTTAGAAAACAGGTGATGGCTGCCAAACATTCCATTAGATTAAGAATTAGACTTGAATAAGATAATATGATCTTGAAAATATGTATATTTACTATTGGTTATAGAATATGTAAGCGTTGTCATACATATGTACATTACAGTAACATTTAATTATGTATTCTTGATTTTAAGCAACAAATCAATATATTTTACATACAAAATACAGTAATTATATTTTATAATTAAATTTATTATTATATCCTATAACTAGTAAGCAATACAGTTAAATTGTAGCTAGAATTTTAATAAATTTTATATTATAGCACAATTGATTGGTTGTTCTCCTTTTATAAATCTGGGCTCCTCACCTTGTGACACATTTTTCACTACATCAGCCACTTCGTTAAAGTCTGGTAGGGCCATGGTTTGCAATTTTGAATACACCAATTTATCGTTCACTCGAACTTCAAAGGAACCTGTAAAATTAATTGAAACATTAATTATATAACTTTCTACTTACTACATGAATTTGGTGTACTAAATCGTTTTGGATTAAATCCCTGAAACTTGGAGTTATTTAAAATCGTCATTTAACAATGGACTGAAACTCGAGAATGCCATAAGGTGGGTGATACACACTCTACACTATGCAAGCCTAGCAGGAGAGGTACCTTTCTTTATGCATTGTAAAGTTTCAACATACAATGAGCCCACAAAAATACTATCCTCAAATAACTGACAATGGGCAGAAAGCACTGCTAAAGAAATGTTGTGCGTCTAGAATTGAGGATGAGAAAAAATGTACAAAGTAATAATTAAAGAAAAAAATCCTTGATTCAAAAATATAATTTAAAAAAAATTTACTTATCCTAAACATAGGAGTTTTTCTTTAAGCATTACTTTAAACATTTTTTCGTTTGACTACTGTTTTTGGCTTGAACAATAGATTTTTGTATTTATTTATGGGTGGTCCCATTCGCCGGCAGAAAAATATTAAAATTAAATGGATCCGGCAACTGGGACCGCGGTCCGAGTTAATTGCGGTCCCAGTCGCCGGAATCCTCCTAGAATTCATAATTATTCAAAAGTTTAGGTACTAAACACAGTTGCTACTTAGAATATAATATCAATTTGTAACTGAACCATAAATTTAACTCTGAAACATACATGCTTATCTACCGACCCAGCTAATATCTAGGTATAAACAAAAAGTAAAGGTCACCACAGTTACTGACCATCTGTATGGATGTAAACAAAAAATAAGAAAGCTCTTTGTGTCTTTGGCGGCCGCCTCCGGTAGCAATATCTGCATGGGATTTCTAAGAACAGTCCCTACACCCGAACTCGGCGTTACATCCAAAGTCGCTATAGCGATATATTTTGTACTAAAGTATGCTTTAAATTCAAGGGACTTAGATTTAACGTCGTTATAGACAAATGGTCGTTACAACCAAAGTCGTAATAAATGAAATCCACTGTATTTGAAAAATAAACAAATTGATGAATTTAGCCATAATTATACTCATATAATGATGACAAAATACCTTGTCTTCCCTTTTTGCAATATATAAGTGCATTAGGAGTTGCTTCTCTAATGAGTTGTCCTAGAGCCACACAGTGTCCACCATAGTCGCATACACCACTGGAAAACAGATAATAATTGAAATCAATTTCAATCTATATCCTAACTAATATTATAAAAGCGAAAATGAGTTTGTTTGTTTGTTTGTTACCTTTTTACGCCTAAACCACTGAACCGATCATCCTAAAATTTTGCATATACGTTGTCAGGTGTACATAAACGGACATAGGCTACCTTTCATCCCGAAAAAAATTACTGTTCCCGAGGAAAACAACAATAACGTTCTTATGATAATAGATGGCGCCATTTGTCTTTCGAATCATGATTAAATTATATTATTACAAGCAGAGTACGACCCGAATTGATTGTCGAATTGTAAATTAACGCGAGCGACGCGGCGAGCGAAACCGCGGGCAAAAGCTAGTAGTAAATAATAATGTTTTTTTACAAATGCTACACACAGCATATGCACAGCTATAAATAGGTCAGTGTTGTAAACAGTTATATTTAATTATCTGATTGTTTGAATGCTATGTCTAATTGGAAAACTATTGTTTGGTGCTAGTAGGCTTCTACAGCTTAAAACATAAGGTTTGGAAACGAGCTAGGATCGTTCCAATCTTTAAAAAAAGATGAACCTTCTGATGTCATAAACTATCGGCCCATCTCTATTCTTTCCTGTTTTGCGAAGATCTTCGAGTCTCTCCTGTGTCCTATCATTACACATCATCTGGATCCAATAATATCAGTTCACCAACATGGTTTCAAAATTGGTCGTAGTGTACAATATAACTTAGCTGAGTTTATTAATGATATATCACGGGCTCTAGACAAGGGGCACGAAGTTGATGCGGTGTACACTGACTTCAGTAGTGCATTCGACAAAGTCAATCACTTGCTGCTACTGTCTAAATTGGAATCAGCTGGGTTACATGGGTCGCTTCTAAGGTGGTTTGAATCTTACTTAGCAAAGAGATCTCTGATTGTTGCTGTGAGTGGATACGAGTCGCTGCCATATCATGCCACCTCGGGAGTACCACACGGATCTCATCTTGGGACGTGTTTATTGTAACTCTTTATCAACACAATTACTGCTCAAATCACAAACAGCAAGTATTTGCTCTTTGCTGATGACCTCAAACTATACAGAACTATATCTTCTAGCGATGTTTCCCGTGTTCAAGCATATTTAGATAACATTCAAGACTGGTGCGACAATAATTGCATGACCAAAGAGTAAAGTAATACATAGGGAAAAGAGAGCCCTCTTATGGTCAATTTCAGCCCACCCTATTTGAAACAGCGACATCTGAACTTTTGGCCCCGAACTAATCCTTCTATACATAGCTATAGCTATTCCGTATTCTGTGCCTATAGCTATTTATATCATGTATTACTAATCCAGAATTCGTATTTAGATTGTTTTGTATCAATCGTATTTTTGTAACATAAAAAATATGCAAATAAAAATTGCAAATAGAACAAGTAGAATGTTACAAAAATAGATCCAAACAAAACAATTTAAATACAATAAGAACAGGGTGCATATCGTAGTATAAGAATAAAACAACAACAAATAACATTTTATTATGTTTATGTTTATTAAAATATAACTGTGCAGCGGACTCTAGGTTCACAGTGAAATGCGCAGCGTCTCGGCATTTTTGTAGTTGGAAAAACAGCACAACACTAAACACTAAAACCGTCACTATCGCACACTGATAACAACAGTTTTCGATGGGAAGATTAATTGACACAAGGTGGAGGAACACAGAGCTCGACTCAACGCACTTACATAAGACCTTCACAGCCGAAAAATATACAATATACGACGAAAAACTACAAACGTGCGCACGGGCAAGATGCAGTCGCCATATTGTGACTGACTTACAAATTCAAGGTTTGAATCATAGTCTTTAACCGACATATTTACTAATTTGTATTTTATGATAAAACAATTAAAACGAGAATAAAATATGCTTCTAGATAAAAAATATAAAAGTATAGATAGGTAAGAACTGACACTAAATAATAAATAAAAAATTTGTTTAAGCGCCATCTTCTGCGATTGATTTACAGCACAAGTACGGGGCCAAAAACACAGATGTCAGTCCTATCTTTGGATATAAGAAAGGTATTGGGCAGTGTCCCCCCCCCCCCCTGTGCATGACTCTTAACGTTAAGAAATGTTGCCATATGAAGTTTACACGAAAAAAGCACCCTCAAGTGTCTATTTACCAAATAAACGGTGTTTCTCTATCGAAAGTAAATGAAATTCGTGATCTCGGGGTGATAATGGATAAAAATTAAGCTTTAAGGATCATGTTGATGAGGTAGTGAAGAAGTCGGCTCAAATGCTAGGTTTTCTAAAACGTAACACAAAAGATTTTAAATTTTTTCGCACTAAAATAATGTTATATAACGCTCTTGTGCGTAGCCGCTTAGAATATGGTGATATTGTATGGGACCCGCATTACGCTATTCATTCTCAACGAGTTGAAAATATCCAACGAGCATTTACTCGTCACATAGCCTACCTCTCTTCTAACACATCTCCAAGATGTCCATACCAGCACCGGCTTAATTTTTATGGAATGAACACCCTTCATGACAGAAGACTGATACATGGTTTAATATTTATTCACAAACTGTTGCACAATAAAATAGATAGTAATTATTTGACCTCCAATGTAACCATAAATGTACCCAGAAGACCTCCTCGTCACGCCATTTGCAATATCCTTACCATACAGTTATCTAAAACCAACCTTGGTCTGAATGCACTGTTAAGTAGAATGTGTAGGAATTTGAATTCGTACATGAAGATTGTGCCTGATGCTGATGTGCATCACGATAGTGAGAGCCAGTTCCGGGTAAAAATATTGAAATCATTTAGGAAACACGATACAACATGATATTAATAAGTACTTATTGCTCTAAAATTTTAAATTTAAGTAGAATAAGCAAAGTGTTATGTTATGTTTATTTTTCCTGTTTTTTCTTTTATGTTATTGTATTCATATTTAAATTTTAAAACCCTACCTTATGTTAATTTATATTTTAGGTTTTTATTTTATGAACATTGTAAACTCTTAACATAATTTTGTTGTATCAACTGTGAATGCTGTGATAGATCATAAGTGGCATGTATATTAGAACTCTGTCATCTAAATTTTTCACTAAAATGTATCATATATATGCTGCGAGTTAACCAAATAAATAAATAAAATAAAATAAAAGCTTAAAGGCCCTGGACAATATAGAAGGTGCCAAATCATTTTTGAACTAGACATAAAATTAATACATTGATCAAAGTTAGTACAATAAATAAAGAATCTCCTGGTAGATGCCCTATTTTTGTGGATGCCCAGGAGTGAATGCCTTGTTGTTGTACCCCAAAACCCTGCCTGGTTGGCTTGTCTACATACAATAAATATCTTCATAACTAAAGATATCTATAACATTATTTATTGTTTTGTCCAATATTGTAGTATAAAACCTATATCATTTGTAAAATGTAAAAGCACAGCCAGACAATGATGACCATCAGAATGGTGGGTCACTACCCATATTTTACATCGAAATAATTATAGAAAATTGCTACCTAGTTGCTTCTAGTTGCTACTAATCATCATACAATTGCTACCCCCATTTTTTAAAGTACCTATACTTCTTTTAAAGGTGATGGGCCATTTTGTCATCAGGATGGCTGGTCACCTATCCAGTGAGAACAAACTGCGCAAATTAATTGAGTGTTTTTAACCAATAGTTGCTACTAGACTGCTACCTTTATATACATGGTTTTGGGACTCATAGCAAAGCTGAGTCCCAAAACCATGTATATAACAACAGTATGCAACTGTTGATATCTAGTGGTTCTTAAAATTGTACATAACACTAAAATGATTGACATGAGATCTTGATTTGATTAGAATAATTCTACTGTTATGTAGGTTTGCTCATGACATGAATCAAGAGAAGTAGGAGCACTGCAAAATGGGGCTTAATCAACTTATTTGACTGCTATTATAATTTACATAGTTATATTTTTCGCAACAATATGTATTGAAAGGAGTTAAAGCATAACCTCACTTTTTCTCTGCACTATTTGCAAGTATTGTTTTTCTTTTCAAAAGACTTTATATGGCTATTCACAACAACATCATTTAGTAAGATTATATAACCAATACTTTAAGATATTATAGCAAAAATAGCTTTTAACTCAAGAACAAATACAGTAGGTACCTACCTACAGACAAATCAGAGTTTAAACTTCAAAGTAATAAATTAAAAATGTCGTACCGTCAGATTAATAATGTATAATCTTAAAGTGCAGCTATTTTAATTTCACTTACCTAATTAATTTGTATTTTTATTAGTTAAAATAAATCAACCTACCAATATTCAATGTTCACATGAGGGTTATTATCTTGTTGTGTAACAACTTCTTTGTCCGACATGATGATTAACTTCTAATTATGATTTTTATTATAATTATTGATTACATATTCGGCTACCAAACGTTAATAATGTTAATAACGTTACAATTTATTTCTTACAAAACATTATAAATCAGCTGTTTGATGTTTTCTAAATAAATGTATGATTGTTAGGGATCCGCAAAAAGTATCGATACTTGAGTAGTATCGATACTTGCGTTGCGATACCTAGTATTTTCGTACTCGATACTTTTGTTCCGATACTTTACTAGGTATCGATACTTTCTGATGTACTCGATACTTTTTACTCTTCACTATTATTAATCCAGATTCTATATTATGGGAATCCACGAATCTCCTAATCAGCGGTTATGTGTGGTCAGTTAAGTACTTTAATCGGATCTTGGTATTTTGAAACGGGCTGATTTCATGAATGATATCTAATTAATTATAGGCGCCGCGGCATTGATAAAGATGAAACTGGAATATACTTGCAAGTCCTCTCTTCTTTAAAGTCGGAGCCATTTATACTATGGAAAACGGTGTACCCTAAATTATATAACATGGCCATCAAATACCTAATAATACCCGGAACATCAGTGCCGTCTGAAAGACTTTTCTCAATGGCTGGGGTCTTGATAATGTCTGCAAGAAACCGTCTCACCGGTTCACGCGTCAATAAATTATTATTTATGTCTGATTGTGTGATTGTAACGAAAAAGACTGGGGGTTCACAAAATAAATTAGTACGTAGTAGTATTCAGTATGTAGCTGTTAAGTATTATGTTAGTATTCATAGTACAGAATATAGATGTTTCTATTTTTGAAAAAAATTTACTTAAGTATGTACTTTTCTTGAGATTTTAACACGTTTCCCGAGGCAAAGAAAAAGTACTCGATACTGAGTAGTATCGATACTTTTGATCCGATCCTTTTATCGGTATCGATACTTTTGATACGATACTTGGTATCGAGTAGGTATCGATACTTTTTAAAATTTGCGGAACCCTATGATTGTGTCATAAATGTCATTTTGTATTTTAACAGTGTCGCCAAGTCTAGACCGTTTCAGCAGCATGGTGTCGCGGTCGCCGCGAAGACGACAAACAAAATAAGGAAAATATAGTATGTACATAATAGCCTAATTTCGTCAACATTATAGCTAAGAATTGCCTTACTTACTGAAAGTTATGAAAAAGCCTACTTTCGTAACTGGTAACCTAACAAATGAATGTTTTCGCTTTTTAGGGTTCCGTACCCAAAGGGTAAAACGGGACCCTATTACTAAGACTCCGTTGTCCCTCTGTCACCAGGCTGTATCTTATGAACCGTGATAGTTAGACAGTTGAAATTTTCACAGATGATGTATTTATGTTGCCGCTATAACAGCAAATACTAAAAAACAGAATAAAATAAATATTTAAGGGGCTCCCATACAACAAACGTGATTTTTTTGCTCGTTTTTGCCCGATATTGATAACGGCAACAGGTAGACGAGAAATATTAACAGAATATTGAGTTATATATTCACTTTAAAATAAATATTTAAATTAAAATAAAACAAATATTTAAGGGAGGCGAATAAAAACGGCAAAAAAATCATGATTTTTTTGCCGTTTTTATAAATAATGGTACGGAACCCTTCATGCGCGAGTCCGACTCGCACTTGGCCAGTTTTTCCATATCATTATTATAGACTATAACTATTGTACCATACAACATTAATCCATTATTCTATTATCGACATTGAACTATTAGGTTATCTTATCTTATGTGGCGGGGAGGCAGTTCAGACCGTCGCGACACTTCGACCCAGTGGGAATTTTTGTGTCGACACTCTCCCAATAACGACTGCACTAGATGTTCATGGCAGCCGGTACCAACGGCTTAACGTACTTTCCGAGGCACGGAGCAGGCGATAATTGTCAATCAATACGCACATAATTTCGAAAAGTCATATAACTTCCGAAAGTCAGAGGTGCGCGACGTGGAACCCGAGACCCTCTGCATTGCAGTCTATTGGTCGCCCCACTGAGCTATCGCTGCTCTTGATCTATTAGGTTAGGTTACCACTAGAATAGCAAATTCAAACATAGAATAATTATGTTCCACGTGCAGACGGGGGGCGGGATGCGAGTCTTTTGTTCTGTCATCATAGAATAAAAAATATCAGATGCGCCATTTATTTATTTCATTTATTTATTAATATTATAATACTACCCGTATGACTTTTTTAAACTAGCGAAATGACTTGGCTGTATGTTCTTAAGTTATATGATAGGTAATTAGTTAAAGTTATAGGTACC
Organism: Catocala sponsa; assembly: GCA_963564715.1. Classification (NCBI taxonomy): domain Eukaryota; kingdom Metazoa; phylum Arthropoda; class Insecta; order Lepidoptera; family Erebidae; genus Catocala; species Catocala sponsa. The sequence continues at coordinate 14,173,098 of OY751334.1, read as the reverse complement.
GCAAGCTTTGTTAAGTATTGACTTGTTTAAATGTTTTTGCAATTGCAAAGTACACAAATTATGGCAAAATTACATGAATGTACCTAGCTTCAAAGATATAGGAAATAAAATAAACAACTAAACATTTTATTTTAATTTTAAAAGATATGTTTATTACATAACCGAAATAAATATGTTTATTAACGCCTTAAGTATTCAACCGATCATCGTGAAATTTCGCATATACACTGTCAGGGGTAGGTACAAAGTCAAAGTCAAAAGTCTTTATTTCCATAAAAATTTGAAAACAATTCTTGGACACGTCAATTCACTGTTATATTAATAATAATAAAAGTCATCCCAATCAAACACAAGAACGCCCAACCAACCTAATAAATAACGTAAAACAAACACAACCCAAAAGCATAGACAAAGAAAAATCTCAAAACATAACACAAACTCGTATGCGATGGACTAACGAACAGAATGAAGCAATAATGCGGTCATATTATCGAACAACAAACCTGGGCACCAACGAAACTGCATACCGAAAACAGATGTACGACGATTTTATCAACAAATTTCCGTTGCTGGGACATCTAAGTGAACAACGTATAGCTGATCAGAGGAGAGCAATAATAAATAATAAATATATTAGCAAAGACCGATTAGATGCTTTAAAACAAGAAATATCTGAAGATTTAGGACTTAATGATAATTATGCAAGCAATGAATCTATTGAACACTTGTTAAATACTGAAGTAAATACCACATCATCACACACCCAACACAACAATGGAGTTAATAGATATAATAACTATAACATTCAAACGCAAACCTCAAACATTAGTTATTTACAAGAGTTACCACAGATTTCAGATGCAGACAGTTTAGAGAGAAACACACACATTGATTGCACCTTCCAGCAGGCATTTCAATTTTACAATCATACTGAACCTACAAATAGAGTCTACATCCCGAAACAAAAACCATCCAAACAACTTGCTAACACTAATTCAAACACCGAATTTCAGACACTACAAACTATTATATACAGCGCAGCTTGGACAGCTGCTAAAGTCAATGGAGCAAAAATAGCTCTTCAAAATAATGAAAGCCACCAACGAACAAAAACTGAATATAAACCAAGCTGGCAAAAAAGACTAGAACGTAAACTAAATGCCCTACGAACTGAAATAGGGCGACTAACACAATTCATAAAGAGCAACAGGAGCAGAAATGTAGTGAAACACGCCAACATAATAATAGAAAAATATAAAACTCATACCGTACACGAAGAGCCAAATATACAACCCGTACACACACTAGACACACTCAAACAAAAACTGTCAGTTGTAACAGGACGACTACAAAGATATAAAGCATGTACACTAAGGAAAAAACAAAACACTGAATTCATCCACAATGAAAAACTTTTCTATCGCATTATCCGACACGAAACTACCAACAGTTTACACAACAGCATAAACGATACAACGAACTACCCCACGCCAGAAATGATAAAAACTTTTGGTCAAGAATATGGTCAGATCCTATTCAACATAACACCCAAGCTAAATGGATACAAACAGAAATTACAAATAACAACACACTTATACAACCAATGACGTTCGAGCATATATCACCTCAAATCTTTCAAAAAGTTTTAAGTAATTTACACAACTGGAAATCACCAGGATCAGATTTCATTCATAGTTATTGGTATAAGAAATTTACTTACATTCACAGCTATCTACATAACTACATTAATATTTTCATTCAGGACAAATATAGATAGTGTTGTAAAAAACTCAAGTCTTTTAGTCTTCATTTCGAGACTTGAGTCGATTTTCAAGACTAGGCCTCGTTAGTCACATGAGTCCGAGTCCTTTGAGTCCTTTGAGTCTTTTGAGTCCTTTCGAGTCTTTTAAGTTATTTGAGCTAGACTGAGTCATGAACTTGAGTTGTTGTATTTAATACACCTAACCTAACCTAATCAATTGTATCCACCTAAAGACTGACGATTTGCTGAATCAAAATTATAAATAAATAAATATATAAATATTTTGGGACATTACACACAGCGCTATCTAGTGCCGCACTAAGCTCAAAGGCTTGTGTTGCGGTCACTACACGGTTGATATACTACATAGCTAATTTTAAATAAATAAATACAAACATCCAAGACCTGAATACAAACATTCGTGTTCATCACACAAATGCCTGCCCCAGCCCGGCTGGGCCAGCCGGGGATCGAACCCGGGACCCCTGACTCAGAAGGCAGGTGATGATGCCATTGCGCCAAACAGGTCATCATGCGCGTTAAAATGTCTAATAAAATAATAAACAATATTTTTTGACACTATTTATTAGCTCTAAGGGCGGTATCTATAGATAATTTGTCAAAACTCGTTTACTCGTCTTCATTGTCGGAATCATCAAAACTTGGCAAACTGATATTACCCAAACTGTCTTCTTGGCGTATTTTTCTAACGAAATCCAGTATCTTTGAATACGTCATCGTGCGTTTTTCTTGAGGAACACGGTCTAGCTCAAAAGCTAACAATTTTGCAAAATCTTTGTTCCTTTGATCACTGGGTTGCCGCTCTGCGCACAGATGGATATCTTCTACTAAATTCAATTGCGCTCGCACATCGGATGAGTCCCACCGATTCCTTTTATATATGGCACAATCTATAATATTTTCTTGTCGCACCTGTACTCCTTTGTCCAATTGCTGTTTTGATGATGTTTCTGGTTTTAACTTTTCTTTATGGAAAGATAACTTTCTCTTCTTTTCGCGAGATAAACCAGATAAAATACTCGGAGAAGACGGACGAAATCCATCATCACTAGACATTTTTATTAAATGATAATGATATAATGATAATGTAAATTTATGTTCAAGGATTAACTAGCCAAGAAATCACCAGTTAGCTAAAGACCTGACAGACTACAAATAGTTTTTTTTTTGCCTACCCTACAACTTTTGCTTATATTTTTTTAACTCCGAGATAAACACATTTTCTTAAAGTTAGACATGAAGTTGTGCTGCTCACGCTAAAACGCTAAATTTTTTTGATATTGAGGGTAGATAGAAATAAAGTCGTATCATTATACACTAAAAATTGTAAGTAGGTATTGTACCAGCATCAGTTGCTTGCTTGTTCAAACGTTGTGTTGTTGTGTTACGTTTGCATAATTTATTGTCTAGTTTTCCTATTTGTACACAATATATCTATCATTAGAATTTCCGCTAGTGGCTAGTGGTAGCATAGCTATGGCTGACGAACAAATAAAACTAAAACGAAAATCTTTAAAGTCGCAATGCTACTACAAAACAGATTCAAATTGGGAGTGTAAATTGTGTGTTAAAAAATTTTCATTGAGAAAATCGCATACGATTTTGAAAAAACACCAAGATGTACAACATAAGAGCGTATCGGCGGTGGGGTCGTCGGAAACAAACAATTTGAGTAAGAAGAAAAAATCTGCATACTATGACAGGCTGATTTTAAATTTTATAGTACATGGCAATCACTCGTTCAGAGTCGTTGAAGAAGAAAATTTTCGCAAATTGATTAATGAATTAAATTCAGAATATGTTTTACTTAATCATCCTAAACTAGTTTCTAATATTCAAGATTTATTCAGAGAAAACGAAATGCAGCTGAAGGAACTCTTAAATAACATTTCCAAAAAGATTTGCTTGACTCTCGATTTTTGGACTTCGGTGACAAATAGACCATATATTGTAGTAACAGCCCACTACACGCTAGAATCAAAATTGACATCGTTAACGCTGGACTTTGATTTGATTCCATATCCTCACACAAGTATTGGCATATTAAATAAAGTTCAACAGATATTGGAGAATTTTGATATAGAAAAAAAAAAAAAACTATAACTACAGACAACGAACCAGCAAATGTAAAATTTATGAAACTGTTAAAATTATTCAGAAATGATTATGAAAATATACAACATACAAGATGTTTGGCCCATGTATTGAATTTCTCAGTCAAAAGTGGACTGAAATGTATTGACGAACCTGTATCTACAGTGTCACATTTGGTCAAAACCATAAATCTCTCGCCAAAACAAAAACAAATGTACTTTGAAACCTGTGACAATTTAAATGTAGAACAATTAGCACTTTTACAAGATATGCCCGTACGGTGGAATTCCACTTATTTGATGCTAAAGCGTGCTTTTGAAATGAGGGTCATCCTAGACCATATATGTGAAAATAACAAGGCGTACGAAAAGTTTAAGGTAGACTGGAACCAAGTAAAAGGTTTGATTGACTTCCTAGAACCTTTTTATGATGCCACATTATTACTGTCTAAGTCCCAGTATCCTAGCATTTATTACGTTATTCCCATTATTGATGTAATTTCTGATCGCACTACTATTCAATCATCACAGGAGCCAAGTGACGAATCGTTGAAAAATGTTCTCTTGATATACATGCCAAGCTCATGGAATATATTCCCTTCTTACGCACTGATTTTGCCAACTTTGCTGTTATTTTGGATCCGCGTCTGAAGAATGAATACTTTGTCCAATATGATAACCAAGAACCACTTCAGCGATTGAAAAAATACTTTCAAGAAAACTACTTAGTACACACAGATACTAATACTACAGACCCAACGCAGCCTGCGAAGAAATCACTGTTGTCTTCTATATATAAAAACAAATTCCAAAACAAGATGAAATACAAAGATACCTATCATTACCATTGGAGTCTGAAGATACTGACGTGCTGTTATGGTGGACGCTACATACCAAGTATTTTCCTCAATTATCCAAAATGGCTTTAGACATACTAAGTATTCCTGCGACAAGTGTTCCAAGTGAGCAGAGCTTTTCTAAATCAGGAAATTTAATAACCAAACGACGAAACCGATTGGGGAATAAAACTATAAGGGCTTCAATGTGCCTGTCTTCATGGCTTAATATACTAAAATAATATATATATTAGTGTATTATTAGTTACGTACCTAATAAATCCATAATTAGTTAATTGCTATTTTATTTACTCCAACCAAACTATAGCTATGGATTTAGAGGACTCAGTCATTAGTCTTTTAAAAAGACTCGGTCTTTGAGTACTTTTTGGCAGGACGCAAGTCTTTTTACAAAAGACTCCAAATTCTGAAGGACTTGAGCTCTAAGTATTATTTATAAGACTCGAGTCTTCAAAAATAGCTCTAGCTTTATTAAATAAGACTCCAAGACTTGAGTCTTTAACAACGCTAAATATAGACCTATCACTTGTTTACAGACACTATACAAGATAATCACATCCTGCCTATCAGAATTGATATATGAACATATTGATGTCAATAATATTTTAGCCGAACAACAGAAAGGGTGTCGTAAATTTAGCCAAGGATGCAAAGAACAATTAATTATAGATTCTGTTATCCTTAAACAAGTCCATAAAACACATTCAGATCTTTTCAGCATGTACATAGACTACAAGAAAGCATATGACTCAGTACCTCATTCATGGCTACTAAAAGTTTTAGATATCTACAAAATACATCCCACAATAATATCATTTTTTAAAAACATAATGACAAAATGGTCAACTGTGCTTACACTTACTACCTCAACAGACATAATAGAAACAAGCCCCATCCGAATACAGAGAGGTATCTTTCAAGGAGATGCGCTAAGTCCGCTATGGTTCTGCCTTGCTCTAAATCCCCTCTCTAACATATTAAATTTAACTGCAATAGGATACCTTTTAAAAGACACAGAAAGCCATACTAATATAGAGAAAAATGTATTAAATCATTTGCTTTATATGGATGACATTAAACTTTACGCTAATACTGAGAACGAATTATTAAAACTAGCTAACCTAGTGGAAGAATTTACAAATGATATAAATGTGCAATTCGGCATAGATAAATGTAAAATAAATTCAGTTAAAGCCGGGCAGAACTATCAACATCAATACACGTTAGGTACAGGTGAAAATATTGAATCACTAGACGAGCATGACACTTACAAATATCTAGGGTATAAACAGTCACTACAAATACATCACAAAGACACAAAACAAACACTAAAATTACAATTCCAACACAGACTTACTACAATATTGAAAACACAACTTAATTCTAGAAACACAATTAAAGCAATCAACACTTTTGTCATTCCGGTACTCACTTACTCTTTTGGAGTAATAAATTGAACCAAAACCGAACTCAAGAACCTACAGAGAAAATTAAACACTACAATGACCAGGTTTCACAAACATCACCCAAGATCTTGTTTACAAAGATTGACATTGCCCAGGAAAGAAGGAGGCAGAGGCTTCGTAGACATTTTAAATCTGCATAACAAACAAATAACGATTCTCCGGCAATATTTCTTCGCCAAATCTCAATTATCTACTCTCCACAAATCAATAGCACAAATGGATCGAAAATTAACCCCACTAAACCTCAAGGACACCGCCAAACAAAAAAATGAAATGCTGTCGGATGAAAAATCTAAACTATCAGAATGGCACCAAAAATCTCTGCATGGAAGACATCGCACGGACTTATGCCAACAAAATGTCGACAAAGAGGCGTCGAACGCGTGGCTAAGCCGAGGCGAACTTTTCCAGAAACCGAAGGATTTATGATTGCAATACAGGACCAGATAATCGAAACCAAAAACTATAGAAAGCATATAATCAAGAACTTAACAACTGACACCTGCCGTAGATGCAATAGTATGCCAGAAACAATCCAACACATCACAGGAGCCTGCAAATCAATTGTTCAAACTGACTACAAATATAGACATGACCAAGTAGCAAATATTATACACCAAAATCTTGCACATCAATATAAACTCATAGAATCAGCTACAGCATATTATAAATATAGCCCTCAAACTGCTTTAGAGAATTCCACTACCAAACTATATTATGACCGAGCTATCCTTACTGATCGAACCATCCATTATAATAGACCAGACATAACCTTAATAAATAAGACAACTAAAACAGGATACTTAATAGACATTGCCGTACCAAACACACACAACCTACAAACTACAATTGCAGAAAAACTAAGCTGCAAAAAGTAACTATCGTCCCTATTGTTCTCTCTACTACAGGCGTCATACCCAAACAAATACACCAATCACTCAAAACTTTAAAATTGCCACCTAAGACCTACTGCCTGTTACAAAAATCAGTTATACTCAACACCTGTAGAATAGTAAGGAAATTTCTACAATGTGAATCAGAAAACTCACATCCAGTTACACACCGCCACTCTGTTTACAACTCAATCACAACCTATTGCTGATGTACACTTGGCTTAGGCCCGTGGCATCAGTTCTCTTTCCGGTTAGCCGAGAAAATACAAAAAAATCAAAATAATAATAATAATACAAAATGTTGCATTGAAAAAGCCTGTTCGAGGAGTAGAGCTTTACAAAAAAGGGCATCGTGTAGCTTTCATCTAGAAAAAACTGTTTCCGATGGATAGCAAAGCAAACGCAAATGCGAGTGAAGCCGTGGACAAAATCTAGTTATTAATATAGCCCCGGGGCGTAAATATCTATTCTCTGTCTTTATCTTTGTTCGGTGTAATATAACCGAACACCTTAGTAAGCAATAAGCGAGTCACGCGTTAACCTAATTACATCAAACGCATAAAGAGTCAGTGCACTTTCTGTGACCGCGACATTCGGGTGCATTCAATACAACATTATAACATTTTCATTTTCATTAAATTTAACTAACATTTTTAACATTTAAGAACTTATTGTGGAACTGAACAATAAACTATTAGTGTGTAACATTTCAAACATATCTTTTAATTAACAATCACTGCAAACCTCGCGCTACACCGTACATATGTTTTGGTCCTTCGAGGCTCGCGCGGCTCGTATACGTATCGGAAAATCGCGATAAGTGCTCGGGCGAGGTGTTGAACTAGTTAACATTTAGTGCTTGCGTGGTGTGTGTAAGGATTGCAGTGCTAACATTGGCGGAGCAGCAGCCGCAGCAGAAACAGTGGAGCTAAGTACAAATCAACGGGCAAGCAAGTAATACATTTCCATATTCTGAGCAAACATATATTTTATACTCAATCGTCATGGCAGAGATTATTGATATTCAAGCGATGATCTATGACAGCATCGTCAAGCTTGGCATTAACATAAAAAAGGATAGCGCTGATAGGAAAACATTAGACTACTTTAAGAGGCGATTGAACACTCTGGAGGAATACTGGACGGAGTATGAGGGCAATCATGATAGGATTAGCGGCGAAGTAAGTCAATCTCACTCTTATTTTGTCAATCGAGAGCGTGAGAAGACATCAAAGGCATACGAAGAAGTGAAAGCCTTGATCAACCAGCAGTACCAGAAGTTCTTGTCTAGGACGGCCAATCCGGGTGAACAAGGGAGGTCACCGTACAAAACAACAGTAAGTGCTTTCCAGCCGGAGGAGGAAGAAACTACAACGGTAGCAGGACCCAGCTCGCAAAGCCAGATTTTGAAAACAAGTACGGGAACAAACAGTAAAATCGACGATATGTTACGGCGTCAACAAGCAAATTTCAAAGCTTTTTTGCGAACAACTTCAAACATTGATGTAGATTCTATTTCGGAGAAATGGGAATTCGAAGACGTTTTGAAATGTCTTGAAGCGAGATGGTCAACAATTGACACTCTTCACTGGGAGATTGAGAGTGAATCAAACGAAGAAAATGAGTCATATAACTGCCTTTTCGACAAGTATGAGAAACAATTCAACAACTTGAAAAAGTCTATAAACAAAAAGATGTGGTCCGTAGTGCATAGGAATAAGTCGACTCCCCAACTCGAAATTCCGGTGTTTTCTGGCAATTACAACCAGTGGGTATCTTTTCGCGATCTGTTTACAGAAGCTATCCATAACAACCCATCATTATCTAACGGCCAGAAGATGCAATATGTCAAGAGCAAAGTTCGCGGCGAGGCTGAAAAGCTTATACAACACTTGCAGATTAGCACAGACAATTATTTGGTATCTTGGGATATTCTTACGCATCGTTATAACAACAAAAAACTGATATTTTCTTCTCATATGAACATTCTCCTGAACCTTCCTAACATGCAGCAGCAGTCAGTATATCAAATTAAAAGAATTCACGATACAACATAGGAATGTCTAACCGGCATAAAAAATTTAGGAGTGGACATAACATCTTGGGACCCTATCGTGGTTCATATTTTAGGCCAGAAGTTAGATAATGAAACATATACTGACTACATAGAATCATAAAAAAATTCGAGAGAATTACCTCTACTTCAAGAATTTCTTGGATTTTTGGAAACCAAATTTACGACCCTTGAAACAGCGCATAGAAAACAAGACACTGGATCGCCGAAACATTCTCATATAAAACATAATAATTCCTCATCTAATGTAAAGAAATCTATTTACAATTCATATAATAAGTCGAACAATACGTACAATAACCCCAACAATTCCGTTGCGAAATCGATGCACGTGACGAATATCAAGTGCCCGATGTGCAATAGTCAGCACGGCATTTATAATTGCAAAAAGTATTTAACTCTAAGTGACGGACAAAGAGCAAAAACAGCCAACAAATTGAAACTCTGCACTAATTGTTTATTTAGTCATAATGGCAATAAGTGCAATTCTACATTAACATGTCGTAAATGTCAAGAACCACACAATACGCTTTTACATGACGCCTTTACGAAACACCAAAATTTTCCAACGCCGTCGTCGAGTCGTAATCATATGTCACAACAAGATCAGGAAAATTTCGCAGCTACGTCACACATTTCCCAAATTGACAACTCAGAGATACTGCTTGCGACAGCGTTATTGAAAGTCAAAGCCTCTGATGGTTCATACTATACCATGCGAGCTTTGGTCGATCAAGGCTCCCAAATATCATTAATAACAGAAAAGGCAGCTCAGTTGTTAAACATTAAAAGACAGAGATGAAAGGGAGTCATTTTCGGTGTAGGACAGAGAGAAAGCAATTGCAAGGGAGTGATTTCCATAGAATGCGCTTCGTTATGTAACAACTTTACGTTCGAAGCGGAAGTTTTTATTATGACAAACCTTATAAAAAGCTTACCAAACAAAAGCTTCCCGAAACCAAATTGGTCGCATATAGCTAACATACAGTTGGCCGATCCCGAGTTCTATAAAAGCCGACCCGTGGATTTGTTACTTGGAGCTGACATCTATGCGAACATAATTCTCAGTGGTATTATAAAAAGTGGTAACAATTATCAGCCCTTAGTACAACAAACCCAGTTAGGATGGTTGTTATGCAGTAACGTAAAAACATATCAATGTAACGTTGTGCTGAATAAACTCGAAGATGTAAAAAGGTTTTGGCAGGTGGAAGAGATTAGTGAGACGTCAGACCTATCACAAGAAGATCAAGAGTGTCTAACATTTTATGAGGCAACAACAAAAAGAACAGAAGAGGGCCGCTAAGAAGTTAAAATACCACTGAAAGAAGACTTCAAATACAAACTGGGTTTGTCTAAAGCTATGGCAATTGCTCAATTAAAAAATTTAGAGAATAGATTTAAAAAACATGAACAGCTGGCGAGTAAGTATAGGTCGTTTATGAGCGAGTATCTCGAGTTACAACATATGAAACCCGAAGAAACAAATACGACAGCAAGCTTGCAATGCTACCTACCTCATCACGGTGTACAGCGCGATGAGTCGTTAACTACTAAGTTACGTGTAGTATTCAATGCGTCCGCGAAAACATCAACAAAGTTTAGTTTAAACGATATAATGTATAAAGGGCCGAACATGCAAAAGGATTTACAGTCGTTGTTATTACAGTGGCGACAGTATCCTTACGCTTTTACCGCGGACATCGAGAAGATGTACCGCCAAATCTTAGTGAACAGTGCGGACCAACACCTTCAAAAAATCGTTTGGAGGGAATCCCCAGAACAACTCATACAGAGCTTTCAATTGACTACGGTCACTTATGGTACCAAAGCAGCGCCGTTTTTAGCCATCAGGACATTACAACAGCTGGCGACGGACGAGCGCCTCAAACATCCTGAAGCAGCAAATATCCTGGAAAACTCATTTTTCATGGATGACCTACTTTATGGCGCCTATAACATTGAACAAGGAAAATACCTTATTAATGAATTAAACCAACTATTAAAATTAGGTGGATTTAATTTAAGAAAATGGACTTCGAATAATCACGAATTATTGGCGAGCGTGACACAGAATTCGGAGGAAGACATTTATAGCTTCAAAAACGAAGATACGTCCAAAACATTAGGCCTATGCTGGGAGACAAAACAAGATCATTTTACATTTAATTGCAACTTCACACTAACAATAGGAAAACTTACTAAACGAACACTACTTTCGGAAATTTCGAAATTATTTGACACATTAGGTTGGTTAACACCGCTATCTACAAAACTAAAATTACTTTTCCAAAAATTATGGCAAACCGATCTGCAATGGGATGATGCGGTATCTGAGGACGTATATAAGGAGTGGTCTACGTTAACAGCGGATATCGATAACATCAAAAATTGTGGGGTGCCGAGATGGATTTTAACACAACAAGATAGTGTTGTTGAATTCCACGGTTTTTGTGACGCTTCCATGAAGGCCTATGCATGTGCAATACGCCCGAACAAAACACAGTCGGCAAACTATATTAGTAGCGGGCAAATCTAAACTTGTACCACACAAGAAAGCGATAACGCTACCGAGAATTGAGCTATGTGGTGCACATCTATTAGCGAAACTCATGAACAAAATTAAAGAAAGTGTTAGCTGTACATATGAAATTTATGGTTGGTGTGATTCCATGGTGGTGCTGAGTTGGCTGCATGGTGACTCAGCACGCTGGAAACCGTTTGTGGCCAACAGAGTTAACGCTATAAAACAGATTATGCCGAGTGACAGCTGGCGTTACGTAAAATCTGCAGAAAACGCGGCGGATTGTGCTAGCAGAGGGCTAACAGCGACTAAACTACTAGAACATTCCCTATGGTGGCATGGACCATCATGGTTACCATCTTTTGATGCGAAACTAGAGCAGAATCTCCAGCCATTATATACAACAGATGAGGAAACAAGAAAAATTAAACGTGTCAACATTGTGCAACAAAATATTAGTATTATTGAAGATTTATTAAACAGTTACAGTTCGTTTAGAAAAATAGTACGTATATTGGCTTGGATACTTAGGGCATTGACACCGATTCTGCAGCGTAAACATTTGCCGCCGTACCTAACATTGCACGAATTGCGTAAAGCTAAATTAACAATTATAAAGTACGTACAAAGAAAGGAATTTGCTGAGGATATCGATAAAATTATTCAGGTCGGAAAGATTGGGTCTAAAAGTAAATTATTAAATTTAAATTGTTTTATTGATACGAACGGTATTTTGAGAGTGGGAGGACGCTTAAGGCACGCAAATATGAGTGTTGAAATGAAACATCCTAAAGTAATACCGAACAAAACCCGTTTGGCGGCACTGCTGATAGACGAATCCCATTTATTAACATTTCACGGGGGGCCTAAGTTGACTGTGGCTACCCTTAGACAACAATATTGGATACCGGGGGGAATCAAAACAATCAAGGCACAATTGCGGAATTGTGTAGTTTGCCGGAAGCACGACTCAAGAAAAGAACATCAATTGATGGGAGATCTTCCCGCAGCTAGAACAAACCCTGCCCCGCCGTTTTACCACACGGGAGTAGACTATACTGGTTTCGTGGAGGTGAAAGCCAACAAGGGTAGAGGTGTACGAACAACAAAAGGATATGTCGCTGTGTTTGTTTGTATGGTGACAAAGGCCGTGCATCTGGAGTTGGTGTCTGACCTTACCAGCTCTGCATTTTTAGCTGCGCTCAACAGGATGGCGACCAGGAGAGGAACACCACATCACATGTACAGTGATCAAGGAACAAACTTTATCGGAGCAAATCGGATGCTGCAGGAAGAATATAACGAAATAAAACAAGTTTTTTGTGACAAGTTACTCTCGGAGGTTGTAGATATGAACATTGAATGGCACTTTAACGCACCGTCCTGGCCTAGCGCTGGAGGGTTGTGGGAAAGAGCAGTGCGTAGTTTGAAATATCACTTGAAAAGGGTTGTCGGTGAGCAACGACTAACATTTGAAGAGTACGCCACTATTCTAACAAGACTAGAAGCTTGTCTTAACGCCCGACCGTTGTGTTCGCTTACCGAAAACATTGAGGATTTAGAATATTTAACACCGGCTCACTTTTTGACAGGAAGATCTGGCCTAGCAGTCATTGAAACAAAATTTGATGCGCGTACACGGTGGCATTTAACTAACACCATTTTTCAGAGCATTTGGTTTAAATGGAAAACCGAATACTTAACACAGTTGACTGCAAGAGATAAATGGGCGAAACCTCAAAGAAATATGAACATCGGAGATATGGTCGTTGTACATGAAGATAATGTTCCAGCTGGGAAATGGATCATGGGCAGAGTAATGACGTACACCCTGGCAGTGACGGATACGTACGTGTAGTTACCTTGAGGACGAAAAATGGCATTATAAAACGGCCGATTATCAAACTCTCCCTCTTGCCTATTGAAACAAACGAACAGCGAAGCATTTCTCCGGAAACAAACACCCAAGCAACAAATACCGAAGAGCAAACCTTTACAGAACATAGCCAGAAAGATACTAGAAGGAGAAAGGCAAACCTAGTTAGCTTCTCGAATATTGTTATGGCTTTAACATTTTTTATGACTCTTTGTGGCAGTGTAAGCGGTACATATAATATCACGCAGTTTGGAAAGGAACAGTCTCTGTTCTTTGATCCAATCGGCAAATTAAGCCTGGCTAAAGACAAGTGGACTCTTGTCATATTTTATGACATGTCTCCGTATTGGGAAGGCATAAATGCATACAACAAAATAATAATACAACATGCAAAACAATAGGCGGCGAACATTGTAACACGATAACCGCTCAACTGACGCACGAGGCTAACGAACTAAAATATTATAATAAACTTTTGCTAACTCAACAGTCTGGCAGTCAATCCAGACGGCGTCGCGGCCTTATAAATGGAGTAGGCTATTTAGCGAATTCATTGTTCGGAGTATTGGACGAAAATTTCGCGGAAAAGTATACCCGAGACATCCACCTGATACGGAACAATGAAAAACATATTGTCGAGTTATGGAAGAATCAGACATCGGTTATTGAGTCAGAATATAACTTATTACAGCGAACAGCAGCATTTATGAATAAACAACATAAAATTATAAACCAACATTTAATGAAACTCAATAACCGATGTCTCACTGACCTCGCGCTACACCGTACAATCTTACTGGAATGTATTTATATAGCTCGATATCTGCTTAGCATTTTCCTACCTAAAAAAATATCTAGACGAGATTTTATTATCAGCAGAGGCAAAATCAAATAAAATTTCAAGCCAGTATTTTTATTTGCCAAGGCATTTGACATGAATGTGTTTTTGACATAACTAAAATAATTAGTATTATAATTCGTCCTATTTTTATTTTCCGAAGAAGACTAGGTACATGACGAACGGTAGCCAAACGCAAATTCCAAATCCCTCGAGCTCATGGAATTGATATGTACGAAATACCTAAAAGATGATTATGCTTAACCTTGCAACACTAAAAGACAGTGATGTCTAAAAATAATTGAATATAATAGTAATTCATTACTATAACTTCGTTAATATTGATTATTTATTTAGAAAATATCAATCGTTTATAAAATCCGCATTAAAATACACAATATACATTCAGTTGTACTTTACTATTCACATGAAGGTCAAACAAATATGCTTAGCAGCGATGGCCTTTGTTTTATTTTTTAACTTTGGCGCATACTCATGGGTCGGAATCTTGCCAAAATTTTATTGAAGCAAAACTTCGACACAGTCGCCCTCTTTTTTTAGATATGGAACTATTTTCGTTCGTAAGTACATACCTCACAGCCATCCTACCAGTTAAACTAAAACACTACCTATTAGTAGAATTTAGCTTATGATGAGTTCTGTGACTTCCAACATTCAAATCGATACTAGGAAAATTAGTAATGAGATAATAGAAGATATAAGTCCTATACTTTATTTTAATACATTTTTATAACCACCAAAATGTGTATATGTTTATACAATTTTATTCTCGTATTGTAACCGAATGGTAGAAATATAGTTTTTCGTAACGTCAATCTTCTTTCATTAGCTGTCATCACATTACCGATAATATATACTAGTCAAAGAGTAAATTAATACATAGGGAAAAGAGAGCCCTCTTATGGCCAATTTCAGCCAACCCTATTTGAAACAGCGACATCTGAACTTTTGGCCCCGAACTAATCCTTCTATACATAGCTATAGCTATTCCGTATTCTGTGCCTATAGCTATTTATATTATGTATTTTATAATCCAGAATTCGTATTTAAATTGTTTTGTATCAATCGTATTTTTGTAACATAAAAATTGCAAATAGAACAAGTAGAATGTTACAAAAATAGATCCAAACAAAACAATTTAAATACAATAAGTATAAGGTGCATATCGTAGTATAATAATAAAGCAACAACAAATAACATTTTATTATGTTTATGTTTATTAAAATATAACTATGCAGCGGACTCTAGGTTCACAGTGAAATGCGCAGCGTCTCGGCATTTTTGTAGTTGGAAAAACTGCACCACACTAAACACTAAAAGCGTCACTATCGCACACTGATATCAACAGTTTTCGATGGGAAGATTAATTGACAAAAGATGGAGGAACACAGAGCTCGACTCAACGCATTTACACAAGACCTTCACAGCCGAAAAATATACAATATAGGACGAAAAACTACAAACGTGCGCACGGGCAAGATGCAGGCGCCATATTGTGACTGTCTTACAAATCCAATGTTTGAATCATAGTCTTTATCCGACATATTTACTAATTTGTATTTTATCACATTTTTATGATAAAACAATTAAAATGAGAATAAAATATGGTTCTAGATAAATTAAAAATATAATAGTATAGGTAGGTAAGAACTGACACTAAATAATAAATTAAAATTTGTTTAAGCGCCATCTTCTGCGATTGATTTACAGCACAAGTACGGGGCCAAAAACACAGATGTCAGTCCTATCTTTGGATATAGGAAAGATATTGGGCAGTGTCCCCCCCCCCCCCCCCTGATACTAGTCTATGATCACACAAAATAATGCCGATTTGTTTACATGCTCTTGCGCAATTATTTTTATGTTTCGCTGTATTTGCGTTGTTTTCTGTGATATTCACGTCGAGTTGAGCATCAGTTCCTTCGAGTCTACCAGGAAATCAAGCATCTTCACCGGAGTTGTGTCTTTTCACGTCAAGTTCGGTACTCCGTGTAACGAAGTCTAGGCCCTCCAGTTTGGCAGTTTGGATCTTATTTACTGAAGAATTCAGATAAACAATGTTGTGATTTTGGCAAAACCTTTAAAATTGTGTTCTTTGTTTATGTATTGTGAAATGGTGAATAATAAATTTTTTGTGATTGTATATCCTATGGTTTTATTTGTATTACCAAAACTACATAATAATATATACTTGACAAGTTAAATAAATCAACACAGCTAATACTAAAATAAGCGACATCTATCGCCATTTTAAACGAAACAAAATTGCAGAGTTGCTTGCTAGTTTTATAGATGGCGATGCAATCGCTTAAAATATCAAAGATTCCAGTCTATTACCGATAATATATTATACTAGTCTATGCGCATACTTTTCTGTGGGGGCGGGCGGAGGGGTTATGTCGGACTCACCTGGGAGAAGATAGAGATATTCCGGTAATATCGACTAAACCTACCACGCTGTTCCTTCTCACAATCTATGGCCAGGGCGCCGAGATCACTCGCTCATTCATTCTGCGGCCTCGGCAGATTTGGGCCGCCACTTGGTCGTGACGGCCATGTCGCATGTTTATTATTACTTATTCATTGAGAGGCGCGCGCGAAACACGACGCGCCACCGTCACGGGCCTGCTCCTGCACGGGCGACAGACTGCCCTAGTCCATCACCCTAGGCCAGCGCTCATGGTGGCCGGAAATCGTTTAGCGCCCTTCGGCGCCCGGTGCGTTGACTGCGGGCCGGGAGGCTGGTGTTCGCCTCCCGTTCCCTTTCCGCCACCTCCTTAGCGAACATTACTACCTCGCAGAAGGAGGCGACGGCTACCCATGCGCTCTCACTCGTGACCATAGGCTCTACCATGGCGGGTAGCGATAGACGCTCCACCCCTGCTGCCGCGACGAGGTCACAACGCTCTGCAGCCCAAGCTGGGCACTCTTCAAGAGTATGCTGCGCCGTGTCCTCGGGGCAGTCGTCGAAGTGATGGCTCCGGTACGTCTCCTCTCGGCCGATGAGACACAGGTACTTCCCGAAGCAGCTGTGCCCCGAGAGCACATGCGTCGTCCAGAAGCCGAGGGAGCCAAAACGCCTCTCCAGCCACTTCTCCATGATGGGTTTTACCGCCGCTATCACGGCGTGCCCTGCGCTTGGTTGCACAAGTCGCGCTCTCCAGTCCGCCATCAGGATCTGACGTAGAGCGCATAGCTATGCCTCAATTTCGCGCGGTAGGGGGCGCAGGTCACGTCCCAGCGCGTCCCCACGCCGTTGATGTAATGACGCGAGCGCTCTCGCTTCCTGATCCCAGGGCGGAGTGCTGGCAAGGAGGCTCGCCACCTCGAAGGAGATCGTGCGGTAACCTCTTAATTCTAATGGCCATCGCACGTTGCGGCGGATTTAATATTGCCGCATTGCGGGCCGTCAGTGAGGGCGCCCAGACAGGGGCGCCGTATAACGCCATGGATCGCACAATCCCACTATAGAGCCTCCGGCAGGAGGCGACTGGCGGTAAGTTGGGGAGTAGCCGCGAAAGAGAGGCGGCCACACCATGAGTGTTCCTTCGGAAGTGTTGTCCGATGTTCCATCGGCTATCAAGGACCAATCCCATATATTTCATCGTCGACTCGATGCCGATGCGAACGCCTCCTACCATTATGCTAGACCCTAAAGGTGGTCCTTGCCGATGTCTATGGTAAAACTGAGAGCCTCGGACTTATTAAGGGCAACTTCTAGGCCCAGCCGCCGGATTCTTAGCATGACTTGTGCAACACCTGCCGTAGCTAGGATGCCCGCTTCTCGGTGCGTCTTTCCTCGCGCCGTGACTAGGGTGTCGTCTGCGTAGCACTTCCCGGCGACACCACGAGGAAGCGCACCGCGTAACACCCAGTTGTACAGACATCTCTCGCCAGACCCATCCAACCGCTTGACCCGGGTAGACAACTTCTCGTTCGTTTAAATAGGCACCGACAATACGACGGAGGTAGTTTGGCACTCAGTGAAATACGAGTGCCTGTCTAACACAACTCCAGGGCAAGGTATTGAAGACGTTGGCAATGTCGAGTAACACTGCCATGACGACCTCGCCCCGGTTGGCTTGACTTCACATATCAATGTAGGCAGATAATATTTTAAGAAGCTCAGCGACTGTTACTTGTAAAACCTTGCATATTCCATATTCAGTACAACGTGTCGAGACTTGCAAAGCACCGCCGCTGCCGCTGCCGCCGTCCGCAACGCTTGTTCAGACGTGCAAATGGACGAAATAAGTTTTTATTTTTACTTAATTGCATTCTCCTTAAGGAAAACATAACAGCTTTTTTAAATATTTATGCTTACAAAAGGACAATACCATATTTATAATATTGTCTTCTGTTTACGCGAATGTTATTCATTGAAATTAAACTACTATATACGGATTTTATCGCGTTGTTTATTTGACACTGTTACAAAATTTTTTGAAAAACTGTTACACTACTATAATCACTATTAAACTTTACAAATTTTTTTAAAGCTATTTAAATTATTGAAACTATTAAAACTATTTATACTATTACTATACTATTATACTATTTAGGTTTATTTTTACACTTTCCCCGACGTTTCGGTTGCTTTTCAGCAGCCATGGTCACGGGGAGACTAAGATGGTAGTTGTCTCAATGTTCCAGTGTAGTTATTTCAAAGTACCCGAACATAATTTAATCATGGGTGTTTCTATTTACGCAGAATGAGCTCAAAGTATCATGAAGTCTAGCTGTGGTTTGCTTCTTCTTGGGTTTGACTATTTGAATTACTGGATCCCAAGCTGGTGGTACACTCCAACCATCTTCTCTATTGAAATTAGGATGTTTCTTGATTTCAATAGCCTCGCGAAGCATCCTTGGTAGGAATCGGTGTTCTTTAGCGAGCATCTGTGGTTTGTCAAATCTCAGGTAGTGGTTGGTCCCCTGTTGCACATGTTCACACACAGCAGACTTCAACGAGCGTTGGTGTTTTACATCAGCTATGTGTTCTTTTATGCGGGTGCCTATGCTTCTCTTGGTTTGACCAATGTATGAGAGTCCGCAGTCACAATCTATTTTGTAGACCCCTGCATCTTGTAAAGGTAGTTGGCACTTGACAGATGGTAAAAATTGACTTATCTTCGTTGGCGGCTTGAAGTATGTATTGATTGAAGCTCGCTTCAAGATGTAGCCAATCTTGTCAGTGACACCCTTCACATAAGGTAGTATAGCAGGCTGGCGCTCGACTGTGGCTGGCTTTTCTCGGGATCTGTGACAGCGGCGCGGCTGTTGGAGCTTGTTGTCTTGCAGTACTTGCTTGACATGTTGAAGCTCAGCGTCCAGGTGTTTCTTGTCACAGATCCCGTGGGCTCTCTGAAACAAAGACATTCCCACGGTAGCTAACTGTTTAGGATGGTGGTGAGATTCACCGTTTAAGTACCTATTTGTATGGGTCTTTTTCCTATATACAGTGTGGCTCAAAGTATGATCAGAATTCCTGATGACAAGGACATCTAAGAAAGCTAATGAATTATTTGCCTCTAATTCCATAGTAAATTGTATGTTGTTATTAAGGGAATTAAGATGTTCTAGGAATACACTTACACTATCTGTTGGTAATATTGTAAAAGTATCATCTACAAACCTCTTATAAATCCTGGGTGTGATGGGGGCAGTCTGCAAAGCTCGAGCCTCAAAATCTTCCATATATATGTCGGCAACAACAGGCGATACTGGGGAGCCCATTGCCACACCATCGACTTGTATGTAGAATTTATTGTCCCACAACAGATAGCCAGTTGTTAAGCAATGCTTAAGTAGTTCTGCATATTCCTCAGGCATATTGTACTCTATTAGCTTCCTTTTAGTTATACATGTAAATAATGACTGTACATCAAAACTAACCATAGTTTCATTGTTTGTGAGACGTAGGTGTTTAATCTCACTCACAAAATGGTATGAATCCTTCACATGTGCTCTCGAGTTGCCTCTGAATGGTGAGAGTATCTTCGCTACGTGCTGAGCCAGTCTGTAAGTTGGTGTGTCGATCTGGCTCACAATAGGACGTAGGGGAGCGTTTTCCTTGTGTATTTTTGGTAACCCATACAGCTTTGGAGGTTTTACGCAAGCTGGTATTAATTGTTTAACGTCTAGATCTAGTTTTTCGGAGTATTTATGTATGATGTCTTTGGTTTTCTTCAATATTTTGTTTGTAGGGTCTGTCTTAACCTGTTTGTATGTTGTTTCATCCGAAAGTAAATTTTCAATTTTATGTTTATAATCTGACGTATCCATTATGACCGTAGCGTTTCCTTTATCTGCACGGAGTACTGTAATATCTGGCCTAGACCGCAAGTTCTTCAGTGCGACGAATTCATCTTTGGGAAGATTCGGTCTGGGCACTTTAGTTCGACGCAAGACCGATGAAATATCCTGACGTATAGCCTCCAAATCTTCCTTTCTTATGTTATTCTTGACTAGGCAGTCCTCGACGTTGCAAATAATGGCCTCATACGGTATCCTAGCCGGTGTCAAGTGCCAACTACCTTTACAAGATGCAGGGGTCTACAAAATAGATTGTGACTGCGGACTCTCATACATTGGTCAAACCGAGAGAAGCATAGGCACCCGCATAAAAGAACACATAGCTGATGTAAAACACCAACGCTCGTTGAAGTCTGCTGTGTGTGAACATGTGCAACAGGGGACCAACCACTACCTGAGATTTGACAAACCACAGATGCTCGCTAAGGAACACCGATTCCTACCAAGGATGCTTCGCGAGGCTATTGAAATCAAGAAACATCCTAATTTCAATAGAGAAGATGGTTGGAGTGTACCGCCAGCTTGGGATCCAGTAATTCAAATAGTCAAACCCAAGAAGAAGCAAACCACAGCTAGACTTCATGATACTTTGAGCTCATTCTGCGTAAATAGAAACACCCATGATTAAATTATGTTCGGGTACTTTGAAATAACTACACTGGAACATTGAGACAACTACCATCTTAGTCTCCCCGTGACCATGGCTGCTGAAAAGCAACCGAAACGTCGGGGAAAGTATAAAAATAAATCTAAATAGTATAATAGTATAGTAATAGTATAAATAGTTTTAATAGTTTCAATAATTTAAATAGCTTTAAAAAAAAAATTGTAAAGTTTAATAGTGATTATAGTAGTGTAACAGTTTTTCAAAAAATTTTGTAACAGTGTCAAATAAACAACGCGATAAAATCCGTATATAGTAGTTTAATTTCAATGAATACCATATTTTTCAACTATGGTGTGATTGGTAATCAATATCTTCTCATCAGGTCCAATCCCTAGTAAAATACTGTAAATTATTAGGAATGTGTACAAAACTGTAATTTACCATCCAGCCAAAAGCATATCTGTCTTCCTCTGGTAAAAACAATTTTGCCGTACGTGTTAAAGCGTATAATAGCTACACTGTTGTTTTAAATAAATGGCACCATGATTTAGTTATTTTTCTAAATCTCTAATACTGCGTAGACACTCTACTGCAAATATATTGTAGCTAACAATATCTTTGCTCTACTGTACCAAAGACCCCGTGAGTATAAGTGTTCTGTGACCCTTTGCTGTGACCCATAGACTAGTATTTATTATCGGTAATAGACAGGAATCTTTGACATTTTAAAACTAGCAAGCAACTCTGCAATTTTGGTTCGTTTAAAATGGCGATAGATGTCACTAATTTTAGTATTAGCTGTGTTGATTTATTTAACTTGTCAAGTATATATGTAGTTTTGGTAATACAAATAAAACCATAGGATAATAATATACAATCACAAAAAAATTATATTGCACCATTTGGGATCGCTTTAGAAACGGGTCGATTTAATTAAGGGTTGAGGGTGTTTGAGGGGGAAGGGGGAGGGAGTGCTGAACCCTTTGGGCACGCCACGATCGTGGTGGTAAGTCCCGTGTTTGAGGAGAGGCTGGAGAGGCGGCATGGCGCCCTCACCTTCCGGCTGACACAGGTTTTGACCGGCCATGGTTGTTTTGGCCGGTTCCTGTGTCGTATAGGCCGGCAAGAGACGCCCGGTTGTCACCACTGCGGCGACTGCCGCGACGTTGTCGAGGACACGGCGCTGCACACTTTGGCGGATTGCCCCGCCTGGACATCGCAGCGCCGTGAGTTGATCGCGGCAGTCGGATCGGTTGCCCTCTCGCTCCCGGCCGTAGTTCTGTCTATGGTCCGGAGTGAGAGGTCGTGGAACGCCGTCGCCTCCTTCTGTGAGGAAGTAATTTCGAACAAGGAGGCGGCGGAGCGGGAGAGGGAGCGTTTAAACCCTCTCCCCAACCGCAGAGCCGGGCGCCGGAGGGCGCGAGATGACCTCCAGCCACCCTGAGGTTTGACCTGGGGGTGGCGGGCTTTGTGGGCCTGCCCGCCATCCGTTCAGCACCAGGTCCGAGAGGCGGCGTGCGTGTTCCCACGCGCGCCTCTGTGTCGAGTCCGTCTCCCCTCTAGGGTAGGGACAGTAGGGAATATGTAGAGGTACCAGTGGGTAGATATTTCGTGTAGTGGCCTGCCGTTTCATACGGTGGGCCGTAACCTCGGCGGGGTCGCGACTGCATGTGAAAGTGATTCGCGCGGCCCCGCCGATAGTGGTTTGTCGAGGAACACCGTGGTAGGTTTAGTCGGTATTCCGGGAGGTACATTTTTCTCATTCCATCTTTCTTTTACCCCGGCGAGTCCGACATAACCCCTCCGCCCGCCCCCGCGGAGGGGTATGCGTCAATGCATTACCCCATGTTAAAAAAAAAAAAAAAGGTAGTGCTGAACCCTCCCCAATTACCCCCATCGCGCGCAAATGTCTAGTTTCCGAGAAAAAAAATTTTAAGTTTTTCATACTTAACCTCAAAATTGTGACATTTTATATTCTGTTTTGCATAAAATCTGTTGTTATGGAAGCAACTTACAACTGGGACGTCTCCGGCGCTGCGGTAAGTGCAGCCTCTACGCCATTGCGTAACAAAGCGCAAGCGCCGTACGAGCCGTAGCGGCTGAGGCTGGACGCCGTAGGCGACCAGCAAGCCGAAGCTGCGTAGGCGAGTTACAGCTGGCGGAGGCTGCCTTCCCTCCGCGCCTCCGGCTTTTTATAACTACTCTAGGGGTAGGGCATAAAGTATTAGGGAGAGTCGGGGTAGGTTAATTCGATATTGTCTAAAATTTTATGAAATGGCTGTCATGTATGAGTAATTGATTGAGTTGCTGATTCTGGCGCGAAGAAAGTTACGTTTCATTTCACGTAAAAATAATATCTTTTACCAAATTTGGTGAAATAAAATGATCATTTGACGATAAATGTTTTGTTACTTATTTAAATAATTAAAAATAGGTTTTTGTATCACATTTTATTAAAGAAAGACGAAACAAATTACGTTGGTGTCATCAAAACGCCGTTCCATTTCACGTGTTTATAAAAATACCTAAAAAATAAACTACGCGAGTGCGTGGGTTGGGGATGGTTCCGGGGGGTTGGAAAACCCACCCCCAACATATTTCAAACAGCACCAACCCCCGTTTCGATCGGCCCCTTTCTAAAGCCAACCCCACCATTTCACAATAGATAAACAAAGAACACAATTTTAAAGGTTTTGCCAAAATCACAACATTGTTTATTTGTATTCTTCAGTAAATAAGGACCAAACTGCCAAACTGCACGGCCTAGACTTCGTTACACGGAGTACCAAACTTGACGTGAAAAGACACAACACCGGTGAAGATGCTTGATTTCCTGGTAGACTCAAAGGAACTGATGCTCAACTCGACGTGAATATCACAGAAAACAACGCAAATACAGCGAAACATAAAAATAATTGCGCAAGAGCATGTAAACAAATCGCTATTAATTATTTTGTGTGATGACAGCTAATGAAAGAAGATTGACGTTACGAAAAACTATATTTCTACTATTCGGTTACAATACGAGAAAAAAATTGTATAAACATAAATATACATACTTTGGGGGTTATAAAAATATATTAAAATAAAGTATAGGACTTATATCTTCTATTATCTCATTACTAATTTTCCTAGTATCGTTTTGAATTTTTGTAAGTCACAGAACTCATAAGCTAAATTCTACTAATAGTTAGTGTTTTAGTTTAACTGGTAGGATGGCTGTGAGGTATGTACTTACGAACGAAAATAGTTCCATGTCTAAAAAAAAGAGGGCGACTGTGTCGAAGTTTTCCTTCAATGTAGGCAAGATTCCGACCCATGCTGTGACCAAAGACTTATACCCAATATTTTCTGGTAGGTACGTTTATTAATATTTAATTTCAAGTATGACAGTTGACACTGACATCTGTAAAGCGATCAATGTTGATATTTTGTAGTTAAATAGATACGAGTCGTAGAACTCGTAGAGGCACAGAACACTTATAGGTACTCAGAGAGCGTAGAGGTAGAGTGTCAACCTTAAAGACAAGTATACAATGAATTAAAACAATAGTTTAACCATTTTACGTATGGATTAATTATTAATATGTATGTGTGTACGGAAACGTAGTCCTTTGTGTTAGCTCATATACTAATGCATGTATTAATTTGGAATTCAATCATAATAATCCCATCAATATGGACTACGACTACCTCATAAAACTTCTCTGTGTGGGAGACTCCGGCGTTGGGAAGACTAGTTTCCTATACAAGTATACTGATGGAGTTTTTCATACACAGTTTATCTCAACTGTTGGCATTGATTTCAGGGAAAAAAGTGTGGTAAGTGAAGTACCAATTAATTAAAAATAAAGATAAGATAATTTATTATTATGTGGGTGATTGGGCTGGCACTTGATTTTTATTAGGTAAAAATCAGCAAATTCTGTTGGATATTTAAAAAAGTATTACTATTTTATGTTTACAGATTTATCAACAAAATGGGAGACAACACCGTATACATTTGCAGTTATGGGATACTGCTGGACAGGAAAGGTGAGTATTGGCAATATATTTTATTTTTAGAAATTAATATCTGAAGATTTTTAGTAGAATTACTATAGACATTTATTAACCTGTGGAGTCACAGCAGCACACTGGTGGCCAAACACAATACATTTTAAATTCTGTTGGTCGTTCTATGACTTGACAGACTATACAATCATAAGAGGTCTACCAACCTCAGTGTGTGATGGACTAAGGCACAATGAGGAGATGCCCATGCTTGGTATTCTCTCATGGACTAAGATAGTAATAAGTACTGTCTTACTAAACATAAATTTAGTTACTAACTATAAGAGATTAGAGATCATCCAAAATTGATTTTAGCATGACCAACATCTTCATATCTTTTTGTATTGAAATAAAATTTATCAACTTCTATGCAAATATCTTATTTAAATATAATTGTTGAAGTTGCCAAGTTTTTTACTGTTCCACTAGCCTCTAGGAAAATATTGTTCTTTCATTTGTATGTTCAAACTTATAATTGTCACTACTTCTCCCTAGCCTTTAATATTCCCAAGTCCCTTGGGTCGGCTTTCTAGTCTAATCAGATTTGACTAGATATTAGTTTTTACATGGAGCGACTGCCATCTGACCTCCGCAACATGAAGGCTAACGATACCCTAAGGCTAGATCAGTGACAGGATATTAAAGGGTCTGTTGGTCTCCCCACTGAGCTATCGCTGCTCACATTAAAATAATAACAGTCAACTAATAAGATAGAAAAAAAATTGTATATCAGTTTCATTTGTATAAAATATACATTTGAATGTTAACTTGTTACTTACATATTAAGTTGTATATGTACGGATTACAAGTATTGCATCTCAAAGCATATTAACCTCTTTTTTAGATTCAGGAGCTTGACTACTGCTTTCTACAGAGATGCAATGGGGTTCCTGCTGCTATTTGATCTCACAAATGAAGCATCTTTCCTTGAAGTGCGTAATTGGATTGAGCAGTTGAAGGTAAACAAAATCTTTGCAATTTTAATACATACATAGTCCTACATCTTAAATGTTTAAATGTG
The DNA here is from genome assembly GCA_963564715.1 of Catocala sponsa. Classification (NCBI taxonomy): domain Eukaryota; kingdom Metazoa; phylum Arthropoda; class Insecta; order Lepidoptera; family Erebidae; genus Catocala; species Catocala sponsa. The sequence continues at coordinate 14,146,680 of OY751334.1, read as the reverse complement.
AGACTATGTATGAATGCACCACAATATTCTTGAATTACCCACTCATGATGGTAGATGTTCGCATGTTGCAGCGACAGTCACAACACAACACAAGCATAAGTCAAACATTTGTGTGCATGACTCAAGACAAACATCCATATGTTTGTCTTGGGTCTGGGTGTTTCTATGTATAATATGTATGCATTTACAAAAAAAAGTATATGTTTATTCATTGTCTAGTACCCATACAAGCTCTGCTTAGTTTGGGCTAGATGGTGTTGTGTGTATGTGATAGAATATTATATTATATATATTATACAGTTCAACAACTATGGTTACAGGTCTTATGTAAAAGGGAGGCAAGACTATAATCATCAAAAGGTCGAGTAGAGGAGTTCCTGACTCCATGTTGTCATTGCAAATTTCTTGATGGCAACATTGCTCGCTAACACTGCTTTCTTTGCAATAGTTCCTAGGCTACTTGCATAGTTACATTCACCAATTCTGCATCACTGAAGATCATTATGTTAATAATTTTACCATTAAACCATTAATACAGTAAAAATATATAATGATAATATAAATGAATATTTTAAACTATGGATAGTATCACATGCATAAATATCTAAACTTAACTGATTTTAAATGTTATTAATTGTGTTACTAACATGAAATCAAATGACATTGTCATAATGAAATTGTGTTACTAACATGAAATAATGAAATGTTCATACAATTAATATAACCTGTAAGTTAATATTTATTTTTATTTTCATGTCTTTTGTTGTTGTTTTATTGTTTTAATGTTTGGTTTGGTAATCCTTCAGTTAGTAATAAGTTTTCATAATTCTTATTGTCTCATTTTCAGACTCATAGCCTGAGCGATGATCCAGACATTGTGCTATGTGGTCACAAATGTGACTTACAAGAAAAGAGATTGGTCAATCAAAACCGAGCCAGAGAATTTGCGAAAAACTATAACCTGCCATACTTAGAAACAAGTGCCAAATCAGGCCAGAATATTGACCGTGCCATTGAGATTCTACTTGACAGAATTATGTACAGGTGAACCACATTCAATTATATTATATTCAATTATTAGGTAGCTAAATACTAAAACTTTAATGGTACATTGATTAAGGCCCAGTTCCTATACCTACCAAGAAACAAGTTGTTTTCAAAAATTAACTGTCCAAGTCTTACCAACTTAAGTATTGTTACTAAATATAAAAAACCAGGCTAAAATAATTGCCAATACTATAGCTATCCAGCTATAAATTAATTGTCTCTGGTATAATCTTTGCCACAAATTATTTTTTTATAAAGGGCAATGTCTAAATCTTTTATTAATTTACAGAATGGAGTCATCTGTGGAATATGCGATGCTGTGTGCTTCAGGCCGACGGCGACAATCTCTTCAAAAGTTACAAGCAAAGCAAGACAGGAAGTTTTGTTCATGCTAGTCATGTCATATTAATCTGTGATTTTATATTTATACAATTTACTACCTAATCTAAAATTGATAGTATTTGCTATACACTTTATAAATATTTTGTAAATATCTCACAAATGTTTTATGATAAAACTACTTGGAACCAAAATTATTTACTCCAAAAGGGTCTACATCTAATAAGACTGATTTTTATTTTCTAGTTCATGGAACTGAGAACTTTCCTTTATACACATGTCATATTTATTGCAAGGTATCTTCTTAAGCTTTGTTACTTTTTATCCATTTTATGTTTAGTATTTGTTGAATTTACAGCATTTTCATTAGATTTAATATGTCGAACCGAGATTGTCTAATAATATTAAGACACCTTGTTGCTTATAATAGGTGCAGAGTAAACAAATCCTAGTCACATTTTGAATTGTTAAGTTAATTTTACCTTATTAGCGTGTTTTGTTAGTTATGAATAATTTGCACATAGTAATATGTAATGATATTGTGGTACACTAGGCACAAACATGGCATTTAATAAGTCTTACTGTTAGACGTTTTTGGGGAAATCTTATGATATTTGACACTCCAAAAGTAACCTTAGTCTATTAAACTAACATAATCTATATAAAATGTTATACAATTTTATATTTCTTATTAATATTTAGAATAAGTAAACATTTATATCTCTAATATGTTCGTGTTATTTTACAGCACATTATTTAATTCCAACTATGATTTTTAAGGATGTTATGTCATAATAAATACAAATACTTATTTAAATAATTTTAATGAATATTCTAATCATATTTTATATTTTACTTTTTGTTGCGCAGGAATTGCAGATTTATAATTTGTAATCATTGTGATTGTTTGGCTTAATTTTTACATTATTATATATTTATAAATATTAAGAGTACCTACCTATCAAGTTATTAGTCTTGACCAAGTTACGATTTTGTAAAATGTGTCAATTTGCAAACAATTATTGTCTAATGGATGTTTTCTATGTAAGTCATTAAATAAATATACCTAACGAAAGACGACTGTTATTTCTCATCTGTCCCTGCTCATACCTACTGATATTCCAACATCGTGTAGTTTGATTTAGTCGGAACTGTCTGCCAGTGCAGATTTAATTACTTAATAATAACTTTATTTGTTTCTGGATGGCACTCGGTGTAGGTATACTCAGATGGCTCCAAGACGTCCGATGGGGTTGGTTCGGCATGATATTATGATTATATTAACAAGTGCTATGGAACTTTTAAATTGCATTGTAATAATTATGTCAATAATGTCAACAGAATTATATGCCATTTATGAAGCCTTAAAATATTTAATTGATTTGAATGTAAATAACGTGGTAGATTATTCTGATAGCAAAAGTGGTTTACAGCACATTTCCAAATGTGTATACAGATCAAATGGCATATGTAGGGTATAGGATACCAAATTTCAAGCAAAATTAATGTTTTGAATAATCATAAAAAAATTGTTTTACATAGACATAGACATATATTTATTGCATAAAACTGTGTGTACAATGGTTTTACATAATATTAGAATCAACAGTTACCCATTCGAGTATTGTAACTTTACAGTAAACAGTAACTATAGTAAACATCAAGAAGTATACATAAAGGCTATAATACATAAGTACCTATTATTTATTATCAAAAAATTCCTTTAGACTACCAACGGATACCATCTCATGTTGGTTTTCCAGGTAATGAGGTGGCTGACAGATTTGCGAAGCTAGCAACTAACTCGGGTGTCCAGATTTATATACCTATTACCAACATATTCGGAATTAATGTAAATTTAAAAATAAATGGTTTTCTTTTTGGAATGAATATTTTAATGAGAAGTCTAAAACTAAAGGTATCTGGTACAAAACGTTACAGTGTGAGCCGCCTCATTTACGATGGTTTGCTAATGTAAGGTTGAGTCGAGGGCAAATCATTGCTGCACTTAGATTAAGATCAGGCCATATCTATACCTCGTCTATTTCATGGCATTTTAGCCAATCCTGCATGTAATGATGCTAAAGTTTTAAATTCTTTTTTATTAGGTAAATAACTTAGTTGATATAGTATTTAGGAGTAAGATATTTTGTATCTACATGAACGATGGGATTGGCGTAGTCACTTCTGTGTACCTACTGAAATTCTTTAAAATTTAAAGAATAGGTACAAATAAAAACTTAATTTGTCATTAAAGAAGGTATCTATGTACCTACCATCCGAAACGGCCCCTTTTGATTTGTATGTTATTCTGAGTAATGGTCGAAATTAATAATCAATTTAATCTAATATAGCAGTAGATTTAGATTTAGTTCCGACAACACATTTTTAATGAGAAATATGAATATATTTTGTATTTATTTATTCATTTTGAACGCACTTCAATAACATAAATAGGTACTACCTACACTTTACCAGCGGCGAGTATGATGATAAAACCATATAACACATAGAAAGCTACACAAACGTATCTCCGATATTTACTATCGAAACCATATTTGCCTTGAAATCCTACACTGAGGGGTTGTGTGGGTTCACCAAACTGCAATCATCTGGCCCCCTTGGCCCTGCACGCACGTGATACGTACCTACGCGTGCAGTATTTTTTATTGACGTTCAATCCAAATAAGATTTTATCACACTACGTTAGAGTCTATAATTATATATATGGGAGTAATAAGCTGCAAACTAGAGTGACAATGCCCTCTACATGGACTCTGTTGTAAGGACACAGTGTCCAAATTGGCCCCTCTCTGAAGGACGCATCGACCCCATCACGCAGACGCGGAAGCTTAAGCACTACGTCACAGTAGCGCTAATCTTGCTCGTACAAAACGTTGTTTTCGTATCGTTTTGTCTTTAAAATACCGTGATGTGATCTTTTTGTTTTAATTATCTAAAAATCGTTGTTGTTTTTATTTTTAGTATGTTTTCTATCATGTGTTAAAGTTTACGTTCCGGAACAAACCACGGCTGTGCCTGGCTGTGCCCTACAGACACACGAAACAAAACTGTAATAGTAGTAGCATTTGGCTCGCGACTAGCTTCATCCTATTCGCCAGTTTGTTTATGTATTGAAAGACAACAGATTGGTGCAGCCGGCTTCTGCGAGCTCCGTAATTCGAAGCACTGTGTGTTTTCAGTAAGACGCGAGTTATGAATGAAGCTGCCTGAATAACCAGTTTCACGATCGAAAAATGAATACAGTGTAAAAGGCAGAGCCACGCGCGGATGTAGTAAGTTCATACAAACAGTGAAATATCCGCACGACCACCAGTGATGTGTTGACATTTTGTAATATCGAACTGTAAAACGATAACGACAACGATACTAATACATAGTAGAAACAGCTCAATGAATTTCGCATAATTTATTTGACAATAGCTAGTACCAGGGATACGAGGTAAGTTTCATTATTAAATTAATATATTATTGTATAATTTATATTATTCAGATAAACTGTGTCAATAATTCTGAGAGATCTAGGTCTCTATGATCTGTATACAGTACAATAATATATCTACTTGTGTGACTTAATATTATGTAAATAACTATAAGAAAATACACAAAATAATTATAAGACGCGGTGTAGGTATTTATTTTCTTATTGGAATCTTGTTTTAGAGATAATGTTATAAAAACGATATTTTTAGATCTAAATAAGCGATGATTATATTCCTACTTGTCTAGTACATATAATTTGCCTAGGCTGAAATTAAATCAGGAAATTAATACGAACTTATTCGGTTATTTTACGTATATACGTATAAGACATTATGAATGACACTATGAATTAGCATAGATACCTTTATAAGATAGCTATCTACCTACATATTTATCTAATTAAATTCGTATTGTTCAGAAGATAACGAATCCTATAAACCTATTTATAAACTACGTTCGAAAAAGCCTTTACTTACCTACTAAAAATAATTGTTTATCTTCGGTACGGGTTTAATATTAATTGATATTCATTTTCGAAACAGTAGTGCCATTATAAAGTCTATAATTAATACGTTACTATATAGGCGGCTACCATTTGTCCAGCTAAATGAGTTTCTGACCAATGCCTAGAACTAATCAGGCTAACGTTCACACTGCTGTGAATCACTGTAATTAAAATAAAAAGGAGTTAAACCTATTATGTAAAAGTTAGTCGGCTTTTGGAAATAGGTCACCAGTTTTAATAAATTGATGTCTAGCTTGCTTTTCGATGAGTAAGCTGCCTTGTTGCTTTGTGAGCGATACGATATATTAAAGAAGCTATGTAGTTTCTTTAAAATATCACATATGTACATCTACACATGTATATGAATATGTCTTGTTGGGACTGTAGTCTTCCCAACATGGAATATTGTTGTGTTATGTAGAAAAATATAGATTATGTTTATGTAACGAGTGTTTATTGTTCACTAAAAAATATTACATATTGAACTTAATATATAACGCACGCAGGTGCCAAATTAAGCTACGCAGCATACATTATAATGTACGAGTTCGAACATGTCTCAAGAAAAGTATTCCGATTTCATGAAATCCTTCGGGAATTCCAAATTTTCGCTGTCAAGATGCCACTCTTACATAGAGTCATCTTGATTTTGTTCTGCCAATAACTTAACTAAGGAATTAACTATCCTTATTCGTAAATTAAGACAAATATTAAAAGTCAATTACGAATACAAAAACGTTTGTTGGGTTCTTGATTTCCGTATAAAGGTAATCCTATCTTTATACGGCAGTCAGGGATACAAAAGTCAAAATAAAATTGAAACAACAGATTAAAATGTAAATTTATGTCTTTTATATCCTATATATATAAATAATACCTATAAAAATAGACACAATTCAGTCAAATAAGTAGATTTTATTATAAATACTAGCGTTGTAAAATGTCTTCTTCTCCTTAGCCTTTATTATTCCCAAGTCACTTGAGGTCGGCTTTATAGTCTAACCGGATTTGACTTGATATCAGTTTTTACACGGAGCGACTGCCATCTGACCTCCGCAACACGAAGGCTAACGATACCTTAAAGCTAGACCAGTGTCAGCATATTAGAGGGCACTGACTTCCCAATAACGACTGCCATAGATGTTCATGGCATCCGGGACCGACGGCTTAACGTGCTCTCCGAGGCACGGAGCAGGCGATAATTGTCAATCAATACGCACATAATTTCGAAAAGTCATATAACTTCCGAAAGTCAGAGGTGCGCGAAGTGGGTTCGAACCCGAGACCCTCTGCATTGCAGTCTGTTGGTCTCCTCACTGAGCTATCGCTGTAAAATGTAAATTATATATATTAATAATTAAATATAGATTTGCCCGCGGACTCGCTCGGGTCAATATGGATTTTGCCAAAAAAAAATCCTTCGGGATCAGTACTTATTCCAGGATGAAACCCGTAGTACTTAAGGCGTGAAAGCGTAACAAACAAACAAACTCACATTCGCATTTATAACATTAGTTAGGATGTTAAGATACTAAACAAAAGCAAGAGCGTTTATTCAAAAAATATGACGAGGCTCCTTTCATGTATCTTCTATCTGTATATAGCATTAGGTAACGTAGGGTATGAGTTTAAAAGTAGGTACCTACTTGTGTTCTATTACACGCAATAAATTTTAATTAGTCTTAATGACTTGTTAATTTCTGTGTAGTATTGTAGCCAAAACAAACCGGTGATGGCAGCTACTAACACGTTGCGTTCAATGACAATGTCTATTATAACAACCTTTTGATGTAACACATTTGCGGAATATGAAAATTATTTGTGATCACGTTCGCGTAGATGGCAATGAATAAGTAAAACGAGGTATATGTTAAAATTCAAGGCTTAAAGTAATATAGTAACCGTATATTCATTAAAAATACTGCAAGTTTTTACTTTTGTGACCTAAATGATTGTTAGTTAATGTACATACATACATACATAGATTTACGCCTGTTTCCCAGAGGGGTAGGCAGAGACAACGGATTTCCATTTGCTACGATCCTGACACACTTCTCTGGCTTCCTTCACTTTCATCACATTCCTCATGCACGCTCGCCGGTTTAATGTGCTCTTAACCTGGCCTTTGTCCAGAACGTCTCCGATCAGATCAAGAAACGTTCGCCTAGGTCTGCCTCTTGCGACTGTTCCGTTCATTCACACTAGCCTTATAAGTTTTCTAAGTCAGTCTTTTCTCGCCAGTCTTTCTACATACCCAAACCAGCTTAACATACCCTTTTCTATTCTTGTTTTTTTTATTTACTTTCATGCACATTAGTTAATGTTTATATTAACTTACAATTATTTAGGTCACAAGAGTAAGGGTTTAGGAGGCAAGGAGGATTATGCTTGGTCTAATTCGGACAGTGAAAACTACAATCATTTGATTTTTTTTATACAACTAAAGTGACAAGTAAGCATACGATCCACCTGATGGTAAGTGGTCACCGTAGCCTATGGACGCCTGCAACACCAGAGGCATTACTTGCGCGTTGCCTTCCCATTAGGAAAGGAAGAAGAGAAAAGAGAAGTGGGAAAGAGAAGGGGCGGGAAGGAGGAAAGAGGGTGATTGGGCCTCCGGCACTCTCACCCACCGAACGAAACCTAACAGTAGGAATACCGCTATTTCACGTCGATATTCTGTGAGAGGGTAGTCCTTCCCTGGTCGAGCCGGCCCATTTATGCTGAAATCAGCGAGGCGTACTGTGTGATAATTGGTCCGAGGCTCTACTACTCTAATTTTTATTTGACACGTAGTATTTGGCATTAGTGTCAAATTTGATTCTATAAACTTAAGTTTTTACTGCCCCAATTTTGGCAGAGAAAAAAAGAAGAGAGAAAAGAGTCCAAAAATTTCCAAGAAAAACAGAAGATTTGGGGAACATTACAATATAATTAATATGTTACTCTGAGATAAAATATACAAACAAAATAAATACTGATGCAAAACAATACCAATGCATTACAATTCATTCCGTATTACAATAATATTATATACCTACATCTATAACAAATCTGAACGTGTTTTAGCAGGTTTACTTTGCAAAACTTTGACGGCAATCCAAATCGTACTGTGTTTTAGAACTTTGACAAAAATGCTTGCATGAAAAATGATTAGATGTATGATGTTTTCATGATAACCAATAAACGAATGACGCAGTACGTAAGTATTTAACTTTTAGGTTACGTTAGAATTAGCAAGCGGCTTCGCAGTAATTTCTACCTGGGTGGTTCCCAATTTGATAGAGCCTAAGATATTATAGGTAAAACGTATCTTCATACAACTGTCATAGTTATTTCTGTAGATAAATACATATGCACGTAGACATTATTTGCGTGGGAGTAGCGTAACTTTGCTCTTGGATAACATAGTAGAATTAATCTTTCGTAAAAGGTGTACAACGTTGCCAACTAGCACATGAGTTAACACACGCATGCTCTGGAAACCCAATATCATGGCGTACTATGTAATTATTTAGTGTAGAGAAACTAAAACTCTGTTGGCTACCCCGGAGACCCTTTTCTTCTAGCTGCTAATAGATTAAAAGCCTTAGTATGTTCCGTCAGTTATCATTCTGCGGAGGTAGAACATACTGAAGTAGAACATTATCCCTCCACAATAAGGCTATTGTGTTTTCAAAGACTGGTTCCCAGGATCAGAATTAATGCTCGCTCGTGAATTTTAGAAAGTGGATATCTAAAACTATGTAGCTTTGTTAACTGTTTCTAAAAGGCCCTTCCTGGTGTGCAATATTTGTTAGGTAGTAGTAGACAATTTGACATGCGGTTAACTCAAATAGACGGACGTCAAAGAAAATTGGTACGAAGTTTGAGAGAGAAAACCAATTTAATTCTATTGAATATCTTGCAAGTGGCTGGTCTTTTACAACTCTTTCTTGCTGAAAAGTAGTATGCAAAAATAGAGTACTAATTACATTATGGCCGTGATAGAATATTTAGCTAATTATACGTAGGCATCATAGCTTTTACGTGTTGCTCGTGAGATGGTTATGCAACACGGAAGTTTGCAGTAATGCGTTTAATTAACTACGTAAAGCAGCTTCTGTACGCGTCTATGGTAGTTTTGCGGCGAACAAGCGTTCACAAGTGGCTACAAGAACGACGGCGTTGCTATCTATTAACTATTTAAAACTTTATATCCATTAGCGTTCTAGTTTAGAATTTGATCCTCAGTTAGTTCCATGGTAAAGCGGTTAAAATATTAATTTTTGAGTAGTAGAGCCTCGCTGATTTCAGCATGAATGGGCCGGCTCGACCGTGCAAGGACTACCCTCTCACAGAATATCGACGTGAAATAGCAGTATTCCTACTGTTGTGTTTCGTTCGGTGAGTGAGAGTGCCGAAGGCCCAATCACCCCCTTTTCCCCATTCCCGCTCCTTCTCCTTCCCACTTCCTTTCATAAAGGGTCGGCAATGCGCAAGTGATGTCTCTGGTGTTGCAGGCGTCCATACCCTACGGTGACCACTTACCACCAGGTGGGCCGTATGCTTGTTTGCCAACTTAGTCGTATAAAAAAAATAAAAAGAAAATAATGGCGAGTATCGTGGCATGTTAAAGCTAATTAATTGCTCGAATCGTGTTTTTAGCCGAATACTTACTTTTATCGTCCATTAGGTACAGGGTGAAGCGTCGTTTATGATTTTTATCAAAATAATATCTATACTCCTTCTTAATTTCTTTTTATTATAAAGAGGAAAGATTTGTTTGTAATCGATAAACGCTGATACTTCTGCATCGATTTTAATAATTCTTTCGCCAATCGGAAGCTTTTTATCCAGAAGTAACATGAGCATATAGCAGAAGCAATTATAAAATGGGTGAATCCACAGGGGATAGCTACTATATTATATACTAACTCGCTGCTGTCGTAGCGTGATGTTATATAGCCTATCTTTTTACTCGATTAAGAAGCTTTCTAATAGTAAAAAGAAATATTAAAATCGGTCCAGTAGTTTCAAAGTTTATCGATTACAAAAAAAACCTTTTCCAATTTAAAATATTAGGGGTTGAAGTATGAAATTACCGATATCTACAGAAAAATTTAAACTTGTTTTTTTCTAAAATGTACCATATTTATTTAATCGAAATATTTACCCTCATTATCTATACATTGCTGCCATCTAAACGAAAGTTAATTTATGCCTTTACGTTAGAACTCCGGGGATCTAGATTCGACAAACTGTGTAAAAGCGTTTTGTACTGCCTCTTGGGAAGATTTTTTTTTATCACGTACAAAATTGTCCAATTCACGAAAAAATGGTAGTCCGTTGGAGCAATGTCTGGCGAGTACGGAGGATGACGTATGGTTTCTAACTGTAGCTCCTGTAGAGTTACAATAGTTTCTCGTGCAGTGTGAGGTCTTGCGTTATCATGAAGCAATAATGGTGAAGATCGATTCACGAGTCGGGACTGTTTCACTGCCAGTTTCGTTATCATTGTTCGAAATTCGGCACAGTAAACATCTGCTGGTATTGCTTGACCAGACCTGAGAAAGCTATAGTGAATAACATCATGAAGAGACCACCAAACAGTTACCATTATCTTTTTATTGGTAAGCTTTGTTTTAAGGCACTGTTGCGGCGTTTGACCTGGGGTCAGTCATTGCATTTTTCGCTTACTGTTATTGTACAGAATTCACTTTTCGTCACATGTCACAATTCGATCCAATATTCCTTCATTTCGATTTGATGCAAATAAGCCAATATTGTAGGTAGGGTAATGTTAAACCATGCCGTTAATATCTGGGTAGTTTGACTCAGATCGGCTTCCACCATCTCCTTCAATTCAGCGTTATTTACGTGTGTGGGCGGTCTTCCACGTGGTTCGTTCTTCAAGTCGAAGTTTCCACTACAAAAGCGTTTAAACCAAAACCGCACGGTGCGTTCATTAGCAGTCTCCTCTCCAAACGCGGCGTTGATATTGCGAGCCGTTTCAGCCGCGTTAGTTCCGCATCGGAACTCGTATTCAAAAATGTCTCGAATTTTCGAAGTATTCAATTTGCCCGTCTACGCTGAATAAAAAAACAATTGTGAGTCGAAAATCGAATATTGCACATTTTTTGAAAAAAGATTCTTACAGGTATCATGTGAAAAAAGGTTTTACTCGAAAATCTCACACCATGAAGATTTTATGTCAATTCAAAGTATCTATTACTATACAACGGCAACTTCATACTTTAACCCAAACGTTAACCTTAAACCCTATTATTATTATAGATAATAAAACTAGGCTGTGTCTGTGTCTGAAATACTTTTGAAAACTATTTGGTATTGACCTCTCTAGGGCTTGAATTGGATACATCGTTTCTAGATTGTTGTCTTACTATCTGTTTGTTACTTTTGAAGTGATAATCAGTTAGGTAGCTTGCGATTCAATTTAAAATCTAATTTACATGTTTCAACGAATTCCGTTCTTTTAATCGGAATTAAATGAGACGTGGCTTAGAATTTTTGGTTCTTCTGAATCAGAGGCAAGTTCTAAATGACATCGCAGGCGATCTGTAGTCCACACGAACGTAGTCGCGGGCATAGGCTAGTCTCCTTTAGGGACATATAATAGGTATCGAATGCAAAACCATGCATTCGATTCAAACTAAATGTTTGTATTAAGTACGTCCGTTAATTAACCAACAGTTTATGATTCAGTACGCGAAAACTACACAGTCAACATCTATATTAAATTTTAGCCTATACCTCGTATGCGTTGTGCGTAATGTTATATTATGTACAGTAACGCGTTAGATACAACTGATTGCGCAAATTAACGTGCGGATAGACATTCCACTTAGTTCAATGTAGCAAATCAGCATATTGGATAGGCCTCCGTATTATTATTCTACTCAACCCTGAAAGATTCATGGAATGTGATAGTGAACCGATGTTAATTCGTTAATTTGAATGCAACTATGAACAAGGGAAACCATTATCTTTAGGATCGCTACTCTCACTAATTGCTATTTAAATTTATTTGTATCGTCCTTGTAAATACGTGTTACCTTATTTAGAAAAGACTTCGTATCTATTCCGCTAGATAATTTGTGTTGTTTCCATTAGTTATTGTTAGATAGAATATCAAAATGTAGTTCCTACCGTCATGTAGCATAACCTATGTGCACTATTGTCTTTGGTATTATCTATACTTGTGAAAATAATGAAAATAAAAGACTATCGTTCATACCGTCATCGTGCGTTTCATTATAATTATTAGTATGTGTAGTCATTCGGACTATTTGTGATGAAATATATTTTTTTAAGTGACACCTTCTTTAGGCGCGTTGAGCATTTCTTGGGTGAACAAAAATCATGGAACTCGCGTCATCGTCACCGAACGCTTTCCATTTTTGAATTATTTTTGGTTTATAAAGAAGTGTTTATGATCAAGGATTAAAGTTGTCACTTCTGTCGGCAGTCCCCAAAGACTGCCCCAATTTTTATTTTATTTATGTATGTCTTTTAATTTTATTTTGGAATGCAATGCTACAATTTGACGTATATACGCTATGGTGTCTGTAGAATGTATATATATATATGTATAAAATATAGGCAGTGAAGAATCACTGCCTATATTTTATAGTTAAAAGGATTTAACTATGCCAAAAAACTTACTTCATATGTAATATATTCGCTTGTGATTTCGTATTATTATCAACTCGCTTTTAACATTAGGTATATTAAAAACCAGTGTCGCAAAATGGCAAAGTTTTAAATACCAACATTACCATCACAGTTTTGCATAATTGTTACGTTTATTGCGAAGTTACTATACGAGCTGAGTAACTACAGTTTATATTTTGCTTTAGGATCTAAATATAAATCATTAATTGGTTTTAATTGCTTTTAAATTGGACACTCGAAATTCGGTCGCTAGATGAGTTTCATTTGCCTGTTTTTTTTTTTTCAATTTCCGGTGAGTGGAGTGTGCATGACTGACAGAACATCATGTCTTCAATAAAATATTGGTCTAAATTTTAAATTTTGTAAAAGATCTTGATAAAGCGGATCTTTTGCGATGGCTTTACAACCTGACAATGACGTTGACAACTGTCCGGTCTTATCTGTCGCTGACCCAACCCTTTTCACTGCCAATCTCTACGCATTGCCTACCTATCTACTTGCGTTGAGACCCTCATGAAGTCGTGAGGCACGTATGTACTTAAGTACCACTAGTAAATGATTGGCTAAACAAGGAGTCGTGTTGTAAGAACATTCATTGCTGCAAAGTTCTTCTAAGCGTAGTTCCAGTAAATGATTCATGTAATATACATTTAGTTAGCGACGCCGAATTCTAGACAATTTAATAGCTCATAATCATTTTACGACTCTCAATTACGTAAGGATGACGTATTTAGGCAGTTTAGAAGATAACATTGAATTAAAATTTTATTGATACTTATATCATAATGACATTGAATAAGTGTTGTCGGGCATCAAACGGGGCATTCCTTACAAGTTATCTAAAGTCCTTAGCATTAAATTCGCCATAAATTCAAATAAGAGGTTGGATATTTTCCAATATGAAAGCCTATCAGGAAATCTGAAATTCTTACGAAGAAAATGGCTGATAGGATTACCTTCTGCATTAAAAATAGATAAGTTATATATACAAATTTAAATATGGTAATTCAAGCACAGGGCAGCCAAGAAACATACATTACTGCATTATGTATTAGTAGTAGTTTTAGGTACCTATTGGTGCAGGCTGGCCAAGTGCCCGATCAAATAAAAGTTATTATAATCAGGACTGACTTAACTGATAGCTATTATAGTTTATGTAAAGTGCTATATTACGTTAAGCGAAGAACTATACGAAATTAAATAGTACGCCAATTAAAACAATCTATTCGCTTTGTAACGTTACCATGCCTTGGTAACTTAAATTGCAATCAAAGGCTTCACGTTTGGAGCACTTTGTTCAATTCAGGAAAGAGATATGTTGTATATATTTGATAAAAATGATTTTTATCAAATACAGCAAAGTATCATTCTGATTAAATAACCATTTAAACAAAAAGGCAACTGTTTGAAATTGGACTATTCGGGTGCTACGAAACCATAGACAGGCAAAGATGGGTAAAATCGTCAAAAATCCCTCGTTTTTGTTCAGAAAATATAAACTTGTAATGCTAACTAATATAAAAAATGAGTTTGTTTGTTATGTGTTCACGCCTTAACTACTCGACGGATCATCGTGAAATTTCGTATAGGTAGGTACACGTTGTCAAGGGTACAAAAAAGGACATAGGGTACTTTCATCCTGGAGAAACTACTGTCCCCAAGCAACCGAAGCCGTGGGCAAAAGCTAGTACTTAGTGTAACAAACACATGTTTATTCTGTATCTTTTAAAGTTATTAAGCAAATATACCAATCAGTTAATAATCATTTTAAAGCAAGTATTTATTTGGTTGCACTATAAATCTGTTGACACATGGCACTTCAGCTATCGGCTGACCTCTCACAAGACCTCGACACCCTCGCCCTACGGTGCACGGTGCGATCCCGCATTCGTTATCGATGGATTACTTTTTTTATTGTCATACTTTAACCTCCCTTGACTTATCCTACAATTTATTGCACAACCGATTCGAGTTATCACGAATAAATAAATGTACTAAACCCCATATTACTATTTTAATGTCCTTAGTTTAATTTGTGCTACGTGCCTTTTTAAGTCTATTCTAACAATATAAGTCCAACACGGGCGTGTAATAGCATTAGGTTACTTTGTCTCATTGCTAGCACAGGTTTTCTTTTTAAGGCTTAAGTAGTTAAAACCTAGATTGCGAAACCTCCCTGGAACGGGTACGTACTTAGTTAGCGCGTCTTAGTAAATAGTTTACATTTAGTACAATAATAAATTTGTAAAGTAATTGTTTATTTAAGTTTTACTTTTATTGTAGCGTCGCTGCGTCGTTTTTGTCGGATATTAATTGCTATAGCATTCGTTTGCGGATAAATGCTAGTAGAATTTGTTTTTAATACATACGTAACGTTGCATCTGTGAAAATAATATTTTATGAGGCACCGATTTATATAAATATACCTATTATACAGCGTATGTTTTTCAATCTCTATCAGTATATAAAAAGGGCTTTGTTAAGCATTACAATGTTGCCCATGCTGTACAGCGTATGCAAAAATATATGCTTATTAATATGCCTAACCTGTACGCTTTTAGTTTTCGAAACTCATTTATTATATGTAAATCTTAATAAGAGCCTGGTAGTAATATTCGAATTCTGTAATCAATGAGTATATTATTATCGTCGTACTTCTATGGTTTCAAACAAATTAATTACGCTCGCCACTTTATGGGCAGCCATATAAAGCTGCCTAAAAATAACTACAGCGTCATCAAATTCGTTTAAAAGTTAACTAGCTTTTAGATAGCTTTTTAAACGGAAGCTAGGGAAAGTAATTTTGAATCTTTAAAAAGGTAAAATACGTCTCCAACTTGGGACTGCACTTGCAGGAAGTACCCATTATAAAATCTGAAAACGCAGCTATCGTCTTAATGCGTTTGTGCAAATTATTTGCCAAGTTTTGCTATAAGGATTACTTTTTAGTAGACTTCTCGAGATACCATTAAAAAATTTCTGTACTAAAACTCTTAAGCGCTCGGTAAAATAATGTTATCGACATAGTTTCCTTCCTTAGCTCACTGCTAAAGCCAACATTAAAAAAATATGATTACGAAGTTATTGCTCTGCAAGAGTTATTTTTCTAGGCTCGGCGCAGTGCACTTGTAGTGAATGCGGTGGTACCACAAAAATCCATTTATTCTGCTGTGTTTCGCGTGGATATAAAAACTGGGAAGTTTTCATCGTAAGCGAGCGGTAGTGTAGGGGTAGTTTATTTGTCGGCTATCTCGAGTGGTGGACTCACGAGGATCTAGCATCCGGCTGACAGCGTGATTTCTACTGATTGTCATCTCCTTTTACTATTACATCGGTCGTTTTACAAAATATTCTTTTATCTGTTCGGGTTTGTAATGTTTCCTACGTGGAATACATTGTAACTACATTTAAAGTTTAAATTTTCTAAGTAAATAAAGGGTCCAAAGTAAAATTAGACGATAATAATATATGTAATTTTTGTTATTATAAAATGTGAAACTGTTACCACTTAGCATGTTTCTGAGATGCACTTAACTACATTGTTGTTAAAAAGGATCAGTTGAAGTGACTTGGAAGTTTAATCTCTCGGATATCAAGCGATACCTGCCGGCAAATATTATTCTAGAAGCGAAAGCTCTATTTGTCTTTCACGTGTGCACTGCTCGAGCAATAACTCTTGTGTAACGTGCGAACGGACGCACCTTCATCAAAACCGACCTCGTAAACATCGCATCAAATAAGGTAATTTAATAAAAATAAGGTAATGTAATTCAGTCAACGACTACTTAAATGACAAAAACTCATGGAGCTAGTTGCTTGTTGCATACAGGATTCAAAGATCTGTATTACTTATAAGTCAATTTAAGCCTTTGCATAGTCACAAAGTGTAAGTGTATGCGCCATCATGCCATCTTACTGTCTATTTTAGATTTATATTAAATAATATATCTTAGCTCAAATTATTTCCTCTCTATAATATTATTAAGTTATTATTGTTATTATCTTTAGTTTTTTATAGTCAGTAGTATATGGCATAATGGCTGTAACACCTTGTTAATCTGAGTTGTAAAATGCTGAAATTATATTTAACTGGCGATTTAAAAGAGTGGCCGTGAGTTTCTTGCAGGTTTCTTCTCATAGGCTCTACCCTTTGCCTGAACCTAGCAACTAACCTAAATGTAGCTTCAGTAACTTAGTAAACTCACTAACCTATATACTTTGACGTTCATAAGTGTTACTTTGTGACCTAAATGAATAAATGATTTTTGACTTTTGACTTTTGACTTTGTAAACATTTTGATGTTCTATATCTGTTTGCCGAAATACCAGTTAGTAGAGTTTTAATCTTACAATCGTGTTTAAACAATAATAGTTTTATTACTTTCTTCTTTTTATTGTTATCCTTTTTGACGTTTGACTATAATGAAAATAGCTGAAAAATTAACGCCTTTTCATCTACTACTATAATATTTACATACTAATTACCCACTGAAAAAGCTGTTTAGTTATTATTAATACTATAGTTCTAAAGGTCAACTTTTCTTAAAACAAAATGTTGAAGGTTGAACTGGCCAGTCACGTTTTGAATTTGGAAGTCACGTCGCAACAGCTGGGTCTGTTATCTTCGCAGAACATGGAATCAAATCACGCTCGCTACTAAACTGGCGCGCAATATTCCTTGCTCTATGGTTGTAGTTTTAGCTTTCGTGGAGACTACCATTCTTCCATAATTAAATGTCTGTCTAAAACAAACTGATTACATTCTCTGCTTCAGTTAAATATCTTAAATATTAGTTACCTACTGACTATATTTTGCTTTAGTTATGGATGACATTAAATAAGTTAAAAATGCTTATTGCTTACAATATTTTGGTTATATCATAAATTCGATTTTAGGATTGATTAAATTATGTTTATATACGATTTAAATCTTCGAATGGCGAGTAAGTAGGTACCTACGCTAATAACATGTATTGACAAAATGTTAAGATATTTTATATTTTAAAAAGGATATTTGTTAGTGGTAGGCAGATGAGGAGTTGGCAATATGCCAATGGAAATAAAATTCCCGGTTTAAAATATGCAGCTATTGCGTCACCAATATCCTGGTGAAATTGCTGAATCGACGTATATCTGAGCCACACGTAAATATACATAGGATACCTATGTAAATTTATGCTATTGTTATATTCACGTATCGTAATCCTATGCTTTATTTTTTTTACCATTACCCTGAAATATACTTTGTGTATTTTTACAAACAAAAAAAGAAACGTTGTAATTGAAGAATAATTTTTTATAGTTACGTAGAGACATTTAACTCTTTTCGAATCCTACACGCGTTATAAAGCTGCAGTTTTAAAATATTAGTATAGTTTTCGAAACGGTTAAATAGCCCTACGTAACCATAGTAAACGATTCCTCAGTAGAATGATTCTTTAGCAGTTAGCACGTTCACACATACAAACTCTCATAGGTTGTTTGTGCGAACGCGCTTATCTAAGAACCTAACATCTGATTTTAAAATTCTTTGTTTTGTGTTAGTGAGCCCTTTTGTTGAGGATTTTATAGGCTATTTAACACCTCACTGTGATACAAAGAAATGGAGCAGAGCAACCATAATGCCATTAACGCGGCCGATACTTTGGAATTCAGCTAGTATCTATACAGATTATGACATTAATGTTTAGTTTAGTATCGAGTAATAAATCCCATGAAAACACAATACGAAATAACCGAGTTTTTATCGTAGGAAACCTTTAAGAACCTTTAAAAGAAGGATTCTCGATATAGAATGCAAAATAAAATATTACGATAGGAAACAGTAGTAAACCCTATTCAAGTAAAGTCTTAATTCAATGCGTAATTGTCAATGCGATATAACATCTAAAACACAAGTCTTCATCATCAACAGGGTATTATGTCCGTCTTTCCACGTGCAATTCGTAGGATATTGTTTTTCACATCGGACGTCTAACGGTGAAGATACAAAGAAATATAATCCGTTATTCAAAGTGATAGAAGAAAACCGTCTCTTCTGTCGCTTCGAATAATGGATTAGGATTTTATCTCCCATGTCCATGATTATAATAATACATTTTCAATATTATCTGTCACAGCACCAGTAGTAAACAAGTCAAGATATATTTTATGAGCAAACTGACTGGTTGAACTCTTTCGTAAAATATCGAAATTCATACCGACGTAAAAAGGATCTTGTATGGCTTGAACATTTCTGTGAGTACAACAAATGCATTGTTAAGTGTTCGAAGTGTGTAACTATACAATGAGGTAGAATATGTACTGAGGGTCGTTGACTAATATTATCTTGGTACTTATAACAAAGTGGGCTTTGACAGAGTGCAGCTGAGAGCTTCGTTAATACCACAAAAGCGCATAGTGATCCAACTGTTGCTCATTATTACTTGCAATGTGATGCTATGTATTCTTAGAAACCACTGCCTTTGATAGACATTGTTTTGTGTTAACTCTAAACATGTTATGGCACGGCAAAATGTGTTTTGAGTTTCCTTATACAACAGTTCTATCGTCTTACTTAGAGTATATGTAGAAAAAGGTATGGAAAATAATAGGATTACTG
The DNA here is from genome assembly GCA_963564715.1 of Catocala sponsa. Taxonomy (NCBI): domain Eukaryota; kingdom Metazoa; phylum Arthropoda; class Insecta; order Lepidoptera; family Erebidae; genus Catocala; species Catocala sponsa. The sequence goes on along the minus strand of OY751334.1, from coordinate 14,127,010 downwards.
TTTTTTGAACTGTGAAATAGTAATATTTAAAGAAGCAAAAGTAGGTACAAATATTTTCCTTTGAACGCTATAATACCCGTTTATTTTATTTTTATTATAGCCTGAGCAAATATCGTTCGTACGAAAATTGTTTTTATTATCTTCGTCAACTCATTCATACATATATGTATTTTGCCTTTATTGGCCTAATATTCGTCATGTTTCACAATATAGAAAGTAAATGAAAAGGAACACAGGCAAATGTAAATATGCTATGATTATAATATTTATTGGCTTCTCATTCTTATGTAAATTGGATTGTGTCCCAATGTGTACGTATGTTAACGGTAGGTGGATGGGCGCACAGATCTTTATTTGTTTATCAAACAAGCTTATAAGGTTTGGGTTATTTGATTAAAACCACATTCGTCAAGTACACACAACGCCACATCAACCTAGACTGTTTCGACTTTGAACTATGTATTAGAAGTTGAACGCTGCGAATCGTGCGAGAGAGTGCGTTATATTTTTGTTACGCTCTATCCTTACCATTACATCGACACCACTATGCACTGTCCCTTTCCGACAATTCTCCATTTTGTATGTAGCGTAGTTATGCGTATATAGAGTGTCTAACTTGATGTGTAGCCGTGTGTACACAATATCTTCAAGGATGTTACGATGCATCTATCCTTACAAAATTTATGTAATGCATACCACCTTATCGAAGTACCCAAAGCTATTTCGGTCGTTGAAGTTACGGTGTCGTATTCGAATAATATTTTACAAATTTTCGTCAATAGGTTGAAAATTTTGGTTAGAATATACCGGTAGATTTTAAAACGTAGTCCCACATTTGTGTGAATATGTCTGCATATGCCAGACCTACATACATATGTGTAAAAACATATATGTAAGATTTTCCGCCTAGTAAATCCGGCCAAATGAAATGTGTCGCGTTTTATATTTCCAGCGGAAAGCCGTGCAATAAAGTATGTTAGCGATTTGAGTAGAATATGCATTTAGTGGCACGACAGCTATAAATTCAGGGGCAGCAAATGAACGAGCATCCGTTGGCGCAACATTTTGTGGGCTTTTGTAGCTGGCTCGCGAGATATGGACTTGAAACATGAAACTAAATCCTCAGAAAAACTACACTGTTGGCGAAGTAAGTCATTGTAATTTGCAAGAAACGTTTTGTTTCCCAGACAAGCTGTTAGAATTAGTTCCAGCTCTACGTGCCTTTGTGGCATTGTACTGACTTGTGCGTATTCATTTACTTTAATTAGAATTTTGTGTAAACAGTATATCACAGAGGCACACACTCTAGTAAAATCTGTCTATGCCCCATGTACTTTTAAGTAAATAAAAATGTAAATTATTGCATTTTTAATCTTAAATATTTCAAAATCAACAAGTAAAATTAAATCGACGTAATTCTTAAGCCGACAACTGAAGCGAATAATACATTTATTTTTAAGTTATCTATTATAAAGTTATGAAGTAGGAGTTGTTTTATTTATTTGTTTACGTAATGCGATTTAATGTTACTCCGCCTTCGAGTAACAAAGAACTTTGTAATAAATCAAAACGTATTTTCCTCCAACGACCTGGACTTAGTTATTGAAACTTTCAGGATTATTTATTATATTGATGGCAAGGACAGGCATTTTAATGCGGCATTTTTAATATAAAAAGTCTTTCAAAGGTATATAAAAAAGAAGGTTGTTGTTCAGACATTATTTAATTTAAACGGTGCTTAGTAGTAACATGAACAATTTAATGTTTTGTTTCCCCGAACCTACTTTCTTTCGAAAGACAATGTATTTATTTGCACTTACATCCTACACCGTGCTCCATTGTAAAACAAAGGTCGGTCTTCTCGTAACGACTAGTTGTATTTACAGCAATTACCCTAATGAACGTAATGATGATTAGCATCATTATTACCCACTTGTACGCATCTATTTAACATTGCTGACATCAAATTGGTGGAATGAGACAATGATTCAGTTCATCTAGAAATAATCACGAGATGTTTTTGATGGTACGTTGAAAAGTAGCCAATGTTGTTGCTAAGAATTTTATTGTTTTATAATCGAGCTATTGTTGTACTCATTCATTCAAGAGTTTGTTCCACATTTATTATTTACTAGCTTTTGCCCGCGGCTACGCTCGCGTTAATTTAGAATTTGACAATCAATTCGGGTTGTACTCTGCTTGTAATAATATAATTCAATCATGATTGGAAAGACACGTGGCGCCATCTATTATCCTAAGAACGTTATTGTTGTTTTACTCGGGAACAGTAATATTTTTCGGGATGAAAGGTAGCTTATATCCGTTACTGTACACCTGACAATGTATATGCAAAATTTAAGAATGATCGGTTCAGTGGTTTAGGCGTGAAAAGGTAACAAACAAACTCATTTTCGCTTTTATAATATTAGTTAGGATTAGAATTAGGATTAGGATGGATGGCTACATTTTAGCTTCCATGTTTATATTCTAAAACGTAGACCATTAATAGATATACATAACCTATTATATGATTATGACGCCTATTTGTTTGTAAAATTTACCACAATTCTGTATATCACACTACATGTTTCAACCTTAATAACGGAAGAAAAATAATAACAATAAATACAATCGTAGAAAGTATAATACTGGCACGTAACAAAGGTTTAATAGGGCAGGGCGCATGTCGCGGTGTCTGTAATTAATTAAATTGACCCTTACCCTTGGACCACAGAAAACACCCAAATAGGCTTATACAATCCAATTTGAACCCTAAATCGGCGTGTTAAAATTTCATTTAGATATTCCACAGTAAGAATTAGGAGTGTCCAAGAATTTCGAATTTTATTAGTTCGAATGGCTCACCTAGTGATTTCCTAAAGGGTCTGCTATTAAGGGAGTGGGGTTTATCCCTTCTCCCAGCGTTGGTAACAAGTTTATATTTAGGGTTATTAGAGAAACATTTCGTATTTCAACGTTAATTTTACGATTGTAACAAATCCAAGGTCCCGTGGAAGTTCGAAAACGACATTTAATAAAATTTATAAGTTAGTTAATTTGCTAAACCGTGTAAAATAATGTTGAAAACTTACAATTAATTTCAAGAATACAAGTTCTAAATCAATATTGTCGACATAATTACACAGTTCAAAGACAGACGTTCTTTTCATCTGATTACCAAATTAAATTTAAAAGATAAACATTAAATTTGAGAAGATATAACTTAGGCTCCATAAGCTCTCCAAATCTTCGGGCTGTCTAGTAATAGATGTCGAGTGCAATTTACGGCACATTCTTTTAACTGCCTGGCTTTTTCAATCCAGAATATATATATATTTATTAGTAATATTTGAGTCCACCAAGTATGCCACTACCACGTTTGTGCAACATGGGGTATTGCTAAGCAGTAGTTACGGTTGTTCTATTATAGGCTGAAATGTATGCCATAAACACTTACTCTTATTCTAGACTAGAAGACAACTCCTTTACAGTAATAAACTCCTTCACAGTCTTAACTTATAGTAGAAATGCGTTGATGTATTTCTTATGCTTTCACATCTTACTACTCGACCGATTATCATGAAATTTCGTTTTTACGTTATCAGGGCTACAGTAATATAGAGTTCCCGTTTTTCCAGAAAATGTACTGTTCCCGAGTGTAGTCGTATGTTATATTATGTTATAAGGAACAACTCAAGAATCACATTACAACATTTATAATTATTTTATATATATTTCCAATTACTATCGTTATTAGTATACAACGAAATATAGCTCTACTAGACTGACAATAGTGAGGATAGTAGAGGTTGCGACGTCGTCACCTTGATTTATACGAATCACCTTATTCGATCCCGGTTTATTACGCCCCCGATACAGACCCACGTTCCAAGACAGACAGGTTATCTGATCGTTTCACACGCTCAGACGTAAACATATAAGAGTAAACCCAAACTCAATCCAAAGATATTATGTTAGTTGGATCCGAAAATATTTCTGTTTATTCATTATATAATATTTGTACATGGCTGATCTCATATGGCTGAAGCAAAAACTTTTTCTCTGCAAGTCCAACGTCATTTTCAGTTCTATTAGTTTTGCTAATGGGCCCGATATAACATTAATAAATTTGTTTGATTAAGCGCCCATAACGTTATTCCCGATTGATATGTTGGTACAGATGGTTTTGAACTTTTCAAACGATAATGTTATATAATTACATACCAACAAACCCGTACCATGTGTTTGAACTATAATATTCGATCATATAATTTAGGTCAATGTGATTGCACGAGCAAACCAGTGTACGTAAATATCCTACGCCGCTACCAACTACCATAGGTTGTAACCCATTTCCTAGATACGTACCAAAGAACAAATATTTACTTCGTTCAGTTTTGGTAAGTACCTAAATTAAGTTTGTCCCATCTCAACTTGAAGAAAGCTCTTTATGTAATTAATCTAGATAATGATATTAATTTGTATTCCAAGGTCTTTGCCTGCGTTAGTTAGATCCAACCTGCTTAATACTTTTATAATAAATTTACGTAGAAGTGGACCTTTGTGGTCGTTACTTTTATGATGCATTGCTTTACCACTATATACATTGATGCGACTTGCTGCGATAAATGTTTGGGGAGTACGATAAATCCGAATCACAACACAATAGTCATAAATCATTCTGCTGTTACCTTGCAGATTCGTCATCAGATGAGCTTGAAATAATCATCTTATTTTTAAATAAGATGATTATTTCAAGCTCATCTGATGAAGAAATGTGCGAAATTTAGCATGTTTGATATCATTACACACTTCGTTACACCTCAAACTAACCATGGTAAAATATTGTTATAAAATATATATTTATCTTGCACGGTTAGTTTGCGTACTTTTTAAAACATCTCTTTACTAAATCTCATTGAAAACGGATCAGCGGTTTAGACGTGGAAACGTAACAAACATAAAGTAACTTTCACATTTTGTAATATGAACTTCGCTGTCATAATCACATAATAGTTTATGAATGGTAAAATGCCTTTATTTTAATACTAGATGTTGCCCACGGCTTCGCTCACGTAAATGTAGGTTAAGGTTAGGTTAGGTTAGTAACAGTACTTTTTCTGGGTGATAGGTACTCTATAGTCTTTTCTGTTCCCCTGAAAATATGTATGCGAAATTTCATAATGATAGATCGAGTAGTTAAGGCGTGAAAACTGAGCAAGCAAATAAAATTACTTTCGAATTTAGTTATAGTATTAAGTTAGGATTAGGTCTAGTTAGAATACACGGATGTACGCCCGTTTCTGAGGGGATGGGTAGAGATAAGCAAATTGTTTCATTCACTCGTTTCTATTTTTCACGTTTGCTTGTCAATTTAGAGGCCTTTGACCTGGACGTTACCCAGTCCTTATCTGATATTGTCCGATATAGTTCATCAAGATTTTCCCCTTCTGGCTGGGTTATCCACTCTTGCTCTATGCTACTCGTCGACAGACACGAAAATGTTGTTGTGTTTTATCGTTACCTAAGTCTTTTACATGATCTTATTACTTTTATTTTTTGCTATGCATGCAACTTGGTATTTTTTTACAACGGTCTCTTATCATTTATTATTTCCTTTTCGTTCTCATGTTTTATATCTCGAATCAAAGAAGTTGATACGATGCTCACTGTTAATTGCTGTTTATTGATGTTAATATTTAGTCTTGTTAGTCATCATATGAAAATAAATATTCTAGTCATTCAAAGTGTTCTAAAGCTACAGTGTATGTAATTGATAGCATAGATAGGATAATAGCTGCACATAATTTTATGGACATTCACGGGCCATGAATACTCTTTACGATTATCTCTTTGGAAATCGCTCCGATTTATTCACATTTAGCCCACATAATCTAGGAAGCGAATACTGAAACGTTTGTTCTTTAAAAATACACATCACACGAAGTATTGCGTCTACAAAATGTCTACTATTATAAACATTGTGTAATGTTACTGTTATATTTAACCTTCGATTAACTAAACGCAGTGTGAGTCACTCGAATCGATCTATTTAAAGCTCTAACGTCTTTGACTGACACTTGGCGTGACGTTGATCTATTTACGTCAAATAATGTCCTGTGTGTCGATTGTTTTTGGTATATGATATATGATCTGTACATCTAAGCTTATGTAGTAACAGACTTTTTATGGTCAGTTTAGTGTATTAGTCGATTGATTCCAGGTGAAATAGTATTCAAAATATATTCTATTTAAAATTAAAGTTATACTAGATTTTACGGTTACGCTCGCGTGAATGTAGATCTTGTTATTAAATTTATTGTCCTCGAGAATAGTAGTTTTTATGATGAATGGTATCCTGTGTCCTTTTATGAATCTCTGACAACGTGGATGCAAAATTTGATGATCATGGGTCAAGTAGTAAATGCGTAAAAGCGTAACAAACAAAAAACTCATATCCGCGTTTATAATATTACTAGCTTCTGCCCGCGACTTCGTCCGCGTGGAATAGTTACTTTGGGCTAACGCAAAGTTTAATTTGCAACTTCGTTATCATTATTTTACTGCGATGTTATTTTAAAACTGCGATATCTCCTAAGATATTCATTGAAATTGAATGATGTAAAGGGCAATTTTGTTTTAAATTAAATACTTGTGATGAATAACGTATTTATTTGGATAAGGATTAATATCATGTTTATAAAAACACCTTCGCAAATAATGCATTATTTTAGAACAAATTTGGTTAGCATAAAAAAAGTTATAGTGAGCCAACCTTAAAAGATAGACATATGCTGACGCCGACTTTTTTTTAGAACTTTTAAAGGGGAACAATTCTGTAATACATGATTTTTGCGAAACTTTAACTGTTTACGCAGCGCACGCGGTGGAAGCTCTGAGCAGAAAAAAAAAACCCTCCGATTTTGAAACATTCTTCATTGGTGCTCCGCTCCTACTGATCTTAGCGTGATAATATATAGCTTATAGCCTTCCTCAATAAATGGGCTATCTAACACTGAAAGAATTTTTGAAATCGGACCAGTAGTTCCTGAGATTAGCTCGTTCAAGCAAACAAACAAACAAACTCTTCAGCTTTATAATATTAGTATAATAGATTATGAGCTAGGATTATTTACGATCTGTATCTCCATCAGTGCTTCGTTTCGTTTTAGTAATATTTGAACCAATTGTCGGTCATGTCGTCCCCATTTCTATGCCTAAGTTTACCAAGGTATTATTGGTTTCTTGTTGAGCAATCCTCAGTAGCAGGTAGATGGCAATCCCTGTCCCTATAGAGTGAGTGGGTTCTAAATTTAGCCGGTGAAATACGGTTTTAGAATAAATGCCTGTTTATCTTTGTGAATCTATTATTATTATTTTTCTTGTGTACGGTTTATGTCACTGAACTTCTAAACAGGTGGAACGATTTGGATTAAATTTGTATGTAGGTATTTGTGACTGAAACTGTGAATCCTCCAATTCGTCAGAATTGGAGGATTCACAGTTGGACCTGGTAGGCAGGACGATCTCTGTTAGGTCCACTAGTATATATAAAATTTTTGTTATTTTGTTATAAATTACACAGGCCTGCAAAATGAAGGTCATAACTTCCTCTCTGGAATTTGATAGCTGATTCTGGAGTATTTTGATGCGCTGATTACGAATATGTACTTAGTTTTTCTCCATCACCTCCTGATTTTTCAAAAAAGCTACAGATAGAAAATTGAGAAAAAAGACAAGTTTTCACTTAAAAAATTATATATTTAAAAAAGTACTTAATTTTTAACTTAAAAAACTATTAACACGTAATAACAACTTATTGCTGGGTTAAAATACACTTAAATTTTATTTGTGGAACCTGGTCCTTTTTTCCTGGAAGCTTCTGTTGTGCGATTTTCGCTTATATTTCCGGTTTGGATCATCACGCTTCAACAACCAACAATAGTCCGCCATCATGCTGACATTCCATCTTCCTTGATACCGGACTTCAAGCTCTTTTAAATCTTGGTGAAATCTTTCACCTTGTTCTTCGCTAACGGCTCCTAGATTTTCTGGGAAGTAATCAATGTGCGAATTCAGAAAATGAAGTTTAACGCTCATATTACAACCCATTACACCAAAATTCGTTATTAACAACAAAAGTAGCAATCTTCAACATGGTTGTTAGGCTCTCTCCATAGCATGGGCGAAACGATTTTGAAGCTATTTTTCTGTCCTTTTGACCACTTGCGAAGTTCAAGTAAACAAGTCGAACAAACTTTTTGAGGTGTCCAAGTTTTGTCTTGGTTACTTATAGAATGTCCAAAATAACTTTTGTAAATATTTTTCACATAGTCTGTAATGTTGTTTCGTTGTTTTATCACCATGAATTTCCCGCAAATATAACAAAAACAATTCGAAGAGTTTAAACAACTTCGCGACGACATTTTAAAGTTTAGGTTGCAAGATGCGCACTTCGACTGTTAGTTTTCTAATTCAGAGTAGGTACTTATACAAAAAAAACCTTTTGTTTTCTTCATTATACCCTTTTTGAACAACATTAACAACAATTAGGCAATATCACCTAAACATCGTGTATTAATGAGCTCATTACTAAATGAAGCCAAAATGACCCGTTTTCGAAATGGTTAATGCGAATTACTTACACTTATTATGTAGTAATTAACAAATTACTGATTTGCATTCATTTCTATGTCGTCTTAAACTAATTAAATGCAATAAAAATTAAGCTGAAGTAATTAAGTGACGTTTTATAGATTTTAAAATGTATGCGCTCAGACATTTTTAGTTAAAATCTTAAATATTCAATATCAAAGAATCCTGACGTGATAGAATTTTTTTATATTTTTCTCGTAATCAGCACATTAGAAACTATAGAAAACGTTAATCAGATCTCAGAGAGGAAAACCATTGCAGACCTGTGTTATTGATGACTTTATTAGTATCAGCTATATATTATATCAAGGAAGGGGAAGGGTATGTCCAGCAGTGGACTATTATAGCCTGATGATGATAATATATTATATCATAGATACTAATATATTATGCAATAAATGGGCCAAATTAATCCTTCCAGACAGTACCATATTACATTAATATACAAATGCAGTTAATTTAGTATTCATTATCATAAATTGTTCAATTTGGACAACAAATAGTTTTATCTAAAACATTTGGAAGCATTTGTTGGTATTTTAGCTGGTACTGGATTATTAATGCTCCTATAAACTTGCATAGTGAATAGTATGTATGATCTATTTTTGCCGATGTGAATATTTCTGGATCTTGACAATATGATTTTTATTAACCTCTTGTTTGAGATTCTTATTTTAGTAACTAAATAAATTTTAAATGCGCACTTTTGTGTGAAAATAGATCTTGCATAAATAATCCTTACTAATATTATAAATTCGAAAGTAACTCTGTCTGTCTGTTACCTTTTCACGGCTAAACCACACAACCGATTTAGATGAAATTTGGTACAGATATAGTTTAAAACCTGGGAGGACATAGGCTACTTTTTATTGATGTAGGTACCACGCGGGCGGAGCCGCGCGCAAAAGATAGTATATAATAAAGTCCATCTATTATGTAAACGTTTAACGACGCAAGTAAGACATAACGCAATCGGGCATGATCAATATTGAACTGGTGACATAATATTACAGACTAGCTTATGCCTGCGAGTCTTTCGCTATTCATCTATCTCCAGGTAAAAGAAAACCAATTAAACAATATGACTGTGTAACTACGGCTGCTAAAAGTAATCCTGCCGAAGGTTCGTTAATGTGAGCATTAAAAATTGAATAACCAGTAACGATAAATAAACTTCGTTGTGTATGGAACTTAAAGATAATAGAGGTCCAGCTATATTGCAGAATATATAAACTGATTTAAATAAAAGATATTTGAAGTTTTGGGCCGAAAAGTAAAGCTATTAGCTACGTTTCAATAGTCTGTACCTACACCAGTTTTTACTTCGATGTGTATTCATATATAAAAATTGTTTATTTGTCCTATAGTAATGTTTATCATAGTATTTTTTAAAACTAAAGTCATATTTACGCTCCAAGCCGTGATAATTTACTATAGGTATAGATAGTAATAGTCCATTTTTTAAAACTAATAAAGCATCTGTATTCTGAACATTAACTATAGTTTTAAAAAACATTATCAGATAATTAAGAGGAATTTTGCCAGCATTTCGTCCATACAAATGTATTACTCTATATTTTTCTCTCTGAATAATTACTAGAGCAGAAAATAATTCAGATATAAAATTTATATCTACCTACCACTGTCATGTTTTTATGTATAATTATTTTCATTATTATTTTATTATAAGGAAAAGTATAATTCTAAAGTTACAAAAATGGCTTAGTTATACTGTTGTTTTTGGACACCCAACAGACAAATTTAACGAATCTAATTAAAGAAATAGATACTCACAGGTATAGTTAAAATATAATTTGTTTGTTTGTTTGTAAGGATTTAACTCAGAAACTACTCAACCGATTTTAAAAATTCTTTCTCCATTAGAAAGCTATATTATCACCGAGTAACATGGGCTATATTTTGTTAAAGGAAATGTACTGTTATTAGCATAACCTAACCTAACCTACTTTTACGCGAACGAAGCCGCGGGCAAAATCTATTATATTATAAAAAAACATTAATAAAATCGGCTTAGTTTTAGAGTAGGAAACGCATGTTTGTAGCTGTAGTTCTCTTTCGCACTTGATATTTTGGTCTGACCCAGTGTGACATTCAAAGTTCTACATATTAAATCCTCTTCTTTAAATGTTTTGATGTCCATATTTCCTCAACAGGATTTCTGAATTCGAATCTCTCAGTGTTTCTTCGTTTATGAGTCTATTTGTTCGAGCTTCATGCAATAGTAGTGCACCACTGAATGTATTTTGATGCGGATTTTACAGTTTGATAACTTCAACTTAAATTTAAGTTACGTTTCAACTAATTCCGATAATACAACCGGTCACATTATGGTGCATAATGTGATATGTATAAATGACGCTTTAGACTACCTGACTTACTGTGGGGACTTCACGGATGAATCTTAATACGATTTCTTAATACTTGAGAGATATAAATTATTACTAAAGACTATCACAATTATTAAACAATTCCTATACTTACTAGCTTATCCTGCCCTGTAGTCAGCCTTTATAGTTATTGACATATACATACATTGAAGTATTTGGTGTACGATAAGTATGTATTAACATAATCCTGTTCCTAACTATTAATATAAATGTGAATGTGAGTTTGTTTGTGTGTTTATTACGCTTTCATGCCTTAACTAATTGACCAAACATCATGAAATTTCGCATACAAGTTGTCAGAAAAACTAAAAAGGTCAAAGGGTACCTTCCATCGAAAAAAAAGTACTTTTACTAACGTAACCTAACATAACCTACATTTACGTGAGCGAAGCCGCGGGTCTAGTAATATTATAAAGTTTTTGATGTTTATATTTTGTTATTACACGTGAATCACAGTACGGATTCGAATTTAACATGGCACACACAGATCAAGCCCTGGATTAAGACAAAAGGTACTTTTTTATACCAGTAATACATCCTTCTAAGATTTTTGCGGACGCAGCCACGGTCAGATACTATTAAAATTACCTATATAATAATGTAATGCTTTCAGTGTTTAATTGGGTGTGTACATTTGCTATGTTTAACAATTATGATTCCATTTATAATAATAAATTATATTTGGTATTACTACTAAATGGGAAATGCTTAATGCCAATAAAATATAACTATTATACAAATACATTTTTTATTTGTGCAAATGAATTGGTTCAACGTTGTTCAGTATTGGTAAGCTTCGGTTCAATCAAATGTCAATCAGGTTGGCAAAGGCTAGGGCATTAATAACCACGCTTTGCCCATATTTTAAATTTGGTTGCCGGATAGATTCTTTTACAGACATTTATATACACACGTATTTTGCTTTATTTCATACATGAAGAGCAACGATAGCCAGGTGAAAATCTTTTTGACCGCTGTTCAGGGAACCTAGTCCGATCCAAAAGCGCGCTTCCGATTCTTAGAGGTTAGGTGCGTATTAAATAGTTATTATCATATTATCCTTCACTTTAATGACAAAGAAAAACATCTTGAAAAAACTTGCATATCTTAGAGTTTTCCATAATATTCTTAAATATATGTGAAGTTCGCCAAGCCGCACTGTGCCAGCGTGATGGACTATAGCCTTACCCTTCTCCTACAGATAACAGGCTCGTGCACAGCAATGGGATAGTTTACAAACAAGGCTGATACTATTATTATTTATGCATGTGTGTGTGTTATCAAGGTCCAGCGGTGTCTTCACTTAAACCTGATTCGGCAGCCAAATAATGTTTCATTCTGTTCCAGCGTTAAGTAAGGATGCTAGGCTGCTTATGAAAAGGCAATTACTCTGCATGCAAAGCAGAGCATTTAAAATAAACTTTTGGGCTAGCAACGCAAAAATGTTATACCTTGTGTTCCAAGCGCAAGCGTCAATAGGCTAAGGAAACCGCTTGCCATCATGACGACCGTATGTTTGTCAAATATTCAGATCAATATTAGATGTCAAAAATCTAATAATAAGCATTTTCACATTTTTCGTTCGTGTTTCGATAATCGAATCTAAACAGACTTTGGTTCAATTAGCATCAGACAGATTGACATTCGGTTAATGTTGTTGCCCCCAATCACCTTTAGGACACCCACGGATAATGCAGACGATATTTATTCATAGATCTGACGACTCACTCACCCTAATGTAGTGATGAATGTGCAAATTGATAACGTCATTCTATATTACTTGTCCCGAATTAATAGCAAATACCTCACGTCGCACCTGTCCGAAGCTATCAGTTTTCCATTTGGTTTTTAGTACAAAATGAATACTGACATTCTCATTACGTTGTTTATATGTTTAAAATGCTTATTAAGTAAGGTCACTGGAGTTGACACGGTTGTTCGTAGGTGGCGGACCGATTCATGTGTCACCCGCACGCTTCCGCCATATTGAGGTCTCTACGCTCGAAGCCTTTTATCGCGCCCTGAAATAAACAGCGCTATATGAATACGCACACCCTTTGACGTCATTTCCTACATGTTAAGTATACGAGTAGACGTACAGATATGACCTAGTTGACAGCATCATATATTTTTAAACGATTTCAAAACAACTTTGACTGATTCGTTGATGGAAATCGTGAGATGATTCAACACGTTGCTGATCGACCTACACTTAGCTTTCCACATCGTGCTCTCTATTTAGATAGGCCGCGTCTCCGCCCATCACGGTTTTTGGCTATGTGTCCTATTTAAGCATCTGGGTCTATATAAATGTGTCTGCGATATCTACTTCTTTTGTCTAACAGCGTAGAAGATTGATATATTTTAATATATGTCTAACTTGTTTTCTGCGTGTCTGTCTCCTAACACTTATACTGTAGCCTATCCTTTACGGTTTATTTTATCAAAAGTAAAATTGAGAGAAAATCCATTTGCCAATTTATCATACTGAATTGAATTTTAAATCGACTTTATTATTCTGAAAATGTAAAAGTATCTCTGCAATGTAGGTTATAATCATTGTACCTGTGTGTGAATAAAGCTATAAACTGGGATTGCTATTCTATGTTCCATTTCGAACCGTCTGTTTACGGCACTCTCCGGCACAAGCCGATATTTTAAATCAAGTTATAGAAGATTTATGTAGACATTCAGCTAAACAATTGTGTCAGAAAGGAGATTGTTTTTATGTCGAACCGCTAATGAACCTGTGAGTCAGTTACAATTTTATTTTTAAATTTAAACCAAACGCAAATGTGTTTGTATTTATATTTTTGTATCTTACTATAAAGTTATCTAAATTTTAAGCTTACTGTTGGTCCTGTTGGTGTACGATAAAATTTTTTGTATACAGAGATCAGGCGCAGTGAGATCTGTACAACAAAGAACTTGTTTGTTTGATTGAGTGCAGCCTTGCTGGGGAATTACCCCTGTCCTATATATATGGTACGTACCATCAGGCGGCCCGTATGCTCATGTGTCTCTTTTTGTGAAAAATATCGGTATGCTTTTTGATGGGTTAATTTATTCGAATATATCCAGTATTCTCGAAAATAGGTTAAAGTAGATCGGTTAACGGTGGTAATCAAAATACTCTTTCTTGTAATAAGCACCTACAGGGTTAACAACTCTTTTTCGTGCATAACTTTTTATTGTGTTATTCGTGTTACTCCTTTTTGGTGTTAGCACTAGGTACTAGTTTGGGAAATACCTAAAACTGCACAAACACTACCTGCATCAAGAACGATGACGCTGCACTGAATGACACTGCGTGTCTTTTAAATATAATTTTATTATATACCACGCGGGTGAAACGGCAGTCACTCAATTGTGAAGCCTTTAGCGATGTGAATATTAGAATTTAGAATATCTTTCTACTAGCGAAGTCGAAATGCCATTAATTTTTGTTATAAAAAGACGGCCATTTGAAAGGGACAAGATATGATCAAAAGGTTCTATTCAAACACGTAAATTTTGCATTTGCTTGAACATTTTTGATCACTTTTTCGGGCCTTTCTTTATTTGTCTTATCACAGTTTAGGTAAAGGTAATTCATATAGTCTGTTATCGTTGACAGGTGATAGAACGCACCGACTAATCAAGCTGTTGGTCATTACATCTCGTGTCGGTCTTGTCCGACTTGTATGAATGCTTTTATTTAACTAGACTGGTCTTATTTCATACTAGATGTGCCCGCGGTTTCACCCACGTTTATGATTACTGCGCCGCTCCCGTGGGTCGTAGCGTGATGTTATGTTGCCTATAACCTTCCCCGGTAAATAGGCAATCCAACACTAAAATAATTTTTCAATTCAAACCAGTAGTTCCTGAGATTAGCGCGTTCAACCAAACAAACAAACAAATAAACTCTTCAGCTTTATAATTTTAGTATAGATAGCACTAGGTTTTGACTGAGATGTTCCCTCGCGTTAATTAAAATTTTGTCAATAAATTGTTAATCTAGATTTTGTCAATAAAGAGTCCCTCGGGATGAGTACTAGATACTCTTATTCTTTGTAATCTGAACCGTTGACCACGTGTATGCGTCGGTCGATTAGTTAAGTAGTGAAAGCGTAACAAACAAACAAAATTTTTATTTTTTATTTTGTTCCGTGTGGGATTCGAACCCACAACACTCGGAGTAGTAAAATACACATTATATATCTATCGGTTAACTTGCTTATACGCTGGAGTTTACAATTCTGGGTTACGTTGCGTAGATACAAGGCAATCGTAGAAGCACACATAGGTACAGGGCCAAGCTATTTTTGTTGTTTATTAGAATTAGAATTTGGATGGTAGGTGTTGATCTTTGATTACACTTATAAAAATAAAATATTAAAGACTCTGTCTAACAACAGTGACTCATAGCATAATAATGGATGCAGGTTAAAATATACAAGTGCACTCACTCACTCACACACTGGTTTACACACAAGCACACCCCCACATTCATGTATACACAGCCTCACACACCGTCACACTCAGAGACGACAATATTATGATATAATATGGGCCAAAGGAATAATCGTTTAAATCTATACAAATAAATAAAATTGAAGTGTCTGTTTGTAATGTCAAAATAACAGCGTTTTATCTAATGCATATGAAAGTATATAAGATACCTATACGAAAACAACTATTTTTTAAATTTTTGTCTGTCTGTTTGTTTGTTCCGGGTAATCTCCGAAACGGCTGAACCGATTTTGAAGGGACTTCCACTGGCAGATAGCTGATGTTATAAGGAGTAACATAGGCTACTTTGATTTTAGAAAAAAAAATATGCATCCGCGGAGACAAACACTTTTTAGTTAAAATCTACGCGGACGAAGTCGCAGGTAACAGCTAGTTACATATAGAATTACATATAGATTTACATGTTTACTCTTGCTTGTAATAATTAGTTTTTTATTGTGTTCTTCGTAATTGGCTCTTATTTATAATTTTATTAATATTGATTGTCAGCTGTGAAGGACCTAAATGAAAGAAATAAATGAATACTTACAACATAATATCTTTATTTAAGACTAGCTTTTTCCCGCGGTTTCGCTCGCGTTAATTTAGAATTTGACAATCAATTTGGGTTGTACTCTGCTTGTAATAATATAATTCAATCATGATTCGAAAGACACGTGGCGCCATCTATTATCATAAGAACGTTATTATTGTTTTTCTCGGGAACAGTAATTTTTTTTTGCGGGATGAAAAGTAGCCTATGTCCGTTTCTGTACACCTGTCAACGTATATGCAAAATTTCAGGATGATCGGTTCAGTGGTTTAGGCGTGAAAAGGTAACAAACAAACAAACTCATTTTCGCTTTTATAATATTAGTTAGGATTAGGAAGTTAGGATTAGGATTAGGATAGCAACAGACATTTTAAATGAACATTTTTTATGTCCGATATGACAGTTATAAATGAAAGAAATAAAATACACTGTCCTGAAACAAATGTATATTCCAGGTGTGCTCATTGCTCATTGTCCTTTTCTTCATTCTCAAAGGAATAGAAAGGGTTGGTGTGGCGTAAAAGTCTTGTTTTTAATAAAACTTGATACTAGTTTCTACTCGTGATCATGTGTAGGTGTATTGATATAATATGTATACATTTTTAGTCTTCGATATTGCTTTTTATTACCTTTGGTGGCTGACGAGCCAGCGGCTATGGTTGCCAATAATCGGGGCTCATAGACATGGCTGCGTTTTACTTTTTGCATTGCAGAAAGGATGATAATAGCAAGCCGCTGCCTACCACAAAAGACGAAAAAATCGGCACTGCAAATTTTTCAGCTGGCAAGTAAATCTGTTTGGAGTTTAAAATTTGTTCAAAGACAATATTAAATGGACATTAATACGGGAATACTAATTTATACGGCTCTCTCCGTGTGTGATATTGATGGCTTGACAAGCAGGAATCTCTTCATCGAAGCCTCTGTCCTCTGTATATGAAACCTATATAAACTGTCTTACTACACTGGGCACAGGTCTGTTATCGAGATGAGGTGTTAGGCAATGCTCACTACGCTGGCCCAGATTTTATAGATCTCTCGTTGATATAAGATACCTCGCGATGTTTTCTTTCATCCTTAAATCAAGCAAAAACAACTATACAATATACAGACATGATATTATGGCAAACTCGAGGCCTCTGCGTGACAGTTCGACAGCCTTCTATTACCCCATCTCGGCCAGGCGTATTATATATAAATACCTATTTACTTACTTATAAATCATGCTGTAAATAATATGTCATTTGTTTTTAGTAAAAGAATACCTCTGCTAACATATAATATTAGCATTAAGCTTAGCAGGTGAAGCTAATGTATTTAGGTAACCTTCATAGAGGTACTTTTATAAAGGTTTTGGCAGATACAATACACACATCACACAGTTTATATTTTGGTCTCGCGTAGAGAGCGAATCTATTGTCGTCTGCCTACGATAGTTCCAAACTGTATGTTAGTATTGAAATTTTGCTGGCAAGCAAAGAAAATAAGACGGCTTGATGTAGTAATCGATATACGACAATCATGCTTGTGCTCACGTCAATGTAACAACATGAAGTTAGTTAGTATTATCGAAACATTAAGGAGACCCTATCTTACTATTTACTGTACATAATTAAGGCTGGTTTCACAGTGCCGCTTTCGCCAGCACGGTTAGTACCTAAGCGTCGCGGGCCGCGAGCTTCGAATATCTTGGATCGTTACATAGTAAAACCAATCCGCGCGAATGGCCCGCGCTGACCAACTCGGCCGCGCGTTTCAATGATGATTGAAAGCAATCTGCATTGTAAGGATCTACTTGAATAAACCGTCGTCGTTGCCTTTTTTTCCCATAAAAATATAATATAACAATTAAGAGAAGTCTCATCGCAACTGTTCGAGATGGCAAACCGCGCGGCACGGCACTAAACTCGTTTTATTGTTTCGAGCTGGTCATCCGCGCGCGTACGGACCGCGCTTACCACCCGCGCACGCAGACGGTAAGCGTCACTGTAAAACCAGCCTAAAGCCTTCAGCTGCGATTAATCCTAAAATACTGCGTAATAAAATTGGTTATATTTAATTTAAAATAGAAGTTAATGTTAATAAAGCGATAATTCACACGCAATAAGCGGTTAATTTCCAAATAAGCGATTCTGGTTCGTAAGCAAATTCGTCGTGTAGAGTGACACCGCACACATTTTGCGTCGTCACTATAATAGTGGGGACATGTTTAAACATTTGTCAAATGTTGGCTGCACGCTGTTCGCTTACGGGCACGAACTAACCGCAACATTTCAGTTAGATCCAATCTGAAACAACGCAGTCATATCCATACGTGCGGTTATCTGCTTTAATATTACCCGTTTGTCGAAATTGTAGCGTAAATTGAAAAATGATTCATATTATACGTAAGTCTCGACCTTCGGCCTCTATGAAGTCTGCTTCATAGTCTCAAAATAATTCGTCGGTACACACCGACCTCGCTTCAAATAAAATTACTTTTAGTTTACGACACTGCTCTTTACCTAGTTACGCTTTAAATGTTTACGAAGATCTAAACTATGAACAACAGCTACAAATACTTAGTGTATTGACTAGATCATTACCGTCATACATAACTAGAATTGACTGTCGAGTGGATGTTTTATATCAGGTTAGATACAACACGCAGGAGAAAGATGGTGGTCCTATTTAAATGTTGTAACGTTATAATAGCCTCAAGCAGGTGTACAATATATTATAATATTTCTAAAATGACTTCTGAAATAAATATAAAAAATGTGTGTGTGTACCAGAGTACACAGGTAAGAAGTGAAACTTCTTTACGACATTAATTAGTTAACAAAAATTATTTAACTAACTTTAATATTAATATTTATTTCATAACTTAATAAAAATAATTCAAAGCAGATATTTAATGACTTAATCAATTACACAAGTTATGAATAAATAATTGGAATTATCTTTTCAAAGTAATACAACGATTTTATAAAATTAAAAATGAATAAATAAATAATTAAAAACGAATAATTAAAAAAGATGTACGTATACATATTTTTATTTTCTAATCGTGTTTTGTTTTATTTTTAAATTATTATTTAATTTATATTTTTTATTGTTTTTAGAATTAATAATGTTCACTAGATTTACAATCATATTTATTAATACTTGCTAATTTTAACAGATTTATATACATTCACTGATACTTACAATCAAAAAGTGAGGTTAACCTCAAATAAATATTAAAATCATGCTCATACGTGTTGAATTTATAAAACGAAATATATAATCACTCTCACTTTTCTTGTAAATTCACTTAAATTTGAATAAGTCTTTTTATTTTATCACTTTCAAATTAATATATTGTTATTCT
The DNA here is from genome assembly GCA_963564715.1 of Catocala sponsa. Classification (NCBI taxonomy): domain Eukaryota; kingdom Metazoa; phylum Arthropoda; class Insecta; order Lepidoptera; family Erebidae; genus Catocala; species Catocala sponsa. Next base: position 14,107,548 of record OY751334.1, on the reverse strand, counting down.
TATTTCAAACCAAACTTCAAAACTAATATATTGTTGTTATTATTATAAATATATTACATTATATTCTTTACGTCACTATACTAAACTTTGATAAAAGAAGCAACATGGCGCGTAACCGAAAAACGTGACGATTTTTTTTTACACTGCTACAAAATTTCTCCCATACGTCGATAAAGAAGTTTCACTTCAATAAATCCTGATAGTACCGTAATTTATTTTGTCATTTCAAATATTTTCGGTCTTTGTCATTTTTTTGTGTTTACGTGAAGTAGAGTATAAAAACTGGGCAACCTAAAGTTGTCTTACTTCGAACCTCCTTTTAAGCAGCTTTAAAGCTACTGTCACTGGGTTCAACCAAAATACCTATAATAACTTGCAGCGGTAGTGAATGCGACTGCTGTGCATGAGGTCTCGGGTTCGAATCCCAGATTGGGCCAACAAACAGTTATTGGGTTTTTCTGTTAAGAAATCTCAATAGCGGCCCGGAGTTAGGTAGTTGGCGGTGTGAGACACCCCCGTGCCTCGGAAAGTACGTAAAGCCGTTGGTCCTGCGCCTGATCCCTCTCCGGTCGTGTCGGATTACCGTCCCATCGGATCATGAGAGTTAGGGAACAGTGAGTGCACTTGTGTTGGCGCACACACTTGTGCACTATAATATCTCCTGCGTAGTTGGCCAGTCTCCGTTAAGACTGGCCGCCGCGCCGTGGCCGAAATTCGGTCTGGACGATATTATTATTATATTTAATATAGCATTAACATGCTTTCAATATGCTATGGTGAGGTGATATTTTAAGATGATCGGTCGAGTAATTAAGGCGTGAAAGCGTAACAAACAAACAAACCCACATTAGCATTTATAATATTAGGTAAGATTGGCAATTTCGTTAGCTACAAATGTATATAAAATCGATATACTTAACGGTAAGCGGGAATTTCGCGTAAAACCATTATTTGAGGACACAAATAATGATATTAGGTGAAATTCTTGCTAGTATTCTTGAGTGGCATACGTATCGATAGGGATTTCGGGAATTTTGTTCAGAACCACAGAAGGAAGGTTCATACGAAAATCTAATTTGCCGAGAATTTAACCGGAGCTGGGGCTTTGTTTTGTCGTTATTTCCTGAAATCGAGAAGCTTGAAAAATATGGCCATTCTACCAATATTTTCAGGGTGGGAATATCGGGATCAAAATGGTCTCCTGCTATTTACAAACCAAGTTTCATCGCAATCGGTACAGTAGTTTTTGCGTGAAAGAGTAACAAAAGTCCATCCATCCATCCTTACAAACTTTCACATTTATAATATTAGTAGAATAGGCTAGTAGGATAAAACTTAATAATACTTCCTAATGTTGGTTTTTGATAGATATCTACATAGATCTATAAAATCTAATAAATATGACAAGGCGTCATTATTACTGCCTTGTCGTCGTTGTATCATGTCATCATACGTAAGTTGTATCATGCACTCAGAACAACTTCTTTTTTCAACCCTTCCAGACTACACATCTTATACTCTTCTACGGCTTTAAAGAATTAGCAATTTCAGGTATGTATATATATACAGGTAAGATTATACAAGTACCCAGAAGTTTTATCGTTTTGGATGTGACGGATATAATATTTCATATATCGGATAGCTTAGGACACAGATTTAGGCTATCTTCGTCAGCATTTTTTTTGTCTTAGATATATCCCACCTTTAACTCTGTCCAGTGCTTCCTGCTGGTGGTATCAGAACGCTACTGTTTTCCAGTTAACTGAACCGAGTTAGCGCTTCAACGTGCCGGCAATTTTTCGATTACATATTATTTCGAAATAATGAACTGTTTTAAAATGAATGATTTAAATGAATATAAGCTTTCACTCGGTGTACGATTGCTTCCATTCATGTTCGCCTATTTGGAATAACATTTGAGATTAGTCTAAATTCTTTTAGGACTAGTTGTTTGATGCGCATTTGCCTGGAAATTATTTTATTGGACAACTAGCGCGATATAGTGTTTTCAAATTTGTTCAAATGGTGGTTGAATAAAGGAATATCAGATATCAGACTATGTTGATTGCCGCTAGGAGAATAAAGATTTTTTTATTTCTTACATGTTTTTCATGTAAGAAAAAGGACATATTATCTTTATTTTCGGACCACATATGTAACAATTTTATATAAACAAACCTGTAGAGAATTGCGTTATACCGACTAACCGCTTGATTTGCCGGGACTTTCTATGAATATGAACGTTTACAAATTCAGTTATATAAGCAGATTTAGATAAGTAAATTTATATATCCTTTATTGTATGTTAAGTATATAAACATTTAGATATCATTTTCGATATTTGTTAGTTGCGGCCACGTAGTTTTAATAATATTGTATAGTCTTGTATGAATATCGTTTAAGTATTTTGACCTTTCTTTCTATCTTTACCTAAATAAATGTCCTTAGAAATCAAATAGTAAATATATTTTTTTTATATATATCTCCCGCACTAGGATTAATTCCTGTGTCCCGGGGGACTTTACAAACATACAAACAACGGACACAAAGAACACACAGACTCGGTACAACCATTTGTTGATCACACAATTTTTTATCTCGTGTGGGATTCGAACCCACAACACTCGACCACTTAAACCACTACGCCATCCGTGCAGTCCAATAATGTCAGTGTTATAGTCCAATTTCTAGATTTATAGTATAATATAATTATATACCATAATTACCTTCCTAGGTAGCCTTCCAGGGATCGTTGCTAATAATAAGCAATCGAAACGTCAAAGAAAGTGTAAATGTAAATATTTCTAAATACTTCTTAATTAAGTAAACGGTGATAAAATGTAGTATAATTGCAGCTTGTAATATACGCGTCAACGTAAGCAAATACTCTGTATGCAATACCTATCTATTCCAACGCTTTATTAATCAACAATTAAGTATTAAATTCTGAATGTAATTATTCAATAGTCTGCTCTATAATATTGTTCTATTCCAACCGTTAATAGTTTGCCAAATATTTATGAATAAATAAAACATACATATATTTAGTTATTCTGTAACTATGATATAATATAAGGATAAGGCTGTCAAAGTTTTTAAAATATTCTATTCATACTTGATAATAAAATCATTTTCAAGTTAACCTTAAACATTTCAGTTGATCGATATCCATTTACATTTCCATTCCCGTCTGGACCATCTGTTGGTTTATTTTATGAACTTCTTTATGAGGTATTTACGCGAGCATGAGGACGGTTCATAAAACTAAATATACAAACCACCCAAGCTGTTAGTAATGATTAAGTAACACTACCATAATATGATTGGGATATCTTATTCCAATATTGGAAGCCCGCGACTGCGGCCCAACGACTCGAATAACGTAACCTTTTAATTACAAGTCTATAGTTAATTACAAACGTCAATCAACACGAATTATGTACAAGTTATACTATAACTGTGTCACAAGATCATGTTTCATATTTAATAATATTTGTTACAGGCTGAAATCCCACCGCTCAAGCTTCCAGCGCAAAATTGACTGAGTATAACGAAATTGTGATATAAAATGACTACGGGCTTCCAGTTTACGCTTTAATATTTTCTACGACATGAATAAAAGTTGGCGATCCATTGACAGTTTATTTTGGCAGTGAAGTTGTGTATTGTGAATGTGTAAGGCAATGGAGTGAAAAGAAAGCGATGACTGCTAAGGAGGTGGAGCTGACAGGCGGCGCGCCGTGGGGCTTTCGCATGCACGGCGGAGCCGATCAAAACCAGCCACTCAGGATCTCAAGGGTACGCTTCACAATATTTTCTACATTAATGTTTATAGATGACGAAGACACTCGCGGCTCCTTCTACACATTGTGATTATGTCTGGATATTGTATACTCTTAATATGAGGTTACAGTTTCATAAATTGTGTTTAAATGTGGCGCTGACTGTTCCATATAGTTTTTATAGCATCCGGACTGAACCCTTTCACTGTAAATCGGATTGCGTCATCATACCACCGCTTTACAAACTGCAGTTCAATGTTGGTTCGATAAAACTCTTGAATATTAAAGCGAAATGCAATAAGATCTCCGATTCATAATAAAAGTGAGCAATTTATTTCTTCAAAACGCCTCACAGACGGGTGATATCAGATTAGGCAATTAAAGTTCGTTGTAAACCGTGAAACATAGCTCGTTCTCGTCGAGAGCACTTTGTTTGTGGGAAACTCGCCACAATTTGTCAAGAGAATTGTATTGTAGTGTAACGCAGTAACAGAAATACAACTAGCTGTTATATTACTCACTCTTGTCGGCTCCCTATCTACTTATACTTCTTTCCTTTGAGAAAATATTAATTCTGGTGTTACGGTATTAAAGCAGAAAAAGTTTTAGCACCTGTTGAGTAGTTCTTTTGTACAAAACAATGGAAGTTAACTTCTCTTTTATTTCTCCTTCGTCGCGCTTATTGTGTACCTACGTAAATATGTATGAAGGGCCCTAGTATTACTCCGATACTTTGTGAATGATGTAATGAACCATAAAGAGTGCGAAGTTAAATACTTTCTGTAGCCATATTGAACAATGATCAATGAGTTACTGTCGGCTTTACTGTACTGTAGCCGATATAAAAGCTGTTTCTCATATGGCATATCGATGTCAAAAGATTAATATGTTTTTCTTTATAAAGTGTCGGTTTACAATATATTGTATTTATTACACTCTTTTACGTTTTATATTTTATTTTTCCAGCGCTACAGCGATACTCTCGAACGCACCCTTAATGTAAGTAAGATTGTGTGCCAAATTGTGTTTGTTCACCAAACAATAATCAATCATTCTTGCTAACGAGACCCTATATCTCTCATAATAAAAATTATTTTCGTTTTTTCCGCAAGGACACTGACTGGCTGTATCAATCTTCTTAATTTGTTCTGTATCGTCTTTAACAAGTTTAATACCTAATTTAATAAGCTATTAATTTCATAACATTAATCTTGCACGGGCGTGTAGTTTTATACAGAAATATAACAACATTTTGTGGTTGGTACTAAAACATGAAATATTTAAAAGTTTAAATTACGTTACTCCACACAAAGCATGTAAAATGCAAGCTCATCTCTTTAAAACATTTTAGTTAGAGTTAGTTATTTGCTTGCAGTTCAGCTTACATAAGTCCATATTCATTGAAATTCGAGTCAAGCATTAAAAAATAATTTTCCATAATATTAGGTGCCCAGTGCAATGGACTGGGCACCTTATATTCCTTATTTCAATCTCTTCGTTAAAAAGCATCCAACGTCGAAAACAAGGATTGTTTTCATTGTACATTTCAATCATTTTATACGATATAAATAGCTGTATTTCTTGTATAACATTCCCTTTGGTACCTCCGCTGGCATCAATAGATGTCGCTGACAGTAGGGTAAATCCCTCTGCTTAATGTAACAAGATACCGTGATCCCTCTCTATAGAGCATGGATTATTGTTTGATGGCACGATGAGTATATAGATAGTAAATTAAGAACCTTTTTCCTGCGGCTGTCTATTATGCCTACAAGACACACAATGTACTTATTTGTTACCAGGACGTGAAAACGTATAAAGGCCTCCGCCGTTTAATTTCATGCTATACTTTTGGCCACTGAATAGAGTGGGTATTGTTTCAGTTTCTATGCGACCAGTAACTCTATACCCTGTAGTTTGTATTCTTCGGCAGCTATGCATTTAGACAAACATTGATGTGTTTTTTATGGTGATATCTGAGGAAGTATGGCCATAAAAGAGAATGAATGGACACAATTCTAAGAAAATATAAACTTCATAAAATGTAGCCAATAAAAAGGGTGAAATTTTCCGGTTGTCGGCTATCCGTAAACTTTTCTCTGTACAAATAATTTTTAGTAACTGCCTCTTAATTATTAAATTCCCAGAACCATTTATGACATTTTAAGTCTACTTGGATATTATTGGAGAGTTTTCTTTTTTCATAAGTGGTTATTACGAAAGGAAACATGAATGTGGGTTGGGTCGGCTAAACTTAAGAGGGCAGAAATGGTTCTGAATAATTTGGTACTCTCAGAATTCACAACTTTTGTGAGCGGTTATGATATTAAAATTAATAGAAGCGAAAAGTCTGCTAGGGGAAATTGTTTGTCTTTGTATTCGGGCAATGGATTGCCTTGTCACTGTTTTATGCACAAAGGTTTTGCTTAAACTCAAACCCACATAATGTTTCTTGCATTTTTGAGCGAGCACTGATTCCAATATCCGTGTGTGATTGTGTTTGTGTTCTAATTTTAAATGGAATGCTATGTGCTACAAAAGAACCTTGTTGATCCTACGGAATACGTTTGCGCTTATGAAAGGAGAAGATATAGTTATTGTACACCGATATTCGCCAGCTATATTTATAATGGGGCATTCAGAAAGGGAAGCTCCAGAAAAATGTTCTCCGATAGATTGAACACATTTTTAGTATGGCCAGATTTAAAGTAAGTAATCGATGTGCGTGCATGAAAAATGGAAATAGAGTTAATGAAGCGAAAGACATACAAGACAAGACAAGGGTGACTTCTTGCCATAACTTCTCTTTTTTATATAAATCCTTTTCGTTTTTTTATCTTATGATATATTTAATATTTTAAGACATATTATTTGCATAGCATGTATAATGCAAACTATCGCAGTTGTAACTTTATAACGATCTAAAATTAGCTGCCGTGGTTTTCTTGCAAATATCTTGTCATAGGCAAGGCATATGAACTTAACAACTTTACATATAAACGTAATCTAATGCACTTTACTAAATATTAAACATTGTCGCTATAATTTGTGATTTTACTCTTTACTTAATAAATTTAGTTTACAATTGAACATAGAATAATTATTACCGCTTGCGATAAAATGTTTGACTAGAAAATGGCATGAATACTGTTGTGTAAAACAAAAGTAAAAATATAATTTTAGTTGTCTACAAATCCTAAAAGGAACCATTAGCGGGCTTTTTCCATTTTGCCATGGGTTTGTGGAATAAAACTCTTAAATAAGAACCTACCTGGATTTACTTTTCATATTTAGTATGATATTTGCTGGTTAACGGAATCGTAACTTATTTGAGTCTGTTTACCGTATGTTATGACTTGGCAAAATTATCTGGATATTATAGGTTCTGTAAGCTTTTATAAACTGAATTGTGTTTTTTATGTTATTCACCCGATGTTTACCTATGTTTGTAAGGTATGATCGCAGGGGTATAAATTGTGCTTTATCGAAACTAGGGTAGGACATTAAAGGTGAGATGAAAGAAAATAAATTGAAAAGATAATTATGTAACTTACCGGGTGAAACGCAGTAACAGGTTTACCTCTCTGTCGTCGGTATCCTGTAAGAGGGTGGTGGAACATCTCCGAGAAACCCGGCTTATTTGTACCACCACCATCATTGATGACAACAGAAGGTGCATTCATGCCTAATACTGCTTATGTTTGTGTCTACTTAAGTGTCTCGTATAATACTGTTCATTTTATAGAAAAGGGGGATTATTAGAGAAAGTTGATGCCATAGTAAAGGTTCCAATTCTGGACGAAACGATACCCTATCTCCTTTTTTGTACCCTCAATAATGAAAGAAAGAAAGATAGAAATCATTCTTTATTGCCACAAAGAAATATGACTACATCATTTTTCTTATGAAATATCGACAAAATAATAAAAAAGACAATTAAATAAATAGTTTGTAAGTAAAAAGTACATATTATGCTATTGTGGCAACAAATGGTCTCCATTCAGCATTGATGTTGTGATAAAACTAACGTGATATTGCAACGCTGATTTTCAACGGAGACCACCGTTACGCACAGACGTCCAGCCAGCTGCATACAAAAAAAACAAAAAATGAGAAAATATCAAGGATCAGAGAAAAAATAAACTATTACATAACTTGTTAACTTATTATATGCCATCTGCCAAATTTTATGATGATAGGTCGAGAAGTTAAGGCGTGAAAGCGTAAGGCGTGAAAACGTAACAAACAAATAAACAAACATATAAATATAGTTTACTAAAGGTCTTAAGATTTGCATCTGTAAAAGTTTAATACTTTTCGGTTTATTCGGCTCTGGACTTAGAGGTAGGTGAATCCTTTTTTTTAACGCATTCAGTAGACATTGAGTCCCACGTAATATATGAAACACGTGCAAAATAGGCAAGGTGCTAAAGATTTCGTTAAACGCGTTGTTGCTAGAAAAATATGATATTTGTTTTTTTATTATAAGCATCTGGTACGATAAACGTGCTTGAGCTAGACCGGCTCGCTCTTGACTGGTTATTTTTAAGAAACATTTACGTATCTAGCAATATTGCGATATTGCAAAGTCTAAGTATTGTTACAATGAAAACATGTCATGTAGCCAACATTGCTACAATTATTATTTTTTTTTGCTTTATTTGCTCTGCATTTTTATCTGACTTTTGTTGAGTTGTGAGTTATACCTATAGGTAAGGTTATATTGTGTGGATGCCGCCTCCATAGTTAATATTAGGCGATAATTTTACTAGATTTTTGGACAATTACTTAATGAATAATTCCGGTTAGACGTTTTCATATAAATAAACAGATATTAATGATCACACATGAATAGAAACTATTCGAATCAGATATATAAATATTTAAACATTCATCATGTAGTTTAATGTTTCCATAATACATCTTAAAACATATACATAATTATGCCATTCGTTGGTTACACGAATAAGGTTTGCATTCCTGAAAATAGCTTTTACTCTGTGACAATAAAGACTTCAATAATAACAACAATTGAAAATAACTTTTACTCGGTGACAATAAAGACTTCAATAACTACAACAATTGAAAATAACTTTTACTCTGTGACAATAAAGACTTCAATAACTACAACAATTGAAAATAACTTTTACTCGGTGACAATAAAGACTTCAATAACTACAACAATTGAAAATAACTTTTACTCTGTGACAATAAAGACTTCAATAACTACAACAATTAAAAAAATGTAAATGTCAGCAGTCTCAAAGCAGGTGTATAGGTGTTATCATTACACAAAGTACAACTAAATGTATACGAATAATAGTAACACAGTTCTCAGTTCAAGCGGATCTCTATCAAGCGGACAATGCGACTGATCAAAGCTTGGGTTAATTCCACGGGGTGACGTTGAAGTCGGAGAGCACAGGCGTCATTATGCAGAGATTGCGAGGGTTGACGACTCTTTGTCGTTTGCTGGTGCGTAAATTATGCTTCACGTTCGACAATTACGCGTGCTCATTTAGAAAATCGTCATGTAACTTTCACGTTTACGCACGGTATCGCATAAACCGTAAAACGCGCTTGCCGCGACTGTACCCTTACGGAAGATACGTTACCTACTCTAAATGTATTAATATTTTCGAGCGTATAAAGCCATTTCAAGTGCTCCAAATCACGAATCACGCATTGTGGGTTTTATTTATTTACTTATATAAATATCGACGTCTCGCATTAACGAGATCAGAATTCTACGAAAAAATCAAAATGTTTCTCGTTCGAATCGGGAAGCGTTTCGTTTTTCCCAGAATCCATTAGTTTATATTGCGTTATCTCGGTTTACTTTTGATTCCGAATACAAAGGTATAGAGTGATAAAAGTGCAGAGAATATACCGAAATAAGTAGGATAAATTGGGCTTAGGATTCGACTAGATATGTAGTGTGATCGCGCAGGCCACGCACGTGCGGCGTGGAGTCACGCAGCTTACGTGTTCCGCATGTCGACATTGCCGAGTTAAGTAACTGGCCAATAACGGTAGACCCTCGATAGTTTCACGACTTACTCGCTCTTTGTACTTATCACTATAACGCTCACAAGAAGAGAGAGTTCCGTTTGCAATGGTACCTTAACAAAGCTTGCCGTATCCTAAGTCAAGAAGCAATTCTATAAGGCATTTCTATGTAATACATATTGTATCTGCTAATATGAGTAAAACACACCTTTACGTTATCATTATGATAAATAAATTATTACTACATTGTTTCGTAGTATATCTATACTATCTATACTAATATCATAAAGCTGAATAGTTTGTTTGTTTGAACGCGCTAATCTCAGGAATTACTGGTTTTATTTAATTATTTTTGTGTTGGATAGCCTATTTATAGAGGCAGGCTATAGGCTATATAACATCACGCTACGACTCACGGGGGCGGTGCAGTAACCATAAACGCGGGTGAAACCGCGGGCATAGCTAGTATGTATATATAAAAGCAGTAATGTTGTGTTAATGGTACAAATTTCTTCTCCTTCTTCTTCCTTCTCCTTCTTCTTCCTTCTCCTTCTTCTTCCTTCTCCTTCTGCCAACTCAAAACATGGTTATGCGATAGAACCACGGAACTACACGAAAATAGTGGACAGAAACAAAGGAATGTAGATAGACGAAGGAAGCCCTTCCATGCTTAGACAAACATCTGTCACGCAAACTGCTACCTACCACAAGGAAAAACTTACGCCACTTAGTGGGTATAATAACAGGCCACTGCTCACTCAACACGCACCTATTTAACATCGGCATCACTGACAGTCCCTTATGTAGAGGCTGCATGGAGACCAAGGAGACACCGGCTCACGTGATCCTACATTGTAAAAGCGTGAGCAACCAACAGGCGAAATTTCTAAACAGTCCAGAAACGATGAAGGAGGTACTGCGCAACATCGATCCCCTATTTTATCTTTCTAGATGGAGCTGAGGTGGTATGAGTAACCGAAAAATATTTAGCGTCGGTTACTTACGCACAATGACCCAATTGTGGGGCTAAGTGCGGATAACACACGTCCATCTAACTAACTTTTCTAAACTCCCGTTATTCTTTTCTTCTCTTTTCGAACAGACTAATCCTGCATTAGAAATAATTCCTGTGTCGCGGGAGATTGTTCAAACATTGTAATAACGGTTACAAATTATACCTAGACTCGAAACAATTTGTAAAACATACAAATTTTACTGCCATGTGAGTATCGTAGGTACACAACATTCGGCGTGGTGGCAGTAGCGAGACGACCACTTCAACCACAATACCATTCGTGCAGTCAGTCAGTTATTATAATGGTATTTCGACACACTATATACTTAAAATTGCATTAGTATCACAGCATTTTTGAACACAATCTAACATATTATTATTTAAATATTCCACGCGAATCAAAGTTTAAAACTAATAAAGTTGTAGTGCCGAGTGCGGCTCCACTCTTGATTTAATTGCACTAACAAGACACCGTTCACAACTTCTGCATTTAATTATAACACTCGAAAAGACGAAGCACTTCTGCGGGTTCTACTGTCACATGTTCACCACAATACAAAGTTTCAATAAAACTTCTTGAATAAGAAATTGCTCTTATTCCATTGCAATTTATAGATGGCTTGGTATCAGGACGCGGGACAAATAAATAAATGAGCAGTTAACATTTTAACGGTTATCTCCGATTTCCATATATTGAGGTATAAGGAAACTCGCACTCGTTCGGCATCCGAAGAACTGCCATTAATCTGTAACTAAGCTCGAACGTTTCCTACACGTTTAAGCTCTTTGTTCCCCGACTTACATGGGATTGAAACAATGGGCTTGCACTTGCAATTTGAATTTCCCCTACACGAACGGCCGCCTTTTCTTTTCCATATTCATCGCTTAACTGCTACTTTTCTTATCGCTTCGTGTTTTCTGGGATTCTTTTCTTTAGCCTCTGCGTTTATCTGTTGTATATTTTGTTAGTATGTATCTCACAATGATTCAATGACATTACTATAGATAATAACTAACTCGATTACATTACAAGACACGCATGGGCGACTTAAAACAACAATATAAGCAATATATATAATGTTCGCATCATTATTAAAGTATGTTATTTAATAATTTATTTGTATCCTAATCTCGTATTATTTCCATACAATGTAAGTTCATTGCCCTATTGAGCACACATCGGAGTCCTTTAAGGCACGATCGCACAACAAATGACGAAGTGAAGCTTCGGCTCGCCTTCGACAAGATTAATATTCGTGGCGAGTGATGGTCCCCAACATAACAATAGACGTGTGTGCCCTCACGGCGCATGCATTTTCGAATAATGCCCATATAATGTTTCGATGAAATTGGCTGTTAGATCGCGTGCCCACCTTCTGTGCTTTAGTATCGTTCATGGCTTTCTTGAGGCTAGTGAGTATTACGGAGCTCCAAATGTACTGCGCCCGCCCATCCTCTGTACCTTAATTATATCATTCCGCGTAGTAATTTGTGTGACTCGCTCGTTATGCTATTAAGGTTTTTATTTTATTGTTATGAATCAAACAATTTAAAAAAGATTGTTGTTCGCGTATTACACTGATATTAACTATGATGTTATTATGTGTTCTGGAATAAAGTTGTAGGTTGAGTGTTGACGATGACCTTTTCCAACATAGTGTAGTGTGCGTCAGGTGTGTCGTATTATGTGTGAGTGTGTGTGTGGTGTGTGCACATATTTGCGTATAGCGAGGGTGGGCCGAGCTCGCCGGAAATGTTGAAGTTCTGCTCACCGGCGGCAAGGCGTCGGGAGCCGAATGCGGTTTGTAACTTGACTTTTGTCTATGTACTTTGGCAAAATTGTATACCACACTGGCTGAAATCATTGGTTTCATGGACTTCAATCTAACTTATGAGTAATAATCTTTTAGTTATCTTATGGTTATGTAATATAACATTCCTGAAGCTCGTTATAATTCATTTTCATACACTTATATTATAAAGAGGTATGTTTCTGTAATCTCCGGAATTACTAAACTGATTGAGAAAATATTATCATTGATGTTAAACCCGCGAGTAACATAGATTATGTTTTAATGACATACCGTGCGGGCAAACCCGAAGACGGCAGCTAGTTTTTAATACAGAAACGGACATTATAGAACTTAAAGAGAATCAGTTGTGAAAGTTCAAAGTAGGTATGTGACTCACAATTGTTGCTACTGCACAATTTAGATGCTAATATGACCTAAATTAATGATAACAGTTCGTTAAGACTCCATAATTTGATAAACCACCCACGATAGAATGTTAACTAGTTCCTTACATAGGACGTTGGTACCTACTTTTGTATATAAAGAGACTTCACCACTCTTTTCTATTTAGCTAAATCGGCGATAGCCCACTGCTTACGGTTAAGCTTAGATTTTCTGTACAGAGGTAATGGTCTCCAATCATTGCACTACTCATGTGACACTCTTTATACATGTAAATCTTATATTAAGGGGTTTAAAATATTTCTATCTTGAACTCGAAACCACGACCCCAAAATCGGACACAAAGAAACGCAATTCTAACGGGGCTGAGAACGCGGCAGAAAAGCGAAGCTTAATGTTTGTAATAAATAATGTAAATACGACCTTTTCGAATTTTATATGACAACCCTATTGACAAGGTCACCAATAATTTAATTATAGAATATTTATTCGAAATTAGCTTTTTTGCCGGCGGTAGTATCAAAATTGGTTACAAACATAAAGTAGCATAATAATATTTTTTTATATTTGGATTTCAGAAAAAGTAAAAATAGACCTATCTTGCTATTGCCCTCCTACAACTGCATTTAAATAGTGGTTACGGCACAACTTCTGTTATTCATCCTTCTTGAGTCATTTGACAATTATTAATCTTACTACCAAATTAGAAACGCTGATATCTACTTTTTTTTTAATACCTAGATTTCAACAATTATTTGTATTGTAGAGTTTGGACAACGTAACTATTTAATATTATAAATAATACAAAATTGTGTGTTAACTACGCTATTCAGGAAATGGTTTATATCTGTACTAAGGTTTATCCAAATCTGTTCAGAGGGTTTTGCGTGATTGAGTAACAAACATCCAAACATCTTTACATACTTTCACATTTATAATATTAGAAGGATACAAAATTACTTAGTAATGAGTTGTCTTAAGACGGTATTAGGCTACGCCCACTGACGTCTCAACGTGCTCTCGCAGCCACGAAGGTGTAGGGATCCCAATATGTAAACTGCGGTTTACTAAACAATTTGCTAAGGTCACGTGGCTTTCAATGTCAAGCAAGAACTATAGATAACATTAGTATCGAAATTAAGCTAACCTATACGGATATAACCCGGGGATTAATTCTTAATTATGAATTTTAAATGTTATTTAACTATTATGTTTAAAATATTTCTAATTTATGCTTCAACGGTTTAAGTGTGTATGAATAACAAAAATCCAAATTCCCAAAAATGTTCATTATCTTTCTCATTTATAATATTGGTAAGAATCGTATACTGCTTTTTCATGGCATAATTTTGCGCATGCGGCTGATCCAATTTTGAGGTATCAAGCTCAATACGTGAATCGGGACAGTCATTTATATAAGGTTAAAAAATGTTCAGTTCAAGCAGGGAGTCTGGGAATATTCCCAGTAGTTAGCAGGTTTTCTTCTGTAACGTTGCGTTTTAAAAATGTAGCTGGTGGAGTGTGAGTGTAATATAGTCTATCAACATCTTTAGAGACGTTTACAATGCTCCGTTTATAATGTTTATAGAAGAAACTAAGGTACACCTATATGGAGTAATCCTGTGTTTTTGCAGTTTGTATTGCACATTTGAACAAGCACGTTAGTAATAAGCTTAACTAAAAAGAGTACTAGAATGGAATACAGTACTTACTAGTATTCCCCAGGACGAACAGTCTTACTAACACAATTAGCCACAATAACACAGAACGTTTGAAACTGTTTTCCTCATTTTCTGAGTTTAAATCCTCGGAAGATACTGGCCAGATTCCATATTTACAGATCATAACCCTAAATACAAACAAGATTTCTACGGCTTATTGATGGTATATGATTAATGGTAAAATTCTGTATACGTCATATTCTTATTATCTTTTCAGGTGAACCCAGGACGGAAGGCGTCTTTGAGCGGCATACGTGAAGGAGATGTCATTTCATCCATAAATGGACGCGTTACTAAAGGCATGAGCAACTCAGATGCTCACGCCATGCTCAGATCAGCTGGTCCCGTTCTAAGACTTGGATTGAACGAGTAAGACCTTATACTACTCAGCTTATTATTTTTTTTAAAGACAGCTGCGGTTCTATTGTATTGCCTGTGTCGCGGAGAACTTTACAAACATTCAAACAAGGAACACAAAGAACTCAGACACGGAACAATTATTTGTGGATAATACAAATTTTTGTCCCGTCTGGGGATCCAATCCGTAACGGCAGTGGCGACGCGACTACTTAAACTCCTAGGCAGTGTAATCGAATCTTTATTATTTTATAACTCAAGTTCTCAGATACATAAGAAAGCTGTGAGTTTCGTATAAACCTAGAGCATAAAGTATAAAAAGCAGGAACGCAGTATATTTTGCAGTGTAACTAAGCATGAAGCAGATGTCGCAAGATTTAGTGCAGAAGTTTGCTTTAAACTACCCAACAAACTATTGAATTATGAAAGTTATATTTCAAACAGATAACCTCTCATTGTGCAATCTCTGTGGGTAGTGTGAATATAACAAACAAGAAAACTTTGCTTCAGATAAGACGCACCTGTATAGGTTTGTATTTTATAGTTATAAAGACTTTTATCATTTATTTCTTGTACGATCTTAGGTATAACTTGTGGTGGCTCTAACTATCTATTTCGGAGTAGGAACGCTGCTTTATTTCTGTATAAAAAGTACACATTGTAATTTCGAATTACAAAGAATTACTCCTTTATTACGTAAAAGATCGAAACACAATCATACTTTCGCATTTATAACCTTAGCAAGGACACAGATAATATAATACTGCATGGGTATAAAAACTCCTATGTATTTAACATATGCAGAAATAATTATAATTTTATCTCAAAAGAACATCCTGTTCAAACACCTTTTTACACGCCATAAAAGTAGCGCCGTTCAATTTTAGATACAATCATTCGATCCTTTCAGTCGAACCTCATAAATTGTATTCGTTAGACGACTTTCGTCTAAAACACGGTCGTTCGTATCGTGCCAGTCTTATAGACGCACTGAACATTGCCTAGTACCCCAATAATCCGATCACTCTTCAATGTTTCACACGAGAATCGAACACTGGTCCTTCGTAGATTAGTCATGACGTAAATTGGAGCACTTACGTCTCTGTATGACTGGCAAAATGGATTTGCTGTTAGAAGGGATGACTGAGTGGAGTGTTGTGTATCTCCATCCTGTGTAGAGCCGATTTCATTTTGAATGTCTGCCTTCATCTATACGTCGCCGTCCTAGGTTCTGATTTGTTTTCTTTTACATTTTATACACATATATATTGATCTGGAGTGGTTTGTTTACATAAAAGAACCTTCAGAATTGTGTTTAATCATAGATTGGCACAAATTCTTATACTTATAGGTAAAACATTTTAGGTTTTTTTGGAATGAATACTTTTTAAAGTTGGTATGTGGCCCTTTACTGATAAAATAATAAGAAACAATAGAATTGAAAGCGTATTGATGCAGTTTAAATAAGTGATGGTAATGATAAAGACTAAAAATGATGCCTTTAGTTGATTTCTACCTGCAGATGACATTTGAAGTCAACTGATTGACACTGACATTTTTATAATAGCGAATTTTCTTTGCTTTTTCTTTCTTTAAGATATTCGCAGACAGTCGAGAATTTTATGTAAACTAATTAATCAACAAACTTTATAGTAATATATAACACCAATTATTTATTGCTGTGTGAACTGCTGTGCTTAATAAATGTATTTATTCCTGTCTCTTATAAATAAAAGAGTTTCATTATTTATTTATAAGTTTGTATGTACCTACCTTGTTCTCAAGTTTTAATTTAAGTTTTGTTGTCGCCAGAGACAGGGAGATGTCACCGCGAAGAAGATCAATTGGCAAAGGCAGCGAGTTGAAAAGTAAGTTTTAAGTAGACACATGACATGTTCAGTACGCGCTACGTCATCTTACACGTGTGCCTAATATACTTATAAATAAATACTTATTACTGACATATATGTATGACGTATTGGCGTTAGGCACGCATGTATTTCGCCAGCTTTTTTTAGTGTGTGTTGGTTTTTAAAATTATTTGTAGTAACGTTGTCTGGTATTAAACTCTCACTAGTAATGTTTTAAGGGATATTTTGTGGGATTTTGAATAAGAACTAATGGTACCCAAGTACATATATTAATGCGATAAAACCCTGTCTAGTCCTGTCTCTTTGGGTCATACTATGTGATTTTGTTTATTTTATACTTGTCGTCAATTTTCTATAGATATTTATACGTAATTCATTAGGACGACCTGTATTAACTGGTGCTTGTTCGCGAAACAAGTACATGCGCAAACATTTTGGGCGGACGACATGCAAGTCAATTATACGGCGACTCGTATGATTGAGTTGCGCATGTCGTCGTTTATATTACCAAATAAATTATTATCATAACATCTCAAAAACTAAGATACAGCTAATAAATCTTAGATTTTTGTCAATATTAACATCTAAGAGGAAAACAAACCGTACCTTTTACCATAATTTTAATCATTATAATATAAATAGCTTGTTAAATTGTCTTCGTAATATTGTTGTCATGAAAATAATACCTTCTTACAAAGCGCTGTCAACAAACGTACAAAATATACGTTAACACTAGCTTTTCTAACTAATGATAATGGCTATAACAAGTTTTAATGAATGTTGAGAGAATTTCAAATGAAGAGTTGTGGGAACGCTGCATGGACACACTAACGAATAATTGAAATATTTCGTGTCCATTTTTATATGACTGTCTCGGAAACATTAATATTTTGTAGATGAAAGTCCTATGTCCTTTTATGTACCTTTGTCAACGTGTACCTATGCAAAATTTCATAAAGACAGGTCAAGTATTTAAGGCGCGAAAGTGTAACAAACAAACACACATTCGCATTTATAATATTACTAAATTTGTCCATGGCTTTGCTCGCGTTTATGTCGATTTTGTCTATAAATTTTTATCTCTCGGAATCAGTACTTTTTGTCGGATGACAGGTAGGTACACTATGTATGTCCGTTTCTGTTCCCCTGACTACGTGTATGTAATAAATTTCATGATGATCTATCAAGTAGTTAAGGCGCGAAAATGTAACAAACTCACATGCACATTTATAATACCTATTACTAGCTTTTGCCTGCGACTTCGCTCGGGAACAGTGCTTTTTTTCTTGATAAAAGGTATCCTTGATCCTTTTCTGTATTTCTAACAACGATTTTATATATATAACTAGCTGTTACCTGCGACTTCGTACGCGTAGATTTTAACTAAAAAGTGTTTGTCGCCGCGGAACCCAACTATATTTCTCTGCCCAAGTTACTTAAATGGCGTCGTTTTTATAGTGTAAAGCTAGATAATGGCATGGCTTACTCAAAAACAACATTTAAATATGCATCGTTAGATTACACGCTGTCACAGAATGCGTAAGAAAAATAAAGATTCACAGCTCCCCCCCCGTAGGTGATAGCGTGATAATATGTAGCCTATATGTTGACCCGACCTGTTAGTAATATTCATGCAAAATTAGAAGTAAATCCATGCAGTACTTTTTGAGTTTAGCCCGGACATACATACAGACAAACAGACAAAAATTCTAAAAACTATATTTTTGGCTTTGATATCGATTGTAGATCACGCCTCAAGTATTATTTAAAAAAAATATTCAATGTACAGTTTTGACTTTCCTACGATTTTACTATATGTATAGATATATGTATGTACAAGTCAGTGAACGACAGCATAGTCAGATCTTCCGATCCCAAGACATTGTCGTAGGGCTGAAAAACAAACACACACGCACACACACACACACACACACACACACACACACACACACACACACACACACACACACACACACACACACATACACACACACACATTCACTTTACATACATCTGCGTACTTTTACTTTTAGAGAGATAAAAAATTGCATGCCTTTTTCAAATATATTTTTAAAATTTTCATTCACATACTAGTGTTAGAGTCAAAGGAAGAGCTGTTCCCCCTAATACAAGCAAATTATTGCTTAAAAGGGGGTCCAAGATGATTTAATGTAAAACCCTGTATGTGTGAAGAAATAAACGATTTTATTTATTATTATTATTATTTTACAAAATTTTATGATGATCGGTCGAGTTATCAAGGCGTGAAAGCGTAAGAAAGAAACAAATAAACTGACATTCGCTTTTATAATATTAATTAGGACAATAAGTAGGCACTATTATGTATCTATTTTACTATAGTGTTTCTATGTATAATATGTATGTATTTACAAAAAGCAAAAGTATATATGTATGTTTATCCATTGTCTAGTACCCATAGTACAAGCTCTGCTTAGTTTGGGCTAGATGGTGTTGTGTGTATGTGGTAGAATATTATTATTATTATTATAATAGTGCGACTAGGTTAAATTGGTGGGAACAGTGTCGCTAACTAAATGGTGCATCAAAGCCTGAATCGCTAGCAGGATTAGCCGGAGACGTCGCACAGCTTAATAGGAAAACTCTGCTCACTACGCCCAGTTTATGCGCTTTACCGTTCAACATTATCGATTTGTATTTAAACTTCGTTTTATTCCAATATTCACCGGTGGTCCATTATTTACTGTGCGAATGTGTTTTGCATTAAATGTTTTCTGTGGTTAACGGTTAGCTATTGACATTTATTTTGTATTTCACTCACACCTGTGTATAAGTGACATTCAATACATTTCTAGCGAAATATAGGTATAAGCCGCATGATGTTTTAAGTCTTATCTTAAGAAATGAACCTATTACCATGAGAATGATAACTTCCTAATATAAAATCCAATAATACTTCACCTTTACCGGGGTATCAAAACTAGGACTTAGGGATCTGCCGCAAAATATAGGTACGCACAAAATTATGCTACGGGATGAGATAGTATATTTATATTGCAATTCACGAGCAATAGCTTAAAAAATAATTACATATATCTTAATATATAAAAATCTCTTGTCACGATATATGTTCGGGATAAACTCTGAAACTACTGAACCGATTTTGATCAAACTTCGTAACTATCTGTAATTTGGTACAACTTAAAAGATAGGATAGTTTTATGTTGCAAAAATGGGCAAAAATTATCTTATGTGAAGCAGATAAAGTTGCGCTGGACAGCTAGTACCTACATAATATGTATGTTTGTTACCCGAGGAGAAGCCAGAGACGACGGATTTCATCTTCTCTGTATTTTGTCTAACCTCTTTTGTTCCCTTCACTCTCATTACATACCCCACACGCTCAGTTCAGGGTGCTCTTACCCTGGTTTTACATTAGAACATCTGTGAATGTTAGCTAAGATCTTTCCATCTCGTCTCAAAACACAACAAGTCGAATATAGTTATGTCAATAATTCAACAATATCGTGCAATAATAAATTCCATACATACTATTTTTGATGAATTTTATTTAAAGTTCCGTATTATTAGACATATTTGCCATTTTTACTGAGTTATTTCAATCTTAAGATCTAACAAACTTTAAGTAGAATAACAAAACGGATTCCTTGAGATAACTTTGTTGAAAAGGCGAAATATGGGCTTGTGTATAAATCGAGGAAAGCAGAATACTTGCGTCTCGCTGTCTGGAATATTTCCTTTTGTATAGTTGCGACATGTATTACTTTATCGCACGTGTGCATATGCAGAGATTCATAGCAAAGCGGGCGGCGACTTTATCGCTTCTCCTTGCTTGCTTAGAAATGTTAGAACGAAACTATTTCACACACTGCAAACTATTACCTTTGCGTACGTGCGACTAAAGTTCAATATGCCGTAACATAATAACAATCTAAATGTATTTATAGACTTTGAATTTATTTTGCCACGTTTCTTTTCACACTTTTTACTTTCTTTTTACTGTCACCTTTAAGTTTTATTTGCTTTATGAAGTTTATGTGACAATTTCTATTGATTTCCAGGACCTTCCCAACTGATTGCCGAAGTACAAGGTGGTAGAGGAACTCCCCAGGGCCCCGTTTACGCGACTATCCGACCGTCACAGTCGCCGCAACATAGACCATCTCCGTCACCCATTCGGGCTTCCCTGAACTCCTTACCCGCGGCGCTTAACTCTACGCCACTTGTTAAATCGGTTGTGCAGAATGAGGAACCTCTTAGATTTCATCCAACGAATCCGTTTTTTACCACTTTACCTTCGAATTATTCAAGTGCGTCAAAACTACCTGTACCAAATGGCAGAGCTTCGCTCGCCAGCTTAGATAGAAATAAAATGAAAGAAACTTTGTCATACGTCGACTATAATGCAGAACTAAAATCGCCTACGTATTTTTCAAAAATGCCCGTTTCTGGGCCTAGCAGTCTTCCTTATTCATATCACAATGAGGCGCACAATGTCAATGGATATAATTCATATATACCGACATCCACTGCCAATGAAAAATCTGACCATTTTTCCTGTAGTAGTAATATAGATCAATTTCAAAATGAAAGTCTTCCAAGTAAGGAGCAATGCAACACAAAGAATCCATTTGAAACAAAAAGAAACAGCGATCCTTTTGAAAAATATCTTCGCCCCGATAACAAGTTGAATGGTAAATGTGAATATGAAAGTAAGACTATGTCGAACTCCATCAGTGACAGTAATTTTCATTCCAACGAGGAAATTACTAAGCGTTCGACGATCACAGAGCATAAGATAAGCGAACTTGAAGAAGTGAAGACTATAAAGAAGATAGTACTTAATGGATGTGGCGACAAAAGCGACGAACGTAGATTAAAATATGAATTACCGCCGTCGAATGGAGAAGCGCACAGATCGGACGGTCAACCTACACATATCACGAAGAGCAGTAGCTCGTTGTCTCATCAATCACCAAGAAGCGAATGTGTGCTATCAACCCCGATACAGGAACGAAACGATTACTACAACACGTTCAATCAGGATGAAAGGGACTGCAACTCGACGAGAACATATGACTCAGCACACAAAGAAAACCGATCAGGTAAGTGCATGTATATAACTTTACATAATCAACTTTTTGAATAAATTTTTCTATGTGAGCTGTATACGAATGTTGCAAATGGATTTATGCATTAATATAGTTATTATGCATAAATCCATTTGTAGAGGCAGTCGTGACTACATAATTGAATAGATATAACTGAGATAGCTCATCTTTAATGACATTAGTACATTGAAATGGTTAATGATGTAGGCACTGAGCACATTAAATTCTCTGTGGAGATGTACCTACATAAATACGGCAAGGGGTGGATCGTTAAAGGAGCTTAGTTTCGATACGGCATGAATTTACGCCGATGAGTTTCTTCAGCACGTCCCCATGTGCAAACTTCAATTTGTTTTACGCAGTACTCGTTATCTTGTATTAAGAGGTACGTATGATAACAAACAGAAGAACACGACAATAAAACGATTTAAATAAAATAAAACACCCAACACGTCTGTAATCCATTGATAACTATCTTCAAGTTGATAGACGGAGATCAACCAGGATTTTCTTCGTCCACTGTAGCTTAATAGCGATAAGGAAACGTTTCCAACCATTGACATAGATTTATACTAATAGGACAAACGCAACTGAGCTTTTTCTATTTGCCATTCAATACTAGGACTTTAGTTAGAAGCTTTATCGAATCTGTTCACAAAGAACGCAAACCAATTAAAAGTTAATCGTATAAAGTAAAGTAATTTTCAGCTCTTTTGAAATTATTAAACCTATTCGCCTAACTTGAGTTCATCTGCATTTAATGCCAATGGTCTAGATTATCAAATTAAACATACGAGATTATAAATTAGGTTATGACAAGTTTAAGGCTATTATATTCAGTTTTATGAATACCACGTCGTAACTCTCCCGTCAGTCTTAAACATACCTTCAGAATAATTAAAACGAATACCTAGACATAAAGTAGCCTACTTTACGTAGCTATCCTATAACAAAATAATTTCACTGTTTATTCTTGTGTAAAGGTTTATAGCAATTTCCAGGGAAACCCACGACATTGCGAAAGGAACCTTAATTTGTATGACAAAAACATCTCTTGACTACATACGTTATTAAAGGGCAAAATAATAAACTTTTAGCCCTCTTACGCACAAACATTTCGTAAACAGTATACATATATGTATATATTTTTACGTTGTCCAAAATTTATTGTTACGTAGTCTCGTATCTGTTTAGGATAATAATTATTAATAAATTATTATCCTAAACACATCCTAACAAGTGTTTAGTGTTTTTACGGCTTAAAAACACCCTAAGTGTCCCCCTCTCTATCTCAATGCACCCAATTTCCTAAGGTTCACTAAAACAATTAAATTAAAATGATTACTATATTAAAATCCTTTCTATATGAGGATAGTTAATATTACAATTAAATAATTTGACACTGATGTACGTGATATACTTAAAATTTACTCATACACGCTTTAAATTAGTATTTCTGATGCCAGTAGGAATATTTTCATACCATTCTTAAGTAAATGTAATATTATAAGGTCTCTTCTTTTTTCTTATTAATCTTATTTTTGCCTTGGGCTTACTAACCCCACCTAGGTACCCTAATAAGACGAAGCAGCGAAGCTTAATCTTAACGTAATCAACTTGCCGGTCGTTCATCCATTAATGATTCAATTCTCTAAGTTCTAAGAGACTAAGTCGGTGCTCTAGTAGCTCACGTCATTATGGAAAACGTCAGGAACTTCAGATTTTAAGTTTAAAACTCGAAGACGGGTACAGAGTAACTACGAGAACTGTTCGCGACTTAAAGAGCCGTTGAATCTGAAGTGCCGTACATACTGAGAATCTGACTGACTGAATCTCGTTAAAGGCCTAATTTTAAAGTAAGTATGCTTACTTATTATCTCGTGATTATTGGTGTACTTCTTCAAATGGTAATGTATAATTACATCCATTGTAATTGTTTATTAACCTGTAGAATCGCAGCGGCACTCCGGTGGCCAGACACAATAGATTTTAAATCATGTCTGGTATTTTAAGTCTTGAAAGACTATGAAATGTTTCTGTAATTTGTTATACCATTGCCTTATTTATCAAATGACGTAGACATAAGCGGATTCGTCCAATAAAGCAAAATTATCTTGAAGGAGTCCTGACTTGTTTTTCAGCTCGTTACCTTATTCATGGGATCTAAGTTGATAGCGAAATGCTTAGGGCTCAGAAAATGTATTATGTAAATTTCATTCATGACTTGTCTGAAGTGGCTAAATACTGCCATGTCCACTTATAATTCAACGTGCCTTCAGTAAATGTAGTATTTGACTAGTACTTCCAAATATTAAGATAAATAAAACCATTTTATTTATTTCAGTGAACCTTATTTTACTTATTAAATAGATTAATATGATTAAATTAATACTTTGGGTCTCTGCCTATCTCTTTGATGAAGCAATATATGTGATTGCTGTGTGTTGCTATCTCAATTTAGTTAGGCGTTAAGTTTTGGTCGCGCGCTTAATAGAAATTAAAACATTTTTATACTAAAAATATTGCAGTATGCTACCTACTGTATTGCTTATAATAAAGCAGTAACAGTAATGTGAAAACATATTAGTGTTCTATTTAAAGTCAAACCTCTTCGGTACTTACAACCCTGAAATCTTAAATTCTATTTGGACGTACTTTCTGAAAAACGTTCCAACCCACACTCGGGTCAAAATCGAGTTATTATTAGCAAATTAGTCACGGGGCTACTATTTACTAGCTGGAAAAATTTGGTAGCTCTACTATCACTCTAAATATGGAATCATGACTTAGTAGCTCAACTGACATGTATGAAGAAGCACTACGGGATTGAACTTCAATCACGATTATCTCAAAATGTTAACTTTGTGGGTTGGAACGTTTTTCAGAAAGTACGGCCATTTAAAAGTCCTATAAGTTTTGCATTTAATAATCGCAAAATCAAATACCTATTAGATAACATAATCGAAGGTTTGATTTTAGAGAAATACGTAAAGTATTTTTTATAAACCATTAACAATTTTATCTTACTGATTTTTTAAGATTTGTAGTTTAATGTAGACTGTAAGGGAAATTGACTTTGCTGTGATGAAAGTTAATAGATCTCTTAACGACAAAATTAAATATCTTTGATCTCATGCAATTATTCGTTTTATAGATGATTTTATAGTTCGGTGGAATTACATTGATATAACAAGTACTTTCCAACATTCATAGACTTACGTCCATTTCCTTGAGGGATAGGCAGAGATTGCGGGTTACCACTTGTAAATATCGTAGTATATCACTTGCTTTTTACTTTAATCGCATACTTTATGCACGCTCGTCGGATTTACTTCCAAACCGGGCGGCCTTTCGTCCAAACTTATCAAGTTGGATTACATTTAATTAGGTCTTCTCCTTTTGACTGTCAAATTCACATTTACCTTAAATATTTAGTTCTTTTTTATTTCATTCATATTATTGCAACGAATTCTTCAGGACGATAAATGCTCATAAAAATAAATATATTTTGGTGTTACGAGCTTATATTCGCTTACCACGTACCTATTCAATTATATGGATATTATCAATGAAAACTATTTAAAATCTATTATCTTGTTAAATAAGTAAATGGCGGAGGATATATATTTCTAATAATAATAATCCTATATTAACTAAATTATGAGTACAATATTTCTATCTTAACATTAAGAAACATTAATAAAATAAATTTTAAAGATAGTGTTAACGGTGTCTATAACATAATAGTTTAAACTAGTATACGTTGAGATGAGGAAAAAGATAATTTCCCTCATCTTCAATATTTTATGTAGATGTATGAATGTTTATCCGAAAGGTGTATTTATATTTTAGTCTCATAGTATTACGGTTCTTAAAATAGAAAACGTACATGTGCATACCAGTTATGAATGATATATTAGTGGTATACATAGAACTTTTGAGTTAAACACAATTTGGTAAGATGTATCTCATTGTAAAATTTTAAGACCAAGTATTATTTTTCCATTTTTGCGTGAATTATGCTGATTATAAGTAACGTGCCTTTAAAATCTGCTTATAAATTCGGTACTAGATTCAATTAATTAGATTTCCTGTTAAAATACCCCAACAATTGCAATAGAAAAAAGGTTGTCAATACCGAACTGTTCTGGGTAGGGACAGCCACGTCGTGGGATCTAGGCTTACTCCAACTAGCTGTATCCCGCTTCGAACACAAAATATGCGTCATCTCTTCCCAATAATATTATTATAATGGAATTTCGCCAAGGCCTTATTTGATTCAACATGTTAAAATATAATTATTATTATTCGGACTTGCCTAGTTCTGAAACTCTAGGTTGGATAAGTTTAGATTATACCGAATACCTGAATGTACGCCAACGAGTTAAAAGTTGACGAAACCTTCGATGTGCCTACTAAGTCGTTTTAAGTAGTTAATTCGACGTTCTCATATTAAATATATTTTGAAAACCCTAGTAATCAAGTTTTATATTGATATCAGAATTACTATTATAAATTCAATTCATTCGGTTCATTAGTTTTACGATTATGTTATCTGAATGATAAAAACAAAGTGATATTAGTCGATACTAATTGTTATTACTATTTGATAAATAAAAGCAATTGGAATAAATTAAATATTTACTTACTAAAGTATCCAAACAACGTGTAAGCAAAATTTCATGATCATCGGTTGAATAGTCAAGGCGTGAAAGCGAAACAAACAAATTCACATTATACTCATATTAGAAAGAAGAAGACGTTCGTTCTGCGTCAACTCGCAGACGTGAGAGAATGTGGATCAAATTGCTCAGTTTTATGGTATACCAACACATGATATATACAACCATGTACCGGCTTAAACAGAATTAGTATGGACACAAGTACGTCGCTCTTCAGTACATGCTATTTAGTACCTAGCAAAAGGCATGACTGCCTCGGTAGGGTTGCAGTAATGAATGCGACTGTTGTCTCCGGTTCGATTCTCGGGTCTGGTAAAGTATTGAGAAAGTCTTAATAGGAGCAAGAAGTCTGTAATAGTACCTGGTAGACGATAAACGGCTCGCCTTGCATGGCACATAAACCATTGTTGGCGAAATGTGTTATAATATACCTCCGGTAGCCAATTTATGGACATAGCCGCATCGATGAAATATTTGATCGATGCATAGCCGTGACATTATATCATCAGATATAATATTTGTAAAATAACAAATCTAAAATCTATATCTCCCAATAACCTGTACATATGCTATAAACATACAACCTTTAATATACATCAAATACATTAAAAGTATTACTCGTACAAATATTGGATTTGTTTAAAAAAGAAACAACGGGTTGCACTCCGGGAGTGCCGGCAGAAGTGAAAACTTGAATATTAACGTTGTGCATTTTTGATATTTTGGAATGGTTAGGGAATAATTTTGCACGAATTGCTTTAATTTATCAGTATAAAAGTACTACCATTTATGTGGTTAAATACAATATTAATTTATTGCGCTATCGTACACAAACATTCTCCCTCCGTCTTACGAATTTTCGATCAGGTCACTTGTCCTGACGTGAGTTTGACAATTCGCCCTCCGTCTTACGAATTTTCAATCAGGTCACGTGTCCTGACGCGAGTTTAACATTTTTTACCCATTACAAAAAAAGTGCACAACGCCGCTATAGAAGTTTTCACTTCAAAAATTTTGTTTTTAAGCTCCAATGTGAGTTCAGTCAAATGCATCGAAAGTTGATCCACCAGTTGAAACTTCAGTAATCACATATCAGAAATATATCAATGTTGACATTTAGATAATGCATTGCGGTTTGAATTGTCAGTATACTCATTGAATACTCATAGAATTGCAAACATCATTAAAGTTCATTATAATTATGTTCTCAAAGTGTCTCTTAAAATCATAACAGTCTATAATTCGTTAACATTATTTAATGGTACACTTTCAACCTTACCATGCATTATAAGATTTTAGCAGATATAAGAAGCTTTTAATATGCTATGAAGCTATGTAGCAGCACTTAAGCATTCAGGTAGCACACATCACATAACGAAGTTAAGCTGTAGTCACCCTTCTGATAAATAAATTATAACGCGCGACGTCATAATTTGTTAATTACATCCCCTAAACTATATGTTGCGGTTGTCTGGCCCAGACCCGTATTCGGTAACAGAGGGTCCTCTTACTAGTTAATCGTATCGGGACATAATATATCTTTACGTCATACTTGATACACAATAAATGTTTAGGTCTAGAATACTTTTATTAGCGGTGGACCGACGACCTGGTAAAGGTCGCGGGAAGCGGTTGGATGCGGGTGGCCCAAAACCAGTCTGTGTGGAAAACCTTGTGGGAGGCCTATGTCCAGCAGTGGACGTCTTTTGACTGACATGATGATGATAATGATGAAAGCAACTTTGGTTGGGTGTCACGTGACGTTAATATCCCTTTGTTAGAACTGAACGTCACACCAGGATTATGCGGGTCAGCAACAGTTGCAAGTCCAGTTATATAAATAGTAAGGCTGTTCGATTCTAAGCTCGATGTTTTATAATTTGAAATACTTAGTCCCGGCGACCACTTTCGGGAGGGTACGGGGGTCCTTCCGTCCGTCGGATCGGCTATCGCCATACCATACAGTTGTATGACAAAACTTGCTCTGCGCCTTGCCCTACTTTGCTGCGAGAATAGCCGCCTCTTTTTTTTCACGCTTCCCCTTCCTTTCACTCTATGGCAGTACGAACAAAGCATTGTCGTTCAACAGCAGCCAATCGCCGTAACCCCACTGCTGCTTCCTGTGTCGTGGAGTTAATTAACATCAGAGGACTCCACGCTAACCTTAATGCCGTCCATCACCACCTGGAGACGGCTCGGCCGGCAATGCTTTTTCTAACGGAGACACAAATACGCCGTCCTGCAGACACGAATTACCTGCAATATCCCGGCTACGTGCTAGAGGAGTGTTTCCTCGCGAAAGCCGGGGTATGCTTGTTTGTTAGGGCGGATATTTGCTGTCGCCGTCTACAATGTCTAGAGGACCCTTCCTTCTCTGTCCTTTGGGTACACGTAGATCATGGCTCTTTCAGCCGAATCTACATGTGCCTCTACCGATCCCATTCAGGAGACGCTGAGACAACTCGACTCTTCAATTACCTGTCAGGCGGCAGACGACGCGCAGGAGCGGTTTCCGAACGCTGAGTTGGTGTTCTTGGGCGATTTCAATGCCCACCATGAGACCTGGTTGGGTTCTCCCAAAACAGACCACGCGGGACGAACTGCCCATGCGTTCGCTCTCACGCATGACCTGTCTCAACTGGTACTCCAGCCCACCCGGATACCAGACATTGCAGGTCAGGCACCCTCTCTGCTCGATCTGCTGCTGACGAGTAACCCGAACCGGTACAGTGTGTCGATTCGTGCTCCTCTGGGCACCTCAGACCACTGTCTGGTTTGTGCCACAGCTGTTGTTGTTACGCCACCACGACCCGAGGAGGCAAGACGACGACTGTGGCACTACTCGTCGGCAGACTGGGATAGAATGCGGGAGTACTTCGCATCCATCCCTTGGGCTCAACGCTGCTTTGAGAACAGGGATCCATCAGAGGGCGCTACTGCTGTCGCTGGTGAAATCATCCTGGGTATGGAATATTATATTCCATACAGTGATGTCACGAGCGGCGGCAGGAAAAGGCCCTGGTTCGGTCGTGAATGCGCTGATGCTGTTGAACGCAAACAGACAGCGTACCGCGCTTGGACCAGGGCTCGCACTCTCCACGACCCTAACGTGGATCACCTGAAGGCAGCGTTCAACCAAGCCACAAAGGTCTGCAAGAGGGCATACTTAAGAGCGGATGCCCAGCGCGTCGCACGGTTCGGCCAGGAACTCATGGCGCATCCTACGGGCAGTCGTAGCTATTGGCGCCTGGCCAAAGCCGTGCAGTCCAACTTCTGCCAGACCTTGCTGCCCCCTCTGAGGTATCCGAATGGATCACTGGTTCATCGGCCGCAGGAGAAAGCAGATCTGCTTGCAAATCTCTTTGCGGCCAACTCCCGAATCGATAACTGCGGTTCGCAGCCGCCTAACATTGCCAACTGCGGCTACACCATGCCTGATATATGTATCAGGCAACGAACCGTTCGTGCGATACTGCAGTCTCTCGATGTTCGGAAAGCCAGTGGACCTGACGGCATCCCAGCTGTGGTCCTTAAAAAATGTGCAGCGGAGTTGTCTCCTACGCTTACGCGCCTATACCGGACGTCTTACGCCGCAGGCATTGTGCCTGAGGCTTGGAAGGAGGCGAACGTTCAACCGATTCCCAAAAAGGGGGACCGTTCCGAGCCAAGCAACTATCGTCCCATAGCTATCACTTCGGTGCTCTCCAAGGTGTTCGAGCGGATTATAAACACCCAAATTGTCCGCTACCTGGAGGATCAATCGTTGATCAATGATCGCCAATACGGCTTTCGGGCTAAACGATCAACGGGTGATCTTCTAGCGTTCGTCACGCACCTCTGGGGTGAAGCTATGGACAAGCACGGCGAGTCTTTGGCTATCAGCCTTGACATAGCCAAAGCTTTCGACAGAGTCTGGCACCGGTCTCTTCTTTCCAAGCTTTCGGCCTATGGCTTGCCCCCTCAACTGTGCACCTGGATTGCAAGTTTCCTGCAGAAGCGTCGTATTCGGGTCCTTTGCGACGGTCGCGCTTCCAAAGTTATGCAGGTCAATGCAGGAGTGCCTCAGGGTTCTGTCTTATCCCCTACGCTCTTTCTTCTGCATATCAATGATATGTTGAATCTCGGCAACATACATTGTTATGCGGACGACAGTACCGTGCATGGGCGATATCTCAGACATCCTGGGGCCAAACAGGCTGAGGTTGAGGGGAAAAGGCAGAATCTTGTCGTTGAACTTGACCGGACCTTGGACCGCATCTATGAATGGGGTGCCAAGAACTTGGTCGAGTTCAACGCCAAGAAGACCCAGGCATGCGCGTTCTCAACAAAAAAGTCTCCGTTCCTTCCCCTCCCTTCTCTGAAGAACACTCCACTGGTGATACGTGACAGTCTCTCCATCTTAGGTATGGATCTTTGCCGCTCCCTTAATCAGAAAACCTATATCGAGAGCGTCATTAAGCAAGCTTCGCGAAAACTCGGAGTTCTGAACAGGGTGAGGCGGTTCTTCACGCCTGGGCAACTGTGCCTATTGTATAAGGCACAAGTGCGCCCTTGCGTGGAGTACTGTTCTCATCTTTGGGATGGCTCCGCGCAGTACTTGCTGGACGCTCTCGACCGGTTACAGCGGCGGGCTGTCCGTATCATCGGAGATCCAGAGGTCACGAGTTCACTGGAACCTCTGCAACTCCGTAGAGACATTGCCTCATTGGCATGTTTCTACAGAATATACCACGGGGAGTGCTCTGAAGAGTTATTCCACCTTATCCCGCCCTCCCCTTTCCTATCCAGAACAACGCGTGCTGGGCTCAGATGCCATCCTTACACGGTAGAGTCGATAAGAGCGCGTACCAAAAAGTTTGGGTCCTCATATCTCTGCCGAACGACCAAGGCATTGAATTCTCTGCTAAGGCACGTGTTTCCTTTTTCCTTCAATCCTGGGTTCTTTAAGCGGGGCGTGAAAAAGCATCTTCTCAGGCCGTCAAAGTAGAGACCTCAACATCGCCTCGGCTACTGTGGGGGCGATGTGGAGGCCACTGCTCTTAGACCACACGACTGCTTACCATCAGGTGGAGTGTGGTCATTTTGACGAGCAAGATAAAAAAAAAAAAAAAAAAAATACTTACAATATTTTACCTTAACCAAAAATACTGTAGTTGTGTGTCATTGAAACCTATCACTAATAACTACATATCTCTAATATGCGTTTCTCGATTCACGTCCAGTTAAGTTGTCACATTTAATTAAATCTTAATAAAATAGACCTTAGCAGAAGATAGAATGACTCCTATTTGGATCTACAAGCAAAAAAATATAATATATAAATCTAGACTACTTTTTCAATTTACAGTTTTGTACACGTAGGCACCATAAAAAAGGAACGAGAAAAATATATTGTATATTTTCAATTCGAATGCTATATCTCGTATAAAAACTAAAACTTCGCAAGGGTGATATATTTTAATAAAACATTGTATTAAATAAATGTATATACAAAATATATATTCATTAAGAAAAATGTTTTATAAAATTTTATCGCTGTTGCGAACTTGCAGTACTCGACACTCGCTCACGTAAGTGTTTGTTACGAGTAAAATTATTCTTTGTTGTCTCTACAAAGAGCATTTTTATTCGAAACTACAAAAAACAATATATACGCCAGCAGATTGACCTAACATAGCAACTGAGATGAACATAAAACTAAAATAAAATATGCATCTGTGTTCAAGCTATTGGATTCAGTCTCAGTCTAATTCAGTTAGCTGTATCTAGGCGCTATTTGTCATTGAGTTGTCGCATATAGCCTAATTCAGTTTAATTACAAGTACAAAGTAATAAGACGGGCCAAGGTCCTATAGGCTTGTCTTAGGAGCGGCGTTACGGTCTGCTGCTCACCTGGATAGAACATCCCGGATCTCGTGCAGTTCCGTCGCTGACTTTGTCCAACGTTCTTCTAGACTTCACAGTGTCTAGTCGCTTTATTATTCTCTTATTTTAAATTGTCTAAAATGCTCTGCGCTGCATTATTCCTAAAGTGAAGTTAGAATTCTATAATGAACTCGCCCTGCTTCACTGGTAGTCCATATATATTTCACCCCGTATCGGATACGTCGGCTACGGAATCGGACGACAGCGTGGATTCGGGGCGTGAGAAAATTGTCTGCGATGGTCCACGAACGAAAAAGTACGCCGATCCGAAGTTTAGAACGATTAACAAAGTCAGCAAAAAGATATTGAAAGCTATTGAGAAGTTGACTTGTAACATAAAAATTAATAAGAAGGCTAAAAAAGTCACCGAGGCAGCACTTCGTAAAGGTCAGTATTCAGTATACAGTATATGTATATGACCAGTCTGTACGTTTGCTAACTGCTCTTAGTTTTCATCGTGAACGTACAGCTTTTCATTATCCTGAGACGCCTGAGACAGGTTTCCCGCTGGCCGTTCCTTTGCCGAAAATTAATCTGGCGTCTATGTACGTAACGTTACTCAAGCTTTCTTGCAACCTATTTTAATAGATAATAATTTTATTTCGATCTCAGGTATATTTTTCTTTGTTTACTTTTATTAATATCTCGAAATCCAAGGGCGTCCATTTATCTTAATTAGAAAGGTCACCTTATTATCGTTCCAATAGACTCTTTCATCGTCGCTTTTGGTCTGTTTTTGACAGAAAGGAAAGTTTTCATAACATTTTGAAGACGCTTTAACGATTCGCAGACTTAAATGCGTTGATGAATTGACTATTGAATAATTGTTTAATTAACCAAACACAGGTAACCGTCGTGATTGAATAATCCTATCTGTATTAAGGGAACGTTGCGTGTCTAAACAATTGTTTTGATTATGCTGCAAGGACCAAGGGGAGAGTGCTATTCGTTTAACTGATCGTAATTGCTTGTGCATGCTTGAATAACTTTGTCTTGTTTTGTCTTTATGAATACTTCGCGTTTCTATTCTCACGACACACTTGTAAGATAAACTATACTACGGATTACCTAGATATAACCCATACACCACTAGGTACAAAATTATAGATTTGTATACAGGATCAAATTAAAACATAGAAATTTATGTTATGCATAATTTATACCACATTCAGTGCAAATTTATTCTGAAAATGCATTTTGAACAATCAGGCTCAATGTGTGCGGTCTTTTCGAAGCAGATGTAAGCTATATAACAATTATAATAGTATGCTATTTCTACTACTAATTAAATTGGACGGTCTCATAGCATATTCCTGTTAGGCAGATCGTTGGAACTATGCGGTTAAGCAATGTTCTCGGAGCCAGGCCTCTGGTGACCGCTGTTTACATCTCGATACCCTTTATGTTTCATAGAACAATAATTATGCTTTCGCTTCTCTCCTGCTATCATAACATGGAATGCAATGAATAAAAATCTTCATTATTCGAATTGCTATCCTATATAATAAAACATCAAACGAAAATCTTCATAAGAATTTAAAATGATAATTATTGATATTTTACGTGCAATCAAATTACTTTTTATAAATGGTAGTATTAGTAGTAGATTTTCAATCAAGATATTCATTTCACTTTTATATTTTAAGGACCAAATTGCTTCGCATGTAGATTACCGTACGATAGCGTAATATATACAAGCGCGCTTGATAGAACTTTAGCGTCAAGTGTGTGTAGTACAAAATGTTTCTCATTTAAATGCTGTACAATTACAAGCGGATGGAGCGTCGTAGCGATAATCATAAAGCACACGCACGATGAGAGTTTAGTTACAAACAATCGGGTTTACTGCCGCGATCCCGCTGCTGGGGTAATGAGAGGGATCCAGACGAATCGACTGTGTGTACAAATAATATAATAGCTATCTACGCCTCCCTATTCCTCACTTGATGTACCCGTGATTTCCGCCGCGTGGATTTTTGATACGTAAACATTATGCTTTATTTCTATATTTGTCACATCTCTCCTCTCATGGGAAATAGTATGGTAATTTAGTCGTAATGTCGATGCGGCCATGGGATATTGATATGCGAGTAAATTTGAACAGAATTTCTCTTGTAGATTTTACATTAAGCTTGAATACATATAGGTAAAATATATATAAAGAATAATTTAAACACCTTTTGTTCGACTTTAGTGTCGTTCCTAGAACATACAGCTATTACTTTTTCAAAAATCTCCTATGACTTTGTTACGATTATTATTATATATGTATAGATTACATTTTTGCATACGAAAAGATAGTTCATATTTGAGTGTTGGGTTAGATATTCTATGAATAAAATGGGATAGTAAAAAGTGGCGATATTACAAGTATCATACCAGCCTATAAAGCCAGTTTGACATATTAATAATGCATAGTTTTATTTGAAACAGCAAGCCGAACGTCCGTAATTTATAGCCTTTAAATCGAATAAAATAGCGTTATTGGTATATTACAAAAAAAGTATGCGTTGCAAATTGTTATTGATTATAAAAAAAAGAAAATGATATTGTACCACTGTTAATATTAGTAAGTTTATTAAATACACAGAAATTACTTCATCGTTTCATTTGTTCAGGGATATTTCTAATTGGACAATAATATTTTGGCATAGCTTTCGTTTGCTTTGGCTCAAAATATTGTAGCCATTATTGAGAATGATGCCGTGAACAGAGCGAAATGTTTAAAATCAAGTCTACTGACTACAGTGACATGTCATATATTCTAACACAGCCAAATTCTGTCTTATTTAATAGTATCGCACAAATAGTAGATATTTTCTATGACCCAGATGTTTCGCATACGCTGAGTAGTCAAATTTTACGCTCCCTTTCGAGGTTATCCTTGATCTTGAAGAAAGTTATAATAAAAAGCCCCTACAATCTGGGCGAGATATTACAATACTATTGTCGACAGAATATTTTTCGTTTATATGAAAAGAATACTTGGTATCAAATAAAGTATTGTTTGATCAACTCGATAGGAAAACTAATGTTGGAAGGTCTATAAGCAGTTTCTGTTTCACAATTTTGTTGGTTTATATATAGACTTGCTTACCTACGCCTGTTGCCTGAAAGGATAGGTAAATAGTAGTTATTTCGATATTCTACGATTTTGAAATACCTCTTTTGGTTTATGCATTAAATGCACATTCATCAGTTTGAAGTATTTCTAACCTCTTGAATCGTTTAGTCTATAAAGAATATGTTCTGTTTCTTTCCCAGAGAAAGGGACTAATATAGAAAATAACTGGGTGTAATACGCAGTTGTAATACGCAATATCGATTTACTCTTTCAAACGAACATCAGCGATAATGCGTCTGCGAGTCTTTAGTTGAGCAGTAACAATAATGCCCTTCAATATAAACTTTTATATAGACCTAGCAAAGCACCACTTACTGAATAAATCTTTTAAATAGATTGTCTATTATCTATATAATATATCACTTTCTCAATGTACGGTGACGAAAGAAATGTGGCTATGCATATAATGAGTGATTATATTAGAGTATGGATATGCGTCGTATGTATTCTCGGCGATGATTTAATAATTTTAAGTATCGTAAGTAGAGATGTACAATGTAATGTTTCCGTGAATGATCAGAAACACGCATTGGTATATTAAAGGAATGGGCATGTATTTATTTGTGCAGGGTCAACGCCCTCTCACTATGTTGCACCGCAGAGGCACACAAGGGTTTAGACTTCGCGCCCAGTCCATTTGACCTGTTGCCGGTGTAGTGTACCCATATTAAGTATGAATTCCTTGCTTAAAATACTCGACGACATCGCAGCTATGCCAACTGTGTGTTTCACAGAACATTATTTTGTTTCTATCGATAAATGCAATGCAGGAAGCTTGTTTCAATGAACCATAATATGTAAAATAAATTTTGTTTATATCGCGTGCACTGTGGTTCATATTAACTGCAGGGAATGTTTCAATAATATGTGTGCTTTTCTATAGATTCTAATCGAGAAGCGTATACATATTAAGTTGTCGTTGTGTAGTAAAACTAGATTTTATCCGCGGCTTTGCTCGCTTATATGTAGGTTAGGTAAGAAAACAGAAAAGGACATAGGATACCTTTTTATACAGAAAAAGTACTACTCTGTATAAAAAGGTACCCTGTGTCCTTTTCTGTTCCCTTAACAACTTGTATGTGAAATTTCATGATGATTGGTCGAGTAGTTAAGCCGTGAAAGCGTAACAAACAAACACTCACATTCGCATTTAAAACTTTAAGTTAGGATAGTTATGATTATATTATGTACCTATACGCAAATCAAGGAAGCGGCTTGAGCTTGTGTTCATAAAGGATACCCGATTGCGATCTTTAGACCCAAACAGTTATTATGTCGTCCGTGTGACAAATAACGCTTACGTTCTATTTTATGTAGTATCAATATTTCGTTCGTTAAAACTTTGTTTTGTTCGTTTTTGTACAATGCATTTCGTAAATTATTGAATCACAATGTGGGTAGAGCATTCGCGTCTTTCTTTTTCAAAATATCTGGCTAGATTTCAAGAATGTATGCAGTTTTACAATGACGATTTCAGTTTTACATATTATGTACTCACGTTGCCGTGCTATTTGCACGAATAATTATCAAACTATTATCGATATCTCGCTAACTGCAAACATGCTTCCAGAACTAAATTAAAATCGTTAGAATCGGATGTTGAAGTGTAGTCTTTATACGGAGAGGTTTTAAAATACCTAATATTTGAGATAGGCAGACATTTTGTTAGCATTTATGTTAGACTAGCAAAGCCTAGAATACTACACTGCTTACCCACTTGAATAGTACGATTATAAAACTAATGTGAAACATTGAATAGTATTAAATTTATCTGTGGAGTGTGTTGCATTATATGAACTTCATATTTAACTTATTTAAACGTTCATTTTAAAATAATAAAAAGATGGGAGATTTTATTAAAGCTTAGAACACGACAGTTTGAACGTTAGAATTAATCAATTAATAACGTGTTGAGGATGGAATCTCAATTAAATAATTTCAACTATAATTATTTTTATGCTCCTTATGATAAGTTGTATTTATATTATTTTATTTGATCATTTTAGAAAATCGATTATACTCTTTTTTTGTTAGGTTTGGGGTTGTTTTTTAAAATCAAGAATTAATCGCTCTTCGTGTATAGTTTCTGGTCTGATACCTGCGGGAGCCGTAACAATACATTTACATCAGTGCACTTACAACTATATTAGTTTGGAAAACATAATACCGTAGCAAACTTAATGTGACCACCGGATGCAGTACAATGCCTGTTTTTCGTATGTCCACAACATAAGGGTGCGCCTACGCATTGCGTTACTCTGATAGGCACAGTTCCGTCCTTTTGATTGGCCGACCGATCGACTCGCTCCAATGAAAACGTACATGTGTGTACAATTACGTTCTTGCATAACTATGCTATTGAAGATTTTTCCCGCGCAAATAATACCATCCAATTTATCAAGACCCTTGTACAACTAATTTATAAGTTGTGACCAGTTGTCTCGGGCGGATCATTTAATTCTGGTGTATTAAACTGGATGAAAGCTATCGAAAGGACGTTCCGGACGCGCCTTCCCACGCAAAACGAATTGATGTGATGTAATTTGGACTAGAATGTAGTTTATTGAATTAGAATCCGTAAATATTCACGATTTTATGAGGTTAATTTGTGTCTTTGTTGAATGATTTGTGACTATTTAATGTTGTTATTGCGAGCCTCAGTATATCAGCAATGCACGGCCTTCTCTGTTCCCTTATTTTATATTTACCGTATGTTCACCGCATGTTCTTTCCTAAATGAAAATACACGATACTATCGATATGGAAGAGCGAACTATTTGACTATAGAAATGCGTTTACAATGGATTGATTAATGTTTTAATCGATCACTATGAATAGGTTTACTGTGGCCTACTACTGTATGTGCCTACTTCATAGGTTTCCTTGCATTATCGTATGAGCAGGTACTAGGGCAGTTGCGTTTGACAATTTGAAGATATCTGAAGTTTCTACACTTTTGTCAGTTATTTAGTTGAAATAATTAATCAAAATTGGTAAATTTTAAGCGACAGACCTTGCTTTAGACGTTTTGCATACAAAGGACAGCATTCACTCGCCATATAAAAAACAAAACATTGAATAAATTGACTGAGCTACTATTGACTTTGTAAAAATGTTTATTTTTGGTTTGCATATGTACTTTGTTTTGAATTCACAGTTAGGGTAAAGCCAAAAACAAATTTACTTTCATGCACGACGCTGCGATGATTTTAACTTGAATATTTTTCACCTTTTGTTAACTTGACTAACACAGTGTATTGAATTGGTAGGTTGAATTGGTAGGATTGTTATTTATTAAAAAAATGTGATCTGGGGACATTTTAATACAGTCCTACACCAATTCATTTCAAAAAGGCTGTATGTGAGTTATCGATATATAGAAAATATATTTTTAAAAGATTGTCTGCTACGAAAGGTTAGTCCTTTTTTACTACATGAAGTTATTTTTTACAAATGCGATGTTTTTATAACCTACTCAACTCAAATTATTAATTTTTAATTTGGAAAGACGTAGTTTACTGAATTTAGTATAAACGTAATTTAAAGTTAGGTATTTATCCTAAAATGACTTTTAAGTGGTTGTAGTCTTAAGCACTTTAAATAAGATTACAAGTGCGTAATTTGTTTATTCATCTATACAAATAAATAAAATTGAAGTGTCTGTATGTAATAACAAAATAACAGCTTTTTATCTATTGCATATGAAAGTATATAAGGTACCTATACGAAAACATCTATTTTTTAAATTTTTGTATGTCTGTTTGTTCCGGCTAATCTCTGAAACGGCTGAACTGATTTTGACGGAACTTTCACTGGCAGATAGCTGATGTTATAAGGAGTAACTTAGGCTACTTCGATTTTAGAAAAAAAATAGGGTTCCGCGGAGACAAACACTTTTTAGGTAAAATCTACGCGGACGAAGTCGCAGGTAACAGCTATTTTACAATATAAAGGAAAGTAAGTAATTAAAAGTAATTATAAAAGAGTTGTAAATTACATAATTTTCAGTACGAGCTCGGTTTTTTTCTCACTATTTCAAACAAATTATACATTTATTATATTCACAAAGCAGGTGAAGTTATAATACTCGTGGTCGCAGCAGATGTTGTTTCGTTTGTAGTCGTATTTTTCTTTTTGCCCAAATTTGTCGTATAATAGAATATTTGAATATACTAAAGATATTTGTTGCGGTTCAATGTTTACCTTTTAGTTTATATAAAGTAATAGCTTTTGCCCGCGGCTCCGCCCGCGTGTGTGTTAACCGCGGTTATCGCGTAAAAAAGTAGCCTATGTCCTTCTCCATATCTCAGGTTATATCTCTGCCAAATTTCATGACGATCGGTTCAGCAGTTTAAGTGTGAAGAGGTAACAGACAGACACACTTTCGTATCTATAATATTAATATAGATATATATTATAACTAGCTTTGCCCGTGACTTCGTCCGCAGGAAATAGTTACTTCGGGCAGCATTTTTAATTTTTAGGATACTTTTTTGCATATGTGTATTATATAAATACTATGGTTTACTGCAAATAGCTTATTTTAATACATTTTCGTAAACTACGTTTTTTGTTTTTCCATTCTATGTTTTTTGTTTTGCTAAAACCTAAAGTTTTTGCGGGTTTCATACTGTGAGCACGCCACATAGAGTTGCCGATGTAAAACAGTTTTGTTTATTATTTTCGTAAATGCTGCTTTTAGGGGAATCTGCACTCTTTTAAACTGAAATGGCAAATTGGTCGGAATTATCGGAATACGGAGAATTAAAACGTTTTCTCGTTGTTAGAGTTCGAAAAACTCTTATACAACAGCTTTGTCCGTCCGTCTGTTGTACAAATTTACTAACTTCTTTTTTAGAGTAGTAGAGCCTCGCTGATTTCAGCATGAATGGGCCGGCTCGACCGGGGAAGGACTACCATCTCACAGAATATCGACGTGAAATAGCAGTATTCCTACCGTTGTGTTTCGTTCGGTGAGTGAGAGTACCGGAGGCCCAATCACCCCCTTACTCCCATCCCGCAACTTCTCGTTCCCACTTCCTTTCCTAAAGGATCGGCAATGCGCTAATGATGCCTCTGGTGTTGCAGGCGTCCATAGGCTACGGTGACCACTTACCATCAGGTGGGCCGTATGCTTGTTTGCCACCTTAGCTGTATAAAAAAAACCTCAAGGTCCGTAAGAGCTAGAGACTCGCGGTTAACGCCATTCGACTCAGCATAGTCGATATACCCCCGAAATGACTATGACCTTTGACCTCTGACCTCAAGATCATGTGGTATCACGTAACCTTTGCATATTACTTGAACCATTTTTTCGAACTCTAAGATTTACGGCAATTCGTTGCCGTTTCTCACTTGTTCTATTCTAGTCATGATTATAGCTTTTATAATATTGCGTCCTAGATGACTAATTTCTTGCCGTGTACCAGTACATAGCCTTGGTGCGTCAAGATTTCTCATTGACAGGACTGGAATACAAACTTTCAGCCTTAACTTATAGGAAGGCAATCCTGATAATTCTAAAGCGTTAAGATACACTATAGGGTACGATGTTACTTGTTCAGTGTCCATAACATTGTCTACTGACAGGTACACGACAACATCTCTCTCAACATCTGACATAATTTATTTGTTTATCTGGCCAACTGTCTTTTTTGTCAGCGCCAAAATTGACCTGTCACACAAGCATTCTCGAATGCCTATATTATTTGTAGATCTGGATAGACATTATTATTACGCCGCGAATCCTTTAACTCATCTGTGTTATCGACAATTTGACAGAATTCATGTCTTAGTGTAATCATTCATTAGTCTGTTAACATACAATCTTCTCCGACTTTTAGAAGAGCAGCCGCATATTGCCCTGCGTGAGAATCGTTGTGCAGTTATACTCGCATATTTGTAGTCAGACAAAACTTTTTACGTGTACCCACAGTACACGTAAAAACGTTTTGAATTATAAAAGCTATACCATAGACGCCTTTAAACAGGCATTTATTTCATCTGCCGGTGTACCATTAGTAATAACCGGCAGGGGCTGTCTAAAGTCACCAGTTATATGTACCACTATCCCTCCCATGATACCCTGGTTGCTCTTGATTATCTTATCTTATCTTATGTGGGGGCCAGTCAGTGCAGACCGGCGACACTTCGACCCAGTGGCATCTTTTGTGTCGACACTCTCCCAATAACGACTGCCATAGATGTTCATGGCAGCCGGGACCAACGGCTTAACGTGCTTTCCGAGGCACGGAGCAGGCGATAATTGTCAATCAATACGCACATAATTTCGAAAAGTCCTATAACTTCCGAAAATCAGAGGTGCGTGACGTGGGTTCGAACCCGAGACCCTCTGCATTGCAGTCTGTTGGTCTCCCCACTGAGCTATCGCTGCTCTTGACTATCTTGCATGATGTGATATAGTGCTTCGATTGCTCTTTTATGGGACTTAAACTGCTGCAACATTTTTCCGCGCTCACCGCTTTTGCTAATATTACAAACTCCCTCAATACGTCGCGCTGCGACACCGCCGGCGCATCGTCCATTATGTATGGCGCTTGGCGTATCTCGCGCTCGCGCTACGTGTACATATTAAGACGGCATTTTTCCTAGTTATACAATGTTGCCGATAAATATACGTATTGTAGAAATAGACAGATTTGTTTGGGCTTCCATACGAACTTTAGTTTCATCCCCATGTAGGTCAAAATTTCAAAACCGCTGAAACAAAAGTTAACTTATTTACTTCTTATCAAGTGCCTAAATACAAAGTCTCATGGTTTTATATTCGATAATGACGAATTCCCATACAAGCTTTCATCAATTATTTTAACCCCATCATGCCCTTTTTTATAACAAAAGATAACCTATTTCTTTTCCCAAGGTCTAGTCTATCTTTGTACCAAATTTCATGAAAATCGGTTGTGGTTTAAACGCGATAATGACGAATTGCCATGCAAACTTTCATTCCTTATTTCAACTCCTTCATGCCCTTTTTTACAACAAAAGCTAACCTATGTCCTTTCCCAAGGTCTAGTCTCTTTCTGTACCAAATTTCACCAAAATCGGTTTTGGTTTAGGCACGATAATGACTAATTCCCATACAACCTTTCATCCCTTATTTCAAGCCCTTCATACCATTTTTTACAACAAAAGGTAATCTACCTGGTTACCTTTTGTTAACAGGACATCCTTTCCCAAGGTCTAGTCTATCTCTGTATCAAATTTCATCAAAATCAGTTGTGATTTAGGCGCGATAATGATGAATTCCTTATTAGAATTTGACAATCAATTCGGGTTGTACTCTGCTTGTAATAATATAATTCAATCATGATTCGAAAGACACGTGCCGCCATCTATTATTATAAGAACGTTATTATTGTTTTCCTCGGGAACAGTAATTTTTTTCGGGATGAAAGGTAACCTATGTCCGTTTCTGTACACCTGACAACGTATATGCCAAATTTCAGGATGATCGGTTCAGTGGTTTAGGCGTGAAAAGGTAATAAACAAACTCATTTTCGCTTTTATAATATTAGTTAGGATTAGGATTAGAAGGGAAGTAGGGATAATATGTAACAATAAAATGTTATCATATTATATTAAGGTGGTATATTTCCCTGAATTCCTAAGAGTCCCTATTCTAAGGCTCAGGTAGTATATTTTTCGTTAGATTGATGAACTGATGGGCATTAATTATTGTAGTTCATGTAATTTTATGCCATCAATGGTCGAGTGAAACTTTTAAAACTAAATTACTGACATGAAAACATAACTAACTGTTTTAGGAATGTGTATCTCTATTTATAAACAAATAAGAATAAACGTTTTGTCGCCGACGATGCTATATGTATTGATATTGCTTTTCGACCCCAAAATACGCGCATGTTACATAACTTCATGTTACACGTTGTTTATAAAACAAAAATGAATTTGATATTCTATTGGTAGCTACACAGTCAACATATATATAAACATTTTCCAATTTTTGTCCATTTCATGAAAGTTAGATATGTATATACCTAGTTTGTTTAAAACGATGAAATAGGAACAAGCAATAGTATCATATTGGTTAAGACTTAACTATGATATATAAAATAACTAGATGTGCTCGCGGTTTCACCCGCGTTTATGATTACTGCACCGCGCCCGTGGTTCTTAGCGTGATGTTATGTAGCCTATAACCTTCCTCGGTAAATAGACTATCCAACACTAAAAGAATTTTTCAAATCGAACAAGTATTTCCTGAGATTAG
Source organism: Catocala sponsa (assembly GCA_963564715.1). Lineage (NCBI taxonomy): Eukaryota > Metazoa > Arthropoda > Insecta > Lepidoptera > Erebidae > Catocala > Catocala sponsa. The sequence goes on along the minus strand of OY751334.1, from coordinate 14,063,502 downwards.
CGCGTTCAACCAAACAAACAAACATACAAACAAATAAACTCTTCAGCTTTATAATATTAGTATAGTTTGGAAAATTTAATATTATTGTCATTCTTATTACTTAATAACGTGCCTTAATGAATTATACAGAATTAGTCTTTATAGAGTTTGATTTTGATGCATTTCGGTGCAATAGCACGGCTTAGTTCATCTAACGTAGTACTTTATCGGATGCACGCTAATGCGCCATTTTTTATGATTGACATTCAACTCTAGCCATAAAGCTATGCTGATACATTTATTGTAATGCGTGTTGCAAACGAATAGAAATCCTTACCAACGTCTGTGTCGCCAGCTAGGTATAATCTGGCTGTTCCATCGTAGATCGGATTAACACTTGACATCAAGTAAAGTAAAAGTAAAAGAACCTCATAGATTTATTTTTAATGTCTAAAATTTTTAGTCGTATGTGCAACAAGACTGATATGTTGATTACATTCCGTTTTATTCTTAGCTTTAAATAAATAAGCATTCTATATAAATGTAAAGTAATTTATTACACGATATATAAAATAAATTTCTTACACCACGCAATGTAGTATGAATGTTTGCAGTATAAAACGTTCACTAAGTACTGAACATAACCATCTCTATAGGTCGGCGGCGTATATGCCTGAGGGGAGATTGCCATAATCGCCACGCTTGGCATGCTTAGTGATTGAACTATGGTGTTGTGACTACATACAGCAGCTATGGGAAGCGGGGCGTTAATCCTATTTCAATCCATAGTCCATAAACTCTTTGATGAAATTTACAAGGATATAAATTTCACAGAGACATCTTATAACATTGTATGCACAATGATTTGATACTTTGAAGAACACCGCAATGTTTAAGCAGTTTTGATCCGATTTTATGGCAGATTTTAATTACGCTACAGTATATTTTATCTCAATACTTATTTGCGTTTAAGGCTATTTTAAAGTATAATTTTGTTTTATAATTTTGCCACTGTTTTTCATTTAACCATTTAATAGTCTTCCTTTTTTATCAGATGTAGCAGAAATTGTGGGGTCGAATATACCAGTATTATAAAGCTGCTTAAGCAGACTAATTCCTAAACAATGGATAAGTTTAATGGGTTATTGTGAGGATCATCTATCATCTGAAACGACTAGGCAATATTGAGTAAAACAGTGTTGGGATATTACCAGCATGTAGGCAATTTTAATAGGCTGCGAAATTATATTTCATGCCTCTTTGCCGCGCCACTTAAGTTCTTACTAAAATAGCCATTGTTTGCATCCATCAAACTGACATAATCTGTGTAATTCCAACACAAACAATTAATAAACAAGTCTACAATGATAAATTATTTCGCGATTCGGTGTCCCACTTTTGGTCGGTTAATAGAACGTTGGTGAATAGACGGCCTGTGTGACACGTACACTGTGATGGATGGTTCAAACTCAACTTATTTGGTCTCGCACAATTAAGCTGACAATCCGACACCACACCTTGCCATCGGACAATATATTGTATGTCAATCACCGCGAACACGCAACGAAATTGTACATTATCGTGCTTTGGTATTGGCAGGACGGGTATTGGAGATTCTAATCGTACTGTTTTGTTTATCGGATGTAATGATATCTAGGTTTACTTGTGTGTAACACTTTATAGTCTTTTTATTTATTTTAGATGAACCATATTTTAGATGAGCCTGTGGGCGCAAGAATTAAACGTATCGTGATAAAAAAACAATATAACGCGCAACTTTTTTGAGATGACAGATTGCGTTCTCATTTAAAATTAGGCCTTTAAGGGTTAGGTTAGGCTTATTTGCATATAATGACTTCTATTGTAAGCTCTTGAAACCATTGTTGCAATTATTACGAAGTCACTATGGACGACGTAACCCTTTCCATATTAACTTCTTCCACAAACTGATTACAGGGAAGTGTAGGTTTGCCACGCACGCTGCAACCCCAACAATACACGCGTTAATGACAAAAGTATCCATAGGTCAAACGATATAGAGTCAATATTCGCTTATAAAAATCAACAGTAGCATAGATGACGCGTTCGGTGTTTAGTTTAGCGTGTCGCAATCACAGTACAAAGCGGGTATTTTATTGTGATTTACATACAGAAAGTGTCCATTGTAGGTGCGCGCCCTGTCACAGTTGCCCTCCGGCCTCACTGGCCCGCGCTTTGGTCTACTAGACCGCATATCGCGTTTTAGAGTTAACTCTCTATGTGTTATGAACCTCGTATAGTTTACACGTGACTTAACTTGGACCGCATGTGACTGAGTTTTGAATGTAAGTTTAAAAAATAATTTGACTGCACTATATGTTTAATTAAAAGTATCGGTTTTGAGGTTACATTTTCAATGAGCAAAGGAAATTAAGTAGAGAAAAAGTAAATCTTACATTGCATTTACTATTACTATGTCCTTAAATATTCAGGTATGTTTATCTTCTGCGTCAACAGCCAGAGTCAATATCTTATATATATTTTTTAAGTTTACAATCAAATGAATGATAACATATCAGATTAAAAATTGAGTAACAAACTTGTATTGATGAAGCTTAAAAGAAAAGCATCGTTGATTAAAAATTGTTTTGAATGGAATGGTCTAAAATTTACTGGTAGACTGTTAACATGAATTTATTGAATAAGATTTCCTTTCATTGAATGTGGTTTTCCTCGATACACCACCGACACAGATTACGGCATCGTCCAGATGATCTTTTCATCGAAACAAAGTGTTACCGTTTCGACATTGAGGCTTTTATTTGTAAATTTACTTGTTATCTAAAGCAGGATCTCGTATCTGCCTGATTTATCTCAAGCGGAGTGAGTCGACTAACTCAGAGGCGATCCCCTCCGTCATTCGTGGCACTTGAAAAATTAACTCAACGTTTTGTCGAGTACCATTCACCCCTCATCAAATTATAGAATTGTATTAAAATTTCCTTTAGATGCTTATTAAGGCTCATTCAAATAAACTTTAAGTAAGATAAAGTATTGGGAGTTTAAATAAAGGACGCGCAGTAAGCGCCTACGAGCCATAGTAAATAACGCTTTATCCAATCTGTAGTGATGAAGCTTTGTCTACTTGTGTATTAGAAGCAGTATGTTTTCTTTATTTAGATACAGTTGATGAACCGATGTAAATAAAGTGAAGAAGCTTTACTGTTCAGTTATTTTTAAGATTATGCCACAATTTAAAAGCAAAGCGAAATTGAAAGCAATTTTGTACCTATTGCTACAAGATCTTTTCTAATGTGTTGTATTAAGTAAAACACATAGCATATGTAAAATATTCAGAATACCTACTAACTAATTTGTATAATATACTTAAAACAAATAAAATTAAATGATGGAATTTTTTTTGATTACGTTATGAAGTAATTGAAGGAAGATTTGGTTCGCTACAAGATCTTTGCTAATTTATAGTGTTAGATATACCACGAATTCCATTCGTAGAATATTCAGAGTAGCTAGTAATCAATCCGAAGAATATGTTCAAAATAAACATAAAAAAATTTAACAAATAACATCTTTTTGAAATTTTTGTATGCAAGATGTCTCTATCTGTTTGCCTACCCGTTACTACACTCTAATCAATATTCATAAAGAATAATATATAAGTTTGTTGATATTATTAATTTAACCTACGTGTACTAAATGTTCTGTTATAGTTCAAGCCAGTATTTTGAGAGGATATAGTGTATCAGGATACAATCACAATGTATTCGTGTTTTATTTAAAGTAGCTTTCAATAGGTTAGTTGGAACACAAAGCTGTGCCAAATGCTGCGGCGATCGCATGCGTGCACTTCCTGGTACCAGATTCTAAACAGAGGCGATGCCGATCGCATTTAGTTTCAACTCTGTCGTTAGTGGTCAGCAAATCGCAACGCACTGCCGGGAAGTGCCGTGTATTTCATTACAACAACAACCCCTTATAAATAATCGTGTTCAGTTGTGCCGACTAATTTTAGACTTATCGGAAATGTTATGGTTGTTGTAAATTAATCCACAGCTGTGCCTTCGTCGAATAAACTTGCATTAGTAAAAACTCGTAGAGCTGGACTTCCAGTTTAATCTGATTAACCGCTCGAATGACATTTCCTACTTGTATCGTTTTGCTCAGTTCAATATTATGGTAAGTGGTCTTCAGTTCCTCGGAAAGTCGAAACACGTGGGTGGCTATTTACGTTAATGGACTCAGCTATGCAATTTATTATTTCATTCAATTACTTCTACCTACTTGTGGTATTTATATTTGTTTACTTAAGTAAATGCGGTGATTCATTCGCGTTTGCTTTTTCATTAGAAAACTTAATATAACATCACGCTATATTCGAAAAGAGGACAGTAGAGTTAACAGATATGACGATTATTTTTGTGAAAACATGTACGACGAACACAACACGTACGTGATTTGTATTGGTTTTGTTTAGTTTCGTTGGATTATATATATTTAAATAAGTGTGTATTCTGTATCTTGGTGACAGGGAAACCGCTACCGTAAATAGACTTATTTCCTACCTGCAAAATTTATTTACAACCTTTTTATTGACGGTTAAGTCTATAATGTTGATACGTGTTACCAGGAAAATCCTTTCCAGGGCAAATAGTGCGCGTTAATATCGGGGACTTGTCGTCCGGGCGGGATGTCAGGCAAATATAAACAAAGTGCGACACGAACAGCCTTCTGCTGCCGAATAATTTATTGTTTGTAAAGACACGTCTTCATATTTGTTTTTTATTTTTGCCTCCGTTTCTGTCTTATTACAGTGAACTAAGCCCTTTGTGAGACTACGCCGTTTACTCAAACTCTTTGTGCGACTCGGCGACTTTGCTCACCGATGCTTTTCCCGTTTAAACAAAACACGGATGACTAAACTCTTTTGATGTGTTGTTTTGTGTTATTGCAAAATACTGCTCGAAGTCATTTTAGCTTTGAACTTTCAAGGTTGGAGTTTATAACTCGTATTAACTCATGTCCTGGGCTCTGTTGATTAGTAATTCTGTTTATAAATAAGCTTGTAATGTCTGCTTTTGTGTGTGCAGCGGAGGCGCAAACGAGCGAGGTGGTCCACAAACCGCCGGTGATTTCGCCAGGTACGCCTACCACGGCAACCGTTCACAGCCCAACACCGAAACGTGAGTATAAGTCAGTCCCTACTCAATAAGCCCTTGTGTTTTAATCGCAAAAATCCTATTGTTTATATGTAACCTGAATCTTGGGTGCAACACAGAACCTAAACATTTACTCAAATACTTTAGAAACTGTTTTACTGAATTGTTAAAATCATGTCACGAATACGACATATATACATATATACGTAGTTATTTATCTCTGATTACCAATCAAGCTTAGAAAAAAAAATTTGGTGTCGTTTTAAAATCACAAATCGTATTATTACATTCATGTTTGTGTGCAGACAGGCAATAGAAAATACATCATTTATATGCATTAAAAATGTAAATCTCGTAGCAATTTGTTTGCATTTATTATCTCTTAGGTAACCGCTATCATAGTACACGATGACCCTTAATCTTTCAACTCTGTCCGGCGTATTATTGCATCAGCAATTAGCATATCTATCCAATATCAACATTCAAAATGTTTTCGCGATAATATAAATCCTAATAATTTCATCTACTAGGAACTAGCCGTGTTTGCATATTAGATAATATACAAATATTTAGTTTAGATTTGCTTATTTTTCTTGAGCAATTCGATGTCACATATAAAGGTATTATGGCTTGTATATTATTTCGGATTATATAAAGATCACAATCTAAACTGAAAACAGAAGTACAGCATTACCGGCTGACTACACAAAATACAAACATGGCACAAGAAACAAGATAACAGGATACATTATGCTGCTGGTCACTACGTATTAGCAAGTAAAATTGCCCGATTGTCATGCGACGACCTAACTTACTTGCCCCCGGTTTGGTTTGCGCGCATCCCTCAATTTCTGAATATTATGACAGTTCTATACAAAACACAGCAGTCAACTACAATGGGAATTACATGCCAATGTAAATAAATAAATTCGCATGTTAAACATTATCAAAACCATTAGGAATAACATATTTATTCAAGCTTCTAAATAACAACGATCTGTTCCAAATTAATAATGACATTAGTGCGTTCAAACGTAGAGGTTGAACTATTCTTAGAGCATGCGAATGCATAAACACGTATGCTGTTCATTATAGTGGCAACATATTTTAAACTCATTACAGTATGAGTTTCAGCTGAGTTCATCGGTGTGAGTTCCTCGCTCGATCGTAAATACCGTCCTAATTAGAAATTGTTAGCGCCATTTCATCAGTGTAAATGTATTTTCAAAGTGTAACAATAAAAAACCTCGGTCGGTTCATGCGTTCAGTCGACACATTCACCTTATAACCCTTTGACTGAGTGCCAAAAAAGCAGCGCCGGAGTTAGCGGCCGCGGTCGTTTTGGCACACTGGCCCGGATCTATGTGGCGATTATGTCATGCATCGTGATTCCGAACGTCCGTTTGTTATTTCGTAGTCGTCACAAACAAAATATCAAAATCGCATTTTATTGCAGTGAAGAAAGCAAATGCACCGCTAGGGCGTGGGGTGCGCATCTGGGATATTTCTGGAAGGTCGCGGCTGCATATCGTTTGTTTTGTTACTGCAGCAAATCGCCTTCCAAACGCATACAGTATAAAACCTTCACAGACAACTGCAAGATTAGTTTTCTTGTAAATGACACACAGTATCGAGACTCTGTCAGGAGAATACATCCGATCTAGATTTGAAGCGTTAATGTTAGGTCTGAAAATAAATCAGTATTTGAATGAGAGTAACGCCCTGATTTAAACCTGTTTAATATAAGAACGAATGTCTTGACCCATTTGTTGTACATCTTTTATTCTGTTCGTAGATTTGTTTAAATATAATGTGTTTTAGAAAGACGTAATTTATGAATTTGAGTTGAAAGTCTCCGCACGTAGTATTGTCAAAGTTACAGATGACATAACATTTTTTATTTTGCTAGGTATTGCGAATATTTATTTATATTTTCAGTATGTGTGAAGAATGTTTTTTTGTGTAGTATTTAGTAGGCCTGGGTAAAATAGTAGTCATATTGTGAAACACTATATGATTAAGAGTAGTCTGCTAGCTGTGACACGTCATTTAAAATGTTAGATAAGAATTTCGTAGGCTTCCGTAGTCCAACAGCGGCACCTTGGCTATAGCTTTGTCAATTTTGCTCATCGATCTGTGTTTTATAGCAGTATCATTTTGAAACTAGTTAGATTATAAAGACGATTGGCATATTTATAGATAGGTTTTCATTGCCAGACACTATTGGCATATTTATTACCATTTAAAGGTCAGTATTAATATCCAAAAAAGTATGTTAACGTCAAACTAAGTTGGCCTTCGTTGAGTAGCTATTTTAAAAGCATTACAGATTTAATTGTAATGGCTCCTTATTAGATTAAAACAAGAATATCTATAGTCCACTTTACTCTAATGTAATGTCAGCCCTTGAGAACTTTTTTTGAGAAATTTTACAAGTTTGAACTATTATATTTGCTTCGAAAACAATCTTCATGAAATAGACAAATTCGTTAATATGCTATTGAACTCTACACCGAACGTGGCCCAAATTGAGCGTGGATGATTATTATTATTGTTAATTTTATAAAACACCATCATAAAGTCAACGAACTTTAACAGTAGTTAGTTTGTTTTGCAAAGAAAATATTAACGTGGAATATAAATAGATACTAAACACATTACGTGCAAAAATACATCTTTATTTCTGTGCGATTCTATTTTCTCGAGCGATTTTTCTAAACAGAACTCATTTTGCTTTCACCTTCCCTTTGCTTGTATTTCCATTCTGCATTTGATACTTTCTAGAATCGTTGTGAAGCAGATAAAATACAATATAAAATACAAGGTAACTATGTACTATTAAAAACTATTATAGTGAATTACCTCACCCCGAGTGGCAGGCGATTCGACAACGAAAGATACGGCTCATTGGCACAGTTTGGCGCTATTTCGGGAAAATTACTTAGGTAATATCTCTAGATACATTTTACACAACAATCAGATGGAATTATACCACATGTCTGATGCATATTCTTTAAGCTCGTATGATCTGTTTTAATATTAAAACTGCGATGAGCTTATGAAACAGTAATAGATACTAAAGCAATTCATTATCTTTTTCTACAGACTGTGATTCTATTTGAGAGTTCTTTTATTTTATCTCCCGCTTTGCTAGGGAACGGAATTAATTTTATTTTTCGAACGAATGCTGATTACATTAGCTGTAGTTTCAAAGACAGTTTAACTTTACATAGGACTATCATAGTGACGTAACTTGGTGTTTTTATATGTCAGTTATACTGAAACTGGCTATACAAGGGTGTGAGTAGAATTATGTTTCAACACAAGCAAGCTATTTCACAGTTCAATTGCACCTGTTCTTAACAAGACTAGCAAAACTTAAGTTAATGTTATTGCACACTTTTTGTAATCTTTTATATTAGAGAGAGGTTAATAGAGGGAGAGAGAGATTAATAGACAGTTGAAAACTACCTCTGACTATAATGAGAGATCAGCCATTTTATTATTTGTATTATTGTTACCTTATACCTTTGATTTTGTTTATTGGCGCAAACGTTATCATAATTGCGTTAATGCCGATTATAGACTCGGTTTCGGGCTCGGGCAAAACGGGTTTGGGTTTATTTGTTGACTAAGAGTCAGAAAAAAGAAAGAATTGCAGTAAAATTACTACCAAGCAGCTTTTCACACTTTGTTACATCTGAAACATTACCTGGTCTTTTGGTTGGCCCTAACATAGTTTTTAAACTACTGATGACCGGCTCTGTACAGTACTTAATATACAGAGCCGATGCCATACCATGTCATAAGAAATACAATATGAACTACATACAGAAATAGAATTATATATACAGTGTCACGCCTGTTCCAGCATGGATAGACAGGGAGTACTGATGTTCAATTGCTTATTACGATTATTAATTCTAGCATTAATTTCATAAAATCTCGTCTGTCTATTCCCCAAAAAATAGGCATAAGAGTACCTACATATCGTATGCTATGTTTAGATCCCACGTAATGAGGACGAGCCAATTGCCGTCTATCGGGCACAGTTCCAGACTCCGTGTTGTTTGTTACTCAGAATTATTGGACGGAAAAATCCAATAACACTTTGCCTGTACCTGGATTCAAAGATCCACGTTTATCCGTAAGCATTAGCACTAGGAGCTTTGAAAACAGGTCATTTTACCTACGGACAGTAAATTTTTGACACATATTCTATGAAAAATATGTCAAAATTTAACTCGTTTCTTGATATTGGAATCGTGCCTTAGACCACTAACTCCATCAGTTAGTATGTGTTTAAACCCGCTATTTATGTAAACCAATTTTATTATTAAAATTAACATCGTATCAACAACATCATTGCATCTCTACCTGATGAATGTGAGATAGAAGAAAACGACATAAGGCAAATATTTTAGGCATGTAATTATTATTAAAACATTCAATCAATCAGCCCGTTATAGTCCACTGCTAAACATAGGCCTCTCCTATCTTCAAACATTAATTATTTTAAATATGTGGTTTATAGTTTTAAATAAGCAAAATGTTTTGTTGACATGTCATCGAGTGCAATCCGAAATTTACGACTTTAGACGTCCGTGCTAACTCGTGCCATAAAGCTATTGCACCCAGCCGTGGGTTTTACGTTGGCAATCATAAGGAACATGCACGGTGCATAATACCGTCCTCTGATAATATACTGTTCGTGTAAATAGTGCACTGTGGCATGTGGTAGGTTTTCGCGATAACTTGGCTCTACGCACTCTGGGCTTATGAGCTTAGTTGTAACTACTTTATGTGTTATATTATTAGGTGGTTCTGTAATTATTTGTACAGTGTAATCTGGATAGCTACGATTTTGAAAGTGCTAGGACGTTTTGCCATAAAAGACAATGCCGTATAGAAGTAGATATCGACAAAAATGCAGAAATCAAATCTCAGTAGGTATACGATTAAAATTATAATAGGGTCTTTATAATACGGTTTTTATTATTCCCAGAAACAGAGATATTTTAATACAAAACTATCAGGACCTCATTGTCAATAGAGGTTTATCACATATTCAGGGCTTACTCAACCAGGTTTCACCGTATATATTTACAAACATGCAACAATATAATTATGTTTATTATAGATACCATTTACGTTCTTATGTAAATATACCTATGTATTCTAAATGTATAGGTATAATATTTATTTAATAAACGTGTTGTGGGTTATTTCGTTACTTATTTTTACTATAAAATATTACTATTAGTTAACATAATTATAGTATACGTTTAATTAGTATGCTATATTAACGCAATTTCAATAAATCCATTCAATTTAAATTTTAGCTACTTTTCCAAATGTAGTGCAGTTTTTTTCCAACGTCCGTAGAAATTAGGATCCAACTTATTGACATTACATTAAACTCTACTGCCGGAACTAATTGCTTTCAACGCTTTTCTTTTGCCTTTAAACTGCAAGCCTTGCTCGAAAATATTTTTGAGATTGTCAATGGACAATCTCAAAAATTGATTGCTGGGATATTTTGACTTAAATAGCATTAGACGTTGTTTTCAAATCATATTCATTTATAAATAGATGTCTATTTCTGGAGGTATCATAACAACGCCATCTGTTAAGGTTCACTGAACAGCTGTATCTCGACTTTTAATATAGCAAAAAATAAAATATATAAGGAAGTTAGTGCATATTAAGTAAGTAGTTAATTATAGCTCAATATAAAGGGGCAAATATATTTACTGGGGGTTATAGCTTCTTAGAATTTGAGAGAAGGTCTGAGCTTAGCGGTGGAAGAGTTTAATATACATAATATGTATTGTATACTTTTAGGATATAATAATGAGTACCTATTGAAAGTGTTACGGCGATACGGGGTCTACCTGATGAAAATAAATACTCCTTATTACTTACTGAACTAATATCTAAAAAAGGGTAATTTTCTTGATGCATAGACAATTTAACGATTAATTAATTGAAAGCTCGGTTGGCTTTATTCGTTCATTCATTAATACCGCATGTCATAAGGCAAATTGACACGAGTCAATGGTCAACGTGCTTCATTTAATTATTGCGACCTATTAATTATATTAGCTATAAAAATATACTATTATTTTATGTTAGTTACTTACTTTCAATAATATTCTTAGTAGATATTGTGTTTGGCTTTCATTAATAATTTATTGAATATAGTTACAAAACTATGTGCGGCTGTCAAAGAAAACGTCAATAATCATTTATTCATTTAGGTTATACTTATGTACTTCAAAAATGTATCTGTCTACATAGTCTATATTATTATATACATGTATAGTTTTGTACATAATAATCATTATAAACAAGACATTTTGTGTCCAATTTCTAAATTGTAAAATGTTTTCCTTTAGATTAAATATAGTTTAATGTGAATTTAATACAATAAGTAGCCTGTAATGTGTTTTGTAAAGACTTTTATTTATTTATTGAATAAAGAAATATTATTATTCTTATAATATAATATAAACTATCCCACTGTTGGAGACGGGCCTTATCTCAGATTAAGAAGAGTTAGGCGATAATTCATCATCATGCTAGCCAAGTACGGGTTGGCAGACTTCACGTTTTCAGAAACGTTAAGAAAATCTCTCAAACTCCGTTAAAGCGAGCGATAATTAACTATTTAATACAATACATGTAAACGTATCATACATAGGGTTACATTTAATGCACAATTATATTAGCCTATGACGTAGGTACATACGCAACATGTGATCCTTATAATATTCTTTGGCATAATGTCTGTAAAAAATGTATGGAAATACCCCGGTCATTTTCTACTTTAATTAGGCATATACGTAAGATTTTATCCACAGTTTGATTGAGAGGAATAAAAACAGAACATCCCGTCAAACATTCACGTTCTGCGTTTTATACATAGTCACATACATAGCTTATACATAGACGTATATGGGCCTAGTGACGTAGGTACTTGAAGAACAGGCGTATGTAACTACATACAAATTGGATGTAAGTGCGTTGCGCTAGTGGAAGTGGTCAATCAGACCACATGACCTGCAAGTCTAGATTCTGGTGGGGCTAGTTAGTCCACTTTTAGCACACCTACCCTGTTACCTAACGTAATATCCCGCTTTGGATCGTTATGCTATTACGTGCGCGGGTTTTTATGTGACTAGCTTTCCGGCCGAGATTTTGATTACGCAAACTCGTATGTGATTCAGTAGCTTTTTGGTTCATTTTCAATTTGTTCCCGCGGGTCTATCCTATTAGAACCAAATACTTTTATGAGATAAAATGTTAGTCTATCCTACTCTTCGCTTCACAAACTCTCTATGCAGACTCTCATATCGATCCATTGTTTCATTGTCGACATATAAAAGTATTACCAAAAAGAACGTATGCTTTATATGAAGTTCACTCACAGTCTCACAGTTTCCACAATCAGTTTGTCAATGCACTCACAGTTTTCCACATAAAAATAACAAAACTAATAATGTTAACTTTGACATTCGCCTTTGCCAATACACTGAATGTCTCTACAGCGACTGCAGCCGACATATTGTATTAACTACAAGTAATGAATCCAGCGGCGTTTGACGAAACGAGCCGCTTTGTTCGATAATGTTCTAGTAATTTAATAAATGAATATCATTCGCCATTTCTTTATTTATCTGTTAATTAAATACGTTCCTTACGATCATTGCTTATGACTAGACTTTTCTATTCTAGTTCGTAAATGCGTTTGAGTTTTTTAGAAAACTTTTCGCAGTACGGATGTAGATGCCTAGATATCGTGAGAAATTATACAGATAATGAAACGTAGTATGTATGTCAAATCTTTATTGCGTGCGGGTATCGAACAAACGTCACGCGATACCATGTAAGCGTCGTAATACTTTTTAATTTGTATTGCCTAAGATTTAGATCTTTTAATCTCAGCGATTATACAACGAATTGGTCAGTTTTGTCTGCGTAGAAAAAGCGCACTCATGTTTACGCTTTGAGTTAAATTCGTCTCAAAAGGTATTTTAATGTGTCAGCATTAGGGTTTTCGTAAATATCGATATCCAACTGTAAACATTGGTTTAAAATAGGACAAATTTAAACTAACTGCTCTATAATAAAAAATAAAAAAATCGGTTATGCTCCATCGGTCTTGTCATTTAGTTTTTAACCTAGGTACTGTTCCGTAAATATTCGTCGCAAGCCATTGAATGTAGTCAATGCCATCGTTAAACAAAGACTCGGACGAGCTGTTATAATCAAAGATCGACTAAAACTATACTTTAAATTATAAATACATAACTCTGTTTCTTTGTTACGAATGAACCGCAACGGCAATTTAGATTAAATTTGCTGTGAAGATAGCTTGGTATTTGGGAAAGATAAAGGTATTTTTATGAGTAACGCGTACAAAACCACGGGTGCCAGATATAAAATAATTATTACAGATGAATATAGTATGATTGGCAATAACAGTTGATTAAATAAACTCGTCATTAAAACACAGCACAATGTTATAAAAAGGACGAAATACTCGTTTTAAAAGGTCGCTAGTTGAACGTTGGCTAATGTAAGTGTCATTTTTAAATGTTATATGACATGTAACTAATTTTAGATGCTTCAAAGATCTTAATAAATATACTAAATCAAAATAAAACCTTCTTGGGTATATTTTTTATCTCAAGGTAAATGAGTTGATAACATTGGCATTATCGACTTTCGTATTCATTGATGTTTATCACATTTAAATAGTACAAATGGGTATACAGAAACAAATTGCGAAGGTTGTTAGATTTTAAATTTGTGATAAGTGTAGCTATTATACTGTAAAATACAGCGATTTATGTATACACAACGTACAATGTTTAGATCTTCTACATTTACTCGTACGTGTAAGTATACTAACTAGATATTATATATTTTTATTGTATATTAAATTCTAAATATTAAATAATTTATATAATAAGCGTTTACATTGATTAATATTATACTCTCGTGTAGGAGCGCGTGTTATTTACATACACGATACACTAAACCTACCTACCTGACATATTGTTTGTGAATAAAACTGAGATAACATATTTTGTTTGCGTCCCACACATATCCTAATAAGCAAAACCCATTGTGTTTTTAAGTTCATCCCCGTTATTCTTCCCTAAAATGGATTAGAAGCGTGTGTGCAATATTAATTAGCAATATACGATTTAAACTGCGCCTGATGATAATACAGTCGGACAGTATAGCGGGCGGCGGCGTGCGGGCTCCCTTGTAGCCGAGTGTCGGCGTCGCGCGCGCACCACTCGCGTACACGTCTCCGCGTAAAAATAAAGTCCACAGCCCGCGCTCGCGCACTTCAACCCATTTATAATTATCAGTAAATCGCCGCGCGAGTGCATGACTGCCGCGGCCGGCGACCGCTCGCTTAAAAGAAAATTACATTCGCTAATCTCGAAGTCAAACCTCACGTTCTGTACGTTCACCGGGCCCTTATTCGATTTAGACACGAACGACTAACGAAAACCCTAAAATACGCGTCGGCTAACCTCGTCAAAATCGTCACTCCTACGCGTAAGATACCGGTGTCGCGAGACGCGTGTTGCCGTTTGTGAATGGACGGTGTGTGTTGTGTGATAATGATTATGTTGAGTCAGTGATAACAGTGTAGCGATTTTTAAACATGCCTGAACGGCCAAAGCGACGCAAAAACAATAAAAACAAACGTAAGAATAAAAATAATAGACCGGACAATAATAATAAGAGTAGCAGTGATGCAAAAATTTTAGATGAAAGTGACTCTTGTAGAAATCCGAATGATGATGAAGACGATTCGGTAAAACCTGATGAAATAAGACCTATTACTAATGAAACAAAGCTCGAGGAAAGTGAGATTGTGCAACTATCAAAAGATAGTGCGAACACATCAGTTGGCTCTTCTAGTAATGTAGATACTTTAATTGGGGACTTAAATAATAATAGTAATCCACTAATTAACGACGTGGTTCAAAATTTGACAGTTCAAAATGTTCCAGATATTGACACGATTGATTCTGTAAATTATGTTGTAGAACCTCCTGATCAAGCTCTCAATAATGGTAAAACTAAATTAAAAAATGTAAAGAGTAAAAGTCTTGATAATGATGATGCCACAAATATAGTCGAAATAACAGAAGATGCAGTTCAAGTTGAAAACGAAAATGCTTTGGCTTTAGTAGATAGTCAAAATGTGTTGATAACTCACGTGGACTCTGACGTAGAGTGGGAGAAAACCGACGATCTGGATAATATTACGGCACCACAGTCACAAGCACTTGTAACAGGAACATTATCAATTACCACGGCGCCACTAACTGTAGCTCAATGTGATCAAAATAACTCTTTAACTCCTGAAGAAGAAAAATCACTTAGAAGTTATTTAAAAACTCTTAACTTAGTTACTCAGCCGGAAAATGCTAATGCAATCGAAATTAAAACTGAAATAGAAGAAATAATCAACCAAGAAATTAAACAAAGGCTACGGAAGAAAGCTTTAGCTGATGACTTGTTTTTGCATCGACTGGGTCCTCCAAGAATCTTAGACGTTATTGACGAAGAAGGAAGCAGTGAATCATCTATGACGTCACGCCGTCAATCGTATTTAAGTGATAAGAAAAGTGACGTAGAAGATTTAGAAGATGATGTGTTTGAGGATAAAAACAAAACGATTAAACATAAAATGATGTCTTCTAATACAACCACTATACATAAAAAGACTCTTGGGCAATTAGTACCTCAAGAATGCGTACTTGTAGGGGCTAAACTCAAAGAACCAGAAGTAACTGAAGCTAGAGGTGAATGGACTATGAAGACGGTAGAAAAAATGACAGGAGCTGAGGTAGTGTACTTAACAGATACATCAAGCAGCAGCAGTTCTCTTCATGAAATTGGTGACGATGATGATGGTGTCGATACCGATGTGTCAGTTCGTATGATTACACCAACAATAGAAGTAACAGATACAGAAAACTTCTTAAAAAAGACATTTATTTCTACCACTCAAGATAATAAAGATGATAAACCAATTGAATATTCTCAAGATAATAAAAACGTAAATGAATCAAATGACAAAGATCAGCAGCTAATAAATAAAAATAGAGTTGAACGCATAGTGCCTATAGAATGTGCAGAAGTTCCGAAAAAAATTAATAAATCAAAAAATGTAACTGAAAGCATCGTGGAAAAGATAAATGAGAAGGTAATAAGTGAAAAATATCAACATGCGGTGCTTACTAAAAATAGCGAGACAACTGTAAAAAATGTGTGCAAGTTAGATTCCAAAGAAAATAGTCAACTGGCGAGCGTTTGTAGTCCTACGGAAAGAATAATAAACATAGAAATAGAAAAAGACCTGGCTGAAAATAAAAGCAATTTAGAAAGTGATAATGCTCAAATTTCTCACGAAATAGTAGTTTTGTCAACTGATAATATAAAAACAAATTTGTATGTTAAAGATATCGAACCAGAAAGTAATCAGCAAAATAATGACGTCGCCAAACCAGAGAAGTTATTACCCGATACTACTACTAGAAATATTTCCGAAAAAGAAAGACAACACCGAACTTATGATTTAGAAGCTAAAGTAATAAAATGTGAATTTAACGATGCTATAAATAACTTGATAAAAGAAGTTTCATCTGATTCGGAAGGAGTTAATGAAAATCCAAAAGATAATTTTACAAGACAGGACTCTTCCAGTAGTGTCGATTCCTCTCAATGCACGGCAAAATATAATCCTAATTATGAATCCTTAAATGACATATCTAACATTGTGCATGATGAAACTAGTACGCATAATAAGACAAGTGCTGAACAAACGTCTTCAACAACAAGCCATGTCAAAGATGTGTTTCAATGTGTTACAGGAGCTACTACACAAAATAAAGGCAATGAGATCTCGGAACAGCCTTTAAAACTGAGAGATTTATGTGTGCGAAATATAGCATTGTTACCCTATGGTGATAAAGTACTGGAAGAATTAGCATCAGTGTCGAAACGTCTACAAAGTTTCACTGCTTCGGGTACCAATTCTCACACTACCAGTAAAACCCAAGACGAAGATAAGAGCATGCCGCATTACCGCCTACCTGATGTATCAAATATTGAAACGATATCAATACCAGTACAAGTAAAGGATCCAGTACCACCCCCCGTCAAACCCAGACGGTCTTCCTTAAAGAAATCACACGATGAGGAGCATTGGACGGGAATACCGACAAAAACAGAACCAGTATATGTTTGTCTGTCGCCATCACAAAAAATGTTAATGGATAAAACAAATACTGTTATCACAAAAGAAGACGCTACGCATCTTGTTGATATGCACCGAAAATATGTTGATAGAAGAGGATATAACGAGTACTACAAGAATGATAAACACAAAGAAGAAACTGAATTAAACAGCCCTCCAATAGTTCCCTTTAAATCACAAACTGGAAGTCGCCTGCTTGCATTGATTCGTGATCCAACTCTTACGCGTAATATAAATTCTTTAAATGATCGCTTAAATAATAGCTTAGATGAGCTACAAACAAGAACGGCAGTACATACAACACATCAGAAAAATTACCAAAATAGGTTGAATTCGAACCACAACCTTACGTTTAAGCCTATTCCTCCACCACGTCCTAAAAAATATTCCTCTTCGTTTTATGAAAGTGATGAAAGTTCTGATTTTACTGATAACTCCATGCGATCAATGAAAAGTGAAAGAAAGTTCTTTCACTATTCCACCGGTAATCTAAATAAACAAATAGAAAATGATGTTTCTTCAATACAAAATATGCATCGTTTTTTTACCGTTGCAAGGGATCAATTAAATGATGACAAAACTCCTAGGCGACCTTCACTGCCTAAAGATTTGTGTGAACAGCAAATGGAATATATTCGTAAGAAAGAAAAAGAAGTAGAGGCAGAAATTCAACGTCTTGAAGTATTGAAAAATAATATTACGCCTATTCAAAGAAAAGGGCCTCGAGCACCTCTCATAACAGAAAAGGAGGTTATTGATGAAAAAGTTAAAGATTCTAATAATTATTCCATATCCCATAAAAAAGATACAGTAGTAAGTTCGCAAGGGCAGAACGTTAAGAAAGGGAAAATGTCTTCCTTATTTAATAGCAGCCAGGAAGAATTACGTCGTGAAAAAATGTATTCTGAATATGTAACTCAAATGGCGGAACGAGAAGAAAGAAAACAACACAAAGTAATAAAAATTACAAATTCTCCTGACGTAGTAAACAGTAAAATTTCTAAAAGTATGTCAGCAATCGATGCATTCGATTCAAAGGTCAACAACCGCATTGAAAAAGAGTTCATATCAAAAGCCAGGGAAAGGTGGGATAAATTAGGTATTAAAGATCCGGAAACTGAAGATGAACGAGATTGTGGCAAAAACATTTATAAGGAACCTAAAGTGATTGAACACAAAATTAAAGTGATCGACGGCGGTCAAGAAAAAGATGTGAAAAAATTACCAAGTCATCTGCAGGAGTTTGTACGGTTTACAGCAAAAGACACGGAGCAAAGCGCGGGCAGTTCTGGTGAGTCCGAATCTGGACCAGCAACCCCGCATCTTGTGATTATGTGTGCAGTGATAATTATTGTGATAGCAGTTGGCAAATTTTTTTTGCGAATGTTGCGTTTTAAATGAAACTAACATAATAATTGACAATGTGACTGACGCTCAAAATAATTTGAATGCTTTAGTGTGTAGTTTTGTTGTGTGTAGCGTTGCATGAAAACTTGTACCAAAATTATTTATTATTGTTTATTTTAGTTTTATGACCATAACTAGTCATACAGTACATTCCAGGAATATTTTGACAACGTAATTATATTATTCAGGTGAGTTATTTGCATATTTTAATTTAGATATAAAATCTGAATGCCTGTAGGATTTTTAGCCAATCTGAGCCATAACTGGTGAACACACGTTATGTTTCATTTTATAATTGGATATGTTTAGAGTGAGTCAGAATATTATACCAATGCATGACTACGACGTGATAATAATATATTTTTGCACCTATTCACTTAATACATGCATATATTTTATTACGTAAGTCTATATTAACATACTGTATGAAATAAAAAGTATTTTACTATTCGTTCGTTATTGAAAAGTTAAAATAACTCAGCAATTTTTTGAGTTAAATAATAATAACATGAAATTATAATATCCATCCATCATGTTTGCAATTACCGTAACTGGGACTAGTTTAATGACTGCATGAATGAATTTTCATTCTGGATCTGTTTCAAATTGTGTCAGTATTTTAGGTTTACGATTATAATATCGCATTAGTATATGGCGCCTGCTAGTAGCTAGACTAGTACCCTGACGCAGATGGAGATAGCGATTACATTAACGCCTGTAGATTTGAATACGTATTATATTACATAATATATGTATGTTCATGACATTGAAGTTAGTAGGTATTGTAGTCGCAACAGCATTGTAGCTACAGCGGTATTTCATGAATAATGCCATTTCACGGTTCCATAACAACAGCAGCAGGTGACAGACAGCTGTTTGCAACTCTGCGGTCACCAGATAACTGTCTTATCACGACCAATGAACACAATCACAAACATGATAATTAGATTGAGACTGAATATATCGGCGCTTGTAATTAATTGATAGCAATATTTATTCCTAACAAACACATGACGCTTTATCGTTTCTTTCATGTATTTGGATTCTACTAGAAGTTTTTTTAATATTGCTACCTATCTCAGATTCTCAAAAGAAATGTTGAAATGGGCATATATAATATACAAACTTAATACGATGTCTCAGTGGATTCAGCAAAAAAGCGAATTACGAAATCATTTTGTATATAGGACGTTGCTGTAACATATCTATGTCATGTATAAATTTGCCTACATCACACAGGAATAATATACTTGCCGAGTGAGGCAAGTGCGTCGTCCGTGAAAATATTTGGATCGTCTAAATCTGTGCTAAATGGCCTTTGGTGACTCAAAGCCGCAAACGCATACCTTGTTATTTTGCACAACCGCGTGTCTTTAAATATGTATGTAGTACTGTAATAGCCCGTGAAAAGTTTGGAAACGAGGATACATAAACAAGAAACATAAATTATATTAAACTTTGTTACGACAGTATTCATAATATATTTTAAGGATGACTTTCTATAAATTTTATGATAGGTTTATGATTACCAACTTATATAATTTTCGTATGTATTGATTTTGTTTTAATGCGAACGTTGTAAGTAGCTATGTTGAAGACATTGAACTTAGTGACTTAATTGAACCGCTCGGCAATCGCGTCACGTATAAATCTTTGTTTGTCGTAAACATAAGTAGGATTTAGACAAATATATATATACATATGTTTTTAAGTCATCATAATAACTGTTACGTGTTGTAATTATATTACTCTAAGAGTTGATTATTCTATCACCAGATAAGCCTTAGCATAGGAATCAATTTGGCGTTTTGATATCGGTTATGAATATGAGATCTTTTAAAGTTACTTGTCAGATAAAATATAAATTAAATATCAGCTTTATTTTACAGTGAAAAAGTGGTCGTGTTGAGAAATTTCTAGCGTAAGCATATACTTATATATACATGATAAATATATCTCATTAGTTTACGAGGAACTGGGCAAGGTTTTAATTTGTTTAAATATAACATTTGTCGAGTTCTACATGGATAATAATTTAGCAGAGAATTTCTAATTGTTCGACTATCACTATAATAATGATAATAGGGAATATGAATAGTTACTTCAGAAATACTTTGTAAAAATAATTCATTGTCCACATCGTTTTTGAATTTTGCTCGCTCAAGCAAAGTTTTCACTCCTCTAGCTTTCACAGTTCAAACTTTAATGTCCCCAAAAGGTTTTACCATAAAAAAAGAACATAAAATTAAGTTAAACATTTCGTTTTGACCGGATTCTCATGAGCATTGACGAACCCCGTCAACTTTGGAGCGCTGTAACAGCGTTTTAAATAAATGAAATTAAAAAAAATTATAGAGAAAAATTTTCCTCAAAAGACCATCTACAAGATTGGCCTGAGGTAATTTTTTGTAAAATTTATAAAAAAGTTTTAGAGCAAAAAATAATGTTTTTATAGAAATTTTCTCAATTTTTTTGCTTATAACTTCTTTAATTTTAAATTTCGGGCAAAAAGTTATATTAACATATTTGTAGGCAAAGTGATTTGCTACAAATTATGTCTTTACGAATTTTTTGTAGGACGCATAGTTTCCGAGATATCGCGAAAAAGGTGTTTACACCGCTTTTTCCAAGATGGCGGCCGGGGGACAAGGGCGGCAACCCCACAAACTTGGGGTTAAGCTTCTATTGACATGTCCCAAAAATAAAATTGCGTCCTCAAATAAATGCAATATTAGGTCCTTAAATTGTAACATTTCAATGGACTAATATTAGTCTTCGGAAAATTTCGGATGTTTCATCTCCACCTCAGGGCTTATCGCTTATAGTCAATTAATGTCAGCTATTTTATTAGAAGGGTTATTATTTGCAGTAACTGCAACATTTGTAAGTCGATGTCGTTCTATAATTATTGCTTTTTATTTGTCATGAGTAAATAAATATGATTTAGTTAATGATGAATTAGTAAAATTCATTTTGTTAATGTAAAAGACACAGTGAACTATCCTTATGATACTTTTTAATATAGTACCATAGACTTTATAACCTTATAACGAAATTACTTATTCAATTATTATTATTGAAATGATTATATTAGTTTTTTACCTAAGAATCTATAACCTTGCTGGAAAACCAATTTCCAACTGCTTTTGTAGATTGCCAAACCTTTCACCATTTCAGTGTGCTGATTTTGGTAGTTTATTTAATAAACTATTCTTCTTAATGGTCTACCTTATCGTCAATAAAAAAGAAAGGTTCAGTGAAATTGGAGAATTCCTATTACCATATTATACCTAATATTACCTACTATATTTTGGCATTGAGTGACATTCAAACACGAAAATAATTATATATAAATAAATAACGAGCCATCGATGTCACTGAAGGGTCGGTAATAACCTCTATCTAAATTATCAATCACCGTCAATTAAATTGTCCAATCTCGAGCACTGTGGTGACGCGGGGGCAATAACGACGGCATTTCAATTAACGTCGCAGACAACTATATAATGCGATTGAGTAAATAATTAACTTAGCCTGTCCACATAATCGGTTCGAATTATAATAATCCGCGTAGGGATCAAATGCCTAACATTCCATAAGTTATGTGATATTTGACTCTATTAAATTCTCGATAATCGATTTGTTTTGACGTTGTGCCTATAATGAGGCAAGGAACTCTTGTGGGAAATACCTTTTAAGCTGTCGCGCCAAAATAATCTTTTGTCGCATACGGTCGTATATTGTTTTACGTTGCAGCTCAAATAAAACTTCAGTCGCTATGAATTCGACACGATACTTCAGTAAATGTATTGGAAATACGTGTACCGACAGAAATACTTGGCGGTGTTTTTCGTCGTAGCGGAGTTGCACTAAAGATTTACCCCAGAACGAATCGCACATAATATTGCATCGGTGTACGTCAAGCACGTCATATTTTATTTATCTTACTCAAAGATATTGTTGATCTTACTGGCCAGCTGCTGACGTATTTAACTATCTTTCATTTCTTTAAAAACATATGTTGTCTGTCGTCCCACACTGCAGTTATATAAATTCTCTCGATAAACACATTTTCCAAAAGTGTATTTTCGCTCATGACTTAAAAGTACCTATTTAAAACGGATCTCAAAATGTTATTCTGATGATGTTTACACCGGCGCAATTATGAGAATTAACTGATGGAATTAGGTCAGCCACTGCAACTCATGCTTTTGAAAGTATTGAATACACGTTTCATTATTCATTACCGTTTAATAATATGGCGTTAACACGATACCAAGGTGCCTCATTTCGGCACAAACAGTTTTGTTTAAAGTATGAAGGAAACTACCAATATATAACACAAGTAGATGCCTTTTCGGTAAGTTCCCTAAATATATCTGAAACAAATAAACAAGCAAACTCTCTGCCTTTCAATTTTAGTAGCAATGACGTAGGCATC
Source organism: Catocala sponsa (assembly GCA_963564715.1). NCBI lineage: Eukaryota > Metazoa > Arthropoda > Insecta > Lepidoptera > Erebidae > Catocala > Catocala sponsa. The sequence goes on along the minus strand of OY751334.1, from coordinate 14,040,224 downwards.
AGTAGCAACTGCTTACGTAATCATTCAAAACTATTAGATAAGTGAGCTTGTTCTGCTTCAAACAATAACAATTTTATTAATATACAATACAATACTTACGAACAAAATACCGTCTTGTGATCAGGATATTACATATTCAGTGAGTTTCGTAGGCGGCTACTTGATAAATTATACAATATAGATGACAAAAGAATTTTCTATGATAACATTTCCTTTTTCGTATCATTTTAAAGCAACAAAGGTGATTCTGTCTATAACCTATATTTGAATACATATGTGTGTACGGAAGCTTTGATTTTTTTTTAAGCAATATATTTACGAGAAAAGTAAAAAGATTTAAGAGGTTGGACTGTTTTTGTTTAAGAAAGCTTAGAGCGAAGATATTTTCATTATTTTAGATAACGGTACCATTTATTATGTAACATTGTTAGAGAAACAGTCGATACCCTCATGTTCGACATAGTCGTTTAATAAAAAATATATATTTTAGCAAAATATGATACATTCGAGCTAAAAGATCTGCGGTTGCGCTGATGGCGCTGTGTCTATCTACTATAGACACAGCGCCATCAGCGCAACCTACTGTAGTAGTGTACTTCAGAAAATCAATCTATCAAACCACAGTGACCCACAGAAAAATGTTAGACTAAGTTGGTATTTTTTTTTGTTTTTAACCTAAGTCTTCAGTGATAATAACTTTGTATTTTTATAAATAAATAAAGAAATAGACAAATAAAATAAAAAAGCAAATTAACATTTAAGTAAATTCTTATACAGCTTAACAGCATTTTGACCATGTAGTGTATCTACTAAATAGAATAAAATAAATTAATAAGTTTATTAGATCTATATATTCTGTAAATGTATTTAACTTTAACTTAACCGCTGCAAATCAATTAAATATATTAATGTTTAAATTTTATATAATTAAGCTTATCACGTAAATTGTTATGTAAATACATTCTTTGAGAAATTTGAACCAATTATTTTTTTTATGAATGACATAAGAAATTAATAAGTTGGTATTACTAAACATTAAAATATAAAATTTTATTAAATATTAGAGTTATATGTGAAAGCCTGGTAATCAAACTAATAAAATACATATTATATAGTTTAATTGTATATCTTTTTAGTAGTTTGCAAATTATGTAAAAAATAATTAATTCCTTCAGACTCAATTAACGGCACATAGCCTTGATAATTATTTAATTGTTAACATAATACCAACTATAATGGTACTTAATAAAGTAGACATAATTAAGAGCTAAAGGTTTTTGCGAATAGCCGTGGAATACAGCAAATGCATTCAATGACAGGATAATTACAGGAAAATACTAAAGTCAAGTAAATACTTAATTTATTTTCTTTTTAATTAATGAATTACTACCAATGTAATTATAATTAATTAAATTAAAATACAAATATTAATTAAAATGAAATAATAAAGAACCTTGATTGGCCAATTATTAATACTGACTTGCCTGAATTTTTTAAGTTAGTTAGAGCCATTCACAAACTTCAATCCATCTCGTTTTGAATTAAAAAATATTTTAATCAGTGATTCAGAGTTTGAGCCAGTCTCGACTCAATAAGTTTGTCCTAAACTTATCCGTATAAAAGGGCACGAACTTGCGATGCATTTTCCACGTGGTTAATCACACGAGTCATCCAGGAGATAATTTGACGTGTCAGGCTCCCAACAAAGAGAGAATGTCAAAGAGCCCGCAGGCGCGCCGGAAGTGATTTGACTGCGGAAGTGACGTCACGGGGGGGGGTCGCGGCTTGTACACTCACACAAATATTTTATAACGCGTTTTGTGTGAGTTATTTTATTGACATTGACTTTTGATTTCTGCTAGCTGTTTGTAGTTTTACGAGTTTTGGTTTTGTTATTCATCGAAATTAGGTTGATCTAGATCGTCCATCAAGTCACAAATATATAAATATCTTTTCATTATAGTTGTTACTAAGAAGGAAAGACACGCGAACCGCTTCACATTATCACTAAGCCAAAAATACATTCTAAAAATAACGTAAAATAAATGCTTTACTCATTAAACAGCTTGTAAAATAAAAAAACGCGGGCTAATAATATTTTGCTTAACCTTTTTCATTTTTTAAAACCATTGCCAAGGCTTTAGTATTTTTTTAATGTTGTAGAGATACATAATTACTTTTTACGTCACCGTTGACGGAAGCTTCCGTCTGTACAAATTTAAACAAATTTCCATTTTTCTTTGACTACTGCCATCTATACGTTCATATTGGGACTACAACAAAAAGTTCTATAAATCCCCGCGAGATGTCTATAGGTGCACGGCCTGTTATTGGCAAAAGTTTTGTTTTCGGCTCCACTGACTAAAAGCGCTAACAATAACGAAATTCGGTCATGTTTTCTTTTCTTTGTCGTGACAGTGATTGGGCAGTCGGCCTATATTCGTAAGAAGCTTATAATGTTACAGAATTTTATTGCTATCAGCTGGTTCTAAAATGTACCTATTTGATTGTATTTTTGGAATAATACCCTATTTATTGATATCATTTCGCTACAAATCAATACGAGGGTAATATTTCGAGATCATTAGTTCACCATTACCTACTGTAATAGGCCGCCAAGACGTAGTTAGTCTGCAAGTGATTTATCATAATTATTATTGCTTCCAGCATGTTGACGTTACGGTTATTAATGTTTTTCCTGTGAGATGCTTTATGATATACTACAAAATATTTAAAACAGCGATATAATATTAACTAATAAACTCTTTATATGACTTAAAAAGAGATAAATAAGTATAAATGATGTACGTACATACATAGTATCATGCTTACCTATATCCCCAAAGAGGTAGACAGATATGTATTAAATTCACATTTTTAATCACATTCACGTTTCCCGCGGGCAGTTCCAGACTCCGTGCTGTTACTAAGAATTTCTTGGTAGGAAGATCCAATAGCACTTTGCACAAGCAGTGGCATATCCTCCGTTGACATAATATTATCTTACGTTTACGTGAATGTTATACATTGAAATTAAGCCACTTTATACGGATTTTATCGCGTTGTTTATTTATTAACCTCTGAATCTTCTTCGAAGAGGTTAATGAAAACACTATGTGGGTCTGTGTGTCTGTCTGCTAGTGACAGCTTGTTAGTGACAGGCATAACTCCGGAACCACTGGACCGATTGACTTGTAACTTGGTGTGCAGACACCTTGGGGTCATACCTCGGTCGAGTTCGAGTATGCGCCCTGTGGGTCAAAATACCCCCGAGATATAGGGGTCACAAGGTCACATGTATTTTAAATGGAAAAATATTGACTTGTAACTTGGTGTGCAGACACCTTGGGGTCATACCTCGGTGAAGTTTGAATATGCGCCCTGTGGGTCAAAATACTTCCGAGATATAGGGGTCATAAGGTCACATGTATTTTAAATTGAAAATATTGACTTGTAACTGGATGTGCAGACATTTTGGGGTCTTACCTCGGTCGAGTTTGAATATGGACCGTGTGGGTCAAAAGACCCCGAGATATAGGGGTCATTTCTTTTCATTACTTTTAAATTTAAGACGAAAAGGTTGAATCCTGGGTTTTTACACCCATCTTGTTTTTTATAAAACACTATTACCTATTACATAATTTTGAAATTTTAAACTACTATTGTTAAACACTTTCACTAGTTACTATTTATATAACTTTTTTTTTTTTAACGTGGTGGAATGCTTTGACGCATACCCCTCCGCAGGGGCGGGCGGAGGGGTTATGTCGGACTCGCCGGGGTAAAAGAAAGATGTTAAACAATAAAATGGACCTCCCGGAATACCGACTAAACCTACCACGGTGTTCCTCGACAAACCACTATCGGCGGGGCCGCGCGAATCACTCTCACATGCAGTCGCGACCCCGCCGAGACTATTTATTTATATACCTACTAATAACATTATAAAAACGGGAGACTCCCCGTGAATATAATATGGCCGCTGATAAGCAACCGAAAGTGTAAAATTAAATCTAAATATGTTTAATAATTTACGATACGAGGGCAGTTGGTTACTCATATCACCTCAACTTTATCTAGAAAGTCTATAGTAGCCGAAGTTTATTCGAGTTGAACATCTAATAAGTAAATATGTATTTGCTTATAGTAAATTGTAATTCAAAAATAAACAATTGGTTTAGCGTAAATATATATACATGCACGACACAAGTTATAATAGACTAGAGGATGCCCGCAGCTTCACCCGCACATGATTTTTTGTTTATCCATTTTTTCCCAGTCACGTGGCAATTTCGGTAAATCCCTTCTTAGTGCACCCCTACAGTACCCAAGGAACATACATGTCAAATTTCAGCTTCTTGCGCCCAATAGTTTCGGCTGTGCGTGTCTTCGGCAAAAAGTGACAATAATATTAAACGGTAGTGGATAGATGGCGTTGTAAAGCAGTTAATCGATACTAATATGTCACTACCAAAGTGATTTTAAAATTCTTTCACTAATACAGCAGCGATCATTTAGCAGGTAGGATGGATGGCCACGCAGAGGTCTCGCTCGAGTTCGAACCCAAGACCTCTAACTTTTTCAGTATGTGTGTATTAAATTAATTATTAAGTTAAGGTTGTTACGAAGTCCGTATGTCTTAGAAAGTTCTATACGATGTTCACGAAGATATGTAAAGTCTGCCTAACCGCACTGGGCCAGCGTGGTGGCCAAACCCTTCCCACACTGAGAAAAGAGCAGTACCCAGCAGTGGGCAAGTTCATAAACAGGGCTGATATTTTTAAATATTATTATAATACAACTATGCTATCCTTGAGTATCTAAGGTTATGCTATTATAATATACTAGCTTTTGCCCGCGGCTTCGCTCGCGTTAATTTAGAATTTGACAGTCAATTTGGGTCGAACTCTGCTTGTAATAATATAATTTAATCATGATTCGAAAGACACGTGGCGCCATCTATTATCATAAAAACGTTGTTATTGTTTTTCTCGGGAACACTATTTTTTTTCCGGATGAAAGGTAGCCTATGTCCGTTTCTGTACACCTGTCAACGTATATGCAAAATTTCAGTATGATCGGTTCAGTGGTTTGGGCGTGAAAGGTAACAAACAAACAAACAAACTCATTTTCGCTTTTATAATATTAGTTAGGATATGATTATATTCACGTCATGCCATGTGTCAACATGTGTCAACCTTAGCGATAGTTAGATCACACAGAAACTTTTGTCAAAATTGGTAGACCATTTTCTTGGCTGATGGTACTATGTAGCACGGAATCGATAGTAAATAAATTCTTGTTCTCAGCCCGTTTTCCGTTCTTATTATTTAATTCTCTGCCCTCTTTTATAGTGTAAAGCTAGATAATAGCATGGCTTACTCAAAAACAACATTTAAATATGCGTCGTTAGATTACACGCTGTCACAGAATGTGTAAGAAAAATAAAGATTCACAGCTCCTCCTCCGTGTAGGTGATAGCGTGATAATATGTAGCCTATATGTTGACTCGACCTGTTAGTAATATTCATACAAAATTTGAGGTAAATCTATGCAGTACTTTTTGAGTTTAGCTCGGACATACATACAGACAAACAGAAAAACAGACAAACAGACAAAAATTCTAAAAACTATATTTTTGGCTTCGATATCGATAGTAGATCACGCCTCAAGTAGTCTTTTAAAAAAATATTCAATGTACAGTTTTAACTTTCCTACGATTTTATTATATGTATAGATAAAAGCGAGCAAAGTTGCGGACGGCAACTAGTCTACAATATAAATATGAATATGAAACAGCTATCCACAATATTTGTTAAACAGTCGCAGTTTGAGTTCTATTACGAGAACACAATGGAGGTCTCGATGAGTAGAACTCGTATGTTATTCGGCAGTATCTACGCGCCAGAATAATGAGGTTCCATACATGTATGAACAAACACAAGTTTACATATTATTCATATCTCACATCCAACCATTATTATGTTGATATATTTTGATTTGCATTTATAGTACGTACGTTTTAGTTTGGATATGTAAAACTCACATCGATTTTAATAGGTGTTCGGTGTACGTCATACTTAAGATTACAAAATGTTATCGTATTGATAAATACGTTGATTTAAGTACCTATTTGGTATTAAATTGATATAGGCGTTAGCATAGCTACTGAATGAGGCATATATAATATGAGTTAGTAACCGAAATATTTAAGAAAATCGCTTTAAATGCGAATTACGAAACATGAAATTATTGACCGATACTGGAGTTCTACAGTTTCTTTTATTAGGCGCATTATTCTGTCTTTATAAAGCAAAGGGATGTAAAGTGTATATACGCAGTAGAGAAAACCTAATAATATTCTGGATCATAATGCCTATAATTAATTTAGACAAAATCTACTCATAGGCTTCTTAAACTAGTGTTTCTCTTGTAAGATAGGTTAATACTATTTCTTAGAATTGCGCAATTTGTTTCTGTTAGATAAAATAAAATATCAAATATTAATAGCTAATACGAATATTAAATTATTATATATAATATTAATAAGTATTTACTGATATGTCATATTTTACAGTTTACTTATGAACAAAAACATATTGTATCTTACGATTGCTTTTCGATATAACAACATTTCATTTTATAATCTATTTTCAAGTAGTAAATCCGACTGCTGTGCCTTGTGATAGGGCCTTCGGTATGATTACCAGGTCAAAAAATTCTTAGTAGCAGGACGAAGTCTGGAGCAGTGCCCGGGAGACGGCAATAGTTGGCTCCTATAATGTGGGACCTAAAACTTAGCGAAAATTGGGTGCAAAATATTACTAGTTACCGCACCTCTTCGAGATATAGGACTATAAATATATGTATTGTTAGTAAATATTAAATCAATGAGACATTGAACTAGCAATTGCGAGGTCGTAGGTTCAATTCCCAGTCGACGGGAACCCACTCCTAACACAAGCATTCTCGATTAGCTAGAAAGGTCTACTAAAATAAATAATTTATTTATTCTATTTAGGTACATATACATGGTGATTTTGAAATCGAGTAATTCCTTTTAACCACGCATTCTACTGGTGGTATAGAATAACCCTGACCATTTTTTTTTTAATAGAATTATTTTTTTAGAAAATTGATGTACCGTTTTTTTCGTGAAATGGTTTCAGATAGTCATATGTTAACCACCCGAAGCAATTTAATTAATTAAAAAAAAAAAATTAAAAAGTAATTTATCAATAATTAATGTTGTAAATAACAACGGGTGGTCATTTTTATTGCCCCTTAGTATTTACGACATCAGTTATTGTCATTTTATTTTTTTTAAATTAGTAAAATATTAAGATTGTTTCGGGTGGTTAACATATGACTATATGAATGTATTAAGTACTACAATTACTGTAATAACAATAATACTAGAAGAAGATTATCTGGAAATACTAAGATAATAATAATAATTATTACCTTCAAACTAGAGTATGCTAAACATGCTTTTCAAGGAATGTTTTTGAACTAAATTAAAGTTTCCTCATCCGAAGTTACTCCGAGAATAAGAAACATGATTTTATGAACGTATTTGTGCAGTTTATGCCGGTCACGAAATAATATTGGCACCGAAAAGAGAATAACACAATTCACAATTTATATGTTTTTGTTATACTTTCAATAGTGATTAATAACAACGTGACTTTGTCAGTACTTACATAAATATATAAAGGGCCATGCCAGTATTAGGCCCAGAGGTGCACAGGAAATTGGCTATACTAAAAAAATATATTAATATTTAATCCTAGTTTTTCCATGTATTTATTATTCTGTATAGGTCGGTAATATTTTCTTTAATACTAAATAAGAAAACGACTAAACTATGTAATGGAACTTGCAAGCAAGTACATTAATGTGAAAATGTTGCCTTTACCCAAAATATTTTGACAGGTAATTAATCGAAATAGAATTTACCATTGCTATATTATATAATTATTATTTTTATTGTTAATTTAATTTTTTATACAAAAGTAATACAAAAACTAATAATAATTATTATTTTTATCTTTGCAAGATTGCTTTGATTAACTTATGACTTGAAGTAATGTCTATTATCGATGCATCGAGATTTTGGGTTTATTATGGCAACACCATCTCCAACTTGTATGACGCCGGAAAACGTAAATATCAATATTATTACATGTTTTGCAACTCCATTGTGACGGTTAGTGTTTATTTATATTGCGGTAATTAATATCGACGACTTATAAGCTATAAAACTGCAATATATTCTGTTTTATTTCATTCCTAATAGATTGTACTCATAAATAAATTAAAATAATGTATAAAATGATATAGCATATATTTAATATAAATTGTATTGATGAGATATAAGAAGATTTGATAACTTTAAAATGCTAAGATTTTTGTAAATCACTTTTTATGCCAATTAATTATTGGCATTGCTTACTATTATTATCATTAGCGTTTATAGGTGTGCACTGTGGGCCCGAATTACTAGGCGTCTTGGCATGCCCCTTTTAACAATATAATAAGTATATGATACAAGGTATTACATAATTAAGAGGTATCATCTTCTCCACTGATTTTTAGACACTCATTCCATTACGCGCAGCCTTTCTGATGGATGACGTAATATAAAAACTTCGTCACATATATAAGAGCAAAAGAAACTTATTTTTCCGCACAAGTCATGCGCCGAAGAGAAAAATGGGCTGTTACGTTAATGCAACTTCACAATCTTAAACCTCGACGTTTTCGCTCTACGTGACTTAAGACATACTTAAGTAACTCTTTCACCTTACCCTGTACTTACGTCATACACAATACAAAGGGAAAATCTGAATTCGTATTACAGTATGTTTTCAGAAGTAAGAATGGATTCGATAGATGAATTTGTAGGATACGAAAGCAAATGTCTAGTTGTTATAATCCTTTGTCTTTCGTAGATACCTTTGTGCAAGTATTATGAGAAGATAGACCGGCAAGTTCTCGGGTCGTTGACGTTCTGATCTTCAGAATTAAACCTAGGTATTCCAATGTGTCTGAGATGTATATCATTCAAACTTTATTAATCCAAGTAATACTACTTATAATAAGTTGCAATTATGACTTTGCAGATTGAATGGAAAATACTTAAAGCTGAAATCAGAGAAGTCGTTTACTTGATTTTGTTTCGTTCAAAAGTAGAAAATACTTTGTTCAAAGGAAAAAATCCAGTATCAAACGTCAAAGCTTTGTTTTAAATTTTCTAAAGGATATTCTGTGCATCTATTCTACGGTTGGTTTCTTGTGATATATTAGATTTCGTTATTTTACTTTTGTTTCATAATATTGGTAAAGCCGTTGTCGAATACTTTTGGTATTATCAGTGAAGCTAATGTTAAACTCTGATCTTGTAATTACGTCTATATGTGGGCGGCAAATGTCTTAATCTATTTCCACTCACCAAACTTTATTGATTATGTGTTTATTAGGTATTTATATTGTGGAAATCCTTTCGTGGAATGTTTCTATAAGCTTTTCACAAACTATGTCTTTATTGCAAATCAGATATGGTAATTATTTCTTGTCTAACCTTGGTCATGAATAAGATTATATAAGTCACAGCACCTAACTGCAATACTGATTGCCAAAGGTTAAAATTTAGGTTTTAAACCAAAACTTTAAAAAGTGTTTCAGAACATGAGAAATCTTTTCTTTTCTCTGTGGAACGCTTATTCATAACACGTTTTACCTAATAATATATATTCAAAAGTACGTTCAAATTCAAATTTATTTGTTAATGCGAACATGGTTTTACATTTTAGTTGTCACAGATTATATGTAGGTTCTGCCATATTCCACCCGCAGGCGTGCATATGTCATTAATTAAAATATTTAATTGGCATCATTAGCGAACCAAATACATCAAATTATAAAAAATACATAGTACCAAAAATTATAATACGTTCAAAGTCAAAGTCGAATATCTTTATTGCCGTAAACATTTATAAACAATTTTTGGACACCTCAATGAACTGATATATTAATTAAAATATAATAGTAGAAATAAATAAAAGGAAATAACAATTTAGCATTGAAAAAAGCCTGTTTATTGGTTTGTCGATTTGTCCTTCTCTCGCGTAACAATGGATCGGTATAACTATTTTGATGCAGATAGTAACGTATGATAAATTTAATTTAAAAAAAATGCATCTTCGTTGTGGGCGAGATATTTTCTCTTAGAACCATAGAAACGAAGCCACGTTTTAAAGCTAGTTAAGGTATAAACAACGTGTAACCTAACGGCAAAGATGTATAGATTTGCTTTAATCGCCTACAGCGTTTCATCCTTGCATCTAACATTAAAGAACTATTTGCTTCGTTGCGTTGCAAAAACCCACACACATCTCGTACAAATTGTAAGTTAACTGCAGGAAATTGGTTGTTCTCGTAAGCAATAGAGTTGCAACCTGTCCTTATTGCTTCATTGTGAACTTTGAACTCGACTCGTTATTTCTCTACGTGCCTTCGTGTAGCCACTGGCCTTGGAAAATGCATTTCATATTGGAGATGACAACGTGATAACTTTGGTACGTATTTTTATAAGGAGACCGTTTTTATCACAGCACGTACTTCGTCATTTTACATTCTACGCATTCTTTTAATTACGATATTATTTATATCTTTTCTTAAATTCTAGACTTGATTGAGTCTGATGAACTATCACAGCAGACATGAAATGTTCTATTTTCTACGTGTAAAATACGTTAGTGATTGCTTCTATATATCCCAGCTGATATTTTGCCATTTATAATGTATTTTTCATACTAAAACTTGTTTGTTTTGATGTATAGTAACTTTTACTTACAAGAGTTGCTTAATATTTTAAAGGCTTGCCTATCAAAAGCCTCTTTAACATAAAAGAGACGACAGACAAGCACATTAGCTGCCTGTTAGAGAGATCGTATAACCGCTGATAACTTAGGAAATTAACTATCTTAAAGGATTTCATTTCCTAGAGAACTTTTATTGTCTTTAACCAAACAGTTTATTTAATTGTTTGCAGAATACCTATTGATAGATGTAATATTAGATCAAAACTAAGTAGTATTTGTGAAGGGAAAAGCTTAAAGGATTCGCCGAATTGTGAAAGTTTTATACAGGCACACAAATCGCACACATACACCCAGATGCCGATCAAATATTTATAGGTTGTATAAAGAATATTTTAGATGTAGGTACTAAAAGCAATCTTAGCGTGGGGTAACGTTGTTTTACAGATAAAGAGAACAAAAACGTGATATGCTATATTCTTATTTTAAGACCTCTTTTCACTGGGAATATTATTCCGAGTGAGGATCGAACAGTACTGGTAGTAGCGAGGCGACCATTTAAATTACTATACCATCCGTGAAGTCATGTCATGCTGTTGGTATTAGATTAGTTGAGTATTACCTTTTCTGCTAATTTCTGCTAGTTTGCTAACAAAGCGGACTTAGCATTGTATTCAAATCAGAGAAATATCTTGAGGGCGCAATTTGGTAACGATTTGAATACCTCTCTCGAGCAGGTATTACCGATCTCGATCCGAAATACATCTCGCTATTGCTCAAATTTAATCCCGATCACGATTTCAGACCAGTGTTCAGATTCCAAATGTCGAGATTACAATCGAAACGTACTTTCTTGTTGTATGTTCAATTTATCTGTGAGGACGAGTGGTGGCCAGAATCATGGCAATATTTTGTAACTGGTGTTGTTAAATAAGAAATAATAAATAATGGCATCAGGTAAATGTAAATTCACATTAATAAGTGTAACTTTGACGTTCATAAGTGTTACTTTGTGACCTACATGAATAAACATATTTTTGATTTTGATTTTACCACTTGCTCAACCATGAGTATTATTAAACTAACTTAGATTTTACGGCAAAATATTGGCATAAAATAAATGTACTTATCATCATATTGTATTTTCCTACTGAATATTTTAGGAACTATGTATGTACCAACAAAATGGTTAGTATAGTAAAATATTTTGCAGTGCTCTTTACCCTTTAACCGAAAAATGGTGCTATGCGCCCAAACAGATTAATTTGATTTAGCATTTACTTTATTTATGACATATACTATACACATCGCCACTGGAAATAGGGTGATATGCTAAAGGAAGCCAAAGTGTCTAATATAAGTAACAAGCTACCTACTTCTATTAGAAATAAACAATCCCGGTGTAAAAGTAATCAGTTAATTGAACAATTTGAAAAGAAAGTTGTATTCCGTTTTATATTATAAAAGTGTTCTTCCACTATTGTGTGGTACGTTTGTTAAGTAACGTTTCGAATAAGGTAAAATTCTACATCCTGAAATTACAAAGAATTACTTGTTTTCGAATATTCGCCTGGTGTAATATTAACATTGAGCCTTTGTTAATTATTTGCTTATTGTACAATAGGGCACCGACACTACATAAATCAGTTAGGTTATCAACCTTGTCGCCACGTATACTATTTCAAACATAAATAATAAAGATATTATTTATGTTTTAGCTAGTGCAAGAAAACTAAATATAAACCACGATTAGCCCATTGGCGTAAGTTTACGTTCATACTCACCGTCGATCATAAGTTCGTCGGTTTTGTTCCAATGTCAGTCATTAATATTATCAGATTTGTCCAATAGGCATTTGTACCTAATGGAGAAATTCGATAACGATAAAATGAGATATCTCAATAGCCACACAGAGTCCAGCTTTATTACGTGGGTCCTAAAACTGGTGAAATGTAGGTGCACTTCACCTTTCTTTACCTGTTAGAGTACTAACAAATATCTACTAATGTATATAAAGAACGAGTAAAATATTCATAACCCTATCGTGATTGAAATTATTAATCAACCTGGCGTGCATCGCGTATTTAAAAAAAATGTCATTGAATATTTAATATATCGTATAAATTTGAAGTTCATAATTATTTATATTCAACAATATAACTGACCTCTAAAGTAAAAATACCTGCATAATTAGTAACAATTTACATAAATGATAATATTCAAACGTTATATCAATCAGTGACCCACGTAACTACTACATTAAACAGAGTAATTAGCTTTGATAAAACATCCATTAGTTTATATAAGCATGATAAAGATGTATATTTATTTTTCAATATGTTATACATATTATAAAACAAAGTCTCCCGACGCGTCTGTCTGTCTGTTCGCGATAAATTCAAAAATTACTGAACGGATTTTCAAGTGGTTTTCACCAATAGATAGAGTAATTCATGAGGAAGGTTTAGGTGTATAATTTGTTAAGGTTTTGTACTTGCGAAGCCGGGGTGGATCGCTAGTGTTATATGAAGATTTCAAAACTAAAGCAAATGTGACGTCTCTGGACAATATTAGATAAACTATCAGCCCACGCAAGGTATCGCTATTGTTAATTAATTAATTTGCGTAGGATGTCTTGTCGAAGAATTAATAATTTGTGCAAAAGAAAATCTCAGAAAATATAATTATGTGTTATTGACGCAGCTTACTTTCAGCAGAAGTAAGTTTCCAGTACCTATTTATAGAATTTATGGACGAGCTAATATCAAATTACTTGTAAGTAATAATATAATAATAATAATAATATTCTACTACATACACACAACACCATCTAGCCCAAACTAAGCAGAGCTTGTAATATGGGTACTAGACAACGGATAAACATACATACATATATACCTTTTTTTTTTGTAAATACATACATACTATACATAGAAACACCCAGACCAAGACAAACATCCATGTTCATGCACACAAATGTTTGACTTGTGCGGGAATCGAACCCGCGACCTCAGGCGTGGCAGTCGGTTACACTAACCACTACGCCATCGAGGCTGTCTTTATATTCCTGTAGTAATGCCTTTACATTGTGATTAAAAATCTATCGGCTCTTAGGATTTACACGAAAGCGATCTATATATAAAAGTCGCCGTCACTAACAGAGAAGTCAAGACAATAGATCATATTATATATGTATATTTATGACAATTCGGCTTAAATGACTACTCTCGTCCGCATTATAAATTTTACTTCTCATTAAGCGCTAACAGTATTTTTACAGACCATTAAACAATAAATTTATCCTTATAACCTCCTAATCTTAACGTGATAAGTACGAGTACGAAACCCAGAACAGATTATGTTTCCTTCATAAAACACTCGACACGGCAAATCGTGAAATTGAATACATATAAAGTTTCATTGAAATGTTCACTCCCTTAATGAAAGACTATGAAATACACGACTTTTTGTACAAAATAAGGATGTTCAAATTTCTTTTAATCGTGAACTCGATATTGATAAAGCTACGAAACCTAAGTAATTATTTTCATAATTATATTCCAGTCGAAACTTGGTGAAACGAAACACTTATTAAATTACTTTCGTGACTGTCTGCTTGTCTATCACGGGGATTTTCTTGAGCTCTTTTTGATAAAGAAAGTAGAAATTTGTAAACAGATATTATAAAAACGAGAAGGTAACCGTGGATGATTTGAGAAAAATGATATACTTTTATGTCTTATTAGGTGTTACAATAATGCGTTGCGTTCGCTTGCATAACTTTAACGCAAACGTGTACCGGGATGAAATGTATCTCTTGTGTTAATCCAGGAGATGCCTATATACTGTGTGCTATGTTTCATTCAATTCCGTATAAAGGTTGACGCTTGATTGAGTAACAAACATCGAAAAACTTTTTTAATTTTAGTTGACTTTATTTCATATCTTAGTTCTAAATCTATCGCTAAAGTGGAAGGAAAAATATGATGCCACCTTTCATACTTTCTTAGGTACGTACATAAAGCTATCCTATTGCGGATCGTAAATAACTCAAGCTTACAGCGCCAGCTCGTTTCTCTATTATTTTTTAACCTTATTATAATTTCATTACATTTAGAGTAGGTATATATCACGAAGAGAATTTAGACTGTTTCATCGCTTATTTAAAATACACTGGTTTGGCATCTAGACAGTTTACAATCTCATCTGGTTTAATGTCTATATCTTGTAATATTATACATATATAGATACATACATACATAAATACATTTTATGAGTAGTAGAGCCTTGCTGATTTCAGCATGAATGGGCCTGCTCGACCGGGGAAGGCTTACCCCCTCACAGAATATTGACATGAAACAGCAGTATTGCTACTGCTGTGTTTCGTTCGGTAAATAAGAGTGCCGCAGGCCCAATCACCCTCTTTACCCCTTCCCGCTCCTTCTCTTTTCCACTTCCTTTTTGTCTACTTCCTTTCCTAAAGGGAAGGCAACGCGCAAGTGATGCCTTTGGTGTAGCAGGCGTCCATAAGCTACGGTGACCACTTACAATCACTGGGCCATATAATTGATAGCCACCTTAGTGGTATAAAAAAATAAAAGAATTGAAATTACAGCTGTCTTAAACCCACATTGCGCTATGGTTTTGAGTCCCACCTTTTACGGGGCAAGTCTATTGGCCTTTACCGAACACAGGTTCATACACTGTGCTGCTACTAACATATCTTGACAGAAAACCTAATAATACTTTGCCTAACACGAGAATCGAACCAGAGATATCACGCTCACCGCTTGGCCACTGAGACAGGCTCGTAAAATTTATTATAGTTCCAACTATAAAGACTTTGAAACTGATTAGATGTTTACGTAAGATATAAGGAATATAAGCGTTAATGAAAGTTTAATCTTTCTGTCTCGTCTCTTTGTTGTTTAAACTGTTAATTTGATTAAGGTCCTAGATTTCAAGATTAAAGTATAAACTTAACGATACATATAATTTTAAACTCTCCAGCCAGTTTCGTGCAAACTGATTAAAAATTCTAAACCAAATAAGGTTTAAATTGTCTTCAATCTGCGCTTCTTTACCGTACTTCACTTAACCTGCAGTATTTCTGTCGATTGTACTACAAACCGAGCACTTTATAGTACCACGTTTGTGTATTAATGTAACTGGTACCCGCTACTAAATTTTGTAACTAATAAATTGGCATTTATTACCGCTGTAAAATACACTTGAATCTTCAGGGACTTAATTGGCTGCCATGTTTAAGTGATTGGTATGCTTTTTACTATGCAAAGCGAAGGCTAATCGTCAAAATAATAAAATTCAATCCAACGTCATCATATATCAATCAAGTTCAGTACTTGCTAATTTACCGTACGGTTATCTTAGATTATTTCTTAACCTGTCAATTCTTGGAATGCCAGAAATAATTGAAAACTTATTGTGTCTGGCCACCGGTGTGCCGCTGCGATAATAAACACAACTCAACGAAATAATTCATGTATCGATGATGATTTTATAACTTTTAAACAACGGCCACAAAGAAGATCCAGAATCGGAACAACTATTTGTTGTTTGTTTTGTTTTGTCTGGGGTTCGAATCCACAACATATAACGCAGTGGCAGTGGCTAAGCGACCATATAAACCACTACGCCATCCGTGCAGTCCACTGTTTTATATTATTAGAATAATATCCAAGCATGCCTACACCACGGGAGGTCGTATGTTAGTGTTTCCGAGAAATGTTAATGTTGCTTGCACAATCAAGAACAACACAACACTGTAATTATTGTCACGTTCTAAGAGAGCTGTGTAAATCACCGTCAGAAGGTCTGGGTAAATTATTGCGCGGGTACATGCCATATAACATCTCCCCAAACAAAGGTATATGTATTTCGTGTTATACTGGAAAATGAAATAACTTTGCGTAGTAGAATACTTCAACAGTAACTTTGATGATAGAAAAATTGGTATTTTACAAATGTGTTGTATATTATCATGTCTTATTCTCTGAAGAGGCAAGCTGAGGCTTATTACACCTAAATTTCGTCCATTTAATAGAGAGCGAGCCTATTTTCTTTCCAGACTGCATGCTGTTTTTGAGAATTTATTGACTGATAAAGTAAATAATCCTACTTTGGTCAACCCGGGAATCGAATCTGAGAACGTATACATTACCGTCGCATTCACTACCGCTGCGCCACCGAGGCTACTTGTATATTATCATACTGTAGATTTACGTCCGTATGGGGGTGTGCTAGAAAGAAAGGATAAGGCTAGGCAGAAGGTATTACTCTCATTTCGGTGACTATGCTTTTCCATCACACTCAATAGTAAGCGAGTCTGTTTTACTACCACGCAAGTTTCTAGACACCGAAATTCTACTTAGAATTACCAAACTCGAAAACTGAGAGGACCCATATCGCTTTACTCTTCCCGCATATCGAATCTGGGTATCACGGTCGCATAGAAGCGCAAACGAATGCTGCGGTAGTAATGAAACACTATATTCCTAAACAATTATTAGTGTAATTCTTTTCACACTTACATCCACGCCATGCCAACCTTAGAACTTTATTTCTCGTACAGAAGTAGGCAAAAACCTCGTAATTTGGATCTCAAACCTCGTACACTCTATTTATCGGGAGAAAATTAATAAAAAAAAGGTCAGCTCGCCTACCGTGCTAGGTTCACCTCCGAGAATTTATAAACAAAAAAAGTTCAGGCCGTAGAGATTTGATAAAAAAAATTGTCTGCGTATTATTCTCCCATTTATGCTACAAAATGTTGCCTTGCAATGTCAAATCATGTTATTATTTTCACTATTTCAAAATCTCGTACATAACTGTACGAGGCTGACAGTGTCCTCGTACCTCGTACGGGATACCGCAAATCTCGTATTTGTACGAGGAACCTCGTATGGTTGGCAACCCTGATCCACGCACACACCAGCACCTTTTGACTAATTTACCTTATCGATTGCCTTAACTTTTCTTGTATCTTTGAAGTACATATTGCTTTTGACACGTTCTATAATTTCTAGCTGCATATTTCTGTATTAAAGGAAGAGAGCGTGGAGATTTGTCACACAGGTTTTGTACCTAGTACAAACTCCAGCTCTCACTAAGGTTTTAATTCACGCTGTAGGCTATTATTGTAACATATCAATATACTTACCTTTTTGATAGAAATAAACAATGTTATCTATATATTAATACGTGAAACAAAAACTTTGTACCCCTTTTTACGAAAAATGCGCGGACGGAGGAGTCAGAAATTTGGCACAGTTAAAGTTTATATGGAGAAAGAGTGACGAATCCTAATATTTATATAAAATATGCATTAGAAATACATTAAATTATTGAAAAAACACTACACGCACACAACCATGCATTTGACACACGCAGTCGAAGCGCGTAACTATGGTTACATATATCAATATATAATGACATATATATCAGCAATATCTTACAGGCAAACTGGTCGCATTTCGAGCACTAGTTATAATTATTATTTCGCTTTTATAAGTTCGCTCATCTACTTACATATACTATTATTAGTGTACGCTTCTCTCATGTCCTTGGGTACACATCGCAAAGATCTTGTCTCGAAGTAATTACAGCTATCATCATCATGCTGGTACACTTGGTTGATAGATTGATTGCTTGTAATGTGAGGTATACAACGACATTTTAACAATATAATATATTCCCTATCAATCATTTGTGGAACAGATGTTCTGCTCGTGTTGTAATCTTTAACGATAAAAGACAATCACAAAATTGTATGACAATTTAATTATCTTGAAGCCTTTTCTATGTTTTGTTTATACATACATATATACAGAGGTATGTAGGGGAATACCCCAACATACATACGCTATGTGCGGGTATGTATAATAATACTAGCTGTCCTGACAGACGTTGTCCTGTACTCGTACCAAATCTTAACCATTCTCGAATCCACTTGAACACACACAAAAAATTTCATCAAAATCGGTCCAGCCGTTTAGGAGGAGTTCAGTGACATACACACGTACAGTAGAATTATATATATAAAGATATACCCGCACATAGCGTAAGAGAAGATAGTAGATAACTCTGTTACTGCTTTTGGCTCACACGTTCGAAAAGAGTTCGAAAAGATCCTATAGCTGCCTACCTCTTCCATTTCTTTATTTTACTCTAAGATCGGCAACGCGTGTATGATACCCCGGATATTTAAAGCGATCAGCCTAACTAATATTATAAGTGCAAAAGTGAGTTTGTTTGTTTTTTACGCTTTCACCCCTTTACTACTTGACCGATCATCATGAAATTTTGTATACACGTTGTCAGGGGTACAGAAACGGACTTAACGCACATTTCATTCAGAAAATATATTATTAGTACATATTATTAGTATTTATCCCGGATATAAATTTATTGACTACGCGAGCGAAATCTACTAGGATATATCTACTTACCATCAACTATACCGCATACATGTTTAACAGCTTTGTTAAATAAAAAATATATATATAATAGACCAGTAAACAATGGTTCAAGTATACGTATTTATTAGACATTTTCCTATTATCATGCTTCACCGCTGGATCAATCATAAAGTATAATGTGCCGTGAAAGTGTTTTTTCTGAAGTGGATACGTGACAAATATTGTTTAATATTACGGAAATACGCGATATCCGCCACAAATATATGAAGTGTAGTCGTATGTACTGAAAAATTTAGGGTCTGAATTATCTTCGTGTATGTTAATTTCATACCTTCAATAGTTAAGATATTTGTACACATTGCTAATGCAAGTAGTTTACGTATATATGCAAACATAAAGCAGGATTACATGTGTGTGTTAACAATACAGGCTGCCTGTGCGGGTGGCTCGCATCTATCATCGACACGATACATATACCTAACCTGCGCCAATCCCTGAATTTGCGCATGTTACCTGATACCGCATGTACAAGAACCGGTGATTCTTAACCTGACGTTATTAATTTCTTAAGTTTATTATCGGGTCAACAATCACGAAACAAGATTTTTCAGCATCTTGCTGCGGCAATACCGTATATTATATACACTAATAAAGGCAGATACGTAGTAACAACTATACTACGTATCTGTACTAATAAAGGCTGTTATGGATCTGTTCTAAGTCAAGGCACCAGCGGCTATCCTGCAATGGGACTTCTGTAAATGTACACGAGTCGTCTCATTGATAACAGAATATTTTGATTTCGGTGTTTATTCGAAGCAAGTAATATATAAAAGAAGCCCTAATATTTCTGTCGCAATATTACATTTCTTAGGATTTCCACATACCATAATACACGTAGACAGCTCTTTTACATATCAAGTTCATTATACGAAGCGCTGGTACCTATGTCGCCATAACAGGATTTAATATTGCTTAACCGTATAATCTGCGAACAATATGACATTTTGTAGGATACATTTAATTTAGGTTGTCGGAACCATGGCTTTCTGTAATATAAGTCATGTCAGACAGAATTTGGCTCAAATACCTCTACATCGAAATCGTAGTGCGGCCGTGGGAGAATCCACAGCGGACAAGATTAATTAGAGTTGCGGTTAAATTAATAACAGGCGGAGCACACACCCTCGACGTCCGGTGCCTTCAGATTTAACCCAAAACAATAGCTAATCAAATCGTATTATCGTCTACCAAAGTGCTTTACGCATTAAACCATCCCTTATTTCATAGTAGCTTAATCTTCACTCTGCATATTTCCCTACGCTTTATTCCAAGCGAAAAGACTGCCTTGGCCTTGGAGATATAACAGTAATGTACTAAAATTGAAACACAAATTAGATCCTTCTTGAAAGCCAAATTATAGGAGTCAATCGGCCAAATTAGACCTTCGGGTACTCGAATGGGATATAGCCTATTGCGAATAACGAATATAGCTTCTATTGAAGTGTTCAATATGATGTGTAATATCAGAACAATGCGTCAACTAACATAACACTATTGTTATCCTTCTGACTTCGCTTTATTTAAGCGTAATAAGGGCTTTACTCGAACTTAACCAGGCGAAAGGGCGACCAGCCAAACACCATAAAAGAATTCTCCAAATACTACAACGATTACATTTGCTCTCTTTGACTTAAACATTAAATAAATGTAGCAAACGTGCCCTTTGATTTCTCTTTGTAACTAAACGTTAATGGAAACTGGTAGTGATATAATAGAATCACAGTGACCTCAGTCGACACGACAGGCGCATTGGGATGCAAATTACATTATAACATTCAAGTATTATGAATGAGTTCATGCTGGTAGATGGCAATGACCCAAGGTCGTAGGAATTGACACTAGTTAATGAAGTTAATGAATAACTGTATGTCATGTCGCCTAATATGGTAATTCATTCTTATTAATTTTGTAATAATTTTAACGAATGATGTGAATTTATGTGAAGTCAGCCGATCGTTAAAACAATTTTATTGGCTCAGTGATTACGGTCATCTATTACGAGATACTGAGGTCAAGCCGCGATTAAAACTAAGGTAAGTGGATACTTGTCCAAATTGCGGCAAACTAAACCTTTTTATTCTAGTTATATTTTGCATATATCTTAGTATATAAAGAAAGAAAGTAGCGCTTATAAGTATGCAGGGTACGTATTCCCAAGCTAGCTCAGAATTTTAAATACTACATGCATCGCTTGCAGCTTACATTACCTTAAAGCAAATTGTTGTAATACAAAGTAAATGAAATGCACTTGCGAAATGAATTTTATCGGGATAGTACTGCCATATTCAGATTGCCAATCAAATAGTACTGACGTCGATGAAACCGCTACAATCGGAACGGGCCTTTTTTTAATATTACATATATGTAGGTATACCTTTTTAAGTTCATCTCTTTTTTATAAAAGTGTTCGAGGCGGGATCTTTATATGCGAGCTGCTTCCCGAAAATGATGCAACGATGTCGATAATTGAAATCCGACTTTAATTAAAATATATACATAAATCATTTTAAACTTAGTTGACTCGTATCAGTTATATCCGTAGATGGATCGGATATTCAACTGCTTTTACGAAACATAAAAAAAGCAAATTAATAAACACATGAGTTTTACGATCGTTATTAAAACATATGAAAAACGTTACTTTTAACATCTGAATATACCTTTTCATTACAAGGATCTATCTAAAAGCCGACTGATACAATCACTTAAAAAAAACATGAGCATTCACTTTAATCAATTAAAGCAGTCCGTTGTGGTTCAGTGGAAAACACGAGCCACTCCTATGCAGTGGCACAATGAACGCTCTTGACAGACGGATTAGTGAGCATAGTCTCTACATAAGCGAATACCACAATTTCCCTGATAAACTCACCAAGTCTATACGTATCTAACCGAGTTTAGAGCACATCATTTGGTAGATTACCGGTGTCCTATTTAAATTGGTACGTGGCGTTTTATTAAAAGTCAACGCGTGTACTGCAAATCGGTCGCAATTGGTTGGAATCAGAGGAATCCAAATGAATAATGCAGCTCATTTGGCGGTAGTATGCAAGGCAGGGCGATGTCAGAGACATCGATATCGGATATACCAATTTAGGTCTGGCAAGCTATAATAATAGGTCAATTTATTTTAACCATATTACAAATGTAATATACGTAGGTACGTATGCACGTGTTTCGCATTTAATGCATGTAAATTTCTGATTATTCTAGTGAACGTTGGTGCTGTAAGTAGTTCTGACGTAGCAAGCATTTTCCTGAGAAAGTAATATGTTTTACATGTGCATCCTAATTTGTTTTTATCTATCTCAGAATTTTAAAAGAATACAGCAAAAAATTAAACGTTATAATACTCTTTATAGGTGTTTAAGTGTGTAATCTAAGGCGACGTTTATTTAAAAGTGTTTTGTAATTGAATTGTTGTAGTATTTATGATGTTTAAGAGAGGCAATTTGTGACTTGGATACATAATTAGAAGTTTTTATCGATTTTGGATTACCAAATTTTAAGCGGGCAAAAGCTAGTAAGACAATAAACGAATGAAAATGTATGCAAATATTAATTTGCATACATTTTCATTCGTTTATTGTCTTACTAGCTTTTGCCCGCTTAAAATGTGACAATCAATTCAGGTTTTACTCTGCTTGTAATATAATTCAATCATGATTCGAAAGAGACGTGGCGCCATCGATTATCATAAGAACATTATTATTGTTTTCCTCGGGAACAGTCATTTTTTTCGGGATGAAAAGTAGCTTATGTCCGTTTCTGTACACCTGTCAACGTATATGCAATATTTCAGGATGATCGCTTCAGTGGTTTAGGCGTGATAAGGTAACAAACAAAGAAACTCATTTTCGCTTTTATAATATTAGTTAGGATTAGGATTAAATTCTCTCATTGTTACTTTATTGTAAATTGAGACAATACGTGTCACAATTTGAAATTAAAAGTAAAATTATTTTCCGATACATTTATTGGATTTAACTGTAAAATTATATTTCTATTTTACGCTTACGGTACCTACTTAAGCAGAGTAAAGAAGTGGGCGTCAACAATCTGACTTCTAAGTGCTTGAAATAGCTATAATAAATTATATGGTCGTCGACTTATCGATCTTAAGGAGTTTGTATAGATAATGAATCTTTATGTTTGTCTCTGAATCGAATTTCCTTACATAAACAGCTTTTGATGTGGCTCGAGATATATAATCTAATTTTGTTACAGACTCTTACATAAAAACCGCTTGAGGTCACTTTAAGCTTACTTTGCCATGAATTCATTTTAATGAGCGATACTAAATTATAACTTTCTATCGTTAAAAATAATATTCCACCGCTCTCGTAGCACATTATAAGACCTCAAAACTAGGTAATAGTAATTATGTCCTACGATAGTTCACGACTTTTGTAGTCAGGTAATTGCCGGCTTTGATAAATATCAACAAACGTAAATAAGCAATGTTCGACAGGAGTAATGACTAAAACAAATTAATTGACTACCATGTACAGATGACCCAGCGTATATACCTATTTCTTTAAATGCGTAAGACATTTCAACAGATATGGTTAAGCTGTACATTAATTATACAAATTTAAAATAATTTAAGTATTCTCTATGCTTTCTACTTAGAATAAAATAATACAAGTACTTACGCATTTATTAAGACGTCAAGGTTCTTAGAAGAATTTTAATTAAACAACGAAAACATAATTTATAAACATTTATTCGAGATGAAAACTTAGTTTACTCAACTGTCCAATGCAACTCGTAGTGGAATCGCTCTGAGTTTATTTAGAGATATTTTGTTCCAGTTTATTTTCGGCCCTTCCTGTCTCGACGAACGACGTGCGAATTTAAGGGCGACTCCAAACTGTTCCAAACTATACTTACTATTTCATTCATTTCTATGTCTTAAATGCATTGTTCTTTACGCCGTAGTGGCTATATATTAGCCATTTGTTTAAGTCTATTAGCTCTAGGCACTAGAAGGATCTGACAGATATAATCAGTAAAATACAATGATGTTAATGATATGTATTGGCTTTGATCTTCAATTGTTCTTCTTACATAGCACATTGTCTGTGGGAGACATGCTATCAACAATGATCTATTATACATTGACATTAACCTACAAGCAGTCAGTTAAATACTAATAAAATGTGACTGTAATAAAGTAGAGAACAGAATTTCGATAAAATTCCTAAAAAAATTTGTGTTGTTATCGGTATAATAATTACCTACTCTGCGGCTTTAATTCCATATAAGGAAGAAGATAACTTTTATATTATGGCATATTATGCTCCCAGTTACAGTGAATTGAATATCAAACACTCCGTAGGCTACTAGCAAGTCAAGTGTTTGCTGGAAGAGTATGAACAGCCACTTCATTATACGTTTTTGTGAGTACCCTGAAATCCTTTAATCTCATCCGTGAAAAGTGTGCCAACTAAAGGGTATTCTAATCATATAACTCAACTAAATACGAGTAAGTATAATCTCATTACCGTTATCTGGCGAAATAACCATAACACGTCGCGTTTCCATTGTTTTCCATTTTCCGTCGGTTCGTCGGTTCGTATCGTGCGCGCGTTATCAGTGGTGTCGGCTCAGTTGGATGGCGGCCGCCTGGCTCGACGCACGCTTGCGCTCTGTGTCGCCATTTCCACGTTTCCCGAGAGTTTCCCGCGCGGCCGTCCGCACGTACCGAGCCCGCTCCACACGTCGTATCGCGTCGCATCGGGACATGTCATCCTGATATCGAATTAACGGTGTGTATAAACAACAGTGTGTTTATTTCTACGGATAAGTTAATCGAGTTAATGATAAGTTAATGTGTCGGCCCGGCCCCGTGTGTGTTGCACGTGATCGGATTACTGAATCGAGGGATAATATTGTTTTTACCGACGTAAGTAGGCTATACGTTTAGGGATTTGTTAATGAATTAGATCACGATTGTATGAGGGATTAGTGAATATGAGGACGCCATGTTGAAGGTCGCACAGATTGAAAACTTTATCTTTTATCATCGTGGTCTGGCTGGCTTTATCTGTCGCAGGCTTGTTTATCGAATAAAATATTTTTTGTGACATATCGATTTGTATTTTATGATGATAGTCTCCTATTTATTTCCATAGATAGTATATATTACAGAAATATAAAGTATTCATCATATTTTATGGTTTATCCTGCCGACATATTGGCCACCCCACTTTCCTCTCGAACTCCCTCCGGTTCCCTCAGTGCGTATGCATATTTGGTTTATTGTCTACTTGTGTGGCCGTATATCAGCACCATAATATGATATATGTTCACACCAAATGTCTGTTTATCGTAGCTCCTTTGTATTTGAACGAATGTTAGTGACATAATGATACTCTTACGATTATTTCCACGTCTCACCCATTTCGTACTTATAATACAAAGAATCCATCTAAAAGGTAGAGGAATTCGGTAGGTATATTACCTATGTATGTGTGTGCATATGTATGTATTAATTAAAATATGTGATATTGAGTGAAACCTTGGTTATATTGTAATAGCAAATAAAAATGAATCAATTGAGTGAACTGATAAGTCCAGCTGTGTTAATATCGAAATTTTACACACCGTTCATGCAAATCTTTGAAGAATGCGAATATATAAAATATTAATGTAGCTGTTACAGTTCATTATAAGTAATCGTTTTGTAATATATACAAAGTCTGCTAATAGAAACTAATAGTTTATGGATATGGTTTGTAAACAGAGTACATACTCTATATAGACATTAACCTACATAGCATGAATTTATTAATGCACATATTTCCTTCTCAAGGTGCAAAAGCGTCTATATAAACATGTTTAGTACAATAAACACCTACAGTTAGGTCGTTGCATAACCATTCATGGGTAAAAATTATACTTAATAATGTAGCTATATAATATTATAGAAAGAAATGACGGTTGCATTCCGATTTTGTAATTGCGCATCCATTAGTTTTAAAAGGAAAATACGGGCTGAGTTCTAGTTGTTGAGATGTGGGCGATGATCAGTAGTGGAACGATGACAACTGGCTGGTCAAGGTCGGACCGCTCAGCGCATAAGAGAGAACACTATTATCACCACAATCTAACAAAATTATATCACGTTTGTTGATTATTATGGTGGGCGTAGCTGAAATTGAAAATAGTTTGATTATCAGTCTTCATTTCAGACGAGTGTAATCTTTACGCTTACGTTTTATTTAAGTTAACGTTATGAATGTATAAGTTGTTATAATATTTTAACATTGTCGCAGTCTCTTTTAACGTTTAGGCAGTGTTTTACGTCCACGTTTCTTAGTTAGTGTAGGTAATGGGGAACGAGCCTAAATACCAAGTTTCCTGTTTGCTGGTTCTCTTTAAAACAGTAAAGATAATCAGTACAAATACATAGTTACTATTTGGCGGTTCAAGAATAAAGGTAAGGTCAGATGAGAGATTATGATTAGAATTATTAAATGTTAATTCGCAACTTATTATGTAAGTAGTGTGCGACAATGTTGTTGTTTGTTATGTCAATGGTAAGCCATACAAAGTGTGTGAGTCATGCTCTAGCAGATACATGCGTCACTCAGTGCTCAACTCTAAAGGAAAAATGCCTGAGAATTACATACTATTAGGCATAACTTAAGTATATGACTCACATATACTATAACTTAGAAATTCTACTGGAATATCACTGGTTTAGAGCAATCAGTTCACGCTTTTGAGATCGAAATTCGATTCGAATTCTGGGATAGGTCAAAGTGGAATTCTGTTTCAAATTTTCAGGAAATTACTTTCTGAGAATTTTTCTATCTCGCAGTGTAGGTGTTAGGTATTCTGAAAACATAGAATAGTATGATGACTATTCTACACAAATAAATATATACAATCCTTTACCTAAGAGACCACGGCGTTCCATTAGCTACTCATTTTCTGTTTCTTTTACTTTATTTGCTCACATCAAATTCTTCATGCCCGCTCGTCTTAGATTAGATTAGGTTACCTAAGCAATTTTTTCATTGCTTTTTATATTTCGACGTATAACCTTAATGGGATTTATTCATTTGTATTATGCGAGCTAAAACATGGTACGCTTTCAAACAATACAATCAGTGGCGCACAATCATGGAATTACAAATACATACAAACTAATTAGTACATACAATCGAACAGATAACAGAGTGTGGGCCCGTTGTATGAGTGCTTCCATTTGGGAAATTAATGTTCATTAGCAGTCGGCCATGCTTTCGTTACAAAGCACAAATATTAAATTTTACAGTTATTTAACTAGATTTTCTCTATATTTCTGTACCTTCTGGATGTTTGAGATAGATGTGCGGTACGGCGAATAAACATTGTGTTATTGTTATCTCTGAAGATAAATACTGTAGTAGATCTGTAGGTACTTTTGGCAACGATAGCTAGCTACTAATTAATTAAAAATAAATACTTACTTTAAACAAACTTACAGTCTTACTCATTACTATTCTCATTAGACAAAATGATACATAGTGACTATAAATAAGTATTTTTATCGAGTAAAAATAAAACATGTTTGATAAAGTGCAGGCATGTGTATCTTTGAAGCGGAGTTCCGGTATAATAGATTATAAATATATTATGTTCGTATATTATGTAAACAATAAACACAGTATGCAGACAAGACCATCACCAAGTATTTAGGTCAGGGACTCAGTACGCGGACGACGCCCAGCGCCGCGGATACTTGCGGCTATTATGTACGCACACTCAGATAATCCCTATCCACACTTAATCACTACTGAACACTATTATTGTCATGATTGATCGAATGCCGGAACGATGGTAATCCTGGCTGCTCGGTTTTTGAATAATAATTAATTAAAAATTTATAATCGATACTTTCGTTACGATACTTTATGGATTATATCGTTCTAAATTCGGTATCAATTGTAATTGATCGTAACGGTAAGTAGCTGTTCATAAATATTATTGCAGATACTAGTTTATAAAAAATCAACAAATAAATAATTTGCATTTAAAAATATAATTAGCCTTTTACCAGAAGCTCCACGTGGAGTACAGTAAGAGTAAGAGTATACGTACTGTTCGTATTCGTTAAATATCACTATACTTGCTATTGCACATTATATAATGTATAATATAATGTGCAATAGGAAAGGATAGTGATATTTATTAGCCGTAGGTACTTTATTATGTATAATTAAAGTACCTACAGCTTAGTGATATATGTCCAAATATACTTTACAGTATCCATCTACTTATAGTTAAAATTAATTTTATTGCAAAAATTTAGAAGCTGCCGTGTAGGTGCCCTTTCATTACCATTCATAGTGTAGGTGTCAAAGATAAACCTTTTCTAAGGCAATCAATTTTAATCTTTAGGACGTTTGACCGGTGGCTGTTACATCATATATTACCGCAGCAATCAAGTTACATGCTCGTTTATGGCAGTAATTGTAAATCCACACACGGCGCTTTGAAATTCCTTTTACGGTGGTTAAGCCTAAGCTTAATGGTGACATGGCGCTTATTGACTTCCAACCGGTATTGGTACAAGTACATATGTGCAAATCGCGATAAGAGCTTTATATACTTGTACATGTATATATTAACTAAGCATAGAATACTAATTTATCAACTGGCTTTGAATATCTTGAACTAGGTATTAGAAGTTCAAAGGACGAACGATTATAAAGTGAAATTACTTCATTCGATATTTGAAACAACAATTTTTTTGGTCTAGATTATGATTTAGTTGCGAAAAAGCTGTGTCTGTGTTATAATAATATAACGATAATGTTGTGTAATAGAAAGTCTTATATTATATGGCGAAATAAAGGCAATTGTATTCCGTTAGAAACTTATTATATTATTTTCCAGTATTAAAGGAGTATGTATTAGGATCAAAATGGTTTCATATCGGATTTCAATTTTAGAAACCAAATGGCTGTTAATTTTTATAATAATCGGATCCGTATTCCCTATTTATACCAGTTTTTCCTTAAAATCTTGTATCAATTTCTCATTGATTTAAATGTTTATTGTCTAGAAAACAAATAAATGGGTTAACGGATTGAATAATTATTATTCAATCCGTTAACCCATATAAAACATTCTCAAACAATAACTCATCGCTGTACAACTAAAGATAGGCGTTCAAAGAGAAAACATGAATCAAATAAATACACAACACATATTTGCGAACAGAAAATGAACAATAAGAGCAATTAACTAAAATTTCGCAGTCAATATTGATAGTTTGGTATTCTATATGTATTTCCCCTTTTGTTGGCACAAGTGCTGAAACTGAATTTTAATCTGCTCGCAAAAAAGTATGGTAACACGTGATACCTAGTACTGGCATTTAAATGTTCATATTTCGTTGGGTGTTCCATACGTTTTTATTTTAAAGGTAACAAACCGCAGTACAGCTCGTTCGTCAATGAATTCATAGAACTTGTTTCATAGAAAATAATAATAGAATTTACTTCATAGAATAGTTGTGGTGGTTATAGTGTTACACGTGTACGAGAATCAACTTTGTAGGTATGTAGTTGCAGTTTAGTGACGAGTTCATAATTCTATACCGTTTCTTCTAAATCTGTATTTTATAAAGGTGTTTATGCAATGATGATGTGCCAACGGCATCTCAATATTTAAAAATAAATACGAAGCAATATAAGGTCAGAATCAACCGACACATTATTATGGCCATTTAGAAAACTAAAAATCTTTTCTACGTTCTTTCTTTTTTTAAATATTTGTAAGTTGTCACAAACTGATACAAATGTATCCTGCGAAGTATTGTTGAATTTATGATTATGCCATTATAATTTGCTATTTTGGTTCTTTCTGTGCAATACTATATTGGAGGTATATGTAGGTATACTACTTACTAATAATATGCAAATCATACGATCTATGTACATCGTAAATAGTCAAATAGATAACATAACTACATATAAGATCTGTAGTTATGAATATTCACGTAATATTAATTGCACTCGATAACAGTAATCTTGATAATTATCGATATACAAACACCGAGGTCATACAGCTAGTTTATGATTAGTAGTATATTTAATAACCATCCCACCTGCGTTATATAGTGTGATGATATTTGTATATATATTAAAAGGATGTGCTAAGTACGAATGTCTTAATCACAGAGCACAAACGAAACGAAACTTAGTTGTATCCTAGAGACTAGATTTTCTATTCTTCACAATCCCAAATATCACTGACTATCAAATAGATAATTACAAATTTCAGACTTATATCGTCAAACGCGATCCGCGGCGTCTTCGACCACTTGACACGAATATTTTTAATACTTTTATCTCTAATAGAACTGCGGCGCGGAGTATTTGATGTTCTGTATTCCTAATAGAAGTATATATAAGTAAGTTCGTTAATACATGTAATAAATAAGTAACACAAACCTATTTAATTGATAATTAGGAATGGATAACACTCACCTGATGCAAAGCGGTCAGCGTAGCCTATGGACGCTTGTAACATCTGGGGCTTATACCTACTGTCACCTTAACGAGCCGGCAAAAACCTTACTGAAGCACCTTTGAATAGTATCGTTGAAGAGTTACGCGAGTGCTATACCTACATTGAAATGACAATACTTTAGACAGTTTTAACCGCGATTTATTTTTATCTATTATATTCAATTTTAATTATTTATGTAGTGCTTTTAAAAATGAACCCACTTGAAAGCCGTATTAACCAATTTAATTAATTTTTGGTTCTATAAATAGAATATAGGTACCTATTATTAAAGCTTTACAAAAATATCATTATTTTAAAGATTAAATAGTCAAAAGAGAGAGTTTAAAATAATATGCCAAGATAATATACAAAAGAATAGACGTTTAAAATGAAAATGTCATCTTAAATAATACATTGTATATACAAAAAAGATACTGTTTATGTTAGTTAATATTTATCAGGTATACTGTGCGAACCATGACCGCGTAAGACAGTTACACGCCACTACACGTTCTGTTAAATCTAAATGTAGATAAATATTTTTATCATTCAGAAGTAATACAATTACTGCAAGTGCGCAACAGAAAATCAATTTTTATTCATTATAACATAACTGTAGGTTTTAATCGCCTACACACTAGTAATCTGCAATTAAATAGTTAATATTAATAAACTGAAATATAATAAAATAAAGGTTATATGTGGGTAGGTGTAAGCTTATACGTAACTTTATTTCGTGCAAGTCGTAAGTGAGGAAAATAGTTGATAAAATTATAATTATATAATTCTAAGGATTTCTTGGAAATTTTCAAACGCGTGTTTTGAGGTTTAACTTTCATACAACACACGAAACATTGCATTTACTTCGTAATTATATGAATACCTAGTAGATATATACAGTTAAACATTGATCTATAATATACCGCTTTCTATCAATCCAGAAGAGCTATTGTTAGATCCGTGCTCATATATATACCTATCAAAAATATGGTCAACAGGGCAATAAGGCTGGTTTACATTCTATTGACATGTACAACTTCACACCTACATAATATGTATATCTAGAGAACCTATTTTAAATTTCTATAATAACGTATCTTTATTGGCAATTTTTTACATCATCTGTATACCTCTACACACAAATAACGCGATGGTAAAACATGGGTAAAACCGATATAATATTATCGATACTCAAATAGATTACTCATTTTCTAAATTTAAATCTAGTTAGTGAAGAGAATCAATACGATAGGTACACTAATTAAGGTATCGATTAGAGAGTTGAGTTCAAATTCATTATCAACTACGATCATTAACACAGTTTTAAGGGGACTAAGCAAGCCTATTAATTATAAAATCAATATTACTAAGTTATGTGTGTTATATGAGTCATGTCCAGCTTAGAAATATTCAAAAGAGGATCTTTAATATCATTAATGGCGTTAAAAGTGTTGGTTTAAATTCATAATCGACTAAATACAGTACATACCGGTAAATGCTAAATGTATTTATACAAGAGAATTCTCTTAAATACTTTTAATAAATACGGTAGAAATACTACGTCGTGTACGTAGTTTGCCAAATTGAAGTACTTTAGCATTTCGACGTTACAATGTCCCGGTTCAAAATATTAACTTGACCAGGTATGCGACTTTTTGGAAGTCCCTTCCGGTGAAACACAATTCTGATCTGAATACTTATTTGTGTTTCGAACAAACAATCCTATGGGACTTTGTTCTCACGAGGATAAAACAATCACGTAGAAAACTTTCCCCTTTATAATATTAGTGTAATGAAATCAAACTAATAAAACATATGAAAAAGGTTTTGTTTGTGTACAAGTATTTGTTCGGCCGCCAAAGTAAGAATAGCTTATCTGCCTGCAGGCTACACTAAAGATAAGCTTTTTCAATGTGAGACCGTCTTAAACTGTAAATAATCTAGCAGATACGTGAGCATCTATTTTCGATCGCTTGGGAGAGTTTCATTAGCCTTTTACGGCTATCCGTTCCGCAGACACTTATTGTAGGTGGGATATCAGCCATCAGATAAAGTTACTGAAGTGTTCACTGAATCCTGATATATTTTCTGTATCGGATCGTATTCTTCGGATTGCAATGTGCCTATATTTAAAATGAGAATATTTTTATCCTTAGACGTATGAAGCTTACGGTTTATAGCAGTATTTTCTCATTTCCATCCAATCATTGTATTTCTGACGCCTTGAGGCATTAAAACTTAATTAGAAGGGATACCTCAATTGCTACCGTTTTAACCATAATACACAGTACTAAGGCTTATAATATCAAGGTACCGAGTTCCACGAAAGAATTACCAGTGAATTAATTAATTTCATTGTTAAAGACACGAGAGTAATAAAGGTTTATACGTTGAGTAGTTTTAGCGCCCGTAAATTTTACTTATGAAATGATTGTGAAGTTTTCCATCAAGCTTACGTTCTATACTGGTTAAATGTTTCCGTAATTTATTCCAGTTGTTGTAATGAGTCAGTTCATTCATTAGACCGCAATGAGTGGAATTACATCACTGGCTATTCTCACTACATCGTGTGCTATTCGTAATACCTGTATTTTTGATACTCGCTCCTTCTAGCACCTAAATTTAGACAATATAAATCGATGATGATCTGCTTTATATTAATGACGCCAACGGAAGATCTTAATAAACATACGTTTTCAACAATTACATCATGTTTATTAACTAATAGCTAGAAATAGTTGAAGTTTGCCCAAGGTTAGGTGCCGCATTTTCGAACTTCTCTCGC
Organism: Catocala sponsa; assembly: GCA_963564715.1. Classification (NCBI taxonomy): domain Eukaryota; kingdom Metazoa; phylum Arthropoda; class Insecta; order Lepidoptera; family Erebidae; genus Catocala; species Catocala sponsa. The sequence continues at coordinate 14,006,604 of OY751334.1, read as the reverse complement.
ATAACAGACTGCCTTGGTGACACAGTGGTCTTGAATGCGACATGAGTGCATGAGGTCTCGTATCCGATTTCCGGAACGGACAAAGGGTTATTGAATTTTTCTTTCAAGAAATTCATAGTAGTGGCAAGGTGTCTAAAACTATGCTCGGTAGACGGCAATAAGTTAGCCATCTCTTTTGTGGGACGTCGTAACATGAGTTAAATGTGGACAAAGTATAAAATATGTATGTGACTATTTAATATACTATATAATAGAACTTCGCAGTAAGAACAAAATGGCTTTGAAGTAACAAAATTTATAGCATTCATATATCTGCTCTAATGGGAACAAAATATAACATTAATTCACCATTGTTCCACGAGCCGCAGGTATACGATCGATGGGACGCCGTTCTAGATATCATAAAATTGGTAATCTGTCTCTGTAGGATTTAAATAAGATTTAGCTGTCTTGTATGGATTACGTTGAATTGCCCTAGGAGATTTGTTGCCTTTTTACGTGCACGCCCGTACCGAGCTAAAATATTTCCACCGGATACTTGGACTCTTTTGTTTCTCACTTTTTAAAGTCCATGGAGCTTTTTTTATAAATAGTTACATCAGTCGTTTTATAAAGGGAAATTGTATACAACATATTTGTGAAGTATTGGCTTCCAATTTCACACGTTCTGAAATCTACTCGCCAATACAGCAGTAGCTCTCTATTAAACAACCATTCAAGTCTGATACACAAGCTGCCATCGAGTCGATAGCTTGATTGTGTGTAACGACGGGCGTGGCCCGTTCACACACTCCACAGGATCTGGGCTCTATTTGCTGCGCCTGCGCCGCTCACTCGTGTGTGGAGACGCGCCCTGAAACATAAAAATAATTCCTATACCAAATGATTTATAGTGACAAATACGACGGAAGTTTTCTTCCAATAGAATTTTAAAAACTCGATGTCCACTCTCGGCGTCGTAACATGCATTTGTCATCATTAGTAACTGGACACGCGCGCTATAGATAATGAACGTCGCCCTATATTTTGTATTATCTTCTAAGACGAAGCCTATTTAAGGTTATAATCTGATTTACTAAGTGTAAGACTGAAATCTGTAAGGCCTGTAAGACTAGGGCTAGAACGGATTAACTATTTATAATCACGATTTAAAACTAGTACTTTGCGTTTGTGACCTAACGTTATATTGAAAGATATGCTAATAGTATTTTACGTTATCATGTTAGACACTTCGTTAATACCAATGTTGTATAGAGTATAATTACTTGGTGCTCTTAGCCTTTAAAAATTAATACACTCTGCCACCTGTATATCTTCGAAGTAGTAGACAGAGTCGTATTACGGTAAATATCGCCTGCAGTATTTTTAGTCCCAAGTAATAGAGAGCTGTGGTCTACCGGGCACATTTTGGACTCCGTAATACTACTAAGAATTTCATAACAGAAAAATCCAATATCACTCTGTTTCACCTGGAAATGGTCGCATACAAACAGCGTAAACTTACGCCATCGGCATTGTCAAAGCAATTTATGGGTAGAATTTTAAAGAAATAAATTCAACCTCTTTTAAAGATACTCAAGCTAAACTACAGTTATTCTATTCAATATCATTGATAATAAAACATGAAACATATTAAGATTGTAAGTATAATCTGTAAAATTTTGTTTAAGAATCACTCTTCATATACAAAGAGTGATTGTTAAACAAAATTCTACAGAAAAGGTACCTATTTTATTCGCAATACACGTTGTGTATTGTTATTATTTTATAATTTTAATTAGGAACATTCTGTACCGAATAATGCTAACGCGTATGTGATTCATTCTGTCACACCTGCAGCTGAGGATCGGGTTCTCGTTTCACCGAACACGATGTTATACCTACTTATTTTCGGCTCTGACTGTGAGCCAATTCGATTTCACGGACCAACTTCTGCCAATGGCAACACTAGTAAGCTGGTTTACCATTCCAAATCATATTTTACTCGTAGCAATCCCTGATATCGAGCTTAGCGTAGTTTATAGCCGATTTAGCTAGCTTGTACTGCCCTTTTCGTATCTCTAAAAGCGGGTGGCGGCATTGACATAACAACGTTTAAGGCCGTTGTCGACTATACCCTTTTTTATTTTGTGTCTACTGCTTCTCAGTAAGCAAGAAAACTAAACCTATAAAGGAAAATGTTGATATTATACGAGCGAAACGAAATAATAGACTTTAAAGGTTTATATTAAATACGTAGGTAGTGTATGGCTAGCGTGCCTTACGGTATTAGAATTGTTTTCAAATCTGTCAACAAAACTATGCATGCGCATGCTGCGTCCTTGGCCATGCAAAGTAGGTATAGAATTGTGCAGAACTATATTCAAAAATCGTCAGAGTGCTATTATGCTTTATTGAAACTAAACGGATTACTTATATCGAAGTACTTACTATTTTAAGAAAAATAAAAGAAAACAAATATATGATTTTATTTATCTTTCATCTTTCATCTCTTTAGCTGTAATGGATCGTTATTACGATCGAGAAGCTACATAACATGTTTTCTTCTAATTGTCTAAACTCTTTATGTATATTTGTACATGTTTGTTCATATGCGAGCAAAAATATCTCAGTATCTTATTCACTTTTCTCACTATTACCCATATATTCTAATTAGTAGTTAAACAACTTTGGAGAGGACTCTATGATAGTCTTAAATATATATAAAATTGTTTTAGTATGTATTTAAACAGTAAAGTAGCTGTAACAACGGCACACCGTTATGACAAATAAACGGCTCAAAAAGCAAACAGATAGTTGAACTGCACAAAACGAAGGTTCCACTTAGTTTACCTACAGAGTCCTAAATACATAAAGTGATGGTAATGAACTCAGTTTTAAACAGTTGCTAATGACACAGCATCTGATAAATGGTTGGGAGGTATAGCAAGCTTTCTCTACAATTATTCCGTGCGCGTTAATTCAATATTAGTTTAGCACCGTTCTCGAATGACGCACTACTCCGGTTGACCCACATCCTTCACCTTCACCCCGATACGTCTCCTTATCGTTTTCACTATTACTATTTATATTCCAATTGTATTATTATACTACTGCCAGATAAACTCTGTACTGTTAAATCGAACGAATATGATAAAGCGAACAATGAAATCCGAATGGCCTTACTCGAATGTCATCGTGTAGTAAAGATACGAGTACACGTAAGTGACGTAAACTCGATAACGTGCGACATAGATACACTTAATTACAATTTAGTAGTGTTTACTATATTCATGCACATAAACACTTTCTCCTTTCATTTTATCACAGACTTTATAGTTTGTGAAATAACGCACACGTATAAATACATACATATATACACACATTAAAATGTAACAAGAATCTCATTTTCGTAGCGCTACTTTTTTGTTATTTTATTACTTTCATATTTTCTTTCCTCTCGAATGAACTTTTACATGCATTGTGCACCTATGGTTTTATTTCTCTATGAGTATTTGTGTGAAGTAGAATGGCATATGAGCGAGTGTACTATAAAATTTATTTGTAGCATATTTATTCAAGTGTAACGAATCGGAATGAATGCAAATAGTGTTTTATGTTATTGAGTTTTTGTACTTAAGATTTGTATTTAGGTGGTTTTGAATAGGGCCACAAACTAAATAAGTTTCAATAGATTTTCTCGGAATATTTGTTGAGATATTTTCAATAAAGCCAATCTCTTTTTTGTTGAACCTTATAGAGCATTTATTATATTTATTTTCGATAATTGAATAGTTTTGATTGTGATTTACAGAGACCGTCATGATCGCACCGACGTTCAAGGCGCGCTCAACCTCCCCAGGTACCGCATTATTTGTCCCCGACGACGCCTAACTCCTGCTCGTAATCTTTTATTGTACTTCGATATCATTCATATGCTTTGATGATGTACTAAATAAAACAACACAAATACACAGATAAAATAACTGATATCTTCAATTCAAGCTCTAGTTTATAAAACTCAAAGTAGATATTTTAATATTATTGAGATTTAGGCACATTTTCGTACTACAAAATAAACTGAACAACATTTTCTTTTAAAAGTAATGCCAGCTTTATCTATCCAGTGAAAGGCATTAAGATTACAGTCAAAGCAAAATCACACTTTATAAACCTGAAACACTGAGGTACATAAAATTTGTAATAACGCATTTAGAGACAAGCCCAAAGAAAACATTTCAAATGTTTCTTTATTACAAATTTGAAAACTGAACGGTATAGCTCTTTCAGTTACGGCTGTAGTCAGAATGAAGGTGAATAAAAATATGAAATAGGTTCACATTTTCTACTTCTCCCCAAATAGAGGTAGCCATGTATAACAGCACGTAGGCGACAAAATATCACTGTGCTGCTATATACATATGTATTTTGTGGAAATATCGACACCAGTCGCGCCGGCTTTGTACCAAATGTATGCAACGTTTTTTTGGATCCCGTCACAATCAGGATACGTTCCTAACAAAGATCGAAAAACGTTTTTGGGTATGGGATACGGTACAACAATTCGTGCGAATTAAATCTAGTATCAAATGGAACAATATATTCAAATAAATACATTGTATGATTCTTTTAAATCAAAGTCAAACTGACTTAACATTTTTAAGGCGTGGTGTACAAAACTCACTTATATGAGATACTAGATGTTCCCGCGGTTTCACCCGCGTTTATCGTTACTGCGCCGCCCCCGTGGGTTGTAGCGTGATATTATATAGCCTATAGCCTTCCTCGATAAATAGGCTATCCAACACTAAAATAATTTTTCACATATTGGCATTTCATATTACTACTGACTACTAACTGAAAACAATTTATAAAAGATCAATTTGATAGATTCATAAATTCAATATTGTAAAACTCAATCTTATTTACGATAGGTATTGTTGTACAACTCAAAGCATATTATACATTTAAATAAACATCGCGTCTGTTCTATGAATTGTATATGAAATATGTGATTAATATTTACATAAGCATGGTACTATTGTCCTTGCAATACTTGGTAGTACCTTTCTTATGTACATTGGAAACATCTGGAGTTTTTCATACATTTGACAGTATTTTTCATACATTAACATTGTGATAATAGAGGACTGTAATCCGTATTAATATATACTAATGGATATTGGAATGTCGTGTGACTATAGATATTTACTAAGAGTGTTTGTCTTTGTTGTGTTATTTTGATATTAACCATTTGTTGTTGTGTCTTATGTATAGATATATTTTAGATATAACTTTTTACATTATTTATTATGCTAGAGACACATAAACTGTATTAGAATGTAGAAACCTACGAACATGTCGTAGGATAAATAGAAGGCAAGAATGACGACGTAAACATAGGACTGTATGAGAACGTTTATAAGACAACTTCTTTTACGAGTGTCGACAATCATATCCGAAATATCCATAAAAAGGGCAACGTCATAAAACGAGCATTAGTCCCTTCATGTTTCTGCTGACGCGGCGGAATTTCGCTGGCCAGACGAATAGAAATGTTATATTTTGACCACACATTTGCATAACATTGTGATCCTTATTACGAAAGTAGTAAGGCTTTTTTACCCCAATCATATTTATTGGCGCATAACTTTTAGCATATTTTTATAATTTTCCGCTTAAGTGACCACGCAATATTCATAATAATTTTTTGTTTATGTTAATAGGAAGGATACCTTGTGGTAAAATAAAAAAAGCAGTTTAGTGAAGCACTATGCCGAAATTGTCACGTACTATAAAAGGTATGATTGCTCCCTCGTATATCATTATATAGCGAAAGTTGACTGTGGAAGTTTAAAAAAGGGAATACAAATTTTATACATATTTTAAAAAGTCACGTAAAAAGCCATGTTCGCGCCGGCACATTTTCTATGAATATCAAATTTGTTACGACATTAGCGTGTTGAAGCCCATAATCTAAGCGAGCGCGGCGCGCCGTGTGTGGGCCCACTACAAGTACGCCGAACATGTAAATATTACGTCATGTGATAATGATAAAACCATGCACTTCCTCTACGAACTTAGGTAAATAAATACAGCCACTTGCAAGCTTCTGCTAACTAAGTTTAAGGCCATATGACGATTTTACATGGTCTAAGGAAAAAATATTATCTATCTAAACAATAAAATTAATCGATTGAACGGTTTTTAGTGGCTGTTTATGAATTACGTAAAATGCAAAATTTCTTTTTTTCTACTCGTTGGTACAGAAGCGTAATCGCAAGTATATGAGCTAGTTTTTATTCCTGGGTCCTGAATTTGTAGCCTAGGTCTGACAAAGGTGTTATTTGATTTTGACATTAGGATATTTCCGGTAATAGTACAGATAGATAGACTGTCAATGCTCGCCTCTTTAGTATTATAAAATCTCCCTGGCAAAATATGGGTATATTAAACTTCTGCCTAACCATTTCGGTATATATGGTAGTAATATATTCGTATATTAGTAGTAACATATAGACACCTCCTTTGGGGAACCTTAACTGGTTGACTTCTGAATTTTCTATTTGATATAAAATGAACACGTTAAATAAGAAAATTCTTTTGATGTTTCACAGTCGTTTTCCATAAAATTGGTTGACGAAATTGTTTTACAGCGCGACCATTTCTGATATTTCAAAACTTCCTCAATTTGCATACGAAAACATCGAAATATATTCCATAATTAAATATCTAAATCTGGAACGACTACAGTATTGCAAAGTTTGGAAAGCTTTTTCGTGGAGAAGATAAGTAAGGTAGTTACTTATACGTACGTTTAATCTATATTATTTTTGTATTCATTTAATAGTATACATAGATGCAGTCAACCAGACAATGCGCAAATTCATAACCTTTTTTATTATGCTGAGATTTGGCAAAGAAAGAACGGCGATAAGGTGACTGATATGGCTGACATTTACCATTGTAAGACGTCTTTTCGACGTTATCAAAGTCACACTCATCGCATATGTATAATTTGGAAAACACCTAAAAGCCGAAATTTGCGATTCTATTAGCATATGCTGAAGCTTTGAACTCTATGATAGTTTTAATTCCTAAAGGAAAACCTGAGAGTAAAAGCATACACTATAAACATTATTCTTAGAAGAACTTACTCTCCTTTAATTTTAATTAGGTTAACGTTCATTAGTTACCTAATGTGCTGTAATATAATATACTTTGATATAGGCTAGATATATGAACGGGATCTACATGTATACGTGTCATTAGATTTATGAGCTCCTTTGAATAAATCCTTCGCCTCCACGACACTGTTCTAAAATTAAAATATTGTATCGGATAGAGCTTATACAGTATGTGCTATTAAATGCACGGTCAAATAACCATCTAAGATATTAAAACTCTTTACATCAAGAACTCTATAAAACTGAAAAATAACCTCTATACTTATAAGAGGTAACAACCCGTTTTCGCTTCATAAGACCAAAATAATTAGTGCTGAAAATTCAAACGACTGGTGAATAAATATTTGTAGTATAATATTTTAATAAGCTCAAAATCTTTTTAGTGTAGGATGGTCTGTGGTTGATAGTGCTACTTCGATTATCATGACGGGCACAATTTTATAGAGCTTCCTCGTTATGGTTTACTGAGATAGACAAGAGGGGAAATCTGGCACACGAGCTACAATCAATTTAGGTTATGATGGGCGTGCTTAATCTATCTCTATTATATAATGGATTAAGCATTATAAGGTCATAACGGTTAAAATAAATCACATTTATAAATACATGTGCAGGCTACTCAGTAATGGCCTATGATTCGCAAATCCAGGAAGATATTAGTATACGAACGCGAAAACGCAAACACCTACGGTCATTCAATTTAATTAAAACAAATTTTAATGTTAGTAGCATCATTGGCTCTAGAACCATCTACACGTAGCTTATTTGATACAGAGCTGAAGAGTAATAACATTGTAAAGGTTTAGATTACACGGCATCATGAAGTACCTTATTCATGAATAATTTGTAATTTATTCTACATAAAATGAAATGGCAACCCACACTCTGAAATATTTATCCGTATAATTGGTTGGCTAAAGGACTAAAAGATTGTGTAAATTTCCACTTCACTCAATGTTATATTCTATAATAAACTTGTAAAGGATGTTGACATAATTTAGGTTCGTTTTTATATTCCTCGTGGCTTAAAGTTACCCTCTGTATAAACGTACATTGGCTAGTATGACGTCAGCGATAATTGATGATGGGACATGATCGATCATAGACGCGTCTGCATGGATACGAGAGGAAAAAGTAACAATATGATAGTAAAAGCATTTTTAAAAGCAACAGTTAAGGCACTATTGAGTAAAACAACGCGCAACTCGCTCCATACTAGCCAATGTGCATAAATATGCTGGATTCAGAGCACAGGTATACATATCATAAAAATAATATCAGCCTTGTGGGTGTGGTTTGTTGGTGGTATTTCGGTATAAAAATAGTTGGCCCATAGTCGATGTTAGACTGAGTTCTGATTGCCAGATTCCACATGTCTTCGAGAACATACTAGAAAACACTCAGCCATGTACATAGGTTTCCCACGATGTCTACTTCACCGTTATATCGACAGTTATATGTTTAAATATTCTTTAAACATATTTAAGAACCGTCCAGATTTAGTTCAAGTTACAGTACTACAGACAAAGAAAGAAAAGGATCAAGCTTATTACACGCCTCTTTTTGCGCTATAATGAATAAACGTTGCATTATATGTACGTACATAATTATATGAAATTCTGACACCAATTCAAAAATATGTATTTATTTCCAATATTACTTTTATTATTCCCTTTGCTGACATATTTTCGTCTGTGTAACTACACAGACGAAAATACTCCTTTATAGGATCTAAAGGTTCTATTTTACCTTTTATTTCCTATTAAGATGTGATGATACCACTAAAGTGTCTTGTCTCTATAGTTCCTTTAATGAAAACACTACTAACGGCCTATTTATGCCCAATATTACTTTTAGTATTCTTTTTAAGAAATTGCTGGAATATTTTTGTCCCAACAGTTCCTTTATAGGATCTAAAGCATCTATTATGACTATTCATCATTATAATTTCCTTCTATATGAAGGAATTATAAAAATGTTTTGTCTCTATAGTTCCTTTAACGCTTAACTATAGTGGTGAAAAATTGTCACGTTTCTATAGGTGGACCCCACTGGATCTACCTAGTTTAAATTCATGTAAAAGATAGAAAAATACAAAATCTGTTTCTTTTTGTTATTACTCTTGAAAATCAAACATTAATTAAGGTAATTTCATGCAAAAACAAACAATAGGAACTTATATTTTTATTCCTAATTGACCCGAATGAATCAGAATTTTTTTACTAGCGTATAAACAGGGTATTTGGAAAAAATCCTCTAATAATATTGAAAACATGAAAAAATTTGAAAAAAATTTTTACGTCTTTTGGCTGACATGATGATGATGATGAAAAAAATTGTCTTATTTAAAACTTTCTAATATGGTAGTTAAAAGCATCGTACATCAAAAAAGAACACATCTCCTATAAAAATTTTGACAGTAGTCATAGCGAGCAAATTTTCATTGTACCAATCATGCAAATAAGTAAGTTGTAATTATTGAATAAGTGTGCAATCTTTGCTATTCTGTTAAGTGGACATAACAAAGATCACTTTCTTTTATTCTTATCAAATTTCAAACGTCCGTTACTGGTTCTAGTGCTGGTAACATTATGAGAATCGTTTGGCCTGAGTTGAACAGGGCAGTCTATCGTTATAGCATCTCTCTTATAAAAAGCTTAAACAAAATGAGTGCAGGCCCTTTCCATGATTATTTATATTTGATTCCAAAAGCTGCTGCTTCAATTTGCCATCACAACTATGTAAAATTAAATACAAATAACAAAAATAAAGTTACGTATCTATAGTGAAGGGTCCAATGGACCCACGTATATGACGATACTGACCTGAGTTGTAGCAAGTGAAACCCGTTTGTCCTACTGTGCATACTTAGGTTTATTGCAGGAAGATACTGTGTAGCTATGGGGGCTGCAGTGACTGTAACGTTTTTATAAACATTCAAAGATTGAACATGGGTCCAATGGACCCACGACTATAGTTAAGGGTGAAAAAACGACTTATTTATAAAACTTACAAGAAGCTTATATTATCATTATGAGAAAATTTCTAAAAAGTATCGTTCATAAAAATGCAAACTTTCCTCATAAAGATGCTCTAGGTATTAAAGGTGTACAAAACGTTTATGGATAATGATATTTACAGAATGTTTACTAGACTTACTGAGCATTTTAAATACTGAACGTATTGCGACTTTAGTAAGGTTTACTAATAACCAGATTTTGTCCCAGGCTTTGCTCGCGTAAATGTAGGTTGTGTCAATTTTCTACCTTCGGGAACAGTACCTTTTAGCCCTGACAAGGTGTTTGTGAAATTTAACTATGATCGGTCAAGTAGTTAAGGCATGAAAGCGTAACAAAGAAATAAACTAAATTATTTAGGATAGCGTAAGTCGTGTACTTTAAAATAAAAAGAAAAATATTAACAGCTGATCAGAATATAGCTAACACCATTCCAATTATAGTAGCATATTAAAGAAAATAAAACAGTGTTGAAATCTATTCATCCCCTTGGGACATACCCAGACAATATAGGCATCTGACACCCCTGTTCATAGGGGGTTAAAAATAGACAACACCCACTTGAGGGTTAATTCTTGTGTCGCGTGGGTTTTACAAATAACAACGGACATACAGATTCAAAGCAAATATTGCCTCATGAGGAGATCAAATCGCCTATATTAAGTGCGATCCGTCCTCTTAATTATATACTGTGCTGCTCAATCGTTTCTATGTAAATAGAATTTAATAAATATAAACTCTATATAATGGAAATGTTGAGTTATATAAATGCTCTCAATAATTCGTAAACTTATAGACTGAGAGTCCAGACCCTACGTCATGTTAACAAAACTGTATTTTTGGAATAAATGTAATATGTGGAATGACAACGTTCACTTGTTAGCTGCAAAACATGATAGGTCTTTTGGTTCAATGGCTTGCAAATAGGCTTTGAATAGTCACCCAAGTAACATTATATTCATCTGCCATCATGTATTATGACGTTTACGTTATATACCTATGCCGTATTTTTGTGTCCACAATTCTCAAAATGAAAGAGGTCGAGGAGAGAAGAGTAAGGTCTTAACTCGCCAAGCTGTGCTGCTTAGCAGACATTAAACACCTGGTGAAATGTTACAAAAAGTTCTAAGACATGCCACTTTTATCTTGACCTTTTTCTTCCCCGCTAAAGCCGATTCTAAATTCTAATTTCCTTGGCTAAAGAAAGCATAAAATTATATTTTAAATTTATTCTTTACCTGGCATTTTTATTTACAATTGCACGGTGTTGCAGCGGTAGAGGATACGACTGTTGCGCTTGAGGTCTTGGGTTCAATTTCTGGGTGCCACTTGCCTAGTGTTATTGGATTTTTCTGTTAAAAAGTTGTTGCACAAAGTCTGAAACTGTGCCTGGTAGACAACAATAGGATCGCTTTATTTGCGTGGAACCTTATTTAACAAAATTTGGGAGCAATACATCTCTGTACAGATTACAAATTATTTTATTTATATTAACAGGTCCAGTTAAGCTGTGTGAGTGTTAGGAATGGATTAACAACGATAGTATAATAGGTTTGCTTCAAAACCACGACCAATCGATTACAATTTAAACAAAACTTTAATGCTTCATAATTTAATTATTTTACATTAAGTGACTGCTTACTTTTGTCCAGTTATTAATAAATGAATACTTTTGAAAACGTATATTATTACTTCGAAACAAAAGCCGGTGTCATGATACCGATCTCAAATTTGGCAGTCGAACGGGTTTCCCAATAGGTTATCACAGCTTGTTATAAAAGTAAACATATCACATACAAATGTCAGATTATATTTTATGTATTCATGTAAGTGGCTGTTGGTCTGTCGTCGGCGAACGTTGGAGGTGTCATAAAACAACCAGGGTTATACGGAATCGTCTCAAGGTAGCTAAGAACGTTACTATGATTATATCGTGGTCAACATCTTTTAAATGTCCTACTTATTGACAGACATACATGATGATATTACCTAATTAATCTTTTAAAATACCAACAACATATTAAGTTCTAAACTGACTTTAAAACAAGAGATGTTCTATTCTCTATGTGATATTTTTATGAACTGGTATCCAATTTGGTTCCGAAGTGTTCGTTTAAAGATTTTATAAGAATAAGACAGTAGACGCTGGCACTATTCTTTAGGACTCCTCAACGGCCAAGAGTATTCATATCGTAATTGGCTCATTGTATTGGAAATTATAGGGCTTGCAATTATAATCGAATGAATGCGAATAAGAATACATTGGATTACTGAAGTGAGTCTACTCCTGGAATAAACATTTCACTTATATAGAAACAACCGACAAATTTTTTTTTTGAGAATACCGTGACTGTTATCTTTGTATGAAACTTATTTTATATAACTTGTTATTACTATTGTTAATGATAATAGAATCCTATGTTATAACCAGGTTTGCCTTGCCGGTGTACTAATTTTACTGCTAAGCATCGTAGCGTGTTGTTAGATAGCCTATAACCTACCTCAATAAATTATGTGGCTGGTAGTTCCAGAGACTCAAATAAACAAACAAGCAAACTCTTCAGCTTTATAATATTACTAGTTTTCAGCCGCGGCTTCGCTCGCGTAAATGTAGGTTAGGTTAGGTTTGCAACAGTTCTTTTTTCTGGATGAAAGGTACCTTATGTCCTATTCTGTACCCCTGACAACGTGTATGCAAAATTTCATGTTGATCGGTTGAGTAGTTAGGGCGTGAAAGCGTAACAAACAAACAAACAAACAAACTCATTTTCGCGTTTATAATATCACTAGCTTTTGCCCGCGGCTTCGCTCGCATTAATTTAGAATTTGACAATCAATTCGGGTTGTACTCTGCTTGTAATAATGTAATTCAATCATGATTCGAAAGACACGTGGCGCCATCTATTATCATAAGAACGTCATTGTTGTTTTCCTCGGGAAGAGTAATTTTTTTCGGGATAAAAGGTAGCCTATGTCCGTTTCTGTACACCTGACAACGTATATGCAAAATTTCAGAATGATCGGTTCAGTGGTTTAGGCGAGAGAAGGTAACAAACAAACAAACTCATTTTCGCTTTTATAATATTAATATAGTAAGGATTAAATATATTACTTTAGATTACGTGATACTTACCTACTTGGTATTTTGCACCGTGATATTGAGCAGTTATGTTTTTAAGTCTCAACGAAAGAGCCGAGCATATTTCTCGACTTCATACTGCTACTGAGAGTTCCTTATATAAGGAGCTCGTCAAGACTTTCTCTGATCTGGCACTCGAGTTTGAAACATCATGATTGGCTGCAAACGTAGGCGCTAAGCTAAAAGGCTTTCAAAATAGTTATTAAAAGGAAGAGTAAATTATTGTAACGAATATTTAAATTATGAATCATGATCACGTTATTGAATTATTGTTTCTTCTAATTAGTAAGTAAACCGTCTTCACAGTAAAGAGGGTCGACTGGTCTCGTCACCACTGTTCACTATGACATTGGTCAGCGCCTTGACACTTAGATGTTAACATTCATTATTTAAGCAATAAGCAACTACTTAAAAAATACATAATAAATTCCAACCATTCATAGTTATTCACAGCTAAGTGGAGAGTACACAGAAAAGGATTTTTGCTCCGTCTAAAAACATTTCCTCGCCCCCTGTACAAACAATGGACTTTTCTAAAAGGAAACGTTTCCATTTGTATGAAATCCTTTTTTAGATTTCGCCGCCACAAAAGGTGAAAAATTGAACCTCTTATTTTCAAATACGGCTGAGATCTGGTCTGTCTGCGTGGGTACATTCTTATGATTACTTCACAAGTAACGGAAATAGCCGAGTATATTTTTATAATACAGCCTTATTATTATTAAGTAAAGAGATTACGAGACGAATCCTTCAATTTTACAAATAATTTTTATAAACCACGTCCCAAAATCTCACTCTCACAAACGATTAAAATAATTGATTTTAAAATAATAATATCAGTCCTAAATGTATGTAAACTGCCCCACTGCTGGCCATGGCCCTCAATTTTAAAATATATGATTTTATATTACGGAAATTTGTGTTTATTCCAGCGTATATTTTAAATCGTATCCCTCTATTAATCACAGGTTTTCTTTTATTTATGTAAATTGGTTTTTATTTATAAAGTATGAATCCTATAAATACCTTTGAGTATAAAGATTCACTTCGTAACTTTTTTTTGTATTGTAATCAAAAATCAAAATCGTTTATTTCTCACTATAAGAATTTAAATTATTTGGTTACCATTTATGTAGGACTTTCAAATTTACTAGCTGGTACCAAAATCTATTGAATAAGTATAAGTGAAATTCTTTTTCTAATGTATGTAATGTTATATACATTAAATTAATTACTACAATTATCTTACAGATCTGGTAAAATTTATAAAATTTTAAGCAGCTGAACTATTAAATACTGTTAATGACTACTTAAAAGACCGCATTGAAATCGGTCCACCCATTTTTGCGCTGTGAAACCAGAACAGACAGATAAGCGTAAAACTTATAACATTTCGTTATTGTTTAAGCAGAAAAGCAGCTAAATATTGGAACTACTTATACTATAGCAGTACATATATATGGCACGATATTAAGCGATTGACACTTATTAAGAAAAGCTTATAACCGACTCTCACAACCTCCATATTAAAAATTGTTATAAAAAAGGTTAGTGATATAAATTTCTCTGTTGTTGGCCAGATGTAGAACATGGATCTCTAGATTGTAGCCAATTCGCAATAATATCACGTATTTTGCGTCTACACAAGGCATGCCCAGGACTGTGATCGTGTTTCGAATCTAGACGAAACAACCTCAGGACGAGTGGCTCATTACATTACTGGCCACATTTTAGTTCCCAGCAATTTACAATCAGTATTGCAGTTTAAATTGATCTGAAGATATTTTTCTAATAGTTTGTCAATATTTTCTTTTTATTGATATTATATGGTTTCATCGGCGTAAAACAAGCTTTCCATGAAGTAAGATCGTTTTAATATTTGATTAATTTTTTGTTGTCACTTTTGGAATCAAGGTTTCCACGAATCTTTTATAGCATTTATAATAAGATTCCTTTATACCACTGCTACTTGTATAAAAAAATACTCAAAGCTTAAATGTGTTCATGAATTAAAAAACAAAAAAACGTTAAAGAAACCGCTGGTAGTGTTAAAATAGAAGTACTAAAAATATTTTAATTAATGATCCATTCACCAGTTAGTCGATCAATAGCCAAAACTATTCTTATAGTGTGTACCAATTTCGAATGCGGTTTAGCATATTGAAAATTTTGAGTTGTATTCAATTTAGTTCCCTTACAAAATGCGCATGGAGATAGAAAGACCTCGAAAATACTTTGAAATTATGTGCCAACCATTTCAAAGTATCGCGCAACTTACTTTTCTCGAACTTGGCCGTTACATTCATATGTTTAGGCTAGACAAAATTATCCTTTCATACGAATTTTCACCTTCAACGGAAGCAACATAAAAGTTCTGTCTGGGGAGGTACATAATAATAATAATAATATGGAGAGATATTAAAATTATAAGGTACGCCGGGCGTGTGCTACATTTATTGAACTTTTATAGAGTTGCCGACGTCGGTAACTCGTCAGAATATTAATGGCACATAATATGTTCTGAATACTTGTTACAACTTTTCCCATTACGCTGCTCAGATTTACACCGGGAAAAAATGTCTTTGACGCAGAAAGGCGCTTCAGTGAAACTCAATGAAAGTTTGTCGTGTAAAGTAGATGTAAGCCGGCTACCACTGACTGCCAATTTGTTTATCGTGCTGTTATTACACGCAGAATTATGATTACACTGGTTTTGTCACAGAATATTATAAATAAAACTCGTAAATGTCTTTATTCGTTGCGTTTGTGCTGTCAACCCATTGTTCTTATTCTTGTAGTCATATTTGTGGTCATTATATTTTCTTATTATGTTCCCTCATTTTGGCCCATTTCCAAGGTTTTAAGGCTGACTTTATAATTTGTCAGATTCAGTTTATTACTTGTGTTTATTCGAAGGGATTGCTGGTTGCCTGGGACAAAGAACATATTTGAAATACTGCTGATTCGAACTTAAAATTAATTATTACGCTTTGAATGCTATATTAAATGAGCATTGGAACCGGTATGCAAATAATAAGTACGTAACTAAAAGAATTCATAAATTGCGAACGTGATGGCGTAGTCGATAATGCACTTATAAGAAATCTGTCCCGCCCCCACAGGCAGACAAAAGCTTCAGTCTACCTTAAAAGCTCTATTGTAACTACCATTATTGTTTACGTCGAGTTCACTAAAAGCGCCTGGTAACCGAAAAGCTTGACCTTTTTTTGCACTATTACAAAAATTAAAATGATTGTATTATTCATTTTCGGAATACTAAATGTATTGTATAGTTAATGCCTTCCTATACCACTGCTTTTTTAAAATTCCGGTAACATTTTAGGACATTTATTCACACTAATCTTAAAAGCGGTAGCGTTCTTAGTTAAATTATTCTATAACACTTACATATTCATATCGGTATCGTATATGTCGACAGCATTCTAGTAGTTCGAGACTTAGTTCATGTTATGAGCATAATTATAATTATGTTACTATATAAGTAGGTACCTATATAAAATTTAGAGTCTACATAGACATAAAAACAGTTTAATGAATACAAAATGAAATTATAAACGCAATTGCCAATATTAAATGGTTATCAACTCAATTGGTAAAATGAGCGGTGCGGTTGGTATTTATGATTGTTTTGTGTACATTTTGGAGGCGTATACAATTCAGTTAGCGATATCAGTGCTTTGAATGGCGGCGATAAAAATAGCGAGCACATGTGCGCTCACCGCCAGATGCCCTGCGACCTTACGCTCCGCTCGTTTTATAACGTTACACATTTTATGCACACCAACGTTCGCTATAAATATTGGCAGCTTTTCCGTGTTTTCACACTACATTAACATTTATTGCGAAACAAAGCGGCTATTGTCTCACTCTGACAACCTATCACCTTGAAATGCTGCGATATACGAATATTATATGAAATTATAAACCTCTAATGTCAGACAGAGAGATTGATCGAGTGTTACCTATATCGGCCGTCGGTAATATCAGTCTGCCGGAGTACTGTGTACTTCAACTATAATTGAATATCATTTCCCTCGCCTCGCGCTCTGTATTTTGAATCGCGATGGCCATTTGATACATAAGTATAGTTTTCTCTGAGCCTGAATTGAATCGGCCGGGCCCCTAGTCGACTGCTAGTTAATTATTCATCAGCGAGGAATATTGAATGGATATTCGTTTGCAAGCAATATTTTGATTTTACTCATGCAGTGGACAACGCCATTCATGTTAGGCATGTTTAATTTCTCAGCGTAAAATAAATGCACAACATACGAGATAAAAAAATCTATGTACAACATACGAGATAAATATTGATAGTTTAGTCAAGTATTGCATCCATTTTATTTTTTATTTTAAAAGCAGTAAAGAAAATCTATGAAACCTTCCGTATATCACTGAAAGAAAATACAGCTATGATTAAAGTGTTCACAGTAGACGACGTGATTATTTATACGTTCATTCATCACATTTTTCTTTCTTAACCCAGTCTCCGGTGATATGTTTACAACAAGGCGGCGCCACACGATTTCCACATTTCCTTCACAAGGAATAGAGCTCAATGTTAAATAAATGTATATTTACATACAACATTTAATCTTTACAAATTTATCAAATTTGTGTAGGCATTTGTTTTTATCCCGATTTGATATGTGGAATCAATTCATATATTAGATTCATAATGATTTATTTAATAAGTTTCTAATATAAATATGTATAATAATAGCGTTAGTATTTTAAAGTCGGTTATATAGTACTTTAGCATTATATAAACAGGATTAATCAGTGCATCACTAATAGCCTAATATACATTTTAAAAGTGAAATAATAATAATGTATTTGTAATTTAAGTTCTACGTATATGTACGTATACGTACCTTCAAAAAATAAATTTCATAAAAGATAACTGCATCTATTCGGGCTAACTTGTTTAGTTAAACAAGAGTGACAACACTAAACTTAAAGTTCATCGGCCACGCGAAGCTTAAAGTTGACTACGTACAAATATGGACAACATCTCGCCGAGATCAACTAAACCACAAAGTTGGGCAAACTTAACATCATTAATGCAAACATGGTGCTCTTTATATCAGAATATTTAGTATGCCATTGATCTTAAGTAGGAATACTATAGTAGGTTAGGCTCAAAGTTCTAATACTTAGACTAGGGTTAAAGTCCCGGTATCTTTGTTATTTGGACTGTCGAGGTCAAACGTCTGCCGGCTGTCATTCCATATAGATACCTAAATAACGGTAATCAGCCACATCGAGTTTGACGAAATGTCAGCGTGCTGAACTATTGACATTTCGGTAAAAATGTTCGTAGGTAGTTATAAATAGTTGTCGCGGGTCATCGCATAAAATATCTCTTGCTGATGATATTTCGAATCTACTAGTATTTGAAAAGATAAAGTCGAACGTGTGGTTAAAAATCAAGATATATTTTGCTGCTAACAGAAAGCAAAGATGTCAGTCTTGTTTTTTATTTACTGGATCCAAAACAGTAATGTTTGCAGAAAGAGAGCAACTTCTGTAATAAAACTGCAAACTACATCATGTGAAAGACGAATTGTCAAGACTGTATGTATTGCTAATAAGTACAATCACATCTATAGATGTTAAGTAATGACATAGACTCAAATGATCGAGAGTTTACTAAATGTATATCTTTGAACAAACCGATCAGATCAGATATCGCCTCAGTACTCTCCCTTTTAAGGTTAAGTATTGAGTTTGTATTAAATCAAATTACTAGTAGTAGTAGCTACTTGTTTGATATGGTTTTTCCGCCCAAGTATAACGACAATCAAAAATACAAGCAACGCTATCTTGCGTAGAGTAATCATTATTTATTTATTATCTTGTATTATTTGTATTTGAATTATTGCCTTTACTACTCATCATATGGAAGTCTCAGTAAAAATACGTAGTTCGTTGTTCCCTTTCGACATGATGAAAGGATAAACAAATAAATACATCATTCGCTCTTAAAATATTAAGTCAGGATAATTTAAGCCGTAGCTCAAGGCTTATTTGTCGGCGGTAAATAATTAAATATTTAATAGTGATGCTCATTTTATTGGAATGTAAGATCTAAAGAATTTAAATCAAGGCGAAAACGTAACGATAGATAAATAATAATCTATTCTGACTCATTAATAAGAAATAATAAAATATCACTATAACAATAGATATCCGAAATGACACTAGACAGCGCCTTTTTACAAACATTAATAATAATCTGAAGCGTTAATAATAGATATTACAAATCGTATATCACAGTATGTATATCTTAGGTATCGTCTAGAGTCATTATGAGAGCCGGCAGACAGAAATAGCGGTCTCTATTTGAGAGCCACAGATGTGTGTCAACACCAAAGTTATTTTAACAGTCTATATTATTCATAACAAATATTAAGGGCTCGTAGTTTTTCGTTTCTGTAAATATCCGAACACTTTATTTTATTGCACTCAAAACATACACATATGTGTAATTAATAATACTAGGACTACTTATATTAAAACATCTATGTTACTTTAATTAACGGAGTGTCAAAAATCCTTTTATGTTCACGGTTCACTAATTATGAAATTATTGTCGTGTCGAATTAATGAGGTCGTGGATAGTTTAATAAGCATCGGTAATTTTAATTAAATTCAATAATGTTCAATCTGGAAACGCTACATTAACTATCATTATTTAAAACGGTTTTATACTTTAAATAGAGTTTTATTTAAGTAGTTCGTGAATTAAAATTTAAATTGGAACAGCGCTTTTGCAATGCGTACGGCAACCGCACAGGGATTAATACTCCAGTGATTAAATACAACACATTAGGTGATCGGGACTATCCACGTTTCAATTTGATATGAATACAAGTCATCCAATACATTACGCGACATGTGTAATCTCAGTGGCGGCGGTACAACTGCGCGGTAATGTGCCTCTGCTCTTTTATTACACTTCATTATCTGACCAGTTATTTTTCCATTAACGATTACCTTAATGTGACCTATAAATTTAACCCTGCGTCACAATAGTAAGAGGTAACTTTACGAGTGGGACGTAAATTATACTGAAAATCAAGTATCCTTATTTTAGTAACCTATGAATATGTCAAATATAAACAGAACCTAGGTAAGAACGAATGTAGAAGTCTTCTATATTTATACATGAAATAGAATTTTAGTCTATTTGTCTAATCTCTACATTGGGATTATCATGGGCCAAGTTTCGGTACGCATTTCAATTTTATATTTGTAAATAAAATCTAGGTAAAAATAGGGCAAACAAGTTTAGTACCTTTTTGTCAACCAATTTTTTTATTTTGTTTTGTTTGAGAGATATTGAAAATCTTTAGACTTATCAATAAACATAACTTTGAAAAACAGTTAGTTTCTCTAAATTCGTATATGTTTTCCTCAAATATTCAATAATCATTTTGGTAAAACTTTACCTACTGGGCGTTTTTACTACACCAATTCTATGTGCGTTACGATATATAAATGACACATGTACACATTTAAAATCGTGAACACAGCTAGTGAATAATATAACATTAGACAATATGTTTAATACTGCCAAATATTATGCAACTTGATAACAATTTACTTTTGATACTAAATACTAAATATATTACTGCCCGCTCCTTACGAAATAAATCGTGATGTAAGCCTTTGATATTAAGTTGAAAAAAATGGCTTCTGTTTTTATACCAATACTGAAGATGGTAAGGATTCGTATTGTTACACCGCTATGTGTAAAATAAATAGGATGCATATGTATGTGCGCACAGATACTACCCCAGTTACGTAGATGGAATAGATGAGTTGACGTGAGCGACAGGTACGCGGCATCACGTAGTTAAAGTGCACATGAGTCACGTCGGTGTGTCAACAAATGGGCGTCACACCAGAGGTCACAACACCTGAACACTTGGCAATGTGACAAATTGCATAACCGACGACGCTAGCCGCGAAAACAGGAAACACGACTATTTAAGTAACCATTATAAGCTCCACAACAAAAATACGAACGAATCTCCGCGGACTCATTGATTCATCTTATTTGTTTTTTGTTTCAGGTAAGTACAACAATAAGATCTTATATAAAATGTTTGCCGAACTGAAAAGGTAAAGGCGGAGTACAATATATAGAAGTTAGAATTGATTGCTTGTATTGAAGTAGGGCAAACGTATTGAGCTTTCCTCACGCTAAGTGGTCAATCCGAACTAGTAGACTTTGAGTGTATCGTAGCGATCTCGTACTTCGATATACGCTAAACAATAAAATAGACATAGGTACTTAAACCAGGACATAGTAAAATATCGGGTACAAGTTCACTTCTGCGTAAGAAAATTAAAGGATATGTAAATCATCTATCAATTTTCATATGCAAAGATGGTCCATTGGAATTTCGGACCTAGCAATGGGGAACCTGTGTTGCGAACACGATATCTAGTTGATTTTGCGTCTGTGCTACCAATTTTTTGGTGCAAATTGTCCCGCGGTGTAGTGTTCCCGAATACCGTACAGCACCAAAAAGAACGAATATCGAAAATTGTATATATTTACATATATTCATATATATATAGATTCATGTCTGTATATCGATAGGTTGAGGTGTATCACAGTTAGCTGGTTATTTTATTTTAATTGTAGTAGGCTACCGTATGACCGCGATCTCACCTGATGTTAAGTGACGATGCAGTCGACGATGGAGCACGCTTGCCTAGAAGATTCTGATTTAAAACCCAAGTCATATGGGGCGAACCTATTACCTACCGTGCAAATAGTCAGGATTCATGTAGCTAATGAAAATTTCCTAACAAGTTGACCCGAATTAAAGCCGCCACATAATTGTTTTGTGACCAACAACCACAACTACGAATACATGCCCTAGGTCTAAAATACCATAATCTACCTTCAGAACATGACCAAAACTATACACAGATCGGACAACTATACACAAACAGATCGTTCTGATCAACATAGTATAAGAAAACCCCAATAATACTATGTAGTAACCAGAATCAAACCTGAAACCTTGTTCGGCTGCAAACTTATCTCACAAACGAGCTTGTCATAGGTATATTTATGTACAATTTGTTTAGTGCTATATTTTTATGCAAACTAACTTATTTGTGACTCTGCCATACCGATAGCCTCGTAGTTAGTTTTACTTTTTTAGTTTCATTCAATTTACGTCAGTAATTTATCGATAAAATTTGCCGCCGCCTACTGGAATTTAATGAAAGCCAATAAATAACTTGAACGGCAGTAACATCGAATAATTGCGTTGCCAATAAAGCTAATTATGTCCAAAGACCTAAAAGGACTATATTTAAAAAGTTTACAAAAATATGGCGGTACTAAGTCTGTATGCCGACCGACCGGATTTCGAAATTATCTCCGAATTAAATACTTTGCAACTGTTTGACCAGAAATCTTCTCACTGTTTTAATTAATAAAGAGAAAACCGTTTGACTTTATCCTTATAATATTGTGTTTGCCTTTTATGTAGCCACTGACCAATTCCTTGTGTAACTTGAAAGTGAGTCCGGCTATATCACTTTAGTTTAAATAATTGATTTACAAAGAATTTAACACGTTCTTGCTTAAATCTAATTGAACATACGCTATGTTCCTTACATCTTAGATGTGTTTTATGAGGATTGATTACAGGAATTATGTACTATGCCGAAAACCAGTTACTGAAGTATGTGTTGATGCCGGTAGGCATTTACTATGTGTACTACGAAGATGGGATCATACTTAATGACTTTGACATTACATTTGTATGTACTTTATAGATTGTGGGGATACCTATGTATGTGTATGCATCTTATGCATTTTGCATATTACTACAAATACTACTGCATTTTTGTTACTTGCCAGATTAAATGGGCCTAGTTTCGATTTTTTCGTTGAAATTAATTGGAATCGGAGTAACGAACAAAAATATCTGTGACTAAAATATGTCACAAATATACCTATTTGTTATTTATTTACTTCGATTACCATGTAGTAGATTCAAGTATGTGATCCCGGTTTCCCGAAGCTATCATGCCATGTCCAATCCGCGAAATTTGTGAGCTACTCTACCCGCTCTCCTGGTGGCTGCATCCTGTGTTGATTTGGACTAATTTATGTACAATTTCACACTCATTGCCTCACCATTTAATGCTGAACTTATGCGGGTAGGTTCTACCCTCTTACCTTAATAGGTAAGCCCTCAGTCGCTGAGCAGATTTGCATTTCCCTTCTTCTGCTATAGTTGTGTGTACTTGCAATTATTTCTGCCATGAAAAATAATAATAAGTATTATCCATGAGCGTTAGTTAGAAGACACGTATAAAAAAGTCACGGTCCTTAATATAACTGTGCTATTCTTTGCATGTTGTATTTATGTTGCATATTATACTAAGTGGAGTCAATGTTTGCTTAAAGATAGGGAACGTCTGAAAATGAAGCACCTGTATTACGCTAATACGTGGCGCAGAGCTTTAGCCGAGCAAGCGGGCGTGGCCACGTGACGCGTATATCTTGATGTATAATAAAGCATTACTCTACTCTGAGTTCTTGCTCCTTTTAAGTAATGGCCCTATTAGCATCCCATAAACAATAATTTAATATAGCCATCCACCCGCCGGCAAAACGATTCACCAACGCTGACATCTTTCTTTTTTTTTAATAAATTATTCGTGACATTCTCATTTGTTTTTCGTTTATAATAAGTATTATTTTTTGTTTGTCTATTTATAAATGCTATTAAAAGACGACAGAATTAAACGAACAATGTAAAGAAATGTAAGTAGTACAGTGAACATTATTGTGGTCTAAACATACCTAAAGCAATAAAAAGTAGGCATTTCAGGGCGTTTGTGCGTTACACTTTATTCTTAAAAGACAACTCCCACATTAAGATTGATCCCTATAT
Source organism: Catocala sponsa (assembly GCA_963564715.1). Lineage (NCBI taxonomy): Eukaryota > Metazoa > Arthropoda > Insecta > Lepidoptera > Erebidae > Catocala > Catocala sponsa. The sequence continues at coordinate 13,982,324 of OY751334.1, read as the reverse complement.
CACAGAAGGTTACAAGCACCAATATTAAAACATAAAACAGTTAGTAGTCTCTATTATAACAAAACAAAACGGTCACAAATAGCACCTCAACTCTGGATAGCTAAGTTGTATTTGTGGACCACAAGTATCTGTACAGTGCGAAAATCAAAGCTGAATATTCTGTAACTCATTGTCAGTGGCAAGGTAGCACTGCACTAATAATAATAACAGCATCATCCATCCGATCAAACAAGCTTTTGAGAACCAATACCATCACGATTTTCCAATTCGAATAATTAAATACGGATAAACACCCAAATGTATGGTACCAATTGTGTGGATTCTCATTCTCAGTTAATGTCTGTGTATAAATTAATTAATCGGGTAAGGGTGTCGAATTTTCATTTTATGAAGTCGATGTATGATGTTCACACAATATTGGATTTTAATATCGCGGCCGGGTCCGTTCGATAACTAGATTGTTATCGTATGAATACCCGTACGATGGAAATGAGAGGCTTCGGTATTGGTCGGTGAAAAACATGCTGGCATCCGGCCCTCGCTGATTTAATATCATGTTCGGTTGAATTCTTATACGTAATGACATCGATAGCTTGCTATTTAAACGTCTAATAAACATATTTTTGAACAAATATTGTTTATTGGCTCGATCTAATCTGATCTTTTTATTTATGGTTTAGTTGGACATCGCTACTCAATGCTTATTATAAAATCTGCAAGAAAAATGGTGGTATTTATTTAAAAGATACGTTCGGAAAATTATAAACGGGAAAGCATGTAATGAGCTTACTATTAATTAAAACATATTATTCGTTATATTTATTAAATAAAGCGTGTAAAGTACTCTCTTTACTAGTATCGTCGTTAAGCTTACATACTAATGTTGTGAGAAATGAAATGTGTTGAATTTGATAACTCATTTTACATCGGCAAGAATATCACTTCCCATTTATATATCTATTTTACAGCCATGCTTTGCTTAATGTCTTCGAGTAGTACTGTTTGTTAGAGTGAAGATTTGGAAAGATTCAATAATAATTAATGCTACTTTTAACACTGATGTGTATTCATGTTCCCTTTATAAAATCATCATGCCTGTTTATATCATTCGATAAAACTTTCCAATCACAGTTAATACTGATTATAAAAGTAGATATATTTTATACCCTCCGTCCATACAATTGATGAGAGCAAATAGACATCGAGCTTCCTAAATAAGTGGTTTAATAGGTTGTTTAACATGATACATAACAACCGTAAGAAATAAACTGTTAGTGCTTCTATTTCTGGATCATGTGCGTTCGTGTCTCATGAGAGGCGCTTTGACTTCGACTTTGACCGCAAATGTATTATTTTAAAATAGCGGCGATTAGCATTCAGTCAAGACTGACATTAAAATAACAACAGACAATGCAATGTGTGTTATAATAGTTACAGGCTTTGTGTAACATAATTATAATATAACTAGATTATCACGTGGTGTCGGTCGCGTTAATGTAATTTTTTTTTTAACTTATATCCCTCGGGTACAGTTTCTTTGCTGGATACGTAATCTATCTCCTTTTCTGTAGCTTTGACAAAGTTTATGGACATTTCATGATGATCGGTCGTGTAGTTAAGGTGTAAAAGCGAAACAAGCAATCAAACTCACATTCACATTTATAATATTAGTTAAGATTATAAGATGGTTTCCGTTCCGAGCCAAGCAACTATCGACCCATAGCTATCACCTCGGTGCTTTCCAAGGTGTTCGAGCGGATTATAAACACCCAAATTGTCCGCTACCTGGAGGATCAATCGTTGATCAATGATCGCCAATACGGCTTTCGGTCTAAACGATCAACGGGTGATCTTCTAGCGTTCGTCACGCACCTCTGGGGTGAGGCTATGGACAAGCACGGCGAGTCTTTGGCTATCAGCCTTGACATAGCCAAAGCTTTCGACAGAGTCTGGCACCGGTCTCTTCTTTCCAAGCTTCCGGCCTATGGCTTGCCCCCTCAACTGTGCACCTGGATTGCAAGTTTCCTGCAGAAGCGTCGTATTCGGGTCCTTTGCGACGGTCGCGCTTCCAAATTTATGCAGGTCAATGCAGGAGTGCCTCAGGGTTCTGTCTTATCCCCTACGCTCTTTCTTCTGCATATCAATGATATGTTGAATCTCGGCAACATACATTGTTATGCGGACGACAGTACCGTGCATGGGCGATATCTCGGACATCCTGGGGCCAAACAGGCTGAGGTTGAGGGGAAAAGGCAGAATCTTGTCGTTGAACTTGACCGGACCTTGGACCGCATCTATGAATGGGGTGCCAAGAACTTGGTCGAGTTCAACGCCAAGAAGACCCAGGCATGCGCGTTCTCAACAAAAAAGTCTCCGTTCCTTCCCCTCCCTTCTCTGAAGAACACTCCACTGGTGATACGTGACAGTCTCTCCATCTTAGGTATGGATCTTTGCCGCTCCCTTAAGCAGAAAACCTATATCGAGAGCGTCATTAAGCAAGCTTCGCGAAAACTCGGAGTTCTGAACAGGGTGAGGCGGTTCTTCGCGCCTGGGCAACTGTGCCTATTGTATAAGGCACAAGTGCGCCCTTGCGTGGAGTACTGTTCTCATCTTTGGGATGGCTCCACGCAGTACTTGCTGGACGCTCTCGACCGGTTACAGTGGCAGGCTGTCCGTATCATCGGAGATCCAGAGGTCACGAGTTCACTGGAGCCTCTGCAACTCCGTAGAGACATTGCCTCATTGGCATGTTTCTACAGAATATACCACGGGGAGTGCTCTGAAGAGTTATTCCACCTTATCCCGCCCTCCCCTTTCCTATCCAGAACAACGCGTGCTGGGCTCAGATGCCATCCTTACACGGTAGAGTCGATTAGAGCGCGTACCAAAAAGTTTGGGTCCTCATATCTCTGCCGAACGACCAAGGCATGGAATTCTCTGCCAAGGCACGTGTTTCCTTCTTCCTTCAATCCTGGGTTCTTTAAGCGGGGCGTGAAAAAGCATCTTCTCAGGCCGTCAAAGTAGAGACCTCAACATCGCCTCGGCTACTGTGGGGGCGATGTGGAGGCCACTGCTCTTAGACCACACGACTGCTTACCATCAGGTGGAGTGTGGTCATTTTGACGAGCAAAATAAAAAAAAATAAAAAAAATAATAAAAATACTCGTACCGTTTGCTCGTTGGACACGCTGCCGATTATTTTTTAATATATTAATAATGTAGATACAACTGAAACATTTCAACCGATATTGGAAAATAGATGGTCATAAAAATCTGATACACGAGAAAATTTAATCAACTTTTTTTATTTGTTTCAGTAGAATTACGTTCATTGCTATTGTATTTCATCACTAATAATCTATTGCATCTTGTAAACCAAAAACCCAATTAAACTTGTATTCACGAACAATTAGAAGTAGTTCGCCAATTACTGAACTCGCCGTACTCGGAGAATAATTATTGCAACTCAGTTAGGTCTTTAAGAGCAGGATACTTCACTGTGTTTAATCTTATTTGCCTTTTTCTCTAGCTGTGCCCGCTATTGTGTCTTGATTATCTCGGAATAATTAAATTACTGAGTGGGTAATGGGACGAAGCACAATATGCAACGGAAAAGACCTCTTTTTGGAATAGCCGAAAAATGTACAGGATGAATAACGGGGCGAGTTCTAAAAACCGATATAATATTAAGATAATATGCTATTATTTTTCCATTTGGATATCATTAGTTGAGATTGACGTAGGTGGAGCCGAGCCTTGACCGAATGGAGAATCCGTAGTATAAAACGAAGCGTAGGTCGGCCAACAGCGTGGTCGGCCAAAACGATATAAAAAGAAAATCGTTAGTCCACTGCAGACAAGATTACTGGTAACCAAAGTTAAGTTAATATCCAGCCGTGGGTAGACTGGGCGTCAGTGATGATGAAAACTTAATTTATTATTTCTAATAATTAGAACTTCTAGTGTAGCAAAGCACTGTTATTTAGTAAGTGTAGCTTCAGTATCAATATCTCACTAAAATGTGTACTGAGTCACGTATCGCAATTATTTCTAGTATCTGAACTGCAATATTGCGCGATAAATTGTTACTTACCAGTTCCTGTAGTGGGAGGGACATAATTCATAAGACTCGCCGCTTCCTGCACTTGATACTAATGAAGTATCATAATATATATATTTTATTTTTTATTGTAACATCATTATTTAACTTATCTATTGTAACAGGGAGTTATCATAACATACACGGATACCTCTCGTATTTTGGTTAGACCAAAATTATAAATAAGTTATACAGCAATTTGCTTTTAATATTTTTTAATAGGACGGTGCTTGAAAATTAAAATGTCTTGTTTTTCTCGTGAACTTCTTAATGAGATTGTATAATATCACAATCTTCAAGACAGAACAATTGTTTTCACCTTATTATTACAAACTAATCAATTCAACGCTGTTACTACGCCCGCAGGTATACCTAATTTATAGAAAATTGAAAATAATTATTCGCGGCACATGCAATGTTGTAAAACATTCTTATTTTTAATTGAGCTTATTCTTAGAATACATAAACAATAGGATCCATATTTGATCACATTTTTCAGTTACAAGTTGTACAGTATGTTACTATATTATTAGTATTCTACTAACAGCGCCAACGGGGAATTTGACAGAATGAAATTTTTTTGTATTCGGCAGCCGTAACGTCGCCAGCAAGTTTTGATGAATAGCCGTAATATGAGCGAGTTCGTACACCCGCTTCTGGACCACACCGATGAATCAACGAGTTACTTTGGAGCTCATAGAGTCTAGTTAAGACTTCGGCCAGGTTCGCTTGAAACGTGGCCAATTCACCTAGCATTAGTTATCGCTTAGATATCTGTTCTCTCCGTACTCTGCCAAGAACATGATATCAACACATCAGTTACGCAATATTTAATTTACACGGTAACGTTATATTTCTATTAGTCGAGTAATTGAAATATGGCGCAGGGATGGCTACCGAGAAGGCAGCCAACAGACTTGCCATATTACTTCTTAATGTCATTCTCATTTAGATGGAGAAATACCACGCCCTTTATGAATACCCTATTGAGGTTTCGTAGTCGTTCATAGCTGACTTAAATATCTGTATACCATGTTTCTGTTTAGTAAAACTGATATTTGTTATGATGTCATGAAACAAAAGAAAGAAATACGATTTTAGTAAACGTATTTTCTTAGATATTATATCTACTTTCATTGGCTTTCACTCACAAGTCTTAGTACTATGTACTTTTATACATATTATGTACTTTTACCTTTAAGGCGAGTTATAACGACGCCGTATTTTCTTATCGAACTTAAACACTGAACCGTTAAAACGCAATTATAACATTTTGCGGACTCTAAATAGTATTAAAATATTAATTTATTCATTCGCAAAGTTTATATTGTAAATACGGAAGGATTTAAGTTGGAAGCTACGAATGATCCGGTAAACAGAGTGCTTCTAACGAGAAAAGTTAGAAGAACTAGTAGTAGGTGCCATACTTCAGATATATGGATCTCTCTTGTACTACACAGTTTTATTTTATTCTTGAATAATAAGTTTATATTACGGCTATTGCTCTCGTAACTTAGAATATACTTATACATAGGCTTAAATGGAACGAATAAACTCAGAATTGATCTTTCAATGTGTATTATTAACTACATTTTATAGAATTGTGTAGGAACAGTAAGATGAAAAAGAATGAACTGTGGACGGTAATATGGATGTATGTTAAACAGCAACTTAATTTTATTTATTTAAGGATTTCCAACAAAGGAATATACAATAACATAATAATTTTAGCATTAAGATTCCTTTATGAGGATTCCAGAGCATGTTTAAAACAAAATATTATCCCGAGTGGGATGGAACCCACAACACTCAGTGCAGTGGCAGGGGCGAGGCGACCATTTAAATCACTACGCCATCCGTGCAGCTTCGTATAATGTTTGTATATAACCAAAATTCACAAACTAATTTTAGTTTGTGAATTTTGATATATACATTTAACTAAATATCTGAATGTCAACGATCCAGCATCTATTAACTGTTCAATTATCCATATTAAATATTCTATAGTCTAGATCCGTTTGAAATCAAATCAATACTAGCGTACAGAATAATACAATGCTATCGCTAAACAGATGTTGAAAGGTAACGCACAACGGAATGTCTACTTAAACTAGGAATTTCGCTGAAACTGGGGAAGCGCCTTCGTTCACAATATCACAGCCGAAAAACCTAGTATTGTCTTCCTAAGACGATCAGGAACACAGTTAAGATGTTAGGCTGTCAGCAAAGCATCTCACTTTGCCAAAGTAGGCAAAGTGTGTATGTTACTCCTAAAGTTGCAATTCTGTAACAGTATGGTAACTGCTTACTATGCTATAATCCTCCTCATCAATTTCAATTACGGCTCCATCAGAAAATATGAATCGTTACTTTTATGAGATTTTTCTTGTATTTTTACGCTTCGTCTTAGGAGAACCTGTGGACGCATTTTGTCGCTGTTAGTTAAGTAAATAACAGCGACAAAATGCGTCCACTATAGAGGAGTTTCTAATTACATTAAGAGGATATAAGTTAGTGGTTAGAGCGTGCAGCGGGCGCCTGTGATTTGAATGTCTAATAGTAAAAGCCAGAGGAAAAGATACTTATGCGGGAAACATGCCTGACTGTACGTGACGTGTTTGCTTTACAATTTTTCCCTTATTGCTTGTTAATATATGCTTCATTAGTGACAATTGTACTGTGATTTAAGCTTGGATATATAAAGGCTTGGTCTGAATTAAATATGTTCATGTATATGCTATAGGTACAGCCATTGTTCAAAAAAGCCACTATGATCGTAATTAGCCATTAAGGCACGGGACGTATATTTTCCGCGCATCACTGAACTACGAGATTAATACGATCCGTATCTACAACATGCGCCATATACCCAACGTAACACATCCCTGTTTGCTCAAAAATTGTTTGCTTCCCTCACGTGCTCGGAAATCCCACACACACACATAAACGTGTACGGGAGATCCCGCGTCACCTGTTACAATAGACAGGACTCGACACCCTCACACACGCAAAAATCGTGGATTTTTCTCAGTTGCGCCTTAATTGAATTCGCTTTTAGCCAACTTTTAATTTATTTGCGTTCTCTTACCCACTTTGATGTCGGCACACGCGCTTCCAGGGCTTTTAGATAAATAACCAATTATCTCGATACGATTTAATCCACCGGCGACTGGCATGTGATCTGGAATTCGGAGCGTATTATTGCGAAGTTTTAATCCGTCTAATTATAGACTGAACGTTTTACGTTCCAAATATGAATTGAGTGATAATAATGAAATAGAGCGAAAATTAAAGCGGCATAGTAAACAAAACGGTACGAGTGAATACTGATATCGACACATATGGCCCGGGACAATTTCAATTTTGATTAGGCAAACGTACGAACGTGTGTACAAATCTATCATCGTGTGTAAGTGAAGGCAAATATGTGAAGATTCACATTAGGGTGTGATCACATCACAATCCTAACAGGCAAAGCGATTACGTCGACAGCAGGGCGCGCCGCGGCCGCCACTAACCCAATTTGTACAAAACGACCGAGTAAACACACGTCGATTCTACGCCCCACCGAGATTTATTGCAAGATCGTAAAATGCAGCTCTCTGTGTGAAAACGCCCAAATTGAATGGAGTAGGTATATCATTCAACCTTCGAATGTAGGTGCTTCCAACGTTTTATTGTTCCCGTATTGTTTTAGACCGTCTTCAGATTGACATATTGGCAGGCAAACCTTGGCAATGTTAGGCGAGGCAAAATACGCCATAATAATTTTATGAGCCTTAGCTTATTACTGCCGCGAAATTGTTGTTTGCTTATATCTAAATTAATGCCTGTAACTAACTAATGAATTATATTAAAGGCATTTTCCGTTGTATTTTTATGACGGCTAGATTAAAAACATTGTTACAGATTTTATTACTAATTATAATCGTTGTTTATTACAGAACCTTCATTAATGCCCTGTTTATGCTAACCTAACCTATATTTAGGAATTATATTATTATATATCTACAATTTTTTATTTGTACCGGGACCGAAAACACCACTTCGATTTTATGCTGTACTAGTGACGTCAAAATTTAAACCATTTATCTACTCACACAGGCAACAGATTAATTTAGATTTAAAAGAAACATATATCAATCAATAAGCAATAAAAGGAACCGTTATTGAAAAATAAAAAATAAGAAAAAAATCAAGAAATTTAATCTCGCGTTTACTGTGTCGGCAGTTTAACCTGGCCACTAAAAGTATTCTAATGGGCAACCTTGTGATAATCAGACAAATCAATATAGTCTGAGTAGATTATAAAAAAAACATATTGACACAAAGATTGTGTATACAGACCAAACAGCTATGCTATCAAGACTTTTTGCAAATAGATACCATTAATGCTGTTCATACATAGCCTTAACCAATATTAGCTCAAATTAATGTCGTCATCAAAAAAAACTAGACGCTCTCTTGCGGTTACTGATCACAACATTATACAAATAATAGAATAACAATAATTATCTTTATATAATATTAATATTATCGTAGCAACCATAACACAGAAGAAAAAGGCAGTTATTTTGGCATGCGTGACGTAGTACCTTTCAAATTGGCATTATGGGTTATTTTGAAAAGAGTTTTAGAACGTGCGGGCAAAGGTGTTTTACTGACAATTTTAGTTTACTATTATGGAAGGGTCTCAGCAACCCCACCCCGCAAGGAGCTTTATCATTGAAAAGCCCAAGTGTTACAAAACTTCCTTCTGAGGAGGCCCAAGCTACCAGTATTAATTTAATATTACATTAGAATCATCATATATTTCATTATAATATACCACCATCTCAATAACTGACCCACTTCGGAATGAATAGACCATGATCTAACGTCGTATTCTGATGGGCAGTACCTAAGCGAATTCTCACTTCTTCGACACCATTATTGGAATTTCTTAGACATGTGGTTTTCCTCATGATGTTCTTCTTCATCAATAAAACGAATATTCTTAAACTATTCAGTGACGACGGCACACCGACGACCAGACACAATAGGTTTTCAATTATGCCTGGCATTCTAACAATTGACAGTTTAATACTTATACAGCTTGTTAGATATAGACAACGCTAGCTTCCTACAAGAGACGCCCACTTGTCATATTCTATATAATCCAAGCGTATCAGAGGCAGCTACATAGGCGATGCAAACATGACACTTGTGTTGTCAACAGTGCTCCATGCGCTTGGCGCTGTCCGTCATTTGCCACGAATATTATTATAACTTTCTCTATAAGCGTAGCACGTAGTATTCCGTGGTTTATGCCGTAGGAATATGCGTTTGTTAGTATACGTTTCTCAATCATTAAATATTCAAATACATAAGATCACTAATCCTAAGGTTAAAATGCAAGACCTAAGAATGATAAATAATAAGGATCATTCATGTAGGTCACACAACACGTTTAAAAAGGATTTGCATCGAAAACATTAATGACTTTTCTACTGCAAATACAGAATAAGAAATATTATAGACTGTCTGCCATTTGGGTGATGTTCCGCTATTACAGTAATTGTCTTAACAAACAAAATGTAAACTACAAGAAGTTGCCACCTACGTCGCATGTTTATAGAATTTGAGGTCATGTTCAGATAAACTGTAAAGTTTATTAGATATAGTCGTTCTGAAACGTTCCACTCGTGATCCTTGGACTAGAATTGACTCACTTCTAATTTAGGAATGACTGCACCTGAGCTAAATTGCATTCTATGTAAGCACAGTATGTATAACTAGTATATGCCAGTTAAAGTAGTCTCCTTGGTCCAATAACGTTGATATGAGATGCATTACAGTTTTTCTAATAAGGCAAAAAGAACATAGAACTAGATGGTCATAAGCGTAATCGCTAACTTACCACAAGCCAGTAACACCATTAATATTTAAATGTCATGTCTTAAGCATAATTTGGAATATTTCAGCGATTTGGAGGCCGGGCGCGCCGCCGCCAGCGTGTGGTGGCAGCGCGCGCAGCCCGGGCGCTCCGCCCCCGCCACCGCCACCCCCAGTGTGGTCGCCAGGCAGTGCGGGCGCTTCGCCCCAGACTCCACGCAAGACCTTCCGCCCTGTGCACTTCGAGGAAACTCCACCCGCCCGCCGTAAATTTGGGGTAATGCTTTGATTCTCTATTACGTATTATATAAAACTAGAAAGAGTTTAGTTAAACTCTTTCTAGTTTTATTAAATACCAGATGCCAGAGCATTCCCTTTTGATCAACTAAATAATTATTTAGTTGATCAAGAGAATGCTCTGGCTTGTATGGATTCCAGTATTGGTTTATATTGGTACTAGATGTACGGTTTCACCCGCGTTTATCGTTACTGCGCCACCCCCGTGGGTCGTAGTGTGATATTATATAAAACCATTAGAGATTTCAAAGGAATAAAGATCTTATATTAAATACATTTAACTTGTTGACCCACAACTTCCAAGTATTATTAACTAGAATAGATAAAGAATTAATGTTTTGCATCAATCAATTTTAGACTCTAGTGAACTGTTCAATATTTTAAAAGATTTTAGAAATTTATCGAGAAAACGGACAAGTTAGTTTTCGAGTTACTATAGAAAATTTAATAAATATAGAAAATTATATATTAAAGCCAAAAGAATTAAATTTATAAAGTCAATTCCGACAGTCCAACTAGATACATAATATAATTATTACAAATTACATCCTTTTCTGATGTATAACGCTCATCTAAACCTTACCTTCCTAATAACCTCCAAACATTCCCAAATCCTCACAAAAGGTTCGAAAATATTACCACTCTCTCAGCCCTATGAAAAAGTCGCTGATGGAAAATTCTTATGTTATGACAACCACATATCATTTGAAGAAGAGAGTAAATATATAGAAGACTTGATGAAATTCTCTACGAGAATAACTTCCTGTTCTCCATTATCTGTTGAAGCTACCGACATCAAGATTATGAAAATACAGCCAGACTCATGGATAATCTATTCGGGTTCCCACACAATCCTGACGGAAATCTTCGAAAATGATATGAGTCAACACAGCATCATGGGTACATACATCCTGACACTCACCAACGCATGTGAGGTAAAAATTGTAAAAATTACCTTGAAGAAACGTCGTGTCCAGACCGGAGAAGCCGTTTTCACCAGCACACCAAAGATACACCTACCAAAGATAGACACACCACGAGATGTCCTGGACAAGAAATCAGTCAACTTGGATAAGATTGATTTACAAAACCTGCAGTTTCTGTCACATGTGTTAAGTAAAAGTGAAGTGTTAAACAGTGAAAATGGACAATTTGTGAACATGCACAGTATCAGCCTAGGAACTCTAATTATTTACCTGATATTGATAATTATATTAATTGTATTTGTGCACCGTTATAAAACTGTATTTTTATGTAAAAATCAAAATCAACATCCTCAGCTTCCCAAACCAGATGATGATTTTGAACCTATGGAGGGAGGAGTTATGCGTTTCCCAAACCACACATCGTACCATGTTAGTAAACTAAGAACGCATCACGCCACCAGCTTTAGCAACTGAACTTGATCGTTGTTGTGTGTAACTCATAATATAACGAATTATCATAAAATTAATGATGACCAAATACATTAATCTAATTGCTTGTATCATAACCGAGCAACTCTGTGAGGTCTCACACAGACAGCACGCATGCAATGTATCACACCATAACTAAACTTAAGTATCACACCATATTTAAACTTAAGACTTTAGAAATAAGTCATTCCTTTGTTATCTGCTGTAAAGACTGTATCAACTCGTGTTTATTAAATAAAGTATTTTTTATTAATATAACCGAGTCTCTATATTTGACTATATATCTATATATAGATATATTTCTATGTTTATATATACAAATATAAGGCAGATAATATAATGTACTCGATTTTGTTTGCTTAATTTTAACATTTTTCTGTCTTAAAACCTTAAAATATTTTGTTAATATTACGATTGATTTTCAATATTTGTAAAGTCGTGTGCTTCATTCTTTTCTGCTACCTTTGTTTATTTATTCAGTATGTTTAATTGCGCCATAAAAATACATTGTCTTTCTTTAATTGATAATATTTTTCTACATGGCGTAAATGTATAATCTAACATAAATAAGGTATAACCGTTGTTTGTTTAGGCCCTTGAACCACTGAGTGCAAAGTTAGGCATAATTGAATTTGGGTAAACAGGCCCAACATTTTTATTTAAGAAGTTTAATTTTTGTGGCACATCTCAAAAAGAAAGTAACATCAAAGCTACAAAGTTTGGTGCCATCTTCCGGGAATATTGAAAACGAAAAAGTTCTATCTTATCTAAATTATTGTATAAGTATATGTATATATATATATATATATAGGCATACAATTATATATAAAAGTTGACAAGATCTTACAAATATTGTAATTCGTAGAACACAAGTAACAAAGCAACTTATCCGTTTTTCATCCTAATAATTTAGAAAGAGAGATATCAAAGTAAAGCTACATACACATCTACAATAACAGAATAAAAAATAATCCACGGATTGCGTCATGACGTTGCTATATAGAGGCAAATTTAAAACGTAGCTAAATACCTGGAAAACGATGAACATAATGCTTTTTTAAAACTACGTATCATAGCCAATGTAATATTCCAACGTGTAGATGCAACCACGCCACTTTATATCTTGAACTCGTATCTTCTGTTTTTACTTAGTTTATTGATTCGAGTTAGTAAAGCTAGTGTAAATAACAAAAGTGGTTGGGACCGTACGATAAAAGGAAGCGCGAGTAGGCCGGAACTTTCCACTTTCAGAGAAAATATTATTTGCTAAAAAAGTATTCTTTGTTTACTTGGGCGAGAAGTATTAGCGTAGTATTATAGTGGTGCGTTTAGTTTAGTTATACCCGGATATACAGCGTGTAACAGAAACGCGTGGTCATATTTTAGGAGCGTTATGTACATCTAAGGCGATTATTACACGGCACCGCGCACCGCCGCGGAGGGCGGTGGCGGTAAAGCGAAAGAGCACCACTCGACCGCGCGGTCGGGCGGTGTACGTGTGTTAGGCATCAACGGGTTTAGTAGAGGCCAATGCGACATGAGATCCGATTCACCGCCTACCGCGACGGTGCGCGGTGCCGTGTGTTAATCGCCTAAGCAGCGATAGCCTAGTCACTACTACATACTACGGTCTCCCACTGGAGACCGTCGGACTGCCACGCAGAGGTCTTAATTTTTTGAAGTTATGTGCGTATTAAATAGCTAATTAGCGCTCGCTTTAACGGTGAAGGAAAACATCGTGAGGAAACCTGCATGTCTGAGAGTTCTCCATAATGTTCTCGAAGATATGTGAAGTCTGCCAACCCGCACTTGGCCAGCGTGGTTCACTATGGCCTAACCCTTCTCACACTAAGAAGAGGCCCGTGCCCAATAGGACAGCTTAATACAGGGTTGCTATTATTATTATTATTTATAAATAGCCCATTATATCCTTGGATCAAAATAAATTATTTAAATTTCATAACAATTTCAAACATTTATTTATTTATTATTAAACATCGAAACCAACGCATTATATCACTATCAAATTTGCGCCTGGTTATTTTCGGGTTCATGGAGATGACCGAGTCAGCTGTTAGTATGTTAAGTATCGAATTGAAGTGTTGACATTGATAAGTCGATAAAAAGGAAATGCTAGATATATATATAGAAATATCTTAGAGAAAATAATATACACGGCTTTCTTTGTTCCTGTTTTCAATCGTACAGGTGCTATATTTTGTGACGATTTAATGTGACTACACCTTTATTTTACACGCTGTATATGATCGTACAGTCGATCCTAAGCTGGTCAAGTGATGCCTATGCTGTCAGACACGTCTCCAGTTTCTGTTGTTGTCCTAAGGTCAATAACTTTATTAAAGCCTTGAATTCTTAAGAGTACTTCTCAAGATATGCAGATTGCCTCTACACAAACTTCCAAGAACCTATAGCGGATCTCAATGCGAGATGGCTTGGACTAGTGCAGTGTAGTCTATTATGTAATTTCATTGAAATATTGTTGTTATTCTAGTAAATAGTGTATTCAATATGTATGGAATTATAATATTTGTTGTGTGTGACTTGTTATTATGCGCACTGCAAAAGACATAGCATAATCATTCATTATAATATATCTGATAATAACTAACACTTAAAACATTTGCATCGTTAACTTACCTAGTATTGCACAAATATTTATTAAAAGAGCCTTTTTGAATATCTATTCTATGGAGTCTTAGTGTTTTACATAATATATGAAGAAGATATCGGATTCAAAATAATAACGCGTTGAATTATTAGTAAATACTGATTTATTAATGTTAGTTTTATACTTACGTATTGGAACGAACATTTACAAAGATAATAAAATTATTACTGTCTTTATATACTTATTTACATGTATCGAAAATTTATTTGAAAAACACAAAGTTACTGATTCCTACAAAACGGCTGTTTCATATGTGTAAATACAATATTATAAAAATATATCAAACTGTGTCTGTACATTAAAGATACATACATATTTGAATACTCATCGGATGAACTATTTAGTCTTATGAAAAAAAACAATTATTTTGGAATTTTTGTCTGTGTTTGTCTGATTGTTACGGCATCGAGCATTTTAAAGAGAATGATAGGTTGGGTTTGGTTCCATTTAAAAAACAATTCACGTTTTATCTAATTCTGTCTAGTAAATTTGAAGATAAGGTGCATAGTCTAGTCCGAGTAAATTAAATCGCTGACAAACTATGATTGTATAGTCCACTTGGACAAAATCGCACCAACTCTTCCAGTATATAGATTTAAAAAAATAGTATATGTAGTACTAGTACATAGATACATAAGATTATTTTAGTTAAACTAAATATTTTTACCGTGTAGTGCGATTGGCATTTAGCTCTGAAATGTTTATTAAACATATAACATGGATGGTTACATAGTGACATTTTGGGTTTGATTCTCAGTTGTGTTATTAGGGTTGTTTGACAAACAATTAAAGGCGGGACAACACCGGAGGGGTGCCAGGCAGACGGCAATAAACTCTCCCCTTATTATATAAGACCTTCACAAGAACAGTGCATCGTGGGTGCAAAGCTCTGGCGATTTGGGGATTAATCTTAATCCCGCACTAAGGTCTTTATAATAGTACCAATATGCGTTATACTTCTACGTAAAATTGCAGTACAGCATGACGTGTTTAGCCTTTTTTTAGTTTAGAGCAATTTCTGAGGACCAGAAATTACGACAGAAAAATTAGCTCACGGCGGCGCGGCGGTTATTGTTAATATCTAATTAATTACAACATTTCATACAGTCAATCCGTTTTTATCCCTTCTTTATATGAGTGAATAAATATTTAATTACCAGATACACACATCAGCGTCTGTGTGTGGTAATTAAATACAAATAAACGAAAAAGTTCAATCCAATTTTATACCTAATTCCTGCCAAATTATTCTTATCGTTCGGTTAAGGATAACATGGAACAACAACATATTATGTTGTTGAACATACTATTCGTTTTTCTACAGAACTCAGAGCAGAACGGTTGCACAAGTGGATCAGAGAGCGAGGGCCGCCTGAGGACATCTCAGAGCGCGCCGGTTACTGGTGGCTTCAACACTTTAGGAGGTGGCAGCGCCTCTAGTCGGCTGCCGAAGGCGCAGAACCCGACCGTCACACTACTACAGAAGGCACGAGGTATGTTGCTTTGTATTATTTAACTTTACGTTGTTTTGATTTTTTATTAATTGGTTACTGTAACATGAAGTTTTCTTGTGTCATATTATTTGTGCGTAGAAAATCTTTAAAAAAATAGTAGATGCGATGCCAGCAATAGACAAATAGACCAATGATCCCACGTGATAATAGTACAGCATTAACTAAAGTTTCCTCTGCGTGTGTAAAATATATATATATATATATATGTGCGTGTGTGTGTATATATATATATATATATATATATATATATATATATATATTATGAACTTTTATACTCCTCAACGCAACACGAAAAGTTTGACCTTTGACATATTTTCCATATATTTTGATAAGTTTACCGACATTTCCGATAGACAATGTATGCAATATCTCTTCTTCCCTCGTAGAAAATGTAATGAAATGTTACTTTTAGAAAATGTATAGCAAGTTTCTTCGACGATTACAAGTGACGAGATACGTCTAGAGCTATGAACTTACGATATTGTTATGGTAATTAAATAGGGTATTTTACGTCCCTTAAGATAGAGGGAAAACAATTTTGGTCGAAATACAAAAATATTTTAAAAAGCGAATTTATGTAATATTCAGAATATCCGTGGTATTTAGCAT
The DNA here is from genome assembly GCA_963564715.1 of Catocala sponsa. NCBI lineage: Eukaryota > Metazoa > Arthropoda > Insecta > Lepidoptera > Erebidae > Catocala > Catocala sponsa. Next base: position 13,965,827 of record OY751334.1, on the reverse strand, counting down.
TTTCCAAAAATCCGTTTCATGAAGCGTTTTTTTCAAGCCAGGACAGCAGCAAAACAGTTTCGAATTACGGAGCTTTTTCTATTTCAATTGTAAGCAAGGACATATTAGTTAGTAACTGCCTTTCACATATTAGGCTAAATTGCCCCTCAAAAGATGTATTTAGAACAAAGTTTCATTAAAATGCCTACATTCAATATGCCAAAATATTTAATTCATCTATTATATTTATGTACTTCGTTATTAAACAATAGCTTTGTACAACGTTTTGGATTATTAGGGGCATACAAACTTATGAAACATCCAGGCTTTCAAAGTATTGGTACAGACGCTTTCTTACAATTGACAAGTTACAGTAAATATAATGTTTCGCCACAATCGATTAATAGATTCTATATTTTGGCATTTGGAACATAGATATCAAAATCAGCTGAAATAATGTATAGAATCTTCAAATCAAATTTAATCAAAAAGATAAAAACAACGATACTCATGTGATACTTAATTCAATTGTTTCAAACTACACCCACTTACTCACATCCGACATTGATGATCGATGATCCTCGTATATGTGTATATCCTAATAGAATTAAACATTGCTTGTTATAAATATTTTATTACAATTTTTATACCTTAAAATCTTTTGTCATATATATTATTATGTTTTAATATATTTAAAGACGTTCAAGTTCTTAAAGCGGTAAGATTGAACCGAACAAGCCTCACTTAGCATAAACTGCTCTAAAACTACTTCGAACTTTGAACATTATAGACAAATCAGATTCTACCCTGATATTATTCAACTGTGTAAACGTACTATCCATACGTACTTACATTTGTTAGTTAGATAGTTTTACTAACGTACAAGATAATAATTTGAGTCTGTATTTTTTGGTGAATATTCGTAATTTATTATGAATAGAATAAAAAAGCTGTTATAAAATGGAAACTACGAAATTAATTAAAATAAAATGCTTTAAAACTATTCATAAAGTAAATTTCCAAAATGTCTTTAGCTATGTGTTAATGAATCGTCGAGGACCCTTATGTTCCTCGGGCACGAATTATACTGCTCGTTTTATACCCAAAGTTTGCTATTAAACGGAGCTATGTACTGATATAAGCGTCTTAAGACTGTAATTAATCCGTCTTAACAACCTCAAACCTCACAAATATTTTAGCAGACAGAATTGAAGGCATACTTAAACGTGGCAGTTTTTCGGCCAGACTACATTGATCTACTTATAAAATCCATCATTGAACCACTTAGAAAGTCTATTAAAATAATAGTATAGGACTTAAGTTATTGTATAAATACAATGAGTTTCCGTAGCCTGTAGACCCCTTGAACAGCAGAAACCTTGAAATCACGAATCTGTGCAAAAGATAAAGAACTACTGATTCCCTTACGGCCGTTCCCAATAACCTATCCTCAGTAAAATATATCTTGCTATCAACGATAAACAATATATTTCTAACTATCGTTAGTTTGCGTCCCACAAGTAGCGGTAAGGGAATCTATTAGAGGCTATTCTAGGCTATTCATCGACATCGATAGGTAGGTTTTAGCTATCTGGCCGTCCCATGCGCTTCGTAACAACAAAACCTACTAAAAATTATAAAATATAAAAATTATCATTTTTACATATTTTTACGGCAACAATTAAAATTGATTAATCAGTAGAACTAGCAGTATGTTAATCCTTACTAATATTATAAATTCGAAAGTAACTCTGTCTATCTGTCTGTCTGTCTGTCTTTTCACGACTAAACCAATGATGTCTGTCATGGCAGATATGATTGTGTTGAAATGATGAATAAAATTAGCTACAGTGTGCCTATCAGGTCATTCACAAGATCATGTCATAAAACTAAAATATTTGAATTGTCTACTTCGCGTACTAATGTAGGATCTCGCTCGCCCATTCGTCGTGTGCTCTGTACTTACAACAATTATTTTAGTCACATTGATATCAACTCGAATGGTGTGAGCACTTATAAAAAATTGCTGCTTGAGAAATTAAATGATCCAAGCATAGCGCGCTAAAGTGGTATATCGCAATTTTTTTTCCAGAGGTTATGTTTAAATTTATTTCTTTATTACGGAATTAAATATCCACCTTTTACAGCTAGGTATTTTTCAATCTATTCTGTCAAGACCTTACAGCAAAGAGGCTATCAAAATTTATTAATTTATTGTTAATTTGAACAGAACTCAACTCTGAAGTTAATATTTCTCTTTCTTTGACGCTTGTATTTTATTTAGGTTATGATGGGGCTAGCATAATCTTTGTTTAGATTTTAAGCCTCTAAATATCAATAAAGAGAAAAAAAAAAAAGAATTATTTCTTTCAATTGTTAATATAACTAACCTTGCATATTAGGTACATACTTTCAACATTGTACTAATGTCTATTTATCCGTTTATTAGTGGTAAACGATGTGGATATCACAATTATAAATACTGTATGAACAGATAAGTATCCGTAAAAACACATTTTGATATTGTTTGTTACCCAAATAAATGAAAAAAAAAAAACCTCTTAACCGATTTAGATGAAAATTGGTACAGATATAGTTTAAAACCTGGGAAAGGACATAGGCTACTATTTATTGATGTAAGTACCACGCGGGCGGAGCCGCGCACAAAAGCTAGTATTAAATAAAATGTTTTTACTTAATAAAGTTTGAAATATTTTATTGATATGTTACCAATCGCATTTATGGCGCGCAAAGGAAGAACAAAACGCCCGCGAATGTCAAATGTCACTTCAAATCAATCGAGAAGACTGACGCTCGGACGCATCGACCTTGTTTAATGTTTGTTATTGTTATTTATTTACATTGTGTTCGTACGTTTCATGAATGGTTAAATAAGTGAATTGTATTTTAAATATTTACCTAGAATGAGTGCTGTAAGATTACTACATAATGTACTCACCTGTTCAAGAAGTGAGACCAATAAAACTATCTTGATAGGTATTATTTTTAGTTTAAGATTTAGATTATTATGACTAATATGATGTCGGCCTCTATGGCGTAGTGGTTAGTGTAACCGACTGCCACGCCTAAGGTCGCGGGTTCGATTCCTGCACAAGTCAAACATATGTGTGCATGAACATAGATGTTTGTCTTGGTCTGGATGTTTCTATGTATAAGTAGGTATTTAAAAAAATGTATATGTATATAAAAATCGTTACTGTTTCAGTAACGATTTGATTTGTTTTTTTTCTGTTTGTTTTACTGCAGTTTTGTTTAAACGAAATCTGTACGTAAATTCGCTACTATTTAATTCTTTCATGTGGTCCACGGGGGTTTTGTATGTTTTATAAGATTCGTCTTCACACATAGACGCAGCACGCGGCGCGGGCGGCTGACACCGACTCCAAAAATAACAATATCTTAATTATTTACAAGAATATGCAATTATTTATTAACTTTTTAGTGCATTTTAAGTTTTAGAATTTGAAGTCGGTTTCACAATCACTATCCCAGTCGGATAAATCCATTAACATTGAGAAATCACTTTCACTAGACTCAGACATTATCATAAGCAAACACTTGTTTTATTTATATATATTATTACACAAAACTTTATTACTTTATATATAAATACACATAGATAGACGACTACTTATCGCTGCCATTCGACAGATATACAATATCATTAACTTTAGTATTGATATTTACTGACAGATAACTGTCAACGCGATATTAGGACGCTCAGGGACGTATTTTAATTCAAAAATCTACCGTTAGTAGGCGATAGACCCTCCCGTCGATAGATAGCGTTGGGCGGTAAAACGTCCTATCCTGTGATAGGTTACTGGGACATTACAACCGATGATAGATACGTTTTACTATCTTTAGTAGACTAAAACTGACGATAGATAGATTATTGGGAACGGCCGTTAGAGTACAACTTGGAGTTTCGCAAATAATCAAAATTGCCGAAACAGTGTCTATAGTTATTAACTTCACATTGATTTTCATATTCATTTAATCGAAAAATCTTCAACCTTTGTTAATATTACCAGAAAAACTTGAAGCGTATTATTATGTTTAATTATCTTACAATATGGACGCTATGTAATTTAGGTGTTAAATAAAGGTACCTAATATTGTACAAGACACACTACACAGTCATATTATCTTATCAGTTATTCATTGGTAACACCTACAGGCTAGTGACACTAATGAAAATGCCCTTACTGTTCTTAGTAGTCATCTTATTTTTGGGCTGTAAATATTAGGTATATATGTACATTGGTATATATTATTACCAATAAGTGATCGCCATACACAATAATGTACATATATAATATTTGATTAATTTACAATGGTTTAGTTTATGAATCGAATGAAGCCAGAGAAGTGTGTCAGGATCGTAGCAAATGGAAATCCGTAGTCTCTGCCTACTCCTCTGGGAAACAGGCGTGAATCTATGTATGTATGTATGTATGTAATTTACAATGGGTATTACCCACAAATGGTTAGATAAGAGTAATAATTTTATCGGCATAAATAGTAAGGTCGCGGCCGAAATTATTATTCGTAAGCCGGCTAGACTTAATTAATTAATGTAGACGGAATTAATTAATGTAGTGGAAGAAACGAATTATTCTTTATAATCTACATTTTGAATACTCAATGTTACATTTTAGGCAAAAAATTTAATCGAAATCTTATGTTTTGAGCAGACCGTTTTGAACAGCATTCTAATTTTTCGCGGTTCCATATTAGAATAATATATTTAGTTTATGATCCTACCTTTATTTAAATAAGTAAGTATAAAAAAGTTTGCGGAGCTGATTATACTCCTTCATCAAAGAACGGTAATAAAAGTGGTCACATTTTACGACACCTCTGAGAATTAAGACATACCGGTAAAGATCACACGGTATAAAAGAAAATGCTTCAAGTAAATTTTAGTGTCCCCGTGACCTAGTGACCTCTGAAATTTTCCTCCAATTGTTACGAATTTTATTTTTCGTACTTATGTACATAATGTGTATCTACCATATTTTTATATTCGTAATTATTATCAGTGTTTATATAAGTATGTTATTATTATTACTCTTTTTTAACAATAATAAGTAACATAATACCGGTAATAACACCTGATTTATGTCGTCAGTATTATTAAATTTCTTGGTCACATACCGGTAGTCGTAGCACGTAAGTACGTGGTAACGTACTTAAAAGATTTTAGATAATTTACGTTCCCCTGGTACGTGTCGACCGTAGTAACGTCGCCTCATTAGGCGTATATCATTTACTTAACGCCAAATTGCAGTAAAACCCCCTGAGCAAAATACTCCGTTAGATAGAGCGGGGTGGCTCAACTGTGGTACCGCACAATTTATAATTTATTCCACGAGCACGCTGCCGGAATGAGGGCTAATTGCCGACAAACTTTCATTAAATGGCTTACGCATAGCAACCCCTCATTTGAAACGTTGAAAAAGCTAATATAATTGGCTCCTTGTCTTGAACTCTGACTGTACCCGCAAATTTAATATCTCAATAGAACACTGATTGGTCGTTTTAGTATCTGCACTGAGAATTGAGAACATCTAATGATTACAAACGATGTAAATCCAGTCGGAACATTAAATTGTTAAATTATTTCTAAGTAAAACTCTCGTGACAACTCACGAGAGTTTTACTTAGAAATAATTTTACTCAACAGTAAGTATATATTGTAAATAATTAATTCTTCGCCAAAACCCTTTCCTATTTCACTTTAAAAGTCACATACTAAAATTTACGGCTTTTAATTATTACGTTGAAAATAAAGGTTGATGTATAATATATTTATTGTTTCCGGCAGTACAAGAAATATGTTTTGGATGTTGGTTCTAGAAAATTTCTAATTTACAATTTACATAGCTTAGCGAGTACGTATTTTACATTTAATGTAAAATATGTACGCTAAGCTACGTAAATTTAGAAGGTAATTAGGCTGAATGCCTTTGTGTCAAGGTCTCGTCATTGTACTAAAGAATATTCTATGGGTCACGTCATAAGTCAGATAAATCCGAAGTGTAATGTGAGATCGCAACCTGCCTCACATTTCCAATTAAAAAGGTATAAATGCGAAAAAGATGTGTCATCTATATCATTTTGTGACGAGGGTCACGCCTTGTCATAAACTTTAATACAAGTGGAAATGACAGTACACGGCTTGGGATTGCAACTTTACGTCTATGCCAAAGTATGGCCGCACAGAAAATAGGTATTCGTATCATAAAATTCTAGTTAGTGATATATTTGCAATATTAGAACACAATATATCATATTAAAGAATGTCAGACAAAAATTAATGATTGTGACGTTCTAGGATCGACTTATTTGGCCAGGAACACCCTTGTCAATCTCTTACAGACAAAATAAACGAGACCACATAAGGAATATCAAATAATAGGCGCGATGACGTCGTTTACCTAATAATTTGTTCTATATAATATAAATAGATTATGCCCGCGGTTTTGCTCGCGTAAATATAGGTCACGTTAGGCTGGTTACAGTTTTTTTATTCTGAATGAAAGGTACCCTATATCCTTTTCTGTTCCCCTGACAAAGTATATGCGAAATTTCATGATAACCGGTCGATTAGTTAAGGCGTGAAAGCGTAACAAACAACATATTTATAATATTAATTAGGATATAGGTACCTATATAATTACGTAGATATATATATTTTAGCCAACAAATTATATTGTTATTTCTTATTGCAAAGGTGACAAAAGAAACAACCAAATACATAATGGTCTACGGAAAACGACCTAATATTATGTTGTTTTATTTTCAGAAGGACAGCTCACACGCGGTTCTCACTATATTCAACAGGAGAAGGACGCAGCTCGTCTTCCACGTGACAGACCTTCGCCACCCAAAGGAGACCCAAGTAACTAATATTTTATTATTTTGCTGGTCTAAGCGTTCAATAGAGTCTTCTCACTACAATCGCTACCCTTATTTACAATAGGCATCTAGAACAATAACTATTCAAATATTTCAAGACATCAAAAGTTCACAATGCCTTCAATCGTTAAACGTAACGAATTTGAGCACACACGCTGAAATGTAGCGAATTTTACCATAGATGTGTACTTATAGTAAAAATCGCTACATTTTTCGTAACAGTTATATCTAATACTGTAGTTGTAAATTTCAGTATGATGATAACTCAATAATACCGGTTAATTAAATTATAAAACTAAAAGATAGATTATGACATTTATGACACTTTTTGCCATGATCCTTCGTCTAGTTTCAGTTATTAGCAGACACAATGGAAAATGTATTGTTTGCGGTCAATTATGATCGGCAATTAATTGCTTAACACATTGAAAATGGCGTTCAATGTGTTAAGCAATTAATTGAAATTGAATTAGTTAAATTAAGAAAGAATAAATTTAATTTTAACTAATTGAATAAACACAAACACGTTTTTTTTTAGTCTGGACATTAAATTACAATTTAATTTTAACATTTTTATTTTGCGAAATGTACAAATGATTTTATAATTAAAACCCTTTAAATAGATCGAAATAAAATAATGATGCAATAATTGAACAAAAGAAGCTTAAGGTTTGCTACAAAAGACGACAATCTTTTGACGATCCCTCTAAGTAAAAAATGTTAAAAGGCAGTTTGTGCATATAATACCTATTACTTTATTTTAAAATTGTAGGAAAACTTACAGCTAGAAATACTATTATCATAATACTAATAAAGTGATTGCCAATCAAAAGATTTCACGTAAAAGTATTATTGTTGTATTAATGACACAAATGTTTTGAATTCCAGTACATGCGCTGAGAAAAGAATACGCGAGTGAAGGCGAAGCCGACAGAAGTGATTACGAACGCGGCGGCTCCCGTAAGATGGCGGATGCCCACAGAAAAGTTGAAGGAATAGGACCAATCACCAAAGACGGAATGCCTGTCGCGCTTAGATCTGTGAGTATATATATGTACATATCGTGAAGAGAATATAGAGAAGCTTTGTGGTACAAAGATTTCTCTTCATCAAAAACGCGAGAAATAATTTTCTATTTGTGTGAAATAAGAACTTTTGTACTTGTACCGCTTCTTAAGCATATTGTGCTCATGTACAAGTGTGAGATTTGGTGTAGATATAGTTAAATCGTAAAGAAGTGCAGAAAGCTAATATTAAAATTATAAATAATATAAATTACTGTCAAAAAATTAAATATTTATAATAATAAACGTGGTATTTCTAATTTACATTACAAATTAACTATTAAGTTTAATTCTACATAATTATAATATAATAACACACAACACCATCTAGCCCAAACTAAGCAGAGCATGTACTATGGATACTAGACAATGGGTAGACATATGTACATATATACTTTTTTTTAAATACATACTTATTATACATAGAAACACCCAGACCAAGACAAACATCAATGTTCATGCACACAAATGTTTGACTTGTGCGGAAATCGAGCCCGCGATCTCAGGCGTGGCAGTCGGTTACACTAACCACTACGCCACTACTACACTTTTCGTAAACAAACAACTGTGAGCTCAAAATTGGTAGATACATTTAGCTATTTATTAGCATACAATATTTATTAAATGCATGGAATACTATGTATGCCACATAAATAAAAAGGTCACCACCCGACGTAAACTTAGGCATAAACATTGATCACGTATTGAGGCTGCACTTCTGCGTATCCGTAATCGTAGATTAATAAGCGAATAAAAATTAAGGTTTATTAATTTATGCTTTTTATCCGTTACAGGAAGTGAAAGACCCCTCAAGGTGGTACAAAAAGATGTACGATACTATCCACAAAAACAAATATGATGGTAAGTCAAAATAAAAATACTCACTTATTATTATTAATTTATCTCAATTTTAGTTTTATTCTCTATCCAAATTATACATTTTCTTTTTCAGACGATTATGTGACTATTCGATACAAAAGTCGGCGAGGTGATTATTTGAGTTTTTTTTTTCGGAATTTATTATTTTCTACATCGGTGGCTGTGTAAATACCATCGCATACATTACCGTAACCGTAATAGATCGACTTCATTTTGTATCTACTGTCCGCCTTTTGTAAATATGCCCACTATCGCTTTGTTTAGATATCAAGCAGACTGGCCACATTCGCGAGATTCTTTGAGTTTAATAGCCTACACGTCTGCTCACAAAATCACGCGTTTTAACAACTGACTATGGCAGTCTCTTTGAACCGTTACCTATACCTATCGATTTTATAAAGGCTGATCAAAGTAAAAATATACTATCTTTAAGTAAAATCCCATATTAAGTGTAAAGCAACAATCTGACTTTTACCTAAACAGCACACAGTAATAATAAAATTGGAAGAGTGCCTGTCTCGAAAGTTACATGTCTCCTAATCTAATACTTACGAAAACCTTGGAGGCCTATGTCCAGCAGCGGACGTCAAAATGAAATGTTGATCCTATTATCCACTTATGTTATTAGAATGAGTGACATTTTAAACAGACTTTATTTTTTGATAATAGAGTAATAAATATTTTATAAATCATCATGCTTCCCTGCAATTCAATCGAACTCCTAACCAACATTTGACTGGTGGATAATTTTTACTTTGATCAACTTTTGGAAACGATACCAGATATCTACAAAATTTATCCAAATGATTTACAATCAAATGCATAAATTTTAAATAATTTTCTAACAACATCATAATAAGGCATCAGCTTAAAAGCTTAATTAATAAACTAATTAAAATGTACTATGTAAATAATTAAGTATTATACCATTATTAAAATAAATTAACGCCTGCCTTTAACGGATTTGTTGCTGGACCATGCGTTGCGTTATAAACTTTGTAGGCTACAATTTCATCCAGATACGGGTCAATTATTAACTGACAGTTTTATTTTAACCTTATTAGGGAAAACAGTTAGCTTACAGACCTGTCAACATTATCCTCGGTTAAGAATTATCTTGTGATTGAAAATCAGCCCAAGCCATAGTTGTTTTTTTATTTATGTACGTATATGTACCTATATATAAATACGATATTAATCAAACTCTCTGAATACTGTTTAGATGCAGATTTTTGCGAATTGCATTTCCTAATTGCCATCGCTGTGATGACATGTTCACAAGCGGTTACTGCTTCTGCCGCAACAGTCGCTCAACGACATGACTGTATTTTCTAGACATTGATAACCAATGTTAAAGAAAAGTAGTATCGTATGTGCAAAAAAGAAGTACAGTGATATCTGGATGTATAATATATTTAAAATATCCCTTTGTGCTCTATATTATATTCAGATAGTTAAGAAGTTGTAGTATAGAAATAAACCCAATTTGTTTGTCTCAAACTTAAAATGTGAGTCCATTCAAGACATTTAAGCACTTATTCAATGGAAACAAGTGCTAAGTCATTAAAGTGTATCTTATGTGTCAGTCTACTTTCATTAATTGTGTACTGTTATCGTTAAAATATCATCAATGTATAACGTCCCTAAAATCGCCTATGTAAAATATCATATTGGCTGTTTCAGTGCGGTAACTGTTAATTTAATGAAGATGCGTCTAAATTGTGTCTGTTTGTATAACACAACGGCAGCTGGTTCAGGGTTTGCGTGTAATATACGTTCCCTCGAAACGTAATAGCATTAACAGTATAATTCTTCTATAGGGCAACCTCCAGAGAGAGTTTCAAGCAACAAGTCCCAATATGCATACTTCGATCCTCGTTCTGGCTATCTCAGCGAGCCAGAAGGAGGTCTGAGTAGATTGGGTTCGAGCACGTGGAGCGATGCTTACGATAGTGACGTCACTACTGGACCCAGGCGACGAACAGCTTCGGTACAAGAAGATAGAAGATTCTGTGAAGTCTCGTCGTCATATATGCCTAGTAATAATAAGTAAGTGACTTGCCTTCAGACATTACATATAAGCGCTATTTTAGCATTTTAGTAAACCTATCTTCTCAATAATGGATGTTCTTAGTTTGTCACGCTGCCCAAATGTGGGTAAATAGACATCATTAAGTTGCCGTATGTCAGGCATTTATAATAAAGTTAAGGCGTATAAGTACATAACAAATTACTTGGTTTATTTAACCGTACCTTATTAACTGAAAAGCAATCTTAAATCAAAGTGATGGTCAACTTGGTTGAGGAAAAACATTGTTTTAATTTTACCTTTACTTTAAATATTTTATGTAGATCTATCGGTATCTATTCCTTAGAGATGATAAATGCAAGGTCATAAAAAAATTTTATCTTTTCTTTTTTCAGATACAGCACGTTAGCATCAGCGCGAGCTAGTCAAGAGGTATACAAGAATCAGCCAGGAAGAATAGAAGATTATGTGCCTGGAAAGTCTTCAGTCATTGACAAGGAATCGAAACAGGTGACCATTAATTCGTCTTCGAGAACATGCATTGATATCATTGGGTCATTCACTATCATCATCATTATATAATAAAATGCTATCGATATTATAATGCTTAAGGAATTACACCTCATTTCATTAATTCATTCGACATCCATTTTGGAATTAACCGCCTGATGTCACTTACACGTACCAAAGACAAGATTTTGTTTTTTTTTCTAGTGGTGGGACGAGGTCATGGACATTTTTGATGGGGTACGAAACCTTTTTACTATTTTATTGTGTGTATTTGTTATAACACTTATAACCATTAATATTCAGAAAAAAAATATTCATTCCACTAAAGTGATAATTAGTTTAAGATATAAAGTACCTTGTGTACGCCAGGACATAAATGATATGTATGATATTTCGAAACACGTTAAAAGAAAAGTACCCTTAAATAAATGTACCTACATTTTGCTTGCCTAACATCTTTACTGTTACCGTAGCACTTCACTTCTGTAAATATCTAAGTATTTATTATATTGAAATAACTGTTGTGCACTCGCCGCCTTCGGGGTATGATGATAAGGGTATTCTGTATACAATTACAATTGAATGACATTAAATAATAAAGTTTGGTCATATTTATTTTTAACTAAGCAAATATTTAAAACTAAAGCTGTTTAGTTAGTTGATAATAATTATAGAATTTTAAAAGTAACTTATTATCTCTCACGTTAATAAACGTGTGCAGATATCCATGTTAACGTACAACTAAATTAATTAACTAAACTACTATTTCAAGTATGATTAATTTTATAATTTGCATACACGTTTCACAGGAGGGACAAATATATATTTTTTTAACAAAATGATTAAATGCCGATATGTCACAATAGAAAATCCATTGTTTGTGTATACACGGTGACCACGATAGTTCCCTACGTTTTAATATTGACATTAATACATAACGATTCTTAAATATGACCATTCTTTTCTGTTACATGCTGTGTAAAAGATAGCCTACATTAAATATTTTTGAATTATATTTCTAAATAAGCGCTGCTTCTATATATACAGCGTGTAACAAAAGCATACTTAAAAGGTGGTAAAACGTGTGTGTGATCCACTAACATATATTTTTATCGCTGGGTTGGTGTGGTGGTGGCACTAACAGTGGCTAGACGACAACTCCCCTCTGCCCCCTTACACCACGTTGCTAGCTCGCGCGATTCAGAAGAGTGTAAGGTCCCTTAACTGTCTGCCTGTGTATTGTGAGCCTAAGAGATGTGTCTGTGTTTGTTCTTGCACGATGTATATTATTATATATTTTTTATTTTTTATCTTCTAATGTTATATTGAAATTAAACTACTTTTAAAGTTTATACTTTATCTCAGCCAGGTGTCTCAAGGACGCGTAGAAGTAGTTTAATTTCAATGTTTTCGCTAACGTTAGACAATGCTATTGGTTAACTGTTAATATATGTATAATTTACTTGGGATAATAATATCTATGTATGTATATATTTTGACATAATAAACGATTTGCGACTTTACCTACGCAAATTTGGCTAAGTAAAAGTAGACCAAATTTTACCTGAACGTATTTTAAACTACAGCCAGCTAAATCTAGCTGTAACCTCAATTTGTCTATTAGCTATATTATATACATATCTTCTGACTAATAATCATTGTATAATAGTGAAATAGTTATACAGCGTTTGGTCATTTTCTAAAATTTCGTCCGAAGGTGTACGAACGGGTCTATGTGTCTATCTGTTGATATGCAGCATACATGTGAGTGTGCTTTTATCATAAGTTTCTCTGATCTAATAAAGAGAGGCTGAGCTTAAGAGCCATGTTTGTGTGTGGTGGGCAATAGTACCGGAGGTTGGCTTTTAGTAGCTGGATAGTCTTTGCTCTAGCGATTTATATTGAACGAACATCTCCAATGTAGGCGTATAGCGTACCTACTTATCAGATTACAACTAAGTTAAATAAAAGTTTAGTGGCCTAAAGTTGTCAATTTGTAATTTTAGAACACCCATGTCATAATAGGACACGCTGGGTTTGCTGTCGAGCTATTTTCAAAACAAAATACTCAGAAACTAATAGTCCAAGAAAAAGTAACCCTGTATATCTATTGCACTATTTAACAAAGATCATTGACCTCTTATCTGCCAAAATACAATGTATCTTAAATGGATCTGCATTTTGGCATACAAGGAGTTAAGAACATAAGTGTTTATATATTTTTATGACCTAATCGTTTATTTTGAAATTATATTTTCGTTATCATTGGTGTCGGTCAGTTTTTGTATCATTTGCATGCTTCTGGTGTCTGAGACAGTTTTATTAGAAAGACAGAAAAAGTAAATTAATACGAAATAATATTCAATACGTTAAGAAAAACGTGAATTTGTTTGATTAGGTACTGTTGTTGTATGTCCATCGATGGTAGAGCTTTGTCTGTGATTTGGAACGCATGGTTATAGTCGAATATACAGTACCTTGTGCTATGATTATATTGTATATGTAGCAATACGGTCCGTTTTATTATTTTCTATACTATTCTGTTTTTAGTATTGCTACGTTCTAGCTAATGCGGATTCATATAGACTGTTAACGACAGAAAGCGACTGCTAACCAGGTTGGTACTTACCTCGTGCCCCGCTACCCGCACGATTGTTTAAGTGCGAACGTTAGCAGATTGTATGAATTAGTTTTAGCTAGATTGTGGTATTGTTCAGCTTTGTAGCATGTTAAACACAATCTCACTAGAAAACGTGAGGTCTGTTTTTCATTTATTTAAATGAAATTTAATGTCGTCTAATGAAATGAACTTCTCTTGCAGCAAAACATTTCGAGTACCACATCTCTGCCACAAGCTTCACCCAAAGATAAGAAGGATCTTACGGCTACGATTCTATCGAAATCGAATATGGCAAGGTAAATAAGATTTATTACCAGAAAATTTGCTTTCGCTAAGGTAGAAGTTTAACCTATTGAGTGGCTGCGGCACACAGGCGGCTCGACACAATAGGTTTTTAATTAACTCTGACATTCCAACAATTGACGGGTTAAATGTGTTTTTGAACAAAGAAGTAGCGTCCCTGAGTGCGTGTGGAATACATGACTGTTCTAAATAGGTACTGTAATTGAATTAGGATATTCGTGGGTTACATGTAGGATTAACTTATTAATAGAGGGCATATATTATAAATAAGGGATTTTTTTGTTAAATGGCATCATAAAAACCCGTTTGAGTAGTTCAGAGTAAAAAAAAATTACTTTAAGATTAGAAAAAACATTTACTGATTGATAATATTAATTTCAAGACTGATGTCCGTAATACTAGAATGAAAGGTATATATATAGAATTCGTCTAAGGGATTAATTTTCATCGATAGCTTCTTAGACCTACAGTATAATTTACTATAATTTCGTACTTTTCAAAAAATATGAATTTCTTGTTAGGAATTTGCATGTCCCATGTCTAGTTCACGTAAACATACTTTGTTTCAAACAACTTTGTTTATTGTTTTAACATACAAATCACAAGACGAAATCGCAATAACATGTTGCACTCACATTTATCTTGCTAATCGATTGATCTGTTTTTAGAGCGCTTAAAGAATCGGGATACGAATCTGATTCGACGCTGGTATTCCGACGACGCGAGGACACGGACGGGCCACTGTCGCCGGCCGAGCGCCGCGCCGCCTACCGCGACCTGCAGGCCGGCGGGGAGCCGCCGCTGAGAGGGTTCCGCTCGCCCGCACCTCCCAGACAAGGTCAGGATATTATCTTTAACATTAGTTGGCGTAAAAAGTGTTCTGAAATCAATTAAGACTGGCTATTATTAGGAATTTTTATCGTTCTGTCTGAATTACATCTATAATAGTATCTGATTTAATTCATTATTTCTAAGCTTATCTGTAATAATTTTACATCAATTATACTATACTCAATTTGACATGCTTTTTAACATGTAATTACATGGTGATACAAATTCCTAATACGTTGGATTTCTTACGATCATAAAACTGTAAAATCTAAGAATTCGGTCCTAATACAATTTTTCGGCAATAATAACAATAATCCGTTTAAAATGCTTACGTATTTAGATGAATAATTTTATTAAACTTATTTAGGTTAATATACTAATAACTAATTTAATTATAGCTTAAAAACACTTATTAAGTGAAATTTATAAGAATTAAAACTAATAAAGCATGGTTTTATAATTGGAGTTTTCTGAATTACCGGTGTTGGCGACAACTGTTAAACAGTACTTATTCAATACATGACATTATATATTTACGTATAAATACATCTTATTTCGCCTTTGGTAGACCTTGAAAAGGTAATATAATAGAATTATATTAAAACTATAATAAAATCAATCATACACTGTACTGGGAAACCGCATTTCCATGAAACTTGGCCAAGGCCAATGCACATCCCATGTGTGTTTGTCACACATGTAAACTGTATAACGACGTAACAAGTCAAGGCCACGTATAATGACAATGATGCTTTCAATCGCGCACACATTAGTTTATACAGATATACACGTGAGGTAAGTCGATAGTTTTGCCTATGCATGTCTTTATATCACCCTTCATAACGCGGTGCTGGGACTTCGGGCTGCTGAATAATCAGGTAAAACTATTTGCATGAGCACAAATTGACTCCAAAATTAAACAGGCACCGTAAATAGATTTGACCACATTGCAACAGTTTTATTTTTACTAGCGGCACATTTGTAGACTCACGGTTATAAATGCCAAGCATCGCTTTCAAGGATCACAACTTAGACCAGAAGCACGAGTATCACGGTTTTTATCACATTAACCAGTGTAAGAAAGTACAGCAACACTGAATGTGATTACGTTCCACAGACGAATCGGAAATCGAATATATTCCGATTTCATCAACATTGACGAAGATAAGAGTACATAAGAAAACACCTAAAGTTCACGAGGTCATCTGCTACCCATTAACCAGCATAGAAACTGGAGATCAAGCCAAATTCAAGAGACAAGCTCCATCTTTCTTAAGTATCGATATTCCTAGTAGTATGTGTGACTATCCACCTGCTCCTCCTCGAAGAGTTTCATCGAAAAATAGTCGAACGTTAAAATTAATAACCTCTACAAGACCGGTGTCTAGTTCACCAAAAAGAATTCCATCATCACACTCGCAATCTAACGTAGATTTTCTTAAAGATAAAATTAATTTTAAGTTGTCTCGTCAAAATACTCAAATATTAAGTAAGTCGGGCACTTCAGCAGATAGACGCAGCGGAGTTGATTCAAAAGTAGTGAAACCTCGAATTATGTCTACTTCTGCTCCCCCGGCTATCAGTAAGAAATTTAACCAAGCTACTTCGTCAAAAATATTGACTAAAAGTACTACAGCAGAAACCAAAACTGCAGGAACAAGTAGCTTTGGTTCATCCCGAAGAACTCTTTTACCCATTGAATATACTAATTCTATACACAGTAAATACAGTGAACCACATTCATCTGTTGTAATAGAAGGCGGAGCGGGACGCAAAACACCCATATCTAATATACTTGATAAAGTGACGTCTTTAGATAAGCTATGGAGTGCTGAAAAGAGAAATGAACGCATTGATCTGACAAAAGTAAGAGCTAAATCCTTAAGTAAAGATAACGTTACAGCTAAGAGCACAGCTACAAGATCATCAACTGCTTCAAACACAAAATCTTTATCCCCGACAGCTACCCATAAAAGCAGGGATATGATCCGCACTGCAGAAAAAGTGCAGAAATTGAAGATATCAAAACTACACACAAAATCTAATCCATGTTTATCAACTAAAAGCGAACAGCAAAAAACTACTAAACCTACTCTTCAATCAACATCCAATATTTCGAGATCATCATTAAATATTTCATCAGCGGTAAAAAAACAAGGTCAAGTTAAAACGGCAGTCGTAACAAACTTAAAAAAGAAAAAGTCTTTAGAAAGTGTTGTACTCAGACCTCGAAGTGTACCTTGTCATGAATCGTGCAGCAAAAAAGCTAAAGAAGCTTGCAAGAACACTAAAAAAGTTTCAAAAACAAAAGTAAATAAAAAATCTAGTTCAAAACCTAGTGACGAGTCTGAATCAGGCAGCCAGTTTGGGGATACAGTATATGATGCATCTAATTTTGGTTCTTATGAAAACCTAGGTGGTAAAAGAATCAGCTCTAAAGAGATTAAACAGTCCCACGATGCTGTAGTATCCGACTCCTTTTTTCAACATTTATTTCTTGGAAGAGCTTCAACACCAACTTGTTCATACTCTATGTTAGAACCTAACACAACAGTACTTCAAAAAGCAAAATTGTTCCAGGCTCTTCCTCAAGATAATATATCTCCAAAATCTTTGAATTCTTACTTGATCCATAGAAAACCCGTTTCACTGTCTCGTTTTAAAATGTGGGATAGATATGCTAGTCCTACACGATCACAAAGTCCTCGATCCATTTCTTGGCCAGGTAGAATGCATGGTGAAATTCGTAAGTTTGATAGTTTATCTAAATGTGATGAATTTGGATCAACATCATCTCTTGCAACTGTAAGAAGTAGAAGTGAGCCCCCATGTAATAAAATGTATTTTTCACAAACATCTCGACCGAAATCGCCCACTATTTTGTTTTACAAAAAAGAAAAGCCCAAGGAGTCACAAGGCAGACCTTCAGCATCGCCATCTAGATTAATTTTGACTCAAACTAGAAGGCCAATTTCTCCCAAAGTCATGCACAAAATTCAAGCTCCTCCGTCACAAATCAAGCAAAAGTCTCTATCTCCTTCAAAAATGGTATTTACTGAAACAGTCCGCCCAATTTCTCCAATCGTTTCAAGACGTTCGCCACATCTGGAAATAATGGAATTTAAATCAGATAACGAAAAATATCCTTCTACAATGTTTTTTTCTCAGACATCAAGGCCAGTATCCCCAAAAGTAATGAGAAAAAATGCATCAGTTAGTGTCAGCCGAAGTCACTCTACTTCACCAGTCTCAATAAGATCGCCATCTTATCGACGTATACATAATGCTCGTTTACAAAACAATAAACATTATGCAGATACTATGCCAAAGAGCGTGTTCCGTACACGGAGCGCTGGTGACGCTGAAAGAAGGATGTTTCAAGATAGTTTACCCATGAAAACTAGAAGTGACTCTAATTTACATACAGGTGATCCCGATTATGATGAATACGTACGTGATATGCAAAATACAAAAGCAAGATCAGAAAGGTTTAGAGAATTGAACAGGTACTATACATATTTAGAGAGAGTAGCTGAATTAGAAAAAGCTACATCTACTAGTGATTTACGCCATAGAAGAAAAGATGAAGAAATAATAGATTTTGATCGTTGGAAGAAAATAAGAGCAATAGAAAGAGCAGAGGAGGAACTGAACAATTTATACAGTAAACTAAAATTAGCTCAAACTGAAAAAGACGTATTATTTTATCCTCGAGACTTGAAAGATTTTCGATGGAACCATGATACTGATAGGGGTTTACGCATAAAAGAAAGGTCTGTGGAAGATCTCAAAGATCATTTCCAACAAATAACCCATTATGACTCACTGGAGTTTGATCAAAGTTCTTCCAAAGATACTTATAAACCGTTATGGCGAGGAACGAGTGTTGCAGAAACTGCGTTTTATATTAACAAGAAGAACGATAATGATAGGCCAGAGAAACGCACCACTGTTAAACCGACGGTTACTTTACAAGATACTTCACTTAATGATCTACGCAAAAAAATTGGTCTTGGGAGTCGTTTATGGAGTAGCCTGTCCATGGAGCAAGTAAATGCGCTTAAGAATCAGCTAAATGCTATTTATAGTAAAGAGTTGGAATCAAAATCGAATAAAGAAACAGATAAATATACAATTAATGTCAAAAATCATAAGTCTGGGACAAATCCATCATTACACGTTAGATGTAATTCTTTAATTACATCTGATTATTCTACAGAGAAAGAAAATCCAGCAAAACTTGTTAAGTCTGACTCTATAGCCGCAATTTCTTGTCCAATAACATCAGTTAAGGAATTAAAAAACAATGTGAATAAAATACAAATGACTCTCAGTGAAAATGAGAAACGAAAGATTTCACAGACATTGAGCAAAGAAATTTTAGATAGAATAAACAAATTTGATAATCAGGCTCCACTTTCGCTTAAAGAAGAAATTGAAAACACAGAAATTAAAGAACAGTTTTTAGAAGACATCAAAGAGACATCAAAACCTTCAAACGACCAAACCACGAAAGAAAAAATAGACAATTCACCGGATGACAAGCAAAGACACGTTATATATACAAATGAAAAGACTGAAACTCCGTGCCAATCATCAGCTAGTGAAACAGAAACTGCTAGTTCAGATTTATCAAATAAAACAGTAATATATCGTGGACCCAGTAAAGAAGTTCAAAAAAAGGTCCAATATTTCGAATCAGTCAAAAAATCATCTGCTCAAGCAAAAACTATTTATCACGCTAGGGAAAGTTCGGACGAGAAAGAGAATTCATCCAATTCAAATGCAGTAATACCAATAAAAGAAACTACCTCTAATTTCCAAGAAATTAAACCAATCGAACAACAAAAATCCCAAATAGTACAATCACAGTCCTGTACAAATTTTAAAGAGCTGTTTGGCGAAAGTGAAAAAAATAAATTTCTGTCGCTTCCTTCGAAGCCTGATCTACATTCTAGGTCAGCTTCACCCCATTCGGAAGTATACGTTGCCGATAGACGGACGCCCGACACGCTACGTTGTTCGAGCGACGAGACAATCTGGCGCAGTCGGAGCCCGTCACCCGACCCGGAGAGATATTGGCGTGCATATCTTAACCTGGCGCGAGCGGGTGAAGTACGACGTCTAGCCCGGCGTTTTGATTCACCTTCGGCGGCTGGCGCTGTTCTGCGTAGATACCGCAGCGATCCAGAAATTGCTAGAAATGCATTCTCAACATTTGAAAAACATGCATCGCGTCGAGATAAATGTAGAGTCGTATTACCGGTGGCACGAGTACCACTACGGCCTGCAAACCGATTTATGCCCCATATTGATATTATATCAAAACTAGCAGCTCTTCGAAGGAGAACCGCTCCTCGGTCTAGGTCTGCAGAAGAAGCGTTAGAATGCCGACCGGGAGAAGTGGATCGTATTCGCCGCAGGTTCGAAGCTATGTCACTCTTGGGACAAATTTACGCTTCCGCTCCTGATGTAAGTGAGCTACATGACATCGCACCGTATTTGGCGGGCTCGTGGGTAGCACATCGATACCCAAAGAGTAGTGATAATAATAGATCTGTTGATGATCCAAATCTTTTAGTTCATGGCCATACTTTACCCGTTAAAAAAGAAACTAAACGAGCAACATCAAAGGAATCCGTCAAATTAAGTTCTATTCTAAAAAGTGATACATTCGCGAAGCAAGAATTCAATCCTGAGGCGCATCGGCCAGCCAGCCGTTACGAGCCGCCACGAGCTCCTCCCAGACCCCCGCCTGCTTCATGGCCCTACCGCCTTTCGCCCTTCGTCGCGCCATCACGACATACGGTCACATTCCAAGGTTAATTTCTTTAATTCCTGAACTTTTGTTATAACTTTGACTATTGTTAATCAGTGTTTAATTTTGGAGTAAATTTGATTTTTACGAAAGTTGCTTCCCTCTTGAAAGATTTATTGATCGTCGTTATGGCTTCCGTTGAGTCGCGTTTTTGCTATGCGTGTTTACTTAGCGTGATTATTGTGCGCAATGCTTGTTGTCTCAATATATTTAATAATTGCATAAATAACCAAACTTTACAGAGTCAAGAATATTACAAATACTTTTATACATTGGCTATTCATTTATTTATTTTTTAAGGCTGTTTACTTTATCCATCACTTTACACTCACTGGGAAATATTGAAGCAAAACGATGATAAATATATCTTTAAGTAAAATAGAGTTCATGTATTATACATTTTCCTTTACTTTTTTGCTGTTTGGTACCTCACCATATTTTGTTATACACTGTTAGAGACCGACTCAGCACCGGAGCCACCTCGCCGAACAACGCACGGGAGCTATTCAGATACAGGCAAGTATATATTCATGCATCTAGTTTTTGTGTTGTCATTTGTGTAATAACCATAAAAATAAGTGAAATTAAAAAGTCTAACCTACTTTTACGCATTAGATAATATATTTGCGCTATTCACTTCCAAAAATAATTTGGTCTAAGCATCATGAGAGCCAGTAAGCTTTGTGATTGTACCTATATTCCATATAATGTGAATGTGTGAATAAAAAAGAAACAATGGCCTTTGTTCAAAACAATTGACGTCTTAACTTATTCCTCTGACCATCGCCGTCGACACACGTAGCCTGAGCTGAATTTAATATCAGTAATGTAAATTTTACAAATAACAGTGACTATGTCATTAAAAAGTAGTTTTCTATATTGGTGCTATAAAAAATCAAATATTTCATTCATATCGCGCGATTATAATTATCAGTGTACCTCTCGCGGTTTACGTCATTCAATTCGATTGAACTCCCAAAACCTGTTGGTTGAGTTTTTTCGATTGTAAATAGTTCGCCTAACCGCTTGATCACATGCGGTGTGCTGTTGCTCTTGAATTAATAAATAAAATTGTTTTGATGCCACTGTCAAGATAACTTATACTGAACTGTATCGGCAAGTGTTATCTAGTATTATTCACTGATATAATAATATTATCATCGCCATCGTACTCAGTTTAACGTGAACCACCTATCCTAAGTGAAGTGTTTATACCATGAAGTAATTGCCAAACTGTGTAGTGCCAAAATGAACACATACTCTGGAATTGATACTGGAAGAAGTCGTAAGAGCCACGATCCTATACGTGAAGAAACTATTTACGAAGATGATGGATTTTTCAGCGACGTGCCGCGCTCAGGCTCTTTATCTAGATCATTTATTGCCATGAATCAATATGTTAAGAAAAATATGTTGTATGATGAATCCGAAGAGTACGAAACAGACAGTGCTTATTTTTCTAAAGAAAGCAGCCCCAATGAATCTCGAACTAAATATGATTCAGACAGTGTGAAAAGCAATGAATCCATTGACGAAAATAAGACGCCGACAACAAAATCTACTGCTACTATTTCTTACGGTGTTTCAAGTGTCACACATTTAACAGATGATTACAAGTCTATGCGGTTAAATGAAAAATCTTTAAATAATTCAGATACATATGGAACAATTCCAAATAATCCCGATACACAAGATGTACAAGTACCTAAAAGAGTGCCGAAACCTGTCCATAATCACAACGAGACCAAATATGAGCCAGAGTACAATTCAGTATCGTTAACAAATCTAACAAATATTAGCAAATCGGAACTAGAGAACAACATTGGTGACCAAGTCGTTTTACGTAATAAACCAAGTAACAACAAAAACGAAGAACATCGTCACACTTTACACGAGTTTTCGGAGTGGGGAAATAGAACAAATGTATATCCGGATGTTTACGCTCCATTGCCATACAGTGAGTACATAATATACACAATTATTCATATTTTACAAGGTTGTTTTACTTTTTACATTGTAATTTTCTATGGTATAGATTTCTGTGGGCGGTTGTCTCATCCGTGACATAATGTGATTCCATTGTAAGTCAGTAGCTCACTGTATGTACCTACGATACAATCTGCACTTGTACATTATGTTTAGAAATTCATAGAACAAATAAATTGTATTCTTTCTAAATAATTTAATAATTATTTAAAATATAATACCAGTATTTTCCTGTCCGTTCTAGAATTTCTTATCAAAGTGGTAGATCTTATCTATATGATTCATCAGTGGACAAAGCAAAGTAATTCATCGTTAACGATACTATGGCATATAATGTTGTTTTACTGGCCTTTATAAAACATATTTGGCCTTCAACATAATCTATAAATATAGAATAATAATAATAATAATAATGTTTATTTCACCACAGTATAACACTTGTACATAATTATTCTATATTTACGAGTAGGTACACAGACATAATGACATAATAAATAAAATAAAATTGTATTAATGACACACATTAAGTGGTGAGAATAGTAGACACGGAACCAATTATTATTTATCAGTACGAGAAAATGGATGGCATACTTGTTTATCCGTATCAGTAGCAAAATGTTGTAGATGTTTAAGAATTGTATATGTGATTTATATAAATTGATTAATTATTGTTATAATTATAAATAAAACCTTTACATATATAATACGCTCCCTTAATCAGAAAACCTATATCGAGAGCGTTATTAAGCAAGCTTCGCGAAAACTCGGAGTTCTGAACAGGGTGAGGCGGTTCTTCACGTCTGGGCAACTGTGCCTATTGTATAAGGCACAAGTGCGCCCTTGCGTGGAGTACTGTTCTCATCTTTGGGATGGCTCCGCAGTACTTGCTGGACGCTCTCGACCGGTTACAGCGGCGGGCTGTCCGTATCATCGGAGATCCAGAGGTCACGAGTTCACTGGAACCTCTGCAACTCCATAGGGACATTGCCTCATTGCCATGTTTCTACAGAATACACCACGGGGAGTGCTCTGAAGAGTTATTCCACCTTATCCCGCCCTCCCCTTTCCTATACAGAACAACGCGTGCTAGGCTCAGATGCCATCCTTACACGGTAGAGTCGATTAGAGCGCGTACCAAAAAGTTTGGATCCTCATACCTCTGCCGAACGACCAAGGCATGAAATTCTCTGCCAAGGCACGTGTTTCCTTCTTCCTTCAATCCTGGGTTCTTTAAGCGGGGCGTGAAAAAGCATCTTCTCAGGCCGTCAAAGTAGAGACCTCAACATCGCCTCGGCTACTGTGGGGGCGATGTGGAGGCCACTGCTCTTAGACCACACGACTGCTTACCATCAGGTGGAGTGTGGTCATTTTGACGAGCAAAATAAAACAAAAAAAAAGTTTATGTAAATGTAACTTATCTTTTTATTTTTTATATTTGTACTTCCCGGTTGGTTGATTACTTTTCTGCTGCCATCACGTAAAAACAAAGGCGGTCCACTGTCTCGTTTTATTTCATTAAAAACATTGAGGAAAACGTTATTTTTGTTTCACTTTCTTATTAATCTCAACAACAAGATTAACAATTACACAATGAATAGTAATAAATTATTCGCCTATTAGGCCTCTTTCTTTTACTGTTACATTATGCACATGTATGAGTTCGAGTTGGATACACTTTGTGAGAAGTAGAGCAATGCCGATTTGTTATTTTTTTAAATGAGTCAATTATAACCTAGGCTGCTATTTAGGCCCCAGGTCCGAAAGTCGATAAGTATAATAAGTTAAAATAATCGGTCAGTAAATTACCTCCGTTTAAATCTAAAATCTGGTCAAACCTAGAGCAGCCTGACTGGCATACTTAGTACCTCTACTCTACTCAATATCGCAGCTATAAAAGCTTATATTATGATGTACCTGCGATAAGTAGGGTGTCCATAAGGAAACACTGCTCTGAAAACGAAGGTACTGTACTGTTTACACGGCTGCCATTTTTTGTAAAATCACTAACGCGAGAGTGATTCCTTTAATAGCTCTAATCACAGAACAGCGAAAAATGTGCTCTAATATTACGTAACTGTTTTGCAGCAACCAAGCCATACACTGCTTTTTGTCACTTAAATTAACATCTAAAGAGTTGAAGTTATTCAAATGTTCAACGTAAAGATATCCAAAAGTTGCCTGTAAATAAAACAAATAAATCATATACCTAAACAAATACATAAGATGATAAGCTTAAATGTTTGCATTTACAACGAAATAGACAAATTGATAATGGTTTGTTTATGTTGACTTACGCATAATATGCGATCCTTGAATATAACGAGACCTTGTATAATTATTCAAAGCTGTATTATTCAAAGAGAAAGAACATCTTCTTGTTCTAGTAATCTTATGCATTCGAAATGAATTAGGTACTCACACGACTCAACTCTAGTCTGTTGTCAGTTATGAATAGGTGCGACAAACGCAGTGCCATAAAATATTAAAAAGTAGGTAACTACCAAAACATATTATGTTACCGAATATGAAATAACCGGTAGTACAACATAATCTGTCAACATTTTGGTAGATGTTTATGTTGTTAACAAGCCACGCGCGTGTCTAGCGAAAGTACGGCTCAGGCTTTTTGGCGGGAGATGAGGTTAAGGCGTCGAGGCGAGTCGAAAGTGCATCTGATCTATCGTAACCGACAGCCAGCGACAGACGTCGCGTCTGACTTACGTCGTCGTGCACTCGTGGTTGTGTTTTGTTTACTTGTGCGGTCGAGTGTGTTCTGTGACGACAATGGGCATACTCAAGCAGATCAAGAAAATGACCACTCTCGGTTCGTTCTTTTAATTTTGTTTATGTGTATCATACATTTCACATGGTCTTAATTATTGAATACATGTAATTAAAACTGCTATAAATGTCGCTTATCAAAGCTGCGAGTTATCATAGTGTTTACCGACTTTCTTAACCTACTGCTTATTTGATCTCCGCTATATCTTATTAGTGATAACTTTGAAATGTTACCAATAAAATTAATTGAATTTCAATGTCAAAATCTCTCAAGCCTTCTGTGAATTAATTATTTATGTAAAAACTTTTAAAGTTGACACATATTTATCATGGTTTTAACAAATTATTTGTACATATAATCCAGAAATATATACATAGTAAACAATATTATTCTAAATTTTTTGTTTGTAATTTAGTAGCAAGGACGTTCGCCTAATTTGGAACCAAATTTCGTTCATTTTTTATTGACCACGATAGAAATATCGATTTCATCGTTATGCCTCGACGATAAATTATGAAACGTTCGGTGAAGTCGTGCTGTATCAAAATACTTGAGTTGCTTAATTGTAATCCGAAACGGCAATAACAAGTGACGCTCACTTGCAAAATGTCTGCAATGTTATCTACACCAATGAATCATGGTATGTAAAAAATGTTATCAACTTACGAAAGTTTTGAGCGGACTTTATCCATAAACGTATTGAAACGATCATCACATCCTGTTATAATGTTTTATAATGTTGTAACTTACCGGTAATTTATATATAGACCACATAGTCACCACGGATATATTAACTATTCACATTACATTTTTGAAAGTGAGATTTTAAATTGTTGCCCTACAATTAACTTAATATAAACACATTATTAAACATGGTTTTCTATGAATATTTACAAATGTCATATCCGAATTTCTAATAATTTTTTCACCAACATGATGAGGTAGGGTTAATAGCATTGATATATAAAAATAGTAGGGACGTATACTTCATGATAAAACGGCTTAGTTACTTGTCGTTACTTTGTTTTATACAAACATTTAGAAGAGTATAATCGAGTATAATTTTTTATCGATTTATCATACCTAATCCAGAAAATTATCAAATAATATCGATGAAAGTGTCGAAGTAATACCACTTGGAAAGCAGTTTTCATTTTCATAATTAAGATTGAAATACAGATCTAGGTATAAAGTAGATTTATTAGAGGTATCTTAATCGATCAGGCATTATAGTTCTAAATTTTAATTATACGGTCTGCGTTTCTCACGGCTTCACTTCAAGCTGGCTATTAGGCTACGATAGACACACACCTGTTCCTGATTTTACCATAAAGCCATATGCAATAAACATCTACAAGTAACACCAACTAGCTAACTTTCCAATCAGTATCGTGCGGAAAGTTTCTATAATTACCGCCTACAACGAAAATTGCTTTCCAAGAATCAACCTGTCTCCAATCTTAGCTGAGCTCGCAGTATTGTGAAACAAACCAGATCAATAATAACGTGTCAGACTCACATCGTACATAGATAGTAAAAATGAGTTAAAAACTAACGTGTTACGTTGTGCAAATGAAATTCCTTAGCTGATAAAACAAGAGATCATTTGCTCGTTCTATGTGAACACTGCTTGAGGAATTCGGTTTTCGCCATGCCGTAAGGTACGAAATCCCATGAATACATATTTGTCAATTGTAATCTTATCTTTGCCACTCAGGGCGTGTCGTAAGTACGTGCTTCGAATGATTATCTCTAGAAAGTTGACGACAATTGTAAGTTATTCTATAGCGTATCCGATACGGCACAATTGACGCGAATTCGCTGTATTTTATTTACATGTATAGAACATTTAACTGCGTGATGAAAAAGAAAACGGCACGATCTACAACACAAGCAAAGAGAAAACTGCACTTTACTCTTGCCATTTCGTCAAATCACAGCTTATGACTTAGTCAGAAGCGACTTTTCAATGTGTCATCAAATCGTATATTTGAATAAAAGATTATTTTTCGAAAAATCAGTAGTGATATCGATTATTCGACACTCAAAAATGGTATCGTACATTTTTATTATTCTATTATAGTTAGTAACCCACGCATCATTAAAAGGACTATCGAAATAGATTTATTTATTTGAGACGGATATCTTGAAACTATCATCGGTATCAGCTATCGCTGTATTAATATACGATAAAGCCGATAGGTATTAAGCATTATCGTAAACATGTATGCTTAAGTTAAAAAACGTGCGCGAATGCGTAGTTTAGGCGTCGTACATGCAAGTACTCAACTCCGTCTATAATATGTATAGGATCAGACGTCAATTGATATCGTTTAGGTAATCTTTGGATTTCCGACTATCGTCAGAAAAAATGCACACGCCGCGCTCTGACTATCGATTAATCTGCCTTCGTGGCGCAGCGATAGTGAATGCAACTGCTGTGCATGAGGTCTCGAGTTCGAATTCCGTGTCGGGCTAACAAAATGGTATTGGATTTTTCTGTTAAGAAATCTCAATACGAGCCCGAAGTTAGGAAGTTGGCGGTGTTAGACACCCCCGTGCCTCGGCAAGCACGTAAAGCCGTTGGTCCTGCACCTGATCTCTCTCCGGTCGTGTCGGATTATCCGTCCCATCGAATCATGAGGGTTAGGGAACAGAGAGTGCACTTGTGTTTGCGCACGTGCTTGTGCACTATATCACTTGCGCAAATGGCCAGACCCGGTTAAGATTGGCCGCCGTGACCAAAATTCGGTCTGCTGGAGGACATTTTTATCGATTGATTGCATTGCAACACCAAACCGATACTAATTATATCTATATTTATAATTTGATCTATCAATTCGCCTTTTACTTCCGCTAATATCAAATGTTTCTAGAAGACCGGTTATTCGTTACGTATCATCACATAATATACTTAAAGAAAATCTCCAATCACGGTATTACCACATCGATGGCAACGCCATAACACGACGAAGACCACTTTCTCTTTTAGCGGAAAAAATACGTTATTTTAAACAAAGGCCTAACACGCCTGACGAACTTCGCGTATTAAATGTATTGTGTTCTTTACGTGAACGTTGCATTCTTTTAATTCTTGTATTATAACATTTTATGTAAGATTGAATACAATGCGGGCATTACGTCATAATCATTTGTAACTTATTTAATAATGGCTAATGCCTGGTATGTGTTGCAATGCTTCTTTAATATTTTGGGTTATTTTTTATTTATTTTATGTCAGATAACGGCGTTGGCGTAACTACTGGCCAGCATTATATTGCAATCGAATTACATACGTTATGAATATTACGCTGAAACAAATAAACAACTATGGACGATTTTTTATTACGTTACTATCTGAAATATTCACCAATTATATTGTGTGAATTCATTAAATCATAAGTTAAACATATTTTTATCTCTAACAAACCAAAAATTGCTCATATGAACACATCAAATAGAAAACCCTTTGCACAAACAGAAAGGGCCTGCTAATATTTACAAATCGTTTTAAATGACAATATCTGCAATTAGGAACTTGAAAGTAGAAAGTTTGAAAGTGTTCAATTGCATTTAAAAGTTACGTGATCAACGAGAATTTAAAAGCCAGGGAAACATACTTATTGTCACTACATTAATTAAGAATTTTATAATTGTATCCGTATCTGAACATTGTAATGATAAAGCATTCCACCGTTAAGTACTAAATAAACCAAATTATACATCCAAGATGGATGTATAATTTGGTTTATTTTTATTACAAAGTTAAATTATGTACCTACCTATATATAATCTTATATAGCAATAAATGCGTAAGCTCATTTAAATAGCACTAAATAAAATAGTAAAACGATTACGACAAATTGTAAATGAAAGTATTAAAATCACACTAAATTTATTTCAATTCGATTCGAGAGTTCTTTCTTAAAAGGCCAATTTCTTCAAAATAGAGTTCCGATGTAATCTAATAAATGTCAAAGTGACCTGAAATGCAATTTATGTTCACATTTGATGGTTACTTTTATTAAAAGAATAATACATTTGCGGTACTTATAACACTGATACTAGATCGCATCTCTATTTTAAACATATTTTATTACGAGAATTAACCATTGTTTAATTTGCATCAATGGAGTATCCTGACTAATGGACGGTTTCTCTTTAGAGTCCCCCCGAAGATACGTGGAGAGCGATGTGAATATCCACTACAGATGTCCGGTGCGCCACGACCCGCTGCCACTGGTGCCCGAGCGAGAGCTCGCGCGCCAGCAGGCCGAACACATGAAAAGGCTCTACAGGGAACAGAAGCGGAACAAATATTTACAGGTAAATATTGTTCATGACCTATGCAATGCTGGAACGCCAGACATAATTGAAAAATAATTGTATCTGGCTGGTGGGCGGCTGCCGCTCGATGGGCTAAACACGCGATCTTTCTTTTAGTACTTTCAATGTTGATACAATTTTTTGATGCGAATGCATTCGAATGATAATTGAATACAATCGGGCACAACACACTACTACCACTTTGCATGGTCAAGGACGCAACGTCCGTACCTGTGTGTAGAGTTGTCGATATATTCGAATATATAAATCGAATGCAATTGTACATGTCGCTAGTACGATGTAGATATGTACATCATACTAGCCATGTGCACAATATAGTGAATTCCCCAATATTCGTAGGTACATTAATCTTTTAACAAGAGCTCTTGGTTTAAGATGAAAGTATGCATATTGGGGAATCCTCTATTTATGTATACCAATATCATAAAAGATAGATGAATTCTGGTAACTTATATATAATTGGCTTATTAGGGTGTCGTTCCTGCTGAAAGCTAGTGCAACCTATCCTGGGAAGTTCAGGTACCGGTATACCTATAGAAAATTACAGGCATATATTCTTATATTGTATGTATGCGGTAATAGGATCTGCAAAGCTATTTAAAGAGACGCTCTGCAACAAGCAGACCACTGATGGTCCTTGTGCTAATATTGCATAGAAGCGTACGTATCCTACATAGGCTACAATAACCGTTTCTCATCTGGCAGGCTTCATGATTTTTTGGTAGATACCAGAATGGTATAAAAATGAAACAGAATTTTGAAGAAGAACATGCTAAAACAATGATTTAAATACTTCAAATCGGCTTTTATGCAATGGTTTAGTAAGTTTAAAGCCTAAAAGTAAGTGATTAATACGCTTTGACCTACGTCATACGTATTAATAAACACAGCGTTTTAAAATGCAATAAATTAAATTAATTAGTTGTAATTACTTACCTAGTAAACTAATAAGTAGGCAATAAATCATTAAATAATTAACGTACGACTAGTGTCGGCTCTACCTATCATTATTCATTCGGAAATTACTAGACATGCAATATACCTACCAGTTATATTGAAAATTAATTACTATAGAACAACTAAAATGCGTATTCGAAAACTATTAATTAGTAACTATAATATTATTAATAAGACAGTGTCGTTGTAAATCGTACCATGTTTTTTACAACAAAGACGGCAACAAGTATATGTCTGCCTGATAGTAAAAAGGTTACCGTGGCCAATGGGCGCTTGGTATACCACACATGTTGCTAGTCCTAGGGAACAAGCGCATTATTAGATGAAAAAATAGGAAAGGACGGACAAATCGCAGTAACAGTTTTTCTTCTCTTATGAAAATACCCCGGGTTAGCAGGCTCATTTGTATCGTCACAAAAGAATTTCCAACAGTGGACTGTTTCACCAAAATCGCTTCCAATTCAATATGTTTCATTGAGTGTAAATGATCTCAACAGCTCACATGCCACTTCACAATCGATTAGCGCATGAAGTATCGATGCGCACAAAAACGTTAAACGGTTTATCGAAATACGATTATCGTGTCAGTCAACGTTCTGTGTGCGATGCGATTAATCTGGTTATACTGGGCGCTAGCACGCGACTGCAGTTTGGTCGATACTACGACGATATCCGCGATTTTATTGAACTTGAAACTATACACGCCAAATTGTGTACACTCATGAAGTTACGGAAAGGGTAAGGAACTACTTGTTTTCTTCTTGTAATACTGCTTACTTGTGTCGTATTTATGCATGGATGTAATGATGATCATTTCATTCATAACCAAATGTTTAGGTACTCTTTAAAACATAAACCTTACCTACTTCTATTTACGATTATACACATGTACGTAATTTCCTTTAATGTTAAGCAACATCTACATAACTGACAAGTAATTTAGGTAATCGGTGTACAACTTCACGTTGATTTAATAACGACTTATAGCAGGAAACTCTGAGATCTTAATATTATGCTGTATGGAATAGAGCTACTTTCAAAGTTCGATTTGCAACTCATTTGGCCATTTTGAAGTATTGAATGTTTTAATCTTAACTCTTAATATATTCGGACAATAATAATAAATCGTATTAGGTATGAGGAATGTGATGAAAGTGAATGAAGCCAGAGAAGTGTGTCAGGATCGTAGCAAATGGAAATCCGTAGTCTCTGCCTACCCCTCTGGGAAACAGGCGTGAATCTATGTATGTATGTATGTATTAGGTATAATTTGCTTACTAATTAGCTTTGATTAATAACTTGATTTCATCGGTTTGTGACAAAGTTATTGATTATTTGTACGTTCACTCGTATTTTAAAAGTGGCTTAGATTTTCGGGGGTAATACTTATCTCTATGCAAAACTTCAAAGTGCGTTCAGCGCTTTATCCGTGGTAACGTAAACAAACAGTGTTACTTTCGCATTCTATACCTAATAGATTTATTACATTTATTTTTAAGTAATTGTTAAAGATAAAGATAAAGATAAATTTATTTGACTCAACATGTGTACAATCAGGTGTTACAGTTATTTTGTCTCACCATGCTCTGTCTGGTCAGACATGCAAATGTATGTGCTTAATAAGTAATTTTAAAATTATGCTGGATCTAATACAATAATTAACATCTCAATTAAACGTTTCTTAACAATGAAGTGAGATATATTATAAGTAGTTGTTAGTAGATACTTGTATAGTTATATAAAACTATGATAAGTATGGTTGTTATTCAATTATTTAAATATTATCTAAATATTCATATAATCGGTGGCGCTGGCGTTGAAGCGTATACACACTATGATTGTATAAAAACGAATGATCTCCAGTTGTTTGTAACTTCAGGCGTGCGTGCTCTTGCGGTTTCAATGTTTGTTTTCATTCAAGACTCCACAATAAACGTATCTATTTACACGAACGCCTGCAACGACTTCCTAGTATTAATTTCACATGTGTCACGTACATTCGTGTATATTTTAATATACTGACATAATCTGTTATTTACATATGTTTACAAGAATAATTTATTCAATATTATGTCGGAACCCAGATTCATACGGAACAATTTTTTTTTATTACCTTCTTAAATGTGGTTCTAAATGTTTTAAGAAAGTCATTAGGAATTATTAATAATATAATTGGTTAATCTGTCAAGTCTTAGAATATTAGACATAATTAAAAATCCATTGTGTCTGGCCACCGATGTGACGCTGTAACTCAATAGGTTAAGTGTTAAATACATAATATATTAGACTTCAGAGTTATGTATTTATAATATATTATCCAATTTTAAAGTAAAATGTGCGATGAAAACATACCTACATCAAATCTTTTTATAAACTATGTAGGTACTTAAAGTTTCGAATATCTAATTCTAAATTCGCCAATTGTTGCAATCTTCACGCCTGCACTTGTTTATCTGTAGTTCTAAGTACCAGAATGCAATTAATTCACGCGTCCCAGGCAACCGCCGCTCCGGATGTGCGTCTGAAACTGTGCAATGTTTGCATACGACCCAGTTCAATCAGACAGATAGAAACATTTCACTGATTTCACTCAACGCACCGACTCGCGGTGAAATTATCCGCCAATTATCTACAAGTTGTTTAACCGTGCCTACACCGACAGACATGGAGCCCTTCAAGAGAAATCATTTACTGTCACGTAACAGTGGTTATTCGAGTTTTTATTCCCATACATGTATTACTCGTTAAGCCCACGTAATGATACGTCACGTAGTTAATCGTTGTTTTCGAACTATTTTTGCTACAAAAGTGTTTTCGCCTATACTTTAATATAAACACTAGCAACGAGCTGTTATGGTAATAACAACCAGTTTTATTAAATAATCAAAAATCTGAACGACCTTGTCTCCGCATACCGACTAAAAATCCGTTGACCAATTGACCACACATATTATAGAGTACTCTCGTTCTGTGTAATATTGAATTTCGACCTTAATGGCTATTAATAAGGCTCGTGTTTGTGAATAAGTGTGAATGTTAATGTTTTTGTTGTATAGTAGTATTCATGTATTGTTAGCAGAGCAAGCGTGGTTCGCTTGTGACCGCCCCAGTGTGAGCGCAACGTGCGCTAGTGTCGATCATGATAATGCGTGCTAATTATTTTCCAACTCGAATACGTTTAATGAGTGTGCAATTACGTAAATAAGTTCTGTGAATACCATCGTAATTTTTTAAACGTGATGTACTAGATCTGATCTATTTATATTTGTATTGTATACTATAGGCAATGTTCTGGTCGATTATAAATAGAAAAATTATAATTACTGAATAAGTTAATAGTGATTGAAAATGAATTTCATTCAGGTAATATGTTTATTAAATAGTATTAAAATTTACAGGAAAACGATAAACTACCCGCGGACATAGAAGCGTTTGATGCCTCGATGAAGGTGATGTTTGAGAGAGTGTGTGACAAAGTGCTAACTGACTACCGTTTGGTTTACTCTGAACTTCTTCATATTTACAAAGACATACGCGCTATTTAACTATCTTTGGCCTAACTCATATCAAAATTCACTGTTCGTTGCCAATATTAAAATCGGAACAACGTGTAACGGACAAATTGACTTTCCAAAATAAAATTAACCTTAAGAATTTA
Source organism: Catocala sponsa (assembly GCA_963564715.1). Lineage (NCBI taxonomy): Eukaryota > Metazoa > Arthropoda > Insecta > Lepidoptera > Erebidae > Catocala > Catocala sponsa. Next base: position 13,931,119 of record OY751334.1, on the reverse strand, counting down.
AGCTTTGTATCATATAGCATAAGGCCTGGTTGCAACATTCAAAAATATACTTATTTACCTACGGGCAGTTAATTTTTGACTCATATTTTATAAAAAATATGTCAAAATTTAATTGTCCGTAGCTAAAACGACTTGTTTCTTCAATCTAGGAACCGGGTGTAAGTCGTAGTCTTGGCAAGTTCTGATATAAATATTAAATATTACAGGAGCTTCAGGATATGCAAAATCGCCGTCATCAGGACAATTTCACACCATCACAGAAGAACATACTCCCTCTAAACAGATACGATGAGGCTGAGAAAGTGATCGCTAAGGCTTTGTACACGTTCAACGGTCAGACATCGAGAGAGCTGAGCTTTAGGAAGGGGGAGATGATTCATGTGAGAAGGCAAATCGATTCAAACTGGTACGAAGGCGAGCTCCACGGCAGGATAGGACTCTTCCCTTATAATTATGTAGAGGTAATTATAATGATTATATTTATGTATCGATAAGGTAATGATAATCATTATCGCTTATCATTTTCGAATCGATGCTAAATATTATTTTAGCCGAAATTACGGTATTTATGTTGTTGTATTTGCAATCATCATCATCATTACTTGATGCCTATGATAAAATATTTGTAAAATTTTCATTCGATATTTTCTTATATTTTTGACTGTACCTACTGATGGTGTAGTGGTTAAAGTGGCCTTACCACTGCCACTGCGTCGAGAGTTGTGGGTTCCATTCTTACACGGGACAAAAAAAAAGTGTGATTAGCAAATAGTTATTCCGTGTTTCACTCATGCTCGTTTGTGTCCGTTGTATAAATGATTGTAAATACTCCTGGGACACAAGAATTATTCCTATTGCGATGATGATGTATCAAACATGAAACATAGATGACTCATAGACTATTCTGCCTAAAATATCAGGTAGATATAGATGATATGTGATGTTGTTTGTAGTTATAATAAAAAGAGTTCAAACTTCAAATAAAAAATGTACAAAAAGATCTTTATTTACTCTACAAACTTACCTTAGCTATTTCAAATTATTCCAATCTCAACATCTAATTCCAGATTCAAAAAGGAGACGTAGTCCAAACACCTAAGAAGCCTGCTGTCGTCGAGGGTCGTGCCCGCGCGAAGTTCGACTTCACGGCGCAGACCAACCTGGAGCTGCCTCTGAAGAAAGGAGAAGTAGTCGTGTTGACGAGACGCATCGACCAGAACTGGTGGGAAGGCAGAAACGGCACTAAAACCGGCATCTTCCCTGACTCTTATGTTACAATCCTTCAGGAACCCAGTCCTAGTAAACCGGGTAAGTGTTATAGAATAGTTATATGTATATAAAAGTCTCACGCCACGCCGCCTCAAAAGGGCAGGCGGAATTGTAGATATTTTTATGTTTTTAGTAGATTACACGTATTAGGGACCAGCCTGTTGCTGTGTACTGGGCATTATTATAGTTATCGTGTTGCTACTAAAATTTTCCAAACAAACTGTAGTGGCAAAACCGGGATCTCATAATTATGCCCAAGCATAAAAGCGAGGCAAACGAGCTATACTACTTATTGGAAGTGGAATTCAATATTATATATATGCTTAGTTCTTCAAATAAAACAAATACTTCTTGCTGATCCAATAGCGTCATTTCCATTTAATTATTGCAAATAGTTTAATATCATGACTCTAAAGTCCAAAGAAACAGAGCACTAACCATAACATTATTAAACTCGAATAAAGCAGCGGGACGAATCTTTGATATTAATGAATTGCATATAAACTTAAAGATCAAACAAAGAATAAAATAGTCTATAACAATATTATTGTTATAGTTATGTTATTGTAATAGGTACTTGTACCATAGTTTCTCCATTAATCAATCTTGTTAGCACAATGGCGGCATGTTCAAGTTATTACATCAAGTTACGTAACAAGATAAACAAAACATTTTTGTTAACGACCATAATCGCCAATGTCGTCATTCGATAGCCAATTATGTAATTCACAATCCTAATTGCCATCAAAATATGTACATTATATAAGACGTACCAAGCAACAATGACTTTGTACATATCTTGTAAATCGATAAATAATCACTTAACTTGGTTTTTGATTGCTCGGATGGCGTAGAGGTTTAAGTGGTCGCATCGCTACCGCCCCGATCTGGTTCGATCCCTACACGGGACATGTCTCTTTTTATACCCGTTGTGTTATTATTTGTAAATCCTCCCGCGACACGAAATTAATTCCTAGGGCGCGAGACTCCTTAAAAAGACAGTACTAACTGATATAAAAATAAATATTTTTCCTAAACTTAAATAATTATAATTCCTTTTATCGGGGTTTATTGTACTTCTTATAAAAAATGTTTAAATGTTAATTTTTTTTGTGATATATTATCAAGTGTACGATGAAGTCATAACTAAAAGTAAATAGTTGTGTGCGTAAGTATCTGTAGCACAAGTGCATACTTATCCACTTTAAATACAGAAAATAATATACAAGAAAATACTATGTAGCGTAATGCCTTAGTAGTTAGTCTTATCATCGCCAGCTATAACAAACTATGTCACTGAGGCTTACTGTTGACTCTGTGACGTTACTGAAACTAATTGTTGAAATTTTTTTTCATTAGGTATTTGCATTTGGTATGTCCCGCTGATGGGCAAAAGTTCAGACTTTCCAAACACTCTGTTGGTAGGTATGGCAGTCCCTTTCAAAGTTGTCCAGGTTGCCTACTATTTACGGTTAGGTCTGCCCCGTCGCTGTTGTTTTAAACATACAACTGTAAATGGAACCATCCTTCAAAAACCTTACCTTAAGCTCATCAAACTATTACTCCTGACCATAATATTTACGTATAGAACAAATTCCTAATTCACATTCTGCTGTTTATTTTCAGAACCCCAGCCAGTACTGAGCTCTGATAAGCCTATGGCGTCGCCGGCAGCACACGGCCTACTGAATGGCTCGGCCAAACGAAGTATGGGCTCCCACAGTTATACTCCACAGCCAAACAGTCCAGCTCTCTCTAACGCACCACCTGCCACACAACCACTACCAGGTTTGTAGAAAACACTAGATTTCTTGACACTAAAGTTCGTCACATCTAATATCAGTACAATTGAAGCAATAAATAAGTAACTGTGCCATTTCAAACTGATTTGTTACTTAACTGGATGTATGGCGTAGTGGTTAAAGTGATCGCTTAACCGCAGCAACTGCACCGAGTGCTGTGGGTTCGATACACACGGGACTGAAATTCTGATCCACAATTAGTTGTTCCAAGTCTAGGTGTTATTTTTGTCCGTTGTTTGAATATTTGTAAAGTCCTTCGCGACACAGAAATTCGCACTAGAGCCGGCGTAGTCTCTTAATAAAACTGTTGTAACACTTAGCTTTGCTTCTGCCCACGGCTTTGCCTGTATGAACTGAACGGGAATGCATTCCGAGGTTACTATTGTCCATGTATTAATCCAGGATAATATATAACTGTATAACAAGTTTTATCTAAATCAGTGTAACGGTTAACGCATGATTGAGTAACAAACATCAGAGCATCTTCACTTTAATCTATACAAATAAATAAAACTGAAGTGTCTGTTTGTAATGTCAAAATAACAGCTTTTTATCTAATGCATATGAAAGTATATAAGGTACCTATACGAAAATATCTATTTTTAAAATTTTTGTCTGTCTGTTTGTTCCGGCTAATCTCCGAAACGGCTGAACCGATTTTGCAAGACTTTCACTGGCAGATAGCTGATGTTATAAGGAGTAACATAGGCTACTTCGATTTTAGAAAAAAAGTAGGGTTCCGCGGAGACAAACACTTTTTAGTTAAAATCTACGCGGACGAAGTCGCAGGTAAAAGCTAGTTTATAATATGTGTGGCATAGTTTATACCTTGAATTAGATTGACGTAGAGGTTAATAATTGCATTTATTGACTGAAATCTATTTCTAGGTCAGCTTGATTAATATGGATGTAAATGTCTTAAGGTTATTTCATTTAATGATAGTTTAAACTGTGTATCGTAGAGATTAATTACCAAACAAATGTATACTGTTTATACTTTCTTTAACACTTTAAATTAATCATGTCAAAATCAATTTAAATAAACCAAAAATCTATTAGTCTAACTATGGCAGTAAACTCAACTACTAAAAATAGGGCCTTTTAATAACGCGTTCTATTTTCTGTGAATATAATTTTGTGTAGGTATCGCTTTCTGGTCATAAGCATTGTGCATGAAAGATAACATGCATACTAAAATTAATTGTCCGCAAACTCACAGACCGTTTAACTAGGTCTACAATCTTAAGTTACACAGCTAGAGACTTATGCATTAGATATGGATATGTTGAAGATAGGATTATCTCGTAAAATCTACTGAAATATTAATTGGGTAAATTAGGGAGCGTGAAGCTGTCATAATTATGATCTGGTTGCATTGTACGTGGCGCGAGACTTGTGCATCAAATATGGATATGTTATAGGTATACTTTTCTTTTAAAATGTACTGAAATGGTAAATAGATAATTAGGCAACGTAAAGTCGTCATATGATCTGGTTGTATTATGCGTAGGTTTTTTATTTTTTTATTCGACTAATGTGGCAAACAAGCATACGGCCCACCTGATGGTAAGTGGTCATCGTAGCCTATGGACGCCTGCGACACCAGAGGCATCACTTACGCGTTGCCGACCCTTTAGGAAAGGAAGTGGGAAGGAGATGGAGCGGGATGGGGGAAAGGGGTGATTGGGCCTGCGGCACTCTTACTCACCGAACGAAACACAACAGTAGGAATACTGCTATTTCACGTCGATATTCTGTGAGAGGATAGTCCTTCCCCGGTCGAGCCGGCCCATTCATGCTGAAATCAGCGAGGCTTATACTTCATATATGTTTTCGGTAGGATTTTCTGCTAAAATTACTGTAATGATAACTAGGTAATTAGGAAGCATAAAGTCGTCATATGATCTGGTTGCATTGTGCGCAGGCTATGTGACCCAATACATATGACATCAGATAGGTATGTATGTCATATGGTTTTCTCGAAAAATGTGCTGAATTGTTAACTGGTAATAAGGAAGCGTGAAGCTGTCATTGCTCAGAAATGGATGTTATAATATGTCCCTATAGGATTTTTTCATAAAATTTACTGAAATACCTATTTGACTTATTTTTTTACTTAAAAAGACAACTCCCGCACTTGAATTAAATACTGTCGCGGAGGGCTTTGCAAACATTCAAACAACAGACACAAAGAACATCTAGACTCGGCACAACCCTTTGTTAAACACACACGCGGCGACCACTCAAGGTGATTTTCCACTAGAGTGGCGAGACGAGGCGAGGCGAGGAGAGAATTGAAATTTGTATGGCAAGTTTTCAATTCTCTCCCAGCGCATCTTTGGTGGAAACAGTGTGGATTGACGAGGCGAGGCGAGGAGCGAATTGAAATATTTGTTTGTGTAAAAATGAACCGTATTACTTCATTCATAGAGTATAAATTGACTTTGCAACAGAAACACGCTTCTCGCGATAGGCTTATTGTTGATTGTTGCTACTTATCGCATTGGGTTATACATATAGCCTGTAAAGATAGCGATGGCTATTTTTAGTGGAAAAGGGCAGTGCGATTTCAATTCTCTCCTCGCCTCGCCTCGTCTCGCCACTCTGGTGGAAAATCACCTTTAGACCACTAGGCCATCCGTGCAGTCGGTATATGATCTAGTTGCACTGTGCGCAGGCTATGTGGCGTGAATCTCGTGCATGAGGTATAGATGCTATATATATAGGATTTCCTCGTAAAATGTGCTGAAACGTTACCTGGGTTGTTAGGGAGCGTGAAGTCGTCATATGATCTGGTTGTATTATGCAGGTTACGTGGCCCGGCCGGCGTCGGCTACGCTGAGCGCGTCGGAGCGCGGCTACGGGCCGCCGGCGGGCGCGGGCGTCGACCTCAACAACACCGAGCCCTTGTACGTCGACACCAATGCGGAAGCTGTGCCGTTAGTACCTCCTCTATTGTTTTAGCAACGGAATCATGTGTTTATCATTTTATGTAATAGATGTACCTACATGCATATTTTACTCGTGTTATATTTGTGTAGAAACGACCTTTTTTTGCAAGTACTCATACATGCAGAAACGGGTAACAAAGCGCATGATTGTATTCCAATATATTTGTGCAAATAAATGTTAAAGCAATACTTACCTACTTTGCACAGTCAATAACGTTGTACATATAGCTTGTTATGTATACAGATGACAATATAGTCAATAATAATTAATCATAATAATAATAATATTCTACTACATACACACAACACCATCTAGCCCAAACTAAGCAGAGCTTGTAATATGGGTACTAGACTATGGATAAACATACATATTATATAACTTTTTCTTTTTTTTTTGTAAATACATACATATTATACATAGAAACACCCAGACCAAGACAAACATCAATGTTCATGCACACAAATGTTTGACTTGTGCGGGAATCGAACCCGCGACCTCAGGCGTGGCAGTCGGTTACAGTAACCACTACGCCATCGAGGCCGTCAAATGCAATATGCACATCGCTCAGATGAAATCGTAACAAACAAGAGTTACCTACGTATAAAGGTGAAGTAAAGCACATGCAATCAAAAAACCAAAGAATTCTGGTGCCTAAATCCAATTAGAGCACGTAATTTTTTTATTCTGTCCATCCTAAGGTATTATTACTAATCTTTAATAACTTTTTTATTACATAGTTATGGCATTTATACAGATCTGTGCACCTTGAGACTTTTACAATTAGGCCGGGACTCCACCAAAACGGAGACGAGACGAGCGGAGAGGAGATGTTTTTTAAACAACCAATAGAATTGTGTTATTGACACCTCTCCGCTCAGCTTCAGTGGAGTTCGCTGTGCGGAGATGTGTAATATTTGTATGGCGCGATGGAAGCGGAGATGTGAGCGGCGTGCAGTCAGCGATGTCACCCGCCTCGCACCCGAGCTGAAGAACATCTCTTCTCGCACAGCACACAGCACACCGCACACATCTCCGCTTTGGTGGAGTCCCCCGAGCTGAAAAACATCTCTTCTCGCACAGCACAAAGCACACCGCACACATCTCCGCTTTGGTGGAGTCCCGGCCTTATGTCAATGGCAGGCCAACCAATCCATGAACTGTCATCACAATCTATTAGTACAGATATGTTATAATAGCAGTAGAGAAGCTCACTGTATATTATTTATACCCAGATACCGCGCGATGTACAAGTACCGGCCGCAGAATCCAGATGAGCTGGAGTTGAGCGAGGGTGACACGGTGTATGTGCTGGAGAAGTGCGACGACGGCTGGTATGTCGGCTCTAGCCAACGCACCGGCCGCTTCGGCACCTTCCCAGGTACGACACTTACTAGCCGCCACTGAGACTACAATATGTTTATATATACTGTAGTATTTAATAACGATAATACTTATTCATTTGACAGGTTTTAAATGCTTTCGATGATTATAGTTTCTTATCTTATTTTGTAATTGTTTGATGCAATACGTTTACGTTAGTAAAGATACATATAGTACAGTTATGACTGCACAGATGGCGTAGGGCCTTAATTGTTCGCCTCATTACTGCCGCCCGCGCCGGCGCGCCGTGGAGTGTTAGATCCCCACAAAACACAAAACAATTGTATGGTCTTATTTGTGTCCGTTGTTGTTAAGTCTACGACACAACAATTACTCCTAGCTTCGCAGTTTTTTTTTCGTAGTAGGTACATGATGTAGTATGATTAGATAATACACTGATTTGTTGTGTCAGGTAACTACGTGGAGCGCATCTGATAGCGCGAGACGTCGCTGCTGCGGCGCCTGCGCCGCGCCACGCTCTGCGCGCGGCGCCGACACTGACCGCGCCCTCACTCACCGCGGCGCCACACTCACACACGACCTGCACGGTTCGGCACATCACTAGCGCAGTGGCCAATCCCGCAACGTTCATTCGACCCGGCCTAGACACGCAGTGATGTACGAACGCTATCTCTTGGACTAATTTGTGACGTCGAGTGATATATCGACGAGTATTCAGCATCATAAAGTGTGGTGTAAATAATCGCGCAGTAGGTATCATGTAATACGGTACTCCCCATTTCTATGTATTGCCTATTGATATATTAGTGAGTATAACGATAATAAGTACATACATGAGATAGAGGTGAAAGACACTAGTGTAAGGCCGCTTCGAGGAACGAAGTATAACCGAACGTCTCTCGGAGCCTGTCGACGAATGATACCAAAATTATGCCATGACTTTTTATAACATTTTGTACAAATATAAGCTAAGCTGAGCTCGTTCGAGAGGAGCCTCGGGGGTTGGTAGTGTCCGACGGAACTCGAGTTTGCCGACCAAAGTATATCAATATTTACGATATTCGTTGATCGAGATTGAAAGCTAACGTACTAACTGTCAAGTAGAAGTAATCATTGAATTATAATCGGTGTACCTATTTTCGCTTCTGTCGACATCTGTGGACTAGGATACTTATCTAACCGCATCACGTCAGTGTAATCTATCCAAAGTTATTTTATGCGTCCCAAAGAGTATGTTTATCTGATAATTACGATGTTGTATAATTGTAAAAAAATAATAAAAATACTTATATACTTGTAAAATTGTTTAGTGTAGTATTTATTTATAACGTAGGCGTGAGTTGTTTGGGCTCGCCTTTTAAAAGTGATATTTTAAAAGCGCGAAGCTGGGTTACTAATTCTAAATACTAACCGACTTATATACATCAATACATTACAATATGCAAAAGTCAAACTTTGAATTAACATAATATTTAGACATTTTGGCGGTAACAAAGTTTAGACATTTTGTGAGCATTGGTGGTACTCCAGCGATGCTATATACCCACATAACGTACAGTACAGTATCATGACTATGGGTCTTAGTTACCAAATTAATCGTATGAATACCTATATAATAATACTCAGACTATGCAATGGTTAGTATACATATGTAGGGCGAGTAATTATTTGGCAACGGTTGACAATACATTACTGTATGCTTAATTTTAAATTAGGTGTATCGTTAAGGAATATGAGTGCTATTATTAATCTGATGTCTAACGTTCAGACGTCTATTAATTCATTTTTATAACTTACCATCAAAAAGTATTACGGTTTAAAAATAATATCTAGTCATGGATCAGATTTTTGTAACTATATTTTTACAATGTTTAAAATTATTGTTTCATTTCATTATATTTACTACTGATATATATCCTACTGATATTTGTCATTTACACAGTCTTATATACATTTACATATACAGTTAGTGGTAGTTTAACTGGAAGTTTTATAAATACATAAATGTTTATACTGTTAAGGTTTTACCAAAGTAAAGTTCCCCTCGCCCTATGTAAAATGCTTCGTTTGTGTAGGAATGCAAAAGCTTTCATTATTTTTAACCTATTGTATTGTTGTATTTACTTTTGTTAATTTATTTTTAAAGCACAAATGTTTTATTTTGTTGTTGACACTCGACATACAATATAACATTAACTGCTATAATTGTTCGAAATCATCACACCTAATAAAATAATCTTTCTATTTAAATTGTGTTTTATTTATTCAACGTTAGTACCTACCTACATTACCTTCTTGAGCCGTTATCGTTGAGTTGCAGCGCCATACCGGCGGCCAGACACTAATACAAGGATTTTAATTTTGTCTAGCACTCGAGGACTTGGTAGATGAAGGTTCTTATATTCAAGAAAAGAGTCGATTTACCTACGGAAAGTAAATTTTTGTAAAGAATATCTCAAAATGTATCTTTTCGTAGCTAAAACGACACGTTACTTGTTATAGAAACCGGCTCTAAAACAATAGCTTAATTATTCCTAATCAAATGTCGAGTATTATACGGCCATGCCTATACTAAATATAAATAATAAATTAATATTAAAAATAAATATAATTATTAGTTTATTGATAATAAATTATTATTATTATTATATTATTATTATTATTATATACTTTATTAGTATTTTTTTGGTTCAATAAAGGAGAGATATATTATGATTGACTTGCATGATTGCAAATATTTCAGGTTCCTAATGCTAAATGACTTAATTAAGTATATTTTCATAAATTGTACGCGTCTTTACGTACCCGTAACATGCATCAAAGTAGTAAATAAATAATTACAATGTAATATGATAACAATAATAATTAATAGTGTAATAATTACAATGACATATTTGAATAAATACAACACAAAGAAATATACTATTTTTCTTTTTATTTTTACCACTCCGAATGGAGAGTTTTCTAAATTACTTATGTGAGAATTGATGATCCTTGTGCTGTGAGTAGATGACAAAAAAGTAAAGTTGGATGGAATCACTTTTTTGATTGGCCAACTTTACTTTTTTGACATCAACACACAGCACAATCAATTAATTAATTAACCTACCAATTCTCACTTTTTTTTGGAAACTAATTAATTTGTGGTTGGAATTCAGCCGCAACGCAAATTTCTATAGTTAGATCTAATCTTCACATTTTTTGTCGAGTTTTGGGCATATGGTAGAAATGTAGCTGCAGAGGGTCCACCGGAACCCGCTAAATTTTGAAAGTGGTCTATGAAAAGAAAAGTCTGGGAACCTCTGGTATATTGAAGTTACTTTTATTGAGCACAAAGCCAATGAACTAAACTACTTTATTGAGCTACTAGATGTTCCCGCGGTTTCACCCGCGTTTATCGTTACTGCGCGGCCCCCGTGGGTCGTAGCGTGATGTTATATATTATATATAGGCTATAGCCTTACTTATTATATATAGGCTATAGGCTATAGCCTTCCTGTATAAATAGGCTATCACTAAAATAATTTTTCAAATCGAACCGGTAGTTCCTGAGATTAGCCATTCAGACAAACAATCAAACAAACTTTTCAGCTTTATATAATAATAATAATACTATATAATATTCTATCACATGCACACAACACTATCTAGCCCAAACTAAGCAGAGCTTGTACTATGGGTACTAACCAACGGGTAAACGTACATATACAATTTTTTTTTTTGTAAATACGTAATTTATAATATTAGTATAGATATAGTCCTGAATATCAACCATTCTCTAGAACTACAAAGTGAACGCAGATAATCCTTCTCTACCTTGCTCAGGTACAGACCATCCAAAATCCTAATCCTAATCCTAACTAATATTATAAAAGCGAAAATGAGTTTGTTTGTTACCCTTTCACGCCTAAATGACTGAACCGATCATCCTGAAATTTTGCATATACGTTGTCAAGTGTACAGAAACGGACATAGGCTACCTTTCATCCCGAAAAAATTTACTGTTCCCGAGGAAAACAATAATAACGTTCTTATGATAATAGATGGCGCCACGTGTCTTTCGAATCATGATTGAATTATATTATTATACTAGATGTTCCCGCGGTTTCACCCGCGTTTATCGTTAATGCGCCGCCCCCGTGGGTCGTAGCGTGATGTTATATAGCCTATAGCCTTAGGCTATCCAACACAAAGAATTTTTCAAATCGAACCAGTAGTAATCACGCAGAATAAACCAGGAGAAACATCGTTTGTACTAAGTATGTCTGTAATGGGTAATTATTTTGCTGCGATGTTATTTTAAAACTGCTATATCTCCTAAGATATTCATTGAAATCGAATGATGTAAAGGGCAATTTTGTTTTAAAATAAATACTTGTGATGAATAACATATTTATTTGGATAAGGATTAATATCATGTTTATTAAGATACCTTCGCAAATAATGCATTATTTTAGAACAAATTTCGTTAGCATAAAAACGGTTATAGTGAGCCAACCTTAAAAGATAGACATATGCTGTCGCGGACTTTTTTTTAGAACTTTTAAAGGGAAACAATTCTTTCATACATGATTTTTGCGAAACTTTAACTGTTTACGCAGCGCACGCAGCGGAAGCTCTCAAAAGGAAAAAATACTCTCTGATTTTGAAACATTCTTCATTGGTGCTCCGCTCCTATTGATCTTAGCGTGATGATATATAGCCTATAGCCTTCCTCGATAAATAGGCTACCTAACACTGAAAGAATTTTTCAAATCGGACCAGTAGTTCCTGAGATTAGCGCGTTCAAGTAAACAAACAAACAAACAAACTCTTCAGCCTTTATAATATTAGTATAGATATTATTACAAGCAGAGTACAACCCGAATTGATTGTTAAATTCTAAATTAAAACGAGCGAAGCCGCGGGCAAAAGCTAGTAATATTATAAATGCGAATATGAGTTTGTTAGTTTGTTTGTTACGCTTTGACCTTAAATACACAACCGAAACATCATGAAAGGACATAGGGTACAGTCGGCCATAAACGAAAATACAGGGTTGATTTTCCCTTGCAATCCTAATCCTATCCTATCCTAATCTTAATCCTAACTAATATTATAAAAGCGAAAATGAGTTTGTTTGTTTGTTTGTTACCTTTTCACGCCTAAACCACTGAACCGATCATCCTGGAATTTTGCATATACGTTTTCAGGTGTACAGAAACGGACATAGGCTACCCTTCATCCCGAAAAAAATTACTGTTCCCGAGGAAAACAACAATAACGTTCTTATGATAATAGATAGCGCCACGTGTCTTTCGAATCATGATTAAATTATTTTATTACAAGCAGAGTACAACCCGAATTGATTGTCAAATTCTAAATTAACGCAAGCGAAGCCGCGGGTCAAAGCTAGTAATATTATGACAGTAACCGTTGCTCTCTTTATCATGTACTAGATGTTCCCGCGGTTTCTCCCGCGTTTGTGATTACTGCGCCGGCCCCGTGGGTCGTAGCGTGATGTTATATAGCCTATAACCTTCCTCGATATATGAGCTATCCAAAACGAGAATTTTCAAATCGAACCAGTAGTTCCTGAGATTAGCGCGTTCAAACAAACAAACAAACAAATTCTTCATCTTTATAATATTATACAGGTTGCTTGGAGGGTGAGTAGCCATAGGAAAATGGTCGATAGGTGATAGTGTTGGCTACGTGTTGCGCCTACTTAAATAACATTTTGCCTTAAGTTTAATGAGTAATAATTTTTTTCTATTTTATTAGAAAATCTCCATTTTTTTGTATAAAATCTTTAATTATTTTTTTAATAACCGCTGAAATGTTAAAAAAATGATGTCATTTGTTAGTGTATTCTTACCTTATTCAGATTTAATCATAATTTCATACAAACAATTCAAAAAGAAATAACAGTGAAGTATCAAACTTTCATAAATAAAAAAAAACATCCTTATGTCAACTTCACATGGTAAAATAAAAAAAACTTACGGTGTATGGCATTTACAAATGTTTTTAAAAACTTCTCTAGTTAATACTCTTTCGAACGGTATGTAATATGTATCATAACTAACCAGGTAACTCAACAAAAACCGGTTTGTCGTCACGAATGCATTAAAAGGGTGAAAACCTAAATTATTCAATTGAGCAGGTAAAATGTTTTGTTTTGGATGACGCAACGAAAAAGTGCAATAGGTTTAGCTGTTGCACTTTTTTGTCTTCTATTACTATGTATGTACTTTATTTTGGGGCAATTAAAACAAAAAAGTATTTTTTTAAATCATTTATTACAAATCTTGTTCAAATTGATGTCCATTATTTCTGATACATGCGTAACATCTCTTTCTAATTTCCGTTGTGGTATGGCTTAACCTGATTTCTTGTTTCATTATCACAAATGCATTATCTATTTTTTCAATTAATTGCTCTCTTGTTTCAATGGTTTCCGTATACACTAGAGCTTTAGCACGACCCCAGACATAAAAATCAAGCGGTGTTAAATCCGGCGACCTTGCAGGCCATGGGATGGGACCATTTCTGCCAATCCATGCGTTGGGAAATGAATTGTCAAGGTGTTCCCGGACTGCTAATGTCCAGTGCGCTGGGCAGCCATCTTGTTGAAAAACAATGGGTTCTTGATTCTGAACATTTGGAACTCCATGAGTTCGGGCAAATCATTTATTAAAAAATCTAAATAATTATTGCCATTCAAATTGTCTGGTAGATAATGTGGACCAATAAGTGTATTGCCAATTAGTCCTGCCCAAACATTAACCGAAAACTTCCTTTGATGTGTCACCGCTCTTTTCTTTTTAGGGTTTTCATCCTTTGGGGCCCAATGATGCAAATTATGAAAGTTTACAATGCCTTCCCTTGAAAACTTTGATTCATCCGTCCACAGGATACTTTTAAGAAGTCGCGGTTGTCAACATCCATGTGTAACAAGAGACGGCAAAACTGGACGCGACTTTGATAATCGTTTTCTTCTAGACCTTGCACGGGAGTGTAATGAAAAGGATGCTTTCCATTAGCGCGAAGAACAGACCACACTTTCCATGGGCTTAGATTTAGTGTTGCAGCTACAGTGCTGATACTTATTGTGGGATCTTCATCAAAAGCTTCCAAAATGCGTTCGTCATCAGCAACGTTACGTTGTCTGGCAACTCCAGGTTCACGGCGATTTAGATTGCCAGTTTCCCTTAAGCGTCTAAATGTCGTTTCAAAAGTATGACGATTAGGTTGACGTCTATTGGGAAAACGCTCTTCATAAATTCTTTTTGCTTCTCGTCCATTTCCATCAGCTTTGCCGTAAGCCATCAACATATCAGCGTATTCCTCGTTAGTAAAAGCAGCCATTAAAAATAACAGTAACAACAAAACTTAACAACAACAAACGAAAACAAAAATAATGCGCAGAGCGGAGTTGTGAAGTACAACACGTGAAGTAGCAACGAACGACAAGTGTCGACTAAATGCACCGGACAGGGTGCGCAAGGGCCAAAGGGAGCATAATAATCAACCGATGAAAGAGATAGCACAATACTTTTAGCTGTGTTACAATGAGACAAAACATTTTACCTGCTCAATTGAATAGTTTAGATTTTCACCCTTTTAATCCATTCGTGACGACAAACCGGTTTTTGTTGAGTTACCTGGTTAGTTATGATACATATTACATACCGTTCGAAAGAGTATTAACTAGAGAAGTTTTTAAAAATATTTGTAAATGCCATACACCGTAAGTTTTTTTATTTTACTATGTGAAGTTGACATAAGGATGTTTTTTTTTATTTATGAAAGTTTGATACTTCACTGTTATTTCTTTTTGAATTGTTTGTATGAAATTATGATTAAATCTGAATAAGGTAAGAATACACTAACAAATGACATCATTTTTTTAACATTTCAGCGGTTATTAAAAAAATAATTAAAGTTTTTATACAAAAAAATGGAGATTTTCTAGAAAAATAGAAAAAAAATTATTACTCATTAAACTTAAGGCAAAATGTTATTTAAGTAGGCGCAACACGTAGCCAACACCATCACCTATCGACCATTTTCCTATGGCTACTCACCCTCCAAACACCCTGTATAATAACTATAATATAGGTTAAATTTACGTCATGCCATGTGTCAAGTTAGAAAAGTCAACCTTAACGATAATAAGATCGCACAGAGACTTGCCAAATCCGGTAGGCCACTGTCTTGGCCGAGTATACCTTTCATTCAGTAAAAGTACTGTTCCAAAGGGATAGAAATTTATTGATCAAATCTACATTACGGCGAACGAAGCCGCGAGCAAACCCTAGTAATTATATAAATTAGGCGATGAGAATAGTAAAAGGAGTACCTACAAAATTAAAGTATTTTTAAGAAACACAATTTATTATGTCAGCTGGTTTTGATTTCCATATACACCTTTCTGTTATAGGTAGAACAATCCACGCGTGCCAGATATCAGGTAAAATAGCTTGAAAATTATATAAATTATAGCCTATGATTAGACTATAAAATAAACATGCAGAAATTTAATTATCAGCTCAATCATTGACAAACAATTACATTATTGCTGAAATAATTTATACTCAAGATTTACCGTCGCTTTACATTATAACGCATTAAGTTAGAATAACTGTTTTAATAACTGATTTGAGAAGGCTCAAATCAGTCATTGATTTATCAATGTCATTGGTGTTTATGCACCATTATTTAATAATATTCAGTAAGTAGCTTTTACAAACATTTTAATATAGGTACTTTTATGACCAAACTACTTTGTCGATAATATTCACAGCAAGCAACACTATCGTTGCCTAGCAACGGCGCGATATTCAAACATTTCGCTGCGGCAATGAGTCTCTTTCGCATTGGGTGTGTTTAATTGTTACATTAAAATACTTTACAGCTTACACATACCTATTTGTGCACGTAAATAAAAATGGTGGAAACAGACTGGAAAGAAATACTGAGTTTCTCTCAGAGAGAACTCACACTAGGCGACAAAGAGAAACTCTGTGAAAGTTTGTGTTGGATGGAAGCAGATGATATCGAACTTAATTTTACTGATTTGAAAACTTTGTTTCGTTTAGCTCAAGATATTTTAAAACTTAAAAGTGAACAGGTAAATACATAGGTTTCTAAACAGGTAAATATAGTAGTGCACGTAGTATAATTATGTATTTCTGAGATAAACACATATTTATATTGTGTTACTTTTAATATTACCTATGTTATATTTTTACCATAAGATAATGAGACAAAACATTTTATGTATTAGCTAAGCACATCGTGTGCCATATCTACACGCAGATATGAGCCTGTCTAACTACTACGAATTATAACGCATTATAAAAGAAATATTCATTGTTTTGTCAACTGATCTAAATTAAACATGCACTAAATATCAATTAGGTAATCCAGGTTTATGTTAATGTGTCACTGAAAACCACATCTTAGTTGGTTGAACCAATGTGGAGTTCAGAGTGCACATACAAACAGATAAAAAGACATTATAGGATTTTAATAAATGTATATATTATAGTCTTAGATACATATAAACATGAAGCACGCACGTCACTCGATGTCTATTGGATTGAACGTAAGCGACTTTTGCTATTGTGTCGCGAAAGGAACCTACTTTCAGTCATTTTTGGCTTTTAAATACATAATTATTGATACATTTTACCGCATGTTTGGACCCTTGTATCTTAAACACTGTACACATGTAGAAATAGATAAATATTTACACCTCCGCTAAGTTGTTTACTGTTCATACTTGAATACGTGCGTTCTAAAGTTTACCTAAGCACACTTTAAATAACTAGGTACTGCTAATATAAATTTATGTTAGGTAAACAACCTTGTTGGCCAGATAAAAACTACTCAAAGGAAAGGCAGTAAAACGAAAGTAGAGAGCCCGTACGCAGGTAAGCATGATTTTCTTTATTTACAACATCGACAAGTTGTCGTGAATTTGTTAAAACTTTCTCGACTACGTTTTATGCCATAAGTAGGCAATTTTGTCTGGGTTATTATAATTCATTAGAATTACAATGGACGTGGTTTATTAAATAACATTTGACAATAAATAATTGTCTGAGTAACATTTAGACAAGTTTTAGGATTGATGGCCAGTCAGCTATATTATTTTATTCGCCGCGTGTGATAAAGTCAAAGCCATCATAGGGTATGATTTGTAAAAAACTAACACATTACTTAATTTTCTTTGATTACATAGACATGGAAAATTATACCTTTATAATTATATTTAAACCTACGTAAAATTAGCTATCTTTTCTTAACCAAAGACAACTGCCATACTAGAAATAATTCGTGCATTGCGGGGACTTTACAAACATTTAAACAACGACACAAAAAACACCCAGACCCGGAACAATTATTTGTGGATCAGTTTGTCCCGTGACCCGGGATCGAACCTATAACAAAAATACTGTCGATGTTTTATTTAACACTAGCTTCTGCCCGCGACTTCGTCCACGTGGAATAGTTACTTTGGGCTATCGCTAACTTTAACCCACGACTTCGTTACCTTTTTAGGGGGAGTTTTGTCCATTTTACCTACACAGGTCATTTTCAATTATAATCAATAACTTGTATACTTATTTTTATACTTATAAGTCCAGAAATCAGCAAATTCCATATAAACTTCAACCCCCTATTTCACCCCCATAGGGGTGGCATTTCAAAAATCCTTTCTTAGTACACCCCTACAAATTAAAACACACATGCTCTCCAAATTTCAAGTTCCTACGACCAGCGGTATAGGCTGTGCGTTGTCTCTAAGTCAGTCAGTCAGGACATCTTCCTTTATATATATATAGATTGTCTAAACTCTTTATATCTACTTTATTCACATTCCTAGCATCACCAACACAAAGTAACGACAGCGCCCTAGATACAATAACACATCAAGAAGAAATAATCAGAGCTAATAAAGAAATACTTGAACAGCTCTATGCTGATATCGCTGACTTGGAATCGAGGAAAAGCAAACTTGAAGAAAGTAGAAGCAACCTAGACATAGACAGTGAATCTAGCCGTGATGTTTTGTCTGAGATGAATGCGGTCGCTGAACTGGAACAACAAGTTTCTATGAAAAATAAACATATAAGAAAATTGCTTAGTGACGTCAAGGTAATGATAATTTTGTATCTATAAATAGTATAGTTTTAAACAAGAATAAGATAGTTATGTATAATTATTAATAACGATTTGTTATTAGATTTTAGAGGAAGAAAATACAAAGTTAAAAGACAAGGTGTCTATTCTTAAGGATAAATTAACGGAAGCAACTCAATTGATTAATAATCTAACTGAACAAATGGTTGTTATCAATAAGGAGAGTAATCAATTAAAAGGTAACATTTGATATGCTATTATTATCAATTGCCTTATAATGCCTACTGCACAGGTTTTTATATCCTCTTTTAAACGATTTTAAGAATTATATTGTTACGTTTACGCCAATATTATTTATTAATTATACTACCTGTAGTGGGAGACCGTTGGACTGCCACGTAGAGATCTCAAGTTTGAACCCAACGCACTTCCGACTTTTCAAATCTATGTACGTATTAAATAGTAAAGATAAGGAGAACATCGTGAGGAAACCTGCAGAGTTACAGTTATAATGTTCTCGAAGATATGTGAACATTTTATTAGCTATTAAAATATTTCACAATTATCTATCTGTCCTTTTCATATCCCATACCGTTTCTGGAAGCTAAAAGGTTACCAGAATAAAGAGTCAACCTATATCTAGATATAGGTTGACTCTTTATTCTGGTAACCTTTTACATCCATACTTGACAATACTCATAACGTCTTCCTCATTTCTTTGTACAACACTCAACTATTCAACCAATGTAATCTCATTTGAATAATTTGGCGATGGCAGAAATCCTGGGTAAATCGGAACAGCAAAAGGCTCAATTATCGGTTGAAATTGAAGGTTTGAGGAAAGAACTCTTTGAAAAAGATTCCAACAGAGAAAATATTTATGAAGAGATTAAATGTAAGGTTCAACATTGGAAAGTAAGTACGTTATTTGTAATTTTATTCTACACTCGTTATTTTCTGTAATTATTAATTTACTTATGATTATTATCACTAGAATGTAGCAAGAGCGAAAAAAGCAGAAGTCGAAGCCTTATCAAATGAAAATATACGTCTAAAAGAAGATCTTTTGCACGCATCGAAACCGTCGTCATCAACGTTACCTACTAAAGTAAGTTGCTTAAATTGGTGCAACACTGATATCATATTAGGTAATCTATTTATTACATAATACATCTTTTATTACAGACAAG
Organism: Catocala sponsa; assembly: GCA_963564715.1. Lineage (NCBI taxonomy): Eukaryota > Metazoa > Arthropoda > Insecta > Lepidoptera > Erebidae > Catocala > Catocala sponsa. Next base: position 13,911,432 of record OY751334.1, on the reverse strand, counting down.
TGACGAAGAGAGAAGAAAAATAAAAGAATTGCAAGAAAATTTAATAGAAGCTTCAAGTGAAATAGAGCATACAGCTAATTTAATAGATAATTTAAGGGCCGAAAACAGACAATTAAAAGCAATCATAGATGAAGTACCTGAATTCTCAATTTCAGAGCCTAAAAATGAGAGTGATGATGGTAAAGAACGTATTATTATTAATAAACTGAAAAAGAAAGTTAAAACTTTAACTGTCAGCCTAGAAGGAGCTGAAGAAATGATTGCAGCGAGAGAAAAAGAGGTATTTATAAAATGCAATATAATGGCAAGATTTCGTTTGGTTTAATAATATACAATAAAATAAACGGTGCTGTATCTATTGAAATAGTTACAATAGACTATAAAGAGCGAGTAATCACTTTTCACAAAAGCGATAATGCAATAACATTGCTGACTTTATAGGAAATTGACAGTTTTAGGTATAATTTGTAACATTGATACTCATATTGAAAGATAGCTATTTTCTAAGGAAAGTATTTAACTGTTTCTCAATTTATTCCTGTTTTCTACTACAAAATACGCGTTTGTTCCACCAAAGATACTAATTGTGCACTAAAATATGCGTACTAAAATATTTCATAACGAACACCTATTTAATAACTGTTGCAAATATGTAATAATAAAAATAGTCATATTTTAGATTTACTTCAATCAATGTACACTAAACAATATTTTAATCAAACACCAATAAAATCCCAATTTACTTATCTAATGTAACTATATTAAAACTACATTATGTTCTAAAAAAAATAACCACGAAGGCTAAGGCAGTGGTCCGACCGGCGACGATGAACGAGAAACGAGTAGAACTAGAAACTATAAACGAGTTGACGATCAGCGGAAAGCGAGTATGTAGTTTCGATAGTTTTGTCGCTGGGCTATAAGCGAGTGTGCAAGTGCGACGAGCGATTACTCGCGCCTTTCAGAGTTGCCGCTGCCACTACACAAACACTATCGTAAAATACATCATCGTCGTCGTCTGAACTAGACAACAATGAGAGTTGCAATGATTTGTTGATATCCATACGTCTACTTTCAAAGCCGCGCTGTTTAGAAATGATCATGAAAAAAATGATCAAGCGAGCGAGCATCGCTGAACAAGTATCGCTGAGCGAGTTTATTTTTGAAAGCTTTTGTCGCTCAGCGACAAAACTAGTAAAGCGAGTCGTTGCTGGCAGTGTGAACAGTCAGAGAGCAGCTTTTAATATATGCATCTCTTTCGTTTACACGGAATGTATATTATTTGTGCGTTTCTTTAGAGAGAAAATCGCCCGTCGCCGATAGTTAGTCGTTTTCTCGCCGGCGCGGCAGTCGGACCACTGCATAAGGCGGAAGCAGAGCGGACCTATACGAGTCGGATTGCTCTGAATCGGGGTGTTAACCATATTGATGGTGTAGGGGTAATAGTTTGTCTTCATGTGGATGTCCAAATAAAATGCTTCATTGTAGATATGGGTGTATAACTGTATAGTCTCTGGTACCAGGTATATATAAAATAAACTACATAATAACGCGATGTATCTAAGCGGGTGTGGGGAGACGACTGCTGTGCAGCGCTCATACAATCGCGCGCCTGTATATAAAACTAATGCGTCAGCAGTCTGTCTCTACATAATGTGTGTCTACATAATGTCGCTACAATAGTATCAGTATAAAAAACCATATAATAAGATATTTTGTAGAACGATCGGAATATTTAGTGTACAATTAGTATTTTTAGTGAAAGAAAAATAGGTATAGTTTTTGCGCTTTTAGGATATTTGCTGTGCAGTAGAATAAAAGAGTGTTAAATTTAGGTGATAGTTTTAGACTTATTGGTATAACATATTTCGTTGGTGAAATTGTTTATTTGTAGCAAAATAATTTTAATGGATAGTTTTTAGCGTAACGCACTTAAGTGTACCTTAAGATTTTTGATGTACAGTTAATAATACCCCATTTTCTAATACGATCTTATTTATGATTTTAATAAAATGTATTTTAATGTTTTCTAACGTAGTTGACAGAAATAACATCACAACTTCAACTATTAAAATCAGATGAAGGCATAAATACATTGCTTGAGGGCTTGAAAAATAAAAAGCGCCAATTAAAATTCAAAGATGAAGGAATCAAAACCTTGGTCCAAGAAACAAACACTTTAAATCAGCTAATCAATAATTTACAACTCGAGAATGAGACACTAAGGTAGTCATAATCACTATTAATTTCTGAAGAAGCTTAGTTCGATTTTCCTGTACACTTATTAAATGTATTCGTATGTTTTAGACAAAAATGTAATTTATCACCAGAAGAAAATATACCAACCAAAGGCATCATGAAAGACTATCGTAATTTAAAAAATATAAACACCGAAATGAGGAAAGAATTAAAGAAGTTGGAAAATAAGCTCGTTGGGATTGAATTAAATAATCGTAGTTTAAAATCTCAAATAGCAAACTTATCAAAGTTTTTAAACCAACAAGGACATTCAAAAGAGAGAATTACAGAAATTGCTCAAGACGATGATAGTGACTATATAACGACTAATGATGATGGTGGTGAATTGTCAAGGTAGTGTCTATACAGATTTTTTAAGAATACACGGCATACTGTATAATATACTGCATTAAGTAGGTATACTTTTGTATATTTAATTAATCAAGTATGTTTGAATTCGATGTAGGTATTAATTATTGTAGAGAATTTTAAACAAGAATTAAAGTAGATTTTATTGCCCTGCAAATTTATCTTTTATCAATAAAATAGGTGATTGGAAGGGTTCGTATTTTGAAGTTAAACTACTTTATACGGATTTTGTCGCGTTGTTTATTTTAAAACACTTTTATTCCACAATTTTGAAACTCTAACACTACTATTATTGAACTTTACTACAATTTAAGCTATTTACTATGTATATTTAAGATTCCCGTGTATTAAAATAGCTTAAATTGCAGTAAAGTTTAATAATACTAGTGTTAGAGTTTCAAAATTATGTAATAAAAATTTTGTATAACATTCGCGTAAATATAAGACAAACAACCATCTTGTTTATATTTTTCTAGCGATCCGTCCCGGCTTCGCACGGGTAGTGAAAAACCTTAATAAATTATACACCTAAACCTTCCCCATGAATCACCCTGTCTATAATTGGTGAAAACTGTATGAAAATCCGTTCAGTCGTTTTTGAGTTTATCGCGAACAGACAGACAGACAGACAGACACGACGGGGGACTTTGTTTTATAATATGTAGTGATGTAGTGATAATTCAGTTATGGTGACAATGTTTTTATATCATTTTATTTGTTTAAACCATTCCATATTATTGTTAAGAATAACAGACACAGCGCGTCTAAAGGAACAAACTGTTGCCGAAGATATGGAAAGTCATGAAAAGGAAATGATAGCTCTAATTGAAGAAAATAAAGGACTTCGTAAAGGTCTTCAAGAAATATTGGATTTCTTAAAAGACAATAGTATGTAATTGTTAATCCATAAATAAAACATTATTAATGTATTGTATTTAATATAATTATCTTATTGGTGAACTCATTTTAAGGTAAAACCTCTTCTGGTGTATTGACATTACAATGCCCAAGCTTGGAAGCAATTCTAGTATCAATGGAAGCTCGAAATTCTGCCGGTTGGTTTTCGCCACATATGTCAACTGTAATGGAATTACGAGCAGCTATAGGAGGAAAAGACGCACTTTTAACTGCATTACATGAAGCAAGGTACCATCCCAAGAAGCTACATAAAGTACTTTTATGTCACTGACATCCTTGTAAACTAAAAATCTATCCACCAAGCTGGGCAACAGTAATTATAGAGAAAACAAGTAGAATCCTGTTTTCTGCTATTTGAGATCAATATTACATACTAGTTCTTTTTTCTAAAGTTAATATTTGTTTACTATTAAAAGTGGTACTCGGTTTCGAAAGAGGCCAGTGACGTATTTCTACCGAGTGGATATTATTTCATATAACGTATTTCGATTTTAGAAAGGAAACATTTGATGTAATGGCTCAGTTGTCTGAAGCCACTAAAAAAACCTCACTTCTTGAGCAAAAACTACATGAAATCGAATTAATTAATAAACAAAAGGAAGCCGATGAAAAACGGTTAGAATTAAATGCAGATGTTTGTGAGTTTGGTTCGTGGATATCTGATAAGGAACAAAATAACATTGACTTTAGTGATAAAACCCAAATAGAAAGTCTAATAGAAAAAGGCAACACGCTGTATGAATGCCAGCTAAAGAAAGGTTTGGAATATTTTCATAAGAAATTTAAAGATTTGTTTGATAAACTAACGGCAGTAGCCATTGAAACCAGCGACGACCGCAATAAATGGTTGATCCAAGAAGAAAGATATAAGGCGGAAATAGAAAATTTAAAATGTCAATTGCAACAAGACGATGATGATTCTAGCGATGTTTCACCTGGCATGATTCCAATATTAAATATTAACTCATTGCAAAGGAAATGTTCTTATTTAGAGGAGTCGTACAGACACATAAGAAGCTTAAATGAAAACATGAAAAATGAAATTTTGGAAAGCAAAAGAGACACAATGGTATCGGCAACAGAATATGAAACACAGATTCAAAAATTAATACTATCTGTAGCTAGTTTAACAGATAAATTGCGTTGCTCAATACCATCTGAATTATTTTGGAAACAAAACGTAGCACTAAACGAGCTTACTTCAAAATATAGGAAGCTAGTAGAAGACAATTTAACTACCCAAAATAAATCACAGAATTTATTGAAACGCTTGGAGGAAGATAAAATTGACATTATTAATCGTATTCGAAAGGAATTCTACACACAAAATGGTAAATATTAGCATGCTGTCTTAAAAGTTTTAAGCCAATGTATGCCTTCAGAATGTTTTGTAATTATAATGTTTTATTTCAATCTTTCTTGAAAATTCATAAATTTAAGTAAATAACTAGCAATGCTTTAGTCTGATTTAAATTTGATGCGATATTTTTATAATAATTCTAGTCATAAAAATATGTTTAGGTCTTACTGGAGAGAGTAGAAACCTAGAGAGAACAGAAAATAATATCGAGAAAACTATTTTACAAAAACAAATACAGCAATTAACCTCTGAAATAGAAGATAGAGATAAAAAAGCAGAGAAACTGGAAGATAAAATATCGGAACTTCAAGAAATACAAGGAAAGATTATGTAAGAATACTACAACCTCAAAATATATTTGGATGAATTGTAAAATGAATATGTTAGATATTTAATAAAAATTTACAATTATATTGAATAATTACTCACATTACTACTTTCAGTGATGAAACTGTTGCTTCTGTGACAAAAGAAAATATTGACTTGATGAAAGAGCAGCTTCAAAAGCTGTCAGATGATAATAAAATCCTCAAAGAACAATGCCAACATGTTGGTAGTCAACTAGATATAGCCCTGTTACAGGTAAGTAAATATTAAAAAGTAAAAAACGACGCTATCTAAATTTTTGATTTAAAAACATCCTTACCTCCTAAGTTAACAGTTCCATAATTTAAACTAAAATAATTATTAAGTTAAAGGTAGTTGTTAACTGCACAGCAAAATATGCTTACCAAAAATACTAATTGCTCAGCAAAATATATTTAAAGAGATTAAACTAAGTCAACGGAGCCCCGCTTCGCGGGGCTCCTATTTTTGGGTGGGTTTAAAAAGGAAGCTAAAATTTTTTTTTTTTTTACTTGTCGGAATGTTTTCACCCATACCTCTCCGCAGGACAACGGAGAGGTTATGTCGGGCTCACCGGGGAAAAGATACCCCGGTAATACTGACTAAACCTACCACGGTGTTCCTCGACATAACCATAGATGGCGAGGCCGCGCGAATCGCTTTCACATGCAATCGCGACCTCGCCATGGTTTCGGCTCGCCGTGTGAAACGGCAGGCCACTACCCAAAAAATACTTGCTCCACCGTCCCCCTATGGGGGGACAAAGACACGACACAGAGGCGCACATGGGAACACGCACGCCGCATCTCGTACCTGGTGCTGATCGGGTGGCGAGCAGGCCCACGCAGCCCACCACCCCCAGAATCAAATCAGAAAATCTCAGGGTGGCAGGAGGTCATCTCGCGAAGGAACCTAACATAACCTGACCCTTCCGAGACGGAATGCAGTGATTTGAGGCGTATAGGTGCTCGTTATGCTGTGCAGTATTTGCTGTGCAATTAGTATTTTTAAATAGTATTATTGATCCCTTAAGTTAAGATAAAACGAGAAGAAAATTTAATAATCGTTTTGTAAATTTAATTTTTTATTACCTTTTTATCTCAATCATCGATAATAGACATGTTAGCTTATTGATTAATAATACATAGAAATATCTTAAAACGGTAATATACACGTCTGAGGGTGTGTCCATGTCTGGCGAATGCGCCACGAATGGGCCGCTCGCGACCCGCTGGCGAACTGCTTGCGTGCATTTCAGGTTCGCGCGCCGTTCCTGCGCCGCCCGCACGCTGCTACGCTGCCTTCTACGCGCCGTGCGTGAACGGCGCAAGAGCCGCGCACGTGCGGCCCGCGCGCTGCACGTAATTCCTCTCGCAACAACTGACATACATATACAGTATGAAAGCGAACAGAACTGCGCGCGCACCACAGTGCCAGTACTGCGCATGCCTTGCGTGAGTTGCGCCAAAGAGACACACCAAACAATTGCAGTAACTGCACGCGTACCGCACGCACGCAGCTCATGAGCGTACCGTGAGCAGTGCATCCGTGGCGTATTCGCTAGATCTAGACGCACCCTTATAAATTATATGAATAAGACCGTAATAATACAGTAAATATTTTATAGTTGCAAGATGCTCAACAAAGACAGATGAGTAATGATATGGAAGTTAATATGCTGCAGCATCAAATCCTCGACCTACAATCTACCAGTGATAATAAAGCAATAATAGCAAGGTATTGAAATATATTAAGTTAAAATAAATTTCTTTTGATGTTCATATCGTTGTCCAGTTATACTTAAAGGTCCTTCGTATATTTTTAGGTTAAGTGGAGAAATTTTGATAGCTCATTTACAATCATCAGAAAGCCATAAAAGAATAGAGCGACTAAGCTTTGCTTTGAGTAAAGAAAAAGAGGTAAGAGAGGAAGCTGAAGAAATGTTAAGAGCTCGCCAGAAAATATTTGATGTTTATGCCATAAGATATGAATCAAAATTTAGGTAAAATTTATTTTATATTTTATATACTTATATAAAATTGTATACTTTATAGTTTTAAAGCATAACCTGTAACAAATATTAATAAAATGATAATTATTTTTTACATTATAGATATATGTACGAAGTGATGCAAGCATTACGACAACAATATCAGGGAAGCATACCTCTTACATCACTAGAAAATTTCTTAAATAAGATAGAAGAACTCTCTCGCAAAAACCATGCAGTAGATGAAAAGATTTGTGAAATAGAAGACTTGCGATCTAGTCTAATTACAAAGCATAGTGTATTTGACCAAATCTTAGACGTATCTAAAGGCAAATGCTTAATAGAAAAAGATAGTTGTCCACATAAATTAAAATATATTATGATGGTAAGTTTCCTACAATTATACACAAACAATTTTATTTATATTTAAGCTAAATTTGAGTTATATCGTTTTCAGCAATCAATAAATACGCGAGAAATGGAACATATAAATAATAAATTGAAGACATTAGAAATGACACGTGAAAATCTAATCAAACACTGCAACTACCTAGAAAGAACTTTGGTATTAGTAAACCAAGGATTTGAAAAAACTGCCATTAAGGATAATCTGCGAAGACAAAGTGATAGCAATGGAGATGATAAAAATAACGGTGCCAATGGAGTTCACAAAATAGAATTGGAAGATATTCAATCGGACGATGACGCAAGTTCTTCACACAGTAAGAGATTTTAGTATTTAAATTTTAGAAACTTAATAAACTATTCAATATTATATTTTCTCTTTTATTTTTAGGAAGTAAAACTATTACATTAACTAAACCACAAATATTAAAACAAAGGAAACTGGAGCCTACATCTCAAAAAGAAATTATTCCACCTATAACACATTCCCCCAAAAAGTCAAAACCACAAAGCCCAAAACGTACTTTCACTCATATCGCCGTTCAGACCATATCCAATGAAATAATAAAAACAAACCAGTTAACACAAACAGATGAATATAAGACCATAAATGAATTGAAATCTCGAATACAAAACCTTGAACTCAATATTGACAAAAAGAGCAAGGAATTGTCCGAAGCCATGATATTAATACAAACACGTTCAGCAGAAATTATAACTTTAAATAAAGATAAAATAAGCATGGAATATTCAATAAAAAACCTCAAAGATACAAATAATCAAAAGGATGTTACAAATGAGAGGTTGCGACAAACCATTGATGAATTAAGAAAACAAATCGATGACTACAAGATTATGCAAGTTACAGAAAGGAATAAAATGAAAGACAGTGTAAATGAAGAAAATAAATCATTACTTTTAGCGTTGAAACAATTAGAAAGTGATAAAAATACTATAGCCTCAGAGTATAAAGAGTTGTTAAGTAGTGAAAGGGAGGAATATGCAAAATCTGTTAAAGAATTACACGTGCAGATAATGGAAATGCAATCGAAATTGGATAGGTAGTGTGTTCATATTTACAAATATTACACGCCTCTTGAAAAATGTAATTAATCATATTAAGCAAGCATTAGATAATATCTTATCGTTTAGCTATGAAGTATGACGTATAGTGTTGCATGCCAATAATCGCTAGTTTATTATAGACGTGGAAGTGAATCCAGTGCCTCCAACGGAGAAGCATTGAAGGAAGTAGTGACTAAATATACAATGAAGATTGCTGAACTCGAAGACAAGTGTTTTAAATTGCAAAATGAATTAGACGACTGCAAAACTGATCTGTTAGTATTATTGCATTTTTGCCGAATATATTGCACTTTAAAACATGGCATATGTTATGTACAATGTGGAAATTTTGAAACCTATTCTGTTGCTGTTTGCTTTTAGAACGACATATCAAAGTGAGTCCGAACGATGGAAGGATTTAGCTTCGGAGAGATTGACAAAAATGGAACAATTAAATTCTCAACTTGAAGAACGACATTACCATGAGGTACGGGGCCAATGTACCTATCAAATACAGCTTTTATCAAACGTATAATTGGACTTTGTTTGATTCAAAATTAATTGTTTACTGTCTAGGTAAAGTCTTACAAGGCAGAGAATCAGCATTGGCTCACACAGCTAAATGATATGCAACGAGAACATATGGATCTTAGGACAAGACTCACAGACCAAAAAACTGCATACATCAAGCAGCTAGCAGATAAAGATACGCAAATTGAACAACTACGAGTAGTTATAAATAACTTGAAGGTATCGTTTGCAGCTTTTAGATTACTTTCTTTAATTTAATTATTGCATTTTGTTACACATTGTACCAATGTCGTTACAACGTATCAGGAATAATTTATGAGCGAGAAACTTAACAAACATAGTTGAAACCAATGCAAAGGTCACCTACACATATTTTACAAATTAAATAATACGAGTAGATATTATTCCAAAAAATTTATTGATATAATTTATCTTGAGAATAATCGCAAGGTAACTTCTGTACTTGTAGATATTTACAATTAGATTTGGATGAAATACATGTTCATAAAACGAGATATTTCATATAGTCATAACGAACATTATTTTCAGACTCAAGTCATGAACATGCAAACATTAATATCAGTAAACGATCCGAGTTTCGATCTTTCTGCCATAGTAGAAGTAGATGAAACCAGTGATGCGTTATCACAACATGGCTCTGATCGACTGGAGCTCAAGTTTGACTCCACCATAGACTTGCACGATTCACATGATGATATGGTCAGGATACCAGCATCTTCAACAACTATATGGTAAGTTTGAAATACTTCTTCCTCTTAATTGCAATATTGCCAAACATAATATGACTCAAACATAAAGTGATAATATGTCTCATGTTTTAGGCAAGAACCGGTGATTGAACGTTTGCGTAGAGAGAAACAAATGGCCGGCAAACAAAACGCTATACTTCGACGACAAATTAAAGTACTTGCTGCTAGGGAGCGACGAGCTCGACTCGATGCACAGAATCTCAAGAATCAAATATTTAGAATGTACGTACAGAATATACTATTATTACTTTAGCTTAAGATTTTTGTCACTATTATCATCTCCGTAATGCACCTGATATTACTTTGGTTATGTCGTAATACCGTCCATCAGACAATGAAAGTAAATCAATAGAGAGTTCTCTTTTATTAGCGTACACACTTGTGTACTATAATATCTGCTACGCAGGTTAGTCTCTGCTTTGATTGCTTACTGTGGCCGAAATTCGGCCTTGAGCACATTATTATAAACAAAAAGTGCTTAAATTTACTTTTAACACTCGTTTCTTGCAGTAGCACAACCGGGCATAAAGTGACAACAGCAGAAACAGCAGCGTTGCATAATAAGATAGCATCGCTTCAAGCGCAGTTAAGCAGTGCGCGTAGAGATACACACTCCAGCATTGCACTCTGGGATAAATGGAAGAGGTAATCTTTATATTCGTTCGAACTACTATTGGGTTAGTGTGCATGGGTGTTAGTCTTACAAAATACTATAGTCTATTCTTACTGAAATATCGTTATTTTGCGAGTTAAACTGCACCTGGCACGGTTTACGGCATCGTGCACTATGTAGTTCGGAAAAACTGATTTAACCGAACTCGCTATAAATACACGATTACCACAGGTATAAAGATATTATGTATCGTAATACTTATGCCAGTCCATGTTTTATTTCGTTCAGATCACAACAAGCAGCAGAACGTTGGCAGGCCCGCTATGAAGAGAAATGTCAAGAGGTTATTAAATTAGAAGCCAGCTTACACCTCGCGAAATCTTCTTTGACGAGAATTGAGAAAGAAAAACGGATGCTTCTCTCCAGGCTGAATGAAGCAAAAAGTAAATAAGTTAAACATTCGCAGTGCAATACGAAGATACAGAATACATAAAATATTGTATTAGTTTGTTCCATTGCTTTAAGAATGTATTTATTTATTTAGACCGACGAATACTCTCCTTTATTTTTTTTCTGCAATTACTTTTCATAAGCATACGTTAAATTGACAGTTTTAGTACTTTTTATGTAAGTTTCTAATGGCATACTGCTATGTAAGTACCGGTAGTAGTAAAGTATAGCTACGAAAGCCAGAAAGAACGTTCATAATATACCATTTTGAACATACCAGACAAGATGTCGGCTTTCATCATATTAATTGTCAAATTTCATGTTATTAATATCATATAATTTGAACCACCGATAAATACTCATAAACTTGATTTACAAGCCTTTTGTAAATCTCAAGTGACTTAATTTAAACGAAATGAGACTGTATGAATCTATAATTTTTATTTACTAGGCGAAAATCTATCAGCTATAGAAAAGCAGGAGGCTGAGTCACCGGAGAAGTCCCAACGATCAAACAGAGAGTGCGTGTGTGGCACATCCCCACTGCCTGTATCTTCTCAAGCTCTACTGGATAGAGTGCAAGCACAACAGAGAAGAATTGTTGCTTTAGAAGTAGCTGAAAAGGTAAGCTTGAGTCTAAATTATTAAGCCTTCTAGTTTTAGTATAAATGGTCTTGTTCGACGGACCGCGTAGTGCTTACTTGTAAGAAAACACTATGTGTACTGTCGAAAAGTACCAGTATTCGTACTAACGTACGTTACTTCGTTGAATGAGAGCGCAAGGGATCCCATTGCCCTCCAGTTTCTCTTCCATACTTTTTGCTTGTTTGCTACATATAATGAGCAAACGTGTGTGATGTCCTGGTGTTCATATAGGCTACGGTAACTGTTTGAGATCAAGCAGGCCTTGTCCTTATATGCCACTTATATGGTTTGTGATAAGCAGCGCTTTAGTTTTATAGGAATTGATTCTGTGATACCCAGAAATAGCTATGACACTAGATGGTTTATTTTGTAATACATTCAAAGGTTTCGTGGTGATATTTCTGTTTCCTTTACAATATTTTAAAATGTATGGTTTTACAGGGAAATGAGCTGTTAGTATCAGAGTACGAGAGGGCTTTAGCTGAGATCACATCACTCAAAGGTCAAGTGCTCAAATTAGAGTCGACACTGTTGGAGTCGCAGATACGAACACCGCTGCAATCTGCCAATGAAACGCAACCAGAGCTTGACTACTGGAAAAGGTATGTCCTTATATACTATGATATTAAGCATTTATATAAGAAATAAAACATAATATGTTTAATAAATGTGTTGCATAAAGATACAGTCAAGATACAAGGCACAGTCCGCCCAGATACAGAAAACTACCTACAAAAGCCTACAGATAGCAATGCTTGAATTGCCTAACAGAAGTCTAAATTTAATGTCACAGTTACTGCGAGATGCTGAAGGAGGAAAATGTTCAACTGACACACAAGATCAATTCTATGGAGACTATGCCGACTACTGCTCACCAACATAGAGTCAACGACCTTGAACAAACCGTTCTCACCCTTAGAGGTTAGTCCATAAACGACGATTGAAAATGGTAGTAATGTCTTTTGTCAAGTTTTATTACATTGAAATCGTTAGGACTGCTGTGCACGACCCACTGGTAACTCAAAAACGCAGTTGTGAATTGTGTAACACTTTTCTGACTCAATGATTCACAACATAATCGTTATGACGTGATAACGTGCTATTCACTACCTGAAAACTTATCGCAAATAACGCTGATACTATTTCTCGGTGGTGACACGTGATAACGCGCACCACGTGTGAAATTCTCATAGCTTAAGCGGAGTGGAAATTTAAATGGTCACGTCAATCACAAATGATTGTCATCATTTATCGTGACACTCGTGATATGATGTGATGTGATCTGTCTCTCTTTGCCCGCCGATTTACACTTAGATTTTTTTTGCACCACGCACGCAAACTTGATAATTCTTCTGCCTGGTTTTTCAAAGTTTAGTAATATATGTGTATAGTCGATTACACTATCGAGAGAAATAGCAGCACCTTCTATTGTTGTTGGTAATTATTCCAGGTGTCATAAGCAAGTTACAAGCTGAACAGAAGTCGGGAACTGCTTACAAAAGAGTTGATTCAAGACCTAATAGCAGTAGGAGTGTTACGGAAAAGGTAAAAAAGTATAATTATCATGTAACAAACTCTGACTGTCTAGGAGTAACAAGATCTAAGTGGATTAATAATGGTGGAACTGAGTTCTCTTTGCCAAAATCTTCAACTACAGTAGAGCGTCCCTAGTAGAGACCTTACATATTCTGTTCTCTACGATTGCCTCTCACGGGCAAAGAAATTTAGTTAGGTAATTATTTAAAATAAGAAATGAGCATCATAAACGCCAATTGCGTAATAATCCGAATGATTTTACAGCGTTTCGTTCAACTTGTACCTGTCGCAAAACACCAATAATGAAAACTGGGTCGAGTCTAGTCAAAACTCTCAACACTAAAATTCACTCGTAACAATAAAATTTAACACTGTATATTCCTTAGGGTCGCACGCAGTTGGAGTCTCATCGTATAGAAGTAGTAAATCTCAAGCGAACTATACACGACAAGGACTTGTTACTTGAGAAATCCAAGGAGATGCTTAAAATCGCTGCTGAGAGAGAAGATGAATTATTAAGAGAGGTAATATTTTGAATAATATTATGCTAGTTACGGTAATGCTTATCCCCAAGCAACATATAATAGATCGAATTATGGTGTTTAAACGTATAAGATCTCTGGCATATAGTTAAATTTTTTATGATGATCTAGTAAGGGCAAGGGTGAACGGGTCATGCAGCTTTATGAGCTCTATTACTTTGTCACGGTCATATGCAACGAGATTCAGTTTTCCTCTCGAAGAGTACATTGTTAGTTAGCTTTACTACGATAACGAATTAAGGAGACACCGCGAAACGCGACGCCCGTACTCATTGACACTCATTGTGTATCAAAAAGTGTTAAAGAGCGGTCATAAGGTCTAAAATTGCGATGCGCCCGCAATGGTCGAGAGCGCTTAGAAATTGTTTGTTAAAATCTTAAAATATTATTTAAAAATGATTGGTTTTAGTTATGGAAATAATGAGCTAGCAAATTACTAATATTGATGTTACGAATATATTTGAGTAATTCCTAAGCATAATGATAGTGTAACTTCCTTGTAATTTCAAAAATAGTAATTTTTCAGAGGTGTTTTCTAAAAATAATTATGATCGAGCCAAAATCACAAAATCGTGTTTTTGAGCTTGGAAATTCTAGTTAAAGACATCAATTTACCTATATCAAAATTCTAGATTGATTGGTCTTCTCATAGTCCTATACTATTCGATGAAAGTTAGTGCATTTTTCAGTGTATCGTCTGTTTTATAACGCGTTGCTTGGTAGCGATATGCATAACTGCATTCGAATTAAATTCGAATCGATTGACGTCACTGTTCATAAATAATAAGTTCCTACATCCGCTGCTATCATGGACATTAAAAATCGCGTGTTGTATAAGGTGTATTCGAATACCATAAGACACGTCATTGTTATAAGGTACTCGTAAATTTAGCAAATTGATTATTATATAAACTTAGTATTTCAACGGACACTTACAGTTTAGATAAAAAAACGATATAATGGAAAATGCTAATCATATGAAAATATATGTATATTTATAACACTGCATAATATATATGCAGCTGAAAATAGAATAGAGGCAATTTATTAAGAACTATACCGTAGCGCAACATAGACAATGTGCTATTTCGTCATATTTCTCCTTCACGAAAACATATCACGCGTTTTCTATAATTAGCCTTGTCTGTTTGTTTCAATGTGTATATTTTATAGCCGCCAAAGATTGTTCATATGAACCATCAGACAATTTATGATTTCTCTTTCAGAACACATATTTGAGGCGACAATTGGAAGAAATCACGAGACCAAAAGGAGGTTTTCTCTCGGCGTAATACGTCCTTTATTCATTTTTAATAACAAAATATATTTCAGGCGTATTTAAATTCTGTAAACCAATTATTAGTCCAAATCATCAACATAAGTGCAATCTATAAGTACCTATACCAATATTATAAAGAGGAAAGATTTGATTTTTTGTTTGTTTGTAAAGTTAAACTCAAAAAATATTGAACCGATTTTAAAAATTCTTTCACTATAAAAAGCTATATTATCACCGAGTATATTTTTTATGAAGTCCTGTTACTAACATAACCTAACATACTTTTACGTGAGCGAAGCCGCGAGCAAAAGCTATAATATAATTTAATAATTAAATAACCTACTACAAAAGCTATTACAATATAAATGAATATCAAATGACAAACTTTAATTACAAACTAATTTAATATATCTACAATAATTTAAAACATAGTTTTTAAATAAATTCATATTATTATTATATATATAAATATAAATAAAAAATAAACAAATTGAAAATAGAATTTAGGTACGTACTTAAATTTTTGATTACTTATTTCCATTTAATTAATTTTAATTTATTTATTGTTGCAATATTTTAAAAATTATACCAGTGGCTTCCTCCTTTCTTCTCTTCTATCTATGTTGCCGTGCCCGACAGGGTCCATATTTGGTCTTTTGTATTATTTTTTGTAACAACATGTAATTACATATGGAGAGCAATAAAGCATTGAAATTGAAATTGAAACCTGGATTAGATTTTCCAGGTCCATTACTATATAAGTGACATATCTAATATATAAGCTAACTGTGTTTGGGCGCTGCAAATAAAACTACATATTAGTATATTATGGTCATTTCATTTATTTTTATTTCCAGACAATTTTGTATATTTTACACACAGGTTAATAAGCATAACTTGAGGATTACTTCTTGGATTTTTAACAGCAGCTGTATCAAATCTATTGTGCTTTTGTGTCCACACTAAGTTTATACTGTCATAGATATGAATATACACAACTTATTACTTAGTGCAACTACACTAAGCAATAATTAATTTATAAGCCATTATGGAACAGTAAGATGTGCTCATCTAGGTACTACTATTGTAAACTCTGGAACAACTAAACCGATGCTACATATCTTTCACTAATTGTAAGATTTCTATTTAACATGTGGTATGTTTCAGTGACATAATTGTCGTGCGAGCTAAGCTGTGGACATAAATATAATTATTAAGTTTCGTAAATCTATATCTTAAGACCAGAAGCGTTGGCAAGACAATTTCAAACTTATGTTGTTTAAACAATAACTTGCTTACTAGAGATCATGCCATTTGTCGCGTTAAGTTGCTACAATCATACAATTAATTAACACAAAGTAGGTACATCCAGACAACATTCATTTATAGATCAAACAAATCCTCAATAATCGGCTTCTAACTCTTAAGATGACCATATGTTTCTTTTAATAAAATATATAAGCTTATTACATAATACAGTCAACATACTTATGTAGCTAACAAAGCATTCAACATTCGGTCCCTATCGAAAAATGGAAGACATGTTATTGCATCACACACTTATAAATACAATACATCGCAAACTCGGCATACTGTACCTTACTTACTATAACCTTAATTCAATCCAAAAAAGCAACCATTTGGTTTCTTGTCCAAAAAATGTATCACTCTATGTAAATGCATGTTTATAATTAAATACATACATAATAGATTAAACAGCAACATTGTAAATAGCTATATTTTATTTCTAAATAAAAATTGCTCAATTGCGAAAGCTGATTATTGCATCGTGAATTGAAATTAAATGGCTGATATCTACTATTTCACTGTATCTCCGAAGTACCTACCTACTTATAGGTCCGCAATATCGATCATAGCTTAAACCAAGTTTAAATAACAGAAATGAGAAAACTGTATTTATGTCAAGATTGTCGTTTTGTAAATACTTAGCATTGATAAAAGTTAAACTCTCGCTGGTCTAGTGTCAATAGAATTTCAAGGTCGTCTACTTCGATTGTTCGTGGTGAGGTATAAACTTGGTGCTATTGTATTTCGCATGCAGACGCACTTGTAGTATCCCTTCAAACAATGCTTCCAAAAAATAAGTTCTTATACTACCATACTAACCTAACAATTTATAGCATCATTGGTCAGCTTGCTTAAATTTCTATGTTTATTAGATAATAATAATATAGTAATATTCTATCACATACACACAACATCATCTAGCCCAAACTAAGCAGAGCTTGTACTATGAGTACTAGACAATGGATAAACATACATACATACATACTTTTTTTTTGTAAATACATACTTATTATACATAGAAACACCCAGACTAAGAAAAACATCCATGTTCATGCACACAAATGTTTGACTTGTGCGGGAATCGAACCCGCGACCTCAGGCGTGGCAGTCGGTTACACTAACCACTACGCCATCGAGGCCGTCAATAGTATAAGATATTTAGTTATTTATTGTCTTTACTCATATACAGGCATCATTACTGAGGCTCGGTTCTTTAATTAAAGAACAGTCGTTTTAGCTACGAACAGTTAAATTTTGACATATTTTCATAGAATATATTGATGATAACTGTCCATAGGTAAAATGCTTGTTTCTTTAACATAGGGACTGGGCCTTAGACACATACTAACTCATCATATCAATTAAAATAATATTAGAGTTATTTAACAATTTTATATCATTTCAACAACTAAAGATCAACAATTTATACAAGTTATAAATAATTATAAATATGATTCATACCTACAATAATTTAGTTTTGATTCAATTTATTTTTTATTATATAGGTAGATTTCTATGAACATAAATACTGTAAAATGTTGATATTACTTACCGTCAATGTTAGCAACTATTAGTCCAGCTCTGAGATACTTCTATACCCATATTTTGAAACTTGATATGATATAAGTAAGTACCTACAAATGTCTCTCACCCGCCAAATACAATTGAGCATCGTTATTATGTTTACTAGGAATGTAACATACAGTATTAAACATTCGCTAAAAATATATATTTTATACAGTTTTCTAAAACGTTCAAAATCAATTTCCTACTTAACAATTAGTTAGAAGTTTATTCTTGACATACGCCATTTGATTTCAAGAGTTCACACTGAAAAATACAATTAATTATCTATAAATATTTTAGGACAAAATAACATAACATAAGAAATGCCTAAATTAGTTTGAATGTCTCACTTTTAGTATTTAAGTGTTAAAAAAGCCACCGTTATCCCTATTTTATGCCATAACGCAAAAAAGGAAACGTGGACTGCAATCCGAGGGCTGAATTCTCGTAATAAAAAATATTCAAAATAGAGATCCGATCTGGTATCAGTGCAATAAATATCTAAAATTATATTCTCTTTAAATTTAAATAAACGCCAATCAAAATTGCATTTCAGTTCACATGTACTTATTGTGACATTTACTACTAGATTGCAACTTTATTTTAAACATATTTTATTACGGAAATTAGCCGTCTGTGATTGCCCTGTGGGTAACAGATAGATTACTGAGACTGTTACTTACAGTAAATAAATTATTGTCAATATAATTAAACAGAAAAATTTTTGTTCAGCTGGCCTTCATTTATTTCACATATTACTGCCAAACAATAATACCTAACGGGCAAACCTTTTAACGCTTGTTCGACACTAATCAAAATAAATAATAAGGCTATATATACAACACGTTGAAATAGATATATTTATTTGAGTGCCATGCATTTTGTTGTGTTTAAGTGCAGTAAGGAAAATAAATTTCTTTGTAAAGTTCAATTTAGGTTAAAGAAATAGTCGCACTAGGGTTTTGAGACCTTAAAACCGTTGCCCCGGTTATTTATCAATAATAGTAATAGCACATAAAATACCATTTCATGAAAACGAAATACCTCATTTTGGAGTATACGAACTTGTTATTTTACAGTAAGTAGGTATGTAAAAGAATATAAGTAGGTGCTTAAATCAATGATTAAAATATTTATGATAAGTATTAAATAGAACCCTTTTCACCATTTTATTAATATTTTTTACAATGTTTGTTGCAAGTCCATGCAGGGCAAAACTGTTGCTTCAAAAATGTGCTTCAGCCGTTTTTAAACGTCGTAAACACATTAAAGATATTATGCCATTACAGTCTTAACAAAAATATAATAACTTAGAATAACTAAATCACTACATAAAATTTCATGCAATAAAAGCCAATTCACGCATGCCATTTTGTGTAAGGCTTGACCCAATTTTACATGCAATTAAATACAAACATTTTATAAATATAGAAATGACAAACCTTAGGTAGATCCAAAAGCTAAGTCGGTGCTTTAAGAAGGATCAATGCACACTATTGCACACACGTGTCCATCTAGAAAATGAACTCTCACTAACTGAGTTAGTTATACAATGTAGCATAATCTAGCATGATTTATTAAAAAAAAGCATGAACAATGATTGACAAAACTGTAACAGAGTATGAATTTCAATAAAAATTAAGTATTTTCTATCATTAATATTGCTTATAATAATCGTGCATAAATAAAAAATAATACACCTGTTTCTTACATAAAAAAGCTTATATGTAAGAATCACTGAGCATATTTAAAGTTACACAATTACAATAATTCTGCTATTTAAAAACAAATAAGCTATAAAATAAATATTTCAGAAAAGATTCAAATTGCACCAAAAACCTTATTGCCTTAAATTATGATACATTTTCGTTTATTTCAGCTGTTTAATAAATGGGTAACTATAATTTAATTAGTTTCAATTATTTTAGGGATAACAAATTACCGGCATTAAAAATTGCTGGAATTGATTCAGTAGCCGATTTTGAACAAACTAGTTTTAGGATGTGCGTTTATTCTGTTACATGTTGTATATTTGTGTTCAAATTATTGAAAGTTCTACAATAATATTTGCAGCAGTGTCAAGGTTAATAGTCATAAATAATAATTATAGGCAAATTTACTAATTATAGATTCATCTTTACAAGGAAGTTAAGATCCTACGCATTTTCTGCTTTAATGGGGAACAATCATACTCTATTATATTTTCTTTTAACAATATCTACGAATAAAAATGTCAAGCATCAAGTAAAAAATCAACTAGTATTAGTTAAGTGTATGATACAGCATATTGTTATTATTATTAATAATATGAAGTCAATTTGAACAAATAATGATTATATAACTGACTCTATTTAGTTATAAACAATTGCTATTTATACGATGTTCAAATTGACCTCATTGTAAAAGGTTTCCATTATTATCTATCTTACATACCTATCTAAGATTAATAAATATAAAAATTTATAAGTATTTTCTACTTTTAAGAAACCAAAATTATTATATCAATGGCGCTTGTACACGACGCAAATAAGCTGGCGCGGGATACATGCGCAACATATTTTAGGTTGCATGCGCTGTATATGTAGCTTGCGTCACGTCGGTCGTTTATATGGAACATGCAATTCTTTTGTCTCAACATGCTTATGTTACCCACGTCTTCTACAAGAACCAATCAACTCTGTTGTATTTTCTGTATAGGTACCCAAGGAAAAGTGACACGTAATGGAAGTGACAAGAAAAGTCATATGTAAGAAAACCAGAGCCGCCAAAAATGTATCAAAGCCAACACTTATCAAGTATCGAGTCTATAGTACTACTATATTTCTATGAAAACTAAGCTTACAGTGCTATTTTATATGTCTTTTATAAGCCTGAGGAATTTGCATGTAACTCGAAGTTTAATATGTTTCTGGCATGCACGCAACTGGTGTAGTGCACTTCCATTGTCCTCACTATACCGTGTGTACCGATTGTCCATTAGAAGAATATCCCTTAGAAGAAGAGTGCAAGCAAATCTAAAACCAGGCACTATCAAGATTAAATCAGCTACTTCTATTCTACGTCAATCAAGCAGTGTCCACATGTCTACAAGCTGCATGCTTAGATCTATTCCTTGGTTACCTGCACGCCGGGCTTTTCTTCAAACCTAGCTCGTAACCTGCGCGCTAGGGGTGGTGTGAACAGCGCTGGATCAGGATGAGAAAGCCCTGAGCGCTCCCAAGGTTGCTTCTGACGCCATAGCAACGAGACTATGCTCCCCACTGCCATCACCCAAATAAATCCCATCTGTGGATGTATAGATAATAATCTTATTGATTCATTACACGTAAAAAATAAGGCATCTAAATCCACAACGCACATATTTTTGATACCTTTTCTTTTTAAAAATTACATTCCGCACTTTTTTTTAATAAATCATGTGTTTTTTTTTAATAATTTGTGTTTCGCGGAAGACTTTCAAACAACGGACACAAAAGGACACAATTTTATGAATAGTTTCGTAAAAGACATGTACAAGTAAATACCATTGATTAAAAATTAATTACGTGAGCATTCTTAACACAAAGTAGTTTACGGCAGAGCGTGTTAAAAACTGTCAAACTTGTTTGTCATCTAGGTAAATACGAACCATGTAGGTAAATAAATACCCATCTTATGTAAATATATAAGATATTAAAGCCTTGTGAGTACACAATTCAATTTCTTACTTTAAATAATTCTGTGTGATTCGACTGCACTATGTGAGTGCGACGAACTGAAGCGCGATTAACGCTAGTGCGACAGAACTGTACTGCGACTCACTATAGTTCGAATTCACGAATCACTGCAGCTCGAAATCTCTCTAGTGCGACAAACGATTGTGCGAAAAATGATGTGTGTGCGACAGTAAAGCCTCGTATCCACTAAGCAATATTTGGCGCACGACATGTTACACAACATGTTGCTCAAAGTGTTGAAAGTCAGTGCGGAACTTTCCTTGTCGGTCCCGAGAAATACGTTTGTGCTTATTTTACAATCATGAGGACTCAGGTCGGGCAAAGTATTAATGGGATTTTCTTTTAGGCAAATTATGCTCAACTGACAACAATTGACAGGCTTAAAATATAGTTGGCGAAATATAGTAATACACCTATCTCTTCTACATTATCATAATCATCATCTCAACCGAAAGACTTCCACTGCTGGACATAAGCCTCCCCCAAGGTTTTCCACACAGATCTTTTCTAAAAAGATGTGGAAAATTTAATTACATAAATGTCAATCGACTTATGCCCTCGTGAGGTTGACCTTAGATAAACGCCTTTGCATTCCTAAGATGGCTGACACGCCCATTAGAGATAGACTGTGACTATCTGCTCTTAAGAAAAAATAATTAAAAAAATATACATATTTGCAGTCCTCATTTAAAATAGATAAACAATTAATTAAATGCTTTAAATTAGTATAAAGTATAATGTTGATCTTGGCTTAAATAAGCCCGTCACCGTTTAGGTACGTGAATCTAGCAGGTGGAAGTAACAAAAGTATGCATGTAGATAAATAATAATCATTGGATGCAAAAAAGCATTAATGTATAGTGCCATAAATATCGAAAATATGGGCATCCATTACAGTAATTAACCGTTGTTAAACGTGGGGCACATCCATTTTTTTTTAAGGTACCTACTTTAATCTGTTTAAAATGCGACAGCTGTTTGCGAATATGCAACAAGTTATTAAGTATCGTGTCCAATAAAATAATAACAAGGTCGGTAGGTCGAAACAACAGTACCTCATACGTCATATTATAACATTAAATATTTTTTGTTACTTTGCTAAAATTGCAAAAAACCATAAACACATTTTGCGACAATCAAAAAGATTATTGGATAGTGTCTTTTCACTTTCTTTTGGATAAGATGTAAGCATAGGCTACATATTTATTTATTACATTTTACTACGGCGTAGTATAATGTAATAAATAAATAACAATTTCATTTGTATAACTAAATAACTAAGTGAAAAATGTGGCAGATTTGATAATAATGCTGATGATACACAAAAAATTAAGTCGGGTTCACTTGTCTCATCTTATAATCCTTTACATAATGCATACCTACGTTTAAAAGTATTCTAGTGACGGTTATATATCAGTTACACAATAACTTAGGATTGAACGATTCGTGATCGATTCTGTAACCTTTTGACCTGGCCGTGAGCTCATAGATACGTAACAATTACTTGTTACGTATCTCGTATATCTGCGGAATGTATGAATGTTCCCCATTCATACATTCTGCAGATATACGAGATATTTATTATATGATGTATTTTAATGAGATACACAAAGTTAATGTTTTTCATATTAACGTAAACTATTTTCCCTTTTTTATATGACTGAGATGGCAAACTATAAATCAGGGAAACCGAACGGTCTCCATAATTATAATTTATAGGTAAGTTATGCTGAGGTATAAACTATAAATTGGCAAGAATATCTATTCTCGCCAATTTATACCTCTGCATTACTTGCATAGCTTGTTTCAATCTTGAAACAATTCTTTTTTGTTGCGATTTTGTGAACGGCACTGGATTTTGCTTGCACATCATCATTCTCCAGATCTGATCCACTATAAATAGTCGATCGGAACTGGAGAAGATGTGCTGAGATGAACTATAATAATATATAGGTGTACATACGATTTATCGTATGTTTTTTTTTACATTATAGCAGGCAAACAAGCAGACGGATCGCCTCATGGTAAGCGATTACCGCCGCCCATGGACACCCCCGCAACACCAGAGGAGTCACAAGTGCGTTGCCAGCCTTTTAAATTTGACCCCTCCTCTTTTCCTCCAGGAGGGAGACGGAGTTGGGCCTCCGGTACCCTCACTCACTCGACGAAACACAACGCAAGCGTTATTTCACGTCGGTTTTCTGTGAGGCCGGGGCATCACTGCGGTCCCATTCGTGCCGAAATAATGTGGCTCGGTAAAAATACACTACAACCTTCAAATATACCTACATATAATATTCAAATATATATGTGTGTACAATCTACATACATTACTGTCGTAGGCTATGTATTGTAAAAAGACGGTAAACACACACATTTTCCACCTAACAATGAGGCAAAAAGGGTCAAGAAAAAGATATTGGGTTTTTCTGTTAAGAAATCTCAATACGAGCCCAGAGTTAGGAGGTTGGCGGTGTTAGACACCCCTGTGCCTCGGAAAGCACGTAAAGCCGTTGGTCCTGCGCCTGATCTCTCTCCGGTCGTGTCGGATTATTCGTCCCATCGGATCATGAGAGTTAGGGAACAGAGAGTGCACTTGTGTTTACGCACACACTTGTGCACTATAATATCTCCTGCGCATCTGCAGTCTCCGTTAAGATTGGCCGCCATGACCGAAATTCGGTTAGGAGGACATTATTATTATTATTAAACGATAACGGTTGTTTAAATCTTTAGTATGAAATTATAGCCGAGTGGGAGACGTTGGACTGCCACGCAGAGGCCTCGACCGCGATTCCGAAGCGCACATCACTGCCTTTACAAAGTAACGTGCGTATTTAATCATTAATTATCGCTCGCCTAAATGGTGAAGGAAAACGTTATGTCTGAGATTTCTCTACAATGTTCTTGAAGATATATAAAGTCTGCCAACCCGCACTGGGCCAGCGTGGTGGACTATGGCCTAAACCTTCTCACACTGAGAAGAGGCCCGTGTCCACCAATAGGACAGTTTAATACAGAGCTGATAATGTTATGTAAATTATACTTACTGGACTAGTCCACATGTAGGAGATTCTGTATGGATAGAAAAAGTCACTGGGGTCTGTAGCTGCCGTGACCGGAACCGTGATGTTCATTCCACAGTTTTCTACACTGAGAGGAAGCTTGGCAGGAACTGGACGAGGCCCTCCGAAACTGAACCATAACATCATTGCTATTCCGCTTACTAACGCTGCAGATGCTCCCTGTAAGAATAATAAATTGATACAATATTAATGGTCTTCATAATTTCCCTAACGGGCTAGCAGCTTTCGCAGCGGCCCACCGGCGACCAGACACAATAAGTTTTTAATAATGTCTGGTATTCCAAGACTTAAAAGGTTAACGGAGACCATCTACGTAGGAGATAATACAATGAACAAAGGTGTATGCATACACAAGTGTACTCTCTATTCCCTCACTTATATGGGAAGATTGGGCAGGCATACCGATACCATTATAGAGAAATATGGCTTTTCGTGCTTTTGGATTACTACGATATTTTTATATGTAGGTATACCTATTACCTATATATTTTGTAACTTTAATTAATACAGCTTATTCTGATCATTATAAAAAACTAACAGACACCTATTTTTTATTGATTAAACTATAGCTCGTCGATAGCTAATAAATTAGTTGACAAAAAAAAGAGGAGTGAACTGACATATCTCTGCCTATTCATATATCTAATATATATATCAATACTAATCTAATAAATCAGTTGAGAAACATAGGAAAAAAGGTGCTGAACTGTTTTATCTGTGTCTTTTCATAATATAGATAATTCTTAATAATACTTAAGATGTAAATGAATTAAAACCGTAGTTGGAATTAAAAAAGCAAACGTTGATATCAAGTTTATAAACCTGCAACACTAAAAAAACAATTTAATGTATATAATACGCTGTTTGCTCATTGAATACAATATACAACATTATAATTATCATTACGATTGTTAATTCATTGAAATTAAACTACTATAGGTACCTATACGGATTTTATCACGTTGTTTATTTGACACGTTATTACAAAGGAGAATGCAAATGTTACCTTGTTAGTAGGGCTCAAAAAAAAAGTCATGTGCAGGCATAAGAATAGTGTTACATTAAAGATTGGATAATACGTAATTCATATTTGTTATGACACCAAAAAAATTCGTCCTAGGAAAAAAAGGATATGGCTAAAAATACATACTTTTAGCTTTTAATAGAGTAAAAACCGATTTTTATTTTTACGATACTAAAACTGAACACCCGTAGTTTTCTGCGGGTGTATTCGTTTACAACCAACTTTTGCAGCTATTTAATACGAAACTAGCCCACCACCCTTTGAAAAATATTTTCAAGACATACAGTGAATATTGAAAATAAACTCTGTAATTGTTTAAAAAAAGTGCTAATGCAATCCTTATGTAGCGTAACAACACCTGATATATAATAGCATGGTTCATCTAATACTGCCGTTTTGAGGAAACTAATATGTTGGTATAAGTGTGTTATCGTTAATGAAAGAAGACTTTTAAGCACATTTATTTATTACAATACAATTGTTACTACTTGAATTGTTACTACAATACAATTGTTTAATTACTTTTATTTCAATACAATTGGTTAGAGTTCTTAATCATCAAAGAAGTACTACTTTTGAAGACGTTATTAATATTTCAATACAATTCGTCAGATATCATTATAAAAGAAATAGTATTTTTAAACACATGATTTGTCATTTCGATACCACTGTCTCTTATTCATCATTGTTGTGAATCACTTCATCTAAATAAAGAGCAGGGCGGTGAATTGAACCCTGGTGCCTAGCCCAAGCAAGATACCATACCACTGACATGACATGGGCGCAGACACCAATGGTTCGCCTGCCTGTAAAACAATTACAGCAATAATTGTCAATGCTTGCCCTGCCTTCCAAGTTGTTGTCAACTAATACGTAGCAAAAATAGATTTTGGAGCCACTGTGCCTACTTTTTATCCGCGTTCTTATAAGACAAACATCTGAATGGGACAGATCGAAATTCTCCAATTGAGTAACCTGGTGTTGTGCACATATTTATATTAAATAATCGTTACCTCTTACGTGCTCGCTATAGTAACTAACCGCTAGTTTTAATTGATATGTCCCTACTGAATATAATATCAGTTCGTCTAGGGTGAGTTGAGGGATTGTGAGGAAGTGATTTCCATCAAGGAGGCGGCGGAGCGGGAGAGGGAGCGTTTAAACCCTCTCCCCAACCGCAGAGCCGGGCGCCGGAGGGCGCGAGACGACCTCCAGCCACCCTGAGTTTTGACCTGGGGGTGGTGGGCTTTGTGGGCCTGCTCGCCATCCGTTCAGCACCAAGTCCGAGAGGCGGCGTGCGTGTTCCCACGTGCGCCTCTGTGTAGTGTCTTTGACCCCCCAGGGGGCCGGTGGAGGAAGTATTTTGTGTAGTGCCCTGCCGTTTCACACGGCGGGCCGAAACCATGGCGGGGTCGCGATTGAATGTGAAAGTGATTCGCGCGGCCTCGCCGTCTATGGTCATGTCGAGGAACACCGTGGTAGGTTTAGTCGGTATTACCGGGGTATCTTTTCCCCGGTGAGCCCGACATAACCTCTCCGTCGCCCCGCGGAGAGGTATGCGTCAAAGCATTCCCACAAGTAAAAAAAAAACAAAAATAAGATGTGAGGGAACTGTGGAAGATTTGGCACATCACCACGGATATTATTAAATGTAACTCTTTGCCGGTTTAAATTATTTGCGTCCACGTAGTCGGCTAAGCGATTGGGGTGATTTAACCTTGTCTCAATTATAGTTAAAATTGGGCAGCGTGCCGATTGTCTTCCAATGGGATGTGAAAGGCATTGGTCAACGCTGCGTCTTTCCTAAAGTCTTGGAACATATGCAGCATTGATTTATTGAAATAATTTTGACTCTTGGTTCGGTTAACGGTTACCGGTTAACAAAAGTGTAACAGCTATGATTTATTCAATACAAAAAGAATATGCGAGAAAAATATGGATTCATTTCATATAATTATGCATACATTATGAAGACATATTCATGGACCTATATTTTTTATTTCCTAGGGCCAATTTTGCCGACGTAGAAATAAAAGTTAATCGTATTTATGGGATCTACAAATTAGGGTATGTTTGAGCTCTGCACAGTTTTTTTTTTTTGAGCTCAATCACTTGCATCATTATTTAGAAACTATGTATTACCACAAAATAAATACGTATTTATTTTGTGGTACACTACTATTACTATTAAACTTTACAAATTTTTAAGCTAATTAAATTAATGAAACTATTTATACTATTACTATACTATTATACTATTTATATTTATGTTTACCCTTTCCCCAACGTTAATTAATTAGCTTAAAAATTAGTAAAATTTGTGTTTTATTACGAATTAAATTAAAATTATTATAAATTTATCAGAATGTGTTAAAATCACATTATGATTTTATTAAATTAATAAATAAATAATGCAAATTATAATTAAAATAAACAACATTTTATTTTATTTATAACAACATTATTTTACTATAAAAAACAATGTCAAAATAGGATTACCGAAAATGTTAAATAAGTCTTGAAGTAAAATAACAAGACATCGATATTTCTAATATTAGTTCACTTCTACAGTGGATCGAACCAACAATCGTTAAGTTTAAGAACGCACTATTGCCAACGTACAGTCCGATGCAAACTTAATGGCGGCTCTGAACATCGTACGAGTCATTGCGCAGAACCCAATATTAGGTGTCAGCGGGACGTAGCGGCACAGGGCGGCAGGGCACCTCCCCGCGCGCCCTTACTTTCACCCGCACTCGCCTTTCGCGTCTTGTATTTAGTGTGTGTGTGAGTGATACCAGCGCACACCTGCACTTGCAGCTAACTTCCGAGCCGCCATTAAGTTTGCATCGGGCTGTAGCTATAACATCACTTGCGTACCTATCTACTTGAAATTAATAGTTACAATCATATTTAGAACAGGCGATAGAATAAGTGAAGCGGGTTTATGTGTATGTGTGTAATGATTTTATTGAAAAAGGTCGTAAGTAAAACTTGTCGCGATTCTATCGCTTTTTAAAATTGCTACTGGACTTTTGCACCTGACCGTACCTACGAAAGAAATCTCAAGAAAAATCAATAGGAAGTTCAATATTATTTGTTTTATTACTCAAAGCAATCTTAGGAACGATAACAAACGATTGTGAGACCTGTATTTAAACAAATCACGTTATAAGTGTTATTTAATTCCAAACTACAATAAAAAATAAAGACTGTTTTGTAAATTACGTACTGTTTTGTAATAAATTAATGCGGCGACGTTTATTGCTATCCTAACATAATATTACTAATGCGAATGTAAGTTTATTTGATACGATTTCACACCTTCACTACTCAACCGATCATCATGTATGGCATGCACATTGTCAGAGGTACAGAAAAGGACACAGGGTACCTACCTGTTATCCAGAAAAATACTATTTCTGAGAAATAGAAATTCAAAAAAGTCTACATTAACACGAGCGAAGCTGCAGGCAAAAGCTAGTATGAAGCTAGTATTATAATATACATATGTAGGGATGCAGATTGCACCAAATTATATTACCTGAACGAATATTCAAAGGTCCGAGGGCGAGTGAAATAATATACTTACTTGGATCCTTTGATCAATATTGATCGAAGCTTGGATCACTGTGTCTCTCAAAGCATATATTAACTCAAAATACTACTTACATTTTATAAAAATATTATTCCACGGTATTTACCTGGCCGTGTAACAAAACCATAGCGCGATTCAGCCCAGTGGGATAACGTCATCTATCGCGCGCTATGATCAACTTATAAGCTAACAACAATATAAATACTTAAAAGGTTTCGTTTTACAATAAACGATATAAACTGGACAGATCAGGTCTCAAAAAAATTGTAGTCTGTTTGTTGTTGGATAGCCACCAACTACAATTTATTTTAAAACTTGACCGACTTACCATCTCGTTGGCGTAAGTAGTGAACATGCCAAGAGTGAAGACTCCCAGCAGTGGTCCTCCCACAGCTCCGAATATCGTGAGCGCAGCCTGTAGCACGCCTCCTAAATGCTCCGCGATGAACGCTATCGCCAGGAATATCAAGCCGAACGCGGCCGCAGACAGTTTCGTTAACCACGTGAGGTATGCTGGAGGAACTTTGCACCACCTTGGGAAGAAGCAACAACATTAGGTACATTATTAATCTACTAGAATA
Organism: Catocala sponsa; assembly: GCA_963564715.1. Lineage (NCBI taxonomy): Eukaryota > Metazoa > Arthropoda > Insecta > Lepidoptera > Erebidae > Catocala > Catocala sponsa. The sequence goes on along the minus strand of OY751334.1, from coordinate 13,881,497 downwards.
CTCAGGATACTTCTCGTATTGTAAAATGGACTAAAGGATCATTGCCTTCTTAAACTACAACAAAAAGGTTTAATGAAAAATACAAATAATCTTTTACCCGTGTCTTCTTTATATTATACTTAACAAGTTTTATTCTGTAAATTTTATAAAATCCAATACTTTCAGAAAACGTAATTTCTTCCAGAAAACATATATTAACAAGTTAAAACTTAAAATATGCCTTGCAGCCTGCGGTGTGTTGTTTATGAGAAAATTAACGACAGTTGCAATTCAATTTTAAGTAATGCAAGGTACAATGTTGGGCTCAGCAACGACCTACAAACGAAATACCTTGTAGTTTTTTTGTATACTATGCCATACTTAGCTGCATAGGCATCATATACTTGCTGCTTTCCTGTACCGCTCAATAGCTTATAGAGAAACTTTTTGTGAGACTTACTCGTTCTCTGTGGCAGTTACAGTCAAACGTAGAGAAGTAAATTTAGAATTTTAGTTTACCTGCTGACATAATCGTGTAACGTGACAGCGGCGAGAGCGTTACAAGAAGCGGAGACAGTGGAGAGTGAGGCGCTGAATATCCCCGCCACGAACAGACCTGCTAGCCCCGGCACGTGTCCCATCGCGTCCACCACGTAGTAAGGCATCAGCTGATCTATCTGATGACAAGCATTTTAAAATTAATTGATTAGAATATCTGCTAATTCATGACGTGCAGATTTTCTTCTACCGCAGAATCATAACCCCATGAAGCAATAATTTTAGGTAAATTGTATGTAAAAAATAGTATTATATTATCTGTGCCTATACTAACTCGTAAATAAATAGGTAATATCAAAAGGGTGAGTCAGTAACATATAATCACCGTTTGATATACTGATCGTGATTAAAAATATAATTCCACGACGGAAACGGATGACGTTAAAATATATTAAGAGTTGCTACATTGCCTCTTTTATTTAAAGGATTTAGCCTCCTTCGCCTCTTTATTACTTCATGGCACAATACAGGTACAATTTGCCTGATCTAAATTAATTTAGGTACGTACATTACGAATGAACACTAAATATTTTACTTTATTAAGCCGAGATTTAAAGATTTATTTTCGCCATATTATTTTTAAAAAAATTACTATACTTTTTGGTATCCAATACCCTAAAATTACGTTAATAAAGAAAAAGTGTCTATCATTTTGTCCCAGGTGCCAAATAATTTTATATGAAAAACAACTTACAGCAGTAATACTATGCGACAGTAGAGGATCACAATCTCTATAAGCCGCGTAGATGCCGAGCCCACTAAAGCAGGTAGCCAAACTAAGTAGAGAGAGAATCGGCCAGCTCCACCACAGACATTGCTGAGAACGTTCCAGAGAGCTCACTGTTTGTAACCGTTGAACCTGTGGATAATGACACATGAGTAACAATCCACAGTTATTTTGAAAACTGACGTTATATAATCCGAGAATGGTATTATTATGACAACGCACACTTGACAATAAGATGGTTACCTCTGTTGATACAGATAGAAGACGTTTAACTTTTTATGTGTCCTACTGTACAAATATCCATCTGAGACTTAGATAATATACGAAACATATATCAATATAAAAGCAATAAATTTGGTCAAATTACAAAATGAAATGTACTTATTGTTTTGAATTAATGTCTTGTCAGGCATATAGTAATAATGTCCTCCAGACCGAATTTCGGTCATGGCGGCCAATCTTAACGGAGACTGGCCATCTGCGCAGGAGATATTATAGTGCACAAGTGTGTGCGCAAACACAAGTGCACTCTCTGTTCCCTTACTCTCATGATCCGATGGGACGGTAACCCGACACGACTGGAGAGAGATCAGGCGCAGGACCAACGGCTTTACGTACTTTCCGAGGCACGGGGGTGTCTTACACCGCCAACTTCCTAACTCCGGGCTCGTATTGAGATTTCTTAACAAAAAAACTCAATACCTTTTTGTTGGCCCGACCCGGGATTCGAACCCGAGACCCCATACACAGCAGTCGCATTCACTACCGCTGCGCCACGGAGGCAGCTAAAGCAGGCACATAGTACATAGGCACTGATCGGTAAACGATTAGCGAGGTTAAGCAACGTTGGGTGCGGTCAGTCTATAGATGGGTGACCGCTTAGTGGTATTTCATCTGAGCGTCTCCGTGCTACGGAGGGCACGTAAAATGTCGATTCCCGGTTGTTGCCAAATTGACAGCAGTCGTTAAGCCATGTCAGAGGCCTACGGGCGGCTTGAATAACTCTTGACAACAGGTTGACCACTAACTACACGAAAAGAAAGTAAGAGGCACATACAATTATTATTTATCGACTAATCATGATCACTTTGTATCCGCTAGCTCCTCGATTTTGAGAAAGGTTCAGTAGATTATTCACCGATGTTTTAAAGTGCTGCCTATTTGTAAGGGTCATGTTAACTATTGGAATATCTTTCTATCAGATTTTAATTACACAGGTACTCCAACCGTTAGTTGTGAATCTATAAAGTAGACAAGGATATGTTATATTCTTAAAGCTTTGCGTTAGACCTCGCGTTAAGAAAATCCTATGATGATAAGCAACGTCAGGATTTCTTAAAAGTGTGGAATTGAAATTTTTCTATTGTTAATAACTTATTATTAACAATATAAGATATTAAGTTCTACTTAATACTATAACTTATCCTAGTCCTAACAAATCTATACTAATATTATAAAGCTGAAGTTTGTTTGTTTGTTTGAACGCGCTAATCTCAGGAACTACTGGTCCGATTTGAAAAATTCTTTCAGTGTTAGAATGCCCATTTATCGAGGAAGGCTATAGGCTATATATCATCACGCTAAGATCAATAGGAGCTGAGCACCAATGAAGAATGTTTCAAAATCGGAGGATGTTTTTTCCTTTTGAGAGCTTCCGCTGCGTGCGCTGCGTAAACAGTTAAAATTTCGCAAAAATCATGTATGACAGAATTGTTCCCCTTTAAAAGTTCTAAAAAAATGTCCGCGACAGCATATGTCTATCTTTTAAGGTTGGCTCACTATAACCATTTTTATACTAACCAAATTTGTTCTAAAATAATGCATTATTTGCTAAGGTATTATTATAAACATGATATTATTCCTTATCCAAATAAATACGTTATTCAACACAAGTATTTAATTTAAAACGAAATTGCCCTTTACATCATTCGATTTCAATAAATATCTTAGGAGATATCGCAGTTTTAAAATAACATTGCAGCAAAATAATTACCCATTACAGACATAGTACAAACGATGTTTCTCCTGGTTTATTCTGCGTGATAACTACTGGTTCGATTTGAAAAATTCTCTTAGTGTTGGATAGCCTATTTATCGAGGAAGGCTATAGGCTATATAACATCACGCTACGACCCACGGGGACGGTGCAGTAACGATAAACGCGGGTGAAACCGCGGGAACATCTAGTACCTATAATAAAAGCGAATGTGACTGTCAGTTTGTTATGATTTTACGCCTTAACTACTCGACCGATCATCATAAAATTTCACATACACTGTTCAGAAAAGAACATAGGGTATCGCAAACGAACTTGCGGACAGAATCTAGTTAATAATAAACTTATCGTTTTTATACATCACAGGTCTAAGATTCACTTGGTTAAATTGTTTTATTTCATATTATTTAAGGAATTAGTATCTAATTTATACAACCGTTATAATTGAACCATGTTAGTCTATTACTTTTAACTTGGATCGAAAGCAATGAGTTAAAACATGTCTAAAAATAGACTTGGTATCTTTATCTTTAGCTTACATGTAAAGATAGGCTTTAAGATGGCTTTAAACAACTATAAAAATAAAAGGATTTACTCTACTAAAAATATTTGAGTGATAATATTTAAATTGAAGGAGTGGCGGATCATGCTGATGACGCATTACGTATTAAATAGCGAGATAACTGTTTTATATATTGCCATATTTCCAATCAGTTATTTCCCTTATAAAGGGTTGTTAAAAGTTTTATGACACTCTTAAATATATATAAGTTGTAAATATAGAACATTATCGGTTTATATACTTATCTTAATACTAATGACCTTCACTACATTGTCTTTGAACTTCAAAACCGCATCATAAGTGCTATGACAACAATAGCGCTCCCTCCACATCTCACTGTACGGAATTGTTTAGGAAATCTTGACGTATATTGAGTTTCCAGTTTTTATACAATTAAGCTGCTTAATTAATTCTCTTATTCTACTTATGAGTCGATAAACTCACAGAACATAACTACTCTTGTATGTTCTGTGGTTTTACTCTTTACTCCTACAACTTAAAATAAGTTAGTATAACTTTTATACATTCAAGTTTATGGCCACCTGTAAGCCTTAACATGAAAGCCTAAATTCGTCCTGAATTTCGGTAAACCCTTTTATGAAGTAGTTCGAACAGCGGTGTAATGTAATTTTGTATGAAATAACTCCGAAGAAACTTCCTTTCCAGGTTTTTAAAAGGTTTTATTCCTGTGAAACACTACACATTATCCGCATTCTACTTTATAATTTAACAAAAAGTATAAGACTTCTAAAACAGCTATAGAGACTTACAAACCATCACAGATATTAATAAATATTTTTGGTGGTGTTTATGATTGGGGTGATAATGATGATGAAGATTATCAAAGAAACATGACAATATATTATCTAGATAAAAATATTGAATTTTAAAAGGAGTGTTTATTACCTATATAATAAATTATATTAAATTGGTCAATAAAAAAATCATATCAGTCGTACCATTTTAGAATTACATTATCTGCTCATCATATTATTAAAACGTTGCCATGTATCTACTGTTGTTTTTATATTTTAGTAAATACTTTATATAATTTCTTAATACTAATATAATTTGTGCCTACCTAAATTTTATATAATTAATGTCATGTAACTTAAAAATCATATTAACACGCCAATATTCCTTAGCGAAATGTGTGTCGTATGTCTCGATTAAGCAAATAAATTGTATTATTATCATATATATAAATGAAGTAATGTCAATTACCTGCGTGTGGTTAACAGCATACAGCGATAGGTAAGTCGTCAGACCTCCAATGATCAGTGACCACCACGTATGTCTTTCTGTCGGGTCAATGCTGAAACTAAAAACACAAACAGTTACCACAAATCCATCTAGTAAAACCAGCTGGAGTAACAGCCTGGCTAATAAACTTGTGTCTATCTGGACTACAGAGTACGGACAAGCGTGATATAGTTCCGTTTCAAGGTTTCGAGTTTTGGGTCACGGAGCAATCCCGAAAGGAATCCCGTGGCCCCGGAACACAAAGGGCAAAAGGAGGAACATGGATGTAGTTTTAGTCAGTAGAAGACTGACATACATATGGGAAATCATCAAATGTTCTTCGCTATGGGCGGAGCAAAGAAGAACATTTGGTGATTTTCCATCCAATAAAAAATGCTACACTCCATACCCCTTATAGAGAAATGAATTTCCCCAAACAAGCATAGATGAAAAACAATGTAATTATATGCTTTTACTATACTTAAATAAAAACATTGTGCTGAACCTGCATGCCTGAAACGTTTCTATAATATTCGCAATGTTAAATAAAGATTGCTAATCCAGATTAAAATAATATGGCATTTAATATTGTGTTGGTTGTGAAAACCTATCCAATAACAAAAATAACTCTTAATATTTATGTGTACTTACTTAGAAAAGTCCAAACGGCCTCCTGCTTTGGCATGCACGAATATTTGGCCAAACCCTCCGACCTGTATGGCACTGAATACCAAAACACAGAACACCGCACCAAACATCAGAAATGATTGCAGTAGATCCGTGAACAACACTGCCTTCATGCCTCCTATCGTTGAGTAAATAGTGCACGCTATCCCTACTACTAATATTGAGAACAGTCTGTCTAGTCCTGTGACAGCTTCTAGTACAATTGCCGGAGCATATAAAACTATCCCATTATATAGCACCATTTGTAAAGTGTAAGTCAAAGAGGCCAACATTCTTATTTGAGGCCCAAATCTTAACTCTAAATATTCATAAGTACTAGTTTTCTGTAGTCCAAAAAAGACGGGTAAGTATAATCGGCTAGCAATGGGTGTTGCTATTCCATAGGCTATGTTTATGACTACGAATGTTAATCCGTAGTAATAGTTCTCAGCTGATACTCCCAGGAGTGTTATGGCTGACATGAACGACGCCATTAATGACACGGCCACAGGAAATATAGACATGTTCCTATCTGCCAAGAGATATTCCTGGAAAATAAATTTTGTTATAGCTTACAGCAAAGTATAGGAAATAATCATTGTAACAATAATGATAAAACCAAAAGAAACTTTTTAAGATACATAAATTATTGACGAAAATTCTTCCAAACTACTGGTCTCTTAATATAAGGACGACAAGATATTTAAAAAAAATACAAGAACTGTTGCTGAAACAAAATATTAAATAGAATTTTATTTAAAAATATGGTGAGTATTAGTTTTGTAAAAGTTTATACAGAGACCAATTACATAAAAAAAAATTATTGTATTTTATTTTGGGCTCGGAATAGCTCTACTGTAAGGTATTTCAAAAACATCCTGTATCTCTATTATATTGTATTTATCTATCATAAATTTGATTAAGAAAATTATAAACAGTAAATTATAATATGCATAATATTATACGAAGTATTTAAATATTACGAACCTCATTTGTTTTCTGTTTCCCTCCACTGAATCGGAAATATAGTCCGATCGCCATCGATAGAATCATTGTTGCCGCCATAATGGCATAATCCCATGCCCCAAACACTGACTCCACCATCTTGTTGGGCACTAAAAAATAAAACCTTTTAATTTACAATATATCAAACATAAAGCGAATGTGTTTTCAGAATAAATTCACACTCGTCTTACTTACGACGAATTCAGGTAATAACAGTTATAACGACTGAATTAAGTCATTCACATAAAGCTAAGCTTCGAGCTTCTTACGTTACTGGTTATATACATAATAGTTGTTGAATAAACATAAACGCGGTATTTATATGCCGGTTCTGATAACTACAGATTATTATTATCGCAGAGCAAGTCTTTTCCTATTATCTTCAGGAGAGCACACTGATACTGATAAGCGTCCATTATCAGGTGCTTATTCAAAGATTTAACTAGTATATGTATTATGTATGCACTAATGTAGTCTAGCCGTGTTTACACGTCCGACCAAATATGTTATGTTGCGTGATACGCAACAAGTTTGAACTTTTAGCGAACATCGAACATTGTGTTTGCCGAACGTGTTCCCGGCGAGCAAATCTGTTCGCTCTACTATTGAACACACTTTTGAACAAATATATGATGTACATACATTGTATAATACGTAGGTAACAACTCTATTTGCATGTGTATACCAGTATAATATATTGAAAGCTGTATACAACATAAATGCTCGCAGCTACTAAGGTATATCGACAGTGATTGTTTGCAAATGCCGGTCGCAAAGCACGGATTGTCGGATTGATTCGGACGCAGAAAGCGCGCATCCCATAGATACAGGATTATTTATAAAAATATCGCTTACTAATACTTAGCTACCTCTTATCTAAATAGCTACCAAATCAGAGATCAATGATTAACCTTTGATGAACAGCTCGCCGCTGTTACTTAACTCTCATTCAACTAACACTCACCATTGGGTTGTTATTGGTATATACCTACCTAACAATATACTATACTTGAGGTTATAATAATAGTTTAAAAAATTAAAAAACACGCTTTAAAAAGAAGAAAATAATTTAATAATTTTAATGTAAAAAAGCGTGAGGTGCTTTCTAAGATATTTTGATATCTCCCACCCTACGCTTCTTTTTTTATATTTGTAGTTTAAAGTTTCAAATCAATCCGCGTCGGTTTGAAAGGGGTGAAAATCACGTTCAAAGATTTCGTTACATAGATTCATATATACATACCAAGCTAATAAAAGCGTGTTAAAAACGTTGCTAAGGACCACTTGCACAACAACTCACTAATCGTGGCATCTCAGTCACCTTCACACGGATGACTGCGAAAGCACGATGTTTTAAATGTATTTAGTGCTAAACGTATTTAGTGAGTTGTTGTGCAAGTGGCCCTCAGTATATATTTTACCTATTTGAGATTGATTTATAAGAATTATAAGTAAGTATATGTTTTTGAAAACAGACGTGTTTTCTCGCCTAATATTAAACCAGCCATCGGTTTCTAAGTAATGTGTAATCGTGTTCTGTGTCTAATCCATATACGATCCAAGGATTGTATTTGCCCGCTGTATTCGCGTACATAATTCGTAGAGAGCGAAAGGAACTATTGAAAAATACACTCGTAATTTAGGTATGTAAGACGACATACGTAATTCGTTTCTCTCAGAGACACTATTAAAAACAATGTATAAACTGGGTTAATCAGACTTATATTTTAATATGCTTTTTATGAAAACGTAAATAAAAAGTCACCCTCAATTATTGCCTTCATAATCATAATTAAACTATAATTATTATGATTATGAAGGCAACCATTAGAACAATCACATTTAAAAAAATTACTAACCTGTTCTTTACAAGGAAATTAATTACTCGAAATAAATTAATTGTGCATGGTTCTATGTATGAGTTTGTGTGAGTCGTTTGAATAAGAATAATGAAAACGGTTAGCATTTTTCGTAAAGCGTAAAATCTTAGCACTTAGTTTCCCAGCTTAGTTTTCCTTATGATCACGTGATCATAAGGAAAACTAAACTGATCAACTCTGATAAACGTGTATGATATACATAATTAAAAAAGTAATGGACATTTTTATCTTTGCATATAATTTACAGATACTTCATTTTTTTCTTTTTTAATTGAGAATTTTATACGCATCCAAACAACGAACACATCCAGATTCGAAACAACTTTTTGTGGATTACACAATTCCTTGGGCATGGGGATTCAACCCTCAACAATAGGCGCAGTGACAGCGACAAGGCGACAGTAGGTACGAGGATTTTACCTAAAATAATTCATATCATATTAATGTTACCTAAATAAATGTGGAGTATTCCGCTTTCGGCACCAATTTTTTCGGCACCTATGGTCTCGTCACCTAAGCTATTCCACGTTCAGCACCAATAGGTATTTTTGCTTGGTGCCGAATGTGGAATAAAATACCTACTGGTGCTGAAAGTGGAATAGCTTAGGTGCCGAAACCATAGGTGCCGAAAGCGGAATACTCCATAAGTGTCTACCAGTCAATGCGATAAAATCAAACTTACATTGACTGCGTGATCGATAAAAGCAATCCTTACTAATATTATAAATGCGAAAGTAACTCTGTCTGTCTGTCGGTCTGTCCGTCTGTCTGTTACTTTTTCACGCTCAATCCGCTGAACCGATTTAGATGAAATTTGGAATGGAGATAACCTGAGACCCTAGGACGGATATAGGCTATATAACATTACGCTACGGCTCACGGGAGCGGCGCAGTAACCGTAAATACCACTGACGCGGGTGAGACCGCGGGCACAGCTAGTATAATATAATTATTGCTTATACCGATAACGTACTTATAGTAAATAGTGTCAGGTAAGTCTGAAATTCTGAATAGACAAAATATTTTTTTTAAATCTTTTTTTAACCTTTAACGAGTTTCGTGAGGTTTATTATCAATAGGCTATTAAGACAAGTCAGTAACAAGAGTAGTCAATCAAAACATATACTATACTAGCATTTTCTCTCTGATTCGCTCGCGTAGTAGTTTAGGTTTTTTTCCCTCCTAGTGGTTAAACTACCCTGGGGGGGAGTTTATTGCGACGTAATGCGCTAATTCTGCTATTTAATACAGAAAAGATGGGTAAGTATTACTATGTTATTAATATTAAAATTTTCTTATGGTAAGGCTTATAGTTAAGCTTATAGTTAACATATATATGTGGTATTTACAAATGAAAGAAAATATTTGTTGCAACAAATTAAAATGAATTGTGTAGGTGTGTGTGTGTGTGTGTGTGTGTGTGTGTGTGTGAGTGTTGGTATGTGATATGCATGTGAGTGGTGGTTGTGAAAATGTTGTTGTGAGTTTTTTAAGAGTGTTAACAATGAGAGTGAGGTGTGTCGTGAAAGTGTCGGTGGTGGAGTCATTGGTGATTACTATTTCGAGGTTGTAGGGGTCTATTTGTACATTGTGGCAGACTTGCTCGTGTTGGAGGCGGGTGCGTGTATATTGTGGACATTGTGTCATAAGGTGTTGAAAAGATTGTGGTGTTGTGTCATCGCAGAAGCATGTGTCGTTTGTGATATGGAAGCGGTGTAGGTATGTATTGTGGTAACCGTGGTCCGTGAGTAGCTGTGTAAGTGCGAAAGTGTGGTCTGTTTTGTTGTTGAGTGTATGTATGTGTGTGAGTGTAGGGCACCAGATTCTCATTATAGAGCCTTGGGGATTTTTGGTGTATCTGTCGGCTGATTGCGTGAGACTGTCTGCTTTGGCCATTTTCTTGGGGTAGCTGAGAGGGAAAAAATGGAATGTTGGTGGTTTATTTAAGGTAGCGGCGGATTTGGCGGCAATATCCGCGGCTTCATTGCCGTGGATGCCTGCATGAGCTTTAATCCATATGAATGTGATCTGTGTGTTCATGTAGTGCAATGTTCGGTGTATGTTGGTGGTGACGCGGTGTGTGCTGAGAGTATTGTTTATGTCTTCCAGGGCAGACCTGGAGTCGGATATTATGACTGCCGCCTCGGTGTGTTGTTGTAGCAGCCACTGGCAGGCTTGGTCAATGTCGTAGTTTAGGTTAGGTTATGTTAATAACAGTACATTTTTAAATAAAATATAGCGTATGTTACTCGGTGATAATATAGCTTTCTAATTGTGAAATAATTTTTAAAATCGGTTGAGTAGTTTTAAAGTTAAATACCTAAAACAAAAATCAATTTTTTTCTCTTTATTAATTTAGATAGAGTATGTTCAATTGCTGAGCGTGCAGACGCTTGATAAATTGAAATAATGCTTTCTGTGTCACTTATTGCGTAACCAATTAAAATTGATTGACTCTTCGTTTAATATCTACAGTTTGTCCATAGATGTACCTAGTGATGCAACTTCGTCAAGAATGCTATTGACGCCCTTTGTTTTAGAACACTAACTAGAGAGAGTTTTCTACAAGGCTTAATAAGTTCCTTGTATAAGAGAGGAAGCTTGAAAGATGAAAACCTGGCAGAACATACATTTCGTGGAACCTAAAACATAGCTAAAGTAATATATGTAGGTGTAATCTATAGAATGTTTATTATATCTATGGTGTAATATGGTGTAATCTATGGAGTGATCTAGATAGATTTTCTGAATATTGTAAAAAAAATAAAATTCAGCTAAGCATACCTAAGTGCGTCACCATCACATTTAGTAAAAATAAAAATATTATACCTAATACTTACTCACTATCCCAAGTAGTTCTCCGTAAAGTTACCTCTGTGAGAGACTTAGGTGTGCTGCAAGTAGTTCTCCGTAAAGTTACCTCTGTGAGAGACTTAGGTGTGCTGCTAGACAATAAGCTGCACCTCGATCAGCATGTTGATAAAATTGTGGCCAACGCCTATCGTATGTATGGATTTGTGTTGCGATCAACAACCGATTTTACAAAACCTGACACCTATTACCACCTTTATAAAGCACTCATTAGGTTACAGCTGGAGTATGCTGTTGTGATATGGAACCACCTTTACAAAAAATACGAAGATAGCTTGGAAAGAGTTCAGCAGAGATTTGTTAAGACAATCCACTATCGCTGTCGCTACAACTTAACTGCCCGTGACAACCTCCACAAAATGACTAAGCTATGGGATTTGAAGTCTAGACAGCTTTTCTTAGAAACCATGTTTCTTTTTGACTTGTGTAGTAACAAGTATGACTGCTCAGATATTACCAACAAGTTATGCTACATCGTGCCTAGAACTGTAGTAAGGCGCACTAACGCTGGTGTACGCGCCCCTTTACATCGTATAACTAAAAACTATAATACTCATTTCACAGATTTGGACATATTTACATTATCTGCTACTAGATTTAGAAGTGCTCTGAGTAAAAAAATTAGTAAAATCACATAAGTATTAGATATCCATACTCATTTATTGCTTTTTATTTTTTGTATATGTTTTCCTCACTTATTTTATTTTTGTATTTTATAATCCTTTTTTTTAAGCATGTTCATAAAACTCGGTTCACTCGAGATTAAGTATACAATTTATATCTATACTAATATTATAAAGCTGAAGAGTTTGTTTGTTTGTTTGTTTGCTTGAACGCGCTAATCTCAGGAACTACTGGTCCGATTTGAAAAATTATTTCAGTGTTAGATAGCTCATTCATCGAGGAAGGCTATAGGCTATATATCATCACGCTAAGATCAATAGGAGCGGAGCACCAATGAAGAATGTTTCAAAATCGGAGGATATTTTTTCCTTTTGAGAGCTTCCGCTGCGTGCGCTGCGTAAACAGTTAAAGTTTCGCAAAAATCATGTATGACAGAATTGTTCCCTTTTAAAAGTTCTAAAAAAAAGTCCGCGACAGTGTATGTCTATCTTTTAAGGTTGGCTCACTGTAACCATTTTTATGCTAACCAAATTTGTTCTAAAATAATGCATTATTTGCGAAGGTATTATTATAAACATGATATTAAGCATTATCCAAATAAATACGTTATTCGTCACAAGTATTTAATTTAAAACAAAATTGCCATTTACATCATTCGATTTCAATTAATATCTTAGGAGATATCGCAGTTTTAAAATAACATTGCAGCATAATAATTACCCATTACAGACATAGTACAAACGATGTTTCTCCTGGTTTATTCTGCGTGATTACTACTGGTTCGATTTGAAAAATTCTTTTAGTGTTGGATAGCCTATTTATCGAGGAAGGCTATAGGCTATATAATATCACGTTACGACCCACGGGGGCGGCGCAGTAACGATAAACGCGGGTGAAACCGCGGGAACATCTAGTTATCTATATTTTCTTTTTTCGTTTTATAAATACCTATAACTCTTGCACTAGGTATAATTTCAGTGCCGCTGGGGATTTAACAAACATACAAACAACAAATACAAGAACGCTCAGACTCGGAACAGCTATGTACATATTTGTGGATCACTATGGTATCATTCCCGCAGCACTTGGGCAGTGGCGAGGCGACCACTTAAACCACTACGCCCTCTGTTATCTTCTATTCCAAAACCTTGACGAAATATGTGTATGCGCTTGCAACTATGCATGTCTATAAATATTGATGAATGTGGATGTGAAGAATTTAATAAGAGCGCATAGCTTTTACTTAGTAGTTTCGCTCTACAAACATAACTGAGCACAATGGCATAATGCAAAATAGTATGGCAATATTATGAAATTATGAATTGAAACATAAACACGGCAAGCATAACAAAAAAAATTATCATAATAATTTTATATCTCAAAAAAATATTTATACATTATTATTGAAAATATTAGTGTTAAGATATATTTATTCTAGAATGCTTAAAATCTATAATATTACAGAAATCCTAGATTTTATTTTAAATTACAAGTTGTAATCCAGGACAAGGGCTATTATTGTGTAAAGTTACTTCCACATTGTATTATCGGTTCGCGCGTGAAAGAGTAACACACATCAAAAAATTTTCACTGTTTTTCACATGTAGGTATAATATTAGTAGAATTATTTTGCAAGGAAAGTACATTTGTATCTAATCTTTGTTATAGGTACAACATCTCAAACGAGGATTACTTGACAACTGCAATACACGTTGCAGTGTTATCAGAAACCTATTATGTAGGTATGCTCTTACGTTACGAAGGTTAAAACACTGTTGGTTTATGGTAACGAAACTACTGTTTACGGATTTTATTGCGTTAAGTGCCTGATTGTTTTATTCTAAGAACTATTCTAATTATAACCTGTCTGTTTACAATACAGGTAATGTAGAGTTTGCAATCTCGGCTTCTAAAGCTATCGATTCTACTTACACTGTATCATCCGAAATTTCGGTGCGCTACTTTTCATTTTCTTTTCTATCACTGGTGATAGGAAGCGATTTTTTATATAGAAGTATTGTATTGAATGTATTTATTCTACCATCATTACATATTAGTATTGGTAAGTATTGAACTAATAACTTGAATGAACATGCAAGTACTAAAAATTATCAGCTTTGCGACTAATATAAAATCTTTTAAGTTTTGTTTTTATTCGTGTAGTTAATATGATTATCGAAACATTCACTACTGTCTGTACACCTATACATATATTTTAAAATACGAGCCAGAAAAATTCGTATTACATTTTAAAGACACACATCGCTCCTGCTCTATAGAGGTCAAGGTCAAGTATACGAAAGCGTTGAACATCGCAGACAGTTTTTGTATTTAAAATGTCTTTATGGGAATACAAACAGTTTTTCGGCTACTTTTCCGATTACCTTTTTACTTACTAGCTAAACAATATACTATTAAATATATTGTTATTGAATTTTTATTTTATTACCTTTTTTTTACGCGGGGGAATGCATTGATTTACCTACTTATTTACCTACCTCAAGTTACATTAAATGACAATTATATTTTTCATTTATTTCCTTTGTAACAATGTTAAAATACAAAATTCAATTTGTATTTCCCGCTTAATATTGTGTTTTGATATTTCACGGTTCACGCAAGTGTACTGAAATTATGCATGTCAAACGTCAAAAATCGTTTTCCAATTAACAAACAATTATTATAAAAATTTAAACAATATTTTTACTTTCTTGATAAAATAATACTTACAGTGTAATCCTTGTTCACTAATGAAACTCCGAACTTCACTCACTATAATTTGTTTGTTTTTGGTTATATATTTTATGTTATTATTAATAAAATTAAAAATAAACACATTTAATAATAACACACATGCCTTAGTAAGCCTAAATAAAACTGCTACCCCGACAACACTATACTTTCATAATAGCCGATAAAATTATTATAATATCGTATTAAAACCTCTCGCAAAATTAATTAAATGTTTAAATTTTATATGTAGTCATGAGTAAATAAGAATATAATTGTTGACTCAGTGAAATACACAGCAACGAGTTCAACGGACTGGCGTGTTTTATGTTATTTGAATGTTTTGCTGAACCGAATGATTTTGTTAATATTATTTAAAAACGAGTCACACTGATGCGCACGTCCGGCGCTAATGACGGCTAGCGCGCCACTAGGCTAGGACTGTTGATAAAATATCGATATATCGAAATATCGATATTATTATTTCGAAATTTTAATTTCGAATTTTATTAATTATTACTAATATTTTTTGAACGATATATCGATAGCTCGATATTGAAATGTAGATATCGATGGTCGATATTTGTTAAAAACAAATTGTTATTTTTAATTTTTTTTCGTATTTTATTTAATATACAAAATCATCGTAAACTTAATCTACCGTATTTCATTTACTATATTATATTTTTTCTGTATTCCTAATTTACTTATTTACTTATTATCTTAAAAAGAAACGTATTTTTGTATAGATATAACTCTGTGGTAAAAAATTACTATAATCTATGATATGGAGTATCTACTTTACTTACAATTGTTGTTTGTTGTCACTGTCAGCATTAACAGCTTAGCTTATTTAGCATCTCTACCTCTAGGTTCTATTTAGTTTAGTATGTGGTTAACATTCGTTTTGGTACAATACCTGCTGAACTAAAGCAGTATTTAGATCAGCCAAATATTTCAAGGTCATCAAATGCCCTGAAATTTTGGTTTGATAGTAGGCATTTTACTCCTGTGCTATCAGAAATAGCTGTAAAATATTTAATTTCTTCTGCTACATCTGTAGCATCGGAACAAGTTGCTTCTACAATGAATCTTTTAGTGCCTAATAGTCGTAGTAGCCAAACAGCTGAACATCTAAAACAAAGAGTATTTTTAAAAATTCTTACTGAAAAATATTGGTATACTTACATAATTGTCTTATTTAAATTTAAAAAATAATTACTAAGAACTATAACCTAATACTTATATACATTTATAATTTAATTTTTTTAATAAATATACTGGACTATAAACTGTGTAATCATTTTTGAGCTGACTTACGATTTTTTTTTACATAAAGCCGATATATCGAAATATCGATATTTTATTTCGATATATTGAACTCCGATATTGATATATTTAAAAATATCGATATATCGAAAACCCGATATTTTAAAAAATATCAACTGTCAACACTAGGCACTATCGCACGCCTGGAGTGCGTGACGTCATGGGTCGTGACACGTGATCGTTTCGGAGTGCCCGCCGCTTCACCCCTAGCTTTTCTTTCGCGCTTCACGCTCGATCAAGTTCCTAATTCGTATAATAGGTAGCTATTTTCAAATGACGTGACAGGTTCGCCAAGGTTATAAGTTATTTATGAACAAGGTTATAAGTGTTTTTACACTACATACATTACATTAGTTTATTTTATTTGTGTACGTCATTTAGTACAGTACATTAGGTATATTTGTATTTATTTATCATTTTATTAATAGTAAAATAGTAGTCACCTGTACTATAGCAAATTAATTATTTTGTCATGTATCGCACATAATATAAAGTTTTGCTAACTATTTAGTTGATTCAAGTAAATCTTGTAGAGTCAAGTGTCGTAGTGAGTAAAAGAAATTGAAAGAATTCTATGGTTACTTTACTTACGATTCTGATTAGTCTGAATCTTTGTTACTGTAATGTGGGTGTTTTCATCCACATTTCACGAGTTATGTTTTCTATTGCATATGCTAAAGAGCCGATTGCTACATTACCAGACGCTGTGAATATCGAAATTTCCTTACAGGAAAACCATATCTGCACTAATAATAATTTGTCGGGTGCTGTTAAGAATATCCCTTTAGAAAAACCCAATAACACTATGCTCGACTTTTTACATTGCAAGAGGATACAGTATATTTATTTAAGTGATTATAAAAAAAACACATAAGTAAGATGCACAACAAACTTTCGGCCTACATTCTAAGTGGTTATCTTCACCTTTAATCGCTTACGAATCACTTACCTACGCGTTGCCAACTCTAGAAAAATTAATAAATTAAAGACAGAATGAAATGCATGCCTCTTTACTGTCAAGTCTTGAAATGCAAGATAATTTAAAACCCATTGTGTTTTGCCGCCGGTGTGCAATTGCCAATGGTTCCTATCTTTGAGCGAAGCAGTAATAGACGTAACTGAGTCATTACTTACAATTTTTTTCTGTAGTAGGTATATCCTTCCTCACGCGAACTGATGCATACTTAACAAAATAATTGGCAACGACAAACTATTCGAGCATAAGCGATTTGAACAAATGAGGGGGAGGTTATTAGTAGGTACATATTTACAGGCCGAAGCTTTCGGGAGATAATATTTATAAATAATAATAATTTGGTTTCATTAGATTATTGACGTGTTGACGACTTGACGAAAGATAAAACGAACTGTTTTGTTTTTATTAAATCAATATCTGCGCGGATGAAAATAAATGCGGAAGCATTGCACAACATGCGCCACGGCATTACTTCTACTTTACAAAAACATCTCACGCGTTTACTATAATTAACTTTTTCTGCACCAAGCTGATTGTTATTGAGTTCTCTAAGATTTGCCATAGTCTGTCGTAATTGATGACTATCGGATATAATTTAACATATCTATCTATTTGATAGTTATATTCTCGCTTAAACCGATTAGATTTTAAGTTGCAGCAGCTTCGTTGACAATATACTCTATTCTAAAGAAGATGACAAAGTTAGGTTGCCTTGCTGTTAGAAAAGTATTAATAAAGTCCTTGATATTGCAAGCTTCTGTTGACTACAGTAACTGTTTACCTTTAGATGGCAACTATGCTTGTTTGCCATATTTATTGTATTAAAAGATACGTACTGGAGGCGTTAGCCACACAACAGAATACAACCAAAAGCTAGACATGTAAAGGTGATTACTTTGATAACGCTTAATAATAATAATAATAATATTCTATCACATACACACAACATCATCCAGCCCAAACTAAGCAGAGCTTGTACTATGGGTACTAGACAATGGATAAACATACATATGTACTTTTTTTTGTAAATACCTACATACATATTATACATAGAAACACCCAGACCAAGACAAACATCCATGTTCATGCACACAAATGTTTGACTTGTACGGGAATCGAACCCGCGACCTCAGGCGTGGCAGTCGGTTACACTGACCACTACGCCATCGAGATAGAAATGTTTAGATACTAAGTTTCATGGTATAGGGCAGAGGTTCATAACTTTTTAGTGGTGAGGTACCATTTAACAAAATGTTGTATTGTCACGGACCACTAATTGTTTGGCGGCAAATATTAAATTTTATGACGTCTTCGGGGACCAATTTGGTCCACCACACCACAGATAATCGGTTAGGAACCTCTGTACCCTAACTGTAATTGTGGGTTGTAAATAAAACAAAATTAGTAATTTATTTATTTTCTTTTTGTTGTTTATTATTTCTAACAAGAGTAGGTATCTAGGCACTGGCATATCTCAATATTTTGCCTAGTGTTATCACATAAATAGATAGGTACTAATCATTTTAGTTTAAGTATTTTATTTAAAAGAAAATGGTGTTTTTGTTAAGACTGGTATGTAGTGCCGTAAATCTAACATAAACAAATATTTTGGCAAATAAATTAATTCTAATTCTAACTAAATGGTTTCGTGGTATTATTTGTTCGGGTTTGGTATGTCTTATCAATGGAATAATATTATGAATATATTATAAAATATATAATCACATATATTTTGATTACACTCTGTGCCTACATACGAGTATATCCATTATTCCAGTTCGTCTTAAAATGAAAATAACGGGTTAATGCGGATATTAATATTATTCGAACTCGCGTATAAAATTTGTGCGTGCGATTACAATATCAAAAATTGAAATCAAATTAATTGGTAAAAAAGACATTCAGTTTTTAAAATAATGGTATCTTCTAAAACCATTAGAAAGTGACCTAAAATAATGTACCGTCGCGACGGTAAATTGTAAATAACCCAAGAGCACGTGAGGGAATCTGTATATAGCCTCAAAAACTACACAGATAAACATATTTTGGTCAATCTAATTACCAACATAACAGCATTTTGCGAGTACCTCTATACTATTTTCTCGCCGGCAAAGTAATATTTTACTTCGATATTTACCATGTTACAAATTTCGTCTCTAACGCTTTTAACCCGAGATTCGCCAAATTTACAATCTGAACCAGACTCATTTTAAACAAATATATATTTATAAAGTTTTACTATTTAGTACTAATTAATCTTATAATATTCGGTTTATACCGAAATGGAAGACAAGTCTTACATCACAAACTTATGAATACAAAATTAATAAGTTTCATCAATTAATCACATAATTATATGCGAATTTATGTAAGGTTGTTATAAATATTTAAATAATAACTACCTATTTGGTTTATTGTCAGAACATTGTTTCACTGAGTACATAAATGCTAATATAGCATAATAATAATAAATAAATACTGCAGTTTATGACATCCACAACAAATAAGAACGTAACTTGTATAAAGGTGTTGCATTGCATCTATCAAAGCAAAAAGCACCATTGTTGCAAAGATATTATTACTACGTAGGTAAACTTTATAAAACATCACACTGAAGTTAGTGCATTGACGGCGCATGATGTGGCGACCACATTTATACGGTATGCCATCATACTTCGTTAGCGCAGACATGTAGCACGCAGTACAAATAGTTTTATTAACCTTAAATCTATACTAAAAAAGATACAAATTTAATTAAAACGCAGTTTTTTTTCATCTCATTGCATTTACCTGTTGTCACGTGCTGTAAGACTTATAAACTGACCTATGCAGTATGAGACGCTAACTTTACTAGTCAACCGATAGTCACATAGCAGTACAGTACAGAAGCGTCGACTTAATAAAAATATTGGGGCGGCTGTTAAAGTTGCCCAATATTTTTATTTAGTAAGTAGGTTTATAAAATATAATTTAGGTAGGTAACCATAATTTTCTATGGAATAGTAAACGATAATAAATAAAATAAAATGTTTCCCAATGTCCATAGAGTTATAGAGTAGCTAGGGGCACAAAATATTTTGGGGACGGGCTCAGCTCTAATGATTATACCATTGATGGGAAGGGGGCTCGGGCACGTCCAGGTTAGTATCAACACTAGTGATAGTGGTACAGTACTATAGAATAATAACTTAAATTGCAGTACTCTTGTAAAAATCACATCTAATGCGATTAATACCCGAGCCATAAGAATATTCCACAATGGTATCTATTAAGACTACAGACTGCACGTCACCAAAATACAAGCATGGACAGGACTTGTAACCATAGTCTACATCCTGAGATTCCTGATTTAGTCTGCTTGACACAGGCTCATTTACATTTTATCTCCAGAGAAGAAACTTAATTGAAACCCTACCAACACAATAAGATTCATATCCAATCCTTAACATTTACCAAATTTAACAAAACATTTTTGAATGATACTATCACATTCCCGCACAAGTCAAACATTTGTGTGCATGAACATGGATGTTTGTCTTGGTCTGGGTGTTTCTATGTATAATATGTATGTATTTACAAAAAAAACAGAATATTATATTAGAATAATGAATCATGGTAGAATATTATATTATATATTATTATTAAATAACATTCAAACTTAGGAATCAAGTAGCAACTTGATTCCTAAGCAACGTAGCAACGTTTATAGTCTAAAAGATTTGGAAGTTACACATCTACATATAATACAGATATATCAACTGACATAACATGTTCTTGCTACCGACGGCTGTGTCGTGACCATTTATTATATAATATAAATAACAGTCGTGTACCAATATAATACTGTATTTTACACTCAACCAGATACAATTTTACATATCTTACTCATTGATTTCACACATCAATACGGAAATTTACGGAATATTGCGCGTCACGCTAGCGTGTTCGGATATCTATTGCTCTCGTCTTTCCTATTGCCATCTTCAAATTGCCATTTATTGATACAAAAAATCAAAGATAAAATGTTTTCAATTTCGTTACTTCATGATAGTTTGATTAGAAACCATGCTAGAAATGTAATACAAGTAATCATTTGACAGAAATATATTCTAATAAATTTTCTAAAAACATTTCACTTATTGAATAATGTTCAACTTAGATAACAAGTACCTAATGTTTTTTATTCTTGAATAACGCCATTTGGTTTCAGGAATTCACACTGGAAAGAACAAATACAAATATATTAAAATAATGTTATTTAATAAATCAATAAACTCTATGATCATGTGTCATAATCATGCTTCTTTATCATAAGGTATAAACAATAAAACAAAAAATAATTGTAAGGCTTTTAAAATAAACATTAGCAACCTTGCTGGCAAATTAAAGGCCATAATATAACATTAAACTTCTATTTAAACAAGAGGCTTTCTCTAAGGACACTCCCTCAGAGGTATCATTATAGGTATATGGGTCACCCAAATTATTTTGACATAGATCTACTATGAATTATATTCTAATGAATAGAATGAACTAGTGCCTCTATTATTAGTTGATCAATGTTATCCCTTTTGTACAGAAGGAAGGATGTAATGACCATATGTATTTATCATGTCGTGGAATAACCGTATAGACTTCATGGTTAAAAATACAACCATACTCAATTATATAATTATTTACTATAGATAAGGAAAATATAAAGGATAAACTATAGTAAACATGTAGTATCGAGATTGACTATCCTCATACATATAATAATACGAAGTAAATTTTGATAATAGAAGAGTCTTAACTTACACTAGAATAAAATTACAGGTCAAATCGTACCACGTTTATAAAAGGAAAATACGTGAAAATAAATATTTGTACACTATTTTAAGCAAATAACCCGTACGGAAGAGTGTCAGAATTAGCATAGTTTAAGTTTATATTGAATAAGAAGTGCAAAACAACGTTTATAAAGTTTACAAAATCGGTCGAATTTCCACCACTACGCCGACCGATTTTGTAAATTTTTGATATAATTTTACCACAGGTGTCCTAGAAGTTGACGTCAAGCCGGCATCAGGTAACAGACTAAGTTATAATAGCTAACAGAAAAATATAAAAAATATCTACATTAGGTAGGTATATGTACGTATTATAAAAAGTTATAAGCATTTAAGAAAAAACAATCTACACCTGTGACGGTCTTTTCACTCCTGTTACTACAGATATTTACTAGCGACTAGCAATATTCATTAGCGCATGTACATATCAGAGCATTACGCTGTGTACCAGCACCATTGTGGGTTATGTATCTCGAAGCTACATGCTTAGTTATATTCAGTAGTTACCTGCACACCAGGCTTTTCTTCTAACCTAGCTCGTAGCCTGCGCGCTAGGGGTGGTGTGAAGAGCGCTGGGTCAGGATGGGAACGCCCTGAGCGCTCCCAAGGTTGCTCTTGACGCCATAGCAACGAGACTACGCTCCCCACTGCCATCACCCAAATGAACCCCATCTGTGAATATTAAAAGATCTGTAAGTACACTGATGCTAAGATGTATAACGGACTGCTAGGTACAAACATTGATTACATACTTATGTAAGTATATGAGCAGCGATAGCTCAGTGGGGAGACCAACAGACTGCAATGCAGAGGCTCTCGGGTTCGAACCCACGTCGCACACCTCTGACTATCGGAAGTTATATGACTTTTCGAAATTATGTGCGTATTGATTGACAATTATCGCCTCCTCCGTGCCTCGGAGAGCACGTTAAGCCGTTGGTATCGGCTGCCATGAATATCTATGGCAGTCGTTATTGGGAGAGTGTCGACACAAAAGATCCCATTGGGTCGAAGTGTCGCCGGTCTGCACTGACTGGCTATGTGGGGACATAAGATAAGATAAGATATGTAAGTATATTGAGAAATGACAAGTACAAATGACAAAACAAGTAGATGACTAAGTTATTTATATAGGTATAGGTACAATTAAACAAAAATAGCAATATCACACTAAATTATTATTATAAAATGCTGTTACATACAGTTCACAGAAAGTCGATGGACTCGTTTGTCGAGCACACGATAGAGTAGGTACCTATTCTACTCTGTGTCTGACAAATATTGACTTTAGTAGACATAATGGAGTATTCCGCTTTCGGCACCAATTTTTTCGGCACCTATGGTTTCGGCACATAAGCTATTCCACTTTCAGCACCAATAGGTATTTTTGCTTGATGACGAATGTGGAATAAAATAGCTATTGGTGCTGAAAGTGGAATAGCTTAGGTGCCGAAACCATAGGTGCCGAAAGCGGAATACTCCGACATAATAAAAGAAGTAATCGGAATAAGTATAATCAGAAAATCGGTAAAAATTTTTGAAATACCACATCTATCTAATATTTTATTTGTAATATTGTAGCGACAGTGTGACGCAGCATTTATTGTATAGAGACGCATCGCGCGCATCAACCAGTTGCTTCGTACCCACAGATTACCCACAGATTGGGGGTAATCTGTGTTCGTACCTGTCACTGAGGCGGAACAAGTTGTGTTATCGCGTTACGACAATTAATTACACTAGGTCATCCACTGTAATAGACTAAATTTACTGTGTACAAGTGAACCATCCCACTGCGAGAACACGAGTAAAACTAGACATACTTCTACAAATATTAACTGTAGGTACTACAATTATTGAATGCCCATGATTTGATTAATCTCAACCGGAATAGATTACAAAGAATCACCCTCTGAATTAAAAGGAGAATTTACATTTTACTTATACTCAATATCCTAACCCTAACCAATATTATAAATGCGAATGTGAGTTTGTTTGTTTCTTACGCTTTCACGCCTTAACCACTCAACCGATCATTATGAAATTTTGCAATAGGTACACATTGTCAGCATTACAGAAAAGGACATATTGTACCAGTATTCAGAAAAAAGTGACTGTTCCTGAGGGATAGAAATTCATTGACAAAATGTACAAGAAGCCGCGGGCAAAATCTATTGCTATAATAAAATGTTAAAAGTACATATAAGATCTAGAGGAACCCACTTATAAAATATCGAATAAATGCCTGCATTAATACGATCAACGATACATCCCAGTCTATGTAGGTATGTAATGTGATATAAGATCACATTTTATTATGCATAACTAGTTACTTTTCACTGCATATACATATTTTTATAAACTATAACTTAAAAATAATCTGATAGAGAGAAAATAACAATTCGATAAATGTTTTGATCCTATTCATTTGTAGTAATTCTTTTGTGAGCTATTTATTGAATTATACTTTACTAGCTTTTGCCCGCGACTTCGTCCGCGTGGAATAGTTAATTTGGCCAGCATTTTTAGTTTTTTCGTAACATTTTTTGCATATAATACTCATACCTATAAATGCTGTGGTTTACTGCAAATAGCTTATTTTAATACATTTTTATAAACTACGTTTTTGTTTTTGTTTTTCCATCCTATGCTAAAACAAAGATTTTGTTGAGTTTGATACTCATGAGCACGCCACATAGAGATGTCCATGGAAAACAGTTTTGTTTATTATTATCGTAATTGCTGCAAAATTAACCAGTCGCACAACTATTCTCGATTGCCCATTCTTATTTGTAGATTTGGATAGACATTATCATTTAAATCATCTGTGTTATGGACAATTTGACAGAATTCACGTCTTAGTGTAATCATGCCGTTACTGTATGTTAGCATACAATCTTCTCTGAATTCTAGGACAGCAGAGCCGCATATTGCCCTGTGTGAGAATCGATGCGTAGTTGTAGTCGCATATTAATAGTCAGACAAAACTTTTTTACGTGTACATACAGACGCTTTCAAACAGGCATTTATTTCATCTGCCGGTGTACCCTTAGTAATAACCGGCAGGGTCTGTCTAAAGTCACCAGCTAAAAGTACCACCATCCCTCCCATGATAACCTGTTACCTCTTGATATCTTTCATGGTGCGGTATAGTGCCTCGATTGCTCTTTGGTGGGACATAGTACATTGAACCCAAACCAATATCTTACACTGCTGCAACATTTTTTTGCGCGCTCACCGCTTTTGCTAATGTTACAGACTCCCTCACTACGTCTCGCTGCGCCGCCGCCGGCACCGCGCCGGGCATCGTTCATTGTGTATGGACGCGCGACGTGTATAATATTATAATACGGATTTTTACTAATTATACAATGTTTCCGATAAATATACGCATTGTAAAATGGACAGATTTGTTTGGGCTTCCATACGAGCTTTCGACGCCTATTTCATCCCTATGTACGTCGAAATTGAAATTAAATATTTACTTATGGACAGAATGCATAGGAATATCAAGTGCTTAAATACAAAGTCTCATGGTTTAATCTTCAATAATGACAAATTCCCATACAAACTTTCATCACTTAATTCAACACCTTCATGCCCTTTTTTACAACAAAAGATAACTATGTTCTTTCCCAAGGTCTAGTCTATCTCTGTACCAAATTCCATCAAATCGGTTGTGGTTTAGGCGCGATAATGACGAATTCTCATACAAACTTTCATTCCTTATTTCAACCCCTTCATGCCCTTTTTAAAAGTAACATATGTCCTTTACCAAGGTCTAGTCTATCTCTGTATCAAATTTCATCAAAATCGGTTGTGGTTTAGGCGCGATGATTACAAATTCTCATACAAAATTTCATCCCTTATTTCAAACCCCGCATGGCCTTTTTTACAATAAAAGGTAGCCTATGTCCTTTTTCAAGGTCTAGTCTATCTCTGTAGCAAATTTCATCAAAATTTGTTCAGTGGTTTGGGCGTGAAAGGGTAACAGACAGACACACAGACAGACAGAGTTACATTCGCATTTATAATATTAATTACTAGTTTTCACCCGCGGCTTCGCTCGCGTAAATGTAGGTTAGGTTAGGTTAGGTTTGCAACAGTTATTTTTTCTGGATGAAAGGTACCCTATGTCCTATTCTG
This sequence comes from Catocala sponsa, assembly GCA_963564715.1. Classification (NCBI taxonomy): domain Eukaryota; kingdom Metazoa; phylum Arthropoda; class Insecta; order Lepidoptera; family Erebidae; genus Catocala; species Catocala sponsa. Next base: position 13,855,377 of record OY751334.1, on the reverse strand, counting down.
TACCCCTGACAACGTGTATGCAAAATTTCATGTTGATTGGTTGAGTAGTTAAGGCGTGAAAGCGTGAAAGCGTAACAAACAAACAAACTCATTTTCGCATTTATAATATTAGTACTTTAATTATTAGTAAGGATTAAAGTTTATATTCATAATAGAGATGGTGTACTTAACTATAATATTTTATATATTTACCCGCAATGATGGGGATTGTACCAAATCTGCAAATCTAATAAATTTCCAATTAGATCTCCATTAAGCTTAGCTTAATTTGCATGTATAATGATTAGCTTTAATATCTGCATCATATCATCAGTTTTCTTATAATAAAAGTCCTTTCAAATTTCACTGCTGTTTCTGAAGTTCATAATCAAATATGTGTAATTTTATCGTGCTTCCTTTAGAATTGATATCCACTTTAACCAATTTACCCTTCTTTCTTATATCCTAAGTGACTTACCTATAATTTAATGAGTAACATTCCAAATTAATAAGCCAGTCACATTTATTATAAAAGTTGTTCTAACGACGGACGGTTACACTAAAAAAATGACGTCTAACGATTTAAGATTAGATTAATTATTCATATTGACCGTAAACGGCTTCTTACGTTACTTACCGTTATTTTTCTAAAGGCGTATTCATCTAATCTATCTGGTTTTCGAACAACGGTATAATTTATGTTTGTATTATTCTGAATATTTAAATTTAGACTGCGAATCCTGTTCTATGATATGACGTTTATTATTATGATTCACAACTTTACTCTTTCACAGCTTTTTACGATATTGTTACTATGTATAGAAACGAGTGTATACAAATAATAGGTATATTCATTCTAGGTACACACAGTTTTATGCTTTTTTTATACTATCGGCTTTATTATTGATCTAGTCCTTGAATTGGCTTTTGTCATTTCGAAGGATTCGACTGAAATCACACATACACTCATATTGCCATCTACTAAATACAATACCAAAACTGTTTCCTCTAACCAGAAACCTCTAAACCTTTTCTTTCAAATCAATATTGTATGTAAACTCGTATAATATACTTACAGGACTAGTCCACATGTATGAGATTCTATATGGATAGAAGTAGTCATTGGGGTTTGTAGGTACCACTATCGGCACCGTGATGTTCGCCGCACAGTGTTTCACACTGAGAGGAAGTTTGACAGGAACGGGGCGAGGGCTTCCGAAGCTGAACCATAACATAACCGCCATCCCACTTATTAGACCTGCAGACACCCCCTGAAACACAAAAAAGCAAGATAAATACAAAGTCAATCTATTTCTATTTTCTATTGTATCATAGCACTTAGAGTTTCTATGGCCACTTTTGTCTTTAGAATTATTGTATAGTAAGTTCGAGCGAACATCTAGGCCCGTCGCTAACATAGATGGACTTAAAATTCAGCTAATCGGAAATGATCAAGTTTATCGCTGTTCCTCATGACCTGGCTACAATTAGTCTGACAAAATGGATATAAAAACTTAGTTCAAGTCAATTCCAAAGCAGAAGTGTGCGATAGAAAAAAGAGTTTATTCAAAGCAAAGGGTGATTTCCATTTAAAGAGTCATTCTTCGTAATTCTTAAAATGCTTAGAATCTCGAAAATTAATGAAAATTACGAGTAATGTAGTTTTTGTGCACTATCGATATCTTGAGAAAGCGGTTACCACTTATCACTAAGTTGCTACTGCTACCACTTGCAATAATAATAACAAAATTATGTGTTCTCAATTCTATATGTCCCTTATTTAAAAATTTGTAAAAAGAAAGATGTTAATTAGGGTGAAAATAAATTTGAGTGATGGTTATATTTTAAAATAAAAGCATTTGTATTGACGTACTCTCTCGTTGGCATAAGTGGTGAACATGCCAAGTGTGAAAACAGCCAACAATGGTCCTCCCACAGCTCCAAATATCGTGAACGCGGCCTGCAGCACCCCTCCTAAATATTCCGCCATGAAGGCTAGCGCTAAAAATAATAATCCGAAAGCGCCAGCAGCCAATTTCGTCAACCAGGTTAGGTACGATGGAGGAACTTTACACCACCTTATAAAGAATTAATATCAATATGTTAATACTCAGTACCCAATAAATCAAAAAGATTTTATATCAGAGTACCACTACAGCTTTTTCAACATTTTATGTAAAGGTTTTGTTGCAAATCTTAGTTCCTCTTATAAAATTAATTTTAACTTCATTATGTTTCTCGTTAATAGCGACACGTATTCAAGTTATAATGTTGTTGATAAATTCGAATGCAAGTCTTATGCACATAGCTTATTTTTTTCTATTTGATGGCATGTCTCTTAATATTAACTGTAGTTGCAGTTTTGGTTTTATTCTATAAGTCTACACATGAGTTAATTACCAGATAAGGATTCAATTATTTAAACGGCAAATATTTGAAGGTAGCTGCAGTTTTAAATAAATGAGCTAATACACTTACCTGCTGATGTAATCGTGCAGTGTAACAGCGGCGAGAGCGTTACAAGCAGCAGAGACAGTGGAGAGTGAGGCGCTGAATATTCCCGCCACGAACAGACCTGCTAGCCCCGGCACTTTTCTCATCGCATCCACTACGTAGAAAGGCATCAACTGGTCTATCTGATGACAAGGATTTAAAAGAGTTACTGTCTTTATACTGTCTTAATGTATAAACACAACAGACTATACAACCAGACAGATTAATTAATTATATTTTTATATTAGAAAAATATATTTTATGGCATATAAAACGGGCTTTAGAGCGATAATTCTAATGTGTAAACAGACTGGCGCGGCCGAAATGTTATGTAAATACCTAGCATAACCGCGTTAATTTCCGTTTTTAGTTACATAAATCGCACAACGTAAAAGTAAAACAATATATGTTGCTGAATTTAATCCCGCGTTGAAAACTGCCAAATCCTTCTATGCAAAATTTTGGGCAGCCCTTTAAAGGGTGCACGCAATTTTGCATGGGCGACTAAGACAAGGTCTTCATCTTCATGAGTCCGTTCTCCACCAATCCTTTCATCTACTATAGTTATGAGCTACTCCGTGCCACTAAATTTGTTTAATCATATAGAACAGTTCACTTTATTTAGTGAACTGTTAAAAAATACTTACTAATTACTTTGTACCAAATTTATGACGTACTAATGAAAATAAAACAACATCTCAACCAACAGTAGTAATATAAGGCTATCACACAAAGGATTAAAGTACCCACATATTGCAATATTCCGCTTCGAACACAAAATTTGGCAAAGAATGAGGCACTACCCTGATGATACCTCGTGCTGAGGCGAAACTCGCGTTGACGCCGATATTTTGTATTCGAAACGGAATATATCAAGACAAATGTCAAGCGTTTTAAGAAAGGTACGTAACTACATAGCACACAAAAGTATTACAGTAAAAAAGATATGTTGCTGAATATAATCACGCGCTGAAAATTGCCAAATCCTTCCATGCAAAATTTCGAGCATCCCTCATCGTGTGCACGCAATTTTGCATAGGCGGCTAAGACAAGGTCTTCATCTTCATGATGTCCGTTCTCCATCGATTCTACTCATCGAACGATATGAGCTGCTCCTTGCCACAAAAATTTGTTTAATCATCCATTTATTTATTTTGTACCAAATTTATAACACACTAATAAAATAGGATTTCATCTCAGCTAACAGAAGTACAGTTATGCTATCGCACAAATGATTGCAGTACCTACAAAGTGCAATATTCCGCTTCAAACACAAAATTTGGCAACGAAAGGAGCCATCTGAACCGATGATGCCTCTTGCTCATAGATAATACAAAGCGATACACGCGTTGACGCAAATTTTGTTAGATGCGGAATATTTCAAGTCAATCGTCAAACCTTTGAAAATAGTATGTAACTTTATAGTACACAAAAGTATTAAAGTAAAAAAATATATGTTGTAGAATATCATCTCGCGCTGAAAATTGCCAAATCCTTCCATACAAAATTTCGAGCAGCCCTCTGCGGGTGCACGCAACTTTGCATGGGCGGCTAAGACAAGGTCTTCATCTTTATGATGTCCGTTCTCCATCGATTCTTCTCATCGACTATGTGAGCTACTCCTTGTCACTAAAATTTGTTTAATCATAAAAACAATCTATTTAATTACTTTGTATCAAATTTATGACACACTAATAAAAATATAATTTCATCTCAGTTGTAATGTTATGCTATCGCACAAATGATTGCAGTACCTACAAGTTGCATTATTTCGCTTCGAACACAAAATTTGGCAAAGAATAAGGCAAAGTGCTCTGATGATGCCTCGTGTTGAGGCGAAACACGCGTTGACGCCGATATTTTGTATTCGAAACGGAATATTTCAAGACAAATGTCGAGCCTTTTATAAATGGTATGTAACTACATAGCACACAAAAATATTTAAGCAAAAAAGATATGTTGCTGAATAATCCCGCGCTGAAAATTTCCAAATCCTTCCATGCAAAATTTCGAGCATCCCTCAACGGGTGCACGCAATTTTGCATGGGCGGCTAAGACAAGGTCTTCATCTTTATGATGTCCATTCTCCATCGATTCTTCTCATTGAACTATATAAGTCATTGCCCCTAAAATGTGTTAAGAGAGTAAGAAGAACAGTTAATTAAATTACTTTGTGCCAGGAAAATTAAATATTAATAAAATGAAATAAAATCTTAACTGACAGCAGTAATATTATGCGATAACAGAGGATCACAGTCCCTGTAAACTGCATAGATGCCGAGTCCGCTTATACACGTAGTCACACTAAGTAGAGAGAGTATCGGCCAGCTCCACCACAGACATTGCTGAGAACGTTCAAGAGTGCTTACTGTTTGCAATCGCTGAACCTGTGAGAAATGAAACATGGATGTTAATATTCCGCCTTTGTTTTGTAAACTAACGATGTGTCGCGCTAAATGAACCATGCGTAATTTTCTCACGAGCAAATTGCGAAAGGATTTTGTTTGTCTTATCTGCATACAAAGGCCAGATTTTATTGATTGGTAAAGGCTATCGATTATTTGGACATGTCACGAATAAACCGCATAACACCTCAGGTTGGCTGGACGACATCTCGCGCCCTCCGGCGCCCGGTTCTGCAGTTGGGGAGAGGGTTTAAGCACTCCCTCTCCCACTCCGCCGCCTCCTTGATGGACATGACTTCCTCACAGAAGGAGGCGACGGCGTTCCACGACCTCTCACTCCGGACCATAGATTGAACCACGGCCGGGAGCGAGAGGACAATCATACCGACTGCCGCGATCAACTCACGGCGCTGCGATGCCCTGGCTGGGAAATCCGCCAAAGTGTGCAGCGCCGTACCCACAACAACGTCGCGGCAGTCGCCACAATGATGACATCCGGGCGTCTCCTGACGGCCTATGCGACACAGGAACTGGCCAAAACAACCGTGGCCAGTCATTACCTGTGTCAGCCGGTGAGGGCGCCATGCCACCTCTCCAGCCACTCTTCAAACACGGGATTTACCGCCACGATCGTGGCGTACCCGAAACCGCCTAACCCTCTTACAAGTTACTGGTGGTAATAGTAAAAATGCCGGAGGCTAACACACCTAACAAAATGGATATAAAATTATAAATACCTGCGTGTGGTTAACTGCATACAAGGATAAATACGTAAAGAGGCCTCCAATGACTAGTGACCACCACGTATGTCTCTCCGTTGGGTCTACGCTGAAACTAAAAACAACAGTGAAATTACTAAATTAATATTAATTCTGAATACACTTATCATGCAGTCATACGAAACGTGGAAACTAAGAAATATCTGTTCTTAAGCGTTCGAGAGTTTGACTTTTAGAGCGTTAGAGAGTTCTAGTCTGAACTTTTAGGCGTGGAAATGGTACCTATAGTAATATTTGAAAAAAAAAAAACATTTTGAAGAGCGCTGTTGCTATATGTATACTTACTTAGAAACGTTCAAACGGCCTCCTGCTTTGGCATGAATGAATATTTGGTCCAATCCACCAACTTGAATGGCGCTGAATACTAAGACGCTAAATACCGCACCAAACATCAAAAATGATTGCAGTAGATCCGTGAACAACACTGCCTTCATGCCTCCCATCGTTGAGTAAATAGTGCACGCTATCCCTACTACTAATATTGAGAACAGTCTGTCTAGTCCTGTGACAGCTTCTAGTACAATTGCCGGAGCATATAAAACTACGCCATTATATAGCACCATTTGTAAAGTGTAAGTCAAAGAGGCCAACATTCTTATTTGAGGCCCAAATCTTAACTCTAAATATTCATAAGTACTAGTTTTCTGAAGTCCAAAAAAGACGGGTAAGTATAATCTGCTAATGATAGGCGTTGCTATGCCATAAGATATGTTGATGACTATAAACTGTACGCCATAATAATAGTTCTCAGCTGTCACTCCCAAGAGTGTTATAGCTGACATGAACGAAGCCATTAAAGACACGGCCACGGGAAATATTGACATGTTCCTGTCTGCCAAGAGATATTCCTGAAAAAGAAATTTTGTTAGTATTGTATACATATAGACCTAAATAGTAATGCACCTAAATAGGTTAATCCAGAAGGTTTGAACTCATCATATTGGCTCTTATATAAGCTTTTATACGTATTTTTATAAATTAGCACTCGAGAAAATTGTATTCTTATTTTGAAATCTGTACCAACCTCATTTGTTTTTTGTTTGCCTCCGCTGAATCGGAAATAGAGTCCGATCGCCATCGACAAAATCATTGTTGCCGCCATAATGGCGTAATCCCATGCCCCGAACACAGTCGCTACCATTGTGTCTGAAACCTGAAAACATTATAATCTATAATTTTTTACCTATTGAATATAAATACTGACGAGGCTCTTGTATAGGTACGATGCGGCAAACATGCTCGAGTGGTATGCGTCGTGTAAAAGCGAGTTACCCACTCAACTAAGGGCCGATTTTTCAATCGTTAGATAATTTTTATCTAAGGAATAAACTTGGCGGTTTGACATATTTTCTATGCAAAAGCTGTCAAAATGTCAAACATATTCCCCAGATAAAAGTTATCTAACGATTGAAAAATCAAAATCAGCCCTAAACCATACGATGCTTGCGCATTTAGCATTCGCGAATACCTTGCACAGGCTACATGCGCCAGCTACTCGCTTACTCTTTTGTTAAGAATATGATTTGGTGAAGAATTACTTAAGTCACGTTTTCAGTTTAAGTACCATCAAACTCATGATATTTTGAACTTGCGTCATAATTTATAACATCCGAATTTATTTGCAATTCAATGCAAATATCCCTCGGATAGCTCGGATTAAGTTGATATTAAAATATAATAAATTTAATCAAATGTAACGTACGCTCATCAAATAAGTTAGGATCACGCTATCAAACAAACACTCGTACAGCCAACTAGTCTAATACTTTACTTTTAATTTAGATTTATTAACCACTTGATACATGCCAACGTTATCTATACATATAATAAAATCGTAGGAAAGTCAAAACTGTACATTGAATATTTTTTTTAAAGAATACTTGGGGCGTGATCTACAATCGATATCGAAGCCAAAAATATACTTTTTAAAATTTTTATCTGTTTGTCTGTTTGTCTGTATGTATGTCCGGGCTAAACTCAAAAAGTACTGCATGGATTTACTTCAAATTTTGCATGAATATTACTAACAGGTCGGGTCAACATATAGGCTACATATTATCACGCTATCACCTACGGGGAGGACCTGTGAACCTTTATTTTTCTTACGCATTCTGTGACAGCGTGTAATCTAACGACGCATATTTAAATGTTGTTTTTGAGTAAGCCATGCTATTATCTAGCTTTACACTATAAAAACTACGCCATTTAAGTAACTTGGGCAGAGAAATATAGTTGGGTTCCGCGGCGACAAACACTTTTTAGTTAAAATCTACGCGGACGAAGTCGCAGGTAACAGCTAGTGTATCATAATATTCATGGGCACTACGCACACATACGTCATGTTTGTTCGTGTTCTGCAAGCCTAACTGAATTACCAGTAGGTACGTGTTATGCAAATTCTAGACTCCTTAAATTCCTCTATGATGGATTTTTACTGAAAATATTTTTCGACAATTATTACGGAACAGCAAGTATATCTTCCACATTTATTCTCAAGTGAAGTGCATATCAGTACAGTTTATTTTTATCGATTATTTAACCTATAGATATAATCTAAACTTAGTCTGTCAATCGTAAGCCTACTGTAGCTATTGTAGTGAATTTTAGTTATGTTAATAAAAACTGAAATTCTATACCTATACACAATATGTATTAGGAATCTGTCTTTATTTTGACGCTCGGCAAATCCCAAGCCAGAATCTATATTAGGACATTTTTCTTGTCAATTGATTTTTTTAAATGAATACATAATTATCGTTGTCTAAAAATAACTAGACTTATGAGTTCTCTTTGTCTTAATGCGAAATAGTATTATCATCTATCCTCAAAAGGATATTAGAAGGAGTATTATAGTTACATCTACACTTAGGCAACTAAGTTTTACGTGGTACATTCCATTACGTACATACGTAATTCTAACTAATAATATTATAAATGTAAATGTATGTTTGTTTGTTTGTTACGCTTTCCCGCCGTAACTACTCGACCGATCATCATGCAATTTCGAATACACGTTGTCAGAGGTAAAGAAAAGTACATAGGGTACATTTTATCTAGAAAAGAGTACTGTTAACCTTCATTCACGTGAGCGAAACCGCGTGCAAAATGTAGTGGCGTATATGATGCTATTAGCAATTGCTATTTATCGGATATAAGGCCAGACATAATGCTGCTGCTATGAAACATTAAAACTAACAGAAGCTACTTAAGTCTGAGAGCCTGCTGATCTTATTTTAAATCAATGAATCAATTTTCACAATGATCATCGTTTATTTATTATTCTCGTTATTTGTTTTAAATTCTACACCATTGATTTATACTTATAAATCAATGGTGTAGAATTTAATAGAAATAGTAAGTAGTAGTTAATTTTTATATTATACATACGCTTCGTCATCAACAATAGTACCTACCTATAAACATTTGCCAACATTTGTATAAACACATAGACTTAGATTTAAGTAGATACTAGCTTTAAGCTTCAATTAGGTTTAACTGTACTTCTCAAGGTAATATGTGGAAACGCCATGGATTGTACATTAATTTATTTTGTTATGTACCTAGCCAGTAAGACACTATGTACAATTGTTTACTTTCCCCAAAAAAATAATATAAGATAAGTGACATCTTTTCTTTGATTTTATTACGGCGTAGATCGTTACATTAAAAAGATGATAGTCTTTTTCTGAAATGACGTCGATAGCTTTATTAACGAAATAACATCACTAGCTACTAGCACGGCTGTAGATTCTCAACGACTACTTTATCCTACTTTATCGATTTTAATTGGTTATGCCAGCAATATGTAACACAGAGAGAATTGTTTCAATTTATCGATGTTGGACGCGGTGGCCGGTATTTGAACAGACTGTTATTGCATATATCGATTTATTGCACATACCTATATTTATACTAAGGAGAACCATTCGATGATTATTTTTACATAAATACGATTACAGTTCCAGTGATCTTATTAATTTTGTCGATCATTTACTAGTTTATCATAGCTGTTTTGTTTAATTTTTTGTTTATCGTTAATTTTTACTGCAGTAAAATTGTGTGAGAATGATATTACCCGATTTGTAAAATGAAAAAGTAGAATTGCTTAATATATTTGCATTAATCTTTAATTATATTTGCGTCCAATACAATCAAAGAAATACGAGAGTAGTGAATTAAATTTGTTGAAGTAGAACCGAACTCGAGACAGTTAGTTACCTTCATGCATGTGTCCCATTAAAGATGATGATAAATACACCATTCTATTATTTAAAGAAAATCAAAGTATAGTATTCTAAACCACTGTTTTTATTTATTCCCTAGTATCTACAGAACTAAGCACTCAGACCACGCACCACGTCTGCGTGAACCTATTGCTTGTTAGCTATGAAATCCAAATCAAGCTCGTTTTTTTTTATTTGAATGCCCACCCTAGGTGAGCTGTGAACCCACCCCAGAATTGTCTAGTACCCATCCTAGGGTGTTAGGTTCCAACTCAATATTCTAGGGTTGTAATGAACCGTGTTGTGCGGTAATGTTTCGATCCACAAAATCATTAGTAAAATAGATTCCGATTTGAAGGATTGTTTGCATTTTTCTTGTGATTGGTATCTTATTATATAATGTTATGTATATTTTGTAGATAATTTAATATTGATTATGGAATTATACGTTGTATATTTTTCTCCTGGATAATGAAATTAAAATTTCTATGTTAAACAAGTTTAATTATTTTATCTAAAACAGTCGGACCTAATTTGCTGATAAATAATATTAAAATACTTAACGTTACATCAATATTATTTTTACCTCAGGTTTATGACACAATTACTTAATAAAATAAAAATTAAGAGTTCTCCTAAAAATTAACGTCTATCTAAGAACAAAGTTTGCGGAGGCTAACATGTAGAGCCTTATTTAGAATGTGCAGCATCTCACTTAAGTAGCTCTTACGACTATGTTTAAAAAGACCGGTATCAGCTCCTGCGCTAGGAATGAGAAAGCGCTAGAAACCTGTATCGCAGGAGACTTTAAAAACGGACACAATTTTCGCCCAGACACAAAACAACCATTTGCGAATAACATAAATAATAAGTGTTCCCAGAAAGCAATTTCTTTTTTCATTATTTACGTTGGTATACATACCTTCTTGTAAAAACATATTCTAGATTAAAATAAGTATTTGTCACATAAAACTACAGTTATTTGTTTGGCATTAATAGCCAGTTTGTAGATTGGATCATTTTTGCACAATACAGTCCGTATGTAAGCCATAGTTATTATGAGGCCAGCAAAATAACCCTAGATACGCTGATGACTCTTCTTCACAGTAGGTACCTATATAATTATTGTCTTAATGTTTTAGGAGTGTTTAATAAGCAGAATTAACCGTATGTCTACGTGTATTACCAGCTTTACCTAGAAAAACACTCGCACTCGTTCCGCGCATGCGCGGGGCACAACACATGTTTTTATTTTATAATCTAGTCTCGTACAAAACACATACTTACCTACCTAATTATTATCTTAATGTTTTAACACATTTAATTACAATAATTACATATTAAAGTATATCAATTAATTAATTAAACTATAGTAGCAAATTAAGAATTAAAATTAAAATAAAATAAATTGAAATACCCGTGGCATTAAGTTCACCGATGTATTATTTGGTGCATAAAGTTTTAAATAAATAAATAAAGTAATATAAAATATCCTGTTATATATATAATGTAATAATGTCATGCATAATACGAAATTCAATTTGTATTTCCCGCGCTTAACTATTTCACAGTTCACGCATGGACTTTGTAATGTAACAAACAACAAAAAAAAACAAATGTTCACCAATACTTATGCAATAAACTATAAACTAATGTAATTAAGTTACGACTTCATTTATTATTAGTGCATGAATTATTCTACATTGTATGCAATATACGAAAACAAAATAATTCTCACAAATCACAATAATTATTAATGAAATTCATTTATTTCTTGAAATTCGCAACTCTGTCTAAGCTTCGTCCTTTTGTAATATTTTTAATTTTACATACCTATCTAACATGCTATAATTATTGAGCCACATACAAAAAAGTCGTAGTATAAATAATAATAACAATATGAATATCACATACCTTGGTAACCCTGAACAATCAATGGCTGAATTATTCTCTCATACTTATAACAGCAGATAACATTATCTGTAAATCACAACTTGTTGAACGTCCGTGTAAGTTAAAGGCACATGTAAAATGAATTATTTAAAGTCTATCAGTCGGATTATAAATGAATAAAAAATAATGATGGAGTCGTTCGTGGCTACGGCTCGCATAGAGTTAACTGTTAGCAGTGATCAGTGAGGTTAGGTATATTTCATATTGATCGTACGAGTCTAGTCTCTGGTAATTAAGCATATCAAGCGCTTTTGCCATACTTACTTGGTGATTGATATTTTATTTAATTATTTTATTGACAATGAAATCATTTAATTAAGTAAACTATATATGTAAGTTACGAAAATAATAAGAACTATCGTTTTACTTACCGATTGTTTAGAATTATAAGTAAGTAGGTAATTTAAATTGTTAAAATATACCTATGTAATTGTGACTAATAATATATTTAATATATATTATAAGTATAGATAAATTCAGACATTTTACGGCGTATGCCAATCAATGTACATTACGAGACTGTATTGGACAATCGTAAAAATAAAATTATAGAAAATTACCAATTATTATAGAGTGCCGACCTAATCCAATAAACATCAAAAGTAAACTTTATTGCAATTTATTTTCAAATTTGACGTTTATGTTAAGTTAGGTGGTACCATTTAAGATATTTGTGAAAATGAGATTAGACCAGAACTCTATAAACAGTTTTACATTTTTTACATTATTGGTCACCAGTAGGTAGGTACCTAAGTAGGCACAACACAACCTAACCTTAGGTTACCTATCTTTAACGTTTACTAAGATTGAGAACTCTTACAGTAAAAAAGGATCATTTTACTTTATCATTCGATATTCATTTTAACTAATTCGTATGTACTTTCAATTTTATATCGATAACTATAACAAAATATGTAAACGCTTGAAGAGTTTATAAAAGTGCTTCAGCGCTGGAAGACATAATAATGCGCGCGCACGTTTTTACTACATCGATTTTTACCTGAAGAGAAATAAATACCTACATAAAGATTATAATTCACTAATATACTATATCAAATTACATATAAAATACATCGCATATTTAGTTTCCTAAAAGCAAAAGTTAGCATAATTTATATATTATGGTAGTGACATCTAGTTTCAACTTAAGGCAACAATGGTTCAAACAACAGAGTAAGATTATCATTATCACAGACTGCTCTTTGCTAACTTAATTTTGAAACCTTTTACTGCAGCTTTTCTAAATTTATAAGAATAATGTGGTTTCTATCCAGATTTGGAAGTAGATTCAATGTTCTCTATGTAGAATTAGTGTTATACAAAAATGACTATAACTTAAGCAATGAATTTTGGAAGAGCTGATTAGACATTACACATCAATAAAGTTAAAGGGTTCCTCATTAATAGTTACAACCCTCAATCCACAACGCTAAGTTATTGATATTAAACCTATTTTACCCAAATTCAGCTAAAAAGGTGCTATGATTCAACCTTTAGGTGCCAAACTATAGTTCGTACATAAACTCAGAGATGGCGTTCTGAAGGCAACGTAATAATGAATGGAATTGCTTACCTGTCAAAACACGTTATATATTCATGAAGTAGCTGTAAACTTTATTTTTATTACCTCAAAAACATAATGTTACGCTTGTATTTCGCCTAAGGGTTCGACGGAGGTGAATGGCCTATACATTTTGCTAGGTAACGTCAAGAATTATATTTTGAATGCATAAATACTTCTGTTATGTTTTCGTGTCATACATAACTGAAAACTTAACCTATTTTTATGCAATTTGTTGAAGATAATGTTAAGTAACTATACCTTTAACCTATTGAGTCGCATCGGCACACCGGAGGCTAGGCACAATCGATTTTTAATTACCTATGTATGTTTTTTTAAGACTTGACAGATTAAGACTCTCGTTGGCCCCATGGTGTAACGTTGCGAGTGGTCATGAAGTCCTAGGTTCAATTTCCGGGTCAGGAAAAGTTTCATCAGTTGGGGCATTCTAAGTAGCAGCACAGAGTCTGGCTATGTGCCCAGTAGACAGCAATAGGCTAGCGCTAACGTAAAATATAGTTAAGAAATAAATACATAACAGACGATATGAGTTCCACACCTTTACCTTCCCCCTTTAAATGTTACATGAACATTTAATAATACCAATGTAATAGTGCTTTCTGCAAAAATATAAAATTTAAATTTGAATTTGAATTTATCCTTGACTTAATACCTATTATTTTAGTACATACCTACATACATAGGCTATATATCCGAAAGGGTAGGCAAAGGTATACCGTATATTATAATACAAATCACATTTCACAAGCTATGATTGTAGGTTCACGTCATAAAGGGCGAGCCTATCGCTACTGCTAAGAATTTCTTAAAATTATTGAGAAGAACCCGCCACGCATCCTCGGATAGCTCGCCCCAACTTTTGCAATAGAAAAAGGTTGACAATACCGAACTCCTCTGGATAGGGAGTGGGACAGCCACGACGTGGGACCCGGGCGTACTCCAACTTGCAGTATTCCGCTTCGAGCACAAAATATGCGTCGATACGTGTTTCGCCTCAGCGCGAGGCATCCTCAGGACCGTTTGGCAATGAATGAATAGGCTCATTCGCAACTGTCGCATTTACTACCGCTGCGTTACTGACGCATTTTTGAGTGACGTTATACCATTTCAAGCGAGCAAGTAAAAGTGTTTTGCAGCTGCAGCCCGGTGATCGACGTTTCGTATTTCGTACCTGCCAATACAACATGCCAAAACCGGGCTTAAACCTTATTAATATTGGTACGTACGCCAGCATAATTCAGCGATCTATTATTATTATATTGACTGCTGTGCAGTAGACAATAGAAATTGTTTGCGGTCACCGGTTACCGCATTGACGTTTAAAGGGTTATTTATCATTGTTGCTATCTTATAGTTTGGAAATAATAAATTATTCTTTTATTCTTTTAATAATTATGTCTCTGTACCTACTTTGTATTAACAAGAGATAATATAATACTGTATACTTACTTTAACAAAAAATAAATAAATAAAGTTAAATTATTATCAGACGATAATTATTTCACTCCAAAAGACAAAGTGTAAAATTAATTGTTCATTCAACGAAAAATAACTAGTATAGCAAGAAAATAAAGGTAACTGTTAGGCTAAAATAAAACAAACCTTATTTTAGCCAACTATTATTTACTGATAATAGTTTAAATTACCTAATAGAAGGATTGTTTATATATTCCGCGATAAAATCCGTAAACAGTAGGTCAGTAGTTTAATTTCAATGTATAACCTCTGCGTAAACATAAGACTATATAATATAGTACAGAAACATTGTTTTTCAAAGCTAAATAAGCATGTCACAATTTTCGTTGGTTGCTTAGAAGAAACGCAACGAGAACGCTAGACGGGGTCACGAGAGTCGCAAATATTGACATCACCACAAAGCATCATAGCGACCTCCTTACTTTTTGACTGCAAAGCGTTTAATGTAGTGCATGCAAACTGACTAACACTTTCGTTGGTCCAGTAGAGTATGTGAGATATTGACTTGTTTGACATTTGTTTTGGTTTTGTTTGTTTGTTTGTTGTTACTTTTTCACGGCTAAACTACTCGATCGATCATTATGAAATTCGCTTACTCGTTGCTAGGGTAACATAAAAAGACATAGGGTACCCTTCATCCAGAAAAGGTACTATTACTAACCTAACCTACATTTACGCGAGCGAAGCCGCAGGCAAAATTTACTAATAAATATAAGAAGGCAAGTAGCTTCGAAATGTCGTTGGCGCATGCCATGTTATGAAACTCGGGACTTTCGACAGCATAACGCACTCTCCATTGCTAGTTGTAATTTGAATTACAAATAATTAATTGTTTCCATCATTTTTTTTTAAATCTTTATTTTTAATAAGAGGTTTATCCACAAGGATACGCCAACCCCATCGTACCTTATCGTACACAATACAACATTATCTTAATATTTACCAGATAATGGAATTATTGACGATTAATGCGGCAGACTTCAACCAAAGCACAAAACCGCATTGCAATTTCCGACTTTAATTTCTATCAATTTGCTTTACAGATTACTAGCTAACCCCTTCAGCTAAACTTATTGTGTTACGTTCAAAAGTTAACATCGGTATTGCAATGAATGGAAATCCAACCTATGATCTCTCGAACACTAATACTTTAAACCATTCACCTTCCACGCACGTATATCTATTTCAAGTTTTTAATATAAAAATACTCATTAAACTAGACTATGAACCAAATTGAGAAAACAGTCTTTAATTATGAAACTAACTTTATGAAGGAAGATTGACGACATTTTAACATCCTGTCACTGTGAGTGTAACTTTGCCAATTCGTTAGTTAAATAACTCTATTAACTTTAAGTATTACTTAATTTTGGCACAAATTAGAACTGTTACGTATAACAAGGTACTCTTTAATAAACGTTTGATATTATAATTAAACGACTCTATGATTTATTTATAGTGTCACGCCTATATCTTTAAAAAGATAAGCAGAGGTATCAGCTCCCGGTCACAGCTTCAGACTATGTACTACTAAGAGATTCTTAACAAAAAATTCTTATAACACTTTGCTCTATCCAGGAATCGAATCCGGAACCTCATGCACAGCAATAGTGTTGACTACCGCTGATAAACGTGGCAGTATACTTAGACAATACTACCTTAAGAATGGTCAGGTTAAGAGAACCCTAAGCCGTTAAGCGTGTTTTAATAATATATTGAAAGGCATGCCAGGATCATAGCAGTAAGTGGCAGACTATCAAGTGGAAATCCGTACTCTCTACCCACACCTCTGGAAAACCAGTGTGAGTTTATATATGTATGTATGTATGTACTATAAATATGAAATATGCACCCGTAAAGACATTCTTCCTTTCACGTTACAGTCTCAGTTTATTTTTAAGGTTCTAAAGGGAATAAAACTATGTCGTAAAGAATACAGAAACATTCAGCTTGCTATCGATTTCGACGATGTTCCAAGGACCATTACACGAATATAATGAAAATAGTGAAGCATTTCAACGTTCAGCAATTCCGTATATTGGGAACACCCAATTACATTCATTCATTCGCGTGAATAACTAAGGTTTCTGTTAGAACCATTCCTATTACAATTATATCTGATTAGTTAAGAAACTATCGGCTTGTTTACAGCTGATCTGATGTATGTTATGTATAATGCATTTATGTATTAGTTTAGGTATAATAGCGTAGTAGACCTTCATTTTTTTAATATTTAAGTCAAATAGTTGTTACATTTGCCAAAATAGAGAATTTTTGTAATCTACTCAAATATAAATCAGGTAGAAGCGTTTCAAACCTAGAAGTAGGGGTAATTGTCGAATGACAGAACATGGATGCACGATACAAACTATGACGTAACCTCTAGATAAATGTAACTATCCAAGTTTGATAGCGAGATATCCCCACTAAAGCCAATTTTTTCTAATATCCAAATTATAAATTGTAATTACTCCCTTATTTTGCAACCAATTTTGATATTGTTTTCACAAAAACATTTATTTCATTTGTTACTAGCTGCGCCCCGCGGTTTCACCCACGTAAGTCCCGATACCGTGGGAATATTGGGATAAAAGGTTGCCTATATGTTAATCCAGGTCTGCAGCTATCGTTTCAGTAGTTTTTGCGTGAAAGAGTAACAAACATCCATCCATCCATCCATCCTCACAAACATTCACATTTATAATATTAATAAGATTTGCTTTAGTATGTAAAACAATGTACAAAATCTAATTTAGGCGACTAACCCATTTAGTATTGCGTGTTAAACGCTTTTGAATAATATAGGAATACAGTTGTACATAACCCCATATCTACCTACTTTGCATAGTTATGGACGCAGCGCACGCACTAATGTATAGTGATGTCAACACATTCGAATAAATTCGAATGCAACTGTTTCCATCGCTGGTATAATTATGTAAATTTATGTCCGATACTCCAGCTAGACTAGTATCACAAAATAGTTAATTATTATTACGCTTATGCATATTACACAGCATGTGTGCTAAACAGGCCAGGTCATATTTAACCCCTTAACTGGCTGACGAGATTGGTACAATAAAAGCATTATATTTCGCGTACAGCCGCGTTCTGAATGTTCAAGGGTTATGCACGTACGTGCATAACCCTTGAACATCGCTGTTGTATCCGAGTTATAGTACACTATGAATAATTTAAACCCAGAAAATTACACTATTATTAGTAATTATTTTCAGCTTGTACTATCCCGTTGTAGGGCAGAGGGCCTCTCTCTCCCTCTTCTACATTGATCCCTTACACGCTAATTAGAGTGCAGTACAGTCTCTCCTTTAGCTTCCCGTTCATCCTGGCAATGGCGCCTCGATTTGCCACGGTTGCTTTGAGGGCTTACAATGATTAAAGTCCGAAGCTCTTCCAGCATGCGGCTAGCATTAGCATAATCCTAAAAAGAGTAAGGATATAACCTACAAAGCTTAAGTTAACTATTTAAGTCGTCAGCTTCTTAGGTGATTCCACGCTTAAAATATTGAAAATGATCAGTTTATTGAACCTCCAGGACATTAGGCTCTATAGTATTTAGAAATAAGTCAATCAATTTATTAATTTGATCACGTGTGGAAGGCGGTATTCGTCTGGACCTGAGAATACTAATCACAATATTACCACCACTGCGCCATAGATTATTGATAGCAACACTCTTTAGTGGCATAACACAATGTAATTTTAACTGTGATTTTTTGTACAGTAGGAGTTCTAACCAGTGGTAACTTCCCTAAACACCAATTCTCATAATAAAATCTGTTCAAAATAAAGTTCACACTGGTCTTTGGTCACAATCACAAATAGTATTCTCCTAAGTTATAAACGTCAACTGTGAACACAGTTCACATTTGACGTTTTTAGACTAGTTTGGTACTCTATTTTGATCATATTTTACTACGAGTGTTGGCCCTTCTGATGTCAGTGGTATAAGTAATCATGTAGACGACTTGCGATTACCTCTCTTGTACCTGTCTGTCGATTATTATGTAATACAATCATTTGTTTTTTTTGTCTGGCTCACGAACCTTTAAATATAACAATGCCTTGTTATTACCCAAGGTATAAATACAAAGCGGTTTCATTTTTAATGTGTGTATAATTTATCAGGATTAAAAAGGCATCTCCAGTCATTAATAATTGAGTACAACCCTCACACTGTTCTCCGCTGACTTTTTATTTCACAACGTGCTTCGAGCGAACAATGTGCTTACGTACAATATTTGGCATGTGTTTGTTCAACGTGTAACGGAAAGGTGTAGTCATATGTTGTAAGAATGGTATGTGTACCTTGAACTAAGTTAAATGCTCGTGTTACGAATTTGTTATTATAACACAATACACTGTGTACCTAAGGCGTTTTTATTTTGTTTAAAAAAAGACAATCCCGCACTAGGAATAAATCCTGTGTCGCGAGGGGCTTTACAAACATTCAAACAACGGACACAAAAACATCCAGACTCGAAACAAGTATTTGTGAATCAAACAATTTTTTGTCCCGTGTGGGATTCGAACACACAACACTCGGCGGAGTAGCAGTGGCGAGGCGACCACTTAAACTACTACACCATCCGTGCAGTCAGTTGTTTCATTCTCGCGCTTAAAGTCTTCGTTCCTATCTATAAACGAATAGTTTTAGCTACGAACAGCTAACTTTGACATTTTTGACATGGAATATGTGTCAAAAAATAACAGTCCGTAGGTAAAACGATCATTTCTTGAAATACGAAACAAGTCTAAATGATGATGGTAAGGCCCCAGTACATTTTCATAATACTGGAACAACAGCATAGTCAATAAACAACAACTGAAAGTCAGATAGACACTAAACAACTATCTAAACACTATTTGGGTTCCGACTCCTCAAAATGGTCAAACCTAAATCGTTTTTAATAATGTTACCAAGGTCAAGATACAACCTCGTCACAGTTTTTTGATAGTGTAGATTCGAAAATAGTGTGGTAGTTTGTTGTAAAAGTAAGCTTGAACCTCTAATCGCGCAAACAAATTAAAACGACTTTTGGGTGAGCGCAGAAGACTCAGCCAACCGTTAAACCGCAGGATAAACTCGACTTTTCTGTTCAGCTCTTATATTTACAGGGAATGCGATATGTCGTTGAAAATAAAAAAAATAAAATCATTCTTATTGTAAATAATCAATGGCATTTATTCATTTACCTAAGTTACAAAGTTACATTTATTAAAGTCAGTTCATAAATTTAATATTATAATAAATTATGTCTCTAAATTGTCACGTCTGTCTTTTTTATTCATTCTGACTACAGTATAGCGACTTCTTCTCCCTAGCATTTATTATTCCCAAGTCACTTGGGGTCGGCTTTCTAGTCTAACCGGATTTGACTGGATATCAGTACAGTATAGCCACTACCAACACCAAACCTATAACACTAACTAAAGTAAGTAGGTATAGTATCTAAATAAATACCCCATAAAGTGATAATATCTATACATGTATGTATAATTACTTCTATATTAATAACCTCTCTGGGACAGTCGTTATCTCGTCATGAGACTAACGCGACAACGGAGGACACAGTACATTAGCTTTTAAAATATCACCTTCACCTTGTAATATAAACAAAAAACGTAACACCAGGTTTAATAAAAGCGCACAAACCGCAGGGCAGCTTGTGGCGAGCTGAATGTGAGTGGCGACACTGCGGTCCTGAATGCCTCAGAGAGTCGATTAGGTCCTCATCCCTGGTTTGCCGTTATTGTTTGGCTGGGGTGGAACTTAAAAAGCGCCCGCAGGACTCTCAACACTGGCTTGCCTTGTTCGGCCAGTCAGAGGGGGTCGCTAGAGCTATATGCTTGGGGGTGGAAGTGTAATTTTTAGAGGCATAACTACAGGGAAACCCGCTGCGGGTCTCCGTTGTCACGAAACACGAACAAAATCGGCGATAATTATTTTTTTAATACGCACATAACTTAAAAAAATTAGAGGAGCGTGCCCGGTGATCGAACTAGAAACCTTTGCGTAGCAATCTAATGGTCTCCCACTAGGCTAGGTAACGCTATTTTTTGAGTAAACCGTTAGTTCATCATAATATATAATATAGGTACATCTTATATTATCTTATGTGGGGGCCAGTCTTTGCAGACTGGCGACACTTCGATCCAGTGGGATCTTTTGTGTCGACACTCTCCCAATAACGACTGCCATAGAAGTTCATGGCAGCCGGACCGACGGCTTAACGTGCTCTCCGAGGCACGGAGCAGGCGATAATTGTCAATCAATACGCACATAATTTCGAAAAGTCATATAACTTCCGAAAGTCAGAGGTGTGCGACGTGGGTTCGAACCTGAGACCCTCTGCATTGCAGTCTGTTGGTCTCCCCACTGAGCTATCGCTGCTCATATAGGTACATACTAATTATACTCACGCATGCAATCTTGACAGTTTGACAGAGGTACCCACACTACCTCATTTTTATAGCCCACATAGTAGAGAGCAAGCCTACTGGTTATAAGTAATATTACATTAATATCAACCAAATAATCCAATTGAATAATAATTTATTCAATTTGATCGAATCGCATTTAATTATTGATAAGATAATAACCCCTTAGGTAATAATAGGCGGTAATTTATAATTCAGCGTAAATTAACGCCTATGCCAATCGAGAATGAAGACCAATACTTACGTTAGCTCAATTACATAGGAAAATTAACCAATCGTCGTGTCGCCGTGAATTTATAATCCGTGATGAGAAAAGGATTTATTTATATATACAGTCTGTTGCCTTTTGATGCCTTACTATACTTTACCTTATCAAAACGTTTTGTTGTTGATAAATTGACAATACTCTCTTTACCTATTTTAAGTTACATTGAAGGTATACTTACCAATATTAAAGAGTTATATGAAGATCTGAAAAATGTTAAGAAAAGGTTTTGTAGGTTAGATACCAGAATATTTGACGAATATAATCATATTAATATGATTTTATATCTGTGACCATGTAGTTTCGATTTTCAGGTCAGACCGTGTTTTTGAGATTTTCTGTTAGGAAATGTTTAAAAGCACTACAGAGTCTGGAATAGTGCCCATTTGACGGTAATAGGCTCACTCCAATTACGTGGGGTATATAAACGCAACTCGTCGACGGCGCAGGGGTAATGAATGCGACTACTAGGCATGAATTCGGCAGTTCCGGGTTCCATTCCTTAGTCGTGCAAATTGTTTTTGCTTTATTTTCTGTCAAAAAATACTCAATAGCTGCAAAGCGTCTGAGTAGAGTAGACGAAAATACTACGTAAGACTTTAAACCATAGCTGGTCAAAGGTGAGTGTAGTACCTACTTCTTCCGACCTGCGTATGTTGTTCTTTGTATGAAATAACCAGTTAAAAAGCAGTAATAGCCTAGTGGGAAACTGTTGGACTGTAACACAGAGATATCGAGTTCGATCCCCAGGCGCGCTTCTCTGACTTTTCGAAGTTATGTGCGTATTAAATAATTAATTATCGCTTGCTTTAACGGTGAAGGAAAACATCGTGGGGAAACCTGCATGTCTAAGAGTTCTCAATAATGTTTTCAAAGATATGTGAAGTCTGCGAACCCGCACTGGGCCAGCGTGGTGGACTATGGCCTAACCCTTCTTACACTGGGAAGTGGCCCGTGCCCAGCAGTGGGACAGTGTAATACAGGGCTGATATTATAATTCATACAACTAACAGACCTTCGATGTTAAACTATGCAGCTTGTGATCGAAGCAGTACGGCACAGCTGCAATTTAATTACCATCCCATCGCCACCTATATTTATGTTGTTTAGTTCGCCGCGCGTGTGACAAAACGCGCGCGAAAGTTTAGTGTGATCGACAGCTTATTGTTCCGAAACTAAGGGCCACTTGCACAACGACTCACAAAATACGTTTAGCACTAAATAGATTTAAAACATCGTGGCATCTCAGTCACCCTTACACGGATGAATGACGACAGCACGATGTTTTAAATCTATTTAGTGTTAAACGTATTTAGTGAGTTGTCGTGCAAGTAACCCTCAGTGTTCTTATTTTAAATGTTTGTAAAATCCCTTGTGACATAGAATTATATAGAGTTCGGCAGTTATCTCAGAAGATCTTAAACAATAAGTGATGTAGGCGTAACGGTGCTATTCACGGAGTAAATTGTTATTTAAATATTATGTTCGTAATAGATATGAAGTTTGATACTAATCTCAGTAAAAGTGAATTTATGTAAAATATGGGTGTGATAGATATATGATGCGTCTCAAAGTTAACTTACCACAAGAAGAGGTATCCGTATGGTGTGTCTGAATGCAGAGGTAAGTTTTGAGGTAACAAAAATATCCTTATTGTAGCTTACTGTAGCTACAGTCAGGCTTTATTCAAAAAATGATTCGATGGTAGACGTGAACGAAAGAACCTCATCAAAAAAAAATTCTCCATGTACGACAAGAATCTTATATAAATTAAAAGCCTAGATATGCCACGAGTTACTTGACATCCTATCAAATGAAGTAAGTTGTAATAATCATACATTAATCTTGCTCTAGTCACCTTGAAAGGTTTCTTCATTTAAGCATGATAGACAATTTAAAAACCTAAAGAAAATCTGTATACAACATTCCTCTTGTTGTAAATAATAATAACCATTACGTTACATATTGTTATTTAAAACCTGTTTAAAAGCAATTAGTTTACAATTTGCGCAGCTGTGCTTTTTGTCTCCTTTTTTATTACAATGAAATACAATACTATCCAACAAAACTATACTACTAATTAAAAAAATTAAAAATGACTACTTACCTATATTTAGGGATGGAGTTTTAATTATAAAATGATACCTGTGTTAGGATAGCCCCCTCTTCCATAACAAAGGTTACACAGAGTACCTAATGATGCCGTGGTTTAATATAAGTAACAGCTTAAATTATAATAAGTTTTAACTAAGCTAATGTGTTTGTGTGTGTGTGTATGTGAGTGAGTCTGTGCGCGCGCTCGCGTATGTGTGAGGGTGTGTTTGTGTGTGTGTATGTGTGGACGCGTGCTTGTGTCTGGGGGTGTGTGTGAGGGTGAGTTCGTGCGTGTGATATGTGATCGCATAAATTCAACTAAGTGAGTATAAATTAAACTACTATATACGGATTTTATCGCGTTGTTTATTTGACACTGTTACAATTTTTTTTTAAAAACTGTTACACTACTATAATCACTATTAAACTTTACAAATTTTTAAGCTAATTAAATTATTGAAACTATTAAAACTATTTATACTATTACTATACTATTATACTATTTAGATTTATTTTTACACTTTCCCCGACGACATTCGCGTAAACAGAAGACAATATTAAGTGAGTATATTCACGAGTGCTTCAGTCTCGTCATAAGTTTTTAACCAAACTATTAATGCCTTTTTACATGCATGGTAATTCAGATGATAGATATTAGTATGTTTATTTATCAGGTTATAATAATAAAACTAGCAACAAAATTATTTAAAACTAGCTCAAAGCTGAAAATTAGTAGCTACATGAAATTTTAACGTCTAAGTGCCGTCGTGCCTCTTATGCCGCCCTCGGCGTCTCGTGAGGAAAAGCAATGTACATTACCATATTTACGCGACGATATTACCTTCCCTTCTGTTTTATAAAAATATACTGAATTTAAACGAATACCTAATTTGTCTTATCATTACATTGTAACTAAAATTTTACATCTACAGCGAACAAGTCTAAATTAATAGAATGAAGAAATATTGCTTATTATTTTTACAATATCCCCTTTTAAATTTATAAGCTACCCTAAATAGGTAATTACATGCACTGGTACCTTTTTGGTCCGGCCTAAAGTCGCTATTGTTTCAAAGTATTATGTAAAATGTATACGAAAAATGAATATCTCGAAGAACTTATTACTTATGTAATCCATTAGGAATTAGCGTAGGCACTTCATCATTAATTGAATCTGAACAATAGTAAGGGCAGCTATTACTCAGTAAGCAAAAATAGGCTTTACGACTATTACGAATGAAATAATTAGATTAATAACCGCATGGTCGATATTGCTGTTTGTTTCTGTCGTCCACAAACGTTGTTTGGTCACAAAAAAGTCAGTCAAGTATAAAACTTTCTCGTCAACGCAGCAACGGTTCCGTACGAGTTTATACAACCCATATTATGTCCTCTGTATTTGTAATGTTCTCGACTCTTTTCATCCCGACGTCTTCAAGCTTAGCTCAACTTAGAAACGAAATAACAATCTCACAAAGTGCTGCGATGATTTCTTAAGTTTGAGTCTCTTTTACAAGTATGTGATGATATTTTCCTAACTGTTGTTTCTTTCACGTTGCGATTTAATGAAAGTCATAAAGCCTTTTTTATGTGCTCGATTCCCTTTTTTGTACTTTATTACTGTGTTTTTATACGGTATGCTAAATTTTGCGTGTCGATCACTTTGCCATGCAACTCAAATATCTATACTGCTATCAAAAATAAAGAGAGTAGGTAAGCAAATATAAGGAGATGCGTATTAAAATATTTTGTTTAAACGATTACAATATCTGCTTATGTATATGCGTATATCATAAGATTATTCAATCTTTTAGGTATTTAAAATATGACACATTTAGAATCATCCTGTACTACAGAATTTAAATCGGAGTAGTTTTTATAATGTCTAGCACAAAGCACGTCACCGTCGATGGCAGCCCACTAAACGACATTAGTTGGTCCGTAGTTCAACCATACGGACGTGAAAATGTCTGAAACTCGCCCTAGACGTTACTTTGCTTTACATTTCCTCCTCCTTAGGTTTTTGGGTCTCGGTTGGTGGCATCATCCAGAAGAGGGGAAAACAGAAAACTTTCCCGGATTGTACATTTACTACTCTATAGTCACCGAAGTTGTTTGGGTCGCAGGATTTGTCAGCTTGGAAACGATTGATCCTTTTGTTGGCGAAAAAGATTTGGATCGATTCATGTTTAGTCTGTCTTTTGTTATCACTCACAATCTAACGCTCATAAAATTGTATATATTCTTTTTCAAAAATAAGGCAATTCAAGATGTTGCGCGAACACTTGAGGTGGAGTTATATGAATATTACCAAAACAATGAAAAAAACCGAGTCACAGTTAAAATATCTAAAATGTTTACGGGCGCGTTTCTGTTTTTCGGTTGGATGACTATCGGTAATGGAAACGTATATGGCACAATTCAAGATCTCCGTTGGAGAGCAATTGTGGCTAGCTTAAATGATACCTCAGTACCTCCAGATCGCATACTGCCACAACCAATTTATATACCATGGAATTACCAAAAAGACGCATCTTTCATACCCACTTTCATTCTGGAGACTATAGGCCTACTGTGGACCGGTCACATAGTAATGACAATAGACACATTTATCGCATCTGTTATTTTACACATGAGTGCCCAGTTTGCGATTTTACATGAGGCTATTATTACTGCATACGACCGCACTATGCTGAAACTTCGCGAAGGCTTACACCATGATATAAATGGTGCGCAAGTTGAAGATTCCAGTAAATTAAGTGCTGAAGAAAACAACGAGCGAGTTGTAGAATTGTTTTGCACGAAGGAAGAAATTGAAACGGCATTACAAACAACTCTAAGGAATTGTTTTCGCCAGCATCAGATTTTGATCAAGTAAGTATAAATTCATTTTGTAGTTTTGTACATACGAAACAGAACGAAGGAATATTATGGTGTCTGTTTGTTACGGCTTTATGAAAATTATTCTAATTGAAGGTATCATCTTATAGTCTTGCCTGAATCTAGCATGATAATATAGTTTAGCCGAATGTAATTACAGTAATGTAACATGAATAATATTAATTTAGTAAACTCAACCACAAATTTTAAACATTGACGATTATAATGTTGCTTTATGACCTAAATATTAATGAAAACTTTTTTATACATTTGTATAGTATGAAATATAAATAAAAGCTGTGCAAAAGTAAGTACATTATATACCTATATTATCATAGTTTTATTTAGTAATACAATTACCTACTGACATAGTTAATTTAATTATGAGAAATATATTCATAATTTAAACTTTATAAGTCATATTATTTTGTCCTCAGTAATAATATGAATCTTATTATTATGAAAAACGTACGCGATCCAATCGCCCGGCTCTTAATTTTAAGCACAATGGACTCAATTAAAAGGTAATTTGCTTCAAATGAACTCATTTAATAAAAATATGGACGTTCTGTTTTTAAAACAATTCTCATTATTCATAAAGGGTAATCCTTTATTATAAAAACTAGCTGTTACCTGCGACTTCGTCCGCCTAGATTTTAACTAAAAAGTGTTTGTCTCCGCGAAACCCTATTTTTTTTCTAAAATCAAAGTAGCCTAAGTTACTCCTTATAACATCAGCTATCTGTCCCGTCAAAATCGGTTCAGCCGTTTCGGAGATTAGCCGGAACAAACAGACAGACAGACAAACAGACAAAAACTTTAAAAATAGATGTCTTCGTATAGGTGCCCTATATACTTTCATATGCATTAGATAAAAAGCTGTTATTTTGACATTACAAACATACACTTCAATTTTATTTATATGTATAGATTCTAAAGATCATATTGATTCGAAAAGCCATAAAAGATATCATGATCACAAATCGTAGTCGATCCTCGTTTCCCTACAAACTTTATTTACTATGTTTGATAAATATAACACGTTACTGATAATACGTAAATAAAAATGATAAGTTACAGTATCCCTCTTTGTATTCTAACAAAGTACCCATCTTAAAGTACGAGCATATCCGTAAAACATTGTGTTAACCTAGGTAGGGAAGCTCATTCTGTATTCTGTTCTGACATTTCAATCTGTTTGCTCAGCTTTTACAGAAGATTAAACGAGTTATATTATATTTATCTTCAATTATATAAATTTATTACAAGGCAGAAGTTATTCAGACGCTTGGCTTCAGTAGATCCATTACTGAGTTGCAATGGTTATGTCGGAGTAAGTACAGCAAACTTTTTGGCAGCCAAACGACTTGGACCGGCCGAACCTCCTAAACTGCCATAAAGTGCAATGCGAATTAACTGGAAGGTTTGCCGGCGCCCGAGACCGAGCCAAACTTTACCCTACTCGGGCTAGTAAGCCAACATAAACAGTTAACGATTAAATCTAACTGAGGACCTAATAACGAATATAGAAATGTGTTCATACAGTGATCGCCTATTTTAATACAACTTGAGCAGCGCCATCGTTTTCGTAGTTATTGGAAACGTGCCTCCTACTACAAATAGAGATATTTGCGGGGTCAATAGGGGACAAGTCTGAAAAATGATAGGTATCCCGCTGCGTAAAAAATGTCAATTCACAGTCGATACGAAAGCAATAAGGGGACCGAGTTCTCGTGGATATGACATACTGCAATATCTTAGGATTACAGCCCCAATATTGTCAGTCGCTTTCCCTTTTTTCCACAGTTAAATCAACATAATCTGTGCTTTACATTCACCTTTTTGAGTGAATATTCGAATAAACATATCACTGTACACTACTGTTATTATATTTTTAAGTTTCTTTACAGTTGCGTGGAGAAATTTTCAAGAACTTATTCTTACGGCTTCATGACTCAACTCCTCTCCAGTATGGCGGCTATTTGCGTAGTAATGGTTCAAGTTGCGGTAAGATTCATAGATATTTGCGGCTTTATATTTCATTTCCATATTTTGCATAAAATATGAGAATAATTTTTGGCTCCCCAAATTTCTTTCCTTAATTCATTTAATGGGTATAGTATTGGTACTTAAGACTTCAGTGTTTACACAACAAAGTTCGAAAGACAATAAGAACATAAGTAGGAACTGAAGTAATCCGAAACTTACGTGGGACGTGAGTGGTGAAGACTGCAAATGACAGTTTGATGGTTTTACTTTGGAAACGTGCCAAAAATTATAGGTCTCTTGTTTTGACTCTGCAAATAATACCTCCTTCATTCTGTGTACTTTAACTTAATCACTCATTCGGTAAATTCTTACAGCAAGATGCTTCGAGTTTAAAATCGGTGAAATTAATAACATCTCTGGCTTTCTTCGTGGCTATGATCATTCAACTCGGTATACAATGTTTTACTGGAAACGAACTCACTCTACAGGTAAGTTTTGTGAAAATAGCAGAGCTATCTTATAACCCGACAGTATTAAAGGAACAGATGCTCAATATTGCTTGCTTTCAATCAAAGCAGATGGAAAACAGCCATACTTCTCAATTTTTAATATACATGCATGTTTATACCAGTATTACACCCTCGCATAGATTCAATAGCGTGTTTGATTTTAATATTTGAGGCGTACCTACTTTAATTTAGCTTCACATTGCGATGGGCAAAATAGGCATAAGAAAAGTACCAGTAACTCACTTAAAAAAATAATTACAAATTTGTAAATGTTGTTTTTATCGCTAAATGGAACTTAATTTGCAATATCAAATAAGATTTGTATTTTACAAGGATTATGAAAGATAACAATATATTTGAAGTCAAATTAGCGTTGGCGGGAACACAAATCTACGAAAAGAGATTTAAATGTCTAGCCTAACAGTGAATTAGGTGCAGCAGATTCAACGGCGCCGTACGAACACATGAAAAAGATGATTCAAGCTTACAATTCAAATCGATATAGACCCGTTTATATATCAAGAAACGAGACGTTTTAGCTACGGACAATTAAATTTTGACATATTTTGCATAGAACGTCTGTTAAAAATGAACTACCGGTTGGTAAAACGGCGAGCCTTAGTCAATAACTGATATGAAAAACATTGTAACTTACATACAAAATTTTTAACAGTTTACAATGTTGTCCGTAGCAGGTGTCTAATTATACCAGAATTTTTATGCGTGCAGGCTGAACGTATATCAGACGCGGTGATGCAATGCAAGTGGGAGCGCATGCCTGTGCGCTTGCGCCGCCAGCTGGTCATGGTGATGATGCGCGCGCAGCGACCGTTGCGCCTCACAGCTGCTGGCTTCACGCATATGGACAACGCATGTTTTCTTGCTGTGAGTTTATAACACATTGTTCTTTTTTGAAAGTAGCTTTTCTAGTCCTTGCGACTACAAAAGCTTTATTTCTATTTGTTTCTGGAAAAGAAGACTTGACGATATGGTATACTTGTTTGCGTTAATTGTGATCGCTATAATAGAAAATGGTTTAGGTTGACCACGTACTTACTTATTTCACTAAGTCGCCACGCCGAGTAATGTGGACGTGATACCCGCACGGGACGAAAATTCGTGTGATCCTCAAAATAGTTGATCTGTGTCTGGGTGTTTGTTCCGATACAATTAGCGCCCACCATAGACACGTTACCAATGTCTCTTAAAGTATTGTCATTGCCTGCGCGAAAATGAGGCAGTGTATTACAGATTGTATAGCGTTGTCTCATTCCCACGCGTGCAATGAGGTGGTAAGGTACCTGATCATTGTAAGTGAGCTAGTCGCTTACGTAAGATCAATGATTGGAATAGAGGCTGTTATTATGAGACTCCATAGAGCAGCGATAGCTCAGTGGGGAGACCAACAGACTGCAATGCAGAGGGTCTCGGGTTCTAACCCACGTCGCGCACCTCTGACTTTCGGAAGTTATTTGACTTTTCGAAATGATGTGCATATTGATTGACTATTATCGCCTGTTCTGTGCCTCGGAGAGCACGTTAAGCTGACGGTCCCGGCTGCCATGGACATCTATGGCAGTCGTTATTGGGAGAGTGTCGACACAAAAGATCCCACTGGGTCAAAGTGTCGCCGGTCTGCACTGACTGGCCCCCACATAAGATAAGATAAGATGAGACTCCATTATCTGCTTACCATCAGACGAAGCGGTACCATATCCCCAAAACAAAATAGAAAATAAAATATTTTAATCAAAAGGAGGTGGCAATAAAATAACCATATTTGTTTCAGATTATGAAAGCTGCATATTCTTACTATGCAGTCCTTAGTCAAAAACAACAAGATATGTAATTTACTTCGATGTTGGTAGAATAGAGAATATAAATAAATAGACATTTAGTGCTTATAATTTAATTACCTATAATATTTTACCTCCACTGAACTTTGTCGCATAAAACTACAATCTAAACTATCACAGTTTCTTCGTACGTATAAAAATTATAAAAGTAATAAATTAATTAGATGTACTTTACAAGTATTTCACATATAATTATGTACCTTCAACCGCGATACGTGAACAATTCGATAATGTAGAACTGTAGTACTGTAACTTTTAGACATTCTGGTTTATTAATATGGCTTATTAATAATGGTATCAATACGGTTCTACCATAATATCACTCCAGTTTTAGCTATACCATTGTCGGGTTACTGATGTCTATTTGAATTTGGGGAAAACGGCCATAGTTTACCGTAATACTACGCTGCGCGCCGGTCAGACTTCATAAGTCTATAAAAACATTTAGACATGTAGCATTCCGTGCATTATTTTTGCCTTTCAAGTCAATTGATATTACGTCGATAATCATTAATTATCATACTTTCATACAGCTTTAACTACATATATAAATTACTTTAGCTGCACGGTTCGCGCTTTTGCGTTCGAGAAGTTATCTGTTTCGACTATTATCAGGGCGTGTCTCCGATTTCCGCACGGACCAAAATTTGTGTGATGTATAGGTAAGTTATTCTACGATGTACTTTATAAAGCCCTCTGTGACACAGGGATAATTCCCTTGTGTGGCAGTCACTCCCCAATGTCAAAGATCGACTCTTTAGAAACAAACATAAAATCTTTTGTTTTTACACACAGCCGTAAGAAAATTTATTTTAATCTTTGATATTATGTAAATCTACAGAATAAGTATTAATTGAGCGTCCCCTGCGACACAAGAATGATTTCTAATTCGGAAGTGATTTTTCTAAGATAACTGTTATCTAAAGCTTATATACTTGGCAATACTGAATAGTATCCAACAAATACTTTCGATAAGTATATAATGATATCGTCACATCTACATACAAAGTTGTTCACATATCGTTAAGTCGTTACTTCTATAGTTAAAATAGTCTAGCCCCTTTGTATGAGTTATTTTACAAACTAAAGTTCAAGAAGAGGAGGTTTCGGAGTCACGGAGCGTGATCTGTTTGGTGTCTTAACGTCCAGAACTGTCATCTCCTCGGACCTGCAATAAATAACTTTTATGACTATACTGGCATATATATTTTATGTCTCCATCTACCATTAAAAGCGAGGGAGAAATAACGTATAAAATATTATTGGGTAAAGTCTGAGCTACTTTCGTTGGAACAGAATTTATTTATTGATTCAATTAAACAAACCAATAAAATAGCCTAAACATTATTTATGCTAATAAATGGATTGACCATCTGAATTTGCCGTTATCAATAATGCATGGATATAGTTCGGCGCATTGACTTTAATTATCCGAAAGGGACTTATCCCGGGCCACCAGGCTGCTTATCCTATACCAACAACTAAAATATATGAAACTAATACGAAACACATTATTTCTCTCTTTTTAACTCGCTTTTATTAGGATGACCTGAATCTATGGAATTAAATACAGTCACCTATTTTTCGCACACTGCTAAATGTCTTACAGACTTGAAACGCTCAGATATACTACTGTATGACGTAGCTATAAAGATGATATATAAATTGTAATACAAAATGATCTCATGTTGGGATTTACTCGTAGGTAATAAAACTTTGCACTGTATCTCCTATTTTCAGTTTAAAATAAGTAGCTATTTTCTTATACTCATAGAAACAACAAAACATATTTATAACTTCTTACGTAAAAAGGCGTCGGCCAGAAGTGCATGTAGCTAATGCGTTACGATCGGTGAGTGGGAGTTTGAAGGCTTACATAGTTTTGTCGGCCTTCAAAACTGACTCAAAGAAATAGATAAAATCCTATTCCTTTTCTTTCATCCCATCTTTTAATACCTTTTCTAAGCATCAACGTTCGCACGTAGTGCAGAGCGTAAAACAAACCATATAGTTGTTTGATAAAAGTCACCAAAAATGTAATACTATAAAGACTATTCTACTCTCTGTTAGTTGATTAAAAGGCATGTGGCTTTTTAAGAACATGACACAAACATCCTTCTGAAGAAATTTGTAAGAAAATCTAACCTGTCTTCGTCCGTATGTGCTGCATTGTAGAACACATCTGGCAATGGTGAGTCATGCTGACTCAGTAAGGAGCTGCCAGCTCTCGGTGAATGTGGACCGTGTGTTGCATATGGGGAGAATGGCACAGCTGCTCGGAGTGCCGCCAAGACTAGCAA
This sequence comes from Catocala sponsa, assembly GCA_963564715.1. NCBI lineage: Eukaryota > Metazoa > Arthropoda > Insecta > Lepidoptera > Erebidae > Catocala > Catocala sponsa. The sequence goes on along the minus strand of OY751334.1, from coordinate 13,822,132 downwards.
CATGCCACCTTAAAAATAGGGGGATAAGTCTATCAAACAATATAAAAAATACGATTTTCAAAGTGTATCGCTTATAAAGATTCAAGTTGAATCTAGCCCTATATGTAAACTGTCCTACTGCTGATTTTGGGTCTCTTCTTAGTATGAGAAGGGTTAGGGTCATAGTCTACCACGCTAGTTTAATACGGGTTAACAGACTTCACATATTTTTGAGTATATTATAGAGAACTCTCATATATGCAGATTTCCTTACGATGTTTTCCTTTACCGTTAAAGCTAGCGGTATTAATGATTTAATACACACATAACTTAGAAAAGTGAGATGTGCGTGCTTTGGAGTCCTCTGCGTGGCAGTCTTACGATCTCGCACCAGACATACGCTATTTCTATATGCATTTCCATAACATAAATGCAAAGAACGCAATATGCTTGGATAGATGAACATTTGCAGAAAAAGGTAAGTATCAGAGCTTCTAATAATAGATAAACCAGTAAGTCTTGCATGTTACGATTTATGCATGAGATATAAAGATTCAGTCAACAGTATATATTCTGTATTGTAGATTATTTATTTTACTGGAACAGAACTAACTCCAACAGTGCACCTAATATTAGGACTTGAGTGCTAAGAAGATATACTGGTACACTCACAACTATTAATATACCGTACCTGAAATGGTAGCCAGCAGTGTAAGATTAGCGAAGAGCAGCGCGGTTGCCACGCAAGCATAGAATGGCGCGCGTGCTCGCCCACAGGACCAGCGCATGTAGTCCCAACAGCGGAGAGACAGGGTGTACTCCCCACGACGACACAGGAGGTCCACGAACAACGCCACCACCCACATCGTCTCCAGAATCAGGACAAAGGCAGCACCCGCTCTGCACAAACAATATACACATTTCTCGTAGAAAATTGTACAGATTCCGCGTGTGCTTTTATAAACAATATTGGAATATTTATACAGCGCGTATCGTAAGAGTGGGGAAGGGTAACGTCGATGTTTTATCTTTAAAAAATGAAGTCAGTCAATTTCCGAGTAAAAATAAAAACGGAAGCCGCTTGAAATTGACATAAGAGTTACTATACTATTTGATGGTTTATTAATCTATACTAATACTAGAAAGCTCATAAACCTGATTTTTCTTTTTAACGTGTATGTACTATATATATGTACGACTTCAATGTTTAAAGCCGCTGGGTTCAGCTGACCTTATATATAAAAATCATAAAAACACCAAACAACCTATAGAAAACCGACCAAGTGTCAGTAGAGCTCACGCCATTAGGTGCTGGTACAGAACTTAGTAACCGAAGCACCCTTTCATTAAATAAATAAAAAATAAAATACTAGAAGTTCTTTTACAACGTTTAAAGTGATGCATGAAACTAACGACCAACAAAAACGTAGCGGAGTCATTCTCATGTTCATATAGCAAATTGACGCAATAACTAATGTCCGTGTTACGTTGCGATAGAGTAGAGTCTATAAAAGCCACGAAGCCCAGGTTTCCCTACACAAATGCTTGATCAAAAATAATTACTTTAACCTAACAGAACTATTTTATATTCAATCTAACACTGGCCGTCTGTGTGCTTTTATAAACCTGTCCCCGACATGCAAGTAAAATCCTAAAATAAAAATGGAACATGGCACACATGGTTTTAACTTCGTTTACTGTTAAAATGACATATAATGTGGCTTCGAGCTAGTCGTGTTCTGAAACACTAAGCACGTCACTGCCGGACCTGGTAAGAACACACCGGGGACGCGTTACGTTCTAGCGCACTCATCCCGGCCACGATATTTGCTTTAAAACTATGTCCCTAAGAAAACTGGCCAAGTTTTCATTGTAATCATAATACTAAAAATGTCGTAACACAAGTTTCCTCTTGAACAAACCTCGAGACTGTTTCACTGATGGAGTATAAAATAATGTATTTTTCCTTAGTTCGTAAAATGGCAAAGGTGTTAAATTTGTTATTTTAAATAAATATTAGAAACTTCCGTGTTATAACTGTTATTTACAGATACATCCATATAAAAAAAGGTCAACGATGAAGTTATCGATATTCTTATTTCAACAACATATAGGTAGGTATAATTTCCGCCTAAGCTATTACCATTTTTTTTTTCGACTAATATGATTAAGATAATGAAAATGGAATACTATTTTGACATTCAGCTAAATACCTATCAGGTTTTCTACAGAGCGACCGCAACCAATAAACAACAAAAAACTCATATTTCAATCATAGACGTTCACGACAGCTGGGACCGACGATTTTACATGCGTCCCGAAGCATAGACAGATTTATTTTTGTTTACAAACTGTGCGACCTAGGGTATTGCGTTATCGCTATGAGTCTTCATAGCCGTTATACTACATAACGCCTAAAGTATTCATCTTATTAGGAAAAGTAAAACATAAGAATAAAAACATATCCTAATCTAAAGGCGATATCTACTAAGAGACAATAAGTCTGGTAAAAAACGCGCTTTCTACTAACGAGGGTTTACCAAGGGAGTGATTCACTATATCCGCGTTGATATAACACGTTGCTATTACTTCCAGTACAGTACAAGATAAAAGCCCCGATTTGGTTACAAGCACGTTACATTTAACGATATCAAATCGAGTTTTCCCCAGTATTCTGCAAACCAGGGCAAATAAAAAAGGGAGACCTTTGTCCATCGAAGAAGCAATTAAACAAGCTCATAATAGGTAGGTAATTATAATAATTACTGTGACCATACTCGTTATATTTTTTAATGCTGGTTTGCAATGAGAGAGAAGCAAAATCAGTTTTCTGTTAGAAAGCTTAATTTGAATATTATTTAGTAGTACCTACCTATATAATTGTCGTTTTTAGTCAATATGAAAAATCTAATTCCTGTTATTTCTCTTGAATACAAAGTTTTATATTTTGTTTTTAAGAATAAAGTATAAAATATAAAAGTTACTTGCCTAAATATCTCGCGTTTGATTTTTATACAACAAACATGGCAAATTAGTACAGGTACCGCGCGGTAACTTTAGTCCTATCTATGGTAGCTTGTAATACCGGGGATATCACTCGTGCGTTGCCGACCCAAGGGGAAAGAAATTAGAGATAGGATGACGTGGAAAGAATGGTAGTATAAGTGAGCCTTCGGAGCTCTTACTTACCCGGCAAAATGCATTAATAGTTTCACTACTTGTAAGCTGGCTACGTGTAAGAGTAGGGCCCTTCCACGAATGAGCCGACTCATTATGACCGACACCAAATATAAAGCAATGGCGGACTCTTTCCCCAAAAGTTTCTACTACTACTTTTTGAAAACTCTAGATCAAAATAATTAGAAGTTCAGTCCAAAATAAACTTTTTCTAAAATTAGTTATTAATTTATTTATTTGTTCTCGTATTCTTTCTGCTACTGTTTCCAATTTCACAATACCACCACCGTTTTAATGTATATACGTGACTTGATTATGAGGTCGATTTTTATAAGCGAAGCAAACAAACTAAAAACGCACGATGTTCATTTACCGTCCCTGGTTAATACAATCCGTGATATTACGTATCATTCGTGCAGCATTAGTACCAACACGGGACTCATTTCAGAAAATAAAGCAATTTTTAAGCTCCATCGTAACAAACGAAAGAGCGGTTTAAAAATTGCTATATTGTATAGACAGTTCTTTTAAAATCTGAAGTTAGTTTTGCAAATGGAAAACATACATAAACAACAATAAGTAAATAAACTCTCTAACTTAAAATTATATTGCCCTGTTTTGCCTGTAATGCTATTTGCATAACTTAGTATATCGTTCTAAAAACAAATGCTTATAGGTAGATCTGTGATTGTCGTACTCGACCGATCATCATGAAATTTCGCATACATGTCAGGGGTACAAAAAAGGACATAGGGTCTACAGTAATTGAAAAAAAGTATACCTACTGTACAATATCTAGATTAACGAGAGCGAAGCCGCCAGCAAAATCTAGTGCGACAAAAATCCGACATAATACGTGAAAATATAATATGCTGATTGTAAACAGACCGGCTTTACAAACATCTCTACTACTAAAGCATCATCATTGCGTGCGCGAGAAACAAATAGAGCTTTACACCTTGTATAGCTTTAAAGTTCTCGCGCAATTAAAAACAATGCTGTAAGCGCCTGTTCATATAACGAAAGTCAAATAGACACTGGCTACTAAAGCCATTGGGGCGATTTGAGATTGCGATCCTTCACATATTCTTGACACCGGTACCACAATGCAGTTGTAAAACAGATAGGGTTACTTCGTACCATCAGATAGACCGCTAGCTGGTCTGTCATCAGTGGCCATCAGGGAAGAATAGCCTAGAAAGCTAACAGAGTAATTCTTGGATACCAAAAGTAAGCCAAAAACAAGAATTTTTATAAATAATCGCAATCGGAAATTGTTATTGTGTAGTTGATTTTGCCCGCGACTTCGCTCGCGTTAATGTAGGTAATGTCAATTATCTATCGCGAACAATAGTTTTTCTAGATGCAAGGTACCGTGTGTCCTTTTCTGTACCCCTGACAACGTGTATGCGAAATTTTAAAATACTTAAGCGTAACAAACACACAAACAAACTCACATTCTAAATGATAAAGAGCAATAATCTTGCCCTCTATTACGTAACACTTTAAAAACATAATTGGCGAAATGTGGGTGTAAAAACATCTACCTATCCGGTTGGAGGTATACATGCGTAAGTCTAAATATGTACGATAAAATTTATTGCTCAGAGTATAAAGCATACCCTTTATTAGTTATAGGAAACAACCCGAACCACAATATGGAAAATCTTTAACAAGAATATTTTGTTCCTAGAACAGAGTAAAAAATTCCTTTATAGATTCTGTGAAGCTTGTCTAACCAGGCGTACCTATATACACGGGTATATAAAATTGCTTAATTACGTATCGTACCTACGTGTATCCATGGAAAACATAATATTAATAAATAGAAATATAAATCTTTAATCAATCTGATTTAGGTTAGTACACACGAACATACCTTTTCTATTCAACAAAACAATTAAACTCATCATTAATTAAAGCCAGGCATTATAAATACTTTCTTTAAATATCAATATATAAGTTCTTATATGACACTTAGCTTGAATTATGATGATATTTATATTATTATGACGCAAATTCGCAGATTTTTATTAAATCCTTATGAAAAATTGCATTTATGCGTAATATATTCCAAAATTAATCATACGTACAATTAGCCTTAAAGAAATAATAGTTTATTTGAGGGAAGTTATATTTTAAGAAATTTCCATATTAGAGAACCTTTTTAAGTTTTAAACAGGTCCGTCTTTGCGTCAAGCTTGAGATACTTAATAAAACATGGCCATTTTTATACGTATTTTATATAAGGCACCAGCGTGACCGCAAAATGAATATTCAGGACACGGATATTTTCTTTTTTCGGCTTCATTAGCTTTTAACGTTCACTTACTCATTTTTTAGTTACCTATTTTGCATATTGTATCTGATTAATTATAAATAAATTAGGTGTATTATGCAAAATAAGTGAGAAGACATCCATAAAAGTAAACTATACAACTAAAGGTTATTCTTAAGTTTGATGAGCCAGCAAGCAACCTGGTGGTTAGCCGAAATCATCGTGACTGTATGCCGATAGCACAGCAGAAGCAATATCAAGGAAACTCAACCAATTCTACCGTTATAGCAGAAGGAAAAAACAAAGAAGCGATTCTACTCTTCAGTCTGTACCCAAATTAGCTTGTCGACTGAAATTGACATCATCGCGGTAGCCAACCGCTCGAAGCTCGCATTTAATAGGAAATGCCATTTATTACAAGCACCGGCCACCAAAAATAGAAGAGGAAGTAATTTAATACTGCGGATAGGACAGGGTATCTGGCAACGATAGCTCGATGGCCTGGTCATCCGTATTACAACCGGATAATTCAGGATCATCCTTTAAAAAGTATAATCTTTGTTTAAATTAATAATGCTAGGATAGATACAGCACAAACTAAGTGAAATATAAATTTATAAAATAATAATATTGTTTTATGTTTTTGCGAATGTTACAAATTGAAATTAGCAACTTTATACCATTGATATATTTTTATATATCAATGCTTTTTTTTTATTTTAAGTAACACAACTTCCTCCTCCTGACCATGACTTAAAAAGATTAACTATAAATAGCTTTCATCATCATGTCAGCCAAAAGACGTCCACTGCTGGACATAGGCCTCCCCCAAGGTTTTCCACACAGACCGGTCTTAGGCCACCCGCATCCAACCGCTTCCCGCGACCTTTACCAGGTCGTCGGTCCACCTTGTGGGAGGCCTACCTCTGCTGCGTGTTCCGGTGCGTGGCCGCCACTCTAGAACCTTTTTGCCCCAACGGCCATCGGTTCTGCGTGCTATGTGCCCTGCCCACTGCCACTTCATCTTGGTTATCCGGAGAGCTATGTCGGCAACTTTAGTTTTCCTGCGGATCTCTTCATTTCTGATTCGATCCCGCAGCTTACCAAAATAAAAAAATAGCTTTACCAAGAGTAAAATAGCTGCGTTACTGTTACTTAAAATAAACTGTTAAAAAATCCGTATTAAGTGCTTTAATTTTAATGCATAAAATAATGAAAAGATGTAAAACTTCGCTCTCGTTATCATGGAAATGATATTTGATACAAATTGCCAATCGCCCAAAATTAAATGTTTATGACAAACTGCCACCACTGTACGTTGGTCTATCTATACGAATGATATACCATATCTGGGTATACCAGAAGCTATATTATGGTAATTCAAGGAATAGCCAAATTACTCACAGCAGACCGGGCGCTATTTCATAGCCCAACACCAGTAGCTCGGTACCCGCACCGCTCATCACTGCAACAACGATAAAACTATTAAATACAAGTTTACTTAGAGAACAGTAATATTTATACGCATACTCAGTGCAAAAGATATGCCAAATTTGTAGCAAGTGAAAATCCGTAATCTCTACCTACCTCGCCGGAAAAAAAGAATGAATAGGTATATGTATGTTTATACAATATTCAATATATGGTGGGGTATATGTAATACATAATGAATCCAAAAATAAATGAGTAAATTATACTATTCTGACATAAAGAAGCAAAAGACACAATATAGGTACCTATCTGTGGGGGCGATGTGGAGGCCATTGCTCTTAGACCATACGACTGCTTACCATCAGGTGGAGTGTGGTCATTTTGACGAGCAAAATAAAAAAATTAAAAAAAAACTAGTTTACTCTGTCTTGTATCCTCTTCACACAACTTTGAGCGACCATGTCCGTGAAAAGCTATAGTTGCATAATTTTAAAAGTATTTGCAACTACATATTTAATATTTTTACAAGTGAATTATTCGCTGTGCGTGATTACAGAAGCAATTTAAAAGATAACTCATTTTGAAATTATAATTATTAGCTGTACCCTACATTTTCACTCATGCTTATGATAAGGTACTACTATACTCCCGTGGCTTGTAGCGTGATGTTATATAACCTTTGTTACTTATAGGTAAAGTAGCTTACCAATGGTGAAAGAATTAATAATCAATTTATTAGTTTTTTGAGTTTATTCATTATCAACAAACATACTTATCTTTTCTCTTTACAACATTGGTTTTAATAAGCATAGGTATTTATGCATACATAAACACACATCTATATATTACAAACAGTTGTTGATTTTTTATTCTACATAAATATTATAAGAAGGGAGTCTCGAAATATTCATACAACTAAAACACCAAAACTCTATAGGATGTTTACGAATATTTGTACGGCAAAGAAGCAAAATACCGGTCCCATGCGATGCACGCTCCGCCTCAATCGGATTTTGACGACACCCAATTGATTGAAAAAGTTTCGATGAGCTCCACTCCACTTCGTGTAATTCGGCCCCTAAGATGTCGAGTGTGACAAGTTCTTTGCTTTGAGGACCGGCCCTTAGTTGCCGAATAAAGTGACAAGTCACAGGACCCAAGGATAGAGATGGGGTGACAGTCGATTTGATACTAAAGTGTAAACATGACACACATATTTAAATAACGCAGTAAAAAAACTGCACGTATGTCATATACTTATACGTGCAGTTTTTTAGTTTGAGTATAATACATATTTCTGATGTTTACTTGGCTTAGGCCAGTTACATCGTTTTTCTCTCCGACTAGCCGAGAAAATAAAAGAAAATAATATCAGTCCTGTATTAAACTGTCCCACTTCTATCTTAACTAGCTACGCTTCTCAGTGTAGGAAGGGTTAGGCCTTAGTCCACCACGCTGGCCCAGTACGGGTTGGCAGACTTCACACATCTTTGAGAACGTCATCTATACATATAATAAAATCGTAGGAAAGTCGAAACTGTACATTGAATATTTTTTTAAAAGAATACTTGGGGCGTGATCTACAATCGATATCGAAGACAAAAATATAGTTTTTAGAATTTTTGTCTGTTTGTCTGTATGTATGTCCGGGCTAAACTCAAAAAGTAGTGCATGGATTTATTTCAAATTTTGCATGAATATTACTAACAGGTCGGGTCAACATGTAGGCTACATATTATCACGCTATCACCTACGAGGGAGGAGCTGTGAATCTTTATTTTTCTTACGCATTCTGTGACAGTGTGTAATCTAACGACGCATATTTATATGTTGTTTTTGAGTAAGCCATGCTGTTATCTAGCTTTACACTATAAAAACTACGCCATTTAAGTAACTTGGGCAGAGAAATATCGTTGGATTCCGCGGCGACAAACACTTTTTAGTTAAAATCTACGCGGACGAAGTCGCAGGTAACAGCTAGTACATAATAAAACTCTCAGACATGCAGGTTTCCTTATGATGGTTACCTTCACCGGTAAAACGAGCGATAATGAACTATTTAATACACATATAACAACGAAAAGTCAGTGATGCTCGGCTTGGGATCATACCCGAGATCTCTGCATGGCAGCCCAACAATCTCCCATTAGGCTATCGCTGTCATATACATTGTATGTCATATAAATATACAAAACTGACGCTGGCTCTTTATGTTATTCTTTCATTATCCGCTTGTTATGGAAAATTGTCATTACCATCTTTATATAAAAATAACAGTGGATGAGCACTGCGTTTATCTCCCGTGCAACACTGCTTTGTCTGTTGGAACTTTGTTGGTAAAGTAAACAAATCCATTTCTACTAACTATGCAAATCGTGAGAACTCATAAATTATTAACTACTGCATGCATGGCTCTAAACAATGGATGGAGCTGAAGAGTATACTGTGAACACAATTAATAATCAGGTGCTTGCCTAATTGCGATACACCTAGCTGTACTTTTGGATTTGCTTTTTAAATATCTTAGTTTTTTTTTTTATATCCGAGACTTTCTTAAGCCGACCCCAAGTGACTTGGGAATAATAAAGGCTAGGGAGAAGAGAAGAGTACTCTCTTATTGCTGCCATGACATAATTTTATAAGCATAAACTTTAGAAATTCATAACATGAAAACCCAATAACACTATATTGTCTTCTGTTTACGCGAATGTTATTCATTGAAATTAAACTACTATATACGGATTTTATCGCGTTGTTTATTTGACACTGTTACAAAATTTTTTGAAAACTGTTACACTACTATAATTATTATTAAACTTTACAAATTTGTAACAGTGTCAAATAAACAACGCGATAAAATCCGTATATAGTAGTTTAATTTCAACCCAATAACACTGCCTGATCCGGGTATCGAAACGCAAACACGCTTGTGTTTGCGTTTCGATACCCGGATCAGGCAGTGTTATTGGGTTTTCATGTTATGAATTTCTCAGTGTCAGGCAATGAGTTGCATCGGCGATAGGAGTGTTGCCCTCTGTTATGTGGGATTAAAAGTATAGCCGGCAAAACATGGTTGCAAAACAGGTGTAATACAATATAACCTGCCTACATTATAATAACCTTATCCTTTGGCGATACGTAGGTGTAAGATTATATATCTAAGAATGTATCCATATTTCAACCTATCACCGCTTTCTTCGAACTATTTCATAAATAATTATGTTAAAAATAACCAAAAATCTTGATAGAAGTAAAATTAAATAAAATATGTTTATTAGACTCAGAATATATAGTTCATTTTAGCATTTATATACCGTTATAGTGCATAAAGAAGGTGCATATTTGTTGTATTGAACAATGAAATCAGCGATGAAAATTTCTCACTTATGTTATAACTTTTAATAAACTCAAGTATAAAAATAATAATTTCCAATAGTAGTCAAAATTTATGGAGATTAGTCTCAAGTAGTAAATGACCCGATCTCACTGTTCCTTAGGGAGGCCTATGATGGTATAATGGGCGGATCCACTTAAACCGATTAAGCCGAACACGATATGGCCGCTATTGCGTAAATACTAATTCAAGAGTAAGTAGGCTTTAGAAGTGTGCCAAAATAAAACATTTAATGAAGCATAACAGCTTTATTATAAGTTTACTAAATTTCGCTTGCAACTTCGCTCATGTTAATGTCGTCAATAAATTTCTATTTTAATGAAAAAAGTACTGTTCCCTAATGGGAACAGTACTTTTTCTGGATGAAAAATACCCTATGTTCTTTTCTGTACCCGTATGTGGAAAAAATACATGATGTTCGGTTGAGTCGTTAAGGCGTCAAAGCTTAAGAAACAAACTGACATTCATATTTATAATATTAGTAAGAATTGATTACTTTATAACTGGATAGTTATTTTACCCTAAGGGTCAATTCTCGTAAAAACTGTTCAAAAAAGAGTTCAAATCTGTTCAAATTCCGAACTAGTTAAATAAACGCCAATGTGACTGAAATGCAATTTATGTTTACATGTGACGTTAATTTTAATTTAAATATGTCTATTTGTTATATTTATGACATTGAGACTAGTAGGAACTCTACTTTGGCATCGGCCTGTCGGCGCGGCGCGGCGGCGTGGCGGCCAGACATTGTAGCTTTCGAATTATGTTTGGCATTCTAACAATTAACAGCTAATAAAAAATATTTCAAGATTTGATAAAGCACTAGCACAATATGCTTGTCTATACTCATATTATAAATCGATAATATTTGCTTATTATGATGGGATAGACGTTAAAACTACTAAACCAATTCCATAAAACGTTACTAAAGACAGCTGCACTACCCTGCGGCACATAGGTTATGTTTAAATAACGAGATCTAAGCCTAATAAAGCAAACTATGGCCACAAACAATAAAAAAATTGTTACTTTAAAATCGTCTGACTTAGATGCGTTCGTCAAGATGATGACTTTGCCGAAACAACGCAACGAACTGTGAACGGAATTCGAAACTTTGTTCAGTACTTTGTGCGGAACGCGCCGAGATTAAAACATTAATTATTTACTACTACCTACTTACAGCTGGCAGGTTGCTTATTTATTATATACTGCAATAGGTGTTCTAACTTCAATGGCACGCTCGCTTACTGCTCCATAAATCATTGGATTTCACCTACTTTAAACTTCTGAAAAAAGATCATAATTACTATCTACATTCATAACAATAATAAAATAAGTTTCCTTTATTATTAGCCTGACTGGCCTTGGCTCTAATCTGTTTAAAGTGATGCGGGTAATTATTAAGATAAAATGTTACTCCAAAGGAGTCCCATTTAACATCAAATAAGCACCAACTGTTAATTCATTTTCTGACCAGATTCGCTCTCTCGTTTTATGCGCTCGTCGTCTCTCCGTTACGTAATAGATGGATAGACATAACATCTGTTCAGTAGGGACAGATCGAATAGCTACAGGTACATTGAAAACTATTCCCATAAATATCTTTCAGGGAGATAGATCACGGCAGGATTTAGGTATAAACAGTGGCGTATTTGATGCTTTTCTGAAACAGATATTTATAGTTGTGTGCTGTGTGCGCGTTTGTATTATCAACTAGACTATTTGATTTTAGTATCTAACGGGACTAGCAATGTTGTTTGTCAAAGTATGTGTAAGTAGCTTATAGTCGCGACATTGTTCTTGTGGAATTACGTCTAGTCGACAAATTAATAGTCACACAGTAAGATGATGTTAGTACTAACTTGCTAACGTCTTCACCTTTATGTATTTACGTTCAATAAAGCGAATTCTGTACCTACTTTCTTACAACATGAAACTACTGAACAAATTTCACATTTATAGCTTGAGCGGAGCATTTGCTCTCCGACAATAAATCAGTCCGTTCGCGTCAGGACATGTTATTCAAATATAGATTTCGCTTCGAAAACAAAAACAATCAGAGTTTTCGCATTACGTCATACATTTCAAAATTCTGCTCAAAAACTATAAAATGTACGTATATTTCTCGTTCGCAATCATGCGAATGCATTCTTATTCAATTGTCTGAATAATTAAAGCATGGAACGTTTTATTGAATAACAACGATACTCTTTGCTTTATTGTAGCTATTTGTCGCATTTAATATTGGAATAGTTATGAAATTCCAGACTCGGCACAGTTACAAACCATTCAAACAAAACTAATTCCATAGATTTGTTTTGTTTATTGTTCCCAGTTGAATTGTTTTATTCGATTGAACATATTTACATAGTATAAAGCGAGCGGTAACACAAATTACCAAGAGATTTAAGTAGAAAGAGAAAATGCCTTACTGTTTTAATGTTCTGTAAGTACATATTTCAAAGGAAAATATAACCATTTTTAGTTTCCTCACGTATTAGTCTTATATCACGATGCGATGTTTGAGTTAAACGACCGTCTCACGAAGACTTTGAAGATTTTTCAAACAAACTATTAAATTTACTTTTTCTTTTACTAAAATACAGATTTTAAGAATAGGTACTGCAATCTATAGTAGCCTAATTACTTAACTGGATTCGATTACTAAGTGAATAACATAGGCACAATTGAACATACCAAAAACGTAAATATAATAAAATAAAAAGGTAATATTGCGATCGACGTGTCCACAAATATTATATTGTTAAATTTTTTACTTTTATTCGAATTTTAAGGTGATTGGTGCAAGTTGTTCACTAATTATTACATTGGTAATAATATCTTAGCTCATTTCGCACAGACACAAATTATTCTCGTATTGACAGTTAATTTACACTTAACTTTATCTGTCGTACTTTATGGAGTGCTCTAATCCAACTTATTACAATAATAAAACGAAGTAACCCGGGTAACACTGTCTGTCCCGGTAAGATTTAACGAAGTCCTCATTTGATCATTTTTATCTTTATGAAGACAACTTCGTTGTTTGAGCGAATTCAGCAAACGGATATATTAAGGCACGTACTTTACGGCACGTAGAACTTTTTTAGTACTTGCATATATTGTAGAGTCATAAAAAATATCTGAATGTTTTTTAGATTAAGACTTTCAACGACTTAAGCACGTTTTCTCTCAAATTAAGTTATTGAAAATAGATAATTATAGTCATAGAAAAACATGCTCAGTTTAATATTGATGGTTATAATCTCTAGGTACCTATTGTTATTGACTACTTTTTGTATAGGACCATGTTGAACGTTACAATATTACATGTTTTGATTCTCCTAACCATACAGTTTATTTTGGAGCTGTCGGAAACACACTAGTAAGTAGATCTTTATTTAATATTGTAATATAAATCAGAGGTTTGAAAGAAATAAACTTGCATAAGCTTTTGGAGCCCTTGGGAACGATTAAAAAAATATATAATATTTAATTTTAATTTTAGAGCGCTTGGGAACAAAATAGCGGAGCGGGCTGGAATAAACCTACCGTAGGCACAGAACATTTCGATTTAATTAATCTATGAACCATCTATATTGTATTATGTCGCATCTACACCATATAGATTTTTTGTCGAATTAATATTTGTAATAGAATATAGTTATATATTGTAACCTATGATGTTAATAACCAGTGTATCATTGTATTCAGTAATAAACGGTCGTATTCGTCAATTGGACTTCTCATTTACACAACCCCAGAAGTACACCCAAGTCTACGTTAGATTTTTCTGAAGCCTTGTATCATAAATTTCTTTAATATGAATAAATTACTGGTATATTAAATTACTGGTATAAATAAAATTAATTCAAGTGGCTCATATGTATGTAAGTACACCATCACAGATAAATGTTCTGAAATTAGGTCTCCGTGGTTTTCGTAATTTGATTTGAGTAAAGACTCCGCGAGTAGAAAGTCTCTGGTGCAGAAATATAGGTATACTATTTTAAAAACAAACAAGCAACAGATCTGCTTTGTTAGTTATCCGTATTTACTGTCACTAGCAGAACAAATAATTGCCTTACAAGCTATAATATACAATCATTCTTATGACACACACGCAGAAAGTGACATCACAAATCTTAGAGCAATGCTTAACTCAGAAACAGAACCCTTTTGTATTAAATATATCGCAGTCTGGTCGGTCGATATTACATTTTCAGACGTATTTCTATATTAATGTTAAAAGCACTTTTGCTTAAAAATATGGAATCTAAATGCGGATCACTAATATTCAAGATTTCTTGGCAGAGAATATTCTTACTAAATTATAACTTTTTTAATTAATGTTAGTAATTGTATTGTGAAAGAATGGAGGACAAAAGACAAATACAAGAATAGACTATGAAATATAGGGCTAATTTTAATAAGATATTCTGAAGGGGAGGCAGACCTAGGCCACTTAGGCATATTCTCGGACTACTAGAAATACGAGACCCTACAAACGTTATGTAAAATAAAGGGATTAGTAAGTCGACGATAGAGTATAAAGAGTGTAAAAATAGTAAATTACTTTGAAGAATCAGCAATTTTAGCAAGGATTTCCGTCTCTATATACCGAAGAACAAATTCTCTAGAATTTTTTCTAGATTAGTGAATATAGATACGTATATGGATTTAGAGAAAAGCTGAGTAAATGACGATGTATCGGATCTCTCATCAAAGTGAGATAAATCATAATATATTTTTTATATTATTTGATTAATAAAATTTAAACTACTTGAAGTGTTGACCACACTTCAAAACATTGAGACAACCACCATCTCAGTCTTCCCGTGAACGTGGCTGCTTAAGAAGAAAATTTTCTTCTTTCTCGTTACCAAGTTACAAAATAGTAAATATTTAAATGGACTTAGAAATATTTTTAAATAGTTACCATGAAAGAATTTCTTGTAGCAAAGTTACCAAAAAAGATCTTCGGTTCTTATTTTGTACCTACCAAAGGAAAAAATTATGGAAATATAACAGTAAACTTAAATTACATTTTATTTATCTTTCAACCGAAACGTCGGGGAAAGTGTAAATTTAAATCTTAATAATAATTTTAAACAGATAAAATAGTATAATAAATTCAGTAGTAATGTTAGATTTTGAAAATTATTTAATTAACGTGTTAATAAATAAAGCTATAAAATTCGTATAAAGCAGTTTATTTCTATGTTATTTATTTGATTAATCTTATAGCTTTTAATCATTTAAGTTTCGAAGTAATAATTACCTTGTTAATAATAATTATCGATTGCATGTCTAAGCAATCTCCATAACCTCACAAGCGTTAGATATCTACTAGACAATGACCCATCACATCTGATAAAAAAATATTAATTAGTAGGTTGTTTGTTCATTCCATTATTAACCATTTTTGCTTTACGTGGGGGTACGCATTGACGCGTACCCCTCCGCGGGCGCGGGTGGCGGGATTATGTCGGACTCACCGGGGTAAAAGAAAGATGTTGAAACGATGAGAATGGACCTCCCGGAATACTGACTAAATCTACCACGGTGGTCCTCGACATAACTATAGTCGGCAGGGTCGCGCGAATCACTTTCACATGCAATCGCGACCCTGTCGAGGTTTCAGCCCGCCTTATGAAACGGCAGGCCACTCATGAAAAGACACTTTGGTCACCTAACCCTACTGTCTCCTTGAAGGGGGAAGGACACACGAAACAGAGGCGCGCGTGGGAACACGCACGCCACCTCTCGGACCTGGTGCTGAACAGGTGGGCAGGTCCACGAAGCCCACCACCCCCAGGTAAACCCTCAGGGTAGCTGAAGGTCGTCTCGCGCCCTCCGGCGGCCGGCTCTGCGGTTGGGGAGAGGGTTTAAACGCTCCCTCTCCCGCTCCACCGCCTCCTTGATGGAAATCACTTCCACTACAGAAGGAGGCGACGGCGTTCCACGACCTCTCACTCCGGACCATAGACTGAACTACGGCCGGGAGCGAGAGGGCAACCAATCCGACTGCCGCGACCAACTCACGGCGCTGCGATGCCCAGGCGGGGCAAACCGCCAAAATGTGCAGCGCCGTGTCTTCAACAACATCGCGGCAGTCGCGCCAGTGATGACAACCGGGCGATTCTTGCCGGCGCATACGACACAGAAACTGGCCAAAACAACTGTGGCCAGTCATTACTTGTATCAGCCGTAAGGTGAGAGCGCCATGCCGCCTCTCCAGCCACTTCTCAAACACGGAACTTACCGCCACGATCGTGGCGTGCCCGATTCCATTATTAACCATGCCTATCCCTATTTCCCTACTAATATTATAAACTAGCTTTTGCCCGCGACTTCGTCCGCGTGAAATAGTTAGGTACATCGTTCATTGCGTATGGCGCTTGGCGTGTCTCGCGCTTGTGCGACGTGTATATATTATTATTATATTATTTATATTAAGACGGCATTTTTACTAATTATAAACTTTCTGATAAATATACGTATTGTAAAAATAGACAGATTTGTTTGGGCTTCCACACGAACTTTCGTCGCCTATTTCATCCCCTTGTACGTGGAAATTTCAAAATCACCGGAACAAATGTTTACTTATTGCCTTCTTATCAATTGCCTAAATACAAAGTCTCATGGTTTTATCTTCGATAATGACAAATTCCCATACAAACTTTCATCCCTTATTTCAACCCCTTCATGCCCTTTTTTACAACAAATGGTAACCTATGTCCTTTCCTAAGGTCTAGTCTATATCTGTAACAAATTTCATCAAAATCGGTTGTGGTTTAGGCGCGCTAAAGATGAATAACAGACAGACAGACAGAGTTACTTTCGCATTTATAATAGGTATTAGTAGGGATTCAAAAGTATCTCTGTATGTCTGTTACCATTTCACGGCTAAACCACAAAACCGATTTAGATGAAATTTGGTACAGATATAACTTAAAACCTGGGAAAGCACAAAGGCTACTTTTTATTGATGTAGGTACCACGCGGCAGGAGCTGCGCGCAAAAACTAGTGTTTAATATTGGAACGAACAAACTTTTTCGGAAACAGTGTAGGCTATTAACCAACATGCTACAGTTCAAAAAGGAATGCGCTACCAGTATGTGTAATGATTTTAAAGCAAAGGTCATAAATACCTTATTAAGACTACATGTTTGTACGTCTAATTTGTACTGATAATGTTACTAGCACACAAGAACGCCTTGTACGCGCCTCAGAGTCTATCTGTTTATTTCGTTATCACTCATAACTAATAAGTCATAACAGAATAAGCACTTAACATGGTGTATGTTCTTTGAGTATACGTACAGGAAACGAGCATAATTTGGTTATGGAGGCTAATTTTCACGAAATAGACAGATTTTATCGCATGAAAATAAACAACATCGCGTTGCTAAATAAAAAAATATATATAAAAATAAATATAATAAAATCCGTATAGAGTAGTTTAATTTCAATGTAAAACATTCGCGAAAAGCTTAAGACAATATTATAATAGACCTGTGTTGAAGTCTTGAAAATCCTTAGTAATATTATAAATGCGAAAATGAGTTTGTTTGTTTGTTTGTTTGTTACGCTTTCAACCGATCAACATGAAATTTTGCATACACGTTGTCCCCTGACAACGTGTATGCATAATAGGACATAGGGTACCTTTCATCCAGAAAAAAGAACTGTTGCAAATCTAACCTAACCTAACCTACATTTACGCGAGCGAAGCCGCGGGTGAAAACTAGTAATAAATATAGATAAGTTTAATATTGTAGGTATGTGAAATAGGTACCTATGTGTTTAAAATGAACCACAATAAAGTCCACATTTAAAGTTTAATTTCGAAGACCTAACTCGAAAAAGAATAACGGATTCCTTAAAAATTAGACGATTTCAGACGACGAACCTTTTTAATTAAACATAGGTAAACATACATTATATAATGATAACAATAAAAGCTATTTTATTCCAACAAGACACAATAACAACTTAACTTTTTATCTGAAGTAGTGAAGATTTTAAAGTTATGAAAGGACGATGCGCAAAAACGTCTCCCAAATTCTTACATCGACCAACAGATTTGAAATGTATCTCAATCAAAGAATCTTAGTATGGTAATAATTTTTTAGGTAATGGCGACATCTCTCTAAAGTGCGGGATATAACGAGAAAAGCATGTTTTAATATTATTATTTTTCTGCACAAATAACAGTGTGTTTCAAAGTATTATTATAACTAGTTTTGCCCGAGGTTCCACCCACGTTTATGGTTATTGCGCTACCTCCGTGGGTCGCAGCGTGATGTTATATAGCCTATATAGCCTTCCTCGATAAATAGGCTATCCAATACTAAAAGAAGTTTTCAATTTGAACTAGTAGTTCCTGAGATTAGCGCGTCCACGGTTTAGCCGAACAAACAAACTCTTCAGCTTTATAATATTAGTATAAATTACCCATTATCTTTGTTATTTATATACCTAGTCTTGCCATAAATATTGTTACAAGGAAATATCTTTTTTTTCTATTGCATTAACCATGTATTACTTTAATGTGTGTTAGATTATACATTCATATAATAACATTAAAAATATATGAAGCTCAATCAAAATGATCTTCATTGGCTTTAATACAATACTTTAAACGTTGAGGCCAGTTATCGATAGAAACACGCACTCTCTCAATGGGAAAATCCTTCACTGCCAATCTTATAGATTGTTTTAGGGACTCCAAATTATGATGGCGTTTAGAGCATGCCATACTCTCTAAAATTTACCATAAATCATAATCCAGCAGATTAGAGATCGGGACTAGATGACGGCTAGACTTCAGCTCTGATGAAGTTCAAAATGTTCGTTTCCAACCACGCTTGGGTGGATCGAGCTTTATGACCCGGTGCTGAGATTTGCTGAAAGGATCATTCTTGGTTATGGAACATGTTGTTGTTAAGAGGCTTAACCACCGTATCAGGAATCGTATCTTGATACACTTGTGCCGAATGTTTTAACACCTTTTTACAAAAATATGGCTCAGTCACTCCTTGATAGCTAACACCCCACCAAACCATCACTGAAGTCGGATAATGTCCACATTGTACTCTGCTGATTAATTGGGAAGCTTCTATAGAGCTTTGAGCACAAACTCTCAATGTTGGGCGCGCACGGCGTTAAGTGTATGTATTCGTATATACACTTCATAAGAGCCTTTAATATCACTTTTATAATTTTTATAACATGTTTGTAATGAATTGGAAGTAATAAATAAAATTATTTTTTAATTTAATTTTTTCTAAACCCCATGGATTTTTATGTTAAAACTGATTACTAGTATTTTTATAGATTCTTAAAAACCTACTAGCACATACAAAAGATCTGTTGGAGGAGGATGACGGGTCTCATACAAATTTGATCATCGTCCTTTACTTACAAAGTTGTACCTATATATTTCATGTCTGCCAATTTTGTTTTCAAGTTTACGAACTATATGTTTGGCAAACTATTTAGTATTTGGTATATTGCATTTCCAAACTTTCTCACCGTATACAATGTTACATTTAGGTAGGTATTTCAAATGTTGGAAGCTATATCAGATTACGTAACTTGTTAGAACTTGTTGTCTAATTCAAAATACTTTAAAGGCCTATTCAAACCTGAGCGGTATTCACTGCCGCTGTGGGTAGAGGTATATACCGCGCGGGTTTCGCTCAGGTATTTAGTATCAAGTTCCGCGGCTAGAGCGCCATGAGCGGTATGCGCTGCCGCTGTGGGTAGAAGTGACTGCCGCGCGGGTTTCGCTCAGGTATTTAGTATCAACTCTACCCACAAGGATAGCAAAATCCGCTTTGGTGTGAACAGTAATATTACCGTATACCCACTCGGTTTTCTCTACCGCAGACGGTAGCGAATACCGCTTAGGTTTGAACAGGCCTTAATAGTCACCAAGTTACAACTGCTAAATCCTTTGTATTAAATACGTTCATAACTTTACAAAATAAAACAAAATGTCCATAGCAGAAGAATCAACATCGTATGCCCTGGGCTCTTAAACGTATCCATGGAAAAGACGATTTACAATTCTTTAGCAATTATTTGTGTCCTTTTAAGTATTCATAATTAAATATCTAAATCTAACAATTCAAGATCAATTCAACGCACAGAACTAGAGACTACTTAAATTTTTTTTTAGTGCTATGCTATCTATGTAATATTATAAAAGCGAATGTGAGTTTCTTTATTTGTTACGCTTTTACGCATTACCTACTCGACCGATCATCATGATTTTGTAAGTTTAAGTATTTTTGTAAGTTGTTGAGAAAAGGAAATATAGTATATTTTATCCAGAAAAAGAAAATCTATAAAAACAAGACAAAATATTAAATATCGTTTCTTTAAATCACATGATTTATTGCTGATACGGAACAGACTCGACCCTTGTCACAGTAACGTATTATTAATATTTATTCTTTTTTAAATCATGCCTTTGTTTTTTACTTTTATTCGTGTATTTTATATATACTTATAATACTATTTACAGCATCCATTTATTTCTCGTATTATGAAATTAACCGTGCCGTTCTTAAAAACATTGCTTTTAAGAACTTTATTATATAAAATCTTTATTATTTTACATACTTAATGTAAAATAATAAAAAAAGCTTTAATTACAAATAACGCATGTTTACGCCACCATAAACACACACGTAATCGTTAGAAGTACTGCTAAAATACTATTGTAATATTCTTTGTTTCTTCATGAAAACTCATTTCAAAAACCGTCATGAACATTCTTATGTCACTATTTATTGTGGAGTATTTCCCTTGACCCCGCCCTTGACGTCACTTTTAGTATTGCCCTTAATATGACAAAAGCTGCCCCCATGTATCTTGTTCGTGAACGTCCCAAGTAGTGAAATTGTACAGATGTACATTGGTACAGTCAACGACATTAGTATTTTGTACCAGTATTTTGTGAATGAAAAGAGTTATTATTATTCTATAGTAATAAATAATGATGAAAATAAAATTTGTTTTATTATTGCTGCTGTAAAAACTAACAATTGTCGTTATTGTGTATGATAAAGCAATCCAAAGTCTCACAAATTTTTATCGACTTATGTCGTTGACTTTACATTTAGTCACACGGCGACGTTTACGAATATTGACTATATTGACACTACTTTCAAATCTTCGATCTACTATCAAATCGACAACAGATGGTCAAACCTTTTCAGACTTTCATAAAAACAATTTATTTTTAAAGTTACTATTATCCATATGGTTTTTTATTCAACTATTATAAGAAGAAAGCTCCTGTGCTAAATCCCTGCGTAGCGGACTAGTCAAGCTTTGAAACAATAAGCACAAACAACGGGTATTATTTGTATCCATAAAGTTTTCCAATTCCAGGTCGACTCCGAAATCTTTTTATAGATCTTACAAGTTTTTGTTCCGTGAGAGGAACGAACATACAAGACTCGGCGCAGTAGCAGTAACAAGTTTCAACCACTAAATCGCTTCAATCACTGCGCTGACTACATCTATGCTGATTTCTCTATTTTATTTTATAAATATCAGAAGATGCTTACTTAATTTATAAACTCGATGTGTCTGTCATCTTATTAATTAGGTACGTATTTCCTATTTAATTTATATGTGCCATATATAGCTATACTAGCTTTTGCCCGCGACTTCGTCCGCGTGGAATAGTTACTTTGGGCAGCATTTTAATTTTTTTACGAAAACTCATACCTATAAATGCTGTGGTTTACTGCAAATAGCTTACTTTAATACGTTTTTTTTAAAGATATTGCGGGTTTGATACTCATGAGCACAACATAGAGATGCCCATGGAAAACAGTTTTGTTTATTATTATCGTAATTGCTGCTTTTAGGGAAATCTGCACTCTTTTAAACTGAAATGGCAAATCGGTCGGCATTATCGGGGGTCTTTCGTCGATTCACACCACGGGTTGTTCGCACCACGGTGTGACTCGCAGAAGGACCCATTTTGAATTAGTCGTTTCGCACCATGGTGTGAAACGGTGAATGCTTTTTTGTACTTCGTCGATTCGCACCATGGTGCGAATCACCGAAGAACTATTTTTGACTTCGTCGATTCGAACCAATGTTATTTTACTACTATTGAACAGTCTCGCATAAAAGTGTTAGTACACCAATTTATTTTTATTTATTAATCCACTACTAAGCTATCGCTTAATTATTATTACTTTTTTATAATATGTATTTCTTTTATATGATTAAAGATAATCAATATTTTGTCATGTGACTAAAAGAAACTAAGACGACAATAAACATTGTTTTTTACAAGTGCTTGTTTCAATAAACGTTTTTTACCCGTCAGTACCAAGAAAGTACATTTAAAAATAAAAATGTTGGTGGTTCGAATCGACGAAGTCAAAAATAGTTCTTCGGTGATTCGCACTATGGTGCGAATCGACGAAGTACAAAAAAAGCATTCACCGTTTCACACCATGGTGCGAAACAACTAATTCAAAATGGGTCCTTCTGCGATTCACACCGTGGTGCGAACAACCCGTGGTGTGAATCGACGAAAGACCCCATTATCGGAATACGGGGAATCAACACATTTTCTCCTTTTGCCAATCTAGTCATGATTATAGCTTTTATTATATTGCGTCCTAAACGAGTAATTTGTTGCCGTGTACCGTTACATAGCCTTGGTGCGTCCAGATTTCTCATTAACAGAACTGGAATACCAACTTTCAGCCTTAACTTATGGGAAGGCACTCCTGATAATTCTAAAGAGTTAAAAAGCTCTATAGGGTACGATTTCACTTGTTCAGTGTTCATAATATTGTCTACTGAGAGGTACACGACAACATCTCCCTCAACATCTGACATAATTTGTTTGATTATCTTGCCTACTGTCTCATTTGTCGGCGCCAAAATTAACCTGTCACACTACTATTCTCGATTGCCCATTTTTATTTGTAGATCTGGATAAACATTACCTTTTAAATCATCTGTGTTATGGACAATTTGACAGAATTCACGTCTTAGTGTAATCATGTCGTTACTGTCTGTTAGCATAAAATCTTCTCCGACTTTTAGGACAGCAGAGCCGCATATTGCCCTGTGTGAGAATCGATGTGTAGTCGCATATTTATAGTCAGACAAAACTTTTTTACGTGTACATACAGACGCCTTCAAACAGTCATTTATTTCATCTGCCGGTGTACCCTTAGTAATAACCGGCAGGGTCTGTCTAAAGTCACCTGCTAAAAGTACCACCATTCCTCCAATGATACCCTGATACCTCTTGATATCTTTCATGGTGCGCTATAGTGCCTCGATTGCTCTTTTGTGGGACATCGTACATTCAATCCAAACCAACATCTTAAGGCAACACAATGGCCCATAATGGGCGAGTACAGGCACGCACGATTGTGTAGAGACCATAATCGTCTGTGAGTGGCCATCATCACCTATAATAGTGACTAATCGGTGAATTGTCGTTACATCAAAAGAATGCGTGCCTGTGATCGTGCGTCTGTCCACAAAATCGTCCATCAATCAGTCGCACGACAGAGGTCAAGTAAGAAGGTAGGGGTTTTTTGGCGGCAATGCTGTGAACGTGTGACGCCAATTTAAAAAAAAGAAAAGGTAGTGCGTGGTGCCGGTGGATTTATGTTTACGCAACAAAAATGGTTGAATTTTTGACCTTTTTTTGATGCACATTCCAATAATGATTATATTATGTACTGAGCAAATAGATAGCAACAGCCGCTATCACTTCGACGTCCATCTTCAACAGGCGACAGTGAGTAAATGTAACAGTCACAATTGTGTAGAGAGCAACCCATGATCGCGGCGATGATGACCACTTTAAATTGCCCATCATGGGCCATTGTGTAGAGGAGGCTTTACAGACTCCCTCACTACGTCGCGCTGCGCTGCCGCCGCGCGCCGGCGCGGGTGCATCGTTCATTGTGTAATATTGTGTATGGCGCTTGGTGTGGCCTGCGCTCGCGATACGTGTATATTAATACGGACATTTTTACTAATTATACAATGTTTCCGATAAATATACGCAATTGTAAAAATGGACAGATTCGTTTGGGCTTCCATACGAACTTTCGTCGCCTATTTCATCCCTATGTACGTCGCCGTCGTCAAAATCGCTGGAACAAATGTTTACTTATATTTTTGACAGAAGGCATAAGAATATCAAGTGCCTAAATACAAAGTCTCATGGTTTTATCTTCGATAATGACGAATTCCCATACAAACTTTCATCACTTAATTTAACACCTTCATGCCCTTTTTTACAACAAAAGATAACTATGTCCTTTCCCAAGGTCTAGTCTATCTCTGTACCAAATTTCATCAAAATCGATTCAGTGGTTTGGGCGTGAAAGCGTAAGAGACAGACATACAGAGTTACTTTAGCATTTATAATATTAAGTAAGGATTACAAAATTTACTTTAAACTATATTTATAGCATTTTTGTGAAGCCAGTTCACGAGGAAGCCCTCCGAGGTTACGTCTTTTAACTTGTTTTTGAGCTAAGTTAAAAAACCACGGTTTGCCACTCTCTTATAGACATTACCTACATCATCTTTCAAGATTAACAATGAGACCTTATTATTATTACAGTTCAACAACGAGTTGTTAGCCGTTCTCTAATTATAAGGGTTAGCTTTACATTCTATTCAACAAACATATGAAAACATATGAATATATTTTAATATGAATATTATTTAAGTACAATGAATGTATTTCCAAAAATAGTGCTCGCAGGTAAACTTACAATGTTATAGAAGAACATCATATTGAGCTTTTCTCAATTTAGCCATATTATTCTCTGCATAACATAAAGAAAATAATTTACTAGACAAAAACAGAAGAATGGCAATCAATTGTTAATAAGATATAGGTAAGTACTTATAGTTCCTCTTATTTAATCATAGAATCTATAATTTTTCAGTTAATAACAAACAATTCGTTAAAATGGACGCCTGGTATTACGACCGGTATCATGTCCCAATCAACTATTCCCGGCAGTTTAATTACGCCATCCTAAGGGCGCAAAACTCGAGGAAACTGGTAAGAAATATTGATTTAATATTGATAAGTAAATAGAGTAGATTTCATTCACGCAGATAATTCTTAAGTGATGATTGAACGACTGGATACTAACAAGAGTCAATCGTTTTGTTTACCATCCAATAATACCTATCTACGTAACATAAAAAAATAATACAAAAACTCAATTGACTGTGACAATGTTTAGATATGTACTAGAAACATTATACACTATTATCTAAATAATATTTACGTATAAGTGGTTATGACGTAAACCCGCATATTTTATTATTAGACAAAGTGTGACGCTGTTCTCCTTTACGTTAAATAAATATTGTCATCTTATGCTTTAAACCACTAGTATTATTTCACGTGTTAAGGTCTTCATATTGTTTATATTTAACACGTGAAGACCTAGCGGACAAAAAGACGACTTCATCGTACTCACCATAAAAAATAATAGACAAAAAGATTCATTAGCAATTGCGTCAAACTTGTACTTATTTAACCAATCTTCATTGTGTCAATCCTGACTTTTAAAATACCTTTCTTAATAAACATTCTTCAGAGCTTGGCATAGTTTCAATTACAGCCCTTCCATAAAAAATAATTAAAATTAAAATCCTTGTCGATGTTGGGCTAAGGAACTATGCACATTACGTTGGTAATGAAATTAAGTATCATGCTCAACTTAATTAAAAAGTGTAGGTATGCGAATTCATATTCCCATTCTTTTCGTAATTAAGCCGTGCCGTATTTCGTTTGGAAGCTAAAGAAAAATTGACATCATTGGCGGAACAATAGCATTCATTTCTGAGTCTTTGACAACGGATCCATTTTTTTATCAAAAGCAAAAAATCACTGCTCCGTCTACAGATTAAATTTCGTCATAGGTCATAATTATGGCTTTGTATAAGAATTTTTGGTCATTTGGTGACAATATTTTTGGCGGATGAATTATGATATTAATGTTGTTTTGGTGAAAAGTAAAAAAACATGTATTAGGGACCTAACCCCTCTCATAATGAGAAACATCCTGTGCCCCGCACTGGAATAGTTTATAAAAATGTCTGATATAAGAGTAGATAATCAACGAATAAAATATTATAGGTACTTGTATTGATACTTACCGACTGCTGTGACGAGACCCCATAGTCTTGCCAGAGGTTGCAACAAGTCCCATAATTTCGTGGCGAACGACTTTTTTGGAGGGCCTGACCTTCTTGGTTGAAGCCTAGAAGTGCTCTGTGTCTGAAGAGCCGCTTCCGGATCAGGTTTAATCGTTGGCGCACTCATAGCCAAGTCTTAATTGAACTGCTATTTACGTGAAAATATCTAAATTTGTTTCACTTAAACATCTCTAACAAGTATAAGAAATGTGTGATTCCATTGTTATAGATTACTGTTAATATTTCGATTCATGCTTTGTGCGTTCATTTTTGTACTTTAATCTCTGGAATTAATCTTAGTAAAATACGCGTCGATGTTTTAGTTCCTCACGTTTAAATTTTTTTAAATGTATCAATGTTTACTAATCACATTGCAGTCCGTGGATCACACAATTATATCAAACACTATCTGGCGTTCTGCCCGGATACCAAAATATACCACCTTGAATATATGTTTACCAAGACCTATATTATTTTATTGTTACAGTAACTAATGATAATTTAAATATAAACCACCATTAATAAAACCACACAATATAGTTTGAAGAGTAATAAACGGTTATTATGAAGCACGGGAAATGTTTGTCCCAGGTTTTCGCGGCGGAAAACGTTCGGAGCCGATTAATCGGGGACACGACTACGCGCCACTGTTCATTGCAAGAAACTGAGGCAGAAAGCAAATATCTACCCTGTGATATGTACATAACACTGCTCTCGAGTGTATTATACGAGTACGAAATGTTCAAGAATCTCGTCGCGTCTCAATATCTCCCCTTTTTAGTAACATTCTTTTTTGTAAGAAAATACGACATTTCTCTAACATGTTTAGACGTTATTTAGATTGAATGTGTGCAATTAACATATTTCTACATAATATATATAGTTTCACAGTCTGTCAATAGATGCAGTGTATTTATATTCAGCAATATGCCTTTAACTCTGACTACGATTTTAGTCTTAAAGTTATGACGTAGTTATCTTATCTTTGCAAAAGATTAGATTAGATGTTTCGCGTTTTATCTCTATGAGACAGCCAGCGTACGAAAAAATGTCTCAAGTAAAACTTTTAAGAATCTTGACTCAAAATGTTATCAAATAAGTGCTTGTTGACGGAAGTATGGCTAAAATCATAGTGTAAATATAGATATCTACTAAGATAGCAAATATGAAAGTAGACGTTTGTTAGTTATGTTCTCACGTTTTAACGATAAAGTAGAACTACTAAATATAGGCTGTTTTTAATTAATCATCTCATGTCAGTCATGCAATTTATGACGAGTTCAAGCTATATATACTTAGAGTATTAGAAAAACTTACAGGTAATATTTTCATAAACAATTATATACGCACTAGGTTTTGCCCGCGGCTTCGCTCGCGTAAATGTATATTATTTGTATGTTATGTAAATTTTCTATCCTTCGGAAACAGTACTTTTTTTGGGTGACACGTACTCTATATCCTTTTTTGTACCCCTGACAATGTGTATGCGAAATTTTGTGATGAGGGCTGACTCAAGTAGTTAAGACATGAAAGCGTAATAACAAATACACAAACTCAAATTCGCATTTATAATATTAGTTAGGATATATTACGATGGAATTTGGCTATTTATATATTATGTTTACACAATTAAACAGTATCTTGATTAGTTTCAAGAAGTAGACAAGTGTAAACAGTCATACCGAATCAAATTACACTTGTAATTATTAGCGGATCGATAACTGCACAGATAAAGTGAAGGGCAAGCGGTTGCCTTACCGCTACCACTGCGCCAAGTTTAGGTTTGAATCCCACACGGTTCGATTATTTGTGTGATCCATAAATAATTAAGCCGTGTCTGGGTGTTTTTGTGTTCGTTAATTGTATGTTTGTGACACAGGGCTTGATCCCCAACACAGGTGTATTCTTTTACAAAAAAAAAAAGAAAATTAAAAATCAAGATACCTAAGGACTATTAACGATTGTTCCAATGTTTCACTTTCAATTCTAGAGAGTCACATCCACGGACGTGACTTGTTGATAAATGCTTACCTATATGACTGCTTCGTATGCGCACCATTATGGCCATACCGTGACCAGTGACCACCCAGGTTCTTTTTCCGCAGCGGACAAACACAGCGGACGAAGTGTTATTGGTTTTTTGGCTATAAGGTTCAACTTCATCTGTCCGTCTGTTACAGAAGCAAATACTAATGTGGAATTTGAATGTTTAAAAATAAAAGCCTACATCGAAATTAAACTACTATATATATACGGATTTTATCGCGTTGTTTATTTGACACTTTATTACAAAATTTTGAAAACTGTTACACTACTATTACTATTAAACTTTACCAATTTTTAAGCTAATTAAATTATTGAAACTATTAAAACTATTTATACTATTACTATACTACTATACTATTTATATTTGTGTTTACACTTTCTCCGACGTTTCGGTTGCTTTTTAGCAGCCATGGTCACGGGCCCGTGACCATGGCCATGGCACAAATATAAAAAGTATAATAGTATAGTAATAGTATAAATAGTTTAAATAATTTAATTAGCTTAAAAATTAGTAAAGTTTAATAGTAATAGTAGTGTAGTAGTTTTCAAAATTTTGTAATAAAGTGTCAAATAAACAACGCGATAAAATCCGTATATAGTAGTTTAATTTCAATGAATAACATTCGCGTAAACAGAAGACAATATTATGTAAAAGCCTACATAACTTAATTACAAATTAAGAGCCTCTGACACTCACATACCAAACTAGCCTATTCGTTTCCTATCATCTTCAAAAAAATATCCTAGGCGTAACAATACCAGTTTAAGCTACAGGACTGCTCACTGTTAGGCTGGACAAATCATTGTTTGCCACCTTTGTTGTATAAAAATCTTTTACTGCCTCGATGGTCCAGCGGTATTGAATCTGACAGCTGTACATGAGGTCACGCGTTTAATTCCTTATGGTAACTGCTTACTATCAGGCTGGTCATGTGATTGCTTGTCATCTTTGTTTCTCTTTTACTACCTTGACGGCCCAGCGGCAGTGAACGTGACAGCTGTGCATGAGATCTCGGATTTAATTCCTTGGTAAGGCCAACAAAATACGATAGGGCTTTTAAAAAATTCTCAATAACTGTCCAGTGTTAGGAAGTTGGTGGTGTTGATCTCAGTGCCTTGACAAGAACGTGAACTCATATTCCATCCCATAAGATTATGAGAGTGAACTTGTCTCTGTGCAAATAATCGTGCACTATAATTTATTCGGCACATATAGTCATATAATATATTACAAACTAGCTTTTTCCCGCGGCTTCGCTCGCATAAAAGTAGATTAGGACAATAGAACAAAGAAAAACAAAAAAAGATAACAGAACTTTTTTTTTAATAAAATATAGTCTATGTTACTCGGTGATAAAGTAGCTTTCTAATGGTGAAAGAACTTTTTAAATCAGTTGAGTAGGTAGTTTTTGAGTTTAATCCTTACAAGCAAACAAACAAACAAAAATCCAATCTTTCCTCTTTATAATATTAGTATAGATAAAAGAAAATATGAATGCACCAATAGAGCAAGTTACAAATGACTAGTGGCCAAATGGGTATAAATATAAGGTCCTATGATAATAAACTTCTATTAACGCCCTCTTCCTCATCCCTCACTCCCCACACACTCTCGATTTAACACTGGGTTTTACGAATAATTTGAAATAGTACCTACATAAGTTCTTTTAGGAAATCTTTAAATATCAACTCCAGGATAGCGTAGTCATAAGTACGATCTACGTTGTGTAGGTACAAGAACATTGACTCTATCTGAGTAGTCTCATTATTTTTAATTGATCCTCGCGGTATTGAATGCAGCTTCTATGTAT
Source organism: Catocala sponsa (assembly GCA_963564715.1). Lineage (NCBI taxonomy): Eukaryota > Metazoa > Arthropoda > Insecta > Lepidoptera > Erebidae > Catocala > Catocala sponsa. Next base: position 13,791,776 of record OY751334.1, on the reverse strand, counting down.
GAGGTCTGAGGTCAGATTCTCTGATCGGGAAAGTGGGTTTGTTATCGGGATTTCTGTTAGGAAATTTTCAGTAGCAGTACTGCAATTGAGTCCCAAAGAAATATATGCTCTGTCTAACCTTTCGGTGACACATTTTTGAAACTACGTAAATATAAATGAAATAAACTTTTCCTTACTAGATTTGGCCCGCGAATTCGCTCGTAAAAATGTAGGTTAGGTTAGGTCAGAATATTAGTAACAGTACTTTTGTCTGGATGAAAGGTACTCCATGTCCTCGTCTGTTCCCCTGTGTGTTTGCAACATTTCATGATGACCGGTCAAGTAGTTATGAAGTGAAAGCGTAACGAACAAACACACATTCGTATCTATAACTAATATTAGATAGTATATCTAATCTAAAATCGTACTATTCAAAAAATCTCATGTCGAACTCGATTGCCGCCTTGCCGTAGAACTCCTCTAATTATAACAAACGAATCGAATGTAAGTTAGATAGTGAGAAATTACATAACTGCATAACAGTAACTCGGCAATAATTACGCGAAGCTAAACTGACAGGCCATCTCTTTAAGAATATAAAAGCGTGAGTCTATGTAAGTATGTCGTATGAGACGTGAGCATATTAGCATAATATTAAAAATATATGCACATAATAAACGTTATGTACTAGAATATACAAGAAAATTGCGTTATTTTATGATAATTAAGAAGAAAACATTTTTCAAAGACGACGATCATGATCTTTGCAGTCAGCCAAAATGCATAACTTATGTTTAGAATAGAATAGAGGTTTATTATAAAGCTTAAACCCCCTTTTTGTCGTTTATAGCCTACTAAATATATACAACTACTTAGGTACTATGGAGAGCTTGTTTAATTTCTGGAAAAGGATATAATATTATTATTAAGGGCTTGAGCGTCGCATTCCGGTACATTTGACGCTAGTAAAACGTCAGAAGCCCTCGCTTGACCGACACTCGTCAGTGCAATCAGACTCTACGTCGTGTCGTCTTCACCCTTTAAGTCCAGCAGCGAGCAAACGGCCATCGCCAAGTAGTGTAGGTTCAAATGCTACTCGATGTCTATCATTATTTGTGTTATCAACAAATGATTTGTAAAACTATAAAATAATAGAATTATATTTTTCATAAATAGTCAATTGAGTCAATAGTCTCACGCTCAGTCTCACGCAAATATGTTTTTAAAGAAAACATATATTTTTTTGAAGTCTTGTTTAATAAAAATTCAGTGAACATTTTTGTCGGTCCATATAGTCAAAGTCAAAAATCATATAAAATATATAAAAAGAAACATCAACAACAAAAGAAAATGCCAAGGTTTGGCTTAAAGAAATAAGGCTCCGACATACTTTCTAAAATATTGGTAATTCATAGTAGATAATAATATAATTTTTGCAATATAAAACAAAACTGCAGAATTTCACCGACAAAAACTCAATATAAATAGTGAATTGAATGTAAAGAGTATATTTCACTTTGACGAATTGTAGACTTGAATAACTGTCACATAATTCACACTGACAATAAAAAATCCCGACCCTTATATGGTTTCCTGGAACGAAACCATAACGATCTAACTTGATCCTTACGCCATCTATCGAGCACACCGACAGTTTCTATGGTTACGTTCAACGTCATGGCGCCAATTGTATTTTATACAATTGTTGGTAGAAATGTTTTAAATTCAGTCAATGTTATTAAATCGTGGAAAATGTGTGATATGCAATATGATAGATATTTAAATAATGTATATTTAAATATTTTATTAGGTTTGGAGAGATTTATTTAATGTAATAACTCAATTCCATTCTATTGACATCGCGCGCAAGTGGTATTTTCATGCAGCTGTATCTTTTTAACTTCTAATAAAAAAGTAATTTTACTATCTAATTCAACATTTATTAGCCTTTTTAATTATATATAGTTCATCTTTGTCGGCTCTGGCCAAGTCGAATAGGAAATCTTGGCATTCCTCTTCATGGAATTAATAATAATTTATATTCTGCTCTACCCACATTCTCTTTTCTACTTACTACTAACCAGGTTCAAAATAACTATGAAATTTTTGCAACGAATATTATAATCATGTTTACCAAACCATCATTGCTTATAGTACAAAATTGCCTTCAGGCTACCGCCAGATCTATGGATCTAGCGTGTTCAAAAATGGTCTCGTCTATTTTTCTCGCTCGAACATGCGCGTACACAACTTTCTTTCACGTTTTCTTTCCTCGCCGATTTAATGGGCGGTATAGTACCTATATTATAAATTTAATCCAATATGCCAATCCTATAAAACTTTGCGACAATTTTGACAATAATAACATGTGTACTTCCTCGTATGTTTTAAGTTCAAATCAAGATTTTCTTTCTTATTTACATCGTTTAAAAAGAGGATACCTACTGTAAAAGAAATCCAATAATTTTAATCGGTTCTCTATACTATTATGTTTAGAGTGTTTCCTCTTCTTAAGGTCTGGCTAACGAGCCAGTCTCAGTGCGGGTTCTTAGTATAACGATACTAAGTACCCGCCGCGACTCTCAAGGAAAAGGTGGCTCAGTGCCTCCGCTAATAAATACTGTATCTTATATTAGTAATTTTTGTTTATATTCGTTTGTAATTAATAAACTCCGAAACTTCTATACTGATTAAAAAAAAAATTACCATTAGAAAGCTACATTATCCAGAAGTAATATAAAATCACGCTACAAAACAGCAGAGCAGTAAACTTAAACAGGGGTGAAATCTTCGGGATCTGTTGGTCCTACTTGTCTCCTATACAAGAGATCTTATGTTATTATAGCTTAAATGAATATTTGAATGACAAATTGTATTAAAACAAAAAAGGAAAAGATTTTATTATTATTAAATTGATCTGACATTCTTTAATTTTAATTTTATTAATTTAATTTTGCTTTTATCTTTTATTTTTTTATTTTGGTTCTTTATTTATTAATTTATTATCTTAATCTATTCTAATTTTGTTTTATTCCTATTTATACAGATGACATTCCATTTAAATGAATATACCTATGTTAATTAATTATAATTATTTGCATGCCACTTAAAGGAGGAACATTTGATACTTGTACCTGTTGGACAATTTATAACACCATTGTAACAATGTTTACTGCAAATTAATAAATGATTTGATTTGATTTGATTTGATTTACAGTAGCGTAAGATTCCCGGTATTCTTCTCGGTTTGAAAACACAATGGTATGTATCTTAAAGTGGAGTAGCGCCACAAGATGCCTCACCAACAGATCTTTTAAAAATTCTTGTGTCCTTTAGGTTAATATGTTTACCAGGCTCCCTGTGGCAATAATGACTATGTCCTGGTGTTATATTTGCGTGTTGCACTGCCAGCACAGCGACTACAATATTGAAAGGCTGGCAACGTGTAATTGATATGCCTGATATTGCGTCAATACTAGTCCTAAGGCATTGGCCTCAGGACTAGCATTGACGCAAACATTTTAGATACCTATACACTTCCAAGAAAAATTAATTGATATTTAGTATTAGAGCGTTTTTGTTCGGAACTGCGTGGTAAGCTAGCATTCGCTTTATGGTAAACGTATCGTATCGAACAAAGGCGAAGATGTTTTAAGTGATTTAGGATACAATTTTTTTGTATTTTTGGTAACCGCTCCAGCTACATCCTTGCTTGTGTTAGGAGCCCGTTAACGTCAGAAGTGATAGAGTCGAAGTCCGTCGAACTGACCGCCGAATATCCAGATAATTCATATAGATACCAAAGAAGATACCTATGCACCGGCTTTTGTAGACAAAAAATAGTAGGCCGCTATTGGGCGTGAAATACATATGTAGATTCATATCAGCCATAAGACCTATAACGTGAACGTTGAGCCTGCCAAGTAGTAGTACCAACCTTGCTGTGTTGTCTGGGACATACCTAAATTATTTATGAATATAATATGAATAACTACTTATTTAGTTATCCCTTCAAAACAAGCCCATGCACGTATATATTTATGAGATGCAACATTATGGAGTAGTAAGTAGTAATAAGTATGATTTTAAAATTGACAATTATAATTCCACCTCCTGATTTATTTTTTACTTGTAGGAATGGATTGACGTGTTTCTCTCCGCGGGGTGACGGACAGTTTGTCGGACTCACCCGGGGAGATATGACGACGTCCTACTCCTACCGATTAAACCTACCAAGGTGTTCTTCGACGTTACCAGAGGCGGCGGGGTCGCGCGAATTGTTCTCACATGCAAATTTCGACCCCGCCGAGGTTTTGGTCCTCCGTATGGAAGCGACCGGCCCCTACGCGAAACTAACCTACCCAAAAATCACAAACTGCTCTATGCCCTACTTGTCCCCTTACGACGAAGACAAAACGACTGAGAGGCGTGCGTGGGAATACGCACGCCGCCTGTCGGACCTGAGCTGATCGATAGTAGTGAGCAGGCTAACGAAGCCCATCACCTCCATGTACTGCTTTATGGTGGCTGGAGGTCGTCTTGCGCCCTCCGAAGCCCGGACTTCTTGTTGAGGAGTTGATAGCTTTATCAACTCCTCGCAATCTCTTCCGTGTAAAACGCGGTAAATTACTCTGCGCCTTAGATTTATTTTTATATTTAAAAATATAAAAAATTATAAGTACCTATATAATATTGTCTTCTGTTTACGCGAATGTTATTCATTGAAATTAAACTACTATATACGGATTTTATCGCGTTGTTTATTTGACACTTTATTACAAAATTTTGAAAACTGTAACACTACTATTACTATTGAACTTTACTAATTTTTAAGCTAATTAAATTATTTAAACTATTAAAACTATTTATACTATTACTATACTATTATACTATTTATATTTGTGTTTACACTTTCCCCGACGTTTCGGTTGCTTTTCAGCAGCCATGGTCACGGGGAGACTAAGATGGCAGTTGTCTCAATGTTCCAGTGCAGTTATTTCAAAGTACCCGAACATAATTTAATTATGGGTGTTTCTATTTACGCAGAATGAGCTCAAAGTATCATGAAGTTTAGCTGTGGTTTGCTTCTTCTTGGGTTTGACTATTTGAATTACTGGATCCCAAGCTGGTGGTACATTCCAACCATCTTCTCTATTGAAATTAGGATGTTTTTGGATTTCAATAGCCTCGCGAAGCATCCTTGGTAGGAATCGGTGTTCTTTAGCGAGCATCTATGGTTTATCAAATCTCAGGTAGTGGTTGGTCCCCTGTTGCACATGTTCACACACAGCAGACTTCATCGAGCGTTTGTGTTTTACATCAGCTATGTGTTGTTTTATGCGGGTGCCTATGCTTCTCTTGCTTTGGCCAATGTATGAGAGTCCGCAGTCACAATCTATTTTATAGACCCCTGCATCTTGTAAAGGTAGTTGGCACTTGACGGATGGTAAAAACTGACTTATCTTCGTTGGCGGCTTGAAGTATGTGTTGCCGCCAACGAAGATAAGTCAGTTTTTAGAGACCCATAGTACAAGCTCTGCATAGTTTGGGTTAGATGGTGTTGTGTGTATGTGATAGAATATTATTATTATTATTATATTCATTGGGTGCGTTTCACTTGGGGTGAGTTTCACTTAGCGTTCACAACGCCCAAAATGCTCCTTTAGCCGTACCTCATGACAAATGCGATCGTTGTGGTCGCGGCAAAACGTCACTCATGACGTAATGACTCACGCAAAGCTCACGACGACCCATCCCGAGAGGTGGGTCGTCGTGAGCGTTGAGAAAACTAGCGCCATTTTTTAAAATATAAAGTAACTATGATGGCGACTACGAAAATACAACTTTATTTGATGCGATTTTGATGAAACGACGAATACTTAAATAAATAAAAATTTTATAATCTACACTGTTTTAGTTGTCAGTCTTTTAAATTCTTTATCAGAGTAATGATTAATTACATTATGTAAATCGTAAATACGTGGTCTATGTTTAAGATTTTCACGATTTTGTAGAATGGTAGGTATTCTACTCTTCATCTGAACTGGATGAACTAGTACTTAATACCTACTTACTAAAGATCCCACTGGGTCGAAGTGTCGCCGGTCAGTACAGACTGGCCCCCACACACAAGATAAGATAATACTTACTATATGGAGCATTATTGCGATGCATTACCAAATATCCTACTGTTGCCGTAAAATACATTTTCAATATATTTGAATGTAAATTAATTAAATACTCCACAAAATTATGAAATACTAGATTTTGCCCGCAGCTTCGCTGGCGCTAACGTAGGTTTATGTTAAAATAGATTTTTAGTAGGTAGCCTATATGTTATTTCGATAAAGAAACAATAATACTGTAAAGTTTCATCAAAATCCGTTCAGTAGTTTTTGCGTGAAAAAGTAACAAACATCCATCCATCCTCACAAACTTTCACATTTATAATATTAGTAGGATATTAAATATATTTTCTAATATAAATCCAGTTAACCAATAACTATAAGAGTGTATTGCTCAGACTTACAAATTGTAACCTCTTTAAGGTTTCGCTTTTTTTTCTAATTCACCATTTGTATTATTTACGTCAACGCTCGAAACACTCCATTATCCGTTTCACTTGTGTTTACAATTGTAACGCTCGGAAGCAAGTGGAACTGGAAATGCCGTGGTCGTGAGCGTGAGTGTCGTGAGCGCTAAGTGGAACGCACCCTTAGCGTTCACAATGCCTAAGATGCTCTTTCAGCCGTTCCACATGACTCACTAATGACGTCAATAGTCATTACTCACGCTCACGCAAAGCTCACGACGACCCATCCCGAGAGGTGGGTCGTCGTGAGCTTTACATTCCTTATGTATTACTTTACTCTTTGGCTTTACATCAACACCACTATGTACTGTTCCTTTCCGACAATTCTCTATTTTGTATGTAGCGTAGTTATGCGTATATAGGATGTCTAACTTGATGTGTAGCCGTATGTACTTAATAACTCTTTAGGTATGTACTACACAATATTTTGCAGGTATGACAAATAATTAATATACCAAAATAAAAAAAAACTGCTATTTTCTTATTTCGAATGATAACTTATAGATACATATTTGTTTCGACAGATTGTTTAAATTACTGAAATATATTGCAAAGGCATTTAGGTGTAGGTATGTTAATTATTAGCAAAAATATTGTCTTGTGGTGTATAGTAGGTATGTGTCGTATAATGAGCAAACGTAAAATATCAACTATAATTATTCAACTATCTTGAAATAGGTAGGTATACTCCGCCCAAAGAGTAGATAAGGTAATACATAGACTGCGACTTTATCAGAATTGAATCAGAAAAGAACGTGACCTTTGGCATTGCAGAATTATTGTCAAGAGAACACAGGAAAGTCGTTGGCAGCCGCAAGAATAGTTGGAAGAAAAGCTGAAAGCTAAAGCTATTACCAATATTTTTCCTTTAAAACGCAAAGCACACTAACGCTGACTATAAAATTAGAAATACATAAAAACCAATGGTATATTTAAATAATAATTAGTAATACATTAAATAGTTAAAATACTTTTTTATCAAAGCTAAAAAATAATAATAAATTATGGACAAATCAAAAAATACAATTAAACATTTTATAAGTACATACCGATTTATCCAATGATCGACTCTAATCAAATTGGTTTTATTTAAAGTTGGCAACACTAATCACTAATTCGTTCGCAGTCAGTGTGACCAGATTCAGTATTTTAATACTATTTCGGTATATTTTATTGACTTTGCCGAATATCAGAGTATTTTTGTGGGTATATTGGCGGAAGTAAGTATATTTTGGATAAAAAGTTATGGTAACACTGTAGCGATTGTCTGTGCGAACCATTTATTTGATGCTTTGTCATCAAATCCGACTTAGGTTTAGTTTAGATATAAAAGATGTGATGGGGTTCGCTGCTTAGTATCACATATATCTACTGTGGTATCACTACGAATGTGATGTTTGGTCAACACTCTGGCATTGTTGCAAAAATTAAAGAAGTGCACGCAAAGTGCTTTGTCATAAAATGCGTTTGACACTCTGCAGCATTAAGTGTTAGCCATGCTTGCAAAATACTGCCTAGAAATTTAGAACAGATAGTAAAAGAAGTTTATGGATATTTTTCTTCATTTCTAAATGCACTCAACAACATACTTCCGTCTCTCTCCAACTATAAGTCAATTATTATTACAGGAGATATTAATGTTGACATCAAACCCGAGTCATCAGATAGTAGGGCCCACTTATATCTCACTACTTTAGCTTATCACGGTTTTCTACCAGCACATACTGAGCCTACTAGAGGTAATAACTGTTTAGACCACATAATGCTACGTACTAAATCTAAAACGATAACATTTATTTACGAATCAGCGGTAACGGATCATTGCCCATCTCTTCTCTGTATTACCAAAAGTAAAATAAAAACAACGACTGCTACTATCTTCTATAAAGTAGATTATGATGCTCTCGACAAACTCATGCAGCTTATAAATTTCACCCCTCTCCTTTCTATGCTAGATCCTAATTATGCAACAGATACCTTTATAAACATTGCAAAAACTGCTATAGCTGAATGTACAACACGCATAAAAGTACCTGCGAACAAAAAGACTCTCAAGCCTTGGATAACGCCAGGTCTTCTACGCTGTATACGCAACCGAGACTCACTTCACAAAAAAGTCAAACAATCACCCGAAAACTTTATACATACCGTTACCTACAAACGATACAGAAATTTCTGCACAAAAATATTAAAGAAAGCAAAACGACAGTTTGATACTAATCAATTAAATAAGGCTAGTCATGACCCTAAAAAGCTTTAGAATACCATAAAAAACATAACAAATACCTCCAAACCAAAAAACTCTTGCAATCAATTATTATCACTTTCTTCACCACCCCATCAGTCTTGCAATGATGTAAATCAATATTTTGTTAATATTGGGCAAATACTTGCAGATAACATTGTAAACAACAAATATCGAACATATTGTGCGCCTATTCTTACTATAAAATCAACTAAATCCTTTGTTTTAGAACAAACAGACCCTGACGAAATTTTCTCAACTATAAATACCTTAAGGGTTAATGCTGCTACAGGCTGGGACGACATCTCCCCAACATTTCTGAAACGATATGCTCAAACCCTTGCCCCTATACTAAGCCACATCTTCAATCTTTGCCTTGAAACAGCTATTTTCCCTAATTCCTTCAAAAAAGCTATCATCCATCCTATCTATAAGGATGGTGATAGACATCTACCTAATAACTACCGCCCTATAGCTGTCCTTAGCGCTCTATCAAAAGTTCTCGAACGACTCATCAACAAGAGATTGGTTTACTATCTGGAACATTTCAATCTTCTTTCTCCTCAACAATTTGGCTTCCGTAAAAAGTTCTCAACTAGTCATGCGATCCATAACCTACTAGATTTTGTAGTAGAAAATCTAAATGCAAGTAACAAGGTTTTAACAATATTCTTGGACCTTTGCGAAGGCCTTTGATACAGTGCCTATTCCTATCCTTCTTATGAAGCTGGAAAACATTGGAGTCAGAGGCCCTGCCCTTGAATTGTTTAAAAGTTATTTAACAAACCGCTCACAAGTTGTTGTTATAGATCAAAATTTTAGTGATGAACTTCCTATCCCATACGGGGTTCCTCAGGGAATTATTTTGGGCCCCACATTATTTCTAGTATTCATCAACGACCTCTGTGACCTTAAGTTTCAAAACGCGAAAATCGTATCGTTCGCTGACGATACTGCCATCACCTTTTTTGCTAAGTCATGGTCAGAACTTGAAATAACTGTACAAAATGGCTTTGATTCTGTCTTAAAGTGGCTTTTTTCTCACACCCTAACCCTCAATACTACTAAAACAAAGTTCATAACCTTTTCGCTTAACACAACTTCTCAACCCATAACACCCTTAACCTTAATAGCTCACTCTTGTTCTTCTCACCCTAACCCTTCTTGTCAATGTCCAACTCTAACTTCAGTAAATCAGATTAAGTACCTTGGCATAATCCTAGATAAAAACTTAAATTTCAGGCACCATATTAACACTTTATCAGGTCGTGTTCGAAAGCTCATATTCATTTTTAAAACATTAAGATACGTAGCCAACCCTTTTATCATTCGTAATGTATACTATGCGCTCTGCCAGTCAATCATAATATATAGTATCTCCAGTTGGGGAGGAGCAGCGAAGACCATTATGAAGCCACTGGAGATAGCTCATCGAGCTATACTTAAAGTCTCAACATTCCGTCCCAACAACCGAGCTATACAAAGAGTGTAATTTACTTAATGTAAGGAAGTTATTTATTTTACACCTTACCATATTACAGCATCATCGGACACCTTTTATAGAAATTACCAAACGACGGAAAGACAGGATCTGTAAACTAAAACCCGCTCGCACCTCTTTATTAAAAAATTTGCCATTTATCTCGGTCCTTCTCTCTATAACAAAATTAACGCAATATGTCCTATCTACGGATTGTCAAACCATCATTGCAAAAATACTGTTACAAAATTGCTCCTCTCTTTTAATTATGAAAGCACCGAAGAACTCATAAATAAATAAATACACACACTCGCCCTAACACGCACACGCACACACACACACACACACACACACACTATCACATGCACACACACCCTCACACACACACACACACATACACTCACACACACACACACACACACACACACGCTACTTAATAAGAAATGTAATTGTCTAATTGTTTTACTTACTACCACTGCTGTTATTAATTCTAATAATTCATCATGGCACGTGCATCAAAAATAAAAAATATTTATCGGGGATTGGCATTGTACTCCTAAACACAGGTTATTCAGTAGCCTATCTAGGAGAACAGTACTCTACCCATAACTTATTGTAGATTACGCATACTGTCAACTAAGAGTATAAATGAATACCTTTAACACATAATAGCCTAAGTCAATGTTAACCTACAATCTCATTTCTGTAAATAAAAAAATGTGTGTGTGTACCAGAGTACACAGGTAAGAAGTGAAACTTCTTTACGACATATCATTTTTCTACTATTTGCAACTTTACGAAAATGGGGTAGATAAGGCTTAAGCCTTAAGAAAAACAATTTTTTCCGTATTAAATTAAACCTATTTTATTATTATAGTCATGCATACAATTAATGAGTAATTTATTTTATCATTGTTCTTATTATAATATCTATATAATTTTAGAATTAATAATGTTCACTAGATTTACAGTCATATTTATTAATACTTGCTAATTTTAACAGATTTATATACATTCACTGATACTTACAATCAAAAAGTGAGGTTAACCTCAAATAAATATTAAAATCATGCTCATACGTGTTGAATTTATAAAACGAAATATATAATCACTCTCACTTTTCTTGTAAATTCACTTAAATTTGAATAAGTCTTTTTATTTTATCACTTTCATATTAATATATTGTTATTCTTATTTCAAACCAAACTTCAAAACTAATATATTGTTGTTATTATTATAATATATTACATTATATTCTTTACGTCACTATACTAAACTTTGATAAAAAAGCAACATGGCGCGTAACCGAAAAACGTGACGATTTTTTTTTTTACACTGCTACAAAATTTCTCCCATACGTCGATAAAGAAGTTTCACTTCAATAAATTATAAATAAAAATTATAAATTATTTTTCTCAAAGCACAAGCGTCATATGGAATTTATTGAGTTCCAAAATTTCACTGACACTGAAAAACATAGACTATTGCGTCATTATGATATAAGATGGCTATCGCTTCATGCTTGTGTTAGTAAAATAATTGAGCAATGGAGGGCACTGCAGTTGTTCTTTCAAGACCAACATTTGAGTGATCGCATTGTCATTGCATTGTCCGAGCTGAACTAAACCATCCTGACATCTCCATGATTGGCAACTGTGAGGTTGTCCATTCTTATGTGTACCTCGGTTCCACTATCACAAACACTGGAGGATGTGAAGGCGAGATCCGAAGGAGATGTGTTATCACACGATCTGCCGTTGACAAGCTGAAAACAGTCTGGTGCAACCGTAATATTACCAAAACCACGAAAGTCCGTCTAATCAGAAGCTTAGTCTTTCCGATATTTCTTTATGGCGCAGAAACGTGGACGGTTCGCCTCAAAGACCGGCGCAAAATCGATGCACTCGAGATGTGATGCTGGCGGCGACTGTTGCGCATCCCATGGACAATGTTTAGGACCAACGTATCGATCCTGGCGGAACTAAAAGTCAAGCAGAGATTATCGTCGACTGTGCAAATACGAATCCTCAAATATTTTAGACACGATGTTCGAAACAAACACTCCATGGAACGACTCGTTGTCCAAGGACAGGTGGAGGACAAACGGTCACGCGGTCGATCATCTACGCGTTGGACAGACCTTATCAAAGCTGTGACACAAACCTCCATGGTCCAAAGTTCCAGAGACGCTGAAGCCCGCAACAAATGGAGGCGCATCGCAGGGGCTGTTTTAGCCAATGAAAATGCAGCGTCATCAACCACGACCACTCTGTCAAGAGTGAACAACTAAGGAGGATTGTCATTACAATTTTTGTATCATTCTTTTACTAATGATATAAACAAATTGTACTTTTACTTTTAGACTATATTTTGCCGATTGTAAACAAATTTAACATAATTTTTCAAGGCGACTATCCGTGCATTGAAAGATTCTATGATGATGCATCTAGTATGTACTTGTCGATTTGCGTTGCTTTATGAAAACTAATTATATAAAAACACGGACAATATATTTACATTAGACCCAAAGTCTAGTGTAAATTATGTGCCCTTGAATTATATGTACTTAGGGATCCAAGTGGGTCAAGAATTAATTAAACAGGGGAAACATAAACATGTATGAACAAATTTCTGATTTATTTAGAAGGTGCCAATCTTTTTTAATCGAGTTGAGCACACAATTGAAATCACATTTGCCTTCTGAAAATCAAATTTTCCGCGAACTGAAATTTCTTGACCCACACAATGCCGTGAATAAAGAATTTAGTAGGTAGTTTAAGAAATGTAATAGAAACTTTCCCATACGAAGTAGAGCCAGAACAAATGTAATTAATTGACGAAGAATATAGAACACTCAAACTCGATCGCGAAATAAATAATTTATTACAATCTTCGAGTACTGGCTCACTCCTTTCTTGTGAACAATTTTGGGTGGAAGTTGAGAAAATTTCTAACAGTGATGGTACATTAAAATACAAGAATATATCTAGTTTCAGTAAATCTTTGTTATGTATACCAGTATCGAATGCGGCAAGCGAGTGCATATTTTCACTGATAAATTAAATAAAAACAGAACAAAGAAACAGATTTATAAACAAATGTATATGCAATTTTAAAAACAAAACAAGGTGTAAAATATGAAGGAGTTTGCGTTAATTTTAGTCTTTCAAATAAAATGTTAAAATTCAAGTCTAACATTTATTGTAACGATAATGAATGAATAAAATATGAAAATCAGTATTTTTATTGGTATATTTTCTCTACTTCTTATTTTCGTGTAGTTAAGTGACCAACCTGTTGTCAAGAGTTGTTTAAGCCGCCCGTAGGCCTCTGACATGGCTTAAACGACTTCTATCAATTTGGTAACAACCGGGAATCGACTTTTTACGTGCCCTCCGAAGCACGGAGATGCTCAGATGAAATACCACTAAGCTGTCACCCATCTTTATACTGACTGCACCCAACGTTGCTTAATCGTTTACCGATCAGTGAATGCAACTGACTATTATTCTCTGTGTAAGTTGGTATATTTCAGATTTTTTTTTAAGGGGCTTCGGTTTTTTTATGAAATTTAATCTGGTCACACTATTCGCGCTTGTTGTTCACCCACCAACGCTAGACAGTTATAGAATTATTATAGTATAGATACAGATTACAGATACCCACGCTCTTGTTTGGTGTAAATGCGGTTGAGTAATCTTTTGTTTATAGCTCACAAAGCAAATATTCACTGAGAATACTGCGTAAATTTTAATTAACTTAGATTCTACAGTATTTGTTTATTATTACATTACCTAAAATAAGTGTGATAGGTATCTAAAAAATATGCAATCGGGCAGTGGTGCTAAAAATCCGCCATGGGCTCGATCAAACGTGAACACAAACATGACCGGCATGAATCCACAAATTATGGATCCTAATCAGATGATGTCTCAACAAGGTATGATGCAATTTCAACAAACCTTCAATCCTAGTATGATGCAAGCGCAAAGTGGCATGGCTATGCCCATGGCAGGCCAAATGCCGATGAATCAAATGGCTCAAGGTCAAATGTATCCTGGTAATGTTGTGGCGTACCCTGCACCACGTGCTATGAATCCAGGTATGTATCAGAACGCGCAGTCAAACCAATCTTCAGCTAACACTGAACAGCGTGTTTTCACCGGCACCGTGACGAAAACTCATAACGACTTCGGCTTCGTAGACCATGATGTTTTCTATCAGACATCTGTATGTTCCAAAGGGATCATTCCTAAAGTGAATGATAGAGTACTTGTTGAAGCTACTTTTAACCCAAACATGCCCTTCAAGTGGAACGCAACCCGTGTGCAAGTTTTGCCTAAAGGTGGATCCAACCAGAAGCCTAATAATCCGAAGTCCAACAACTATAATGCTGTGCCACCTCCTGCGAACAAGAATAAGTCCATGCCATCTCGTCGTGAAGACAGACCTCGCAGAGAGGATAGGGTAAGATTTTACTGATACATTGTATAACATTTCTCTTGTTACAATAGCTCTGGTCCTATGTAATAAGTTATATCTTTGCTAAACCTGGTTGAAGCACAAAACTGAAGCATCTTTGTAATTATACATAACACTATCTGCAGCATACATCTATACTAATATTATACAGCTGAAGAGTTTGTTTGTTTGTTTGAACGTGCTAATCTCGGGAACTACTGGTTCAAATTCTTTTGGTGTTGGATAGCCTATTTATCGAGGAAGGCTAAAGGCTATATAACATCACGCTACGACTCACGGGAGCGGCGCAGTAACCATAAACGCGAGTGAAACCGTGGGCACATCTATAGCGTATAAAAGCATAGCTCACCACAATATATACACACAAATAATTCTGCACAAAATATTGTGTAACAACTATCACATAACTTCAATTATATTTTCATGAGTTTAAACTATAAATTATAAATATATATTGTCAAGACAAAAGAAAACTGAATATTCTCAGTATGTAATGAAGTAGTATTATGAACAGCATGGAAAATTTATATTTTCTACTAATAATTGATGTATATTCAAAATGGGTATTGTTATATTCATATTCATTTTGAATATATTTCTGCTCTAACACCAACAATGGCCTATAGATTGGCTCTTTCAGTGGTTTTGCTTATGGCTAATCAGTGATCTATAGCTTGACTTCAGATAAGGGAAGTGTTATAGGGTTGAACTATTCCTTTGTTAATATTCAGGCATTTTACAATGATCATGAATTCCATTATTAACTTTTATTTCTATTTGAGCCTTAAACAAAACAAATTCTAGAGTTTTTACATCTTGCTTAGTTACATATATGCAAGTCCAACATTTGCATATTATTGTGCAATAGTTAAGTATTCATCTTTGATTGAATCCGATTTACATCATTGTTTTATTTAAATTTCACTTTATCAAGCAAACAAACAATTCTAAAGAAATTGTTAGTAAAACAAACAACACTCTATCACACAATTTGCTAACATTCTTATACATACAAAAATAACAAATAGTCCTGAAAATCCTATAGCACTATCACTACAAAGTCCCCCGTTAAGTTGAGACAGACAGCTGTCTGTTCGCGATAAATTCAAAAACAACTGAACAGATATTCATGCAGTTTTCATCAATAGACAGGGATTCATGAGGAAGGTTTAGGTGTATAATTCGTTAAGGTTTTGTACTATCTGTGCGAAGCCGAGGCGGGTAACTAGTTCATTATATCTTTGTTGTGTTATTTACATTGTAGAAATGGTATATTCCATAATATACTATATCTACTAGATTACCAGTATATAGACTTGCGTATACTTTAATCGCTATTGTTGGATTGTAGAAACGGTCCCGTACAAGGAGCCGTTCTCGTTCACGTGATGTGCGTGAGAGCCGAAGTCGCCGTGACTCCCCACCCCGGAAGCGGCCTGTAGTGCACCAACCGTCACCTGTTAAATATGTTGTCCGTGTACCCAGGATGCCTTTGGATATGTAAGTTTTATTTCATTGTGTTTATTATGTATTTGAAGAGAGCATCGATATCTCAGTGGGGAGACCAACAGACTGCAATGCAGAGGGTCTCGGGTTCAAACCCACGTCGCGCACCACTGACTTTCGGAAGTTATATGACTTTTCGAAATGATGTGCGTATTGATTGACAATTATCGCCTGCTCTCCGTGCCTCGGAAAGCACGTTAAGCCGTTGGTCCCGGCTGCCATGAATATCTATGACAGTCATTATTGGGAGAGTAGACACAAAAGATCCCACTGGGTCGAAGTGTCGCCGGTCTGCACTGACTGGCCCCCAAATAAGATAAGATGTATTTGAATAAATATCTTTATTATTAATTCAATTCATTATAAAGATTTTTATTCAAATACATCTTTCATTTCATCAATTCATAACAATTTATGTTAATTATTGAATTTTAATATTTACAATAATATTAAAATTCAATAATTAACATAAATTGTTATGAACACGACTTAGTCCTATCTTATGGCCACCCCGTTCACCTGATTTAAATCTTCTGGACTACTTCTATTGGGGTTATCTCAAGGACAGGGTCTACTCAAAATCCATTGCAAACGTTAGACGAGCTTCGCCAAAAAATAATTAATGATCACATGAATAGAAGAAGATATGCACGAAGAATAAAACGATCGTTTTTAAGGCGATTTCGTGCCTGTATTACTGCCAATGGCAAACAGTTCGAACATTTATTATGATTTTAATAATATAGTAAATTAATAAAATAAATAAATTTAATGTTTGTATCATTAGTTTTGATTTATTTACAGAAAAAAAAACCTTTTGGATACATAGTAAAAGTGATTACTATCAACACTAACAATTTGAGAAATATGGTTGTTGTTCTGAAAATGTACCTATGCATATTTTTGTGGCTAGTTTGCCTAGAATATTAAACCAGTTTAGAATCGTAGTTAGATGCGCCAATTTTTTTAAATATTTGCCGTAGTAGTGCCAATTCTTTTTTTTTCACCACAATGAGTGAAAGTGAACTGAAAGTCAAAATCTTACATAATTTAAGAAAAAAACATAATTTTGGTTGATTTTTGTGTAAAAACTGCAGGCTTTCTGGGATTTTTAATGCTTGTGATGGATAGTAGTGCTACTTATGTTGCCAATACAAAAAAAATAAACAAGTATTTGTAAAATTGTAGCAATGGTAATTAAAAATATAATAGGGTCCATGTTTTAAAGAATTTTCCTTTTTTCCCGTAATTAAAATAAAAATCAACATAGAATTTTTTTTTCTTGTGTCCGCGTCACCGTTTGGTGTCCGTATATCGTTGAATTTTGGGACACGTTGTATACTATATTATTTAATTATATAAGGAAATAGAGGATGCCCGCAGCTACGCCTGCACATGTTTTTTTATTTATCCATTTCTGCCCAATCCCGTGGGAATTTCGGGCAATCCCTTCTTAATGCACCCCTACAGTACTGGCTGAAGCTGAAATTTGACATGTATGTTCCTTGACATACTTGCCAAATTTCAGCTTCTTGCGTTCAGTAGTTTCGGCTGTGCATTGTCTGTCAGTCACTCAGTAACGGAAGACTTTTATATATATAGATTTATAAAAGTATATTAATATAGTAAATTTACAAGTGCTATTAATCATAATTTTAATATAATTCTTTGTTTTTCTTAATGTAACTTAATTATTTATTTTGCAGCCAAAAAATGGATGTGCCCGGAGTATCCCAGAGATATACCAACTTATATGTACCATCAGATTTCTTCAATGCTCATGTTACCTGGGGTGAAACATTCCCACCTCAGGCACCATTTTCAATCAACAACCCTTGTGCTTACCACATCATGAGTAAGGAAATTGAGAACCCTAATGCTAATGACTCGGTTTTAGAACCACCAGATGCTGATTACAGATTTTCAGCCAAAGTAAGTTTTGATTTTTATGAGCATTGTTGATTCTATTTCTTGCCAACATTTGTTATACATCTAAATAAATAACTAACTATTTATATTTAAGGTTATGCTGATAAGTATGCCAACCTTGGAAACTTTGTATCAGAAATGTGGACTCACAAAAGTGGATGAAAAAGATAAGCGGGCCAATAAAACTCCATTACACCCGACTAGACTGATCAAATTCC
This sequence comes from Catocala sponsa, assembly GCA_963564715.1. Classification (NCBI taxonomy): domain Eukaryota; kingdom Metazoa; phylum Arthropoda; class Insecta; order Lepidoptera; family Erebidae; genus Catocala; species Catocala sponsa. The sequence continues at coordinate 13,773,345 of OY751334.1, read as the reverse complement.
TTGTTGGACAGAAAGGGAAAGGTGGTGAAAATTTTGCTATAGGTGGTCCTTGGAGCCCTTCCTTAGATGGCGAAAATCCACAGTCTGATCCAAAAGTTTTGGTAAAGACCGCCATACGCACATGCAAGGCACTCACGGGCATAGACCTATCTTCATGTGCTCAATGGTAAGTTTTGTTCTATTACTGATAGGCCACTAGCTCTGCAACTATGCTGGTGTATTTCTAAGATTTTTCTCCTGGGAAAAGAGTTTTTCTTGTCATATACCCTATCATTTACTTAGTGTGCTTAATTCAGTACATCAAATACACAATAGATTTCGGCTAGTGTAGACAGAAAAAGCTCTAACCAGTGCCTGCCTCGTATTTGTCATGGTACACACATTCCTTATGTGAGTGTATGAAGGCGTTCGTACATCGTGAACGGGGCAACCGATCGGCATCGGCAGCAGATGTATGATGTACCGTAGCGACGTACAAAGAGCAGTCGAGTGACTCTCGTAGCGGATGTGTCGTGTCCATGTGTGCAGTCGGGTGGCGCGCTAGTGAGTATGCACTACAACTGTATTACCCACGCAGGTACCGAATGGTGGAGTTTTACTACTGGCGGGAGGGCAGCGGCGGCAAGTCGCGGCTCGAGTGTGTGGTGTTGTTCCTGCCGGACGTGTGGTCGGCGCAGGCGTCGCGAGTCGACTGGGCCACCGTACAGGAGCAGTATAAGGCGGCGTGCGAGGCCGCCCTGCGAAAGCTCGACGGTGACGAGCCGGAGTCCGGCAAGCTACAGCACGCGGCGCCGCCCGACACTTCCGCGGCGGACAAATCGCAAATTGTTTGTTCCCAGTTTTGTTTAGTTATGATTCCGGCTGCGTGTGCTCCCAATGTGGTCGAAGAACTACGTGCCAGTGCTGCAGACATCAAAAAATCCTGTTGCCTTGCAGACTTCGCTGGATATAGATAACTTTATTTTAATAACTATCTTCTTCCATTCACAGAATTATAAACTTAAAAGTCCACATTTAAAGACTAACTTAAATCCTTGTAACTTCAAATAAATAAAAACTCAGCTTTTAAACTGGTCCCTGAGTTCAACTGTTAGAGTACTATGAGAGAAGTAAAAATATATATATGATTTCAGGATAAGAAGGAGTTGGATAGTAGCACAATAACTATTGATGAAAATGATGATGATGATGATGATGAGAAACCGGAAGCAACACATTATTCCAAAATAGATCTGAAGTCTATAAAGGTGGAACAATTGAGACAAGAACTGCGTGCTCGTAATGTTAGTTGTAAAGGTAAGGATATATTACTTTATAATACTTTAAAATAATAAATTAAATGGTAACATCCGGGCTGATTGTTTAGCTAGCTTGTTTGGCTTTTGACATACAATGAGTAAAGCGATCGGGTGGCCATCTTATTATCTTGATTACTTCGATCAATAATACACTAGATGTCCGGTAAGCGCTTCAAAAACGAGCCGAAAAATAAGAGCACAAATACGGTTGTGCTCTTATTTCAAATTAGTATGACCCAATCATAGCCAACATTAAGACGTCAAAATGTCGCAGTGTGCGTTCAAAAATTGTGCAAATAACCACCGTAACACCGAGATTTTGGAAGGAATATCTTTTTTTCGGTAAGTTTATATCATTAAGTATTTTTCATAAAGTAAAAACCTAATTAAATCTATACTAATATTATAAAGCTGAAGAGTTTGTTTGTTTGTTTGTTTGTTTGTTTACTTGAACGCGCTAATCTCAGGAACTACTGGCCCGATTTGAAAAATTCTTTCAGTGTTAGATAGCCCTTTTATCGAGGAAGGCTATAGGCTATATATCATCACGCTAAGATTAATAGGAGCGGAGCACCAATGAAGAATGTTTCAAAATCGGAGAGTAATTTTTCCTTTTGACAACTTCCGCTGCGTGCGCTGCGTAAACAGTTAATGTTTCGCAAAAATCATGTATGACAGAATTGTTCCCCTTTAAAAGTTCTAAAAAAAAGTCCGCGACAGCATATGTCTATCTTTTAAGCTTGGCTCACTATAACCATTTTTATGCTAACGAAATTTGTTCTAAAATAATGCATTATTTGCGAAGGTATTTTTATAAACATGATATTAATCCTTATCCAAATAAATACGTTATTCATCACAAGTATTTAATTTAAAACAAAATTGCCTTTTACATCATTCGATTTCAATGAATATCTTAGGAGATATAGCAGTTTTAAAATAACATCGTAGCAAAATAATTATCCATTACAGACATACAAAATAATTACCCATTACAGACATAGTACAAACGATGTTTCTCCTGGTTTATTCTGCGTGATTACTACTGGTTCGATTTGAAAAATTCTTTTAGTGTTGGATAGCCTATTTATCAAGGAAGGCTATAGGCTATATAACATCACGCTACGACCCACGGGGGCGGCGCAGTAACGATAAATGCGGGTGAAACCGCGGGAACATCTAGTAGTAAATATGAATCAATTACCAAATATTATGATTGTTTGACCAACGTTTGTGACAACGCGCCAACTATTGTAAATTGTTATTACTATTTTTGGCACTTTGTAATTTAGACTTTAAAACATGTGTATAAGATTAAAATTGTTTTGATGTGATTTGAGCAGCGAACAAAGGTCGTAAAAATGAATTACTTTTGTACATAGCTTTGTGAATGCAAATTTAAGTATTGGATTTAAGGTTGAATTTTTATTCTTAGAATTACCTACACTCACAATTGGCGACAGTTTTAAAGAGGACTTTTGTATGGGATTGTGTATATAGTCTATTATTGATCGAAGCTTGATTACTTAATCGGTGGTATTGTCTTGTCGCCATACCTATACTTTCAATTGTGTTACTCAGAAGTAAGCACCATAAAGTTGATAATACATACTTATTTATTTTTTATTAGGTTTAAGGTCTCAACTTGTATCGCGACTATCAAAAATATTGAAAACAGAAGAAACCGAAGATAAAAAAGACGATGTTATGGAACTAGAGGATGACGATCAAGAACAGACGAAAGAAAATGAGAAAGATGAGAAAATAGAAATAAAAGACGACAAAGTAGAAGATGATAAGAAAGTGGAGACTAAACCAGAAGAACCAGAGAAGAAACCTGAGGAGAAAGTTGAAAAAGTAAAAACCGAGAAAGAGATTGAGGAAGAGAAAAGAAAGGTAATTTTTTTTGACATATACACATTATACAGACTCGCGTATGTGCGCAGCTATATTATAACTATATTTCGCCAGCTATGTTTGTTAACGTTTTGAGATACAGCAGAAGACAGAACTGTTTGTCAATTGTGTTTGGTGTTCCAGCAATTTACAGATTAAATCCCACATAATAGGCGGCGAGCCTATTTTATCTATTTCGAGACCACTTACAGCTTTGTACCAAATAATTTAATATAAAACTACTTGACCTGGAATCTCACAAGTTATTGCCTCATTAAAAGGTGATCTTGGGCCAGCAAGTGTTGTGTTGCCCTTTTATAAATTATTTGCTATCGTTATTCGCATAATATTTGTCTACATCACACATGGACGCTTGCTATGTGAACGTGTTTTCTATACTTTACCTCATAGACCTCAAAAGTGCAGGTCCATTATCAAAAAATATATGTATTTTGATGACATGTATGTTTCTGTTAGGTCCTACAGCTAAGCTATTAGTGGCTTCACGGCGGTAGTGCACTAGATGGCATACGACACCGATCGTCTCTCGATCGCTAGTCCAATGCGTTATCCATTAGCCTACCGTCGCCTTAACCTTGCTGTGTAGAGACTTATAGCAATGCTAAGTCGAGATCTTTATAGGTGGCAATCTGTAGTTTCTGGTTAGCCCTCTGATAAATATAAGTATATATGACAGTGATGTTAATATTCTCGTTAACTTTTAGCTGGAAAAAGAAAAAGCTCTTCTGAAAACCCGCTTCGAGATTCCAAACAGCCCACACATCTTAGTACATCCGTCACATACAGCCAAAGGCGGTAAATTCAACTGCAATGTCGCCACTTTGTCCCTTTTGCTGGATTATCGCATCACTGATAACAAAGAACATAGTTTTGAGGTTTGTATCTTTAAGTTATTGGCCATAGGTACTTTAGTTGTAGATTAGGAAATCACAAAAAGGGGATAACTATTTTACTATTATCATACCATATAGATGCCTGACCTTACCAATGTTATAAATGCAAGTAATATATTATAATTATTTGTATTTAATATTGTTTTACGTTTATGCGAATGTTATACATTGAAATTAAACAACTTTATACTGCTGAAAAGCAACTGAAATGTCTTGGAAAGTGTATAATTAAGTCTAAATAGTTTTTATAATTTAAATAGCTTAAATAGAAGTAAACAGTAACTAGTAAAAGTGTTTAACAATAGTACTTTAAAGTTTCAAAATTATGTAATAATAGTGTTTTATAAAAAATAAATAACTGCAAAAACAACAATAAAATCCATATAAAGTTGTTTAATTTTAATTATTAGTATTATTAAAGTGTAATATTTGTTGGTTTGATCTTTTTTCACATAACATCTGATCAATATAATTTTTGGCATAGAGATAGGTTACTTTTTATTCAGTAAAATACATGGTTCATGTGGGAAAGTTATTTCGCCTAAGAATCACGGAAGCGAAACCGCGAACGAAAGCTAATACATGAGCCAACATATACTAGCTTTCACCCGCCGTTTCGCTCTCGTGATTTAAGAATCAATCCTAAGTGATAAACAGCTATCCCATATTAAAATGAATCAATAATGTGTAAAACATGTTACAGCCAGTGCCATCTATCGGCACTGTGGGGAAGACTCCGCAGTTCCGTCTAATAATTTATTACAGCGCCATCTATTGACGTCTTATGGAACTATGTAGCTTGTCGGTACGCGAATAGTAGAGATAACACTGGAACTTTTTCGAATCTTCCTACTATTACATGGCGTGGCTTATGGCTTTTCTAGAAATCTCCAGAAACGCTTTACCCGCGTATAAATAGAGCGCACGCGCACTGCCAGGTCAGTTTGCAATCCTAAGCGGTCAAGTATTCATCGAAGCGAACGGAAGCGAAAATACTACGGAGTTTAAAGCAGTTACAGTGGAAAAGTGTAGTGTTTGTTGTTTTAAATTTAATAGAGTGCTAGAACAAAAAGTGTTTTAGTCGGTAATATTGTTTATATTCTTATCCCTCGAACCCAGCACGTAACAATAATATTATTATTAACAACTAAAATAACATTACAGCTATTCGTCTTTGCTGAGTTATTCAATGAAATGCTGATGAGAGATTTCGGTTTCTACATCTATAAAACATTGTACACCTTACCTGAAAAAACCGAAGAAGTCAAGGAGAAATCTGACGAAAAGTCGGAGAGAAAAACGGAAGATAAAAAAGATGATAAGAAAGAAGACACCAGGGCGGACAGGCGAGATGATAGACGTGACTCTCGAAGGAGAGATAGGAAGGTAAGATAACTATTATTTCTGTTACTAAAACAATAACATACATCCATCGATCAAATATACCATAGATGCACGATCGTCGCTCGAAAAACGGCCCCAACACAATTGTGCATAAATCAGTCGTATGCGCAATTTCGCTCGCAGCCACTTTACGACCGCGCTAGCAGTCACACGTTTCACGATGCTAAAGTGTGTAGTGAAAAATGCAGAAACTATACTCTAAAAGTGCAAAAATAGGATGGAATGTCGTACTTTCGGTAAGTGTAGTTTTGTTATGAAATATTTATTATATTTTGTTGAATATGGCGCTTTAAATAATATATTTGAAGATATTTTCGTTTAAATTTAAATGGATGTTTTACGCACCTGTCCCACTCACTCTTGCGTGCGCTGCCCGTAAGCGAGAGCGAATCGACACCGTAGTAATGTCGGTTAGCGGGTGGAGACCGTACCATATACTTAGTACGCTTGCGTATCGCGATTAACACACTTAGGACGCTTTACATTGACGCGTTTTTACTAAACTATTACAAAATGTTTATCAGTGGGCGTTCAATGGTTATTCCGGTTGATTTCCTGGATTGCATAATAAATGCAGACACTTATAAGTAAGTAGTACTGGTCAATGCCACATATTGACGCGGTTTTTGTATGAGAATGTGCATCTATGGTATATTTGATTGAAGCATACATCACACTAGTTTCAGTCTTAGTTTAGTCCTATATTGTGTTATTTTCCTGAACTTGAAATGCCTGAGATGCAGTTGTCATTAACATCTAAACTAAATAGAATGGTTGTTATTTTATGAAAATGTAATAAATGTACACTGGTTACTTAGTTAATGATATTGGGTTATTGGCTAATAAATAATGATCTATTATAATAAGACTCTGTATATGACTAACTTTTTAACCAATCCTAGGAGTCGCCGAGTGACGACGAACGCAGTACTTCACCTAAACGTCGCAGTCGTGGAGTGGAGCTACCGCCAGATCCATACTTATTACTGTCACTGGTATACTTCGACACGTCCCGCGGCGGCAGCATGACCAAGAAGGACCTGCAGAACTTATTCATGAGCCTTGGCCTACAACTGTCGCGCTCGCAAATCAGAGCCGTACTTGAAAAAGTATGCGTCAAGGAATCTTTTAACTACAAGTATGTACCTTTATACTTATATCCTTAACCTGTCAAGTTTGCAATATCAGACATAATTAAAATCCTATTGTCTGGTCGCCGGTGTGCTGTGCCGCAGCGAATCTAATACCTTGTCTTATTTACAGGACGCTCATGCAAACCATCAGAGATGTCGCCTCTGGTGCCCAAGAAGCGATACAAGATCTGCCATTGGATACCACAGTCATAACCAACGAAGTGCCGTCACACGTGAGTGCATCGCGTAGCTAAATTGTTTTATTCACAGTCTTAGTATAGTTCTAATAAATATTTTGTAAAACAGATAGCTGAGCTGGAGGAGACTATCGCAGCTGGTAACCGCAATTTGCTCCCGGTCTTCAATGTGCCAACTGATGATACTGAATCTCAAGATGGAGAAACTAAAGATGTTAGTGAGTCAGGTAAGATCCATTTTACAATTTTTTTTATATGTATTTTATTTTTCATTGGGATTGATATATTCAGCCCATCATGAGTGTGTCATGTCCATTATAATTGTTACGTAAATCGTTCTCAACAACTTAACGCGTTTGTACCTCTAGTAGTTATACTGTTTAACTGGTACATATGTTGGTTTCACTATTGAATCAGTGATAGTAATGGCTAATTAAATTTTAATACTCTTTTTTTGGCTAGTGTGGGATATGATCTATACTGAACTGGCAACTTATTATTTAACCTTTTAACCGCCCCACTTCATAACAGTTGTCGTGCCCCCAGCACCCGCCACATCGAATCGAAAATAAATACTTACAAAAATAAATACTTATTTTAGGACTTCTAATTATGAGACTAAAGTGTATTAAATTGTAAGTGATTACTTAATTATCCATTTACACAATATAAACATTTTTTTGATAGAAAACACCGTAATTAAATAAAAAAAGCAGATTAAACGAGCTGTGGTATCTGGTCGGAAATATACGACGCTGGCGAAATGGACACGAAAATATTTGTCGGATTAATCCGACGTAAGCGGTTAAAAGGTTAATTTGATCAGCTTTTATCTTTTGTTTAATTGCTATGTATACAATGCAATCTCTTCTCAGTCTTCTATTAGATGTAAATAGTTTAAATTTAATATAAACGAGGTGGTAAAGGATTTGGGAGTCCTTTTTGATAGGGAGTTAATATTCCGTTCACATTATGAACATGTGGTGAAGAGAAGTAGCAAACTTCTGGGATTTGTTATAAGGTCCACTAAAGAGTTTAAGAATACACAAAGTACCCTGTGTCTCTATTTCAGTTTGGTGAGGAGTATCTTAGAATACTGTTGCCCAGTTTGGTCTCCTTATTATAAAACCCATTTAAATAACATATAGAGAGTACAGAAAAGGTGCTTAAAATTCCTTTCTCGTAAATTCATTTACGGTCGCTTAAATTATGCTGAGAGGTTAAGTAAATTTAACGTTGTCTCATTGCAAACCCGACGTCAGAGATAAGGTTTACTCTATTTGCATAAATTGGTTCATTCATCTATCGATACACCGGCTTTACTTTCTTCTCTTAGCTTTAATATTTCACATAGATCTCGTAATCCTAACATATTTGCAATTCAAGCATATAATCCAATAGTAAGAATGTGCAGAGCTTATAATAAAATAGCACGTATAAATAAAGAGGTCGACATATTTGACATAAATTTCAATAGATATAAAAAGGTTGTATCAGGTGTGCTTAGTTCCGAAAAGTTCCAAATCTAGTTACAATATAAAATTACAGTTATTAAGTAAAAACCTACTTACAATTATCCGCTTGTATCCTACGCTAACGAATTTAAGATTTTAATAATGTTTTTTGTTTTGCATGAGTAATCTGCTCTAATATGTACATGTTGTGTACACTACATTAGGATTACTGTCCGGTTTATATATTACTAGCTGTTACCTACGACTTCGTCCGCGTAGATTTTAACTAAAAAGTGTTTGTCGCCGCGGAAACCAACTATATTTCTCTGCCCAAGTTACTTAAATGCCGTAGTTTTTATAGTGTAAAGCTAGATAATAGCATGGCTTACTCAAAAACAACATTTAAATATGCGTCGTTAGATTACACGCTGTCACAGAATGCGTAAGAAAAATAAAGTTTCACAGCTCCTCCCCCGTAGGTGATAGCGTGATAATATGTAGCCTATATGTTGACCCGACCTGTTAGTAATATTCATGCAAAATTTAAAGTAAATCCATGAAGTACTTTTTGAGTTTAGCCCGGACATACATACAGACAAACAGACAAAAATTCTAAAAACTATATTTTTGGCTTCGATATCGATTGTAGATCACGCCCCAAAAATTATTTAAAAAAAAATTCAATGTACAGTTTTGACTTTCCTACGATTTTATTATATATAGATGTTCACTATTACTACTTACTATGTTAAGACTGTAAATCTGTTTATGTACCTATTATAAATAAATAAATAAAAACACCGTTGGAAACAAGGATGTAAATGAATGTTTTGATAACATCAGTCAGGGTGGTAGCATGTCACAAAGGCTTAAGAATCTTTGATCATATTGCCAATGTAATTTACAAAGTAGCATGGAAGCATGATTGTAAATTTGTAATAATTGGTTTTGCTGTTAAAAATATTCAGACAATTTGTTTACACATAAAATTGTTGTAGCAAATCGTAACTGTAACTCAAAAATGTTCCAATTAAAGAAGTAACTATATGTGTGTATTGTCACTCGCAGGCATGGTGATGTACAAGTCGCGGCTGGTGGACGTGGGCGCACTGGTGGCGGCCGAGGCGCGCAACTCGCAGGCGCGCGCCAAACTGGAGGCCGCGCTCGAGGGCACGCGCAGCGCCCTTCGCGCCGCGCGCTACGCCGCCGCCACCACGCAGCAGGCCGAGCGCGGCGCACAGACGCAGCTGTCCGACCTCAGCCTCAGCCTCGCCAGTGCACGCGCGCGCATCGCCTCGCTCACGGTACGTGACACACACACACACACATACACATAGACACTGATAGACACACATCTACACGTACACATGTTGATAGCCAGTGCGCCCATATGGGACCCTGGAAGCTAACTACCATTACATACATCACCATAATTATTATCTCAGCCGAAAGACGTTCACTGCTGGACATAACCTGCTCCAAGGGTTTCCACCATTACATTAACAAAGATTATTTAGCTACCATTCTCTTTATAATAGAAACACCCAGCTAAAGTTTTTAACTAAAACAACATTAAAAATTCAAATGTATTTGTGTCTGACCACATAAAAATTTGTTTGCAGGCTAGTTCAAAAATATTCCACTCTGCTTTGAAGAGCATCCAGTCTAAAGTGGAGGCAGTTGTCAACATAAAATATGAGGATGATGATGTTGTAGAGATTGTGAATGGACAGTCACAGTAAGTAATCACATAGGTATCATTTTAATGTATCTAGTATCCAAATCCTGTTTCTATATTGTTTCTCACTGTTTCATATATTACAGGAGTGATAAATCAAAAGAACCAAAAAAGACTGAAGAAGAGAAACAGGATAGCAAAGAATCCGTCACCAGCAATGACGATACTTCGTCTAATGGTGACACTAAAGTTGAAGAGAAAACTGAAACCAGCAGCACACAAGAGTCAGAAAATAAAGAGAAGGAGAGTGACATAACAACAGCTGAAAATATGGATCTAGATGATAAAGAATAGCATTAAACCTCAATAATACTAGCCAATGTCTTAAAATATTGTTCTTACTAACTCGACCTCATATTTCTAATCTGTTCTTGTAAAAATCATTTTAGAATAAACTCATAAGAATTTATGACAAAACAGACTTTAATAAAGTTAGTAATTTAACAGCAATATTAAAATTGTAAACTCATTGTAGTTTTCAATTAAAGTTTATAAAAAGAAAGGACAATTTTATATGATGTTGGTGACTTACTAATAGAATTAAGTTTTAGTATAGGGTGATCTATACATATTGAATGTTTTTAGTAATTACGTATAATTTGTAACGCAAACCTTCGCTAGTCGATTCGATTTTGAGTCTGCATTGTTTCCTAATCATTCAGCATTAAAAGTGGTTGTGTGCGTTCTACATAGTGATTAAGATGTCTTAAATGTAAGATTTCTGACAATAAACACTAATGAAATGAACAATTCTATAGTGGATTATTATCACAATAGAATTCGATCCAGACTCAAATTATGTTAAAAGTACATTCATGTCTGAAAGGTCACACTGCAATGGAAAATTATGGAAAATTATTCTGTATTGTACTTGCACATCTGATCATTTGTGTACTCAGTGATTTCATAATTTTATTAAATATAATTTGATAACAGGCATTCATGTGCTTTGTCTTAATGGAATGTAAGTAAGTTTATGCATTTAAATGCAGTAATAAATTAATGATCTAAGAATATGGTATTATTTTTATTTAATAAAATAAATTGAGACACCCATAATACAGCTAATTTTATTCTATTCAGAGCATTTCACCTAAACACAAGATACATATTAGCTAGAGTATTATATCCCTTACTTGGAATATGTATATAATTTATTATTATTCTAAATTCATAAAATGCTTTTACTTACAATGTCTATGTCAAATCCTAAAACTAATTTATTACATAGATATATATAATTAATGCTTTGTTGACAAATACATTTTATAATTAATATGACAAATACATTTTATAATTAATATGACAAATACATTTTATAATTAGTATGACATAAATTTTAAATTGCTAGGTACTGAAAATGTTAGTATGGTTCATCTTGGCACAGCCACCATCGCAAATTGGAAATCTATTTATGTAATTAATTAGTCGAAATTGGTTGGTCCGTCGTTTGAAAGATACCAGAGGGGTATTGGTGGCTATGCCATAGTGAGTGATCATCTTGGCACGGACAACCTGTATTTCCAAAACTACAGCACCGAACTAAGATTTAACTGTACCAATAATTAGTCGACATTGATTACAAAATATCAGCATTGAACGAGAACCCGTTTAAAATATATAAAGGGGTATTGGTGACTGTGCCAAGATGAGCGCTCACCTTGGCACAGCCACCTCAATATCTCGGGAACCAGAATGTCTAGCGAAAATCTGATTGTACCAATAATTAATCGTTAATTGGTCGATATTAGTCACAAACTGCCAGAATTATTCGGTGCTTCTGAAAAGAGAAATTCAGAGTTAATTTTTTACATAGATTCGGTCGACGGACAGTCGCGTACATATTGACTTTTAAATGAACGAATGGAATGTATTGAATCTGTATATTTAATAAAAATTGTTGCAGTGCAGATCTAAAAAAACTCGCGTATTTTGTATCATTCTATATTTACATTCTTATTGATTCAATGAATAAAAACATAATTAACCTTCTACGACGCCTAAATCATTTTTATAAATATTATGTATGTTAAGTATTTTAATTATTAGCATTTTAACTGCTGCTTATGAACTGATATGTATCGGTATAGCTCCAAGGTCCCATATAAATTAGATCATAATCTGTTGAAGGTCAGTTCACCATTATTATATTTTTCATTCTAAAGGTCTTAGCATACGTGACGTGTTTTTTCTCGTGGCGGACGGAACGGGACGATTTCTTGACATCGTTGCATTTAAAAATATAGGAATAAAATACACGTTGTATTTTATTGCTATATTTTTAAATGCGACGATGTACAAATACACGTTGTATTTTATTCCTATATTTTTAAATGCGACGATGTACAAATACACGTTGTATTTTATTCCTATATTTTTAAATGCGACGATGTACAAATACACGTTGTATTTTATTCCTATATTTTTAAATGCGACGATGTCAAGAAATTGTCCCGTTCCGTCCGCCACGAGAAAAAACACGTCACGTATGCTAAGACTAAGAGATTGTTACTGGCGGTCGTTCAGAATGCGATCGTGGGCTTTGTTACTCGAATATGTTGTGCTTATACATACTCACGGTTCTCGCGCGCTTTATACTTTTGTATTATAAGCAACACAATCACCCATATTTGGGATATTTATAAAGAATTTATTGAAACAGATTAAAAAAAATTGAGTCAAATGCATCTTTTAAACGGCGGACCGACTAATTCTGCTACTTTACGACCAATTTCGACTAATTCACGTAAATAGGCTGTGCCAAAATGAGCCATACAAAATGTTATTAAATAATCTATAAACTTATAACGTTATAACTTAATAAATTGTCAATTTACACACAGGGTTCTACATAATTCCCTGGGAATAGTCCTGTAACGCCGTCCATGACCCCTTCCCACCATCCATCATCATTCTTCTTCAGCACATAGATCACAGCACTCTCTTGAAACGATAATTCGTCCTCTTTATCAGCGTAATAATCGTATATCGCCACAACTGAAACAGTATAGGTACATAGTGATTATTCTAGACTCTAAAATATATCTAAAAAAGAAAACTCCCGCACTAGGAATGGAAAAAAACACCTAGGCTCGTAACAACCTTGTAGATCACTCAAAAGTTTTGTCCCGTGTGGGAACCCGTGTCGAACCTACAACAATCGGCGCAATGGCAGTGGCGAGGCCACTACCACTAAACCACTACGCCACCCGCCATATTTAATCGCAAATTTCTCTGAAAAATATTAGTTATCAAATGTATATGTAGGTACCTTTCTCGATATAGTTTTTGGGCACCCAACCAGGCAAATCCTCTTCATCAGGCACTATAGCTGGCACAGCGCTCGTGTACTGAGTAGTCATCTTATTCTGCAATATAAGTAAACATTACTCCTACAGAATAAAACACTACATTTTTCATAAGAATTATGAAGTCTTACAGTGAGATGATGAGGCCTTCCAAACCCGTCGTGTGCGAGTTCATCATCCATAGGCGGGGGCGGCAACGGCGGAGATACGGAGCCACCGCGAATCGAACCGCCTCCCGCAGAAGACGATGATGCGCGCTGAAATATAAACTGAGCTAAGATTATAGTAATATATTTATACTACATGAAAGTTAACTTTTGGTAGATGCTAAAGTATACATGTAAAGCTTAAGCTTATTATTAGAGCCCTCTAAAGTTGTTTAAATGAACACTCGTTCATCTTTACCTCCTGGAATTATTATATTGCGACATGTATACACACGAGTCTGGGTAACTAAGGCATGATGGTAAAATCTGATGTCAAGCGTTAATGGTTCAGTGAGTAATATCGGCAGATAAGAAATAAGCAAACAAGCGTGACAATAGCCATTCTATTTTTATAGTAGATATGGAGAACTTATAATGTCTTAACAATATAACTAAAGTACTAACCTGTCCTGGCAGAGTCATCGAATGCTGGCTATGTTCACCATCAGAGCCAATCAATGGAGATGGTGGAGCTGAAAAGATTTTATAGAATAAGTTCTTAATAGCTACCAAGTAAAATATAATTCTGTGAATCGAAATTATAGCTACACATCTCTTTAGACACATGTAGCTGATAAAGTATGATTTTATCTTAAAATCTGTTGCCTAGTAAAAGCTATTAGATTCATAGTAATTATATCTAATCAAACACAGATAAAAGTAATATAAAGTAGTATACAAAAATAATTGATACATGTACAAATTGTAATCATGATATTGAACCAGTTGTGATCATTCAAAACCTTCTCTTCAATAAGGTATAACCCAAACTATTGTGGTGATATATTCTATATCACCACAATAGTAGTTGTAGTATCAGAGAGTATCAGACTTTAATATTAATAGGGTATCCTTATATATACCTTTGGGTTATACCCTATTAACATTAAAGTCTGATACTCTCTGATACTGATTCTAAAATACTTACGTGGCATGCTGGAGTGTAAATCTTGCTGTGAATAGGTTACAGGAGTTTGGTGTTGATTTGGGTGCACCATTCCAACCTTAAAATGAAAAACATGATTAGGGCCACACACACAAAAAAAACATTTAATTACCACCTGCTATTTTAGATTCATATCATAAGATAAGCAGCGATAGCCTGGGGTGGAACCATTGAACTGCCATGCAAAGGTCTCGAGTTCGATCCCAAGGCGCGCATCTCTGACTTTTCAAAGTTATGTGCGTATTAAATAGTTAATATTATCGCTCGCTTTAACAGTGAAGGATAGTGCCATAGTGAAGAAACCTGCACGTCTGAGAGTTCTCCATAATTTTCTCAAAGATATGTGAAGTCTACCAATCTGCACTAGGCCAGCGAGGTGGATTATGGCCTAACCCTTCTCACATTGAGAAGAGGCCCGCGCCCAGCAGTGGGACAGTTTATACAGGGTTGATGTTATATATATTTTAGATACCTCAAATGGGGATGGGTAGCACAGTACTGGAAACATTTGCATACTCTGTGCTGCTACCAGTAGCTTTACCCGGGAATCAACCCTGGATTCAGAAAACACTACAAACAGATACAAACTAATGCCAAAGAGGCAGTCTACCATCTAATTATTTTACTTTATTATGCTACCTGTACAGAGATACTCATGGTCATACCATGATTTGGTAAACTAAGTATTACTTGGTTGATACTGGGACTATTTTACATCTCATTTCTGTTTCTATAAAACTATGCCTTATCAAGCTATGTTATCAGAGTCAGTTCACCAGTTTAGCCATGAAAACATACAGATAGAGGTCACATTTAGTGCGAATTATTTTGCCTGTCCTCCTTTTGACCTTTAAATTATATATGTACCTGTGGTTGAGCAACTGGTAAAGTTGAGTAGCCTGGTGGTCGTCGGGGGTAGTTGGGCGCGTAGTGCGAAGGTACTTGTGGCGGCGCCACTGCCGGTGGCGTGCGGTACTCGCGAGATGATTTACCTGTATGAGAAATCAAACAGTTAAAATTCTTGTTGTATTAGTGTCAACTGGCTTATGTGTGACATGGTTTGCATTTAGTTATGTCTTAGACTGTACACAAATTTGGTATAAAGATCTTGAATACTATAATATTAAGGACTTCTACATAACTTTACTAAATTTATTGATAGATGAAAAACAAACTGTTTAGCTAAATCTAATTTATAAGGACTCAATAATTCAAAGAAATATATGAAAAACAATATATGCCACAAGCCATTATATTTGTTGTTATCATTATATTCATTAAACATCTTATGGATTTGTAATCCACTCCTGCTATTATTGTCTCTATATTGTTAAATTGACAGGATACCCAATGCCATTGGACACCCATTTACAATTGTAGCTAGTAAATTTATAGATGGTTAGTAATACAATTATTGGGAAAACTATGTATAATCAAAATATAATACACATGATGTAAAATTTACCCAGTGTGCCACGCCCCAATGTTCCAGTATTAGCAGCAGAAGCTGCTCTGACTGCAGCTGGTGGTGTTGGAGGCTTGGTGGTAGGTGCAGGTAGTGTAGCAGCACCTGGTGGTGGACCAGAGCGTCGGCCTCTAGGCGTACCACTTGCAGCACCAGTCCAGCGAGCACCATGGCCAATATCATCCAAAGCTGATAAAAAACAGTTTTCTTAATTTTATGTTATATCAGAATTCATTAAAAAGTGATAATGTATATGTTAGCAGCCTTAATACTAGCCATATAGATACAAAAATGATTTAAAAAATATTAATGCCAATACATTCTTTATACAAATACCTGCATAATCAATGCTCTTCCTAACATATTTGATAGGTTTCTCTGGGTTAGCTGGAGCAATGATTTTGTACTGTCTGTTAGTCACTTTGTTTGCTGTCAGCACACCAATCTCTCTGCGCGCCACTTTCTCCTTGTGAATAGCTACAGTTTGAGCTATGTGATTCATCTGACCTTCCATTTCAGCCAACTGCATAGTTTGTAACTCTAGCAGCTGCAGAAAGTTATATGCCAGTGTGTTTATTTGGTATGCCACACTTGCCAGTGATTGTGTTGTGTAGTTTTTAGTACTTTCCAAGGCAAGTCTTTTGTTTTCTGATTGAAAGTAGTTTGCTTCGCAGTAATCAGCCACACGCTCGAGGTTCGTGTGGCTGTCTGTTAAATGACTGCGCCCCTCGGGGATTTCGGTCTGCAGTAACGCTGCTAACTCGGCCATTGCTGTAACTAATAATATTGACTAGTTAGATTGCAGTTCGTAAAGCTACACCTTCAAAATACAGGTAGAATATAAATAAGAAGTACCAAAGGGAAGTAAGTAACGTAATCATTATTTAATCGCCCACAGGAAATGAGCCTTACGATCTGAATCCTTACCTTTACTAAATATTAGAGTTTAGCTAGAAATAACAACAAACACAGTTATAAACACATCATAAATTTCTTACAAACGAATATCCATCAGTAAAATTATAAAGAAATACAACTTTATTCCAAAACTTTGGGTGGGACGTTTACAATAGTTTACATTTGACATTACAATATACTATTTAGTCAGTGTTGCCAATTCTTGTAAAGTCAAGTCGCTAGATTCAATATCAAAAGTCGCCAGAAAGTCGCTAAAACTGATTCTGGCTTTCTTTTTTAGTCGTTCTCTACCGAAAACCTGGAGATTTTGTATAATTCTGAGTCGAATTAACAAAAAATGTATTTATTACATGCCCTAACATTGATTTCATTTGTACCCCAAAAGTCGCCAGATAATTCGTTAAAAAATTCGTCGCGACAAATTTTATTTTTTGTCGCTAAGACATACATGAAAGTCGTCATTTCTAGCGACAAAGTCGCTAAATTGGCAACAGTGTATTTAGTTAATTTGAGTTTAGGGATGTCCGCTTCTCGTTAACGTTTTAATCATGGTAAAATCTTAGGGATCGATTAAATACATTTTCTCATTAAACTAAGCATCTTTTAAGTAATTAATTAATTTAGGAATCTCTTACGAATCTCCATAATCCATATGTCTAAAAGAAATCCAATTTGAATTATATAGTTTCATTCGAGGCATTACTCAGTCGAATATTAATTAAAGTAATGAAATTAGCCTTATATTATATTGGCCAAAATAGGTACATTAAAACTATTGTGTTTTATCAATACTTTATATTTATACTACTACTTATATCTGCAATATTAGATAGATTAAATGCGAACGTAACTATGTTTGATTATCTGCTTAAAATTTGAGGATATGTCAGAGAGCAAAGATATTGTAGCTTTGTCAGAGAGTACGTTTCCTTTGGTCTAGTTAAACTCTAAAGGCATATTAAAAAAAATCGGATGTGGTCTGGTACACGCTTACATATTTTATAAGATATGATATAATAATATAAAAGTGGACGTATAAACTGGTATAAACAAACAAGACATTATAGACACATATTATAGCCGGGCACAGCCACAGCAAACTAAGAGACTGCTTTAAAGTATTTAAAGATAATATATTAGGTATAGTCTGTCTATAAAGAGTAGAAATTATTTTTTGCGGAACTAACTTTATTCTGTGGCTAGCATCACTACATTAAATGTCAAGCTTGTCACTGCAATGTAAACATTGTTCGCTTTCATTACAATTCTTGCTTTATTTCTCTAAATTTTCTTGAAATTATCCAAAAATTTCATACATACATATTCACAATGAATAAGACAATACGCAGCGGCACTCGCGAAGTCATATATAAAGTCTTCATGCGATGTTTAGCCGAATTTCAAGCCGGCAGTTTACTCACGGAGATGGAAGACGTTTATAAACGAACAGCGGATCTGACTGGTTAGTTTGATTTAATGTAATACTTATATGCCACTTTACACTCTTGTAAATGGTAATATTTTATTCAGAAATGGTGTTATCACGAAATATTTACTTTCATACATAACGTTGAGATTATAAACATACAACAAATATTTATAGTGTGTGTGACTGGTTTTGATACTTATGACATTATAATTATTATTTACAGGTAAATCCGAGAGTACGCTGCGACGAATAGTTTTGGAAGGATCCAAAAATAAAGGAAAATTGAGTACTCCTGCTAAACATAGAAAAGGACGCCCAAGAAAAGATTTAGACGATTTTGACCAGTGTGCAATCCGACAAAAAGTGCATTGCTTCTATAGTGTAAAAAAAGAAGTCCCTACACTTAACAAAATACTGGCCATAGTAAGGGAAGACCTTGGTTTCAATGGAAGTCGAGCGCACTTACACAAAATTCTAAAATCTATTAGTTTTAAATACAAAAAATGTAAATCAAACAGAAAAGCTTTGATGGAAAACACTAATATTTGTATCAAAAGGGAAAAATATTTAAAAGATATTATGGACAATCGTAACTTACCTGAAGAATTGCAAAAAGATATCATATATCTGGATGAAAGTTACATTCATTCATCATATAAATAAAAAAAATGTTGGCAATCAATTGATACCGCGGGAGTAATTCAAGATATATCTAAAGGGAAAAGATGGACTCTTATCAATGCAGGAAGTAAAAAAGGGTTTGTGCCAAACTCTCTTCTCATTTTCACTGGTACTAACAAACAGGAAGACTATCATTCTGAAATGAACAGAACCAATTTTACGAAGTGGGTAACAGAAAAGCTCATCCCAAATCTGGAATATCCTTCCACAATTGTAATGGATAACGCGCCGTATCATTCTATTGTAAAAAATAAGGCTCCAACAACATCCAGCAAAATTGCTGAAAGCAAATTATGGCTGGAAGAGAACAATATTAATTTTGATCCGAGCCTACGAAAACCAATGCTATTAGATATGGTGAAAAAAAAAAAAACTGAACCAGTTTATGAAATTGACGAGTTACTAAGCGAGCATGGGCATATAGTCGTAAGGCTGCCACCTTATCACTGCGACCTGAACCCAATTGAACTAATATGGTCTTTGGCAAAAAGTAAAGTGGCAGCACAAAATGTTGGGTCTAGAGATATAAAACAATTAACCGAAGTGGCTTTTGCTTCCATAACTCCATCAGATTGGAAATCATGTTGTGACCATGTCAAAAAGATTGAAAATGAGTACTATGAAAGAGGCCCCAAGCTATATCAAAACATACAAAAATTAATTATAAGAGTTGGTGACGATAGCAGCAGTGAGTCTGAGATAGAATCAAAAGATTCCTGTCTGCCAAATACTTCTCGCCAAGATTCTGCTGAGGAGATAGACGACAACATGTCTGGTGTCGAATATTTAGATTTTGACATGTTGGATGACTAATTTTAGAAAATAAATATTTCACTAAAACAATTTTTTTGTTATTCTATATAACCACAAGCTGTAAAGTAGTTATGCGAAGTACTAAGTTATACTTAGTATCATCACAAAAATTAATGCTAATATTACAGTAATTAGCAAGTATCAAAACCAGTTATTACATAGTATTGGGGATACCAGGTGAAAGACAGTGGCGCCCTCATTTTTGTCTACTCTTTATAGACAGACTGTATATGCATACATTTATTTATGAGTATTTATGTAATAAAGTGTCAAATAAACAACGCGATAAAATCCGTATATAGTAGCTTAATTTCAATGAATAACATACGCGTAAACAGAAGACAATATATAAGAGTATTTATATTACACTCTTTGCGCTGTAGCATGGTGCGGGTGACAGTTGCCTGTATGACGTTGACATCTGTCAGTACCTACCACTAGGGATGTGACGTTATGCAATTCATTTTTAGGAGATCTGCCTGACGCTTGGTTGAGTGTCAGTTATTTTTAGGTTATCTTTATTTTATGCGTATTGTTTTTATTTGTGGCTGTTAGCTTGTGTGTGTTGTGTTATCTCGGTGGTGGATTAATCTTATAAGGTAATCCTTTGTTTATTGTCTTGTCGTTTCGTTTGGGGGCGTCTATATCTGCTTGATTCCCTTGGGAGTCTGGTAGGTATGGAGGAGCCCCCGGACGGAGGCGGAGGTTTACCTCCTGATAAACCTAGATCCTCAAAAAGACCTGCTGATGTAGATCTGGCGATCGAGATTGACTCTAAAAAAGCCCGTTCTCCGGCAGAATCAATACAATCTGTATTCACGAAGCCTGGATACGAAATTAACAGTAAAGTCAAATTTTCGGCAACTGACAAGGGCCCATTTATTGTGTATGTATCTAGAGCAGAACCAGACCCCTCTGCAGGGTATACATTTAAAATTTTGAAGTTTGCCCAATTCTTACATAAAAACAATGTTTCAGGCATTAGAGAAGGTGGGATAAAAAATCTTGCTCGCAACAAGATTTCAATAGAATTTAAAACGGCTGTGAGTGCCAACGAATTTCTGGAATTAAGTTTGCTGGAGAGCAACAATTATGAGGCATACATACCAAAATTTCAGGTTTTCCGCATGGGAGTAGTTAGGGATATCCCTACGGACTCGTCTCTGTCAGACCTTTTAGATGGTATTTCCACTGTTGGAAATTGCGATGAGATAATTAGGGCTAGAAGGCTTAACATTAAGTCTCGGAGGGATGATACTGCGAATTGGGTCCCGTCCAATTCAGTGGTCTTAACTTTTTTGGGACAATCCCTGCCTGAAAAGGTATATTGCTATAATGCCTCACTGCCTGTTACAATTTACCAGTTACCAACAATTCAGTATCGCAACTGCTGCAGGTTTAGACATATTGCCAAACAATGCAGATTCCAGCCTCGCTGCTACATCTGTTCCCAAAAGCACAGTGGACATAGCTGCCCTTCTCAGGATTCAAATCCTACATGCTTCCTTTGCCATGGGGGTAACCACAAGGCTATAGATGCCAAATGCCCTGAGCATGCCCGCCAGAAATCTATCAAGATGGTTATGTCTGAGCAAAACATCAGTTACCTGGAAGCTTCAGCACGATTCCCCTTGCCTAAGCGTCTTTTTTCAGAAATTGCAGCTTCTACCCAGTCTCCCTCTACTTCCCCACAAAAAACCCAATTGTCCCCTTGTTTTACAACACCCACTACTTCTTATAGGAAGACTGTGTTTCTTCCTCCCCGGTCCCAGCCTGTCTTAGGCAAGTCCTATGACAGGGCTTCTCACAATGCTATTGTGTCGTCTCCGTCTTTTTCTCAGCCTAATGGCTGCGCTCTTCCTTCCCCCACTGAAACCACTCCTCTTGCTACTCCCAACGATAACCTCGTTGAACTCCTACTCTGTTCCCTTATTAACATGTTATCCAAATTCTCAGATTCCCTACCGAACAATGTCTCTGTTCTTGTTGAACAACTACTTTCTGTCCTTTCTCGTAACAACTTATCCAATGGCTCTGCAAGTCCTTCAATGGAATTGTAGAAGCGTCCGTCGTAATAAACAAGATGTTATCTATTTAGTGAATCGATATAAACCGTCTATCTTTGCTGTCTCGGAGACATGGCTCAGACCTGAATCTCATTTTAGGATTTCGGGCTTTTCGTGTCTCCGCGATGACAGGGATGACGGTAGGGCGGGTGCTGCTCTACTAATTAATAGATGCATTAAGTTTTCCCAAATACCTATTCCAGATCACAATGCTGACTTTCACATTGTAGCTGCTAGGGCTGCAAATCTGTCTTTTGTGTCTGTATACATCCCTCATCCTAATCCTAACATAATTTCCGAATTACGGTCCATCCTTTCTTCTGTCCTTGCTCCATTAATTATTCTCGGTGATTTTAATTGTCGACATACTCTTTGGGGTGCCCATTATAATGATCCTTGCTCTTCTTCGTTATTGGATCTTTTGGATGACGTCAACCTTTGTATTTTGAACGATGGATCTGCCACTCGCAGAGTATCTCCGTCCCAAAATATTAGTGTCCCAGACCTTTCCTTTTCTTCTCCCTCTTTAGTTTCTCTTATTTCCTGGTCGGTTCTGCCAACTTCGTTTGGCAGCGATCACTTCCCTATTTCTATTTCTTATTTCTGTCCTTCTACTACCCCTCTTCCTAAACCCTATCAACCTCTCCTTAAGTATCGGTTAGCACAAGCTAACTGGGAACAGTTCTCTGCTCTTTTAGACAAAGAAATTGATTCATTCCTCCAATGCAACCGATACAACTTCCTTCTCTTATATGATCAGTCTATTTCTGCCATATTGGAATCTGCTCAATCTTCTATCCCAGTAAAACCCACTTCCCGCAGTTTGGTCCCCTCTCCTCCTTGGTGGGATGCTGAATGTTCCGAGAGCGTCCGGTTGCGTAGGGAGGCGGAAAACAGATTTGCAATATCCCTGGATATGACAGATTTCATTACCTATAAACAAACTGCTGCCCGCACTTCCAGACTCCTCTCTAAAAAGAAATCCATTGGTTGGCGTAGGTTCTGCGAATCTCTTTCCCCTTGCTCTCCTCTTTCCTTAGTCTGGAAAAGGATTAAGGCATATCGCAGAAGTTACCAAGACCCGAATGTCACCAAGAACGATCCCAACTCCTTTCTTCATGATTTCCATTGTAGACTAGCTCCTCCTTTTGTCCCTGAACTCAACTGCTTTTCTCCACCTGATCTTATTTCATCCTCTATTTCGTCTGACAGAATGAATGACCCTTTCACTTTCCATGAACTTACCCTAGCTCTTGACCACTTTCGCGATTCCTCACCTGGCGCTGATGGTATTCCCTACTCCTTTATCTGCAAATCCTCAAACTCCAGTAAATCCTTTCTTCTTATTATTTTTAATGCGATCTTCACCTCTGGCAAAATCCCTACCTCCTGGAAAACCCAGATAATTATCCCAATTCTTAAATCGGGCAAGGACCCAGTGGATCCTCTAGCCTATCGCCCGATTGCCCTCTCCTCCGTGCTAGCCAAAATAATGGAAAACCTGATTAAGAACAGATTGGAATGGATTCTAGAAAGCAGAGGCCTGTTGTCCAAAAACCAGTTTGGCTTTAGAAAGGGTATGGGTACCCTAGATAGCCTGAGTATCTTTACCTCTGATGTTCGCCTCGCGTTCACTCAGGACAAGCACGTTATTGGCGTATTTCTTGACATTTCTGCAGCATATGACAGTGTTCAGCTTCCTTTACTCAGGCAGAAAATGCACGAGCTGAGTATCCCTGTGAGACTGATCAACATAATCAGCAGTATGTTAACTTGCCGCTCCATCTCAGTTCGCTATCGTGGTATTATTCTCGCCCCGCGCAACGTCTGGATAGGTCTGCCACAAGGATCGGTCCTAAGCCCCCTTCTGTACAACATCTATACCTCTAATCTAGACTCTACTGTTTCCTCTTTCTGCAAAATTTTACAATATGCCGATGATATTGTTCTCTATTCTGTATCTTCTTCCTTTGCTGATTCTTCTTCTCGTCTTAACTCCGCACTGTTTTACCTAAATAATTGGCTTATAACTCATAATCTCTCCATTTCAATGTCCAAGTGTAGTGCTGTAGTCTTTACTCGCAAAAAACACGTTCCTGACATTAATCTTTCGGTAGACGACGAAGTTATCCCCATCAAAGATCATGTCAAATTTTTAGGCCTTATCCTAGACTCCAAACTTTCAGGCATACACCACCTGAAGTACATTGTTCGGAAGGGCGAGAGGGGTGTGAATGTCATGCGGGCGCTATCTGGTGTCAGGTGGGGTTCCCATCCCTTTAGCCAAAAACTTTTATATGACGCTGTTGTTCGCAGTCATTTTGATTATGGCTGCTTTTTACTAGAGCCATGCAATAAAATTGCGTTATCCAGTCTGGAGAAAGTCTAGTCTAAGTGCTTGCGTATTATAACGGGAGCTATGAAGTGTTCTCCGATCAATGCTCTTCAGGTAGAGTGCTTGGATCCTCCCCTTCAACTCGGCCGACAATATCTTGCGGATAGATTCTTCACCAACTCCATTCGAACTAACTCCCACCCTTTATTCCACATATTATATACCTTATCACCTCTCATCTCCTCCTCCGCATATTGGAAGCATAAAACTCCCCCTCTCCTTGTTAATTCCTTTAGGAAATACAAGGACCTTCCTGTTCCTATTTTGCAATCCTCTATCAATCCTCTCTTCGAAATGGACTACCAGTCACTGATTTTCCAACCAAAGATTTACCTTGACTTCGGTATAAGTAAGATCTGATCGGACGCTAATGACAAGCTTTCTTCGAAATTGTCCAGAGAATGGTCTGACTGGGTGACCCTATACACTGATGCTTCCAAAATATCTAGTGTGAATTCTGTTGGATCTGCCGTTTGGATCCCTAAATACGGCATTATTCTTAATTTTAAGAGTCCTCCACAGAACTCTATATTTGCTGGTGAGGCCTTAGCTTTGCTAGAAGCCATGAAATTTATTGAATCACACAAGCTGCATAAGGCGCTTATCCTCTCGGACTCTCGGAGCTGTCTCGCAGATTTACAAAAAAATCCATTTCGCTGTCGTGACAACTTTATAATTACTCTTAGAACAAAAGCATCATTGTATAGGTGTCACTTGATGGGCATCGAGGTGGCTATGGCATGGATCCCTAGTCATTTGGGTATAGCAGGTAACGAGTTTGTAGATTCCTGTGCTAAGGTTGCGGCGGTGCCTGGTTGCACGGTCCATAATTACTGCTTCCCTCGTGAACTTCGTTCTTTGGCCCGTCCTTCTTTAACTGGTGCTTGGAACAGTATGTGGCAAGCGTCCAAATTGATTAAAGGCAAGTTCTACGGTTCTATTCAACCTTCTATCCCTTCCAGACCGTGGTTATACCGACAAAAGAACGTAAATAAACTGGCTACGTCTATAATTATCCGTCTACGTCTGGGTTTTGTTTGCTCTCCAGTCTTCTTAGCCAAAATTCGGGTCAGAGATCATTCTCTTTGCGAGTGTGGTCTCAAAGAAGGCACCTTGAAACATCTATTTTTCTTTTGCCCTAAAATATCCTATCCTCTTTATGATCTACTTCCTAAACAGATCCCTCGCCCTGTCAATATACCCTTTCTATTAACTTTGGCACACACCCCATTCATAAAAACTTTATATAAATTCATCTCACTTAATAAAATCAAAATATAATCTACCCCTTTTGTTATCGTCAATCTCTATGCTTATCGTTGGTTTTCCTTATCCTCTCCCATATTCTAAACCTTATTACTATGTATATATTACTAATATTTGTGTTGTTTTTGTTGTAGCCCAAAGAAGAACCATCGCTCTAATTACCGGTCAATGGTCATATTACTGATTACTTATCAAATCACTTATTTATTTTTATTTTTATTATCTCTTTCCACCCTGACGTTGGCAGAATCAACGCTACCTATTCGATGGAGCCATTCGACACTGAGAAAAGTTGAAGTTGAATTCATTTTTATCACTAACGATATATCTAGTTGTCGTGCAGTGTAACTACGTGTATAAACTTGTCAATATATAAATATTTTTTATGGCTACATAATAATATCTTTGTATTTATATAAAATAATCAAAATCGGGTTTGTGATTTTTATTCGTGACAGCATTTTTGCTCTATGACGCATCGGCGTGGCGGCCATTTTGTTTATCGTGCGATGCTGTCAGTACGAGTGCTAGCGCCTTGTATGTGACACATATTTATTGCTATTTCATTGTTTGTTTTCATTTTCGTTAAATTGTTATTTGTTATAGTTTGTTGAGTTTGTTGTTATTACCATGCCTAAGCATACAAAAAAATCTGTTTTGGGTAGTCAGGCCAGGGAGCTTGTTGTTCGCCTCCGAGACTACTTTGAAAGAGAACAACAAAATAATGGACCGTTGTTACCATTGAATCGAATTGTGGAACGAGTAGCCGAAGCTCTTGATATTGGCCGCAATACTGTTTCGCGTATAACACGTGAGAAAATTGGCCAAGATGGGATGTCTGAAAATAAATTATCGACCCCCAACAAAAAGCGGACCAAGGTGAAGCCAATCACAGATTTAGATGATTTTGCTAAGGATGCTATTACAAATCATATTTATGATTATTATAGAAGAATGGAGCTACCCACATTACTCAAGCTTCTAAAATCATTAAAAGAAGCTGACTTGTTCAAAGGAGGTATTACTTCGTTGCGGCAAGTTATAAAAGATATTGGCTTTGTTTACAAAAAAGTTAACAAAAGGAAGATTGTTATGGAGAGGACTGACATTGCCCTAGCAAGATGTTCATTTTTAAGAAAGGCTAAAAACATAAGTGATTGGAGCAAAGTTGTTTTTTTGGATGAAACGTGGCTAAACGCCAAGCACACAGTGGGTAAAAGTTGGACCGGCGATACGGCACAATCGTGTACCAAAGTCCCGGAGGGCAAATTCGAACGCCTTATTATTTGTCACGCAGGTACAGCAAGTGGATTCGTCCCTAATTGTTTGCTGGCTTTTAAGTCAAAAAAAACTACAGAGTATCATGAGGAGATGAACTACGAAAAATTTAAAGATTGGTTCATAGGTATATTAAACAATTTAAAAGAGCCTATGACCATAATAATGGACAACGCACCCTACCATTCGGTAGAACTTAATATACACCGTGAATTTGTAGTCGTTTTGGAACCGAAACGTGGTAACTTAGGATAATTAGTAGTATCAATAAAAAATAGTAAAATAATTGTACTGCGTATAATAAAAAAGTTGGAATATAAATAATATTTTTCACTTATTCGAGTTTGATCGTAGTAACGCACGGACAATTCATTCACGAACGCATGCATACGTCACCGGCGCGGCGTCCGCGTTGCCGCGCCGCGCCGCCGCGCACAGTCGAAGTTATGAACGACGCACGATAGGTAATTATGTATATCAGCTGATACCTATCCAGAACCTCGTGTACCACGACCGAGTCCTATGCGTCATTTAAAAACTAGTGAAGCTACACAAGTATTATAAAATTAGGTAAATGCAATAGCGACGAAATTGATAATAGGCTTAGCACAGTTCAGAATCAGCTGATACGAGGCAATACGTTTTCTCTTTTTACTATGTAATTTCTGCATTGTGAAATATCACAATTAATACGTAAATGGATACTCCAATTTCTCCTTCATACTTTACACGGGCTTAGGACCGTCGGAAATACTTTATCTGAACATTACTTTTCGATAAATAGCTAACTTTATTTATTATGTAATAAAATAAACACAGGTGAATGAACTGTGAGTATTTCGGGCGTATTTCAAAAATTGGAGCTATTTACAAAATAATTAACTTACATACCTATGGACAGTTTATTAAAGGTCTCCACTATTGCACTACGTAGCTCCTCACGACTTTCACGTTCACGAAAATACACAAGTCTTTTTATTTCCGACATTGAGGCTTGTCTGGGCTTCTCGGTGGCCAACCCACGGGACCGCCGCGGCCTATTGTGTACCTATGTGATAGGTATCACGTATCACCAAACTGATTGTTGAGATAGGCACGTACTGCACTTGCATAATGAGTGGGACAGCTGTTGTGCTAGTAATACATATCATGTATTGATAATGGCACTTCCTCCAATAGCTCGGATATTAGTTCGTAACATTTCTAAATACGAGCTGCCCGTTAGATGACCTTCAATAAAAACAGGCCCTATTAAATGGTCGTTTATAATATCGGCCTAAACATTAACACTGAACCTCATTTGGAGGTGGTCTTCCTGTATTAAGTGAGGGTTTACAGCGTTTAACACTGAACCTCATTTGGAGGTGGTCTTCCTGTATTAAGTGAGGGTTTACAGCGTTGCGATTATAGCGTTGTACAGTCCCACTCGAGTAAACAATGACTCATCTGTCCACAGTATGTTCGCATTCGTATTATTTAACAACCACTGCACTGACATGGCGATCCTTGCTGGTGCATCGTTGTTGTTAATTACGTGAGCCCGACGAAAATGATAAGGGTGTTATCTATTAGTATTTAATGTTTTCCATACAAAGTATTGGCTAATATTAAATTCTCGAGCCGCCATTCTCGTGCTTCGCCGCGGATCCCGCTCTAATATCCTCTTCGATCTCCGGGGGTCATTCAGGAGTCCTCGGCCTTGCGAATGAGTCGGCGTACGGAATTGTCCATGGTCGAGAAGGCGCTGAGTTGCAGCTAAGATGGTGGGAGTGGTCGGAACTTGAGGACTTTCAATGCCTCGTAGCCGCAGCACATTCAAATGCTTCAGCTGGGAGTACAACCGTCTGGCCTCTTCCAAATTGTAATTGGCAACAGCATACAGCTGAACCAAGTAGTCAAAGAGTTTTCGTACTGACGACTATGTAATTTTCGCGTGACAATAAACAATGCATTATGCAACCATTTCGCGCGTCGGTTGCCGCGGTACTGAAGGGCGGGTGGGGTGCGGGGTCGGGAGCGCTCGCCGCCGTGCCTAGGCGCCTCACGCCTGGGGCACATTAGGGTAGTTATGGGGTAGTTAGTGAACGTGGATTGGTGGGCGGCGCGGGCGCGGCGGTTTCTGTGTTGTTATTGGCAAATGTTTTACCGCTTAGTTAAACATGAATGATATCGATCGTAGTGACACGCGTAATCGTAGTACGTGAAATTGAGTGGCGTTACCACGAGTTCTCATTTATTTTTCGTAAACGACATTAAATTTAATGTTTATAAATAAATATATTTTTATTTTATTAAAATAATCACTTTTATCGATTCTATGATTGATATAGAGTATAGGATTTTCGGTTCCAAAACGACTACAAATTCACGGTGTATATATATACAATGTGTTTGGTGAGTGGTGTCGGAGATTTGAATGGCATAATATATGGTCATTTATATCTACAATCCATGCTTCAGTATTAATTTTTATGTTACTTGGGCGAAATGGCGGCCATTTTGTTTATTTTGTTATCTAATCACGGACACACGTGGTAATTTAGCGATATAGTCGCTTGTGATAGTCCAAAAAAAACAAAAAAGGTCTTGTTTTATAGCTCATAGTATAGCTAACATGTTTATGATAAAACATTTTTAGAATCTAACTCAGTTCAATTTAAAAAAAAAATATGATAACAGAAAATTAAGAAAGTTTTTGCTGTTATTTTTTGTTATTTCACTTTTTCACAAAAACAATGTAACATAAAAAATAATACTGAAGCAAGGATTGTAGATATAAATGACCATATATTATGACATTCAAATCTCCGACACCACTCACCAAACACATTGTATATACAGGTGTCCCGAAACTCAAACATATCCTGGTACCGGGCGAGAGGCCAAGGTATACCAGTTATAAAAAAATAAGAAAATAAATCCATGTCACTTAGTCAAGCAATAATAGACATTTTTCGAAAAGTTGAATATTTGACACCCTTGGTCGTATTTTTAAGTACTGTGATCACAATTTTCACAATTTTACAGTGATATTTTATAATATAATCTCGAATAACAGTGATATTACTCGCAACCACAAATCAAAGTAATGAACATTGTTAACTAAGTAAAATAAATTAAGTTTTGACGAGTAATGGCTTAAAAAATTATTGTCAGCTACCTTTGACACTTCATGTTAGAAAAAAAATGTACCACACTACCTTTGGCAAGTTGTTTCAAAAAATGGCCCATTTAGTCTAGATTTCAAAATTGTAAAACACTTGCCACTTTTCTTGCCAATGAAAGTGCTACTTCGTATTTTTTGTGAAGGAATCCCTCATTTACAAAAAATTACCTGATACCTGATATTGAAAATGTGAAATTTAATATGTTTGTATAAATGATAGAACTATAATATATTACATTTGCATGCCATTTCAAATGGCTAAATGGGCTTGTACTCTTGTAAATAATCGATAACATCAATTAATGTACCCTGTTTATAGCAAATAAAGACTTCTTATTCTTACTCTTTTGTTTAAAAAGGTCGGTTCCTCCATTGTTTGTAGTGAACAAAAGTGATAAAATGAGATAGATAGTAGTTTTAAATGGAATTTTAAATGGTCGAATAATTGGACCATTTGAGCTGACTGAAAATTTAAATGGCGCCACCTACTTGCATCTTCTCCAAAATGATTTGCCGATATTGTTAGAAGATGTACCACTCAACATCTACAGAAAAATGTGGTATCAACAAGATGGTTACCCAGCTCATAATGCCCGGCCTGTGCGAGAATATTTAAACGAAGAATATCCCGACAAATGGATAGGACGCCGTGGATCAATTTTATGGCCCCCTCGTTCCCCAGAGCTGAATCCAGTAGATTTTTTTTTACTGGGGATGCATAAAAGAAAATGTCTACTCAAAACCAATACAAAATCTATTAGAATTGCGCCAAAAAATTGATGCAGCATCAGAAGAAATAAATGCGTGTAGATGTGCACGACTGGTGAAGAGGTCATTTCTGAGGCGATGCAGAGCTTGTATTCGTGCCGGAGGGAAACAATTTGAGCATCTACTTTAGTTTTAGGAGGATATTAAAGTGATAATTGATTGTTTTATTTTGATTAAGTTTTCCATGAGGTCCCTTCGCAAAAAATACGAAGTATCACTTTCATTGGCAAGAAAAGTGGCAAGTGTTGTACCATTTCGAAATTTAGACTAAATGGACCATCTTTTAAAATAACTTGCCAAGGGTAGTATGGTACATTTTTTTCCAATATGGAGTGTCAAAGTTAACTGACAATAATTTTATAAACCATAACTCATCAAAACTTAATTTATTTTACTTAGTTAACAATGTTTATTACTTTGATTTGTGGTTGAGATTAATAGCACTATTATTTGAGATTACATTATTAAAAAAATCACTGTAAAATTGTGAAAATTGTGATCATAGTACTTAAAAATGCGACCACGGGTGTCAAATTTTCAACTTTTTGAAAAATGCCTATTATCGCTTGACTAAGTGACATGAATTTTTTTTCTTATTTTTTTCATAACTGGTATACCTTGGCCTCTCGCCCGGTACCAGGTTATCGTTGAGTTTCGGGACATCCTGTATATATGCCTTTAATAACAATTGCAATAACATTGCTTTTTCGTTAGAGCTATTAACGATCGACCTTGTGTGTTTAACTAAACTTGCATGTTTTTTCATTCCTAGCTCTACTATATAAACTTAAATTACCACTGACATAGAGAAATAGAAGTCATACAAGGGGGAGTTGTAGGAAAAAAGTAAATATAGCGTCGTATAGAGAATCGTTCAAAAGGCCCAGGAAAAATGCCTGACCTTCGGAAGGTCAGTTCTTGATGGTGGTACCTACCCCATCGGATCTTGGAAACGGTGATATCTACGGGAGTCGTTCTCGAACAAAATCTTCCTAAACCCCTGACAACTTTTAATCGAAAAAAAACGACTTGAAACGTGAATATGTATTTTAATATGGTTACTAATATGGAACATGACTGTCGACTGGCATTATAAATTATCAGGCTTATTATATTAATAAATTCCACAGATGAAGATTTGTTTAAAAACAGAAAGCCTGATAATATAAAGCTACTAGATATTAATCAAATACAAAGGACACGGGCAAAGCCCGAAAATTAAGTAAGTAAATAGAATGCAATATAGTCGATTTCAATCCCTTTGACTGGAAATGTATACAAACCAAATTGATGTTAAAGGGAATAGTTACTTTCGGCTTTGCGTGGACAAATTGCTCAGTAAAAAATGTATTTACAAATAATTATAGTTAATTAATTAAAAAATATTAAACAATACCTCGTTGCAGGAAAAATTTCGGTAAGAAAGGACGCATAAATAAATATTTAAACTGATAACAATCATAGGCACTGCCATTTTTCTTTTTTAGCGCTCCATTCTGGGTTACCATAAAAAATAAACGTGCATTTTTAATAAGATACTTGTTACATAAATAAGGTATCATTTTTATAATAAATATAGATATTATTCAATCAATGCAATCCTCATTTTCAGTCAATTATACGTGACAATATTGCAATATTATGTATATCTAGAAAAGGCATATTTTCACAACTTGCTGCAGCTTTATTATCATATTTAGTTTGTTTTGGGTATAAAATATTAAAAAAGCAATGCATTTATTACTATAATTAATGTCCACGCCAAGCCGAAGCACCCTAACAGACTGAGCAATTCCCTTTGTTAAATTTATCACATAATTACTTACTAAATGGAATAAGTAACACATTTATCCATATTTTCAACGTTTTCACATGATATCTTTGTGTATTTTAAAGTAATTGGCGTTTGATTAATAAATAATTATTTGATTTGAAAAATCTTAGACGAAAAATGAAGTTATATGTCAGATGAAAAAATATCTATAAGTATAATTTATGATTGCATAAGGTTGTACGCCAAAAAAAATTGTTTATGACGCAACATTTTTAGTAATTGATTAGTTAATCGAAATTTGTTCAACAAAAATAAAGTTAAATTTAATTTGCAATAAAATAAATAAATAACATTTAAACAATAAAATAATTTAATAACATTTGCAATGAAATAATTAATCAACAAAACCTACATTTGGTCATAAATTTTATCTAGTATATAAATTTTGTAAATTTAGTTGGCGTTCATAAGTGTTAGTTTGTGGTCTAAATGAGTACATATTTTCTGACTTTCACCACTTTAATTTTGTAGTAAATAACTTTGATCACTAATAATTACTAATTTATTCCTTAGGTTATTTTTTTAGCAATTTGTAATTATATATCTTTCAAATTTTTTTTTCTGTATATCTACTATATCCTGTTTGGTCAACTGCGGGCATTGAATGATGGGCACAATTATAGCGCGGTAAGATAAAATTGTAGTAGTGTTTATTTCATTTCTAAGTCTTTCGCTGCATCAAATCACATTATTCGATTAGGTAATTAATTGATTTACAATTGACGCTACAATTGGACATCACTAAAATGTCTATGGTTATGACAATGAACCGTTTTTATAATTATTGTATACGTTGAAATTAAACTACTATATACGGATTTTATCGCGTTGTTTATTTGACACTTACAAAATTTTTTGAAAAACTGTTACACTACTATAATCACTATTAAACTTTAAAAATTTTTAAGCTAATTAAATTATTGAAACTATTATCAAGAGGCTGGCGTGCTGAGCGTCAGGAAATTGTATATTGTTAGGGTGGTGACCGCTGTCCATAAAACTGTGATAGACTCCGACGAATACAAAGAACTATCCAAAAAACGTGTACCCAAATTACCCAAAATTCGCACTGCTACTTCTTTTGCTCACCGTTTTGGAAGCTTTCTGTACCCTTTCATTTATAACAAAATCTCTAAGATTTGTAACTTTAAAGACCGTCAAGGAAACCAAAGCGATGGCCACGACTTCCCTATTGAAGTGGAGTTACACTGATACTGAAGCCGTGCTAAAGGTTATTAAATGAGGATGCGGTAATCGTACCAATTACACACACACACGCACACACACACACACACACAATCATACACAACACGCACACATACACACACGCATGCACATTTCTTATCCACAATATAATTTTGTTAACCTTACTTTTATCTTTAAGTTTTAGTAATTCATTGCACATTAATTTTGTTACTGTTGTTTTGTATTCTGTCTTTGCTGTTTTCAAATGTAAATCGTTTAATTTCCCCACAGGACAGGCCATGCCTAGTGTGGGGGACCGATATGTTTTATTTTGTAAACTCTAATGGCAAATAAAGATTATTATTATTATTATTATTATTAAAACTATTTATACTATTTATACTATTACAATACTATTATACTATTTAGATTTATTTTTACACTTTCCCCGACGTTTCGGTTGCTTTTCAGCAGCCATGGTCACGGGGAGACTAAGATGGTAGTTGTCTCAATGTTCCAGTGTAGTTATTTCAAAGTACCCGAACATAATTTAATCATGGGTGTTTCTATTTACGCAGAATGAGCTCAAAGTATCATGAAGTCTAGCTGTGGTTTGCTTCTTGGGTTTGACTATTTGAATTACTGGATCCCAAGCTGGTGGTACATTCCAACCATCTTCTCTATTGAAATTAGGATGTTTCTTGATTTCAATAGCCTCGCGAAGCATCCTTGGTAGGAATCGGTGTTCTTTAGCGAGCATCTGTGGTTTGTCAAATCTCAGGTAGTGGTTGGTCCCCTGTTGCACATGTTCACACACAGCAGACTTCAACGAGCGTTGGTGTTTTACATCAGCTATGTGTTCTTTTATGCGGGTGCCTATGCCTATGCACCCGCTAAAGAACACCGATTCCTACCAAGGATGCTTCGCGAGGCTATTGAAATCAAGAAACATCCTAATTTCAATAGAGAAGATGGTTAGAATGTACCACCAGCTTGGGATCCAGTAATTCAAATAGTCAAACCCAAGAAGAAGCAAACCACAGCTAGACTTCATGATACTTTGAGCTCATTCTGCGTAAATAGAAACACCCATGATTAATTATGTTCGGGTACTTTGAAATAACTAGACTGGAACATTGAGACAACTACCATCTTAGTCTCCCCGTGACCATGGCTGCTGAAAAGCAACCGAAACGTCGGGGAAAGTGTAAAAATAAATCTAAATAGTATAATAGTATAGTAATAGTATAAATAGTTTTAATAGTTTCAATAATTTATTTAGCTTAAAAATTTGTAAAGTTTAATAGTGATTATAGTAGTGTAACAGTTTTTCAAAAAATTTTGTAAGTGTCAAATAAACAACGCGATAAAATCCGTATATAGTAGTTTAATTTCAATGAATAACATTCGCGTAAACAGAAGACAATATAATTGTATACGTTTTGATTTTGTTGTATTGAAATTGACTATAGTAACAATTGTAACAAATACTAAAAGTGTTTATAAATCCAAAAATATTTAATACCCTGCACTCGTTACAATAACGGTACGGTTAACCATCGGACACATTTAATTAGAGCTATAAATTATAGAAAATACAACAAAATAAGATTGCATTGTGAGGCTAAAATTGATTCTCAAATAAATTATATACGTACCTACTTAGCACAAAACGACAAGAACTAACCAAACTAATCTTGTTTGAGGATTTAACTTTTGCAAGAATCTATAGGTACTCGTAGTTTGACTAGTCAGCTAGGCTAGTAGTCTAATATTACAATTGTATGAAATAAGTGATATAAACTGAAAAGTATTTTATTTTATTATCATTGTCCCCTCCCATCCAGAGGGAAGAAAAGGGGTAGCGTAGCGTGACAGTCAGCCGCAGACAAGAAAATGTTGTCTCTTATTTAGATATATATATATATATATATATATTTTTTATTATTGTTTTACTCGTCAAAATGATCACACTCCACCTGATGGGAAGCAGTCGTGTGGTCTAAGAGCAGTGGCCTCCACATCGCCCCCACAGTAGCCGAGGCGATGTTGAGGTCTCTACTTTGACGGCCTGAGAAGATGCTTTTTCACGCCCTGCTTAAAGAGCCCAGGATTGAAGGAAGAAGGAAATACGTGCCTTGGCAGAGAATTCCATGCCTTGGTCGTTCGGCAGAGATATGAGGACCCAAACTTTTTGGTACGCGCTCTAATCGACTCTACCGTGTAAGGATGGCATCTGAGCCCAGCACGCGTTGTTCTGGATAGGAAAGGGGAGGGCGGGATAAGGTGGAATAACTCTTCAGAGCACTCCCCGTGGTATATTCTGTAGAAACATGCCAATGAGGCAATGTCCCTACGGAGTTGCAGAGGTTCCAGTGAACTCGTGACCTCTGGATCTCCGATGATACGGACAGCCCAATTCAATTTAAAAGACTTTAATACAGTAATTTTAAAGAAACTTTTGTCAAGAATAGTCATCATTATTGTGTATTGTTCATCTGCCCATTCCTCTCGTGCGTTAATAATAATAATAACTTTTTAAAATATTTACAAGTTATTATTATTATTTAGCAGTGGACTATCATAGCCTGATGATGATGATGATGATGATGATTATTATTTATTGTCAAATTTTGCCGTCCCCACTACGCTACGCCACTGAGCTACAGTCCCGCGTATGTACGGCTGTCGCTGTGTCCGCGCGTGTAATGTTCGTATGTATAATGTTCGAATTTGCTTTTCTAGAGATGAAATAAAATATAGCTTATCGTTTTGGGAGCGAATATTTAACAACGCAATTACTATCATGAACACCGACTTCGTTTATATACCTAATAACAATACACAGATGTCTGGAATTTTTAAAAACGAAGCACCATCAAAAATGGAATCTTGAAGAAAATAAGCAGCGATAAATAACAGTTCAATGAATAATCTATTTCGTAGGTACACACATAGCCTCACGCTTATATTCTAGATTTGTTAGGCAGCTATAGTATTTAGGTCCCACGTAATAGTGTAACCTTTTGCCGTCTACTGGACACAGTTCCGGTTTCCGTGTGATTGTTAAGAATCTCTTGGCAAAATATCCCAATTATACCTACTTTGCCCAAATATGCAACTGAGACCTCATGTACAGTAGGTAGTCACATTTACTGCCGCTGCGTTACCGAGAGTCTATATTCTCAATTCCTATTTGAAATGCAAAGTATTTCGTTTTTGTAAGTTCTGCACCGGTATAATTAGCCGGATGTTGAATATAGTTGTGCCGGAGTGGGCGAGGAGTAGGTATAGCAGGTTCGACCCCCAAACGCGGTAATTTTTTGTCACGACATAACGTTATTTACCTACACAATATTCGCAACGGATAGTTTTCGCCTTATCGACCACTAAATTATTTGATATACTTAGCGGGACCCTATGTAGTCCCCGTGCTTCACCCAGGTGGAGAACTTAGGTGAAGCACGGATCCGGACTCTTATATTTATTAATTAATTTTGATTATATATAAACTTACAGGATTCAAATAATAAAGAGATCTCGAAATCTATAAAACATCTCTCATAAAGATTACCATTTGTGTTAATCGCAACATCATGTATTATACTCCATTATCGTATCTACGGTTATTTTCCGATAGGTGCCCGGCCCCTAAACAGCAATGGCGTATAATTATACAATTCTATAATTTTGATTTGAAGCCTAACATCCTGGGTTGGGCATGGCCCACCTGGCACCTACATATATACCTCAATAGACCTCTCCTAGACTATTAGTTGGCGACGCTTTTGTGTCTAAGTATTCTTTGTGTCTTTAAGTTTAAGTTCCTAATGCGGAAGTTAAGCAAGAAAAATGGGAGCAAAGGTCTTAGAATTCAAGGAGCAAGTTATGTATCACCACTAAATAAATTAACTACCTAATACTGCTGTAAAAAACAGAATGGTCAATATATTTTACTTATGATGGCACAATTCATGACGCTGACTTGTAATACAATAATTGCAGTAAAGACAGCCTTGCCGTAATTGAAGTTGATCGAGAATGAATGATAATTTCCTCCTTTTGTGTCGGAGCGTCACCTATTAATAACAGAGTACTTTTTGCTATAAATCGTCGCTTGCAGACGATAGGTAAGCCTGTATCGAGCACTGCTTGTACTCACTGACACTGAACTAGAACTACTTATGCGACCCATCCACCCAAGGATGAACGATAATTTGAGTTGCGATATGTATATATACATGTATTATGATTTATGACGTATAGCAAAATTATCATTTATCAAATTATCATACAAAACATAATGTAGGTATTATCATTTATCTCAGGTTTACTTCTTGCCTCATATCTTCTACCAGTTTTTAACTATGTCGTCGGGTACTTTAAAAACATTCAAACAATAGACACAAATAACATCCAAACTTGGGTCAACAATTTGTATTTGTACGGTGTACGTACCTACCACATTATTTTTGTGTGATTCGAACCCCTTTTACTCGGTTCAGTCCCAACGGCGAGGCGACCACTAAAACCACGTCGCCGTCCGTGCAGTCATGTACCTAGGCGTTTCGTGCCTCACGCGCAGCTAGTTTCTACTGGCAGTTCAATTTGTGCTTAATAAGTATAAAGATCAATTCTACGAGAATTGGACCTCAAAAACAGTTCAATATAGTCTCGATCTAGTCTCATTGATTGTCCTAAATAATAATAATAATATTCTATCACATTCACACAACACCATCTAGCCCAAACTAAGCAGAGCTTGTACTATGGGTACTAGACAATGGATAAACATACATATATACTTTTTTTTTCGTAAATACATACATATTACATACCTACATAGAAACACCCAGACCAACTAAAATAACTTATAATAATTATTTTAAATTAGTTCAGTCCCAATGGCGAGGTGACCACTAAAACCACGTCGCCGTCGCCGTCCGTGCAGTCATGTAGGTGTTTCGTGCCCTCACGCGCAGCTAGTTTCTACTGGGAGTTCAATTTGTGTTTAATAAGTCTAAAGATCAATTCTACAAGAATTGGACTTCAAAAAACAGTCCAATATAGAGTCTCGATCTAGTCTCATTGATTGTCCTAAATTACTTAGATTAATATATCTTAAATTAAAATAAACGTCAAAAGTGAACACAAATTGCATTTTATTTGATTGGACTAGATAGACACTATTTTGAGCAGTTTAATTACGATTGTTATAGCTATCACATGTGACTACATTTATAGAGTAAATAAAATACAAATAAAGTAGCTCCATTAAAATTTTATTAAAATGTTGCTATTCATTTTTGAATTTATATCTAAGCTTGTTGAAAATACTAAAAGTTTACCAAATATTTTATTTCATTAGGTTGGATGTCAGTACAGAAATTGCTTTTCAATCAAAACATGTTTATGGTCAGTTCAGTTTTGTAATAAGGTTTTAAGCTAAATACATGATTTTTATTACAATTCATTAACCACAAGCTTTAAACTCTTACATTTACTACAATAATATACATAGATGTAGTACATACACACACTTTTTCTCTAATGTCACTAAAAGAATGTATATTCATAATTTATTTCTATACTTTATATTTAAGAAATTTACTTTTAAATATAAGTGACTCTGTCATGATATTTAAATTTTAGTTAATGATAAAAATACTAGTGTAACTTAATTAAGTAATTATAATTAACAAATTTAAGAAAATGTGTTCAGAAAGATACATTGTTTATCTATTTAATAAAACTATTCTGAATGAAATAAAAGTGATACATATTTAAAAATCATTAACTGTACAAAATTCAAGTCACATTTACATGAGAATGGATTATAAATATTTCATGCTGACAATAATACATCCCAATTTATTTCATTGTTATACACTTCCTGTTCCAACCACAACTCATAATTTTCCTTAAACTCTTCATCAAGTTCAATATTCATTTCTAATACGCTATTTATATCAGTTTCAAGTGGTGTCAAATCAATATCTTGTTCCACACCACTGCCATATCTTCGGTGGTTAAAGCGATCTACACTAACCCTCAATGCACATTCCTCATCCTGAAAGTCCCAAGGTCTTGCATCTACATCATTTCCAAATGCCCAATCATCATTCAACCTGTGCCTAACTTTAGAATATATAGCACTGATTGTTTTCATATTTGTTTTCCTCCATTGGCGACCCAGATACTTTGTTTGCATTTTTAATAACTTCAATACATAAAATTGCATCAAAGCATGTCTGACTTTCAGTGTACGCTTTAAGATAGGTGCACTTTTGAATACAACAAGCATCATTATCCTTGCATTTTTCCATTTAGTCAATTTGTTCAAAATTCTCAATAAGTTGATGCATGAAAAGACATTCCTCCATGAGTAAGGAACTGTTGAATCTCCAATATCTAAACATTCTTTAGTGAGTTCTGGTTGTTCTCCAATCACACAAGCAGGAAAATCAAAAATAGGGATGCTATTTTTAGCTCCAACATATGACAAAATGTTTTGATTAAAGAATTTGAGTACTAAGGGCATGCAGTTGGCATACACTAAATGTTGAGACATGAATTCAAATTGATAAACATGATTTAATTT
The DNA here is from genome assembly GCA_963564715.1 of Catocala sponsa. Taxonomy (NCBI): domain Eukaryota; kingdom Metazoa; phylum Arthropoda; class Insecta; order Lepidoptera; family Erebidae; genus Catocala; species Catocala sponsa. The sequence goes on along the minus strand of OY751334.1, from coordinate 13,732,986 downwards.
AAAATGTTTTAAGAGCAGCATTAATATTGCAGTAACAGCTTTTACTATAATTTCTTTGTGTCTGTTTACATCCATACCCAGTTTCAAGGATTGTAGGACTGTCATGGGCATTTCTTCAGGTAGTAAGTCTGCCATAATGTTGATAGAATATGTTTTGGCTGTGGAAGTAGGTGCTGCTGCAAGAAGAATTTTCAATAGTGCTATCATGTATTGTGGTAAGTTGGGCAGCATTGCCCTATATAATACTTCTGCTTCTGTTTCTTCTACTTCTTTTTCACTTTTTGTGAGAGGGCTTCGAGCTATTTCAATTTCTCTGTCTACCTGAATTTCTGACAGACTTGTGTACATATGTTTCTTTAATATATCAATTCCTTCATGTATTGGCTGTGGAAGTCCAGCAGTGGTTTGTCTATCTCCAGGAAGAGAATAACCTACAAACTTAATCCTCACATTATCCAGAAACATGTCAATGTCTTTCTGGCGAACTTTGGACTGCCAGGGTAGGCTCCTTGGTAAAGGTGGTGGTGGAGGCGGACTGTCAAATTGTTTGAAGTACATGTAATATGGGCAGTTAGGATTATTTTCAGATTGTGCATTGTCACTGGGTATAGACTGGAACTCCATAGAATAGTCTTCTGAACCATTACCTGTTTCTTCTTTGTCAACAAATATTTGTTCATCCGATTCATCTAGTGATGTTTGTTTCATAAATGTTTGTCTTCGAAGTGCTCTTTCATTTTCTTTGAGTTTTCTCTGACCTGGGTTTTGGTTTTCTAGCATATCTGCAGCACTGGGAGGAGGTGAACTTGCTCTCATACATTTTATTATTTCTATTGTGTCTTCAGATAAAGGAGGTAAACCATATTTTTCACGGAGCCGAGCTTTCCTTTCTTTTAATTCTTGAGAACCTCCTAAATAAACAAGTAACACTTTCCACAGCAACAATAAAACTTTTTTCATTGGGAAGTGAGGTGTTGTTCCTGCACAGAGATGTGTCACCATGCTGAGTAGTTTAACTGGCAATAATTCTTCACCAAATGGTGTTCCAAGTTCTTCCTTGAAGTTTTTAACCAAATGAGAGAATTCTGAGTCCGGACTGTCTTTTTCAGTTCTCATATATTCCGTAATAAGATAGAGAACAGATAGAATAACTCGTAGATTTGTGGAGTCAGCAAGAGATTCAGCAAGTTTTCTGGAAGCTATAGCAGAACTGCTGCGAACAATTTCAAGATTCAATAATTCAACAAAAGCGGCAAATGTGCCCATGTCATACAACATCATAACGTTAACGCGAGCCCAATGTGCTTGCTCAGCATCTGATTGCATCTCCGCCCAGCATCCCTGGGCTAGGTACAGTATACACCGAGTTGCACGCATACGTATCTCACTAACAGCTACGTCCAGGTGCTCCAGTAACTTCATAACCACGGTGCGCTGCTGTTTACTAGTCAATCTTTGCCAACTAGGTGGATAATTGAACTCCTCCATTATATCTTCGAATGCTTTAACATTAAGCTGATATTCGGGGTGTTCTGTGTAGCTGTACAATTCAGCTATTTCATTGGATTGTGTGTCACAATCATCGTAAATAAAGTCGAGTTCGGGGCTCTCCATATCGTTGACACAATCCCCTTCTTCCATGGGGCGGCGAACATCGGGTATTTTAGTTCCTCCACGACGACCGTTGCCGTTGGTGCCCATTTTTGAAGCAGTTTGGAACTAACTTAGTTATAATTAGTATGATTTCACATTTCAGGACGAGATTATGTATCGAATATTATATTTTTCGTAAAAAAAAAGGTAAAGCTTTTTCGTCTCGAATGGCAGTCGACAGCCACAGATATCAACAAATTGTCAGTTTTCGATCTTTAAATGCACAGATTATTAATATTTTGTAAGCATACAACTTTAAGGATAAATTAATAAATTATGATGTATTCTAATTATTTCTAATTGTTATTATAAATGTATATTATGGCACAAATTAATGATAATATTTACACATTTATGCAATTTTAATCATTATTATGAAAAATATGAATGGTACTACGTATGTACTAAAATCATAGCAACATCATTTCTTACCGTAATGCGTAACACTACTGTCTAACAACCCGACATAGTCGGATGATAAGAGAAGAATGATGCTATTCATTAAACGTAAAGGATAATACTATTGCCAATTGGTACATTCAAAATGCCTCAGTTGCGCAAGTTTGCGCTTATTTTTCGGGCTCATGTGCGCTCCCGGTATCGATTCTTAGTTTGAGCAAGACAAGTTATTATGGATTTTTGTTTTAGGGCTTTTGTGTTATAGTCTAGCAAGGACCCTTGAATACGTCCGACTTATCTGGCAACTTTATATTCCTGTAACGTTCGAAATTGCAGGCAAATTTAGTTCTTGAATATAAAAGATCGATTATGGATAGAAAATTCGGATTATTTGCATGTGCTTCTATTCGAATAACACGTTTAATTATTGATCTATTATAGTATCCCGCATCTAAATGGTTTAAGTTTGTTAATTGCTGGAATGCTAGATTATTTAAAACAAATGATATTTCTAGTCAGTGGTGTGTGACTGTCGGCGGGTTACTGCATCTCAACCAGTGTTGTTGCGATAGCGATAGCATATCGATAGTATCATGATACTATCGTGGCCTTGAAAATCGGTCATACTATCGATAGTCTTGTCGAAACTATCGATCCTTGACGATACTATCAATACTATCGAAAGAATCAGTCCAAACACTATCGATGGTATCGATAGTATCGATAGAAGTTTTGCCCTATCGATAGGCGAACAATTTACGATAGTATTGCTTGCTTATATTATTGCTCGTTTTATTCTCAGTCTACAGTATCGAAAATACTTTGATAGTTACTTAAACAAAAAAGTATCAATAGAATGGATAGTACCTATCGATAAAGTTTAATAGTAAGTATCACCTAATTTCCACTATCGATAGTATTGCAGCATTTTGATATTATCGACCGTTTTTCAAGTTCAACTATCGACAGTGAAACTATCGCTATTGCAACAATACTAATCTCAACACGTTAGCAGCAACATACAATGATATTTAATAATAATAAATATTTATTTCAGACTTTGTTTAAGAACAGCGCCATCTATCTAATTATAACATTATTTAATTCATGGTGTAAAAACGTTACCTTTGTAAAGCTATACATTAGGCTATCTGCAACTAAAGTTGAATTATTCCACTTAGATCACCTAGGTGATTTAAGTAATCCAAATGGTGGACTTAAATCATCTAGGTGATTTAAGTGGAATAATTTCTAAAGTTGTATTGGGTAGACGTCGCGCGTCGTCAGCAATAGAAAACAGAAGTGAGAAAATGTACGATGTTTATTTTAGTTTAATCGCTGCTTATGTTTAATATTCTTTTTACTAACTTCTTTATTTTGTATGAATGATGTGGTTTTATAAAAGATTTCTCTTGAATGTTATTTCATATTTGCTATATCTATTTTGTATATTTTTGTAATTACTTACTTACTTATTTATTATATTAGTAATCATTTTGGTAGCTACTGACTTACAGATTCAACGATACTTTCACTATTATTTGATACTAGCTTTTGCGCGCGGCTCCGCCCGCGTGGTACCTGCATCAATAAAAAGTAGCCTATGTCCTTCTCCAGGTTTTAAACTATATCTGTACCAAATTTCATCTAAATCGGTTGAGTGGTTTAGCCGTGAAAGGGTAACAGACAGACAGACAGACAGATAGACAGACAGAGTTACTTTCGAATTTATAATATTAGTAAGGATTATTTTTGATAAATTTTATTTCCCAGAAGAAGTAGGTATACTGTTTTAAAAACAGCAAAGACAATAAGTACAATATTAGATAAAGACAATAATTGTTCAAATATTGGTACCCGAAGTAAGATTTAATTCATGGGTTTTAATGGGTTTAAATTTCATGGGTACCAGACCCCTTATCGCAGTAATTAGCGCAGTCGTGGTAAAATCCTTTAATGCGAGTGGGGGTGTTGGTACACTTTTAGCGTGGGAGTGGCGCCAACGCTAAAAGTGTACCTACTTAATAATTAGATACTTATGACGAAAAGTTTTGCCTTCTAGACATAAATTTGTATGTCAATGTCTAACTAACTATACAATATCGATCCGTTACCCTTTTTAACTTTTTTAACCTATATAGGTACACATCTACAAAGGTTCATGAGTTTTGGTAACTGTTTACCATCATGAATTAGGTATGTCTAGAAAAATAATTTTACAGCAACAAAGCTGCTGTTAAAATATTAAATTTTGAAACGGTAATAAAAATAAAGATATTATATGATAACTGATTGGTTTTGGAGAAACCTACTAACAAATTTTCAGAATTGAAACGTTATAAATAAAATAGATATAATTTATACTTAGGTCACAAGATGAATGTCAATGTTCAGTTATTAGTAAATTTACGGCAGTTACATTTAAGGTCTGGCAAGGATTTAACACTGTGAGAAGATACCTGCTAGAAACGCATGGCCACTCTGTTTAAATTAGTACGACGACGCATATACATGCGTACACTTTGCGACAATTACATATTTTACATTATCACATGTGTTTAAAAGATATAGCAGCGATAGCTCAGTGCGGATACCAACAGATTGCATTGCAGTGGGTCTCGGGTTCGAACCCACGTCACGCACCTCTGACTTTCGGAAGTTATATGACTTTTCGAAATTATGTGCGTATTGATTAACTATTATCGCCTGCTCCGTGCCTCGGCGAGCACCTTAAGCCGTCGGTCCCGGCTGCCATGAACATCTATGGCAGTCGTTATTGGGAAGTCAGTGCCCTCTAATATCTTTATACTGGTCTAGCTTTAGGGTATCGTTAAACTTCGGGTTGCGGAGGTCAGATGGCAGTCGCTCCGTGTAAAAACTGATATCCAGTCAAATCCGGTTAGACTAGAAAGCCGACCCCAAGTGACTTCGGAATAATAAAGGCTAAGGAGAAGAACACATGTGTTTAAAAGAACAAGAGGTAACTACTTAAACTTCATAAATAACTAGGAATTATATTGTCAAACCCAAGAAGAAGCAAACCACAGCTAGACTTCATGATACTTTGAGCTGATTCTGCGTAAATAGAAACACCCATGATTAAATTATGTTCAGGTACTTTGAAATAACTACACTGGAACATTGAGACAACTACCATCTTAGTCTCCCCGTGACCATGGCTGCTGAAAAGCAACCGAAACGTCGGGGAAAGTGTAAACATAAATATAAATAGTATAATAGTATAGTAATAGTATAAATAGTTTTAATAGTTTCAATAATTTAATTAACTTAAAAATTAGTAAAGTTTAATAGTAATAGCAGTGTAACAGTTTTTCAAAATTTTATAATAAAGTATCAAATAAACAACGCGATAAAATCCGTATATAGTAGTTTAATTTCAATAAATAACTAGGAATTACTTGAGATTTCGCTTAAAGCGGAACAGCACGACTAAGGAAGCGCATTCGCATACAGAAATGGAGTATGTATGATTGGCACTAAGCCTTATCCTTTTGTTGTGTTCTTCTGGGAAGTATGGTTTCCACGGGGCGCGGTTTTGTCGGGTAGGGACTTGTGTGATCTTAATCACTTCATATGAACCAATTCCTTTTTTAAAGGACCGACATCGCTCAAGTGTTATCCTGGTGTGACAAGAATCCATAAACTATGATAATTGATAATAGTTTACCATCAGAGGGGCCGTATGCTTGTTGACGTCATTAATCTATCAATATCTGGAATGCTATGTATAATATGTACCTAAATATTTACAAAAAGAAGTATGTATGTATGTTTATCCTTTGTCTAGTACCCATAGTACCACAAGCTCTGCTTAGTTTGGGCTAGACGGTGTTGTGTATATGTGGTAGAATATTATATTTATATTATTATATTAATGCCAGACATCATTGAATAACCACTGCGTCCGGGCATCCGTGGGTCGCTGCAGCTGAAACCGTCAAGGAGTAAAAAATAAGACTTTTTGGTCAAGAACGACTTTATTGTTAAATATACCTATTTATTTCCTTTATTGTTAGAATCTGAGCTATAATAATTGTGCAATTTTAAATGCAATTATTATATATCATGACTGGTGACCCGCCCCAGCTTCGCACGGGAAAATCCGTTTAGTCGTTTTTGAGTTTATCGCGAGCAGACCGACAGACAGCCAGACAGACAGACAGATGCGGCAGGGGACTTTGTTTTATAATATGTAGTGATGATAGTGATAAAGTGTTTAACCCATCGACACAGTAAATATATAAGCTATATCATTATACCCGTGACATATGGTAAAAATTGAAATTGTAAACTTGTTATTCTGTGGGATGGGGACCTGGTGATCGGTAATACAGGTTTTAACCTACTACAGACACCAGCTCCTCACATATACTGGACTATAAAATTTACTAGTTATATGTGTCACTATACTGTATGGAAATAGTCTATTGTGTGAGGAGAAATAAATGATATTATTATTATTATTATTATTATTATATTATTATTATATATTTACTGTGCCACCGATCAATATTTGATCAAAGATTTAACCAAACCTACTTAAAAAACCGTTTACTAGATTAGGTTTACGTACTAACTACAGCAGCTATTCTACAAATATTGCTTGGCCATTTAGAAAATTTTTGGAAAACAATCTTGAGATTATATATATTTAAATAGCTTCAATAATTTTATCATAGTATGAGGTATGTATCATTAGTTTCTTCTTAAAAGCGGGTTGAGCGGACGTAGGAACTAAGCTATATTAGTTCCGGATCAAAGATTTAAGTGTTACCCAGTTCTATACCAAGCCTGTGCCAGCAGTGTTTCACCACAGCAACGACCACTTTAAACTCTTCAGCTTCTTGCAGTAGAATACGTTTTTTAATTTGTTTAAATTAGACTTGGATAGTTGTATTGAAATAAAGACTTTAATAGTTATATATATTTTTTAATAGTAGCTCATAAGTATGTCTGCTACTTCCTTTTTTAACGAGTTGTTTACAATCTTTATCTAATAAAAACATCAAGTTATCCGATCATCGTTCAAATAAACCGCTACATAAAATCTGTTTACTCGCTGTGGTAAAATGGTGTCTAATGGAGCGGGGCAATATGGTTTGTTCTCACGTCAAACGTCTCCGATATGACATCAGAACATTTGTAATACAACAATGGATCCTTTTACCCCTGAGAGGTATTAAAGAGCGGCAGGGGGCGGGATGGGGTGCTTTATAATGGATGTGCCGGGTTAAATTAGAAATTTCGGTAGCGTTTATATACTTATATTATGAGTGTGTATATTATGTGTGGTTCCTAATAATCTTAGTCTATGTTTCTAACTAATCTTGATTTCATAATACCATATATTCTATAGCTATGCTGCTATGCTATGATTAGCTATTGCAAATTTTTGGAGTGAAATTAAGGTATTTTTAGGAAGTAGGTAATATTGCAATATTGTAACGTAAGAGCCAATTTATCAATAGAAATGGTACCGGTAATAAGGACTTGCCGGGAATAGACTAAACATCCATAGTCTCACGCCGATATCCCAGAAGGGCATGTAGACATGTGTTACATCCACATACCACCTGTTTTTTTAGCTGTACTGCAGGTAAGTAGGGAGCTTTTACTGTATATCATGACACAAAATAATTTGCCTGATTAGGGAAAAGAATCCGAGACCTAATGCACAGCAGTCGCATTTAATATCACTGCGAGATCATTGAATTAAATAATAATAAAATATTAAATAATAATAAATTTGCAGTTTGAATGCAGTTAGTACAACTGCAATAAAACTGCAAACCAACCGTGCAGCCCGATTGCAGTCGGTGTGCAGTGCAAATGCAGTTGGACCAACTGCATTAAGATTGCTAAAGACCAACTGCATTTGAACTGCACGTTGACCATGCAGGTAGCTCTCAGTCAGCGTGCAGCCCAACTGCTTTATTGCAGTCGTATTTACTGCATTCAAACTGCACTTTTTACAGTCAGAGTGCAGTTAATAAATAAATAAAAATAAAATTTATTTATTTTTTATTTTCATTAATGAGCTTAATCTAGTTACAATATTGTTGGAGCGCTCCTTTTAGACATAACATTGCCTGTGTTAGGAGGCCCCGCTCTGCCGTGTACAAGTAAGCATCCATTGATTAAATATCACAAAAGTTGAAATGCAGTCCGTATGTCTAGAGCCTTAGATGCTCAATGTGCTTAAAATTGCGATGCCGGCGCGGGCGTTGATGTTACATCTGGCCATAGATGCTGCAGTGTCATTTAATAAATCTGCTTCGAAGGAAATCTTAAGATACAGTTATGCTATGATGATATCTTAACAGACTCTCGTCGTTAAACTATTTTCCGGTGCATAACTCGAATAATATATCTGTCCAACTTACCTCATAGTGTGACAGTCGTTTCTCTTGCATACTAAACACTACATGTAGCCAACAAAATGCTTTTTAGAATAATATTGTGTTTGATTTTTGCAAATCTTATGACAGTATCATGTAAAATGTTTGAAAGTGAACTGAATGTTAATGATATTCTCCGTTCTGATCTGATGCCGACCTATTTTATGGCAGATAATGAAAATCAGAATATAAATAGCTCAGTGAGTAAAAGTGTGGGCCCATCGTCGAATGGATCTATTGATGCAGCGTTATCTACACTCGCTTATCACAGGTAGGTTTCTAATAAAGTTGGGTTCATCAAAGTTATATGTATGTAGGTTTCTCAAAATTCTGAAGAGGTGAAACGCGTATTAACAAAATATAGCACGAAACGTTTATTTTATGTTTAAGTTAATATCTGTTTAAAGAGGTATTTTATCCTTTAAAGGCCAAAAATATATATACATATAGGTATATTTTGGCCTTTAAACTTCCACTGGCTTAGTCGTGAATACGACTGCTGAGCATATCTAATGTCGCGGGTTCAAATCTTAGGTAATAGAAAATCGGTAATAAAAAGTTATTACATCTGTCAATAAATATATCTGTCAATAAATTATCAACAGGAGCCCTAGGTAGAAAGTTGACGATGTTGCATGTGGCTCGGCAAGCGCGTAAAGCAACTGCAGTTGTGTTGTGCCTGATTTCTCTCTGGTTTTGTCGAGTGGCTGTCACATCGAACTATGAGAGTACACTTGTATTATCGCACACACTTGTGCACTATGATATCTCCGGCGCAGATGGCTGTAAGGGAATAGGGAGTGCACTTGTATTAACGCACACATTTGTGCACTATTATATCTCCGGCGCAGATGGCTAATCTATGATAACATTGATAACATTGGCTGCCATGACCGAAATCCGGCCTGGGGGCCGAGGCGAAATCTGGGCCTTATATACCTATAAAATTTATAATTACCATATTAAATATAATTAGGTACCATTTTTTACCCATCAATCGCATTAGATTGTACCAGTAAGAATTGTGTGGGATGTGTTTATAAATAAATAAATAAAATATGAACCGTGTCTCTACACACAACTATCCCGTAAACGATTTTTGCCGATATCGTTTTTAATGTGATATATAATTCAACTAAGTCAGTTATTATATTTGTTGGTTTTAGAAAAATGATGAATGAATACCACTGCCGCAATTATATCGCTGAACAAATATTGGAAGAAATGGGCAAAAGCGTGTTACAGAATCGTATCGGACAACCTTTCAGCCAGGTCAAGGAGAACGTGCTTACGCGTCGGCAAGATGTCAGGAATAATGTTATGTTCGACGTCGGGTCTGCTAGCTATCAAGAGTGGCTGGCTAAGTAAGAGTTACAAGAAATATTTATCTAAGCTACAATGTGAATTTGATCTCTTTATTCGTATGATTTTAACAGGTTTTATTTATTTAAAATCGGTAATCGCCACGTAGAAAAAACTGATATCCAGTCAAATCGGGTTAGACTAGAAAGCCGACCCCAAGAGACTGGGGAATAATAAAGGCTAGGGAGAAGAAGAAGAAGGTTATCGCCACGTAGAATCATTGACTTCAATTCTACGGTAATCACCAAACCAAGTGTTATGGGTTTCAAAACCCAAACGGGACAAATATTTGTGAGAAAAATTAAATTTTAAAATAAATAATTCACAACTGGTTGTAATAATTACGTCGGTTTTTATGCTAGTCGTATTAATCATCTTTATAAGCATATATGTATTTGAACTGTTTTTTTTAACACACTATTTTCTACATAATTATTGCGTTTCCTCCATACTAATAATGGATTTCTGAAAAGTCACTTAACGACGTGTAATAATCAAACAGGAGTGTTTGGCCGTTGCTAATTTAGTCAACCAATCCCAGCAGTTGACACGCGTTTAACGATCAGTTAGATGTTTTGCTTTGATCTGCCTTTTAGAAACCGGGTGTAATTGAGTTATTTATATTTAATTTTACATTTAGGGTAGCGGCATTGAATGACGTGTACAACGCTGCAGCTATCACTAACACAGTGCTAAGTAACACTTCGATGCCAGGGGTTCCGACTCCAGCGCCATCTGCGTCTCTGCAGACCAGGGAAGGGTACGAAGTGTATGAAGGAGGCGAAGGTTTGACGGGCTACGCAAACCCCGAGATACCTGCGCATGATACAGCTAAGTATAGTAAGGATAAGAATAAGCACTTTCATTGCAGGTGTGTTTTTGTTGTGTTGGACCTTACTAGGTACAGAGATCTCAAGCTGCCTCAATTTTATAGAATTGGGGCCTTACTCAGCTTGTAATTTGTGCATTTCTTCCACATGAGACATTCTGAAGGAAGTCGGACAGAGCTAGGTTTAAGCGCCACCCTATGGTCAGATTAATTTTGTAAACGATTTAGGTTAAAATACTGCGTTGGTAGTGATCAACAACGCAACTGCTGATCAAAGGTCGGTCGAAGCGAGATCTGTAAATACGAGTATGTGGAGGTAACAATAGGCTACCTTCAAGCTGCGTTACTGCTATGCGTGCGTGGTATGTGAATAATATATATGTATCTGCATGGGTGGAACAGCAGTAGTGAGTATGACTAAAGTAAATTTCGCAAAGAGCCAATGAAAATCTTTCCATTTCTGTCAAGAAATTCTTTATACCTATATGTATGTTCAGAGTGGTAGTGTTGCACATACTTTGGAAACCACGTAAAGCCGTTGTCCATTCTCCCGATCTTTCGTCGGTCGAGTCGGATTGCCGTCCAATGACTCTTCTATTAGTTAGTCTCTGTTAAGACTAGTCGAAATTAGGTTTAGATGAAGATGTGATTAAAACATGAACTATACATAGTGTAACTTCCTAATAAAGAAATTATATTTACAACGTTAGAAGTCTATCGTTGACGAAGTTACGCTATGCTAGAAAAAAATAAAGTAAGTAGGTATTTAATATTTTATAGAATCTCAACACGTACAGTTAGTGCATGCCGTGGCAGCCTGTAAATAATGCAGCACAACGTAATGTATCCGTATTTATTTGTTTTCACAATGTTTTTAATTAGTGTATGCGTTGTTGGTTGTCTATAAATAAATAAATACAGAATATGCACTGTATTGTTATGCCAATGTAATACGATGTACTCTTTATTATTTGATATGCGTGCGTAAAAAGACTAAGAATCTGTAAGATATCTTTACTTCGTATTCCTTATCTTTATAATACATTTATAGGTGGTGGTTACGAGTACTCAATGCCGCCTCCGCCGCCGCCTTTATACCATCACCCATCAGCCCAAAGCCACGTGATAGAGGAGTATACAGTAGAGAGAGACAGTCACGGCATAGGACTGGCAGATCTGTTCGACATATCGCTCACTGGCATCGCCTTTTTGTCCTTCGGCATGTTTGTACTGCAGGTCTTGATGTGTATTACTATGGTGAGTATTGTAGATTATTTTATACAACTTAAGATCTTGAATGTCAAAAATAGATACAGAACCTAGTTTCAATAATCTAGATTTAAGGATAATAGATAATGACTGAAGTTTAAACTCTGTTTGGTTGTATCATCATCATCATCATCAGGCTATAATAGTCCACTGCTGGACATAGCTCTCCCCCAAAAAGTGAATACTTATAGTTAATCATTCCATTGTGTGGCAGATAACCAGAAACTGACTAATGAATAGATATGTTTTTTTTTTGTAATGGTAGCCTACGGATGGCTGCAATATCCATTAACAGTGCGTTGGAACTGGTACTATATATTTCATACATTATCGACCCTGCAAAAATAGAGTGGCTGATTTTTACAAAATTTTAAATATAATTGTATAATGATAACATTATATTTCCTTTGAACGTATAACTTAATTAAGAAATATACTGAAGATAAGAGATGTTTATTTTAGAATCCTCAGCAGCCTCAAGTAATGCAAATGGTGGATAGCGGTGGCGACTCGGTCAACGTCGAAGAAGTGTTTCGTTTTAAGCGGGATTCACAAGAGCCTCGGACTTCCATACCTGCAGTAAACCGCTTGGCTAAATACGCACTTTTGGCATTACGCCCGCGTTCTACGCAGTGCCTTTATCGGGCGTTATGCGTCGGTAATAAGCAGGCAAGAGATCTACGTGACAGCAATTGGTATTGGTTGCCGGTTTGGCAGTAAGTATTCTGAACTTTTATATGGATGTAAATGATGGAAACTTGTATTACCAATGTTAATTTCGTATTGCGTAGATAATTAAAGCGGTAGTGATCGTATACGAGCGATAGCCTATTGATAGACAAGGGTCTATATAGTATAGAATATAATATAATAGTAGGTATAGAATATATCCAAGGGGACTGCCATGTAACATGTCTGAGAGTTCTACATATACATACATACATAGATTCACGCCTGTTTCCCAGAGGGGTAGGCAGAGACTACGGATTTCCATTTGCTACGATCCTGACACACTTCTCTGGCTTCATTCACTTTCATTACATTCCTCATACACGCCCGTCGGTTCAAGGAGCTCTTAACCTGGCCTTTGTCCAGAACGCCTCCGATCTGATCGAGAAACGTTCGCCTAGGTTTTCCTCTTGCGACTGTTCCATCCACACTAGCCTTATAAACTTTCTTAGTCAGTCTTTCCTCGTCCATTCTTTCTACATGTCCAAACCAGCTTAACATACCCTTTTCTATTCTTGTAACTATATCCACTTTCATGCCGCATTTCTCTCTAATCACACTATTTCTTATTCTATCTTTCAGAGTCACACCACATATGCTTCTCAACGCTCTCATTTCTACAGCATTTATTCTGCTCTCATGCTTCTTTTGCCATACCCAACTTTCACTTCCATACATAAGTGTGGGCACTAATAGTCCTCTATGAACAGATAAACGTGCCTTTTCGGACACATTTCGACTGTTCATAAAAGCGCGTAGAGATCCATTCACTTTGTTGCCAGCAATCGTTCGCCTTTCAATATCTGCGTCATGTTTACCATCCCTTGTAAACAAAGTACCCAAATATACAAACTCTTTCACTTGCTCCACTATTTCTCCATCAATCATAATATTACACATAGTCACGCACTCTTCCTTTTCAAATACCAATCTACACAATGTTCTCAAATATATGTGAAGTCTGCCGGCCCGCACTGGATCAGCGGGGTAGACTATGGCCTAACCCTTATCACAATGAGAAGAGGCCCGTGCTCAGCAGTAGGATAGTATATATACTGATATTATTTTATATTCATAATAATATAGTTACTAACTGTTGTAACCTTTGAATATCGTTTGAGGAAGCGAAATGGCTATTTTTCGTGGAAATCTACCAGCAGTCACGTCAATACACTCGGGCATTATAAGGTTATGAGGAGTTGTCGTATGATTGTTCATATTGTAGTGTAAAAATTGTTTGAGTACATTGGGTTTTTGTGAAAGGATTTATACATGATATGTTTCATGTCTCTTTTGATGTCCACTTAACGAATTCGATCTTTGTTGCTTATTCAACGTGATGTTGATTCGTTAGAGGTCATCTGGGTAGTATTTCGGATTTATCCATTCTTTAGAAATTGTTAGTTTACTTTGTGTAGGCAGTTGTCAGTCGATATCAGTGCGATATTTCATCACCAATATTTGGATAGCTTTCCAAATTGCTTTAGTCAACTGGTTCGCGTGGGTTGATCTAAATATGTAGTAGACGTGTAAGGAGTATCGACGGATAAGTGTAAATTAATTCAGCTGGGCATATCATAGAATAGAATCACAATTCTTTATAATTTAATTCTTTATGCTTGGTGAAAGGAAGATATCAATCATCTCAACAATACGAATACAAAATTTAGCATCTGCATATTAGTTTTCGCTGCACTCGAAAAGTAGTTCAACAAACGTTAGATTTCTATTTAATTTTTTATCAGTTACTTCCTATGGGAACGGGAATTACCTCCATTATAATTAAAATCAAACTGAACTGTAACTAGTATATAATATCAGCCCTGTATATAACACTGTTGGGCACGGGCCTCTTCTCAGTGTTTAGGCCATAGACCACCACGCTGGCCCAGTGCGTGTTGGCAGACTGCCCATATATTCGAGAACATTACGGAGAAGTCGTTGTTTTCCTGCGCCGTTAAAGCGAGTGATCATTATTTATTTAACACGCACATAAGAGCAGCGATAGCTCAGTGGGGAGACCAACAGACTGCAATGCAGAGGGTCTCGGATTCGAAGCCACGTCGCGCACTTTCGGAAGTTATATGACTTTTTGAAATGATGTGTGTATTGATTGACAATTATCGACTGCTCCGTGCCTCGGAGAGCACGTTAAGCCGTTGGTCCCGGCTGCCATGAACATCTATGGCAGTCGTTATTGGGAGAGTGTCGGCACAAAAGATCCCACTGGGTCGAAGTGTCGCCGGTCTGCACTGACTGGCCCCCACACAAGATAAGATAAGATAACACGCACATAATTTCGTAAAGTCAGAGGTGCGTGCCTTGAGAACTCGAGACCTCTGCGTGGCAGCCCAACAGACTACTTTTAGTAGTTACCAACCGCAACGTTTAGGATCGTAGGTACACATTGGAGGAGTAACATCCGACTTAAATACCTATTTTCTATGATTCTATAACAAGGTCTAGACGACGCGACGTAGGTGTAACAATAAATGTAATAAATATTTATTAAATGTATTAGCACTATTAGCTCGTATGTGTGTTTGCCAGCGCGGGCGTGGCGTGGACACGCGGCCGGGCTCTCGGTGCTCTGCGGGCCGGTGCGTTGGGGCTGGGCGGCGCCGACTGTGATGTACACTACCCACCAGCAGACTGTATTGCCAACTGAAAATATACTATTGTATTATGATTTTACATGTACTTTTAAACATAAACACATAAAACATACCTACATATTTATGTTTATTTATTTATTGGAGCCTGTAAGCAAAATTGAGAGGGAGGCCAAACAGGGCAAACCCTGCGGCGGGAGGCCCTGCCCTCACTTCAGTGGCGTAGCGTGGGTGTCAGCCGCCCGGGTCGGAAGAAAATTTGACGCCCTCTTATTCAGGTAAGTATTTAAATTTAAAGGACTATAATATACAGAAATTCTAAAGAACTTATCGCCCAGAACAGTAATCATTATAATGTATTTGTACATTTGCCCATTCCTCTCATTCGTCAAGAAATAGTTCAAATATTTACAAGATATTATTATTATTTATTGTGATATTTTGCCGGCCTCTAAAAGTGCCGACCGGGGCGAGCCGCCACTGCCGCCCCCACTACGCTACACCACTGCCTCACTTTTCCACATGTCTCTGGTATGCGCTAGTTTACATCAGGCTAAAGCTGCCCAATTTGTCCCGCGATACTTATCTCGGTCTTTCACGTTATCGCTTAGCGCTATTAGGGATCCAGATTGTGCTGATTTTAGCCCAAAATTCCTCCGGCATGCGGCAAACATGTCCAGCCCATTTCAGTTCTGCGGCTATCTGGGTGACATCTGCAATCTATGTTTTAAAGCGTATTATGGTATTTCTAATCAGGTCTGTTAGGAGTATATATGTATTAATTGATAATACCTATAGATAGTTATATATTTATTGATAAATAGGTAATGGATGTGTTTTTACTACACCGACTAGAAGTAAAGTATTAATAATACGGGATTTGTGTCCCGTATTTTAATACTTGACTTATAGTCGGCGTATCAAAATGAAACATGCACCAGATTTTAAGTGAGACCTCCAGCAATATGTATGTAACTGTGAAAACTGCATTTGATTTCGTGTAGTAGTTTTTGCGTGATGCGCTTACAAACACATAGGCAGACAGACAAAAATTCTAAAATAATCGTTATGAAAGCTAAACGATTATTTTTGAACTTTTGTCTATTTTAGAATTTTTGTATAGCTCTTTCTTATAAAGAGCCCTCGCATATTTATTCTCCTATCCTATACCTACTTATACAACTATAATTAGTTAAAATTATTATATGCATAAATGTTCTATGCGAGCGCAGATGGTAGCGGACATAACTTGTGAATGCAGGACTAAATTCATGATCAAACCCTACCACGTCTGATTTAAACACCGTCTTACATTACTCATTACACCGTTTTGTAATAACAAGGTAATATTGCAGATACAGGGGTCTAATATATCATTGTTATATCAGCCACAAAAAATTGTGGTAATGTTGTATTATGTTCAACATCACCATTTTCTATTACTTACTTGGATATAAGACCATTAGAACAAACAGGCTCAAACATAGAGTTAATCCAATTTCAATACACCTCCAGAAAACTCTCGAACAGTCTTTTAAATTGGAAGATATAGATGTATAATGGTATAGATGTCCTTAAAGTTAACATTCTGGTACTTTACAATTAGGCACTTACTGCATGTCGCAAACGTTACCACGTGTGTTAGCGACACTCAAATACAAAATAAATAACCGATTAAAAAACGAATCGTTTCAAGTTTGAGAGGAGATTCCATGATAGTCGCCGACAACCTAACAAAAAGTATAATAATATATTAGCGCTATTCAAATAACCTCTTATTGTATTCCTCCAATGAGTAGGATTTCCGGAGCAGACTTGAGGAGATGCTGCGCTTATAGCAGAGGAACTTTAGTATTCTTACATTGTTTTGGTAGTGTAGTAAATATTATTGCTGGATCAAAAACGCCTGGTGTTGTCTGCCTGGTGGTGGTGGCAAAAATTTAAAGGGTACGGGAAAGGGATCTTCGCTGCCGATAGTTGCTTCACCCAAGTGAAGTAAATTATTCTTTGGCATCTTGGTACTAAAAATATACTTAAGGACATCTATACGATATCGTCATAATATAGATTATATAATTAAATCATTAAATCGCTGGGGTAAGCGTGTTCTTGAGTGGAGACCGCGACCCGGCAAACGTAGTGTAAGACGCCCTCCGACCAGGTGGGATGACGATCTGCGAAAGACTGCAGGCAGATGCTGGATGCGGCAAGCTGAAGACAGGGCGCTATGGCGCTCTTTGGGGGAGGGCTATGTCCAGCAGTGGACTATTATAGCCTGATGATGATGATGAATTAAATCAGTGTGACTATTTTAGTTTGTTTTATTATTCTATCTCTAGCATACCTCTCAATGTACCCTTCACATATTCCGGTAGTCGCAATAGTAAATTCGTTTACTTGAAATAAGTTTTATAATTCTGAAGTCAATAAATAAAAAAATGTGATAATACTCGATGTTTATTGCATAAATGTATTGCTACTTATGTACGTCCTTAAAACTAATTTATACTAAGAAAAATAATTATTTACAATTCAATTTACAGTTTGGCTTTCACCTTGAAGCATAAATATAATATCTGAGACAGAAAACATGTACTTATGTTTAATTTAATAAACCTTCATAGTGAAGCTTCATATAATTATTTCGATAGGCAACATTCAATATGCAACCTTGAAAGCACAGTATTTGAGTTAATAACAGAATTGTCTATAGCTAATTCATACAATTTGTTGACTTGTTGACAGTGACAGCGAGTACCGGGTAATCAATCAATTAATCGGTACATTTCTTGCCCGTCTTGCAATCGTCAACAGACTGAAGGAGTTAGCTTTAGTTAAATTGCAACAATTGTGTGTGTGCGCACCAAGCAGTATGGCTTTGTTTAACAGATTTTATTCAAGAGCCGATAAAAGGATCAAATTATATAAAATGTTAATCTTTTAATATGTGATATGATGAATGAATTGCATTCAACGAATGTTCGAATACAATACTGCAAAGACGCAGCGCATTTAATTATAGTGTAGTCGTTACATACAAACATCATTAGAATAAATTGTGCATCAGTACTAGTAGTTTTCTTCTTATCAAACTCATATTTCCATTCTTCTAAACGTCAATTTTATTAACAACAGAAAAGTCGAGATCATGCAATAACACTTCATACAAATCTTTATTAGCCAAACTAAATTGCGGAAACCGTCGGCAATATGGTAGTTGACATCAATTATAAATACTTAGCCTGTTGAGCAAAATAACATATTTTAACGAAAACTTAATGTTTAATGCTATAACTACCTTCATATATGAGAACAAAATATTTCTACGCGTGTAATATTTGACACCTCTGGTTTAGGACTACATGACGCTTGAAGTGACGAAAGTAGCAAGTTAAGTAATTATGTATAGTTCGCGCGACTATCAACATTGTTAACAACCTAAACGTTACGAGAATAAAAAACACATCATCAATGGTCTTTACGTCTGTGACAGAATTTTTAGACAGCCATTGCTAAATTGAGAACACAGGAAGAACAAATATCATTAGAAATGATTTGTGTAAAGATTACATATATACTTACGACTTGTAATTTAATGAATTCAACTTATATTGACAATAATGTGATACATTTCGATTGAACGTACGGTTAATACAGTTATTACGATATCCGCATATAGAGAGTTTTCTTTAATCAACACAATTTAGGTCGTTGTGACGCTTGCATCTGTGCCTCCGTGGTTTGAATGTGTTTGAAAGCCTTCTACGAAATATAAAAAGATCACTTTAATAGAAAAATAACGGATAAAGAAGTATTGGAAAGTTGAGAAAGTGTTTACAGTTATCTCTGATCACTTTTAAATAAAATTGATATTAGATAAAGAAAAGATACCAATGTTAGGTACATTGATACCTTTTCTTTATCTATCGTAACAGGAATCTCATAAAATCTGGTATCTTAGAAATTTTCTAATATTTGTGACTAAGAGGAATATTAATAATGGTCACTGATATCGAAGTCAAATCTGCTGCAATTTATTTGCTGTAGTGCATAATGTTTTACTTTTGCCACATCAAAGGTAATGTTTAATATTATGAAGTAACGCTTAAACAAGTATTAAGTACATATCTATTCTTAGTTTAATATAATTATGTACAGTGATATTATTTGTAGTTTGGTTTTTGGAAGACGATACAATTTTAACTCTAAGGTGGAGAAGATGGCAAAGTTACAGGCGTAAAAACACAACTTAGTGGTGTGTATGCATAAGGGTTCAACAAGGAATATGCTGGTGGCGTATGACTAAAGATTTGGCCGGGGAACAACCCTTGCCGCTGCGCTATTTTCAATCGAGATGTCAACTGCTTCTTCCATTTAGTTCGTCGATTTTGAAACCAAGTTTTAATTTGGACCTCCGTCAGGCCTAAAGCTTTAGATAATTCCATTCTCTTCGATACACTGAGATACTTGTCAATTTTGAATTCAGCTTCCAATCTTTCGAGTTGTTTAGCGCTGTAAGCTTGTCGCGGCTTCCGTTCCGGTCCAGCCCGGCGCGGTCTTCTATTATTCTTGTCATCTATAACAGAAAAAAAAGAGAGTTTAAGTAAAATTCTTATAACAGTATTTCCTTATTAGTCTGTCAATAAAAAATGCTAAATCATCGTTTTCGAATTTCTAGTCCCTTCACAAATCTTCTTACAAAGTAGCTGCTCTCGCTAAAACAAATACGTCGTAAAGTTTTTTCGAATACTAATCGGAATTATCACGGGCTGTTGTTAAGTGGCTATAAACACAATCAGTATGTTTGCGGTGAGCCTGCGCAGTTTGTCATCTCGCGTGTCAACATGGCATTGTGGCCGCTGTATGCGAGGGCCATGCTAACCGACTGTTAACTATTTACGTAAGCGTTTTACGATCGTACTAGTTTTTCAGGACATACGTTATATATCGATTACAGAATATGTTATACAATTATTATTAAGTAATGTTTTATTTATAATAGTAAATTGATTAATCGAGGCTCTTGTTTTTGTTCTCACGAGTTGGTGCCACAAGCGAGTAAGGTCTTGTCAGTTCTATCACAGCTGCTGTCAAAAGCCGTATATGACGATAATTGTTGTCGGTTTATTATGGTTATTTCTAATAGGTTTAAGAATAAAAAGTCATAACAAGTACCTATTCGTCGTAGTCATAGAAATATCCTTTTTCTTTGTCCATAAATAGCTAGAATTGTATAATCTATTTTACTTCAGAAGATAATTTGCATGATGCGTAATGAAGTGTACTTAATATAATAAGTTAAATACATATCTATTTATACATGTACAGAAGAATAAAAATAATAAAGGATACACATAGGCCTACAGTATTTTCATAAAACATGACAAAAATATTGACCATGACTATTTCTCGGTATGTATTCCATAGCTACGGTGTAAACTCGGTTTCTGGATATAGTTCGATCACAAGAGGCTGCGTTAAGGCGATGTACAAACACGAGAGCTTTGTTGGTAATTATCGTCGCGGCAGCTGTTTGCCAACACCTCGGTGCGAAGTCGCGACCACCGACCGACGGCTGGCGACATTTCGACGAATGTACCCTCGGCCTAATCGCGCGAACCATAACACTATGTGTACCCAACCTGTTGGACGTTACAATTAGTTAGAACGGTCAACACATCGTGTTTAGCACCACGTTCTAAAATATTCCTACTTCTGTTGCTGAATTCAATATGTTCACAGATTTACAAAATGATTATCTACTTACTTTATTGCCCATTTCCGCTGTGAAAACGTTGCAAATATATGATTATTGTCGGATTGCGAAAGGCAAATAAGAATATTTGAAAACTGTTAATCGATAATACTATTTGCGACGGCAGTAATTTACACATAGATACCTATTTGAAAAATATTTGTCACGATTTGAATTTCCCAAAATGTGTGTCACGAATTGAATCCTAAGTATTGTTTATGATCTATATAGATTTTTTATAGCAAAAAAGGTTTTCACGGTTTAGGTTATGTACGTGATAGCGATTAATATCAAAATGTCTTATATACATAGGTCCACTGTTGAAAATGTAAGATATTATAGAAATATGTTTAAGAAGTTGCTGATTGACTAGATTTTGTCCGTGGCTTCGCTCGCGTTTATCTAGATTTTCAGCCGTTGTTTAGTCAATTAAATTCTTTTACTAGGTAACAGTACTTTTTTCAGGATTAAAGGTACCCTATGTTTTTTCCTGTAAGTGCATCTAACAACCTGTATGAGAAATTTGATGATGATTGGTTGAGTATTTAATGCGTGGAAACGAAACAAACAAATGAACATGTTAGGATTGGGTTACCTATATTTATAAATTACCAAGCAATAGATTTGTCATTTCAGTTTGAAAATTAGCATAATATTGTTATTTTAGTAAAATACTTAAAATAAAACGTGACATAATTTCAATTACCATGATGAAGCCTAAGTGTGTGTAAAAGAATGTCAAATGTCAACGTGCTTGTGTCACATCCAGTTGACATAGAAAGTTTGTGCTTGGAGTGCGGACCACCGCGGTATTCCCGGACATTACACGCTCACACTAATTTTATAGCCACCGAAATTCCTTCTAGCCGATGAGCGAACAAATGTGACAAACTTGGTAAATAAATACAGAGGTTCTCTTGAACTTAAGTATTTTTACAGTACGGCATGTGATTCATCGATTCAAGTTCTATCGCATGGTTGAATTTTTGCCAGAGTGCTTCAGAAGAAGGGTTATATAAACTGATATCATTACATGCTATGTTAATCGGCTGCATATGTATATACACTCGTATATATATATATATATATATTAGTACTAGATTTTGCTCGCGGCTTCGTCTGCGTTATTCTACATTTTGTCAATAATTTTATATCCGTCGCCGCGTACACAGCACTTTTTCCGCTGAAAGGTACCCCTATCCTTTTCTGTACCCCTGATCGGTCGATAATTAAAAGCGTGAAAGTGTAGCAAATAAACAAACAAACTTACATTTGCATTAAATAATATTAGTTAGGATACTAGTATAGTATTATCATCTGCAGTTAGGATTAGGATATACATACATAAGCATATTTATTTGCCATGGTCTGTTGACTAACCGACTGATTGGAAAATTATTAAATACTAGATGTGCCCGCGGTTTCACCCGCGTTTATCGTTACTGCACCACCCCCGTGGATCGTAGCCTGATATTATATAGCCTATAGCCTTCCTCGATAAATACGCTATCCAACACTAAAATATTTTTTCAAATCGAAGCAGTAGTTCCTGAGATTAGTGCGTTCAAACAAACAAACTCTTCAGCTTTATAATATTAGTATAGATTAGATTCATCTTAACAGTAAGAGAGCTTTTAAACTTTGGAAAGATATGAACGCCGATAAATAATTTTTGGTCCGCCGCGGCAGTCATTCCTTCAAGTATCAAATATCTAACAAATGACTACTATCTTCTGTCTTATTTGATGGGAGCCTTAAATTAAGTTTGCAGTTCTTACAAAACATGTCCTGATTTATTATTAACATAATTTCTCAAGTTGTGTTGCTTTGATACCTAACGTTTGTAATTTTAATGACCTATGTGCAGAAAAATGACTAAATGACATGATTTGGTTTTAACACCTTTTCTCTTAATGTAATACATGAGTTTATTATCCTCCTCGCGTCGTATTCCTCATTACTGAGGGTCGTGACTACCCTGCTGAATCACTTTCTCATGGACTAATTCCCTCCATCTGTTCCGGTCTTTTGCTTCGTGGAGGGCTTTGTGGAAATTGGTGTTAAGCGATGATCGGATTTGGTCCGACCATCTCGTTGGACTGCGGCTTCTTGGTTATTTGCCTTCAACCTTGCCTTTCACCATCAGCTGTTCGATATTGTGACCGTCTTTGCGGGCAATGTGTCCGATAAATTCCAGTATTCTGCGTAGACAGATGGTGGATAATCTAGTTTTATGATCAGATCTCGCAGAATAGACGCATTGGTGTGGAAGGCAGTCCAAAGAAATCTGTAGCATTTTTCGCCAACACCACATTTCAAAAGCGTCGATGCGGTCTCTATCAGCTTTTTTCAGAACCCATGTCTCAGACCCATAGCTGAATATGGAGAACACCAACGTCTGGGTAAGTTTATTTTTTGTGGTTCGCGAGATGTTCCGGTCTCTCCATATTTTTGCCACTTGAGCCATGGCATTTTTGGCCATACCTATTCGCCTTCTTATTTCCTTTTCGCATGACCCAGTATTACTGATGTTGGCCCTTAGGTAAACAAAGTCGTCCACAGTGTCTAGGTTGAGAGCTCCCGTTAACTCCAATTTGTTGGCACGGTCTATTACCATTAGCTTGGTTTTAGCATGGTTTATCTTGAGACCTAACTGTAAGCTTGTGTTCTCAATACGGGCTAGGAGGTTGAGTTTATTATAAAGCATTTTAAATATGATAAGACAATTTGATGACGAGACCTTATTAGTGTAAACTGTGCTACAGTCGCCAAAATAATAATGTTAGTATTTATAATACTACGTAAATCTGGATGCATCTGGAAATGTATCGGACAGACACAAAAAGTAATTAGGAGCTAAATATACCTGACAAAATGTGCTGTCGTAAATTGTGTAAATAATCTGTCCATGTATCTCGCTATGTTTTAAGGGATTTGGTGAGCGACTTTCTAGCCAGTATAATTTTCTTTAATATCATGCAACTGGTAGGCCCGTATAAAATACTACGCCTTTCTGTTACACATATATACTAACTAGCGGTCGCCTATTGCTGATATATGTCATTATATATTGATATATGTAACCATAGTTACGCGCTTCGACTGCGTGTGTCAAATGCAAGGTTGTGTGCGTGTAGTGCTTTTTCATTAATTTAATGTATTTCTAATGCATATCTATACATCTATACAAATAAATAAAATTGAAGTGTCTGTTTGTAATGTCAAAATAACAGCTTTTTATCTAATGCATATGAAAGTATATAAGGTACCTATACGAAAACATCTGTTTTTAAAATGTTTGTCTGTCTGTCGGTCTGTTTGTTCCGGGTAGTCGCCGAAACGGCTAAACCGATTTTGACGGGACTTTCACTGGCAGATAGCTGATGTTATAGGAGTAACATAGGCTACTTTGATTTTAGAAAAAAAATAGGGTCCCGCGGAGACAAACACTTTTTAGTTAAAATCTACGGGGACAAAGTCGCAGGTAACAGCTAGTTTTATATAAATATTAGGATTCGCGCCTCCTTCTCCATATAAACTTTTACTGTGCCAAATTTCATACTCCTTCGTCCGTGCAATTTTCGTAAAAAAGGGTACAAAGTTTTTGCTTCACCAATTATTAATATATGTATCTATACTAATATTATAAAGCTGAAGAGTTTGTTTGTTTGTTTGAACCCGCTAATCTCAGGAACTACTACTTCGATTTGAAAAATTCTTTTAGTGTTGGATAGCCTATTTATCGAGGAAGGCTATAAGCTATATAACATCACGCTACGACCCACGGGGTCGGCGTAGTAACGATAAACGCGGGTGAAACCGCGGGAACATCTAGTAGATATTATAAAGCTGAAGAGTTTGTTTGTTTGGTTGAACGCGCTAATCTCAGGAACTACAGGTTCGCATTGAAAAATTATTTTAGTGTTGGATAGCCTGTTTATCAAGGAAGGCTATAGGCTATATAACGTCACGCTACAACCCACGGGGCCGGCGCAGTAATGATGAACGCGGGTGAAACTGCGGGCACATCTGTGTCATATAATTTTTATTATTTTAAAATCATATTAATTTATTTCATGTCTATATATATTTGTAATATTTAGTTAATAATTATTATGTAGGTACTTTTAGATACTTAGAATTTATAAATTGTCCATTACATAGGTATTCTTTGATACTGTAATAGCTTTTATTTATTAGAAGTTCTTTTTACTTGCTAACAAAGGTATTAAACTTATTTTCATTTTTGATGTCATTTGGTAGGTTATTATATAATTTTATCGATATGACCAATGGGCCAGAGGATTGCTAATCGTGAATTTGGAAGGATTAATCTATTTTTGTATTTTAGAGTCTTTTTGGTATGGATGTCTTGGCGTTTGGTGTAGTGATCTGGATATTTACGGAAAAATTTACTTTTATTTTGAGTTCTTGAAATTGTGGTTTACATGTGTCAAAAATTCTTATTAATTTCTTTTGCTTAGTAAAGATAGTGGAAGCATTGGTACTATATCCTCGCAAAATTACATTGCTAGGCTGTACAACATTTTTTAGTGGGCAGACGACGATTATTCCTTCTTTATTATAATATGGTATCTTAGATTACCGCGCGGTGTACTCGTCTCTAAAGACATCTATCATCAATTATATAGATACTAGAAGTGAGGTGGATAGCAGATAACTAAACGGTTAGCCAGTGCTGTCGTCGTCCGTTTGTTCTGCAGATTTCAACGCTTTAACACAATCGTCAGCAGAATGTGTAAATGTGTTTCAGCTTAATAACAGTGGTTCTATACTATATATTATCTTTGGAGTTAATATTTATTCATTTGAATATGATGTTCTCAATAAAGAATATAGTCTACGCGGTGACGTACGATTTTAGGCTTGATTTTGTAAGCATAAGACTACTCTTCAAGTGTTACAATGCAGATCCTAACATTCAACGCTAATACCCAAAATATGACTTGATTATGACATCGTGTGTCCTACATATGTTATAATATAGCATAAAAATATGTATGCTTAATTAAACATTGCAGTGTAATCAGCGTTATAATTCCCATTAACCACTACACCAAAAAGAATGCGCGTGCGTTCTGCATTTATTTGTTTAGCATGTCATAAAAGGTTTTAACATCAATAGGTATATTATCAGATATTTTTTTGTTGTGATTGGTAACAAAATAAAATACGGTCAATTTTATGAGTTAAGTTTATAAAAATGTAGCTTTCATACATTTCAAAGAAAGCGTTTAATGAATAACACATTTGTTATTGCTATTATTGCAGTGGGCTACCCATGCGATGGCGCTTTGTCTGTTGTTTTTCAGGTCTCGGCGTTCGGTTGTTGTGTCAGTAGTTGCAATGTTCGTAAAGTCCCCAGCGATAATACTAGGGCGGGTGTAATTGTTGACATTTTATTCTGTCAATTCTTGGAATGCCAGACATTATTGGAAAACTTATTGGTCTGGGCGCCAGTGTGCCGCTGCGACTGCTACAGGACCATCTTAATGCAATCACCTTGTGTGTGTCACATTACCGGCTTACAAACTTTTAAAACATTACACAATCGTCGAAAGAATAACTTACTCTAATAAATCAGAATCTGATTAAGCGGATCTAGACTCAATTGGCTTAGCTTCTTTGAACTGCGCTAACTGAATTTTGGTCTCGTGTAGAATAAATAAATATAATATATAGTAAATAAAGGATCTCATCCAATAACCGCTCTCATAGGAATAAACGGAGAGCAATTAGAGACAGTAACGCTAGGCACGATTGCGTGCGAATTATGCGTGCGAAGTATCACACCCGACGATATGAACACGCGATGTTATCACGCATGTTACAGATTATATTATTATGAGCTAGAGGGGTGTCATGGTAATTGGACTTTAAGAATAGCCACGTATTAATGATATATAGAGGTATATTCTTATATTTCTCTATATGTCATGAATTATTATATTATTATAAAAATACCTACTAATTGGTACTTTGTATATTTTTAGGACGTTTGTAGATATATGTGTTATAAACTTATTAGGAGGTATTTAAGATGCAATATTTCGGTTGGGCAGTGGTACTGAACGCGTGTGTTGTACATGAGATCTGAGGTTTGGTTTCTGGGTCGGCAAGTGTTTATGGGTTTTTGGCAAGCAGCAGTACAGAGTATTCAATCTGTACTGCTACTGAGAATTGCTCCCACGTGGGACCTAAAATCATAACTGGCTAGATATGTGTTGGATTCTCTTGTCGACCCTTTAGGTAATATAGGCGTGCGGCTACCTATGCATGTGTGTTATGAAATTTCGTAGAAACACATCGTACACAACATAATAATGTATAGAAAAGGTTTTGCAAACAAAATAATTGCCTACGGCTGACTCAAGTCAGCAATTATTTTGTGACAGAGTAAGAATGAGCTGACTCGTTTGTAGAAGTATATTCCACCCATCACACGTAACTGGCGTTAGAATAGTCATACTATTACTGGGTTTCAATCGATGAGTAATTGTCCCGGGGGCTCCCATAGCTACCACCGTAATTCGTTTCCTTTCATACAATTTTAATCCAGTTATACATCTGGTAGGATTATAAGTATCCATAATCAATCGCTTACCAACACGTAAGCCGAATGCTTGTCTGTATAAATTGTTCAAAACATATTTAATCAAACAGAAAATGCTTGCAGCGAAAGTCGGTTTTTAAATTAACATTTGCATTTGCATGTGAATTCTAGAGAAAATACTGGATTTTATATCATTACTATGGTTACAAAACAAGGCCTACTTATGCATGGTTGCAAGTCTTCAGAAAATATCTTATGTTCCAGGTGAGAAGATTGTATTATGTGAGATTTCTACTTATTAAAACCACCCCGGTGGTCATCCTCAGTGCGATTACGGGGAACCATGGGATATCTATACAGAGGTGTATACTCGTACAGGCGTGAATCAATGCATCCATATGCAGCCTATATTTTTAGGTCTTAAGTTATAGGTTACATTGGCGCTTACCGTGTATTTTGCCAGTCTCTATGCTATTATGAAGAATTGCTTAACAAAAAAATTATTTTGGTTATGCTTTGCTCAGCTGGTAATCGAACTCGAAACTTCATGATTGTCAGTGTAACTTATACCCAGTGATTAAGACGGCTATAGACAGAATTTGGTATTTAAAAATTTAATGTTAATGTTATTTAAAATACCTAACGGACCGGCTCCACCGCGTTACAACAAAATGTTATTGGGTTTTTCAGTTACGAAATCTCAATAGTAGCCCGGAAGTAGGAAGTTGACCTGTTGACAGTGTTACACACCCCGTGCCTCGGCAAGCACGTAAAGCCGTTGATCCTGCGCTTGATCCCTTTCCAGTCGTGTGGAATTACCGTCACATCGTATTATAAGAGTTAGGGAACATCTCCTGCGCAGATGGCCAGTCTCCGTTAAGATTGGCCGCCGTAACCGAAATTCGGTCTGGAGGACATTAATTAATTATATTCTGCAATCTATAATTATGGATATATATACAGATAGATACCACTAGGGTCGCGAGCCATTTCTCTTTTGTTTCCGTCCGGTTCATAAACTGTTTCCCTGCTGGGCACAGGTTTGCCTTTTGCGTTACAGCGAATTATATAATTACTACTTAAATTATCAAGAAAAAGAAGCAGTGAAATATAAAATGATGATTTTAGTGATATAATCAGTCCAAATTTAGTTATCTCTTTTCCATATTGGTATCGTTCGGCTCAGTGCATCAGCAATAGCTGTGTTGAAAACATTTTCTTTAAGTAAATATTTTAACCCGTCAAGTGTCAAGCGGACATACGCTGTCCGCAAAAATAAGTCATCAAAATTAAAAAAAAAACGACAAATGTATGTCCGCTGCACACTTGACTCGTTAATGAGTCAAGTGTCGAGCGCACATACATTTGTCCGTTTGTGTATTGTTTGCACAATGAATTTTTAATTATTTTTTATGTATTTCCACTAAACATTCAAGGAGTGACCTTGCGAATATTTTTAGTAAATGTTAACAATTATGGCAGCGCACGTTAAAACGGCTTCTACTGCCGATTTCTTTGATAAAAGTTGTTATTTATCTGTCTTTTGGAAAATATTCAAAATAAAATATATTCGGCCTGACATAGTGGCGGATTAACCTAAAGACAAAATTAGGTAGGTATGTGCCAAGAGACGCTAGACAGCAAAAGGGCGCGTGCGTAAGTTTATATTGAAAAAAGAATGGGCAGTCAAGAAGGACTGCCGTTATAAGTGAAAACTTAAATCTATGTAACAAGTTACCTAAGTGATTTTTTGAATATTCAAATTAATTGTTGGACCAGAAATTATAAATGCATAATTTGTAAATAAAAATCATTAACATAAATTTAATATATTTTACATTTCCTCTTCTTTCAGCAACTATTTATTTCATTCCATTTTTTATTATACTTTTTTAAGCGATCGCCCAAAATATAAATTATTCTTTTTGCACAATATATGGCTGCTAAGGTCCTTACCTAAGACAGGCTCCACATTTAATCCGCCTCTGTTCCGACATTAAATAAGATCGGTTTAGCGGTTTGATAGAAAAACGTAACAAATAGATGGAGTATATTAGTATTTATAATTTTACATTAGTCTTTAACTTATGGTTAAAATTATTTAATTTAATTATCATGTGTTAGTTTTCGTCGCGTGATTTCTTAAAAATATCGTATGAAAGTATATTTTAGTTTGCTGACTCAGATCCTAGTAATGTAATTTAAAGGTGTAATCAACAATGCAACTCTCCGAAAATTTTCAGATATTATCTGTAAATTCATAATCTAGGTATCTTATAATAACAGTCTATTTTAATTCCACGGAAGAGGTAACCTTTATTAATTCTTCCGTGTTTAATACGCCTAAAGTGTTAAAAGATACGAAAATATTGATTGAATATAAATATGTATAATTTGTTTAAATAGTTTCAGTCTATATAAATAGTCAAATTGCTTTGTTGGGCAAGCAATGCAAATGGTTTCAATAATTATATTGTAACGTTTGTTTTAGAATATTTAATAAGGATACTAGTAAATTTGTAATCCTTCGGGAACAGTACAACTTTTTCCTAGACGAAAGGTACCCTATGTCCTTTCCTTTAGCCCTGACAACGTGTGTAAAATTTACATGATGATCGGTTGAGTACTTAAGGCTTGAAATATTAGTTAGGATTAGGATGAGCAGCGATAGCTCAGTGGGTAAACCAACAGACTGCAATGAGAGGGTCTCGGGTTCGAACCCACATCGCGCTCCTCTGACTTTCGGAAGGTATATGACTTTTCGAAATTATGTGCGTATTGGTTGACAATTATCGCCTGCTCCGTGCCTCGGAGAGCACGTTAAGCCGTCGGTCCCGGCTGCCGTGAATATGTATGGCAGTCGTTATTGGGAGAGTGTCGACACAAAAGATCCCACTGGGTCGAAGTGTCGCCGGTCTGCACTGACTGGCCCCGACATAAGATAAGATAAGATAGAATTAGGATATTTAATCTGGTAACCGTGTGATTAACATGGTATTTTTTTAAATGGTTACCTATTTTGATAGACGGCTGACTCTATAATGCTCTTATATGATTTTGGCAATGCTTGTTAACCTTACATATTGTTCTATCTCCGTGGTTGCTTCTGCACTAGAGGTCTACACATTCTGTTGTCTACATGTCTATACAGCATGTCACAGATCGGTATGGCCTCATTTAAAAACACTGGAGAAGTGCAAGTAAGACTCGAAGGACTCGAACTGGGACCTTAGAAGAAACCGTATAGAAAGTATAAAAATATATATTCTATTACACGCCTCTATCTTCCAAGAGGTTGGCAGAGGTGAATTAGACTTGATTTCGTCTTTTAAGACCTAAGTAATAGCGACCGACCCTAGTGCTAGTCTACTGGGTATGGCCGGGACTCCACCAAAGCGGAGACGAGACGAGCGGAGAGGAGATGTTTTTTAAACAACCAATAGAATTGTGTTATTGACACATCTCCTCTCCGCTCAGCTTCAGTGGAGTTCGCTGTGCGGAGATGTGTAATATTTGTATGGCGCGATGGAAGCGGAGATGTGAGCGGCGTGCAGTGAGCGATGTCACTCAACGCCTCGCACCCGAGCTGAAGAACATCTCTTCTAGCACAGCACACAACACACCGCACACATCTCCGCTTTGGTGGAGTCCCGGCCTATAGATCCAAATTTGTTGCAGTTACCGGTAATGAAAATATCTTTGACAGAAAATCCCAAACATCTAGTGCAAAGCAGACATCGAACTAGAGATCTCATGCACTGTAATCCTATTCTGTACTACTACGCCATGGAGCTCATATAGAGAGTTATTCATTAAAATTTATCAATTAGCATCTTTTAAATACAGTCAGTATTTAAAAGATGCTAATATTGTTTGAAGATGATATTTGCTGATATCACAAAAACTGTGCCAATTAGAGAAATCGTTTTATTTTCCCCCTAATATTTACCTCTATTAATTTAAATTATTTAAGCTTTTGCTGTGTAAACTTCGGTGTTAATGTATTTTTTGGGTTCTTTTCATCATAAGTAAAGAACAATGCATGTATCAAAAATTATAAATACATATTATTTTGAAATGCGCAATTTAAGTCTTTTCATAATTACTTTTTTAATTGGCCAAACAATAAGATAAGCATGATTTATAACTATTCAAAGTCTTAAGCTAATAGCTTTATTAGTTCTGTCGGAAAGACAGAGATATGGACGGACGGAAAGACAAAGTCGGTTTTGGTACCAAACCCTAACAGTCGTCATTAAAAATGTGTGTTTATGTGTCATATTCTTACAACTTGTTTTATTACAAAATTGTTGCTTTATAGAATTATTGTAATAATTCTATAATTCATATTGTCTATTTTAATTAGTTACCTTCTTTCTAATTTTACAAGGCATTTTTCTGATAAATCAGGACAGTCCAACTATATGATAGAGGTTTATTATCTACCTACGACTAGTTCACGTCAGTTGTTCTTCAAAAATCTTCACAATTTACAATCAATCGGTAAAAGTGCTTTATGTGTAAATCCCTGAAAATCCGCGTGGTTGGCGGCATGTACATGAAATAGGCTCCCCTACACGGTTTCGGTCCCCTACACTATTTTAAAACCGTATTTTATATTACACATTGTATAATGAATTTTGTTATACTTACCATAGTTTCAAATAAGAATTAAATGATACGCACCATAAAGTGATGGGGAAGGTTGATGCGTGGCAAGCCAATGCGCGTACGCATGTCCGGCAAGTAAACCAGCGTCGCTCAGCGCACTTAACTCCGGGCATGTTGACGTCGATGATACTAGTAAATAAAGCAAAATGCATTACTTTTTAAATTGAATTTTTAAAATTATGCAGTCCTTGTTTATATCTTAAGAATTTCGTCTGGGAAAGCAAAAGACCGCAGCCTAATAATCTTGTTTTGTAGTCATGTATTGATTAATAAGGCAGCTGTTAATTTATTATAGCCAGTAAACTTTGACCAACACTGGATCGTTGCAAAAGTCTAATGGTACATTTGCAAGAGTGATAAATTGCTGTGAGAGTTTAAAGTGCTTACATATAAGGCGACAGTAGCAGTACAAGTCTGCCACGGCAAATGATGATCTACATATATATTATTGCGTCTGCAGACCTGTAGAACTACTAAAACGATGTCTATCCGATACTACGAGCGAACGAAATATTAATATTATTATTTCTTTGGTTTCCTTTCTTGTAAAGTGACATCACTCCATTGTTTAGACCACTTCGCTGTAGTGTTTAGGATGATCAAAGCGTTAATTATTCAAGTGTTTCGTCGTACTATAGTACTAACAATAAGCCCCAAACTTCGGCATTTACGTTTCATGTCATGCATACTGCTTCGTCGCCTAGCGATAACGTAGCACAATGGCGTAGCAAAATCGCGTTGTCAATAGTATAAAAAACTGAAACTATCATTTTAAACATGAATAATATTTCAGATATTAATTCGAAGTTATAATTACCTATCGCATAAAAATCTAAAGGCGGTACTGGGTACATCTATTGCTTCAATAGTTATTACTTAAAGAAAATCACGTCTATAACATGATTATAACGTTAGTACCTATAAGATGTGCGTACATATCAGACAATGCTGACTTTTATTTTATGTCTGTCTAATGTCAATTTTGTTGGCTTGGGCTTCTATCACGCTTCAGCAATTCTACTAACTGTTACATGGTTTCTATCGCGCGAATAGGTAGTGCGAGTGCCACGCTACTTATATGGGCGGCAAAACTATCTTATATGAAAGCGCTTTTACATGTAACCGTGGCGCCTTTTCAGTATTAGTGTCCTACAATTTGGCGTATAGATTGTAGGTCATAATCTCATCGAGGAATTATGAGGAACTTGTGTGGATATTCTTATCCTAATATCATGTGTTTTAGTGGAGTGTGGTTTGCAGTCAGTAGCAAATCCGAGTTTTTATGATCCAGATCGGTCGTCGGCCAGGTCGGTTTTGTATCAGAATCTCGCAAATCGGATACCTGTACCTGTGTTATAGATTGAAACATTAAACATTTTTGTTAAAAACAAAATCTTGCCGAACGAATAGACCGTAAAGAAGTTGCCTCATTATGTCATACTACTACTATCTTCACGCTACCTGTTCTCACTATCGCTACTACACTTCAGGGTTAAAATAACTATTGAACGGGACGGTT
This sequence comes from Catocala sponsa, assembly GCA_963564715.1. NCBI lineage: Eukaryota > Metazoa > Arthropoda > Insecta > Lepidoptera > Erebidae > Catocala > Catocala sponsa. Next base: position 13,699,195 of record OY751334.1, on the reverse strand, counting down.
ACTAGTAGACAGTTATAATTAAAGATTGATAAATCCTAGCTAATATTATAAATGTGAATGTTAGTTTGTTATAATAATTGTTTTGTTACGCTTTCACGCAAACATCACATTCACGTTGTTATGGGTATAGAAAGGGACATAGGGTAACTTTCATACAGATAAAAAGATACTGTTACGGAGCAAGCGTAAAGATAAATAAGATGTTTATCAGATATGTCTTAAAATATTCAAGACAGCAACAAGACAGTGGATACAGCCATCACTGTGTTACTACTTGACAGACTGCCAAAGGCCAAATAGTTTACATTAAGTCTGGATTCACCGAGGGTAAAGGCATACTTATACACAGCCCTGGTAGTCTCAATAATTTACCTGTTTACTGTAGACAGGTTTGCTGCCGGAAAGTCTTAGCAATTTTATATTATTAAGACTTTTTATACAAGTTTATGTTTGCAAGTATTAAAAAATCAAAAAATGGTGGATAAATAAAATTATAAAAAAGATATATAAATATTTGTTTAATTTATTTTTATGTTTAAGCCACACATACTTTTTATTTAATATACTTAAGTAGTTTATTAAAATTAAGACATACAAATATAGTTACATTAAAATATGAGTCACATGATACTAAAGTTGCACCTGTACATTTGACGTTCATCAGACTATATTCGTACTCAATCTTTTACACAAACCACACAGTTTTTCGATAAGATAATTGTATGTTTCAAATTATAAATTAAACATAGTTCACAGATTTATAATTCAGCAATTGCAAATAATATTTATGTCAAATGATAGAAACAATATTGCGAAATGATATATTATGTCATTATAACTGCAATAAAATATTTATCATAAATTATATTATTAATTTATTACAATGCTATTATTAGATATAAAAGGAAACAAATGATTGGGTATAGAAAAAGATCACTATAGAAGTAAATATTTGTATGAAATATTCATTACTATTTATAATTATGGAAACTGAAAAAAACAGCTTATAATTATTTATAGTAAAGACATAAATTAATAATATAATTCTTTTCTTAATTTCTTTAAGAAACATTATAAACAATTGGCGATTGACAAGCTTGCTTCTTCTTATTAGAGCTCTACTCCTCGAACAGGCTTATTTTTCATTGTTTATATAATTTTATTGACTTGTTCATAATAGGTATAGGTATGACTTAATTGATGTGTCCAGGAAGTATTAAATACAATGTTATAGGAATAAGATTTTTACTGTGACTTTATTAATTCCTAGCTATAACAACCTGTAGTCCTTATACTTTCACGTTTATAATCTTCAATGAATTAATAAAATATGTTTCTTTTAATATCTGAAACTTTGGAAGCTAAACAGAATTAACTATTTATACAACTAAAATACCAATGCATACCATTTAGGCAATATGGCTGCTTTCTTTTGTAAGTTAGTATTTCTAATTAGGTACTCTTAGTGAATCAAAAAGGCAGTAGGTAACTTTAACGAGAACTTTCTCGATTGATCGGTCAAATCTTGACGTATACTTCAAGGGTTTTTAAGTAAACTAGCGGTCGCCAAGTGGTCGAAATTCGACCATAATTATTTAAATTTTAAGTTTGATCCTTATTAAGGTTTTATTGACTATAGCTATAACCTTATAATCACATTTCATTTAGATGCCAAGGCTATACAGGTTAATTTAAAATAACCGTAAAAAACCGTAAATTTTGAATATATTATAATATAAAGTCTATATAATCATAGTAATAGGTCAGTTACTGTAACTAAGCACCAACCAAATATGGTAATACTCTGTTTTACAATAAGTTGCTTATTCGTATAGATAAACTTTTAAAATTTAATTCCCAATACTGCGAAATTGGAATTAGGTATGTAACCATAGTTACGAAGAATTGTCCGACATCAGCCGAACAATGCCGAAATACTACGAATGCGCTTCGACTGCGTGTGTCAAATGCATGTGTGCGTGTAGTGTTTTTTCATTAATTTAATGTATTATTAATGCATATTTTATATAAATATTAGGATTCACCACTCCTTCTCCATATAAACTTTAACTGTGTCACAGATAATATAATACTATACTAGTAACTGTCAAATTCCATACTCCTCCGTCCGCGCAATTTTCGTAAAAAGGGGCACAAAGTTTATGCTTCACGTATTAATATATATATTAACCAATACTTTGACAATAAAGACAACAAAACATGTTTCAATTCCGTATGTGAGTTTGATATGGGTTATATTAAAAAATCTATCTGCGAAAGACTGCAGGCAGATGCTGGATGCGGCAAGCTGAAGACAGGGCGCTATGGCGCTCTTTGGGGGAGGGCTATGTCCAGCAGTGGACTATTATAGCCTGATGATGATGATATTAAAAAATATTAGCCCTGTATAAGCTCTCTCACTACTGTGTATGGGCCTCTTCTCAGTGTGAGAAGGGCTATAATAGTCCAGGCTCAGTGCGGGATGGCAGACTTTACAAATCTTCGAAAACATTGCCTTGGGATCGAAATTAAGACCCCTATATGCCAGTCCAACAGTCTCCAAATGTGTAATTTTATTAAATTTGGCAAATAGTTTTACTGTGCCGTTATTTTCTAGTCAAAATTTAATTCACGTATTGCATATAGCAGCATACTAATTACGAATGCGCTTGTTAGTGGTAAGTTCTTAAAGTTACCAGTACTGTGTTTGTGTTATGTCAATATAAACATTACATATAACTAATAGTACTTATTAATTACAATATCTTTGGTGATAATAATAAAATAAACCACAGAACGAACGGAAATATCATGTATTCTATTATTTTTCTATATGAATGTGAGTGCTTTGCATGGATTATTTTATTACGTGGTAATTACATAGTTAATAGCCGCCAAAAGCCATTATTTCAATAATAAAAATAAATTGTGAAGTAACAATTATCCTTACCATTGTGTTCATCGGTAGATTCTTCTATAGTGTTGCCATCTTGTGAATGATTAATAACTTGGGAAATATTACTTTTATTATTACCTAATATATTATCTATTAGGAATGTTTTACTTTTACCGTTAATAATACTATGCACTGCGTCTTTTGTACTATTTTGTGACGCTTCACTATTACTGTAAAGATTTCTTATATTATCCAATGTCTTAGCAGGAAATATCACTCGGCTCGGTTCAAAAAAATGTATTTTATCTGAATTCAAAAGTAGCGGGCTCACAACATTTTTAATGTTTTTACTTTCGTGTATCCTATGAACAGAATGTTCACTGTTTTCACATATGTCTATAGTTTCATTTTCACTGTCGTATTCCGTTTCTGATTCACAATCGTAATTAGAATATTTCTCGACACTACACAGTACACTGGCTGCCTCAGTATTGGAGACGTACTCATTTTCACAAGTGCTTGAGATGTCATCCATCGTGTCCATCGTTCTTCAAACTGATTTAATTTATGCTCATTTTTACACTTCGATACTTATTAATTCTGCTGCTACGTGAATCGATATGTCACTTCACTTAACATTCGTTCATCGCAGGGTTGACAGGTAAGACTATATTTCTTAGCTAAGAGTTCGTCGGAAACTGATAATTGCATCCGAAAATAGGTGGTGCCAAGAGATGTTCCACGACGGTTGTAGGTATGAACGAGATGAGATGCTCTCACGCCACTGGTTGGATATTTGCTGGAGGGGATGGCGCCATCTTAAGTAGGAGGGGCCTCAATAACCGCCTGTGAAAATTCACACCTTTCTTTTATTTGATAACACGTTATGTCAGAGCTCTTTAGTTCACAAAGGATCTCTAAAAGCTTATGATGAGGCGAGGATCCAATTTCTACCGGTTATTGTTTGATTAATGTCGCAAATTTAAGTGATTTATTGTAAGCGATCCATGCGCTTAATGCGCTGTGGTTAAAGGGAAATCTTGACAAGATTTATATAGGCTATTAGCGTAGTTTACATATTTATTTAATAGGTAGTTATTTTTAATTCTTGTTACATTTTTTTGTATGTTAATCTTTTTACTATAGCATATCAAATACGTATGCATTAGTATCTATAAGTTAAAATAAATATTAGTTGGCTCGATATAGATACTTATTGAGTCGTTATATCAACGTTGTATTAAAAATTTTATGAATAATTGTAACACCGAGTTACATCAAGATATGTATCCTTCACCTTTGCACCAAGACTCATATGTACATGTGGGAAACAGGCACTATCCTCGTTTAATATTAAGATGGCTTTCTTATTTAGGCTTTCTTGGCTTGATCTAGCTGTTTCACAAAGTCAGTTAGAATACGCGCGTTAGCTAGATCAAGCGTACACTCGTCCTATACCTCATCCTCTTAGAAGTGAAGCCCTGTTTGACATGTCTTTATTTTATTTCAAATAGTTATTTTATAAATGCTATAGGTACTTATAAGTTCAGAAATTCAGTGTATTGACTATAAAATACGGATTTTGGTGGTTTTGCAAACAATAGAGTTTGTAATCATGTTTAATTATATACGTTATGACATACGAAACAGCAAACAGTATTTACAGGAAACGATGTAAAAATAGCATTAAAATTGGTGTAAAAAATTAATATATTAAATATAAATTAAGGGCTATTAATCCTTACTCCTTACTTAATATTATAAATTCGAAAGTAACTCTGTCTGTCTATCTGTCTGTCTGTATGTCTGTCTGTTACCTTTTCACGGCTAAACCACCCAACCGATTTAGATGAAATTTGGTACAGATATAGTTTAAAACCTGGGGAAGGACATAGGCTACTTTTTATTGATGTAGGTACCACGCGGGCGGAGCCGCGCGCAAAAGCTAGTAATATTATAAATTCGAAAGTAACTCTGTCTGTCTATCTGTCTGTCTGTATGTCTGTCTGTTACCTTTTCACGGCTAAACCACTCAACCGATTTAGATGAAATTTAGTACAGATATAGTTTAAAACTTACGGAAGGACATAAGCTCCTTTTTATTCATGCAGGTACCACGCGGGCGGAGCCGCGCTTAAAAGCTAGTATATTATAAATTTCAATTGTGTAAAGTAATGGTAATCTTTCTACGTCGCAAAATAGTATCGTATCGTAAATTTGATGTATCATCTTTTGTCAATTAGGTACTTACACCCCTTCTGTCAGGTTTAAAAGGATTCTATCTTATTATTTTTCAACTGATTAACGAAAGCGCTGGTATTTAAGATTATGGACCATGTAACTTTTGATTAACCTGTAAATTCTTGGAATGCCAGATATAATTGAAAAACTATGGTGCCAGGTGGTGGCCGCTGGTGTCCCATTACTATTCAATAGATTAGAGTATAAAATTGAGTCAAATACTAGGGTATTTGATAGGTCAAGGCATATTTATTTTAATGATAGGTATATTCGCTAGCAACATAAGAAATTTGTCATACTGTGCTATGTTGGCAAATTAATTACGAAAAATTAGTTTCATGTAAAGCAAAACAATGTTATTGCTATATATCCTGAAGAAGTACGTAGGTATATATGATTTTTACCAACGAAAAGGCAATACCATTAGATCCATGTCAAAGGCATCATAACTTTGATATTGGAGAAATCTAGTCGAATAAATTACATTCAAAATTGCGACATTCAGTAGTAAATAGTGCTCTGATTAGGAAGAAGACATTCTAGAGAAAAGCCAGGTCAAGGGTAACGCATACCGACAAGCGCTTGCATAAAGAAGTTAATAAAGCAAGAGAGATATGCTAAGATCCTAGTAAGTAGAAATAGGTGGTTTGAACCACACATAAGCGAGTGTCTATTGTATGATGATGATATTATAAGGTTCAGTGCTGAACTCACCTCCAGTGACTGAGTTATTGCTTAGTTGTGTGGCGTTTATGGGTCGCAAGCGGTCGACTATCTGATGTAGTGCTCCTGAACGTTCGTAAGATCTGTGGTAAGACCACTAAGATTAACCTGTATAACACAAGATCCCTATGTCCATTTACACTGTACGTTATATGAGACAGATACAGAGTCATGCTCTTTTCGTCCTGCAGTTATATTACTGTATCGCGTAAAACTTAGAACATTCCTCGAGGTAATGTTTAATACTTGCAAATTAATCGAACAAACTGCGTCAAGTATATTTAATTTTATTTAAGAGACTTTTTTTTTTATACATCAAAGGTGGCAAACGAGCAACCTGATGGTAAGTGGTCACCGTGGCCTATGGACGCCTGCAACACTAAAGGCATCACTTGCGCGTTGCCCACCCTTTAGGAAAGGATGTGGGAAGGAAAGGGAGCGGGATGGGGGAAAAGGGGTGATTGGGCCTCCGGTACTCTCACTCACCGAACGAAACACAACAGTAGGACTACTGCTATTCCACGTCGATATACTGTTAACAATGATATGAATTGTTAAAAAGAACATAGATAAATAACAAAAAAGAAAACCGACTTCAAATAAGAATATTCTAAAACTTAAAATGCACTAAAAAGTTAATAAATAATTGCATATTCTTGTGAATAATTAAAGTATTGTTATTTTTGGAGTCGATGTCAGCCGCCCGCGCCGCGTGCTGCGTCTATGTGTGTAATTGTGCATGCCAATGTTATGTTATGATTATAGTAAGACATCTCATGTTTAATTAGTTACAAACCTACCTTGGCTGACACCGACTCCAATAATAACAATAATTTAATTATTCACAAGAATATGCAATTATTTATTAACTTTTTAGTGCATTTTAAATTTTAGAATATTCTTATTTGAAGTCGGTTTTCTTTTTTGTTAAAATTTTGTTTATTTCTCGGTTTTTAGTGAACCTTGCCAAATATGAGAACATCATCAATGTAGCCAAATACGCATTATTAAGTATAACTCGAAAACGAATGGTCAAATCTTGATCAAAATTAAATGGAACCGCACGGGAAGCACCAGCTTTCAAGTAAAAAAAGAATCATCAAAATCGGTTCACCCAGTCGAAAGTAACGAGGTAACAAACATAAAAAAATAAAATACAGACGAATTGAATACCTCCTCCTTTTTTGAAGTCGGTAAAAAACTAGGGGGGCCTGGAGATCTATAGTACAGGCCTCAGCTTAGTTTAGACTCCAGATCTCCCACAAATTACGAAGTACTGATAATTATTCGTGTCAACTATATACTGTATAACATGATGTAATTTGTGGAGATGAAATAAACATTATTATTAACTTGATTGCACTTGAAGGAAAAGCCACTGCTATGAAAAGAATGCTAATATTTATTTATGAAAAAATAAGTAACTAGATTATCGCTGCCTTATTGGTAGCGATAGTGTAGTGGAACTGCCAGGCAGAGGTCTAGAGTTGATCCCAATGCGCGTATCTCTGACTTTTCTAACTAATGTGTGTGTTACATAGTTAATTATCGTGCACTTTAACGGTGAAGGACATCATCGTGAGGAAACCTACATGTCTGAGAGTTCTCCATAATGTTCTCGAACATGCGTGAAATCTGCCTACCTGCTCTGGGCCAGCGTGGTGGACTGTGGCCTAAACCTTCTCGTACTGAGAAAAGGCCCGTGTCCAGCAGTGGGAAAGTTTAGTACAGGGATGATATTTTTATATTACAAAATAATATATCATTTATATAATAGAACCATATACATATCTGAACCAATAGATCGAATATTATCTTATTTATTACAATCCATACTAATATTATAAATTCGAAAGTAACTCTGTCTGTTTATCTGTCTGTCTGTCTGTCTGTTACCCTTTCACGGCTAAACCACTCAACTGATTTAGATGAAATTTGGTACAGATATAGTTTAAAACCTGGGGAAGGACATAGGCTACTTTTTATTGATGTAGGTACCACGTGGGCGGAGGCGCGCGCAAAAGCTAGTATTTACATATATCTAACAAGCCCTTTACAAAGCGTGCCATAGACATACATATATAGAGTCGGGTAAAAATTATAGTGGACCGGTAGATGTTCCATATTTGTCCCAAATAAGTAATATTTTTTTGTGTGTTTTATCCATATAACCTATTCCTAACACTAAAGGCTAGGTTTAACTTTCCTGTAACAATTTAAAAATATATCAATTGTTCAAAACTATTTCAAACTTGATATCAGCTGCCCGGTACTCGGCGCCGAGTAGTGGCTCCATATTGAGTTATTAGCCGATTAATTTGTGCCAGTATGTGTGAAAACTTGGCTTAGTAGTCGTTTCGTACGAATTTGTTCGCACAAATCGTGCGAAAAGACCCTTTTTTAAAATAATATTTTTTTTATAGTCGTTTCGCACACATGAAATACATTTTCGTGCGAATCGTTCCCGTCTGAAAACGCAGGTGTCGTTTTAATAAATTTTAGCTTATGTTAATTTGCTCAAAACCGCTAATTAATATCGTTGGACCATCTCTAAAGTATGATCTACCAAATAAAAAACAATCATCAAAATCAATTTATATTTAGCGAAGCAATCGCGTAACAAAAATATAAAAAAAAACTTACAGTCGAATTGAGAACCGCCTCCTTGTTTTAAGTCGGTCCAAAATCAAACGAGCCTCATTTGTGTCTTGGGAAAAGCTCTTTGTTTATCACATTAATCTATATTTATAGGTAACAACGGTAAAAGTTAAATTTTATTGACGGCCACGATACTAATCACAATTCATAATAATAACAGTCTCAGGAACAAGCAAGTAAACAGTCAGCGGGGCCGTTAAGAAACACGCCTTAGATACTACGACTGAACGTACACAATCGTAAACGAGGATACGCCAGAGCAACGATGCTAAAAGTTGCATCTTTTCTATCCCTATTTATCCTCTCAACCAATCCAGTTATCAAAAATACAAAAAACTATTCAAACAAAAGAAGGATACCATAACAAAATTTACATTTTAAATAGTCTTGTTAAGCTCGGAAACCAGCGTCCTAGTGTTGGTTGAGAGATTTACATATTTGGGGAAATGTATTGTGTGATGATTTATTATGTACTAGCTGACCCGCGCAACTTCGTCTGCTTCACATAAGAGAATTTTCCTAGTTTTTGCAATATTTTTCATTTATGCTCCGCTCCTATTGGTCGTAGCGTGATGTTATATAGCCTATATCCTTCCTCTATAAATGGGCTATCCAACACTGAAATATTTTTCTAATTTTTACCCGTAGTTCCTTGGATTAGCGCGTTCAACCAAACAAACAAAATGTAAGTGAAGTCGGCGCGTGAGCGCCCCCGCCTTTTTATAAATGCAGCGGATGGCCGTTTCGCGCGTTAAACAAAAATCAACCGTATAGCCGTACCCATACTGGTGCGGCGAGATTTGGAAGTTTATTTCATCTATATCTTGTGTGTTTATAAACCGATTCCTATATTTTTTTTTTTATAAAATGAATATTAAAGTGTACTTTTTGAATATGGGAGTTTGATAAAGATATATCTATGTGCAATACAATATAGTTATGTATTTAATACACTTTGAAGAAATGCCTAACGATTAAACACGTTATTGTGGCTAATTTATAAAAGATAGATATATACTATTGAGGACTTTTTTGTAGATCTTTTGAAGACCATCATCTTTGTAATACATACTTTTGGTGTATGATCAACGTATGCGAGGATAAGAGTTCGAAAGCGCATTTTCGTCCGACTTGCTTCAAATTTATCATCACTGCTCAGCTCCTATGTGTCTTAGCGTTATGTTATATAGCCTATAACCTGCCCAGGAGTATGGACTACAATCGTACCAAGTTTGGTTAAAATCCCTTCAGTAGTTTTTGACCCATGCGTGCATATACAGACAGACAGATAGACAAAAAATTTACTGATTGCATTTTTGTCATCAGTATCGATCACCATTCATCCTCCAATATTAATTTTGAATATATATTCAATGTACAGAATTGACCTCTCTACAGTTTTATTATAAGTATAGATATAGATATAGATTTCTACAACTTATTTGTATGCAACGCGAAAATACCCATTTTGTAGGAAATTGACGCAGCGCCTTCTCTATACGAAACAAGGAAACTTTGCCAATCAGGACGATGTGAAATCTTTTCCCGTCGTGTGTTACACGTTACGAAACCACTGCTATAATTTTCTTAGTAGTTACGCTTTCCATCGTCAGATGGCACTATAATGGAAACTGTATGGCACTGTATGTTTGTTAGGTACCAACAGATGGCGTAAATATTTAATTCGTTGTTACTTTGGTAGCTCTTGGTTAGAATATGTTTATTTAGCATTATTCGTTGTTTTGTTGGAGTAACGATAGATGTCGGTTACAGTTGTGTTTGGTTTTGTTGTCATTTTTGTGTTTGTTTATTTATCTCTGGATAATTTTATTTACAGTCGGCGTCGGCTTCATAATCAATCTGAACTAATTTACTATCTTTAGATTTCAGATTATTATTTGTTCGTTGTCAGCAAACAGTTTTTAAGCTTACAATAGTTTGATAATTCTATTAATTTCGTCCGTTACAATTATTACCGTCAGCCTTATTAAGTAGTTAAGAGTCCCGATATAGTTTAGTCCCAATATCATTCTAAATTAAAATAAATGTCAAATGTGTTAAAAAATCACATTACTATTTTTTTAAGAAGACAACTCCTGTACTAGGAATAATTCCTGTGTCGCGGAGGACTTTACAAACATTCAGACAATGGACACAAAGAACACCCAAACTCGAAACAACCACTTGTGGATCACACAAAGTTTTGTCCCGTGTGGGATTCGATCCCACAAAACTCGGAGCAGTGGCAGCAGTGAGGCAACCACTTAAACCACTACGCCATCCGTGTTTCAATTTACATTTGTCGTTTGCCTATTAGACCAGATCGGAACTCTATTTTGAACAGTTTTTATTAGGAGAATCGGTGTTCTGTGTAATTAATAATACAGTGGACGAAGGTCTCGCTGGTATACATTACCATTCTTCGTCCATTGTATTATTGTGTCACATAACAAAGAAAGTCTATTGGCGATAAAAGTACTAGCTGCTATCAGCTAGTGCTGTTACCGCAAATAGACTTTTAATAAAAATCTATGAGTATCTATATACTCAATTGGTAAGATATGCATATGTCGTAGCTAGATCTTAAAATTGATTACTTCATGATGTGGCCGCCCATTTCTGGAAAAGTCACATCATGCTATGGTCTGGCCAGATCAATGTATAATTGGCGTTTGACGATATGAACTGTTAAACACATGGCTACTTCATGATATGGTCAAACATTAGTGATCATATCGTTAAATAATTACGTTATCCACCGTCACAGGCGTTGATATCATTTTGTTTTTGTGATACACCATGGCGGTGAATAATCAATCTGATAAAAAAACTTATGCGCCAATCGAAGAAATGTTAAACAAGAAAAATATTATATACTTAAGTTCTTTCTTTATTTGGATTTTTTATTAAACCTTTGATGTTTCCCTATATTCATGATATGGCCAAACGTGGATTGACATATCATAAAACGTTGACGTTTAACCCATTCACAGTCCCGTGAAAGACACAATAGAAAATCAATTGTTATATACCATATTATGTGGTTCATCGGACAGGGAACGTGTTAAAAGATACAGCCACGTGCAAAAGTATTAGGCACCCCTATTGTTTGTCTCTATCTCAGCAATGAGCGCTCGGATAAGGGTTTTATGGTCTTACTATTGCATCGGCGGCATTTTTAAACAAAAATAAAACAATAACAAATATTTATGACACCCAGGTGCAGTTTAAAACAATGTTTTTACAAATTTGCAATTTTAAAGTTTACTCTTTTAGTGTGTTATCAGTGCTTGCAGTGAACAGACACATATCGTACGCAATTGTTGCTACCATATTCCTGAAGACTAATATTCATCGAGTTAATAATGCCTAAAAAAGCAGAACTTAGTGCAGAGCAGCGCCTAAAAATTAAAATTTTACATGAACAAGGCATGTCTCAAGTGAAAATAGCCCGAGAAGTGAAGTGCTCGCGTTGTGCAGTGCAATATGCACTAAATCGCTTCAAAGAGATCGGTACTCATGAGAATAGGCCAAGAACAGGCAGAAGAAAAATAACTACAGATCGTGAAGACCGATTGTTAATTAGGCAGTCTCTACAGGACCGTAAAAAAACTGCTTTGGAGCTCGCTGCAGCTTTATCTGAAGGAAAAAGCAGATCAGTGAGCGCGTGTACTGTGAGAAGAAGGCTTATTGCAGCTGGGTTAAAAGGTTGCAAGGCAAGAAAGAAGCCGTGGCTATCGGAGCACAACAAGAAAAATCGGTTGCAGTGGGCCCTCAGACATAGAGATTGGACAGTGGAGGATTGGTCCAACGTACTGTGGTCAGACGCATCTAACTTTGAGGTATTGTTATTTAATTTATGTATTATACCAAAACACATAGCCGTCTTTGAAATCACGTCCTGCGAAGGAAATATGCAATCTTGAATTAAGTTATTTTTTTGCTTGTTCCATAGGTGTTTGGAACACCCGGTGTTACTTACGTCAGGCGAAGGGTGGGCGAAGAGTACAACCCAGATTGTGTAGTGCCCACTGTTAAACACGGTGGAGGCTCAATAATGATCTGGGGTTGCATGGCTGCCGATGGAGTGGGCGAAATGATGTTGTGTGAGGGGCGAATGAATAGCACCAAATACACAGAAGTTCTGGAAACAGCTCTAGCACCGTCTGTTACACAGATTTTTGGTGATACAAACACCGACGGCGTAAAATTCCAGCAGGACAACGCCACTTGCCACAAGTCAGCACACACTATGGCATGGATGGCTCAAAATGGAATAGATCTTTTGGACTGGCCGCCACAATCACCGGACCTCAATCCTATTGAACATATTTGGTCTATTTTGAAGAAAAATATCCGTAGACACTCGATAAGCAACAAGCAAACACTACTCGCCGCGTTAAAGCATGAGTGGCAAAAGATATCCCAAGAGGAATGTTTTAAGCTGGTAGAGTCAATGCCAAAAAGAGTGGCTGCTGTCATTAAATCCAAAGGTGGACCGACAAAATATTAATTATTTTATTAAAATAAATCTTAGTAATCATATGTTTTGTTTTCTTTACATTCCCTATGCTCAATCACCCTAAAACTGACATTACTATAGGGTGCCTAATACTTTTGCACGTGGCGGTATAATCAGTTTTAGTTGGCTATTTCATAGAATACAACTATTTTATATGACGTTATCACATTGCGTACGACATTATGTGACTGACGCAAATATATGCCCGACGGGTTTGTACCTTTGCTCATACCCAACGATAAAACTATCATAAAGTAACACTCACTTTTCGCCCACTCACTACTCGGAGGTCGCCCACTGGATTCTCTTTGCTCACCCACTCGTTCCAACTTTCTTCTCGTCATCAGTGAGACAGCTGGCTTGGAGTAGAGAACAAATAAGTATTATTAATCATTATAAAGGCACGTCAGTCGGTTCTAATGACGAATAAGACCAAATTTTATTAAAAGAAGCATAATAATTAAGACCTAATAAAGTATTTTTAAATTAAACATAATGTAAGTCACTGCAATGTCATTCTGATTGTAGGAGTTCATGATCGTCATTTATATTTTAGCTTCTTTGTCTACTAAAATGTCTTTGACTGGGAACAATGTTTTTTCTTATAAAGGATTACCAGCAAAAACGATGAAATGGCTGTTAGTAAGTCAACCCCGGGCAAGGGTAAACCGCGAGTGACGCTGCGAAGCGGAAAACTAGTTGTTAGCATAATGGATATATTTACTGAGTTGGGAACCTTTTGTCTTGAATTTTTATACCTGAAATATTTATTTACCTTATTTTTCGTTACCTAATTTTATAGACCTCAGCAATAGCCTAGTGGGAGATTGTTGGACTGCCATGTTGAGGTCACGAGTTCGATCCTAAGACTCTGACTATTCGTAATTATGAGTGTATTAAATTGTTATCCTGCATGTCTGGGAGTTCTCCATAATGTTCTCGAAGATATGTAAAGTCTTTCAATCCGCACTAGGCCAGGGTGACGGACTATGGCCTAATCCAGCTCATACGGAAAAAAGATCCTTATCTAGCTGTGGGACAATTTATATATAGACCTGTTATTATTAATATAATAATAATGTCCTCCAGACCGAATTTCGATCACGGCGGCCAGTCTTAACGGAGACTGGCCATCTACGCAGGAGATATTATAGTGCACAAGCGTGTGCGCAAACACAAGTGCACTCTCTGTTCCTTATTAACTCTCATGATCCGATGGGACGGTAATCCGACACGACCGGAGAGAGATCAGGCGCAGGACCAACGGCTTTACGTGCTTTCCGTGGCACGGGGGTGTCTAACACCGCCAAATTCCTAACTCCGAGCTCGTATTGAGATTTCTTAATAGAAAAACCCAATAACTTTTTGTTGGCTCGACCCGGGATACGAACCCGAGACCTCATGTACAGCAGTCGCATTCACTACCGCTGCGCCACGGAGGCAGTTATTAATATATATATATATTGTGATGTAACAATTTTTACGTTGGAGGTGAATAATATTCGCGTTAATTTGGTAGCAAAAGAAAAATACTAAATGTACTTATGCTTCGTAGTTCACGAGGAAAAGTTTTGCACTCGTAGTGAGGCAAACGCCAGATAAATAGCCGCTGCAACATTTCAAACTTCCACCGGCTTACTTATTACATTTTTATATTCACGTAACTTGATAAATATGTATCATTTTATTATGCTTCGAATAACAAAAGTGTACATAAATGTATGCTTACAAAACATTTGGTTTATGTAATGGCAGCCAGTCAATCACACAGAATATTCAAACGTAAAATATTGGTAAAATAAGTCTGTTGTTATGACAGACAATGGTGCCAATTCTGTTGTCACAAAATTCTCTAAACTTAACTAAAAATAACTAAAATTTTTTTTAGTCCTGTCACTTTTTACGATTTCAGAATACGAAATGTCATTTGAGAGGACTAAACTAAATTTTAGTTAAGCTTAGAGAATTTTATGACAACAGAATTAGCACCAATATTACTGCAGTCTAGCCAAAAATAATTAATATACTTACCTAGACTTGACCTAGACAGTCGAACCGTTGACAGATGACACTATAATGTCAGCCCTGTGTATAAGCTGTCCCACTGGTGGACACCTTTTCAGTATGAAAAGGCTATGGCTATGGCCTGTTAAGTCTGCCAACCCGCATTGGGCCAGCGTGGTGGACTAAAGGTCCACCACGGTTGGCCCAATGCGGGTTGGCAGACTTCACACATCTGCGAGAGTATTATGGAGAATTCTTAGACATGCAGGTTTACTTAAGCTGTTTCTTTTCTTCACCATTAAAGCGAGCGATTGTTAACTATTCAATACGCACATAACTTCTAAAAGTCAGAAGTGCTTGCCT
Source organism: Catocala sponsa (assembly GCA_963564715.1). NCBI lineage: Eukaryota > Metazoa > Arthropoda > Insecta > Lepidoptera > Erebidae > Catocala > Catocala sponsa. The sequence continues at coordinate 13,683,788 of OY751334.1, read as the reverse complement.
TGATATCGAATTTAAGTTCTCTTCGTGGCAGTCCAACGGTTTCTCATTAAGCTATCCCTGCTAAAGGTGACACTATGCACAGCCTAATCCATCCTTTGTCTATCTTGCTCCCGAGGATTGTTCAAGTCATCTGTTGCGATCGTTAGCAGACTGTCTCTCGGTTGCTGAAAGGTAGATCAACACAAAATTAGTTAATAGACGGTCAAACGTATGTCAACTGCTGTGAGTGGCTGATTGAATCAGCAACAGCCAATTAAATTATTTGACATTAGTTTGATTTTGACAAGTATTTGATTAGCTTTAGATTGTACTCATATACCGCAGTATGAATAGGAATTTTGTTCTAGTATTATCTTTGGACAACCTCTGACTTAAACTGCTGTAGAATTAAACTGAGGTCACAGGTTCAATTTTCGGGTCGCGCAAAGTAACGATGATACTGAAACTGAACTAAGACTGAACTAATTACTAAAATATAGCAATTAGTTCATAATTTACCTAAATACTGTTAAATGCCTACATTTTATTGTTTACATGAGTTACTTATTTTGTATAAGCAGTTTTCATGATCACGTATTGAGAGGGATATGGCTCCTGAGATACAAGTGTTGTTTACGTAGTTTAGGAGTCAGCTGTAAGATTTGTTTTCGCGTGATTGTTTGTACAACCTTTGTCTTTGTATATCGTGTAATTATATTACTTGTGTTAAATGTACATACATGTCGGCCTCGGTGGCGTAGTGGTTAGTGTAACCGACTGCCACGCCTGAGGTCGCGGGTTCGATTCCCGCACAAGTCAAACATTTGTGTGCATGAACATTTATGTTTGTCTTGATCTGGGTGTTTCTATGTATAATATGTATGTATTTACAAAAAAAAGTATATATGTATGTTTATCCATTGTCTAGTACCCATAGTACAAGCTCTGCTTAGTTTGGGCTAGATGGTGTTGTGTGTATGTGGTAGAATATTATTATTATTATGGTTTTATTTTTTTTCTCAGCTCGTGGCTGGTTTTATCTACAGTTACGGGCCAAGGCCAAGTAAATGTAGTGTGTGCTAAAATATTATGGTATAGATGTTGTCTGTGTTATATCGTTTTCATCCAGTGACATGAATTTCCTAACAATTCTACAAGTATTCAATATGGCTGCTTTCTGGAGTATTATGTAAACGGATTCTTTAAGGTCTATTAGTTTTAAGCTATGATGTAGATGCTTGGGTATGATTCCGGTAGTAGAAAGAACAATGGGTACTTTATCCTGCCTCCATATTCTTGATATTTCTTCTTTTAATTCTACATATTTGCTTATTTTCTCTCTAATGGTTTTTTGTATATTATGTGTATTAGGGACTGCAATATCTATGAGATATGTGGTTTTATTAATTTTATCTTGTAAAGTTATGTCTGGTCTATTGTAGTGAATGGTCTTGTCAGTGAGAATAGCGCGGTCGTAATACAGCTTATGTGTGGTGTTTTCTAGTATAGTTTGAGGCGTGTATTTGTAGTAGGGAGTGTTTATGTCTTGTATGAGACTGTGTTTGTGTGCTAGTTTTTGGTGAATAATATTAGCTATTTGATTGTGTCTGTGTGTGTAATCTGTCTGTGTAAGAGTTGTGCATGCTCCAGTAATATGTTGAATGGTTTCAGGTTGATTATGACACTTACGGCATTTGTCATTTGTAACGGCAGGGTCTTTAATTATATATTTCCTGTAATTTTTGGTGTTTATTATTTGATCTTGGATAGCTATTATAAATCCTTCGGTTTCTGGAAATAAATTACCTATTTTCAACCATTTGTTTGAAGCAATCGTGTCTACGTGAGTCTGCTCTAAGTCATGAGGATGTCTTCCATGAAGTGTTTTCTTTTTCCATTGTTCAATTTTCTGTATCTGCGGGTCACTATTGTTAGGGTTCTGTATATTTGATGGATCGTGTAGGTTAAGTGGGGTGTAGTTGTAATCATTTTCAACTATGGCTTTATGAATTTCACTGGTGTAAGATTTTGTAATGAAAAAACTTTTCAAGTTATAAATCTGTTTCTGCCAGAGGTGATGTATATCTATGAAACCCCTACCTCCAACCTGCCTTTTAATGGTAAGCCTTTCTATTGCGGATTTAGGATGAAGGTGATTGTGCTTTGTTAATGTTGTTCGTGTACTTCTTTCTATGTGTTCTATATCAGTTTTTGTCCATTTTATAACTCCAAATGAATAAGTTAATATTGGCACGGCATATGTATTCAATGCTTTAATTAAATGTTTTCCAGAAAGTTGAGTTTTGCAAATAGTATTAGTTCTTCTTTTGTACTCCGTTGTAAGTATTTGTTTGAGTGTTGTGTGATCTAGTCCTTTTGATTGCTTATACCCTAGATATTTATAAAGATCAGTGGGTTCCATCGCTGTAATGGTATTAGCTTCATCCACTGGATAGTCACCAGGCCGAATTTTGCCTTTTATTATATGTAACGTTTTACATTTGTCTAAACCAAAAGCCATATTTATATCTTTACTGAATTTAGTAGTTGTTTCTAAAAGCTTATTCATATCTTTAAGTGATTTGCTATATAATTTAATGTCATCCATATATATTAGATGTGAGATAACTGTTTCTCCTGTATTATATTTGAGACAATATCCGGCCTGGCAGCGTCGCAGTAAATGTGACAGAGGGTTCAAGGCTAGACAGAACCACAATGGACTCAGGGAATCGCCCTGATAGATACCTTTCTTTATAAATATTTGTCGGGTCTTGATTATGTTATTGCGGTTACCTAGTTGCAGTGTTGTTTTCCACATTGTCATTATATTTCGCAGGAAATCTATTATTTTAGGGTGAATTTTATAAATCTGTAGAATTTGTAGCAACCAAGAATGTGGAATACTGTCAAATGCTTTTTTGTAATCGATGTAGGTGCAGTGTAAATTTCTGTTTTTTGTTGTGGCGTGTTTGAGAATAGTAGAATCTATAATAAGTTGTTCTTTACAACCCATATGGCCTTGTCTGCATCCTTTTTGCTCTTCTGCTATTATGTGATTATTTTCAACGTAAGAGTAAATTTTTCGGGTAATTGCTGAAGTAAGAATTTTGTATAATGTGGGTAGGCATGTGATGGGTCTATATTTTGAAGATTCTATTGAGTTCGTGCCTTTCGGCAACATATAAGTTATGCCAGTGGCAAGAAAATCTGGTACGTTCTGTTTCCCTAATATTATGTCAGTTAAGTTTTTTGCTATGGATTTGTGTAATGATGTTAATTTTTTATACCAATAGTTATGAATTTTGTCCACACCAGGTGACTTCCAGTTATGTAATTTAGCTGTTATAATAGTTACGTCCCTTTCGGTAACTTCATCAAATTCCATTTCCTCTAATGCGTTCCATTTGTTAGTTTCTTCCTTGATCCATTCAGCTTTATCGTTATGTTGTACTTGTTCTTCCCATATACCTGACCAAAATTCTTCTAGTTGTGACTTTGATGGTATTTCTGAGTTATCTGCTGTCGATTTATCAGTTTGTGAATTTGAAAGGTTTTTGTAGAATATTTTCTCATTTAACGTAAATATAGTGTTGTCATCCTTGCGCTGTTGGGCTTTCTTGTATCTTTTGAGTCTGTGCACTTTTAATGCAAGTTTCTGTTTAAGCGTGTCTAAATATTCTTCAGGCTTTCTATTATTACTTTCATGTTTAGTATGGGTATTCCAGTTTTTAAATATTTTTTCAACTCTTTTTACTACTTTTTTCGATCTATTGTTATTAATATATTGCGTAAGTCGGCCGCAATCAGCGCGAAGTTTTTCAATATCTTTTTCCAGTCTCATCTGCCATGTCGGTTTATTTTGTTGTCTATTATGTATATTTGTTGTGTAATCTATTATTTTATAGTTGAGTTCTTCGGATATAACTACCGCTGTACAGTATATTAAAGTGTGTAAGTCTGTTAACTCTGTATTGTCGGTTACAAATTGGATTACTATCTCACGATCGAATAAATTAGTTAATTTGGAAAGTTTATTACTGTATCTTAATTTTGGTAATTTTGGTCGAGCTCCTGGTTCCATTCCAGAGAATCTCGTTAATGTTGTTCTAAGCTTGTCACGTAGCTGTGGGATGTGTGTATCAATAGAAGGATCGCAGTCAACTAACATTTCTATATCATTTTCTATCGTTAAAGTAATTGTTTCAGTTTGAGTTGAAGTGTGTGATATTTGTGTGTGTCTATACGGTGTTGGTGATGATTGCGTTTGCGTTCTTAATTGAGTATGTAGTGTATATTGAATATGAGATTGTGATTCTAGGTTTTGTGTGATGGTGTTATCGTGTGTATTATCGAATATATCTATATCCTGTAATTGTCTTTGGGTTTCTTGTTTTAACTGATCAAGTGTTACTTGTGACAGTAGTTTATTTCTTATTATTGCTCTTCTATGGTCAGAGACTCGCTGTTCAGTAACTTTGATGTCGGGGTATTGCTTTGTAAAAATTTCGTATAGGTGTTTTCTGTAGGTGGTCATATCTGTCTCTAATTTCGTTATGTAGTAGTAGGTCCGCATGATAAACATGTTTACTTCTTTGCTCCAGCTCATGCGAACTCTAGGTTTCCCAGCCTTAGTGGACGCAGGTAAAAAGGCATTTACCTCCTGCGCAACAGCTAAGGTTCGTGTAGGCGCTCCGCGTGAATTTTGATACACGGAAGACACCGATGATGGTATGTAAGAGTTTGTTCTATTATTGAGGGTGATGAATTTAAACTAATGTTGTCGTTGTCTATGTGGTTGGCTGTAATAAGTTCGGGAGACCCGGAGGGAGCCCGCCTATTCAACTCCTCTCCGCTGACGGTTCGTATGCTGTGACACCCAGCGTCAGCTCCAGGTGTGCCCCGGCGATCGCCCCCGGGAAGCGGTCCTAGACGTTTACTTCTTAACATCATCTCCATATTATTATTATATTATTATTATTATTATTATTATCGTACTGTCAAGAAATTCTCATGAGCAGCATGGAATCAAGAAAGTGATATTTAATCCATTAGTATAACGTTTTTGGCTGGCATATATAAATAGGTACACATGAAAACACAATTAAAATAAGTTTTATCCACCAAGAAGCCGGTTTTGCAAACACAATACGTAGCTCATCTGGTGAGCTTGCATTAAAGTTTGTAGAACTTACGAGTAGGTAGATAGATACAAATACATAGCTGGCCATGAATAAGTTATATTGTAAACTGAATACGAGATAGAAGGTGGAAGCCATCATTATCTATATATTTTATACACTTGTGTATATCAAATCAATAATATTTAAACCAAAGTAGCATAATTTTTAAAGCTTTTTCTATTAAGCTTTTGCACACAACTGCGCTCTCGTGAATCACAAGAAACTACATAGTTCCGTGATAAAAATATACTATGTATTAACATAGTATATTTTTTTATCAGAAAATCCAGGATATGGTTCAACTTTCAATTATGATGCATCTAATTAAAATTTATATTTGAGTGCCAATTGTTATTTGTTTAACAGTTTACGATTCATGGACTAACAAAGATACAAACATCTTTACATAATTTCACATATAGTATATTCATTGTATTGTTATAAGCTCATTTTATTAGAAGTGAACACATTCATGCATTGATTTTCACGCATATTTGTAATTTACACACACATACTTACTGTGAAATTGACGAACAAGATGCGCTGGATTGGTTGATCGTTTGAAGATTTGTATTAGGCGTGTATTGATAAACATTTGTATACAGGGACATTATAGAGAACATTGTATGTATGTGTATATGTATCTATTAAATTTTGTAGTGTAGGAATGTACCAATATGTATAACCTGACTATATAATTATACTAGCGATTCGCCACGGCTTCGCACGGGTAGTACAAAACTTAACAAATCATACACGTAATCCTTTCTCATTAATCACTCTGTCTATTAGTGAAAACCGCATGCAAATCCGTTCAGTAGAGTTTATCGCGAACAGACAGACAAACGCGGCTTTGTTTTATAATATGTTGTGATATAGTGATGATGTGATTATACTACCTTTTTCCCGCCGCTTTGCTTGCTCGGGGACACCTCTTTTTTCTGGATGAGAGTTACCCTATGTTTTTTTTGGTACTCCTAACAACGTGTATGCGAAATTTTGCGATGAGCGGTTAAGAGGTAAAGGCGTGAAAGCGTAACAAACAAACATACAAATTCACATTCTCATTTATAATATTAGTAAGGATTTCTTTGTTTCTGTATATTAAACGTTAAGAACCGCATACGCTCGTATCGTTCTTTGCATTAAAATTATTGATACGTGCCGCCAATAATCATATTATTGTTGTAAGATTTTCCATAATTTATACAAATCTAATACGATTATCCAACGAGATACAGAAATTTACAATTATTTTAATTATCTGTTTTCTGTATATTTTAACTAATATTACACGCGTAAGTATGTGTTGGTTTTTCTAATGGACATCACAATAGAAATGCTACTTTTTTTATAAGATTAATTCCTGTGTCATGTGACTTCTCAAACATTTAAACAACGGACACCCAGACGCGGTATAACTATTTCTGGGTCACACAATTTTAGTGTGGGGATTGAACCTACGACCCTCAGTGCGGCGGCAGAGGTAAAGCGACCACTTCAACCACTATGCTTTCTGTGCATTTAAAAAATATTATATTACACGGTATAAATAAATAAAACGATGGTGCTAAGTGATAATACCAGCGAAGATTGAAGAGAAGACTATAGAAATGCTTAGGACCAACGAAGCAGATTTATATATAATTTATGGTATATATTATCTTATACAGAATGTCCGGTAATTAATGGATAATCTTGAAATGTCTTATAGTAGAACTGATGGCCGTTCGAAAAAATATGAAAAAGTCTATCCTAACTACTACCTAAGATATGATTTTTTTTAATTACCATATTTGACTTTCTTGTACACTACGACCATAAATTAATGAATTCAATCGGTTTTTTGTTGTTTTATTATTAAACATTAATTATGCTTATAGATAGACAGTCAAAAGTATGATTAGCTATTGCACCTTTTTATTGTTTTTCTGAATGGCCATCAGTTCTACTATAAGACATTTCAAGGTTATCCATTAATTACCGGACAACCTGTATATAAACAAGTACCTATGTTAGTAAACATACTACAATACTGCGCAGTTTATTATTATTTTCATTTACAACGAAGGCTCATAGTTTTAATCGTTTGGCCGATATCCCTAAGCATCATAATCTTACATATTAGGAGCGTAGTTTCCGGCTAAAAATAGCACCACCCTATCTTTTCCCTTAAATGTCGTACAAGGCCAGTTAAGGGACGGCAGCGGTGTCCACCTATGTGCTTGTGTAACTAATATGAACATGTTTTGGCTTGTCAACCGAGAAGATTGTGGCATATTCTTTGAAGCTAGATATGACTTCGTCCTGCTTTATTTTCCCTGCCTAGTATTATAAGGGCTTTCTAGAAGATGTTTGTAGTATCGGTCATTGTCGTAGTATGTTGGTTCTAAGTTCTAATGATTTATCAATCATACGCTCGTGTAAATCACCTGGAAATACAAACTGGGACACAGTTTGTGGTCTATTTGTCGCCCTCGATGGCGTAGTGGTTAGTGTACCCGGCTTCCACGCCTAAGGTCGCGGTCAAACATTTGTGTGCATGAACATGGATGTTTGTCTTGGTCTGGGTTTTTCTATGTATAATAAGTATGTATTTACAAAAAAAATGTATATATGTATGTACCTAGTACCCATAGCATAAGCTCTGTTTAGTTTGGGCTAGATGGTGTTGTATGTATGTGATAGGATAGTATTATTATTATTATTATTTGGGTCAAGTTGCATCCAAATCTGCTTAACACTTTACACATGAGTGAGTGACACACATTCACAACACAACTATAGCTATTAATATTAGTCGTATTCACGCCCAGTAGTATGACAAATAGCTATAATTGCATAATTATTTCAACTAGTGGTCGCCGAGTGGACGAAATTTGACCGTAATTTAATGATTTTTTCATTTTATCTTCTTGCACTCCTTTACATAAATTTTAAATATGAAATATCTAACACTCCCCCTTGCGCGAAATATGTTTAAAAAGAAACAGGTTTATTAACGTATATTAATCCTTACTAGTCCTTATTGATATTGTTAATGCGCATGTGACTTTGTTTCTCTGTTTGTTATGCTTTCACGCCTTGACTACTCGACCGATCATCCCACCTATAACTTTTTATCCAAGGAAGCTACAGAAACAATCTTTTATAGTCTTATTGCATACGTAATTGCCTACTAGGAAATAAATACTCCAGATGTGGCCGCCGATGGGACAAGCTCCATACAATTTTGCCCATTGTCGTTTTGCACACATGTTGTCGGGGTTACAGAAAGGGACCACCTGTTCCCGAGGTATATAAAATTTACATAAACTACATTTTCGCGAGCGAAACCGCAGGCAAAATTTAGTTTAGTACTAAGTACATAATTAGAAAGAAATTAGCTATGATGAGTAGGCTTTTTTCTTATCGTGTTTTTAGTTGGTCAGTAATTTAGAAGAATAGAATATTTTTGTGTCTATGTCGAATGAAAAGAACAAAAGACACATGAGTGATCTAATGATTCCTTTGTTGTTCTTTTGAGGCAGAAAATCCTGAAAATTATAAAGAAATGTCTGTGTAAAACTAAATGTAGATAAGTAGGTAGGTGTATTTTAGTTTGTATTAAATAAAAGACAATGGCGTTAAAAGAATATGATAATATATCGTTATCACACAACTGCCTTTCATAGTCAACATACAATATTATAATAAAATACTACTACGGCCATAGTGCAAAAAGTGTATTAGGGACTTTGTTAAGAAGATTTTAACAGTGCAGCTAAAGGTGAAGTTTGGTTTTGCAAAATTGATAATTTGACATATTCACAAGGCATCGGCGTTTGATGATTATACATATATGACTGTTTACAATAATTCTCAAACGATTTAAAGAATTAACTTTTCTTTATACTACTACCAGCTATGTAAGTAAGTAAGTATTTTATTTTTCAAAATATAGGTACACAAAATACAGACAAATATTATAACAAAGCAAAAAAAGAAGTACATATATAATGAAAAACGAGGTTACCACTCAGGTTTATTGTTGGTTTGCGGTTTATACGTGAAGCCAACCCTGATGTTATGTGGTAACCCCAAGTGACGCCCGGACGTACAATCAGCTACTCTTTAAAACGTTCCAAATAGAAAAATAAAAAAATAGAAAATACATACGTAAGTTATATATAAATTATAATTGATGAGCATAGGTATGTAATTAATATATATATAAATTAAATAAATTGGCGCAATAGTATGATGTATATAAATATAATATTCAATAATAATAATAATAATAATAACCTACTAACGGTTGCTATTAACGGTTTAGTGATCCGTATTATTACCGTCTCACTTGCATTATTATTTCAAAAGAATCCTCGTCTTTCAAGCTACAGAGAGGCCGTACTAAGAGGTATGGATTCAATAAGAAGGCCTAGTGTCTTTTTTATCTGAAGTGACATTAAATATGTATCACGACCAGTTCACGGCTGCAGTACTAAAGCAAACACAGAGTCTGCTTACTTATATTTTAGTTATAGGCTTGGATTTTCGTTCGATCGAAATCAAACCAAATATATAAATAATATATTCATGCCTCATCATAATATAAAATGACACGAACAAAGTGTTACTTAGATCTATATATATGTAGGTATGTATAGCACTTTTGCCTCAACTAGAGCTTGTATTCCCGGAGACAATGAAAAACAACTTGTATATCTCAAATTTACTTTATCATTTGTTCAAAACCGGTTTTCTGTTTCATCCTACTGCCTTTGGAGGTTTGTTAGTCAATTTAAATCGGATTTAATAAAAATTGGCACACAGAACAGCCATGATTTAGAATAACATATAAGATACTTTTTATACCGATACCTATATCATGCGAAATTCACGCGGGCGAAGTCACGAGCAGAAAACAGTATTACTAGTCACTATCTCGTATAAGCAATTTCTGCTCTGTCAACATACATATATCGATAGGTGGACAGAGGTACAATTGTCGCGTTGCCAACCTTAAAAAACCGCTGAGTCAACGCTAGGGGGAGTGGTTACACTGGTAAAGATAAAGATAAAAGATAATTTATTTTGCAAATATGGGTACAAAACAAAAGGTGATAAACATGTTATGGTGTTCAGCCATATTTTACCAATCGGCATGCAAAAACATTAGTGTCTTACACATTCAATTTAAAAACAAAATTAAAATACTGAAAAAGACAAAATTAGGTCTACTTAATCTTATCTACATTAATGAAGAGTAAAATCCCTCTCATTTAAAAAATCTAAAACACTGTAGTAGGCTTTATTAAGTAAGAATTTACGCAGCGTCTTCTTAAAAAGCAATGGGGGCAGTTCTCTCCAACTCTTAGGGCATTTATTAAATATGAATGGTGCCATACAAAATACACTTTTGCGCATAAATGTTGTTCCCGCACCATGAAGACATATCCTGCTGTTATCTCGTCTATTACACGGGACTACGTCATCTAACCGTTTGAAACGTTCCGGATTAGTTTTCACAAATACCGCTATCTCCAGAATGTATAAACATGGCAAGGTTAGTAATTTGTATTTTTTAAATACCGGCACGCAACTGTCAGTATGTTTCATTTTAAACATTGATCTTACGCATCTCTTTTGAGCCTTGAACGCCGTATCTTTCTCTGTTGAGTTGCCCCAAAATATGACGCCATAGCATAGATGGGATTCCACTAAACCATAATAGGCCGTTAATAATGCCTCCACACCTATTATAGATGACAATGTGTGTAAGGCATAAGCAGATTTACTTATTTTCTTGCACAAAAGTTCAATATGAGATTTCCAATTTAGTTTTTTGTCTATGCGGAGCCCTAAAAATGTTGTTGTTTCTACCTCGTCTATAGTTTGACCATCATAGAATATATTTAGGTTACTTTTACTGTTAATCCGTTGGCTAAAGTGCATTATTTTAGTTTTAGTTAAGTTAATTTGTAAGTTATTGTTATCTAGCCATTTTACTATTAGATTTATAGAGTCATTTATGTCATTTTCATATGTCTCAATATTTTTACAAGGTATCGTTAAGGTACTATCATCAGCGAATAGTGTCAAGTGCTGTTGGATGGCTTTCGGTAGGTCATTAATATATAATATGAACAAAAGCGGACCAAGAACACTCCCTTGTGGCACACCAAATGAGACTTTACGTTCTGTGGATTGATAAACAGTTTCACGTTTAGTTTTCATATTGATTTTGTTTATTTCTGTTACTTGAGTTCTATTTTGGAGGTAAGATTTAATGAGATTGTTGATATTTCCTCTAATGCCATAAGCTTCAAGTTTATTTAGGAGTGTACCATGATGCACATAGTCAAAGGCTTGGGTCATATCACAAAATATACCGCAGACCGGTTTTCTCTTATCCACGTTATATGTAACCTTGTATAAAAAATCATAAATGGCCATATTAATTGTCCTACCTAGTTTAAATCCTTTCTGCTCCTCGCACAGAATATTATTTTTTTCAATAAATGTATTCAATTCCTTGTAAATGTATTTCTCAAATATTTTAGCAATTACGGGTATAAGTGATATGGGCCGATAATGGGCCATCACCTCTCTGTCTTCTTTCTTAAATAGAGGCTTGACGATCGCTACTTTTAACGCATTAGGGAACACACCTTCGCTAATGCTGAGGTTAATTATGTGACTTATGTGTCCACAGATTTCATCAGTAACATGTTTTAGTATTATATACTGGTCCTCCTGTTTAAAGGAGAGCGCCTCTTTACAGAGCTTTTAGTGTCCCCGTTATTAAAGACTAGCTTTTACCTGCGGCTTCGCTCGCGTTATATGTTAGTTTAGGTTATGTTATTTAAAGTACTGTTATCCTTAAAAAAAATAGCTTCCTAATAGTGACAGAATTTCTTAAATCGGTTGAGAAGATTTTGAGTTAAATCCTTACAAACAAATAATCAAATCTTTGCATCTATATAATATATAAAGAGCAAAGATTTGATAATAGATAATTCTTAATTTCGCTATAAAATTAATAGTATTGTCTATTTCTACAGCTAAGCTAATATGCTTGTAGTGAAACGCGTGGGATTCGAGCCCACGACCTCTCGATCGAAAGGCGGGCTCACTTGACACAACATTAGGTTTGTGGCTTCTAAAGAGCGAACGACATTTTCTAGTCGAGTTACTTAAGCAGATTCCCTACCTCTCTTGTGATTTTATTATCATAGTCAACAATAAACACTAAAATAAAAACATTTCCGTGTTGCGTTCAAACGGCATTATGAATATTTTCCTCATTTTATAAAGGTGACCACAATATTGTGTTATATTTTTTTACACATTATGCGATCCGCGCTCTTGTCATTTGTATCGCGCAAGATAACTTGACGAACATCACGGGTGATACATATACGAACGAGCGACTGTGAGATCCACTTTCACTTTTATCACTGTAACGCGTCAGGCCATGTTATCTTTTAACAGAAAATTTGATACGATTCCAGAGAGCCTATTTTTCTAATACCAACTATTCAAAATAGAGTTTTGATCTGCTAAACTTGTCTAATAAATGTCTAATAAACATTAAATGTTAACTGAAATGCCATTATGTTTACATTTAGTGATGATTAAAGGAGAATATAATTTGTGATATTTATGACATTAACTACTAAGACTAGATCAGAACTGTATTTTAGATAGCTTTTATGACGCGAACTCGCTCCCAAGAGAGGCCTACGGGCGGCTTGAACAACTCTTGACAATAGGTTGGCCACTAACCACACGAAAAGAAGAAGAAGCTCCCAAGTGTGTCTTTGGTGGCATTGACTGCACGGATGGTGTAGTGGTTTAAATGGTCGCCACTGCCATTGCGTTGAGTGATGTGGGTTCGAATCCCACACGGGACAAAACTTTGTGTGATCCACAAATGGTTGTTCCGAGTCTGAGTGTTCCTTGTGTCTGTTGTTTGAATGTCTGTAAAATCCCCCACAACACAGGATTTATTCCTTGGGCTACTTTACAAAAAAAAAAAATAGGAAATAATAATTTCTTTTTGTCTTTTGGGTAAATGTTACTTTTTAGTCAAGGCTGTTTTTATCTGTCGAATAAGACGTAGGTTTGTTCGTCACCTTGGTCCTAATAAAAAACTTACACGTCACCTTATGATGTTGACTTAAGAATGTATAAAAAAGTTATCTAATTAAAACTAACACAATAAAATAAAATAACAATTGAAGCTATTATTATTCCTAGTTGTTGAAACGAGATGAGTTTAGCAGAATTGTTAATTACTCTAAAACTAGTTGGGTGTATTTATTACTTCGAATTCTATAAATAAAATATAGGCAATACTTATTCATTAGGCATTTTTTAGAACTTCTTGAGAGTTCACCCTTAGAACAAACGTATTATATACTAGCTTTGCTCCCAACTTCGCTCGCGTAAAAGTAGGTTAACTTATGTTAGAAACAGTACTATTTTAAAAATAAAATATAGTCTATGTTTCACGCTAATAATACAGCTTTCTAATGACGAAAGAATTTTTTAAATCAGTTAAGGTGTTTTTGAGTTACAAAAAGCCCTTACAAACAAACAAACATACAAACAAAAAAATTTAAAATCTTAGGTCTTTATAATATTAGCATAGACTATTTTATTCGCATGAATTACAATTAGCCCGTGATTTTATTTACATAATAATATAATCTTTAGTGCTACTAAACGGCATTGTCAAATATTGAAATATAAGTTATACTCCAAGCTATTAAACATTGAAAATTATATCCAAATCCAGTCAGTAGTTTATGTGTGATGTCGGACAAAATTAAAACAGCAGACAGCAACAGACTTATCAAATTGTCACGGGCGAGTGAACAAATTTTGAAAGAATACAATAACAAGACAGTCTTATGGAGTCATCAAACCGATGACCCTAAGGACATTACTTGTGGCTATGTAGCTGCTTAAATATCACGTTATCGGTAACTGAAATTATAATCTATACTAATTGTATGATCTTGTTATCACACAACTTTGTTGATTGATAATATGATAGGGCGCGTCGGTTGGTACGGATTGAAACACTGAATGGGCTGTTAAACTGTATATATTGAAATTAACTTTATAAACTAAAATGTGTACGATATGAGGCAATATGTTGAATGACTGATAAATGAGAACGCACGGCGTTAATGATGGCCGACGCGAACTGAATGTAATCTATATATTAATACGTGAAGCGAAAACTTTGGATCCCTTTTTACGAAAATTGGGCGGACGGAGGAGTATGAAATTTCGCACACTTATAGTTTATACAGAGAAGAAGTGACGAATGCTAATATTTATATAAAATATGTATAATAAATACATTAAATTAATGAAAAAACACTACACCTACACAATCATGCATTCGACACGCAGTCGAAGCGCGTAACTATGGTTACATATATCAATATACGAGTATAATGACATGACATAATATACATATATCAGTTGGTTGAATTTCGAGCACTAGGCGACTGCTAGTATTAATGAAAACGCGTGCATCGCGTAAAAATGCTAAGTTTTGAAATGTACGGTTGCACCGTACACTAATCTATATCTATACCTACCAATATTATAAAGAGAAAAGATTTGGTTTTTCCTTTGTTTGTTTGTAAGGATTTAACTCAAAAACTACTTAACCGATTTAAAAAAATGTTTCACCATTAGAAATCTATAATCATCGAGTAACAAAAGCTATATTTTGTTTTAAAAAATGTACTGTTACTAACGTAATCTAACGTAACCTACTTTCATGCAAGCGAAGCCGCGCACATAAGCTAGTTATAATTTAATCATATTAGTGAAAATACTCTTCTAAATATTGTAGAGATATTAACATAAACTAAGTAAACATTCGATCAACAAATGCGTTTATAATTCTAATATTCTACCATATGGTGCACAAACTTGGTAATTAACGACATATCAAAAGTTTACGCGCGCGGTTACTCAAAGAAACACTGAACTCGATATCTCACAAACTGATATAAGTAACATATTTTACGAGTACTTCGAAATCTCACCAACATTTATATTATAAAACATAGAATGAAAATAATACTAGGTATTTGGTAAATCTTGACTTACGGCATCTGGTAAAAACGTGGTATCAAAATAGGGATTAGACGTTTGTGGTTTAGTAATAAATTATGGATGGTACATAAACTTTGAAATTTAGTTGCGTATTCTATCTAATAATAAGATTTTAGGCAGAGAAATAGCTGCGAAATTAAAGCAGTAACTATTTCCAGAAGTTCATTTTATTTAACAATAATAGTTTTTTTTTTTATTTTCTTTTTATTTTTTTTATTTTGCTCGTCAAAATGACCACACTCCACCTGATGGTAAGCAGTCGTGTGGTCTAAGAGCAGTGGCCTCCACATCGCCCCCACAGTAGCCGAGGCGATGTTGAGGTCTCTACTTTGACGGCCTGAGAAGATGCTTTTTCACGCCCCGCTTAAAGAACCCAGGATTGAAGGAAGAAGGAAACACGTGCCTTGGCAGAGAATTCCATGCCTTGGTCGTTCGGCAGAGATATGAGGACCCAAACTTTTTGGTACGCGCTCTAATCGACTCTACCGTGTAAGGATGGCATCTGAGCCCAGCACGCGTTGTTCTGGATAGGAAAGGGGAGGGCGGGATAAGGTGGAATAACTCTTCAGAGCACTCCCCGTGGTATATTCTGTAGAAACATGCCAATGAGGCAATGTCCCTACGGAGTTGCAGAGGTTCCAGTGAAATCGTGACCTCTGGATCTCCGATGATACGGACAGCCCGCCGCTGTAACCGGTCGAGAGCGTCCAGCAAGTACTGCGCGGAGCCATCCCAAAGATGAGAACAGTACTCCACGCAAGGGCGCACTTGTGCATACAATAGGCACAGTTGCCCAGGCGTGAAGAGCCGCCTCACCCTGTTCAGAACTCCGAGTTTTCGCGAAGCTTGCTTAATGACGCTCTCGATATAGGTTTTCTGATTAAGGGAGCGGCAAAGATCCATACCTAAGATGGAGAGACTGTCACGTATCACCAGTGGAGTGTTCTTCAGAGAAGGGAGGGGAAGGAACGGAGACTTTTTTGTAGAGAACGCGCATGCCTGGGTCTTCTTGGCGTTGAACTCGACCAAGTTCTTGGCACCCCATTCATAGATGCGGTCCAAGGTCCGGTCAAGTTCAACGACAAGGTTCTGCCTTTTCCCCTCAACCTCAGCCTGTTTGGCCCCAGGATGTCCGAGATATCGCCCATGCACGGTACTGTCGTCCGCATAACAATGTATGTTGCCGAGATTCAACATATCATTGATATGCAGAAGAAAGAGCGTAGGGGATAAGACAGAACCCTGAGGCACTCCTGCATTGACCTGCATAAATTTGGAAGCGCGACCGTCGCAAAGGACCCGAATACGACGCTTTTGCAGGAAACTTGCAATCCAGGTGCACAGTTGAGGGGGCAAGCCATAGGCCGGAAGCTTGGAAAGAAGAGACCGGTGCCAGACTCTGTCGAAAGCTTTGGCTATGTCAAGGCTGATAGCCAAAGACTCGCCGTGCTTGTCCATAGCCTCACCCCAGAGGTGCGTGACGAACGCTAGAAGATAAGCTTATTAAAAAATTAACATTACATAGGTATTACTTATATGCGGAGATGTAACTTAAGTATTAAATCCTTTTTACAAATTTCACTTAAGTTGGATTCGCAAATGTCATTAGTTGTTTTTTATTGTCTATTGTAACAATAATAGCATAGCTCCTAAAATATGTGCCAAATTATAAATAAAATTCGAGACTAGTTTTTGATAATAAATCGAACTAAACTTTTAGATCGATCTTGAGTATGCGAAAAATTCGAATTTTGTCCGGAAGCTGGCAGTGATTTCGACGCTTTGAAACGAAAATTACCTAAAATACTTTAGGTAGACGGTGGAATTCTGTGACGGATCCTAAACGTGTTTGTACGTAAAAGCCACATAACTCTAATGATAAAATTGAGACAGCTGACTAAATCTCTTGTAGAGTAAGAGTGAAGTGAACCGACTGCATCGTTGGGGGCTTCGATTCCCGGACTCGGCCAACATATAAGTTATTGAGTTTTTAAGGAATTTTTACTTACATGTATTATTATTTTATAGAACATTTAAACTCTACCTATAAATCGTATAATGACATGTTAAAAAGTTGTCGGTAGTACTATGTATATTATGGATGTGTAGGTAATTAATTAATGGTTTGGTATTTAATTTAGTAACTTGTAACGAAACCAATACTGTTAGTAATTAAAATCACTGAATATATTGTGAGCTGGCAATGGTCTGCGAGTACTTCTGCCCACATTTTAATTTAAAAGATTTTACTAAATGGAATCAGATAAACGAAACTTGACTTATTTTCTAAGCTCTATTCCATGTTACTAAACTGTTAAAATGGAATTAAAATTCATTCATTGGTTTCTGCGTGATGTTGAAAAAAAAAACTAGACAGATATTAAAAAAATAATTAGGATATTATTTTAGGAATTTTAAGAAATATTTTAAGAATTTAATTTGTATAAACTATTTAACGTATCTGCGTTAAATAGTTTATACAAATTAAATTCTTAAAATATCTCCAATGTACACATCCATCTTATAGTTTTATATAACTACAGATATATAAAACACTTAAAATAAAATGAGCATCTTTATTCCCATACATCATTTTACATGATACGAAGTGAGCTAAACCCAATAACAAACATTTTTCTAGCGCGACATCACAAATGTGACAAGGGTCGCATTGTCATCGCATTGGACACGCGTTGAATCACTGCGAAGGTATCCATTGAACTAACTTTACCTAACCGAGATACTGTTCATATGATGTCCAGCTATTATCAGAACGTTTAAGGAAATACACACGTCCGTCGTTATTTATATGTTGAACTAAAAACGTGAATAGAAGTGGGTAGAATGAAAAACGATTTCATTTCAAGTTGGACTGTTTGAGATTGCCGGATTAGTTTTGGCTCAACTGGGGCTTTTAATCATGAGCTCGGTATCCTGGTGGAGCCAGATGTTGACTATCAAGCTTTTCTTATTAATTCCATTAATATAAAAGTTATAACTGCATTATTTCATTTTATTTACTAGTTTTTTTGTTCGCATATTCGTAAGCGAGAATTTGCGAGTATAGTAGGTTTAGGTATAGGAATATATATTATAATATTCTACTTTCTTTGTATGTAAGCTGGTCTACACATATTACTCCACTTCTAGGCGGCGTATCAAGATGAAACATGCAGCCTAAGATTTTAAGTTAGACCTTCAAATAAATTCGGTTTTACAAAGATGCACTTTGAAAAAACTAATTTAATTTCACAGTTCTTTTAGCGTCATGCGCGTACAAATAGGTATATAAAATGACAGAAAAACAAAAATTCTAAAATAATATTTTTATAATAATAATTATTATTAATAATAATTGTTTTGCCTTCTAAAGCTATTATAAATACCCCTTACATTATTTTCTTAAAAGTTTCTACGTATAGACATCGACAATTTAATTATATTTTAGAATATTTTAAAGCTTACAGACTAATCAAATTACTTAATAGAATAATATAATAGTTCTATATACTAGTATATACATAGAATAAAAAAAAACAATGTAGCAAGAAAAAAGAAGTAACAATCGTTTAACCCTAATAGATGAACATTATGTAAGTTTAAACACTTTCAGCACCTACCTGTGGAACATCTAATCACAATCTGCAAAAATATATACCTTCGTCATTTTATATTGTAAGCCTTTGTAAAAATAAGTTACACTGATAACAAATAAACATTTTGTATTTTACCAAATACTTAAAATTAAAAGATTCTACTTAAAAACTTAGAAGCTTCAGCTCTCTATTGCTATAAGTATTATAACTACACGAAAGAGGCAATTATCTACCTAAAAGCTTTAGGTAAATTTACGTGTAAATGTATATCTACTGATGTACACGTAAGTGTGTTCATTTCGTATTCTAAGCTTTCTATCTATCAAGTGACATCATCAATTAGAGCTAAATGTGTTTAATTGTGTATTCTTGTATGCGTAATTCAGCAAGACAATCTAGGACTATAGAAATTGTTTTACTAATTGGGTGAATTAATTATCAATGTATTAGGTCACTTATCTTTACGCAAAGTAAACAGTAGTGATTATCCAATAATTATTATCTTTATCTTCACAAATAGTAATTTATAATTATCCAAGAATTAGTCTCGTGTTAGCTTCAATGAAGTCATCGATAAGTGTTGCAATTTTAGTATGAACATTGGTAATCAAATAGTATTATTTCAGAAATATACATTAAGTTCTTAAACCAAATTTAACAAACACACCAATAGGAAGTATATAAACAAAAAAAGAAACAAAAGTGCTTTTGACATATAGTCAGATTTTTTGTAAAACTTAATTGCGTTGCAGCGGCACACCGAGCGACGGCACGACACGGTTTTCAATTATGTCTAGGCGTCTAGCATAATAATTGACAACTTAAATCTGTAAAAGCAAACGATAACTGTCATTAGGAAAAACAAGAATAGAAAAAGGAAAATAATAAAACCAATAATGATGGTTGAGAGTATTATATAAACTATATGTAGCGTTTAAAATCAATATACGATTTACCGTAAACAACTAGGTAGAACTTTTCGTCTATTTAAAATGCAGTTCAAAATTATTTGGCTGTTTGAAAACGAGTTAATGAACCAATTTCTTTTTTGATAAAAGCAAATAGTAGAAGAACCTTTTCAGACGTATGTGTAATTTGGAACTACCTTCAGTTAACTGCAACGCGCGCTTTTTCTTTTATTCCAGCGTCGTTCTCCAATCATCGTTTGTCGAAATATTTAGTCTTTGTATTATTAAAACTTTAGCTAAGTAATTTCAGCCAATAATAAATGATGTAGTTCATTCGAATGATATTCGAATACAATTATGCCATACAAGCGCCTGTTGACTGTTCGTTCCTCTGTTTGTCATATTTGGTGATATCAGCAACCATTAAATGAAAATTTCGAAATAATTGTAAATAAATTATTTGATCTTCTTGTCTTTTCTCAAAGTTCTTCTTGTCTAATTGTATTACAAATCAAAACTAGGTTGCCAAGGAGCCGAAAATTGGTTTAAAAATGTAAGTAATATTCTAAGGTCTTGTTATAATTCTCGCACTTGAAATAATTCCTGTCGGGGTAACTTTACAAACATTTTACATTTGGACACAAAGAACATCCAGGCTCCGAACAACTGTTAGTGGATTACACAAATTCCGTGTGGGGATCGAACCAATAACACTCGGCGCAGTGCTCACCTAAACCATTACACTGTCACGTAATCGACTCGCGGCGCACGGCTGCGTGCGCGGCGAGCGAGATGGTGGCATCACTAGTCCCCCTCCGAGCGGCGGCGGCCTATATAAGTGGATCGCGCCCTGTTGGAGTCCTTCTTCCTTCCACTGAGCTGCACAACGAGTTAAGTGGTTCTTCCTTATAAGAACCACGTAGGAAGCCTTTGAGAACCACGCCCTGAGTCTTATTAATTGTGTAGCTTGCTTTAAGTGTATTTTATATACTCATTGTTATTAAAAGTATTAATTGTTGTACTTTTATATACTCATTGTTATTAAAAGTGTTAATTGTTGTACTATCTTTGAATCATCTCTGCTTAAAGTAACCTCAAGACACCACGCCCCTACAGCGTGGCCTGTCGTCTTCCTAACTAAACCCTTAAGGTTACAACACTATCCGTGCAAAGGTCAAATGGGGTATCATATACAATGGCTTTATTTGCACATTATCAAATAGTTGTGAACAACGCATTAGGTACATTGCATGGTGAAGGCCGCAGCGCATATAATACTAATTGGAATGCAATTATTCGTCGCTTGTTTGATGGCACATGAAATAACTGTTCTATATTTAACACTATACTCAATCTTGAGTGACAAATAGATCGTAAAAGACGGTCGTTAGCTAAAACATAGGAGTCTCTGGAGATTATGTAGATTATATATATACATCTTGAAGGAAAAGGACTGTCTTTGTCTTGTTGGTTCCGTGGCGTAAGTTCATGCTTTCCGAGTACATAATAACGGGTTTAATTCCCCAGTTCGGCAAAGTGTTTTACTCTTAATGTCTTAGTAGCAAAACGAATTTGTGACGTATTGACGCCGTAAAATAATCTAAATTTACGTAGGTAGTACCAAACAGGGTGAAATGTGAGTACTATGCAGTAACCAAATTTTGCCAGGAATATGCTAAATATGCACCTATGTTCTATTCTAGAACATAGGTGCATATTTAGCATATTCCTGGCAAAATTATCCTTCTGGATATATGTACTTGGATTACGGTATTACAATTGCTATATTCTGGCATTCTTCTTTTATTCATTCAATAGCGGAGATGAAAGCAATAGGAATACGCGGAATTCTGCTAAAACTATTTAAGTATTACCTGTCCAAGCGCAGCCAATGTGTCATAATAGACTCGTGTATTAGCAGCTACGAACAACTAACATTTGGCATACCCCAGGGGAGTATTTTAGGACCGATGCTGTTCCAAATATTGATTAATGACTTATGTCTTCTACCCACTACAAACTGCAATATTTTCTCATATGCAGTTGACACAGCGTTGTTGATTTATGATGAGACCTTGGATAAGGCAAGATCTAGGGCAGAGGACTCCCTTAGATTAGTGATGGATTGGTTGTCCATAAATGCACTAACACTCAACGTAGAAAAGACCAAATTTATTAGATTTTCCCGTCCTAGGTCTCCTAAGCCTCCACCATCTTCTATAAGCATAAAAGCATGCCACGTGCTATCTTTACCATGTGACTGCCTTCCGATTACCATGGTCTGTGACATCAAATATCTTGGAGTGATTATTGACAAGAAGCTTGAATGGAACTCTCATATAGACGGACTTTGCAAGAGGTTAAGAAGACTCATATACATTTCTAAAGAGTTAAGACACTCGGCTGACATCTAGGTCTTGACTCTAGTTTATCTTAGTCTGTGTCAGTATATCATTAGCTATTGTATTCCTGTATGGGAAGGAACATATAAAACCTCGATGCTTCGGGCTGAACGTGCACAACGTGCGATTCTCAAATTAATGCTTTTTAAACCACGTGACTACCCTACGGTAAAGTTATACGCTGATGCCAAAGTACTAACAGTTCGGCAACTATACATCCATCGCACGATACTACGAAGGCATTTTATGCTACCCTTAATTGCAGACATACTACAGAGACGACAAGGCTTCCCTGTATGCGTAACAGCAAACTGTCAATTCGCATTTGCAAGTCGTCACTTTGTTATCCAAAGCTCGCGCATGTATAATAAAATAAACAAAATAATCCACATTTATAAACTCACTCGGCATGAAGTTAAGCGAGAACTACATAAATAGTTACAATCCCTCACATATGATAATACGGAAAGCATACTTAACGTCCTATACTAATATACATACATACACAAAACTATGTACACGCATATACACATACTTTACTTACTTTTATATATACTTAACACATAACACACGCACACAAACACCTTCGGTACTCACATATAGCCCACACACACTAAACTCACCCAAACACACTGTCACACTCACTCTTCACTGTCAAGATACAGGATACTGTCTCTGAAATATCGCGGTTGTACATATATATCTGTTGAAATCGTAAAAAAATCTAACTCCTAAGATACAGGTCTGCGTACCTAGTTTAGGTGTTAGATAATTATTCACTAACTTTTGATCTTGATGTACAACGTGCTGTATTCATGTGCCTTTATTGTGTTGTGTCTTTTATGTACTAATAAACAATTATTATTATTATTATTCTCATTACATTTATCTAAATACGAGTGCTCACGTATGTTTCCTAGGGAACAGACACTAGGAGTTGCTACATGCTATAATTCTGACATATCTCTTTTGTTTAATTGGGTCTTATCATACTCATGTAGCCTTATTGGCTTAGGATACTTTTAATCTGTACATCTCTGCTTATCCCATAAAATAAATGCTTACTCGAGCTTCTTGTATTTAAGAACGGCAAGGAGAAAATTTCTTGCAAAGCAATCATAATATGTGTTTTCATATGTTGTGTACTCATTATTTTACACCTGGTAACCTTTTGATTAACTTTGTTATGCGAATTTCTTGCTCCTTAATTTGAATTATTTACTCTGAAAATAGAGGCAGAACGAGGGATATTTGCATGTTAATTGAATGCTCAGATCGAAGACACGTCCAACGGACATCAATTTAAATAATAATGACGTGAGTTTGTGCACATTGTACATCATTACTGTGTACACAAGTGTTACATGATGTTAGATAAGCGAACGTTTGAAATCCTTTCTCGTTGATTATTCGGCCATTTTGAAATTATTCGGTCATTTTAAAATTATTCGGTCGTTTGAAGATACTTATATGTACTGATGTCTGTATTTTTTTAATGATTGCTTGTCAATATAACTACACTCCTCCTGATAGTAAAAAGTTGTGTAGTCCACCACATCCTAATGGGAATTGGTGTCGAGGTCTTTTGTCGGTCTAAGGAGGCCTTTTTACACCCCACTTGAAGGATCCAGCATCTAAGGAAGAAGGAAATATGTGCCTTGGCAGTGAATTTCTTTAAAGGTTAGGCTGAGTTGTGTGACACCCATATTTTATTTTCTATTTTATATGTCCCATATTTTATTGCATCGTCTATGACTAAACCGAAAAAGGTGGACAAATACCGCTTTCCTGGTGATAAACGATGATCGTAGCCTTTTAATTTTATTCTTGTTTTCCCTTTTGTTTAAGAAATCGTCATCATCAGTCGGTGGTAAGTGTCAGAAATCTACACAGCTGAGCCACTGCCTATCGTTTTTTAAACGCAAAACAATCATATCACCGTATCCTAACTAATATTATAAATGCGAATGTGTGTATGTTTGTTACGTCTTAACTATTCGACTAATCATCATGAAATTTCGCGTAAAGTTACGTCACAGTACAGAAAATAACAAGGAGAACCTTTTATCCAGAAAAAATCTGTTCTTGAGCGAGCGAAGTCTTGGGCAAATGCTACTTTATAATAATTATGACAAACTAACGAACATTGCAAGCTAAAGAGAGGCTTGTAAAAATATCTCATATCATTAATTGCCACATGTGTCTTGTGGTGTAAGTTTGCGCTTGTGTATACTTACTACAAAGCTTAGAGGTTTCTATCAAGAAATCACAATGGTCGTATGATCCTGTAACTAAACAGCTCGTTGAATTTTGTGTAGAATCTAAAAATAGCTGGCTAAATGTAATGTTCTCCTATCTAACCCTTTTGATACATAAAGGCTGCTGCAAATATATAGTATATTATATATTACATACATACATATGTGTATACGACACATTGAATAATGACTTCATATGCCTTCGCCGACGACTGTTCTATTGTTTGGTCTATCTTCACCGATGCCTTACTAATTCCGGTCCCTTATATCCCATCCAATATTGCGTAATCACGGTAAATATCAATAATACGTAGAAGCGACATTGAATGTCACAACATGCCAGTTGCCGATATACGCGTTTATTTTGGAACAGGAGAGACATCTGCGAATGATATACTGAAAATGACGTTCGAAAGTTTAATTTGATAAATATTGACAATATATTAGTGTATAAATGCGTGCCAATGCTTCAGTTCGAGCCAAATTGTTATTGTTATTCTTGGAATTTTCGGACGGAATTTGATACTGTGCTTGGTGGACAAGATTGTACTCGCCCCATGTTACCTGGGCCCAAAAACTAAAGCTAGCAGAATGTGGGTGTAATACAGTTCTGCCTAGCTCTTAAAGGATGTAGCGTGAGATTATGTTTTGTTGTTTGTTAGTTTATTTAAGAGAACTCCCTTTTTAATTTGCTGGGACATACCGGTTGGATTCTTGTAAGTGGCTGAAGTTTTTGATTCTATGAAATATCTAGTATAATCTACTAATAAATCATTATTGTTCATCTACTTAAAATATTTTATTTTATGTGGAATAGAGTAGAGTCCTTACAAGTCGTTCTTGTTTTCTATTCCAATGTGACGCGCAGTGAGCACCAATGTAATTACAGCTCATCACACTATATGATCCGTAAAGACTGTCAACATCATAATATTAGATACGCATATAGCCATATATTTTAGGCGAAATGCTTAAAAATAGACCTCTTTACGTATAAGATCTATAATGGTAAGGCTCTTGGGATGCTAGTGGTCTAA
This sequence comes from Catocala sponsa, assembly GCA_963564715.1. Lineage (NCBI taxonomy): Eukaryota > Metazoa > Arthropoda > Insecta > Lepidoptera > Erebidae > Catocala > Catocala sponsa. The sequence goes on along the minus strand of OY751334.1, from coordinate 13,658,297 downwards.
CTAAATGTTTTAGTTCTCTTTTTGTAAAAATACTAATACCGCACTAGGTATATTTCCTGTAACGCAGGGTATTTTAAAAAACGGCTTATTTCCGTGCGCTCCAAATCTATTGTTCTCCAAAGTTCATATTTCCATACATTCATTACCAGGAGCTCCAATGATTTTTATGTTCAATTAATTAATAAAGCCACATTTACCAATTTCATTCCCTACAGCTCCAAAACATTATCTTTAACTTTGAGATTTTATTCCCAGAAGCTCCAAGAAAATACTTCAATATAAAAATCTTTACCATGAGCTGTCGGAAACACAATAGTAAGTAGGTCTATATTTAATGTTTTAAGTAATATAATTTGGAGCTCCTAGGAATAAATGTATGGAGATCAGAGGTTTTAAATAAATAAATTAACATAAGCTTTTGGAGCCCTTGGGAACGATTTAAAAAATAATAATAAAATTTAATTTTAGTTTTGGAGTGCTGGGGAACAAAATAGCGGAGCGGGCGGGAATAAGCCTAAAAAACATTTAAACAAAGGACGCAATGAACACTCAGACTTAGAACAACCTTTAATGGATCACACAAAGTTTTGTGTCATGTGGGATTCGAACACACAACACTCGGCGTAGTAACAATGGCGAGGCGATCACTTATACCCTCTACGCCATACGTGCTGTATATAGGACTTCAGACAGAGTAAGCGGTGGTAGCCCAATGAATAAGGCATTGGACTTGCGTTCGAAAGGTCGCGGATTCGAATCCCACCCATTACACTACTGACGTAAACCCACTTCTAACACAAGCATTCTAGCTTAGCTGGAGGGGTTATCTTATCTTATGTGGGGGCCAGTCAGTGCAGACCAGCGACACTTCGACCCAGTGGGATCTTTTGTGTCGACACTCTCCCAATAACGACTGCCATAGATGTTCATGGCAGCCGGGACCACCAGCTTAACGTGCTCTCCAAAGCACGGAGCAGGCGATAATTGTCAATCAATACGCACATCATTTCGAAAAGTCATATAACTTTCGAAAGTCAGAGGTGCGCGACGTGGGTTCGAACCCGAGACCCTCTGCATTGCAGTCTGTTGGTCTCCCCACTGCGCTATCGCTGCTCATAGCTGGAGGGGTTAACAAGAATAATAGTAATTTGAAAGCCAAGTTGCAGGTAATCGGTAAAAAAGAAAAACAGACTGGCCGTGCGTATATCAACATCAATATAAAGTGCTTTTGTTTTTCAACGAAGGTTGCAAACAATAATATGGTCTACCTGGTTGGTCAATGTGGTCAGTGGACAATACCAAAGGTATTATTAGACGCAGAACCGAGCCACTGTCTATCGTAGAAGAATGGGAACAAAAGCGACTATTCTGCATTTCAATCAAAACTCGGCGTAGCGTACTTTTTTGTAGTGGTGACCAGTGGGTAGGTCTTTTCGTGTAGTGGCCTGCCGTTTCATACGGCGGGCCGTAACCTCGGCGGGATCGCGACCGCATGTGAAAGTGATTCGCGCGGCCTCGGCGATTGTGGTTTGTCGAGGAACACCGTGGTAGGTTTAGTCGGTATTCCGGAAAGTCCATTTTATCGTTATAACATCTTTCTGTTACCCCGGCGAGTCCGACATAACCCCTCCGCCCGACCCCGCGGAGAGGTATGCGTCAAAGCATTCTCCCACGTAAAACAAAAAAAACGGTTAACCTAACCTACTAGGTTATGTTAGTAACGGTACCTTTTTTAAAATTAAGTATGGTAAGCTTTCTAATGATAAAATAATTTTAAAAATCGGTTGAATAGCGTTTGAGTTAAAACAAACAAAAAATCGAAACATTCCTCTTTATAATATTAGTATAGATATAGACAACAGTAAAACTGTTAGCTTCAGACACACGAAACCGTCACGAGAAGGCAAAAAGGATCATTAGGATTATCGAAGTCGGGCCGAATTTCTATCAATCTATCACCTCGTGATTTTCTATAATGTAATCTTTGAACCCTTTACACGTGTATTGAAGAGATGTATCGGTGTCACTTGACGCTTCTAACCCTGTTAGGGGTGAATGTATGAGCGAGTTTTAGGTATAAATAAACTGTTCCCAGAGAATGATCAACAAGTGCTACATTACAGCCACCATTTCGCTCGATCGGCACTCTATTGTATCATTGTAGCAGCGACAATGTACATATAACTCTCGGAACTCGTGTATGCCATAAATGTTACGTTGATACTTATAGCTGATACTTAGACACACTTCAGATATTTTCCCTTTATCGACCTCGTGATGTAAGCGCTTCGTATAAAGTAATAGATAATAAAATATCTATATACGATGTCTTCAATTCGCGCGTCTGTTTATTCGCCTGTATATTAGGTAGGATTAATTTGATGTTCGAGTCTACGTTCTGGAAGATGCTTTGTACGTAAAAAAAGAAGCTTAGATGTAATAAAAAGTTTTTTTTAACTGCCCGCGAGGAGTTACTGGCGACTCTGGATGCGGACCCATGGGGGCGTCCCTACCTTATGGTAAGGGGCAAACTACGCTCCTGGGCTCCCCCGCTGACCCAGAGTCTCCGGTCCCAGTTGCTGGAGGACGTGGTGGTCGCTCTGTTTCCCGAAAGGGGAGATGGCTGCGCCTTCTCCGGTGCCAGAAGCGGACCTGACGACGGACGACGATATGCCTGAGGTAACCCGGGTGGAAATGAGGGTGGCGGTGCAGAGGCTGCAAGCCAAGCGCACTGCCCCGGGCCCAGACGGCATTCCGGGCCGTGCATGGGTCCTAGCCCTCAAGACCCTCGAGCCCCGACTAAGGAGCCTGTTCAGCGCGTGTCTGGAGCGGGGCCAATTCCCGGACAGGTAGAAGACCGCGAGAATGGTCCTCCTCCGAAAAGAGGGGCGCCCGGCGGACGTTCCGTCCGCCTACCGGCCCATTGTGTTGCTCGACGAGGTCGGAAAGCTGCTCGAAAGAGTGGTGGCTGACCGTCTTGTCGGGCATCTAGTCGGTGTGGGACCGGATCTGGCGGACAACCAGTTCGGTTTCCGTTGTGGGCGCTCCACGGTCGATGCGATCGCACGCGTAAAGGCTCTGGCGGAGGAAGCAGTTTCACGGGGTGAGGTGGTGCTGGCGGTGTCTCTCGACATCGCCAACGCGTTCAACACCTTGCCCTGGAACTGCATAAGGGAGGCACTGCTTTACCATCAGGTGCCGACCTACCTCCGTCGAATCGTCGAGGCGTACTTAACGGCGAGTGCCGTCGTATACCCGGGTTCGAGCGGGTGGTCTCGGCGAGAGATGTTGTGCGGTGTTCCACAGGGTTCGGTTCTCGGCCCGCTCCTGTGGAATATCGGATACGACTGGGTGCTGCGCGGTGTGCTCCTCCCCGGCGTAAGCGTAGTTTGCTATGCAGACGATACGCTCGTCTTCGCTCGGGGAGCGACGCACCGGCAGGCGGCTGTCCTGGCGACGGCAGGGGTCGCGCATGTCGTGGGTAGGATCCGGCGGTTGGGCCTCGAGGTGGCGCTGCACAAATCCGAGGCTTCTACGGGCCTCGGAACGCGCTGCCGGAAGGATTCCACATCGTGGTGGGAGGCGTCCGCATCGGCGTCGAGAAATCGATGAGGTATCTAGGCCTTTCTTTCCCATCTGGCAATTAAACATAAAATGACGAAAACTAAATCAAATATTAATATGGAAAATGCATTAAATATGTTAAACAATAATAACCTACAAGAACTGTTAAGCCTTACTGACCCCAACATACTAACCGACAGCCTAATAAACTTACTTCAAAAATGTCATCGCTAATACAATTCATAAAGTAATACTCATCAAACATAGATTAATAAAACCCTGGATGACAACGAGCTTGTTGCGCTGTATAATTAATCAAAATAACATGTAAAAATAGTAGAAAACTGAATCACATAATGAAATATTATGAATCATCTTTAAGAGATATCGTAATTATTGCAACTGTATTATAAAAAAACAAAAAAGGATTTACGACCGAGATCAACTAACGAGGGCACACAAAAATCCTAAAAAGCTTTGGCATACAATAAATAGTATTACACATTGGACACCTCCTAAAACTAAAAGCCTAGAATTATTAGAATCGACCATAACACCTAGCAAGGCAATAAACAACGTTAACAAAAAAATATTTTGGCAGTATAGGCAAACTACTTGCTAACGACATCTTAAAAAGACCTAAACTATCACCTGGAAATTTTTACGCTTCCGTGTCTGATGTTGCAACAACTGCATCAATCTCTTCTTTTGTGCTGTCAAACACTGATCCTAAAGTAATACAAATGGTCCTCATGAGTCTGAAAATAGATAGTGCTCCCGGATGGGTCAAATACCTATAAAATTCTTAAAAGCTGCGCATGTAACTGTTGTCCCCATCATATCTCATCTTGCCAACTTATGTTTTGAACAGGGGACCTTTCCTACTGCACTAAAGAATGCCTTAATAATGACTGTGTATAAGAGTGGAGACAAAACAGACCCGACGAATTACAGGCCCATATCTGTACTCCCGTCTCTGTCTAAGATCATAGAAAGGTTAGTTAATAAGCGGTTATTAAAATACCTGACAAAGATTAACTTCTTTTCACCTTCTCAATTTGGCTTTAGACGGGGAAGGTCAAAAGAGGATGCTGTTCTGGGGCTTGCCTCTACTGTCACTGAAAAAGTCGACCGTGGAGACAAGTGTCTGGCAGTTTTTCTCGACCTTAAGAAGGCTTTCGACACTGTCTCTGTCCCCACGTTTTTACACAGACTTGAACACGTTGGAGTCAGGGGAATATTCCTCAAATTATTTAAGGAATATTTAACTCAGCGTAAACGTTTGTTTACGCCTCTCCTATCTTAACTGTTTAGTTAAGATAGGAGAGGTCACCAGTTTAGAGGAAATTGTTCCGTACGCCCCCCCGTACGTAACAATTACCTCTAAACATCATCAGGGGAGTGTGATTGGTCCAACTCTGTTCCTCATTTACATTAATAGTCTGTGCAGCATGAAAATTGAAGGAACAGATATATTTTCATACGCTGATGACGAGTGGCCTAGCAAGAATATCAGCTTAGCTTGATAGTAACTTCCTAACATTAGATGTTACGAAGTCCCACTACATCTGCTTCTATATGTATAATAGCACACAACCGAGACAAGAGTTCCAGATTAAAATTCATACATGCCATAACTTAAGCAGTAACCTAATAAGCGTATCAAAAAACCTTGGATAACCATAGGCCTACTAAAATACATGAGGAACCGTGACAAACTACATATAAAACTAAAGAAAAATCCGGATAATGAAATCATAAAACTAACTTACCTAAGATACAGAAATTTTTGTAATAGCTTATTAAAAAAGATTATGAAAGCAACTTATTAAAATCTGCAGCTAACACTAACAGTAAGACGTTATGGGACACCATTAAAAATGTCACTTATTATAACAAAAGCACAAATCCGGCTACAGATCTATTATCTCCTATAAATCCAGTTTCCTCAATCAATAATATAAATCAGTTCTTCACTTCTATAGGTAAAAACTTAGCTGAAAAAGCCCTTAACTATAACTTGTCTCATGTTCCTGACTTTGACTCTCAGCCATTCTCGTTTGTCCTGTCCCCAACTTCTGAACTAGAGGTACGCACCCTTATACTGAGTTTAAAAAAGGTTAAGACGACAGGACGTGATAATATCTCAGGTGTTTTCTTAAAACGATATCACGATGTTCTAGCGGCCCCCCTTGCGTACATATTTAACCTTATGTTCAGTACGGGAGTCTATCCTAAAGAATTCAAGATGGCTGAAGTGGTTCCTATCTATAAGAGTGGTGACAGAGCCTGTGTCAACAACTATAGGCCTATCTCTATTCTCCCCACTATATCTAAATTAGCTGAAAAACTACTTAATAAACGACTAACAAACTACCTTGAAACTAAAAAGCTATTATCCAATGCCCAGTCTCATAGTCCAGTCTAGTATAACACGGAGATACTTGACATGAGACGTACATTCCAGGTGTTCACAAGAGCAGGAATCATAGGCTAGATAATTGAAGGTCAGAGCCTGGGCAGAGATGTCCAGATCAGTCCAGTCTCATGGCCCTTAGCTACGAGGAAACAGAAAGTTTAATACTTGTTCCTACCTAAAAATCCTAACTACACTGCTAACAGAGTTATTAGCTTACGAGCTGTCTCTGATCCCAAGATAACTATAGTGCATTGTCGTAAGGTTAGCACACACAGCACATACACACACGCACTCTCATCCACACACACACACACGCATTCACACACACACACACACGCATTCACACACACACAGACACACACATGTACACATACTCACGCACACTCACATATCCACACTAACATTCATACACACACGCTCACACACACACAAGCATACATACTCATCGCATTCTAACATGATTAGAATTATGTCTTTTTTATTTAGTCTCTCTTTATACATCTCGCACCTCTGAATACAAATCAACGTGGTTGCACTTACTCGAACTCCGGCTTATCTAGAGTTATGAGAGGCTGGTAATCTGTCATACAGGTCCTCCTAGTGCAGATACCAGTCTCTCACACAGACTCACTAAATCGATCATGTAAAACATAGTTTATGACCTGATTTTATTGTTTGTAACCATTCTGTGTGAGAGAGAAATAAATAAATTATTATTATTATTAACTTCTCGAACTATGACTGCTCTTGCCTAGCACTTAAAAAAGTAACCAATGTAAAATACGTAGATGTAATGCTGGACCAGAGACTCTCATGGCACACAGGGGCGTGCACAAAGATTTCTGGTAGGGTATGCATGCCCTGCCCGAAACCTCTGCGAGGGCACTACATCCTTACTCCTTACTAATATTATAAATACGAAAATGAGTTTGTTTGTTTGTAACGCTTTCACGCCATAACTACTCAACCGATTAACATGAAATTTTGCATACACGTTGTCAGGGGTACAGAATAGGACATAGGGTATCTTTCATCCAGAAAAAAGAACTATTGCAAACCTAACCTAACCTAACCTACATTTACGCGAGCGAAGCCGCGGGTGAAAATTAGTTTCATTTATAAATGTTTTTGTGTGTATATATATCTGTGTACAATAAATAAATGAAATATCTTACCAAGTTCAATTCAGCGACTTTTCTATGATCTAAATCGCGAACACAGCGTTCAAGAGAAATTATTTTACTTTTGTCATCAAAAGACAACGTTGAGGAAACACCTGTTTTTAATATATTTAAACACACATCACCAACACAGATCTCACAAGTATAATTTTCCATAATATACAGTAATTCCGGTAATTTCACTAATTATTTAGTTATCAAATAAAATACGCGCTCAAAATTCCCTTCACGGCTCTGTGAAATAATTAAAAATAGCGTACGATGCTATATTGCTAAAATAATAGGCCTATAATAAACAACAATTATGATGTTTTTGACAACTATTTAAACTAGTTGTATTATCGTTGTAGGCACTGCCTTCAGCCGGCGAGCACACACGTGCATTTTACACACACAAGCAAAATATTTGTCATAGAGACAGCGTAATCTATTGACTTCTAAATAATTCTAAATGTACTGGCGATAAGCACGATTATTTCTGCTTCCAGACACCTCAGTGGTGCGGCGCGGTGGTAGCTACTCATTTTATTTCTTTACTTAGACGTGTTTCGACTGTTTAGAGTGTTTAGTAGTTCGCTAACGGACCAATAGATGGCAGTGGTACAAGCTCTTATTGTATCTGATAATTTTATATTGTATGTTTTATTATTATTCAGCTTGTAGTATTTAATAAATAGATTTAGATTATATAGGTTTACATAGGCCAGCGGACTAGGGTATGCAGTGCTTATTTGCTTGTATGAAGCGCACGTGCCTGATGGCACATGCACTTAGAACTCATTACGAACAGAGTTAGAAAACTGATTTGGACCTTTAAAACATTACGACACATAACCACTAAACAACTCCTACTGCAAATTTATGACTCATTGGCTCAGTCAGATCTCACGTACTGTCTACCAATCTGGGGTGGAGCTACCAAGACAAAATTCCTGGAACTCGAAAGGGCCCGGCGAGCTTTACTGAAGGTCGTGTTTTCAAACCTTTTAGGTTTCCTATAGATAGTCTTTATCTAACGTCAGACCGACTTTCAGTTAGGAAATTATACGTTCTCCAAATTATTGTAAAAAAACATAAATCCATTCCCTATGATTCCTCTACTAGTAACACTAGAAGGAAAAATAAGGTAGCTCCTTTAATAACTGTAAAAACGACCTTCGCAGAAAGGCATGAGAAAATCATCTCGCTTATACAATCTACTAAACAAAGAATTGAACATACATTGTATGTCACACCGAGACTGCAAAAAGACGCTCACTTTATTGCTGAAAACCAAAACCTACCAAGAAGTGGAGGCATTGTTCCACAAACGTAAAAATTTATAAAATACTAGATGTTTCCGCGGTTTTACCCGCGGTTATAACAATAACGCCGCTTACGTGGGTCGTAGCGGGATGTTATATAGCCTTCTTCGATAAATAGGCTATCCAACACTAAAATGATTTTTCAAAACGAACCAGTAGTTCCTGAGATTAGCGCGTTTAAACAAACAAACTCTTCAGCTTTATATATATATATATATATATATATATATATATATATATATATATATATATATATATATATGTCGGAGATGTATTGTTCTCTATGGCAACGTCAGTAGTGGTTGCGGGTTTAGTGGGCGTTATCTGGGTAATATGCGAGCACAAAACACAACGACGCCGGTTTTACACTATTTGTATTTAGAATAAACAGTATTTTCACTTCACAATAATGTCGAATGAAAAATAACAGTTAAGACCGAGCAGTGGGTTCAGGGCACTGATCTTACTTCTTTTTACAAAACTCACAACTCAACGTTCCGACTCGATCAGTCGCTATCGCTCAAGTGTGTCTCAATAACTGTCGGCCTTCCTAAAGTAAAGATGGCGCCTCGACCCCACTCAAGCACGCGCTCTGCTCTGATTGGTCGTTACGTGAATTACAATATTCATAACTTTTATTAGATTAATAATGTTTTTGAGCTAAAGAATAATTTAACAAATCAAATTAAATTAAATTAAGAATTTTAAAAGTAATTAAAACGTAGACAATTTATATTGTGAATTATACGTGCAAATAACAATCAACCCGACTCAATAGCTTCCTCCGATATATAATATATATAGCCAGAGAAGTGTGTCAGGATCGTAGCAAATGGAAATCCGTAGTCTCTGCCTACCCCTCTGGGAAACAGGCGTGAATCTATGTATTTATGTATATATATATATATATATATATATATATATATATATATATATATATATATATATATATATATATATATATATATATAATATATATATATATTTATATATACATATATATATATATATATATAATATATATATGGACAAGTCAGTGGAAGACAGCATAGTCAGATACTTTTACATATATACAAAATTTTCATTCAATTACTAATGTCACGTTGTGTAAACACGTTGTCAGGGATACAGAGATCCTTCTTCCCTCCTTCTTCACCTGACAACGTGTATGAAAAATATCATGTTGATCGGTCAAGTAGTTAAGGCGTACAAACGTAACAAACAAACAAACTCACTTTCGTATTTATAACCTTAAGTTAGGATTAGAATGTTTTGGGCGAACGCCCTGACCGCTCAGAACAGGTGGCATACCGTACGGTGTCGGCCGACGCAGCTTGCGCGTTGGCCAAGACACCTCCGTGGGATTTGAAGGCTGAAGTACTCGCCGAAGTGTTCGCAGTGAGTGAGGCAGCGTGGAAGGAGACAGGTTGTCGTCCCCTCCCGGCAGTCCAAGTTGACACACTTCACAAATCTTCGAGAATACATGCAGATTTCCTCACGATGTTTTTCATCGTCAAACCGAGTGATAATTAACTATTCAAAGTACACATTACTTCAATAAGTCACTCGAGACATGTGTTACGTTTAAAATTTTGACCATACGATGCTTGTAAGAATTATTTGCTTACTGTTATCAAAACACTGAACACACCATGCCTTTTATCTAACTTCCATTTTCCACGTCCATCTCTACGAATCATATTTTGTGCAACAAACATAAAAGATAAGTTTTAGGAAATTCTAAACCGAGTTTTGTCCGAATGTAGTGGAGTCATTAAACAGCTTCATACACCACTGAATTAAAACAATGCAGACGACTGAAATTTAGTGTCTGAATAAGCTTCAGTTTTAACAAACTTGTGAAAGGGTTTGTTGTAATTGAAAGATAAAGTTGCACGAACATTATTCCACTCTTTTCTTTCTCGTGTGGGTTAACTCAGGTTCTCTAAATTAAACTCTTTTATCATTTAAAAATTAAAGCTGTGGGCGTACTTTTAACGTGAATTTTCTTAACGTGTTTGCTGAATTAAGGTTTTGTAATTTATCATTACAATTTTTAGTTATATCTGTAAATATGTAAAGAAAATTTACTCAGTGTACATGCACATAAAATTAGATACAGATTTGCCAAACCGAAAAATTACAAATATTGCGTATAAATGTAATTTTTTGGTGATAATGAACGTACATTTTAATAAGTAAGTTGTTGAGTGGAATTTTATGTATAAATACAATCCCATATTCTATGAGTTGTGGTGTTATCTCACGACTTCAAGTGCATATGATATGGCGGATCGACGTTTCATAAAGATTTTTATTGAAATAAGCGCCATCATCGACGCCGAGTATTCCGGCCTATCGCTTCCGTTAGGAAATTTAGCAGAGCAAGTTCAATTCTCAATACAGTTGTCCCTCGGGAGCGTACGGCAAATATACCCGTCACAGCTCACGACGTGAAATATTTGCTCACCGTTTTATACGATGCCACATTTTTATGCACAACACTGTCGGTTACGAATATTAGGAGAAAGCCTCTCCATTCGATCCCCCTTTGCCGACCCACAATATTGCGGCCGTCTTAATGAAAAAGGCTGCGTCTGAGATAAAGATAAAATTTTTATTTTCTTTCCAGTCTTTGAATTTTCAACATGGTGAGCTCTTTATTTTACATTCATTAAGTCATTGACGCCTATATGATGGTTTACAGAAAGAATGGTAAAATATAAATAAAAAGTTTAATAGAATTCTTACTCAATAAGATTCGTGATTGGAAATTATACAGCTCACTAAGGATAGGCTTTATTGAAAGTCAGGCCATGAAGGCGTTAATAATGAATAGAGTGCCTGTTGAGGGCGTCAATGGATCTACGCGCTTAATTTTCCACGTAGGCAAACAGCTAAAACTAAATTACCTTTCAAATTTATCCAGGTATATAATGAATAAATAAATAAAATTAGTATTTAGCACTCCAGAATTTTGAAACACTCAAATATACTTTAATTTATTTTCGTCAATATTTTCGGACTAGGCACCACCCATCGTGTACTCTAGCTCAGCTAAGTGGCAAATTGTGTACAACTAATATAGACTTTCTAGATTATAATGTTTTTTAAATCTGGTTCACTTCACACACGCGTTAGTGCCAATAGAGCAGAGGTCTATAGGTTTCGTCCACAAATAGAAGAAGGTTAGCTTAATACATCAAAGACAATAAATAAAAAGGCGATCAAATAAACATATCAGTTTAAAATCAAAGAAATCGTACTAGGACTTTACCACCGATTTGTATAAATAGCAACGTCTGAACAATTGAAGCATGGTGTAAATATTTACATGTAAACTTATCAATACCTTGCTGCTTGTAGAACAGTAATCATGCAGTTTTATGAGTGTTGGTATGCCATTATCCCAGTTTCTGAGAATTGGGCGAGCGCCACTATCCAGTCAAATACACTCGGAGGGTAAACAAACTATTTGTACGTGGTTAATGACGCGATTATCGGAATACTCGATTATACGGACGTATACCTTACTAAGGTTTAGTTTTCCTTATCGATTATAGCGAATTTTCTTAATATAGCCTTTATTATCAACAGTTATAGTAATCTGATAATTTATAAAAATAACTCTTAATAAATCTATCGCCCAAATTATTCGCTTTAAAAGTTTCGTTCTTATATTGCAAGTCATATATATGAAAAATTCCTGACTGAAAGACGTAAAAGATATTGGTTTATATTAAAGGTAGGGGTATCTGATATCAAAGTGAACGCGAAACGTTTGGGACGTTTCCTTATATTGACAATACGAGAACGTTCCAATACCGTTTCGGCTACTTTATCATTCTTAATTTAAAGTACGTTCCACAATATACGCATAAGGAATTCAAAATTATATATTTATAAGCTTGGTGTGTTTCAAAAAGTAATTTATCTCCAATACCACAGAAAACGCGTCTGGTAGGCGGGGCGTACGGCTACTCGATGGACAGAAGTTGACGAGGGTCGCGAATCAACGGATGCAAGTCCCTTATCGAAGTCTATAAGGAAAACTTTTTAAGTACTAACTATATAAATTTAGTTATATATGCTTTCCGATGACATACTTCCTTGATAAAGTACGGTACAGTAAAGGTACTGAAAACTATCTCGATCTTGCGTTCAAATCGACGTATGGTGACAGCTGCTTTCATTCTAAGGACACGTATTTCGTAAATAAATAAATGGATTACAAGATATTTTTTGAACAAATTGACTGAAGTTTTAATTACCGAAGAGCTTTTTTATATTATTTTTTATGAGTTATATTTTAATATCAATCAAAATATGACAATGCATGTCGAATTAACATAATTATGTGCGGTATAAAGCAGTTTGTGAGAGTACTTTATGAAACCATCTGCAAGAAAGTTCTGAATTGCTAAGTAGTTAAGTCGTGACGCTTTACTAGGTGGTTGTTGACGAACAACTCAGACTGTGATACGGCGAAATGTTATGTATTTTATTAAATTTCTCTTTGCTAACTGTATCATGCGTGGCGATAGCTCAGTGGGGAGACCAACAGAGTGCAATGCAGAGGGTCTCAGGTTCGAACCCACGTCGCGCACCTCTGACTTTCGGAAATTATATGACTTTTCGGAATTATGTGCGTATTGATTGACAATTATCGCCTGCTTCGTGCCTCGGAGAACACGTTAAGCCGTCGGTCCCGGCTGCCATGAACATCTATGGCAGTCGTTATTGGGAAGTCAGTGCCCTATATAATATCCTGACACTAGTCTAGCCTTAGAGTATCGTTAGCCTTCGGGTTGCGGAGGTCAGATGGCAGTCGCTCCGTGTAAAACCTGATATCCAGTCAAATCCGGTTACACTAGAAAGCCGACCCCAAGTGACTTGGGAATAATAAAGGCTAGGGAGAAGAGAGAGAACTACATTATGCGTGGTAGATACAGGTATGTGCTAAATATCTTGTGTGTGGGGGCCAGTCTGTACTGACCGGCGACACTTCGACCCAGTGGGATCTTTTGTGCCAATGTGCTAAATTAGATAAGCATCTATATTTTTGAATACAAAAAAAATGCACGTAATATATGTATATACCTACGTCTTAGGCGTATTAAAATAAATAAATATACATTTCTTATAATCGAAATAGCTTTACCCGCGGCTTCAATCGCTTGAAAATAGTTATTTTTTGCATTAAAGGTACTTTTTGTCCTTTTCTGTACCCCTAACAATGTGTATGCGAAATTTCATGATGATCGGTAGAGTAGTTAAGTCGTAAAAGCGTTACAAACGAACTCACATTCACAATAATCATAGTATCGATTAGGATTAAAGAAAAACGTTTAACGCCCAACAATTTCTTAGTAATGCCACAAACTAGCTAACTAATACAGTTTGTTAATGACTTTCGACGATCTTGGATTGCTAAGAGAAAGCGATAGACCTTATCTACCAGCTATTCAACGAATTAGCCTATAGCTACCTCATACTCACCTGATTTAGTACGGTCGTTAGCATATTGCATGAATTACTTCCAGCTAAGATTTAATACTAAGAAACACAGTTGTCCTCGTAATTATATTGCTACACTTAAATAGGACATGTGAATGCAATCGATTTGCATGATGACTTTGCATAATACATCAGACAAGTAATTCTTCTCCCAAGCTCAAGCTTTTGCCTGAACGTAGCAAATATCTTGTAAATAAATGTAAATTTTGTGAGCTCACTAATCTCTTTGACGTTCATAAGTATTACTTTGTGACCTATATGAACAAATGATTTTAGACTTGGACGTACTTGAAACAAAAACAATAGAAATTATTGAACGTAACCGCACGATCGCTGTTTAATTTTATCATTAACGTTTACTAATCTGTAGCGGGCTCGTTGTGGCTGCATCATGAGTTGTGACTAGTTCGGGCTTGACTTCACGACAATGGATGCACGCGCGTGCCAGGGTCCTATTTATTTTTACTATTATTGCCACAAAGCTCTCACTGTATACACCGCAGTGCAGCGCCCGCCTATTGTTCTTATAAGGAACTACGGCTGTGTTTTCATTACAACTATGTACAATGTATACTTTTCTCAAAATCTTTCTATGTAAGTGATATAAGGCTTTGTAATAAAATGTTTTGCGTTTTCGGTAAAGGGTTTTGGATCGGTTTTAATATAATTTTTGTTAGCTCACAGTGAGCCGTCGTGTATAGTTTATTTGCAAAGTGTATGCTTATATATATCGTAGGGATTGTTAAATGAGATTCAAGATAAACGGAACTCCAGAAAAAATATTGTTGTCAGTAACTGGAACAGTTTTCCATTGAAGAGAAAATTTTGGATAACTCACATTTTTCACTGAATTCTCACAAGCGGGGCATTTACGTAGCTTCTAAGTCGTGTCATTCTTGAAATTGTAGCCTCTTTTGTACATTGCAAGAATGTTTCTGACTTCATAAACTGGCTGCAGACTATTCTTTAATTTTTTTATACTTAAGTGGTACACGCAAACTTTCCATTAATTTGGACACATCAGTATACATTTTTGCGCTACACGTAATATACAAAGTTATATTGTCGCCGTCGACGACATGTCGTTATAATGTATAAGTCTCTATCAGACATGCGGATATCGAGTGTGAGTGAGTGTCTGCGTACATAAAAACGGGTGCGTTGTATTTGGAACATAAACTTCACCGCTCCATCGTACATTGTTAAAAGGCTATGACGAAGTCAAGTGCAAGAGTTTTTTGTGAGCGCTACATTTCTTCACAACGCGCAAAGCGGTGTCTTTTGATGAAAAACAGTTTTTGTTTCTTGGAGGTTGTTCACCCCATCTTCGTTAAATATTATAGCTGTGAAAGATAAACTTGCTCATATACTACATTGGTTTAATGTCAGCTGCAATTTCAAACAAAAACAACCAAGGAGAGATTTGGGCAGATAAAATTATAAAGTAATTTCAAGCTCATCGTTTGGTTACTTTTTAACATATTACGTTTGTTTTTTTATACAATGAAGATGAAAAACTTACGTAAGACTGGTCTTAAGTAAAGTAGTAATAGCTTATAGATGAAATGGTGTCATTAGCGCGTTACTAACCCTTCATAAGAGAAGTCACATCTCCTCAAGAAGCCGTGAGACCTTACACACAATATGAATACACCATACCTAAGGTTTTTTGGTTGCGATGTTCTGTTAAGTAGACGTACTGCTCCGGTCAGAGCTTACGTCCCAGATTGACCGAGATCCTAAAATACAGAAGATCTTCTGGATATTTTGAGCCGGATAATGAAACAAACCTCACTATTACGCGCAAGGATAAGCGTAAACTTATACCAGACTCTCTTTATTAACGCTTGCCTAATTATGCAATTCAAAATATAATACCTTTATCATACTTTATTTAATTAGTAATTTTTAATCGCTTGCGCTCCACAACCGTAATATGATCACAATTTAAGGCATCCGCGTCAAAATGAATAACCGGATTCGAGTTCTTAAGGTTTTCTGCACAGAAGGGAATTTTATTAAATTGTGAATTGACTTGCCTACATATGTATCGGTTTCTGCTATTAAAAATCTTTTTATATTTTAATACATCCCTTGCGGTTTCAGCTTTAGCGTTGGCATTGTTATATCTTTGTTCATTTACTTGTAATAAGTATAAAAATACGAAACGGGTGTGTAATACATTTCTGCGTATCCCTATATTAATTAAGTAAATTGTATGATAACGTCTTGACTGCAGCAGTACATCGGCGGCTACAATTTTTTGCAATGACATTCCATCAATCGATATATTAAACATATTTCCTTTTATTTACTATCTCCTGTTAAAAATTTATCCTCTCTTCTCAGTATGAAAAGGGGGAATGTAAAAGGTATAGTAATATTAAATTATTACCATTATTTTATAATCGTTAAAATATATATTACGGCTAAACACAAGCGAGCTACGAAACTCAACATTTTGCACTATGCTATGACGTTAGAAATATATCTTTGAGGTACAGCGAAATTGTTGGAACGCACTGAATTCGACCTAGTTGTACCAAGGTCGGCATAATACTCTGTTTCAGATAACTATGTTGCTTACTAACTGTAAACTGTCTATCATAATAGACCACTTCAAACCGTAACGTAAATTTCCACCACATATGTATTTACGAGCTGTGTAATGTTTGTTGTTTTATGATATGTGGTTATATCGGCATGCTTACAGAGAGTGTCTTTACATTATTGTTAACCTACTTTATACGAATTTAATCCATAGCATTTTAATTTTAATTTTTATCATTTGTGACTATTTTATTTACATTTGTGTTATTTTGACTATACTTTGCCAACACGACATGTTTACCGAGCTATCAGTTTCAAAACGGTTATACTGTACACAGGTTTAAGTGGTCATCTTCCATTGCACCAAGTGTAGTGGGTTTGATTGACACACGGGACAAAAAAAAATATGATGAGGAAGTAATTGTTCTAAATCTAGGTGAGTTTTGTGTTCGTTGTGTGAATGGTAATAAAGTCTCCCTTGTCGAAGGATCTTATCGTGCAAGATATCATGGAAATATACTGCTATACTATATATCCGCAAATAAATAGGTAACAGAGTTTTACCTCTATGTATATATTGCTAGCATTTTACGTAATAGAGTCCAAGCTTATTGCTGTCTATCCGCTTCGTCAGACTCCGTGGTGATAAGCTGAGAAATATCTAATAAAAACTCTGAAAACACTTTTGCTGATCCGAGCTAGTAAATTTTTATTATATCAAGCGTTTCCATTCTAAGGCTTCCATAAAATAGATTCTGACAACTAATTAATGTTGTCCCTACATCTATAGATATATCCACCTATGCACGATAGTTGTTCTTAAATCGATTTTATCCTTAAAATCGAACTCATAATGACATGCCTAGCTACTACATAAACATGCTATAGGTTAAAGAATCATCTTCGAGTGTTGATTTAAAACCATTCCTTTCCCTTACAATACAAACATGCCTGTTTATCGAGACGAAATACTGAGGTAGAGGGTTGTTTGCCTTCACTCGACTATCGTATTGTAGTAAACGATTGTCGACATTTCAATATCGGATCGATATTATGAGTATTCTTTTTGTGGCTTGTTTCGCTCGGTACTAGCAACCGAAATTACGATTGTGGCATTCATAAGTGTTATTTAAAGTTAGTAAATTCTGACAAAAAACATAAAGTGTTATTTATAGTTTATGTTTTTTGTCAGAATTTACTAACGATATTTTCACATAATTTATTAAACATATTTAGAAAATATTTATGAAATTTTAACTGTTACTTCTGTATCAATTCTTATTCTAGTTTTCTCTTATATACTTTTGATTAGATTCGTAGCGGGTTTAAGACAGTTTAGCTTGCTCAGATACTCAACGAGTGACAAAACTCGGCTCTTTACATGGTCGCTACTGCTTATCTTGGCTATGTAACTAGGGTAAACGCACCTATGTAGGTGTTATGGTGGTGGAAAATCGTGTGAATTATTAAGAAAATCTGTAAAATTTCCATAAAACTAGGTATGGTGATTAAAAACTGTGGCACTGATACTTCTGTTTTTTAAAAGGAAATTACCTAGAAATAAATCCTATTTCATGGGGATCTACAGACATTCAAAGAACTGACATAAAGAAAGAACACCCAGACTATGAACAAGTATTTATGGCCCACACAACATTTTGTCTCGTGTGGGGAGGGGATCAAACCCACAACATTCGAGGCAGTGGCAGCGCAAGGCGGTAACTTAAACCACTGCGTCATCCGTAGTATCTGTATATTTTCAATAATAAATTGCAGCTAAAGCCGTCTCTTTTTAGATAAACGCAGTGAAGTAGAAACGAACACGTATACGTTACAAAAAATCAAAACTTTGAAGAAGAGTCTGTAACAATTTCAATTCTGTCAAAGTGTTATTCGTCGCCCTGCCGTATCAGTTTGAAGTTCTTAAAAGACGGTTCCCTCTTTACAAAGAAACGTAAATATTGATCTAGTAAGACTCAATAATTTGAAGGTTAATTGTGCATTGAATATAAATTGGAATTAAACTAGTTTATACGGTAATACGGCTAAATTAAATATACATTTTGATATTTTTGTTTAAGTTAATTTTTTAAAATATTACTTACTAATTATTGACAGTTATCTCGATGTTCTGGCTGCCTTTCAAGCAGTCAGCGTAATCAAGAAAAGACTGCCCGTTATATAAATAGTCATAAATAATTTAAAATAAAACGCTATAAAATCCATATCAGTATGTCCATCTGTAACACAAGCGTATACGTAACACAATAAGTTCTGAGTTATTTGTAAATTATTAATAGGCGATGCCTGTAAGTTTATTTCTAAGCAAATAACGCATAACCGGACTATAATCAGAGAGCTCAAAACTCTAACCTAACCTAACTCTATCGGTTGACAATAATAACTTTTAAACTTTCGCGTTGCATGCTATAGATATATATATTTATTTATTTATTTTTATTAAGAAAACCAACAGTGATACAGTTTGTTTAACAAATCGAGTATAGTACAATTTTATATGGCCAATAACAGGTTTCCCTAAATAAATTAATATACTTAAACAAATTCAGCGTATAAAGGTCACTACTTACAACCTCTTATATAAACATGGAATATAATACAAACTTTGTGAGTTTAGAAATATAAAAATAAACACACTGGTCATACACATAAGAATAGCAGGAGATGAAATTAAGTTGTGCGTATTTGCCTATCTTTTAATATCTTTATTAATTGTGATTTAAAAGATTTCTTAGAACAACAGAAGGGATCAACCTCTTGGAATATAGTGTTACAGGTGCGAGCAAAGCGGGTGAGCACACAGCTACCAGCGCGGTTGGTTGAATGTCGGGGAACATGTAACAATGATGTTTGACGGGTGCGACGTATTGGAGCATTAAATGTAACCTGCGAGACCAATTCAGGACAGTTCAGATGTCCGTTTAGTATATCATATAAGACACACATATCTATTAGTTTACGCCTATCCTTTAAAGTAAGAAAATCGTACCTCTCACAATTGTGTTGATACGACAAGGCAGGATTACGGAATCGATAATTAAGATGATTAAGAAACATTTTTTGTATGCGCTCAAGTTGATTAATGTATATGAGGTAAAAAGGAGACCAAATTGGAGAAGCATACTCAAGTGTGCTGCGTACATAAGAAAAATATACGGTTTTTAGTGCTGCTATAGTATTAAACATTTGGCAAGATCTCAGGACAAATCCAAGATTTTTAAAAGCTTTAGCCCCGATGTAGTCAATGTGTTCTCCGAAGGATAATTTGTTATCAAATCATACACCTAGATCACAGACCGCATTTACTTTTTTAATTGGGATATTATTAAAATTGTATAAATAATTAAAAGGTTCTTTTTTTAGTGTATAACTAACCATTTGACATTTATTAATGTTGACTGTTATATATATATATATATATATATATATATATATATATATATATATATATATATATAATACGTAACGAGTATTATATATATTTCGGTTGAATTACGAAAATATAAACAAGCAGTAAATTGTAGGATTTACTAACATTTGCACTGTAATTTAATAATAACGCACATAATATTGTCTTATGTTTACGCACATACATACGTGGTCTTACGCCTTTACATCCTCGATGGTATAGGCATAGGTGTAATACACCTACATTATGCCCGCTATAGTTTTAGCGTCCTCTTTTATAGGCCCGACCTTACCGCCGTCTACCGGAAACAGTTCCAGAGTCTGTATCTAATGAGAATTTATTGATAGAAAAACGCTATAACCCATTGCTTGGAAGGACATAGGAATCCAATCCGACACTATCAGAAAACCCAATAACAATTTGCTCGACCCCGAAATCGAACCTGTGACCTCATGCAGTCCAAGTCATTCACCACCGCAGTCCAAGCGAGGCAATCGATAAAGACAATTAACAAAGTACGATTAAACCTGAAAAGTATAGTAGGTAATCCAAAATATTCTGTCTCGATTGGCTCAAAATACTTTATATCTACTTATTGTTCAAAAATTGCCTACACGCATGTAAAGATTATTTTTCTTTAGTAAGGTAATAAAATTCGAATTTTCATTTTTGTTAGTGAGTAGATGAGGTAAGACTAATCTGATAAGAATGAATAAATCAAAATACAGTTTGGCTTATTCTCTGCAGGACTGTATATATTAGCAACTAGCTTTTGCCTACGACTACGTACACGTGGAATTTGGAAGTAGGTACCTATCAATACATTTCTTTCATTGCATTTCGAGATGGAATATGTTAAAAATACATAGCTTATGTCTCTCTCCGATCGACGAACTATTTTTTGTTGCTACGGCTTCTAGGCTGCGTATCAAAAACTTCTAACTATAAATACTTGACTTCTAGACGGGCGGCGTATCAAGAAGAAATTGCACCAGATTTTAAATCAGCCCTACAACTGTAATAACTTACTTTACCGTGTTGTGCGTACAAAAATATAGCCAGTGACTAATAGATTTGGCTTGTATGGTTCTTAAAAAGAAATAATTTATTTAACATAATAAACTAGGCATCAATCACATAAAATATTATTATATGTTATGCGAGGGTGCATGGTATGTTCCTCTCTTCGTCATTGTTTTCTTAATGCAAGAGACCTATGCCAAGATCGTAGCAACCGGATTTCCGTTATGCCTGTCTACTCCTTGAGAAACAGACATGAGTTTATTGATGACGTACGTTTGACAGTAGGCGGTTTATCTAGAAATATTGTAAGATTTTGACTAGATTTTTGACAAGGCCGGGCCAGGTGAGCCGTACCATTTCATCTCAAAATTCTAGACTTGTACTAGGACAACGCTGCTGGGTACCAAAAATTATTGGCGTTACCTTCCTAGGGGGAGGTAACACCAAGGATTTTCATTACTGGTAGTTTATTTAATGTTACGCATTCAGCTACTCCAATAAACATTATTGTTACATCAAAAGTATGAAATATGTTGGTGAAAAGTTGAAAAATAGTTACATCCTTTTACATTTTACATTAAATGTAAAGTGGCTTAGGTATACTTAATCAGGGAATACGCTGGCATATGATTAAAAGCTAAAATTATTTTAATACCTATATAAATACGTGCGTTCACGACTGTCATCCTCGAAGTAGCGGATTGTCGTATATTACACCTATAAGACACCAGGTCAATTTTTACAGCCCATGTAATAGGAAAGGAGTTTACTGTCGACTACCAGGCGCATTTTCAGTCATCGTACATGCTACTGGAATGTCATATGTCCCTGGGAAGTTTCTAAGTCTTATACGATTTTGTACGAATCGGATTTCGAACCCGAAAACACACGATAGCACGCAAGCCTAAGTGCGTATGTTACGGTAACAATGAGGCAAGCCCAGGTTTTAATATACGATCAAAAATAGATAGACTTGTTTACATATTAAGGTAATAAAATAAATAAAGTAAAAACGTTTACGTGTCTCCGTTTGCTCAAAATTTAATTTCGGGTCTTAGCTGGCTTAACTTATCTTAGCTTCTCCACATGCCGGCTGAAAATTACTGTAAATACCTAACTGTAGCTACAACTATATAATAATTAATTTTAAACTTGCCTGCGCGAAGGAAACTCGAACCACGCTTGGTAACGTGGAATTTTAATGCAGATATTAAAATAAATGATTAAATACACGTACATATCGTATGAACGGATGGTGTAATGGTTTAAGTGGCACTGGCTGTGCGATGAGTGTTGTGGAAATGGCACGAGTTAAAAATTGTGTGATCTGTGTAACCCTAACTAATATTATAAATGTGAAAATGAGTTTGTTTGTTTGTTTGTTACGCTTTCACGCCTTAACTACTCAACCGATCAACATGAAGTTTTGCATACACGTTGTCAGGGGTACAGATTAGGACATAGGGTACCTTTCACCCAGAAAAAATAACTGTTGCAAACCTAACCTTTTTTTTTTTTTTTTTTTCGCCCAGGAAAATCCTTTATGGATACCCCCTCCCCCCGGGGGGGAGGGTGGTTATGTGAGACTCTCCGCCCCTGCGCCCCTGAAGGGGGTCGGTATACTCACTAAAAACCTGGGGTGAGCAGTCCTTCCGCCGACGGGGTGGGGCGGGATGGGGTCGCGTTAGCAATCACCATCCCGCTCCGGCGGTTGGCCCGGCTGATGGTAACCGGGCCTCAGCACCTGTGGAGGGGTGGCCTTGCTCACCACGGCCACCCCCCAGACGTGTGGGGCCGTGCAAGCCGGTACAGAGTCCCCCGACTCTGTACCAGTGACCCCACTATACAGGAGCGAGAAGGCGGGCAAATCGCCTCCTCCTCGCTCCCGTCCGTCTGCGCCGGAGAGGGTCAGCGAGGGGATTGTTCTCCCTGATCCTCTCCGCGGCCTCCTTCTGCGCCATGACAGCCTCGCAGAAGGAGACCACCGCCTGCCACGATCTCTCGCCGCCGAGCATGGCGTTGATCACGCCCGGCAGGGAGAGATCCCCGCCTATTATGCCCGATTGCAAACCTAACCTAACCTAACCTACATTTACGCGAGCGAAGCCGCGGGTGAAAACTAGTCCTAAATAATATTAAAATGCGAATGTTTTTGCGAGTTTGTTTCGCTTTCACGCCGTAACTACTCAACCGATCACCATGGAATTTCGCATACATGTTGCCAGGACAAAAAGAGAGAGGTACCCACCTTTCATCCAGAAAATAGTACTGTTCTCGAGGCATAGCTATACATATATAATAGTTGTTTAAAATCTGGTTGTTCTTTGTGTTCGTTGTTTGTAAATTATCCGCGACACATGAGGCATAATAAGGGCGGGGGCTGCCTTTAAAAAAAAAGGTGTATCTGCCTACGCCTTCGGTATAAGGTCTATCTGTGTGCTATATTGCATCCAAATCTGTTCAGCGGTAACGGGTAATAGTGTACGAGACATCCAAACATGTTCATAATCTTTCCCACTTAAATAAGATAAAGTTAAGGCAAACGATATCCTAGGGGAATTCCGTTAAAGTACTTCGTAGAAGCTAGGTCTCAAGTTCGATAGCACGGCATGCGCCACTGATTTATGCACGTACGAGGTGGCTAATTAACGTTTTCTTTAAGAAACATATCGTGAGGATAAGTGCATGACTAATCTGAGATTTTTACGTAAAGTTGTCGAAGGTGTAGGTATGTGAAGTCCGTCAACCAGCACTAGACAAGCTTGATGGAAACAAGAGGCTCGTACCCAACACTGGGATATGTTATATATAGAAGACCAATTCCTAATAAAATATGTTATTTTCTGTCTATAATCGTAAAATATGAACTGAAATGCAATTTAAGTTCAAATATAATGCATGTTTTAATTTAGGAGAATAAGTACTATTTTCCTATCAAATCAAAAAAGAATAAATGATAGTTATTCTTTTTTGATTTGATAGGAAAATAGGGCATTTTGAGCATTTTCATTTCGAGGATTCACTCGCAGGAGTGATTATTTAACGAGTACTATGCAAAGAGCATATATAGAGAAATAACAATGTGAAGTTGAATTAAATTGGATTTTAATTACTTGTTATATATTTTAATCAAATTTTTTTTTTTATATTCCTTTATTTATGATCTCAATGTATATTTATATTATTTAAGTGTAATTTTATTTTATAATTCTTATTATGTTTTGTTAATAATTATGTGTTAGTTATTATGTAAAATCTTTATTAGACTTAAGTATATTTAATTAGTATGTTGTCTTTATGTAAATGTTGTGCATATTTGTAATTGGCATAAGCACACAACCTTGTCTTAATTAGTGATTATGTAAATGTATGTGTTTACTCTGCTAATATGCCTTATAAATAAATAAAAATAAATAAATAAAGAGCGCATGCTACTAGAAGTATTGTGGGCAGTTTTAAATATAATAGTTTCGGAGCAATTGTACATCGCTACTATTTGCAGTAGCGACGTGCAATGGCCACGAAAAGATAAACTAGTATTTTCGAAATTTATATATATTTTAACGTTAATCAATTTGTTGTCACTAGTATAGTCCAAATCGTAATCGGATTCGAAACTTTTGAGGTTACGACACAACTGATAAATTGATCCATTTTCCGTGAAAGAAGATGTATTCAAATAAATACCTAATTATATTCATTATTGATGTTTCGAATATTTCTACTTGCTTAAAGATTCGAATAATTCGATTGTTTTAAAGAATAATCGCTTTTTGCTTACCGGACATAGACTCGCGTGTGTATGTATGTATATAAAGCAGGCACTGCCACATTGCATACAAATGACACGTATGCGTGACACTGAATTTGTAGTTTCAAAATCAATTACAACCATCCTGGTAACATATAGATGTAATGCAGAGAATTATGTTTTCAATTCATAAAGTAATTGATACGAAGTAATAGTAATAGAATAAACAATAATCGCAACATCAGTTTGATTCTACAAATGAATGTCTACGCATTATAAATTAAGACGTATATCATGCTAAGGCTTCTTAAATTTCCACTGATAAAATACATAACTGTGTGACTAAATATATAATGAGTTTATTGTCCTTTTGAATTATGTATATATCCCGAATAGTATCCCGATCTGTATTACATGAAACGTAGAACATAGCTGGTGCATAGTGGGTTTAATAAACCTTGCTTACCACTTCAAGTATAGTTTACTACGTATACAGGTGTATACATATCTATGTATATATGTAATTTAATAAGCAGTGTTGTCGATGGCATCTCACTTACAATCGGTACGGTTGGTTGAACGGATGATCGGTTGTGGTTTCGAATCTTATTCATCGATCTATTAGCGACTACTAATTTAGTATTTCACCTGGTTGAAGCGGTTAACAAAACATTTGTCAACCCCATTATTTGTAAACTTTAAATAAACACATAAAACATAACCTAACATTTTTTAAACAGAAATATGTAGAGTAGACGTTTTAGTAAAACAATTTAGAATTACTTCAGTACTTCCTCAGCCTGTCCCCTAAATGCAAACAAAAGATATTACTTCTTTACAATATTAGTAAAGACTATCTGGCTACTGCTAGTCTATACTAATAGATGTGAACGTGATGAAATCATTTTAAAACGATACGTCATGTAATATTTTTTAATTATCAACCGATTTAAATGAAAGAAACATCATTTGTTAGCCCAAGCGTAGCCTAATACATCACTGAAAACTACAAACATTGTTTCAGGCTATGGTGATTTATCGTATATAGGCACACAAACTATATAGGTATATATTTAACTATGTATAGATTTAACTTAATATTACGCAAATTATTTTTCGTCGCTTATTTCGTAGAAAACATGTTATACCTACTAAAACCTAAAGTATCCCATCTTAAATGGAAGGTTTATAGTATAGCTTTTTTATTCATATTACGTCTCAAGGAGGTCTTCCTTATACGATAAATCACCATAGCCTGAAACAATGTTTGTAAAGCAAATGACAAATAGTTTTTTTCATATCCACTTGCCGCCTGTACCTTTGATTTGTCAGCGAATCCAGATACGTCTGGCTTATCGAAATTGAATATCACTTTGATATCGCGTTCGTGATACTGATGATTACAATTTGCGTCAATAACTTTTTCCAATTCGTGTAAATGTCAACCGTGTAAACAGATAAATGGATTGTAATACTTTTTTCAATTAGATGCTTGATTAATTCCGATAGACGATATTGGCGTGCCTGTTGAAATGTAGAGGCATTACAGGGATATTTACTCTTAGTATTGCTATCCAAAAACGTAAATAATTACGTTTTTGGATAGCAATTCCTGCTCTCAAACTTGCCTATAAAATAGTGTTATTGGGTTTGTTGTTCAGAATTCTCAGTAACAACACACATGCTGAAAATGTGCCTGGCATTGGCGTATTGCATAGTGTCTTATACATAACTGGTTATATAAGAGTGTAATCCAACTCTGCTTGTCTTAAAAATACATCTGTTGAAGCGAGCAATAATGAACTGCTTAATATAAACATATCTTAATAATCTTAAAAAAGATCCGTGGGTACAGACTGTAGGTAGATATGTAGTGTAGGGTCAAACTCGAGATTATGATCGCTGCTTCATGTGTCCATGTCAATGCATTAATAGTTATGTCCATAAAACCATCCTTAGTATAGTTATTTTAGTATCCCGGATATATAACCATAAACTTAGGAGCTGAAAAGAATGTAGGTACATTTATATCTTCAGTGATGGCCAATACTTGAAGTAAGCTTCGAGTATAGTATCTTAGATTAGATAAAGTTTCGTGTGAGTCGTGCCCACCCAAATCAAAGTTTTTGTTTTTACTCAAGATAAAACTTATATTAGTTGCGACTTCCCAGAACTTAGTTCCCACGAGTATGCAGCCTAAAACAACTTGTCTATACTTACCGCTAAGTTGCGTTAGATTATGTGTGCTTTCAAAATATTTATCGGATTAACTATATATGCCGTAATGGCGCTTGTACACGACGTCAGTAGCTAGCGCAAGATACTCGCGAGGGCTACATGTGCAAGTTAGCTGCGTGGGCTACGTGGATAAGCTATCTGCGTGAGTTATTAGCAAATAAATCATGTCGGCTGCTTGCGAGTATCTCGCATCGGTCGTTCGCATGATGCATACAACCAGCGCAAGAAACAGATTTAACTCATTATAAAAGACTAACCGACCCCACGTTATCACCCATTTATTTCCCACGCCACCGTGGTCTTCCTCAAGAATTGGGCAATAAAATGCAAAATAGTTTTCAAACCCTACCTAGTTCTAGCGTCATTCTAGTGTCCAGAGATAAGCACTTTCAAATAAACACTCTCTTTCTCTTTTTCGTTTCTTCTCAACTTCTTTCTTTTCTTTAATGTTTTAATTTAAAACATAATAGAAATGCCCATATTCTACACAAATATGTGACGAGACGTGAATCAATAAAATTGTTTTTATCAAATCTCGTTGGATTTGATGCTGATATGCACAGAACAATTACGAAGACACGTGACTTAACACCACCATCTGCGCAGTGAATTGTATAACAAACCTGAAGCTGGATTAAAAATCTTTTGCTTGCATATAAATAATAATAATAATAATATTCTATCACATACACACAACACCATCTAGCCCAAACTAAGCAAAGTTTGTACATTCAATGGATAAACATACATATATACTTTTTTTTGTAAATACATACATTTTATACATAGAAACACCCAGACCAAAACAAACATCCATGTTCATGCACAAAAATGTTTGACTTGTGCGGGAATCGAACCCGCGACCTCAGGCGTGGCAGTCGGTTACATTAACCACCTCATCGAGGCCGACAAATATATAAAATCTCTACTTTTTATCATAGTAATAAAGTACAACGTTTTTAACTAAGTTCAGTTTTCTGTTTAAGTAATTGCAGTCTAGTCTAGCTCCTAGCCAATGCAAACTTGTTGGTGCAATTCTTCGTATATAATTCATATTGTAATTAGAAACTTCCCACTACGCCCAGTCTTGTTCAAGGATTGCTTAGTATCTGCGCTTATACCAGAGCGATGCAACTGTTAAAGTATCCTTTTTCATTGTAATTGCATGAATATTTTATACAAAGTGTAAAATATAGATCAGAATCAGTTAAAAGAAATTCTAGGTCGGGTAAAATGTTATTGGATTATTCTGACAAGAAATTCTCAGAACTAGCACTAGTCTGTAATTATTGCCCCATATTACGTGAGATCCAAACCCACAGCTGGCGTAACATGGGTATAAGCCCTGTATATAACCGTCCCACTGCTGGGCACGAGCCTCTTCTCAGTGTGAGAAGGGTTAGGCCATAGTCGACCACGCTGGCCCACAGCAGGTTGGCAGACTTCACATATCTTCGAGAACATTATGGAGAACTCTCAGATATGTGTTCAGTTTTCCTTACGATATTTTCCTTCACCTTTAAAGCCTCAAAAAGTCGTCGTAGCAAAGACAGTGCACGCCTTGGGATCGAACTCAAGACTTTTGCATGGCGGTACAATAGTCTCTCATTAGGTTATCATTGCTTGATATGCAGTCTCGACCAAAAATATTCAGCAATAAAACCGAGTTTGCAGCTCTCTTTAGGGGGTATGTCCAATATCTAAAATATTTCACGTTTATATTCAAATCTAAGTTATAGTAAAGTAAAGAATTTGCTATCATTGAACGGTTTGTCCGAATACTGTCAATATACGCAACAGAGCAGTCACGTAAGCATATGACGACTAATGAAATTATGAATCTTATTTGGCGCTCGTAGATTTGTTTATTCACAAATAGACGCAAGTAGGCTCTCAGGTTTCCACCGAGAATTGAAGAAAGTATAGATAAGATTTTACATCATGACAATATGATCACGATTACCTAAGTAGTAGTAGAGCCTCGCTGATTTCAGCATGAATGGGCCGGCTCGACCAGGGAAGGACTACCCTCTCACAGAATATCGACGTGAAATAGCAGTTTTCTTACTGTTGTGTTTCGTTCGATGAGTGAGAGTGCCGGAGGACCAATCACCCTATTTCCCCTTCCCCGCTCTTTCCCCCTTCCCGCTCCTTCTCCTATCTACTTCCTTTCCTAAAGGGTCGGCAACGCGCAAGTGATGCCTCTGGTGTTGCAGGCGTCCATGGGCTACGGTGACCACTTACCATCAGGTGGGCCGTATGCTCGTTTGCCACGTAAGTCGTAAAAAAAAAAAAAACATGCAAACATTTGTCAGTAGTATTGTTTAACCTATACATCCGCTATGTACGATAAAATGTTTAAGTAGTCAGCTGGTTACTACCCTTTTATATACTACAGCGTTTAATCTTGTCAAGGGATAAAAGATTGTTTGTGATCCTGTGATTATAGGTGTCATTTGTGTCCCTTAAACGATATTCCTATTACACACTTATAGGATAAGATTTCGTGCCGCTACTAAAAATAATTCTTGCTGAAAAGCCAATACTACTCTCTTCAACAGAATCGCATAAGGAACTTCATGATTGCATGAACTCATTGGTATAAATAAGGCAGTAATTTTACGATAATTAATAAACGTAAAATTTAATATTTGCAAATTCCGATAAGTTATAGTTACTTAAACTATCCCACTTGATGTTCGATAATCTTAAAATAATAACTAGATACTAAAACAATTTTAATCAAAAGTTCTTGTAATATTGTATCTCCAATACATATTATGATTGGTTAGATTCTGAACAGTTATTAAAGTAAATATGTATGTTAGAACAAATACATATATACATACTTACTAACTTTTTTTTGCTCTTGTTTGGTACTTTTTACTTTAATATTTATTGTTTGGTATTGCAATCCATAAAACTTGAACGTAATTAGTCGTATCATCTTAAATTTAATTATTGTAGTACAGAAAATATTAACTCATCAATTACTTAGAAATGAGACACACTAAAAAGCATTGTGTCTCGAACCAGAAGCCCAAACGTTGGCTAAGAGATTCACAAGATATGGGTCACATATTTTTTTCCAGTAATTGAGTCCCAGAAGTCAGTGTCTGAATTTGTAATAATATATATACTTACATATCAATAAGTGAATGAAGCCAGAGAAGTGTGTCAGGATCGTAGCAAATGGAAATCCGTAGTCTCTGCCTACCCCTCTGGGAAACAGGCGTGAATCTATGTATGTATGTACATATCAATAAACCTTCGTTATGCAAAAGCAATAACATGTGGGATAAGTCCCGAAAACATGGCAGTAACCATAAGGCATGACATCTGATTATAAAATATCTCCTTAATTACTCACAAATTCAATATCTTCAATCCCAAAAAAAATATTAAGAATTCCCAAAACGTTCAGGCAACTAAACGCTTTAACTAATTAATTAAAATAATTTGGGCAGGTGATTAATGATATAATAAAGTGGCTTATGGTCCCCGATTAGACTCATTAACAGCGTACAACGGGTGGTCGGCGGAGCGGAACTTATCTATCAGTCGACTGTGAAGCGCTCTCGGTATCACCCTCGATACGAGCCTACGTAAGGGTTGATTGTTGCTTTATTGTTTAGATTTCGCAGCTTTCATACTTTCTATGTTAATATGTGAAGTATTTTTAAGTGATAAATATACATACATAGACTTACATCTACATATATTATACCGAATTCTGCACACCTAAGATGTATACAGATTAGTATTATTATTATATATTCATATATTATTTGATTTCAGGCTGCACAGATGGCGTAGTTGTTTAATTGGTCGCCTTGCTGAGTGATTTAACTTCGATCCCTACACGGGACAAATATTTGTGTAGATCATAAATAATTGTTCCGAGTCAGGGTGTTCGTTGTGTCAGTCATTTGAATGTTCGACTTGAATCTAGTTCCTCGTGGCACAGGAATTATGTCCAGGACGGGCGTTGTGTTATCCTAACTAATATTATAAATGCGAAAATGAGTTTGTTTGTAACGCTTTCACGCCTGAACTACTCAACATGAAATTTTGCATACACGTTGTCAGGGGTATAGAATAGGACATAGGGTACCTTTCATCCAGAAAAAATAACTGTTGCAAACCTAACCTAACCTACATTTACGTGAGCGAAGCCGCGGGTGAAAACTAGTAAGAAATAAAAATGAAAGCTCACGTAATAGTGTGCGAGATTATGACCGCCTACTGATTACATTTACAAATTGACAGTATTGCTATTGAATAAAATTTTCCAAATGGAAGGCTTAATAATACTTCGCTCGACCTGGTTATGAAACCGAGTACCTTAAGATCGAATGCAACCATAAGAGCTACGGGAGTAACTCAATATTTTATAAATTAAAGCCGTGTGAAGACATTGCTGAAACCCCTTTGTGAGTAAATTGAGTAGATATAATGACGTTTCTCTCTTCAGAACTGAAGAGAAATGGAGGAATAACATACTTTAGCTCAAAGGTCTTATTCTGTGTATATGGCTTTCAAAGGTTGTCGGGATTCCTATTGTTACAGATAGCCAGCATTTACGAGACTGGTATTCCTATTCATTTGATTGATTAATATGATATTAGAGGATTCCAGCTTTAATTTGTCCTATTTAATATCTTACGTTCTAACACTCTCCGTTTTTCTTTCCATAGCAATCTTTCATACTCCTTATCACGATTTTCTGCTTAAGACCGACCGCATTATTATACTAATTATAAGTCACAGGCAATCCCTGCTTTGGTTAGAAGTTTGGTCGTCGATTTCATGGTCCCAAATACAATTTTTTGTTACGGTCGTTATTATTGCAATGTTTTAACTTAATAGCGCGTCTTGCAGTTTATCAATCATCCATAATATTTCAACATATAATCATTTCATATTATATAATTTTTGACATTATATATTCTCTATAATAGGCAACACAATAGTTATTTTAACAATATAATAGTAATATAATAGATGTGAAAGCGTGTGATGCTTTGTTGGATTCTCCTTCTTTCACATGGCAAAGGATAGACGTATCCACTTTACAGTTTAGAGATAATTTATTACAAGGACAACTTTTATCTCAGAAAAATGTACGGTTCCTGTAGAACAATTGTTTAATCTATAATTACGGGAAAGAAAGCGCATGTAAAATATTGTTGGTAGATATTGCATATGTAAGGTCATATTTAACATAAAAGCCAGCAATAATCAACAAAACAATATCATAATACATTTTGCGTTTATCACGCCAATAAAATGCAGCTATGTGTAAGATTGAACGCGTTCTAGTACAAAACGTATTCGATCAGATAATAGAGCTTCGTATCGACACACACACTTTTAATTTATAACCTACCAGCTTGCCTGCGACTAATTAGATACATTTTTATTTTTGTACAAGCCAATTTGGCTTTGCACTTTACTACCTACAAAAACTTAACAAATGATACACCTATACCTTCCTCACGAATCACTCTGTCTATTAGTGAAAACTGCATGCAAATCCGTTCAGTAGTTTTTGAGTTTATCGTGAACAGACAGACAGATACTGCGGAGGACTTTGTTTTATAATATGTGGTGATAGTGATAGTGAAGAAGCTTAATAGATACTTACTTAGGTATGTAGTAGTATCGTAAGCGCGTCGTAGGCTACATAGGACAGGACCCTTGTAGTCCTCATCAGTGGCTTTAAATACACGAATATAACAATATTTAATTTTATTAAGATCATCATTATACATCTAGACCAATATTACGGATTTGAAATTAGTACTTTGTTAGTAAGTACCAAATGATTGGAATTACTTCCACAGACATTTCACACAGCTGAACTGTTGGTTCGTTTATAGTCAAATTGATTTTGCATATAGTTTAAGCCCTGAAAAAGTACATAATATGCTACTTTTAATGTGAGTTTGTTTGTTACACTTTCACGCCTTATAATTCATGATGATTGATGATCATCCGATCATCACGAAATTCGCATCGCATGGACGTTGTCAGGTGTACAGAAAAGGACATACATAGGGTGCCTTCTATGCAGAAAATGTATTGTTTCCTAACGTAGCCGTGGGCAAAAGCTAGTAGAAAGTAATGCCTTCAATTAATGCGATATTGTTTTTCTAAATACTCAACAAGTCAAATTCGATTTCAACACAAAAACACTGACACGTACTACGTAACACTTTGTAGAGAAATCGTTTACGCAAAACTGCTTTTTAAAGATACTTTCGTTATAATTTCCTATTATTATTACTTGTTACAATGTCTATATACTTGTATCGAAGGTGCCAGTAATATGCAATCAAATTTCTTTATTACCAATACCAGGTGCTGCATTTTCCATTTCCGCACAGAGCAAAACTTTGTTTGAGAGTTCTCTGCGATAAATATGTGTATATAAAACAAGAACAGCGATAAATACAGCTTTTTACCGTATGCCATTGTGATACTTCACCAAATTGTTATCAAACCATCAACCCTCTTATTTGGGAAATCTTTAGTAACTGGTTACCCACCATATATGCCTGCGGCACTTGTTCCTTATTTCAATACTTGCAGATATGATCGGTAATTGGGTTTCTTTACAACCGGGAATTATTGTAATCCACCATTACAAATATAAATACTCCCACTCGGTTTTAATAATACCCATCCGTTGTTCAGATCCGATTATTGAATGAGCACTTCAATGAAGTCAGAAAAATAATAAAATATTCTTCCTCTTAATGAGATTGGAAAGTTTTGGTCATAAATACATCACTTTATAATTTAACTTGGCTAATATGCGACAGCGTGTTTTTATTTGCCAATTTATTGTCGAATGGTATCGAGTTTACTACACATGCATAATATTATAAATGCGAATGTGAGTTTGTTAGTTTGTGACGTAGTTTGTTACGCCTCAACTAATTGACCGATTATCGTAAAATTTTGAATACACGTTGTCAGGGTATAGAAAAGGACATAGGATACCTTTCATTCAGAAAAAACGTACTGTTCTCGAGATATATAAATTTATATACAAAATCTACATTAACACAAGCGAAGCCAAAGTTTTATAATGAAGTGTAAGTCACTTAAATATTATTTCTTACTACCGCTTATAATTATTGTGCTCATTAGTAATATTATTTTATACTATTTTATGTACTCATGTTAAGTGAATTTTATTGTTGTAATGCCTTGTGACAATAAATATTTTAAACCAAAAGCGAAACACAGATTTTATTCTAGATCTCAAGTCGAAAACTATGCGACAGAAAAGGACTTTCTTTTTTTAAATGGTGGCCCAGTAATCTTCCACAAAAAAATATACCCGATTTCGGCTCTTTTACTACGGTGTTTTTCTTCATTGTAGATTAAACTATGCTATATTTATTAACTTATCATGGAAGACCAACAGCATTACATACATACATAAACATTTGTGTGTATGAACATGGATGTTTGTCTTGGTCTGGATGTTTCTATGTATAATATGTATATCTTTACAAAAAAAAGTATATATGTATGTTTATCCATTGTCTAGTACCCATAGTACAAGCTCTGCTTAGTTTGGGCTAGATGGTGTTGTGTGTATGTGATAGAATATTATTATTATTATTACCACAATGTTTATACAAATATATTACGTAGCATACAGCCATTAACAGGTCCTCACTTATAAGCTATATAGTACATATAAATAATGTAGAACATAATACTAGAAAAAGCTTAAAATTAATTTATCTATTTATTACATTTGCCAATAGTTTTAGAAAAATCTTGGTACACTGTAGTTTGTTTTGCGTTGAAAATATCAATGTCATGCGCTTTACACATTACATCAAGGGTCTTCTCTGCCCGCCACATAAAACTATTCTGCCGATAATTTGTTGATGCATTAGGTAAATGAAGTGGTGTATATTACGTAAAGCTTTTGCCGGAATATTGAAGCCCATTTTGTGAAGAAGTTTGGAGCAAGCAATAGTATTTGATGTAATGTTTGTATATACAGGGTCGTCGGAAATTTCTTGTTTATTAGCTAATGGAAGAAGATGAAATTT
The DNA here is from genome assembly GCA_963564715.1 of Catocala sponsa. NCBI lineage: Eukaryota > Metazoa > Arthropoda > Insecta > Lepidoptera > Erebidae > Catocala > Catocala sponsa. The sequence goes on along the minus strand of OY751334.1, from coordinate 13,623,239 downwards.
AGCACACAGTTTTGAATAGTCATCAGATCTATACGTTATTTTAGTACGATAGCATAAATATTTAATGAACCTTTTTTTTAATGCTTTCTATCTATTAATATATTTATCATATCGTGGATTCCAAATTTGCGACCCGCACTCTAAAATGCTTCGGACAAATGTGCAATATCTTAAATCTTTTAGCTTCTTTAAAACAAGTCGACGTTTGCATCACAAACCCAAGGGCTTGAGAAGTTTTTAACAATGCCTTCAATGTGTTCTTCAAAAAGAAGCTTTGAGTCGTACAGAACACCAAGATCACGGATCTTACTACATTTGGAAATTATTTGACTTTCAGTACACTGATATCAATCATCATGAGTCATAAGGCGTGAATATACATATTCAGATGGTATAGTGTTATTTTTCCTGGTATAAGTAACAAGTGAGTACTTTGATGGATTCAGATCTAACTTGTTTTTAGCACAATAATCATCAAGACGTGATAAGTTGGATTTCAATGCTGTCCAAGCATCTTTGCATGATGAAATGGTCATAAATATCTTTATGTCATCAGCAAAGCATAGCAACTGGGAATAATGAAAACATTTGCCGATATCGTTTACAAAGACTACGAATAGCATTGGGCCTAAAAGGGAGCCTTGAGGAACACCAGTGGGCATTGTTACTCAGTTAGATATGTAATTATTTAAAGCAATTGCTTGAGATCTATTTGCAATGTATGATGAAAGCTATCTTCAAAGCTCTCTCCTTATACATATTGCGGAATGTTTATGAATTAGTGTGTTATGATTAATTCTGTCAAAATATTTACTGTAGACGACATCGATCAAATTTACAGTGACAAAATCATCAAAAATTACTAGGTTTGATACAGTAGATCTCCCCCTAACGAATCCATGTTGGGAATCTTTAAACGAAGTCTTTGATGCAGCATATACTTACCTGGTTATGTATTATTTATTCAAATAACTTAGCAATGATTTAAAATTGAGAGACTGGTCGATAATTTCTTACTTCATTTAACGAGCTCATGTTTCATGTACTGGAGTTATAAAAGTCTACTTCCATATTTAAGGTATAACACCTTCATTTAATGATCTCTTATACATATATGTATGTAAGGATGATATAGGTAAGGAAATTGTGTCAGCGCAATTAACTATTAGCAAAGGAGGCACTTGATCTGGTCCAGCTGACTTATTGAGGTCTAATGATTTTATTAATTTATTCACGTCACTGTGTTTTACTACTACGTTAGAAATTTCTCATACGGATCAATTTTAAATTCTTTTACCCTGTCTCCATTTTGTCATAATTACCTTTCGAATAAACAAATTTATTACTCTGAGCTGGTTTCAAATAGAACAATGAACAAAAAATCACATCAAAACGCCTTATGATAAGGGTCAATGCTAACGAATGGTTCCTCACACTCAGAAACGGTGACTATATCGTTTGATACATACCTACAAGGATTTTTCCCGTAACAATTTAATATCCGGTTGCACTGGCGTAAATTATGAGTGTTTAATAAATCTGTAAATGCATGGTCGTCTAAGTATTAACACACATTAGGGCGACAGGGATGTCTCCCGAGTATTTAACGACCACGAAATCCCACTCAAATTGAAATCACCTACAATAATATATATATCAAGCGGCTCTTTTAAAAATATATGGTCAAGCTTAGATATAAAATTATTTAGTTGGTTCATAAAGGACAGACCTAGATTTTGCTTACACAGGTAAATTACACATATTATATTAGTTATAACTAAACGAAGATCTAATATTGTCTTGCTTAAAGGATACAATACATAATAATACGACTGCTTTCTAAAGGCTGCCTTCAAAGCTACCTTGATACAACATAAGTATGGACAAAATATACATTACCAAAAATAACAGCATTTTTAGGCAAACTAGATTTTGCGCGCGGCATCGCTTGCGTACATGTAGGTTCGATTAGGTTAGTAACAGTACTTTTTTCTGGAGGATATGTACGCTATGTCCTTCTCTGTTCCCCTGACAACGTGTAAGCGAAATTTCGTAATGATCGGTAGAGTAGTTAAGGGGTGTAAGCGTAACAAACAAACTCACATTCGCGTTTATAATATTAGTTAGGACTAGGATTAATATATTGTCATATTAGAATTGTTTGATCTTAACCTCTCAACCAACCCAGTATCAAAAATACAAAAAAAGATATTCAAACAAAAGAAGACTATCATAATAGAATTTACGTTTTAAATAGTCTGATTGAATTCGGATGCCGGCGTCCTAGCGTTGGTTGTGAGGTTAATAAACATTGTGTTCGTGTCTTCTATAGATACGACTGGACTTTAACAGTTGTACGGTAATAAGGTAGATATTTTTCATTAGCTGCTCTCTCGCTAAGCACTTTATTACTTTACAAAGTTATACCGGTAATATAAATATTCTCACTTTATAATGGGCCTGTTTTGTAGATAATTAGAATTAATATGTAATATTGAATTATTTTATATCGTCTACAATTTTATGAATAATTTTGTCTATGCTCTATTTTGATAGTACTGAGTGTAACGAGTTTAAACCTACTACGGAATAGAACTTGTATAATTTAATGAAACTGTCAAAGATGTGAGTGAAGGAGTCGATCATTGGCAATTATTAAATTGTGAGTGGGAAAGACTCCATAAAGCAACATTATATGAAGATATCAGTTCAATCGTTATGTACCTATAAAATAATATATAATGTTCTAATACTTTCACAAACAAACGCAAACAGCTTATCATTTTACAAACATCTATTTATAAAACAATACTTTTTATTAAATGAGTGTTTCTGGCATGAAGTTTGATATTCTTAAATGGGTATTGTAAGTATACTACTCACGTATATATATAGCAAAAGCACATTAAAATGTTTGAATTATAATTTTAAGGATTTTATATTTGCATGAATCAAAGTCATTTATTTCTATATAGGTAACGCAAGATATCGCCTTACATTTATGGACATAGTCCAAAGAGTTATCAATAAAATTTTTGAGAAAGCAGCTGTTCATAAAGACTTTATATAATCCTAACTAATATTATAAAAGCGAAAATGAATTTGTTTGTTTGTTACCTTTTCACGCCTAAACCACTGAACCGATCATTCTGAAATTTTGCATATACATTGTCAGGTGTACAGAAACAGACATAGGCTACCTTTCATCCCGAAAAAAATACTGTTCCCGAGGAAAACAACAATAACGTTCTTATGATAATAGATGGCGCCACGTGTCTTTCGAATCATGATTGAATTATATTATTACAAGCAGAGTACAACCCGAATTGATTGTTAAATTCTAAATTAATGCAAGTGAAGCCGCGGGCAAAACCTAGTAGACTATATAAATGTTTATATAAATGTCTATGGTTACTATACAACAAGACAATTTTCTAACGTTCGTATCGTAAGAAAATAAATAACATAACGGAAAGATTTCCTACTTTTATTTCAGGTACAACTGCTAAGTATGTGAACTTCATAAGTGTCGACGAGGTGCCAAGGTATTTGTGGATTGAAACTTTCCAAACTCACGACACACATTCGTACTCGACTAGCTATAAGTTGACAATTTTCCAAGTTTCACGTACAATGGACTCGCTATAAAATTTACTCGTAAAGCTACGAATACAAACATGTACTTCTATTCTATTATTATAAATTTGTTTGTTGGTTTGCAATGATTTCACTCAAAAACTAAACTACCGAATTAAAAAAATTTTCACCAGTAGAAAGCTACATTATTAGCTAAATTATATAAAAAAAGCGGGTTGCACTTTGGGAGTGCCAGCAGAAGTAAAAACTTGAATATTAGCGTTGTGAATTTTTGATATTTTGGAATAGGGAATAATTTTGCTCGAATTGCTTTAATTATCAGTATAAAAGTACTATCATTTATGTGGTAAAATACATCATCATCATCATCAGGCTATGATAGTCCACTGCTGGACATAGCCCTCCCCCAAAGAGCGCCATAGCGCCCTGTCTTCAGCTTGCCGCATCCAGCATCTGCCTGCAGTCTTTCGCAAATCGTCATCCCACCTGGTCGGAGGGCGTCCTACACTACGTTTGCCGAGTCGCGGTCTCCACTCAAGAACACGCTTACCCCAGCGGTTGTCTGTTCTTCGCGCGATATGGCCAGCCCACTGCCACTTCAGCTTGCTAATTCTCTGGGCTATGTCGATGACTTTGGTTCTCTGTCGGATGTATTCGTTACGAATCCTATCCTTCAGAGAAACTCCGAGCATAACTCTCTCCATAGCTCGCTGAGCGACTTTGAACTGGTGGACCAACCCTACCGTGAGTGTCCATGTCTCGGCTCCGTAGGTCATGACGGGTAGCACGCACTGGTTGAAAACTTTCGTTTTCAAGCATTGCGGTATGGATGACGAGAAGACTCGGCGTAGTTTCCCAAACGCTGCCCAGCCCAGCTGGATCCTTCTCCTGGCTTCCCTCTCGAAATTGTTTTTACCTAACTGCAGAATCTGCCCGAGGTAAGTGTATTCGGAAACGATTTCGAGAGGGTGACCATGTACGACGATCGGTCCTGGATCAATGTGGCCATTGATCATGACTTTGGTTTTATCCAAATTCATGCCAAGACCGATACGCCGCGAGGCTGCAGCTAGGCCGTCCAGCATCCGGTTCAGCTCCTCTAGCGACTCCGCCATTAAGACTATGTCATCTGCGAATCGCAGGTGTGAGATGTAGTCGCCGTTTATGTTAATGCCCTTTCCTTTCCAGTCCAGAGTTTTAAACATATCTTCCAACGCGCTTGTGAACAATTTCGGGGACATAGCATCCCCTTGTCTCACTCCTCTGCGCAATTGGATGGGTTTAGACTGCTGGCCCTGTACTTGGACACTCATGGTGGCGGCTTCGTACAGACATCTCAGCACCTCGATATAACGATAGTCTACTTGGCATCGCTGTAGGGATTCCAGAACAGCCCAGGTCTCAACAGAATCAAAGAGGTAAAATACAATATTTATTTATTGCGCTATCGTACACAAACATGACAATTCTCCCTCCGTCTTACGAATTTTCGATCAGGTCACGTGTCCTGACGCGAGTTTGACAATTCTCCCTCCGTCTTACGAATTTTCGATCAGGTCACGTGTCTTGACGCGAGTTTAACATTTTTTACCCATCACAAAAAAGTGCACCACGCCGCTAAATAAGTTTTCACTTCAAAAAATTAGTAATAATATCCTCCAGGTGGAATTTCGGTCACAGCGGCCAATCTTAACGGAGATTGGCCATCTGCGGAGGAGATATTATAGTGCACAAGTATGTGCGCAAACACAAGTGCACTCTCTGTTCCCTAACTCTCATGATCCGATGGGACGGTAATCCGACACGACCGGAGAGAGATCAGGCGCAGGACCAACGGCTTTACGTGCTTTCCGAGGCACGGGATCTAACACCGCCAACTTCCTAACTCCGGGCTGCTATTGAGATTTCTTAACAGAAAACCCAATAACTTTGTTTTGGCCCGACCCGGGATTCGAACCCGAGACCTCATACACGGCAGTCGCATTCACTACCGCTACGCCATGGAGGCAGTTACAACTTAACCTAACCTAGTTTTTCGCGAGTGAAGCTGCGAGCAAAAGCTAGTATACATATGAATGCATGGGTGGCGTAGTGGTTTAAGTGGTGGCCTTATCACTGCCACTGCGCCGAGTATTGTGGGTTCGATCCCCACACGGGATAAAAAAATGTGTGATCCACAAGCAGTTATTCTGAGTCTAGGTGTACCTCATGTCGGTTGTATGTATGTTGGTTATATCCTCCGCGACATAGGAATTATTCCTAGTGCGGGAGAAGTCTTTTATAAAGAAAGCGTTTGTTTGTCAGTTTGTAATATCATCATCATGTCAGCCAAAAGACGTCCACTGCTGGACATTTATAATATACCTACTTGCTAAATCATGCCCAAATACCAGAAAGATTTATTCACACACTGGGCATTAGCTAGCTAAAATATTTTTTCAGACTTCTTCAAATTGTATAAATCTGTCAACTTTATGAATTTATTCATAAAGTCGACATGAAGTGAAACATCACAAAAGAGATCAAGCGTAGTGATGATAGATTGCGCTTTTAACAGTTAATGTGAAAATATGATCTGAATCGTTTTCGATCTAAACATAATTTGTCTTCGTCTTAAAAACATAAAAGACAATGTTATCTATCTATATCTATCATCATCATCATCATTTCAGCCTATTGCAGTCCACTGCTGGACATAAGCCTGCCCCAGGGTGCGCCACAAGGCCCGATCTCCCGTTTTCGCCATCCAGTCACCTCCAGCCACCTTTTTTAGATCATCGGTCCATCTGGCCGGAGGGCGTCCTACACTACGCTTATCTATACTAATATTTTAAGAGGAAAGGAAGATATTTTGTTGGTAGGGGTTTAACTCAAAAACTACTCAACCGATTTCAAAAATTCTTTAACCATTAGAAAGCTATATGATCACCGAGTATTATCAACTATAATTTTTATATTTTAAGACAAATTTAATATTACTAACATAACCTAATCTAACTTACTTTTACGAGCGAAGCGGCGGGAAAATCCTAGTCTATCTCTATATAGTAGGCTCATTTTAATGTAATATATGTATACCAACTTAATTATTGATTATATAATTTTGCTCTCTATCACAGATTTTCATTAGAAACATCACACGAGCGTGGCGCGTACATTTAGAAAGGTAGATATAATGATGAAAACTCGTAACTGAAACATGAAAGGATTTATTTGCATGAAACAGAAATATACAATGTGTGAATTTAATTAACAACAATTTGATATGATTCACGCGGCAAACTGGAAGAGTGGTACTAAATTAAGCTAGTGATATTATAGTGCAGCAATTTAGAATGGCATGGTTTTGACATAATTATCGATTATTAACCATTCGTAACATTGTGCATGAACGCGATAATGTTAATGTGCAAATTATATAATTATGTATATAATTATCTACTATGCAAGGCGAAAGTTATAAAAGTTATCATATTGATTATTATTATTTAAACCAGCTCCATAAACCTTTTTAAGACTACTTAAAACTATGCCACAATGAAACACTATAGGTATTATCATGTTTTATGATGACTTAGTTTCCCTTTTTATCTAGGGCGCTGGCTCGTTGCCCGGGTTTTAGGGCAAATTCTTCCTTTCTTCTTTATGTACGCCGCCTTGGTGATGCGCTTGACCTAGTAATATCTACATTAACCACGGAATATGTCATCATCATCAACTCGGCCGAAAGACGTCCACTACTGGATATAGGCCGCCCAATTCTGACCGCTTTCCACGACTCTTACCAGGTCGTCAGTCTCCCATATGGGAAGGACTTCATCAGGATCATGTTTAAATAGCCAGCGATATGTATAGTAAAAACTTAGGAGTTTAATATATTGGGTTGCCCTATGGATAATTCTTCGGTGGGCTATATGATCTTGTATTGTATACTGTGTGGTTTTTTTTTAATCAGATGTGCAAAAAATCTTGACAGCACCATTCAGAGAAAGACTTTATTTTTACAACACCGTCTATCGATGAAACTTTTACTGTATTTATACATAATTGCGACGTTCTTGCCGCACGGTAAACGTGTGTAAGCTGAAATAATTTAATTTTCAGACCTTTTTATATAAATAACTGTTTCCTTTAACCAAATCCATTTGTTACCTTAATGTAAGCACTGTGCTTATCATATTATGTATTTTAATTAGTAAAATCATGCGTAACTTACTTAATTGTAGGTATAGATGTATTAGAATATTTGTTATTTGTTGCTTGAGGGTCGCAATTTGCATCAAAGTTTAACTAATCGAAGAAAGTTGAAATTGTAGATATCAAGATTGACAGAAGTTTAAACATTCCTCTTGTATAAACTGTAATTGAAATCTAATAGAATAAAATAGGCCTAAATGGATTGTACGTAGAACTGATTATGAGCCACTGTAATTTTATTTTAATTAATTATAAAACCCTACTTACTACAATGAGAAGAAGGTATTAAAGTATTAGGTTAATTAATTATTTTTCCTGATAATTACAGTTACTATCTCAGGTAGAATCCATTTCTAGCTTAATCAGCTAAGAGGTACGTACTTACGTGTTAGGTACGTCCGACGGCCGGCGTGGTTCCAGTCTATATTTTTCGTTATGAAACTTGCGGTGTAATTTCCTTGCAGCTGTTGAACGGACATCGGCTTTGCACAGCTACTTTGAATATATGTACATTAGAGCAAATTCAGTTGATAAACATTTTATGTACGTAGTTCCTATCCCAAACGTGTAATTACGTGTCTTAGAAGCGCGTATTCAAAAGATTACTTTCAGGTTAGTATCAGGGTAATTTAAACATAAATATAACCTTGTTTAAGTCCTTGATTTAGTCTGTAGGATAGACTTATTAATTGCATAGACACTAATGCAATAGAAATCAAGGCTGCCACCATCTCTTGAAGCATTGTTATTTTGTCATTGTATACAGGACGAGACAAAGCTACACTCTATAAATGCTGTCTCATTCTCTCGTATGCAATGATAAAATTTATGAGAGATCAAAGTGTTGCGATCATCCATAGCTAAGGATGAGTCATGCGTGCCATAGAGAAAGATTAACTACATTGTTGTCGTTGTATATAATAACGGTAAGTGTTAGTTTTTGTGTATGTATGATTATGATTATTAAAAATGATTAAGACTACAGCCAGTATAAGTGATAATAATTAAAGTAAATAAAATAGGTATCATTGACTTCTGAACATTCTAAATAGTAAAATATATTATGTGTTCTCTATTCTATTTTAATCCTATTGTTGAAAATGTTTTTAAAGATGTTATGATAACATTCTTCTCGTTGAGTTATAAGAGTTATGTCTAAATAACTCAGATCGACATTAAAAATATTGATATCTTGATGTATAAATAATACGAAGTAACATAACGAAAGTATATAATGATCAGAAGCTGTAATAGAAAAAATAAGTAAACTGGAGCAAAATATCCCTGACTTTACGTGGGAAATGTTAAACAAACTTTCTTTCCTTAACTCGGATGAAAACATTTACAATTGGATACCGGTCGCAGAACTCTCCACTCGCTTGGCTCATAGTGGATTAGTTCCAAAAACAATGCGATGTAACTGACGTCCATAGAAGTATAATCCACTTAATGCCTTTTGTAATTTTAGTTTTGACACTGTTGGACTTTGTTAAATTAGTGAGCCACATTATTTGAATGCTCTTTTGACATGGGGATAGCCAAATTGGTATTGGGTAGAATAAACTTTTAATTTGATTTAGTTGGTTACACTTGGATCTGCATTTATAAACTATTTTCGTTATATAAATTTATTCTGCCTGATGTGTTAAATTACGTTATTTGTTTTTAAGCAGAGTGGCAATTCTCGTAGTAAAACTTGTTGAAAATAGAGTTTCGTTATACTTTAAGTGTCAATAAATATAGACAAATGTAACATAAATAGTAGGTATTCGCCTAAATGTTCATTCAATAAACGTCAAATATGAATATAATGACGTTTATCGGATTGGATTTCTATTTTTACAGTTTTCATTACGAGAATTTGCCCGTTTAGTTTTTACTATCTACAATTCTAACCTTGAAAGATTTCATGCAAGTGCTATTTGCATACTATTGCATACTTTCATCTATGTAGGTACATAATGTGGTAAAACACAAAACTGTGACTTTCTCTATCAAAATTAAAAGTAACTGGCGTAAAACTATTAAAATAAGGTTATATTTATTTTTTTATATACTTGTGTATAATAAAAAAAAATTATGTATTCTCTTTTATGCGTTAAAATTTTGCTGTACATTGTACTTTTAACATAATATGGTTTAGTTTAGTATGATTTGAACTTAGTACATGTAGTACACCAATAGTATTTCACTTGAAATTGTGGTACATTAATTATATGATTCCATGTCGTCATTCATGGACGTCTGACAATACAAATCTTTTAGTACACGGAGATACCTGTACCGAATTCCCATTGTCAACATTATTAGGACTAACAAGTGCTTAGATACACTCCACGAGCTTAATTTTAACTGTGTACATATTTTCTGCGTGAAAGCTGAAAGACCACAGTTTCGTGTGCGTGGTCCCGCTACAAAGGATGTTTTTGTTATATGAAGCAACACACCGACGTCACACATACATAAGTTCTTATACATGTGTGTGTGTGTGTCGGTGGGTGTACACTCGCATTATAATAATACCGACCCGCACGTTGTTACATGAATTATTTTGTGAAGAATGCCAGTACCTACCTTATTACACAAATATAAATACTCCAGCTGACATGTTACGAAGCAACTGATCGTTGCATCGCAAAATTGTTAAAATACTCGATGTTGATTTATTTTCTTCGTGTGTATACAAACAATAAATAATCAATGTTTGATAAATTTTAATTAAAAGTTCAAAGCTTCAAATTGAAAGCCTTAAAATGATGTAAACCACCGAATGAACAATCAGAGCCACAGGTTTAAACATTTGGAATTTCTTGGTTTATCGAATGACTGGAAACATACATCTATACAAATAAATAAAATTGAAGTGTCGTTTGTAATGTCGAAATAACAGCTTTTTATCTAATGCATATGAAAGTATATAAGGTACCTATACGAAAACATCTATTTTTAAAATGTTTGTCTGTCTGTCTGTTTGTTCCGGCTAATCTCCGAAATGGCTGAACCGATTTTGACGGGACTTTCACTGGCAGATAGCTGATATTAAAAGGAGTAACATAGGCTACTTTGATTTTAGAAAAAAAAATAGGGCTCCGCGGCGACAAACACTTTTTAGTTAAAATCTACGCGGACGAAGTCACAGGTAACAGCTAGTATTTAATAAAATCGGTTCAGTGGTATTTGAGAAAATATTATACGTATAGATACTACTTGAGTGATATAACGGCCAATTTTTCTGTGAAATATTGCTACCAGTATAACATAGTTGATAGTTGCCCTTTTAAAATAAGGCAGGTAATAGCTAGCGAAACGTACCTAATTGATTATTCGCCACACATTCAGTTAAGACTTAAAGCCTATTATCATCTACCAGGGATAGTTCCTGTTTATGCGTTGTTAAAAAGAATTTATTGGCAGAAAACAACAATGCTTTGCTTGTACTGGTTATCGAATCTAACATCTCACTATGACAGCTGTACAAGCACTAACTTTTACGCCCATTGTACCAATAAATAAAATGATTGTTTATAGTAACTCAACTATATACATATATATTGACTATATATTATCTACGATAGTCATCTAATGATAAAATATAAGAATTTGTAAATAGTTGATTACATCAAGTATATAAAGTCAGCGAACTGGGTCGATTGAGACTTGCGAGAATTTAAATTGTTCAATCATAGTAGTCAAAGAATTTATAATTTGTGATTTAATCATGTACTGAATTATAGAACAACTATTTACAAATATAAATTATTTATTATATATCATTTGTAACTGTATAACGACAAAAGTAATTGTAGGTACACACAGCGACACATCAACGTAGACTGTTTGGACTTTGAACTATTAGAAGTTGAACGCTGCGAATCGTGCGAGAGTGCGTTATATTTTTGTTATTTTGTCTCACTCACGCTGAATAGGACGCGACGCTCTATCCTTACCATTACATCGATACCACTATTCACTATCCCTTTCCGACAATTCTCAATTTTGTATGTAGCGTAGTTATGCGTATATAAGGTGTCTAAATTGATGTGTGACATATGTACATGGTACAGTAAGATTTTGGTGTTTTAAAATATTACACCATATACCTACACAATTAAGAATACCTTGCTAATTTATATATTTAAAACGGTTAATATATAAGTTTTGGTGTTGCATCCATAAATACCATAATCAAAGACTATAAATATAATAGCCAATAGTATGTTTAGATAGGTTTATATACCTACTTAAATTATATTTTGTCTAGAAACAATCTCCTTTACTGTCACTGTGCCCGGGTCCCAAACAATTAAGACAGTTGACGTTGATTCTCATCTAAATATACATACTTTATACAAACCTGAGCAGACAAAGGCTTGTCATTTTCGTTTTATACGATAATTTACATTATTTCATTTCAATGCGATTTTCATATCAGTATAATACCATAATGCGAGGTGTTAATGTAGTGAAACAGATTTAGAACTGTCAGAGTTGAGTGTGAACAGTTTAATTTTAAGCTGTGTGCGGCAAGTTTGTATTCCAATTGTTTGGAAATAAGCAGGGAGGCTTCACGGTGGCGCGACGAGGCGAGGCGCGGCGCATCGCATCAGCTCGCCCGCATAGTTCGCAGAGCGCCTCGGGTGGAATGCCACTCTCACTCTGCTCCACCTTTTCATACCCTACCTTTTCTACACAACTTGTAGCTGTATAGCTATGCACGCCTTTGTGCAAACACCAACTTTACATATTAACCCTTCGACGCCTCGCACAAGACCCCGATCGATAAATATGTACTCAACCGCAAATGATACAACCGTTTATTTTATAAAGATATTTTATTAAACATTTTTTCTGTAAAATAGATTAATTAAAACTGACATTTACAACAAACAACTATAAAATTCTTTGTATTACCCCTCTAACACTAATTACGTTAATAGGTCCTGTTTAATATTTGGAATTCTCTAGTATAGCCGAATGAATGCATTGACAGTTCTCGCGCGGTGGCGAATCCTTAGAGATAATCAAACGATTACATTTGAACACGTAGCATATCGTATCACACGAGGATGGGAGGGGATGCGGATCGCAATTAAACTAATACGTACATTTAATTGTCGATACACATATTCGCAACGAGTTGTTGCTCAGCGCTAGCCTTGCCGCCGTCACACGGCGGATTTGCAGCCTGTCGCAATCTCTGGATTCCCTTTGTTTATGCGTGGCTGGCATGTTTAGACATGGCTGCTTGTTGCCGAACTTCTAGCGAACATTTACATACCACCGCTCTCGAATCGTAAAAATATATTTACGATGCACGTTGAACGATTTGCGACAGGCTGAAAATTAGCAATATGTAGGGCACACACACGCCTAGAGCTCACATTAAACATTATATTCATAACATGGAACAGCAATGTTCACTCAGTGTTCTCCTGCTACCATCTGCCAAATGTAAATATAGTATACAGTTTCGTTCTAAACACGTTTATTTGGTCAACAAATTGGTATATTAGTCCATATAATTGACAAGAAGATTTACAGCAAGGATCGGAGGTTTAATTAATATCGGATAATTAAATATAGAATATAGATTTGGTCCGAACAGGAAAGTATAAGGCTTGTATAATATTACATACAAAGATTAAATCCGGATTATTTCAGTAGCAACATGCCCCCAGCTTCGAATACATTAACTGAGCAGAATTTTTAGTAAAATTACGGAGTACTAGGTTATCAAAACATATTTTTGCTACGAAATAATATCGTGTACACAAACTCTATCGTTTAATCTCCCGTCTATTTTAATGTTCAAAAGAAAATAGTCCCAGTACCAGTTTCAAGGAAAGAAAAAATAACATCCGGTTCTTTCAGTGGAAAGATGATTGTCTAGGAACGTTTCGAAATAAAAGAACAATTTCAGATTAGAAAATAAATTACTTTTTATTTTTGGCTTGTATAGGAACTACTGGACGGATCTTGGTGGGACTTTAGCAATTATCCATGGAGGTTTGTCCAATATCTAATTTATATGAACTAGTAATGTGTAATGTTTTATGGGATTAAATATAATGATCACCAAAAATAGTAATTGCACAGCAAAATATGCTTACTAAAATATATAAAAACGAGCACCTATACGCCTCAAATCACTGCATTCCGTCTCGGAAGGGTTAGGTTATGTTAAGTTCCTTCTTAAACCCACGCAAAAATAGGAGCCCCGCGAAGCGGGGCTCCGTCTACTTATTTTGATCTCTTTAAATATATTTTGCTGTGCAATTTGGTGATCATTTACTATTTTTGACTGTTATATTTTACTATATCTGGTGATAAGTTAAACATAAGCCATGTTTTATTTAGAATATATTTTACTAGCGAAGCTGTAGGACAGAAGCTAATGGAGTAAACGTTATATTTATATTTTGTATCGGAATACAATTAACAGTATCTGTATCTAAAACAGTTTGTCGACCTAATAAATATTACAAAATGCAACCATGAAATAGTTTTTTTAGGTTACATGTTTTGACCCAATTTGCAAAACGCCTGTGTTGTTAGTAGGAAAACACTAAGCTGGCGATTTTAGCTGCGTCCTACTTTGGCCCGTATGGCTGCGATCGTACACACAAGTATGTTAAACAATATGATGAAACGCAATATATTTATTTAACTAGAACACTGTAGATGACGTTCATTTAAGTGGCTTAAGCTCAATTTTTAAACATAGTGAATATAGACATCACAAAAGACTGGCAGATCTAGGTATAAACCATTTTGAAAGGTTTTGAAAGGTATTACCTACTCATTTTGCTTGTATGTTGTATAGAGTTTGTGTGTACTTGTCGCGTAAGTTAATCGCAGCCATAGAGGCTGCAGCGTGTACTCAGTACTCACACTGACATCGAGGAACGAAGCCTTCATCGCAGAACGCTAACATATTTTATATATTAATATACTACCTAATCGCCCACATCAAGTGCATTCAAGTCGATGTTTAAGTACGACAAAACCATCGGAGCGTACGACACTGATTTTGCAGCTCTATTTACCGACAAGAATATTCTCGTCATAAGGATAATTATCTACAACAACTACTATACAAAAAGCTCTTATTCATAACAGATTTTAAGCGCAGTTTCGAAAGCTCTTGATTGATTAGAGTTGAATGACTGGGATTTTATAAAACACAGAAGTAAGTAGTAACTCAAAACGATTGTGCTTAAGCATCAGTGAAGACCAGACATTAGTGTGAGACGAATTGAAAGAATCATATTAATACATTAGTGTATTGTACTGTGTTGAGAGTAATTAAACAATACTATATCGTGCTCTTTGATAAAATTATACGCTTTATATAATATGTATAAATTTTAATGGTATCCATTAAAGATACACCATTATTAATAATACCTATTAAATATATCATCAGGTTTGATAGCTATGGGTAATATCTATAACCTTTATTTTATACGAGCGCTAGATTACTTCATTGTGCTTTATGGCACTGTTTCCACACCACCAAATATTAATATATTATATCTATCATATATACTAAAGAAAGAAATCTAACTCGTCCTTATTGTATTGTTGATTGTTCCCGATTAAAGTTGGTACGTTTATTATTATATTGTATCGCATACAATACGTTAACACGTAATATCGTTATGCTGCTACTGAACTACGAATACTCACCCCGTAACCGCGACCGCTCCTTTTGTTCTCGGAGGCTACATCATTAGCAAATGTCTTAGCAATAATAACTTAATCGTTCATTACGATATAACCCGTGTGTGTATCAAATACGTAATTGGAATCGCAAATTATATTTCTTCCTTTAGTTTCATACAATTGAAGTCTTAAACATATAAGACATTTGCATATATTAACTATCGTGGATTATTGACTTGCTGTCTTTTACATCCTATCCGATACAATTCAACAAATAACATTTTCATTCTTTTCTCCACAATTTCACATTGGCTACCTACACGTCCATTTCGTCACTCTCAAATTTTCAATTCGCAAACGAGTAACTTATCTATGTCTATGTATATTCTCTCAGTTCACATACCGATGCGTCACAGCCGTGCGTGCGTGTAAGGGCAGTTTGTGCGTTCACATGCACCGCGCGAGCACTCGCACGAGGCTGGCGCAGGCAGGCGCGAGGGGCTCACGTGGGCCCTGGCGGGGCGGCGCTCACCGGCGTGGACGCCGGCTCCGGCGGACGCTGGCGCAGCGCGGCCGGCTCGTGCGGCTCGTCCGGTCCGGTGGGCGGCGTGCCGGTGATGGGGTCCAGCTCGGCGGGCTCCTCCGGCGGCGCGGCGGCCGGACGCACGTTGTCGAGCCGCGGCCGCGGCGAGTAGCGCGGCGTCAGCGCAACGCCGACGACTGGGTGCGATTTAAGACTCCCGCCTGGTGGCCGTCGAACATCATGCGCTCGTTCTCCTGGCGAACTGCGGACAAGCACACCACCGGCTTAATCATAGTTACGATATGTGCCAGACTGTGGGCGGAATTTGCAGGGGTCACATCCCTACACACTCGGTACCTTCCGCTAGAGCTACGGTGAGGTCGGGGGCTTTCACCTACTTTAAGGTTAGTACGGTGGTTTACCTAGTGGTCAGAAGTCACATAGGAGTAACTCAATCTAATAAGGAAAGTACACACGAATGAAATTGTGATATTTATTTGCTAGTTGTTTCAGGTTCAATACTCTAGGGGAATGTGTACAAGAGAAAGACGTCTCATGTTACTGATTATAGCCAATGTTAGATTTGTTAGTGTATTAGAAACACAAGCTGGCGCGGACCGTTAATTGTTACTTGACCTTTGTTACGTTAACCGACAAACAGATAAATAAGATTTATTTCGAACACAAACTAATTTGTACATGTTCTACTGGTAGTGAAGAACGAATTGACCTGGTTCTTTGATTTGATATATCATATTATGTCTATTTTAAGTACAAAGTGTTTTTGATATTGTTAAAACATCTCATCACTTTTACGAGAGTTGGGCCTCAACGCATTCTCCAATTCTACATTCACCTGAGCTTTCATTAAAACCCAGATAGCCCGACTTGGTATTTAATGTCTTCACTCCACAAAATATTGTGGCCCAAAAACCTTATGTAGTAATAGACGAGGCTAGAAATCCTACTTAGTTTCTAGGCTCCTCTAGGCTAGCAGATGATACACGAGCTAAGATGTAGCTCCTCTGCTAAGAAGGTCTAATATTTGTTTACACTATACCATGGCATCATTGTATCAATTTCTTGTAATATAATATTGTCTCACGGTTACGCGAATGCCATACATTGGTATTAAATTACTATATAAATAATTTATCCGGGTTTATTTACAACACTACTACCTAATTGATATTTTTTAACTATTTTTAGTTTTCCGACATTTCAGTTGCTTTTCAGCAGCGATGATTGTGGTAAGACAGGGAGACCTGTATAGTAATTTTAAAATTATTGTAATTCATAAAATTCTAAATTGTTAGCAATGCGCAAGTGGTACCTGGCGCTATTAGCGTCCATAGTTTACGGTATTCAGCTTATCAACAGCCCGTATGTGTATTTGCTACCTTTGTGTTATAAAGAACTAACATCTAGGTATATTGTGAAGTCACGCCTATATTAGGTTTCAATTTTGTTGTGAATTGGACAAAGGAGAATGCCAAGATTTGGCTTAAAGAAAGAAGTCTCCGACATACTTTCTAAACTATTGGTAATTCATAGTAGATAATAATATATTTTTTGCAATATAACAAAACTGTAGAACTTCTCCGACAAAATTTCAATTTAAATAGTGAATGTAAAGAGTATATTCCTCCACTAGATGGCACTTTGACGAATTGTACATTTGAATAACTCACAAAATACGCACTGACAATAAAAAAACCCGACCCTTATAATTATGGTTTCGTTCACACGCGGGGTAAGTATACCTGCGTGTGAACAAAACCATATCGCGATCTAACTCGATACTTACGCCATCTATTAAGCACACAGACAGTTTCTATGGTTCCGTTCACCACCAATTGTATTTTATACAATTGTTGGTAGATATGTTTTAAATTCAGACAATGTTATTAAATCGTGGAAAATGTGTCATATGCAATATGATATATAGTTACATAATGTATATTTAAATATTTTATCAGGTTTGGATAGATTTATTTTATGTAATAACTCAATTCCATACTATTTACATCGCGCGCAAGTGGTATTTTCATGTAGCTGTATCATTTTTTGGTAAACTTCTAATAAAAAGTAATTTTACTATTTAATTCAAAATTTATTAGCCTTTTTAGTGATAATATTAGTTCATCTTTGTCGGCTCTGGCCGAGTCGAATAGGAAATCTTGGCATTCCCTTTTTAATCTTTATATAGCTCGAAACCTACAGTAGGAACTAATAGTATAGCTTAAAAATATTCAATAAGTCTATTCCTATGTTGCATCCATAAATGGAGCAGTCTGCTGTGTTTGGGCCAGAGGCGTGCTCGCGTTATAAACCATGAGTTCATGGCTTTAGGATCGAAGAAAACGCGTAATTTCACAGAGTCTGACAGATTACCTGCTTAACTGATAGCAGCAGGGAATAAAGGCTTGAACTATTTAAAGTGCCTTGGAGTGCACTTTAACAAATCAACAAGATATTGTCTTCTGTTTACGCGAATGTTATTCATTAAAATTAAGCTATACAAGATTTAATTAGCTAACAAATAACAATAATTTAATTAGCTTAAAAAATAGTAAAGTTTAATAGTAATAGTAGTGTAACAGTTTCTAAATTATGTAATAAAGTGTCAAATAAACAACGCGATAAAATCCGTTTATAGTAGTTTAATTTCAATGAATCAACAAGGATCACAGTTAGGCCATACTCTTTAAAATGTCATAGACAATTCAGAAAATTTAGCAATCTGTGTTTATACACAGCAGGATTGTTGGTTGTTCAGTCGGAAAACTTGCCTACAAATCGGATCCTTTCCTATTGTTACGGTTAGTTCCTGGCAATAATATACGCAGTAAGAAGTATTAACATAAAATAGTGACATAGTGGATTCCACCACCCATAAGCAAATACCGTTTGCTTCTACTTTAATAAATCCGTACTGCCAATGACTGAATTTCCTATGTCCGTATTACCTGATGAGCCTGCCCTTGGGGGTCTTGAAATTACGTATGAATAGGCAATAAATATCTTCCAAGCAAGCATGCTCCTTCGTCGACTACGGCCTCACTTAATATGAGATGACAATGTAGCCGCGAACCTAACGTCAATCACAAGATCACAAGCGTCGTTATCACTCCCTAGCTTCTCATCCAATCAAAACGCGATAGAAACTATTCATTATTATTCCTGAATACATTATTATATTATAGTACGCTTCTAATTATAACCTATGGTAAATAATTATCGAAGCGACATTGATATCGTTATTAAATAATCATACAAGTGCTTAATAATTAGTTTATAGCTAATTAAGCACTTGTACGAATATAATTAAACAGATATTACAAGGCAATTAATTTCTTATGTTAATAGAAGAACTTTTTCAGAATTACGAAGGTAATACAGTTATGGCAAAACAAAGTACTGATTACAAAGCCTTTGTTCTAAAAGAGGGTAAACATCGGTACCAGATTCGCACACCAAACTTTACCGGTGAAATAATTAAATTTTAGAAGCAAAACAGTCTGAACGTTGTTTAACTCGCATTAGCTGTGTTACACCCAATGATTCTATTTCTCAAATGTATCCAAGTGTTGCGGAACTAGTTAAACGGCATTAATCGTCCTAAACAAATAGACGACAAGTGTTGGCGCCTAATGCGACGGTGGCGCTACCACCGGCTCTCGAGAGACAACACCGTTAAACATGTACTTAATACTGTTCAAATCTTCAAAAGTATCTTTTTACATCACGCCCTTTAATCCACTTTACTGATGATTGTACAGGTAACTGGATCGCTTTTCTTTTTGAATACCTGTTAACAGATTATCTATTGTCGCTTTTATTTTTGACCAGGGTTTCAGTGGTCGACTCGCCACTGCCACCGCGTCGAGTGTTGTGGGTTCGATCCCCACACGCGACAAAAATTTGTGTGAACCACAAATTGTTGTTCCGAGTCTAGGTGTTCTTTGTGTCCGTTGTCTAATTCTATGTAAAGTCCCCCGCGACACAGGAATTATTCATATTGCAGGAGTAGTCTTTTATTGAAAATAAGAAAAATACTAACGATGCGTACAATCGTATTCGAATGATTTTTGAATATTACAATAAGACTATCGAGTTGCACACGCTTTTGGGCATGTAATGTTACATACAATATTATATATTCCTAGTCTGATACCTATGTTTCCGAAGGGGTAGGTAGATGTGCATTATACACCCACAATTCGCCAACTAGTTATAGTTAATTAGAATTAGCCCTATAGATAAAGCATTACGGTCGTCGGTTTAAATTACATTACCAAGATTAACTCACGCCTAACACAAATATTTTAGCTAAGCTGGATGGGTAAACAAGAATACAGGTTACATTGGTTAAGGCTTAATCAGAGGCGTAGCGTGAGTGACAGCCCGGGTCGGAAGAAAATTTTGCCGCCCTCTTATTTAGGTATTTCTATTTAATTAAACGAATATAATATACAATAATTCAACATAACTGTTCGGCAAGAATAGTCATCATTAATGTGTATTATACATCTGCCCATTCCTCTTGTTCGTTGTGAAATGGTTGAAATATTAAAAAAATATAATTATTATTTATTGTGAAATTTTGCCGGCCCCTAAAATTACCACCCGGGGCGGACCATCCCTGCCGCCCCCACTTCGCTACACCACTGGCCTTAATATATGTATATATATATAAATAAATGGTTTGCAGACTTTATAAATCTTTAAGAATATTATGGCAGTATGTGCTAAAATACTGCCTGGACATACTGTTGTATAAGTTTGTCTCAGTTAAACGACACATGCGTTTTAATCAGTGAAAGCTTTCATTCTCTGTCATTACAAAGAATTTTAAATGAGCGAGAGGAGACGAGTAAGCTGACTCCTATTCCATGTAGGACTAAAAAAAACAAGAATAAATATAAAATAATAACACACTACGAAAGATCGAAGATACGTCTTGCTAGCACATCTAGCTTTAGAACTTTCTTATTATTGCTTAACCTACTGATTCGCACTGAAGGGAAAGTAAGAAAGGAATTTTCAGAACGAGGAAAAGTAAAGTCATAGTTCACAATAGCTAAGTGCAAGTTGACAGACATCGCACAAGTTAAAGAAGTTTTTGAACTCATGTGTTGCCTCTCGACGCTCCGGTTCACCGTTGAATTTCGAACCCATTAATAATTATGATCCATATACATGAATTTGGGAAGTCAGAGGTGCGAAGTTACTTTATAAACTTGGAGTTCCACCAAAGCGGAAGAACGAAGTGAAACTTTTCATCCGATTTTATTATCTATAGTCTAATGACTCAGTAAGCATTCGAATTATAATAATTAATAACAATATCAGCCCATAACACAATAATGTTTATAAACTGTTCTTCTGCTGGGTACGGCCCTCTTCTCAGTATGATAAGACCTAGGCTATAGTAGATCACGCTGGCTCAGTACGGGTTGACAGACTTTATATATCTTCAAGAACATAATGGAAAACTCTCAGATATGCAGATTTTATCTAATTCATGCGCATATAACTTTGAAAAGTCAGGTAGGTAGTCATAGGTGCATGCCCTGTCATCCAACTGAAGAGCTCTGCGTGATAGTCTAACTGTCTACCACTAGACTATAGAGTAAGTGATTAAAAATTATCAGGGTTCATACCGTCATCTCTTATTGTGATGTTATTATGACAATGCTATAAATAGTGAATAACACAATTCTCCCGTTGATGTTTTTAATAATTCTTCTCTAAGCTGTAGTAGTGGCTACCAGAATGATGCCACCATCTTTAAATGCATTATTATTGGGTAAGAGAGTACGAGATGGCGCTAAATAGAGCGTATAACGTTGTCCCATTTTAGTTAACGCAATAATAATTCTACAAGAGATAGTGGTACGGCCGAGCTTTCCTAGTGTAAGATATGCCCGTTACATTCTTAGCTTATCGTTATTCTGTTAGTTAGAGGGGTGAACAGAAATACTAAGTTTTAAGGTTACAGATACTTGGTTAAGTCTAGAGCAAGTTGAATTACTTTGTGTCCAGTAGGTACCTAATACTGACACAGATCATTAAGTGGACTCTTAGATGAGTTGTGGTAGTACACGTCAGTAGGAAATACATAATATAATACCTCTTTGCTCATAATTGAATAGACATTCTTTACTTAAGTTGATAAAATTCTCTTTGCATTATTATATTAAAGCGAGAATATAGTTTGCATGTAGGCTTCATCTATGTTGATCAAATTGCGGTATGGAACTGAACTGAGTGACGTCATGATTTGTTTATTTGCCTTGTAGCGCAGCGTACTTCTGCTGTGTTGTGTCACGGGTTTGATTCAGGGTCTTGCGAAGTCTTATTGCGTTTTTCTTTTAAAAATTCTCAGTGATGGCACGAAGTCTGGCTATGTCGCTTTCTCTCTATTACTTGAGCCTCAAACAATACTTCAAAAACGATTACATAGAGCGAGACTATTTGACTGCCACACAGAGGTCTTAAGTTTGATCTGAGACACGGACCTTAGCTTTTTGTAGTTATGTTTGTGCGTTTTAATAGCTAATTATAGCTCTCTTTTACGGTACAGGAAAGGCAGAGACCTGGGTGTTTGTGCATTTTCTATAATGTTCTCGAAGATACGTGAAGTCTGCCAATCTGCACTTGGCCAGTTTGGTGTTTGGTTTGGTAGTTGCATTTCTCACACTGAAAGACAGGCCAGTGCTCAGCAGTGGGACAGTTAAGTAAGTTAAGCGTAGCGAAAAGTGTCTGTAATATCATTCTGTTTACCCCTTCGTAAATATAGGCGTGAAACTATGTTTTTGATTATATTTTACAGCTGATATAGAATTACTTGCAATCAACTAAAATTATAATAGCTATAGTAAAGTATCGGCACCGGGCAGTCGACTAATGGAAGCGTTCGTAATGAATTACAAACATTTACCATTTTAATAACGTAGTAGAACTATTTTGTGTAACTTAGCTTTTCAATAAAAAAGCACTGACTCTTTCATCTTTCTATTATTTTAAAAAGGGAACTTTTGCACTAGGAATAATTACAGCTTCGCGGGGATTTTTACATATATTCAAACAACGGACATAAAGTACACGCAGACTCGGCGAACCGAGTGGGATCGTGTACCGTATGGGATCGAACCAATATCACTCGGCACAGTGGCAGTGCCGAGGCCACCACCCAAACAACTACGCCATCCCCACAGTAAAACTAAGTTATTAAACAAATCGTAGTGCTGACTATTTGATTAGGTTCCCGGTTAACTGGTTTATTCTGTCACGATTTTGTCGTAGTTAATATACTGTGTGAATCAGTTTCAGATACAGTGCGTTAAAATAATTGTAACTCCATTATTAAGCGAACAGTTAAAAATCAATACATCCGCAGAAAAAATTGTGGTGGTATAATCTAGAAAGTGCTCTCACCGTTGGTTACACGAAAAAGTGTCTATACTAGGAAGACCGAGCTCACGCATTATATTTTTAATGAACTATTAATAATTTTTAATATGAGTGAACGTGATAATATTATATTAATAATTCAGATGTCATGTTGGTATTGTATGTGCGATGATATCATGCCGTCCAAAAAGTTGATAATATCTACGATATGAATCTTTAGTTTAAAAATATACTACATAATTCGTAAAAAAAGTAGTTTGTTCATTTTCCACTTTGTCGTTCTATATTTACCAATCAACTCATCTTTCACACAACCCATCCCTATGCAAAAGCCCTCTTTTCTTGTATAACCTATATGCTAAAGAAACGTCGCATCGCCCCATACAGACACTAGCAATTCCGCGCTCGATCACTCAATTGTTCCAAAACCTTATTTCCACTTTGCTCCACTTTAGTTGAACCTTGCCTTAAGCCAGCTTTCTTTGAAGACAAGCGGTCATTGAATAAAGCTTCTAAATATTACAGATTCATATTTAATAAACGTTATTACATTTTTCACTCTCAGTTAAAGGAATTAATCTTCTTTAATAATAAGATTCGATGATGAAAATTCACGAACCCTTGAAAAACTTGTTGAAAAATGTTCTTAATATTTGAACCAGTTATGAACTTTAGTTATGTTTAGATAATGGAAGCTTTGAAATATTGTCTTATCTTGTAAGAATGGATTGTGGTTTGTAAGAAGCGCCTTTGGGGAACGTAAAAATATTCTTTATGCAAATGAAGACTTGCATTTGACAAGCGTATAATCTGCCTTTTTAAGGCAGATTATACGCTTTGGACTTTCTTTGTTGTGTAGCTTTTTAACAGAGTAGCGATATAACCATGTAATTATGTATTACCACAAATGTCTACTTGTTCTATTTATTAGGGAAATGGATGCTTATTTTTTACTGCATACACAGTCTCATACCTGAGAGGTATTCTTGAAATCAAAGCTGTTCAAAATAGAGTGCCGATCTATTCTTAGTGCCATAAATATCACAAGTGGTATTCACCTTCATTAAAATAAACCGCAAATGTAAGCATAAATTGCGTTTAAGTTCACTTTTGAAGTTTATTGGACTAGGTCGAAATATGTTTCCCCTTTGATGTTTAGTGACAACGTTGGTTTCTGATATTCCACATAGCGCGATCGCTTCTAACAACGAACATATTTATAGTTAGGATTCTCAAAAATTAAATTCTTATTTCCTTACTAGTAATAGTGAGTATGTTTGTTACGCTTTCACACTTTATTGTGATTATGCATATTTAGGTGCTTGCTGATTCACCAGGTTACACCGGCCGTGGTCACAAGCTGACTCCTTGACGCAAACAATATGCGTGATCGCATTAACAGCCATTACGAATTATATGCGGCAATCGGTTTCAAACAAGAATGTATATAAGTATTAGAACTATTCGTAATATCTTGTACCGTATCCTACTCCGTAATGAAATATGTGTTCATTAATTCATTCATCTAATTCTTGGAAGATCTATTTGTCATTGTAACATTCATAACTGTTCATACGGAATTCTAGTTTGAAAATATTTATTACACATTTCTTAGTATACGTATCTCATATATTACTGACTTTAAAACTAATCTAATCTGTAACGACTTTGTTAGGTAGAAGTAATTTTGTTCTTTTATTTAACGGTTTAATATAGGGAAAGTTTCATATTCTATATGAATTTATTCGTAAAGGCTGACTAATAATAGTGCCAGTTCTTAGTGACATTAACAAAAGAAGAATTTCTCGAACGCGAGCGGCAGTTTCGTTTTATCCAAGAATACGATCGCTTCGTGTAATCCAATGTTACGAGTTTCGCCTTTCTAACACAATAATCACCCCTAATCTCTTCTCGACCATCGTCTATGAAAGCCACGGAACAGTGAGATCGGATACATAAACGAATTCTGAGAGTCTCGCTTACAATACTTTTTGACATTTTGCGGCGAGTCTCGAATCAAAATTGACAAAACGATTTGCTCGATTTCTGTATCGGCACTTGTGATTCTTGCTTAACCGTAGTTTATACAAATTGAGACACGTATGCAAATATCGACGCATCAGTTCACAAACGTCTGAAAAGCACCGTCTGGGCAATCGTATTCGAGCTACGCCTTATAATGCGCCTTTAGTAAAAATCCGCTGGTGAAAATCCCAAAGCAAGTTTTGCATAAAATAATCCTATAAGATTTTTTCATACGATTAACACATCGTTTACACGAGACGGGTTTTTGAACGCGAGCGGCATTTTCTTTCTATACACGATTCGCATATATGATCGTCTAAAGTAATTGAGTGTTATGTCGACATTGGTGGCAATTACTTGTTTGGAAATCTTTGAATAAGGAAATTTTATGAGTGAAAAATGCGTTGTTGCCAGTGTTCCATCCTATTATGGGAAACCAGCGCAAGAGTAATAATACTATTACTGCTTTTGATCCAATTAGAAAGAGTATCGGAGATCCACATAACAGTACACAGAACTTTGAAGCCCTTTTTGCTGTTCCAGGTCCGAAACCAGAATATTGGCCACATTATTTTAATAATTAAATGTTCTACTTTATATAGTGATAGATTAGCAAGGGCTACAAATGCACGTTACACTGAATGTACCAGTAATGCATTGCGAACTATGTAAGAGAGAACAAACATAAAAGGTCTAACTGGTCTTCAATCTTTGTCCGGAGAAAATGGAAAATATTTTATATCTTATATCTTAAAGAGACTATATTTGTATGTTCTTCTATAGGAGTAATCTACTACAACCTATTCTAAAATTCTTGAAACACACTATCTCTCAATATCGCATGCTATGTTTTAATGTGCTACCTCGGCAGTAAAGATGCAGGCGGAAGCAAGCTTTATTTAAATACATTATAACATATTATAATGTATATAAATGAAGTTATTGTTCAAAACCGTTAACTAAAAACGCCTATCTATAACTTAAGGATTCCTTCAACCGATTACCTCCACAATGTTTTATTTTATCCGCTCATACTTTGTGAAAGCATTCTAAAATACTCTTTACAATAACGAATAATGTGCAATACTTGAAAAAGGAACACTAAGTTTATCGCATAAGGTAAGCTGGAAATTCTACAGTCGACGAAGTTCCGAAAGTAGTTCTTTTAAAAATAATTCGGTAGCGGGTGGATGTTTTACCCTTTCCAGTTCCATAGTATGGAATGCAAATATTTTGAATTTTAATGCAGTTTCACTTTACTTTATTGTATTCCTTTTACTTTCTAGATCTATTGAGTCGACTGATAGCTGTGCGAATTAATATACGGAAGTTTTATGAAATACGAATGTTCAAAGCTTGTTTTGATGAAGAGGAAAAAATTAACCCAAATAAACAAAAAAATTGTAACGACTAACTTACGACTTTAGTAAATAAAGTACAAACAAACAAAGAAATAAATTTCGCATAACGTTTGAGTTATTATTTTCGCAATCAGACGAAATGTTACGAAACAATCATTAGTTATCTCTTAAGAAAAACTATGTCAGTTGATAACATAATTTGTTTATTCTTTTTATTTTAATGGCAATGTTTTTCATAACAAATTAGCTCATGTACCAAGAATAATTCTCGAATCACTGGGCACTTTATAAATATTCAAATAACGAACTCAAAGTATCTCCAAACTGGCAACAAAATATATGTATTTGTAGAATATACAAGTTTTTTCCCGTGTTAGGATCAAATCCATTATACTCGACGCGCCATAGTGACCGTTTAAACCATTGCCATTATCGCTTTCAAGAATATTAATTGATTAAAAATATTTAATGAATCTAATGCATTCATAAAGTTAAGCCATTCTTTCGAGTTAAGAATTCGATCATTTGGAACCCAAATTGCAAGTAGAACGTATCTTTAAAAAAACAGTGTAGAATTTCATAAATTCTCTTTTCATAGTGCGTAGATTGCTCTTCAATTAAAAGTATATTTCTGAAAATAAACCTATTTCAAAGCTTAAAAATCCGAAGAAATATAAGCTTTCAAATTCAATCGTTAAGTATTTTGCTTGTATAAGTCATCGGCGCGGAGGCGTTACCTATCGTTTGACCTGGCACGTGTGACGCGGCTAACTCCGACCCACATAGCGAACACTCCAAGATAAACCAGATATAATAAGTACCTCGTTTATATTATTAGGCATGTAAACAATCCCGTACGTTTACGTCTGAACGCACTGGCGAATCTCCAACCTTTCATTATTATGTTCGTATTCCGACACAGATTGATACTTCTGTTAATGGATAAACATACACTTAATTACTTAATGTCCTATTGTGACTTCACATCCTCACAGACATTATGAATGCGAAAGTATGTCTTTGTTCAAGATACTTGACGAAATATAGCTAGGAAATGAACAAAGCTTCCTTTTTAACTGAGGGTAGACTGATATTTTTATCGGGCAGATAGCTTGGAAAATATTTGTGATAGTTAAAAAGTGTTGGTAGTGATATCGATATTTGCATACTTGCAACATTGTTTGAGCGAAATCTGTTTGTTAATTTTGCACGCCTAAATTACTAAACCGATTTAGATGAAATTTGGTGTACCTACCTACTTATAAATATCATAAGTTTTGCTATCCATTTTAAATTATATCAATCTTTCTTCATCCTAACTTTGATATTATACATGCGAATGTTAGTTTATTACGCTTTCACGCCTTAACTGCTCAACCGATCATCATGAAATTTCGCATACATATTGTCAAGGGTACAGAAAATGGCACAGGCTACCTTATACAAAAAAATCGAGTGATGTGAGCAGAAACTAGTTGTCTATATAATAATAACTCTGCACTAGGTACCACCGCATGATATTCAAATTTAATTTATATCTTGTACGAGTATCTATAAAATATAAACTTGTGTTCGACAAGCAAGATGAATGTTCAAAGCTTCGATAACCGATCGTGAATGTATTGTCCAAGACGAAACGTGCGACCAGACATCAATCTTCCGAGGATACGTGTTTAATCTTTATAAATGAAATTTCACAATATTTGCTGCATGTATAAAGCTGGTTATAAATTCAAAATGGTGTTTAAAACACAACAGTTACGCTGTTGCTCGTCCAATCCAATTATATAATAAACTTTGTGACGTATATTTATAGCAGTACGAGCAAAGAATATTATTTATTAACGTATACACAATTTTCTTGTCTAGACTATAAAGGCTAGTATTAATGCTCAGTAGTAAATAAAGGTAAACTATGCCAACGGATCTCGTTACTCGCTTGTTAATATGACGTATTTATCATTATACGAGGATAGATATAGTCAGACATGTAGGAGCACTGTTACGTTATCAGACTGACTACTTTTAGACGACAGATAACGAACTAAAATGCGTTGGTATTGCCATAGTTCGTCGAAATCTGAAAGGATTATCTTTTCGTTCGTTCGTGTATATGTAAATTTTGATCAAAGATTTTAGATTTTCAATATACTTTGGAATTTAATTAGACAATTCCTGCATTAGTGATTGAGCCTTGTGTTGCAAATATACATGTATTGGATACAAAGTAGACAACATGAACTCTAGAACTGTGCTCAGTATTCAGCAATAGGTTCGCTCATTATTACGTGGGGCTTAAAATCATAACTGGTAAAATGTGGGCGTGTAAAACTCCTGTCTTATCTGTTCAGGGATATACAGCGTGTAACAGAAAGGTATGGTCGTATTTAAGTGTCACATAGTATATAATATATAGCATTTGATTTTATCGACTTATCAATATCATACATTCTAGCCGATACTCGATACAATCTCCGTCAACCCAATAATGCTCAGGCGCAATTTTGATATTGATGTAACGCATTTGTTATATACATAAAATGTTTGGAATTACCTAAACTTCTTTTATCGGATCCTAATGTTATTTATCAAATATACATTACGACTCTAAAATATGACCACACCTTTCTTTTAAACGCTGTAGACGTACGCCGTAGTAAATATAGTCCACAATAAACGATACACGTACTATGCCAAAATCATGGACAATCACATAAGTATATCATAATAGTAGAGTCGTGTATTATTGGACAGGCAACGTAAGCGAGGCTCAATTTCCACCTGAATGCACTGGCGGTTCTCCAAACTCTTTCAGCTGGTATCCGCTGCCTGCGTCGGACATTATTACGTCTCACAAGCTCCCCGTGACACATTTATGAATACGAATACTAAATGTATTACATTTCCACCTGAGAATTATGGATTGAGTTTGTTATGACTGCCAGTATTAAAATATAAGTTGGTGGTTTCATTCCTCCTATAAATGTATTAGTTTAACAAGACACCGTTTGCATTTTTGTCACGGTTTATTTAAATTCGCTTTTATAAGAAAATGTAGAATCATCTTATCGAATTTCTATAAAGCTAATACAAAATTTCTTAGGAGGATGCTTGCTCACAATGAAACTCTCTAGAATCAATATTTTATTCTGATAAATAGAAAAATGATTTCATTGAGTTTCAGCTCATCATCATTTTTTCAATGAGCTCGTACACGGTTGCTACGTGATAATTCAAATTTGTTTATACTGACTTTTTTTAGCCTCATTATTTTATTCTTACACCGACGTCTGAATAGTCTGTGTATAATGAATACGAAAGTAGATGCTTAGAACGTCGTTACCAATTTTGTTAATGAGTTTCATGTGACTGTGAATAATAAATTCAGTACGAAAATTAAACCTACACAGTGTACCTTTAAAATCGGTACCCTGATGACCGAATAACCGAATAAGAGTAAATGAGTCTCTATTGGTTAAAAGAGGAGGCGAATCCCCATTTCAATAAATGTTTACGATCTTTAATATTTTTTCGATGCTTATTGGATGTTTGGCTCGCAACCTGTGACACTAATTTGGGGACCGGAAATGGAGAAATTTTTAGTGAAAATTTCGTAAACCACTCGTTAATTTTTTATAGCCTACATACTAAATAATTTTTATAACATACTCTCCTTTTTTTACAATGAAGAATAAATTGTAAGTTATAACAATTGGTAAAGGCGTTGTAGGAAATTACTAACCAGAAAACTAGCTGAATGTTCAAAATGCAATCACGGAAAACGTGATTGTCCTGGCCGCTCGCCAGCCGAGACTATCGTTTTATACAAAGATATAACCGCATGATTCAATTAAAACTAAAGGAATCTCATTGCACTTAACATATCTGAACTTTACTTGTTGTAGCAACGGAAGAAAAAAATTGTATACTTCTAATATGGCAGTGCCTTCATCTAACGGTATATACCGTAACGGTGGCCAGAAGTATGGCAGACGATTGTTATTTTTAAATACGACAACTCTCGGATAAGATATCAAGTACGCGGGGGTGTTACAATCATATAATTAATGGCCACAAAGTACATCTAGACTCGGAACAAATATTCGTGGATTTCACAAATAATTGTTCTATGTTGAATTCTAATCTATAATACTCGGCCCGGTGCCTGTAGTAGGCTGCCCCTGGCTGGGTCGCTGGAATAGTTGCAGTTCCAGTTCTGACTCACCCACCATTCAAAGCAGCTTTCTATCGTTCCTCAGGGGAGCCAGACTTAACCTCTTCGCTTATCTTTGCCCGCGGAGAGGAAAATGGCATATCCCCACGTAAAATGCAAGGCGAACGCTTGATTGCTCCACTTTGCCATTTGTGTAGTGTTCAAGTTATTACGCAGACTATATCTTAATGTCTAACAGCGATTAAATACGATACATTACAGTTTCCAGCCTAAATTGAAATGATAATGCCGTAATATGATATTTTTGTCCTAATATAAGATTACTAGCAATTTGTTGAATTACTAGTATTCTTGTTAACGCCTACAGTGCCGCTAATTATACTTGTGTTAGGAGTTAGTTTACGTTGGGAATACGACATACATTTTTTGAATTTATTCTTAAATTCAAAAAACAAAATACAACTTTGTTATTAACTAAAATTTTCACTCAATGTTCTTTAATACATTTTGCAGCAGCGGTAGCCCAGTGGAAAAGGTATCGTATTCCCAAAGTAAACTAACTCCCTTTGCGATGTATTTTCGATAAAATTTATTCATGTTATTATGCAATTTAGAGGCATTGCTGACTGGTATTTAAAGTAACATTTTACATAACAGAAGGACTTCTCCTTGCCATATTTCGTTCAAAATGAAAGGGAACACGTTCCTTTGATATCACGCTAAATGCACTCTTAACAGCTAAATAACGGATATCGGATATCTATGGGTTACATTTTAACATTTTAACATTTTAAAGTGCACAAAAATGGTTCACATTTCATTATTTACGAAGTCTAAGAGAGTTTTTGCGTAGATTTAGTGAAACCACAGATAGGTGATCACCATAATATATATGGTAAGACCCTTCTCCGCTTGAAAGAACAACGCACGTCAATCTTAAATATATAGCATGTCGTTATGTGCAGCTGGACTAAAGTTTGGCAGCTAGTTGAGCACGCATTTTATAACTTAACCCCATACCCTTATAAGTTATAGCCGTTATTGAGGTCTATAAAGAACGTCTACCACGGTGGTGTTACCATGGTGAACACGACTGCTGTGGACGAGGTTTGTGGTTTTGATTCCCGGATAAAAAGTGCGATTGGGCATTTATATGGAGAAGTTTTCGGTATCACCACGGAGTCTGCAACTGTGCCGGGTAGGCGGCAATAGCAAGCCTAACTATAATTACCAACACTCAGACTATGGAAAGAGAACATATACGAAGGAGCACAACTATACAACAAATTACCACATGGAAATTGTATAATTAACCATTGTATAAAAAACGTTATCTAGATTATGTCACAAAACATTGTTAATTTACCATCTCTTACATTAACGTAACTTAGACTGTATTTCATAAAACACACTTAAATTGTATAGAATCTCAATATAAGTGAACTGCGCTTGTTCTTTTTGAGAATAAATAAATCTTTAATTCGAATTCCATCGCCTAGTCTAGGCCCTATTCTAGTCTAGACCATATTCTAATCTAGCCTAAGGCCTCAGTTAGGCCTGAGGCCTTAGCAAGATGTGGGCATAATATACCTTTGCTTACTCCTTCGTGGATATATGCGTGGGACTATGGATGTATAGAAAACGCCTCATATAATTTGTTCGTTTACGATTACGGGTCTCTGAAAACGCCAAACACCCTAAAATTTTAATGAAATTGGGAAGTCCGCTCATTACTATAATTTCAATTTAATGTGCTTAATATAGATTTGTCCGACCCTTCGATATCCCTTAATTTTGGCATTGAAAGTTTGATTAGAATTTAAAGTAGTATTTCTTGTTACGTATAAGTTTTAGGTACCAGGTTCGAGAATTTGGTTCGGAGTAACAGACAAATCTATTATTGCCAGAATGTTTGCTAATAAACTGCATTGAGACATAACCAGTACAAACCCAGTCTCAATTTTGCTACACTTACATAAACATACATTTATATTTATAGACTTAGCATATGTTTCCTTAGCTAGACTCCGAATTTTCACTTGTCACTCGTGAAATGGCCGATTTGGCGTTATATCTTACAGAACGAATAAATATTGAAGAAAATATTGCTTATAATAAAATCTGCTTGCACACGCGACTTCCCTTGATTATTCATGCTTCGATAGGAATGTGCATTTTTGTTGGATAACATGGAGCTTAAATCGTTGCTCTGTTATATTGTTTTGTTGCATGAAAGAATGACAAACCAACAAACATAATTTCACATTAATGTTATTATAAGTATTTAAACCAAATAAACAATTATTATTTTTTGTATAATGTCATATCTAAAAGGAATTACTTAAAGTTTTTTAATCACGAAATAGAAGAGTCCCATTAGGGGTCTATCAAACATGAACATTGAACTGTCAGTAAAAATATTGTAATAGAAAGTGAAAAAACATTCGCGTTACTTTTTATTTACATTATCCTGCTCATAACGTTAGGTGGTTACAAGAACGATATAAACCTTTTTAACATGGAAATTCGACATAAATTTATTTTATGTAATACAAGATTAATACTTCAAAGCAAATATGTATATCCCAGAACACTCTTTAAACATGCAAAGTTAATTTGATATGTACTTACTAAACTTAATTAAATTGCATACCATATATACTTTATATGTATATCTCTAGACATGTTCCTTTCTCAGTAATTAACATCTCTGAATTCTTAATCTGCACAGTTTATTAGCAGCAAAAGATTTGATCTTTGGGTAAAACGGTAAGAATACGAAAAATCCGTTGGTCCCAACTGTAATGAAGATCAATGGCGGTCGATACCTTAAATATTCTAACATCTGGTCTAACGTTCGAATATCTTTATCCTTGGATCGATCAGTCAGTTTTTCAACGTAGTCATGCGGTGGGAGAGATCAGATGACTACGTCGAAAAACTGCCTTTTGATTGGACCAGAAAGTCGACCTCATTTGATAGGAATATATACGTTTTTGTTTATCAGCCCTTTATTACCACATGTATGTATGACTGATAGACAAAAAAAATAAATAATATCGTGTAGTTCTTGTTATAAGAAGAAGTACCAAATACGCATTTTATTGTTTTTGATTTCGATTTGATTTCGTATCATATTACATGTTATGTATTTATTACTAAATAAAAATATAATGAATATATGTCGTTTAAAGAGGAGTCATAAAGGTGTATTGTTGTACGTTCCACCAGCTATTGTTTTAAGTTGTACGTAATACGGGGCGAGTCTATTGCCATATACTCAGATTTCATGCTCTGAATTTTTAGACGTGAATATTCAACTAACTTTTGTTTCATCCGAGTATCAAAACTAAGATCGCTCCTGCTACCGGCGTACCACTTCTACAACATATACCAGTATACAATTATTTTTAGTCAGTATGTGGTTTCATATTGAAGTACATTTTTGTATTATACATACATACATACATAGATTCACGCCTGTTTCCCAGAGGGGTAGGCAGAGACTAAGGATTTCCATTTGCTAAGATCCTGACACACTTCTCTGGCTTCATTCGCTTTCATCACATTCTTCATAGTATATTATAACAAAACAATACTACAGTAGCTAAATTGAGACATTCAGTTATACATATGTTTTTGTGTCTGATGCTTAATCCGTCCAAGCATAGTTTCTCATTTTTGTGACTGCGTATATAACAGTCATTTATTACATCTCATTACCTCATTCGTTGAGATTTCATCTGTCAATAATATATGCCTCTTCTCATTATATACAAACATACATGGACCACCACCATTTTTCTGGGGCGAGTGGCAGAGACTACGGGTATCCACTTGTGATCCTAACATATTTCTCTTACTTCAATCTTTAGAATAAATTACGCACGATCGTCGATATACTCGTAAGTTATGGTTAGCATGATTATTCTTCAGAACGCCTTTAATCTCGCCAAAGACCGTTCACCTTTCTTCCGTTTGATACTATTTTCAATCTTGGCACCTTTAAAGACTTGTTTCCATTGATCCTCGGATAATGAACAGAAAATTTATTCCTTTATGCAATCAATACTAGGAAAAGGGTTTTTTTTTGTATTATACCTCAGAGTGCCATTCGTCAACTGCGAATAATATACAGAAAACAATTCATGCCGCCTTTCACTGAGGAGAAGAAAATAACACAAATCAGCGATGAAAATATTTTAGTAGATAGATTTTTCTTTGTTTGTTTCTTTAAAATACAATTTAAATCAATCGGCCTTAGTAATCGTACATCTAGATAAAGATCATAATTATATAGTTTTGACAATAGGTAGCATTTGCAGCATCAGTAGATGGCATACTTGTATCGCGGCATTCAGATGCACGCCTTTTAGGATTGGTCGTTATTAGTTATTATATGAGCTATACGATAGACTGCAAGACATTGTTGTGAGGTATATACATGATAAAATAGACCTAGTATATCCAGATATACCATGACTGTGACGTTATATCAACCTAACCCTTATATACCCTGGTACATCTGGATATACCAGGTTATAAAAGGCTTAGGTTAAATAATATTACAATCAAATTTCGCCAATTAGGACAAAGAACAAAAATCGGGCCTCAAAGTAGCAATTACGAACTTCAAATTGAATGGTTATTGAGCCTACTACTAGTTATTGGATTTATAATTATGCTAGTAGGTAGGTTAAAAAACTAAGCCAATTTAATATCGCACGTTTTAGGCAGTATGCCTATTGTCATCTAGCAGTTTTAATTCTAGTTATTATTATATCTGCTTCGCTTTATTAATTCCGAATACACGAAGTCCCGCAAAATGTTTTTTCGAAGTCATTGTTTTAGATCATGCTGCAATATGTAATCACACATGATCAGATTTTCCACTAACGACTATGACGTACCTATGTCAAAATTTGACTAGGGATTAGGTAGAACACTTTGTATTATTTTTGGTTCCATCTTCCTTGTCTTTACCGCACCAGCATGCCATGCCGTATCATAAATATTGATACGTCTTTGGACTTCGATGGCTTTATCTGCGGATCATTGGGTTTTACCAAGGGGATTACTTACTTTGGGGTCTTTTGTATCCATCGAAGACTAAGCATAACGATATACTGTGATGCAAATATACTTATCTGTGTCACAATTAAGTAGTTAGATTTACTTTAAGTTGTATATTTAACAAAAATATTATTGCTATTATAATTGTTGATGAAATAAACTTTTTATCAATTTATCGTGTTATTAGCGATAGTCTAGTAAGGGATGCCTTATATATTACTATGAAGAGGCCTCAATTTTGTAACTTTGTGCTTCTGTAACTTTTCATAGTTATGTGCATATTAAATAATAGATTATCGCATGCTTTAACTATGTAGAGAAACATTGAGAGTTCATCATAATGTTCTTAAATATATGTGAAGTCTGCCACACGCACTTTGCCAGCGTGGACTTATGGTCTAACTGGGGAGGAACAGGGTCCATCCAGGTCCTCATAACCTTTCTCATACTTAGAAGAGGCCCGGGCAATAACCCGTGGAACAGTATTTAAGCGGGGCTGTTATCATAAATATTATTATTTATTGTCAAGTATAACGTACTTCAACAATAAAAACTGCTGCAAGCTATCTATTAGAGCGGAGTAGCGGCCGGCAGGTGTCGATAAATTTATGTCCTGGCTAACATTTAAGCCATTTCTTCACGTCGTACACGAACAATGAGACGACGTGATTTTCATGACGGCGCTAGCAGAAGATTAACAAAGGCAACTATTTGTCGTAATATCGATATTTTAACATTTTATAAGTGAAATTGGGTGAATGTTTAATACTACACATGGAAGCAAAATTTTAAGTCAACCGAACATTTAAAAGAGCATAAATGCTTCCAAATTTGCTTGTCACTAGTCTCTTTCTGTATACATACTAGTGATGTGCTGGATATCCGTATCCGTATCCACTGATATCTGAGGAAGAAGAAAGATCCGTATCCGTATCTGTATCCGTTACTTTTAGCGGATCTTGTATGGATCTTTTACATTATTAAATTTCAACATTTCCTACATTTTGTAAGTAACCCTAAGAATGTCTCAACTTTTTCAATAGCTTCTTTGACCTCCAGATGCAACTCAAGTGCTGTATAGTCAATATTATGTAGGTACTTTGGCTAAATTACAGGCACGCTTCATATTGGATCTCCCATTTCTTATCATATAGTGCACATTTTGTTTCAGAATGCCCCATTCTTCTAACATACTTTGAAATTTTTCCGAAATATAAACTCCAGTGTGACATTCTTCACGAATCTCCACCTTCAAAACTTTATTTCTTCGTTGCAAATCGATGGTCACCATGTCATGTTAAGGATAGCAACGAAATGCTTGATGAAGAATCTGACCAGATATCTGATGCGTGAACTCTCTTTAAAATCTTGAAACATGTTTGTTATTTTTGATGATAAGTACTTTAAGTTTGCTGCAATCAAGATCCGTAAAATATTCTCTGCCTTTTTAGAATATAATTTGAAACAATATGGTCCATCAATTGTCTGAACCCTAATGCCTCTACGTGTTGAAAAGGTAAATTCGATAAAGCTAACAGCAATTAAATAATAAATCTCATTGATTTGGGGTTTGTATTTTGCAACATTTTGGCTTTTCCATTCATTCTTTAAAATAAGTTTATTTAAATTTTCTTTTTACCGATTGTAAAGATGTTCCCGGCTTTGATATTTTGTCGGTACTCTTCTTAGCGCAGTCTACTTTTACGAATAAATCATATTTTTGAGAATGTTTTCTTTTTCTTCTTTACACACTACATTACACTACTAAACTTCTTATCTACTAAAAAAACGTTATTTATGCTATCCAGTGTCACACCAAACTATAAACAAAACAAAAGACCCGCGCGATGCATGTCAAAACATGTCCTATCACTAATGCAAAGCGCTAACTGTCGCATCAGAGAGTAAGAATGTTGAGATCCGTATCCGTATCCGTATTCGCGGATCTAGACACCAATGATCCGTATTCGTATCCGCATCCGCGAATATACATTTTAACGATCCGGCACATCACTAATACATACATACGTAGATACACACGTGAAAAAGGGTAGCTAGAGGTGTACTGCACATACTATGCTTCAGAGCTGTTTTTATTACTACTACAACTACATTCAATCCTTTACAATATGAGTGAACCCATTGTCGTTTATCGGGCTCGCTTACGGGCTCCTTACTGGTAAAAATAATTTCCTAACAGAATCGCATAACTCGATCCATAATCAGTCGATCAAGTTAAGGAATTCTCCACAAATCGAACCAGACGTCCACCTTACTACACCATCGCTTGCTAACACAAACTTATGCTACAATATCAATGAGGTGCAAAACATTCACATAGAAAAGCTTCCTACCCAATAAGAATAATCATTAGGCGATCGTTTTTGATCAGTAACACGAATTTCGTTCTTATCTAATATTAATTAGATTAATAACTGAAATATTTGAAGCGAATAACGAGTATACCATAAGATATCAAGAAACGGCCTATCGTTCCTTGGCATCTTGCGTTTGACTTTTCTAATTTAATTACGCTAATCTGAATTTGTGCAAATCTATGAAGCGTGATGAAAGATTAAGAACAGAACGGACGTTATATTATGTACTTCAATTATGATTTATTAAATAAATGTTATGATCAAATTGTTGAAATACCTGAAATGTATTTTCAAATTAACTGGTGTCCTAAAACTTATTTGTCTGAAACCAACAAATCTATCCATAATTATGAAAACAATCCATAAACTCAAGGAGAGTAAAATACTCTTTTCGTTACTTATTAGATAATATTCTATGGTGTTCAATTCTATTTCTTTTCACTCGACGAAACACAACGCAAGCGCTGTTTCACGCTGGTTTTCTGTGAGGCCGTGGTATCACTGCGGTCGAGCCGGCCCATTCATGCCGAAGGGTGACTGTCCCACGGTCAAAACGGTTCTTTGACGGTTTATATTATCACAGATAATTAGCTTATATATATATAATATCAGTCCTTTATATAAACTGTTCTACTGTTGAACACGGGCCTCTTCTTAGTGTGAGAAAGGTTAGGCCATAATCCAGTGTAGGTCAGCCGGCACAGTGCAGGTTGGCAGACTTCACATATCTCTAAGAATATTACAGCGAACTCTCTGACATGTAGGTTCCCTCACTATGTTTTCATTCACCGTTAAAGCTAGCAATAATTAACTATTTAATACGCAGATATCTTCAAAAAGTTAGAGATCGAACTCGAGACCTCAGCATGGCACTCCAACAGTCTCCAACTAAGCTATCACATGTCCACGCCCTGATCGTTTTTATCAGTATTTTTAGATCTGTAAAGTACCTGATAAAATCAGCCTATACTTTGCCAGATTTGGACGCTTAATAATTTTATTATTTTATTGCAACTAGTGGCGAGCTAGGGGCCCACCAGATGATAAGTGTCAACCACCGCTCATGAATTTCGGCAAGGTCGAGGGTACACACATCCAAACTACTACCTACCGTGATACCATTAGTCTTAGAAGGACAAGTAATATTCATATTAAGATGTTACCAACATATCCAATAATTTATCCAAGATGAGCTCAAAAGTCTAGCTTATCCCGAGATTTTGTAGCGTGAAACTTATAAAAAGTGCCGAGATTTAGTAATTTGTTTCAATATCAATCAGTTCAATGAAGGGTATTAGCAGTAAATGAAAAAGGGCGTTAGTGTCTTTATAATCTAGGTGGCCAGGATACTTAAATATTTTTATCCTCACCCGAGCCTTATTGTACCTAATAGAATTAGGATCCGTTTTTTAGTCTAAGAGGATTTTGGCTGAATATAAATTTTTCACGTAGCGACTGCCATAAGACAACCGCAGCCAACGGGACAATTTATTTGAGGTAGATTATTTATTTGAGGTTATTACTGATTTTCCATTTTGACTGTTATAGATGTATATGAAATGACATCCCGGATGGGAGATTTTAAGACAAGTGGTATCCAAAGCCCGGAGGAACGTGATTTTTCCTATTATCCATCCATTTCATCTTCAAGCATGAAGGTGGCAGTTTTGATTGATGATTAATCGATCTGAGACCAATCAAATCGATTAATCATCAAACAGAACTGCCATGTGCTGCGTTGGGCTTATTATATTGTCTTTAAATTATATCACGACTTGATACCATATAACTAATATTGGTACTTTTTTAATTGATGTAATCTTCAGGACATTTAAGACCTTTATAAATAAATAATAATAGAAAGCTGTCAAATGATTGTCTTTTTAATGTTTATAAATATGATGTTGTAAATAAAATAGATATAAAATGTTGTTTACTGTCAATAATTTCAAACAACTTTACAAAATCAAACATTACCCATTGACACCACTACTAGGCAAGTCTGTCCTCTGTTTGTATTGTCTGTTTAGAAAATTTCAGAAGGATAATTGATTTTTATTTATAATTTTTTTGCTTCTAATAACTAATATTTCGAATTGATAACCTAAATCTTCTAAATAGGAACTAAAATTAGCCGGCTTACTAAATCAGTAACTAATGCCGTCAATCTAGCTCGACTAATGTAATCTCACGTCTAACGAGTAGATTTATTCATCACACTACAGTTAATTCCACACTGACGAATGAAAATGGGCAGTAGCTGTTTTCCCGATATAATAATCTCGTAATCGTATCCAATACCACGTGATTTATACACAAAGCCAATAGAAATAGCTACATTTGGCTGTGATATGGAATGTGGGGAGAAAGAAATAAGTTGTTCAGAATAGAACCGGTGAGGTACCGGTAGGTTAAATTTTGCATTCTAGTCTAAAAATGTAGTCTTATAAACATTGATGACTTACTACATTGTTGATGATTTGAAAGATCTGAAAACATGACGTGATGACGTCATACTGGGTACTGTTTTACTTTTGGTAACATTTGCTGGTTTTAGTGTTAGTGTCCTACTTTCCTTGATGAGGTTTAATACATCATCGCATAATTATATTAAAAGTATATCAGCGCCTTGTTTCGTTTTCTTAGCACAATAACTATTTATTTTAAAGGAAATACACACACTGTAACAATCTGTGCATTTAAGAGTTACAAACAAAGAAAGCACATTTACTGCATGGATAGGTTAGTAGTTTAAGTGGTCGCCTCAATACTGCCACTGCATCAAGTGTTATGAGATCTATCACCACATGGGACCAAAAAAAATGTCATTCACCATTAATTGTGCCAAGGCTAAGCGGTCTTTGTGTACGTTGTTTGAATATTTGTAAATTCTACCGCGATACAAAAGTTGTTACCTGTTTTTTAGGTTTGTTTTTAATATAAATTACAAACGTCTATGGAACACGCTTTCGTTAAGTGCGTTTAAAGCAATAGTAATCATTAAAAAGTTGAAGCCGGGGCTATAAAAAATATTTTATAAGTATTACGTAAACTAAAAATAATCGGACCTTGTCCACAGTTTATAACAAGGAAACGGTAACTTCATATCTGTCAAATATTTTCAGTGATAATTAAAAGCGGACTTACCTATAGAAATCAATCCGATGACTTCAAAAACTAATTTCAAACAATAATTAAAACTTTGTTATCTTTAAGATCCTTCGGCGAGTTGTCAAATGTACTTGGAGTTTTGGAAAGAAGTTGACTTTATTAGCTAAAGATATTACTAATGAGCACAAGAAGAATATTTTACGGAAAATTCTTATTTCCAGTTAACTTTACGCAATCAATCTTTACCCTAATGCTGATTGTACTAAATAATTATATTAACGTAATACAACTACGTTACCTTATCTGTAAAGTATTCAATGCTGGGGGTAGTCAAAGTAACAATCAAGAAAAATAAACGAATTGGAAAGTATATGTGGCTTGTTTTACAAAGAGCAACTATGCGATGCAAACATTTTGTTAAATAAAAGAGAATACCTATACTAAACTGATTTGCAAATGTGGAAGGAATTGTTGAAAAATATTGACGAAGAAAGTATACAAGACGAGTGTGAAAATGACGACTCTATCTCTCTCGAACTTGACGAACACGAAGAATATGATAGCAGTAACTAAAGCAAAAGAGATAATTATCTGGCAATAAGAAGTTTCTGCTAACCGCATCAGAATACGGGTATGCGTGGTTATTTATATAGACCATTTTTCCTATTTGTATTATTTGATAAACAAAGAAACTCATTTTAAAACCAGTCAGTTACTGCTTTTCGATGATACTGGTCTTTTAATAAATAGAGAGGACTAAAAAAGTAAGACAATACATAACCATGGGTCCTATACATATTGTCTTTAGCAACGAGGACGCCATATTTGTTAAATAACAATTACTATATACATATATTACCATGTCGATTTGATTACTTATTCTAAAATTCTGAGTAGTCCTGCAATGCTTTCCTCTCAAACAAACATTCTGTAGATAGCTTTAGGCAATATATCTATCCACTGAAACTCCAACAAAGGTATCGATCTTCTAAAACATTTTGCAAGTCTCCTCTCTCAACTACTCCATAACTAATTAAGACAAAAACGGATTTACTTTATGAATTTCCAATCTTGCTTGTGGGTTTTGGTAAATGCCTTAGTGTATTTATAATGAACAGAAAATGAACACGGCGCTAACTAGTTCCTAACTCAGGTACCACAAAGAAGTCGAAAGTCAAAAGAAGGCTTATAATACATTGTTCTAATACAAAATATTAAGCTTTTAATATATCGGTGCGAATATTTAAACACTGATGAAGGTAACTGTGAGACCTTGCTGCTTTTTTATTACAGTTCCGGCAGCACTGGAGGAAATTGCACTTCAAACAAAAAAAATCTACGGAAGGCCTTCAGATTTTCATCCGCTTGCTTGCTCTTGCTCCGTACTAATTATTAAGCCACGCTTATAAAACGAAGAAGATTTAAAATCCCTACTATACTATGTATTGCAGTAGATACTAAGGCAAAGGATTACTCTATTGCTCACATCCCACAGTTTCTTTTTACCTAACAATTACGTGAATTCATTAACATGTTGGGTAAATAACCGAAGAACTCACTTCACGTTTAGAACTCGCTTTTGAGAATGTAAATGTAAAGAGGAGCACAAAAGGGACCCCGTTAAATTTGTCACACAAAGTTTGTCCCACTTCCAGTTCGTTCGCCACTTCGGTGGGTGCTGTTCTATTGTAATAAAAATTTAACAAGAATCAAACTATGTCGTCGCTGGCTACATTTGTACCCAGTGATGATTGGGGACGTCTGAACGCTGTCGCGGAAATTCAGAAAAGGTAACGCCCATGAATATAGACAACCTCGTTTCTTAACTCCAGAATAAAATATTTGCGTACACAAACATTTTAAATTGCTTTTCTTTAAAGAAATCTTTTATCATGAGGCTTTGAACTACATCGGCTAGTGCACTAAGTGCACATAAATATTTATTAAAAACTTAATAAAGGCAAACCTTTATATGTCGATTTAATACCTAAAGCATCATCTACCAGTATAACCTATTTTATACATATAATAAAGATGTCGAGAAGACAAAGCAAATTGACTAAAAATAAAAGTATTTGAAATAAAACTTAGACAAGATAGAGAATGTACGCTATTTCAATCAGTCATTCAACTGCTGGAAACAAAGCTCTCAAGTTACATATATATAACATTTCTGTATAAATAGGTCTATGTCTGAAATTCATATTGTATATGCAATATGTGATAATGATTGACTTGTAGTATTGGCCAAAGTTGAACTGATTGTACTTACGACTTATTTTCGCAAAGCATGCAAGTAACTAAATCTTTAGGAAAATTATTGTGATCCAACCTAAAGTTAGTATTTATATAGTATTTTACTAGATTGTCATTAAGATTGATTCTATTTATAATATATCTATATAAATGAGCAAATACACAATTATATGTCAGTGATTAATACTATGTAATGTATATTTTACAATACATAGGTGTTGCGCTTTTATACTTGTAGATAAAGCATTTGAATAAAAAGTACGAGTGAGGGACTCCCCTACACTTGTGGATTTGTGTATTTGTGCGTGCGAATAACCGGGTTAAGGCTTAAGTAAACAT
The DNA here is from genome assembly GCA_963564715.1 of Catocala sponsa. Lineage (NCBI taxonomy): Eukaryota > Metazoa > Arthropoda > Insecta > Lepidoptera > Erebidae > Catocala > Catocala sponsa. Next base: position 13,579,121 of record OY751334.1, on the reverse strand, counting down.
CAGTCAGCTGTGGAGTCCATAAATAACGTCATAATGGTGGGGGAGGAGCGTCGCTCACAACTTTTATTTACTTCACAGATAAGTAATTTTATACCAAGTTTTAATCTGAGCTGTTATGCTATTATAACAAACTTTTAAACTGTTATAATTCTAACTGAATACTGCATTCTGTCCTTAAAACAATGTTTAAGAAACCTTTTAGGTACCCCACTACACAACTTTACATAGATAGTGAGGTACTTAATGAGCGGCAACTATTTGTGTTAAAGACATTTCATAAGATGCATAGAGAGGTTATTAACTCTAAAGATTATCCTGTTCTGCTCAAGCACCGTGTATACAGAATTAATTTGCCAAAAATCAATACATCGTTTGCCAGACGTTTCAGCCCTTATAAGGAACATTACGTTTTTAATAAAGTCGCTGGCTCACTATTACAAGAATCTATGTTATTTTTTTAATTTTGGGGAAATGAGGTTTAATATTTGCATATCAGTAAAATTAACTTAAAAAGTAACTTAAAACTATTTGCGATTTGATATTGTGAGGTGGTAAGTGCTTTCATCTATTACTATATTAGTCTAAACAAAAAGGAATGACATAGGTATAGAACCATGCAATATATATAACTAATTTTTTTCAAAAATGTATCATTGAACCTTGTAATATTGGACCAGCGAAGTGGCTAGTTCATGTGACGTAAAGTTGTGTTCACTAAAAGAGGCAAAACTTAAGGTACCAACGTGGCTTGCCTATTTAACATAAGATGCCACCGAAAACCATTTTGTGCACTTAGTGTAAATTTTAATTATGACAGGATACATCTTTAATTCATCTTTGAGTAATTATAAAACAATTATGTTAATTTAGTATTATATTATATTATTATTACCTATATATTTACACACATACCTATATATTTTCGCACATATCTCTATATATATAAATATATTATTAGTTGTCAAAATATTGTTTTAAAGCTATTCCATATTATATTATGTAGCAAGAAATTTTTATTTCGTTATTGTGTAAGTTAAGATTTAATTAAATTTTCATGTAAACTTTACGACCGAGCAAATATGTAAAGACATTGTAAATCGTCAAAGGTACCCACAGGACAGACTTGCCTAGTGTGGGGCCAAAGGATACTACGTAAATGTATTTTTTATTCTGGTAATAAAAGTAATTTATATTTATAGCGTTATTTTTCTCTTATAGGAAAACATAACCGATGCCATGTAAAGGATCTAGGGGTACGTCTTACTCCGCAATTAACTTTTCGTAAACATATCATTAATTTTTTTATTTTTATTTTTTTTATTTTGCTCTTCAAAATGACCACACTCCACCTGATGTTAAGCAGTCGTGTGGTCTAAGAGCAGATATATAATAATATGTAAGAAGGCGTGTAGAAACCTAGGTTTTGCACTGAGGTAGTCTAAGGGGTTCACAAATTTTACTGCACTTAAGGTATTGTATGACACACTAGTCAGAAGTCATCTAGAACATAGTGCAGCTATATGGGCTCCACATGAAGAGAAGTACAATATAATGTTAGAGCGTGCTTGTAAATGTATGGGATATATAGTATTTTACCCGTTCATGTCCTACACTATTTGTACTGGGTATGGTTCGGTACAGCGAGCTAAGGGTACGAAGGGACTTTTCACTGGCAACTTATGTGGTTAGACTACTGCGTGGTGTAGCACATATCCTCGGAGTACTGCGACACCTGAACATCTGCGTGCCGAACCGGTATGTGTGGAGGCGGAGGCGCCCGAAACTATATTATAAAATAGCTGGGACATACAGTCAAACAGACAGAACTAAATTGTGCCCTCACAATTTAGTACTGTACTAGCCTAATGGTAATAATGGAACCTTTTCCATTATTACCATTAGGCTATGGAATCCTAAAAGTAAATGTTTTTAAAAATATTATTAGAACGTTTTATTGCACGACGGACATACGAAATGGTAAAAAGCTTTCATATAATTAACTAGAATTTCAGGCTCCTGGGACTTCACCTAGTTCATTTAGCTAAAATCATTTGAACTATGTAAAAAGATTAATGAACCTATTATGATAATTAAACATTATTATAATGAACTCTTACCAAAGCGTTGTAATTACATAATTATAACTGATCGTAGGTGTATTAATTGTACTAGGTTTTATAAAACAGTAATTTCGGAGATATTTTTCATTCATTGCTATCAGTTATTTAAAAACGTCTGCACTAAAATTAACCACTACACGAATTATCATGCGATTTACTGAGTTTAATAGCTTAGGTGACTACTTAGAGGTTGCGCACGAATTTGTCCGTACAAATTGAGCGAAGCGACACTTTCTAAAAATAATATTTTTGAAAAGCTTCGCGATTCGCATACCTTTCGTTTTCAAACGGGACGTTTTGTATTTAGATTATACTGATGTGTGCAAAACGACACTTGATAAAAATAATAATTTATTAAGAATTATGCTATAATGTGTTCGTTTGTTTATCAAATGAGATAGGTAAGTGAGATAAATCGTATATATAAACACGCATACCTGTTTCCCGATGCGGTGAGTTTCGTATTTAGATTATACCGATGAATATAAAACGACACTTAATAAAATATTATTTTTATAAAGTGTGAGTTCGTACAATTTGTTCCAACAGATTCGTGCAGAATGACCACTAACCCAGGTCAACTTAAACTCAATACATAGTAGAACTGGAGATATCTATATCACCGAGGTATGCAACTACATATTTGTAATCACAAACGAAGATGCGGGCGAACTGTAGGTACTTCACGCGGACTAAATCGCGAGTATAGGCTTATGCAATCAACAGCAACGACAACAAAAGAATTCTGTCCTCAATTTAAATATCCTATGTGGATGACACCATAAACATAGGATATTTAAATTGAGGATAGAATTATTTTCTTTACTATTGAAGCGAACCTTAAAGGTCCGTTCACACAAACCGGCTCGGAGAGTATCGGCCGGCGCTTTTCTTTTCACACAGACCGGCGCGAGTTAATACGCTTGGAGCCGACCAAATCGTTTCACATAGACCAACTGGAAGAGCATTGTGAGAGCTGATGCGCTCGGAGCGGGACGGATGCGCTTGGAGCCGAGCGGGTGCTCTACAATACCTCTAGTTCCGCACAGTGTCCTAAATAACTCGGATTCAGGACTCCTAGTTCATGCTCATACAATTGAATTATAGTCTCAGGATAGCGTCATTCTCGCGACTCATGTGAAGCGGTACATTGTCTCGCTTCACGTCTAGGAATGAGTCGTTCATACAAACACATTTAGATTTGCATGGACTACCCATGACTACGGCTGTCGGCATGACATGGCGCACGCGGGTTGCGGAGTGAGAGAGGACGCAATCCAAGCCGGTCGGCTGCGCGAGCGCGAAAGAGCACGCAAACAGAGCCAAGAGCTGCACAAGCTCGTCACCACAGGCAGCCGGTCGGCTCTTATTATTTCACACTAAGCGCGTTCAAGCATTCTGAATAACAAAAGAAGTGAAATGTAATATTGTCTTCTGTTTACGCGAATGTTATTCATTGAAATTAAACTACTATATACGGATAGTTTCAATAATTTAATTAGCTTAAAAATTTGTAAAGTTTAATAGTGATTATAGTAGTGTAACAGTTTTTCAAAAAATTTTGTAATAGTGTCAAATAAACAACGCGATAAAATCCGTATATAGTAGTTTAATTTCAAAGAAGTGAAATGTAAAAATAAACCTTATTACAATTACTCAAAGCTCGGTTTTAAACGTGATCAAAATTTGCTTTCCTTTCCGAGCCGGTCTGTGTGAACGGACCGGCTCGGAGTCGGAAATTTAAAATCATTATTATAAAAGCACACGCTTTATGATTTTAAATTTTCGATTCTCTGTTAAGGTTCGCTTCAATAGTAAAGAAAATTATGGTAAAGGAGCCGTTCGTTCGTCACGCATGCCTAAAGCCAGAAAACAAAGAAGTAAATAAAGTATTATAAAGTAATATTTGGCAAGTAAGAATAATATTGAAAAGTAAGTAATCACTCCCCGTTTTAAAACTTATTGAAAACCCCACTCGTGCGTCAGCTCATTCAGTGAGAAATATGCGAAAACACGGCCGCATTCATGCGGAATTGGAGAATACTTTTTCAATCTGGCAACGTCTGTGCTATAAGATATCACAAATTCCAGCTTTATCCGAATATCTTGATTCTAATCCTTATTTGTTTTGTTATTGACAGGCTTAATGCTTTCTAGATAATACTTTCGTAGGATTTATTCATGGAATTCTAGATAACTTCTATCAAGATAATATCTATTACTATTATTTTAGAAACATATGTTTTGCCGCAGAAAAAGGTAAAATATAATATTACAAATATATTTAGATAAATAGTCAAATATACATTGGAAAGGGCGTTATACAGCCTTGTTTAGATCTTTAGGTGATATTAGGCGTTGTATAACCTGTCCTACTATAGAGTATGGGCCTCTATGCAAAGAATTACGCCATAGTCCATTACGCTACTTCAAACTGCTGCAAGTTGATATACTGAGAGTTCATTATTGTATTCTTGAAGATGTCCAACAACTCTCATAGTTGGCGGTTTCTTTACCATGTTTTCTTACACCGTCAAAGCGAAGTACAGTTAACTACAAATATGGCACACACAAAGCTTTGAAAGTCAAAGCTCCTTGAGTACTGGAACTGAGGACATCTGGGTGGCAGTCCTACTATGCTATTGCTACTTTACAATTGCAATTTGTCAAATGAAGTTAAGTTGTATCACAACCGTTTAACGCGTTTATCGTGTCGGTAAAGTAAAATACGTACTGGCCATCAGTAAAAGTCTCCAAGAAAATTTTAAACGCCCTATAATAACCATCATAAAAAAAAATATATTCACTTGTTTTAACACTATATTGTTTGAAACACTAGGAGGGCAGGGCACATTAAAAGAATGCTAATGATTTAATATTGCCGCGTTTACATAGCTGCAACATGCCTACTTTGACTTATACTTGTATACTTTACCGAGGTACCAGTAAATAGTTTAGCGAGTGAAGCCGGCTTGGAATACCGGGGCAGATCGCATTCGCTCTGGTTACATTCTAAGACAATAGTGTGGCTTCAATATACGGCTCCCGGAGTAGCCTTCGGTAAGGTTTCTGCTAATCTCAGCTCGGAAATAGGGCTTTGCTTACAATTCGGGGAATCAATATGGAGTCAATAAGTACATGTAGGCGAAAAAGAATGTTCGAGAGTTTCTTTAATTATCTCGGATACATATATTATACATGTATGTGCACGTGAATAAAAGATTTGTTCATTATTGATGACTTAATGCGAATAAATAAAATATAATGTATATCGTTAATTTATCTGTCAAACCTGTTGCTTATAAGGATTATTTGTATTTGAAATGAGTCTTCAAGGATTTTTGTATTATAATCAGCTACGTTGGTAAGCTAAGTCTAGATTCCTTCCCAGTAAGAAAACCAAAATATATGATTTAGAATATAGATGTAATATTGACATTAATTTCATTACTTATTGCGACATAATTACTTAAATAATAATGCAACTAAAATAGCTAAATTTACAATAAAGCAAAAAAGAAGAAAACTTGAAATTAACGTAATGAAGTAGAAAGAAAAAGTCTCATAAAATATTCGTAAGTTTTCTTGCAGTTCCACCGGTTTTAATTAAATTAAACTGAAACGGAAAATTTAACATAATAATATCACTAACTGAAAATTATTGTGTATGCAGCCTAAATGAATGTACATCGGTATTTGATTAATGGTAGCAGATACCAGATTTTTGACCACTAATTCACGCTTTTGTTATCTGGGTAAAATATTATGCCCAATCGCTAAACTAATTAGGTATCTAAGGTAATTGGACTAATTTAGCAATACTAAAATCTATCATTTTCAAGTGGTAAGATACAATAATCTATACAAATAAATAAAATTGAAGTGTCTGTTTGTAATGTCAAAATAACAGCTTTTTATCTAATGCATATGAAAGTATATAAGATACCTATACAAAATAATCTACTTTTAAAATTTTTGTCTGTCTGTCTGTTTGTTCCGGCTAATCTCCGAAATGGCTGAACCGATTTTGACGGGACTTTCACTGGCAGATAGATGATGTTATAAGGAGTAACATAGGCTACTTTGATTTTAGAAAAAAATAGGCTTCCGCGGAGATTAACACTTTTTAGTTAAAATTTACGCGGACGAAGTCGCAGATAACAACTAGTTTAGAATAAGAATGAAGTTGCCGATCCAATCAATATTCGTCATGTTATAATTTTATTGTCCCAGACAGGACAAAATAAGGATATGTACATTATTTAAGTAATGTTGCTAGTTTCAAAATGCCCAAGACAAAAATTAATAAAGGCTGAGCTACTACGAAAATAACTATATTTAAAACTAAAAATGTTCTAAAATTTATGAAATAACCGTTTTAAAATTCAGTCAGAAGCGGCTGCATAATTCCTTCATATATTATGTATGTTTATAAACCAAGTTTAGTAAGATGAAGGGTAACACGTGCTGGACTAATTTTGCGGTACTAATGAAATATAATTTGTTACATTATAAATAATAACGAAATTACAAGGGTTGCTAATGGGCAGAGGATCCTAATATACAGCACTAGTTATTATATGCATATGTGTGTATGTATATGAACGCAGGAAGGGTGTGCATGTTTGAGTATAGACAAGGAAGCAAGATTAAGTGATAGCTGGGATGACAAGTGACAGAAATTAATTGAACACCGTGTTCTCCACATATGTATGTATAATTGGATAAGGATATGAAAATGAATCTTAAGCGGAGCAAGTATTTAGGTCGGTAGGTAATGCTTAACCACACCCTGGTGAGGTCGACCGAAGTTTTGTTAAATGTTGGAAAAGATTTAGTAAAAATTTATCTAATCTTTTCATTAATAGTTTAAATTGACGACCATTAGTTATTGCTATATTCATTCATCATTCATTAATATAGGTTTTGATTTGTATGATTGATGAATATAGCAATAGGAAACCTATGCTGGACGACTACCCTTCCTTTCCCCTAAAAATATATTGCCAGTTTACTGGACCATAATACAGGCTGTTTAGCATCAGGAGGAATAAGACATCTTATAAACAAATACCGTCAGTTAAGCTAGCCGTAAGTTAATATCACTTGTAAAATACTCCACAAAGCGTGAGCATCTTTTGCTACTATGCTCTAAAAGAAACGTCTGTTTCTCTTTATTTTAATACCAAGAATGGCTTTATAGAACCCGTATCTCTTAGACACAAATAATTATAATATTGTAGGTTTCCAATGTGCAATAGATAAATGTCACACTTGAGAGCGCGAGCTATATAGTTTATTCTATATTGAGTTTTGGCGACAAAATCGAACAATGACCTATAGAAGTACGGGTTTTATGCCACCTTGTGTTCAGCCGATACTCAATGTCCGAGAATTTAAACACCCGTGTGTTCACTCGACAGTTAATAGATTAAAGATATTTTTGTTAAGACCGAATAAATATATCCAGAATCAAAAGAAAACTCGGTGTTTATTAGATAATTTGTTCTGAACCGTTCGGCGCTCACTACTCAAACAATATTTTAACGAAAGTTTATAAACAAGTGACTGTTACGGACGTGTCCCCTTCAATTACTCGAAACAAGACTCAGGCTTTGTTATAGAGTTTAGGACGCATTTTGTTAATTAGTTTATTGATAAATTAAAGAGCCCGTTGTCATTGCTAATTGTGTAATGTTGGCTGAAGACGGCGTTTCTTTTATGGTTATTATCGAGTAATATTGGCTGATATAACTAATCAATACATAAACTACATCTCGCCTGTATATTAACGAAGCGTTTACATTACACACATAATAATAATATGAATTATCAGTACGTCTTACATAAAGGAAGTAATATAATTTATTGTTTTCGACAGGAAGTTACAGCCAACCTGATAACAGAACTCATAAATACTGATTCGGCAGCCTGCTTATCCCATGAAGACATCATGACAAAAATGTTTATTTATTTAGAAATACATAATAACATTTTATCTATCCTACATTTATTCTTAGGAATACAGACGTACTGATCAGCTATCTCTGACTGTCGAAAAATGAGATTACGATATGCTTTTAAGGTTACATTCGGGTATAAGACTGCCGAATGGTAATATTGTGGTCTGTATTTACTTAGGCTTGAATTGAATTTCGTATGCGATCTACCTAACGCTACCGATAAGTGTACGTCGAGCTTCTAGCAATGCTAGCATTAACTAATTTATACAATTTAAGTGGTGCCAGCTATATGTCTAAATATAAACCTAGGCGAAGGACGATGATTGCCTATCGTCATGAACTATGACACAAGTCAAGTGATCAACACAAATGTTGGCCTAAGTGATAGCTGGTCAACTTGACATACGTCATGGTGTATGCTTTGAGGATGTACACAATAGCCGACCCAGAGAAGTCGCTTATCTACGCTCTAATACTCGTCAAATCTTCTATTAACGAGGGCCAACATGTTCTATCATATCAAGGTTTGGCCTATCATCTAAATCTTCCAGCTTTATAATGACTCTTGTAAGCTTACGAGGCAATTTAATATTTTATTTTATTTTATTAATGGAAAACTTACATCAAATTTTAATGACGACTTCATTTCTATGAATAATTCCTGTGCCGCGGGGGACTTTACAAACACTCAAACAACGGACACAAAGAATACGCAGTGATATAAAGTAATCGATCATTTATTCACGCATTAGTTGAAATTTAAAATTAATATATGCATACGCTTCATCTTCAACAATAGTAGGTATAAACATTTGTCAACATTTGTATAAACACTTAGACTTAGATTTTAGTAGATACTAGCTCTAAGCTTCAATTATTATATGTGGAATCGCCGTGGATTGTACATTAATTTATTTTGTTATGTACCTAGCCAGGACACAATGTACAATTGTTTGTTTTCCCCAATATAAAATAAATAAAAATAAACGACGATGAGTAAATATATTACAATAAATAAAATAGTTATTCATAGAAAGGTTCGTTTAACATCCATTTATGACTTCCCTTGAGGATTCTTTTAATAGTTAGGAACATAAAACGCTTTGTAAAAGGCTTTTAGTTAGATATAACACAGTTGTTTTTACATAATACGGAATCTGGCGAGCCGTGAAACAATGAGTTTAGCGTAGAGTTAAGGTTGAATAATGGAGCTACGATAATTTACTGTGAGTAATAAATAATCTTCATCGCGTTGTGGGAGCACAGTATTTGTCAGCCCTTTAGGCCTCCGCTTATTTCTGACGATACCATCTGTTTAATATTTACTGGAGTGCTCTCGTAATTATATCAATCGGTGAAATATTGTTTCTGATAATGAATAGTAATAGTAAATGCTTTTGAAAACAGATTTAGAAGCTTTAAATAGCATCAGGCTGATATATAACAGATACAGCGCTGTAAAATATTACGGTATCTGAAGTAAATCTTTTTTTAAAGTAGCCCGCCCGAGTATAAAACTTTGGACAGTTTTTACGAAAGCGATTTATGATTACTGTTTTTTTGTAACGTTCGACGCAAATGGAGTATTTTCTAAAGCGGATTTAGGTATTTATAATAATGTTCAGTTGTTTTGCTAGTATTTAAATAGCTTTAAATAAATGTCGACTCACGTCTCGACTACATACAATCTTTGTATAGAACAAATTAAATGAAAAATCAGTGGTTGTAAATTATTATTTCAAAATTGTAACACAAAAGCATTTTCATAGATAATTTAACACATTTTTACATTAGTAACCCTTTCTAAATAACCTTGTAGAGTCAGGGTTGAGCAACCTACTTAAGTGAAACGATAAAAGGTTGATATAATGTTGTACTCAGTTTTTTACCCTTTTAACGTTCATCACTTTATTAGAACGATGCAACATACATGGCCATTACACCCAAGTACTAAACAGTAATAAACTATGAAGTGATTTTCCATAAACGACTATCATAAACCTTGAGAACAATAGGGTGACATAAAATTATGTACATATATGTAGGGTGGACAACAACGGTCGGGTGCAGACAGTAATTGTGGATAATATCCCGAGTAAGCGAGCACGTGTGGTTAACTGTCAGTTAAGCGGAATTAACTTAGTTTACTAAACTATTAGGCACCACTCAAGCGAACTATAGCTTTTCCTATGTTATGTTATACCTACTGTGAATATTTGTTGTAAAATGATGTAGTGATGAGATTAATATATAAGTTGTTTATAAATAAACTTTCTGCAGTTATTTCGCTTACAGATATATCTGTAAGCGAAATAACTGCAGTGCGAACGAAGTTACAGATGAAATTCAATTATATTATAAAAGCCGCCCGCACTGGGGATAATCGCTATTTTGCGGAGAACTTCATAAACTTGAAAACAATACACATTCAGACTCGGAAAACTTTTTGTAAATCGTCCAAATGTTAGTAACAGTTTTGATACAGGTAAAAAATTCGGCTGATTCGAAAATTAGGCTCACATCACTCAGAAGAGCAATAGTAGCAAAGCGACAACTTAAACTACTGCGACATCCGTGCGTTAAATATTTAAATACATAAATCTACATCCTAATCCTAATCCTAACTTCCTAACTAATATTATAAATGCGAAAATGAGTTTGTTTGTTTGTTACGCTTTCACGCCTTAACTACTCAACCGATCAACATGAAATTTTGCATACACGTTGTCAGGGGTACAGAATAGGACATAGGCTACCTTTCATCCCGAAAAAAATACTGTTCCCGAGGAAAACAACAATAACGTTCTTATGATAATAGATGGCGCCACGTGTCTTTCGAATCATGATTGAATTATATTATTACAAACAGAGTAAAACCCGAATTGATTGTCAAATTCTAAATTAACGCGAGCGAAGCCGCGGGAAAAAGCTAGTATTATATATTTTACCTTAATCTGTCTTTGTTAAACTGTGATTATACACGAGATTAAAGACAATGCATGAAGCATGCATTGACTGCACGGATGGTATGGTGGTTTAAATGGTCACCTCGCTGCTGCCACTGCGTCAAGTATTGGGGGTTCGAATCCCACACGAAACAAAAAAATTGTATGATTCACAAATGGTTGTTCCGAGTCTGGGTGTATCTTGTGTCCCTTGTTTGAATGTTTGTAAAGTCACCCGCGACACAGGAATTAATCCTAGTGCGGGATTTGTCTCTTTAAAACAATGAAAATGCATGAAGCAGTATTTAAACATGCGACATCGAGAAACCGTGTCATCACTTTGCCAAGTAAAGTATGCATGGTCCTTCGTCATCTAAAACGATGCTAGGCGTCATCTATCGTATAGTTACAGAATATTGTTGAATCGAATTTCAGTTGAAAAATATATCATATTTATTATGAATCTATCCATCTTAAAAGATGAGTAAAGATTACTGGAAACCAAGCACCTAATCTCTGGCACCAATAACTTGAGACGTAAGAAACGGCAAAACAAGAACTGATTAAGTATTCTCCAATAAACTTTCTCGAGTTCTGCGAATCCTATTTTTTTTAATACACTTGTTGCTTGTTTTGAACAAATTCTTTGCAATCTTCAAAACATACTTAGTATACAGTTGCGTCCGCAATATGTACATTGTACATGCTTAATGATTTTATGCTTTTTTCATATGTTTTTGTGATAATTAAGCATATGACCTGCCCAAAAGTAATAATAATAGTATCCTCCAGAGCGAATTTCGGACACGGCAACAAGTCTCAACGGAGACTGGACATCTGCGCAGGCAATATAGTGCACAAGTGTGTGCGCAAACACAGCTGTAGCACTCTCTGTTTCCTAACTCTCATGATCCAATAGGATGGCAATTCGACACCGGCTTTACGTGTTTTACGAGGTATGAAGGTGTCTCACACCACTAATTTCCTAACTTCGGGATACTATTCAGGTTTTTAACCGGAAAACCTAATAACTTTTATTGGCCTGACTGGGATACTTGATCCACTGAGGCGGAGGACATCGCGAAGTACGTGTGCCAAAAGCTGAAGTACGTCCCGAGAGTGCAGCTGCTGGAGTCGCGCCGCAACGTCAACTTTAAAGCGTTCGTCGTACGCGTACCCGACTGCTACCTGCACAAGGTGTTGGACGAAAGCTTTTGGCCGCAAGACGTGGTATTCCGTCGCTTCCGCGGACAAGTACCAGCCGAGCGCACTAGTATTAAGTGTGCGAAGTGAAGTTTTACTAACATAGTATTAAGGTGTATTTACTAACATCAAATCGGCCTCGATGGCGTAGTGGTTAATGTAACCGACTGCCACGCCTGAGATCGCGGGTTCGATTCCTGCACAAGTCAAACATTTGTGTGCATGAATATGGATGTTTGTCTTGATCTGGGTGTTTCTATGTAGGTATAATATGTATGTATTTATAAAACAATAAAAAAGTATATATGTAATGTTTATCCATTGTCTAGTACCCATAGTACAAGCTCTGCTTAGTTTGGGCTAGATGGTGTTGTATGTATTATAAAATTATATAATATGTAAATTTAGGTTAAGGTATTTATCTATGGGCCTATGCAGCCCGAAATAAATGATTTGATTTGATTTGATTTGATTAAGCACAGCAGTCGCATACACAAAAAAGAAAGTATGTCAAAACCTAACTGGATGTTGTTACCAAAGAGCAAATACATTTAACACTATGGTTGATATTGCGTAGAAGCAAACACAGTACTACTAACACAAGATAAAAGGCCCATTAGGCTCTTTGTTGTCAGCTCACCGCCTTCTTAACTACTTCTGAAAACTACTTATGACAGGAACAGAACACAAAGTTGCTTGGATGCGATCTTCTAGGAGATGGATTTTCTACAATAAATAATATAGGTCACAAAGTAACGTAAGATCGTCAAAGTCAAACTTGTTAAGTTTTTCTGTGAATTAACATTCATCTGTTACCACGTTAAGTAAAGCAATCGCGTAAAAACTATGGCAATAACTAGCAAGAAACTCACTGCTTATTTTATTTGCCAAGCTTGTAACACAAAATATTTTAAAATCATATTAGATAACACGATTCTACGAATCCAGTAATTTAGAAGTCCAAAGGCTTTTGCCCAGAAGTGGGACATACCAACTACTAATAAAAAAACACCCAACTGTAATAACTATACAATTTACATACTATTAAACATACTCAAGCTTAGAAAAATATTATATTAAAATTTTGCTGTTTAAATACTTCATATATTACTCCAGTATATTAAATATTTACTGTTGGCAAACCACATAAAATAAAATGTAAACATTCTGTTTTAGAAAAATGCCATTCGGTTATCTCTTTTAAAATTTGTATTCATACTTTTTTAAATACTTCATACTTAAAGAATATCTTATACATGAAATAAGTTGTACTAATATTTATTTTGTGGTAAAGGTACCATAACATTGTTGTTCTACTGAAGTGTACTTTACATAAACAAGGGTTAATTTCACGTCAGCAAAATTCATTACAAACTAATTGCCAACGTAAGGCTTTAATATCTTTAGCACTTTAATAGTTTAATAATATAATTGAACGTAAGAGTAATTAGGTGTCAGCATCAGTTATTATCTGCGATAGGATTTCAATTAATGTCACTTATACGCGATAATTATTCATGACTCCTGATATTTAGATACTTACTCTATTTTAGAGAGATATTGAAACCTTTTAAATTATACACTGATTGCACGGCGTAGTGGTTGGCTCGGTAGCTGTGCCATTGTCAATAAGCCGAGTGTTGTGGTTTCGACTCACACACGGGACAAAACAATGTGTGATTCAAAAATATGTACCGAGTCTGGATGTTATTTGTGTCCGTTGTTTGAAAATTTGTAAAGTCCCCCGTAATACCGAAATTAAAACTAATTCAATTTGAGAAAATAGTTAAGGTTTGGTTAACGTTACTATTTTTTTCAATGTTTTCCTGTATAATTTTACACTAATCTTACTCTTTACTCTTCACGTTTACATTAATATACCACACCAGCATCGGTCATTGCATGTACAGAAGATTTATTTAAAATGGCGTTGGGTCATTAGAGACAAACACCACAACATTATATATATGCTATAAGCATTATTTGCACGGACTGACGATATGAAGCCAAAATTGATAATTCAGAATCATTTTATCCGCGGGTCTACTATGGATGTAGCATTTCTCGCGTTTGTCGCATAGGCGCTATCTGTTTGCCACAAGCTGATTAATTGAAAGTAGCATGCCATTAACGGTATTAATGTTCCTTTGGACTTTCCTATTTCAAATGTGATATCACTATGCACCGTATTTCGATTTTTAAATATATTCTAATGGGATATTCTTAGGTATTAGAAACTCTATGTTACCTTATTCAAACTTCTTGTAATCGCCACATCTATCTTCGTCTATTATGTTATGATGTGTATAATTGAATCTGATCTGTGTATTTATGAATGTTATTCATATTGGGCTCAAATTCTTAGAATGTTGTTGTTATTACTGATAAATAAATTATTATTAAGTTACTCCCTATTCGTGAGGTTAGATAAGATAACCTTACGAAAATAGAGAAACTTATTAATAATAATTTATTTAGCACTTTTAATAATCAATTTTATTAGTATTGTCTTCTGTTTACGCGAATGTTATCCATTGAAATTAAACTACTATATACGGATTTTATCGCGTTGTTTATTTGACACTTTATAACAAAATTTAGAAAACATTTTTCAAAATTTTGTAATAAAGTGTCAAATAAACAACGCCATAAAATCCGTATGTAGTAGTTTAATTTCAATCAATTTTATTAGATTTTTTTTGTTTTTTTTTCTGAACGGTCATCAGTTCTACTATAAGAGATTTCAAGATTATCCATTAATTACCGGACAGCCTGTATATAGGGAGCTTAGAAGAGACATACATTACCATATATGAACCTACGTACAAAGTTTTATAACAACGGTTAATTAATAAAAATGATGTCAACATTTGTAGACAAAACCAGCATCGAGGCCGGAAATTAAAAGAGCAAAGTAAATAAAATGCCGCTCTTTGACTTGATAGATGCGCTTCTTAAATTGTTTTATAACTTTCAACCTTATAAACATTATATTTAATATCTTCCACTTTTGTATTATGATGTTTATACCTATGTTTGTCGGCCTCGATGGCGTAGTGGTTAGTGTAACCGACTGCCACGCCTGACGTCGCGGGTTCGATTCCCGCACAAGTCAAACATTTGTGTGCATGAACATGGATGTTTGTCTTGGTCTGGGTGTTTCTATATATAATATGTATAATATGTATGTATTTAAAAAAAGTATATATGTATGTTTATCCATTGTCTAGTACCCATAGTACAAGCTCTGCTTAGTTTGGGCTAGATGGTGTTGTGTGTATGTCGTAGAATATTAATATTAATATTATTATATATACCACTCTTTAGAACTCAGTTTTATTATATTATGAAATGGAAGTTTCTTTATGAGCGTGTGACGAGTGCGTCGACACTATTTGGAGTAATGTCCATTGTTCATCTGACAAGTGAGAAATCGCAGCTGAGCGTTCACGCTGACAGATGACGATGCACAAGATTAAATGGGGTCGTGACTTATAATGAAAAGCGAAGTCTCGTAGCAGCTTCATCAAGTTAAGAAGGAAAAGTCTTTGTTGCTGAGAAGCTCAATATCAACGAAAAAGTATGTCTGTTTGTTCTTTGTTTACATTAATAAGTAGAAAAAAATGATGTGAGGGTGCCACAGGCGAAACCAAGACTGTTACAAACGACTATTGAACTCGTTTAATACGTAGACATAGTACGGGCAATAAATAAAGACAGGAATAAAATTATTGTTATAATTATTATTATAATCTATATCTCTTTGAATGTACTTTGTATATTTGGTCTTTCGGCGCATATATCATGTTTTGAATCACAGTAATTCAATAAACACACGCACAGGAATAGTAAGCTTTCATATGAATGTAATCCTAAAGGCATTTTTCTGCAGTACCTGTTAGTTATTCGATGTATATGTATAGGTATACGTTGCATATGCGCCGGATTTTAATACTAGGTATGGAGAAAAATCCTACCTAGAACCACGTATTTTCTACGTACTATGCAAAGCTGCGGGCATCAGATAGTTCTGATAAAAATAAATGTAGCAACGTTCATAAAAAATGCACATTTCTCGAGCAGAAAAGCGACTGATGCACTCTAGATAATCTTATATTAGTCTCGTCATTCCCCAAGGCATCGTATTCGGAGCTCTTGAGAGCTGTAACAATACAGCCAATGCGAAGGTTGATATCACAAGACATAAGAAACCTTCTTTATAATATTAAACTTTAAGTGGTATGGAAATAAGAAATATAAACCGCTTTTTTCTCCCTGTAGATTTCTTAATATACGGCAACAACATCCCTTGAGGAGGTTGTAAAATTTCATCGGTGTGAATATATTTTTCATTCTAATAACCTGTACAAGATAATATAATTATATACATAGGTATATACAACTTTTAATGGAAGATATGGTTTTACAAGTATGCTTAAAATATCGCCTGTGTCTACTTCTAAAAAGAAATATCGATTTACGATTATATAAATATTGCTATTGATATTAAACTACCTTCATTAATCCAAACGTTTCTCGTGACCGTAGTAGCTGAAAAGCAACCGAAACGGCAAGGAAAATGTAAATACAAGCAATATGCTATCAGTAAATTAACCGCAATAAAATCCGTTTTAAGTACTTTAATTTCAATAAACAGTGTTCGTTCATTTATTTCATGTCGTGCATAATATGTATTCACAATTAAAAACGAACAATTAACATTTTCATGACACAATACTCATCAATCATACGATTTATTAAATTCATTTACAGGAAAATTGTCGGACAAGTTTTTACGTTGCATAAACATCGAAAAATAATTACTAGCTGTTGCAGGTGATATCGTTGTAAATAACTGTTTTCAATTAACTTCTAACTGTAGCCTATGTTCCCTATGTCCATCTCTAAAATTGTAGTCTATTTTCACCGCGTATGTTATTCAAATCGTTTCAGTGATCAAACAGTGGAAATGTAACACACATACATTATTACACATTATAATATTATAAGGATTCAGGTCAGTTGCTTTGTTCGATAAGCTAAAATTTTTTGGAAATACAAATATTTGGTTAGAATGACAAAGCACTTATCATGCTTAGTTAACTAAATAAAACTTTAATTGTGTTTCTGTGTAATTTTATTTATAGAATAAAACTAGTTAATTAGACTATATGTAAAATATGCATTATTAATTGTATAGAAAAAAGGTCCTGAGATGAAAATGTTTTTATTAATCTAATCCGATAAAACTCTTAGAAACCATCGTTCCGCTTATTATCTACTAAAAATAAAATAGGGATACTGAAGTCAGAAATAATAATGCGCAAGATTACTCTTTCACTCTTTCAATTTCTTGATAAACGTCTATAAACATAGAATAGTAGATACGTATATAACAAAAATAAAAAAAAGGATTTTAAATTAAAATATTTGCTAAAGCACTTGCGTAAAGCATCTTAGCACACCTTTCTCAATTCTTGTCACTATATCTTCTTCACGCCACATAACACTAATGAGTACCATTTCTCTTTCTGTACAGGTATATTCGAAGGTAGTTATATCAAACCATACACACTCATAGCTCCGAACATTGTTCGACGTTGTTACAGCTTTTAGAAAGCTTTTATGTCATTTAACGTTACGAGGGGAAGCAGCAATATTACTCGAAAATCTTATGATAACATTGACAATTTCACAAACAGGTAATGGACCAATGAAAATTGTACGGAGCAATATATGTAGGTCAACCTAACGTTTTAATGCTTAAGTAAAAATGCTTAACATCTCGCCTGCCCCGAAATACTAGGTTTATATTTCGTTAGCGATATTTAGGTCCTATGTAATAGCATGTCTATTATCGTATTTTAAGCACTATGCAGGATTCAGACTTCATGCTTCTATCGAATATTTACCGCTGCTGATCCGAGGCTGAATGAAAATGAAATTGATCAAAGGTGATTATTTCTTGCTGTTGGCTCAATTATTGTTCCTTATATTCAGTCGTATTGAATAACATTTTGTGCAAAATGGGCATCGGATCCTCAATTTTCTAACCAACAAATAACGCAAACTCAAGGGTCTAGCATAGTCTTAAATTAATTGTATTCGAATGTCATCCGGAAAAATTATAAACGAAGCTACAGTGGCGCTACTTATGTATAATGTTATCTATACATTCAAATACATCGTCACTCAAATTCGATCCAATAAATACTATCTGACATTATTTATATACCTACTATCTAACCATCAGGGCAGTACTTTTTTCTAGATGAAAAGCATGGCCTTTTCTTTACCCTTGACAACTTCATGATGATCGATCGAGTAGTTAAAGCGTAAACCGTAAAAATAAATAGTTAAGATGACTGCCTCTAATGTTTTCTCATATTAGACTTGGATTTTTATGATTACAGTTATTTTATTACACTTTATTAATATCATAGTTACCATTTAGCTGTATTAATATATCGTTTATGTAATAACCAGAGATGATCGTGTGTAATAATATACGTTTTCTGGACACTCATAAAACTTTATCATGTATCAATTTATGGTTCATATGTACGATAAATATCTACTCCACGTCTATTTTACGGCTCAGCCGTCTGTGGAAGCGGGCATGAATAATTTCATGTGTTATTGCTCTACGATATTAAAGTTTATGGTTTATTTTCAGATAATCATTCCTTGAGGTCATACTGAACGTGAAATAATCAACAATAATACTTATATGTAGTTTACACGACTACGCCTGTGATTTAGTGGATAACAGTCAGATTTACAGTCAACTTAAGATGTCGCTTTTGTGGGCATGACTATGCACCATATCTCTTAACATACCGTGATAGCGTGGCTTAGATTTTAAGTTTAAACCCAAATAAACAAAATATAAAAATCACATCTAAATCTGTTTAGTAGTTTTTAAGTTAATAAGAATGAAACAAATATACAGGCAAAATATAACAGTATAATATTGTCTTCTGTTTACGCGAATGTTATTCATTGAAATTAAACTACTATATACGGATTTTATCGCGTTGTTTATTTGACACTTTATTACAAAATTTAGAAAACTGTTACACTACTATTACTATTAAACTTTACAAATATTTAAGCTAATTAAATTATTGAAACTATTAAAACTATTTATACTATTACTATACTATTATACTATTTATATTTGTGTTTACACTTTCCTCGAAGTTTCGGTTGCTTTTCAGCAGCCAAAAAAAAAACCACACATTTGACACACGCAGTCAAAGCGCGTGACTATGGTTACATATATCAATATATTATGACATATATCAGCAATATCTTACAGGCAAATTTTGGTCGAACTTCGAGCACTAGGCGACCGCTAGTTATTATTATTACTTAGGCTTCTAAATAGTAGTTAGTATTTTCGTTATATCTCCAATGTCCATACACAGCCATGTGATAGTTTTATAAAAATATTATTATATTATTAAATAAAATAAAAATATAGCAAGGTTGGAAATGAACGAATTAATAAAAACCACAACACAATATTGCACTCAATCCTTAGTCGGCCGTGACATGAGTGCACACTTACGCCGCGGGACCAATAGCTTCATTGGATATTTGTGTCAGATTATATGGTACCGAGTTTGAATCCCGGGTTAAATAAAAGTATTGTTAAATTCACTACAGGAGCACAGAGATTGCGTCAGTTAGGGAATAGGTTCGCTCTGTTACTTGAAACCTAAAAACATAGCTGGTAAAATGTGATGACTGCAGCGTAGTGGTTTAAGTGGTCGCCTCGCCGCTGCCACTGCGCTGAGTGTTGTGGGTTCAAATCCCACACGGGACAAAAATTTGTGTGTCCGCAAATGGCTGTTCCAAGTCTGATTGTTTTTTATGACCGTTGTTTAAATGTTTGTAAAGTCCCCCGCGACCTAGAAATAATAACAAGAAAGGGAGCTCTGTCTTTAAAAAAAATCACTTCTGCCCACCCTTTTTGGGATATACAGTTGTCAATCTATGTATGTCGACGCTCTCAATTTTGACTTAGAAGACAAATTACAAATATCAGTCTTAAGAAAACTTGCCAAAGACATTCTACAACCTATCTTAGTCCACAACGTAACTATAAGTTAACGACGGCAAACTATAGGGCAGCACTTTCCGCTTAGCACGTCGTCACTAACTAAAACATACGACATTGTACAACCACAAATTGCGTAACATTTATTCTCTCAGACACCGCTAGTCGCTGCTGTAATTAAAAATAGTCTTCCGTCGTGCACTGATTGATATAAAGCGGTTTATAATAACATTACTAATCATCATAACTTTACAACTAGCCTTATAAACTAATTTGCACTGAAGCTAAGGAACATTTGCTATTGTAGTAAAGGCGCTAGAAACTTGAACACGTTTAGATACACCGATAGGTAGGGGAAAGCAGAGGTCTGTTAAACCTATATTTTGCCAACTGTTTTAGGTCCTACGTAAGTAGTGGTTAACTTATTTCTGCTTAGCAGATACCCTCGTTGCTACAAACTGCGTTTGTTTCTTGACAGAAAATTCTGTAACGCTTTACTCGATCCGGGAATCAAATCCGAGAACTCACTATATAAGCATGAAGACATATGTCACAAGACTAATTAGGTAGTTCAGTGGCATATCAAGGTTTGAGTTTCAAACCATCAGTTGAAACTATGACTCTATAAAACTCTATAAGGCTCTATATATTAAATAACATGTGGTAGGGATGAACCAACGAAATGGTATGTCCTCCTGCAAGTAATAACACTGCCTGGGTATTGTGGTGTATTTACTTTTTCGCTTTCGAAAACTGTTCTTTAGTAAAAACTGTTTGTTTTAAATTGTACGAGTAAGATACACAGTACTTATTAATAAGTAACGTTTAACTTAGTACTTTTAGTATGCTTATAATTTCTCAACGTGTCTATAGAAAAATTTAACAGGTGTAGATTGTAAATAATAATATCAGCCCTGGATTAACCTGTCCCACTGCTGGGCACGGGCCTCTTCTCAGCGTGAGAAGGGTTGGGCCATAGTCCATCACGTTGACCCAGTGCGGGTTGGTAGATTTCACATATCTTCTTCAGATTGTAAATACGTATTGATAAATAAATTTTATTATCTTATTTAGCAATATTTGAACATATTTATTAACCTATTAAGTCACAGTGGCACACCGGTGGCCAAACACAATAGATTCCTAATTATGTTTGATATTCTAAGACTTGACAGGATAATAGGTAAGTAAAACTTGATATAATATTTAAATATTAAACTGTCTAGTCAAACAGAAGTTTCTCGTTTAGAAGAACTAAAAGCTTTCTGGGTATTTAATTATTGTATAATGATATTAAATAGGCACAATTACTATATGTACATATATTAAATAAGTAATTATAATATGATTAAAAGATGGTAATTTTATTTAAGAATAGTTTCAATCATAATTATTTTGTAATTTTGTGTTGTTATTGTCACTTTTTTTTATTGTATTTTCTCTTTTAGACATTTGTTTATAGAATACTAGCTTCTGCGCGCGGCTTCTCCCGCGTGGTACCTACATCAATAAATAGTATTCTATGTCCTACTGTAGGTTTTAAACTATATTTGTACAAAATGTAGTTAGTAAGGAAGTAAGAATAAGCTGATACCTACACCATCTATCTTATTATTTTCTTCTTAATGGAAAGACAATATATTTTCGTTAGTTGATTATATGTACATATTATATAATATTAGTACGAATTAAATACATAATAGAACATACTATAAAAATGATTTACATTACGGCATTAGAGAGGTTATAATTATATTAGAAAACAGAGCCAGACACAAAGTTAAGGACCTTTGTACAATTTAAAAATGGAAATTCTGAAAAGGAATCTTTTTACCCGACAAAATTCATTAGTACGGTACCTATGTATGCACAACATAAAATACAAAGCCGGGGTCCGACAATGTAGCAGTACCTATTCGTAGTTAAACGAAATCCAGAAAATTGCGACTTCACCCGAAGAATTGCATTGTCTTAGCGTTAATTGCAGACTTCAGCGGAGGCCACAAGATATACTCACCCGAGAAACTTAACTCGTTCCTACCTTTGGTATTTCTTACCCAAAGATGTCTCGGTTTAATTACGCTGTGATAAAATAGGGTGAAGGACACTTCCAGAAACTATCCGTATTAGCATGTTCCCGATCCAAACATTGGACTTACTCCGGGTCAAACGTGTCAAGTGCTTCACTATCAAAATTGTTTAATGTATTCACCAAAAGCAGACAAAACTAGGCACCTTGGTGTCCGAAGTTCTTACGGATAAGTTAGACTTAATATTGAATTCGAAGAACTTTCTACTTACAAGTACAAAATATTACAGATTCGTGTCTTAAACAATACTGCTTAAGTCACGAATTTGAAATATTTCATAGACTATTTAAGTGATAGTTCGATCACTTATATAAAAGGTAATACATTTTTTACTATTTCTTAGTTTTGTACATTAAGTGTTTTTTGGGTCAGGTAGTTTTCTGACAAGCATATTATGTATGTTGCTTAAAGTTGTATATAATATATCAACCTGTTCTATATTTATATTAACACAATGAAACAGCTATCGACTCGACGTCCGTCCTACAGCATTGTATTTTATATTCAAACAGTGAGTCGCAAATATGAATAGCTATCTATTGTAAGCTTTCAGCTTTTATAAAATCAATTCTAGATATATCTCAGTTAGAACGATTCAATACATTTACTTTTCCGTCTAACACGAAAGCAAGCATGTTTTACACAAAAAATATCTAAGAAAGCATATTAATTACGCTGTTCAGCCGTTGAAAAATGAATTAGCACACTTCGAACATCTGATAAGCTACGAGAAAATTACAAGCAGTAAAAATATGATATGAATAATTATAATAACAACGTAGCCGATGTTGTATAAAGAGATTCCTTCAGTATTCGGTACACTAAAATAGAACGCTCTTTCGAGTTTTAAAGACTCGAATATAATCTCTGGTCGAATTATTCAGGGTTAAATTGAATGAGTGGTAGATTGGGAGGCCACTTGTTGCGGATCGCGCTATGTTCAGCGTACTCTGTATAATCGCAGTTACTACAAATAGAACGGTGAACTTGTGCTAGTATGCAATCGCAGAGGGTATACGTCTGCAACTGCATAGAAAATTTTACAAACTGTGTCGCAACTTCCCCTAGTAATTGAATTATAAGTGACCATGTACGGTTCCGTACGGACGAGAACCCTTTGAAGTCGACTTTGTTATGGGTACGTGTGAATATTCACCGAGTAGGCGTCACGCCGGCGTGATAATTTAGTCTAATACTCAGTCACTCGGCTCACAACCACAATTCTTCATCACAATTTACCTCCGCAAAATCCTAAGTGCCCTTAACGTATTATGAGTGTCATTAAAATTTTTACACGGACTCGCAATTTTAAGTGAACGAGCTAATCTTTAATCTCTTAGTGCTTAACTTTTTCGCTGCCCGTCGAATTTTATTTCGTTAATATTTATACAGTGTGGAGTTGGATTCGTGTTATTCTTTTAACCATGGGATCTATGGAGTTACCCTTACTTTGTTAAATTACAAATTTTATTAAGAATAATAGAATTCACCTCTCTTCAAATAGAGGATCACCATATAGTTGAAATCTACATACACATCCCCAAAAGGGTATGCTGAGATGCCGATCATTTTGAAATATAATATTTTTATGAAATGAAATAGTATAAAAATGTAAACTTTATAATATAGTCTTGAACATTTTGAGGTTATTTAAAACTGTGTACAAAAAATACATATACAATATCCTAAATAAATTGAAGGTTTATTAATATTGACAATTGATACGCGATATCGTAGAACCACGTACACATTGTTGCTGTAGGCATTCATAAATTTAATACAACGTCGCATTACTTAATTGGCCTGATTGCGGTTGCACGTTTGGGACAATTATAGCCTCACCGATGCTTAACGAGCGGTGAGTAAAATTTACACGCATGCAGCTACGCTATTCCTGCAAATTTTACCTACTAAGTTAAATTGGCTAACTCCTCGATAGCAATGCATCAAATTTTGCAAATTTTCCTGTTAGCCAGAGGTGTAGTTAGAGATCACGAGTCTCCAGTTGTTACGATTCTGTCGTACTTCTCTTGCATTTATGTTCAGATATTTAGAATAATCTCATGCGGGCTCTACATAATGTCTAGTAAGAAAACAATTTCCTAACTGTCAAACTTAACTTTTTGATTGCATCGTATGTCACATTTGCCTTATAAACTTTTTTGACAAATCTCTATACAGGCATTATAACTTAGTGTTTGAGATAATTTACGCAGGGAATTTATTTTAAGTTTACATAATATTTGTGAATTTATATTGAATGACTCACGTAGGTATTATAACGAAATTGAAATGAAAAAATGAAACAGATTTAACAATGATACATGATTGAGTTTTAATTACAATTATGCAAATGCAATGCAAAAGTTTAAAAGCGAAATTTTCTAAGTATTCTTTTGAATTAAATACATAGCTATTTTCAAGAGTACATAGTATAAGTACATATTTGATGTTATGTAGAAATCAAGTCCGCATATTAACTGTGAAGGGTAATATAGCAATTTTTATTACAGCATCGTCATCGGAGATAATAACGTTACATCTTCCCAATATTGCTTGTTCCCATAAATCAATCTCATATTTTTCAGATCTGATATATAATAACTCGTTCGAGTACACATCACAAGTGAGTGTTTATTAATTTTCCACTTATTACTTTCATGTAAAGTACGACGTACTGTATTTGTAATTAAATGATACGACATCCTTATAATTATATTTTGTATTAAATTAATATCAAAACTCTTGCTTTATTAGCCTATGTTAATATTGATTATATAATATTTCAATTTGTAAAACGGATGTTTTTCATGTGCGCGTTTAAGAAGTTACACATTTATTCAAATAAAAACTAATATTTAATTATTTATATATGAACATATTACTAGATTAGATAATATATTTATATATAAATATTATATATAAATAATCTATCCCAGCGATAGCTCAGTGGGGAGACCAACAGACTGCAATGCAGAGGGTCTCGGGTTCGAACCCACGTCGCGCACCACTGACTTTCGGCAGTTATATGACTTTTCGAAATGATGTGCGTATTGATTGACAACTATCGCCTGCTCCGTGCCTCGGAGAGCACGTTAAGCCGTCAGTCCCGGTTACCATGAACATCTATGGCAGTCGTTATTGGGAAGTCAGTGCCCTCTAATATCCTGACACTGGTCTAGCCTTAGGGTATCGTTAGTTAGCCTTTGGGTTGCGGAGGTCAGATGGCAGTCGCTCCGTGTAAAAACTGATATCCAATCAAATCCGGTTAGACTAGAAAGCCGACCCCAAGTGACTCGGGAATAATAAAGGCTAGGGAGAAGAACATTTAGCAATATGCCGTTCAATATTATATCTAATTTTAGGGTAGGAGTAAGATACTGTAGTGTATCAGAAGTGTTCTTATTCACTTGAACACTTATCATACAGTATGATCAAATGAAATAGTTCGTTGTTAGATACTAGGCTACACATACTTTCAAATTTATTTGACTCTAAGGTAATATCTACTATTATATTAAGAACATGTATACTCATTGAAATCAAACTACTTAATACTGATTTTATCGTGTTGTTTATTTTTTATAAAACACTATTATTACATAATTTTGAAACTTTAAACTACTAGTACACTACATGCAATCATAGTAATTAATGTTAAAATTTTCAACATTAATTACTATGATTGCATGCACATAAAATTTTATTCACAAAATACATTTGTATGCCAGTAATGGCAAAATATGTTGAGACTGCTATCGTTTAAGACCTATTTATTGGAACACACATGTTTTATACAAATAAAGATTATTATTATTATTATTATTATTACTATTCTTAAACACTGTTACCAGTTACTGTTGTCACGTAATCGACTCGCGGCGCACGGCTGCGTGCGCGGCGAGCGAGATGGTGGCATCACTAGTCCCCCTCCGAGCGGCGGCGGCCTATATAAGTGGATCGCGCCCTGGTCGAGTCCTCCTTCCTTCCGCTGGGCTGCACTACTAAGTTAAGTGGTACTTCCTAAAGGAACCACGTAGGAAGCCTTTAAGAACCACGCCCTGACTCTTATTTGTGTACCTTGCTTTAAGTGTATTTTATATACTCATTGTTATTAGTGTTGTACTATCTTTGAATCATCTCTGCTTAAAGTAACCTCAAGACACCACGCCCCTACAGCGTGGCCTGTCGTAATCCTAATTAAACCCTTAAGGTTACACTGTTTACTTGTATTTAAGCTATTTAAATTATAAAAATTATTTAGATTTTAATTTTACACTTCCCCGACTCGGCGAGGTTTCGGTTGCTTTTTAGCAGCCATGTTCACGGGGAGATGATCCCATTCACATGATTTGTCGATTCCATGTTTAGAGGTACCAATTTCTTAAAATTTTAACATTACGATAATGCTTTTTAATTCCCTTATACTTGCCTAAAGTTCGAATAAGTTGCCTTTACTCATATTCCAGATTCGTGAACAAAGAATTCTTTACCTGCATTATGAGTGGAAATTTCTGGAAAATTGAAGTAAGTAGAACTTTTAAAATACTCTCAACGAAGATTAAGTAAGATATTTTATGCAGTTTTAAGTTAAATAATATTTTCGGTTACATACAATTACGAAGTAATAGTATATAGACGAAAGATATAGATACATATAAAGTTATGTTTCTAAGCTTAGCAACATAACTTCATTGTTATATTGTTTTGAGAAAACAGCAAATTATACAAAAATCTATAAGGTAAAAATAAATTAAACCTTATAGACAAAAATTACCCTTATCTTATAATTAATTTATATTAACGTTAATTTTACCTATAAACGTTAATCCAGATTACGGACACCTCAACTGAGCATGGTACGAAACACACTTAATCGCTTTTTTAATTTAACCCTTAAACCCTTACTACATCATAATTTATAACATAAACAAAAGATTAGGTACTATTAAATTCTTCAGATTATTCTTCTGTTTATATTATAATAAAATAAAGAAAAGCCGTGACGAGTACTCTAACCTCGTAAATTGTGAAAAGATATGACAGAAAACGTTGTTTTGACATGATTTGTTCCACGAATCCTAAAAATAAAGAGCACGCAATTATTTTGAGTCGCATTGTTCTATTTTCTAAGCATTGTGCTGTTATCTGTACACAAGGTTCATTTTCCAAGTTCACAAAAGACGGTTTATAGCTAAAGCTCGGTATTAGCTTGCATTAGGGACGTAGGCACAATATTCGTTGGCCCAAAACCGGCTTAAATGTCGCTATCAACAAGTGCCTCATAAAATTGTTCCCGCCATTGTTAACTCAAGCCAAATTGATTCTGGGAACTTTTGACCTTGTCATTGATATGATAAACTTCCTAGTATAATAGTTTGAGGTGTTTCATGGGTTCATAACTGTGATCGAGTTACTTTGACCCTTGCCTAACTTGATTTGAAATTAAAAACACATTTAGTTCGACATTCAAATTGGATTTTATTCGATAAATTGTTAATGGTAATTCAGGCTTTAATTTTCGAATTCAGATTATTCAAATTAAACGCTTAATGTTTGTTTTATTATGTAAAGCGATTACCTATAGTCAAATAAATGTTATTTACAATATGTCACGTTGGTGCCGTAGCAAAAAGTTTAATATATGCTACGAAAACAACGTAATAAATGAGACTAATCTTATAGCTGGAACCGATTGTGTATCTTAGGTTTGATCCTCGGGCAGCTAGGCAATTCTAAGTAACAGCAAAGAGTCTAGAAATGGAAGACGGCAATAGCTTTACACCCTATCACGTAAGAACCAAAAGCTGACGAAATATAGATGTAATATACTTTTACCTATCCCATCAGGAATAAACTGGAAGTCCAGAGAATATTACGTGTGTAAGTATTAAAATTTAAACAAAATGATTAAACGTACATTGTATCAGGGATACGAGGCTGAAGCTTCACGTGACAGTGCCTTTACTTCCACATCAGTGACATCACGACGCGACACTGATAGATGAGGATGCCGACTCGATCACACTGTATGGATTAAAACACACCTATGATTGACTTTGCTTACGTTGCTGGAGCTTCGCCTTTGTATGTACAGACCATTAGTGTCACGATCCACTCGTGCGATATGCACGGAACATGTCGCGAATGCCACCACCGATCATTTGTTCAACTTGTCTTACATTACATGTCTAAGACAGAATTGTTGGTTGAAGTACTGCATTTGTGAACAAATGGATGTGGATTTTGTTTCTAGTGTACTACGATTACTCGAATGTTATACATAGGATTTTATCGCATATTATCGTGAATTATATAGTTTACTTATAAAAACATATTCAAACGTTTTTAAATCTAAATATTTTCATGCAGCATTCACGTCACCGGACATATTCTGTAATTATTTAGGACGTAAGTATATAGGATTACACTCTGTCAGATTACTTCGTAAAGAGGGCAGGGAAAATAAAGGGCTTAACAAGAATCCATAAATATTATGCAACCTATGACAATAGTAAATTTTTAAAATGATATGACTATTTTCGATGTCATAGCAGCTATATATTACACTAATATTATTCAATCATGAGATTAGTTGTCTCCAGAGCTATATGGGTTTGTACCTTACACATTATATATAAAAAAATACTCTTTATAATATTTGCTAAGAAAAAAATAAATTATTTATTTACATAATATCTACACACATATATTTATATGCTAGTAATAGAACTTTACGCTTTGGGTTTAAATAGGCGTGGCAGAGACTGACTAAATGAAGACGAGTTCGCTTCGTGCGCACGCGGCGTTCGTTCGCCTCATCACAGTGACACTGACATAGTGGGTAGCGGTCCCAATCGTAATGGGATATCGCAGCACACCCTCGCTATAAACTAAAAGCGTACTTTTATGTAATATATTTGCATAGTGCTCACTCAGCTTATAAAGCCTTACTCTGATCGGGGTGCTGACCAACACTGTTAATAAATGGCATGTAAAATATAAATAGTTAATTGTCGCTCTGTTTAACAGTGAAGGAAAACATCGTGAAGAAACCTGCATGTCTGAGAGTTCTCCATAATGTTCTCGAAGATGTGTGAAGTTTGCCAAACCGTACTGGTAGAATGTGGCCTGACCCTTCTCAAACTGAGAAGACGCCCGTGCCCAACAGTTGGATTGTTTATATACAGGGCTGATAAGAGGCGCTCATAGCCAGCTGCACTCACTGATCGGTAAACGATTAGCGAGGTTAAGCAACGTTGGGTGCAGTCAGTCTATAGATGGGTGACCGCTTAGTGGTATTTCATCTGAGCGTCTCCGTGCTTCAGAGGGCTCGTGAAAAGTCGGTCCTGGTTGTTGTCAAATTGACAGCAGTCGTTAAGCCATGTCAGAGGCCTACGGGCGGCTTGAACAACTCTTGACAACAGGTTGGCCACTAACCACACGAAAAGAAAGAAAGAAGGGCTGATATTATTATTTACATAGGTGATCGAAATTATTTACATAGTTTATTGACGTGGGTTTTATTTAATACTAAAGCCACTTTGACGACAAAAACTGCTTTATTCGCAAACTAGCATGTTTTTACCATCATACATACAGGTGCGATATTATATTACGATATACATATATGTTTTATTTTGTTCTTACGTCTTTAATCTACATATATCTAATATTATGAAGAGGAAAGATTTGGTTTTTCATTAGTTTGTAAGGGTATAACTCAAAAACTACTCAACCGATTGTAAAAATTCTTTCACGATTAGAAAGCTATGTTATCACCGAGTAACATATACTATATTTTATTTTTAAAAAGTACTGTCCCTAACATAACCTTAGCTACTTTTACGCGAGCGAAGCTGCGAGTAAAAGCTAGTTTTAATGTAAACAAATAAAATACACCGCGTAATCAGCTGGTATATAACCAGGCAAAGAGCTTTGAAATCGAGTCATGTTTTCATAAAATATTTTCTATAATTTGGTATTGTGCCTTTTCCCCAAACAATATTCCGCAAAGTAAAAGCTTACACCATGATTGTTATCAAAGAAGGATCGTAAGATTATTTTTGGCGAAAGTTAACTTCCAAACTAACTATAAAGTAAACTTGGCAATTACACAGAAAATCTTCTATGGGAATAAATATCTAAATGGTATAACCGTATAGATCGTATTGGGTTACTTTGATGTTTATTTATGAGTTGATCGTACTAGACAATCGTTTAAGCTGTAGACTTGACCCAAGTAATGTCCAGAATATATTATTTTATGTTCATAGTTTAGTAAACAAGCGAAATGACGCACACAATTCGTCCAGAAACGTGCACACGGTGAGTGACACTACACCGAGTTCTTGGCATCCGGTTGTTCCCACTCGTGTGGAAGTTTTCGAATCAAGCGTGAAATTAAAAAAGTTCCATATTCAGAATGTATATGGGCACCTATGAATCTATGAGTGCTGAGGCTGTGGCACACTAGTGTCTACTTTCCTCGCCTCACTGGCTGCTTGTTAGTGCTTTCCAGTAAAAAGTTTCGTATGAATCCGGTAGACAGCCCGTCAGTTGGCTCTAGTAGATTCAACTAGCAAAATTGATTAAATTGTAAATGATTTTACATCTATCTAAAAAGTAAAATACCCAATATTTTACACTTGGGACCGGGTATTACTACTTTAGCAATCTAAGTACTAAAATTTAAATGCTAAAATGAATTAGGAATAATTTGTAAACACCGACAAATAGATGGAGTAAAAACAAATATAATATTTGTTTTTGCTCTATGTATTTGTAAGAATAAGCATTGACATCAATGATCTAAAGTTTTTACTACTCTCTATAACCTCATTATATTGGAAAGAAAGAAAAAGTGTGATAAATCTGATACAATCACCTACTTAGTTTTATCGGTGAATTATAAAGTAGTGTTTGGACTTAGTACGGATAAACTAAGGTTTTATACACAAATCCAGGTTGCACAACGTGTCTCGGTGCCGTTCTTTGTTATTATTTCGCTCTCACGAGAAGTTAAACTAAAAATTCACGCCTAAATAATAATAATATAATAATAATAATATATTCTACCACATCCACACAACACCATCTAGCCCAAACTAAGCAGAGCTTGTACTATGGGTACTAGACAATGGATAAACATACATATATACTTTTTTTTTTGTAAATACTTACAAATACTTGCAAATAATTCAAACAATCATTTTCGTTGAAATTATTCCAGGCCTTAATTGATCTTCAGATTATACCCGCTCGGCGAGTGTATGTGTGTTTAATACGATCCAATTAAATATTCACAAACAACTTGAAATAAGTTATAATTAATCTTGAGGCCCATGCCTACGGCCATCACATTGGATGGATATTTTAAACCTAAATTTACTGTTCGCCCTTTCCCTTTATGATTTGTAAAAAAAGGAAATAGAAACCACTTTTCTAAAGTTATTATGCGCGTCAAGGTAAATTTTTTAAGATTATATTGATTGTAAGCCTATTCTTGATACAATATTTGGGACGTTTTTATATGAATTTTTATTCTATGATGTATTAATTTTACTCAATATTTTTTAGTAATAACTAATTATCTGTAATAATCTGTATTCATATTTACTTGACATCTACGATGAATTATGAACAAATGTAAATTGAATTTCGTAGAAAATCATGACTGTTATTGCAAACAGGGCCAAACAAAATACAAAACGTATGTTATTAGACCAGATACACAAGCTACTAAGCTACAAATATATAAATTGTTAGCTCGGGTAATATAATGTAATCAAACGTAAAACATATTGTTTACAAAGTGTACATCTACGTGTATTGTACCGATCATCCCTTGAGGGTTTATTAAGGCGTAAGCGTGACGAAATAATTGAAATTGATTTATGTTTGAAAGTATAAATATAATATCACCTCTATTTTAATTTGCTTTTGTTCTAATGGTTTCAAACAACAAAAGAAGAATTTTCTTTACCCAGAGCAAAAATGTCGAACTCTCGCAAAACATTCCAACAACTCGGTTGAAATTTGAGATTTTGTAATGTAAAGTAAACGTACCTCAAGGCTCACTGTACGGCTTGTATAGCTAGATATTAGATTGCTATTACATTATGAATTAAATATACTATGTGTAGCTACACGATATAGACCCATTAATTAATTAACCATTTGCGCCACATCTCTGCTAATATTTTTATGAAGTAGTAATTTAGTAAGCCCAGCGAGAGCACGTTAATTAATCTTTAAACTGTTTTAACCACCGGACTGCCGCTTGCGTACAGTGGACGCTAGGATGATTGTTGGTGGTAAATATTTAGCGTTACATTTTTAAGATGAAAAAGTGTTATATGTTATTTAAATGTAAAAAGTATGCATTACCAGGTTGAAGAATACAGATTGTTCTCTACTTTCCTATAAATTTTGAATGTGAAATTATTGACTTAAAGACAACATGGTGGTCTATTTTTTGTACTCATAATTCACAAGTCATCCATTCTTACTGCGTGTTACTATTAAGTTAAATGAGGTTTACTACTAAACTAATACTAACTTCCTAATCCTAACTAATATTATAAATGCGAATGTGAGTTTGTTTGTTTGTTACGCTTTTGACGCCTTAACTACTCGGTCGATCATCATGAAATTTCACATGTATATTGTAAAAAAGGACATACGGTACCTTTCATCCAGAAAAAAGTATTGTTACTAACCTAATATAACCTACATTTACGCGAGCGAAGCCGCGGGCAAAATCTGGTCATTTACAAAACACCTGTTTATGCTTGCTACTTTGGACGCGTGAAAAATTTCGTATTATTAATACGAGTACTCTACTTCTAGGTAGCGCAAGATGAATCATGCGCTTGAATTTGAGTTAAATCTTCAGTAATACAACTACGAAAACCGCACACAATTTCTTACAGTAGTTTTTGTGTGATAACCGGCTAAACATACAGACAAAAATATTAAAATACTTGTAATTTTTCCATAGCTCTTATAAATACATCACACATTATTTTTTTCTTAAAAATATCCTAAATACAGTTACAATTACAAATACAAGTCTTCAGTTACAACTTTATAATAGTGGTAGATTAGTAATGATTAATAAATAATTTGTCCATTAGTAGCATTGCGAAATAGACTACCTCTCTGATAGAATATATTAAATAATAAAATAATATATTAAATAAGTGATTGATCATCACAGACGGTATATGGATGAATTGGACCGTGGTTCCAGTCTACCATAAGATTATAGGGAATCCTACTTACTATGTATGTAAATGTTCGTAAAGGTTGGATGTTTGTTACTCAATCACGCATAAGCAGCTGAACAGAATTGTATGAATCGTGCATACAGTTAAACAATGTCCTGGAGTGACGTATAATTTTATCCCGATAATACGGTCCTGTAGGATTAACGCGATGCTGCAGGCACAAATTAGTTCGTAAATAAATGATGGATTGATTAATCTATCTGTACGTTGTAATTAATTAAATGTAAAAGCATTTTTAAACGGTATATACATTTTTGTACCGAAACACTCTTTCGTTCCCAGAATTCATAAACGTTAAAAGAGGTCTTAATTTGACCCTGTCCCATTATTTCGATAAAATGTTTCGCAAAGGTATAAATTTCACCTTCAAATGTATATTGTTAAAATCATTGATATGCTTTAAGCATTCTCTAGAAAAAGGTATGTATGTGGCTTTCACGTATTAAATTTTCTTCATACCTTTGTAAACGAGTCACAAAAACATTCACAAAATATGCTTAACGCTTCATTCAAACACGCTTATATTCATTGTACGCGTTATAGAATGAAGTACTCATACAAAATGAGAATAAAAACAAATATCTATAAAGTGTTTGATATTGTATTGAGTTCAATGGCCTTCAACGCATGTTTCCAATGACAGTATAGACATGACTATGAATATTCTACTTACGCCGCGTTGTCAGAATAGCCTAACAGTTTTCACAAACCGCTGCACTGGAATACTTTAGTTATTATTGGAACCTCTCAATACTCGTAGACTGGACGTCATGCAATAATGTGCTCTTATTTTCGTTTAGCTGACTCAGATAATATTTATATATTACAATCTGGTAAAAAACTAAATATGAACAATTTTGACGTTCTCCGACTTTTTCAGACTTAGTCATTGATTAATGTATACAAGGCTGCCATTGACTATATTAGAGAAAAAGATGTGGTGTAACAATAAGGTGTGGTCATATTTAAGAATTATAATGTACTAGACTTTAGCCGCGGCTTCGTTTGCGTAAATATTGGTTAGGTTAGGTTAGTAACAATACTTTTTGTAAATGAAAAGTACTATATCCTTTTTTGTTTCCCTGACAACGTGTATGCGAAATTTCATAATGATTAGCCAAGTATTTAATACGTGAAAGCGTAACAAACAAATAAACTCACATTCGTAATGATCACATGTATAATATTAAAGTTCGGATTTGTGATCGTATCGAGACCTAAACGAATAATGATTCCTTCGATGTTCATTCACTATTTTTCAATATCTGTTTTTCCATGGAGATACAGATAATATGTTTACACGTCAATATCAGTAAATATGCTTCAATATTTTTTAGTCAAAGAGTTTTGGTGCGATATTCGCTGTATCCAGCGTATAACACACAAGCTATATAGAATCCACGGAGTCCAATTCACAAATAGTTTTAAGAATTTGTACTACGTTCTCAAACACAAATATCAGACGTCGAATTGTGCGGGCCATATCACGTCATGTCTACACAAAAGCAAACAACACAGCACACAGGCGATGGCAGACGAGCTAAATGCCTATCGGGACGCTGAACCTAGTTGACAAAAGACAGAGAAATAAATAAAAGCACGAAGACTTCTGTCTTCTAACAGCACAACTTATAAAAATGCTACTTGTCATTCTATATCTGATTCAATTAACCTGCAATTTCCTTTAAAAGTTGGTAAAGGAAAGCGTCGTCCAAAATCAGGTTTTCATAAATCAAACCACTCACTCAGCAAATATACGTCCGGAGGTTCTTTTACACGTCAATTACAGATTTATAAGCTTAGCGACGATTCCGAATTACGGATGGTGACGGCTAGACATCAAAATGCAGGTCAAACACGGCTCAGAAACTTCGACAACAGAATTGACTTTTGATACCTAAACCGAAATTTATTACTTTTATATTGAGTACATGAGTTGGTGAAATATTTTGTCGAACACTGTAGGCGTCAATGTTTTGTCGCGTTAATATTGTTATGTGTCCATAAAGCTGACCGCATCCGTTTCTAGACGATGGTTTTACGTTTTTTTAATAAAAACACATATTTGATGTGCTACATCAATGGTAATATGCAACGGAAGTTATTTTTATCAATAATTAAATAGCTTACGTCCGTAAATCAAATGTATAGAAAATTATACGAGGCTAGTTCGTTAATAACGTACTATAAACATATAAAACGATATTTAGCATTGTAATTTTTAAATTCAATAGAGTACAATTTTAATATTACATTGCACGCGTGAACGTCTGCTTTCGTAATTCTGATAATCCTATCCTTAAATGCATGGATAAATTCTAGCAAGGGCTTTCTATTGACGACCTATTTACCTAATAATAAGTTATGACATGAGTGATGTATTCACGGAAACTTTTCGGTCGAAGAATCATGATCGAGTTGTGGAATATAATAAAGACTCCATATATCAAATTAGTTGAAAAAAATCATTATTACGCTTACTATATTACACAAGGAAAAAGAAAAATAAGTTTGAAAAAGAATAAATTGACTCGAATATTTGGTGTTCAAAAGACTCCTTTTTAAGATTTTAGAGGATTAAGCAGTGTTGAAACTATAACAAAATGCTTTCTCAAAACTGTTTTATGCTGAAATGGGTAACGGAAATTTTCACTTAAAAATAAGATGGGTTTGGTAGAGACACAGATGGCAGTGTTTGACGATCTTTTCTTTCCCCTTGAGATAAGGCTGACATTTTTATACACTGGAAGAATGTTAATCTAACTGCATCTCTTTGTGACAACGACAAATTGGATAATATAGAAGTGATTACAGCTGCAGAATTAGTTCACTTACTTGACTGTATAGTAAACATCATTATATATAAACCACCCATGATAGATAAACCAACATGGAAAACATATTACGTATTTATTTTTCATCCTATTTCTCAAATTTATGAAAGATATAAAATTCAGCTATAGTTTGGTAAATCCCAAAATCTTCTGAGGTAAGAGTCAAATGTTTTATATTTTTATTCCATTGTTATTATTATTTATATTACGCCAAAGTATTTTAATAAGCAGAAAACTCTTTATCTCATTGCGAGAGGATATCCAAATGTTATAAAAATAAAACAAAATAAGCGTTTAAAGAGACATAATTATTAATGTCGCTGTTTCTGTTTGACGGTACAACAAAATACTAAATTGTTTTGTAAAGATTAACTGTCTTTATTGAGAGGCTTATTAGTAATCTGTGATGGGACTGCTTGAATTTGTTGTTCTCATTAATCATCATCATTTAATTTCACACTGATGTATGATGCTATTTTAGGAGAAATACAAATATTTGGTTTCACATATATCAATTATTTTTGATTATTTTTGTGTCTACGTGCATCGTTGTATTTCAGCTGCAGTGAAACAGTTTTAATTTTCTTTGCTAATGAAATCTAAATGAAAATTTTGTGGCGAGTCTCATTAGATTTCCTCACATCCTAGCGTTCCAAGTTTAAGAATTGCTTGTATCTAGAGTAAAGTAAATTAAAGCGTGCAGCTGGCTCAGAGTAATTATGTATAAAGACGCCAATGTGGACAAGGCTCGCTTGCCACTTCTATAAAAATAAGTTTCACATGTGCACATGTTTATATATTATTGAGTATGTGTGTATTGAGTATGACTTAGGACATATTTTGCATGAGTATAAAATTGTATTTATGTGTATACACCCTCATTTCGAAAGTGGGTACACATATGATTGACATTTTTACAAATGTATCTTCCAGACTTATTACTCAGGGGATATTCCTAAGAGTTTATAGAGCAATTGTACTGGATTAGATACTTTTCATTCGACTGTCATATTTAATATTCAGACAAAGACTACAAGTGATATATGTATTCTTTAAAAAGGGATGGGCAACCGTGACCTCAAATATTCTGTAAAAGATTTCTGCATAAACCGCATAAATAAATCAAAACTCAGTTTAGACTTAACTCTACTCACTTAATTTACGTAAAACCATAATAGAGGTTATAATAATAGCCTAATTAGCTCATCACACACATTTAAGCATAGTATATTAGCTGCGAGACTTTATAATTCTCACAACTTATTCTTGAATTACTTGATATTGTATACTCTGTAATTAATAATAAAATATAACAGTAACATTTATCATCACAAACACGTGACATCTATATTATACAGTAACAGTAACTAATCATGCAGAAAGGGGGTTGCGAACGTGCGTAGCATGTGTGGCCTGTATTGAGGACTAATTTGACAAAAGCCTGACAATGATGTTAAAACCACCAACTCATCAACCTTCTCATTATTATCATCTGTATGAGCTCCTATTCTACTTCTTCTGAGGAACACATACACTGAAGTTCAGAAGGCAATATGAAGGTTGTCTAACGAGATCGCTCGGCATTTTGTCATCATGGACCTCATATGAATTGTTCAAGTGTATAGGGACAATATTATATACCGCATTTGGTGGCGGTGATGTGCAGACGAGCCGCCGCGGCGACGTTCGCAGCCCCTGGCACTCAGGGTCGGAGACAGTCGCATGCGAAGCGGGAGGGGCGACGGTGGGGCAACATGAACGGGGCTCACTGAGAGGATGGTGCGGCGGCACGGAGAACGTGTAGTACTTGGCCGTTTGGTTGTGTGCGCGAAGCACAGAGCTGTGTGTCAGCGTCACCACCACCACGAGGACTGACGCCAGCGCCAGCGCGAAGAAGGAGGCCGCCACGGCGGCCACGACGCGTCGTCTCCGAGCCTCCTTGCCGGCGTCCTCGGGTGGGACTTCGGGCTCTGGCGGCGGAGGTGGTGGCTCAGGAGACCGGCTGCGGACGCTCGGGCCTCGGCTGTTGGGTAGCTCGAGCGTGTGACGGCGAGAGCGGCGCGCGCGCTCGCATTCTGCCGCTGACGAGTGGTGGCGGCGCAGGCGCTGCGGGGCACCCGGAGCTACGCGACACGAAGCTGATCGCAGCGTGCGCACTGGCACCATTAAATCATCGCTGGCTGCTCGCGGCACGCGGGCCGAGTGCACCGAACGGAACGAGTGGTCTCGCGTAGAACTGCTCGGGAAGGCGAGATCGACGGAAGCGCGGGAAGAATGTCGGGAGAATCTGTCGCGGTCGCGATGGTCTACGCGCACCGACATGGTGCGGGCGGAGCGCGCGGCGGCGGCCGCCCGAGTGCCGCGATCCCTCCCCCGCGTGGGCTCGTCGCCGCGCCGCGCACCCGTGTTTACACTCGTCCCCGATCACACAAAGACCGCTTACAAATATTCCTCCACATCACAAGGTAACGTCGACGTAACGTCTCACTCGTATGTCGTAGATTTCGTATTTGCACGATTAAGGGTGTTTGGACTTCCCTTTTAACGCTCAACTACGAATAAATGTTTATTCGAGCGAACGTCCCAATTGCCGAATCCTATTTCAGAAGCGATTACTATTAATCAGATCGAAAGTCACCAAAGTAAGGTGCTTGTTAAGTATCATTAGATAACTATTATTATACACCACTAAGAACTTTTAGCAATTTAACTGGTAAGCATTCATTAAAATAAAATTAATAAACTTACTTTCAGAGTACGTTAATAATTTATGGCAAGATGTAACCAAAAAGCACGATCATTTTAGCGTTAGAAAAGCGGTTAGTATCAACAACCCTCCCATTGGCAGAGGCTAGGCGGTAAATAGAGCGAGCAGCCTTTGTTGTAGAGTCCACGTTGTCAAGTTAAATTGTCTCGGAGGCGGGAAACGAAACAGATAGTAGAGAAGTTGTCGCGAGGCCGCTACATCGACACTATTCAATAGGTAGAGAATGGGTATACACGCTCGCATACTCATACTACGACGCTTCAAGCCCACATCTTTATGAGTAATATTCATAACTACTGTGACTAGCACAGGCGCGCTGTTTATTTAGTTTTCGAGTTTAAAATAATACTTTTACAACATAGGGCATGTGTACAACGTATAGAAACAAAGAAGAATTAGAAATTGGTTGCACCAACTATGTCTAAGCATACAAAAATAACACTATTGTAATAAAAAACAAAAATCAATCTGATATGTACTTTCATATAAAGCTTAATTCAATGCATCAAGCATTGAATTTGATCAAATCTTTCAGGTCTGAGTTTAATCTTACGCTTAAATATGCTTTTTGCATATTGACAACATATTGAGTAGCAAACAAAATTCAGGGTATTGCAATCCAAGAATTGCATCATGCTTTCATTCTCCTTCATTATATCATATGATATCTGAAATATTAGTGTAATGTCCATTCGTATACATAGAAACAAGCATAATATACAATGTTCGCCCGACTTTAATTATGAAGAAAATGTTCAAGTCGCAAGCTTTCGCTGTCCCTGTTGTCTCGCGAATGAAACGCAACTGACATACAATGCCTGCGACACAATGATGATGGCACTCTATCGGACATCCCGAAGATAAGATACGGATGCTTCACTCCGAACCCATGACGTGTACAAACCTTGTATTTATGGGCAAATTACCTTACGTTTTTCACTTTAATTTCACGAACATTATCGAATCTTCTCGAATTATTCAGTTGAATAAAAATCTATACTTAGAACTAATTTGCAAGAGTTTTTGTAAATGGTAATAGGACAAGTAATAACGATGATGACTTTGTTTGGAAACCTTTGAGTTTTTCAACAACAGTTGTTGACAGTGCCACTTATTGGGTATCCTGAACATGAATAATGTATGCGGCCACTCCGTCCGCACCTATAAAAATCTGTAATCCCCTTGAACAGGTAAATCGGGATGGCTAAACGAGGCGCGGAATCGGTACCAATTAACTAAATATAGCATCCGACCTATACACAGTATTATATTTATGAACGTCTTATATTAGTTCAAAACTGCTGTTTAAAACTTTGTATAAATAAAAACCCACATTGCTTACGTTACATTATAATAATAGAATTTGGCGGAAATCTGGACAGAATCATTTAGTTGCGTAGGTATTCAAATTTAATGAACGATGTTTATTACGAGCATTGTTCTAAATACATTTTGAATTATTTGTTCCTCGCCATGCATGCGATATTACTAGGAAATCCTGTGATGTCTTAGTTATTGAATCACAAACTTTGTTTGAGAAATTCACGTTTCATAAGTATTGTCGGTAACCGATGTTTAATACTTAGCAAACTCATGTATAATATACCAGTATTAGATGACAGAGCTGTTTTGAGTTCTGATATGTATAATCCAGGTCCATACGGTGCTCTATTAGATTTTAACCAATCATTACAGTTGCAGTATTAGGCGGCGCATAAATCTGTCAGTCATCGCCATCTGCTGTAATTACCCTAGAAAAGCGCGCAAGCTCGCGGTTTTTAGAACGCCGATAGAAGTAATATTTCACGCCATACAAGCGTAGTAGAATGTACCGCACATTTATTACTTTGCAATAAATGTCCTTTAATTCCGTGGCACGCCGTAACCTTCCGTCGCCACTCATATTTCAACCGGAACATGTATGAATGTGTTATACAGCGGGAATCTTTTGGCTCTTAATAAAATAATAATTAAATAACTGTTACGACTGAAATTCTCTAAAAGGATTTTATAAAAGGTTAGGTAAAGGTTTGCTCTTGTTAATTCTCTGTTTACTATTGACCGTATTTGAATTCCTGTTATTTTGAAACACAATGTAAATTGATGACAAAAACTTTATCTTACAATCACTTATTCTTTTTTGGAGCATTATTAAAACTACGAATGTACAAAATAAAGAGAGGGATGTAACAAGACATCCCTATTATATCACACTTATTTTAATGATACACCAAAAACGAGTGAGATGTCAAAGAATAACCTTTTAAATCCCCCTTTATAATAATGTTGAGATAATTCGATTACAGCGCTGAAGGAAATCTAATATATATAATAATAATAAAATAGTTTATTACAGTAAAAAGATTTACAAATTTCTCTTAAGCTAGATATACAAAAATAAAACCATTAACTTTATACATTAATAAGTGGTCATCGCTGACGACTGTACTAGTATGAACTGTATCACAGTCGCCAGCGTCTTCCATCCAGAACGATTCATACACAACAAGTTACTGTTGCAAAACAGTATTGCTCGGTTTTGCAACAGTAACTTTTTAATTAAAGGTATCTTTAAACATATAATCTCAACTTTAATAAATAAAGATTAATATAAAAATTAAGATCTAGCAACGATTATTTTGTATAAAACTGGATTTTTCATGAAATTAAAGTTGTAAATTGCAGCTTTTAAATATACACACCCGTCTATCGTCATGAGTTCCCGCCAGACCAACTTAATATTATTATGTGTACGCATACTACGTACCAGGTGATTTGATATTACAACTCTTATATAGAATCCTGTGGTTATTCAATATTGCTTTATTAAAACTGTTAGAACTTTTGTGGAGTGTTTCCAGGCATTCACACATAAAATCATACCAGACTCGTTTCCGCGAAACTAGTCAGTCGTCAGTTTTATCTGCACGAAGTGCAAACTGCACTGAGTGCCAAAGTACTCACTCATATCTTCGCATTGTACGATTAAAGGTACACTCAAACAAGTTAAATTCTAAAAATAAATGAAGTCACAATGATACACAATCACTACATAGTATAAAACAAAGTCGCTTGCCGCTGTCTGTCTGTCCCTATGTATGCTTAGATCTTTAAAACTATTTTGCGGTATTTTTAATAGATAGAGTGATTCAAGAGGAAGGTTTATGTGTATAATACATGCATAATATAGTAGAGAAACACTGATAATTTTAGAGGTTTCTATTGTGATGTCGTAAGTAAACACATTTTTTTGCGCTTACATTGCAAACGCTCGCTGAACCCTGCGAGATAGATCAAA
Source organism: Catocala sponsa (assembly GCA_963564715.1). Classification (NCBI taxonomy): domain Eukaryota; kingdom Metazoa; phylum Arthropoda; class Insecta; order Lepidoptera; family Erebidae; genus Catocala; species Catocala sponsa. Next base: position 13,536,545 of record OY751334.1, on the reverse strand, counting down.
ATAATGTACTACAGTCTTGTACACCTTAAAAAGGTCTACAAAAAGTCCGCGATGGTATATATCTATCTCTTAGGGATGACCCACAATAACCATTTTTTTCCTTTAATTTTTACAAGAAATAATGGCTTATTTACGAAGTGTTTTTAAGCAATACAGCATTAATCCTTATCCAATTAAGTACCTTAAATACATTGTGCATTTAATATAGATCAATATGGTACTTTACAGCATGTAATTTAAATGAATATTTTCGAAGATATTACAGATTCAAAATGCAGGGACATAGCGGTTGCGGCGATACCGGCCGGGGGGCCGCGCCGGCGACGCGTGCCTAAGAAAACATGTTTGTGTTGTCTAATGACATTCTGTAGTATATTTAGTATCAGCATTGCACCCGTGCGAAGCCGGGGCGGGTCACTAGTTACTAATAAAAGAGATCGTTTCTTCTCTTTCATTTTATATTAATTCAGAAAAAGATAATTCACCTTAACCTTTTTGTAAAAAAAGGTTACTGCAGTTTTCCTTTACCCCAAAACCGAAAAAAGCAAGCGAATCTGCATGCTAAAGAGAGTATATATATGCAAATGGAGTACCATTGCCGTTTTAATTATACTTTTTAGTTGGTCTGAAGCAATGACTGCTTTGTGGTAAGAATATCAGAAAGAATGTCATTTTCACGAATTCGTATCTCTATGTCATAAACCCACCAAGGCGTTGGCTAAGATTGCTTTATAATATCACATTCCGTGGACACCATAAAAGCTTAATGGATCTTTATCTCAGAAAAGGGGAGCATATCCCTCACTGCAGGGTGTTGAAACAAAACTATAATATATGATATTATCTTTATATATATAATTCTTCTATACGGGTGTGTTACTGAACCACGGATATTGATGATTTTTTGTGGGCTTGAGAGAGTCTCTACATGGTTTAGATTCACAATTAAACCCAGTAAGTGGCGTTGCAAACGGTTTGTTTGGGCAGGACAACGTTCGTCGCATCCACTAGTAGTAGTTATATAAAACGCATAAAAGAGATTTTTTATAAAATACGTAACATTTGACTTGGCTACGTAATCCGCTGCTATTGTATTTAAGTTCCTATTCTATAGCGACCCTATATCACCATCTCGGATAGTTCCACAGATTGACTGTATGTAGAAAAATCTTTGCTCTTTGATTTTTATCTTTATACAACGGGAAAGTATAATTTAACGAGACATTTAACTATTTTTATGTTTTAATTCATTCTACTCTTATAATGTTCTTATTTTATGGATTAGGGGTCAAGCGAGCAGACGTATCGCTTGATGGTAAGCGATTAGTATGGACACCCGCGACACCAGAGGAGTTACGTGCGTTGCCGGCCTTTTAAAAAGGAGTACGCTCTTTCTTGAAGTGTTGAAAGTTGTATTGATCCGGAAATACCGCAGGCGACAGCGCATTCCACAGTTTGCTGTGCGAGGCAGAAAATTCCTGGAGAAACGCACAGTTGTGGACTGCTAACCATCTAAATTATTCTAAATGATGGGAATGAAAATGCTGTCGCGTAGGACGATGGCGAAAAGAGGCGAGAAAGCGTCTTTTAGATTACAATAACTTAGCATGCAATAGTGCTTGCTATATTGTAATCTAAAAGAACGTTTACCTATGTATGCATATGTAAACAGCTGTAAATAAATGTAACTGCTGTGCATGTCGTCTCGGTTCGATTCCCGGGCAACCTTATATCGTGTAGGCCTGTTACGAAATTCTCAGTAGCATTACGGAGTCTAGATTTGTGTTCAGTAGATGGCAATAGGTTCGCTCCCTATTACGTACGACCTAAAACATAGCTGGAAAAATGTAGGTGTAATGCATCACTGCCTACATCTTCGGGGATAAAGTCGCGGGACTATATGTGTATGAATGTATGTTAAAACTGTAGGTCATTTCTCTCATAGAATTATTGCGTAATATTAATTAAACCTCAAGTTAAAGAGACTACTTGTCACGTTAGACATAAATTAATTACTATCCCAATTAGAAATACGACGTCTACTTAAACTAATTTGTAATTCTATCGTCAGCCATTCAAAATGATTCCGCATTTAGTGTCTTAACTATACGATTATTTAATACAACAAATCATTTATATGCTTCTGTATCGATTACGAAAACGCAACATAGGGTATTTTGTCGGTTCGAATGAAAGAGTTTCAAGAATTTAGCAACGTTAAATTCTTCACCGTTCAAAAGCGTCACAGATTTGCACGTGTTGTCCAATTTGCAACATACGATTCAAAATGGAACACGTTTATCGCATCAACACGAGATCTACTTGACAAGAGTTAGCTGGGATTACGCATAGACAACTGGTTTAAACCATTGGATAAAGAAATTGTAGCACAAATTGGAAGTTAATTCCTAGTTTGTATTACAAAAGTCTGATTGATAGATTGACCAGCTTACTACTAAATAACGCTTAAATTACTCCACGATTCGAAAAACGATATTCTATTTCCCAATACTAGTTACAACGATTTAGTGTAGAGATTAATGCGTGCTGTATTTGTTCAATCGACGTATGTCCGTTGGAAACATTTGGTCGAGTCGTAGTGTATGAAAAAACGGTATTTAATCTGCACAAATAAAACGGGTCAGGCTATAACTGTGCCCATTTCGTTTCAAGTGGATGGACGTTCCATAGCATATTAAATGTGTGATATAACTAATATGGGGTATTGTTTATTTTCTATGATTAGATCTGTGAGATAATTTGGTCAAACGTTGTATATTTGGGTATATTTTTATTAGTTTTTACTGTGTATCTTCTGATGGCAAGTGGATACTGTTGCATAGGAACAAATGGCGTCTTACTTGATTGTTCCAGATATTGCAAAGAAAATCGGCAAGTCTTTTGGTCTAGCCTACTGACATCACTGTGCTTTATTAAGACACTATGAAAACCCTACTCCCAGAAAGAACACAAGGCAAGGTTATTATATGCCTTAAATGTTCCTACGAGGGAGGACTGATGATGAACTTATCCAGTTTAACTGATCTAGGTGTTAGTGGAGGCCCAGGTTTGACGTCATATTTCACTCACTTCATGTGATTATTCAATTTTTTTTTTGGTTTGCTGTGATCACCTGCTTAATTCACAAATCTTTATTCAACGTAAATAATAGATACTATTGAAATCACTTAAATTATTCCCTAAAATTGCTTTTCTTGATTCACACATATTCTTCCTAATATAATAAATATGAAAGTGTGTTTATTTGGTTACTACCTTTGATGCAGTACATTTGTACACAACAAAGAATCGACGCGTTTTCTCTCATAGGATTCTTTATGTTCCAGAGAATGAGTAAGACTATTTCCAAAAGAGCACAGTCCTGTAATTTATCTCTTTGAACAAAGGTGACGAAATTCTTACTAATATTATAAATGCGAATGTGATTATTTGTTATGCTTGCACGCCTTAACTACTTGTCTGATCATCATGAAATTTCGCATACGCATTGTACAGAAAAGGACATACGGTACCATTCAACAAGAAAAATTAACCGTTCCGGAGGGATAGAAATTTATTGACCAAACCTTTTTTAATGCGAGCGAAACCGTGGACAAAATCTAGTCATGAATAAAAGCTAGTACACATGCGTCATACCTTGATTTGATCGAGCTTTTAATTATTTGTTAGCACCAAAATAGCCTGCACTAGGGTTAAGTTTAATACTTACATAGGATCGTAGTACCCTTTGAGCCATTAGTTCGTAGCTATTATACTTATTTAGGTGTTAGAAACTGACGTGGCATAGGTAATTAGGTTTGAGGCTCAGATACTGGTGTAACGTTTGGGTACTTAAGGCACCTAGCTATTTATGGAAATCATATTTCTTCTCTGTAATTTATTATCGATAACACTTGTAACAAATATAAATATATCGTTTTATCGCTTTAGTTCAATGTAATACACAGACAATCAGTAATGTCTGCGAAATAATGAAGTCATATAATTTTCCGCTCGTAAAAGTATTTTATTGTCTGTCTGCTTTTAGAAAAATTGACAGTTGAAGTAGCAATCAAAAACTGTGTTTGATGTTCAGCATTTTTTCTGCGTAATAAATATTCAGTGACATAAGATTTTTCTTTATTTCTAAAGTCTTTCGCTCTGGATATACATGACGGTCGGACGACGGACGGTAAAGTGCCGGGAGGACTTTAGAAACAGTCAAACAACGGACACAAATATTATCCAGACTCCGATCAACTATATGTAGATGACACAATTTTTTGTCTCATGTCATAAGACAAATATAGTTCCTTTGTGTGAAAGAGACCACCGATGTGTAGGAACTATAATTAGTGAAGGCATAAATAAGCCAGCTCGTTAGAGGATGTTACAGGTCCTATGAGTGGGTGGGAACACTGTTACCGTTGTCAACCGGTGCTTTAGGTTTTTGATGGGCTAACAATTCTACCTGTAACACTCCTGTTCAATCTTAACACATTGACTGCCATGTAACAGACACAATAGAAAATGTATCGTTCGCGGTCATTTATGAGCGGCACGGCGTTCAATGTGTTAAATTACTTTTACCGCTCGGTATTGCACGCGGATACCTATGGTATTACAAGCAATAATGTGCTCTCGTAACCGCTTAGTTATGTTAACCAGGTAAAAACTGTATTAATCTGGGTCTACAAAATGTGATTTAATAAAATTTTGTAATACCTACCATTGCTATACTAGCTTTACATGTGTATTTAAGAAGCCTTATCGTGACTTACAGTTATAATCCTCTAGGACTAGTTGTTTTTTAAACAAAATTCTTAAATCACTTTAACACTGGAGTTTCTTCACGGTAAACTTTTACTAAAACATAAAATAAATTACGTCAACATCAACTTGGAACGGTCAAGCGGCCTTAAAAGCTTTTAAGGGTTCCTTAGGAACATATATACAAAGGGTGAAAACACGAATTATGTACCGATCACAACTTGTCGAACATTGTCAGCTGTGTTCTAGAAAGGAAATCTGTGTTTTTAGGTTTTATAATCTACTTTATACAGATATTACACATACATGTACTTATACAAGTTATTTGCTACGATTCTGTACGCGTACACTATTGGTCTTACGTTGGCCAACATTGGCATAATCGGCCTCCTAAGGCGGCTATGGCTAAGTAGAGGCGCACTACATGAATATGAGCAATCGAGACGCAAAGCTTTTCAACAAATCAGCAACGATGAAAAGGAAACAGTGAGCAATATCGACCATCTACTGTCTTTTTCGACAGAGTTGAGGTAAGTAACCGACTAGGTTTATGTGGATTACTTGCGCATGAAGGCCTTATTGATAGACCAAGAAAATATATAAGGCGTATTCGAATGACGGATGGGAATAGGCGACCGTTATCTAATTAGGTGAATAAAACGATGAATTAATTCTTAAAGGTAATAAAAGGGAATGAAACAGGCTATATATAAATAAAAAGTATCAGTCCTGTATAAACTGTCCCACTGCTGAGCTCGGTCTTCTTCTCAGTATGAGAAGGTTAGGCCATAGTGCAGATTGGCAGACTTCACATATCTTTAAAATCATAATAGAGAACTATCAGACATGAAGGTTTTCTCACGCTATTTTCCTTCACCGTTAAAGCAAGCGATAATTAAATAATTCACATGTATATATTCGAAAAACTAGGTTATGATAAATTTCTATACTGCCTACTTTACCAGAAAACAGGCGTGATAATATACCTGTATGTATGTATGTTATGATGCTATGTAGAAAACACACTAACTATGTACCTACAAACGTATCTTTATTAGGTATATAAGTACGAAAGATCAAACATAAACGTATACTAAGAACAGTTCGTGCACACTATACAGAGTTCCTCATACCTACATACAATATTTAACAATTTTAGGATAACTCGTCTATGAAGAACACAACGGAGAAACTCAACAAAGAAACTTACTCCTAAAACTATGTACATTAAATACCAGTGTCATAAAGGGTACGAGATCAAAAGAAAATAATGGAAATTCCATTTTGTTTGCTGCTCGCCTCTGTGCCGAGGCTCGTCTAAAGACACTGGTTATTTTAAGCCAAATACGAGATTATAGTGTGTTTTCAAAACCACTCGGTATCTGACATGCTAACAATACTCTATTTATGTAATTTCTAACTAATATTATAAAATAATGCAAAATGAGTTTGATTGTTTGTAACGCTTTCACGCCTTACCTACTCGACCAATCAGCATGAAATGCGCATAGACGATTTCAGGGGAACAGAAATAAACATAACCTTTTATCCCGAAAAATGTACTGTTACTAACCTAACCTACATTTCTGCGAGCGGAGCCGCGGGCTACATCTTGTAAGGCATAAAACTGATATGCGCGCACACTTACTACAATGCTTAAAATCACAGTTAAGTGTTATATAAATGAATATCATACTAATTGCAAACTAGATTTTGCCCGCGGCTTCCCTTGCGTTAATGTAGATTTTGTCAACAAATTTCTATCTTTTGGGCACAGGACTTTCTGTATGAAAGATATCCTTTTTGTGTATGTGAATTTCATGATGATCGGTCGAGTAGTTACGGTGTGATAGCGTCAGAAACAAGCAAATTCATATTCACATTTATAATATTAGATAGGATTATAAGATTATAGTTTCAGAACAGATTCTTGTAATGGACATCACTAGCTTACATTTAAAAACAGAACCCTGCCTTGACCAGTTGGCTCCAACTTCGCCAAGTTACTTCGATTAGGATAAATGTCACTTTCTTTTTACATAAACCGGTCACTTTAGAGGTGCTAAAAGAACTCATTTAGTTTCATTTGACCTTACAGGCTCACGGGGGCTTGTTGGCGACGAATTAAGATTTATAACATGGAGGTACCATGTATGTGCTCGACCTTCTTGCTGGAGTTATGCGAGTTGTTTCTAGATCTTCTTTTAGAAGTTCACATTGCTAACTGTAAACATACATTTAAAGATTAACTAGATTTTGCCTGCGGTTTGGCTTGCGTAAATGTAGGTTAGGTAAAGTTAGCAACAGTACGTTTTTTGGATGAAAGTACAGCGTGCCTATGTTCATTTCTGTTCCCCTGACATCGTCTATGCGAAATTTCACGATGATCGGTCGAGTAGGTAAGGCGTGAAAGCGTAACAATAACAAAAAAACAACTCACATTCGCATTTTAATATTAGATAAGATACATAGATACTCCTACTGCTACATCACAGATAGGCAGATGTGTGTGTTACATCCTCATTTTGCCAGTTATGGTTTTGGGTCTGACGTTATTGCGTGAGATTTAAATCAATAACAGGGCGAGCCTATAGCCGTTTACTAGTCAGAGTCATGTCCAGACACCGTGGTGCTACTAATAATTTATTCACAATAATATCCAATAACACTTTAGACGACCTGGGTATCGAGCACACGACCTTATATACAGCAGTCGCAAACACTACCGCTAGTTAGCAGTCATAGACTCTCACCTGTTTATTCCATGCAGTAGGCAAAAAAAAACCATTAACATACGCAGTAGGGGCGAGTCAATTGCCGTCAACCGGACATTTTAGATACTGTGTTGCTAATTTCATGACACCAATAACATAACGCTCGACCCGGGCTTTCGACATGCCACGGCGTACACGGTGCTAAACGCTGGCTGCAGGTATGCAAGTAAATCATACGGGTTACTTGCGCGGATGGTTCGCATCTATCTTATACACGAAGCATACAATTCGCGCAAGGCCGTCAACTTTTCCATGTTATCTGCATACAGGTACCATAAGCGTAATTTTATGTCACAAGGCACTGTTACAAATAAATATCTAACTGCTAGCTGCATAGAAGTACATATAGTTCGCGAAATATTATTTACACCGCTGAATGCTATCACAGAGCAGCATGGCCTACGGTTACTATAGGGTATTAAAACTTAGGCCAAGTTCCACAAGAATGTAGATAAATAGAACGAAAGAGTGAATAGGCACGTGCCTCGCTAAGCCTACTCCCTCTTTTGTTCTACTGTTTTCCAAAGCCAAGCCGATTCAGTGCAAATAATGTTCCGTAAACTGTAGATACAATAATAAAATACAGCTTGCCTACTTTTTGTACCTATATATTGTATAGGCTAGTATAAAATTATTAAGCAGCGATAGCCCAGCGGGAGACTGTTGAACTACCATGCAGAGGTCTCAAGTTCGATACCAAAGCGCGTATCTCTGTATTAAATAAATATTTGTCACTCGGTTTAACGGTAAAGAAAAACATCGTCAGGAAACCTGCATATCTAAGAATACTTCATAATGTTCTCGAAGATATGTGAAGTCTACCAACCCGCACTGAACCAGCATGGTATACTATTTCCTGACCCTTCTCACACTGAGAAGAGGCCCGTGCCCAACAGTAGGGCAGATTAACACAGGGTTGATATTATATATAAAACTGTTAGGAATTCAAGTACACTTAATTTAACCTTCAAGAAATATAAAAGCAATTTACACACGTGATATGAATAAAACCCAAATAATTCCATCGAAAATGTATTTAATTAAATTTAATTGGAGGGCAGTCGAGAATCAAATACGATTATTTAGGGCAGCGACGGTTTCCGGACCGTAACAAAATTGAGTTAAATTTTGAATGTGTATATTATATAGAAGAATTAGCTACATTTACAACGAATAAACCTTTTTTGATCAACACACTGAAGGAATGTGTGGTAAGGCGAATCGATAAAATACTTTATAGCTGCTTTTTCACTAGAAACAATAAGCCGGTACGATTTACACGAAATCATCTATTATGCTGAATCAAAAGTATTCAAGTGGACAAATTACGATTGCTCCGATTATAGGTTTTTGGTGACAGATTGTTTTCGAATGATTCCCACAATAATACTTAAGATCGCTCAAATACGCTATTCGTATTCAAAGTCTCCGTAAAACAAGAAAAGTAGGTTCTCCAATAAGTCCAAAGGGATTGTCTGGAATCGCTCATGTTCGAAAAATCTTTGTCCGATTACAAAGAGGCGCGTTATGAATAATACATCGGGAAATCTGCTAACAACTTTATTGGTGACATTTTTATTAAATTAATTCTATAAACCTTGAGACCGTTGGCTTCTTGAGCGATTTATTATTTGAATCTATCCGTGATAATATTAAACTCCATTTATTTAATAAATAGGAACAATAGTATTGTCCCCTTGTGTTTCTTCAATTATAGAAGAACACAACATGCAACAGATTTAAGAATTGATGATTTCAGTGAGCCACGGTTCACATACGGAGCGTAATATTATATCTATAAAATAAAATAGCTATCGTATTCGTACGAGTATATGTTCCTTCCCGAATGTTGTGAGCCCATACATTACGCGCGTCATTTGATTACCCGTTTCCGACTGACAAGTTGTAAGGTTTGCGTAACGCCACTGGTTTCTTTTATTCCAAAACCAACACGGTGTAATGGACTTTGTTCTTTATTTTGACAGTTTAAAAGCCGCGTTGCGTTTTGTTTCTCTCTAATCTATTCATGTATTGACGTGCGCATGTCGAGGTGATGTCAGTGGCGACTATTACGCGCCTATTTACAGCGTAAACGTAACCACTGCCAGCTAGAAGTGTTACTTCTTAGTTTTACAACCTCTCATTAACATACATGCGTCAGTGAGGCGCATGTTTGAAGACGCTCTTATTTATAGCCCTATTGCCCATGATAACAAATAGGTATTACTTTAAAGAGTTGTAACATAAATGGAATACGATATTAAAACACGCGTGAAAAAGATGCGTTGTTCTTGGGCAACGCCATCTGTTGATAAGTTCAGAACTAGAATATTGATTAAATAACAAGTTTTTTCCCGTGGCTTCACTCGCGTAAATGTAGGTTAAGTTAGGTTAGATTAATAATGGGGCCCGCCTCGTCACTTGGCGGGCCAAGACCTGTCGGTGTCGCGGTGAATGCTAGCGTGAATCCCGTGGCACCGACACCGGTACTTGAGGTACGTCGTCAGGGGTTTAGTGGGTATGGGGCCGGCCTCTCTGGCTCGAGCCCCACACACCCGCGCCCTGCCCCGGCGCGGACGGTGCGTAAACGCATTCCCCTGACGTAAAGTACCCTGTCTTTTTCGTTACCCCGAAAATGTGTAACTGAAATTTCATGATCATCGGTCGAGTAGTTAAGGCGTGAAAGTGTAACTAGCTCATCAGTTCGCATTTAAAATATTAGTTAGGATATTAAAGTTATACTTTTATACGACAAGTACGCATTAACTGGATAAAAATCCATTCATTTATCCTATGTGTTAGTCCAGGACATATATATCTGTGTCTCTAATTACAGCCAAATGTATTTATGTTTAAGCGTTACCAAACAACAAAACACTCACAATTTTCTGCGCTGTTAAAATTTAACGGCTGTTCAATACACGTATGTGAGCCTCTTTTAAAGCGTTTCCATTTTAGTCTATAGTTCGCTCACAACAGGTAAAGGTATGCCAACAATTGCGTGGTATTTCATTAGATCACTGTTCACTTAGCCTGTACTACACGGATTGCGTTCGACGATGTAGTATACGAATTCAATTACCAAGAACAAGGTCGCAAGCGGCAACCTGATTGATTGGATTGTGTTACATGTATCGTAAATCCATTTTAATGCCGCTTTGTGACAATGCATTTATTGTGTGAAAAGTGCATTCAAAGCAAACTGAATATCAAGTTAAGGTTTAGGCTACAAAAATATTTATATGCGTAAAACATAAATTTATTATGTACACAGGACTTACTAAAGAAAATTCACTGTGCATAGCATTAATTACATTGTATAATATAATGACGCCTCGCAGTGCTGCGTGCCGAGTTATGTAGGTTCGGATGTCCTAATTATTTATGTGTTTTACAAATCACAAATTATTGTTCTGAGGTTGGTTGTTATATGTTTCCGTTATATGTATGTTTCTAAAGTACTCAATGATAATAGGCGTGATCCACATAGCGGCGACTATTTTTTAATAGAATAGAACAAATATATAAAACAGAATAATAACTTTGAATAGAAATTTTAAATTGCCATGCGTAGCATTGTAGTTCGATATTTAATCAATTTTAGTTACTCAGAACCTATTTTATTGTAAATTAAAGGTCGCTTAAAAGAAAATTATATATTAAATTTGTAATCACGTTACACACGTTACATCTAGGTACTACAAGCTGCGTATACATCCTCATTTCATATTAGTAAAACTGAATAACGCTTTGCACAACTTAGAGATTAAACCGGTATTTAAAAATGAACTAATTTTTTAAATCAACCAAATCAGTCAAAAATTAATGATAAATCTTTAAAATACAATTTAGGAACCATCACAAATACAACCATTAGACGACCAGATCCAACTTTATAAAGTAACCTTCACAGATATCAGCTTAGCAAAGATTGCTTTGTGTTAAAAGAAAAACACGCATAGAGGTATCTCTCCAATTAAACGGAGTGCCAGAAACAACCGCCCCTCGGATGACAAACTGTCGAGTTCAAAACAGTTTTGTTTTAAAACCATCTGCGAACGTCAGTGTAAGCTGCTGCATATTTAAATGGACAAATGACTCTTGTTAATACACAGGTATTTTAGAATACCTTTCTGACTTTACATTATTGATATTGTCCATTTTTACAGTAACAGAAGACATCGTGAGGAAACTTACACGTCTGAGAGTTCTACATTATGTTCCTGAAGATGTGTGAAGTCTACATATCAACCAGCACGGGGCTAGCATGGTGGACTTTGACCTAACACTTCACATACTGTTTAGATGCACGTGCCCAGTATTGGGAAAAGTTATAAATAGACTGATAATTGTTTTTCAAATATAGTTTACTGGTAGCGAGACATAAGGACCCCGTGTAGAGACCCATCTACATGTATTGTCTTTTTTATTTGTCATCTCTATTTATTAGAGAACGAATATAGTTTAAAAGCAGAAACTGAAAGATTTATAATGAGTTTGTTGTTCGCCAAATAGGGTAACAAGCAAGGTAAATTGGTTTATATATTTGACAGATTAAGTCATTTTTTAAATTATGTTTACGTACGATCATATTTCTATGGAAACGTTTTCTCTACTATCCCGAAAGTTTTTAAAGGTGTTTGGATGTTTGTTATTCAATCACTCGTAAAGTCGAATTGGGATGAAACTTATCACACAGATTAATATGATTGCATTATCATATCAATTACAACATCTTCTGTTCTACGAATGAATTGCGTGTCGTGTAAATCTTTACAAATATTCAGACAACGGACACAATGTACAACCAGACTCCGCACAATCATTTGTGGATCACACAACATTGAACCCACAACACTTAGCGCATTAGCAATGGCGATGCGGCCACTTAAACCACTACGCAGTCATTTTTTTTAATACCTACTTTAGTTTTGAAATTGTCAATAAAGACGCTATACTAACTAATTATATATTATAACAACATAATTATATTTATACCTAAGTTCATAAACAGCAGTCGTATTTACTGCAAACAGACAATAGAGTATTATCGATATATTTTACAGACTTGTTTTATGTTTAAATAAAATAAATTTCATAAATATCTAAAACATCGAGAGGTACTTCCGTAGGGTAAGGCAGAGGTAAACAGCTCTCCCATTATGCCCACTTGTGATGGGGAGTGAGACTATGTTTACCTTTTGCTAGCTGGTCACAGTAACGATGTCTGGAATTGCATCCCACGCTTGCGATTCGATTGCATAATTTAAATGTAAAAGCATTCTCGATGTAAAAATAGTTGAAAACTGAAAAGCATTTATTAATTGTCAATAACGCGCTTCTGCCTTTGTCGATAGCAAAATGATGAATTAAAAAGTGTGAACATTGCCATTCAGACAGGAATGACATTGTTCGGCAATCTGCATGTAGATTACATGATAATAGGAATGATTTTTATTTGTAATAAAAATAAATTATAGTTATGTCGGTTTTTTGGCGATGAGTAGAGGCTTATCGTATACCTCGCGTATACCTCGCGATCAACTGAAAGCGTCGATTTAAACTTATGTTTCTCTAACTAATAAGGTAGTTAATTAGCCTAGCCTATCGTACCTACTTTAACTATCATTTATAGACATGCATATGAGGGTCCAAGTCCTAGGTCCGTCTATAGAGACTAAGCTAAGCAGCTCATCGACGCTTCGCGTGACTAGAGGGCTGGTATTTTCTTTGCACAAAGAATAAGTATTGCCATTCAACGTGGCAATGCTGCCAGTCTTCTGGGCACGTTGCCATTTGACGACGATGCGGAGGAATATTATGACGCTTTTTAATTTTGAAGTATAATTTTTTCTGTAGTTTATATTAAATTTCTTGTAAATAATTTGTGTATATATTATGTTAATTATTTAATTAGGTCAGAAAAACAAAAAATAAAATTGTATAATACTAAGGTATATAATTTATAGACGTACATAGATCGAATTTCAGTCACGGCGACTAATATTAACGGAGACTGGCCGTTTGCGCAAGTGTGCGCTCCATTTTCTCTAACTCCCCTCTCATAATCCGATGAGATCGCAATCCAAGATGACCGCAGTATAATCAAGCGCATGACCAAGGGCTTTACGTACCTTCTAAAGTAAGACGGTTATTCAACACCACCAACTTTCTAACTTTGGGCTGCTATTCAATATTTCTTGACAAAAACCTCAATAACGTTTTGTTACAAATATATAAATACTGCCAATACAGGACGGCCTTGATGTTGGTCAGAAGTTTGACGAGATGGGCCTTTGGGTATTATCAAACCGGCAATACTCTGGTTCGAAAACAAATAATTATATCAACACGTGTTTTACCTCTACACGAGGCATCTTCAGATTGGTTTGACTTAAACGTCTGTCTGATACCTACCAAAGTTTAAATGAGAAATCTATGTTTTGATAAGATATTGTGTTCCTTGTGTGCAATAGTTCATGAGTATAAGCTCCACACAACAAGCAAATTGACCTAAGATTAACAGTATTGACGTATTACTATCACTACATACGCGCCGCGTCTGTCTGTTCGCGATAAACTCAAAAGCTATTGAATGGATTTTCATGTAGTTTTCACCAATTGACAGAGTGATTCATAAAAGGTTTAGACGTATAATTTGGTAAGGTTTTGTACTACCTGTGCGGTCGTTAGTTGACATCATAAATGTAAATAAAATGTAACTGTATAATAGTGTGTAATATCGATATGAATGACTTTTACGATGTGCATTCGATTATTTGTATTATTTAACTAAGTATTTGTAAAATACTTATATGGACTACTTGAAGAGGTAGGTAGAAATGTTTTACAATCACATTACCATAAATATATGGTATTAAGTACCAAAAAGAGGGCAGGCCTATTGCTGCTTACTGGACACAAATCCAGAATACTACTGAGAATTCTTCACAGAAAACCCCAAGTTATTATAACTGTATTATATGTATACTATAGTATGATTTAAATATATGAGCAGTCATTAAAATCTCTGTTCATTTGTACATTTAACCGTCTGTTTGTTGGAATAAATCGATGGAATGATTGATCGTAAATTACAATGTTTTCAATATTTAATTAATAAAATCTTTTTGTACGACTTAAGACTGATTTTTAATAACCAACTTAACCTTAATAGATAAAAGTGTTTAGATAGGAAATTGTAAGTCTGACGTTGTTCTTTGAAAAAGCTAACAGATGACTGAAATATTCTCCCAAGTGTCTAAAATACGGTCTGCGTAATGGTAAGTGGTTATGTAGTCTTTGGGGTTTTCAATACATACTACAAAAATACATCTGTTGTCAGCAATAACTGATTAAATATAAACATATAATGAATTTTAAATTTAATTTATTATGGTTACATAAGATTTAGACTAATATAATAAAGATTTTATTTCATTTTACACGCAATACGTTCGCGTGTAAAATGTTTATTTTTCTTTACATAATGTCTTATGTAAACTATTGATATACTCCACAATAAGCAGTATTTATAGAATTTGCCACGTAGCGAGTGATACTGCTTCTCATACCTCTTCCACCAAAGAGGTAACAATATTCTAAAGATAGAACAGATTTTATTTGAGTTAACTAAACAAGCAATCGTATGTATTTATTACTAAGTTGAGGAAATCTCCAAATAAACCTTGTTCAATCCGGCAACTGAATCGGGGTCCTCAAGATCGCACACATAGGCGCAATTGTATGCCAAGAAGTCAGTAAATAAAAATATAAATTTAGCTTTTTATTATAATCTCTAAATCTATTACATATTTAATTATAATCCAAATCTATTAAATTTGAAATAAATCAAGGCTATGATATGTGTATAGGTATTTAGAACAAAACTAACACAGCTCGGTAAAACTCATATGATCACAAACTCTACCAAACACTACACACACTCTACCGGTGATAAATTACATACCTACTTGGACGTGCGATTTATTCATTAACCAATAATATCCCAGAATCGTCAGCTATTTCGGTAATAGCGTTACGTGAAAGGAAATAAGGTTCCCCTGACCGCAAATCCCATAAGCTATTATAACGCTACTCGTAAACATGATCTGAATATATAATAATATCTTACAGCCTCTACGTTCTCGATTACTTTACAATTCAAAGCGTTTCTTCGAACAATAGTATACAGAGTCAAAGAGAGTAGGGACGTTATCCACAGAATGTAGGCGTCGACTAGAATAGCTGTGACCTGCCATGCCCCGCACCGCGTAAACCAACCAGGGGCGAGTCGTGCCGCGAGCTCCATTAAAATGTGCTGACATCGAACAGAACCTTCCACGGGACTAACTGGGGATAAGCACGCTTTTGAATATATTTACATATATGCAAAATGACCGAACCGAATGAGAAATCTATTAAAAGTTTAATTGCTTTAACATTTTGAGGACAATATTAGTTTAACGTTAAGTTGCATTGCGTAATAAAGCTTTATTTCATTTAGGTGAAAAATGTACATGATTACATACTTACTAGGTTTCTTTTACCAAAATGTACTTTTGTTTTAATATGTAATGCAACTAACATTGTAAGATAAGATTCAAGAATAAGTTTACAACTTTTGCATTTATTTCGAAAAAAGAACGAATTAATAATCACTTACAAGACTTAGAGAACTCACTATAAATCGCTAATATTTTATAGAGGTTGTTCGAATGCTAAGAAGATATATATTATAGTGTATATACACTACAATATATTTCAAGGTCGCGGGTTCGATTCCCGCACAAGTCAAACATTTGTGTGCATGACCATGAATGTTTGTCTTGGTCTGGGTGTTTCTATGTATAACATGTATGTATTTACAAAAAAAAAAGTATATATGTATGTTTATCTATTGTCTAGTATCCATAGTACAAGCTCTGCTTAGTTTGGGCTAGATGGTGTTGTGTGTATGTGGTAGAATATTATTAAAAAAACATACATATGTACCTATAGTTTTACGCCTATATCCCTAAAGGGGTATACAGAGATGTGTTATATCCACATTTGTATGATTTTAAGTCCTACATAATAAGAGGTGAACTTAATATTTATATTACTGTCTACTGGGCAGGATTACAGACTTCATGCTGAAACTGAGAATTTCATGTCAGAAAAATTTAATAACACTGCCCAGGCCCAAAATCGATCCCAAGACCTCATCCATAGTAGTCACATTCATGACCGCATTTAGGAAGATTGCAGAAGAACAATAAGGTTAGGTATAATATTTATGTAACCATTGACTCCGATACCGTGAGTTCAACTTGTATGAACCTTCACTTAACGTGTGGACAAAAGCGTTCGCCTATAATAGGGCAGAGCGCTCGACCTTTCATCTAGCTATCATGTATAAATTACAAGCTTGTCGGGAACTCGGGATTGATTACTCGAAAGTACCTTTCAGCAGGTTTTCGCGACATGTAAAGCCTTGTTTTATTCATGAGGCTGTGCCGCGCAGCTGACGAGCTCTAACGCGTCCGTAGACAGCACTTTACACTGCGTGCTTCAGCGCTTACGACTCCGACCTATACACACACACATACATGTTTCTCTAGTGCCATTTACATCCTCTAAATAATCTTTTCTGATTACTATTCATTGAAACATAAATTACTTGTTCTATTTTCAAATTTTATTCTGCTTACATTAAGTCTGCAAAACATCCAGGCAAACATAACTTAAATGATACCGCAATTTAATTTTGCAAAACTTTTGTTTCTGCTTATTTATGAATGTAAATATCGGTACTTAATATGTATAGTAAGCTAAAAAGTTGTTGGGATGCAAAGACGATTCGACGTATGCTAAGCGATCAATTTTTACACGACGTGGTGTAGTTTAACCCGTTTATTTGTGCATCAGGCGTGGCGACGGCGTGTCGGTCATGGTAATGGAGTACGCGAGTCGACTGGGACTCGCCGTTAATGAGAGAAGAATGGCAGCCAACGATGGCGCCAGACTCCCTGCGATTACTCCCCGCACTACAAAATATTTCACCACTCGTATTTTGGATGCGATGATGTTGTAAACTCAGCTTATCGTCGTTAACACGCTCCTAAGCGATCATATATTTTGACTATCAAATGAGCTTATTATGAAAGTCTATTACACAATTTAGTCTAGTTTCAAACAATAGTACGTAGTGAACCTATTATGACTGAATAGTTAAACTGATTTCATTAAAATTTCTATGTACACTGGAATAGATTTTCCTTGTATATATTTTTTTTCTTTTAGTAAGGAATTAGGTACCTAATTAAATTTTAAAAAATAATTCAGTAGTTTTAGAGTATGATATTGGTCGTGACTTTTGTAGCTGATACTAGTGAACAAATATGCTAGGTAAACTTACTTCACGGCGCTGCACACTTTGGCGGATTGCCCCGCCTGGGAATCACAGCGCCGTGGCAGTCGGATTGGTTGCCCTCTCGCTCCCGGCCGTAGTTCAGTCTATGGTCCGGAGTGAGAGGTCGTGGAACGCCGTCGCCTCCTTCTGTGAGGAAGTGATTTCCATCAAGGAGGCGGCGGAGCGGGAGAGGGAACGCTTAAACCCTCTTCCCAACCGCAGAGCCGGGTGCCGGAGGGCGCGAGACGACCTCCAGCCACCCTGAGGTTTGACCTGGGGGTGGTGGGCTTCGTGGGCCTGCCCGCCACCCGATCAGCACTAGGTCCGAGAGGCGGCGTGCGTGTTCCCACGCGTGCTTCTGTATCGTGTGTCCGTCCTCACCTCAGGGGGACAGTAGGGATAAAATTAATGGTGCCCAAAGGGCAGGTCTATTTGTGTAGTGGCCTGCCGTTTCATACGGCAGGCTGAAACCTCGGCGGGGTTGCAATTGCATGTGAAAGCGATTCACACGGTCCCGCCGATTGCGGTTATATCGAGGAACACCGTGGTAGGTTTAGTCGGTATTACCGGGATGTCGCTCACCATCTTTCCCCGGTGAGTCCGACATAACCTCTCTGTCGCCCCGCGGAGAGGTATGCGTCAAAGCATTCACCCAAAAAAAAGGTAAACTTATTTATTACAGAAGCATAAATAAAACATGGATCGAAAAAAAGAGACAGATGGATGTACAAAGTCTGCATGGCTTAAAATAAAATCTTGAAAAAGTAACCTGTTATAGAGACTTTAACTTAAAGCAGACTCAACAAGTGCTTAAAAAAATGAAAAGCAACATATAAGTTCATTGCATTTGCAAGATTTTAAATCGTTTTAGTATTTATAGGAATTGTTCTCAACTTTTTTAGCAGTGATAGCTAAATAATAGTTGCAATGTTAATCTATTGACGTCTTTGAATAAACATCATTTGATTACTCTTCTAGTTTAGAATAAAAGAAAACAGCAAAATCTTTTTTTTTTAAATTACATATTACCAGGAGCACGGATTAAATTGGACTGTTATTCTCTGTAGAACATTCAAGATTTAATATTCATAATAAACACAGAGCGAGCGAGACAGAGTTATTATAAATCCTATAGTGAATAATTACTGTAGTTATGATTACGGTGTAGGTACTGTTATAATATTTATTTAGGTTAAAGAAGGCAATTGATGGCGTAATAATGTGTTACTGTAAAGGATTCTAAAATGAAAAAGGAAAGGAGCACACTACCTAAACTTAACGATAGCCTTAGGTGAAAAGATGTAGTTTTAAAAATCATACATATGTGGTGTCACTAAAAATGCAGGGGTCTTCGGTTATAGCCAAGTTTGCAGGATTTTGGTTCGAAATCGAGGCGAAACTTTGTCTCCAATTAATATTTAACAATGGACTACCGGTCGAACTCAATTTACAATAGCAATGTGTGTTTTTGGGTGATATACTTGAATTTTCAAAATATGCTTGTCATTCAAATACATTTGTAGTTGCTAAGCCAATGTCGAATGTGAACATCGTGTATTGATAGATACAGTATTCTTATTTTCCAGTTTAAATTTATTCAACCTTTGCACCAGTCATAGAGTGGGTAAACAGCCTGATTCCTTCTTGACAGATATTGTTTTAAACAGTATCAGACCTTGGAATTTCTTAATTTTAATATCCTAATACAATAAAAAGTCTTTAACAACTATGATGCCACTTGGCATAGTATTAAAAAGATTTCTTTAAAAGAGGATTCAATTTTAAGATTGATTTGTAAAGTTTAAAAACCTGATATATCGCTGCCATTTTTAATTTATTCTCCAAAGTTTTGTATCTGAGAAAATAATAGAAAGTTTCTTCAGTAAGTTTTGCCAGTAATATAATACATATCTAAAGATGTTTAAATTACGTTTAAATCTTGAATTATATCACTATCCAGATAGTTAGAGTCTAAAACCTATGGTAAAATATACAACAAATATACCCAGCCATTTCCGTGACAAATATTTGAATCTAGAAACAACTATGATTAAAAAAGCCCTTTTCTAAAAGGTGTTTCTGCTAAAAGAATTTGGAAAGGTTTTGACCTTACTTGTGTACTGAGTGATAAAAACGTTCATTTTATCTGAAAGTTATTGACCTGCAAACACAAGGAAAAATAATGTCTCATGCTGTTATATTCCACGGGCACAATCAGTGAAAATAAAAAGTGTTCTGTCTTTTAGTTTGTTTCCTCATAGTACAGTTTCATTACGATCCATTATTCTTTTACCACAATTAACATAGCTTGTTCTAGTAAAACTGCAAATTGCAAAAGTTGAGGAGCTTACAAAATGGAAAGCACATTTTGTTAAAAGATTTACTTGAAATAAATGATAGCTTACAATGAAAAGTGCAAACAATTTTCGGAATAAAAACATGTTTGTCCGAATTTTCTCAATATCTATAAAATAGCCGTTTGTTTGTCTATTTATTTAGCGTATGCAATGGCATTTATCCGATTGCATTGAAACTTGTCTACGAGTCAGTTGTTATACGTATAAAAATACTGGAAGTTTGATAGAGATTAGAGGGGACTGGATTTTTGTTAGTTGTTCATAGATATAACGCCATTCTTGTTTCAAAACTTAGGCGTGTATGCTATGTAAATTGTGGTGACTCCACACAGATGAATAAGTTCTGCCTACATTCAACAGATGGCGCTATATACAATCGTGCTTAACATGACGTCATACAATCCTGAATCTCACTAGTAACATTTACACAGTGACTGAGTATATATACAAGCTGTCGACATCAACCGTCGGGCCGCGGCCCGCCAAGCACGATCACCCAGCCTGGTCTCAGAATAGTCTCAAATAATAGCGTGAAAACACTTTATTTGACGCGGCTATCAACACCAGATTATTATGATATTCCTGGCTTTCCTTACACTATGAAACCTACGATGTAATCATGGCAAAAGATATCCATAACTTATAGCACAAGCTAAAATAAAAAAGTCGTTATAGAGGTCCATCCATTATGCATTCTGGATTGCAGGAGTATGATACCCACATCGCGGTTAATTGATTATGTGTCGAAATCAACATATTTTGATTATTCATTCCGATGCTAGGCTGTCCGGCGAACGGCCCTGGCGTACCTCGTACATCGTTTGCATATTCCGAATTTAGCGATCCAAGAATTTGTGTAATACCTGTAATAATATCCGATCGCAGTATCGTATCTCGGTAATCTTTGACGTGTTATACGGATATGCTCATGTTAGCGTATGATTCTATGATGTTCTACGTAAATATCGCATCATATTTTCAAGTACTTACCGTCGAAAGATATGAACAATATTATTATTAATATTGATTCTGGCGTTTTCATTGCCATTGCTCTATTGTCATATTTTAATATTCCAGTGTAACAAATGTAAAAGGACAGGAACTTTTTAGACTGTCTACGACCTTGGCCATGTCCCCTAATCTTTGTCTAGGGCGACTAAAATAACGTTATCAAATGAATTGACATATTTATAAACTGGCTGTCGTATTTTAAATAAAGTTGTTATGCTATAAACTATATAGCCCTAGTATTATTGGGACCAATGTTATCAAAATTACCTTTTTATGAATTTAACTTGTCTGCACTCTAACTCTATTTTATGTTGCGAAGAATGTCATCAACCATTCAACCAGTGGACAATAAGATCAAACCAGAATAGATTTGGCACAGACGCAGAACAGTATAAGTTAAAAGCAACAAAAAAAAAATGTCCTTGTTAAAGAACATTGTTCAGCTACCATACATTATTAGCTTAAGAACCAACAGCCACAAAAAATGATAAATATGTGGTTAAGGATGATCACATTCAATTAAAAGTGAATATAAGTCACGGACACTTCTGAATATTGCATACTAACTGAAATACTTATGTACCGTTTTTGAGGTTATTATTTTATTTGATTAGTGTGTTTGACGATGCGCGTCGCATTTGAAATAAGGATATAATATGACCCATTATGGGCTAGGTAGGTAGGTGCCTTAAGACCTACAACTGCAATCAGTCAACTATTCAACTAAACAAGTGGGTTGTTTTTGTAATGTTTTATGATTAATGTCTAGTTAATCTGTTAGTTAGCTATATTGGCATCAACTTACTTTAATCAGAAAATAAACCCACAAACGTCATAAATTCTAGCTTTGTAGGTTTCAAAAATAATTTAGAATAGGTATCAATGCTACTAAAAAAAGAAAGATAATCATTGTGTTGATATTTTATATGCAGCAACGCAGCAGCCGATAGCTCTACGGCCCAGAATGCAATTCCAGCAGTACTGCCTTATTGCATACCTGTTATTTCGGTTAGCATCTACTAAAATGTAAACAAAAAATACTTTTTGACTTGTATGCCAAGTTGTCGTGCCAATAGATCCGTAAATCACAGCCGTAGGTCGATATTTCGAGAAGAACCAAAAACACTTGTGCAAGCGAAGTCGTAATCGTAAATAAAATCGTTTAACATAAAATGTCGCAAAATAAGATATAGGTACTCAAAGTACACGCGCAATAAGTACAATCACATTCAATCGATGTTTGAAAAGCAACTGAAAATACAGACAAAAACAAAAAACGTTTTTAGTTGACTTGGATTAGTGTTGCCATGCTTGCACTATAGAAAAGCGTAGGTATAATACTGATAAAGTGGTATTTATTATAGTCTTTTTCGTTAAAACTTAAGACCTTTAAGAAATTGGTCATATTTATGAAGTTTAATAATGGTATTTATAGAAATAGCATTCGTATTAACTACGTATGAAAAATTACGGACAAGCTAAATAGGGAATAATTTCTCTGATAGAACCGTACACATATTGTAAAAACTGTAGGCATGGCAACACTACGTGTCTCAGATGTAAACAATGGATGCCGATGTATTTGAAATCACGAAAATACTTTTCAAAACGAAAATAAGATTCGAAAGTGTCCGTGAGATTGTAATGATTGATTATTAAGACATAAAATATAATACAAATTATTGTTTAGGTGGAATGTGTGTTGATTCATAGGCCAAATTGTTCATTGTCGCGCGCCGCATTATTAACAAAGCGATTGTAGTGCCTACTTCACTAGTTAGCTCACTACGACATCACACACAATATTTATTTAAAGTTAATAAAAACTCATTGGCCCTGATTTCGATTTGAAAAAGCTTTTAGCAGCAACATGAAGTCCGTAACCATTATTTTTTCCAGAAGAAACAAAGGATGATATCAAACCTCTCAGGAGTACCTACAGTTTATTTTATGTGTGATTTCTACTCACAAAAACCATTGGTGAAATGTGGCTATTGTATAATACTGTCTATCTTTTCGAGCATATATGAGTGTAAAGCTGTACAACAATGTTATATGTACCTAACATTTTACATGTACGCGAAAAACTAAAACAAGATTTGAGGGATTGTACGAACGAACAATTTAAATTGACGATGGAACGGAATTCGAAAATTTGAAATACTGTGTTTGGATTCGTGTATCTGCATGGACAGTGAACAATTGCCGACAAAAATGATTAAGTAACTAAAAACCATCAGGTATCAGCAAGCATAGTTTTTACTTTTAAGTTTCATACAATCCTAGCTAAAGGTTGACTTCATTCGAATTCTTTAAAAGTAGTCTACGTTCTTTTTTTAACTATATCCACATCAAATTTCATTAAAATCGATTCAGCTGTTTAGCCGTGAACATGTAACATACTGACAGAGCTACTTTTGTATTTAGTATATTATAAATATAAAATACATTATAAACCCATTTTTATCATATTCTAAACAAAACAACTAAAACTATCATTTATGTACCAATACATTTGTGTTTTAATTAAGCTCCAAGAAATCAATCACAAAAAATAAAGGCACTTGTTCAGAGCGATTGATCGCGTTTCCTTTAATTAATCGCTTACAAGGAAACAACGTCTTCAACGAACGTTAATATTAAATGAACCAGCACATAAAGTTATTTGTACTTACTTAACAGTATATTATCTAAGTCGAATACCTATAATATAGGTCAAGTAAAGGTGCTTTCATAACTGGTATCTATAGATAACAAATTGGTCGACATTATTGTGTCGCCGGCGTACGTGTCTGCGCAAAACCTCCCACTGAAAGCCACTGAAGGATGGCCTCCATTCCTTTATCTACAAACCTCAAAAATGAAAGAGCCATACTTAGCTATAAGCCCTCATACTTAATCTCATTCTTCGTAAAAACCTGCTAAGCCGAGGTAACGTCAAGTGCGAGTGACGTTATCAGCGCCGGCGGTCGCAGCCGCGTCCGCGACCGACGACATGGCCCAAATAATTTACCTACCTTACACACAGAGGTTTTAATTACCCCAATTTGCCCACTTTTCTCTTTAACCAATCAAATTTTTTCTGACATTCGTTAATGCAGAATATCCCTACGAGGAGTAGGATTACAAATTTTCGGTCGTGTTTTATCGACGGATTATGACATTATGAAAAGCCTCTTTATAAAATTCCACGATCTGACATTAATTCTGCGCTTTTTCGTGTATAACTTGTGATCACAAGTTAGTATTCTTTAGAATTATATTCATACCGATATGAAATTGAAAATAAACAGTAACATATTTTGTATGGCAAATACATGTAAAAGGATTACAAGTCTGATAAATATTGGATTTAAAATACATTTTTCTTTTTAATCCTTTTCAATAAAGATAATCTGATTAAATAATTTTCCACGAATGATCAAATACCTATATAGAGCTTCATCTATTTGATGTCATAAATATAATCTAGCTTTACGTAAATAGGTACTGTCTGATAGTCAGACGATGTATTTATCGCGGTGCCAGTGCTTAATTAACGCCGAAATTCGTGATATGCGATGAATGGTGGTACGGCTGGCGTCTGTTTGAGACACCGACATGCCCTCTTGTCTGAGCCCTTCAGCTTATTATAACTCTATACAAGAACACCATTATTAGCAACTAGAGCAGAACTGACAAGCTTGGGACGTGAAATTCATCTAAAAATATATGCCATTGGCAATTAGGTACGGAGAATGAGGACAATTCTTTGTTGCTTTAATGAACATTCTGGAATATTGATGATAGAGATACGAGAATCAGACCAACAATTTGTGGATCACACAATATTTTGTCCCGTGTGATTATCGAACCCTGAACTATTACACTAGGTACATGGAATCGATTTTTTTAGAAATTAAACAAAATATAATCTATATTTAAAATTTTTGTACAATTTTGTCACGTGCGTCATTATGTAGTAATTTAATGACAAGCCATAAACTTCCTGGCTGATGATATCAGAGCAATCGACGCAAAATATTGAATAGGTATCTCGATGGTACATACGTATCGCTTTTAAATACATACTTATGGTATGTGAAACAGTAAGTAGTCTCATGGAAAAGCACTCCCAGTTTACCAAGTAAGTAGCCTATTACCACCTACCGGAAACAGTTCCAACATTTCTTGACCAAAAATCGCAATAACGCTTTGCCAAACCAGGACATCGAATTGGAGTCCTCAAGCACTACAGTAGCATTCACTACAAGAGCACCACCTAGGCAATCGCTTTTATGGATATGTTACATCTATTTTATAAGACCATGGTCCCTTTTTCCTCATAAAAGGAGGCGTGACCTTTATGCGATATGACATTTATGTATAACGAAGCACCACTTTCAATATTACTAAGCAACTAAAGCTGCGAATGTGTTTTTCTTCACCATTTTTTTTTAATTTACACCTAAAGTGGCAAAGCAGCATACGGCCCACCTGATGGTAAGTGGTCAACGTAGCCTATGGACGCCTGCAACACCAGAAGCATCACTTGCGTGTTGCCGACCTTGTAAAATCTTGTAACGCCCTTTTTGAAGAACCCCATACTGTAGTCTTGTGGAAAAACCTCGGCAGGGAGTTCATTCGACAACCTGAGCGTCTGCAGGAGAAAATCCCTTTAGAACCGCTTGGTGCGGCATCAATTAAGTTGTAAGGTGTGAGAATGAAATCCCTGCCGATGGCGAGCGGTGCGATGATATAAAGTAGCTGAGGGCATCATCTCAAAATATATGTATGTATAATTTGGTGAATATTATAAATATACGTTAATGCAGTTGATGCAAAGAGGCACCTGGTGGTGTGGGATAAATATTTCGGAAGAGAGAGAGAGAATAATACAAAATATTTATTAAGACTAAGACATGAACATTTAAAACCCACCAAACTGCGGAACAGTTTTTCAGCACGAACACTCATTTATAGCAACTACATACACATTTAGCATTATAAAATTATAAAATAAGTATAATAATATTGTATTAGGTACCTTCTTTACAGCAACTCAAGGATCTAAACGTAACAGTTATCTGTGATTTCAGCAAACAGTTCCTACATTCTTTAGGTTGTGTTTTAGAAGTAATTTAGTTATTTTAATATCCTTGCCTCTAAGCCATTACGTTAATTATATATTAGCTTTGCCCGTGGCTTCGCTTGCATAAAACTAAGTTAGGTTATAGGTACAATACCTTTTTTTAAATAAAATATAGCCATGTTACTCGGCTTCTTCTTCTTCTTCTTTTCGTGTGGTTAGTGGTCAACCTGTTATCAAGAGTTGTTCAAGCCGCCCGTAGGCCTCTGACATGGCTTAACGACTGCTATCAATTTGACAACAACCGGGAACGACTTTTTACGTGCCTTCCGAAGCACGGAGGCGCTCAGATGAAATACCACTAAGCGGTCACCCATCTATAGACTGACCGCACCCAACGTTGCTTAACCTCGCTAATCGTTTACCGATCAGTGAGTGCAACTGGCTATGAGCGCCACTCGGTGATAATATAGCTTTCTAATGGTGAAAGATTTATTTTAATCGGTTGAGAAGTTTTTGAGTTAAAACGTTACAAACAAACAGACAAGACAACAAATCTTTCCTCTTTGTAATATTAGTATAGGTTGTAGCAATTAGATACTTGTTGGTTTTACTACCAAAGTAATTTTTACTGGTGCTTAGACTAGCTTGTGCTTTCATCTGAACTTTATATTGATTAGTATAGAATTGCTCCAGCACCACCAAGTATTCAACCAGAGAGAAAGTTGGTGCAATTTAACCTGTAGTTTTAGGTTGTCACATATTTAGATGACCTTTTACCTTTTAGCAAAACTTTGTCAAAATTGATGACCATAACTTATTCTTTTATTTTTAAGATGCCTTTGAGACGATATAGAGTTAGAGTGCTTTAGACACTCAAAGACGCGTAAATAGACATTAATGTTCTGATGTCTAGACCGGTCGTCAAAATAAAGTGTATATTACTCCTTGAATTTATTGTCACAGGTGTTATTGATAGTCGTCCGACGGCATTAAGTAAACGGTACTTAGACATGAGAGTTGGATGCAGATGAGAACCGCTATATCGTATTATTATTATAAATATAATTTTGTAAAGATGTTTGTATGTATTTTATTTAATAACGTGGAAAACATTTAATTGATTTGGATAAAACTTGTTACACAAATTGACCATGTTCTAAATTAACACTAGAATCATTTGATGCCTGTATGCGTTCCCATGAGACTCATGCAGATGAAACCGCTGGCAGACACTATTTTAAATGATAAAACTTCAAACCAAATTATTGTACATTTTGATAATCGTTATTATCGCGATCATATAAAGTTGCATGTTAGTAAAAAAATCCATTTTTCGCTATGCTTTATTTACAATATGTAAATAAAGAATGAAGAAAATGGAATGTCTGTCTGTGTCAGGCATATGTGCTTGAAGCTCAAATGCACCGCCATTAAATACTAAAGGTAGCGGTCCAAAAAAAAACTATGTCGTTTGAAGAAAAAATTAATAAGTAACAGTTCTTAATTCTAATTTAGTTTTATGTTCCTATGATCACAATAAACCGCTGCTATATAGAATTAATACTACTGGAAGTGCTGACAGTTAGTCTATCTTTAATTTATCGATATCTCCGCTAATTGGGTTGCTTGGCTCGCAGAATAACTCTCGTAGTACATCACGTTTAATTAGAAATCGACGAAAATCTCCTCACATAGCGATAAAATCAATGTCCTAAAATTTATTGCCCTTAGCTGACAAGTCTGCACAAACATAAGATCTCAAGAATAATGGTTTAATTATATCGCCTAACAAATCAAATACTATCACCTCGAAAAGTAAGATTTTAAGGTAACATTTAAAAAATACTTTCTTTATGTATTTACCTTTATTTATCTTTGCAGTGTATGTATGTCATTAAGACATACATAGGTTAGTATTCAGAGATAAGTGAACCATGTTTTGGAAAAAGGTAAATTCAAATGTATACTTTATTTGTAATATTAGTAAAGATAAACCTAAAAGTAAAAACAATGTTGTAAGAAACAATCCCACTACCTGCTATTATTATCAATGTAAAACTTTGGGTAAATATGTATTTCTTACTTTATCACGCGTAAACTAATAGACGAATTTGGTAAAACATTATCCAAGATAAGATGTCATGAATTAACAGAGAGGATCCTTTTTTTCCGGTAATGCATCCCTGTGGGATAACTTTAGTGTTTAGTTTAGTTCTACAGTTATGAATACATGGCGCTGCCTAAAACTGTCGTAATTATTTGGAGTGGGTAATGTCGTAGTTAGGTAATTAAAATAGGTATACATCTGACACATTCGTCTAAGAAGTAAGTATTGATCAATATCGTTGGCAAAGCAATCTAATCTTTTTGTCTTATTGACTTCTAATACGTTCAAGTCATCCTCCCCTTTATGCACACACAAAACTGGAACTGTAGGATTAATTATCACATAATGGGGAAATGACGTGACAAATAAAAAAAATAAAAAATTGTAAATAGTTTTATACGGAGTAACATTTTACTCGTGGTCGTGTTGATGACTTGAAATTCTGGGTTATTTCGTAATTAATGTGGATTGTTACCATGTCTCATTGAACTTTAGTGTTTACATTCGAGAATCATGTAGCTATACTTGTTTTATGACTATGAATATTATTAATAGCTAGTTTTTGCCTGCGCCTTCACCTCCATGTATTTAAATCCGTTTACCGATTTACTTGTGATTAAGAACCAAATATTCAAACGTCTTTAATATCTATATTAGTAGGATAAAACAAGAATTAACGAAGTCCGCTGAGTCTAAGTACTACAGTGATTTAACTATTTCTTGAGCATCTAAGCTATAATGTTACACGGTTAGCAACATTGTTGATAAACAACTGTTCTTTGTACTATTTGTTTTGTACTGAATTCCAGATCTATCAAGAAAATATTCATAGGCTCCCAGCCGCAGCCCGCAACTTTAATGTCACATTACCAAGAATTGGTGACCTCGTATTGAATAAACTTGTGAAAGTTTGTTTACTTCTGGCATGTGCAAACAAGTTTGTATAATATCATTAGCCACATGTAAAATTTTTAGTAGCAGAACTTTTGTTGGCGATCGTACCTACCGCGTTATAAGGACGCTGGTGAAATTCCCTAGAGGAGCCGCGCACGGTGAATGGAGCATGATTACACGCCGAGACCAACAAACCGAAGTTTTTAAATGTACTGCACAATATCTTGGTTCTATCCAAGATATTACGTCACAGCCACGGATCGGGATAGGTAGTGCAGTATTTGGTACTTGCGATTCGATGTGTTAGTATGGACATGGCTTAATCAATTTTAAAAGGAGGCCAATTATGGTACAGATCTTCCGTGAATGTAGCTTTTTATGTTTATATACATATTTAAAAAAGTGTATGTTAGAAATTTTTCAAGTTTAAGTCTTAACCTTCTAAAATTTCTAACATATACTGTCGCGATGACGTAAAGTATTATCTGATGATAAATAGCATCATGAGCAAGAATTATCTTTTATTGACGATGGTCACCCAAAGAAAAGTTGTTTATTTTTTTCATGGGGATAAACAATTCGGCACACTGTTTGTTATGCTTACTTGTCAATATCAAATTGGATCATGACATGAGCACCCGCGAGATCCATCTGATAAGAAATTCACTGTATCAACATTTTTTCAAGTTCACATTGTGATTTTCAAAATATTTTTCTGTATTAATAATCGCGATTTATGGTGAAATGGGGATCGTGTTACCAAAGTCATAAGTGGACACCGTAACACTCCATGTCATCAATATAAGTTCTAAATATAACGAAACCTTATTGTTATACTGTATTTTATTTTTGTATGCAACCATAATGTTTTATATTAGAAAGATCGCATAAATATACACCTTATTTACAGAAACTCTTTATGCTTTCTTTTTTAAAGAACCCAGGTTTGAAAGAGGAAGAAAACACGTGCGCGCCGGCAATGAGTTCAAAATTATTATAATGTGACAAAGATGAAAAGTACCGAGACGGTTGTTTGGTAACAGTATTTGTAAAAAACTAATTCTTTTGTATATATAGCTGTTTCCTTCCTGCACGCGTTGTTTCAGGAAAGGAGATGATGAGTACTAGATATAGTCCGATTAGATTTGATAGATAATTGCTTAAAGTGGTAGTATTATAGTAACACTAACCCAACTTATAACTGAGACTCAAAGTTTCTTTGAAAAACCAAGTGACGTTACTTCTAGGACTGTATGCAGGAGGGTAATTTATGTATACTTTCAAGTTCTTAAGAGATTTCAGAATAACTAATGTCTTTGGGATATACTTTGTTACAGTCAACAATAGTTTACCTATCTGACTCTGAAAACTTTATAAACACCATAGGTATAAAATTTCGTACTCGCCCATAACAGTCTACTTACCTCCATAATAGACAATCGATGCTAAAAGTTAATTAAAAAATGACCTATTTTAATTATTTTCTATATGATTTTTGTAGTATGTATATCCATATTAATATCTACATTTAAGACTATTACATCCAAATTGCACTATATTCTGATCTGTTATCATAACTGTCATCATAATTTTTGATTTAATTCGGTTTTAAAGTTCCATAAAACATTAGTAAATTATTCAGAGTACACAGTTTTTTATAAATAACGAATGTATATGATCTTTTATTTAGCAATGTTTTAATTATTCAATTATGTGTACATATACATTTATATTAGTTGACTTATTTATAATTTCAAACAAACTTTGGTATTTAAAATTCAACCTTATATTTATTACTAGAATGTAACTGTTTGCCTGAGTGACGCACCGTTAGTTAAAGCTACTGTGTATGGAGTCTCGGCTTGAATTCCCAGGTAAAGTTTTATTGGGTTTTTCTGTCAAGGAATTTTCAATAGCTGTACCGGACCATAGAACTGTCTCCACTAATGGCAATAGGCCCGTTCCTTATTACATTGGACCTAAAACCAAAACTGACGAGTAGTAGGTGTATTACAACACAGCCTACGCTTTCGGGGATAAAGAATATGATGTATGTTACTAGCGTATGTGTCTATCTGTTGCGCTAAAGCACGTCACGTCGCGATAAACAGCTGCACCGAGTATTTATAAGCACTGAAAGCTAGAAAGCACGTAAATTACTTTTTGAATAAAATGTAGTGATATTCGTAGAAAACTTAGTACCTAATATCATTATATTCATTCATTATCAAACTGTTACGTCATTAACATCTTTTATCGATTGCCATCCGTATAAGCTAATCAAACGTGCGAACGCCTGTTTGACAATTACTGCGAGACATTATTAATCCAATGTTTATTAGCATAGAATCTGGCTCACATATACATAGATATAAACATAGTACACGTTGTCTTGCTTTCTCAATGAGGCTGTATGATATGTAGCCGAGTGTTGAGCGCGCAATGAATAGGTTGTAATTACATGGAAACCGCAACCGAACTTGTGTCGTCGCAATTTCAATAACTGCGCGAATGAGACGAAGTCCCTCAGCAATGTATGTAAATACTCGTTACGTGATACAGTAATATAATCCTACAGTTAACATAAAACAGATAACTAAGAACACATGAAGTAATTTAAAACGTACACGGTGATACGAATAGCAGAGATTAAAATAAGACTCTTTTATTAGCGCCGCGTATAAATAAGGGCGAATCCCATGTTGGCGAATAGTTTGTTGCAAACGTTTTAGAAATTGCAATGATTTCAAATTGACAAAGAGATTACATATCTAAAAAGGTTAATAAGCGTATAGATCGCCCAATTGTAAGTGGTTGTCGTCGCCCTCCATACTAGAGTGTTGCTCTTGAAATTATAAACTACAATGATTATGAAGCTTTTAAGTACAATTTTGGGCCACAAAATTTACTTACAAATGTTAACTAGCACAAGTAATGTCACGGAAACTTGTTTCACAGTATTTGAATCTCTATTATAAGACTGACTGACGTTACTTCAATACATTTTGTAATCTTTTCCAAATTATAAGTCAAAGTACACACAACACAACAAAGAATAGTAGTACCCAAATACGCTCGTATTTCTAACAAAATTTCCCGATAGGCTACTTATGGATCGATGCGATCAGTCAGCCGTACAATAATCAGCCACAAACTTTTTGCCCCACGGGCACTGGCCCTAAATGATGGCTATGTTTGCGCGTATTTGTGATGCAGCTTTTATTTTACTAGTTCTCTATCTATTTCATGTTCGAATTGAAAGCGTCATAGCTTCTGTCTTTGTTTTGTTTTTCATTCAGTTTCCGTTGAAGACTAGTTCTAAAAGAATATTAATTATGACTTGCGATTATAGATTGGGTAATGCTCTCAATAGAAACTACGAGTATGACAGACATATGATATAATATATGATTAACAATTTTTAAGCGCTCGTGGAAAAAAGGTCTAAAAATCATTTGCTACTCGTTCATGTTATGTAACTAATCTTACGATTTTAGTTTTATTACCAGGCATTTAATTTTAAATATCTAAATCTGTATCTTCTTCAGAATCTTACAAAAGATGTTTACGTAAAACTTAAATCCTAACTTCGTCATGACAATGCATTTGTTTGTGGCAACAAGTTTTAGTAGTAGTACTTTTACTTCAGCATGTTCGCGCAACTAAATAATTATACGAATAGCACCTGCTCTAAATGACAATGCGGGTTGAAACACAACTTTTTTAGAACGCTCAATAAAAACATGGATTTCGGATTCGTAATTGAGCGTTCGACTGTCGTAGTAATTTACTCATAGATTTTATAATATTGTTATACTGGAATCCTGATTAATATTATAAATGTGAAAGTGAGTTTGTTTATTTGTTTGTTTGTTACGCTTTTACGCCTTAACTACTCGACTGATCATCATGTAATTTCGCATAAATTTTGTCAGGGTACAGAATAGGACATAGAGTACATTTAATCCAGAAAAAGTGCTGTTATCAACCTAACCTAACATAACCTACATTTAGGCAAGCGAAGCCGTGGACAAACTCTAGTACTGCATAATACTGGAATTAAATTAGTAAAGACGGATTTCATTGCTATTTATTTTGCATATAACTTTTTATTACTTCTTGTATACAGGGTGTAAGGGAAGGTGTACCGAAAACGTTGCACAATCGTTTGTCCATGAGTACACAACTGAATGGAAATGTCAATTCAAAAATGAAACGTACGATTCAAGTTTTATGCTAGTACATTGTAATTTACACTACGCAATGTATCGCTACCAATGCAATGTGTCCGTCCGCGCTATCGTATCGCGCTTCCCGCGCACCAACGCTACGCGCGCTCACATTATCTGACGGAGCCCGGATCACCTATTTTAGTGATCTATTACAATAATAATTTAAACGTTGTGACTAATAATCGGATTGTACAATTTTATTATTGTACTTACAAAAAATTTGAATAAATTGAATAACGTCTTATAAAATTTATCTTATACGCACATTTCGTTAATGTTTGTGTAGGTAAAAACAGAAAGCCAAATGTGTTTATAAAATAAAAAGGTAGGGTGATTTACGATAAATTCTTTGAATTAACAGTAAATTGTAAAAGTAATTAAACCTTACCTTAAGATCTCGCGGGCCTTATAAGGTATGGTTCAAAATGGCTGCCTCCAACTTGTTCACAAACTTGCGCACGATTGATTGTTTCGGCGTGAAGGCGAGGCATCATGGAGGGGTCTGCGATAATGTCAGCTTCTAACTTTACAAATGCTGCCGTTATACGATTCCGCATTTCGTCCGCAGTAGTGCACTCACTGACGAACACTTTTTCCTTGATATAGCCCCACAAAAAAAAACCAGCGGTGTTAAATCCGGTGAGCGGGCTGGCCACGAGTGAGGCCCGAATCGCCCAATCCATCTCCGAGGAAATGTGTCGTCAAGATATTGGCGCACTCTGAGCACTGTCGTGTTGAAACCAAATTTGAGGTAACTGAGCAAGCGGCAAATCTTCCATTTGATCCCATTCTGCGGCAAGGTCGGAACGTAACTCATCCAGGACAGTTGTCAGGTCTTGCTGTAGAAAATCCAAGTATCGGGGTCCATTCAAGCGCTCCGGTAAAAAGTAAGGCCCTAAAATTTTGTTGTTATAGTTACCATACAATACGTTTACTGACCAACGCGTTTGGTGACCCGTTTGTTGGGATGCATGTGGATTACTTCGCGCCCAAACGTGCGAGTTACGTGGATTCCACATGCCATTCCGAGTAAACGTAGATTCGTCAGTCCTGATTATGTGGGATACAAAATTTGGATGTTGCCGCTGCTGATTCATCAACCACCTGCAGTATGCAATACGCCGAACTTGATCGCCAGGCACGAGAGCTTGCACTTTATGAATACGGTACGGCCGTTGTCGATCTCTGCGTAAAATTTTATGCACAGTCCAGTGCGATACGCGAGTTCCGTAGTTACGGCGCAGAAGTTTAGCGGTGGTTCGCGTACCAAGGTGTGGATTACGGTGAACGGCATCGAGAATTCTCCGCTCAGTGAAAACTATAATCGGCCTGCTGGAACCCTCCTGATGCGGTACTATGGGTAAATTATCCAGTACTCGTTGATACGTACGAGAAATCACACGACTGTCCATAGGGTGACGAGCGTCAGGATACCGCTGGATGTAAATGCGAAGCGCCAACGAAGCATTGCCTCGTGCCTCCCCGTATGCCATGAGCATTTGTCCATATTCACGTGCACTAAATGGCTGACGCATTATTTATTAGGTACAAACACAACTTTGTAGTTACACAAAAAAGTTATAAACAAAACAAAAACGTTAACAAAATGTTATGAACACAGTAAATAAACACAATTTAGTACACAAAATAGTTATAAACAAAATAAAAACTTAACAAAATGCAACGAAAATAGTAAACACTCGCGAATACGAGAGATTATGTCAAGTACTTCCGATTCCTGACAGTAGCGCGACCGAACTAAAGAATTCAAAAATAAATTTCTTTTGCAGTTGTAGTCATATTAGATAGGGATGAGATACATCTATCTAATTAAATAAATCCATAGTCGATAACTCTCATAAAATATTTTTATGAGAGTTATCGGCTATCGATTAATTTTATACTTATACATAGTAATAAACTGTTTATGGCTAATTCTATTAACAAATTTTTGTTACAGTTTTGTATTTTAACAGTTAAGTAAAGATTTACTAGATTACATTACATTGTATGAATCGCTGTGTACAAAAAGCTTTGTTTTAAAAAAATTAGATGGTCTTTTACATTAATTATTATTAAAAGTGATTAAATAAACTCATACATGTACATTTACGATACGAAATATCAAAACAATTAATATTTTTTAACATTTAAAATGCAAATGGGTATTGTAAAGTGATAGTAGTATAACATTTAATTACAGGCTACTTTAATCATTACAATCTTTTCAATCTACGTGACTAATTTAATAATAAATAGTGCTAACACGTTCATGTAACCTTTACTTTTAAAAGGAAAACAACTATTTTATTTATTAACCTATCCCGCTTTGTTTAATACACTTTTTTCGATATCGATCATTGATCATAGATCTTCCCTAGTTCAGTGGTAGTAGGTACGATGCGGGCGGGTTTTTACACAGCACACTATTGCCGGTGTGTAAAAAAACTTTTTTGCGTTGGTCATTGCCTTGTCCGCGCAAGATCAGCTGATTGGTTCAACTGTGTTTATTTTGTATGTTTGGATTACATAGCTGTTTTTCGGTATTATGTAGTTTTTATTGATATTATCTAGTATAATGGGTCGTTTACTCATTATCTAATCATTATCAGTTAGAAAAATGTGAAATTTTGAAAGAAAATTTGATAATTTTCCGGTGGAAAATTCCTACGTTTTCCAACTCAGAATGATGGTCCGAAGCTAGTATTTCAGTTTTCGGTGAACCGTCACTTACACCCTGTATATGTATATTGTTACTTTTTAGCAGCCATAGCTACGGAAAGCATAAGCGGTGATTGTAGCTGCTAAAATATATGTATAATATAATTGACATAAAAGTCTCAGAGTACCTCAATGTTCCAGTGACTTAACTTTACGCATATGTTTGCTGTTACTAGTAAACTAAGTACTCAGGAGAAATATTTCAGCTTCTGTTAGCAATTTTTCAGTTGCAGCGGATCGTTCAGTGTTCGGTCTGGTAGATAGTTAGCTCGCACTCTATTTTGTTGAACCTTAAGGGATGGAAAAATGTGGATGTAATATAACTCTACCTTATCCTTCGAATATTTTCCAGTGCAATTATATGTTATTTGTACAATTTGTTAAATATAGTCTATACTAATATTAAAAGAGGAAAGATTTGATTTTTGTATGTTTGTTTGTAAGGAATTAACTCAAAAACTAATAAACCGATTTTAAAAATTATTTCACCATTAGGAAGCTATATTATCATCGAGTAACATAGGCTCTATTTTATTTAAAAGAGTACTGTTACATAACCTAACCTATATCTACGCGAGCGTAGCCGCGGGAAAAAACTAGTCGACAATATTTTTGTTACTTTATGAATAAAGGTTGCGTAAGCAGAAAAGCACTTGCATAGACACGTAGCCACGTATTAATGCTATGTGGACTCACACTCACTTTTAAATGATTTGTTACTTCAGCTACGAGTTTTAATATTTTTCCAGATTAGTTAGAACTTGTTTCAGGTCTTCCTCATTTTACCGCAGTAAAGAGATATTTAAAAACAAAATATTTAATATAATCAAAATAAAACAGCTGTAACATTCATGTAAAAATAATAATATTGACTTTTATTTGTGAATACTTTATGACCACATACATATCTTTAATAATAAATTATTCTGTTATATTGCAAATATTATCATTAAACGGAAGCTTGTGATAGCTGAGAGGCTTACAACATTCTAGAAGTAATCTCGATCTTGTTCAATAAAAAATGTGGACTGATTCATATACAACATATCAGCCAATTTATACCCAATAATCGTATAACCATTTCACTTGTAATCCTCTGAAGAGGAGCCCAAAGGGAAATGAAGAGGTGTAATATTCTCTCTCAATTGGTTGCCAATGACGATATTTGATCTCAGCGTGCTTACCTAAATGTAA
Organism: Catocala sponsa; assembly: GCA_963564715.1. Taxonomy (NCBI): domain Eukaryota; kingdom Metazoa; phylum Arthropoda; class Insecta; order Lepidoptera; family Erebidae; genus Catocala; species Catocala sponsa. Next base: position 13,499,021 of record OY751334.1, on the reverse strand, counting down.
CATTGTATAGAGTGTTATATAAGATTACGTGGAATGCATGAGTAGACTTATAGGATATTTTATTTTAGCACAGCTCTTATAATATCGTTCCTATCTCGTGAGCATTTCAAGAAATGGGTACAAGGAACCCGTGGGTACTATTTGTGTCAACAAACCTAGACATACGTATGCATCAGTGGCGAACGCCAGTCGTATAGTTAAGGATCTAAAGGATAAATAACGCTACAAAAAAGAAACAATACTATTAATATATAAAAAGTCAAGATTTATCAAAATTTACTCTTAAAACATAACTCCCTTTTAGGCAGTCGTGTATCGATACGATTTCTGTTTTTATATATAAGTGAACACAATAAAAAATCAGACAGGGATCTAACCTAATCGGTATTAACAACACGCAGTGTGCGATGTTTGCTGTGCATCCGAGAAGTCTGTATTGTTGCCAATTAACCTCTAATTCAATTTGTCAGTACAGTGTCTTAGCCGTAATAGAGTTCGCCTGAACATCGACCCGACCTGTCATTGAGCGTAACAAAACATACAGTAAATTTTACAACTCGACAAAAATTTGAACAAGTCACAGAAAATTCAAAATACACCAAATTTCATCTTGTTTCCATATTACATTCTTGACACGTAGAAGTTTGTACAAAACATGTTTACAAAGGCTATTGTATCTCACACAAGTTAACACCCTAATTGAAAATTTAATAAAGTGTTTTCGTCGCGCTTCTAAATATAAAGTGCCCAGCGTCTGCCACAATATTTGCAAATAAATTTCTTGTCAAACAAATGATTAGGTACAATGAAGCGGTCACCATATTTTACTCATTATAGACCGCGTATTAAAATTATAAAAGCATCCAAAAATATTTTTACTTCATTATCTTAAGTTGTCAAGATCGTATCTCACATTGTTCCATTCTCCACAAAAGAAAGAATAACAAAAGGTTCGAAAGAGATTTTAATATAATCATTCATTTTCATCTACTTAGATGAATGTCCTCGAAAGCCTTTGAGTAACTTAATTGAAAAGTTTTACAACAAAATTAGACACTAATAAGAGTGTAAAAGTAATCTTTGCTAAGCCTATAAGAACTCGCACTTTTAAAAGGCGAAACACACGATAAGATTCGGTACGACTAAACCGTCAGTGGACTAAATACCTACGGTCGTTTTCATACAAATATTTAACTAAGTATCCAATATTTCTACAACCTCACCAGTTTTCTTTCGGTTCAGTAAATACCGGTCGTACGGAATCAGAGAGTGTGTACTGGCTTTAACGTCTATTGGACTCCATTTGCGCTAAAATGTTCACGTTTAATGCTACGCCGAGGTCGTGCTACGAGCTACGCTGCTACGAGATTCTTGCATTAAAGTCATAATGGCCACTGATAGCGTTAAGAAAAAATGCATTACCTACAGTGATTATCTTAATGCTTTTAATTGCATTTTGTTTTTGATACGATACCAGCGTATTTCTTTAGACTAGAAATTCTGTTTAAATATTGTGTACTTTGAAATTACGAGGACAAAAGCTTTTAATCTTTGCGGGTCGATTTGACACTAAGGTATCGATAATTTTGTTACAAACCTGACCTCTTTGAAATCTGACTATGTTTTCGAGGTTATTTGGTAACACTATACTACAAATATTTTAGATAAGAGACTTTACTAAATTTTGCTAAACTAGATTTTGCTAAAAAATATTTGAAATTACACCACGCTGAAGTTTTATCGAATGGTTTGGCAGTGGTACTTTTCCAGTAGAAAAAGCCATACATTCAAATTAAACAACATTATCTTGCTTCTCAAGTGATATAATATAATTTTCCGATATCAATTCCATCGTTGAGTGCTATATTTTTTATTAATAATGACTTAGTTCTTTGCACTTTAGTGTATAGTTAAGTGATTTCTGTTAGAGCTAAGTTTTAACAACTGTCTTGTTCTAGATAGGAAAGTTCTTAAAGTAGCCTTCGTTCGCAATTTTATAGAAAAATTAGAGAATTCTCCATGCGTCATTTAAAACACGCACCGTAGAAATCCTTACTGAACACAGATTTTCGCGTAAGTTATCTAACGAACTTCGTAGATATCCTAACCCTGCGTTTTGTTTCTGTGAGTTAAGATTTCCAACAGTGTATTTTCATAATAACGTGTATGTTTCGATTGCTCTAGGTCATAATATACTCGTATGAATATTGAGTGCCTAGCATTCGCACTTATTACAAAAACCATACATTTTAGTCTCTTAGTGAATTTAATTACCTGTTTATGCAGCAACGAAATTTCAAGTAAGTTTCGTCTGCATAACTAAATTTGATACTTGACTCGAGATCGTATAATTTATTATCCGTGTTCAAGATTTTCACTTAAAACTAAGAAACTAGATAAAACAATGAAAGCTGAATGCATATCTATGCAATAACCCAGATTCTATTTGTATGCTAAGTTCAAATGCTAAGTGCAAATTCGTGGAACGGTTTTGCGCGTGATTAGGTATCAAACATCCTAACTCCAAACACCGTCTCAAACTTTCTCAATTTCAATATTAGTAGGATTTATGTTTTTAATTATTTGTTCAAATATATATTGTTAGGAATATGACGTGAAACAGCTTAAGAAAATAACAGACGCACTTTAACCTTTAAATAATCATTGACTTATTCAAGAAATGCATTAACAAATAAAGTAAGAGATAATTGATATCACCCAACAGCGATCACACAGCACGTCCGTTCCGTCCGCCGCTCGATGTTAAAGTGAGTCATTGCGCGCCGAGCGCGCTTTTATAGCATGCTCGATCGGATGATTCGTGACGTTACTTGTCTACGTCGCATTCCGCAACTAACAATATTATATAAAGTCTCACGGTTGTATATAATGAAAGAAAGGGCAGGGTTGTGTTGTACCTACTTTCGTCTTCTATCTTTTAGATATTTACTACTAGGTACATAATAGTTCTAAAACCGAAGTTATGAGACTGGATCAATACAAATTTTTTATATATTAGAATATAAGAAGCTGAGTTTCCCATAAAAAATCTTTATATATTGATAATAATACAAGAAATCTTTCTGTTTAATTTCCCTTTTGATGGATTGTGGTTTTAGTAGAAACTTTTCGGCACATCACTCAAGCTGCAAGAGGCAATGGGCCGAAATTAAATTATTCTGAGCACAGCCGACCTTATTTCTTTCACGTTGTTTATTACTGCTAGTATTTGTAAATAGGTTAAGCATAAAGCTACTCTGCTGACATACATAACTATATGAACAAATTATAAAAAAATAAATTGATTTGAATAATCACTTGTCCAAAATTTACATGAGTAATTAATTTAATTCATATTACTCAGCATTAGTTGTTCAGTCATAATATCCTATATAATTATTCTCCGATCAATATATAACTGTAAGTACCTACTAACAAATATACAGCTTCGGCAGCAATTCGGTTATTTATAACAATAATTATAATGCCATCGTTAATGAAAAATGCTGTTCTGAAGTTTCCCAAAATATATGAACTATTTTGTATACTTACCTAAAGTATACAAAAGAATTTAAATATTTTAATAGAATTGATAGCAAAGAAATAAAAATTGTCTGGACACAAATTTTATTTTAGCAGCAGACACAATAGGTATTATATATTAGTTAAAATGTATAATTCATATGGAAATTGTGGCCATAGGCGTAATTCAAATAAATTATGGTGGTCAGACTTCAAAAATTATGGTGACCAAAGGTTTGAAAGGGGTTCATACAAAATGTATGGACAAAGACAATGTGTTTTGTAAAGAGGTACACAGAATAAAATTATTTTGTATTTTTGAAATAAAGAGAAATGGTTTTCTGTGAATACACAATATTTATTACAAAATGTAACAAATTATGTTGGTCTTATTTATTAAATTGATACCTACTTTTTTAATTATACCTATTCTTCTTAGAAACAATGAAAACTGAAAATACTTTTTATTCTAAATGAAATTATGTTGAATGACAGAATTAATACTTACCTCCTTAAAAGATAAAATTTTAAATATAGCAGTAGCCGCTATTATTCAATGAAGGCGTCACTGGTAAGATATATACAAACATAGAAATATTGTAGCTCCTTACTAAATTTTCTTTATGTTATATAAAAAATCAGCTTCTGTATGTTTGTGTCCGCATAACTCGAAAAGTAATCAAAGGATTGTCTTACTTTTTTACGCAACGTTGCTATTATATATAGAAATGTTTTTATGTACTTTTTAACCTAAACTTCCTACGAAAATGAAACATTAGACAGAGCCATAGCGAAGCATGGCCGGGTTTAGCTAAACAAAAATATTCTTTGATCACACAAAAATTCGTCATCTGCAAGTATTAAAATAACCACCATAATATCCTCATTAGCAAGAAGACCGGTACCGTTTGACTTTGACTTTGACTAGTGAAGCCGTTTTCACTTGGGACATTTTTGATAGGAATGATTTTTGAAGACCCGATGACGATCAAGAGCCTTGAAATCTCATGATAGTCCCTCAGCAGTCAGGCTATTCTTTTCATTTTCTAGTCCAATTGCTCGTTCTTGACTAGGCTAGACTAGAGAGTATGACTCACCCATATCGTCGATGAGTGGCGCCATCCGCAGCGTCACGCCAACCAGCAAAAGACACAGAAACAGCAATAGGCAGGCCGTCACCATGATTGTGTAGCGAGCTCGGCGCGGCAATTCATCAGGGTCAAGTACCTGTATCAAAATTAACATATATTATAAGGTCGTCTGTGTTTACCTGAGTTAAGCAGAATTGTACAATATTTAACCAGATATTTTTTTAATCGCACGTAACAGAACTCGAGCTCATTGCCGTCTACCAGGCGCATTGCCAGACTTCGTGCTAGTGGTGAGAATTAACTGACGGAAAAAACAATACCGCATTGTTCCTGAAATCAAACCTTAGCCTGCCGCCCAAGCGGGTCAAACTTGGCATTCAAAATGAACATAATCCCAATCCTAACTAATATTATAAATGCGAATGTAAATTTGTTTGTTTATTACTCTTCCACGCCTTAACTACTCGAACGATCATCATGAGATATCACATAATATATACGTCAGGGGTATAGGAAAGGACATAGAGCCTTTCCTTTCATCCAGAAAAAGTACACCTTTCGAGCGAGCCAAGCCACGGGCAATAGCTAGTAATAAATAAATCTCTCCAAAGTACCTACATATTTTAATCCCAATTCAAACTATATTAAATAATATAAGAGCTTATAAGCAGAGTAGAACGAGTACGCCTGGCAGTTCCACGATTACCTATGGGATTGTTAGTTTATCAAAAAAGAGCCACATTTGCTTCTTTTCTTCTGTACTTTATAGCTGCAGATTCAATGAAGTAAGTTTTGTTATTACGAGTAACGCCATCTATCGTACAAAGTAAACTATTTTTAACAATGCCCTCTATTGCTTTGACATTACATCGTGAGATTTTAGGAAGTTAGTGCCATCTATTGGATAAAAGTGTCAAGTTCAAAGAAGGTGAAGTCGTTCATGTTGGGAACAGATTTCACTAGAGGGCGTTGCAATACGTATAAAAGTAAATCCAGGTGTTGCTTTATCTTGAGATAAACAAACATTTCCCGCCCAAAGCACCCAAGGCCTACGTGTCAAGATTTCAAGAAAAACATTTGTCATTCTAATTAGACGCGAGTTCGCTAGTTTCTCTTCTTTACACACGTAAGGTTAGACTACTTATGACTACGACTACTTTTATAATTCAGTAAGTTTTATTCGCAGCGTAGCTGTTAAATGTTGTTTAAGTTAGTACTTTTATATATTCTCCTAGTACATTACTAATGGTAAGAGCAATATCCTCGATTCAATAAAATATAACTTGACTAATTAATTATTGTATTTTAGTCAAATAGGCGCATTATGATAACAATCAATGTAAGACTTCATAAAGTGTTTTTTTATGTTGAAAACGTACATGAATAACTTTGGCTTGCTCATCAATAGCTGACACGAGCAAAGTGCGATGTTTCTTGGGTTTATGTGCATGATGAGGGCTGCGTCTACGTCGACGACGACGTCGCTCCAGCTCCAGTTGTTCGGGACTCTGCATCTCCCTGGTATCAAAAAAATAAGTGATTTGCCACATATTAGAGTTATGGTAAAAACATCAAGATTTAAAGCTGGAGGATAAGGATAATTTTTGTAAAGGGAAGAGTAAAAAAGCCCCCAGTAAAACAAAGATTATTGGAAAAAAGTGGGCTGTGGGCTACTTGGGCATGAGCGCAGTTGTGTTATGCATGTACCTATACCTCACATAGTTGTACTTATTCTGTGTTCCATTCTACCATAAAAGTTATATGGATCACGCTAATTCTATCTCGTGTAGAGCTCATGTTACAAAAATAATGTACGTTACGGAGCACAGCACTCGGCATACTATCTTAAGTAATATGACTACTGTGAATTTTTTGCAGTAAAATAATAGCAGTTACTAAAGAAGTAATTAGGAAATTGGCGGTGTTGCACACCCACGTGCCTCGGACAGCACGTAAAGCCGTTGGTCCTGCGCCTGATCTCTTTCCGGTCGTGTCGGATTACTGTCCCATCAGAACATGAGCGTTAGGGAACAGTGACTGCACTTGTGTTTGCGCACATACTTGTGCTCCATAATATCTCCTGCGCAGATGGCCAGTCTCCGTTAAGACTGGTCGCCGTGACCGGAATTCGGTCTGGAAGACATTATAATTTACGTAATCGTTTTAGTTGACAAAAAATATGTCGCGATCTGTTGACCTACATAATTATTTATAGTCATCATATACATACAGCAACGATAGCCTTGTCGAAAGCCGTTGGACTGCCACGCAGAGGTCTCGAGTTCGATCCCAAGGCGCGCATCCCTGACTTTTCGAAGTTATGTGCGTATTAAATAGTTAATAATTATCGCTTGCTTTAACGGTGAAGGTAAACATCGTGAGGAAACCTACATGTCTGAGAGTTCTCCATAATGTTCTGGAAGACATGTGAAGTTTGCCAACCCGCACTGGGCCAGCTTGGTGGAATATGGCCTAACCCTTTTCACACTGAGAAGAGGCCCGTGCCCAGCAGTGGGACAGTTTAATACAGGGCTGATATTATTATTATTATTATTACTATATATATACATATATGGTGTACCACAGCTGTGCTAAGGTTCTTCATAATCATAAGGTAATATAGGATCCAACCCTATGCTTAAACTATAATGTTAATGATATCGCATATCCTTACATCTAGCTAGCTATGTCCGTAAGTTCAGGAGCCAGGAGAAACAAAATTAACCTACCTAGTATACAGGAAATATAATGTGCTATAATTACCTGTGATGGGTGTGCAGCTTAAGCTTCTTCTTGTGGCGAGCGATCTCGTGCTCGCACCAGTGCGACGGTAGCTCCTCGCCAGGACTGCCCATGATAGACGCCTCCTCTGCAAAGCATTTCAAGTTATTTAATACTAGATTTAGTCCGGAATAGTCCTTTTTCGTAGATAAAAGGTACCACTCTATGTTTTTTCTGTACCCCTGTTAATGTTCATGCGAAATTACATGATGATCGGTTGAGTAGTTAAAGGGTAAAAGCGTAACCAACAAATAAACAAACTTACAGTCGCATTTATAATATTGGTTAGGATAGCAAGTACTTAACCATATCATGTCTTTCGTGGCTTAACTTTACACTTACGTTATATGTACTTCCCGAATCGGACAATATTGTATTAGGCATCAGTTTTAAGGAATTCTGAATAGCATAGTAATATTAGAAGTAGACGGCAATAACAATCTAGTCAATTGTTACGTGGAAGCTTTAACATACCTACATAGCTTACAAAATGTATAATACGTCTTATCTTATCTTATCTTATGTGGGGGCCAGTCAGTGCAGACCGGCGACACTTCGACCCAGTGGGATCTTTTGTGTCGACACTCTCCCAATAACGACTGCCATAGATGTTCATGGCAGCCGGGACCGACGGCTTAACGTGCTCTCCGAGGCACGGAGCAGGCGATAATTGTCAATCAATACGCACATAATTTCGAAAAGTCGTATAACTTCCGAAAATCAGAGGTGCGCGACGTGGTTTCGAACCCGAGACCCTCTGCATTGCAGTCTATTGGTCTCCCCACTGAGCTATCGCTGCTCTGTATAATACGTCACTGCCTGAGTCTATGAATGTTTTGCTACTTAGAATAAAAAAGTTGCAATGCAAACGTATCCTACGTTTGTTCAAGCAAACGGGAAAAGTGTATTATTTGCCAACAAACTTGCGCGTAAATAGAGCCTCGGATCTACTACTGCTTTTTGCTTTTATACTTTCATTTTTATACAAGCTGTAGTGTATATTTACACAATGCGTAATTTTTACTACGTATTTTGTTTTGTAATATCTACACAGCGCGTTTGATCTAAGGCAAGTCTTAAATCTTCCGGAAAAACGCTGGTAAACTAATCAAAATGTAAATACTAGCGATCAAACGAGTGGAGAGTTGTGGAAACAAATGGCAAACTATCCGGTTAGAATGTTGTAATGTCTATAGAGTTTAAGTGTTTACGAGTGTTGTGGAGTAAAAAATAGTATGAGCCACAAATATAATTATTCCGAGTTTTAGATGACTTTTGTGTTCATTGTTTCAATGTTTACTGAGGACTCCGCAACTCTAGGCTCATCCCCATAAATAAAATAAAAGTCTCTTTAGGTAATCTGTAAACACTAATTTTTAGTAAGCTTATTACGTCCCATTGCTGGGCAAAAGCGCTTCCTCCCAGTAGCTTTCATTAGCATCTGTGATGAAAGCTACCATCTGAACCTTTAATAGTTTAACTGTTTCTTTTTACATAGTTACGTCAAAGTCGTCAGGACTTTGATGTAGACCTTGAAAGTACAGTGAATATAAGCTTTGAATGCAAAACCACTCGCAATTGAAACAGCTTTTTATAGCGTTTCTAATATAAATCAGTAAAAAATCTTGCCATGTTTTAACTTAATGTGATCCCTAAATACCATTTCAATTCGACATGTCCATTCTATCTCCAACTCGCTTTACCATAACTCATTCCGTATTGAAAACTATAACCATAAAGCAGAAGCACTCAATATATAATACCACATTGGTCTCGTGGCCGATTGTGGGTTCCTGGCATCAGAATCCAGGTATATTTAATTTTTTTGTGTTTCTGTCAGGTATGAAATTCTCAGTAGGAGGATATTTCGAAATGCCTAGCAGATAGCATTAAAGTTGTCTTGATATTTTCTTACGTTTACGTGAATGATATACACTAAAATTTAACTACTTTACGCGGATTTTATCGCGTTGTTAGCGGATTATATCGTTAGATTTAGGTTCAGCAGCTATTGTCACGGGGAAAAGAAGCAAAAGCAACCGAAACTTTAGGAAAAGTCTAAGCGTAAACTTAAATAGTTTAATAGTTTCAAGAGCTAAAATAGTAGTGAAGTTTAACAGTAGTATTTTAATAGTTTCAAAATTATTTAATGATAATGTTTTTAAAATAAACATTACTATAAAATCCCTATAAAGAAGTCTAATTTTTTAACTTGTCTTCCTTTAAATGGGCACCTACATTCCTGGTGAAATGTGTATGAAATGGAACTGTTTCGAGGATAACCAGACATTAGTAGGTATGTATACACAATATAAAAAAACCGTATCGGAATAGTAAGTTATTTGAGCTTCATCCAAGTGTATAATGAGCTTTGTATACAATGTATATTTACAACTTCTACAATAAATGTTCCAATTGCGATTAACTTATTTTAAACCAAAAGTGTACCTAATTTATGTTTCTGTGGAGAGAACCGCATAATGGGTTTTTGTTTCCGTAATTGCTATGTGTGCAAGTACATACAACTGGTACTCGTTTTGATAAACAGTCAACGTTGCGGTACCTTTAATGTGGATCCCATTAGGGAGTTCAATCGTGAACGTTTGATCATTTGATACTTTGTTTGTGTACGCTGTTTGGTGTTAGCTAATGAATCTCAAACGACAAATTATCAAAACATTTTGAATAGACGACATAGGGTTTATACACACCTTTTGACACTATACATATAACAAAATGACAAACAGGTTTTGGTGACCGGTAACCGTAGACTATGAACTTGAAAAAAGAGCATTTTCTTGTTTTTTTTTTAAGTCAACACCCGCATTAGGGTTGTTGCCTGTGCCGCAGGGAACTTTGCAAACATTTAAACTATAGACACAATGAACACTCAGACTCAGAACAAGTATTTGTGAATATTATAGATTGCCAGGTGTGATCGAACTCGCAGTGCTCAGCGAAATGCCAGCGACGAGGCGATCACTTAAACTGCAGTAGATTGTGCGTGCAGTATTAAGTAATATTAAGTAATATTGCCTTATACATAAATATATATATATATATATATATATATATATATATATATACACTCAAGTACTCCTATTCCCAAAAGGTAGATCAACATAAAGATTCGTTTACAGATGGTCAAACGCATTTCGATTGATGTAATTGGCTGATTGAATTAGCAACAGCCAATCAAATCGCTTGACATGAGTTTGATTTTGGCACGTCGCCTTTTAGGAACCGGGTGTTAATATTTGGTCACACTTAACATGTTCTTCTATTAAGTAAAACTGCATTATTTTATACGCTGAGAGATAATTTAACGTAGCACGAAAAAGTAGTAATCTAAAATATGTACTTCCGTAGATTAATAAAATAATAATTTAATAAAAATTCATTTTGCTTCTATATGCCAGCAAATCAGAATCCATCTCGTAAATTCTAACAACGTGCCCTTCGTGTCATGTTTCGATAATTATGATCGAGCCATTTACTATGTAAAGGCCCAACGTACGATACAATATTGCTTTACGTATTGAACCATGAATATCTAAATTAGGTCAACATTCATCATTACCCTGAATAACTGTGGGTCTTACAAGAATATGTAAACCTTCCTGTTCATATAACTCCACTATCTTAGAACAATGGTCAACCTCTTCATATGATTTTGTATTCCTTCTATACAATAAAGAAATATAGTTTTCTCCATGTTCCCTAGCCCTATTTTGTACTATTTTTTGCTCGTCAAAATGACCACACTCCACCTGATGGTAAGCAGTCGTGTGGTCTAAGAGCAGGGGCCTCCACATCGCCCCACAGTAGAGGCGGTCTCTACTAGAAGATGCTTTTTCACGCCCCGCTTAAAGAACCCAGGATTGAAGGAAGAAGGAAACATGTGCCTTGGCAGAGAATTCCATGCCTTGGTCATTCGGCAGAGATATGAGGACCCAAACTTTTTGGTACGCGCTCTAATCGACTCACTATTTATGAGAATATCAATGATTGTAACCATTTGTGAGGCTTATATTAATGTAACTATCAGAAGGCTGGCTTCTAAGATACAGGTCCATACCTAGTTTAGAAGTCAGGGTCTCCAGTTTGTTATGTATTCCTTAAGCCCTAGTTTTGTACTTAGATTAAGTGTTTTTCTTATGAAGTAATTAACTATAAACTATAACTATATTTGTGGGAAAATTTATGCGATCACATGTACATAATAATAACTTAGTTAATGTGTAGGTATTTAATAAAACGCGGGTTACTCTTGTTAGTAGTACTTATTGGCAAACATTGGCGCGGACGACATTCGATACCTCAGCCCCTAATGTTACAAGTAAACATTAAGTTGGTATTTTTGAAGGTTGTATTATGACGTAGTTTTTATAATATTAATCCTAACTAGTATTATAAATGCGAATGTGAGTTTGTTTGTTACGCGTTCATGCCTTAATTACTCGAACGAGCATTATGAAAGATTGATTTACAATTGGTTTTCTTCTCAAACTAAGGATTTAACTAAAACATTACTCAACCGATTTTAAAATTTATTCACCCTTAGAAAGCTATAGCTTATTGGTGAATAAATTTTAAAATCGGTTGAGAAGTTTTTTTATCATCGAGTTACAAGCTATATTTAATTTAAAAAAGAGTACCTAACCTAACGTACTTTTACACGAGCGAAGCCGCAAAAGTTAGTCTACAATATAAGTAGGTATTACCGTCGGGCATGTGATCGCGCAGTAGCAACAGCAGCGGGTGCGTGAGCGCGCGCCGGCGCGCCTGCTCGGCGTGCAATGCGCGTGCCTTGCGCTCTACCAGCGCAACCAGTACGGCTTCCAACCGCGCCGCACCGCTCTCCTCCGTCCATACTGCTTTGTCGACAGTCTGTAATTATAATAAATATAATAAACTTAATGTATTGTCTGATTACCTAGGCTAGAAAAAAAAACTGGTCAAAGCTTTTTGACAATGACATTCTTGGACACCTTGGCATCTTCTTCCTCACATAGCCACCATTCGTCATACGTCGATGACGATATTAGTTTGAAACTATTAAAATAACAAGACAAAGAATTAAATGCCTCATACGTCGTTGGCAATGGCGATATTACTGTGTAAGTATAAAAATAATACGATAATAAATTCAATTCGTCATATAATCAAGAAATTCAATGAGTTAGTAGAACTTTAATGTAACGGTTCAGTGTTCTATGTAGTTGCTCGCTACATCTATTATTTTGTCCGTGTAAGCATGCGTGAATCTGCCTGGACGTAACTGCAAGTGAAAACGCTTAGTAGCATACAAATATTTTTCTAATACGAATCTTAGGAAAAATTACTATCAAAAATCAGGGATATCAAACATAAATGAAAATCGTCCCATGATGATAGTAAAGATCTAAGCTTCTTGTGAAATATAAATATTGATATACAGAAGACCGCTGGTGTTGGTTTCCCGTAAGAATAGAGTGAGTCTACAGACTGCCAAATACACAATCCTGACATAGTTCTTTTGCTTCAATATATTTCATCATAATGCAAATTGATTCATTGATGCGTTGAGTTTAATGATTGATTGATTGCATTGCATAAGATAATGATAATGATAATTGCGATTAGTAAGAACACTGCGGTTAAGTGTAAAGTACCGTTAAATCTCTGATATAGATAAGCTAATCAGTTTTCTGGTAAAAACCCTTAGCTGAAGGCTTAGGTCTTAGACTAGTAAAGATAAAAGACAAATCTTTTCTATCGTTAAAAATAATGATATAAAAGTTGGATAACTTGTTTCCAATACTATTCAGAATCGATTACTCCAGGATCTACCAGCCTTTTATATAGGCAAAGAAAAGTAAATCAATTGTAGGATTTATAGGTTCATAAAAACGGAGTTTGCAGCATCTGTACCGGCTATAAGTACGCCTAACTTTTTAAGACGCTCCAGGAAGAGAGCTTTTTTGTGACCATTTTGAAGACAAATGGAGTCAGACAAAATTATTATAATTGCGTCTATTACGGTTTACCGGGCACGGTGCCAAACTTTGACTGTTTTTACCAGGAAACCTCCTCCCCACGAAATGATGAATACTTTTCTACAGAATAAGAAAAGAAAAATAAATTATTTGATTATTTTTATTCGAATCACGCTACATAATAAATATATTAAAATAAATCAGTAACATACAGTAAAATTATATTATACTGTGATAATAGTTTTGATTAATGTCATTAAATATCGAAATAATAGTAACAAAATTAAAAGAGACTGGATAGAAGAAAACAAAAATAAAACTGGAATTAAATACAATAATAATTATAAAAGAACTAAAGGTACATACATATATTTATAGGTTAAAAGGTTAAAGTCATTAAAAGTATTACTAGGGATAAAATTTGGTATAGCTTGAAGTATATTACGGTAACCAGGATCGCGTGAATAACACGAATTTACGCTTGCAGCAGCTGCAGTAATATGATGCAGTAATAGCAATTAATATGATAAATAGATTAACAACTAACTCCAGTTAATAGTAAGTGATAATATGGATATGCGATACAGCCCTCAGAGAATTGTAAACACGACCATTATTAGATCAACATCAATTATTGGAAATGTTTGACCTCCATTTCTTATAAACTATGCCTCAGACACTAATGACAATCCATTAACGTACAATATTACTTGAAGGTGATTCGATTCGGTAGTGGCCATGACCAAATATCACCGCTACGTTTCTTCGAGAACACTTAAAGTCGTCGGTCTCAGCTGTTATTAACATGCATGACAAAGATGACAAAATAGGTCAACATTATTAATCAAATAAATAGTGACGCGTCGGCAATTCGATTTCGGCTAGCCATAGCCGAAATTTTGGTTTCGGTTAAAATGAATATTACAATTTCGACGAACACTGCAGGTGAATTATGCGACGTCACATAGGTTACCGTAAGGCACTAATGTTTATTTTGCACACTGGCTAGTGTGAAAAGAATTGCGTAGGAACACTTTTATTAATATTAATAAGCTTTTTATGTTCTCATAATAAGCTTATTAATAACAGTCTTCCTACGATTACGTAGGAAGACTGTTATTAATAAGCTACGTGTATATTTTGGCCAGTGTGAAAAGAATTATCTTTTCACACTGGCCAAAATATACAGGTATGGATTATTATTATGAAGTGACTCAGCTGATTTTATATTATTATCTTAATTTTACATTAATAATAATAATAATATAATATTCTACCACATACACACAACACCATCAGATCAGAGCTTGTACTATGGGTACTAGACAATGGATAAACATACATATATACTTTTGTTTTGTAAATACATACATATTATACATAGAAACACCCAGACCAAGACAAACATCCATGTTCATGCACACAAATGTTTGACTTGTGCGGGAATCGAATCCGCGACCTCAGGCGTGGCAGTCGGTTACACTAACCACTACGCCATCGAGGCCGACAAATGAATGTTACATTCAATAAAACTATTATTGTGTATTAAACCTATAATGTATTGAAACTGTAATAAAACGCTTTAGCGCCGTTTATTATATTACAAAATGTATCATATATTTTTAAAAACATTTTGTATACCTTACAATAATTATGACACAGGAATATTAAGTCTCAGTGAGATCTCAATGTTCGCAGATTTTATGGAAACATATCACAGATGTACATTATATTTTTTGCTACTGTTTATTATCCATATTAACCGAAATATTTTTTTTCATGTTTGCTGTAAAATAATAAGAGATTTTGGGTGACATTCGCACTGTAAACCTAACATTGATTTTGGCTTTTGCTAGCATTCAACCATCAATTCACAATACAAAACTTTCGTATACACCATTACGTTGTGAAGATTTCTTATTGATAACACGCGCACGAGTTTTTGTTTTTATCAGAGCTCTTAACCTAATGGCATACCGGTGGCCAGAGACAAAGGATTTTTAATTAAGTCTGGTATTATGGTAGTCTTAAAGACTTGACAGATTAAAAGAGACTCAGAGTTAGCCATCTGTCTGCAACACAGTGTCTCGTCGACTATGGGTCGACTACGTTTGTGACTCTTATGCTAGCAGTGAAACGACTGATACGATGTTGTTTTTTTTATGAACGTCTGAAGGCATAACCGCTTAACATTTGGTGAGACGTATTCTTGTTTACCTTCTACTATAATAAGTTTATACTTAATTAGAGATCCTAGTATTGACATTAATAAGCGCTGTTTACACTTAATATATAAGTTACACTGCGTACAAACAGCGGCTAAAGCTAAAATAAAGAATAATTGAACTAGATTACGTAAGCTTGTTTTATAAATCTGAAGGGATTACAGAGTACGGTATACTGTAAATTTGGCTCTGTGGTAGGAATAGTTAATAATATGCAGTCATACACAAAAATGTATAACAGGGCCTTGTGGCGCACCCTGGGGGAGGCTTATATCCAGCAGTGGACTGCAATAGGGTGAAATGATGATGATACACAAAAATATCTATACGGAGCGAAGTTCCATTAAAATGTATATGTAATGTATACATCCAATACGCCAAAATATTGTGTACATCTATCTACATATATTTACAACTAAGTAAATATATGTAGATAGATGTATAATTAAACTATAGTTTTACACGATGTTTTGGATGATTAGGGGCATACAAACTTACGAAAAACATTACACTCCTCTCACACTCTACATTTAACGTTTGGTACAAATGTTTACTTGAAATTGGTAAGTTACAGTAAATAAAATATTTGCCCACAATTTATGTCATACAAAATTTTGGCATGTTGGATGTAGGGGGGGGACAGTGGGGCTTTTTTGTAGTTGTGACCAGTGGGTAGGTCTTTTCGTGTAGTGGCCTGCCGTTTCATACGGCGGGCCGTAACCTCGGCGGGGTCGTGACCGCATGTGTAAGTGATTCGCGCGGCCCTGCCGATAGTGGTTTGTCGAGGAACACCGTGGTAGGTTTAGTCGGTATTCCGGGAGGTCCATTTTATCGTTTTAACATCTGTTACCCCGGCGAGTCCGACATAACCCCTCCGCCCGCCCCCGCGGAGGGGTATGCGTCAACGAATTCCCATACGTAAAAAAAAAAACAAAGGTCAGTCTATAGATGGGTGACCGCTTAGTGGTATTTCATCTGAGCGTCTCCGTGCTTCGGAGTGCACATAAAAAGTCGGTCCCGGTTGTTGTCAAATTGACAGCAGTCGTTAAGCCATGTCAGAGGCCTATGGGCGGCTTGAACAACCCTTGACAACAGGTTGGCGACTAACCACACGAAAAGAAGAAGAAGTATACACCTTATTGAGGGTGACTATCCCTGATATTTTTGTAGTTTTATTTTCGGTATACTTTAAGCCTTATTTATTTCGTACTTTCAAAACCGTTTACAGTTTTTTATCTGTTATTTGGATTGATAGTATCGGCGATTTATACCACCCCAAGGATATCGAGGGTTTTTCACAATTCATTCACCAGTGGACATTTATCGGGTGAATTGATGAATGAGCTTTGAACTTGAGACTGATACTCGACGGTATACTCAAGTCAAGTGGGTCCAACCGACGCAGGCCGTGAGTAGGTACGTTTTAATGTTTCAGCTTGACTCTTGAAATATTTTACTTTGTACGTAATGTAGTAACATATATCTATCGGTACATATATTTGAAGCGTTTATCGATCGAAGTTACTATTATGAATATTAGTTTTATTATTAAATAGTATTTAATCAGACAGCATAAGTTTGCGTTTATATTTGCGGCCGACCGTAAGAATTTAGACGTACTATGTTAGCACATTGCTTGACTTGTAGCTGTGACTAGGGATTTCTTAACATAAATGAAATAACACTTAATTGAATCCGACAATCGAATCTAAAACCAGTCCTTTTTTAATGTGAACTTAACAGATTACACACATATTTTAAATTAAATAAGTTTATTTTGACAAAATGCTCCTTTTGTCAGAAGGATACGACAATTTTATAGCTCTTTACATTTAAAAACATAGAATTCGAATAAGTCATTTAAAAAATATTGATGAAACAGTTAGTGTGAGAACCACAACGTTACCGATTTTCTTCATACAAAGCGGCAACATATTATCTAAAAAATGAGAGTATTTAATAAAAATATGGAAACTGGCATGTATGTAAACTAAGAAATCGTTGTTGACGGCTGTACAAGTACAGTACCGTATAAACTGTTACAACCGCCAGCACACCGTCCGCGCCGCCACATATAGAACGAAATATTTCCTTACATACAATTTCCTTATTCATTTACGCGAATACTGTTATTAATTTGAACCGGATATATTCTTGTCGCCTTACGGACATATAAAAATGAGAGTCATCTACATAAAGAAACAAAAAGCAGAAAATACCTAGAAAACTGTATAAAAGCTAGCTTCGCACGGTATCCCAGATAGACAAGGGAATAATTACGATAACAACCCAAAGTTACGTAATGTATTCCGTTTCGTCTTCACCCAGTGAAAAACAGACAAATAAAACATGTATTCGAAACCCTTATATTCAAGCTTTTAAATGATACAGCGTGCGGTTTGCTACTAAAATATTTATTCCAACTCGATTCCAGACAAAATCGACTTTTCCGTTTTCCTTTTCGAGGTTAGGGAGCGTAAGAGTAGACTGTTATACAGATGTCTTAATGTGTATGTGCATCTTTTGAAATAGAGGTTCTTCTTTCATCGCAATACTTTAAACGAAGTAGGCAATATGTCTTGGATCACTAGGGATTTGTTGAACAACATTTTTTAAGCTAGCTTGATGTAAATAAGGTGTTACTTTTTCTCAGTGACAATTTATTGCAAGATTAACCTGGAGAGTGGTCCATTACCCTCTCTTTGACTTGTTATCTATAAGAGGTGGTTACACTTATCACATTGACGATGTTCCTCTCACAAACGTTAATAAACTACGTGACCTAGGCGTTCTTTTAGACAGCCAACTAAAATTTGATGCACATGTTCTTGACGTCACCACTAGGGGATTTAAAATACTAGGATTTGTTCTGCGTAACTGTAAAGAATCAAAAAAACCATCAACAAAAACATTGCTGTACAGCACACTAGTTCGCCCAATCCTAGAATACAACTCTGTCGTGTGGAACCCTCATTATAACGGGTCCAAAAGCGGTTTCTCTACCATCTCGCTTACCGGGACCGCTCACTGCAAAACGTAATTATTTACGAAAGTCACCTGGAACACTTCCGCATGAACTGAACATGAATGTCTAATCAGCGTAAAATGTCTGACGTTGCCTTCCTACATAAAATAATAAATGGAACTACTGACTGCAAACTCTCTTAAATAGATTCAAAATTAATATTCCGACTCGTATTCCAAGACCTAATACAAACAAGCTTTTCTATATTCCTCGCTCAAGAACAAATCTTGAACAGTACGCAGCTGTATCCAGGCTCTGTAGGCAACACAATGCACTTTCTGTTAACACCGACCTAGACATAAGTAACAATTTAATACAATGTAAAAAGTATCTTTGCAGATTGTTATCTTAGTTTTACATACACTTTTTTTTCTTAATTAAATTTGTACATATATTTTATATAACTCTATTAATAATAATAATAATAAGCTAATAAGCTATTATTGTTTTACTCCAAAGTTTACCCTAGAGGCAGAATTTTATGTTTAAAAATTTTATGTTTATCATGTTTATTTCTTTAATTAAGTTTGTTAGTTTAGTTGTAATTATAATTTGCAAGCTGTGGTTTCCTATAATTGAGGGACATTGGGGGATACACGCTAAGAACTATAATATTGCTTTATAATGTATGTTATTGTATATTCCTTTGTTGGAAATCCTTAAATAAATAAATGACATGTTTGAATTGGCAAAAATGTTAAGAAGTAAGGGTATAATTTTTATGGTTGACGGAATACATTAATATTTCTCTCGCCTATATCCCAAATGGCGTAGGCAATTAAAGCATATTTCGTCAGGTCATGGCTTTAAGTCTTGCGTAGTACGGGCCATGCTTGGACCTATACTCAATAAACGGCTTTAATTGTAAGCTGGGTCTAAAACCTGTCATTCACTGGACATAGGTCCAGTAAATGACAATAGGCTTTCTTTCTTGGGGCGATTTCCAGACTCTGTGTTGTTACCGATAATTTCTTAAGGGAAACATCAAATAATACTTTGCCCAACTAGGGTTTCGAACACAAGACTACATGCGCAAAAGAACATTCTACTTTTGTAAAATAAAGATGGCATTAACGATATATCGTGCAATCTAACTTGACAAAGAGTATGATTTATATATATGGTGCCATCTACGCCAGTGACCTGCAAGATACTTAATATTTTGTAGTTTATTTTGTACCTAAAAATTGTACCAAAAGCATTTTACGTCCTCCTCAACGTGCAAACTCCGCATAAAAATTTTGCATAACGTCTGCATCTATAATGAGGTAAATTAAAATGAATTTTACGTAGTAAAGATGTTGTATAATTTTATTGTAGTAATACAGAAACAAAAAATCCACGAGTGTGCTATTTTATGATTATTAATATTAGTAAAGGTGTTTATTAGTTTGCTTTATGTGTTTATCGAATACTCTTTTATTTGGAGCGATATTCAGGTGTTAAATACTAAGGCTAAAATCGACTTGTTCAATCTGGAGATTTACCACACAGGTAAAAAGAAAAACTATTCAAGAAAATTACTGGCCAGTGGCGTTTCGTCAATCTCATCAAGCAAACATAGTTTATGTATATGTACATAGTACATGTATTTTATGTGATCCTATCAGTGCCGATTTGTCAATGTGTAATTTTGATATACCGAATAAATTTTGCAAATTGAGGCGATGTCTTAAAGTTAGGTCCCAATAAAAAAAGGTATTATAATTGTATAACACTTATGTTAAAATATTAATGTTTTTCTAATAAGTACAAAGATAAAGATCAATGTAACATATGCTTACTTATAATTTACGGTGCTACTACCACACAAGTAAAATAAAAAAAGAGTCCCAATAGCCATCGGTGAGTTATTACAGGATTTTGCAGCTACGCAAAGAGTCGCAGCAAAAGCTCCTAAATAAAGTAGAATTTCCTGTAGCCGTTTGCTCAACGTATGCCATAAGTTACTGCTACCATTATTTCAGCCAGCAAACATGCTCATTATCACATTAAAGTCCCTGAAGGAGGAACCATGTCCACCAGTGATATTTAATGGGCCATTACGAATGACAGCGCATGCCAAATACATTCCGGACGTGCGATATTACAGACTATTGGAATCCCACGATTAGAACGTGAGAATTTGTGACTACTACTCTACCTATACTTGTTCTTGTAACCTATTTCTATGCTTCGAAGGTATTATAGTGTTGATTTGTATCCTCGCCAAATTGTGGCCATAAATAGTAAGTAAGAATAACACTGCTACTTCACCTCGCCGATGCTTATCACGCGTCAAAGAATCGTTGCATACACGTTGAATTTATGTTGTGGTTTCTATGATTCGTAATCAGAATAAACAGTATAATCACCTCAGGAAATATGATGCAAATAAATATCTTGTATAACAACTAAAATATTTATTTTTATGACATGTTTTACTTTAATTTTGTATTTGCTGCGAAATTTAGTTTATGGGTATATAACAATACGAATTTTTTGGACACGTAGCAACGTAAAGAGATCTTCATTAGTTATTTCTGTTGTTTTTATAAAATATTATGCTGAAGTAAACATGCTTGGCTCTATTCCATATTTTTACAAAAAAGACAATTAATAAGGTGTTAAAAATGCGACTCCTTTGCATGAAGATGAGTCAAGTCAAGTCAAAGTCAAAAATCATTTATTCATTCAGGTCACAAAGTAACACTTATGAACGTCAAAGTATATAGGTTAGTAAGTTTACTAAGTTACTGAAGCTACATTTAGGTTAGTTGCTAGGGTCAGGCAAAGGGTAGATAGAGCCTATGAGAAGAAACCTGCAAGAAACTCACGACCACTCTTTTAAATCGTCAGTTAAATATAATTTCAGTATTTTACAACTCAAATTAACAAGGTGTTACAGCCATTATGCCATATACTACTGACTATAAAAAACTAAAGATAATAACAATAATAACTTAATAATATTATAGAGAGGAAATAATTTGAGCTAAGATATATTATTTAATATAAATATATCTTAGCTCAAATTATATT
The DNA here is from genome assembly GCA_963564715.1 of Catocala sponsa. Lineage (NCBI taxonomy): Eukaryota > Metazoa > Arthropoda > Insecta > Lepidoptera > Erebidae > Catocala > Catocala sponsa. The sequence continues at coordinate 13,477,378 of OY751334.1, read as the reverse complement.
AATAATATATTAATATAATTAAAATTAATAATATAAATTTAATTATATATTTATATTAATAATATATTATAATATATTATTTAATATAAATCTAAAATAGACAGTAGGATGGCATGATGGCGTATACACTTACACTTTGTGACTATGCAAAGGCTTAAATTGACTTATAAGTAATACAGATCTTTGAATCCTGTATGCAACAAGCAACTAGCTCCATGAATTTTTGTCATTTAAGTAGTCGTTGACTGAATAATAACCCTTCCGAATAAGTTGTTTTTTAACGGCGTTTTTAAATTTAAACAATGTTAAATTAATTATATTAATAGGTAATTTATTAAATAAAACGTATACCGAGTCCCGCAAATGTATTGTGAACTTTATGTAAACGATGATATGGGCCTACTAACTTATGCTTATTTCTAGTGTTTACGTTATGGATATCACTATTCTTATTATATGAGAGTTTGATATCCGGATTGTACAAAATGAAGTGCAATAATATAATAATATAATATAATATTCTATCACATACACACAACACCATCTAGCCCAAACTAAGCAGAGCTTGTACTATGGGTATTAGACAATGTATAAACATACATATATACTTTTAATTTTTGTAAATATATACATATTATACATAGAAATACCTAGACCAAGACAAACATCCATGTTTATGCACATAAATGTTTGACATGTGCGGAATCGAACCCGCGACCTAAGGCGTGGCAGTCGGTTACACTAACCACTACGCCATCGAGGCAATGAAGACACAATTACGTAAAACCCAAAACAATAGCTTGCAATATGTGGGTCTTAAACAAGGATTAATAGGCCTGACGTTATATACATATGTACCTACATAATTAATAAAGTTTATCATATATAAAATAGCATCAAGTAGGTATATTGATGCTACTGTTTGGGATTCATATCTTTATTATATTTTTGGCAATAATCCATAAGGGTTCTTAGTGCACACCGTCAATTGTTTTTCTAATGCATAGCGTTAAATTTGCCCTTGCGAACTATAAGCATTTACTTGGACTGTACTAGACATTATCTTATTTTGCTAATACAGTTCAACTGCTAATCAGTAAAATACGTGGGTCTCATTACGAAGTCTCTTTTAATATTTCCCTTCATCGCTTATGCAAATGATCTCTATAAGCTAATGGCGGAAAAAACAAAGTAAGTACGAGGTACAAACATATAAAACCCAAATACTCGAACTTGTCAATCTAAAAAAAAAAATTGAAATGAAAAGATTTTTATTTTTGTACCATCATGACATGCATCATCAATTATTATAGAATGCGGGTATAACAAAAAGTAAATAAAATATGGAAGTATAAAGAAATTTTAAAAACAAAATGTTTATGTGCAGATGCACGTCCCATCCGACGGCACAAAAACGACGGTGATGCGCTCAGCATAATGCTGTGGCACTTGCATTGCTGCAAGCACTACACAGCGCTGATTTTCAGCGAACACCACAATTATTGACGTTTGGTCCGCCAATAGTGCACTCAAAATAAAGAAATAAATAATACATAAATAGATAGCCACGAGAGAAAATACGGCATAATATATACTATTTTATTAAAAGAATACATTGAAAAAGTAGGTAATAGGTAAGTAAGTATAAAGTAAATAAATACTAGTTATGAATATGTACTAATATGTAATTGTGTAAAAAAAAATAAGAACGACGCTCATGACGTAATGAGCGTCATAAGATGGCCTCATGTCTGAAAAGATGTTTCTGGCACTATATATGTATTTATTTGTCTAAAAAGCAGATACATCATACCCGTATATTATATTGTAGTCTTGGCATCATACATAATTATAAGATTAAGAGATCTGTGAAGTGTGTATTGTGAACGTTGTATGTATGCTAACATTCTGACACTACTTTTTGACACTACGTTATGTATAAATCAAAGTTATTTTCATACGAGTAGATCGACTATTACTTCTACCATAAACAACTGCCATAAGCAAATGTTCTGCAACATTATTTTTTACTCATCTTTACTGCCGTCCGCTAATTAAAAGGAGGTTTAGCCATATACGTGCCACTTTACCATCATTTTAATTAGTGGCCGGCAGTGTAGTATTATGCCTTAGTCCAGATATCAAGTCCTACCAGAATACCAATTTAAGAGTCATAGACGTTCAGAATGCTTAAGCTTATGATCCTGTATTAAGTCTTAATCCAGATATCAAGCCATGCTACAGTACCAATTCAACTGTCACAGAGGTTAAGAATGCTTGAGCTTATGATTCTGTATATCAAGCCATGCTACAGTACCAATTCAGCATTCATAGACGTTCAGAATGCTTAAGCTTAAGATTCTGTATTATGTCTTAGACCAAATATCAAGCTATGCTACAGTGTCAATTAAACTGTCATAGACGTTCAGAATGGTTGCTATGCTACGTTACTAATTTAACTGTCACAGATGTTTAGAATGCTTAAGCTTATGATGCTGTATTATGTGTTAGTCCAGATAACAAGCCATGCTACAGTACTAATTCAACAGTCGTAATCGTATCGTTCAGCATGCTTGACCTTATAATTCTATATTATGTCTTAGTGCAGATATTAAGCCATGCTACAATATTAATTCAACAGTCGTAACGTTTACAATGCTTAAGCTTATGATTCTGTATTATGTCTTAGACCAAATATCAGGCCATGTTACAGTACCAATTAAACTGTCATACACGTTCAGAATGCTTGAGCCTTTACACTGTATTGTATTTGATAAAGAGTATACTAACATCGGTCGACGGCTGTCGCATGGTGACCGCGCGGCCGACCCGTGTGGCCGATCATCGCCTCGCACCCGACGCTACCGAGCGCCTCTGCTCACCTGCAATCAATACACAACAATGAATACTCTACATAACATCATCTATTCTAATGTGGACCATATTTTGTTGAACATGCGTCTTTGTTATTTTCGCACATATGATAGAGTCAGGCCACCACCTTTTTTGTGGGTTTGCAAAAGTTTTATGATTCCATAAAATTATAATTATGCATCTCTGAATAGGAAGCGTTTAACCCAAAATTGGTATAGAGAGAATTAAGAAAAAAAATTGATTTCATTATTTTATTATCTAAGCACGAAAATAAGTACACAGTATAAAATACAAAAGTTTTCAGTACATAATTGAAAATCTTATTATTCATATTTCATTGTTAAATATGTAAATAAATTTGTAAAAAATATATTTTTCATGTAAGTGCATTTAGCCAAAATAAGTAAGCAAGTTTGAATTGTTATTATTATTAAGAAAAATTGAACATATAATAATGACTCGTTTACTAATTGCAAAGTATATGTTAATTAAGATTTTACTAATGTCACATACAATACGAACTCCTACACAGACGTAATAGGATTTCGACCAACCTTTTATAAATATTGAAATTAATTTATAGGAATAACGATGTTCAAGATAGAAACAATCAAATAATGGACACAAGGAATAACTAATTATGGATCACACAATAAATTTTTGTACCGTGTGGATATCGAACCCTCGGCGCAGTGGATATGGTGTGACGACTACCTAAACAATTACGCATTCCAACCACTCAGTCATAAATTTAAGGATTATCGGATCGAGCTTATAAAAAATAATCGAATTCTAATCATATGTATAATTAAATACTTTAAATAAAGTAAAGGCTTAGTTGTTTGTAATTTTCCACTTTTAAAACAACTTTTTGCTAAAATACTGTTACACAAATGTGCGCTACATAAATAGATGACTATAATAGTGATTACTATTAGAACAGTGGTTCTACTCTTAAATTTAACAAAATGTACTTAATTAAATACTTTGTTGTATCAACATTAAAGAAACGAGCAGTTTTCATACCATTCGTGGAGGCATTCTATGATTTTTAATTAGAGAAGTAAATGTCGAAATACTTGCGACAAGATACGTGGTATTCAAATAATAAGGCCCGTCGAGAAATTTAAAATAAAAGAAAAATTACATTATTTATAATTTCACAGTGTTATGAAAAGGAAAAGTTTTTGGCCCATAATTGTTTCGACAACCTCCTCCTGTTCCCAACTTTTTAAAAGATTGTTTTATTATTATTGTGTTAAACGAGGATTTGTTAAGTATGACATGTTAAAGAATATAATCATTATACAATTTAAACTCTATTTTCTTACAAGAGGAATACATTTATACAAAGAGAATAAGTACAACAGATATGCAGTTTTTCTTTCAGTGTAGAAAAAAAAAATGGTGTATTATTTTTTATAATATTTTAATTATTAACTTTGACAACATCCGCTTTAGGATTAATTCCTGTGTCGCGTGGACCTTTACAATTTGACCTAAGAACACCTAGGCTCGGAACATCGGAACAACTATTTGTGAATTACATTTTTTATTCCGTGTTGGGAATAAACAGATCACTTAAACCACAAAGTCATTCATGCATTTAATATATTAATTATTGTTTACACCGCTCGCATACTATTCCTAACAGTTTCTTAAAGAATGGGCAACGGTTTAACGGTTTTCTACACGCAGTCACACAAAACCCAACATTCAAAGAGGCTGGCTTACGGATAGATATATTCCAGAGATATCAGCAAAGGCCACCACACGTGTAGCTATAAACTTTTTACTGTCGAGTAAAGGTCTGAAGAGGGGCCTGTTTCATAGGGCATTTACTGCTATTAACCGAACGCGGAGAGATCGTATCGAGAACATTAATCTTGAAAACAATCGAGTCTGGATTGGAATCACAGCCTGTTGTATGCCGTGATTGAAATCCTCTATCAGATTCTGCCACTCAACCCTACAAAAAGCTGTTTTGTTTCATGTATCTTGTTTATTTTATGCTTGTGTTCTTTGTCAGGGCTACAAACTTTTAGTTTTTTACTGTAACTTATTCATAACTGAGATAGTTTTCAAATTTAAACTAAATAATTATATTGAAATTAAACTACTATATACGGATTTTATCGCGTTGTTCATTTGACACTATTACAAAATTTTGAAAAACTGTTACACTACTATAATTTGTAATAGTGTCAAATAAACAACGCGATAAAATCCGTATATAGTAGTTTAATTTCAATGAATAACATTCGCGTAAACAGAAGACAATATTATGTAAATAATTATATTCCACAAGAACTTAGTCAGCATTGTGCAATGTGTTACTTACATTAATACAGAAAACAAAAACAGCAAATTAAATGGCTCCTCCTCCTCATATGAAAAGTGCCGTTAACTTTACTAAAAGGTATAGAGGTGCACGACTTTTAACTTTATAGTTTTAATGAATTAGTTCCCCCACATTCACACGCCGAAACGAATTTTGCCGCAGTGTCCAAAACAAGAGCCCGAGTGTACTGCGGTTTTATCCAATATGCAAACACTAGGCCACCTCACATAACAGTCCTCACGCGAGATTCATTTGTATGGAAATTAGCAACGCCATATTAGAGCTAACTGCCTACTGTGTGCACAAGCGGATTTCAATTTTAATGATATCAATAAGGATATTGACAATATTGGATATAAAAGCTAATTTTAATAGACTCCCATTCGCATTTATAATATGAGTTGGGATTACTTAACTAATGTTATAAATCCCATTGTGAGTTTGTTTGTTTGTTACGCTTTCACGCGTTAACTACTCGACCGATCATCATACAATTTTACATACATGTTGTCAGAGGTACAGAAACCTTTATTCAGAAAAAGTACTGTACCCGAAGGATGAAAATTTATTGAAAATCTACACTGACGCGTGCAAATTCGCGGGCAAAATGTTGTAATAAATATTTTGTTGTTTTAAGTTTGTTCTGACGCAAAAAAAGTACGCTGACGGCGAACAAACAATCATCATAATATGAATCAAAATTTTAAGTAGATTATTAATTTCAATCGTTAGCTAAAATGTAAATCACAGAAACACATACTCTACTTAAAAAACGCTAGCGGTCTCACTACATTATTTGCCAAATTATAACTAATCCAGTAATAGATCAAGACGCGATCTCAAAAAAGGTATTCTGAACAGAAGATATTTCATCCTGACTTGAAGCACCCACTTCTACACTGAGAGGAAAATGCTACGTACCCACTTCATATCATACCTACACATATAAGTATCAGCTCTTGAATTGTCCTCGCTTGAGCGCATTTTTCTGTGTAACACACGTTTACTTTATTAGGTGTATATTATTAGCGTTCACTGTCATCATCTTTCAACCACATACACAATTACAGCTGCGTCTTACGACGAGAAGTTTTTATGAGCATTCTTTCTCGACCGCATAGAGGGATTACTTATAATTCGTTGCCAGCAATCAAAGGGATTTTCATTGCGAGATTTTACACAGGCGATGCTGTGCCTAATATATTTTGGTTGCGTACTGATCTTGGATGTGTGATATCCATTCAATTTTTTTTTTTTACCAATACTAATAGGTTTTTATTTATCATTTACACAAATATTTACATTATTAATTTTAAAACGAATTAACCTAATACATATTTACAAACGTATTAAAAAAGGTAACATAATTACAAAAACACAAAAATTTATACTACTAAATATTTACAGAAAAGGTTTAGGCATCGTAGAATTCCTCAGCATCGCTATCAACTGGTATTCAATTAATATTTAATATTACTCACTATTAATGCACAATATTCTATACTAGTCGACTGGTTAGAATATTATACGGATTGAGATTTAAAGAATTCTTGCATGTTGAATGTATTCCTATACACAAAGAGCACCTATCATATGTATATACATATAATAAATTTAAAAGTAACTCTGTATGTTTGTTAGGAAACAGCTCAATATTAAAACGGCTTGAAAACCAGGGAATGGCATAGACTACCTTATTAAAAATTGAACTCGCGGTCGCGGAAATTGTAGAAGTTCTACTGGACTTACTTTTAGTTGTAACAATACATTTTTTTATAAAATACAATGGTCTTGAATTGTTTCGTGGTTACCTTATTAGTTAGAAAATTATTTTTAACTAAGAATATACTCGGGCAACCTGATATTTTTGTCTAGAGTTGCGGCATGCCCGTTAGATAATAAGTTAGAATCAGAATTCTTCAACTACTTCTCAAGAGTGTTGTTATACATTTCTTCTTTAAACATACTATACGTTATATTCGAATGTGTATACTCATAAACCGAATAAAATCCATTCATGAAATCGTAAGAGTGTGAACGTCCGCTTAGAATTACCATACATTCAATATTCATAATATAATAATACTCTTCCTATTTATAGATATACGCATAAGTGCTTTTTATAAATGGCTGTAACTTTTTCTGGATATTTCATATATATTTTTTTTGCAAATAATATACTTAACTGTTTTTCTATAGTTGCTACGGGTAGGTATAGAATTAATAATAACTTTGTTGTACGTAAGTGTTTTTTAATCCCATGGTCGCGGGTTAATGGTCTTATCACGTCTTTCATGAAAATTTCTTGGCGGTTCAAATCAGGAGTAGGTAACGTAAAATATATATTTTTACTTCTGTATTCTTTGTTGGGACTAGTCCTACCCGGACTCCCGCAACTGCAATATCTTTGTAGCCCGGTTTAGAAGTGGTGATCATAAAAAACACCAAAATCATTATACTGGTGAAGTCCTGCGGAAAGTTAAGCTATCTTAGGACTCGTAACGAATTTGATAAGTATTGGCGCAGTTGGAAAGAAGAATTCCACTTCCCTCTTTCGCAAAGTGGATGATATAATAAAAAACAATATAAATACCAGTAAAGAAAAGCATCACTGACACACACAAAAAGAGGTCTAACTGTGAGCTATACTCAAGTATAAGACGCTGTTGCCATTAATTTCGCTGGAATCAATTCCAGTGAAATTAATGGCAACAGCGACTAAACGCACAAAAATTCGTACTACTGGACACAAGATCCGCTTAATATACAACTCTAGAATTTATTTGTATATTATTTAACATAACGTTACGTTCATTTTGCCAAAGACTACACTGATCTGTATGATAACTATTTAAAGTTCCAGGAACTGTGATCTGTATTTGACACTAGCGCTCAAATTGGCTTTCGTATCAAATTATAGCAGCCTCCGAATTGGAAGCGTAAATGCCGACAACACTCATAATAAGCGGAAGAGATACTGCGTATTTGTATTATTAATGATTAACAGATAAATATACAATGATATTAGCCGCGCTCTTATTATGTATGCGCATCGAAGCGGCAGGAATCCAACCGCTAACCACATGTTAGCTTTCCTGTCAGTGGTGATAATCATTAGTTGATAAAGGATTGCTAATTTCTGGCAATAGACAACACGGATTGAAAATCCATCGTATGTGTTCTTGTAGTAGGATGTAATCCTAAATCGAACTTCAAATAATTGTTTAGAGTCTGGGTGAACTTTGTGTCCATTAATTGCTTGTAAGGTCTCCCGCGACACAAGGCTCGATAGTTTACGCTGTATCTTCACGTATTTTAAAATAAATGATGAGAAGCGCGAACGGTAATTTAATAAACTTAATTGAAATTGTTCTAATGTATTTATTTTTTTATTTGCATGAAACATGGTAATATTTTTATCGATCCATAAGGTTTCGTCGCCAATCCTGCGGCATAAGTTGCAAAATGATTTGTCTACCAAAAAGACGCTGTCGACACGATCGGCTATACAATAGTCGAATCCAATGCTAATTTTATCAATGTGTAATCCAGTGGCCAATTAAATATATGACAATGATTTCAATAACATCAGTTACAATGAATAAGTCAATATTCGTATGCAAGACCGTAAATTTATGAAATGATTCTCCATTTATTTGTTTAAAGTCGCACGAAAACTAAGAGAAAGATAATATAAATATAAGTTCATCGTAAGCCCGTGGATAAATAAGTGCGTCAAAAAGATTATGACGTATGGAGCCCGAACGCAGTCTTTGGCAGTAACCCAAGTAGTCCAAAATGTACAATAAAGGGTACTTTAGGTGTTAAATTTACACGGTCATGATCCAAGCACCACCACTGCGCTCCGAAACACAAATCACTGCCGTATACCTAGCACATTTATAGTGGGACGGCGCTGGCAACGTCTGCCGAGAGAGCGATGAGCTTGTTGGCTTAAATTAATACTATATGGAACCGCAGGTAGTATTCCGCATTATTTAAGAGCACATACATTTTTCGCTTAGTTGACTTTTCATAATAATATATTATCGTAGTAAAAGGTTTTTAATCTAATGTACCTGTATATAATATATTAAATTAAGTCTTATTTATTTCCTTCTTTTAAAAAATACGAATTGTAAAATTATTACTAGCTTTCTAGAATGTTACTAGTCTTTAGATTAATAGACATAGGGTCCAATATTATAGAAGTTCCACAAAATTAATCATAATCCAGTTTGTACCAATTTTATATTAAAAAAAGCTCAACTGTGCATAAAGTTTGTCTTGACAATGTTTAGCGTAGATTACATTCAAATGCATTTTGTACTTAGCAGAATAAAAATTAGAATTTTAGTGTTTAACCTGGAAACGCTAGTTGAAACAAATGCAAGCAATACATCTCCTAAGAAGCTGCGATTCCTTGGAGTTAGCAAAATGCGAAAACAAATACGCTTCGATGTTCAACTTACAAATACTCGCAACACAAAGGAGAGCATTCGCACTTTGCCTAGTCTGCTCGCTGCGCTGTTAGCAAAGCAACAAAAAACACAATAATCTTTTAAATTTCATTATTCATCAACAATTCACAATAAATTCATATTTATTTTGAAGAACGAGACCTTTATACCTTTCTACAATAATAGACAACTTCATTAATTCAACGTGTCTAAGACAGCCAGCTTGCGTTTACAATCCACCTATTGTATGTTCAAAATGTACGCAATGTACGATGTAGAACAACAAATATGGATCGTTAAGAAAGCATGACGTTTGTATCATTATATAAATGATACAATATCGCTTCACAACTACGTCATAAAGCTCATATATACCAATAAGTAAATCTTGCCGGATTAAGGTATTCACCGAGTATCCACCATTGTGAGAATATGCTATAAGATTAAATCCGTTTAGCAATACGCAGTTCATGACTGCAGTATTATATCCTAGCGTTTATCATAAATATACATACATATGTATATGATCACGCGATCTTGCTACGATTGTGACCATCTAATTTGCTTCATTTATTTTGAACACGATCTTAATGCACTCAGTTTAAGATAGGTAGGTACCTAATAACCTTAATACGGTACCTTTAATTATGATCTTGTGCGAAACGTCTCTGAAACCTTTAAAAAAAATGTATCTACTTTTCTCGTTGCCACTATCTTATTCACTTTCACATTAATATACCTTGAATAATTTTTCTACAATATAGTTATAATTTATTATTAATTGTATTAATTATAATTTATATTACTTTCCTTATAATTCGTCCACGTATGAAAATTCCTGACTTGTTAATAAGGTCTCATGTTTGGCGTAGTGGTTTACAATAGGCAGCGGATTGGGAGTGTTTCGAATCTCTATATTAATAATAATTAAAAATATTTAAACGCCTAATAACTTAAAACTAAAGCAAAATAGAAAAAGATGATTAAAACAAAGAAGAGCTTTCAAGCCTTCCTTACTTGACCGATCATTATAAAACTTCACATGCACGTTTTTAGGGGTGCAGAAATGGACAAAGATCCTAAATAAAAAGAAGATAAAAGTATAGATTTTATTTTATCTATCGTACAATGTACAATTATTACATTGACTATAAAATAGATGGTATTGCTTTCAGTTGATGGTGGACTGCTTTTAATCATTTTGTAACGACGCCGACGTAACAGGAAATTTGATTTGAGATATAATCAACTCACCGAATCAGCATCAGAGCCAAATGAAAATATCTAGTGAAAAAGTACTGCAATCCAAAAACAAGCAAAACGATAACCTTTTTCAGGCTTATTTTTTATTGGAAACCAGATTACGGTCCGTAAAAACTGCCTCACGTGGGCATGGCTTCTGAGTTCGTATATCCCGGAAAATAGGGTTTTCCTGTTACAAAAAATATCTATAATGTGCCGTTATGTACCAATATCACGGGTAAATCCATTGGCATTTATCGGCCAATAGATTTATCCCTATGGGTTATAAAAAGCTTAGCAGTTTCGATGAGTCACTTTTAGAAATTGCTATTCGGCATGACATAAGTGGTTTAATATAATGGATTATGTATTTATTTATTTTGTTTAAAGTTGTAGATTTGCCTATAATAACAATGTTGCTGAGATTCTCGTGCTTTTTGTGAGTTTCCATCAATTAGGGTGAATTAAATGGATGAAAATTTTCAAACTTAAGTTATTGCTATAACGAAAGAGTAACAAAACATTAAAACATTCATATTATATTTAAAAAGAATTTTCACAAAACATACTCTACTACTCTTATATTATGTTTTGTGGATATGTTAGTACCGCGTCGTTGCGAAGACTCAAATATGGCCCAATTGAAATAATTTATCTCTAAGGTAAGCAATACTACGAGAAAAACACTAGTGGCACTGTCAAATAACATTTAAAAGCAACATATTATATGCCTTTGTGTGTATTTGTAAATCGCACTAATTATTACTCTAAGATTAATAACAAGGAATATAATTTCAGAAGTAAGTGTGCTATATTTCGTTACTATAATACACATACTATTAAAAAAAAATACCAAATAAGAAGTTTCAAGACATTTGAAACACTATCGTTTAAATTAAATAATAGGTAAGTACTTACTGGTGTGCTTCGCCTATCTTCTCTACTACTCATTAATGCAACTTGTCAACATGTTTGCTTTTTATCGTATGCATTGACGGCGCGACCAGATTTGAAACGTCTGTTAGTATGAATGTAACATATTATGTACTTGTGTTAATAATTGAAAGTAGGTATTCTTACAATAGCCGAGTTTCATTTTGAAAGTCACTTTTAAAAGCTAATCTTATACACGATTGCATTCGACCTCGAAAATTGTGCGTCTAGTGATATTAATATTCCAAATACCTACCTATTTTTACTTTTTTTCAGAAACATAAAATTAATCTGCGCCAGCATAAACACACTCGAACATAGATTTTCAAACTGACAGTTACAATAAAAATATAGTAATGCTGTGTTTTATCTCCAATCTGTTTATGTACTAGTTGACTTTCTTATTTATATTAGTTATAAATCAGCTTGCCGTAACACATCGTTTATGCATAAAACTAAAGTATGAAGACAGTCTGTAACACAAGAGTGCGACTGAAAAATCGCATTCCACCCACGACTAAATGCCCTTTGATTTAAGAACTAAGCGTATATCTTCTTAGAGACTGCTTTAAACATTCTTATTTATATCAATGAGTACACTATACTGCCGTTGAATAATTCCGTATACTAGCTATGTGAGAGTATATAACATAATGGCGTCAGTTGACTTTGTCCAACTAATACATGGCCACCTTTGTTGTGGAGTTAGTTATTTGAACACGAACTAGTGTTTATTTGGGTCAATTCTAACGGACGTTAGCGCGGGTACGACTTCGAGGCAACATTACAGGCGGTGGATATTCGGAGTTGATTTGCAAGTGTGGGAGGTGGTGTATAGACCGTGATGACGTGCTTGTTTCTTTTATACCGTCGACGGAAAATTGTCGGCTAAGTTTGCAACGTGTTCCGATGACGTCAGCGGTTGAGCCTTTAATATAATCACATTTTGTTGACTTCATCCATCAAAAGTTCCAGTGGGCTTATGGTGTTGCTTTGGGTTTACTGTTGCTAATTAAATTGTAAGTGATACGCGAAATCTGTGCAAATAAAATATGTATGGTAACTTTTTGATTAAAATGTGATTAGATTGTTTACGTATGTATAATGGTAAAGTACAATTAAACCAATGCCGCATTGGTTCAAACTTTGACATTTGAATGCCAAAAGTTTGCTCTTAGTCTTAAAATATTTTTACATGAATCCAATATTTGAATATCCTGAGAAAAACATGTTGTCTCAGGATACAAAAATACAACAAAAATACAAAAATTACAAGCGAATGAACTAAGGTGGGGGCATATAGGAGCATCCCAAGTGAAAATATTAGTTTATGTTTACTTTTACGAGAAAAGGGCACGAGAATATATTTTGGTTAATTAATTTAATATATAGATTGAATTTCAAGGAGGCTTGCTTTTTGTGAGAAAACACAACCCGTTCTTGAGATAGCGGCGGCTCATAGACATAGACTGCTCACTGCCACAGCTTTGCGCAGATTTTATAGTATACAAATAACTTTTTATGGTACCTATACTAATAACATGCCAGCTCGAAATATCATTCATTTTTCGAGCTATGCGTTCAATGAGGCATTTAAATCCCTGTGTGAATCGCAAGAGAACGCATACCGGGATAACATAAATAAAAAATCCTGTGTGATCCTATCCTAATCCAAGACGTGATCTATATAAGTGCCACGTTAGTAGTGTCTAAATCCATTCAACGGCTTACGCATCATTGTGTGATAACAATCATCGAAATACATTATAATTTATAATATTAACAGCAAATAGAATAAAGGCAAGCGCATATAAAACCAAAGTTATGGACTTAACATCCTTTCTATTTCAATAACGAAAGTCCGAAACTGTATTCACAACGATGCTATAACTATTCCAATAACAGTTATTGGTAATAAACACGAAGGAGTCGTGTTGAGATCGCAAACAGAACAAATTATGCAAAAGGAGAAAATCAAGTAGATATATTATGTTATCGACGGGTAGCTCCCGAGAGATGTAAAATCGACTTATAGGTCCCATTATATGTTCAACATAAAGCGTTCTTGGAGTACATTACGTGTATTTTTAGATCTCACCACTTTATTTGAGGTTGTTTTTCATACAAGTAAGGCGGCAAACAAGTATACTGCTTATCTGATGATATATCACCGTAGCCTATGTGACGTTTGCTGTTTCAATGGAATCGCTTGTTGATAGTTCAATACCTTCTAAAGGAGTCTGAAAATAGTCAATCTTACTCTCTTACTCACTCTCACTTTAGATACGCAATAGAAGGTTGATTGGCTGCTATAAAGAAAAAAATTAAATAAATTATTATTATTATTATCTTCTGTAGGGTGGAGATACTTCAAAGCAGGATTGCTCAAGTTTGGACAAAATTCCAGTTTAAAGCGGCAATACGACTGTGTCGTAGCTTCTGAATGTATGTACTTTAGGGCATTGGACGGTAGAGTGCCCCTGTTTATACATGGATGAAGGAGAATGGATTTTGTATCATATATTAGGGTAGATTAGTCTTAGCCCCTTCTATGACTGTCCTAACTTCCAAAGCTTAGTTACTTTTACTTTTAAAAAATACTCAGTTTGAAGAGTTTTACGCAAATTTTGTTAAACAATCGTTTTGTATAAAGCTTTTCGTATATTGTAGTTATAGTTTGGCGCCCGCACTATGCCAGTCATATCTTTGTAATGAAAGAATACAAAAAAGATTCCTTTGGCATTTATCTCAATTGCCTGGGTCCACAGTATTACGTACAAGAAAGTTTCGTACCCCGGAAAATTCGAATGAATGAGTTGAGTAAGTGAAAACCAATATACTTGAAAAAGAAAATATTTATGGTTTAAGATATTTATTTTTCTCAAAAAGAATACAATATTCATTTATCTGAGAAACACAAGTTAAATATAAGTTATAATAAGAAATACAAGTGCCAGAGCAACTACAAAACAAAAGCCAGTCGGACCCGCGCAAGATATTCTATTTAGACGAAGTTTCCTTGTACAAACTCGTCATTGCCGAAATATACTGCTCTAAGTTGCAAAGAAATGATTTTACAGTATCGCCAGTGCCGGATTAATCCATCGCGAAGCCTGCAAAAATATGTACATATATTATGTCAAAAGGACATTTTTGGTTAATAATTATTATGAATGTGAAATGCTACTACTGCTAACAATTACGAGCTATTACATAGATTTTTACTACCCACTCAGAATATAAATAGCAACACAGGAGTAGCGCATATTTGTGATAACTGTAGGCCTCGATGGCGTAGTGGTCAGTGTAACCGACTGCCACGCCTGAGGTCGCGGGTTCGATTCCCGCACAAGTTAAACATTTGTGTGCATGAACATGGATGTTTGTCATGGTCTGGATGTTTCTATGTATAATATGTATATATTTACAAAAAAGAAAGTATATATGTATCTTTATCCATTGTCTAATACCCATATTACAAGCTCTGCTTAGTTTGGGCTAGATGGTGTTGTGTGTATGTGATAGAATAGAATATATATAGTAAAGTGTTAATTATACCACCGATTGGTCAGACAGAGCGTCTCACCAAGTTATTTTTATTGTAGAATTGTGTGAGCGCATTTGGTACTGATTTTGGATAAAGTTAGGCGAGGCCCTACATATTCCCGCATAAACATACATACATACTGCATATTCCTCACTTGTGTAAACTTCTTTGCCAGTGTAATGATTCTGTAGACAGGTTAGCAAATTATTTAAATCGTTTTCGAAAACAGGCGAACCACAAATTATTAGAATTGATTTATAACAACGCGATAAAATCCGTATATTATAGTAGTTTCATTTCAATGATTTATTGTAGTTGTTTTTATATTCACAATTCAAAATGTTGTACTAAAAACGCGATACACAGACTTTTAACGGGTACATCGTTAGCCAATTAAGACTATCAAATTGCTCATCACCATTAGCACTGTGTGGTCTCTAGGGAACATTTCGAACAGTGGTAAAGTTCAGGAGTCAATGAATTGTTCTATTAAATTACTTGTTTCGATATAGATTTGTTTATATCATCCGT
This sequence comes from Catocala sponsa, assembly GCA_963564715.1. NCBI lineage: Eukaryota > Metazoa > Arthropoda > Insecta > Lepidoptera > Erebidae > Catocala > Catocala sponsa. The sequence goes on along the minus strand of OY751334.1, from coordinate 13,461,450 downwards.
ACTCGTACGTAAATATAGAATTTTCTGTGTGTTTGCTTTGGCTTTTTTCGCGGGTAGGTACATAAATGTATAGACGTGTTTGCTGAGTGAAAAATATTTTAAATTCAAACTCGCTATAAATAGGTAATATATTACAAGTAATAAGTTATATGTAACACAAAAACCGAACTTAACACTACCTTACCTTATATTTGCACACTTAATAAGTACATTACAAGAAAATGTCATAACTGCACGAGATTGAAACTGCACAAGAAAGCTTGAAGAATAGCTTCAATAGAAGAATGACAGAGCTTGAGGCACGGCTGCACAGTACTGGACCTGCTAAGGACACCGTAACTAAAGTGGCTGAGGAGTTCCGTACTTTTCATGAACTCATCTTCAACATGCTTGGTCTGTTTCCAAGCAAATCAACGAGTGCTACAGAATGGTGGATACTACTATGGACATTTGGTATTATATGCTAACACTAAAAAATGATTTTTGTTTACAGATTAAAAAGAAGATATATTAAGTTTATTTAAATCTGCAGCTTCTTTTGGTACTTACACAAATATATAATTTATATATATAATTTACTAAATTATATGACTAAGATAAATAATCATAAGTGAACGTAAAGATATTTTGTTTATATGTTATAATTTTATTATACCGTGATGGATAAATGTATTATGACTAAATAGGTTACGTACTATATTAAGATAATATATAAAAATAATTAATTTAACAGCAGGCGTCATACATCGTATAAGGATCATTTTAGCCAATTAGTGTCATAGTTTTATAGATCTGATACAACGTACAAATACAGCGTCATCGCTAAAAGCTATTTGAAGTGTGTTTTGCATAATTCGTGACAGATTGCTAGCAGCCCGGCCACAACCTGACTTTGTCTAAGTTCGGTCTGGAAAGTTGCGCGGGGGATAACGAGCATCTGTCACCCTTAAGTACTTTTTTGTTTTTATATGACCCGAGATAAACTAAAAGATAACACAAACATAAATAAACGACTATGTAGAAACTAATATTAAAAATATAATGTTGATTTCTTTGTTTACAAGAGCAGCGATAGCCTAGCTATACCGCTATACTGCCACGTAGAGGTCTGGAGATCAAGCCCAAAAGCACGCACTTCTGACTTTTCGAAATGATGTGCGTATTAAATGTTTAAGTATCGCTTTCTTTAACGGTAAAAGAAAAATCGTGAGGAAGCCCGCATGTCTGAAAGTTGTCCATAATATTCTTGAAGATATGTGAAGATAACACGCACTGGGCCAGCGTGGTAGACTATGGACTTACCCTTTTCAAACTGAGAAGAGGCATGTACCCAGCGGTAGGACAGTTTATATGCAGGATTAATATTATGACGTATTACTATCTTATTATCTAAAGTTGCTGAATACCATATTAAACTTTTTTAAGCCTGGTTTCATGATGAAGCACCTGGCTAGAGCTGGCTATCATGGCGATGTCTCGAGTACGATCTCTATGTATGTACGTCTGACTTTTGGAACATGATGTGCTTATTATTTAGATAGCTATCGCTTGCCTGATCAGCATCGGGATATGTGTGTTCTCGAAGATGTGTAAACTCTGCCAACCCCGCGCTTGATTGGTGTAGTGGATGACGTCCCAAACCCATCTCACATAATGTCCGTAATGTAAGACTGAACATCTGCACAAGTGCACAAGTGTGTGAGTGTGAGTGCACTCTCCGTTCCCTGAACCTCATGATGCAATGGGACGGCAAACTGACACGGAGAGAAATCAGGCGCAGGACCAACGGCTGTACGTGCTTTCTGAGGCACGGTAACTCTGGGCTGCTATTAAGATTTCTCAGGAAAATTTTGTTGCCCCTATCCGGAATTTGAACCCGAAACTTCATGCACCGCAGTTATTATTTCGGTGCCACGGAGGTAGTTATCTTACATACAAAATCTACAAAATAACCTAGCGTTGTTGTGTTTTTAATATACCTTCATGTACTAAATATGCAGGTGCAGCTGCAAGTACCATATACCGTATAAACAGGTGTAAAATTACACGTTATATAAACATGATTGTAAGCTTTGTGAGTTTCTCCGTACTATGGTGTAAGCAAACGACGTCATCAATGTCGTCTCAAAATATAGTTGCACCTGCGACACGGAGCCAGGTACAGCTTATTATGTAAACGACGTAAAAATGATCCTAAAGATGTCGAGGTTCACTGTTGCAAGCTTGACCAGCGCGTGCATTTACAATATTTTTGACAATGTTTTGTCATTTGTATAATGTACAACTTTATACAATAATGTCATACAGAAAAAGGATACTTGTACAAAATTATTCTTATTACATTTTTGTCAACCTACCTGATTAAAATTACTAAAATTACCCTTTTTTGAATTGCCTGTTCTACAGATGATTGCAGTTTCAATTAAAAAAGCGTTTAAACAAAGTAACAGTTAACAAAGTAGTACTTATCTATAAACTATATCAATAGTTCCAAATAAATATTATGCGAGATCTTATAGTAATGGTGAAGAAATCTGTATATTGCTGGAATGCTAGACATAATTAAAAATCAACATGTCTAGCCGCCGGCGGTCCGCTACATCTTCAGACATTCATCGTTAAAGCCAATGTCTGCGTGTCAGTATTTATCAGAAATAATTTACTATTTAGGTATATGAGAGATATTAAAGCAGACCCCAATAGTAAGGAAATTTAAGTCTATGAATAATACAATTATATATCGTAAATACGTAGAACACAAACTTAAACCTATAATGACAACTACGTAAAAAAGTAAAGCATAAGCGTCTATTAGAAATTCAATTAAAAGCGACTTACAGAATTAATACACGCCGCTCACTGTCCGTGGAGCACATGACGTGTAATACATCATCATATTATATTCACAGTGCGAGAAACATGGATCCTTATTTGTATGCATATCGCTTGTTACCCTTGTTAATGCTCCTACCTCGGCCGTAATACGCGAGTTTTCAATTCTAAATGCGTACGGCAAGATTTTTGTAGGTATATGACAACTTCCACTCAAGGGTATATTATACAAGTAACATACACTCAAAGAAGTGATAAGCATCTGAATATCACATAGATTTACATGCAATTTTCAATCGAGTCCATTCGATTTTCTTATCGATTAAACATTCGGTTTACTCGAGTGTCCAAATGAATCGGACAAATTAATCGTTACATGATCATATTTGAAATTCGTTAACTGATATGGGTCATCAAATTGTAATTTCAATCGATCTTTAAATGTGTGTTTGTATACTATTTGAATCATACGATTTTTTCCGTTAGAAAAAATATCGAATTTTATAAGGCCGTCCTTATTTAGTTATATACTCAGTTAGATGAACCAGCTTGTGGCGTAACGGCGGGCATATCTAACATACCTTTATAGTAAACTTCTAAAAATCATATTTAACTTTTAACATAAGCGAATAATATTTTTTTATGTTTCGTAGACTACGGTAGACAAATTGAATACAGTTTCTCACATATAAATTGCTAAAAAGATTCGTAGAGGTATATTACCATCACATAACTACTGCCATTTCTTTTAGATTCCAGATAATAGAGGACTAGCCTAATTCTTTCTATTGGGCACATGTTTATGCACAGAGGCTACTATTTAGGATTTCCTAACAGAAACACCCGATAACAATTGCCTCAACCTGACCCTATAGTCGGCCGCAATCGTAACCGCAACCCTACGAGAGACGAACACCGTATCCCACATTAAACAAACCACAAATTACGGACTTAAAGTGATCTCAATTATTTATTAAATCATCTGAAACTGTAAAACAATGACCTTGAAAATCTTTTCAACCTTATCAAAATAGTAACATTCGAACTTAATATTATAAATGCGATAGTGAGTTTGTTTGTTATGCTTTCACGTCGTTACTACTTAACCAATCATTATGAAATTTCGCATACACGTTGTTAGTACAGTGAAGGACATACCTTTCGAAAAAATAAACTGTTCTCGAAGGATGGAAAATTTATTGATATTACCTAAATGAACGCGAGCGAACCCACGCGCATAATAAAGCTCAATCACAACTACCGAAAAAGCCAAATTACAAGTTATAAATAAATGTATCTATCACATTTATCTATCATATCTGTTTTTAGCTGTAGAAGTAGATTTTGATTTATAATTATTATGGTCATTATTTATAGAAAAAGCATACAAACTATATGTTTGACTCTTTTTTAATATGTAGGACCTTTCTTTGTCTATTTGAAGTTGAGAATAAAAACGCCTGTTGCGTTTACGCAAATAACCTATCGCAGTGGCACACCGGCGGCCAGATGCAATAGATTTTTAATCATGTCTGGCATTCCAAGACTCGACTGGTCAAACTAGCCGTAATGAAAATGAATATACCTATTGCTAGAATTTACACACAAAGAATGATGTGCTACGGTACAAGATGTCTTTCATTCTCCTTTTTAGAAAAGCACTTTGCAGAGAGTGATTTGTCTGAGAAATTATATTTCTAATATTGATGCTTGTCGTCACAATGTATTTTAAAGAAATAAAATATTATTATATTTTCACTCAAATGATGAATGAATGATTTTTATGTGGAAGGGCTATAGTTACAAACAATGCAGCCACATATTGCAGTATAAAGTTAACTTTTTATAATTAATTAGCCACTGAAGTCACATACGTACATTAATATCATTATTATAAGGCGATACCTGCAATAAAGTCATAGCTACTTTATTTAAATCGTCTTTAGATAAAACAAAATTAATAATGTACCAGATTACAATAACTGCAATGCAAATATAGCCAGTACTTTGAACTTCTCTCAGCAACCGCATGGTATAACCGGTAAGTTACTTATCCATAATATCTAATAGAAAAACTACAAATAACAAGAGATAGAGTGTAACTACGTTACCGGTACATTATTCCATTTAATTAAACTTAGTAGTAACTTGGCTCACTGCTTCGTAATACACAGAAAGTAAACAGAGAATTTAATTTCAACCGGAAGACTAACTTTCTCTATTACACTTAAAATTAACAACCCATTAATATTCTGGCGTAACGAGAAGGACTTTTCCGTTTTATTATCTAAATAGGAATGGAAGGTAGTACGGCAGCGAACGCAATTAGACTTTTTTATTTAGAAGAAGGAAAATCCAATATGACCGTAATTTTCTTTCTTTCTATCAATTACTTGCTTTTTCTGTTGGTTAAAGCTACTTTACTTCCATGGATTTTTCTGATCTAGTATTTTTTGAACGAAATGAAACAATTAATTATTTATAATTCGATTCAGGGAATCACGCCCCAACAAGGAGCGTGATTCCCTTGATAACCACGATCGTGATATGGTTAAACGCTGAACATGTCTGGCGATGTGCGGAATAATATATCTTATCTTATATCTGTGGGTAAAACATGTTATCAAACAATATAATACAACGTTACACGTCTCTAACCTCAAAAGAGTAGAGAGAGGAGTATATATACGGAATGTAAAGTATAGTTTTATTCGACGTACTAGGAGGATAGACTATTGTATCTATTAGAGTTCTCTGTTAGGCGTATTCTACGTCAGAATTGTAGCACTAAAATAGTAAAATTTCATCACCTGATTCAATATCTCTGTTAGTTTTCTTCTCCTCAAAAAACAAAGTTTGATTGTTGTTATAGAATTCTGTTGTCATGCCAGCAAATTTTCTTAAATACCTTTCTCGACTTCCTCATAGCTTTCTGAATTTAATTTACTCTAGTATTAACACAGAATGCAGTTATTTAGTGCAAATACTCCGTGTGATTAGATTCTTCTGTTGATCCGACGTCTGAAAATCTAAAACTAACACTTATGCTAATAATCGTAAGGCAAATAGTAAGTGAGCCCACGAGGCTAAATGGTGATTTACTCACGCGTCGTAGAGACATGTTAGATTACGTATTTGAAAATTACAACACAATATAACAATTACAAATTTTACGCACCATCGACTTCTCAAAGTTATATGCATATTAAACAGCTAATTTATTACTCAATTTACAATAGAAAAATGAACATGAAATCCTACATCGAGCTCTCCATATATTCTCGAATATTCAATATAATATCTATCAACACGCACTGGTGTTGGTAGTGGGCTATTACCTGTACCCATTAGGTTATTTAGTAAACAGGGCTATTTTGTATTATATAATCGTCATTATTATCCATAGCCTGACTTCATCTACTACTGTAAATTAATTTAATGTAAATCATGTTATTGTTTCGACTGGTTAAATTCAATCAGATGTATTACTCGTTCGTCTAATTAGTGATAGATGACTGTAACGTTGCATAACCACTGTGTAACCATTGATTCGTGCAATATTAACTTAGCTACGAACTCCTCAAACGTGTTTGTTTAAGTTGTGTTTACAGTATATACTTATATATGTATCTGGAGACGTACATATATCTTAGATTGTCTAGAACTAACTAGCGTCTACACATCATGCTATATAGCTTGAGCATTTGAGGAACTTGTGCGTTAGTCACATGACATAAATTTACTCTTATTGTTACAGTCAATCTTGAGGTTTTAGGTACCGTACCCGGACTAAAAAAGTGTTATTGGATTTTTATGTTAGGTAATTTTTAGCATCGAATTTGAAATTATGCGCATTGAGTGGCAATAGACTTGCTCCAATTACCTACATGGGTCTTAAAACATAGGTGTAATACGTATGTGCCTACACTTTCAGCTATATTCAGGTGTGATTCTAATAATGTACCTGTAGCTGCAGTATTACTGCCGCAGTGGTCTATGAGGTCCCAGGTTTGAATCTCGAATTAGTGCAACAGAATGTGCAGAGTATTTCTAATAACGAATTGTAAAAGTGTAGCATGTGCTATAAAACTAATATCGAGAGGTAAGTTTCCTGGCCACGACGGCTTCAGCATTAAACATCTCCAGCACGCTGGACCGCACTTACTCAGAGTATTGGCATTGCTATACGATTAGTGTATGAGTCACTCGTATTTACCACCCGACCTTGCGAAAACTATAGTTGTTCCAGTGGTCAAAAATAAAGGTGGCGATGTGTCTGACAAATCAAATTGCAGGCCAATATCGCTGGCAACGATTGTTGCGAAAGTGTTTGAACGGCTGATTGATCCACATCTGAAAAATATATACTTCTGCACGATAACCAGTTTGGATTCCGAGCAGGGCTTTCTACAGAAAGTGCGATATTGTGTCTCTGGCATACCATCAGTTACTAAACTGACAGGAATACTCCGGTGTACGCGTATTTCCTCGACCTATCAAGGGCTTTTGATCTGGTTTCTTATGACATCTTGTGGAAGAAATTAGAGGCTGTAAATGTGTCTCAAGAAGTACTTAATCTGCTTAAATGTTGGTATGGTGGCCAGGTCAATAAGGTTAATTGGGCGGGCACACTGTCGGAACCTTACGGATTAGAGTATGGGGTTAGACAGGGAGGATTAAGCTCTCCCTTACTATTTAATTTATATATTAATGCACTGATAGTAGCGCTCAGTAGCTGCCATGTCGGCTGTCATATAGACGGTGTGTGTATGAATAATATAATTTACGCGGACGACATGGTACTGAGCGCATCTATCTGTGGAATAAGAAAAATGCTAAAAATATGTGTTATCAAGTACTCAATAGTAGCACACGGTTGTGACGTATTATATTGTTTTAATTGTTACGTTATAATTGCATATTTACATTTGATTATTCCTATAATTAATAATTATCATTGTTATTTGTTACTGTACTAATTTTACACCTTAAAATGTAATTAATCGATATTTAACTTTCCATTTGATACATTGATAAAAATATATAAATAAGGTAGGAGATTGACAAATATTCATTCTCGTTACAACTGTCAGTTAGAACGTTACTCTGCTGAAATATATACTGGTTGTGTAATAAGTATCTCGGCGTTTCATTGTGCAAGAACCACGACTGCGTAATATATGTGAATCATATGCCACGGACTGAAATATAACACCTCAAAGAGTCAGTTCTTGGTCTTTGAGGCCGGTTCTAAGTGCCCAACAACAGTTCCACCTGTACGCCTGTACGGAGTGCTCTTAGACAGGGTAGTTATGTTTTAAATATTTAGGACGTTTAGTAACAACCGGTCTCAGGGATGATGCTGATATTAAAAGGGAACGGAGAGCTTTATCAATCAGAGCAAATATGATAGCCCGCAGGTTCATACGTTGCCCCAAATTGTTAAGAATACATTATTCACAGCATATTGTACTTCATTCTACACATGGAGCCTGTGGGTTAGTCACACTCAGGGGATGTATAAAGCCCTCCGTATTCAATATAATAATGCCTTTAGAACACTAAAGAGATTGCCGCGACACCGTAGTGCGTCATCGATGTTTGTGGAGGCGCGTGTCGATTGCTTTTTTGCAATAATGCAAAAGCGATTCGCGTCTTTGGTGCGCCGGCTACGTAGCAGCACAAACAGCGCTATGGCTATGATAGCGGACAGACTAAACTGTCCGTTTATAACACGTTGTAGTGACTTGCATGTCGTCTACAACAATAGTAACTAATTAAATAATAATTTTTAGAATAAGTATCATTTTTAATTTAATATGTGAGTCTTTATAACTTGTTTAATAAATAAATGTTATTAGTTGTTTCTCTTTCACGGGTATTTCCCTAATATGTTAAAAAAATACCCGGCCCTTTGGGAGGCTTACACGGGGAAATGGGTCCAACATGCAGAGGCCCTTCGAGAGTTTTAGTTTAAAGTGAGATGAGACACTTACCAAGACACTAGCCCCGGCAGGCGTAAGGGACTATTGCTACATATGGAATCTAATTATTCTGGTCTATAAGGATGCGTGTTTGATGGTTTGGTAAAATGCAAACTATAGTTAAAAAACGGTGTCTGCCTGATATACTGTCCCAGTACAAAGTCGGAATGGCAGACGGTGACTTGCCGACTCACTAGATGGGCCCCCTGAATAGTCGCCAGAGACATGCAGGTCTTAAAAACAGCAGCAGAGGGCAACACCGGTGTGAGCGGCTAGGGGTGTCGAGTGGTGCAGCGCCGGTTTCACCATCACGGATCTCGTGACAACGGAGACCCGAAGCGGGTTTCCCCGTAGTTATGCCCTTGAAAATGACACTTTCACCCCCAAGCATATAGCTCTAGCGGCCTCCCTCTGACCGTCCGGCCAAGGCAAGCCAGAGTTGAGAGTCCTACGGGCGCTCTTGGAGTTCCACCCCAGCCAACCAGTAACGGCAAGCCGGGGACGAGGCCCTAACCGATTCTCTGAGACATTCAGGCCCGCAGTGTCGCCACTTACATTCAGCTCACCACAAGCTGCCCTTAATAAAATAAATAAATAATTCCAATATAAAAATAGAAATTCGCAGTAGCAGCCCGAAATTTGGCTACATTAAATCCCCTTATCTCGAAAAGCACATGAAGCTCTTGGTCCTATTACAATGCCATCCCATCGGACTACGAAAGCAAAGAAATTCAAAGTGCACTCGTGCTTACGCACACTCTTGTAACGGTAATTCGATTTAGAGGACATTATTATTATTAATTCGCTTTCAGTGACAGTAGAACTTGAATCGGATATCCATACACCCAATGTTCACTGAGGTACGTGTTAATACCTCTTGAACCCTCGTTCAGTATTAATGTATTGGGTTTAGAGATCGCTATTCGCCCAAGTGTGTTAGTTAGTATTCACACATGACTGCGTAAACGGGTCACACAGGCCACCGTTTTAATTTAATCAATTTTAACCAGTTGTCCTTTACAATCCTTCTACCTTAGTGTATTGCATTGCTGAGATATTGTTGACCTACATAAGTAATTGTTTTGTTTCAGTTCTCTCAGCTGTATTAATTGTGCATTTTCTTTTATAAAGTATTTTTATCAGTGCGGGTTGGCAGCCTTCACATGTCATCGAGAACATTATGGAGAACTCTCAGACATGCAGATTTTCTCACGATGGTTTTCTTGACCGTTAAACCGAACTTAAAAGAATATTTCGAGCAGTAGACTATGGCGTTAACTTTTGGACATAGTTAACACTACTACATTACATTTGACTCCGTTTAGTATAATTAGCGATATGGTATACATGATTATACAACATGTTGTATATGGTATACGATGCAAGTAAATAACGTCGCGGTTGAACTATATTCTACAGTATAATACATTAAATTTTCATACAAATCCTTACTAATATTATAAATCCAAAGAAGAGTTTGTTTGTTAAGCTTTCACATCTAACTACCGATCATCATCAAATGTCACTTACATGCTGTCAAGGATACAGAAAAAGACATAGGGTATCTTTGATCCAAAAAAGTACTATTCCCGATGGATAGCAGTTTATTGACGAAATTTAAATTAACGTGACCACAGCCGCGGGCAAAATTTAGTCCTTTAATGTAAGTAATTATATTTATTAGCGGCACGACGCGGCTCACTGTTATGTGGAATCGTGCGTCTATACTAGATACCTTAGGTGTTCAGGAATAAATGTAAATATTTTTCTTGGTTCCAAATTGAGCAATATGCTAATACGCTCTAAGTGGTATAGCTCAGGTGTTCATAAACATAAGTGCTCTAAGAATACTTCGGTATGATAAGAGATACATTCATTTTAAATTACCAAACTGTTTTGTTAATTACTAGAAGACTTTTTTGGTTAGTTCACTTTGAGATGAGTAAGTTTTAATTTTAAGTCAACTTAGTTTCAAATAAGTTATTGAAATATCTTAAGTATTATACATTTTTGCACATGACAAAGTAAAACTTGCGGCATTTTATGCAGTTGCCAAACTACCTTGCGAACCCAAGTTTATGCAACAAAAGCATGTTTCATTTTAATGTTATGTTATTTATTAAAAACTTTGATTACCGTATTTCTATATTATATTTCTATATAAATGTGACCTTATATTATGTGAATAAAATTATTATTCCGCCATTTTCCATAGCGCGTAAGAAAACAAACCTGAAAATGTTTCTTACTTTGTAGGTGGCTTATTAAGTGTTGCCAAAGCGTGAGTTCTCTTGGCACTTGGCCAGTTCTTTTGTAATAAGACCTGTAGGCTTCGTAACCAAAATAATTTCATTTCTGTAATGGATTCCATCACAATTAATAATAGATAAAGCTTTATGACATAGTGTTGTGTTTCTATAAACACATCATAAATTATTGTACATGTTTACTGTAAGACGTTCAAGGAAATAAGTGTTAAAAGCTATAACCTTATCAAATAGTTAATGATTACTATACTCTTCGATACAAATCAAATATACTAAAAAAATATTTAAATACAAAATAAAAAATTATTTTCAGTGTTTTTCTCCTGGCCTTTCAGCTCTACATATACACCATCTTTATAATAACGGCTCTTATACATGATTTGGATAACATACGAAAGATAAGGAACTTTCGTGGGTTGTATGCATTGTGGAATCGGTCTATGCATGCCACAAATCGTATGATAACTGTTGTATATATAGGCCGCGCCACCAACTTTTTACTATATTATTTATTGTGGCTTCGCCCGCGTTAGAACGTAACAAAAATGCAGACAGAGTTACTTTCTTATTTATAGTAATAAGTATTTAGAGTCTACAACAGTTAGAAATAGGCAACAATTAAGTTCTCAGTATTGTTAATAAAGTCAATCTAATAAACGCGTGTTAAAAAATTAGGAAGGTAGCCCAAAGAGTAAAGTAAAAGTGAGTTAATTAGCCGAGTGGAACTTTATTAAAGATTTCGTGTTGGCAGTGTTGCCACTGCTGCGCAAGTTCCGGACTTATTCCGGGAAATTAACCATTTAACTGACGAGAACAAGGGAGTACTTTGTAGTGCCTACATGCCTTGCTATTAACCTACTTATTTATGTAAAATATCTCCTCTACTTATCTACTTATTATTGAGGACTTATAGTCTTTACTTGTTCGATCTGCTGCAAGATAGCTTGTTATCTATGCTTTCTGTGTGTTCACTATGGAGTTTACAATATTCGAGCTTGGAAAACTAATCGCAGCGGTGTGCACCAAGTAGATAGCTACCAGTTAATTACTAACGTTGCACAGAATGTAAGAAAAACTGAATGTACTAGCATTTTCATTATTCAGCTTGTACTAAAAATAGTGTATAGTTACCTAGTTTTAGTTACATCTCGTACTTTAAATGCTTTAAACACGGCATTCAGGATTGTATGAATCATAGTAATGGTCGGTAAATGACACAATTACTGCGCTATTGAAATAATAATTACGTAGAATGCCTCAGGTTACGTCTCGTTCCGTGTTTCAAGTTTATATAAAATGAAAATGACATAACATGAATGTTTTTTTTTGTGCAAGAATTTCTGAGAACAATGTAATTAACGTTAACAATCTTGTATACCTGTGTTATATATACACAGGCAATTCTTGTTAAAAATAGAACAATAATTTTATTTTCGTTTAATAACTGGACTGTGTGTGTGAAAGGTTTTCGGAATACCAATAAACGCCATATGGAAAGGGTTTGACTACAAAAAATAGATTAATGTCTAGAGAACTGTGTTACGTCCTAATATAAGGTTTGACGCACAGAAGTGTTTCTTTGTGACCTAAATGAATGAATGACGACCTCTATGGCGTAGTGGTTAGTGTAACCGACTGCTACGCCTAGGATCGCGGGTTCGATTTCCGCACAAGTCAAACATTTGTGTGCTTGAACATGGATGTTTGTCTTGGTCTGGGTGTTTCTATGTATAATATGTGTGTATTTACAAAAAAAAGTATATATGTATGTTTATCCATTGTCTAGTACCCATAGTACACGCTCTGCTTAGTTTAGGCTAGATGGTGTTGTGTGTATGTGGTAGAATATTATATTTTGAGTTAGATTTTGGCATTCTGAGGTTTGTATGTGTTAACTCTTGCAAGGCGGGGATAAAAAGATTTGTTTTAAAGTCACATAAAACTTACGGTTATAAAATTAATAAAATGCATCGTTCATTCTGAAAACAATTTCAATAGGGATCATCCACATAACCTTAACTTCACTAGTTTAGTTCTAGTTATTCCTAAAATCGTATAATTCAAATTTCAAATGGCTAGTAAAATCGAACATTAAACTAGGCGATTTAACGACACAGTAATACCCGTACTTACGTACAATCACGTGTAGGGGTTACTGAATACAACCCTATATTATGTACGTATGCATTATCGATATCCGTTCAACAATGCTAGGCTTTGATTGATGGTTTCCTTCGCCGTAGCCTCTTTATTATTATTGTATGCTTCACTGCTTCGTTCCCACTCGTTAATATCGAATAGAATGTACCTATCTATGCGATTATATTGGGGCTCGTGTATTCGATATTAGGTACTACTAGTTGATAGTAACAAAGGTTGATATTCTAATAAATATCGATTTAAATATGTACATATGTCTAGTTATCGTTTTATTTATTTTTATCAATGTACAAGTATAACAAGAATTATGTAGGTATCTTTTAATATCGAATTTATAAATTGCGTTGGTCGCCTTTATCCGCACGTTATATTAAACGTTTATCATAAGGTCGCTGCTTCTTCTACCACTTAAGGCAACAAAATAATACACGTTTTTGATTTCACACAAAACATCATCCACGTAACTAAGATGCAAATGATCAACTTCTTGTTTGTTGAGAGTTCTTTTTTACCTATTCACGTTTTCTACGTTATATGCTCGATTTAACAGTCGGGTTTCATTCAAATTTTAACTGCAGCTTATCTAATCACGATTTTCAGAACAATAGTATTGCATTGAAGTCTGCTACGCTTTCGTAGCCATGGCGACGTCGACTATTTAATCTCGTAGCAATTGGGCTATATAATAAAAAAGTGATAAGTCACGTTGATATAAAATAAAGTTATAAAACGAGATCCTAAAGTAAAAGTATACATGAAAATAAATATTTTATATGTGCATAAATTTTTATATTTTATAATATTCTAAAAGTAGTATAAAAACATGTACAAAAATGTAGACATATTAAGTTGGCTGTTTATCGTTTTTGTGTAATAAAATATACTATCTTATACAGAGCTACTGACATATTACGTCATATCTTAGAAAACGTTTTCGCCTAATGCTGGATTGTTATATAATTAACTTTCTACTATAACAATAACCTTTTACTTGTGATTTTTAAATATTTTAATTATTATTAAGTTTAACTAAACTTTTAACTAAAATATAAAAAGAACAACTGATCTTTTCATAGTTTAGTTAAAAGTCAAGATTATTATTATTTTCTCATATTTTATAGAAATCAATATCCTAGTAATTCTATCCATAACTTAGTGACAAGGTCAAGCAAATTAAAAATGACAACATCTATAGCAACCCTCTGTATTTTTATTATAATTATGAATATTAATAAATAAATATATTTGACCTCTAAATGTTAGCAGAACTAGTAGCAACATGTTCATAATAAGTAATCTTGTCATAACTAAGTAAATAGTTAATTAGAAACCGGAGGGCTCCGAATTGTGTACCACTAGTCTGGCTTTACTCGACTTTATCTCCCATTACATACGGACCATTCAGAGAATATTACTCGTTACTCGTGTGCTCGGATGATAACATTTATTTTAATACTACTACGCAATTAACATTACAACGGAACTTTGTACCTTTCTCGTATCTCATTACTGAATTGGTGAACGTAATTTAATATGAATCTTCGAACTAATGACGTCATATTTTATTCAGTAAAGCAGAGTCAGCGCTTGAGTCTTCTTCATCTATACTAATATTATAAAGAGAAAAGATTTAATTTTTTGTTGTTTGTTTGTAAGTATTTAACTCAAAAACTACATAACCAATTATAAAAAATCTTTCACCATTAAAAATCTATATTATCACCGAGTAACATAGACTATATTTTATATAAAAAGTACTAGTCCTAACTAGCCTTACCTAACCTACTTATACGCGAGCGAAATCGCGGGCAAAAGCTAGTTAATAAATAAATACATAGTGAATTGCTTGCTTTGACGGTGAAGGAAGACATTGTGAGGAAAGCACGTCTCAGAGTACTTCATAATGTTCTCGAATATATATGTAAAGCCTACCAACCCAGAACAGGCCAGCGTTGTGGCCTATAGCCTAAGCTTTCTCACTAAGAAGAGACCCACGCCCAGCAATGGGACAGTTTATATACAGGGCTGTTTTTATTATTACTATTAATCAATAAATGATAATGCCGTCCAAGTTATTTGTAGACAGAATCATAAAACAAAAGATATCGGCTACAGACTACTGCTGAATTCGCTTATTTTCCATTACATTAATTTAGAATTGCTTTTACTGATAAGATTGCCCTTGCACGGACCTTTATAAATCTGTTCTACGTAAGAAAAGTTATTATATTATATACATCTATAAATTCATTGCAATCAATGTAATCGTACATATCATCATCGTTTCATAATTTTAAGACAATGACATCGGTGCCATACTATGACCTAATAATATATTACACGGATTATGGTTTTATGTATTACTAGCTTTTGCCCGCGGCTTCGCTCGCGTTAATTTAGAATTTGACAATCAATTCGTGTTGTACTCTGCTTGTAATAATATAATTCAATCATAATTCGAAAGACACGTGGCGCCATCTATTATCATAAGACCGTTATTATTGTTTTCTCGGGAACAGAATTTTTTTTTTGCTATGAAAGGTAGCGTATGTCCGTTTCTATATACCTGTCAACGTATATGCAAAATTTCAGGATGATCGGTTCAGTGGTTTAGGCGTGAAAAGGTAACAAACAAATAAACCAACAAACTCATTTTCGCTTTTATAATATTAGTTAGGAAAACTTGTTGTGTTTAGAGCACATGACAGCAAAACCAATACTTTGCAAATTCATAAACTTTAGTCAAAGCGCTTACATATTTATATTTTAATTTCGCTACATAACATTTTACTTTTGTTATTTTCAACTATATAACAGATAATAGTAACTAATATTATCTGCCATAAAAATACTTCATTTATAAAGAAAACTGGGTTACTAATCGACGATACCCTTAACTAAATACAAAGCGAACTCAAATTACGAATATACATAATATACGGATTTTATCGCGCTGTTTATTTGCCGAGGAGGCAAGACGACGACTGTGGCACTACTCGTCAGCAGACTGGGATGGAATGCGGGAATACTTCGCATCCATCCCTTGGGCTCAACGCTGCTTTGAGAACAGGGATCCATCAGAGAGCGCTACTGCTGTCGCTGGTGAAATCATCCTGGGTATGGAATATTATATTCCATACAGTGATGTCACGAGCGGCGGCAGGAAAAGGCCCTGGTTCGGGCGTGAATGCGCCGATGCTGTTGAACGCAAACAGACAGCATATCGCGCTTGGACCAGGGCTCGCACTCTCCACGACCCTAACGTGGATCACCTGTAGGCAGCGTTCAACCAAGCCACAAAGGTCTGCAAGAGGGCATACTTAAGAGCGGATGCCCAGCGCGTCGCACGGTTCGGCCAGGAACTAATGGCGCATCCTACGGGCAGTCGTAGCTATTGGCGCCTGGCCAAAGCCGTGCAGTCCAACTTCTGCCAGACTATGCTGCCCCCTCTGAGGTATCCGAATGGATCACTGGCTCATCGGCCGCAGGAGAAAGCAGATCTGCTTGCAAATCTCTTTGCAGCCAACTCCCGAATCGATGACTGCGGTTCGCAGCCGCCTAACATTGCCAACTGCGGCTACACCATGCCTGATATACGTATCAGGCAACGAACCGTTCGTGCGATACTGCAGTCTCTCGATGTTCGGAAAGCCAGTGGACCTGACGGCATCCCAGCTGTGGTTCTTAAAAAATGTGCAGCGGAGTTGTCTCCCACACTTACGCGCCTATACCGGACGTCTTACGTCGCAGGCATTGTGCCTGAGGCTTGGAAGGAAGCGAACGTTCAACCGATTCCCAAAAAGGGGGACCGTTCCGAGCCAAACAACTATCGACCCATAGCTATCACCTCGGTGCTTTCCAAGGTGTTCGAGCGGATTATAAACACCCAAATTGTCCGCTACCTGGAGGATCAATCGTTGATCAATGATCGCCAATACGGCTTTCGGTTTAAACGATCAACGGGTGATCTTCTAGCGTTCGTCACGCACCTCTGGGGTGAGGCTATGGACAAGCACGGCGAGTCTTTGGCTATCAGCCTTGACATAGCCAAAGCTTTCGACAGAGTCTGGCACCGGTCTCTTCTTTCCAAGCTTCCGGCCTATGGCTTGCCCCCTCAACTGTGCACCTGGATTGCAAGTTTCCTGCAGAAGCGTCGTATTCGGGTCCTTTGCGACGGTCGCGCTTCCAAATTTATGCAGGTCAATGCAGGAGTGCCTCAGGGTTCTGTTTTATCCCCTACGCTCTTTCTTCTGCATATCAATGATATGTTGAATCTCGGCAACATACATTGTTATGCGGACGACAGTACCGTGCATGGGCGATATCTCGGACATCCTGGGGCCAAACAGGCTGAGGTTGAGGGGAAAAGGCAGAATCTTGTCGTTGAAATTGACCGGACCTTGGACCGCATCTATGAATGGGGTGCCAAGAACTTGGTCGAGTTCAACGCCAAGAAGACCCAGGCATGCGCGTTCTCAACAAAAAAGTCTTCGTTCCTTCCCCTCCCTTCTCTGAAGAACACTCCACTGGTGATACGTGACAGTCTCTCCATCTTAGGTATGGATCTTTGCCGCTCCCTTAATCAGAAAACCTATATCGAGAGCGTCATTAAGCAAGCTTCGCGAAAACTCGGAGTTCTGAACAGGGTGAGGCGGTTCTTCACGCCTGGGCAACTGTGCCTATTGTATAAGGCACAAGTGCGCCCTTGCGTGGAGTACTGTTCTCATCTTTGGGATGGCTCCGCGCAGTACTTGCTGGACGCTCTCGACCGGTTACAGCGGCGGGCTGTCCGTATCATCGGAGATCCAGAGGTCACGAGTTCACTGGAACCTCTGCAACTCCGTAGAGACATTGCCTCATTGGCATGTTTCTACAGAATATACCACGGGGAGTGCTCTGAAGAGTTATTCCACCTTATCCCGCCCTCCCCTTTCCTATCCAGAACAACGCGTGCTGGGCTCAGATGCCATCCTTACACGGTAGAGTCGATTAGAGCGCGTACCAAAAAGTTTGGGTCCTCATATCTCTGCCGAACGACCAAGGCATGGAATTCTCTGCCAAGGCACGTGTTTCCTTCTTCCTTCAATCCTGGGTTCTTTAAGCGGGGCGTGAAAAAGCATCTTCTCAGGCCGTCAAAGTAGAGACCTCAACATCGCCTCGGCTACTGTGGGGGCGATGTGGAGGTCATTGCTCTTAGACCACACGACTGCTTACCATCAGGTGGAGTGTGGTCATTTT
Organism: Catocala sponsa; assembly: GCA_963564715.1. Lineage (NCBI taxonomy): Eukaryota > Metazoa > Arthropoda > Insecta > Lepidoptera > Erebidae > Catocala > Catocala sponsa. Next base: position 13,442,969 of record OY751334.1, on the reverse strand, counting down.
GACGAGCAAAATAAAAAAAATAAAAAAAAAAATTACAAAATTTTGAACAACTGTTACACTAGTATAATCACTATTAAACTTTACTATTTTTTAAAAGGGGAAAGTGTAAACATATATATAAATAGTATAATAGTATAAATAGTTTTAATAGTTTCAATAATTTAATTAGCTTAAAAATTAGTAAAGTTTAATAGTGATTATAGTAGTGTAACAGTTTTTCAAAATTTTGTAATAAAGTGTCAAATAAACAACGCGATAAAATCCTTATATAGTAGTTTAATTTCAATGAATAACATTCGCGTAAACAGAAGACAATATTATACATAATATGTTAGCGAGTTAATGGCACCTTAAAAGCGAGTAAGCGGTTGACGCATTACAGTCGCTGTGACGAATACAGTGGTTTGAATCCCACACTGAACTGCTAATGTGTGTTATACAAATAATTTATTTCTTACTATTCTAGGTCTCCGACGATAGTGAAGTTTTTTATTGCACCTCTTTTATTGACTCTACATACTGCTTATGACTACATAATCTCTCATATTTAATATACTTTAAAAAAACAGGTAAAAAGATTTCTCTTCTAATGATCTTCTTATAAAACCTTATTTTAATTGCTCTTGTACATCCTTTCTTCAGTTTAAATACTAGGTTAAGTTTGGTATTTTATTCGCCTCAATTCCTCTGTTGTATGCGTTCTCTCTTGAGATCACGATGTATGTAAACGTTGAGCGCTCAAACTTAAGGCACGCGAACTCATTTAAACTTAGCTGCAAGGAACTTCGGCTGAAGATTCTCTATATCTGCTTTACTCTATAGTTGACTAGGAGGGAATATCTACGGGTTTCATTACTCTGCCATTTTAGTTATTCATGCGAGAAGTCTAATAAATAAAAATGATATGCTGATTTCGTGTTCACAGAGAATTCTGTAGTCATTTCTTTCGGTGGCTATTGAGGTAAGTGAATGTACTTGTAATTATTAATGTAGTATCTGGAAATGCGACTAAGATACCAGTATATAGGTACAGGTAACTTTATACGGGTTAAATTAAAATATTTTTGTATACTCTCGCACTTGTACATCCAAAGAATACCTATTCGTGGACAATTTCTACTATTTGTGGATCACACACATGTTTGTTCCATACGATCGGGATCGAACGCACAATTTGGCGCGTGGCAAGTGGCCCAGCGACCACTAAAACCAACTATACCAATACGCCATGCAGTCAGTAAATTTTTCACTAATTGCTGCACAAAACATTTTCTTCTTCATTAAAAATAAACTATTATTACGCAGTCGTGGTTCTTGCACAATGAAACGCCGAGATACTTTTTACACAAACAGTATATATTTCAGCAGAGTAACGTTCTAACTGACAGTTGTAACGAGAATGAATATTTGTTAATCTCCTACCTTATTTATATATTTTTATCAATGTATCAAATGGAAAGTTAAATATCCATTAATTACATTTTAAGGTGTAAAATTAGTACAGTAACAAACAACAATGACAATTATTAATTATAGAAATAATCAAATGTAAATATGCAATTATAACATAACAATTAAAACAATATAATACGTCACAACCGTGTGCTACTATTGAGTATTTGATAACACTACATATAAACAAAATAAAATACAGATCAAAAATTCCCTTCGTTAAAACTCAACACATCGTCGAGTCTCGAAAACTAATTAATAAAATCGCACGACGGAGAATATTGGGTGCGACGTGCAACAAATTTATCGCGTAAAATAGGAGGGTTTAAGTTTTAATTATAACAACTTTAGATGGCTCAGGTGCGATCTAAAAGGCTTAGAGGCTATTCGTGCTGGAGCTGGGCCGGCTAGATAACAGACTCAATCAACGACTTAGCTTTCTTAATTCGTTACTAGTTAAGTTAGAGTTGCCTTTGTGAATGGAAGAGTTGGAAACACGATCTGCATCCTAACTAATTACTATAAATGCGAATGTGAGTTTGTTTGTTTGTTACGTTACGTTACTCGACGGATCATCATGAAATTTAGCATACACTTTGTCCTGTTCCCGAGAGATATAAATTTATTGACTAAATATACATCAACGCGAGCGAAGCCGCGGGCAAAATCTAGTAATTTATACATATAAAGACATTGTAACTAGTCGATGTCTGTACAAAGCAGATATTTGAAAAAATGTGATAATGTGTATATAAGAGCTATAGATGCCTAAACAATTATTTTGTGATTTTGACTGTCTGTCTGTTTTGACTGTTTGTATGTGCATCGCGCAAAAACTACTGCATGAAATTGAATGCGGTTGACATAATTCTATTGTTAGAGGTATCAATTCAAATCTGGCGCATGTCTCATCTTGGTACACCACCCCGTAATTGGAAATTAATAATAAGAAAATTTGATATGCCGCGGCCGCCTAAAAGTCGTAACAACACGAAATGTTTAGAGAGTCAGAGAGATGGAGAGACATAAGTTATTTTCACTTCATTACTTATGTGTGTAGATCAGCTTCTTCTTACATGTAAGAAAAGAAAATATACATAGGTACCTATGTACTTCGCAATGCCACGCATACAAAGTCACAGGCAAAAGCTAGTACATTCTACATTGATGAAGACTACTTAATTGATTACAATTTGAATTACATTGCATGGAATACGTATTTGTAGTATTTGTCTGTGCACGTATATCCATTGTTCAACAGGCTGTAAAATAAAACAAAGAGGATATAATAGATTTGGCATGCTGCATAGGTATGTTTGTATAAACATTCCACTAGTGAAAATGCAGTAGTCTAAATTCCTTTTTATTTGTTATTGAAAGCATTTTTAGTGCAGTTTTTAAATAAACACAGCGTATTGTTATAGCATACTCGAATAAAACAGAGCTTTAAAGGCAATATTGAGCTAAACTTATCTGCCTTCTACAAGATTTATTTATTGGTAGCAGTCACAATATAGTAGTTGACTCACATTTTTTTTAAGTTAGTGTTTACATTACATAATATCAGCCCTGTTTTAAACTGTGCCACTGCTGGACACGGACCTCTTCTCAGTGTGAGAAAGGTTACATTACCCAAATTAAAATATAAATAAATTTAAAATATGCTCAATCTATACTAATATTATAAAGCTAAAGAGTTTGTTTGTTTGCTTGAACGCGCTAATCTCAGGAACTACTGGTCCGATTTGAAAAAATATTTTAGTGTTTGATAACCCATTTATCGAGGAAGGCTATAGGCTATATATCATCACGCTAAGATTAATAGGAGCGGAGCATTAATGAAGAATGTTTTAAAATCGGAGGGCTTTTTTTCCTTTTGAGAGCTTCCGCTGCGTGCGCTGCGTAAACAGTTAAAGTTTCGCAAAAATCATGTTTGACAGAATTGTTCCCCTTTAAAAGTTCTAAAAAAAAGTCCGCAACAGCATATGTCTATCTTTTAAGGTTGGCTCACTATAATCTTTTTTATGCTAACGAAATTTGTTCTAAAATAATGATTTATTTGCGAAGGTGTTTTTATAAACATGATATTAATCCTTATCCAAATAAATACGTTATTCATCACAAGAATTTAATTTAAAACAAAATTGCCCTTCACATCATTCGATTTCAATGAATATCTTAGGAGATATAGCAGTTTTAAAATAACATCGCAGCAAAATAATGACAACGAAGTCGCAGGTTAAAGTTAGCGTTAGCCCAAAGTAAATATTCCACGCGGATTTGAAATATTATTTTAGTGTTGGATAGCCTATTTATCGAGGAAGGCTATAGGCTATATAACATTATGCTACGACCCACGGGGGCGGCGCAGTAACGATAAACGCGGGTGAAACCGCGGGAACATCTAGTAATAAATAAGATACAAGCGTTAACGTCTTGTAATTGGCAAATGTTAGAAAAATTATGCTCGATATAAATGGCAGCGTGACCCCTATTTAAATGCTGCTGTCAGAGGGAGATATCGAGATAGACTCACTACACCCCTACTTTCTCTTATATTCAAATTGCAAATACCAATTACTCCCTTATTTTGCAACCAACATTTTTTTAATAAACATACTAGTTTTTGCCCGCGGCTTCGTTCCCGTAAATTTAGGTTAGGTCAGATTAGTAACAATCCTATTTTTGGATGAAAAGTACCCTATATCCTTTTATGTACATACCCTTGACAACATGTATGTGAAATTTTATACTGAGTAGTTAAGGCGTGAAAGTAAACAAACAAACTCACATTCTCATTTATAAAATTTAGTTAGGATTACATTTGATTGTTATTTACACCAGTGTTTTTAATTTTTTTTATTGTGCTCGTCAAAATGAATGCACGCTACCTGATGGTAAGCAGTCGTGTGGTCTAAGAGCAGTGGCCTCCACACCGCCCTCATAAATGATATATTAAATCAAACAGGCAACCTATTTCTATCTACTCTTTGTAAATTGTCGTTATCCAGCAAAACTGTTCCTTTACAATCCACTTTAATTTTTCTATGTATGTACAGAATCCTATAGAATTTTGATGCCAATTCAGCGCGTGGGTACTTATCATTACGCCACATACGGAGCAAGATGTCACACAAAATGTCACGGGGGAGCAAACGTGTGGCGTGTGGCAATGACGCTAAATGAAATGTCTTGCAAAACAATCCACAGGTCACAAGGGACGGTACGCAGGATGAATTGTAAGTCGCCCGCATTTTACACTACATTGATCACATCCCACGTTTTACGATGGAAAGGATATTGAATATATTTCTGTGCTGATGTTTGTTTTTGGGACATCACGCCTACGTATACTCGATGGGTCAAGCAGGGATGTATTACGCCTGCATTTTGCTATGTATACGTGCCACATAATAGATCTGAGTTCATTGCTGTATACCGTTATTATTACCAGAATTAGCACTAACACAAATTACTTAAAAGAAAACTCGGTACCATTTGCCCATTTTAAAGTATTTTAAATCATAACTTGTTCTTACTATTGATCCTCCACAAAACATGCCACATGACTAAGGAGGTAAACAAGCATAATATGAGATTATAATATTTAAATATGTACCCACATTTCATCAGCTACGTATGAGTCCCACATAACAGGAGGTGAGCTTACTGCCTTCTACCAAGTATACATATGTACATATGTCCAGACTGTTACTAAATAAGGTTTAAACTGTCAGCTAAATAATATTGAGACATAAAAATATAGTGTTTTGACACCGGCGTCTGCACCTAATTGGCAAATTAATAGCTAAATATATAATACATTACACTAACCCCGATTCAAACTCTAGACCTCATGTCGAGTATAAAATGTCACAGGACCAACGAAGCAGCATTTATTCTAATAAATACTTTTTTACGCGCAACACTTTTGACGCAGACACAATTTCAATTCAGTTTGTAGCTCTTTAATGAGCAATACACTCAAGACTCCACCGTCACAGGTGGCGCCACGCGCGTAATTTGACGTCCCTATGTCCCTACTTTTCCTATAAAAACTTAGACTGTTTTGAAACCGTTGAAAGTGTCTAGTTAGCGTCCAAACAGACAACCACTTTAGGTCTCCATTTCGTTAAAAGCAGGCGCAATGAGCGATATTGTGTCAAAAACATAATCCAACATGCATGTGAGTTAGATAAAGTTCAGATAATTATATAGTTTTTTTGTTGAATCGTGGTAATGCTTGACAAGAAACCGGCCAGTTTCTGTATGTAAATCTTAGTAAATTACGGTAACTGTATACCAAACATTTAAATCACACAAACATCCTTTTCATTAACAGTGGTGATTTAGTTGTGTAATTTTATTTTCTTGTTTTATGTTTAGAGTCCCTTTTCCCTTTTTCTCAAAACAAGAACTCTTATGGTTCGAGAAGTCTTTGAAAGATTGGTGTAAGACTTAAAGAGATTTATATTTTGTTTAATTATCGAACTTATTATGTTCATTAAGTTATTAATTCGAGTCTGGATCAGTGCCCAGTCGATGTGAATAGGTTTGTCATATTATATGAGTACTATGACCATAGCTGGTGCAATATCGGTGTAGTAATACACCTCTGCCTTTACCTCGGGGATGCGGCTCGTGAGACTATTCTATATTCAATTATCAAAGGTATACGAATAAAGTGGTAAATTATTTCTCGAATGGCCGTCTAGTTTACCGTAAATAATTATTACTCATAATAATACTTATAACTCCGGAAGTAGACTTAATAAAAACAAAACGTCATTAAAAAGTGAAGAATGTAGGTTTACAACATAATAAAACTCAATAAAATTTGTTTCAGAAAAGTCATTAAGTGTAATAAAACGTAATTAATCAAGTACAAATCCATCAATATAGCTAATAAGACCCGATAACAATCAATTCAAACGAAATGTTATAAATACGAAATTGATTTTGAAACATTTCTAATAACAGAACGAGTAATGAAATAAGTCGTGTTCTTCTCACCATCGCTCAAGTAACGTTTACGTACATTACTTGATAAATACTTTAAATAAAACGACATAATGTTAACGACAGTAAAACGTTTGACAGTTAGCATGAGCTTTAACGTAAACATGAAACGAGATCAGGCTTTAATCCCGTGTTTGTAATATGGTATAAGCCGGCTTTACGTAGGAACAATAAGTGACAGTGAGTCGACATTATTTTCCTTTCCCTTCCACGGTCTACAATATAATAATTAGATTACTAAGTCTTCTGGGCACACTACCTCGACTGTAATGCGGAAGAATTCTATGACGCCTATTTTACAATCAGGATATTTTAAAATTTCTGTTATATAATATTTTAGATATAAGTTAGTTCTAAAGAATTTTTTAATTTGTATTAAACAGGTTCAAAATCAAACACGCTTCTATAATTATTTCTTCACCTATGGTCTACACCCATCCATATCTAATCATACGGTTATGTAAGAGAAGGGCCGCTGTATCATCTGGTTCCCGAAAGCATCTCCAGAGACCAGTTATAGATAGATCCCTAAATCTACGGATTTAGTTATCGGTTTCGACGATCGATCGACGACGAGTTGATAATCGAATAACCTGTAACTACGAGGACGGTCAGTAATAACTTTATTTGATGTCAGCATATTATCCTGGCCGCGCCGGTGTAATTTCGTCATCGTCAATAACCTAAAGGTAACCCATACACATTATTCCTTTCATTTCAGCTAAAAAGTATGTATATAAAAATGTTTAATTCAAATGGCAAACAGCGATACTAATTTTTGAAAGCCGTGAGGGTTACCACGAACGGAAGTTAATATTGACTGCCTCCTTGGTCATCAAAAGTAATAAACAAAACAATGTAAGTCACATGTTGAAATTAACAAGATATATAGGGATAGTGTTATGATGTATCTTTAAAATTTTCTCAAATAAAAGACCATACGCTCACTAGGTCTACGTGTGTTTTTGGGGACATTACAACAGAATGAAGTATAGAAGGTGTGTCTGCGTCGTAGCTACGAGTATTCCGTAGTTGCTGCCTTCACGACCCAAAAAGGGGCTTGCTTGTTACATACCAGCAAGCCCCTTTTTGGGTCGTGTATATAAGCAAAAAGTATACCCAAACTGAAAACAACTTTCTTTTTGCTACACACTTTTTAAACACCGGAACAGTGGGGAAATTAAGAACACTTTTCAAATACAAATCTCTACAATAGTAAGTGTAGTATGCAAAATCACTTCAATAAAATATTAGTAACATACACTCAATAGCAAAACTACACAATATATGTACGAGTTACAGATTAAAAGGTCAAATAGTTTCAGTCGTGTTTTCACCGGAATACATTTGACCACATAACATTTCCGTAAATATTTATGTCGTTTTGTAAAAGTTCGTGCACAAACCAACCGTTGCGTTGCAGAGGATTCATTTAATATTCGCTGCATTATCCCATTAAATGGAAATCATAACCAACATGATAAAGTAAAAGATAGCATAAACATTATTCTAGTTGTATACCTGCTAACTCAGGACAATAAAATGTTACCACAGCGAAGAAAAACAAGTAGAAAACGTTATAAAAGCAGAAATGTTCCAGATTTTCCTTTCATGGTCTTACTTGAATATATCTCTCAATGTTCTATTTACAATTTGCGAAGAAAACTTTATTGGCCGTCATAAATAAGTCTCAGTTTTGGTACGTTTCTTACGACTTTTATCTCAATCCGTCTCGTAAAATCTTATTACATTTTTTATATGCAAACTGATTTTTTTAGTAATGATTGCGTCTTCACGAACTTTAATAAGTATTACTAAATTTTATTTTATTATTTAATTAGAGCAGCCCAATTTTCATTTGAGCCTATAAGCTCCGTGACATTTTTATGAATATTAAATTTTTACCTATAACAAGAGAGTTAAAAGAGTTGGGTAGAACAGAAGTTAATATTTATCAATCAATTAATGAATCAGCAGCGATAGCTCAGTGGGGAGACCAACAGACTGCAATGCAGAGGATCTCGGGTTCGAACCTCTGACTTTCATGGCTTTTCGAAATGATGTGCGTATTGATTGACAATTATCGCCTGCTCCATGCCTCGGAGAGTACGTTAAGACGTCGGTCCCGGCTGCCATGAACATCTATAGCAGTCGTTATTGGGAAATCAGTGCCCTCTAATATCCTGACACTGGTCTAACCTTAGGGTATCGTTAGCCTTCGAGTTGCGGAGGTCAGATGGCAGTCGCTCCGTGTAAAAACTGATATCCAGTCAAATCCGGTTAGACTAGAAAGCTGACCCCAAGTGACTTGGGTATAATAAAGGCTAAGGAGAAGAAGAATCAATGAACCTTTCGCAATCTACTGCTAGTATACGCCACCTGACTACAAATTCAATAGGACATACTAAAAAATGTTTAATGCCTGCTGGACAACGGCCTCTTCTTCTCAGTATGTGAAAGTGTATGTCATAGTCCATAATACTGGTCCAGTGCGTGTTAAACTTAATATATCTTAGAGAATATTATGTACAGCTGTATACATATACAGTAAGTACTAATATAAAAATTAAGCAAATTCCTCGCATTGTTTTTGCATTTAGTATGATTTAAAAATACACAATATCTACTTCCAAATTTCGTTCTTTAGATATATACTTGCAAATGTCAATATCGCAATTTGTCGGTACCGTATTATACATTCAATAAAGCATCAACAAGTTAACGGTCGTTTGACTTCTAGGTGCACGAAGTTTCTCATTGCTACATAATATAACGATGTTAATCTTAATCAACTAGTACCTACAAAATTCGTTTCTTTTAATGAATTTTGTGTCTTTAATTTTAAACTATGTTATGCGTTTTATATGGTGTGTAAATTGTAAGTCTTATTGTGGAATTCATTTTCTAAGTGATTAGTTTTTAATTGTAACCTAATTAGACATAAAATATATTAGTTGTGAGCTAGCAAGGTGTCTCTTAGGGGTCATCTTGATTGAACTTCATAGCTGTAAATGTAACTTTGTTCAACCTGAGAATGTATGTATGTATTTCATATGCGTCTTTTTAACAGCTGTTAAAAAGACACATTAGTATTAAGAGGATACCCCCCTCTTCCATAACAAAGGTTACACAGAGTAATGATGCCCTGGTTTAACATAAGTAACAGCTTAAATTATAATAAGTTGGATGTGTGTGTATATGTGTGTGTGTGTGTGTGTGTGTGTGTGTGTGTGTGATACTACTACTAAGTGATACTATTCATGAGTGCTTCAGTCTCGTCATCATTTTTAGTTTTTATTAACCAAACTATTAATGCCTTTTTACATTCATGGTAATTCAGGTGATAGATATTAATATATTTATTTATCAGGATATATAAGTGAGCCGATTGTCTTAAAAACTGACTTTTTGCAAAACTACTTTTTACTGCAATGACATGCACTACATTATGTACCCGCCTTCTGTTAAGTACATCAGGTTTGTAACTCAGAGATTTATGTAACTTCAAGACAGCATGTAAGATGTATAGTTTCCTAATAGTAAGAAGTTCACTTATCGAATATAGATCCGTAGTAGGTAATCTTTAATGTTTGTAGTACATGACCTTAAGTTACGACCTTTGTACTCGTTCCAATTCTAAGGCTTTAATTTTAGTAGCCCCACCCCATACAAATATAGAGTTTGTTAAGACTGACTGCGCTAAAGAGATATAAATTTTGTTTAGGAGGCAACTTGGGGCAACGTGTCTTAGGGTCTTAAAGGTCCATATTATTTTTCTGGTTCTAGAGATCATCATTTCCAAGTGAATTTCTTACAAGATTAATGCAAAGAGGAATTATTTAAATAAAACTATTATATAATATATCGATACTATGATGATTATATATTTCAAAAAGTAATGATATCTAATATAAAATATACTTATGAAATAATAATAGCTACCTATATTTTTTTATAGTGACCCATGTCACTTAGACATAATTGAGATAAAAATTATCATCTAATCTAATCAAGATATATCACATCCGATGAATCAATAAGTTGATTGTAATATTAATCTCTACAGACCGAGGCATAGTAAACTACTCTACACATAATCATGGACATCCACTAAGGACCATGTTCGATCAATCATGGCAAATTTGACTTTGTCCAACTGTATACTTATCGAAATAATGGCTATATCGCAATATTTTTCCAATAATCGAGTCAGCTAACCAGCGTACTTCCTACCTTTTATAGGTTAATTGACCCAAAAAACTACTCTCCTTCCAAAATACTGCAAAGATACATCACAAAGGGGTAACGATTTCTAAATACAAAGCTTTTATCTATGCTTTGTACAACGTAATGGGAATCGGACGCCATCTCGGATCATTTAATTTTGTTGCATCGACCTTTGAACGTAAGGTGGAGTCGTACCCTGTTTAATCTCGTTTCCATTGGAGAACATACCAAATAAGATGCCTTGTTACCAATATCGTTTCACAGTATAATTGAATTTCCGAGAACATAGCTACCTACGAGAATTATTAATGTTAATTATTATTTCGGATTTCCATTTTACCATGAAGGTATAATTTGATATGTTTTATGTAAATCTCTACTTAGATCTATATTATAAACGCGAATTTGTGTTTGTGTATTTGTCTTTTTTCATGCACCAGAATAACGTATCAACGTTGCTTTTTTGCATAGAAATAGCTTATGTACGTGAAAGACTACTTTTTAACCTAAAATGCTTCAGTGAAACAGTTATATTTTATATACTTGAAGTTTTAGAACCACGGAATCGAAGTTACACATAAAAGATAGTTCTGGTGAAAAATCATATTTGTGACATTAAAAGTATAAAGTAACAATCATTTAGTCAAGTAAGTAAATAGAAGTCAGGCGAAGTGAACGGACGACTGTAATGATGTTATATTCGTTGATGCAAATTACTTGTTAAATAAAAATCGAATTTGATATGGGGGTTCAACTAATACATATTTTTTTTAATCTTATAATCTTAGATGACCATATGTACTACAGATAGTTAAACGGCATTGCAATCAGACCAGGCGATTGAGCAATTGCTTGTCACGGCATGGCAAGTCATCATTTCAAAAAAGGTATATGGTAAGACATCGTAACACTTTCATCAACTATTCTATAACATTGCCTCAATAACGCAGGTCAGATAAATTTAAAAGGAGAATGCTTTATATGATGATACTTATGGCAAACGCCGAGAAAGGAGATATCGCTGAGTAGATGTTATAATTGAAAGCAGACCGTCGTATATAAATAAAAAATAAAAGAAAACTGCATATTAAAAAGTGATACATTATGACACTAAACATTTCTGACAGTAAGCAACCGAGCCAATTTATGCGTCTAACTTTCAATTTATTAAGTTGCTCATAGAAGCCCCCATGAATGTTGAATTAAGTTACAGAGACTTCTTTACAAATTCTTTATTAACTTTGCAAGAAAAACTTCTGTGAAAGGTTATTACAGTGCGGGTAAGTAACTTTTTCTTACACGATCGCGAACTGCTCACAAACATGTCAGATTTATTAAATTGTTAAGCCATCAGTGTTCGCAATAACATGAGCAACAGTATACGATCGCGTTTTGTTTATTGGACTATAAAAATACTATAACACAACCTTATCATTGAAATAAAATGCGGTAACTCCACTTTATGCCCGCTGTTATGCTCATAAGATAATACATGTATATTCCTACGTCGAGTCTACGAGATTCGCATACAAGTGAGACAAAAAATCACAAAAATAATATTGAACCTTTTTCCCAAGTGCTGTTTGCGGCGGGGTCGTCCACGGAGGGTCCTTGGAGTATCTCAGTAGGGTATAACGTCGCAAACATTTTCATACTAAAGTTCAACTTGAGTGTTGACTCTCCTCTGTCCGAATATTCGCCGGTATTTTAAACTACGTGACCCGAAATGAACCAAACAAATTAGCAGCGATTTGCTCGCTAAAGTTAAAGGTATGAGTCCCGTAGCCGGAGTTTACTCATTAAAAAAACATATTATAGTATCCACAACAATGCTAATTGGCTTTTATACATTCAATTTACGATATAATAAAGTTTATCTGCTTCACGGCTGTCAGAGCGTTCATTTTATGTTTGAGAATAATACGGTTTCATTAAAGTCTACATAATCATAAGATTTATAGGTACACACATTGACTCACGCTTGTTTATCCTTCGAGATGTAGGCAGAGATGTATTACACTCACATTGCACTGGTTATATCTTAAATCCCACGCAATAAAGGTGACCTAGGAGGTCACCTTATTATCTAGCAGAGATATTACCGATGTTGTGCTCAGATATTTCTAATAGAAAACCCAATTCCACTATGCTTGTACGGCTTGTACCAGGTATAGAACCCGAAAGCTTAGTTTTTGGGGGATATCGGGATGCGTTATTATTATTAAGATTTATTGTTTATAACTAAACCCTTATAATCACATTTCATTTAGTCACCATATTTTTTCTCCACACACATATTTTTTAAGAATAAGAATAATTTAATTCTGCATAAAAATTTTACAATAAATGTAATGTTATGTACAGTGAGCTCCAAAAATGCATACCCATGTCAAAACTAAAATGGTACAAGCCGGTATTTTGAAACCATCTAACAGATAGCGATTCAAGAACTGTTAAGTAGTTTAGTTATATCGAATCTTTTCCGATATAACTAAACTACTTAACTTGGCGGTGCACTACAGTAAAATAAAAAGGTAGATTCTTAATAATTCACTTTTGTTAAATTTACTTTTAAACAATTTTTTAATCTCTATTCATGTTATTATAATATTTATTTAAAATAATAAATAAGTAAGTATGTAAGAATTACATCTGACTAGAAGTCTACCGTCAATACCTAATATAGTCGTAATTTATAAAACAACGCCATCTATTTCATTCATATTCATTCTAATTCGAGTGTTCACAGAATTTTAGACCATAAGGTATCAATGGAATATTGCAGGCGACTATACATATGTCAATATTTAAATCAAGTCTTACTCGATGGAAAACTATTATGATAAAATGTTTTCAACATTCCTGCGGTCTATCTAAGATTGCAGTAAGTATATTAATTAAAACTGGCAATACCAAATTGTACATTACGTTTATGATTTGTTATCTCTGGTAGTTTAAAACACGAGCATATAATAAAAACAGGAATCCCATTATTTTAAAACACTATAAAGCTCTTAACGGTACATTTTACTTCATAATATATGGCTGTTAGAGTAAAAGAGTCAATTTAATAGTTTATTAAAAAAAGTCATAACAACTGCGACCCTTATGCACTTTAAAAAACTGAAATATTAAAGTTTAACAACACAGTGCTTCTAGTTTGTAATGTTGCTTAAATTGATCGTTAGATATAATCTATCATTCTCGATATGCTCCTCATAAATATAATTCAATGGAAATTTCTAATTACAAGAGAAATCGAATAAAAGCTACTAATCCCAATTAGAGACAGAAATCAATTACATTTCAATTGCTCCGTTCAATAAATTTGTAATTACATTGAACAAAAACGTACCGGCGACATACTCATACTTAATGGTCAATGATATCCGTATCGAACGATCGAATGAAGGAAGAAATATCAATACCCATTATTGATTGATGTACCAGTGTAAAATATTTGTTTGTTTCCTTAAAGTAAACAAATTGACTCAGGCAAAAGCATCATTACATTAAATGACTTTCACAACTACATTTACGTAGCAAAGTTCTTAAATAAACGGACGCGTAAACATCCCTACTCAAACAAATACAAGGACGATAAACAAATATAAGTGTCCACAGAAAACATGTTTATTTATTAATACGTTGTTATGGAAATGAGCGGTCATTACCATGAAAATACAGTGATGTGGGCAGACGACGTATTTGCTACATATTTTCACTGACCGGACACATTAAGTAAACATCGACATGTATTGGTAACATGTAAGAAATACATTTTTAAAAAGCATTTGTGTTTTCGTATTAAATGTACCTCACCTTAAAAGCAGCGATAGCCTAGTGGGGGACCGACAATCTGCCACACAGTCTCGAGTTCGATCCAAGGCCTCTTGCTTTTTGAAGTTATGTGCGTATTGAACTGTTAATAATCGCTCGCTTAAACAGTGAAGGAAAACATCGTGAGAAAACTTACATGTCTGAGAGCTCTACATAATGTTCTCAAAGATGTGTGAAGTCTACCAACCCGCACCAAGCCGTCCAGCAGTGGAACAGCTTATATACAGTACTAATATTATTGAATGTACCTTCCGTACCTTATTTGACAAAATATCGAGTTTATTTAATACATGTACAGGAATGAATCTAGGTATAATTTAAAAACAGAAACCCTGAGTAACTTACTGACTGATTAATTGAAGTCCAGACGAAAACCGGGAAATCTGGAGTCTGGACCTAAGAAGCTCATTTTGCAGTATACAAACTAGGCTAAGACTTTATATAATAAGTTGCTCAAAATTTTATATACATGTGCAAAGTGAAATGTATAAGCGTAATTAAGCTAATGACTGAAGGTACGTGGGCCCACAATTAATCACCAACGAATTATTCAACACACCGTAAGCATATTTTATTGCCCGTTATCGATTATGTTGGACATTAAAGTGGTTATTATCGTTAACATCACTTTAGGTGTTCGGTAGGTATTATTGGCCTGGAGAAATAATCGTACTAATGGATTGTACTTGTATGTTTTCCATTTGAGCAACTCTAGTTGAAAAGCCGAATGTATAGAGGTGTTTTTAAGGTCAGTGGGAACCAATGGTTTAGGTCTGGTTTGTGAAAGAACATAAGTGTATATCTTTTTCTTAATATCATACATTAGCTGTCCCGCGCGGTTTCACTCACGTTTATGATTACTGCGTCACTACCATGGCTCGTAGCGTGTAACCTACCTGAGGAGTTGGACTAACAATTGTAAAAGATTGACGTAGCGGCGGGACTAACGAAGAAGTCAAAAAGCTTCCAAACAAAAAAAAGATTTTAAGTAATTGGTAACAGTCCTTGTATTACAGGCATACACCTTATGAATATTACGGAACTACAAAACTTTACCTGTGGATTACAAAAGCTATTGACTCGCGTTGATACCAACAATTATACAAGGTGTACTGATCAGATGGACGCAAAAGAATCACTGCATCAATAGTACATATATAGAAATAAAGTGTCACGACGATCCCAGCAGCTGTAATCACAGTTGTATTACTCTCAAATTTCGCCAAGTATGTATGTAAACTATACTTGGCGAAATTTGTGACAAAGTGCCACTTAATAGTCGAGCCCATTGCTAACCATTTTCAATTTCCGTTCTGCTACTAACAATATTGACTGAAAAACTAGCAACGTATACTTATCATCGTGACCTGTATCAAAACCGGAAGCATAACGTACAAAAAACGTACAAAAAATAAACAAACCGTTGACCTATTTGAGTATTGACCGAGAAACTGTGTTCACCTGTGATTAATAGTGATGCATTTCAAGTAGGGGTCGACATCAATACGTGGCTATACATTAATTTATGAGACAAAATTGATAGTCGGTACGCTCGCATATAACTGCATATGACAATGCATACGGCATCCCCGGAGATCTGTTCCGTTTGGCTCGAAACTCGGCCATAGTCGGCGGAAACACACCGGCCGAACACATCACTTGATATATACCGCAGCGGCTTAGCAATAAATATTGCCAGCACTTTTCCTACAGCCGCGCCGCAAACACACCTGACGTAATATAAGCTCATGTTGTTACTGAAAAACGCCGTGTATTGTTACGTATGCGTTCACAAAAGTTGTTTAACAACATATATGCGAACTCGAAGTGAATTCCGTTTCTCAAGCGCGGTGCGTTTTAGAAACGAGAAATTTATAACTACAGGGAAGAATTTAGATTTCTCCGTGCCATACAAATATTCTTTATATATGTATTATATATAAAGAATATTCACTTATACTATTAATAATACAATTTTACTTTAAATTATTCTTATTTATTATTGAAAATTAACCTTCCAAACCGCAGCGGTAAACCGGTGGCCAGACACAATAGATTTGTAATTATGTCTGGGATTCTATGACTTATTAGATTAAAAATAAAATAAATTATCGAGTTGTCAATTAATAAACAAAAACAACGAAATATCGTTTCTGAATATCATGTCTGGATTTTACAACAGTATCACACAATGATGTATATCAAACTTCTCAACTTTTATTATTTATTATATTACAAAACTATACTGTTTTTAATATAAGTATAATAAAAAATCATCATATTCGTCTATGCTCTTCTTTGCGAAAATGTATCTACAAAAAGGAGTAAGTATTTAACGAATATGAAATGTTGGCACGTCGATATTCATATTAGTTAATTATTTATCTATTTTATTAAAACCACGTTTTTGAGCTATACAATTTTAAGTCTTTTGCGAATATTATTTATGGTGTACACGACAAAGGTACGGGTTTCTTGTGCCGGTCTTATGTCGGTCATATACAAGATGCATAGAACCCGCATATATGTATCAACTTGCGTATATTACCAGCATCATGAATATCAACTATAATACACATACATGCATTGTACACGTAGCTTTACTGAACACTGTAATAGTGTCACGTACTTAATCCACAAAGGATCACCGAAGATTCCCAAAACGCTAGATAACGGTACCTCCCGTGCTCCTATATAAATTTGTAGAGGCTTTTGTCGATTTGGACAAACACTTTGTAAAACATAATCCGTCAATGAGAGGTTTTACCGAGGCGTAGGCTGAGGCGACTATGATCCTATAATTGTAGCAGGTTCTATACCTAAGCTTAGAACAAAGAGCTCTTTCGCATCTCCCTATTAGGATATTTTATTTGTATTTACTATTGTTTTATATGATAAATACTTTTAACAGTATATATACTAGTTTATAACAGTAGTATTATACCTAATTGTGAAAGTAATCTATCTCAGTAGCGGTAAGTTTATGTAAACATATAATCCAGGCTTGGCTTGGTACAATATTCAATACAGAAATATATCATGGTCGATTATGTTTGATCTTGTAGTACCATGCCTTCGCTGTGATTCGATGTGTTTATATACGACACGTACCTAAGTGAGATTTAAGACTAATAAGGCTATTCATATATACTGGTAAAATCATATATAAATTCCTGAATAAGAACTGCCTTATTCAGGAATTTATATAAGTACTATTTAAAAACTATATATATTTATATCAGGCTTGCCTTATTCCGGAATTTTATATATTAAATTCCAGAATAAGTCAAGCCTGATATACGTTTTTAAAAGGCTATCTACCTGCGTAAATGTGTTTCCATGTCAATAAATTTTTACAAACATTGTTTTGAACTCAGCTTGAGTTACAGGGGAGTACATTAGGTACTTTTATAATAAAAAAAAAGTTCTGAATATTAACTAGTATACATACGTATAAATCATTTCACAATAAAATAAAATATTGCTATTGTATCTAACACGGGTGTCACCAGTGTAACTAGAAAATAAATCAGTACATCGTAGCGGCTTTTTCTCATGAGTTAATGCGATATTTAAAACAATCTCGATGGTGTAGAATGTTTAGATAAAAGCAAGAATAAAAGAGTAATCACTTCAATATCAATACATTGCTCTTTAGACCTAAAAACACACACCCTCACTCACACACACTCTTCTTCTCCCTAGCCTTTATTATTCCCAAATCACTTGGGGTCGGCTTTCTAGTCTAACCGGATTTGACTCACACACACTATAGAATAGATTTTTCTATCACGTATAGAATTTATCTTCAATATTAAATTCAACACTATTCAAAAAAAGCTTCTAGCAAAAACGTTTCTCATTTGTTTACTTGCGGTAGATAAGAAACTAAACACTGATGTAGGACGTAGAAGCATCTTTTCATAGCCGTGTGAATGTAAAAGAGGCTGGCGCATAATACTGAGCTCGAGTAGGTAGTGTATTACGAAGGAAGCTGTCTCTTAACTGCCACTGGCTTACGAGACGCCGCGCCGTATTGTTTCATACTACCTCGTGCTTCTATAATATGCTTATAAAAGTGAAGTGAACAATCTGCCCGAATGTGACGTGCTCTTTGTAAAGTTTGTGCTTCGATGCTTTTATGATGATGTCATGTCAAGTATCTTTGTTCTAACTACGAAGATTTACGTTATTTTTAGGGATTGATTTCACAATCAAAATAAACTGTAATGTAAAGTATTCTTGTGGGTGTCTAAATGCAATGGGTCATCGTAGATATGGATATATCGTATATTTACCAGTCACAAATAAAATAAATACACATTGAATTACGACCTAACTTAGTAGTTGCGTCTGCAACACAAAACTAATGCGTCAGCAGTGCCCCTACAAAACTATAAACAAAAAACAGTGTTATGTCTAATTTATTCCTTACGTGACGTACCTGACGTTTTAATAAACTAAGGACAAATTGAAAACGCATCTAGTTTTAGCATTACAATGCTAATCAAATATCATATTTCTATATGAATAATAGTTAGAGTATGGTTCATTGAATGACAATTTATAAATGTGAAAATGTAATCATAATACTTTAATTTATAGAATGGTATTAGAAATTGATTAATTATTCAGCTAGTTACGTCGTTGACTGAACGAACTTTATTAAAAATTTCAGTCAGGCTAAGTCGCCGGTAATAACTCGTTAATAACATAAGTTAAAGTAAATTTGAAACTTATAGATACTAATTAAGCTACACCGAGATCGGCGACTAAGTGCTGAACGTAAGACAATATTATAGAATATTATGTTATAATTTAACAAAATATTTTAATCTTGCGCTCAGTAATATTCATGTTCAAAGTCGGCAGTAAAAAATCAGATGCAAAGATAAAACGGTAAATCATTTTGAATAAGAAATTAGGCAAGGAAGGTTTCACTCTTGGGAGGACCGCTAGCTCCTACAGAATTCATACAAAAATATGTTACAGAACTTGTTTTAAATTATTTATTTCGCACTACGGATGTTAATTTGCTCATTTTTTATTACACTTACTACATTACACGAGCTGTCTGAATGTATAATGAATTGTATATTGAATTTATAAATTGATATGGATATTATATACAATATGAAATTTTACTGACAGTTGCGGGTATTACTTTAAGAAAGCTTCATTTGTTTACCGTTTTCTAAGTTTAATACGGATTCACTAAATGTCAAATTCGAATGTTGAATAGCTCGTAAATATTAATCGAAACAATACTACAATTATTGTACACTTAACATTTGATTTAGTTTCTATTGACAGTATTATTTTATAATGAGTTTATTAAGTGCTGTTCTACAAGACGCTAAAAAAGTGAGTACTGGAGAACAGAAATATCGTGATGAAGTTCTGCCAACTATAAAAGAACATGCAGAATGAATTTAACTTTTGTTTTGGGCTCTACAACAGAATATTACCGATACATACGTCAAACATTACAATAACCTAAAGCTTATTATAACAAATGATCTTACCATGACGGCGATACCGCGTTAGCTTTAAATATTGTATACTGTTCCTTTTTGATTCGTTATTACACCAAATTGTTAACAGTCCAAATAGTAATATGTAACGGGTATTAACTCGTTCATGCATAATGTTCACCTTTTTTAGGCTTGACGTTTCGACAAGGTTACACCAGCCGTGGTCACAAGCTGAGTGTGACCATATTATATATATATATATATATCATACAACGCGAAAGTTTAAAAGTTATTAGTCCAAATAGTTTTATTGAATAAACATGACTCCTGAGCTACAAGCATAAACATTGTGGTCTGTTTGATATACATAAGTGGAGCAATTTAGTGGAGTATTTAAATAAAAAGTAGAATTCTATAAAAATTATCGTGTTACTTCTGCGCCTGGAAATGTACAAAAATGTGATACTAAAGTACATTTTATTCCACGGATTGCTCAATAGCGTTGATTTTGATCACGCTAATAGTTCCTGTTCCTGTATCGAACAATACAGCTTATAGCTTTCGAAACTGGGTCTTAATTACGTTCCACATCCTACTCGTATCCTTACTAATATTATAAATGCGAAAATGAGCTTGTTTGTTTATTTATTTATTTATTCATAGGTTCACCTACAATTGTTACACGTTTCTTACAAGTAATACATTCATAACAAATAAGGCATGGGTGCACAATATCAATCGGCAAACACAGCATTTACGGAAAACATTCGGATTTAAGTATTAACACAGAACAGATTATAAGAAATAATGTTACAATATTTCAGTGAAGGTTGGTAATAAAAATAAAATTAATCACACAGCCAACAAACAGTAGTTTGTTTGTTTGTTTGTTACGCTTTCACGCCTTAACTACTCAACCGATCAACATAAAATTTTGCATACACGTTGTCAGGGGTAGAGAATAGGACATAGGGTACCTTTCATCCAGAAAAAAGAACTGTTGCAAACCTAACCTACATTTACGCGAGCGAAGCCGCGGGTCAAAACTAGTATTATTATAATTATGGTATTATATCATACGTTAGATTTAGACAAATTAAATTAATAATGGCATAAGAATTGTCAATTTGGTTTAAATATTGCTTAAAAAACGTGTCAGGAAGAAAATATATAGATGGTCAATAGTTATGGTTGCAAGCACACACGCCCTCAGTAAAGTTAGCTACTTATGATATAGTTGCGTAAAACTGCGAGATATTTAAAAATATAACTTGTTTTTTAAGTACATATTCATATCCCCGAAAACAATCCTCGGCATACCTATATCGCAAAAATACGGACCCTGAAAGGGCCTCCTTTATATATTGGCTCTTATAATTGAAAAATGAATATTGAAAAAGCACCGTCCCTTCTCTCTTTTTATTCGACCACGTTTTTATAAGAACAGTATATTACTTATATAAGTACACTTATAATAATGTATTACCGTATTATGACAAACAGTAACTGCGCCTATGATCATTAAAAATTCTCTATGGTTAAAAGCATTACTGGTACTGCTTTTTAATTCTTGTTTAATGTTTCGAATATTCTAGCGTAAACAAACGATGGTTTTGTAAACAAGTGTTTTTAAGAATGCCTAGTTGGAGATAAATTCTTGAATCGTGAAGTACTTTACAAATATTACAACAACGGGCGCAGGAATACTAAGTCGCGCCACAAATATCTCTGGTTTACACAAATATTTATCCCGTGTGGGATTAAACCAAGCAAACGAGAAGATTCTAGAAAGTTCTACTTTATATTAAAACTAGCGCTAAATCGTCAGTGAGTAAAGCTGTCGCCGTATACAAACGGACTTCCCAAGGGACAGATATGACAGAATGAAATGTAAGGTCTACGAACGCAACCCAATAAAATTACTCCCACTTTTATATATCTCTTAGGGACAATTCGTTCCGCAACACAACACAACGAAACTCTTGTTTATCATAACTGTATGATGATATGTTTGACGTTTAATATTCCGTACGTTTTGTCATGTCATATATACGTATATAATATCGCGTCATATATAGCATCGTGCTTACTTTTCCCAAAGGGCTGCGCAAAAATATCATCTATGTTCCGCCAGTTATATTTAAACTCTACCTTATGGTATAGACTATAGAAACTCATACCTGTTTGTCCCAGGAGTAGGTAGGAATTATGGATTTCCAGATGTAACGATCCTAGTCATATCTCTTTCATTTTATTTACACTCATTATATTATTTATGTACGCTCAATGAATTATTATTATTTGAATTATTAGTCCCGAACGCCTCAGGTCACAAAACGTTGTTCTAGGTTTTCCCCTAAATATATAAATAGCAAGCAAGCCTAAAATCTGTCATCTATTGATGACATGAAAATGAAAAATGAAATGAAAAATTTATTTCGCTAGAGATATGGTTTGGTATTGGTATGGTCAACGCCACCAAATTATAAACTGATTTTTAAAATTATACTTTGGCTTTTAAAATTTACAATATTTTGCGTCTGACTTTGATGTATGTGACATTTTGTTTTCTATAGGATTTTATTTTTTATTCATATTAATTAATAAAATTCTCACAACTGAAACCAATTTATATAATTATAACAGCTATTATCATGTATCCCTATATACTGCAAATCAAGTCATCTTTCATTCATTCCCGTTTGCCTGATTCAAGAAACAAATCCTCACGAGTAGAATTTATGCTCGCGGTGACCTTTAAATCATTGGTATAATAAAGTTCCCTTAATTGAATTTAAATCCAGACAGAAGATTAAAGAGAAAAGACTTATCAAATCGTTTTAGTCACGGTTTATAATCAAGTCTCGACTTGTTTCAAGGCTTTATGTCATTTAAATGTAATTCGATCCGTTTCTTAAGATGCTCACAGTTGGTAGACAGCTCTTTGTCTCTGTGCTAGGCGCAACGACCCCTACTTTGTAGGGTCAATAATACGCGAGTGATATTATACCAAATGAATTTACTGATTTTAATAGCTTAGTTGTAATGTCATTTAAGATATTTAGTTAAATAGGTACTTATATATATAAATAGTCATAAATTTTCAGGTATTTCACATCTATATAGCCGAAAATATAGAGAGATGTATAATACCCACATTAAGATTTTATATACTTCGTATTGTCGTCTCTTGGGCACATTTCCATGGTCCGTAAAACAAGCGTGAGAATTTTTAAGAAAACCTAAAATAAATCTGGATATCGATTCGGATCTCTTGATCGCATGCAAACATTAACGAAAAATCTGCGCTACAATATCAGCGAGACAGTCACAATTAAATATAACAAGATGTTGCTAAGCCTACACGGACAGCTTAGTGGTGTTAAGTGGCTACCACGCACGCCACTGCACCGAGTGAATATTTTTTGTGTAGTTTACAAATTGTTGCTCCGAGTCTGGTCGTTTGAATGTTCGTAACGTTCTCAGCGTCAAGAAACGTATCTGTATACCAAGCATAGATGCAGAATAGTAACTTTTTAAAATAATTTATTTTAATCGAAATGAATAGACGCATAAATATATAAGTTTGTTACATAATTGTACATTAAAAATACGATTTTCATCGTATAGTGTGTTTACACTCATTAACTTTTTATTTAGTGCATACGAGTGTTTACGATTTTTACACCGATTATATTATTAGACTTTATAAATAAATACAAGACCATAAAATATAGCTTTTATTGCACAATTTGAGTAAATGATTCATTCACACAAATCATGCATAGATATGTATAAGTTTTTTTTCAACCTATTATAATTTCGACTGCATGGATGGCGCTCACGAGCGGTGGCTCGATGCTGCCGCCGCGTTGAGTAATGTTGGTCGGAATCCCACACGGGCCAATTATTTGTGTGATTCACAAATAATTAACTTTTCAATTAAAATGTTCTATGTTCAGTGTACTTTGTGTTCGTTATTGTATGTTTGTGAAGTCCCGCTACTCAGGGCTTGAAACAAAAAGAGAAACGTCATTATAAAAAAAATTGGTTGGTCGGTTTTTTATGCAGGTTTTAGCTAGCCATACACCATTAAGTTTT
Organism: Catocala sponsa; assembly: GCA_963564715.1. Taxonomy (NCBI): domain Eukaryota; kingdom Metazoa; phylum Arthropoda; class Insecta; order Lepidoptera; family Erebidae; genus Catocala; species Catocala sponsa. The sequence goes on along the minus strand of OY751334.1, from coordinate 13,418,856 downwards.
AAGCGGTCCGCAGTTTTCTGTCCTAACTACATGGACTAACTAATCAGCCGAGGATTGTGAGACTAGTACTGATTTTCTATACCAAATGCAGCAGGGCATGATAGTTTTATAGGGTCCGTATTAGGAACTTCCTCACAGATAAGTCAAGAACCTCAGTGCAAGTACCAATATTTACGCCTAGCACGCAGTCAGTATTAAAAGACGCGAATTACGTGAACAGAAGTTTGAAATAAACTGAATCAAACCTTTACTCACAAATGTATTGTAATATATTCCTGTCAAACAATATGCCTGGCTTCGCCCTTCGCTGGTTCCGATCAGACGTCAAATAGCCACTTAATCTTGCCAGAGCAAACATAATCTTATATCCATCGAAACAATAACGAAGTGGAAAGTTAATCCATAAACGATCCATCATAGGCAGAAAATCAGCCGCAAGCAATGAAAAATCGAAGCCTTCAAACAAAACTTGACTGATTGACTGATTGACTGTGCACAACGCCATCCGTGCGGATGGCGTTGTGGTTTAAGTGGTCGCCTCGCCACTGCCGATACCGCCGCACCAAGTGTTTTGGGTTCGATCCCCACACGGAACAATAATTTATAATAAATAAATAAATTAAAAATTTTTATGATTCACAAATAGTTATTTCGAGTCTAGGTGTTCTTTGTATCCGTTGTTTGAATGTTTGTAAAGTCCCCCGCGATACACGATATGTTGCTTATAAAAAAAAAACATTAAATAATATTGTCTTCTGTTTACGCAAATGTTATTAATTGAAATTAAACTACTATATACGGATTTTATCGCGTTGTTTATTTGACACTTTATTGGTAGTAGAGCCAAGCTGGTTACAGCAGGAATGGGCCGGCTCGACCGGGGAAGTACTACCCTCTCACAGAAAATCGACGTGAAACAACAGTGTTTCACTGCTGTGTTTCGTTCGGTGAATGAGAGCGCCGGAGGCCTAAGCATGAGGTGACGATTCTCGCAGCTTATGAGGGACCTGCAGAGTATCCGTAGAGTCATTGTGTGGGTGGCGCGAGTCGACCCGGCAGCCAGGGAGAGCCGTAGAAACGGTGCTCTGCTGGCCGCCCGCGGTATAGTCCAGAGGCCCAACCGAGTCTAACCAACTAGGTTGGCTGCCTTATCATGCCGCGCATAATCTCGAGGTGGCTCGTCGTGCCGGATGGTGACCGGAGGGTGGGTCCCGGCGACCACTTTCGGGAGGGTACGGGGGTCCTTCCGTCCGTCGGATCGGCTATCGCCATACCATACAGTTATATGACAAAACTTGCTCTGCGCCTTGCCCCACTTTGCTGCGAGAATAGCCGCCTCTTTTTTTCACGCTTCCCCTTCCTTTCACTCTATGGCAGTACGAACAAAGCATTGTTGTTCAACAGCAGCCAATCGCCGTAACCCCACTGCTGCTTCCTGTGTCGTGGAGTTTATTAAAATCAGAGGACTCCACGCTAACCTTAATGCCGTCCATCACCACCTGGAGACGGCTCGGCCGGCAATGCTTTTTCTAACGGAGACACAAATACGCCGTCCTGCAGACACGAACTACCTGCAATATCCCGGCTACGTGCTAGAGGAGTGTTTCCTTGCGAAAGCCGGGGTATGCTTGTTTGTTAGGGCGGATATTTGCTGTCGCCGTCTACAATGCCTAGAGGACCCTTCCTTCTCTGTCCTTTGGGTACACATAGATCATGGCTCTTTCAGCCAAATCTACATGTGCCTCTACCGATCCCATTCAGGAGACGCTGAGACAACTCGACTCTTCAATTACCTGAGTCAGGCGGCAGACGACGCGCAGGAGCGGTTTCCGAACACTGAGTTGGTGTTCTTGGGAGATTTCAATGCCCACCATGAGACCTGGTTGGGTTCTCCCAAAACAGACCACGCGGGACGAACTGCCTATGCGTTCGCTCTCACGCATGACCTGTCTCAACTGGTACTCCAGCCCACCCGGATACCAGATATTGCAGGTCAGGCGCCCTCTCTGCTCGATCTGCTGCTGACGAGTAACCCGAACCGGTACAGTGTGTCGATTCGTGCTCCTTTGGGCACCTCAGACCACTGTCTGGTTTGTGCCACAGCTGTTGTTGTTACGCCCCCACGACCCGAGGAGGCAAGACGACGACTGTGGCACTACTCGTCAGCAGACTGGGATGGAATGCGGGAATACTTCGCATCCATCCCTTGGGCTCAACGCTGCTTTGAGAACAGGGATCCATCAGAGAGCGCTACTGCTGTCGCTGGTGAAATCATCCTGGGTATGGAATATTATATTCCATACAGTGATGTCACGAGCGGCGGCAGGAAAAGGCCCTGGTTCGGTCGTGAATGCGCCGATGCTGTTGAACGCAAACAGACAGCGTATCGCGCTTGGACCAGGGCTCGCACTCTCCACGACCCTAACGTGGATCACCTGAAGGCAGCGTTCAACCAAGCCACAAAGGTCTGCAAGAGGGCATACTTAAGAGCGGATGCCCAGCGCGTCGCACGGTTCGGCCAGGAACTAATGGCGCATCCTACGGGCAGTCGTAGCTATTGGCGCCTGGCCAAAGCCGTGCAGTCCAACTTCTGCCAGACCATGCTGCCCCCTCTGAGGTATCCGAATGGAACACTGGCTCATCGGCCGCAGGAGAAAGCAGATCTGCTTGCAAATCTCTTTGCGGCCAACTCCCGAATCGATGACTGCGGTTCGCAGCCGCCTAACATTGCCAACTGCGGCTACACCATGCCTGATATATGTATCAGGCAACGAACCGTTCGTGCGATACTGCAGTCTCTCGATGTTCGGAAAGCCAGTGGACCTGACGGCATCCCAGCTGTGGTTCTTAAAAAATGTGCAGCGGAGTTGTCTCCCACACTTACGCGCCTATACCGGACGTCTTACGTCGCAGGCATTGTGCCTGAGGCTTGGAAGGAAGCGAACGTTCAACCGATTCCCAAAAAGGGGGACCGTTCCGAGCCAAGCAACTATCGACCCATAGCTATCACCTCGGTGCTTTCCAAGGTGTTCGAGCGGATTATAAACACCCAAATTGACCGCTACCTGGAGGATCAATCGTTGATCAATGATCGCCAATACGGCTTTCGGTCTAAACGATCAACGGGTGATCTTCTAGCGTTCGTCACGCACCTCTGGGGTGAGGCTATGGACAAGCACGGCGAGTCTTTGGCTATCAGCCTTGACATAGCCAAAGCTTTCGACAGAGTCTGGCACCAGTCTCTTCTTTCCAAGCTTCCGGCCTATGGCTTGCCCCCTCAACTGTGCACCTGGATTGCAAGTTTCCTGCAGAAGCGTCGTATTCGGGTCCTTTGCGACGGTCGCGCTTCCAAATTTATGCAGGTCAATGCAGGGGTGCCTCAGGGTTCTGTCTTATCCCCTACGCTCTTTCTTCTGCATATCAGTGATATGTTGAATCTCGGCAACATACATTGTTATGCGGACGACAGTACCGTGCATGGGCGATATCTCGGACATCCTGGGGCCAAACAGGCTGAGGTTGAGGGGAAAAGGCAGAATCTTGTCGTTGAACTTGACCGGACCTTGGACCGCATCTATGAATGGGGTGCCAAGAACTTGGTCGAGTTCAACGCCAAGAAGACCCAGGCATGCGCGTTCTCAACAAAAAAGTCTCCGTTCCTTCCCCTCCCTTCTCTGAAGAACACTCCACTGGTGATACGTGACAGTCTCTCCATCTTAGGTATGGATCTTTGCCGCTCCCTTAATCAGAAAACCTATATCGAGAGCGTCATTCAGCAAGCTTCGCGAAAACTCGGAGTTCTGAACAGGGTGAGACGGTTCTTCACGCCTGGGCAACTGTGCCTATTGTATAAGGCACAAGTGCGCCCTTGCGTGGAGTACTGTTCTCATCTTTGGGATGGCTCCGCGCAGTACTTGCTGGACGCTCTCGACCGGTTACAGCGGCGGGCTGTCCGTATCATCGGAGATCCAGAGGTCACGAGTTCACTGGAACCTCTGCAACTCCGTAGGGACATTGCCTCATTGGCATGTTTCTACAGAATATACCACGGGGAGTGCTCTGAAGAGTTATTCCACCTTATCCCGCCCTCCCCTTTCCTATCCAGAACAACGCGTGCTGGGCTCAGATGCCATCCTTACACGGTAGAGTCGATTAGAGCGCGTACCAATAAGTTTGGGTCCTCATATCTCTGCCGAACGACCAAGGCATGGAATTCTCTGCCAAGGCACGTGTTTCCTTCTTCCTTCAATCCTGGGTTCTTTAAGCGGGGCGTGAAAAAGCATCTTCTCAGGCCGTCAAAGTAGAGACCTCAACATCGCCTCGGCTATTGTGGGGGCGATGTGGAGGCCACTGCTCTTAGACCACACGACTGCTTACCATCAGGTGGAGTGTGGTCATTTTGACGAGCAAAATAAAAAAAAAAAAAAAAAAAACAACATTTTGAAAACTGTCACACTACTATTACCTACTATTAGACTTTACAAATTTTTAAGCTAATTAAATTATTGAAACTATTAAAACTATTTATACTATTACTATACTATTATACTACATATTTATATTTATGTTTACACTTTCCCCGACGTTTCGGTTGCTTTTCAACAGCCATGGTCACGGGGAGACTAAGATGGTAGTTGTCTCAATATTCCATTGTAGTTATTTCAAAGTACCCGAACATAATTTAATCATGGGTGTTTCTATTTACACAGAATGAGCTCAAAGTATCATGAAGTCTAGCTGTGGTTTGCTTCTTCTTGGGTTTGACTATTTGAATTACTGGATCCCAAGCTGGTGGTACATTCCAACCATCTTCTCTATTGAAATTAGGATGTTTCTTGATTTCAATAGCCTCGCGAAGCATCCTTGGTAGGAATCGGTGTTCTTTATCAAGCATCTGTGGTTTGTCAAATCTCAGATAGTGGTTGGTCCCCTTTTGCACATGTTCACACACAGCAGACTTCAACGAGCGTTGGTGTTTTACATCAACTATGTGTTCTTTTGTGCGGGTGATACCCAGATAGAATTTCAAAAACAGTGCAATAATTTATTTTCGTTTGCCTCATATACCATTAAAATAAACAATTTTACTTAGTTCGGATAAATAAATAAATAATTTACTAACATTAGGTGCATAACAGTACTTAAGTTTATATTTTGTAACAGAACACGGATCAGCTCCACTTGACTCGGTAGGTACTTAATATTTAATATATTGTTATATTCATAGTTTATGGATTATAGAACCGTGAACTGAACTGTGAGCTGTCAATGGTCACATTGAGTCACAGCTCGCCAGCTCTAGTCCATGTGATCTGTATATTTGAACCGGCTCTGAGCTGAGTTACACACCTCTACGTGAACTCGAATACAACCAGGCGCAATTTGCATAGTGATGAAATGCATTTATTTTGATGTTTAAATAATAAATCAATACAATGTTTAAAATTGACATAAAATTTGAGAAACATCTCTTTGTTCCGGGTTAGGGCACATAGATTATTTATCTGATATACATTACGGCCTTAAAATATGACCATACCTTTCTGTTACACGCTGTATATAACAATAACAAAGGTTTTAAGATGAAATATGGAAATAAATGTCGACGATCAACAATGCAGAGGTGGTATGAAAACTACTAGAACCGTCTTTATCCAAGACAGAAAATATTTAGCGAGTCTCGTGGTTATTGTGTGTGACAATATGAGAATTTTCTCACACTATTTAGTGTGAAAGGAATTATGTGAGTTTCTCCGGATACAGAACGTCCTAACAGCCTGTCACTATCTGTAAACTGTTGCTACTTGCACAATGTCTTCACACTTACTACGAATTATATTACGAGTAAAATTACATGTACATTCTTCTAAGAAAATATGCTAATCCTAACCCGAATGTGAGTTCGTATTTTTGTTACGCTTGCACGCCTTAACTAATCGACCGATTATCATGAAATTTCGCATACACATTGTCAGGGGTAAAAAGGTAAAGACGGATGTAGGTTACCTTTCATCCAGAAAAAAAGTACTGTTCCCGAGGGATGGAAATTTATTGTATAATCTACTTTATCGCGAGTGAAGTCATAGACAAGATCTAGTATAACATAGATTAACGTTTATATACATCCCAGAAGGGGTCGGCAGACATGTATTAAAACCCACATTACTACAGCTATATTTTAAGTTTCACGTATAGGGAGCGAGTTCTTTTCTTCTGGCGGATATATAGCTTAACTCTATTTGACGTAATCCTGACTGAAAAATATACTTAACGATCCGGGAATCAAGCTTAGGAACTCCAATCACACGCGAACAATAGGGCAAATAAGCCACTGGACCAACAAGTCGGTTTAAAAAATACTCTATGATATTTATTGTCTGGTCCCAAATTGTACCTCATTTGCTACAAATTGAATGTTCATGGTTAGATTTTCTTTTATGAAGTTTAATGTTTGGTAGTTAGATTAACTTAATATAGAAAGTTAATACATTTTTATCGGGACACGTGACGACGATCTCAGATAACGCAGTCTTCATTTCAGCCTCTCGAAGCGTTCCATCGTAAATTTAAGTATGTATATGCACAATCTTAATTTTCAAGTAAGTAATAATTGTAATTTTATTAAGTTTTTACATAATGCCTTTCCTGTAAGAATAATATATCATGTCAAAAAAGTCTTCGTATTTAATACTCATTATTAATATACGCTAAATAATCGTTATAATAAGATAATATTAACAAAACTGGTTTATTTTTGTAGTTGGAGACTAAAACTTAACAATGTCAACTAGTAAATAAATATGTATAAAAAATGAAACATACAATGATCCATAGGATTTAGTAATGCCTCATATTAACCTTCTCGTAATAATTTGCTTTATAATACTACGAATGCCTCATAAATGTATTCTCGACGGAATAGTAGTAGTAATGTAGTAATGTATAATTTATAAATGTATACATTACTAGATTTTACCCGCGCGTAAGTTTGGGTTAGGTTAGCTTAGTAACAAAACTTTTTTCTGGATGATAGGTATCCAATGTTCTTTTCTGTTCCCCTAAAAACGTGTATGCGAAATTCCATGATGATCGGTTGAGTAGTAAATGCGTGAAAGCATAACAAGCAACTCACATTCGCATTTGAGGGGTATTGTTTCAAAATCCTCTAGAATACTTTTCACAAAATAATGGTAAATCTCAAAAAACCATATAAGACATAATATAAATGGACTATTTTAGCGGTGTTTGCAACAAACTGTTACTTTTGTGAGCTGATTTAATAGAATTTGAGTGAGTTTTGTTGAAAACTATCAGTGCTATGCGATAGAAGCAACGAAGGAGCTTCATATTCAATCGGAACATTATTTTTGTTCTGATATCGTTTTGGCGGGTTTTGAAACTATACCCCTCATTTATACTTAGGATTTTTGCTAATACTGCCGCAATTTTAACAAAATTTCATGTCCGTTCAATTAATGAATTAGTTAGATAAGTATCTACAAAAAGGACCTCAAACAAATTCGTAGATTAATGTGCCATAAAAATAATAAAGAGTCTTATAGGAAAGCGTGGCATTCTATCACCCCGGGGGACAGGTGTCCAAGTTATTCAATGAAGACAAGATAAATTCAGGTCAGATTTATGATTCGCTAACTTGCTTAAAATACCTTTATATTGGATAGATTTTATTGTATTTTCAAAAGTATATCAACTGAGATAAAGGTATTTTAGTTTTCGTTAAAAGTACATGGAGGTAGATAGGTTTGAGATAGATATATGCTATAATTTGACATAAAGACGTTGATATTTTCCGATTACGGACCATAGCGAATCGAATCGTATTTCAGTTTCAGTCATTTTTGTATATACATAGTCGCTCACCTATAAAACCAAAGTAGTAAGCAGACGAGTATTAGCGCCCCATTCGGCCAGCAATGGCTTTAGGTCTTCCACAATAAAAACTTAGGGAGCAAGGCAAATTCCGTCAACTAAGTAAATTTCATGACAAAAAGAAACTGACTCCATGCTGCTACTAAAAATTTACTAGCAGAACGTAATAAAAAACCCAATAACACTTTATTATAATATACAGATCTCGAATCTAAGACGCTATACACAGCAAAACACCACCGAAGCAGAAAATTAATTGAAATTTAAATCTTTATTTGATCTCGGAAATGAAATGCGTATTGTGAGTTTTACTTTGCAAAACATTTATTAGTTGCTATCGGTGGCTTGTAGCTTTAGCGATATTACCAGTACCAATATTTATGAGGTGCGTAACGACCTTGCAATGAGTTCTGTTGTCTGATACACGTGCGTAACTATTTTATTATAGCATAATTAATTATGACTACACGAATGGCGCGTTGCGTAGTGTATTCTAGATTTGATACACAGAATTTTGAAACTACTGTTGCAGTATTTTCATTTAATTAAATTTTAAATATCAGGTGTTTTATTCGATGCTTATAAATAATGATGTGGTTATTTTTATCATTACCTTACATAATGATAAAAACATTGTGTCTGGATGCTCGCGTCCGACCCGTAAATAATATTATATTCTATATTCTATCACATACACACAACACCATATAGCCGAAACTAAGCAGAGCTTGTACTATGTGTACTAGACAATGGATAAACATACATATTATATGTAGATAGAAGCACCCAGACCAAGACAAACATCCATGTTCATGCACACAAATTTTTGACTTGTGCGGGAATCGAACCCGCGACCTCATGCGTGGCAGTCGGTTACACAAACCAGTACGCCATCGAGGCCGACTAATCATTTTAATGGACAATTCCTACACAAGGCATGTTAATTTTTAATCGATAATAACAAACGTTTGAAGTTAATTATCAATATTTTATTTCGTTTTATATTTTTTTAATCACAAATCATTTTAATGTTTCTGGGTGTCCTTTACGTCTGTTGTTTCAATATACGGGATACACGCAGCATAATAAAAATCAAAAGTCGAATTTATTAAAAAAAAATATAAGCTATGTTACAAGAAAAGCCTCTACACCAATGGCCAATATTCCTGGCTGCCATTATTCTCGTTTAAATTATGGATGCTAAGGGAATAAAAGTACCTAAATAAGTAACATTTTTTCATAAAGAACCGAAGTGAGAGATATGATCAATTGATCAAATCGACGAGGGAACATCCCTGTTGCGTAGTCAGTTATAATAAAAATAGCATCAACATTCTTACAATTTATTTACTGTTCTCGGGAAACGATGTATCTTATGAAGTGTCTTTAAGTAGAACTAATGTTACAATAATATTTATGTATTGTGAAGACGTTATAAAAGTTACGGATAAACTACAAAATATTTGAACAAGTCCATGTCGAATGATATCTAGCTAGGCTTGCCTTCTCTGAAACATATCAGGACTGCCTTATGTTGCCGCAACATAATTATGGTGTGACTTGAATATTATAAATAAAAAAGCAGGCCATTGCTAATTATATGATGATAGTACGAATGCGCCAGGTCGTCCGAAGAAGTAACTAGGACTAATTAGAACTCTCTTTCACATAAAATTTAACCGTCCATAGCTAAAACGGCTTGTTTCTAGATATAGAAACCAGGACTAAGTCTTCATAGCCTACGATAATCACCACACACACTAAGATAGGACGCGTACTAATAAACTTTGCATGTGCAACATGCGACAGCATGGTTTTTTTTAGAGGCTCTCATAGTCATTTGCACTTACTGATCGGTAAACGATTAGGTAGGCTAAGCAAAAAAAGAAATAGATGGGTGACCGCTTAGTGGTATTTCACCTGAGCGTCTTCGTGCTTCGGAGGGCACGTAAAAAGTCCGTCCCGGTTGTTGTCAAAATTTACAGCAGTCGTTAAGCCATGTCAGAGGCCTAGGCTTGAACAACTCTTGACAACAGGTTGGCCACTAACCACAGGGAAAACATCCCACGTTATACTTAGTATATAAACTGTTGTCAGAGTTCTAAAGCCTCTCTTATGATTTTAGCTTGGCTTAAAAGCATGTCGAATACTAAACCGTCACTAATGCCAATATTCAAAAAAATACTGAGCCTTTGTATAGCCATTCACACTATGTAAGTGTTCATGACAACTAACGCTGATGATTTACGACATGCAAAATGTTTCCGTAACAGAAAACATTCTTAATAACTGATACTTTCACGTTGGCAGTCACGTTTGTGCTTACGACTGCGTTTACCCCATTCGAGTAAGGAAGCAATGATGTTTATTACTTATTTCGATTGCAGACCCGCTAATAATGTTATGTTATTCTTTATACAAACAATTATTCAGCAGTTACCATATAATAAGAGAAAATGTAAGTGGTTGTACCCTTTTTATATAACTCTGGAATACCTATATAAATAAATTTTATTTATGTACTTGATTTTTGGTTTGAATGATTAAATTTAAATAATTATGTTTACGTTGCATTGATGCCTTTTTGTGTTAGTAATCAAAATAACGAAAAAAATTGACGTTGAAAATAACAAGAATGTGCGCGCAATGAATGGAGATAAAATCCACAACTTTTGATTACAATTCCAACTCCTTAATAATTGCCTTAACTTGCTTCAAATAAAAATTTAGCTATATTTTTTTCTTGGATCGACTCTTTGTTAAAGTATTATTCATGAAGTTAAATTATTGCTTCGTTATTTACACACATTTACAGCTGCTATATTAGCTTGCCTTTTCTTTTCAACAGAAGAACTTGTGTCATTGGTGCCTGAAGCTCGTACACATTGCGTAGCTACTTGATATTGTCTGTCGACGAAATACGAGAATGCCTGCTACCCACTAATGTTTATTTATTGCTCGTAAAACGCTCCTAAATTACAACGTACAATTCTGTTCAAACGATTCCCTGTGACAAATTTCTATTAGCCATCAACACTGAATTTATTTCGATTATTAAAGCAGTTTCTAAATCGAATTTTTTGTCAACCGTAATTACTAAGCAAGCAGTGAATGCGTTACCATAAATTATGTGTTTTACGCTTACAGAGTACAAAATCTTACAGCTAAGTAAGTTTATGTATAGCTGGGTAATCAATGTTATCATATTTTTAACGTAGTCAATATTTAATACAGTTGAATAGTTTTGTTTGACGTACAATAAGGCAAAATGACGTATGATGTTTACTACTACTTTTTCCTTTATGACCTACGCTCTCTATGTTCATATAAAGCAAACAAACAATACACTGTTACCTAACACGGAGGACAACTCGAGTGAAGAACGAGCGAATTGGGACGACGCGGTCACATCTCGACACAGACACTTGAAAGGGATTTCTTTACTCCGAAGCTCGTTTAATGTTCAGAAAAAATATCAACTTTCTCCAATAGTAAAAATATGCGATATTATCGTCGCATATGTACTACAACTATCCATATGAGAAAGCAGTCTGAGTACAGACGTAATGATGTTATTTACTTATAATAATAACACTGTGGCCTTGCCAAATTGCAGGTATTCGTAGACTTTGAGGACGCCAGACATTCATGTTGACCCATCAGCAGATTGCTAGAGCTATAAAACTAACATAATATGTAGAACTTGTAGGTAGTCAACCCTAACATACTTACTTTAGTCAAGTAAGGAAAATGAAGATAGTTCATGCGTACAATTCTATACGTATGTATACTCGTCCTAAGTTATGAATTTTAAAATATTTGCAGGGAACAATGACTCGTAAATTTGGTTTTAAAATTCACAACATCGGTGGGATTCTTTTTACAGCTGGATTTTACTGTCTCGAACAAACCGTTTTACACACTTCAAATATTTGTGGAGAGTTAAACTGAAATGCTTCCTTATAAAACTTCGTATTACTGCATTGCGAATTTTATTCACCTGTAGATAAAACAACTTTCGAATATCAAGGGACAGAACGATCGCGCTGGTTGGCTTCTATTTACAAATTTTCTGGCTGGAAAGAATTTTATTTTAAACTTTATCTTTGAACAAGAAATTCTTGGCAAACCTACATGTGCTGCAGTATATATTACAAGTTATTAATCTGATGAGATCCACTTCAGGTACCTACACCAATAACATAAAAATAAATATTTAAAATGTAAGGAGACATGGGTAATCTTTTACCAAGGCTACCTATTGACAAAATCCTATTAGGCTATTTGCCAAACGAAAGATCTTCGTTATGATTTATATTCGTTTGACCATATTTCCATCGTGTATAGCGAGTTTAATCCTAAAACAGAATACAACATACGTAATATTTGTGTGGTCATGGAAAATTGCTTCTGGGTTGAAAGTCTCCGGTACAAAAATTGTATTATAAAAATAACGCAGCTTTCTTTCTTTAATCATTATAAGACATACAGGCCGCCTTTCCGTAATTATAAGAACTAATATTATTATAAAGCGGTATTTATCTCATTTTTTCTGTCTGACTAATTATACAGGGTGCAAGTTGGTACTTATTATGATACAATATTTTCAATTAATGCACCGCGCTAGTTTAAAGCTGATTTCGTGAACTGTCTAGGTCACGTACTAGTATGATACAATTACCTTGCTTTTCCTTAGTTGAATGTGGTAGCTTAGTTTTTATTTAATAAAACGAACTGTTCACGCCTTATGTTATAATTCACAATCACAATAATGTAAACTACAGAAAAATAATGGTATCTTTCCTAAACAAAATTCCAACGCCTACTATTTCAGTTATTTTCGGTTTTTAGCAGTAGATAATATATTAAAAATATGTATTTTTGATCTAGAGTTAATAAGGTATAATATAAATATATAATAAGTAAGTAATATTTAGGAGTCTTGTATGTTTACCTAATGTGATTCAGAGGCTGTAATATTTGGAGAACAGTACATTTCATTTTGGATATTTTAAAGATACATACGCCCACGAAAAGTAAACTGCAAGGATACACATATTAATTCAGTCGACGAGTTATATAAAAACAAAGACTCTTTTATCTTTTGAATCAATTTAAATCAAAAAGTTAGTACTATACAAATGTATGTGCATATACTTCAATAACAATATAAAACAGTTCATTTAGGGTCACTGGTTTGTATAGATTCGAACTGACACATATAATAATAATTAATTAGTATTGGACAACGCGAATTTTTGTGACCCACTTTCAACTCGGATAACAATGGAATAATTATGATCTTATTGATCTGATCTATACATATAATAAAATCGTAGGAAAGTCAAAACTGTACATTGAATTTTTTTTTTAAAGAATACTTGGGGCGTGATCTGCAATCGATATCGAAGCCAAAAATATAGTTTTTAGAGTTTTTGTCTGTTTGTCTGTATGTATGTCCGGGCTAAACTCAAAAAGTACTGCATGGATTTACTTCAAATTTTGCATGAATATTACTAACAGGTCGGGTCAACATATAGGGATCATATTATCACGCTATCACCTACGGGGGAGGAGCTGTGAATCTTTATTTTTCTTACGCATTCTGTGACAGCGTGTAACCTAACGACGCATATTTAAATGTTGTTTTTGAGTAAGCCATGCTATTATCTAGCTTTACACTATAAAAACTACGCCATTTAAGTAACTTGGGCAGAGAAATATAGTTGGGATCCACGGCGACAAACACTTTTTAGTTAAAATCTACGCGGACGAAGTCGCAGGTAACAGTATTATAATAAAATGGGACATGGATAAAATAACTTTATAATGGCTATTAATTAGCACAGAGAATATAGGTTTATTCGATATGTTTTGCCAATTCTGAATGATTATACTTGTAGATAAGCATAACCGTACTAGTGGTTTTACCATGGTAAATTGTTGGATGCGATATTTGTAAGTTGTAAGGTTTGTAACCTGCTAATCGAAGGGCTGAGGAAATGGCTATTCGATCGAAGCCTCGTTATTTATAAATATCAATAACAACGGAACCTTTCACCAACTATACTATTAACAAACATAAAAATATTTCACGATTAAACTACATACATATGTACAAATATCGGGGATATTTCACATCTACAAATATAGATTACCGAAGAGGTAAACAAAAGGTAATTTCACCAACATTTGCAAAGTTTTGTGTGTATGTTTTTAGGTCCTACATATTGAAAGGCGAGATTACAGGGCACAGTTTCAGACTGCGTGCTGCCATTGACAATTTCGTGACAAAAATATCTCATCTATACTAATATTATAAAGCTGAAGAGTTTGTTTGTTTGTTTGAACGCGATAATCTCAGGAACTACTGGTTCAATTTGAAAAAATATTTTAATGTTGGATAGCCTATTTATCGATGAAGGCTATAGGCTATATAACATCACGCTACGACCCACGGAGTCGGCGCAGTAACGATAAACGCGGGTGAAACCGCGGGAACATCTAGTATATTATAAGTATTAGTTTTATTATTTGGTATCAGTAGTGTTCATATTACCTGCACATAATATAGTGGTTAAATGCCCTTCTCTAAGTAATGAAACACTCGACTTAAGTTAATTATGTAGTAATTATTTATGTTATAGCGTACATAGCTGAAAAGCCCATAATAAATAAAGAAAATCTAATAACATTTTGCTCGATCCGGAAATCAAATACGATATTACAAACAGCAGTAGCATATCACCAGTACCACCTTAGCGCCATCAAAGCGGCATTAAACTCAACACAATTAAATATGTACGTTCATTTAAGTGAACTCACTGTCACAAACTGTCTAGAAATTTAATACAATTTCTCAAGTTTGTTAAACTAAACACGTTTATAATCAAGTTTCATCACTGAAAGAGGCAAGTAAATGAATCTGTCTTAATTATAAGCGCCAAGGTTTCCGCTGTGGGACCTTTAGGCTAATTAGCGCTTTCAACGGCAATTTGACTGTTGATAATAGCCCTCTAAATAACCTTACGCCATTTAATTTGGGCACAAAAATATGTACAACGATTTTAATTGGTATTAGGACAAAATGTGACCAGTTCGTTTTGGTCCGGATAAAAGAAAATGAATTCCATGTACATACCTCAAACATTGTTGGATTATTAATAGGGTGCACGAAGCTTTATTTGTAGGCCTCTTGAAATAATGGGGTTGAAAATATATTGCTGAAAGCATTATTTAGTGTTGCGATTCGGCTATTTGTTGAATTTATAGCAGGCCTATCCAATTACATATTTTATTTGAAAGCGGAATCTGAAATCAGAAATCGTTTTATTTGTAGGTAGAGGGTACATCGGTTTGTGATATTATAGTTAGTTGTTTCAGTATACTTCATTTTCTTAGTATAGTTTAGTACCGTTAGCCTGCGTCTTCGTTCGCCTAGGCCAGTGGTCGGCAACCTTATCGACCAAAAGAGCCAAATATATTTAGGTACACAATTGAAATCTATTCAAAAAGCCATTTTTTTAAGTTAAGTTTTGCTTTAGCAGAGGACATATTATGTAACTACATAAATAATTAGGATTAAAAGAACACTCGAATTTGTTTTTGTCAAATAAGTCTTAGTTTAACTACCTAACGGTAAATAAAATAAAATTTGGCATCATACACATAGAGCAAGATAATAAATAATATTACGTGCCTGCACTGAACATTTTTTGAAAGAGCCGCAGCCGAGGAGTCAAAGAGCCACCGCATGCGGCTCGCGAGCCGCGGGTTGCCGACCACTGGCCTAGGCTAAAGTTCCCCTCTTATATCATTAATATGCACCATATCTCTAGTTCTTTTAAATAGAATTAGATGATACATAGATTTCAACACATTCCTATTTTTATTTGGGCATGGGCATAATTTATTCGGATATGAGAATTCCATCGTACATATTGCGTGTTATTATTATTATTAACAAAAGCAGCTTAACTTGCCCCAGAAAAAAAAATCTTTGAGAAATACTTTTACATTGTCAAAACCGGATCTACCTACGAATTATAATATACCGAAATGTAAAAACTACGTCAAAATCCATTCAGTTGCTTTGCATAATATTGATATTAAACAAACAGATAAATAGAAAAATCATTATTTGGTTTCTAAACTTTCAAAGTAGACTGTCTCGTTACAGATAATAGCTTTTTTAGGATTTAATTATACCTACCATTATGTATGAACTAACAAAACTTTTGACTTTAGTAATATTTACAAGGTGCTTTGCCTTCAATAATGAAATAATCTTAACAGTAATATCGTATTGTCAATCGAAATTAATTTTGAATTTCAAAAGTTCAACAGAAACTTTCTTGATATATGTATAAGCACTGCTGCAAATGTCATTAAGTGCGAAAAATATTAGACTCCATTAAACAAACTAAGAACTTGTGTTTCTAATATTATAAGTCTGAGACACTAAACTCTAAAGCAAAGCTTGCCTATAAAAGCTTAAAGAAATTAATTTAATAGCCACTTCAGCGCAGACATGCCAAATTAATGTTGTCATAATTGAGTAATAAAATAAGTATTAAAAGGGAACATTTCATTTAGCAAAAATTTATTTCTACTTTTAATAAACATATATTTTAAATACCTATTCATATAATAATATGACTGAAATATTTCGATGCACACCGGAGTTTAGGCATTTGTTTAATTTAAATTTTACCCGAATATTCCATAGCAAGATAATAACAACATGATTATGGAAATTAACGTTATCTTCGAATCTAGTATATTTGTGGAAGTCTAAGTTAAAAACTATGTTTTGTCTTGATACGCCACCTAGAGGTCGAGTATCTATTAATAATACGAAATCATTGGTATACCGCTTAGAAGTCGTAACTACAATAAAACTTAGAGGGACGGAGAGAGACCTAGGGCAAGAGCAGCGATAGCTCAGTAGGGAGACCAACAGACTGCAATGCAGAGGGTCCCGAGTTCGAATCCACGTCGCGCACCTCTGACTTTCGGAAGTTATATGACTTTTCGAAATTATGTGCGTATTGATTGACAATTATCGCCTGCTCCGTGCCTCGGAAAGCACGTTAAGCCGTTCGGTCCCGACTGCCATGAACATCTATGGCAGTCGTTATCGGGAAGTCAGTGCCCTCTAATATCTTGACACTGGTCTAGCCTTAGGGTATCGTTAGCCTTCGGATTGCGGAGTACAGGTGGCAGCCGCTCCGTGTAAAAACTGATATCGAATCAAATCCGGTTAGACTAGATAGCCGACCCCAAGTGACTTGGGAATAATAAAGGCTAGGGAGAAGAAGAATAAGAAATTATTCGCAAATAAATAAAATAAACAATTGAGAAGCAATGCATACACAGAAACTCTCACGCCTATATACTCAACTTGTACGTAAGATGTGTTGCATGATGCGAAACATTTATATGATAAGTATCTAAAGATGCTTAATAATATTATAGAAATAATATTAGTACAGAATATCTTTCTGGAAGCAAATGTATTTATTTGAAAGAAAATACCTACGCCTCTACAAAATAAGCATGAGTTCACGTACCTATTTGGAAAGTTTGTGCAAACGTATTATATTATTCATAAACAAATATCCGAGCGCAGCTGATCTGTCATAACTTTATGTAATAGATCATATAAATTTACTACGTGTGTGACCGTTGCATGGCATGCAACAACAATGAAAATACAGCCTTTTGAGCCTCAATAACGCAACGGAACCGAAAAGGACTGCCACACATGAAGTCTCGGCTTCGATTATTAGGTAGTCAAAGTGTTATTAGGTGCTAATGTCAAGTCATTATCAGAAGCAGCACACGGAGTGTCTAATTGTGCATGGTATACGACAAAACGCTCGCCCACTAAGGCCGGGACTCCACCAAAGCGGAGACGAGACGAGCGGAGAGGAGATGTTTTTTACACAACCAATAGAATTGTGTTATTGACACATCTCCTCTCCGCTCAGCTTCAGTGGAGATCACTGTGCGGAGATGTGTAATATTTGTACGGCGCGATGGAAGCGGAGATGTGAGCAGTGCGCGGACGACGCGCAGTGGAGATGAGAGATCTGAGCGGCGTGCAGTAAGCGATGTCACCCTCCCCCCTCTCGCCCGCCAGCATCCCGCAGAGCCCCGCGGGCGCGCCGGCCGGCCATTTTGCTTGCTGAAAAACATCTCTTCTCGCACAGCACACCGCACACATCTCCGCTTTGGTGGAGTCCCCCGAGCTGGAAAACATCTCTTCTCGCACAGCACACAGCACACCGCACAAATATCTGCTTTGGTGGAGTCCCGGCCTATGACGTGCAGCCTAATACCATAGTTGGTGAAATGTGGCTGCAATAAACATGTGCCTATCTCTTCGGGAATAGACATAATATGACAATAATACCAACGTGACTATAGGCTCACCAATATCAATATATAAATAGACAAACACGAAACAGTTCATATAGTAACATTTTCTCCGTTATTTGTGAATCGTTTTTTAGTTTTGAAGCTAATGACGAGCTTTAGATTTATCAATAAAAAAAATAGCACTCAATTCTTTTTTTTTTTTGTTGGACTATTGTTTACCTCAAATTTTCAAATATAATTTTATTATGATCGAATTTCGACCTCTGGGCGAACACTAGTTATAATAAAACGTAGCTACCGTAATACATATGATTGCGGAAGGGATAGGCAAATCCAAATCTACACACTATGTATAAACTATACATTGTTCAAACATATTAATCGATGCAGATTTGTATCCATGTATTATTATTTTTTACTCTTGTCTGCAGATATGCAGAAGAGAGAAGAACATTTCTAAGTCATTGTTTCGAACTTTGGCGTATAGATATTCTGACTTTAGATAAAGCTTAACGACGACGTCGCTCTCAGCGCGGCCCTCCCTTGAGAATGCCTGGCAATCCGATACCTTATCCGAACAACATACTTACGGTTCATCTTACCTGCTGCCTCGGATCAGTCAATCACTCGTTTAGATAAACCTCTTTATCTTAGATTCGTTCTAGTAACACAACGAAGTGAATTCTAAACCTGTCGACTGTATTTTACGGGCTGAATTCTTAATGTATGTATTCGGTTTTATCTACAATAATTTCTTTGTGTAAAATAAGTACTTTGAATACAAGGTTTTAAATAAAGTAAGTATTCAATCAATCAATCAATCAGCCCACCGCAGTCCACTGCTGGACATAGGCCAGTAAGTATTACTTTTAACTTAAGTGGAATGAAAATACATCAATTATCCAAATAAATTTAGTTGTAATATCCTGCCAATTGCAAAGGCGAATGTGATATTGTTTGTTACGCTTTCTCACCTGAACCACTCGACCGATCATTATGAAATTTCGTATACACGTTGTCGAGGGTACAGAAAAAGACATAGTTTTTCACCCAGAAAAAATTACTATAGGATATAAAATTATTGACAAAATCCAGATTAATTCGAGCGAAGCCTCGGACAATATCAGCAAGCAGCTACTTTTTAGTTTGGAAAGATAATATTGTTTTTATGCATGTTTACCGAAAAATAACAAATTTTCATATTTATATTAATGCCTTTCTGTTTTTCTTAATTTACATCGCGTCACGAACCACTTAAATAAAAAAGGTATTGTATTAATCATCAAAGGTTGGTAGAAATCTAAATTATTTGTATTAGTATATGCTATTAATGCATGTAAAAGGTCGATTCAAAACATGCTAGGTTGGTACATCTGATAAATTGTTTTAGTTTTGGCTCCCTATGGACTATAAATATAACATAGTAAAGTGACGATATGCTTCGAATTGTAATTCCCTAATTGTAATTATTTTCTTGTGTAAAAGAAAAAAAGTTTTCATGTTTTAATACACGTACGAAGATCTTAAAACTTTAGTCGACGGTCACGACTCTAGACCAAACTTTCTTTTACTAATTGCTTTTCTTTTAAAAATTTTTAAAGTTTTATCTTGCACAACAAACTTCAGAGAAAAACATAAATAAAATATTCGGATAAAATATTTTTATTATGAAAAGTAGCCTAATTAAAAAAAAAAATTGTATTTAGTTTTTTAGACGTCTCTCTTATATGCAGTGCAATTGCAATTTGGTTTTTCGCAAAAAGGCAACATCGCGTATTATATATTTGTACGCATATAGTCTTTCTAGCAAATACATATTGGACAAAGAATGAATGTACACAATTCATACAGCGATTAAGTGTAGCCAAGTTGACGCTAGTGGTGTGTGACGTGTAACAAATACATATGTATGTTTATACGATATACCTACATAATATCGTATTACGTTTACACGAATGTCAGATACACATTAAAATTAAACTACTGTATATGTCTTTGGATGTTCTCTGTGTCCGTTGTTTGAATGTTTGTGAAGTTCCCCGCGACACAGGCAGCAGTCATTAAAATCAAACTATTGTACATATTTTATCGCGGTTTTTTATTGTGTGTAGGCAGAGCCGGCCTTAGCCATCTAGGCGCCCCGGGCGAGTCATGCCTTTGGCGCTCTTTTAGGTATACTTATTTCATTCCAATAAAAAAACTTATATTGAATTTGTACCATATCTTTTATGGAATTAAGAGAATACTACAAACATCACATGTATTTATTATTATTAATAATAACATATTTTAACCATTAATTCTCTAAACAATGCATCTTTCCTATCTATATTGTATGACAGTTACGTCACGAACCATTAAAATAATTTAAATCTAATTTTCAAGCAAATTTTCTGATAAGGCTGGCAAGATAGCGCGGCCAAACTAGTTAATCTTGTTTGAGATATTGTAAACCGCAAATAAGTTTTATCAATTATTTTAGTTTAGAGAAACTTCGTTCGCCACTTGCAACAGTCATTGGTATTGTTAACAGAATACGCAGCTATATCCAAATGACGGGCTACAACTCTTGAAGATTGTGTTTTTTGATAAAGTTTATTGTTTATATAGGACTTGCCTGACTGTCTTCAAGATAGTATTGCAAACCTAAAATTTCATCGCACAACAAATCTCCAACAATATAAGATTTAAAATTGACCGTTAACTTTTCTTGCAGTAAAGAACAATGTCGCATTAGTTCTTCTTTATTTTGATTATTTTTTATGTTAAACAAGAAATTCCATGTGATAAAAGTCTTGCACCTGTTAAAACCTTTTCTCCATAGATATAAGCACGATGTCCAAAAGGGTATTAAAATACTCGGCTTCAAACTTTTTTTTGGATCACTTGTTGGTTCATCAGAAGCCTCTTCACCCGATCTACGTCTGATGCATCTTAGTTGCGTTTGTGGTTTAAAAATAGCTGCGTATAAAGTTAGGATGCCAATTCAGTTGCTGCTACAATATCTTGTTTCATTCGCTCTACCTACGAGGACTTCCCCGACTATAAAATGTAACGGGATTTTTAAACGAGACCAAATGGGCGTACTAACTAGCGGGTTAGTCCCATTCGCTACTCCCAATATTGCTCCCTCCGGTAGCGAATGGGATATTTTCCAAAAAAGTATCCCATTCGCCACCGGGGGTGACGCAGCGTTGCGTCCTCCGGTGGCGAATGGGATTTTTGTTTTGGAAAAAGACCCAGTCGCCACTGGGGGTGGCAAACCGATGTCAATTGGGACATTGTTACGTAGAAATGTCCAGTCACTGCTGGGAGTCAATTTTTTATTTTGCCCAGTAATTATAAACATTACTTAAACCTGAATAGTCATCCTATTCTGTTTAGAGTTCATACCAAAATTTTTAGCCATACCTACTTCAAAAATTATAAATGTCATCCCAAATACAATACTATATATATAAATACTTGCCTTATGTTTAAGGATGCCAACTGAGATTTTTCGTAAGCAACATCCAATTTGCCACGCGGAGTGGCGAATGGGAATCTTTCTATTGAAAATATCCCTATCGCCACCAGACGAAGGAATGCTGGGGGTGGCGACCGGGATTAAACTCATCCCAGTTGCCACCCTCGGTGGCGAATGGAATATTTTTTTTGGAAAATGTCACATTCGCCACAGGAGGGGGCAATGCGGGGGTGGCGAATGGGACTAACCCCTAACTAGCTACCATGCAAATAAATATTTCATAGGTAAGTTATTAATAACGTACAGGCTTTCCAAAAAGGATTTTTGATTTGCTTGTGAACTTACGAGTGTTCGGGTTTCGGGTTTTATTTACAACTGAGTGTGCAAGCCGATTCGTAAAACTGTAATCATCAAAACTCATATTATTCTTGTTCTGATTTCATAAAAGAAGTTTAAAAAAGGATTGATGATCAAACAGGACAATGGTTTATATACGATCCCACGACCTGTCGATCGCAAGTCCAATACCTTTGGGCCACCAAACTAATAGTTTTATACGAACACGAACATATTATGCTGATTAATCATTATATTTGGTCGAACAGTTCAATAATTTGTTAACATCACAGAAACATTGGTTGAATGAATACCAATGCCTGCATATGTTTCGGTACATTTAATTATTTCGATATTCACTCATTCGCGTACAAATATTATTTACGTTTAATACGTATTTTAAACTGCCTTTGTGCCGAAGTCGGGGTTAATCTCCATTGTGTCAGTAAATATTTACGACTGCTTCAGTTCAGTTCAGTTGCGCAGTAGTAGTATACATATATACGACTGCTGTGCATGAAATCTCGAATTCGATTCTTGCGTCAGATAGTGTAATTAAGTTTTCTTGTGGAAAAAGTTAAAAAGCATCATGAGTTCTGGCAATTTCACCAGTAGACGCCGATAGGCTCGTACCTTATTGCGACCTAAAATCATAGTTGGCAAAATGTGGCACTCTATCTTTTTCAGACACCATGTAAAATCTGAGTAGCAGCTGCTACGTAGCTGGTGAAATATGGATATTTACCGATTGCTCAAGCGTTACCATGTTAGGAAATCTTAAAGTTGAAAGAGACATTTACGGAGAGCTTACCTACGTTTTTATTCTGCACTAAAAATCGTATCATTCGTATTCGTAAAACTATAGAGACCCGTACATAAAGATATTGTGACAACATCTGTTTCTTACATACAGTAATATATATATAGGCGAAAAGAAAACTGTTCAGTGCCTTTTTCTCCTCAATTAGTCAAGTGACATTTTTTATTTTTTATTAGTAAAGCTTTAGTCAAGATGTTTGAAATTACATAACATACTTCGCATAATATGCATGAAATACACATCAATACATAAGTGTAAAAGCGACAGCACCGACTGTTGTGTGTCCAATTACCACAAGACACAAAAAACTTGGTTGTGATCTACAATTCGCTGTTCCGAGTCTGGGCGTACGTTGGGTCCGTTGTCATAGTGTAAGTATTTATTCAAAGAGCGGCAGTTGCACTTTTAAATTTAAATTAACTCTATTGTTTTTAAAGTCCCCTGCGACATGTGAATTTATGCTTACAAGTGCGGTAAAATGAAATGAAATGAAAATGAAAATGAAATGAAATGAAAATGAAAAAGAAATGAAAAATGAAAATGAAATGAAAAATGAAAAAAGTGTTTATTTAATTTATACTTACAAGTGCGGTAAAATGAAATGAAATGAAAATGAAATGAAAAAGTATTTATTTAGTGTTTAAAAACATGTTACAATAATTTATTACTTCTGCCAAGATTTTGTCTTTGTGTACGTTATTTCATAAGTTCAATAGTGTTGATCTAATTACTCGGTTCGTCGCTATGCATCATCTGCGAAACGCCTAAAAGAACTAAGCGGACAAACATACAGACAGGCGCGAATACCGTTTTGTTTTTTACTTAATAAATAAAAAGATGTCATTCATTACATATATTTAAGTTTAAGAATCTGATTTATATTATGAACAAAACGGTAATTATAATTTGCATATACAATAGGTATCTATAGATTTTATATATATAATTTACTTTTTCTTATTATGTGTGCATACTCATATTTTAACAAATATAACAATCTTTATCTTTACTGTGTAAAGAAGCTACAAGTGGCTTTTGGCATTCGGTACCTCCTAAATTGACACCCATAAGCTAATAGTTAGCCTCACCCTTTGGCTGTCCCTCTTTGCTTATCTATTCGGGAAACAATCAAACCTTTTAGTTTTAAACTGTTCCTAAATTTGCGTACATCTGACTATTGTCAGAAGTTCAATTTTACCTAAAATAAATATTACCATTCTATTGAATGGTAATATTTATTTTAGGTAAATTGGACTATTAAAGCTGGTATGAGTATTAGCTGACTACTTAGTTATCGTTAACAGTTCATATTACACATTTATGTTCAATGGGAATAGTGTCGTATAAAGATGCCGTGATTAGAGCGTAGTTTAGATGGTATAACATTGACTTTAATTATAAAAGAAAGGTTAGAACTTATTTTACGGATGGCGTAGTAGCTTAAGTAGTCGCTTCACCATTATCACTACGCCACCATGTGACGTGGATTCGAATCCCACCCAGGACAAAAAACAAAAATTGTGGGATCTGCAAATGGTTGTTCTGAGTCTGGGTATTTTTAGTGTCCGTTTTTCAATGCTCATAAAGTCGCCTGCGTTACAGGAATTATTCCTAGTGACCCCCGCACTAGGAATCATTCCTGTATCGCAAGATCTTTTCTTCCTAAAAGAAACAAAAAAGAAGCTTGAAATAGGATTGTAAAGACATTTACCGTACTAGGAATAATTGTTAGTGTCGCGAGAAGATTATAAACTCTAAAACAACAGACACAAAGAACACCTAGACTCAAAGCAACTCTTTGTTGATCACAAGGTCCCGTGTGATAATCAAACAACTGTCAACGCAGCGGGCGGATGACTAATAAACTTCAAACCGAAATCTACAATTGTATTACATAATTATGGTTGTACGCAGTATTCATCGCTTTATAATTAAATAGCTAACCGCCGACGCTGTATTCGTTTCATGTCATTAAAATATTATATACTCATGCAGTTCAGTTTTATATCATTTTAATCCTGCTATAGGCTTTGTGTCGCACGACCTGACTCGATACGACAACGGCCCCAAAGAAAACAGACCCGGACCTGCTGCTATTTGAGGATCACACATTTTTGTTCCGTGTGGAGATCGAACGCACACGGCGCAGTGGTGATGGTGAGGCCGTCAATTAATCCAGTACGTCATCCGTGCGGTCAAAAATATAATGAAACAAAGGATAATCTAGTTCTTGAAATAGAGGAGTTAATACTGACTCGTTAGATATCATGAAGACCTGTTTTCGATTCTCCTATTGGGGAAGCTCTAGTAGGTACTCTTGTAAGAATTTTGCAGTAGCAACTCGGTTAATAAGCTCGCTCTATATTACTTGCTACTCAGAAAAAATAGCTAGTAGAATATAGTAGTAATACCCCTGACTACCTCCCCCTGGGTGCAAACAATAAGTGTGTATATATACATACATACATACATAGATTCACGCCTGTTTCCCAGAGGGGTATGCAGAGACTACGGATTTTCATTTACTACGATCCTGACACACTTCTCTGGCTTCATTCACTTTCATCACATTCCTCATACACGCCCGTCGGTTCAAGGAGCTCTTAACCTGGCCTTTGTCCAGAACGCCTCCGATCTGGTCGAGAAACGTTCGCCTAGGTTTTCCTCTTGTGACAGTTCCATTCACACTAGCCTTATAATATATATATATATATATATATATATATATATATACATATATATATATATATATATATACATATATATATATATATAAAGAATCAGGTACCATCCTGGTATATAATATTGAAGTACATTAATGCAAACAGCCTCATGTTTTATTCCCGCCGTTGTTTTAGTATAAATGAAAAAAGCGATTTAATAAACGATTGCGTTTTCCTGCGAACATTTGAATAATATATCGCAATAACATTCAGGCTGTTGAAAATTCATGCATCGCAGGCACAAGTAGCCTGTAGCTAGCCTCGCGAAAATAAACTTCCTCCGTTTCGCGTTTATTTAAAACAGTTAATGTAAGAAAATTGTTCTGCTCGTTTTGAAATAGAAGTAAAATGTTATATATATATATATATGTAAAGTATAGCAATAACTCAGTTGGTAGAGGGTTACACTGGCACGCAGAAGTCTCGAGTTCGATACTAAGGCATTCACATCTTACTTATCGAAGTTATGTGCGTATTAAATTAAATAAACCATTATATAACTTAATTATCCCTTCCTCACGATAGTTTCCTTCACCGTTAAAGCGTTATCGGTGAAGGAAACTATCTTAAGAAAACCTGCATGTCTGTGAGTTCTACATAATGTTTTCGAGTATATGTAAAGTCTGCCGACCCGTACTGGGTTAGCAAGGTGGATGGCCTAACCCTTCTCAAACCCAGAAGATGCCCGTGCCCAGTAGTTGGACAGTTTATATAGGTTTAATATTTATTTATAAAAATATGATTAAAGATTTGGACTTTTTTATGTTTGTTACTCAATCACGCGTCAACTGTTAAACGAATTTAGTAGTAGGTACTCTGAGGGCCGATTCTCGTAATAAAAAATGTTGTAAACAGAGTTCTAATCTAATCCAATAAACTTCAAATATGTTCTGTAATGCAATTTATTTTTGTATTTGATTAGATTTTGCCTGCGGCTTCAGTTGCATAATTTTGGTAAGGTTAGGTTAGGTCAGTAATAGTACTTTTTTCTGAATGAAATGTATTCTATGTACTTTTCTGTTCCCTTAACAATGTAATGTATACGAATGATGATCGGTCGAGCAGTTAAGGCGTGAAAGCGAAACAAATAAACTCACATTCGCATTTACCTATAATATTAGTTAGGAAGTAGGGAAGTAGGGATTTTACGTTTATTGTAACTTAGGAGAATACTTTTTTGATATTTATGACACTGAGACTCTCGGAACTCTATTCTAAACAGCTTTTATTACGAAAATTGGCACTTACACTGGCTATGTTCTGGCTTAGCATATAGGATACTTTTAATCTTGATATACGATCCTGTAGGAGCCACAAGGGCGAAGTTGGTAGAATCTAGTATTATTATAAAACGACTTGGTGGCGTAGCGGTAGTGAATGCGACTTATCTGCATAAAGGGTATTGGGTTTGATTTCCGTGTAGACTATAGTGTTATTAAGCTTTTCAGTAGTAGCACAGAATCTGGAACCGTGCTCGGTAAAAGACAATAGGCTCGCTCTATTAGGGAACACCCAAAGTCTTAGCTGGCGAAATAAGGGTAATACACATATGCATAACCTTTGTGGATAGAGGCGTGCAAATATGTGTGAACGATTCTATTTCTATTATTTCACAATTTGACACTATTATTACTTTTTTCGACATTAATACTACTTATTTAACCTTGCAACATTAATTTTGATTATAATTTTATATTGTATCAACCAATTTTATATGCACATTATATTTGTTATTTATAAGTATATTACAATGGTTATATTTATTATTTGGCACTTTTAATGGATTAGGCAAATATGATTTTCATGTTGCATATGTTTATAATATTTGCACACTTATTTTGAGGTTATAATTCAGCATGTTCTATATTATATACCTACCTAGTATGTATATTACCAACTTTATGTACCTGAGTTATGCAAATAAATGTTCGATTTGATTTGATTTGGTTTGTATCCATTATAAAACTCTAAAGAGACATGTTTTGTACAATGCCGACATTATTAAAATTATTGTAACTATATGGTATAAAACAGAAAATAAATGTATAAGTTTTGCCTTTCTGTGTATAACAGTATTACGAAAATACCATTATTTAGCAGGTACAGCAATACATTTTATAATATTAATGGTATGAAATGTACGATTTCACGTTTAATTTTCACAAAACATTTATACAATAATTTTATGTTTGATTTCTATATTTCTAGCATAAACAAAATTTATAAAATAGTTTATTAGAAAATTTTGTTTTAACAATAACGTAAACAGATAATTCTCTTATATTATTCAGCAGCTTTCTATGTGAAGCAATTATATATTATGTTGTATACGGGTGCTTATTAGTGCTGACACAATGGATATCCAATTGTCGCCACGATATACACGAAGTTATATAATATTTACAGAAAGAAGTACAAAAATATCAACAGTATTTCACCAAAAACAAAATCCTTACATATAACATAACGTAATGAATGTAACTGAATTAAACCATTCTAGCTGCGTTTACATCAACGGAGCGTCTAATTATAATATGCTGCAGAAATAAGCTACCCGTACATGTTTTCCATTTGCGAATCTCATTACAATTTGGCTTCGAGCAAGATACTTAAAAACAAAAGTCTCAATATGCTATTATGTTTTAAAATATGCAGGATTTTTATTTTAGTTGTCGGGTTTAAATTAAGAACTAAAAAAGATGCATTTAAATCCGTTGAGTAAAATTCACGTTAACTACGTAGCGACTGCACGGATGGCGTACTGGTTTAAGTGGCTGCCTCGCCACATGATCATGATTTAAACCTAGAGCAGTAGTAGAAGTCCTTTATAAATATAAGAACATTTTAAACTTATAGTCTAGTAAACTGCTAAAAACTAACAACCTTTTAAAACAGTATGATAGTAAGTATTCAATCTCTACATGAGTACAATTTGTGATTTAAACATAGTTCCTGTTTAAACTGGGGAATGAGCTATCGCCTGCGGTATTTCCGGACCAATACGACCTTCAACACTTCAAGAAAAGAGCGTACTCCTTTTTAAAAGGCCGGCAACGCATTTGTAACTCCTCTGGTGTTGCGGGTGTCCATGGATGGCGGTAATCGCTTACCATCAGGCGATCCGTCTACTCGTTTGCCCCCTAATCCATAAAAAGAAAAAATAGTTGTTTCGAGACACTGGGTGTTCATTGCGTCCCTTGTTTCATCTTTCTTAAGTCCTATGCGATTCAGGGAATTTGTTTATAAAGCCCTAATCAATATAACCTGCACATCAAGCAGCGACTTTATTGTACTATCGGCAATATCAAAGTTTAAGAGTAACGTCTGCCATGTGATAAGCGTAGCTGTACCGAAAATATTTCATGTGTATGGATTTGTCGCTAGCTCGGCCGAGTTTACTTTCAATAAACAAATTACGAATCCCTTAATATAGTTCTGCAAATTTTGTAATAACAGAAGCAAGTAGGATGCTAATTGAAAAGATTTTGAAAATAATATTATGTTTATTAAATTGAACGTGTTATATTACCCAACTCCGTTACACGTAACATATTTCATTTATTGTATCAAGACTTTGAACGTTCTGTTTAAAGAAGACTTAGGTACATATTCTCGCGAATGAAAATCGAGAAACTTGAACATCTCGGCTTTATCAAACAGCTGCGATAACTGCAGAGCCGCTTGCAGGATTCTATGAAAGCCGACACGAAGATTACACGGGAGCGAACAAAGTGAAAGAGACGCATCGGGGAAAATGAAAACCTTAAGCGAAATATAGGTATTGAGGTAAATTTTGTAGGCAATACTGAAACGTTACATTTGCAACAATAGTTTTAATAACGGAATCAAAAAATTACATTATTTTATAAATAACTCCTATCTGAGACTTAATTGTATGACAATGAAGTCTCAGGATTCGAAATAAGCTCTTTAATCAATGTCTTTCCACTCCGTCTCTATTGTTCAAACTATCTCCATATCAACTTGCATCAAAATCTGTTTAACGCCTTGAGTATACCTAACTATCTAAGTCAAATACATCCAAACATCAAAATCTTCAAGTTTATAACATTCCTTGGATAGTATGACTGTGGTACTTTTATTACTAACTGTGAATACATCGTGACGTCGGTCTGTTTGTGATTGATGACCTTAGTACCGACAATTTTCTAATATTTTTTTATTCGCAACGTAAATAATAAAAGTTACAATTAAATTTTCTTTTTGTGATGCAAACACAAACTCGTTCGAGTTTTACCGTGCATCATATCATCGACTGTGTCATAACTACGTCAATTATTGCATTAATTATTGCAATTATTGCTGATAAGCAACCGAAACGTCGGAAAAGTTTAAACTTAAATCTAGTAGTTTAAATAGTAATAAAGTTTAACAGTTGTAGTTTAATAATTTCAAAATTATATAATAAAAGTGTTATAAAAACAACGGAATAAAATCCGTATAAAGAACTTTAGATTCAATGTATGACAATCGTGTAAATGTAAGACAATATTATAACAAGATCGTATACAAAATGTTACAAAAAGTATTTCTAATATAACAATATGTATATAGAATAAGGTACTTCCAATTTCAGAATTGGCTAATATTTATACAAAATATTAGAGTTTTAAATCCGCAGTTACCAGCGATGCGTGGGTGTACAATACCCGTCTGCCCACCCTTCGGGCTCTTCACTGAATTACAGACGTCACAATTTTCTACTGTAACGTAGCATAACGATCTATACAACAAAATGATAACTAGCTCTACAATAATGGTGAAGACATCTACGAAAGTGCATTGTCGTAACTATAACTATTACAAATTCTGTTATAATATGCATAATAATATAACAGAATAAATAATTTATGTAGTAATACAATATTAATAACAAAAACCTGTACCTCTTGTACTGTCAATTTTATTCGTGAAACTAATGTAAGAGTTGTTTTAGATGATGTCAAATGTTGCATATTAATTGTATTTTAAAATGTTCAAGTTCTATTTTCAAAATAAAGAAAGTTCCTTCGAATAAATGTTTGAAATGAGAGTTTTATAAAGTCAGAAGTAAAATGTTCAGTTAATTACAAGTACATACTCACCGTCTGCTATCAGCAAACTTCTTGAATCACTTTCTTAATCCCCACACAGCTTCCTTTATAATATACAACACCAATACGTTAACACAACTTTAATATACGCAATAAAATTATCTAAATTACTACAATTAGCTTTCATACTTTGAATTCTATTGTTACTAATGGACGCAAAAGCCCTCGGCGGATTCGGACCAACGTATTAAAATAGTATTTAAATTTCTCTAATACCACCACGATTTCACATAAAAAAGATAACGGCAACACGGCAGAGTTTTTTGATGTAATTAATTAATTTGAAATTAGTCCATTTCGTACCGTAACAGCGTAAATAAATAATGAAAACATAAGTGGAAACATCACTGAAAAGTATGAAAAGAATTTAATTGAGTGGGGTATAGTGGCATGTGAGAGTCGTGATGAGTGGGGGAAAGTGTCGCGAAGGTGATGGTAATAGTTGGTGCTTACCATGGATCATGATACCGCGGCGTGGTCTGGCCGAGTCGCGAGCGGCGGCTCACGCGAGCAGACTGTTGCTCGCGGCCGGGCCGAGGCTGCGCGCGCACATTCAGAGGCTTTGGCCCCTCCCGCCCCTCACGAGGCCGCCAGCCCGCCAAGTCGCCACGCGCCATCCTTACACTGACATGCTCTCCTTTGTCTCCAACTTAATTGTAACATTATCTGCGAATAAACTCGTCTGTGTCTGACTGACGGCGGTGTTAAACGACAAAAACTTATTGCTATGATGATCGCGTCAGGCACACGGCGACATATTTTGTTTGCGTCTTATATTTTCATGTCTAAAACAGAAATTCATACCATTATGATACTGTCAAAATAGAAATGGCATTTAAATGTATCGCGTCGTATTAAAAGAATAGGTTGGCTTCATACTTTTTATTTTATTTTGAAAAGTTTATTTGAGGGCTTGTCTAAATAAAATAATAGATTTTTAACTAAAAAAAAACACAATCAAAAATTTCTAATAAGGCACTATCTGTTTTCATAATAGGGATGCGAAAATCAATGTACGTAACTTTGCAAGCTGACGCTGTGTATTAAAATACGTGTAACATATTGGCGTGGCTATATTTTAGGTTCGTAAAGTACTGATGATAAAATAGAATAGTGAATTAAAATAAATAACTTTCGGATGACTATCGAAAATGGTTTTTATCCAAATTTGCATTAGTATAGGTACACACAATTCTAAACTTATTTAATTATGTTTGCATGTAATCGTATAAATTCGAACATGACATCAGCCTCGAGATTATTAGCCTAGGTACTGGTAGTTCTAATCAGTTCATCTATTTATTTTATTTTATTTTATTTTACAATTTTAGGAAAACTTACAGCTAAATTAATATCATAGACAGATTTGATACGAAAAAAGAAGGCCAATTAAAAGTTTTCACAAATAGCAGAATAAAGTGTAAATAATAGAAGAAGACATTTAAACAACAAAATATGAGAATGAGAAATTCTCTGTGCCTATCAATATCTTTGACAACCTAAAAGGGATTATTTAAAACGACTGTTTTAACATAACATTTTCATAACCACATGGGCTGCAATGCAGAGGGTCTCTGGTTCGAACCCACGTCGCGCACCTCCGACTTTCAGAAGTTATATGACTTTTCGAAATTATGTGCGTATTGATTGACAATTATCGCCTGCTCCGTGCCTCGGAGAGCACGTTAAGCCGTCGGTCCTGGCTGCCATGAACATCTATGGCAGTCGTTATTGGGAAGTCAGTGCCCTTTAATATCCTGATACTAGTCTAGCCTTAGGGTATCGTTACCCTTCGGGTTGCGGAGGTCAGATGGCAGTCGCTCCGTGTAAAAACTGATATCCAGTCAAATCCGGTTAGACTAGAAAGCCGACCCCAAGTGACTTAGGAATAATAAAGGCTAGGGAGAAGACATGGGCTACTATATGATTTTAAAATATGACCATACTACTACTACATTTTACACGATGTATAATAAGATAAATTTTTTTCTAACAACAAAAATAAAAATAAAGATTTTTAAATCGTCAAACTAATGCAGGCCTTCAATTTTATTGCATTCTTCTTATTACGCATATTATAGCGACAAGTGACAATATATGACGAAAGATTTAAACTAAATTGAAAGAATACAATTTAACTACTTTATACGGTTTTTATCGCATTGTTTATTTTTAAAACACGATTATTAGGTACATAATTTTGAAACTATTAAACTACCTACCTCTCTTCTCTTAAACGTTACTACTATTGTAGCTGTTTAAATTAATAGACTATTTATATTTAGGTTTACACTTACCTCGAAGTTTCGGTTTCTTTTCGTAGTCCCCGTGACCATAGACGTTTTTCTGTAACAATTTCTGGTTTAAGACATTTATTTCTCAACAGAATATACATTCGCTTGATTGAGAAACACAAGATTATTAACATTATTAAATTGGTATGTTTACAGCTGGACAAGTACCGGAGCGACATTATTTAATTTTGATTCTGTGTATTGAGGGTATATTGGTAATACAACAAAAAATATTTAAATACAAAACGCGATATAACAATAATGCGGATAAAATTAAAATAATTAACATCGAAACAATAAACTTCCATGTATAACATTCACCTAAACGCAGAACTGTATTACATATTATAAACTGCACTATGCCCAAGGGTTAAAGAAAAATATGCATTACCGCCAGCTACAAGCTACCTAACCGGAGACCTATATCCACTGCTAGATATATGTTATAGGTCTCTCTTTATTTATGTCAAACTCGCTCGAACTATGCTAAGGTCCCGCGTAGGGCGAAAATGCCTATTGTCGTTTATCGCGTACTCTCAATTTTTACTTGTTTACTAGAGTCGATATACGAGTGAAAAGTAACAACAGAGATGTTGCTACTGAAAATATTCTGATAAAAACTCGTTAATACTTTTTCAGATTCAGGAGTCGAATCTTGGCTCCTAAGACAGTTTGCAAATCTAAGCGTGAATGTATGCCAACTTTATAAAGAGGCAATATAAAGTTAGCATCAGAACTTTAAATTGACCTAATAATATAAGTGCAACAAACTCACATTCGAGTTTGTTTGCTATGCTTTCACGTTAAACTACTCGACCGATCATAATAAAATTTCGCATACATGTTAGGGGTACATAAAAGGACATAGGATATCTTCCATCCAGAAAGAGTACCGTCTCGAGGAATTAATCTTTATTGCCAAATCTACATAAACGCGAGCAAAGCCGCGAACAAAAACTAATTAATATATTTAAATATTCGTCGTGTATTTTTTTATACAGACATAAGATTATATTAGTCTATTAGGCATTTACGTAGTTTCTGATGTTGTGTTTGATTGTTAGTTGCTTTACAGTTTTTAGAACTTTATATAGATTTTACTAACGACCCGCCCCGGCTTAGCACGGGTAGTACAAAACCTTCACAAATTATACACCTAAACCTTTCTAATGAATTCTAAAACAAAAAAAACGTTTAGTAGTTTTTGAGTCTATCGCGAACAACAGACAGACAGACAGACGCGGCGGGGGGACTTTGTTTTATAATATGTAGTGATACATAGATTCACGCCTGTTTCCCAGTGGGGTAGGCAGAGACTACGGATTTCCATTTGCTACGATCCTGACACACATTTCAGCAAATATGCGTTCCATATGCATAGCATATTTCTACAAATAAAATATTTGATTTGATTTCACGGTAAAATAATCATTAATCGGCAATTACAGCGATGGTTCTTCTTTGGGCTACAGCAAACACGGAACTTGATGGGCGAGATTTGGATGACATCTGTCACGGAGCTCAAGCTATAACTATAGCGATATTTAGATATACTGATACCCGAGCTGTCATATCTCAAGTTAGGGTAGTTTACGGATTGCACCATTTAGACAATGGGTAAAATGTCGTCACAAATATAGGTGACACTAATAACTTCGGCTGCTTAGGGTTAAAGTCCCAGTTTCTAGAAGCCCACCTTATATACCTACCTATATAAGTGGTGAATAGCAAAATACTAACAACTCTGTTTTTATTTGAAAATATTTGCTGTATTCTGTCTGTGAAATTATATAGGAACGTAGATCTTCTAACGAAGATAATTATCCTTACTAATATTATAAATTCGAAAGTAACTCTGTCTGTCTATCTGTCTGCTTGTCTATCTGTCTGTTACCTTTTCACGGCTAAACCACTCAACCTATTTAGATGAAATTTGGTACAGATATAGTTTAAAACCTGGGGAAGGACATAGGTTACTTTTTATTGATGTAGTTACCACGCGGGCGGAGCCGCGCGCAAAAGCTAGTGGTATGATAAATCATTGCGAGTTAGGGCTTGTACACAAAACTGCGAATCGGTGCAAAGCGAATTCGCAACGCAGAAAATTGCGACACGAATTGCTGCGATGCAATTTCGTGCGGCAAGGCGTTTCTCTTCCACGATTCGAAAATGAATGGAATGCGCGATACGAATCAATTCGCAAGTTCTTGCGATGCGTCGTGGGAGCTCGTAGATTTGTGTAACAAGCTCTTAGTGGTAGCGTGTAAAGACCTATCCCACAATTAAACTATTATAATGGTGCAACATATGAATATGTTAAATGCGATGATCATTCTGAATGTTTAATAGTAATTGTAACAGTCATTGTCACTGTTCATGTCGTAGAATAAGTAATGATGTAAATGTTTATTGTTTGTTTTTAAGTGTTAAAACAGAAGCTATGTAATTTTTTTGAAGTGAAAACTTCTTTAGCGACGTTGTGCACTTTTTTTTGTGATGGGTAAAAAATGTTAAACTCGCGTCAGGACACGTGACCTGATCGAAAATTCGTAAGACGGAGGGAGATTTGTCAAACTCGCATCAGGACACGTGACCTGATCCAAAATTCGTAAGACGGAGGGAGAATTGTCATGTTTGTGTACGATAGCGCAATAAATGAATATTGTATTTTACCACATAAATGATAGTACTGTTATACTGATAATTAAAGCAATTCGTGCAAAATTATTCCCTAACCATTCCAAAATATCAAAAATGCACAACGTTAATATTCAAGTTTTCACTTCTGCCGGCACTCCCGGAGTGCAACACGTTGTTTTTTTTTTAATTGAAAACTTGGTTATGCATGCCGTTCTCTTTGAAAAAGTCGAAAGCCTTTTTTGGAGATTATGTTTTAATTTTTTTTCACTATATATTACCTGCCATATATACATACACTCTCGGCCCAATATCCCCGAAGGGGTAGACGAAGGTGTACTAATTTTCAAACCGATAAACCCAAAACATTTGGCCGAACCTGTTACCTCATCATCACACGCAAACACATGCCATCGTGTAACAAGCAGTTCCTTACACAGCGGGTGATTATTAGATAAAATAAATGTTTATTCAAAAATTAAAGCATTAGGTACTTACGAAAATTAAGGTTTACTTAGGAAAATTAAATGCTTTTTTTAGCAATTCAGGTAATACTAGTCATTCGGATCATAATTTAATAGTATTCCTGTTAGCTGCTGCTTAACTGGAAAGGTAATATGCATTTGCTAGGAGTCTTACTTCTAAAATGTCATTACTTGTGGTGGCATCTTGGACCGGGTTATCCTTTTCCTTAATATGGCAAAGGAAGTGACAGTAATGTTTATTTATTTTTTTAAATAATTTCAACAACTTGGTTTTTATCTCGCATTACAATAGTGCATGTGTGTTTTGGTAGGCAGTGTAATGTTTACAGCTCCTTACGGATCTGATTCGTAAAATAGTTAGTATTATAAACAGTTCTTCACATAGGTTTTACACCCTTGCTTTGCTTAACATGACATTAGGTCAGTTTACAAGTGTAACTTTAACGCTCACGTGTTATTGAGATTAAACTTCTTTATACGGATAATTTTGAAATATAACTCTACTATTATTGAACTTTACTAAAATTTAAGAATGTTTACAATTTTCACCGACGTTTCGGTTGCTTTACAGCAGCCATGGTCACGGAGAGACTAAGATGGTAGTTGTCTCAATGACACTTCAGAACATTGAGACAACTACCATCCTTAGTCTCTATCTCTCAACTTAAATAGCTTAAATTGTGTAAATCTATACTAATATTATAAAGCTGAAGAGTTTGTTTGTTTGAACGCGCTAATCTCAGGAACTACTGGTTCGAATTTAAAAATTCTTTTAGTGTTGGGTAGCCCATTTATCGAGGAAGGCTATAAGCTATATAACATCACGCTACGACTAATAGGAGCGTAGCAGAAATGAAAAATGTTGCGAAAACGGGGAAAATTCTCCTATTTGAAGCAGACGAAGTTGCGCGGGACAGCTAGTCCTAACTAATATTATAAATGCGAAAATGAGTTTGTTTGTTTGTTTGTTACGCTTTCACGCCTTAACTACTCAATCGATTAAGATGAAATTTTGCATACACGTTGTCAGGAGTACAAAATAGAACATAGGGTACCTTTCATCCAGAAAAAATAACTGTTGCAAACCTAACCTTTATTTATTTATTTTTTTGGTACCCAGGAAAAATGCTTAATGCACTATCCGCTGGCTAGGGGACGGCACCGGCGGGGCGTGTGGGACTCCCCATTTTGGTATACCCCCTAAAAAACCTGGGGTGTAACCTAACCTACATTTATGCGAACGAAGCCGCGTGCAAAATCTAGTTATGTAATAAAAGTGTTTTAAAATAAACAACGCGACAAAATCCGTATAAAGCAGTTTAATTTCAATGTATAACATTGGCGTCAACGTAAGACAATAATATTATGTCCACGTGTTACTTTGTGATCTAAATGCATCCATTCGTTTTGATTCAATTTAGCGTAATCAAATAATTGGGAAGAGAAAAACCCGTCACCGCCACACACCCTCGGATTGAACACCCCAACTCCTGTAATAAAAAGAAGTTAACAATACCGAACTCTTCTGGATCCGGATGTACTCCTACTTGAAGTATTCCGCTTCGAAGTTCGAACACGACATATGCGTTAACACGTGTTTCATTTCAGCGCGAGGCATCTTCAAGACATTTACGAACGAATTAACGAATGAGCGATGAGTCGCCGTGCGAGCCTGATTTTATGAACTTTTTATTCCCACACTACCCTCACCATCGCTCGAATTAAAAAGTGAATTATTTCGTAAGTAGGCAAATAAATTAAGCAATGGTAACGTATTGTCCAAGTACGTACGTACGTGACGTATTGATGTTGGGTTAACCGTCTTCTCTCAGTACCCTTGCTTTGACAGATATATTGCCGAAACTTAAAGCACAAAAGTGCATTATTATCCTAACTATCCTAACTTCCTAACTAATATTATAAAAGCGAAAATGAGTTTGTTTGTTTGTTTGTTACCTTTTCACGCCTAAACCACTGAACCGATCATCCTATAATTTTGCATATACGTTGTCAGGTGTACAGAAACGGACATAGGCTACCTTTCATCCCGAAAAAAATAACTGTTCCCGAGGAAAACAACAATAACGTTCTTATAATAATAGATGGCGCCACGTGTCTTTCGAATCATGTTTGAATTCTATTATTACAAGCAGAGTACATGCTTACCTAATTATATTAATTTTTGATCACTGACTGTTTACGTTGCAGGCACAAACTAAAGTCAAATAAGGAATTTAAACAATGGAACTATTTTTAACTAGTTTTCACCCTCGGCTTCGCTCGCGTAAATGTAGATTAGGTGAGGTTAGGTTTGCATCAGTTATTTTTTCTGGATGAAAGGTACCCTATGTCCTATTCTGTACCCCTGACAATCTGTATGCAAAATTTCATGTTGATCGGTTGAGTAGTTAAGACGTGAAAGCGTAACAAACAAACAAACTCATTTTCGCATTTATAATATTAGTTAGGATTACATGGGTATAAGCAGTATTAAGCAATAATTTATAGGAAATACAATTTTCGTTACAATATTTTGACTGGAATTGTTAACAGAACCCTCTATCAGTTTACAAAACTGATAGAGGTTCTATAAGTGCGTGTGATACGACCCCACACCGCACTTAGGCGCTTCGAATATAAACTGTGCGAGTAGTTCAAGCACGATACAATAGATGGCGATTTGTTTAGCGGCTCTGTAAAATGGAAACCTGAATATTTCTATCTTTTCATTTTTGAAATCTCTTACAGATGCTTTGGTTTATATGTATTACTAACATATTATATCGGTATATTGTTGTTTAGGTACTTTTTCGCTACTAAGCTAAGCTGCTTTATTCGTACCATGACCAAATAATTAGTAAAGGTATCAATAATGTAACATGTAAACTTCTTTTATTGAGTTCATAAATAAATACACTATATCTTATTAAAATTTTAATCATTTAAATAACCTTACATTGACTAGTAGTGACGAATTTCTTGTATTACAACAAGACCAACACATAAAGCTTATTAAAACTATAAAGTCTTTTTTGTACTCTGCATATAAACATTGATCAAACCGAAGCTAGGTTCGTTACATTAATTAACATTTTAACATTATTCAGGTAAACACAATAATTTGGAGATAAAATATTGCTTAAAGGCCGAATGTTGTTGAAAAAACAAATAAACGTTATTCTATATTTAAACAATTCACACAGTAAGAACTTTTCTAAAGAGCATCCCGGTCACGGTGATCTTTACATAAGTTCAAATAACGAATAAAAAAATTTTTTTGTTCTTGGAATAGAAACCATAGCACTGACAGCTGGTGCAAAGTGAGTGGCGATCATGTAAAGCACTTTAATTTCAAATTGTTCACACAAAATTTTCTTAAATAGGTTACAAATCTCATAATCAGAATAAATACATGTTTTAAACAGACTGTGTCCTATATCTAAAATTATACATTATTATTAGGTTCTAATCAATATTGCAAAATATTTGGATCACTACGTTCTTCAGATTTTGATAAGTTTATTAATATTGTTTTAATAGATAAATAGGCTACGTAAAATATTTGTTTTTATACTGGCAAACACAACATGTAGGTAAAACGAGTTTTTCTTTCTTCATTCCATCTTTACCGTCGTGGACGAGGAATTCCCATTGATTATATTTCTGTTTGCAGAATGGTGTTAACTCGATTGGAGGTTCGAATTCGTTGAAACATTTGGATTCAGCCTCACTGGAAAAATGCAAAAGCATTAATTCGTATTTGTAATAATAGTAGCGTAATCTGTTTACTTGTTTTTGCTTCTATTATTTTACTTAAGTGTTTCCACCCCTTATTATGCTTCTACGTTACAATAAGCTTTTCTGGCTGGTAGAGCATTATTGTGCGTTATAATGAAGACTATGTCAACTGGCAACCATTTCGCGTTGCCTACTTAGCCTTAGCCTATGGCGTTATTATTTTAGTGGTTACCTCACTGCTTCTAATCTGTGTAATGAGTTTGTTATAGGGACAAGGCAAACATTTATACGATCCATAGTCCATTAGCAGTGTTATTTCTGAGTCTTTTTGGTGGTTGGTGATTGCAAAGTCTTCTTGTTATTGTTAAAAAGACAGCTGTCGCACTAGGAATAATTGCCAAAATACTACTACTACTCATTTGTGGATCGATCACACAAGTCCCACAAGTAATTTTAGTCCCCTGTGGGGATCGAACCCACAACACTGGGCACGGCGGCAATGGCGAGGCGACCACTTAAACCACTACGCCATCCGTGCAGTCAAATCACAGCACAGGGAATTTATTCTAGTTGTATTTAGCTATTACCACATCAAACTGACAGCATTGCATCAGCGCTCACGATCCCATTACGAGATGATTATTAGAATCACCTCTATAGTGAAGTATGGCGCGCAAGTATTCATACTCCATGACTATTACAACGACTATGACTGCAATTTTTTCACCAACTTACGACAAATATAAAGCAGTAGTATTGATACAAATTCTTAACCCTACAAAATATTAGGGCACTACTCACATGCAAGTCTCCAGCCGGACCAACTGGACAAAGTTTTCTTTAGGAGCCTGGACTACCGTTAGCCAATTCCCGTCCAACTGGCGTACTTCATAGAGAGGTTCAAACTGAAATAAACAAAAGGGTAAGACAATACTTTTCAGAGTTATTTCAAATGTCCGACATACATAATAGAACATGTTTTTGTTCCAAAATACTTCTTATCGATACGCTTACAGAAGAATACTTTTTATTTAGACTGTGTATGTAACGGAGGACTGCCTTGGTGGAGCAGCAGTAATGTATGCGACTGCTGAGCATGCCATCTCCAGATTGATTAAAATTCTGTTGCTAATGAGTATTTCCAGCTCTGGAGTTAGGACCAGTAAGACAGCCATAGTCCCTTTATTACGTGAGTCTTAAAACCGTACCTGAACCTCGGTTATATATCTCTACCTACATCTTGGCATGCGTGGGATATGTGATTTGACTTCACTGTTACCTTACAAGATGTTTAACAAGAATACCGTACAGAAATGCTAGTTTAGTTCAAAGGCTACATAAACGGGTCTGGTTGGCGCGTTGTGTGCAAGCACCATTATTTGAGTCACGATCTTTACGTCAACATTTACGTTTAAGTAAATATGCTCTCATCAACATCTTTATAATTTAAATAAATGTTTGGTTTGCAGTTGTATGATTGCAGTTTCACATCACAATTTATGTTATACTGGGTTTTTACCGCGGTTTCGCTCGCTCGGGAACAGTACTCTGTTTCTGGATGGACGACGTTATCTAAAGGTGTATGCATAATTTCATAACGAGCAGTAAAGGTGCGAATGGGTAACTAACTCACATTCGCATTAATATAATTAGTTAGAATATTACAAATATATAAATATTACATGTATTTGATTTAGTCTGTCTGTTACGCTTTCATGGCTGAAATACTTTTGATTTGATTATGATAGATTGTATTCTGGGGACAAACATAGGCTACCCTTTAACCCGATATGCGTATCCGTAAGATTAAAGTAGGCAAAGCCGCGGGCAGAAATTAGTATTTCGTTAATATATAAAAAACATGTTTTATCAGAGTGGGTCATTAAACCGAACTAGCCGGTCGGGAAATAGTTTGGATAAATAATCACAGTCTTACATAATACGTAGCGTATTAACTAGTTTTATAATTATGTATGTATGTGGAGGAAAACATGACGGTAACCTTGCTAGTCAAGTTTCTTTTGTTCCGCCTCTTATATACTATGCATTATCTGAATTAAACATTATAAAATACAGGAGCCGTAAAATGTGATTGGATGTACCTATAATTTACCGACAGCGTATATTCAATTTAAAATATACCTCTCTTAAAATAATTCGACGGCGACTACTCACATTACTTACCACGCCGTCTGTGCAGTATTTCGGTTATTACTATAATATAATTATATAATATATAATATATCATCGGGAATTGATCATAAAAATTGGTAAACTTTTAAATGTGCGACGACTAAATACTCTGTGTGATAAAAACTGTTCAAAATAGAGTTCTTCGAGACTAAAATTAAACATTCAAGAAGTAATTGTCTAGAAACTAGCGACTAATCAGAAAAAATCTCACGTATAAACGTTACTCAGGGTTGGGCATTACTTTAGTACCTACAACAGTGCCACAGATTAAAAGTTAATTGAAGGACTCGAGAGCTATTCTAGTTGAAAGGTAACTAAGTATTAGAGAGTTATTTAAACATCAAATGTGAAATGAGATGCAATTTATATTCACAGTTGACGTATGTTTTAATTTAGGCGAATACCATTTGCAATATTTATGACACTGAAATTACATAGATCGTCACTCAGATTTGATCATTTTTATTACAAGAATCAGCCACAATGCCAATCTTTGTAATCGAAATGTCAAAATATAGAATAAATGCATAACAGCATTAATTTAGATACATTCGAGCTCAATAATATAAAAATTCACTATACGTTAACGTTCTGTATTTAGTTGGCGAGGTTAAATAAATAAAAAATATACATATGTTACTTTTGCGTTGGATAA
This sequence comes from Catocala sponsa, assembly GCA_963564715.1. NCBI lineage: Eukaryota > Metazoa > Arthropoda > Insecta > Lepidoptera > Erebidae > Catocala > Catocala sponsa. The sequence continues at coordinate 13,376,122 of OY751334.1, read as the reverse complement.
CGCAAAGGTTCAAAAATGTCTAGTTCTGTAACATTTGCAAATAAGAAGCATAATGCAACTATGTCGCTCAACTCAATATCCTCTCCTATAACTGGTAGTAGGATCCTGTTTTTTATTATTTGTGCTAAGGGCTTAATGACTACGTACATTAGTGGTAGTCACGATCGCAAGTGGATCGCTGGTTTGACTGCCAAAGGCGATATAAATACCTTCGGTGGGTCCTTTACAGTTATCAGAGATTATATAAACACTTGGCAAATCAGTTGGTATAAGTGTAACTATGTCCTTTAGCAACGTATTCATTTTAAGTTACATACAAACATACATAGTCTCACGCTAATATCCGCAAAGGAGTACGCAGAAGAAAACCTATGCCAATCAGAAAACACGTCTTTGGGGCTGTCCACTAGCGAAGTGAGTCAATCACACTCACATTTCACCTGCTAAGGTTTAATTAAGGTACCTCGTATTTGGAGGCAAGCGTGTTAATATATGGGTATTTTTTCGGACTCCGTGCTACTGAGAATTTCTTGGCAGACACTTTACCCGACCGAGAATCGAAGCTGTCGTTGGATACGCAGCGTGAGTCGCTGCGCCACCAAAATTAAGATTAATATGTGAAAACAGGTTATTAAATGACAACGTGAACATTTAGTTGTTTTGGCTTATGTTCTAACCGTTTAACATTAATTATAATTAATGTTAAAAAAATTCGTTCTGAAGTCAACCGGATCTATAATTATAGATCCGGTTGACTTCAGAACGAATTTTTTAAATACTTTTGAACTAGTTATACGTAACATAAAGCTGTTTTTATTATATCTATACCATTATGGGTATGGGTATTTGCACGGGCTTACTAGCGCTGATTGTCATGTAGTGTGTCTATACTAAATTTTAAAAAGACAACTCCGGCACTAGTAATTATTCCTGTGTCGCGGGTAACTTTACAAACATTCAAGCAATGGACACAAAGAACATCCAAACGGACAAGCATTTGTGGATCACACAAATTTTTGTCCCGTGTGGGATTCGAACCCTCGACACTCGACGCAGTGGCAATAGCGAGGCGACCACTGAAACCACTACGCCATCCGTGCAGCCGAATTATATTTTTCATCGTGGTTTAATATATTTCACTAAAATCACTTCAGCCGTGCATGCGTGACTAACTAATAAACTTTCAGATAGCTAAAGGTGCTATGCCATAGGTATATTAGAATTATAGCGATTTCTGCCTTAATTCAATTCAAGTCAAAATAAATATTTTTTTTAAGTCACAAAGTAACATTTAGGTTAGTTGCTAGGTTCAATCTACATATAAGATTAACTTACAGTAAAAGTTTCACAAACCAGTAATTCAAAAATATTTACCGTAACCTTTCTTTCACAATCATCCGTGTCATTTTCATCTGAATCAGATAATCGGTCGCCTAGCCATGATAATGTTGGCTGGAATATCATCTCCTGGAAACGTAATATTTGAATGTTCAGTTATACTCTTACAATGCAAGTTGACGGACTTTCAAGGAGAATTGAAGAATATTATTTAGTAGGTTAAATCATATTGATAATGATAATATTAGCGCTGTATACAAACTGTCCCATTGCTGCACACAGGTCTCTTCTCAGTATGACAAAGTTTAGGCTATAGCCCACCACGCAAGCCCAATGCGTGTTGGCAAACTTTACACATCTTCGAAAACATTATTGACAGCTCACAGACATGGCGGTTTTCTCACGGTGTTTTCCTTCACCGGTAAATCAAGCTATAATTAAATACGCTAGTTCTATAAAGTCAGAGGTGCATTCCTTTGGTTAAACTCGAGACCTCTGCATGATCCAACGGTCTCCCATTAGGCACCTCCTTTTTAATAATATAGTTTTACCTACAGTGATTATTTACCGTTCAATCGAATAATTAAATATTTGATACAAATTAAGTCCAATTACAGTAAAAGGTGTAAAGTCAAGCTTCAAAATCGAGTAGGTAGGTACTCTGATTTCAATGTCCAATGCATCGCGCAATTTTGCCCATTATGAATATATGACTAAGTGTATTTTAATACAAGCAGAGTGGCAAATAAAATCATCAATAATATCATAATATCATCTCGCTTGATGTAACCACCATCAGTGTGACCTAAACACATCTGGTGAATGTATATACATTTTTTTTATACATGGAAGGTGGCAAATAAGCACACGGCCCACTTGATTGTAATTGGTCACCGTAGCCTATGGACGCCTGCAACACCAGAGGCATCACTTGCGCGTTGCCGACCCTTTAGGAAAGGAAGTGGGAAGGAGAAGGAGCGGGAAGAGGGAAAGAGGGTGATTGGGCATCCGGCACTCTCACTCACCGAACGAAACATAACAGTAGGAATACTGGTATTTCACGTCGACATTCTGTGAGAGGGTAGTCCTTCCCCGGTCGAGCAGGCAAATTCATGCTGAGATCAGCGAGGCTCTACTACTCAAATATAATAACAACCCAGTCTACCCCCTTCGTGGCTTTATAGGCAAGAATCTAAGTTTATTCAATATTTATTTTGAAATACCAGAGATGTGGAAAAGTCAAGGCCGGTTTGATCAAGCATAACGAAAAATAGTCTATGATAGGTTATTATAAAGCAGAAATCTCTTATAAAAATTACTGCCAATAATAGCAAAAGAAGTAAGAGAGACACTCACACGCATGACATCTCTATCTTCTTCTTCTTCGTGTGTATATGTTAAACACTTACCTTAAACTTTCCTTTAAAAAGCTTATTGAACAGTTCTTCAGGGTAATTATCAGGCTTCACTGTACAAAAAGTAAGACCGTCACAGGGATGTGTATTGTTTGCGATTCCATACTTATCGGTTAGCTTTTCTGTACTTATGGGGCCAGGAAATAAAATTTTTGTGTGGTTACCTGGAAGAGATTTTCCAAAAATCAATGAAGATTCTATGAAACTTAATCTTGAGAAATTTTCTTATAATAAAAGCTATTATCCATAATAATATCTACTACTACTAATTTTGCATTGGAAATAAAGACATTCGAAATATTGCAGAAAGTACAAATTAGCGATGTGTAACGTGTGTGTGTCTACGAAAAAAATCTAATATTGAAAAGTGTTAACATTAAATATTAATCAATTTATTGTTACAGATGGTTATTAGAATTATAATCTACGTAGTCTGGTCATAAGTTCTGTCACACAATAAAAACTTTAGAATTTAAAATGCTGGCCACAAAAAAGTTTATTGTATTAGAATTTCGAATTTTTCATGAATATAAAAATGTGTACGTTTTAGAATTTTACTCATTTTTAAATATGGAGTGGACACTTAAAGAAGACCGTGTTGTGGTTATTGCGTTGCATCGTTGCGGTTACGCGCCAATTCAGATCTTTGACATATTGAAAAATTTTAATATAACCATAAGATTCGTTTACCGTACCATCAAACGATACAATGAAGACTCTAGTTTAGATGACAGCTCAAGAAGTGGTCGCCCTCGCTCTGTTAGGACTCCAGCAGTGATAAAAGCTGTGAAGGCGCGAATTCAAAGAAATCCCATATGTAAGCAAAAACTTTTGGCCCTTCAGATGGGTTTAAGCAGAACCACGGTGAAAAGGGTGTTAAATGTAGACTTAGGGCTTCGGGCATATCGCAGAAAAACAGGACATCGTTTGGACGCTCGTTTAATGGACCTGAGGTTGAAGAGATGTCGTGCTTTGTTGAAGCGGTACGCGGGAAACAAGCATCGGGGAATTCTTTTTTCGGATGAAAAAATTTTTAATGTGGAAGAGAGCTACAACAAACAAAATGATAAGGCGTACGCACACAGCAGTGAAGAAGCGAACAACCGTGTTCCGCGTGTCCAACGAGGCCATTTTCCATCCTCACTCATGGTTTGGTTGGGAGTCTCTTATTGGGGCTTATCTGAGGTACATTTTTGTGAGAAAGGTGTAAAAACGAATGCAGTTGTGTATCAAAATACAGTCCTCACGAACCTTGTGGAACCTGTTTCTCATACCATTTTCAATAACTAGCGCTGGGTATTCCAACAAGATTCTGCGCCAGCTCATAGAGCGAAAAGCACTCAAAATTGGCTGGCGGCGCATGAAATTGACTTCATCCGGCACGAAGACTGGCCCTCCTCTAGTCCAGACTTGAGTCCGTTAGATTACAAGATATAGCAACACTTGGAGGAAAAGGCCTGCTCAACGCGTCATCCTGATTTGGAGTCACTCAAGGCATCCTTCTTTAAGGCAGCCGCCGAAATTGACATGGACCTCGTTCGTGCTGCGATAGACGACTGGCCGCGCAGGTTGAAGGCCTGTATTCAAAATCGCGGGGGTCATTTTGAATAAACTTTATTAGCATAAGAATCTGTGTTTTGTTAAGTTCATTTTGGTATATAAATGTTTACATCAATAATAAACATGTCTCAATTATTTCATATTAAACATGTGACAGAACTTATGACCTGACTATGTATTAGACACACGACTTAGCGATGGCATGTTGATAAGTCTTGAAAGATCGTGGTCATTATCTTGTTAGCAATATATTTGCGCCGCAATACTGTGATTAGATTTGATGCAGTTGTGCATTTACGTATTGTTTATACATAATCGTAAAGCACTAATTTCAAACGCAATTCAAAAACGAAAAGAGAAAATAATGATTAGTTTTTGTCGATAATTGCATATCCCTATAGCAAATATCCCTTACAAATTATAAAGTGACAAAAATAATTACAGGTAAAAGCAACTTAATTGTAGGGTCTATTTGGCAATATGCAAGTAATGGCCGTACTTTTTTTAATTTTAAGGTATCTGTGCTCCTTCTCCATGTAAAGTTAAAAAATGCCAGATATCAAACTCCATGCGCGTAATATGCTTAAAAAGAAGTACTTATAAAGTTCTCTAAGCATATTGTACGGGATACGTACATTTCTTGATAAGTGATAAAAATGGTAGATAATATTATTATAAATAATTGCACTATTTATTGATTATTGAAATCACATATTTTTATATAGATAATACTGACGACTGAAAAAAAAAGTTATTAGGAAAGTAGAAGCTATCTTCAAAAAATGGAAATATTTTAAAGTCAAATGAAAATTGATTAAACTTAACTGGAAAACATAAATACGACCATTAACTATATATGTCTGTTCGCTGTGTGATTACATAACTTCTAAGATGAAGTCATACACATAAGCTTGACAATGACGTTTACATGTCTATAGAATTACAAGAATACCGCATTATATAAAATAACGACCAATTAAATTATATTACTCAGGTTATTGGGGTCAGATCAATATTGTTTATGTGTGCAGTAGTCGACGTTAAGTATGCATGCGACTCTTAGATTAAAGATGTACCGATAGTGTTTGTTATTCTATCACAGACGTATGACTTTTGTCATAGTGGCAAGATAGCCAAATAGCAATGGGTATCGTTTCGAGAAAGACATTTGCGATTATTAAATTTAGAATAGTGTTGACCATTAAAAGCAGAGTCAAAAAGTTACAAAAGTTTTGACCTTATATTAAATAAAATTCTTACTATTTTTGGCAACTCTTGCATTTATAAGTTGTAAGCTGCAAAATGCGATCTGAAACAAATAATTTAATTATAAAAAACACATGCAGCCAATAGGTTTGGGAATACCTTTGCAACCAGCCATATTTAAATACGTCAATAACAATAATTATAAGTAACTTTATATATTTAGTCTGTCAAGATTTTGAACAATGCCTGGTATTCTAACAGACGTTATTCAAAATCTATTGTATCTCAATCTCAATAGGTTATTATCTTATGTATGCGATAACTATTATTCATAAATATACCCGTAAAACATTTAAACTGCTTCTGACGCAGTTAGTTTTGTCGTATCATCGCGATCCTAGTATTATTATCCCCAAATATTTCGGGCTCGGTTTTACATTTAAACCGGTAGCCCGAATCGATAACCTGCAACAAACTTCATACGATATGCTAAAAATCTTTTTTGTATTATAGGAAGGTACTTTTTGAACCGTCGTAACTTTGCAATATTTCCATGGAAATTGATTTATTTGCGATTTAATTACATACATTAATAACAACGAAGAACTTTATTCCGCACCTTTTTTTTCGTTGTGGTATCGATCTATAACGTGTTGTAATTTTCTAACTCGCACTGCAGAATCGGCTAAATATCTGTCTCTACGAGCTGACTGTCATTTCACCTCATTCAATCAAATGTATATCGATATTGTAGAATTAGACCATATTATATGAGCATGAGGAATTCCGAATTCGCATATAAGTATATGTATGTTCATGACAGCCAATACCATCAGCTGTTTGTGTTTTCTATGTATGGATAGTGTGACTATTAATCAATAGTCAATTGGTCAAACATCAATAAAGGTGCAAAACCTGGAGACAATGTTAATATTATTCTCATGAATTCATTGATATGCTATACATATACTTTGTTTCTAAGATGTTATAAGTATGCGTTGCATGTAACGTCTGTTTCTTAAATTATATTACAGTCGATATTAGTTGTTTATTTTCAAACAGGTCCTACATTTAGTTCTATTATATTTTACTTACTTTAACTTTTTTAAAAGACTACTCTCGCACTGAGAATATACGTTGCAGGACACTTTACAAACAGTCGAACAACAGATACAGAACAACAGCTATTTGCGAATCACATTTCACACATTTTCATTTTCATTTTCACACATCATTTTTGTCTCGTGTGGATTTCGAACCCACTCAGCGTAGTGGTACTGGCAAGGGAACCATTTAAACCACTATATCATCACACTAGCTATGCCCACGGATATACTCGCGATATGGCTACTGTGCCACCCCCGTAAGTCATAGCGTGATGTTATATATCCTATAGCCTTCTCGATATCGGCTATCCAACACTAAACTAATTTTCAATTCGAACCAGTAGTTCCTGAGATTATCGAGTTCAAACAAAAAAACTCTTCAGCTTGATAATATTAGTATATAATTTTTTTTAGCTTTTCATTAATTTAGCGTTAAGTAAGTATAAATATATATAGTATATATAGTAGTTGCACAATAAGCACAACTATGGAAGTATGCATTGCAATTAATTTTATTTCATGTCGTATAATAATTGCTAAGTTATCAGGTAGCATTGTTCCTCTGGCTGTTAAGTTGTTATTTACCGTGTGCTTTAATTATTGCAGTAATTATACAGGAAACTTAGATTTTAATGTCGTTTCTTATGTCCTTAGTTGTGTAATATTGCGCTTTACATTGAATGATTTGATATTCCGTTCTATTGCTTGAATAGTTGTTGAAGGAAAACTCAGTTTATGTATATGTTGTCAACGCAGTTGTAATTATTATAATATAATAAAGACAGCTCCCGCACTAGGCTTTAAGCCCTGTGTTGTAAAGAAATTACAAACATACAGAGCTTTCCCTCTACAGACTACTCAAGTTTATAGTTTATATTGCGTTCCCACTTTCCCACCTGTTTAAGTATATAAGTGAGAGCCGCTGTACCTTCCAGTGCCCGAAAGCACCTTCAGGGACCAGTTATAGACAGGTCTTGTTCCCAAATCCTAAGACCCAGTTCTCGTAAGCGAGCTACCTTGTGCCCAAGTGGCACTACCTATTGTCCAGATAAGTACAGGCGCAATAAAGCCGTTCACCACTCGCGAACTCTGAGAGTTGCTAACGATAACCTCGCTGAGGCCGACGGAGAAACCGCCTCTTATATCTCCACTATGGTATCGGAGCTGTAAGGTACGCTCACTTCCCGACGTACATCCATACGTCTACTCTTTCTGGCCTACAAGCCGAGTATTGCCCGAGTCACCTAGCTATGACTCTTACTTGCTGAGCAGGCAAGCGCCCGAGATGCGTTGTGGCAGTGAAAACACACTGCCACTTCGCTAAAGACAACTCCGTGCCTCGCGCGACCGACTGGTTCGCACTAGCCGCGCATGAGTCCGACGCTTGAACGCCGAATTACAAACATACACCCCCTTTCTCTACGACTAGTCCAATTTATGATATAGCGTTCCACCTACACCAACCTTAAAGGTTATATTAGGTAGAGCCGCTGTACCTTCCAGTGCCCGAGAGCACCTTCCGAGACCAGCTATAGACAGGTTACAAACATACAGTGTTAAATTTTCCATGGACTCAAACAATAATTTGTATATCACAACAATTATCAAGTGTATAATTAGGACCCACAGCACCTGATGATTTTAAGAACACTTTGAGGACATCATTATAACCTAGCGCGGTGGCGATAGCGAGGAGCTGCGCCATCCGTGCAGACAAAGTCGACTATTGATTACATAAATACAATAAAATTATTTATCAAATTATTATTACGAGCCTGGGTGAAACTTGTGTTAATTAATTGTGTGTTTCTAATGTTTATACGATATAAGACTGTACCTAGCAAAGGAGTTCCATTTCTAAAAGAAAAAAAAATCGTAATTGTAGCGAATAACGCTTTACCAAACATTTGAAGCCTAACTTTATCTTTAAGAAGATCGCAGCCAGACAACCAATTGTTGTCTTTGCGAGGGGAAGGGTTTCCAGGTTTCCTTTAAGAATCGCAGACTTATCAACGGAGATATTAGGATATAAAGTACGTAAGCCATACAGGGTATGGCTACCAGGGGGTGAAATAAGTATTTGCTGGCTACGGTAACCAATGACTATCAGGCAAGACGTATAATCGTTTTCCACATTGGTAATATAAAAAAATCTTCTCGACACCATTGCTGCTGAAAAGCAACAAAAACTACATTTAAATAGTTTAATAATAGTTTAAAGTTGTGCCTCTTAAAGTAAACCGCAATAAAATCCGTTTGAAGTAGTTTAACTTTAATAAAAAGTGTTGTATAATTATACCTATATATTAATTGCCGCTAAAGTTGTGAGTGGCCTAAATTAAAACCGCAAAGTATGACGTCATACGATACTAAGACCAAACTAGGGTATTAAAACAAATTACATTAACCGCTGTATGACCAATCACTGTAGATAAACACGAGTAAGCAACCTTGAAGAATTCTTCGAATTGATAGGAATTGGTAATTGTATAAAATTAAATATGTCCTTTATAAATTATATGATTGTAATAATATAATTATGCAACGTTCTAATCTAATAAACCAAATTAAAGTCAAATCAAGTTGTCTGGAATCCGTATGAGATAGAGTCCACTTAGGAATAAGAAAAAGTACGAAAGGCCTACCTCAGATAGTTTTATAAACAGACTAGGTTTTGCCCAGTAGTGGATTTTGACAATAAATTTCTATCCCTCGGGAACAGTACCTTTTCCCTTGATGACTGGTACCCATTGTCATTATCATTGTACCGCTGACAATGTGTACACGAAATTGTATATAATACCGATCATCATCGGTCAAATAATTAAGGCATAAAAACGTAACAAACAACCTCAAATTCGCATTTATAGTATTAGTTAGGATGTATGAGTATTATCCAAGTATCTACCAAGTGTCAGTTAGGTTGCTTTGGATACAATTCAAGTTCGACAGAAAAGTGGAAACTGTGAAACTTGGAAGCAATGGCTGAATGTGACATGTTTACGAACAAATAGATGACTTTGTTGTGATGGTATTTAAAATTCTATGATATAATAATATTATACCTAATTGTGTTGCATTTTTGATTAATGTACTGACTGTTGTTAACTAATGTTAAAGTTGTAAACTCATTTAAGTAAAAAAAAACATATAATTGATTGCATGAATCGCGTAGTGGTCGCTCATACGGGACAATAATTTGTGTGATCCACCAATAGCCGTTCCGAGTATGGGTTTTCTTTTTGTCCGTCGTTTAAATGTTTGTAAAAGTCCCCACGATACAAGAATAATTCGCAATGCGGCAGTTGTCTTAATAAAAAAGAAATATAAATAACAATAAACTGACTTTTTAAGTTACGGATAAACTCAATCAATCAATCGATTATAAAGCACGACTGTTATATTTTGTCTGTGCATTTGTATTTGACATTAAATGTTACATAATAAAAAACAATATAACGCATAAGTATCATAAACTTTGAACAGTACCTATTATCTTTCAGAAGAATAACAAAGCGATTAAATATAATGACCACCAAAAATACTAATAATTGCACAGCAAAATATACTTAAAATATATCATAACGTGCACCTATACGCCTTAAATCAATGCATCCCGTCTCGGAAGGGTTAGGTTATGTTAGGTTCCTTCTTCAGGAGAGGGAGCGTTTAAATCCTCTCCCCAACCGCAGAGCCGGGCGCCGGAGGGCGCGAGACGACCTCCAGCCACCCTGAGTTTTGACCTGGGGGTGGTGGGCTTTGTGGGCCTGCCCGCCATCCGTTCAGCACCAGGTCCAAGAGGCGGCGTGCGTGTTTCCACGTGTGCCTCTATGTAGTGTCTTTGTCCCCCCCAGGGGGCCGGTGGAGGAAGTATTTTTGTGTAGTAGCCTGCCGTTTCACACGGCGGGCCGAAACTATGGCGGGGTCGCGATGGAATGTGAAAGTGATTCGCGCGGCCTTGCCGTCTATGGTCATGTCGAGGAACACCGTGGTAGGTTTAGTCGGTATTACCGGGGTATCTTTTCCCCGGTGAGCCTGACATAACCTCTCCGTCACCCCGCGGAAAGGTATGCGTCAAAGCATTACCTCACGTAAAAAAAATGTTAGGTTCCTTCTTAAACCCACCCAAAAATAGGAGCCTATTCGACTTAGTTTGATCTCTTTAAAATATTTTAGTAAGCATATTTTGCTGTGCAATTAGTATTTTTGGTGGAACAAAGGCAAAAAATTGAGGAACAGTTAAATACTACCCAATAACAAATAGCCACCAAACTTGTTTTAAACTGTATATTTTAATTATATAACCTTTGCCAATGATCTTTGGTTACCTACCTTTCCTTTCTCGAACCTACCAACAAATTCTTAACTAGAATTTTAGTATCTAATGTTCTCTAGCAAACTAAGTATAACATTAAAATATTTGGCTTCAATTCTTTGTCAACGCTACTACAAGGTGAACATCTGACATCACCAATACGTAAAAGGAAACAAATTCTTGTGCCAAACTAAAAAAATCGCCGTTCATTGCACTCAATGTGCAAGGTCTTGTAAATATTTTTATAAATAAATAAGTTTTTGGTGAACGCAATATGTCATGTTGAAGACACAAGATATTCCCTATAATTTTTTAAAGTACAACTCTGATTTAATCAGAGATGTACATACTTTAAAAAATTTACATTACAAACGGATTCATAAAAATGTAAACTATTCGGAGACATAAATGTTCTCTTAACTGTGGTTTGCGACATCAGTTGAATATAAATTTTTACTTCTTTTGATATTTAAAACATTTTTTTGACTTGACACTTTGTTGCCATTTTAGCGAAAATGTATACTTAGATAGTAAAACTTAAATATTTAAACAGATCATTATGGACCCTGTCAGGCACAGCAAAGTAGGAAAGAGGAATTTAATAACTAAAAGATACATTTAAATTTATTTATTTATATTTTGTATTAATCTGAACTTCTACCATTGTTTGCCTTTTTAAATACCTTTGCAAATATATATTCAAATTAATGCAAAGCATGTCACGTCGTTACGATTACATAAACAAAAACTCACATAGACACTTGTAATTTATTCACAGATCACACGTGCTCAAAATTGTTAGACTCAGCTGCCATTAGTAATGAACGGGGATCTCCCGCGAAGGTGTCTAATTAAGTATTCTGATCTTTAAGCTTACAAGTAGTTGTTTCTTAGTAAGAATAATGATTATACCAAGAATACTATAAAACTTATATCTTCATAATAATTATACTTTTATGTTTTCAACTTTGCAATGAACGGACTAACATCCTACAGGCTAGTAAACGGCTCTCACAACCTGTATTTGAAAGCGCCTTGTACAGAAAGTTATTAAGCTTGAGAAAATAGAAAGCTAACTCATTAGTTAGGTTATAGATTAAAGCCGTCAGTGGCAAATGTGAAAAGCATTTGCATGATATTAATTCCTGCCCACGGCTTTGCCCGCGACTTGGACCGAGATACAAAGTATCTTATAGTCTCTGCACCGAATCGCATCCAAATCCGTACAACGCTCTATGCATGATAGAGTAACAAATTATCACATAAGTTATAATAATAGAATTAAATTATACATACATAACTGTTATAAAAGAGCTGCAGTGCAACAACTAATCTATAATCCTAAAATAATTGAGCTTTGTTGCTCGGGTCGTAAACTATTGGTCCGTCGTTGGGGAAAGTGTAGGAAAGTAGGGCTTAGAGGTATGCGCTGTTAAACTTAAAGTAGACCAGCTTATTGAGCAGTGTGCTTATTAATATTTTATTTTATTTATCTAAAATGTTGACATTTCTTAATCACATAACGAAGATTTTAAATAAGACCGATACTGGATAGACAAAAATATTGTCCATCGCATTACGTTGGGCTTGATGAAAAAGAGATCTGTTTTCAATAATGCCTAGAAATAGACGCATTTGATACGTTTTGACTTATTTTAAGTTTACTTATACTGGTAAACAGGTATATTTGAAGCATATTAATGTGTTCAAACTTCTCTACGAACTAATCGCGGGTTTATTAATATGTGGAGACATCTTCACCGTGCTCCGATTACTGGTTTTTGTCTCCTTAAATACGAAATCTCTTATCCAAACATTTTTAATCTTGTGAAATGAAAACCAACAGAATACAAGATTTGAGTCGAAATCTGTTCAAGTCGGAACGCTCACACGCTTTAAATTCTCAGAACACAAAAATGTTTTGACTATGTTTGCAATAAGGTAGAGGGTTGAGGTGCCAGCAAGCAATATAAAAGGACGTAACATTCCGGTCGCTCGTTCTTGCAAAACTTATGAGAATGTGTTGACAAATAGATGGTTGTGTGCCACTTAGCATTAACTGTTGTTTGATCTTCTTAAGGTACGTACTGTACCTACTTACACGTATCTGTATTTAAAAAAAACACTCGCACAATGCCTTTTGAGCTTCATTCTTGTCATCATTTTATCGTTTTATGTACATTTTAAAAAGTCACTAGATTTTATTTTATTATGTTCAAAAACATTAAGTTATTCCACTCATTTGAGGTATTAGCCATAACATTCTGTACGTTCTTTATTTTAAGCATCTGTCTAATAAGATGCACTTTGTGCTGCTCACGTAAACAACAACGCTGCTACTGTCAGATATAATTAATTTTAATTATCATAATTACATTACAACGGTTTGGTTACAATTAAGATTCACTTTTAACGGGGGATAAATTTCTAATGCCGCAATGGCGCTATGGTATACTTACATATACACGAAATGTACTATTCCATATCTAATATTTGTATATGAAATTGTGTGATCTACAAATAGTTATCGGACCCAGACGTTCATTACACATTAAAGATGTCGATTTTCGTTTAAAAAAATGAATATAGTGGGAACTACATTTTTACCATATTCTATTTGTTTGTCGTTTTTTATAGTTTATATGACAAAGACAAGAATAATTCATTCATTTAGGTAACGACGGAACACTTATAAACGTCAAAGTTCATGAGTTAGTGAGTTTAGTGAAATTACTGAATTTTCGTTAAGGTTAGTTGCTACGTACAGGACTGCCAGAAACACAGTTTTAAACAGTTTTTTATTATATTTTAATTCTAACTAACGTGTACGTAATTAGGTAATTTACAATTAATATTAATTCTCGGAAGGATGCAATAACTTATAATTATTATTAGTTACCCACCAGTACCGAGAATTTATGACGTATAGGTTATAATTATATTACTAGACTATCAAATCTTGCCACTTTATTATATTAGTATAGATATAAATTTGTATCTAGTTTCTACCAGCTCTTCGTCCACGTAAATCTTACAGGAATGCATACCGGGATAAAAAATATCATATGTATGCAAGTCATGGTCTATCGCTAAGTCTCATTAAAATATGATTTCAAACAATTCAAACATCTCGTCCTCCGAACATATTAAAATATTTCACATTGATAATATTAATAGGATCTATCCAGAATAGTTAGTTAACTATATATAAGGAAAACGCTAAACAAAAAATTCAGCTTTTAATTTATTGATAATAACGCAAAAAAAACGCGTAATATGTCAAGGTACGAATCTTATTCCTCAAATATTGCTGGTAAATGAACAGTTTGGCAGTTCGGCAGTACCTACACTTAGTAATCAAATATTGTGGTACTATTTATTTATTCACTAGGACATCCAGTAGTTGTTACATTACTTCTACATAACTAAATAAGACCATAAATAGTAACTAAATGCTCAACATTTTAAGGTGCCACAGCATGCATAAATTCTTGTGTAACACCGTTATCTTCATAGGTATATAAAACAAAAAAAAAACAACAAATACTAATTAGTAAAAATTAAAAATATGCAAAATATAAACTAAATTTAAAAAACAATAACAAAGAATTAAAGAATTTTAAAATAACATTAATTTGGAAACAAAATAAATTTACAGATTTTGTCTGACTAATCTTAACAAACTTAATAAAATTTTTTTAAATGTGGAATGCTTGTTCGCAAATACATCCACTTCGCCACAAATAGCGTTGTATGCTTTAGAGAAGCGGGATATGGAAGATAATTGTTTTAAAGTTCTGGCAAATGGCTGGTGCAACAATCCCGCGTTGACGAGCACTAGTCTAGGCACACGACGTGGAACGTGGAACACGCAATTTATATGATTCCAAAAGGGATGGACAGTCAATTTCATTTGTTAAAACATTGTATAGAAATATCATGACACGACAGGCTACCCATTCCAAAGTGTCGTAATTTATCGTTAGATGATGGCAGTTCTTTATGCAGCCTACAAGAAAACGCTAGATACTTAGGAATCGCTCCTGGATTTGCTCTATTCTTAATTGATGATCGTTGTATTGAGGCGACCAAACTACAGAGCAGTATTCGAGATGACTTCGTACGTAGCGTAGATATTATAAATGCCAATTTTTGTGGCTGAGTTGGGAAAATGTCTTCCATTACGTAAGACAAAACCCAGCATTTTGGAAGACTTATTAATAATGTTGTCGAGGTGGGGTATAAAAGTCAGGTTGGAGTTAAAAAGCACTCTCAGATCCCTCAACTCTGTTTTCTTTTGAAGCATCGTCCCATCAATGTGGTATTTAGTCTTTATTACGTTATCGCAGCGGGTGAACGTAATGGTTTAGCATTTATTCATATTTAAGAATATATTGTTAGCAGTATACCAGCTACTTATAGTATCAAGATCCTTTTGTAACAGATCACAGTACCGCGCATCTGTTAAAGTTATGCATAGCTTTAAATCATCCGCAAAGAGGTAAGCACTGCTATATTTAACGAAATAAACTATGTCATTTATGAACAAATTAAAGAGCCAGGGACCTAAATGGGAGCTCTAGGGAACGCCGGAAATGGATGAGTAATGTTTATAATTTAGACTGGCAACCTTTTATCACGACATATTGTGTCTTATCGGATAAATAAGATTGAAACCATTTCAAAAGGGGACCACAAATACCATATGAATCTAACTTATTATATAACACTTTGTGACAACCTCTATCGAGCGCCTTAGCAAAATCTATATAAACAGCACTGACTGGAGTACCTGCATTTAGCGCATTCGTTATGGTATGCAATAAGACTTGTATTTGTGGATCGGGATTTAATGAAGCCGTGCTGTTCTTTAACAAAATCTGACGGGTATGATTTTTCAGGTAGGCGTATAATAATGCCTCAAATGATTTGGTAAAAACAGATAAAATTAAAATAGGTCTATAATTTGAAATATTTTCCTTATTGCCGGTCTTGTAAATGAGAACTACTTTAGATGTTTTCCATGTGGTAGAAAATGTGCCCGTTGCTAATGATCTATTTATAATTAGATGTAGTGGTAAACTTAAAGATAAGGCACATCTTGTAATGAAATATGGCGGAATTCCATCTGAACCCGCTCCTTTATAAAATACTATGCGACTTATGTAGTGTAAGTAATCACGTGTTTGTATCTCAAAAGCTAAAATGCTAACCTTTCGTAAACTATCAGTGCATTATATCTATAATATTCTGCCCGTTGCCCGTAACAATGAACGTTTCCGTAAACACACCCACACTGCAATTATTAAAATCTTAAACACAAAGTAACATACGGGTCTTGTCTTTAATTGTAAACATGATTGAATAGGAGTGAGAACAGGCTTTTAATTTATGGTAAGGATGAATGTAGTTTTACCATTTTTGTATTCGCCTTTAAAAATAATTAAAATACACGTAAAGATATTATTCCTTGTTGCTAACATAAGCTTACAAAGGAGTCTTTCTTAAGAATAAAATTTACATATTTTATCAATTGAAACTGTTTTCATTATCTCAGTATGTATATACATATTTTATATACAGTATACGTGGATTAAAATGTAAAAAATATGAAAAGTTAAAAACATTTCTTTAAAGTACACATATCAAAAATATATTTGAAAATTAGATTAAACTCGTAGAACATTCTACTTTGTAGTCTAATCGTAGTATTATGAAAATAATGTATTTGTTAGTACTAATAAATAACCAAATAATAAATAAAGCTGTGCCTACCGTAAATCGGTTTTATCTAAACATATAATAAAAAATACCATTTACAAAAACCTACATTTCGGTAAACAATATCTATATCGTCCTTGGCCAGGAGATAAAAAAGTCACTTTAGCATACAATTGCAGTACTTACGAGCACAAAGTAACTTCGCACGAACATTTTGTTCACTAACAAGTTCACGGTAAACACGTGTGTTGTCTACTGCGACTTAGCTCGGATAGCGACCGAGTCCGACAGAATACCGCACGCGAATCTACAAGGTTCATTCAATGTATATTTATAATATGCAAAGGCTATGACGATGTTATAAGACCCAGTATTCACGGTCAGCTTCGTAGTCTGCGCCGGACTTTTTGTTTGTAGTACGTGTTAAATGGAGAATATGTTTTTTTTTATGCAGCTTCTAATGTAGAAAAGTAATATTTTAAGCTACAAGTAAGACGCATTAATAGACTATATAAACTAAACTTTATAAAAATGTGGCATCGGCCTCATTTAGATAATAATTATATTTGAGCCGATGTTTTTATGCCAGATCTGGCGGAATTCTTTTTCTCATATTTGGTTTTTAAAGTTTGTAACGTATCAAAAAGAAAACTCAAACTATAATCCAAATAACGCTACATACTTGGTTTCGTGCCTCTTTCCCCGAAAAGGTTAGCAGACATGTATTACACACTTCACTAACTAAAGACTAAATAATTTGAATATCCAGGTAACAGGGGATGAGCTATCTACCAGGCAGAGATCCCAAATTCGTGCTTGACGACATAACCCTATAACTTAATACGACCTAAGAATCGGATCCAGGACCTCAAGCAAATAGTAATTGCCAATATGCCTCGCCTTCAATACCGCTGCACCACCGAGTCAGTAAAATTAAATATATTTTAAATTATTCCATGGTTTCATTATTTACAATACACCTTGCTACATCTTCAAATAAATATAATATAATAATAACAGCCCTGTATTAAACTGTACCACTGCTGGGCACGGGCCTCTTCTCAGTGTGAGAAGGGCTAGGCCATAGTCCACCACGCTGGCCCAGTGCGGATTGATAGACGTCACATATCTTCGAGAACATTATAGAGAACTCTGAGACATGCAGGTTTCCTCACGATTTTTTCCTTCGCCGTTAATGCGAGCGGTAATGAATTATTTAATACGCATATAACTTCGAAAAGTCAGAGATGCGCGCCTTGGGTTCCAACTCGAGACCTCTGCGTGGCAGTCCAACGGTTTCCCACTAGGCTATCGCTGCTATAAATAGAGTTCTAAAAAAGTTCAAATTAGGCACTATTCAGAAAAGACTCACTTTTTCAAATTGTAAATAAAATAGCGGAAGTTGAAACTACCCTCTGCCTGTGATTTAAACTTCTTGAATAAATTGAATCTATTTTTGTAGTATGACTTAGTACCTATATGTTGTGGTATAAGCAACAAGTAAGCTAATTAAAATTATTATGTAGTAACAATAATAGCTCTAATTTAGGTTAGCTTTGGAAACCGGTTTAATTCTATGTCTCGGAATATCCATTTTCATATTACTTCAATACAACGGGTCTTTGTCTTGGACGTCACATGCTGTATCTTCCTACCAGTGCCCACCAAGTATGCTGCTTCCTTAATGATTTTGCCAAACGATAGAGATCTGTACAAAATTTTAAACATAAAATCAGTAACTTTACTTCAGCCGCAGATTTCATCTTTTTTGATTGCGAAGTGAGACTTTAATATTTCCAAGTTAATTGCTTACTGCCCTAAAAATTCACCATTACACTATTGGCCGTCTTATTCTCAATTTCTGTTAAATAATTAGGTACTAATAAACTTAAAATAAGCCAGGTAGTAAGCGATACCACTGCTAAGAGAGTTTGTTTGTTTGTTTCCCGCTTAACTACTCGACCGATCATCATGAAATGTCACATACGCGCTGTCAGGAGTACAAAAAAGGACATAGGTTAACTTTAATCCAGAAAAGCAGACTGCACGGCTGGCTTAGTGGTTTATGTCGTCGCCTCGCCAGTGCTCCGAGTGTTGGGGGTTCGAATCCCACACGGGGCAAAAATTTGTATGATCCACAAATGGTTGTTCCGAGTCTGGATGTACTTCCTGTCCGTTGTTTGAATGTTTGTAAGGTCCCTCGTGACACAGGAATTATTCCTAGAACGGGAGTTATGTTTAAAAAAAAGTGCTGTTCCATAGCCAAAACCTGGTTGCCATAACAAACAAAGCACACTGTTTGCTTTTAGAGGTTCTGGAAAGATATGATACTTAGCAAGGCTATTCATTTGTGAGCTTTTTAGGTTTGAGGTATTATCTTAGTCGAGCTATTATTTGCGTATTAATACTGCTTAATATATTAAACGTTAGGACTTAATACATTACGCTTAAGGCGGCTGTACACATTGGGCCAAGGTAGTGGGCCAGCGTGTTGGGCCAACGTGTAGAGATCTACTTGGCGGTATGTTGATACCGCCAAGTAGATACATAAAGCGATGGCAATTGTAATCTGATATCTTATATTCTTCAGTCTGCTATTAGAAAACAAAGTCAGATTTATACTCGCTATTTTATGCTCTTAAGCATAAAACAACGAGTATAAATCTGAGTTTGTTGTTGGCTGTCCTCGTGCACGAATTTGTTTGAAAAGTTGGGCGAATCGATCCTTTTTAAAAATAATTTTATTAAGGTGTCAATACGCACCCGTTTTTTTGCACTCAAATTAATTTTAATGTGTGAAGATTGACCCTTATAAAAATATTATTTTAATGTAGTGTTGTTTCGCACAACTCGTGCGAATGGATTCGTGCGAAAATACCATTAAGCCTTGGACAAGAATTCACCGGACCATTATAATTTATAGATCGCAATTCAATGTGCTAGTAGTCTTGTTAACCCTTTCAATTACTTTGTATGATTCCGCCAAAAATTGTATATGCAAAGAGATTATACATTTTTTATATTAACTAGCTAAAATGTTGAGCTTTGTTTAAACTTTCGAATTTTTCGTCCATTTAATTAATTTCCTAGTACAATAGCTATATCAGACAATCCATAACTATGACTACTCCACCAGGAGCGTAAAACTAAGAAGAAAATTAGCTATACCAAATAACAATACTTAAAGGTAAATTTCAAATGAAAATATAATGACCACCAAAAATAGTAGTTGCACACCAAAATATGCTTACTAAAATATATCATAACGAGCATTCCGTCTCGGAAGGGTTAGGTTATGTTAGGTTCCTTCTTAAACCCACGCAAAAATAGGAGCCCCGCCAGGCGGGGCTCCGTCGACTTATTTTGATCTCTTTGCTGTGCAATTAATATTTTTGGTATTAAAATGCGGTTTTAATTTTGGTGATCATTTACTATTTTTGGTGATCATTTACTATTTTTGACTATTATATTTTACTATATCTGGTGATAAGTTAAACATAAGCCATTTTAAATTACGTGGTACAGGTTAAAATATGAACATGCGTACAATATACAGCATCGCAGGCGCTTTAGATCACGGTGATTAAAAGTGCCTGCGACGACGTGTTGGCTAAGTAGTAGCTAAGTATTATTAAATGTACGGATAAGAAAGTCTCCTAATTTAGGTACCAAACTAACGGAGGTCGATCTGTGACGGACACCGGTAATATTGCTTTCGATGATTATCCAATAAAACATTTACTAGACCCACGATATTTATGAAGGCCATCTCTTAGTCAATGTTGTAAAACACTCTGTATAACACAATAATGATAAAATTTCCAAAGTTACCCAAGTATTGATTTGATTGGTTAAAATATTTACGTGGGCAAATCCTAATACAGCAAATATCCTTTCCTTTTTTGAACTTGGTTATGCGTGTCACGTCTGAAGCATTACGTAACAGCACGCTAAGCGGAAAATGTTGCGTTACGTCCTTTTTATTAGGATTTTGTGAACGTAAAAATACCTAGGTATTCTTACCTGGACAATAATCAATTGTTTCATATTTATAGAACAATATATTATTTACTAGATTTTACCCGCGGCTTTGCCGGCGTTAATGTAAGTTAGATTAGAAACAGTGCTTTTTTGGGACGAAACGTACCCTATGTCTTTTTCTGTTTGCTTGACAATGTGTAAGCGAAATTTCCTATTGATTTGGTCGAGTAGTTAAGACGTAAAAGCTTAACAACCAAATAAATAAACAAACTAACTCACAATCGCATTTATAATGAATACATAGTTAAAATTTAGGCCCATCTTCCAAACAGACATTAGATAGATATTGTTTACTCGATTCCTTGAAGGTAAAACATGTATTTTTTTGATATTCGTATTGATGTTTTTGTATCCTCGATTTAAATCGAACGAAGGATTGATACCTCGCAGAACGAATTGGCGCGCAGAGCAAAAGCTTAAAACCATAGTCAAAGGAATTAATTTGAGTACCTAGATGAACCCGGACGAGACCATCATTGCCCCTTCGCCGTCCCCATCTTAGTCAAAGTCAAAAATCTTTTAATCATTTAGGTCACAAAGTAATACTTATGAACGTCAAAGGGGTTAGTTAGAGATTATTACATGTACTGAATTTACATTTATGTTAGTTGCTACGTTCAGGCAAAATTTGGGACTTCTGTTCTAGGACGGGTACATATTAGTCTCCTCCAGTAATAAGGCATATCACGTGAAAAAGAAATCTCAAAATTTAAGAAAGAAATTTATGACAGTAGCTGTGTTACAAATAAACTATGATTGTTAGTATACTGCAGTATTCACATTTTAATGAGAAGATTCTAACTGATAAATAATAGAATTCGATACATCGATACATAGGAATGAAAATATTATTGTTATGCCATGTATAATATTATACATAGCATACCATAAAGATTATGACAGATATTGGGCATACGCCTAGAACGATTTCTATTTGATTAACAAATGCCTTTAGCCTGTGGTACACGATGTCACGTTCAGCTTCGTTGCTTCGGGAAATACCGGCAACGACGGTACTGACACATTACCTCCTGCCGTTATTTACATGGAAAACATCGCGCATTATCTGAGTTTTCATTGAAAAGATAAGTCAATTAAATGATATTTCTATTTTTCAGAAGTACGGACTGACATTTAATGGGATAGGTAATTTAAATAAGAAGCACTTAACGAAATTGGGCAAAGGAACCATAATAAACCAAGATTGTTAGTAAATTGCAGTATTCAATAATTTAATGAGGAGATTCCAATCGATAAATAATAGAATTCGATATCTCGATACATAGGAATGAAAATCTTTTTGGTATGCTATGTACAGTATGCCTTAAACTATTTCCATTTGATTACCCAAAGTGACCAACGTCCTTAGCCAGTGCTACACGATATGACGTTCAGCTTCGTTGCTTCGAGAAATACCGGCACTGACGGCACTGACGGCACTGACACGTAGCCTCCAGCCGCTATTATTTATAGAAAACATCGCACAATATCTGAGTTTTCATTAAGAAGATGAGTCAATTGAATGATTTTTTTATATTTACCAGAAGTGCGCTCTGTCATTTAATAATGAGATTATTTAAATAAGAAGCAGTAAACGAAATTGGACTAAGGAAACATATGTACGTGTAATATACATTATGCTACAAACGTACAAACAGCAGCACCGCTGTTTACATTTTTAATAATAAAATAATAATAGCAGGGCTGTATTAAACTGTACCACTGCTGGGCACGGGCCTCTTCTCAGTGTGTGGAGGGTTACGCTGGCCTAATGCGCGTTGGCAGACTTTATATATCTTTCAGATTATGATAGAAAACTCTCAGCCATATAGGTTTTCTTCACCGTTAAAGCGAGCGTTAACCATTTAATACGTACAATACTTCGAAAAGTCGGGGATGCGCGGCTTGAGATCGAACTCGAGACTTCTGCATGGCAGTCTAACGGCCTCTCACAAGGCTGTCGCTTAAGTTTTCTAAAATTTATTTTAGCCGATATGCATTTCCATTTTGTAATATTTTTAAGGAGTGCATATCAAATAATAATAATAATAATAAAATGTATTCGGCTAAAAAAAAAAAAGAGTACAATAGTGGACTTAAATCAACTTCAAATTAAATCTTAATATCTAACACTAACTCAATGCCTTAATAAACTAGTTTATAACCAATATAATAATTATAGTAATCTATTATGTCAAGAAAGGTAAATTAAACATCTTTAAATTATTATAAGCTACTTGCCTGAACTAGGTTAGACCTGTGTTTCAGGCGATCACTTGTCTATCTATTTTAAAGTGGACATTTATTTAAATATCTATTTGAACAATAATATAACTAAATATAAACTTAAGCTAAAACTGCCTGTACACGTACAAGCAACTGTGTCATTCAATAAAATGCTTAGGTACCAAAAGTATAATTACATCATTTTAATATTTGTAACAAATTCTCTGTGTCTGCATAATTGAGTTTACCTAAATATTCCGTTATCATAACATTACAATTTTTATTACTGACGCTGTATATACTTAGCAACTTATTAAAATTATTATACAAAAATGGACCCAAGAATATATAAAATTTGTTTACAAATGCATGCCTAGTTTGAGATTTAAAATAACCACTTTGTCAATATTCAATACAGAATTTGCACAAATGGCTTATTCAATTACTGAAATTACTTCATATATAACTAAAATCTTGGTTTGTGTGCTATGATAGAATGCCGTGCAGAGCACACTAAAATAGGCACTTCTCGTACGTGTTTCTTAGATAAATATTACCTATCAATCTTATCAACAAAAAGTCTTTCACTATCAGACTAAGCCTGGCTATGCTATTGTCACTGTTCTAACAGCATTTAGCTTAATTATATTGATCAGCGATGGCCTAGTGCTAGACCGCTAGATTGCCACGCAGAGATTTCGAATCCAAGGCACGCACTTCTGAGTGTTCGAAGTTATGTGCTTATTAAATAGGTAATTATCGTTCCTGAAGAAAAACTTAATGAGGAAAACTGTATGTCTGACAGCTCTCCAAAATGATGATTGTTTTTTAAGAATTACGAAAAAATTACGTTTGGCCTGTATTAAAATCGAATACATACAATAAACTTTAAAAAAATAAATGCGTGATCTGTAAAATCTTCCAACTCGCACCTGGACCAGCGTGGTGGACTATAGCCTAGCCCTTCTTCCACTGAGAAGAGGCCCGTATACAGCAAAAGGACAGTTTATATATAGAGCGGATATTACTATTATATTGCGCAACGTTAGATAAGAGATACCTGTCAATTCTTAGAATGCCAGACTTGATTGAAAACCTATTGTATCTTGCCACTGCTGCGCTGCTGCGGCCAAGTCCTAATCCTAACTAATATTATAAAGGCGAAAATGAGTTTGTTTGTTTGTTTGTTACCTTTTCACGCCTAAACCACTGAACTAATCATCCTAAAAATTTGCATATACGTCGACAGGTGTACAGAAACGGACATAGGCTACCTTTCATCCCGAAAAATTTACTGTTCCCGAGGAAAACAAAAAAAATATGATAATAGATGGTGCCACGTGTCTTTCGAATCATGATCGAATTATATTATTGCAAGCAGACGACAACCCGAATTGGACAACACGCCAAATTTTAAATTAACGCGAGCAAAGCTGCGGGCAAAAGCTAGTAGGTCCATAACTTTCAAAATATAATAATATTCATATACTTAGTTTGAATTAGGTATAATCCTCACTTCCTATCTTAATATTATAAATGCGAATGTTAGTTTGTTTGTTACGTCTACACTCCTTAACTAGTTGCCCGATCGTCATGAAATTTCGATATACTTTATTAGGGGCAAAGGACATTATGGTACCTTTCATCCAGTAAAATGTACTATTACTAACATAACCTAAGCTACATTTATGTAAGCGAAGCCGCGGGCAAAATCTAATGTGTCTATAAATTTCATGTTCTCTCATCTAAAGGCGTCATGTTTAACACGAGCCGGTTGATAATCTAATATTCATAATTATACTAAATGGTTGTAAATTTGAGCCAATTAATATAACGTTTCAATGTTGGTGCAATATCTGTTAAATTTACCTTATACAGATTACATATTGTTTTTTTTTTTTTATTTTGCTCCTCAAAATGACCACACTCCACCTGATGGCAAGCAGTCGTGTGGTCTAAGAGCAGTGGCCTCCACACCGCCCTCATAGTAGCCGAGGCGATGTTGAGGTCTATAATATGTATATATATTCATATTGATTACAAATTTCCTTGCAATAATATCGATAACTAAGGTATACCTGTGTTCTTGGAGATATGAGTCATTTTACACTACAACGAATGGTGTCGCGCAGAATATGCTTGGGCGTGACCTTAACAATATCTGAACTACGAAGTAATCTCAAAATATAGCAAGAACCCAATATCTAACAAAATCATGGTTAAGAGAACTGAGTCAGATAATTACATAAAGGAACCCAGATTATAAAATACTAAATTTTGTCCGCGGCTTCGCTCGCGACTTTTATGACCATCGATCTAGTAGTTAAGGCGTGAAAGCGTCACAAACAGACAAACAATCAAACTCACATTCGCATTTATAATATTAGTTAGGATTATTAAGATAGATGTATATACATACATATACGTTATTTTTACTTAATTATTCACAACTTGAGGTTTGCGGTTTAAGATTATAATCATAACTTCTTATTGCAATATCAAATAAGCATGATTTTCTGTATACAATAAGGGTGTCAAAAAGTATACGGCTCGCCTGATGGTAGTGAGAGTAGCCTATGCCCGCTTGAATCACCCACCATCAGGGGTACCATAGAATATGGAATGGTAGAAAAATAAATTGGAGAGGAAATCTTACTCGCCGTTCATTTGTACCCTAATAATAGCCAATGGCGGGTTATGCCACTCAAATATACTTCAGAGTACTTTATAAAGTTAAGGACTATTACGCGAAAAATAAAATACACATCTCAGTTTTGCGGTGGACTATATACCAAGTTCGTCTAATTTGAGCAGTAAGGTTTTTTGTTTTTTGACACCAATAGTACATCTTCTTCACAGGAGTATGAACATCGACAAAAGTCAAGACAGAAAACGATTTAGCACAAAATAGTAGTAATTTAATTTTATGCTATACGCTACGTAAGGAAAACACACTGCCTAGTAGTTTTCCTTACGTAGAGTTCGTCGTCCTAGTTTCAATAAGAATTCTCAGAATCCTGCAACGTCAATATGAAATCATTGTCTTAATATTTATTTACCACACGTCAATGAATAAAACGGAATGAATAACGGGTACTACAGGAACCTCTTATAATGTTCTGCGCCTGGAACCTTTTATTCATTAAATTCTAGTATTACAATTTATGCCTAAACCTATGTTCGTTAATGTAACGTTTGTGGTTTCTACGTAACTTATTAATAGTGTTTATGCTCTATAAATGAAACTGGCATGAATCGTGAAACAGGCTCAAGCAAAATTGTTTTACGAAAAGCAATCAGTTGCATTAGGATTTCCTTACGTCCGAAGAAAACTTCGCTAATCTTATGCCACAAATTTATACTTATCTATTATGAATCGCGATGATGCAAGTCCAAACATTCTCTAAAAAATTAGCATAAGGAGTATGTTATTACATCGGGGATATAATGGCAAGATGTTATACTTTACTACCTAAAAATCGCACAGGGTATGCACCATTGGTATTGTCACCAAAACTGCGAAATCCTTATAGCCTTAAATGTATTAAATATTATATCTTTTTCTAAATAATTTATTTTACCACTTTAAAATCTACTCACAATTTATTACTAACTTTGTGGTGTTTCATTTGTAATGAGATTGACAATTATTATACTAATTGCTTAGTTTAGGTATTCGTCAGTCTCAATACAAATGTAGTATGTATAGGTCGCTTGATGAGTAACATAAAGACTTAGATTAAGCTCAAATCAAGGTATTATTCCAACATAATAATATGGTGGGTTCCTATGGTATCATATAAATATATGACTGTACGTCTTCGTACACGACAGATGACTATTTGCCGCTAGTTAGAACATACGTAAGAATTGTGCAATCCGACTGCAATAGATACTGTTCGGTAAATAAATGGTTAGTCCGAAATTAATGACCCAGTTCACCACTATAGGGATAATTTAGTTCAGTAAACATAGTAAGACTATCTTTTATTACATAGTCTAAAATAAAATGAATAAACCGTCCCTACTTTATGACAGTAGCATTATTAAAGTAGCAGTAACATGCGTCATTAAATTAAATTAATTAATTTATATGCTTATTAACCTACCTTCCTAATCCTAACTAAAATTATAAAATTAAATGTGAATGTGAGTTTGTTTGTTTGTTTGTTACGCTATCACGCCTTAACTACTCGACCGATCATTATGAAATTTTTAATACACGTTGTCAGGGGATCAAAAAAGGACATAGGGTACCTCTCATCCATAAAGAAGTACTGATACTAACCTAACCTAACCATAACCTACATATACGCAAGCAACGCCGCGGGCACAATCTTGTGTGATATAAGGGCACAGTAGTGATAATAAAATGGCTTACTAACTGTCGCGCGCAACTTCGTCTGCTTCACATAAGAGAATTTTCCCCGTTTTTGCAACATTTTTGACTTCGGAAAAACTTCGGAAAGTCAGAGATGCGTGTCGTGATCGAACTCGAGACCTATGCAAGGTAGTCCAATGGTTCTGTTCAAAATAGAGATTCGATCTAGTCTAATATTTATTAAAACACATCAAATATAATATACTAAAATGCAATTTATGATCGCATTCTAGGCGGTTTTTGTATAAAGTAATTCGTTGTCATAAAACCATAACACCAATATATTATTTTTCAATAACTTTATTTTATGAGTTTCGTGACTCAGAACGGTTTCAATTACTAGAAATGAGTCGTAAATAATCTAATAATAATTTACTTAGAGGCTTTAACCATTAACGAAGCAATGACGAATTCATAAGCTGAAAAATGCTTTATTCATACCTACGTAAAGCACAACAATTCATATACAATAAAAAACGATACTGTTAGGTACTATGTTTATACTAAAATAATGAGATCATCTCTATACATTCTATGGTTCTACAAATTCTTATTAACACTAAGACAAGGATGTAGTCAACGTAGCCATTTGAAATTTGAACACAGGTTTGAAATTTGACTTTTCCGCTGACTAATTGCCAGTACTGTTCTTGAAATCTGTTAAGGAATTAGGTATAAGATGTACTTATTGATTCCAATATCCATCGAATCATTTTATAAAGGTTCGGTAGAGGTAGATTCTTTAACCTATTGAGTCGCTACGGCAAACGCGTGGCCAGACACAATAGATTATACTTGTGTCTAGTATTGTATGACAGAAAACATTATTTTAAATAAAGAAAAGAAAAGCGGTATGTAGCTCATTGGTTCAAATGTCGGGCGTTCGAATACTACCAACCACTCTAAATACAAAATTACTTACTTAGCTGGTCCCTCCTAACAATCTAGCATTTTACTTCAAATTTAAAATTTTTAGGCGCCATGTCGCCTCTTCAGCCTATCCTCAAAAACGGGTCTAACCGCCACGATCGTGGAGTGCCCGAAGGCAAACCCACAGTCAACCAACTTTACCTAACTGTAGAATAACATTGAATTAGGATTGCCCATTTATTAAGAAAACGCTGATTTACTAGGAATAATTCTTATGCCGCGGTGGACTATGGCCTGACCCTTCTCATACTGAGAAGAGGCCCGTGCCCAGCAGTGGGAGAGTTTATATATAGGGCTGATACTATTATTTTTATTTATCTCTCACTTTTACAGTGTTTATATTTACACTTACCCCAGTAAATATGTATATTATAATAATTTAATTTAAATGTGTTACATTCACGTAAACTGAAGTCAATACTATGCAAATTATTGATTTATGTGTAGATACATAAAATTTTGGATATACAGAAAGTAAAATCATATCATAGAAAGGGAAAATCAGAAGGTCAAACGCGCCGGTCGGCGCAACGTTGCTAAGCTCCCAAGTTGAAGACTAGTCTTGTTGTATAATACTCTCATAATAATATAATTAGTAATATATTACTGATGAACAATTTAATACCAATAACACCTTTAATTTCAAGTATCACCAAAAAAGGGAACACATTTTAAAGTAAAATACATTGTAATTCCATTCTGAACTCTTGTTTGTTATAATATAATGGTTAACTCTAAAAATAATACGTTATACCATAAATAAATAACATTACGTGTCGTTATTATTTATAAATATAATATTATTCCATAATCAACATTTAGTCACTTGTTTTCCAACTATGTACTTAGTCACTGCTTTTATGTTATTGCCAAGTTTGGACTGTTTTGAAGTTACATAGTAATGCGAAGTAAACATGTTCATTACTTAACTAGTAATATTATAATGCACATTCGCATTATAATAGTTTGTTTGTAAAACTTTAGCTCTGTAACTTCTTGACCGATCATCATTAAATTTCGCATACGTTTTGTCAAGGATACAGATAAGGACATAGCGTAGCATTCATTCAGAAAACAGCACTATTATTAACCTAACCTAACCTATAACATTTTTACCGATCTGAGTATTGAACACCTCATTTACCTACAGCAATTGCATTCACTACTACTGTACCAATGAAGAGACTGACACATTAGCAATTTCCACAGATATTTTAAAAGGATCTTGTATTTGCCATCACAGCAATACGGTTGTATATCCGTGAAAGATGAAGCTGCAAGAAGTGTCAGTTCTCCTCAATTATGACGTGTAATAGTAGGTGAACGAAATCAACAACGTGAAGAAAAATCACATTAATGCCCACCTTGCATAAAATTTACTTTCATACAATTTTCCCCCTTTGATAATTATTAACAAAAACAAATCTTTCTCTCATTTGTTAGTAGCGTTTGCCCGCGGCTTCGCTCGCGTTAATTTAGAATTTGACAATAAATTCGGGTTGTACTCTGCTTGTAATAATATAATTCAATCCTGATTCGAAAGACACGAGGCGCCATCTATTATCATAAGAACGTTATTGTTATTTTCCTCGGGAACAGTATTTTTTTTCGGGATGAAATGTAGCTTATGTCCGTTTCTGTACACCTGACAACGTATATGCAAAATTTCAGGATGATCGGTTCAGTGGTTTAGGCCTGAAAAGGTAACAAACAAACAAACAAACTCATTTTCGCATTTATAATATTAGTTAGGATAGGATTAGGATTAGGATTAACCAGGAAATTGTTGAAATGTGTCTGACCGCCAGTGTGCCGCTGCCACTCGATAGGTTAATATACTCGATGATTGATAATCACATATGTATGTTTAACCAGTTAGTTAAGTTAAAAAAACATAAAATGTTCTCATAAAATAAAACTACTTGATACGGATTTTATCGCGATATTTATTTACATAACACTTTATTACATAATTCTGAAACTGCTACCTATACACTTACTACTATTAAACTTTAATAGGTACTTTTAATGCTAATTATGTATTTGAGTTTACACTTTGCCCGACGTTTTGGTAGCTTTTCAGCAGTCATGTTCACGGGGAGACTAAGATGGAAGTTGTCTTAATGTTCTGAAGTATAGTTATTACAAAGTACCCTCATAATCATCAAATTATAGTCGTTCTGGACTAAAATTATATTATGTTATTTACGAGATGTCATATAGAAAAGCAGTGCGACAATATTTTTCATAAAGCAATACGACCGATTAATTAGTGGTAACTTTATATCTAACTTTATATCTAGTAATAACTTAGCAGGACAACATATCAGAATGAATAAATAAAAATCCCACAAGAACCGTCTATTCTTTCATAATCCGAATCGGTACGATAATTTTGAAACTTTCTGACAGATTGCCTAGTAGCTCCATGTATAAAAATGGTTGGACATAGCCGCTTAAGTTTGTTACTAAATTACGCATTAAGTATTTAAAAAACATTTAAGTTTAAATTTTAGTTTTTGTGACTAATATTTACATGTTTGTTCTCTTTTAAAAATATGAAAACTAACATTTCTGAAACAAAAAATATTATTGTTATTATTATAAAACTACACGGTATTAAAGTCCGCGGCAATACACCAGGAATTAACAAAAGTCCGCCGCGAACTACTCGTGTATGCTGGGTCTTATAACCGTCACAAATCCTTAACACATACATAATATACTTCGTGTGTACCGATTCCATTCGTGTGCGGAATCTTGTAGAAGTCAGTCGTTGTCTGTGTCAAGACACGGCAAATATCACATGTGTTTACTGTGAACCGGTTACTTGTTAGTAATCAAAATGTTTATGGGAAATTACTTTGTTTTCGTAAGTGTTGCTTTTGTATATTATATTAATATTACGTTTTATGTTCGAAGAAAAATAAACAGACTACGTTCGGTCAAAAAGTGAAGGCTTCATCCGATCAAAATATTGTGATTTTAACGACATGGTCTGATGAATGTGTAATGTGAATTTGTAGTCAGTCAAGTCTTAATACCAGACATATGTGACCGTATAAAAGGCCGCCGGTGTGCCGCTGCGACTCAATAGGTTAATATGTAGTTTTAATGACAGAAGCTTTGACATGTTTGTTTGTTTTAATGTAATAAGTATTAAACATAATATTTTAATTATTGAGATATAACAACATATCTATATATTAATACGAAAATTGCACGGTCGGAGGAGTATGAAATTTGGCACAGTTAAATTGTATATGGAGATGGAGGGGCGAATCCTAATATTTTATAAAATATGCATTAGAAATACATTAAATTAATGAAAAACCACTACACGCACACAACTATGCATTTGACACACGCAGTCGAATCGCGTTCGTAGTATTTCGGCATTGTTCGTCTGACGTCGTACAATTCTTTGTAACTATGGTTACAGAATAAATAGTACCTTATTTATATGTAATAAAGAAAAAAAAGGAAACAAACTAGCTAGCTTACGAGTTTTGGTCGAATTTTGATCACTAGGCGACCGCTAGTTTATTTAAATCAATAATAATATTATAACGTTACACATAAAAAGGAAAAAAGATCATGCTTATGCTTAATTCGGCAATCTATAAAATAATAGGTACGTATTTAGGCATCTCACTTCTGCTCATACCATAAAAATAATCCTAGCGTTAAATTTACTTACCTACTCATGTTTTGATTTAGAGTCAATTTTAATTATTTACAGTAAAAGTGAAGATACATACAGCTTGAGGTAATGACTAAAGTAGTAGCTGTGTTAACATGTATACGATGTATGAGTTACAGGGCTATTGATAGATGTGTAGTGCCTACGATGTGTTATCTTCAAGGATGCACACTAGCGGGTACGACAAAGTTAGTTAAGTCTTGCATATTAAAACTAGCCGATGATTTAGGAACGGATTTGAACTGTAACTGTAAGGTTGGTTCAGTCCGCTCCGCGCGGACTGGTGTATATAATATAATAATAATAATATTTTATCACATGCACACAACACTATCTAGCCCAAACTAAGCAGAGCTTGTACTATGGGTACTAGACAATGGATAAACATACATATATACTTTTTTGTGAATACATACATATTATACATAGAAACACCCAGACCAAGACAAACATCCATTGGATGTTTGTCTTGGTCTGGGTGTTTCTATGTATAATATGTATGTATTTACAAAAAAAAAAGTATATATGTATGTTTATCCATTGTCTAGTACCCATAATACAAGCTCTGCTTAGTTTGGGCTAGATGGTGTTGTGTGTATGTGGTAGAATATTATTATATTATTATTATTATTATTATTATCCATGTTCATTTACACAAATGTTTGACTTGTGCGGGAATCGAACCCGCGACCTCAGGCGTGGCAGTCGGTTACACTAACCACTACGCCATCAAGGCCGACTGTAGTAGGCTTGAATCCTAATTATTTGTGTAAATCACAAATAATTGTTTTAAGTTTGGGTGTATGAACGTTATATCCGCTAATTGCATTATACTAATGCGGGAGATACTTTTTACTTAACAAACTTAACTAATATTAAAATGCGAAAGTGGGTTTTTTTGTTTGTTACGCTTCGACGCCTTAACTACTCTCGATTATCATGAAATTTCGCATACACGTTATCAGGGGTATATAGGACATAAGGTACCTTTCATTCAGAAAAAAGTACTGTTTCCAAGGGTAGAAATTTAGCTGATTACATAAATTAATCAGGAAACAGGCGTGAACCTATATATGTATGTATGTATAAATTAATATGACGTAATTATTATGTTATTCCTAGTTGCTTCCCTTGCTGCAAGTTCATAAATACATGGGCACGCCACGATCGTGGCGGTAAGTCTCGTGTTTGAGGAGTGGCTGGAAAGGCGGCATGGCGCCCTCACCTTCCGGCTGACACAGGTAATGACTGGCCATGGTTATTTTGGCCGGTTCCTGTGTCGTATAGGCCGACAAGAGACGCGCGGTTGTCACCACTGCGGCGACTGCCGCGACGTTGTTGAGGACACAGCGCTGCACACTTTGGCGGTTTGCCCCGCCTGGGCATCGCAGCGCCGTGAGTTGATCGCGGCAGTCGGATTGGTTGCCCTCTCGGTCCCAGCTGTAGTTCAGTCTATGGTCCGGAGTGAGGCGTCGTGGAACGCCGTCGCCTCCTTCTGTGAGGAAGTGATTTCCATCAAGGAGGCGGCGGAGCGGGAGAGGGAGCGTTTAAACCCTCTCCCCAACCGCAGAACCGGGCGCCGGAAGGCGCGGGACGACCTCCAGCCACCCTGAGGTTTGACCTGGGGGTGGCGGGCTTTGTGGGCCTGCCCGCCATCCGTTTAGCACCAGGTCCGAGAGGCGGCGTGCGTGTTCCCTCGCGTGCCTCTGTGTCATTTCCGTCTCCCCTCTAGGGAGGGAACAGTAGGGCTTTTTTGTAGTTGTGACCAGTGGGTAGGTCTTTTCGTGTAGTGGCCTGCCGTTTCATACGGCGGGCCGTAACCTCAGCGGGGTCGCGACCGCATGTGAAAGTGATTCGCGCGGCCCCGCCGATAGTGGTTTGTCGAGGAACACCGTGGTAGGTTTAGTCGGTATTCCGGGAGGACCATTTTATCGTTTTAACATCTTTCTGTTACCCCGGCGAGTCCGACATAATCCCTCCGTCCGCCCCCGCGGAGGGGTTATGTCGGCATTCCCCCAAAAAAAAAAAAGTTCATAAATACATATAGGTAGGTATTTAATTATTAAAATATTCATCAGTTATTTAAGTAACTCATTTTTGTTGTTTGGAGGGATAGGCAGAGACTATGACCATGGATTTAGAAAAAGAAACATTAATAAGATATATGGTTAATTCTTATACATTGCATAACATAATAACAAACCATATAATGACTTCCTCGTAATAGAAACAGTGTTATTTATTCGCAATAGGTATCTTTATAACTCGGTTTCTCATTTATAATTAGCATTGGATACTAAATAATTCAATCTATTTTTTTAATTAGACGACATAATAATATAATTTGTTCTCAGTACTAGTAATATAATAGCTACAGGATACAAGTTTACAAAAAAAAAACTTTGTAAGTAGTTACTAAGTAAGTACTTACCTATTTTTTTGGATTTTGCATTATTTTACACAAAGCAAATAGCAAAAAATTCCTTTTTGTGCAAACGATATCAAAATTGGTTAGCAACAAGGGAGAAATAATATTTTAAATTTGGAGAAAAGTGGGTTCGGTATTCGAAATGGCGATATTTCGCTCAGACAGCCACGTTTAAATAGCGGTTACGTCATAATCTGCATTGCATCTGATTTACATTATAAACAGACACTTCAATTTTATTTATTTGTCTATACAAATAAATCAAATTGAAGTGTCTGTTTACATCTATATGTATAGATGACAAGGTAAATAAATGTATGATGTATATAAAGTTCAGTTGTTCCCAAGACTTTGAGACAAGTCGTGTTTCGCATATCTAATAACTACATTGATGCATACAGCAGGCCTACCATGAAACGTAAATGCCGAAGTTTTGGACCTATAGTTGGTACTATGAGTACCATGAAATCTATGAAGTAATGCGTTGATTATCCCTAACTCTACAGTGAAGTGCTACAAACAACGAACTAATGTCACTTTAAAATAAGGAAATTAAAGAAACTTATGTGTAGGTATATTCTTAATATTTCGTTCAACCAAAGATTCAGATAAAAAATTTATGATAGATCTATAGGTCCAGATAGGGCACCCAGCATGCTAGGCGTATGAAACTGCGGACCTGATAAACCACAGAACATAGAACTTCTGTATAATATGTAACGGGTATTAACGCGATCATGCATAATGTTTACCTTTTATAGGCTTGACGTTCAGTCAGCTTGTGACCACGGCCGGTGTATATAATATACTAGCGGTCGCCTAGTGTTCGAAATTCGACCAAAGTTTGAAGATATTGCTGATATATGAGGTGATTGGTATCAAAATTGGTCAAATCCAAAATTTATCATTTTTAATCTATGAATGGCAGTATATTCTCTGCACTACAGAGAATATACTGCCATTCATAGATTAAAAATGATAAATTTTGGATTTGACCAATTTTGATACCAATCACCTCATATGTCATTATATATTGATATATGTAACCATAGTTACGCGCTTCGACTGCGTGTGTCAAATGCATGGTTGTGTGCGTGTAATGTTTTTTCATTAATTTAATGTATTTCTAATGCATATTTTATAAAAATATTAGCATTCGTCACTAATTCTTTGTATAAACTATAAGTGTGCGAAATTTCATACTCATCCGTCCGCCCAATTTTCGTAAAAAAGGATGCAAAGTTTTCGCTTCACGTATTAATATATAGATATCATGCAACGCGAAAGTTTAAAAGTTATTATAGAACTTCTGTTCTGTGCGATAAACCCATATTCAAAAATATTGTCTCAAAGGCCCTTTTTTGAAAAGGAGCACTCGGGCTATTGACAGTATGGACGCCTTGTGTGGTGTCAAATAAAGATCATCATACATATAGACAAAATAAAAAAGTTTATATAATTTTACTATTTCTCATCTTCATTTTATAACCTAACTAACCTAATGCGTTAGCTTTCTATTTTCTCTCAAGCTTAATAACTTTCTGTGCAAAGCGCTTTTAAATACTGGTTCTGAGAGTCGTCTACCAGATAGGACTACTTAGTGCGTAATTACGTTTCCATTTTATCTGAAGTTAGTAATTTTTTTAAATTGCGCCTCTGTAAAGCAGTTGGTCTCTACTATCGTGATCGTCTATAGCAGGCTGTTCTTAATCCTACCATTCTACCATCCTATCTTATCCTAATCCTAACTTCCTAATCCTATCGTAATCTTAATTCTAACTTCTTAATCCTAATCCTAACTAATATTATAAAAGCGAAAATGAGTTTGTTTGTTTGTTACATTTTCACGCCTAAACCACTGAATTGATCATCCAAAAATGTTGCATATACGTTGACAGGTATACAGAAACGGAAATAGGCTACCTTTCATCCCGAAAAAATTACTGTTCCCGAGGAAAACAATAATAACGTTCTTATGATAATAGATGGCGCCACGTGTATTTCGAATCATGATTGAATTATATTATTACAAGCAGAGTACAACCCGAATTGATTGTCAAATTCTAAATTAACGCGAGCGAAGCCGCGGGCAAAAGCTAGTAAATGCGAATATGAGTTTGTTACGCTTTCACGCCTTAATTACTCTACCGATCATCATAAAATTTCGCATACACGTTGTCAGGGAAACATAAAAGGACATAGGGCACCTTTCATCCAGAAAAAATACTGCCAGAAATTTAACCTAACCTACATTTACGCGGGCGAAGCCGCGGGCATAATCACCATCACACAATTGTTTGTCCCATTTGAGATTCGCACCGACTATACTCGGCGTTGTAGAATTGGCGAAGCGACCACTTCAACTACTACGCTGTCTGACTAGTATCCATAGCATATTTTATATTTTAAATTATATAAAACTGAAATTTTTGATGTTAAGCCCACCACCATCATAGCATTTATCTATAAGATAAAAGTCTCGTCATCTCTCTTCTTTAACCTAACAAAAGTGAGACAGCATGCGATTTATCTTTCGGATAACTTTTACTTGTTAGTTGTGGGACTGGCCATAAGTATCTTAACAAGATACAATATAACATACGGAACGCTTCTCTTAATTGCAAATTGCGGACATAAGTAAAATAACTATGGAAACAGGCCTGTAATACTAAGGTATTCTTGGTATGACTACCTATTATTCGTAGTAGGAAACTTACAACTATGTGATAAAAAGACAATTATAATTGTTTGATGTCACCTTGAATATAGAGCTATCAAAATAATATAATATGTACACGGCTTCGCAGGGATTCCCAGGTAGTAATTGCCAGATGTTTAGTATTTTGAACTCGTCTAAACGATTTGTAAGTTTGTGTAAAATTTTATGTATGTATGTGATTAGCCACTGCTACTTCCAAAATTTGTGTAATCTATAACTACTCCGGGAGTCTGGACGTTTTTGTGTTTGTTATTTTAACATTTGCTAAGCACAGGATTTGTATCTAGTGTGGCAGTTTTCTTGCTATTTGAAGCTTATTTGAAGACGTTGCTAACTTCAATCTCGTATTCTTAGGTGTTACGCACGGTATTTTTTACAACGGTCAAAAAAGGCCCGGCCTCCTCATTCCGGGGACTATTGTCGTGGCTACCCGGGGTACGGTCACCATACCGAGCATTCGCGGTTTGTTCTGGCCGTCCTTTCTTAGTCCGTTGTGTGCGTTGTTGCTTTGGATTTTAACTACATATATGCACTATGACGCTGGTCAAAATGTAGTAAATATAATGTAGTGTAAAATCCATATAAAGCATTTTAATTTCAATGTATAACATTCGTGTAAATGTAAGACAATATTAACTAACATTTACTTTTATGAAAGTTTTTGCAATATCATGCTATTTTGGAACCGTAAAATTATAGCAGCATAAGATAGCTGAACATACAATTGACCACACCTGCGTTTTGCCTATAGATTTATGAATCTTTGACCCGTACTGCAACCGTACCTTATCAAATACCAGTTAAAAATCGTTAGTCTTTGATTTAGATCATTCCGTAGTCCTTGTCCTTTATTATACTATTGTCCCTGTCTATGTTTCATGGACATGATCTAACTTAGCCAAGTTTTATTCAAAACATTTAACGCGTGATTGAGTTAATAACATCCTAACCTCCAAACATCTTCACAAAGTTTCACAGGTTTTTTTATACTACTAAAGTGGCAAACGAGCATATGACCAACGGTGGTAAATGTTCACCGTAGCCTATGGATGCCTGCAATATCAGAGGCATCACTTATAATATGAGTAATATTGCTCAGCCGCATATTAAGATAGCCTGTTTTACCCTAGTTTGCGTTCAATATCAATTGCAAAACTAATGGGTGATCCATAGGTATTTTAATTGCAATCAATTAATGTCATTAAATTAAAACGTGTAATTGACTTAAGTACTTGTTATTACTCACGCATATGTGGTACTTAATAGGCTAACAATTTAATTAGAACACATATAATCGATGTAAATAATGTAAAGATTTTCCTGCTTACTTTATAATATTAACATATTAGATATTGCCCGTAGCTTCGCTCGTTTTAATGTTGATTATGTCAATACATTTTATCCCTCGAAAGCAGTATTTTCCCTGGATGAAAAGTACCCTATGTCCTTTATTGTACCCCTGATAACGTCTCTGCCAAACATGATGATCGATTGAGTAGTTTAGGCGTGAAAACGTAACAAACAAACTAATTAATTATTAGTATATCGGAGAGTAGGACGGCAACTCGCTTTGACATGATGAAGCAACAAAATATAGGCGTGGTATTATACTTCGTACGTATACTAATGATAGGCAAATACAAAAGAAATAAAACAATAAAGGTTGACTGTGATTATCTCCGATTTGATCCGTAACGCAGCGAGTTCGTCCACCAAATGTGTCCGCGCACGAATCTCCGGCGCTTACTCGTGTATATCGTCAATATGACACTGACAGTTATAACTGTCACTCCTACTGACACATTGGCTCTGTGGCAACCTCGATCAAGCTTACGCTTCACGTTCCGAAACAAACCAATAGATGGCCCTGTATTCAACTCCAATAAAATAAATTTCATTCCAATGATTATTTTCTTGATGCTCCGACAAGTAAATAAAAAATTAGTTAGGGTTCCTATTTAAGTTTAATTCAACGTTTATTTACTTGTTTCATTAGATTTACTAGGGCTATCCCTAGAAGGCATTACTATGTACCTACTAGTGTGATAAACAAGCATGGTCTCTAGTAATATTTTTTTAAATGTTACTTTTATTTTTGTCTTAGGTGGCGGCATGCAGTCTACAGCTCACGAGTGAAGTAGTTTCTACAAATAGTAAGTTTCAATTAGCTATTTAACCAGTGCTAATACTTTGGTAGTACCGTGAAAATAATAAGGGAATATTTCCCTATATTTCCATCCTCATTCTAGTGTTAGCAACAAAAAGCATACGCAATATATTTTACTATTTCAATAAAAAGATACTATACCCAAAATCTGAAGTATAACGAAACGATCTCAAATCAACTCAAAAATAAATAATATACGGGATAGAAGCAAATGTGTTCATGAAAAATGAATGCATATATATTAAAAGATTAATTACTCAGTCATTTTCTTACAAATATCAAGGTTTCTACAAAAACATATTTTTAATGCTATAGTTGCTGCGTATAAAATCAATTGTATCAAACAACTAACCGTATTTTATCTTGTAGATAGGTATTACTATTGTAATACCTTTTTATTTAAATTATATATATTTAATATATACCTAATCTAGTAAGATTATCTTCATAATTGCTAGTACCATGAAATAACATACATAAAAGTCAAAAGTCATTAGTTTATTAATTTAGGTCACAAACTAACACCTATGAACGTCAGAGGGGTTAGTGAGTTTATTACATTTACTGAATTTTCATTTATTTTAGTTGTTATGTTCAGGCAAAAGGTTGAGCCTTACTCATGTTTGAAATTACATCGTGCATTAGTAAAGATAAACGTCGTATTGCAACCAACTGCAGCAATTACAGAATTCATAAATAATATAATTTAATTAAACGACATTTTATACGATGCTTATTCTCGTAATTCTATGCTTATAATATGTACGACTTTATCTAAATTCAGGGCCATTCAATGAATGCTGCATGTCATCGAAATATGTAGTCATAATATTTAAAAGCCACAACTAATAATATAGTGTCCTCCAGAGCATATTTTGGTCACGGCGGCCCTAACTCTCATGATCCGATGGACGGTAATCCGAAACGACTGTAGAGAGATCAGGCGCAGGACCAACGGTATTACATGCTTTCCGAAGGGGTATTTCATTTTAAAACGTAATCGATTCGTGGCGCACGGCTACGTGCGCGACGAGCGAGGAGGTGCCATCTCTAGTCCCCCCCCCCCCCCCTCCCGCAGAGCGGCGGCAGCCTATATAACTGGATCGCGCTCTGGTGCTGTCTTCTTCCGCTGCGCTGCGCTAACTCAGTTAAGTGGTCTTAGGAAGCTATCCAGACCACGTAGGGAGCCTAACGAACCACGCCCTGTTTTCTACTTGAATCTAGTCGTTGTTATAGTGCGATGTTTTTTATTGTACGAGTCTATATTTGTAATATAAACCATTTAATCGTGTCGAATGAATTTTTAATTGTCTCCACTTGGTTCATTCCTGGGTCACCAATCCTTAACGTTACAAAAGTACTGTTACAAACACAATCTAACCAAACCTACTTTTACACGAGCGAAGCCGCGGGCATAAGCTAGTATATAGTATATTATATGTGACATTACTGATTTGAACGCAATCCGAGGGTGTGTAATGGGTTTTTTATTGCCTGATTATTATTTTACTCACATCAGATTTATTATTACATTTCCCTTTCTCTTATATAATATGTACATACCTACATACAAATTAATCAATCAATAAAA
Source organism: Catocala sponsa (assembly GCA_963564715.1). NCBI lineage: Eukaryota > Metazoa > Arthropoda > Insecta > Lepidoptera > Erebidae > Catocala > Catocala sponsa. The sequence continues at coordinate 13,335,275 of OY751334.1, read as the reverse complement.
CATATAAATTTTATTGATTGATTAATTTTATCTATACAACTAAATAACATTGAAGGGTCTGTTTGCAATGTCAAAATAACAGCTTTTTGCTAAATGCATATGAAAGTAGGTAGGTATATAAGTACGGTACTTATATAAAAAATCAATATTTAATTTTTTTGTCTGCTGGTTTATTCCGTCTTATCTCTGAAACGGCTGGACCGATTTTGACATAATTTCCACTGGTAGATAGCTGATGTTATAAGGAGTTACTTAGGTTTCTTTTATTTTATAAAAAAGGGTACTGAGAAAAATAAAATTCACGCTACTGAAGTTGCAAGTAACAGCTAGTAAATACATAAAAATAATATATTTACAGGTGACGATACAAGAATCACATTTCCTGGGCCGATACAAGAAGACGTGGAGACGAGATATGGAAGCGACAATAACACAGATCCTTGCGAAGGTCTCAGCTTCTGTACAATCAAACCCGATGACTACCCTCAAGAACTATTCAATAATCTGTTAAAAGGAAAGTTTAAAGTGAGTATTTTTAATTTCTTGTTACTTAAAACTAGCTGCGCCGCACGGCTTCACCCGCGTAAGTCCAGATGCTGTGGGATTATCGGGATAAAAAGTAGCCTTTGTGTTAATCCAGTTCTACAGCTAAATTTATTGCAATCGGTTTAGTAGTTTTTGCGTGAAATAGTAACAAACATCCATCCATCGATCCATTCTTACAAACTTTCACATTTATATTATGAGTTAGATAGGATAAGGTGTAAGTACGTTAGTACTATTTATTCTGTGGTGTAAGTTTCGAGCTCGATCCCAAACCAAAGACTTTTCGAAGTAATTAGAACGTACTGAATAATTAACTATCGCTAGCTTAAACGCCACGCTAAAATTATTCTCTATAAAGTTCCCGAAGACGTATAAAGTCTGTCAATCCGCACTGGACTACCGTGCTGGACTGTGACCAAACGTATCCTTCTCACAAAGAGAAGAGGTCCGTGCCTAGCAGTTAGATAGTTACAAGGCTGATATCATTTTTGTAGATGTAGTAGGTACCTGTTCCGTTCTGGCCCGGCCACAATCGCTTTCGCTATCGCAAGTGATGTAAAAGTCATGTACTTCAGGTGTACTCAATGTACTTAGAAGAGATTTTTTGTGTACCTCAAAGGATAACTCGTACCTAATATACTTAACAAAGTCGGCCTCGATGGCGTAGTGGTTAGTGTAACCGACTGCCACGCCTGAGGTCGCGGGTTCGATTCCCGCACAAGTCAAACATTTGTGTGCATGAACATGGATGGTTTGTCTTGGTCTAGATGTTTCTATGTATAATATGTATATATTTACAGTATATAAGTAAGTTTATCCATTGTCTCGTACCCATAGTACCAGCTCGGCTTAGTTTGGGCTAGATGGTGTTGTGTGTATGTGATAGAATATTATTATAATTTGTTTCTCTTTCCCTTTGGGAGGCTTACACGGAGACATGGGTCCAACGTGAAGAGGCCCTTCGAGAGTTTTAATCAAAGGTGGGACGGAACACCGACACCAGCACTAGTCGCAGCAGGCGTAGGACTATTGCTACGTATGGATTCTAATATATGGGCTATGGGTATGGGTGTTTGATGGACTCGTATATCGGTAACTATGGATGATAAAACGGCGTCTGCCCTGAATACTCTAATAGCATCAATCGAATAGACAGACGGTGACTCGCCAACTCACTAAATGGGCCCCTGAATAGCTACGATAGGCATACAAGCCAGCAGCAGAGGGCAACACCAGTGCGAGCGGCTAGGGGTGTCGAGCGGTGCGGCGCCGGTTTCACCATCACGGGTCTCGTGACAACGGAGACCCGGAGCGGGTTTCCCCGTAGTTATGCCCTTGAAAATGACACTTCCACCCCCAAGCATATACTAGCTCTAGCGGCCCCCCTCTGACCGGTCGACCAAGGTAAGCCAAAGTTGAAAGTCCTACGGGCGCTCTTGAAGTTCTACCCCAGCCAACCAGTAACGGCAAGCTGGGGACGAGACCCTAACCGACTCTCCAAGGCATTCAGGACCGCATTGTCGCCATTCACATTCAGCTCGCCACAAGCTGCCCTGCGGTTTGTGCGCTTTTATTTAACCTGGTGATACATTTTTTGTTTACCTATATCACAAGGCGAAGGTGGTAATTTAAAAGCTAGTATACTGTGCCTTCCGATATCGCGTTAGTCTCATGATGAGATAACGACTGTCCCAGAGGGGTTTATTATTATTATTATTCTCTTTATTACTTATTTTCTCTAATAATTACATTTTTAAATATAAATATAAAAATTATGTATATTTAAAAATATAAAAACTGAAATGACCCACCGATATCGGGTGCAGGGACCAAGCTATCGGTGGTTAGGGCTCCAGAGAAAGGAACCTCCGCACTATGCGCGCCGTGTCGAGCAATACTGCCTTCTGAATCGAGGACTTGACCCAGCTATTCAACGCGAGCCTCTTAAGATGGTGGTCGAGGCTCTTGGCAATTAACCCGTTTATTATTATTATTATTATAAAGTGGCCGGGCTGCTACGTGTACGCCGCAGCCCGGCCACAACGATTTTTATAGATAGGATGGTTAAAATCAAACGTAATATCAATTAAATACTTGTACCTTTATTGTTCTTCCATTTTCTATGTATAACATTATAACTTCCTTACATTTATTACACAACGAAAAAAGTATTAGATACTCATAACTTTGTGCGTAGCGCCTGTACAAAAAAAATAGCAGTCATGGTTTTAGCTTTATTGCTAAGTAAAATACTTCAGATGATAACAATTTTGTTTTAAACCTGATTAGATTTATATATCGAGGGTGACAATTCATTAAAAGTATCAACATCTAATTAATAACACCGACTCCATTAATAACAATAATTTAATTATTCACAAGAATATGCAATTATTTATTTACTTTTTAGTGCATTTTAAGTTTTAGAATATTCTTTTTTGAAGTCGGTTTTCTTTTTTGTTAAAAATGTGTTTGTTTGTAACCACAAAAACTATTTGAAGGCTATATTATCAATCACATATTATTTTATATTAAAAAGTACTGTTACTAACATAACCGAACCTACTTTTATGCGAGGGAAGCTGCGAGCAAAAGCTAGTGTATATATATATATAATTGTATAATTTGTTTGTTTATTCGTAAGAATTTAACTCAAAAACTACTTGACTGATTTTAAAAATTCTTTCACCTTTAGAAAGCTATATATCATCGAGTAACAGATGCTATATTTTACTTTAATAAACTACTGTAAGTTACTAACATAGCCTAACCTACCTTTTACGCGAGCGAAGCCACGGGCTTATAGCTAGTGTATTATAGAAACGTTTGTATCACTGTGTTTTCAGGAACCAGTATTTCGCCCGACCCCTAGCTTGTTAGATGATCGGCAAGGGGATTCAGATGACTTGGAAGATTGTGAGAGCTCTGTTTTGGTAAATACTTTTGACATACTCGTAGTTGTAGTTCCAGTCTAATCTCAGTGACATAAATATTACAAAATTATATCCACCTATACCAAATAATCTTCAAATGTAAATGCCATTATATTGTCTTACGTTTACACAAATATTATACATTGAAATTAAACTACTTTATACGGACACTTCAGAACATTGAGACAAGTACCATCTTATTCACCCCGTAAACATGGCTGCCGAAAAGCAACCGAAACGTCGGGGAAAGTGTAAAATCAAATATAAATAGTTAATTTAATTAACTTAAAAAGTAGTTAAGTTTAATAGTATTAGTGTAACAGTTTCAAAATTATTTGATAAAGTTTTAAATAAACAACGCGATAAAATCCGTATAAATTAGTTCAAATCAGATACTTCACTAGATACATACATAATATAATAATAATATCAGCCCTGTATTAAACTGACCCACTGCTGGGCACGGGCCTCTTCTCACTGTGAGATGGGTTAGGCCATAGTCCACCACGCTGGCCTAGTGCGGGTTGGCAGACTTCACATATCTTCGAGAACATTATCGAGAACTCTCAGATATGCAGGTTTCCTCACGATGTTTTCCTTCACCGTTAAAGCAAGCGATAATCAACTATTTAATACGCATATAACTTCGAAAAGTCAGAGATTCGCGCCTTGGGTTCGAACTCGAGACCTCTGCGTGGCAGTCCAACGGTTTCCCACTAGACTATCGCTGCTATAGCCTTATACATACAGTATCAGTAATAATATAATACCGTAAAATCACACGGAGCAAATAACCTTTCTGCATTCCTTATAATAATAATATCTAACTTACAGCTCGTTGTGTAATGCATAATAAATAAAAATCAAAACAAACGAGACTTGACTAGCAAGGTCATCTCTATATTTTCCTCTACTTACATTAATTATAGAACTAGTTAATGTATTACATCTGTGAAGTAACTGTTTACTTAGATTTTATTTGAACTATTCAGATGCATACAACACATAGAGGGAAAACGCACAAATTTGTAGTAAGATTTACTCAAAAGATTACCAATGTAAGGCACTTCTCTTAAGCTCGAATCTGTCCAAGTAACTTATACATTTATAGTTATGAGAAAATTTTAATCTATTGAATAATTCTTATCTTAGAAAATGTAATATTGATGTGTCGACAGATTTTAACGAGTATTTATTGTTATTTCTTATTGCTATTACAACCACGTGCATCCGTATGTGCATACCTTTGTATAAATTATCAATAAAACTTAATGGCATAAGATTATTTTCCACCGCAATACACACTTTAGGTGTTTAAATGTTGCTGGTGCTAAATGTCTTTGAATAACTTATCCTTTTAGTTTTACCAAATAAACTTTATTGAATTTAGGTCTAATCGCGTTAGTCAATCAAATAACACCTCAATTACAACTATTCTAAAATACTCTAAAACTATCGACAATGTTCCTGTGATGAGATTAAAAGTACATTCAAAGAATATTTATTAAACATACCTATTTATCTTAGACTCTAACCCAAAACTTGATATTTTTGCGGATGAAAGGAAGGTATTATTATTAGAATGCATGAGGTATTGTGAGGAAAACGCGTGTATGCTATATTTTAAAGGAGACCGTCCATATTCGGCTTGCACGTGGACAATCGTTTTAGAAACAAAGTTAAATAATAAAAGCTTTTTTTGAATATGTAATAAATATTGGTTACCATCTAGTAGTATGAAATTGACGTATTTTATTTCTATATTATATCAAAATAATACACACAGCCTGGAAGCAATAAGGCAGTATTACTGCAACTGCTTGGTCGGCCGAAGGGCTGTTGGTTGCTGTGCTCACATAATGTCTGTAATATGGTACCTAAGCTGGGCAAGATATGAAAATGTCACTTCACCCGCCCAGTTTTTGGAAAATATTTTAATAACTTATGAAGTTGATGGTGACAAATGAAAATAAATATTTTTTAAACAATGTGTTTTATTTTATTATTTAACGAACTTGATACTAAACTTCAAAGAATAATGTTATTTACTTAGTTTAGGCTACTCAAAATTAATATTGTTATTACAATATAAAATTGTTCACGCCCAGGCCAGGGTCCCATGCAAGGTGGTCGGTCTCCTTTATGCTATATTATTGTGATTAAATAGTGTTCGTAGTCGTTCGATTTAATGTAAAATAAATAAATATTTAGAAGTCCTACGCGCTTTGTTCAATGGTCCAATATTTTTATTAACATTTTGTTTTCTAAATTCCAGTTTGAGCCTCTCTATAAAGTGCGTAGTGCAAGTAAGGAGGGGAGATGGGTTAATGTAGTTCAAGCTGCTAAAGAAAACTTTGTCCAGTTGGTCCGGCTCGAAGTTTGCAAGTTAGTAGTGTTATATTTTATTTTTTATAGTTGACCATTTTTCTTCGCACTAGGAATAAATCCTGTATGGCGGTGAACTTTACAAACATTCAAACAACGGACACAAAGAACACCCAGACTCGGAAAAACCATTTGTGGATCATAATCCCGTGTGGGGATCGAACCCACAACGGGCGAGGCGACCGCTTAAACCACTACGCCATCCGTGCAGTCAACAATTAATTAGATCAGTTAGTAGATATAGGCCACCATTCTCAATATAATTCCAATTTACTAGTCTCCTTGCAGCTAATTCACAAATCGTTAGCTGTGGTTCGCAAAGCAAAACGTTTAGCTCTGTCTGCCAGTGACGATATCCGAAATTATCTAATAATAAGTAAGTCTACTTCATGAGTTTTTGGTTAGCACAATTTACAATGGATGGATGACTATGTCATTCGAGCAGTTATTTCTTCAGCGTTTAGGATTATGTGGCCGCTTCACTACTGCCACCTGCACTGCGCTGATTGTTGTAAGTTCGATTGCCACACGGGACAAGGAAATTTACGAGCTGTAAATCGTAGACCCAGGCATAACACCTGGTGGAGGTGCTATCTTTAAAAATATATACATATGTACCTAAAAATTGTGTCTTTGTGATTTGGTCCGTCTAATATACGTCACGAATGTCAATTATTTGTTTTCTTTTATATTTCAGGAATGCCGGTAGCAAATGCTTTACTAAATTTAAAGGTTCAGGTGACTTTGTACCATTCTGCAAGCAGACATACAATGAATGGGAATTACTTGTCCACGACGAGGAACACGGAACTAAGAAAGAAAATGTTCTTCTACCTATTTGCTGTTCCTGTCATTATAAACCGAAGAAGTAGGATCTTTATCACATCCGAAGAAAGTAATCATTGCATACGTCTTACGAACCGTATTATAAGAATAATGTTAGATATTATACTGCATACATTCTTCAAATACTGTCAGTTATAAATACTTGATTATTTTAACGTTGAGACTTAAAGCATTTAAATAATAATGAGCAAAAAACATAACTGTCGATATTTTAGAGAATTAATAAAAGATAAATGAGAGATCTGATCTATTAAATATTTGTATAATCTATTTAAGTTTTATGATCAGTAATAATCACTAAGAATAAATAATTATCAGTGATACATACAGAATACTAAAGTCCATTTTGAAATTGACATTCTAATGATCTAAAAATCTTATTAAAGTAGTAAGTCATATAGCTTCAAACTTTTGAAGAGGTTTTTAAGAAGAGGCATTCAGGGTAACATCACCTGGCGTGTTTGCCGGTTTTAGCATGGCGATTGATCAAACTATGCAATACAACTTCTATTCACCAATATTTGCTTCTCTTCGCCCTTGAAGTAATTAATACTTAGCTATAGTTTTAATATCTGTATTGTGTTTCGCAATAATTCAGTTCGAAGTATATTATAAGAAATAAACCACTTATTCGCTAGAGCTAGAGGATAACTTAAGGAGTGAGCATTAATGATCGTCAATATAACTTCAGGTAAAAAGCATGTTTAGATGGAGGAGGATTCGCTGGCTGTTCATGTCACTGATGTTTTCAAAATAATATTAGCACAATTTGCGTCTTTGTAAATTGCTTGCTTTCTGTCAGCCACATTTGTTGTACACTTGGATTGCTCACTGCTTGTAAAAGTTACATATTTCGGATATTTGTGATAAGGGGGTTCGAAGACGGTAACAAGAGAGCAAAAAGAAGGAATATAAATTGTCAGTAGCGTATCAAATTTGTTGTTACTAGTCAAAGTAAGAGTTTTAACATAAATAAAATAAATATCAATAATGATATAATTACGTGTTTATTTTTATTTTATTTTTTATTTATTCCACACATAAATAATAGAAGTTACAATTTAATTTTTGTGATGCAGACACAAACTCGTTCGAGTCTTACCGTGCATCATATCATCGACGGCGACATAGCTACGTCAATTTATGCATAGTAAAATCCTACTTCCCTACTAATATTATAAATGCGAAAGTAACTCTGTCAGTCTCTCTGTCTGTTACGCTTTCACGCCTAAACCTCTGAACCGATTTTGATGAAATTTGGTACAGAGATAGACTAGACCTTAGGAAATGACATATGCTACCTTTTATTGTAAACAAGGGTATGAAGGGGTTGAAATAAGGAATGAAAGTTTGTATGGCAATTCGTCATATTCGCACCTAAACCACAACTGATTTTGATAAAATTTGCTACAAAGACAAACTACTTATACCTTGGGAAAGGACACAAGTTACCTTTTGTTGTAAAAAGGGTATTTAGGGGTTGAAATAAGAGATGAAAGTTTGAATGGGAATTTGAAATAGGCGATGAAAGTTCGTGTGGAAGCCCAAACAAATGTCTATTTTTACAGTACGTACATATATTTATTGCAAATAGTTATAAGATGCTGACGTGATAGACAATGCGATGTTCTTTTTGCAGTAGAGAGAAAATTCGACTGGAAGTAACGTACTTCCAATCGAATTTTCTCTCTTCCTCAGATTGAAGTTCAAATACTAAAAGTGTAAGAAATGTTCCCCTACTGCTTCTGCACTAAATATCACCTAGATATTTAATGCAGAATCAGTAGGGGATTGAAATAAAACCCAACTACGTGCTTAGGCTCCTGGAATCTTTAGATCTCACCAAAGGCGCGGGTCCTGACAACATACCACCATTATTCATTGTCAAGTGTGCTAAAGGACTAGCTAAGCCATTACTGATATTTTTTTCGCATTCTGTTAAGGAGGGAATTGTGTCTAGTATAAGGAAGTACGCATACATAATGCCGGTATACAAAAGTGGAAATAAAGATGATATGAATAACTACAGACCCATATCCAAATTATGTCTGTTTGGAAAAATACTTGAACGCCCTATTTACACGCAAGTATACAGCACTTTTTCTTCGGCATTCACAATACAAAATCGTTCCCAGGCTATTGCAATCAACGGTATTGTGTCGCAGTGGCATATAGCCCCTTCAGGAGTTCCCCGGGGATCGCTTCTTGGGCCCTTTTTATTTAATATTTTCATTAATGACATTCACACATGCTTTTAGAATTCATCATTTTTATATTACGCAGACGACATGAAAATGTTCAAGCATATAGAAAATGTAGACTGCTACATCTGCAACGACTACTGTTACTATTCGCAAGTTTGGAACCCTACGTATGACGTTTACATTTCAAGATTGGAATCTATCCAGCAAAACTTTACAATATACCTTCAGTACAAGTGTAAAACCCGCGATCGTAATTATGAATCGAGGTGGAGAAAGTACCATTTACTACCAATTAAGGAGAGAAAGATTATATCAGATATCTCTTTTCTCTTTAAGTTAGCACAATCTTACATTGATGCCCCACAACTTCTCTCCAAGATTCAGTTACGTGTCCCTACTAGATTTGTTAGGATACCTTTTCTTACGGGGTGTCCTGCGTAAGCGACGAACGCGACGCGACACGACACCATGCAATGCGACGCGATGCTACACGCGACAAATGTCCTACGTGATTTTGGTTATTACTTCTTGAATCATGGGGAAGTACAGTGCAATTTTGCTTGAAAGTTTATACTTAAAGTAGAGACTTTAAAAAAATATAGTTAAATACAAAGAAAAAAAACAAAATATTTTTCTAAGAAACATTTTTGGCGAATTCCATAATTTATATCCAAGATTAAAAAACGATTATATACCAATATATTCTCAATGCGACTGAAAGAAAATTCTAAAATTTATAACTCGCTTCTTGGAGCAGACAATACATAATATATACATATTGTACATAATTTCCTGTCTGTTTATGACCGAAAGAATGCACATTCACCCACATTTGTTGAGGGTCGTTTTGGGACCCAAATAATAAAAAGCGCGTTTAATGCCATCTGCCTAGACTTCGCAGCTTCGTGCCGAAATTAATAGATCAATTACATACAGGGTGTAAGGGACGGTGTACCGAAAACGTTGCACAATCGTTTGTCCATAAGTACACAACTGAATGGAAATGTCAATTCAAAAATGAAACGTACGATTTTATGCCTTAAGCAGACTGTCCAATATTATACAGACAGAAAGACTCCTGTAGTGGCATGTTTCCTGGATTTATCGAAGGCTTTCGACCTGGTCAATTATGACCTGCTCTGGCATAAGCTCACTCACGACACTACTGTCCCGACTGATGTGATATCACTGTTTAGGTATTGGTACAGTAGTCAAAAGAATACAGTTAAGTGGGCAGGCACATATTCTGATATGTATGGGTTGGATTGTGGGGTGCGGCAGGGGGGGCTAAGCTCCCCCCGTCTCTTTAACCTATACATAAACAAACTGATAGGTGGGCTCAGCAGCACCAAAATCGGTTGTCACGTAGACGGTGTTTGCGTGAACAACATCAGCTATGCTGATGATATGGTGCTGCTGAGCCTATCTATCGGTGCAATGAGAAGGCTTCTTAAAATTTGTGAAAGTTATGCAGTGGCTCACGGGCTCAAATACAATACCGATAAGAGTGAATGGTTGGTTTTTAAATCGGGTACTTTAACCTACGAAGAGCTGCCTGAACTCTCACTCTCTGGGTCTCCTTTAAGTCGGGTTTCGAGGTTTAAGTATTTGGGCCACTGGGTCACTGATGACTTAAAAGACAATGTAGACATTGACAGGGAGCGCAGGTCGCTAGCTGTCCGCTGCAACATGCTGGCCCGCAGGTTTGCATGCTGTACGCAACCGGTAAATTATAACGCTTTTTAAGGCCTTCTGCCAGTCGTTTTACACGTGCAGCCTGTGGACCAAGTATACTCAGCGGGCATACAGCGACCTGCGCGTACAGTACAATAACGCATTCAGGGTGCTTCTGGGATTGCCGTGGCGATGCAGCGCGTCAGGGATGTTCGCGGAAGCGTGTGTCGACGGGTTCCATGATGGCGCGCTTGCGCTCCACCTCCAATGGCATTCTGAATGTGTTTGCAGACCGGTGGGACTCTCCCCTCTTACGAAGGTGGATAAGTGTTCAGACACACTTATCCAAATAAACTAGTGTACCATTGAACGAACAGTTCAATGGTACACTGGTTGTTTATTATTGTAAGTTTAATTTAATACTAACATTAGGCTAAGTCGTACTACTATTAATAATATATGGATGTAAATCTGAAATAAAATATTATTATTATTATTATTCTCTTTATTTACACATTTTTCAATAGTAATTACATTTTTAAATATATAAAAAAAACACATTTAAAAATATAAAAACTATGAAGACCCACCGGCATCGGGAACTAGGTCCAAGCTACCGGTGGTTAGGGCTCCAGCGAGAGGAACCTCCTCACAATGCGTGCCGTGTCAAGCAATACGGCCTTCTGCATCAGAGACTTAATCCAGCCGTCTAACGCGAGCCTCTTCAGATTGTGATCGAGACTCTTGGCAATCAGTCCATGGACTGATACGACTATCGGTACAATGATCGCCGAATCCACATCCCACATGTCGACAATCTCGTGCGCCAGATCCAGATATTTAACTTGTTTATCCTTTTCAGCTTTCACGAGATTTCCGTCATGGGGAATGGTGATATCGACGATCATTGCACGGCGCTCTAATCGGTCCACACCACAATGTCAGGTCTATTGGCTACAACAGTCCTGTCAGTAATGATGGACCGATCCCAGTACAACATTGCATGACCATTTTCGAGAACGGGGTCGGGCACATACCTGTAGTACGGTACTTCTAAGTCCACGAGATCGTATTTTAAAGCAAGTTGCTGATGTATAATCCTGGCCACTTGATTGTGTCTATGCAAGTACTCGCCATTAGCAAGACGAGAGCATCCAGAGATAATATGTCTGAGGGATTCTCCGGGCTGGTGACACGCCCGACATATGTCAACCGTACCATCCTTTAGGATATATCTCCGGTAGTTATTCGACATCACTACTTCGTCCATAATTGCACAGACTTAACCTTCGGTTTCTCCAAACAGGTCACCGAATCGTAACCAGGACACGGACGATATTAAATCTACGTCGGGTCCATATAGAGCCCGATAAAACCGTCCGTGTAGCTCCTTGCTCTTCCATACAACCTTGCGATCCTCAGTTGTAAGCACCACCGGTTTGCGCCAGTTCTCTTTAGCCAGAGCGAGCGGGGTAAGGCCAGTATCCACTGCCACCACATCACGATGAACATTCACGTTATTGTGGAGAAAATATTCTCGGAGATTGCACACCTCACGGTTATGGAAGGTCTTGGCACATAAAAAGCCACGACCCCCACATTTCCGCGGGATGTACAACCTCATTACAGAAGAACGTGGATGGTGCATTCTGTGAGAGGTTAGCAGTGACCGGACTTTTCTGTCCAGGGCATCCAGTTCTGATTGAGTCCATCTGAGTATGCCGAAGGAGTAAGCAAGGACTGGCATGACCCAACCGTTACAGGCTCGCACCTTATTGCCGCCTGTTAAAAGACTTCTCAGTACTTTCTTCAGGCGGCCAAAGAAACGCTCCTGCAACGCTTGTTTCATTCCAGCCTCGGAGATATTTAATGCCTGCGACATACCCAGATATTTTATTATTATTATTATTAAAGTTTTATGCTAGTACATTGTAATTTACACTACGCAATGTATCGCTACCAATGCAATGTGTCCGTCCGCGCTATCGTATCGCGCTTCCCGCGCACCAACGCTACGCGCGCTCACATTATCTGACGGAGCCCGGATCACCTATTTTAGTGATCTACTACAATAATAATTTAAACATTGTGACTAATAATCGGATTGTACAATTTTATTATTGTACTTACAAAAAGTTTTAATAAATTGAATAACGTCTTATAAAATTAATCTTATACGCACATTTCGTTAATGTTTGTGTAGGTAAAAACAGAAAGCCAAATGTGTTTATAAAATAAAAAGGTAGGGTGATTTACGATAAATTCTTTGAATTAACAGTAAATTGTAAAAGTAATTAAACCTTACCTGAAGATCTCGCGGGCCTTATAAGATATGGTTCAAAATGGCTGCCTCCAACTTGTTCACAAACTTGCGCACGATTGATTGTTTCGGCGTGAAGGCGAGGCATCATGGAGGGGTCTGCGATAATGTCAGCTTCTAACTTTACAAATGCTGCCGTTATACGATTTCGCATTTCGTCCGCAGTAGTGCACTGACGAACACTTTTTCCGTGATATAGCCCCACAAAAAAAATCCAGCGGTGTTAAATCCGGTGAGCGGGCTGACCACGAGTGAGGCCCGAATCGCCCAATCCATCTCCGAGGAAATGTGTCGTCAAGATATTGGCGCACTCTGAGCACGACATGCGGTGGCGCACCGTCGTGTTGAAACCAAATTTGAGGTAATTGAGCAAGCGGCAAATCTTCCATTTGACCCCATTCTGCGGCAAGGTCGGAACGTAACTCATCCAGGACAGTCAGGTCTTGCTGTAGAAAATCCAAGTATCGGGGTCCATTCAAGCGCTCCGGTAAAAAGTAAGGCCCTAAAATTTTGTTGTTATAGTTACCATACAATACGTTTACTGACCAACGCGTTTGGTGACCCGTTTGTTGGGATGCATGTGGATTACTTCGCGCCTAAACGTGCGAGTTACGTCGATTCCACATGCCATTCCGAGTAAACGTGGATTCGTCAGTCCAGATTATGTGGGATACAAAATTTGGATGTTGCCGCTGCTGATTCATCAACCACTTGCAGTATGCAATACGCCGAACTTGATCGCCAGGCACGAGAGCTTGCACTTTATGAATACGGTACGGCCGTTGTCGATCTCTGCGTAAAATTTTATGCACAGTCCAGTGCGATAGGCGAGTTCCGTAGTTACGGCGCAGAAGTTTAGCGGTGGTTCGCGTACCAAGGTGTGGATTACGGTGAACGGCATCGAGAATTCTCCGCTCAGTGGAAACTCTAATCGGCCTGCTGGAACCCTCCTGATGCGGTACTATGGGTAAATTATCCAGTACTCGTTGATACGTACGAGAAATCACACGACTGTCCATAGGGTGACGAGCGTCAGGATACCGCTGGATGTAAATGCGAAGCGCCAACGAAGCATTGCCTCGTGCCTCCCCGTATGCCATGAGCATTTGTCCATATTCACGTGCACTAAATGGCTGACTCATTATTTATTAGGTACAAACACAACTTTGTATTTACACAAAAAAGTTATAAACAAAACAAAAACGTTAACAAAATGTTATGAACACAGTAAATAAACACAATTTAGTACACAAAATAGTTATAAACAAAATAAAAAACTTAACAAAATGCAACGAAAATAGTAAACACTCGCGAATACGAGAGATTACGTCAAGTACTTCCGATTCCTGACAGTAGCGCGACCGAACTAAAGAATTCAAAAATAAATTTCTTTTGCAGTTGTAGTCATATTAGATAGGGATGAGATACATCTATCTAATTAAATAAATCCATAGTCGATAACTCTCATAAAATATTTTTATGAGAGTTATCGGCTATCGATTAATTTTATACTTATAACTGCTAATTCTATTAACAAATTTTTGTTACAGTTTTGTATTTTAACAGTTAAGTAAAGATTTACTAGATTACATTACATTGTATGAATCGCTGTGTACAAAAAGCTTTGTTTTAAAACAATTAGATGGTCTTTTACATTAATTATTATTAAAAGTGATTAAATAAACTCATACATGTACATTTACGATACGAAATATCAAAACAATTAATATTTTTTAACATTTGAAATGCAAATGGGTATTGTAAAGTGATAGTAGTATAACATTTAATTACAGGCTACTTTAATCATTACAATCTTTTCAATCTACGTGACTAATTTAATAATAAATAGTGCTAACACGTTCATGTAACCTTTACTTTTAAAAGGAAAACAACTATTTTATTTATTAACCTATCCCGCTTTGTTTAATACACTTTTTTCGATATCGATCATTGATCATAGATCTTCCCTAGTTCAGTGATAGTAGGTACGATGCGGGCGGGTTTTTACACAGCACACTATTGCCGGTGTGTAAAAAAACTTTTTTGCGTTGGTCATTGCCTTGTCCGCGCAAGATCAGCTGATTGGTTCAACTGTGTTTATTTTGTATGTTTGGATTACATAGCTGTTTTTCGGTATTATGTAGTTTTTATTGATATTATCTAGTATAATGGGTCGTTTACTCATTATGTAATCATTATCAGTTAGATAAATGTGAAATTTTGAAAGAAAATTTGATAATTTTCCGGTGGAAAATTCCTACGTTTTCCAACTCAGAATGATGGTCCGAAGCTAGTATTTCAGTTTTCGGTGAACCGTCACTTACACCCTGTATATGATAAGTTCAGGGTACTTTCGATTATTGCTTGCAAGCGCAATATATTATATCTAACATTTTAATTTCTTTGGATCTACATTAATTATTTACTTTTCCTAGCACCCACATATAGCATACAATTATATTACTATTGTTAATAGATGATTGATTTGATTTAAGAAAAAATCGTTTTTCCAGAGAAAATTCTGGAAATGTTAAGCCAACCAGCACGTATGATAAAAAAATTGAATGTAAATAAAGCAACAGCAATGTGCTAATATTATGGCAAGTCAAAGTCTATAGAAATCAGTATGCAATTATCTCAATCAACGTGAGGATTAGATTAGTCACTGTTTTCATTTTTGTTACACCATTGATTGATGATGATCTTAATTGATACGATGCCATTGAATGCTATTCAAATTAGTATCAGCTATCTTCCCTATTCCTTTTATATTTCTACTACCATACAACTAAAAATATCTTGCATCACATATGCACTACTATCCTTAAAAGAAAGTTTAAGGAAGGTATTTGTATGTACCGGATCGCTTTAGTAATAAACCCTAATTTATGTAAACTGCTACATAGCAGATCGTTGTAAATCATGAATATTGTCAGGAACATGGAGGCCTAAAAGATTATCAAACTCACGTACAAATTTATTTCCATGGCATAGTCTTTGTTTAGAACCTAGTAAATATGCGCTAGAATACGTAACGGCTTATTATACTTATCGTAGGCGGTAAAGCAAAAGATAAAAGAAAATAATGTTATTACTTTCTAGCTGCTACGCAGTTCTAATATCAATAGAAAGTACATACGTTTAGCAATAACAATTTTGTAGCAGATACTTCTTCCAATACTGCGTTGTAATCTTGTATCATCATGATATTCAAAACATTTAATTTTCTAAAGTCTCATATCGCCTTACCAAATCTTATAATTATTTGATCATTTTACAATTCTTTACTCCGAAACGCGTATTTTAATATCCTTATCTTACCTACTATTAGGTTTCTTTAGATACATACCTCCAGAAAATACCATTTGCCGCTAATAATAATTAATATACAGAGTAACATGATTCAAATATACATATTACCCAGACATAACAAATGTCAAATAAAGTAACATGTGCTAATCCTGACTTTATTTCAACTAATTTAAAGAGTAACATTTCTTTTCAATTAAATGTCAGCTTTATTAAGTGTGAGAGTGGTTACTTAAAATTATATAATAATATCAGCCCGTCCCGCTGCTGGGCACGGACCTCTCCCAGCTAAACTGGTTATGTTTATGCTAATATAATGTAGATAATAAACCGCACTACTTTTCTCACTTATTAAAGAGCCATCTCTATAGAAATCTTATATACATGTTATAGGTGCTATTTCCATTATAAATGATTTACAAATCGTCGACTGCTTAACCTGCTAACTCGAACCTTTTTTCATACAAACTGGCACCGTTTAGCGTATATTTTCAACAAATTTTATGTTCTTTGTTATATACTATGTAAAATGTCTAGCCTATTTCTGAAGACTCACAAACAGGTTCTAATTAAGCCTAAGTACTACAAAACTTTCACTTATGTATATTGACATATTTTAGAAAATACAACGGTACATATTACTTCGCTAAGTCATTCAGTTGACGTAATTTGATTGACGTCATCGAGTGTCATTCAATCTCAGAATTTACTATAAACCTACTTAGTTACTCATCCATTATATTTGTGGCAACGACATGAAACCGAATTTGTCATTCTAATCATTCTGTCTCGAACTTAAATGCAACCTTGATATAGTGATAGTAATTATCAAATTTATATTACGGTTACTACAAACTAATCTCTTCGACTGCGTATTTACGAATATCTTAGATGGTAAGACTTCACAGAACTGCTCAGCGGATGTATTAAAAATAATTGATATACTGGTTGTATAGAAAGAAAATTATAATATGTATTGTATATTGTTAAATGTGTATATTCTGGCTCCTAATTTTTTGATACCGATTTTAAACAAAAATAAACTGAAAAGTCAACTAAAGGATTTAATTTTTATTAACTATTAAGAACCCAAGAGGTTATTCAAAGTACTATGATTTGAGACGTAGGAATCATCAATCAATAGACTATTGTTGGTTTAATATATAGGACTTCTCAGATTTTGATAAATATTTTGAGAGGCCTGACTCTATTTTATTCTCAACGCCAATACGCTCAGTGATACCTCTCAGCGCGGCGTTATGACATCAATGGATCATGTATTATAGCTTTTCAGCGATGTTTATATTTATGCATTAAGTCAGTTTACCTAACTATGCATTAACTTGCCTTGTCTTTAAATACCAGACATAATTAAAAATCTATTGTGTTTGGCCGCTGGTGTGCCGCTGCAACAGAATAGCTTAATTATCTCGAAAACCGGAAGAACTGAATAAGTTATAATTTCATAGAAACTTGTCCTGCACTTTATCTATATATTAATACGTGAAGCAAAAACTTTGTACCTACCGCTTTTTACGAAAATTGCGCGTATTGAAATTTGGCACAGATAAAGTTTATATGGAGAAGGAGTGGCGAATCCTAATATTTTTATAAAATATGCATTAGAAATACATTAAATTAATAAAAAAAACACTACACACACACAACCATGCATTTGATACACGCAGTCGAATCGCGTTCGTAGTATTTCGGCATTGTTAGCCTGATGTCATACAAATTCTTCGTAATTATGGTTACCTACATACCTTAGTTATATGTAATAAAGAAAAAAGAAACCAAAGTAGCAAGCTTAGGAATATCGTCAATGACAAAGTATACTTAAATAAATAATAATTTGTTTGAAAAAGATAGGCAAATTAACTGCCTTAGCGAAATCTAAATAAAATGTGATTATAAGGCTAAAGTTATAGACAAAAGTCCTTGGCGCTTATGAACACCAGGTGTGCAAAAGACACACGAGAGGTTAACGATCAAACTTAAAAATTTTAATCAGTTATGGTCGAATTTCGACCACGGAGCGACCGCTAGTTCGTATTATTGTAGCTAACATTTTTACTATCCCTGTTCTTTGTTAGGCTTACCTACAATATACGACAGCTGAACAATTTCCTATAAAATTAATAATTATGACAGCTATTTAGACTTCAAGGCAAGCAGTTTTCCTCTTATCATTTCTAAATTTTAATCCAATATAATATTAGCTCTATTATAAATTATTTCGCTACAATACACTGGTCTCCTGTCGTTATGAGTAGGGGTAGGTCGTACATCCAGCCCAGATTGGCAGCTATTAACTATTTTCAAGAAACTATGGAGATCGCTGTATTAGCGATCTCCATAGTTCTACAGGTTGCGTTACGATATTTTACTTTACCGTTAAAACTATGGATATTCAACTATTTAATACGCACATCCTAACTAATATTATAAAAGCGAAAATGAGTTTGTTTGTTTGTTACCTTTTCACGCCTAAACCACTGAACTGATCATCCTGAAATTTTTCATATACGTTGACAGGTGTACAGAAACGGACATAGGCTACCTTTCATCCCGAAAAAAATTACTATTCCCGAGGAAAACAACAATAACGTTCTTATGATAATAGATGGCGCCACGTGTCTTTCGAATCATGATTGAATTATATTATTATACAAGCAGAGTACAACCCGAATTGATTGTCAAATTCTAAATTAACGCGAGCGAAGCCGCGGGCAAAAGCTAGTAACTTATAAAAGGTAGAAATGCGTACAATGGAATCGAAGTCGAGACCCATGCGTGGCAGTCGAAAAATCTTCTCACTAAGCTGGCATTACTATAGATATACCCGCGAGACTTCGTCTGCTTCACCTAAGGGATTTTTTCCCGTTTTTGCAACATTTTTCAATGATGCTCCACTCCTATTGGTCCTAGCATGATGTTATATAGCCTATAGCCTGCCCCGATAAATAGGCTATCCAACACTAAAATATTTTTTCAATTCGAACCAGTAGTAGCGCGTTCATACAAACAAATAAACTCTTTAGCTTTATAATATAAGAATAGCTTTTTTTTGCTAGAATATTTCATATCTATCATATGACTCAAGTAGTGTTATACTTCTACATAAAGGTCTGTCGTATCTCCTCGCTCCGTGTTATTAATTTGTAATCAAATGAAATCAGAATACAATTGATGAAACAGTTACAACTATAAAATGAATAATAGACTTCTCGATCAATTGACATCTTAAAGGTGATTACTAAAATTATACGGAGGTAATAGATTAATTAACTACGTACTATATATAAACATGATTCTATTGGTTAAATCAAATATAATATACATTGCTTGGTAACATACTATAGGAAGTAATATTATAATAAACCACATACGAATATGAAAATAAAAGGATATGTCGGTTTCATCCGGTCATCAGTCATCGGTTTCATCCCTGACCCGACTAGCACATTTTTTACATTTTAGGCATACGAAAAACGATTGTGTTATACCTACATTACTAATATATTTTTGAATCACTGGCTGGCCTAGTTGTTTTAAAATAGTTTGAATTCTGTTTACCGCTTTACAACTTAACAATATAATTGTAATTTGGCTCTCGAATATCTCAAGTTCATTATAATTTGGATTGAGATGACCTCACCGTAACGTCTACTTAGCTAATGAGTAACGTCGCAAATATCTAAACAATAAGTTTATTTTTCATATTTACTATTTGCCTATTTTCTCAATCCCATGATCGTCTACAACAGTAACATAACAGTCAATGTACACGATACAATGTGATATTGTCGTTAAAGAGCAGAGGTTCCCAGACTTTTTTCTCACAGACCACTTTCAAAATTTTGCTGTTTCCGGTCGACCCCCTGCAGCTACATTTCTACAATATTCCTTTTGAAATTCTCGGGACTGAAAATGACCTTCTTTTTTTAGTCTTTTCTGAAAATCGTCGATCGATGATTATAGTAAGTTTTAAGTCAAGCCAACATTTCAGTTCTTCACTATCGAAAACAAATAAATTTTCGTGGGTACCCCCGCTTACGAGTTGTGAACCCCCATTTTTTTGTCACGCCAACGTAGAACCCAGTCAAGTCTCCCGTAGACCCCTGGGGTCCACCTGGACCATTTTGGAAACTATTGTATAGTTTTATGTTTTTATACAGCCGTCTCGCAAATGTGCATGCGATACTCAATAATTATATATATTACTAGTCTCTGTAGAGCGTGTGGTCACGCGAACTGCAATTTGTAATCGAACTGATATATTTTAGGATCAGTTCCATTATCACTTAGGTAATGAAGAGATTGACTGAATGACCGCACTGCGTAGTGGTTTAAGTCGCCGCCTTACCACTGCGTCGAGTGTTGTTGATTCGATCTCCACAAGGGACAAAAAATTGTGTGATCCACAAATAGCTTTTTCGAGTTTGAGTTCTTTAGGTCCGTTGTTTAAATGTTAGTAAAGTTCCCTGCGACACAGGAATTAATCCTAGTGAGGGAGGTGTAAAACCAAAAAGGAGAAAATAGTAGGTAAATATCGTACATACTGAGATCACTGTAGATATCATCTACACTCGGCTCCCTCCATGAGAGCTTGCGTGATAGTCATCATTAGAAAAAACAAGGTGTAATAAAACAAGATGGCCTAATGGTTTGAGTTTCCGCCTCGGCACTACCACTGCGCAGATTGTTGTAGGCTCACCCCGACACGGGACAAAACGTTGTGTGATCCACAAATGGTTGTTCCGAGTCTGCTTGTTCTTTGTATCCGTTGTTTAGTGTTTGTAAAGTCCCCTGAGACACAGGAATTATTCCTATCGCGGGAATTGTCTTTTATAAAAAAAGAAAGATATAAAAAACTAGCAACCCGCCCCGGCTTCGCACGGGTTCTTTAGAGATGATGTAAAATTGGTAGAGTAGTTTTGGAGTTAAATCGTAACAAACAAAAAATCAATCATCTTTCCTCGTTATATATAACTAGATGTTCCCGCGGTTTCACCCGCGTTTATCGTTACTGCGCCGCCGCCGTGGGTCGTAGCGTGACGTTATACAGCCTATAGCCTTCCTCGATAAATAGGCTATCCTGACATTAGCGCGTTCAAACTAACAAACAAACTAACTCTTCAGCTTTATAATATTAGTATAGATAACTGACCCGCGCAACTTCGCCTGCGTCACATAAGAGAGAGAGTGGGTCGTAGGCACCTATAATACAATTTTAAAGGAGCTGAATCTTTCTTTATTAAATCCACGAACCACATAAGAACTATTCAACAACGTTTTATAAATATACCTACAGTGCTAATTTAAAATCACGCAGAATAAACCAGGAGAAACATCGTTTGTATGGCTGTAATGGGTAATTATTTTGCTGCAATGTTATTTTAAAACTGCGATATCTCCTAAGATATTCATTGAAATCGAATGATGTAAAGGGCAATTTTGTTTTAAATTAAATACTTGTGATGAATAACGTATTTATTTGGATAAGGATTAATATCATGTTTATAAAAACACCTTCGCAAATAATGCATTATTTTATAACAAATTTGGTTAAGATAAAAAGGTTATAGTGAGCCAACCTTAAAAGATAGACATATGAAAATTATTTTAGCGTTGGATAGCCTATTTATCGAGGAAGGCTATAAGCTATATAACATCACGCTACGACCCACGGGGGTGGCGCTGTAACGATAAACGCGGGTGAAACCGCGGGAACATCTAGTCAGTAATACTCGTATTTATTAAGGCCAGTGATTGAATAGGTATAAATAACATTTATTCAACTGTTTTTCGGTCAAACTCTCATAATTAGACGTTTCAGTGTCAGTTGCATGATAATTATTCATACAACTTAACTGTAGAGATTAAATCAACTATAAACTTTACCGCAAAAACTATAGAACTTATTTCACATTATATCATCAAACTAATATTTTGACGGAATTCTTGAAATTTTCCCAAATTGGTTTAAAATGTTCTAAGAACGGGAAGTTTTTATTAGTCTGGTGCGTTGGCGTATTTTTTTAAATAATTATCTGTAATATCAGTTTCTTGACATGTAATCTGCTATTATTGTACTTATAATAACAATGCCTAAGGCGTTTTAGCGTGACATCATCCGGAAATGTTGCAACGATTTGAATAAAACTACCTAAATAAATTAATGATAATTCCGGCTTGCTTTATTGAATATTCATAATGTACAGCGTTATGTTAGGTGGATAAATAGGCACCTGTTTTTGGTATGAAATGCACATGTTTCGAGTGATTAACGTGTTTTTACAAACGCAGTGTCATAAGTTCGGATTCACAACAGTATAATAAGGGTCCCACAATGTAGAGGATTGTGTCCCATTGCAATTTCAACAATTTTGGGTAAAATATTTGTATTTTCCACAAATGGTTGTTATAAGTCTGGATGTTTTTGTGTTCGTTGTTTGAATGTTTTTTATATCACCCGTGACACAGGATTTAAATCTAATGCAAGAGTTGTTAACAAAAAATCAAAACTAAAATTATTGATTGGCCAATATCTACGTATGTCTTTTGAGCACAATTATATTTATTAGACCCGCACAATCTACCTTAAGCCCATATAAGATACCAACGCAACCACTGTGCAGGTATTGATATTTTGAAAACGAAAACATATTACACACATACCTAAACGCAAGTACAATACCAAAAATGAGGTAAATACCGAATATATCTGGCATAATTATCCTGTCGTCTTCCTCCAGCATTTATTGTTCGTATTATCATTTATATCCAGACCATTACCATTTTGTCGGCCTCGATGGCGTAGTGGTTGGTGTAACCGACTGCCACGCCCGAGGTCGCGGATTCGATTCCCGCACAAGTCAAACATTTGTGTGCATGAACATGGGTGTTTGTCTTGGTCTGGGTGTTTCTATGTATAATATGTATGTATTTACAAAAAATAAAGTATATATGTATGTTTATCCATTGTCTAGTACCCATAGTACAAGCTCTGCTTAGTTTGGGCTAGATGGTGTTGTGTGTATGTGGTAGAATATATTATTATTATTATTATTACGAAATTACGTACTAATAATATACTTAAACCCACGTTATTATTGAGTGAAACGTGGAATATGGAAGCAACACGAATTGTCAACAAATTATTGCAAAAAATAAATCAAAATCTGATAAAGTCACGTAGATAATTGAAATTTAGCATACCTATGCCTAATAATCGGTTACCCAAACATAGACATGAAGTTTAAATACCTAAAAAATCTAATATGATTACGTAAAAATTTATTGTGTGATCCACAAATAGCTTATACTTGACCAATTTATTATTAAAGTAGTTGTCCGCAGTGGCCCGCGGTAACACCCACGTTTACTATTACTTCTCCGCTCCAGTAGCCTGTAGCAATAGCTTATATTACTTTTGCATAAAGTAGAAGCTTTCAAATGCCAAATTATTTCTTTAAATTGGTTCAGTAGTTTCAACGTTTATAGATTACAAATAAGTTGTTGTACAACAAAATGCTGAATCAACCTTCCCCCGCCAGTTCTAAATTTTCGAAAAATTTGACTAGTGTTGTTAATTTTATGAATAATTTAAATTAGGTTTCGATAATATGTAAATGAGATGTGCAAAATAAAATTGGAACGTGGAAAACTTTTTGCATTTGCTGATGATACGGCTCTTATCTTTACGGGGAGGACATGGGAACAAACATTTAAAGCAGCACAGGTTGGCTTAAATAAGATAACTCACCGGCTAACGTTAAACTACCTATCACTGAATGTAGAAAAAACGAAATACTTAACATTTAGTATTAGAAAACCAGCCGTTTCATTGGATACTGCAAGATATTTTATTATTGCACACAGACATGCGTTAAATACCCATTACACATGTGACTGTCCTAAATTAGAAAATGTCTCGACAGTAAAGTATCTGGGAGTTATATTAGATGAAAGACTAAGCTTTATACCGCACATAGATCTTCTGACGAGCCGAGTCCGTAAGCTAATCTTTGCCTTCAAAAATCTAAGACACGTAGCGGAGCCTGCTGTTCTAAAGATGGTTTACTATGCTCTGTGTCAATCCGTGGTAGCGTACTGTATCTCTTCTTGGGGTGGTGCCTCCAGAACTCATTTAATACGAGTCGAGCGAGCACAGAGAGCAGTACTCAAGGTAGCCACTTTTAAGCCATTCCGTTTCTCTACCAAAGATCTATATAAATATTGCGAGGTCCTATCAGTAAGACAACTATTTA
The DNA here is from genome assembly GCA_963564715.1 of Catocala sponsa. Taxonomy (NCBI): domain Eukaryota; kingdom Metazoa; phylum Arthropoda; class Insecta; order Lepidoptera; family Erebidae; genus Catocala; species Catocala sponsa. The sequence continues at coordinate 13,310,782 of OY751334.1, read as the reverse complement.
TCCTTCAGATAATTTTAAGACAACATTTGTACACCTCAAAACTCAGTCAGTCGAACTCATCCTCTCAACAGTCTCGTAGACAAGATCTCCCACTCGGTACCACCCGCAGAACTTCATTTAGCCAGAGATTTTTCTGTTTTCTTGGCCGGTTTCTTTATAATAAAATAAATAAGGCATTAACGATAATAAACAATAACAAACGTCAGTGTAAAGTAAATGTAAGTGAATGGCTTATAAAACTATCATACGAAGATACGGAGAATTTACTTCATCCATTAACTTAACACAGCACAGCACAGCACGTACATACAAACACACACACGCACACGCACCCTCACACACACACACACACACACAACACACCCTCACACACAAACATCCTCACAAACACACACAAACGTTTACTAAATTAATTATGTTCCGAATTGCTTTAATTTTCTTTTTTGTTTTACTATTTTCTTACATGTACATTGTTTTAACTTATCATTCTATGTAGGTTTTGTATATAAAATGTGTCATGGAAGGTTGCTGGTACTTATAGCTCAGGTCTTCCTATTTTAAGTACCAGCGTTCACAAATTGTAGCTAACATCATGTATACAAAAATTGTTCCTAATGGTTGTAAATATCTGTGAAACAATAAAAACATTATTATTATATATAATACATTTTTCGTTTTTATAATATCAGTATAGATAAAACTTAAGGGTCAAATTCTCGTACTAAAAACTGTTTAAAATAGAGTTCCTATTTAGTATCAGTGCTATAAATATCACGCATAGTATTTATCTAAGTTAAAATTGACGTCAAATGTGAACATAAATTGCATTTCGGTTCACATTTCAAGTTTATTACATTACATCGGCACTTTTATCTTGAATCTATGTATTTTGAACATAATATGTATTTGATTCTGGCTTTTGCTCGCGGTTTCGCTCACGTAAAACTAGGTTAGATTATGTCACTAACAGTACTTTTTTTAATAAAATGTATCTAATGTTGCTCGGTGATAATATAGCTTTCCAAAGGTGAAGGAATTTTTTAAATCGGTTGTGTAGTTTTTGAGTTAAGTCCTTACAAACAAATAAAACATCAAATCTTTCCTCTTTATAATATTATTAGTATAAATAAAATGACCTTCGTCTTTTCATAATCAACTTAATTTTATATTGATATCATTTTTATATTGATAAAACATTTACAGAACAATTAGTTTAATGGACGTAAAATATTATATTATAATTAGGTAGTCTATAACAATATAGAATACTTAATTAATTTCGTACTTTCTTTTTTGTTACTAACCGATGTCATTAAAAGTAAATAAGGTCACATTACGTGTTTATTTGTTACAATTGGACATAGTAACCATTAGGACATGCAAACAGTACATGGTGTTTTGTGATGGGATATGAGGAAAATATCCTACCATCTATAGGGAAGGGACAAGGACACATACAATAATATCGATAAAATTTATTTCATAATTTTTGTAGGAGAACTACTCCGACCCTTGGAATAATTCCTGTGTCGCGACGGACTTTACAAACATACAAACAACGGACGTAAAGAACACCCAGACTCGGAACAACCATTTGCGGATCACACAAATTTTTGTCCCGTGTGGGATTCGAACCCACAACACTCGGCGCAGTGGCAGCGACGAGAGTTTAAGCCACTACGCCATCCAGTGTAGTGTGCAGTGCAGTCATGATTTTGTAGTACTAGATAATGCGGCGTTTACTATAGTTCGCCTACGACGGCATGTTAGTGGCACATAAATTAAATTCTATGACATGAGATTTGAATTTGAAATCCATACTTTGAAACTGTGAAATCTAGTTTTCATATATTTTGTCGGTATGCACAGACAATTTACTCGAACAGAAAGGAAAATCCTAACTAATATTATAAATGCGAAAGTGAGTTTGTTTATGTGTTTGTTACGCTTTCACGCCTTAACTACTCAACCGATCATCATGTAATTTCGCATACACGTTGTCAGGAGTACAGAATAGGACATAGGCTACCTTTTATATAGGAAAAAGTACTTTTATTAATCTAACTTAACATAACCTACATTTACGCGAGCGAAGCCGCGGACAAAATCTAGTCATATACAAACCAATGTCGTTGGTATAGGCCCGCTAATTAGTTGGACACTGCTGGTCGCAAATGTAGTTTTAGTTCCAGCAACCCACCCTCCATTCAAGGCAGCGAGTTCACAACGTGGTCGGTTTAGTCGGTAGTATCTAGGACGTTCCATCTAATCCCGGTTGAGCCCAGCATAACCTCTCCATTCTCCTTTTCAGCGGAGAGGAAGAGTCAATGCATTCCCGCACGATAAAAAAAGGCCCGCTAGTTAGTCAAATTCAAAAAGTATAAAAAATATCTTCAATAAACAAACACTGCCCCGTTACCATTTTAAATTAGTAAAGTTATTACACACAATTTTCATCAAGATTGATAATTCAATTCCATTTTATTACACGCGAGAAAATTTATAACGACTTTCGTAAGATTAAACAAACACCTATTGTATTACAATGTAAGGAAGTAATAGATAATTAATTCTACAGATTATAGGAGATGGTAGTCATCTCTGTGCCCGTTATTTCAATGTTTCCTTGCAATAGAGTAATATAATAATTTATAGGATATTTAAATATATTTGCTGGAGAATTACTACAATCATTAAGACTTTATGCGTATAATAAAACCTTTTATTGGTAAACTCGTAATTATATCTACCATTATCAGATAGGTCAATCGAAAATTGCGTAACTTGTTTCCTTTGGACTCACGTATCTTTGAGATGAGTTGGCTAAGACCTCATGTGCTAAGACTACGAATTTTCACTTGATAGTACCGTAGCATATCTCTTTTATTTCTAACTATACAGTATATAGCTTATGATACTCGGTGATAATATAGCTTTCTTATGGTGAATTTAAAATCGGTTGAGTAGTTTTTGAGTTAAATTCTTACACAAAAACAAACAATCAAATCTTTCCTCTTTATAATATTAGTATAGATATCTTACCGTATTGCACCCTCGTCGGCTTATCTATTCTTAACATAGCCCTTATGTAAAAATTTAATGGGTAATATATCCTGTAACACAATGGCGTGATGTGCGTGTGGTGTGAAGGTCACTTTGTTTAATTTCTTTGAAAATGTGCTTAGGATTTAGTGAACATTTCCAAAGAATTGTGAAAGTTGGAATTATATTTTATAAAAGTCAAATAAGCGAGTTTTGGACTGTAAACTTGGGCCCTCAGTTCTCACATAGAGTTTATTTTGTTTATTTTGTACATATAACATTTCACAAGTTCATTTACCATACAGATACACGGCACTTCCGAGTTTACCACTGGAGACCGAAATTCATTTGACCATTTAACACAAGACCGAAAAAGTTTCTTCTGTTTTCCGGTCTTGGGTCTATATGAACGATAGTAAAGTTTGCAATGTTTTCGACCAAACGTTCACTCGATCAAATGTAAAAAATTCAATGGTTCGTTCGACCAAATCTCTTTTGGTCCAATTGACGAATTTTCCATTTAGTCGATCAACTATAGAAAAACCAATTTCGGTCATGTGTTAAACGAGCAAATGAATGTCGGCCTCCAGTGATAAACTCGGCACTTCAACACTCCACCACGTCGGCTGACAAATTAGTAAATGAATTATCACTTTAACCTAAACCAAGTCTACTGGCATTTACATACAAGTGAGACTGTTTGCAGACCAAGTAATATAAGAATAGAACTAGTTAGGCAACTCTTAATGAGTCGAAAACCTGTAATTTAAACATGACTTCTAAAAGTCAAAGTTACCTTCAGCTCTTTACAATGTATTAAGCACATGCTTATCGACCAATTAAAATAAAGAAGGTAAGGAATTCCTTCCGACGCCATGTTTGGTAACCACTGCCGACAGTCGAGAAATATAAATATAAATAATTTTAGGGCAAAAATTAAAAGAGCGGCAAATTAATTAAAATATTTTTAATATTATTCGCTCGTATGTGGCAACGCATGATGACATTAGATTGTTTAAAGTAAAATAAATGTGATAATTACATTAATGAAACCTACCTTTGAACTTGGAAAGTGAATAGGTCATTCAATTTTATAAACGTACAGTAGGACATGTATATATATTTTGTAACCAATAATATTAGACCTACGCTGCCTCTTCAGTCAGTGTTATTTTTAGCCACAGAGAGGTTGTTTTATATGATTGTATAGGTCTTAAAATATTAGTCCTATGTACACAAGGCGGAGAAGGCTTGAGTCGCCTTGCGCACAGGTCAGTTGACATCTGTCCGCGAAAACAGGTGTACGTGTCGCCATCGATATCGGTGTTTTGCCTTAACCGCATGCCTACGTCATATCAACCCATAAATAGTGTCGCGGTTCGATATGTAATTATTAAGTGTTTAATACCCGTAGTGGCCGGATTTGTTAAAAAAATAATGTTTATAAGTGCTACATAAGTGTATATTTATTATGGCTTGGACACTGCATTTTGTAGTTTGGATAACTGTTGTAAGTAATTACATATTCATTTAATAAATAAGACAGGTTAAGAAACTACTCATAATAATTTCAAATCCTATTCAAACTAGTTTTTAATATTTAATATCAGCCTTTTTAAACATCACTAAGTATTATCACATCGCTGAAACTACAGGTTGAAGCCGATGATAATAAGTAGCAAATAATATTTATTGACATTAATAACATTTGTTCTTACTTCTCGCTTTAAATCAAAGTTAATTATTAACATGTGTTAATTTCGAAACAAGCGCATAACAAAATGTGTTCGAAATTAATTTAAATTAAGTATTCACGGCATATCACTGCGTTCGCTTTTTAATGTGGTCCGGTTTTCTCGCTTATCTTTTTAAATAACAAGCTATTTTCAATGCATTTTTTTGCGTGACGATACAACGTAAGTAAACAAAATTTAAACTTAATAGACTTTCACTTTAATTAAATCATGCAGTTATTATTATTGACACTGACATATTCACTTGTACTTTTTAAATAGTGTTCAACGGCATGTTATGAAAGTAAAAGTGGAGTCACTTTTACTTCGCAGCTGACGGCCATCGTCGGCCAGCGATGTTATCGAGTGCAGTCTGAATTAATTACTTTTTAATGAGTATCATTTTTTCCGTATATGTGACGTTTGACACTGATTGGGTAATATTTTTTTCTCTCTGTCATTATGATTGATAAAATCTTATGATATAACTGTGAGGGAGGTACGAAATTCAAATGATTATAATGTTAATTTCAGTAGGATTATATATAACGATTTTGACATGTTCTGCAGCAAGTATTGAACATTGTAAGAGGTATAATATGTATCTTGCATATGGTTTCACAAAAGTCACTGAATAACTAAGAAGAGTCAGTTACTCAATAGCTAAAATTGTGTAACTTAATTTGGCTTTAAAGTGTAAACAAGTAACGTAAATACTCACTTCCCGTATAACTTTTTGCGGTTCCTAGTACCTAGTAGTATGTTAGTACTATAAAATAATTATGCTTAATAATAAAAACGATTATTTAACAATTATTATGATCACAGACTGAAGTATTGGCCAAAATTTATTTAGAATTCATAACATGACATTAAAATAAATGCGTTCGTCTGAATCGTCTGATTTTTCTTTGTAAACGGTTTTATTACTACTTAATATCGACAATGATGTAATTGCCCGGTGCCTAATTTACATAATGGTGAAGGTTGGATAGCCGTAGTTGGTAAAAATATAATACATATAGACAGTTTCGATGCTACCTACAAAGAGTTCTTGATGCCCATTACTTAACAGCGTCCGTTACTCCTTAAAAAACAGCTTTGCAAGAAATAGAATGGTTAAGAAAAATATTTTTACCTCTTGTCCTCGATATTATCTCTTTTCACCAAATTCTGCCAGATTTACAGTGCCCAACATGTGACTATTATTGACTTTTGCTTTACATGCTTGGACCTTTTCAATATGGAGCCAATGGTCTTTGCTTCACTTTCTTTCTTTTCACTTGCGCGAGCCAGATTTGCTTGGGTGAGGAGCTTTTTTCAAAGGTTTTTTTATGATCTTGGAGATTTTAAAATATTGTCGTTTATACGGTGGCGGGTTAATCATTATTATTGATTAATAATGAAGAAACCCTTTGTCCACAGCTGAATATGTGTCGATCCCATAATCCGCCATTTCCTCAATTTTGGGTATGGGGAAGGAATTGCAATAACTGGCAGGTAATAAACTACAACACTAAAATAACAATATACTTAAAGAGGACATTTGCTTAATTTATCTGATAAGTTGTTTTGAGTCTAATGGACCAGGGTATATGACTCACTAAGCCCACCACAAGTGACCATTGGGACGACCCAATCGGCCTTAGAGCAACTATATTGAGATGATCGTTGATTATGATTATCGTCTGATAGTCGACACTTTTTAAAATGATAACAAATTATGTATTTTTTTAAATTATTTTCTTTCAAAGCTTGGATTTTTTATTCCAATGAATACATGAACCTCATCATGCCTTATTCTCAAATATTAACTAATCTTGTTATAAGCACAGCTTAATAATATTTGCTAAACATTAAATAAATGGAACTATATTAATAATAACTAAGTAATATTAACCAATTTAGCCTTTAATCAATGAATGTCACTAGATTGCATAATTTCTTTGCTAAATTGGACCTGTGATCCGAAAATTCGTATGTATCTTCTGCGAATGCAATTTCTTTTAAATCTAACACAGTGCTATCATACGTGATATAATATAATATAATATAATCAAGATCTTATCTTTATATTTAAAGACGACATCTTATTGACTTATAATATAAAATAATACATTTATCATGATGAAAATAAGATATAATACTTATTAGTTAAAATAACCGCCTTTCTATATATAGATATATTATGTAAAATACATAATCGGACTTATTCAGATGTTGATAAGTATTAGCGTTATAATTCGTTTTATAAGCGTCACAGATATATTTAATGACTTAAATCACCTATATCCTATTAAATTGTTATATGAATTTGTATTTTTACGGTCCTGTGCCGTTATATAATGAAACATCAATCTAATAATATAAAAATACTCAAAATATGGCGAATAACTATGATATGGCGTCAAATCAATGATAGAATATTTAAATAAACTTGAATGGAAAATACAATCATCTTTTCCTTTAGTTATAATATGATATAAATAGTAACAATTCTATAAATACTTTTTGAACACGACTTAGCGAGACAGGGGAAAAATATAGCAGTAAAATACAACGTGTATTTTATTGCTATATTTTTAAATGCGACGACGTCAAGAAATCGTCCCGTTCCGTCCGCCACGAGAAAAAACACGTCACGTATGCTAAGACCTTAAAACAAGTTACTAGTAGGTATATAGATTAATTATATCTATGTCGCATCAATGTTAGATGCAAGTTTGCTATCCACTATTCGTTTGTACAAAAATGGAGTCAGGCACAAGTTAGCTATTGTGAATTTGCCGTGAACCACAATGCACCATTTAAAAACATGTGGTGTTTGCAAACTGTTTTAATACCTTGCTAATTATTGGAGCCTGAATGGTACGGCTTGACTGGAGAGATACTACTCTCTCAAAAAATATCAATGTAAAGAAGCAGCATACATACTAGCGTATAGTATTGCCCGGTGAACGAGAACGCCGTAAATCCAATCACCCTCGTCATTGTCCCCAGGAAACACAACCAAGTACCTAAACCGGGTAGGAAAAGAAAGGCTCCTTCCATTTCCTACTCCGTTAACCACGTCTCCTTCACCTGCCAGATTTATGGTCGGTTTAGGTACTTGCATGTGTTTCCTTGGAATTTATTCTGTGACTCTAGGAAGACATCGCTTATCATTATAATAGTATATAATAATATTCCATCACATACACACAACACCATCTAACCCAAACTAAGCAGATTTTGTACTATGGGTACTAGACAATAGATAAACATACATATATGCTTTTTTTGTAAATACATACATATTATACATAGAAGCACCCAGACGAAGACAAACACCCATGTTCATGCACACAAATGTTTGACTTGTGCGGGAATCACACCCGTGACCTTAGGCGTGGCAGTCGGTTACACTAACCACTACGCCATCGAGGCCGCCAAATTATCATTAGTTAGCCTGCAGGCTTGTCTACCATCAGCAGCAATAGAAAATAAATTGGCATAGAGGTAACTGTTTACTGTTACCTCTCGCAGGAGCAGCCCATCTGGGGAAGTACAAGGAAGTACCCTACAGAAGACCGCAGCCAAAATAACCGTGTGTTGTGTTCCTGCAGTGAAAGAGTGCCAGTACAGGCGCCGAGTGTCGACGCGGTGGTCAGGGAGACCCGGTGAAACGGCTGTCTGCTGGCCGCCCGCAGGCTGAACGGATGCCCGAATCTAGGGATTATTTAATCTTCACCCTGGGAGGCTGAACCGCCAGCCCGTGTAAAGTTCCCGATGTAGTAGTTGTTGCCGGAGGAAGAGACCGGAGTGGACTCGACTACTGTATCGGGAGGGGATGGGGGCCCTTCTGACTGCCGCGTCGGTAAATCGCTCTACCTGTACCAGGCTCTGGTGAGATATAAACACGTCTTTGTCCCTTGCGCTGATAGTACAGCGTCTCCTGATATTCTTTATACCCCCTTTTTTTTAAATATGGCCAAAAATAATAGAAGTGTTTATTCAGCGGCATCCTCATCCACATTACAGTTGGACTTCTGGAACATAAGAGGACTTCACTCGAACATCAACGCTATCCATCAACACATAAAGACAGCGAAGCCGACCTTCTTCTTCCTTAGGGAGACGCAAATATTATGCCCGACCGCCACATATCTCCTATACCCTGGCTACAAGTTAGAGCACAACTTTGTTCCTTGTGCTGGGGTTTGTGTATACGTCCGTGGTGATATTTGCTGTCGCCATCTAAATGGCCTTGAAAACAGAGACCTGTCGACTTTGTGAGTACGCGTAGATTATAGAGACCACACCTGTATCTATGCGTGTCTTTACAGGTCTCATAGCGGTGACGCAGACACGATTCTTTTTTTGAGCACCTGCAATCATCGACTGATAAAGCTCTTAAGCAGTACGCTTCTGCTGAATTAGTGATCTTAGGATTTAGGAGATTTTAATGTCCACCACGTAGAGTGGCTTGGTTCTACTTCTAGGTGCACTGACTTTGCGGGAAGGTCTGCTCATGACTTTACTCTGGCCTATGGGTTTTCTCAGCTGGTACATAGTCCTACCAGAATATCAAACGTAGAGACCCACGCCAGCTCCTTATTGGACGTTCTGCTGACTACTAACTCGGATGGATAATCCATCCAGGTGAATTCACCTCTTGGTTCTTCTGACTGGCCTTGTTTGAGTGCGAGTGCCACTTGCGCAAGCAGATCCACTCCAGCCCACCACATGGCGTTGAGTGTGGCACTATAAGTCAGCAGACTGGGATGGGCTGCAACAGTTCTACACAGCGTACCCGTGGAGACAGCTTTGTTTCCCTTCAGGTGATCCCGAAACCTGTGCTAGCGCCGTTGTGGAAGTGATACTTGCGGGAATGGATTGCTACATCCCAAACCCGTGGATCGCCGCTGGAATTAAAAAACGACCGTGGTTCAATCAGTCCTGCAGAGATGCCTAGAGCCTTAAAGCAATCTGCATATGAGGCTTGGACCACGGCCTGTACTAACAAGGAATCTAACATCCCCGAAGTAAAACGCAAACTTAATGCTGCCTCGAGGCTAAATAAGAGAATGATTGCTAGGGCTAAGTTTGATTTCGTTGGCAGAATTGGCGAGCAACTTGCCAGCTTCCCTTCCAGGAGTCGCGCTTTTTGGTCCAAGGCTGCTGAAGGTAATTTTTGTCAGTCGTCCTTGCCACCACTCCGAAAGCCCGATAGTAATCTAGCCCATAGTGGTAAAGAGAAGGCCGTTTTGATGGGTTCTCTCTTTGCCTCAAACTTGACTATGAACGATGGAGGTGCCGTATCATCCACTATCCCGTGGTGCGGTCATTCCATGCCGGAAATCTCAATTTTACAACATGAGGTCCGGCGTGAACTAATGTCTCTAGATGTTCATAAGTCGAGCGGGCCAGATGGCATACCAGCAGTGGTGCTAAAGCAGTGTGCTCCTGAGTTGTGTTCAGTATTGACGCGCCTCTACTCGCTTCCCTATTCCACAAGACAAGTTCCGTATTCATGGAAGACCTCATTCGTTCACCCAGTTCCAAAAAAAGTGACAGATCTGACCCATCGAACTACAGGCCTATCGCCATAACTTCCTTTCTCTCCAAGGTGATGGAGCGGGTGATCAACTCTCGGCTCCTGAGGTACCTTGAGGGTCACGATTTGTTGAGTGACTGACAATATATGGCTTCCGCCATCGTTGCTCAACTGGCGACCTTCTGGTGTATTTCACACACCGATGGGCACTAACCATTGAAAGCCAAGATGAGGCATTGGCTGTCAGCCTGGACATGGCGAAGGCCTTCGATCGGGTCTGGCACAAAGGTCTTCTATCGAAGTTACCATCTTATGGATTGCCCAAGGGATTGCCAGCTTTTTGTTCGGCAGATGCATCGAAACTGTGGTTGACGTTATTGCTCTAACCGCATGGACATAAATGCTGACGACCCGCAAGGCTCTGTGTTGTCCCCGACGCTGTTCCTACTGCATGTCAATGATATGTTGTCAATTGACAGCATTCATTGCTATGCGGATGTCAGTACTGGGGATACTTATTACACGGGCCGCGCTAATATCCCTCAGTCCACAGTGGAAGAAAGCCGCGAACGGCTTGTGTCTGAAATCGGAAATACTCTGGATAGAGTATCTGAATGGGGAAAACTAAATTTAGTTGTGTTTAACCCAGTTAAGACTCAAGCCTGCGCGTTCACCGCTAAGAAAACCCCATTCACTGTGTCTCCACAACTCCAAAACACGCCTCTCATCAACTCCAAGAGTATTGGAATCCTCGGCCTAGAACATCTCAAGTAATGTAAAGTTCCGCAGTCATTTAGAGATAGATTTCAAGCTGGCTTCCAAAAAGCTTGGTGTGCTCAATACAGCTAAGCGGTACTTCATTGCGGGGTAAAGACTGCTTCTATATAAATTGCAAGTCCGGCCTCACATGGAATACTGCAGTCATCTTTGAGCAGGAGCACCAAAATACCAGCTTGATCCTTTTGACGCGGTACAGAGACGAGCCTTGAGAATTGTCGATGAGCCCAAACTCACAGACGGCATTGAGCCACTAAGTCTCAGACAGGACTTTGCCTCCTTTGTGTGTTCTACCGCTTATATAATGGATGAGTTGTTTGGGATGATGCCCTCAGCTACTTTTTATCATCGCACCGCTCGCCATCGGCAGGGATTTCATTCTCACACCTTACAACTTAATTGGTGCTGCACCAAGCGGTTCCAAAGGAATTTTCTTCCGCGAACGCTCAGGTTGTGGAATGAACTCCCTGCCCAGGTTTTCCCACAACACTACAGTATGGAGTTCTTAAAAACGGGCGTTAAAAGGGTTTTATAAGGTCGGCAACGCGCAAGTGATGCCTCTGGTGTTGCAGGCGCCCATAGGCTACGGTGACCACTTACCATCAGGTGGGTAGTATGCTTGTTTGCCACTTAAGTAGTATAAAAAAAAACAAAAACCGTGCGCACTAAATCATACGCGAATATATTGCGAGACTGACTCGCGTTGATTGACATGGTGCATACAACTCATGCATCTTGCGCATGTTGTGTGCAAGAAATAATAGTCTTGTAGAACAGCAGTAGTTAGGACTATTTGGGTACAACGCAACACCATACATATTACCAATAGTGTGTAGTACTGGCTTTCTTCTATATTTTTGTAAATATTACTCAACTGAATATATTTTCAAAGAAGATAAAAAACAACATCAAACATTTTATTGTTATAAAATGGCGATTAGATGTTCGTCTTTGAAAAATTAATAAGAATGACCCTATGTTTTTTCTTTTTTTTGAATGTACATCTTTGCCTCTGTATGTTAACCTTAGTATTGGAAATAGAATAAACACAATAAGGTAAAATATTTTTAGGCCATCGTTTGGATTTATATTTATTTGCCTGAACGTTGAATGTTATTATAATATTCTATGTTCAACAGACATGTCTAACTTCGTTCATCATAATCCACACCAATTGTTTGAGAATATCATGTCGAACAAAACACTTCTATTGAATATTTAACTCAAATTTTTTACTAAACACTAAACAATGAAGATGTGTCGTGAGAAAACCCACAAGATTGAAAATAAAACGATTTACATAGTAACAACGATCGTGTTGTTATTGATCACGATAAGTAGGTACCTAAGATTTATTTCTAGAAGGTCTTTTAAGTAGGGTCAACGAAATATTTACTTATATCCGACATCCTAACTATAATATTATAAATGCGAATGTGAGTTTGTTTGTTACACTTTCACGCCTTAACTACTGAAATTTCGCATACTCGTTCTCAGTATTTATCATCATTCATAAAATCTAAAAAAATATTCAACGACTAATGTCATTGACTGTAAGATTAATAAAATACTACCTATGTGTACTCTTAAATTAATACCTTCTATGAACTTTTCCCGTAGCTGTGCGGGAATTTACTTTTATGACTTTAGTTTAGTGGTTGACCTTCAAAAATATTGAGAAATGTTTGCGTTACCTCAACATGATTATTCTTAACCGTTAAAACGATTATCACATGATTATAAAATTCATACAGTATATGTGATGTGCAAAATTTGTTCTATTAACCTTTTATAATATATGAAACCACATGATTATGAACGGGGTCTACTAAAGAGATTAATCACAAAAGTCTGTCTTGTTGTAGAGCAGATTTAAATCCGCTCTACAACAAGACTGACTTTTGTCAGTCATACTTACAGGTTGATTGTATACCGAAATGTATTATTATCAATCACGGATATATACTTGCACAGTCTACGTCTCAACCAACCTGTGTACACAAAAAACTTGTTCATAAGTGCACAAGGTCGTTATCACTAATTAAAATTTATGGTGCTTAGCTTATGAGTGAAATTATATAAACTAACGGGATTCGTTAATCAATATCCCATTAGAAAGCCAAATTTAATGGAAGATCCCATGTTCCCAAATATGTATAGTAATGGGCCCTATTACATGCAACCGATGTAGTGTAAGAGTAGTCGGTGTATAGTTTGTAAAATATAGTTTGGGTCCTGTGACGATATCCATCATATTTCATTATAAATTATAGATTAATGGTATTATTCATTATAAATTATAGATTAATGGTATAATTAAAGAAAAAACTCCTTGATTAAATGATATTTTTTAATCAAGTAGTTTTTTTTTAAATTATTACTTTAAACATTTTTTCCTTTGAGTGTACTGTTTTTGGCTTGAACAATAGATTTTTGTATTTATTTATGGGTGGTCCCAGTTGGCGGCAGAAACATATTAAAATTAAATGGATCCGGCCACTGGGACCGCGGTCCGAGTTAATTACGGTCCCAGTCGCCGGAATACTCAAATTTCTCTCTAAAGGACAGGAATTGAAACGGTAGGTATGCGAGCCACAAGTATTTCTTTTTCCTCCGATTGTTGCATACATATATTTCGGTCATATGTTTCGGTAACTACTTATCAAGCGGCCGATATGCTAATTTACCATCGGTGTAGTATAAAAAATAAGGCCGAGATATACTAACTGTTCATGTATCATTAATCTCTAATTGAACGATGAGGAGGTTCTTTTTAATCTTCTATATAAATAAAAATCAGTTACCAAATATGATTTCACTGTTCGAAAAATTTGCGAAAAATCCGCGAGAAATGTCAAAAATTTCAATGATAGGTATTTTAATATGAAAAAAATATTTATGTTTTTGATATTGAATTTAATTACGTGACATAGATTGACAGCACAACGACTGTCAGCAGCTAGTGTGACATATATAGCCCGTTTCAAGTATGACAACCAAAACGTAGTCTGGCTTATAATAATTTGTCCCTTAAATCAGAATTATATTAGTTATCCGTATTATGAAACAGGTCAACATAATATATAGGTACATAGTAACACGGTATATTATTATTGTATTTAAACGCAAACAAATACCGCAAACATTATAATATAGTTTTCCTTTTATGGTTTAATTATATTAACATATTACAATATTATTCACTAGTTTTCACCCGCGGCTTCGCTCGCGTAAATGTAGGTTAGGTTAGGTTTGCAACAGTCCTTTTTTGGATGAAAGGTACCCTATATCCTATTCTGAACCCCTGACAACATGTATGCAATATTTCATGTTGATCGGATGAGTAGTTAAGGCGTGAAAGCGTAACAAACAAACTAACAAACAAACTAACAAACAAACTCATTTTCGCATTTATAATATTAGTAAGGATTTATTGCATGTTTAATGTTTTAATTAAAACATTATATTGTACAATAATAAAATAACAGACTTTGTATAAACTTATAATATTATATGGTTTAGATGTAAGTACTAAGTAATATTAATTATAATTGTTAGTAGAAAATAATTTTTAAATATTCGTTTATTATAATAGTATTGCAATGTTTGTAAAAGGCACTAAGTTCTAAGCACTATAATTTTACTAAACACCTTATGTATCTACACTTAGTTCGCAATAAACACTTTGACTTTGACTTTGACTACGTAAGTTTTAATAGTTTTTAACCGACTTCAAAAAAGGAGAAGGTTTCTCAATTCGACCGTATATATATGTATATATATATTTTTTTTTATGTGTGTTCGCGTATAACTCCATCGTTTATGAACCGATTTTGATGATTCTTTTCTTGTTGGAAAGGAGATATCCCAAGGGTGGTCCCATTGGCACCAAGTCAGGATCTGATGATGGAATCTCAGGGAACTCGAAGGCAACCCTTAAATGTTATAGGTATTAACAATGTTTTCCATATATTTTGTAAAGCTATTGAGATATTTGCGTATGGTCATCATCATCTCATGACGCTGAGCTGAAGAAGGAAGGTACAACTCTTTAACCGTTAGGAGTTAGGTGATTTCTTATTCTAGAATAATGTATAGAGACTTGTCGATATCGATAATTGATTTCTCTGGAGACAACAGAGTGAGTGCTAGAAACTAGAAGTATTAATAATTTTAACCGACTTTAAGAAAAGGAGGAGGTTGTCAATACGATGCGTATTTTTAGGTATGTTTGTGAGGTTGTAGGGGTAATCTCTAGATCGACTTAACCGATTTTGAAAATTCTTTCACCATTAGAATCCTACATTAGCCCTGATGGACAAAGGCTACTTTTACCACGGGAAAACCTAATAACACGGGCGTAGTCGCGGCGTGGATAGCTAGTGTGTAATAAAGTTGCTTAAGACATAATTATGATTATACATATTGATTTGATTTTCGGCGTAAATATTTACATTATGTTCTCTAGAACCGTTGACCTCTCTATCCTGATTCACAATGTTCAGTGCTACAGCCTGAACCAGAGCTTGTTGGATGACTTGTTGGGCATGGGCGAATTGTTCTACAGATAAGTTATGTAGAAGAGGCCTTAACTCTGATTGTTGGCGTAAAAAACAACCTTCAGCTGTTTCGCCCTCTTCAATGATTTCACTTTCATTGCGAAAAGAAATGTGACACACAATCAGACTGTAATAAAATCCTTCTCGGTCCCTATTTAAAGTGTAGTAGCGAGTGCGTAGAACTGCCGCCTGATTTCTGATTCGCATTCTTGTGTTATCGCTCAATTGGATGTATTTCGTACTCTCGTTCACTTGATCATTATCATCGTCCCAAAATGTATCCCAAATTTAGCCAAACTTATTAGATCGAATCTATGTTCGCGCTGTTCGGGAGTCTCATTATTCAACCGTTCTCGAATAACACTGAGCCATGTTCCCGCTGTTCGGGAGTCTCATTGGTCAATCGGTCTCGTATGACATTTAAACGATATTCGCGCTGCTCGGGAGCCTCATTAGCCAGTCGTTTTCGTATAATACTTAAACGATGCTCGCGCTATTCAGATAACTCACCACTCAAACGCTCATGAATACGATTGAGTCGACGGGTCTTATCACTTTGCGAATCCTGTGACAATTGAGAACGTATGTCATTTCTCATCTGAGATAATCTAGCATGACGTGTCAATGATGATTCTTGGGAACGAGATATGGCATTCCGTTTGCAATTTTTGGCTAAACATTCTTTATTTGCTTCAAACACTTCCTTTTCTCTCTTTGCCCTCATGCAGACGGCACGTTTAGTTGGTCTACCCATGATGCTATAAATTAACTAAAAATTGAAAAATAAATAAACTTAAAAAAAAAGGTAAAACCGACTTCAAAACAAAACATCAGCACTAAAAAACGAAAAATAAATAGACAATTTTTGTCTAAACCTCTTAAATATTAATTTAAATAAAGTATTATTATACCTGCTAGGTACCTACTGATCTGTTTGAAGTCTATTACGGTTACCGCTTACCATCAAGTTCGTCGCTGACTCGTCTGTCATCAATGACAATAAAATATTTGATGTCGTTCCAAACATTCTGATTAATTCACCCATATTTCAGCTGAAGAAAATTTCTTTCACTTACATGAAAAGTATGGATAAATATACCAGCGATCGAACATATTGGGATGCATTAAAAGCACTTAATTTGATATAAGACTTTCTGATTGACTACTTAATCTTATTTTTTCTACTTCACTTATTTGGTGAACATCATGTCTACACGATGACCTCATTAAGTTAAAAGTTTTCGAGGTTTTAGGAGTTTTACAATTCCTAAAACCGTGATTATACCTACATACGATGCCTACTATAAAAATTCAACGTGGTTCCTTTACTTATACTTATATACATGACCGAAAATATATACTAAGGCGGACCGACCTACCAAACAATAAATAGGTACAGCTACAATTCGTACCTACTCTGGACTTTGGACTGTAAATACGTCATTATGAGTCCATGTATACAACGGCAAAGAATTAATACCCGTAGACGTTAATTGTTTGTTTGTAGGGAGTTTAATAGTGACGTCAATACTATTTATACCTAAACTAAAGTATCATGCGGACGTTTTACCGAAGAGGCATGTCATATGTACCAATATTTCTTCAGTTAACCTACTGAGTCGTAGCGGCACACCGGCGACCAGACACAATAGGCTTTTAATGATGCCTGGTTTATCAATACTTGACAGTTTTAAAGAAAATATGAGCATTAAAACATTTAAAGATAATGTTTTAACAGATCTGTTGTTGTCGTGGGCCCGAACGAATTATCAATGTGCTTAAGAGATAACTACATACAACTCTGTCTGATTATACGTCTTTGACCATCTTTCCGTATTCCTCTTCCATAACTAAACTGTATGTTTTATTTAGTTTATTTATATCGTAACTTTTTTTTGCTAGATGTTTGAAACCAGCATTAAAACTGAGCCACATTTGATATTTTAAATTTTTGTAGTCCTTACAATAATAGAATTATAAAAAGAATTTAAAACATGATGCATTAACCTACTAATAGAAAAATATACAATGTATAGATTATATACTTTGCTTTTTTACTCTAGTGTGTATATATGGAGTAAATATCATCCTCGATTAAATTCAGCATTTCCCTAAAAATTCAGCATCAGCTACAGAAAATCGCAAACAACCTTGTTTTGTATTTGTGAAGTGAGAAGGGTTTCGACACTCTTTAAGGAGTTATTGTGCTGTTAGTTGAGGAGCAGTAGTCTCTACCTCTTGTGCTAGCAATACAGCTGCTCCATTGTTTTTCTCTGGTAGGCACCGCGGTCGTGATATTTCGGGTGTCGCAAGCATCTATAGGCTTCAATAGTTGCTTACCTTCATGCGAGCTCTGTGCTTGTTTGAAATAGCTGTATAAATACATTTTATCCTCTAAGTCTAGTAGGCACTACGAAAACGAACTCACACGCATGGTAGAAACCGCTAACTAAATCTGATCGAGGTTTAGTGCATTCTACATTTCCATGTACGATAAGGCGCTAAATAAAGTATTTTCGAGAGTCCTGTAAATCTTTCCAATACGATTTGAATCCTAGAACTTTTTTGTCCAAACTCTTTTTATCATTTGTGTTTTTAATTTGCAACCACAGGTATATAATATTGCCAAATACTTTTAAAACCACAAACCGTTACAAATACAATGTTCTAAGCACTAAACCAATAAATCTCTCGGTTAGGTAAACATAACTGGCGTTTTTCACGAGGACGGAATAATAAGCAAATATCTATAACTCAACAACCGAATATATGAAATAAAACGACGACGATTTATCATGTGTAAGATAGATAGGTATGAGGTAACTGAATACTATATTATAATTAAATTCCCGTGATGATCTACACTAATATTATAAAGAGGAAAGGTTTGATTTTTTGTTTGTTTGTGTGTAAGGGTTTAACTCAAAAATTACTTAACCGGGCCATAATTTATATAAAAAAGAAGTATTATATTAACTATACTAACCTAACTTACTTCTACGCGAGCGAAGCCACAGGCAAAAGCTAGTGTAACATAAAAGACTAAGCCTACTAAAGATATTGGAAATGATACCGGTTGTGTTCCAGGAGCGACTACAATCTAATTATCTCGATTGGGGTGTTGAGTAATCTACTATTACTTTTCAGTTAGATGTCGTTTTTGCCCGCACTGTTTTTTCGCCTTTCGTGTGTATATGTCTTTTTCTCGGATGTAGTCCCACTTTTATTACTAAAAGTATTTTATTTGTTTACTCCAGCTTGTCACTCATCCCAGTTGGTATGGGATAGATGACGTACTTATAAATTCGAAACGACGCGACGCGACGGAATTATAAAACTTATTTTAAATAGTTCTAATTTCCCCAGCCGCGTCTGTCTGTCTGTTCGCGATAAACCCAAAAACAACTGAACGGATTTTCATATGGTTCTTCAATAGACGGATTGACTTGTGAGGAAGATTTAGGTGTAAAATTTGTTAAGGTTTTGTACTAACCGTGCAAAGCCGGGGCAGGTCGCGTGTGTTATATAATTGCCTGTATTCTAAAGCCAATATTTGTTATAATAAAATCCATTAATGATTATTATTTCTGCGATTATAGTTATAGCTCTAATAAAAATATCCATAGCAATAAATGGTTAGTGAACGTATATATGGATGATTAAAGATGTCGCAATTGCAATATGGCATCTAACTTGATATTTAAATTTATTAATGTCTATTGTGTAATAGCTGAAGTAGGCACCTCTAGATCCATTCGCAATATAAATAAAAATAGGTATATTGAATTTATTAATGGTTGTTTTGCTTTTAATTAAAATTATTTAAAGTGCGGTGTTTGACATTGAGTTTTGAGGTCTCAAAATTGTAAATAAAATAAAAAGGCGTTTACGATGAAATAACACTTGTATATAAATACACCAAAAGGTAAAGGCAACGAAAATCAGAGGTATATTAAATTTACTTTTTAGGTATCAAGTAATAGGAGGCGAGCCTATAGCCGTACAGACTTCACGACTCCTTAAAAGTTTTCACAAAAGTCGCATTCATTAGCATTGTGCCACACACCACACAACACGGTGACACACCACACAAATATGAAAACATCGAAAATTCTTAAATGCTACGTGTTCTAAATGCTGGATGCCACACATCAGTTTGGAATATTGAAAACATATCAAGAAAACTGTAGAAAAGTAACGTCTCATCGCTGGACACGGGTCTTATCTAAGAGCAATACGGTTTGAGCTAGGCCATGCGAAGCAGACTGTTAGCTTATTTATAAAACGTTAAATTAAGCATTAATTGTTGCATACAGATTTTCTTACAATGTTTTTCTTTATATTAACCTATTGAGTCGCAGCGGCACACTTATGACCAGACACAATTGTGTCTGACAATACAGTAATTGGCAGGTTAAAGAAAATGATAGGATAACCATTTATCAATGGTTTGTAATTATTAGCCTAAAATTTCTCCACATTATACTAGTTATGATAAAGACGGCTAGCAACTCAGCGATTATTTTGTGTAGTAAATATTTCTGTGTCAGTTGATCACTCCGTAAACTTGATTTTAAACTAATGACGTCAATTGACATAATCTCGTTTGTTTACGTAAATACATAAACATTAAGACGAAAAGAGGTTCTTGTCGTATCGTAATCAATGTCTGCGAACAAGCTGACCCGGACTATAGTTGTCCGGGTCAACATTTACCTGTGGTCCTGTTCTTAATTAATAAGATAAAAATTAATGCCTCGCTTTCGATATATTTTGCGAAATCCATAGTATCTATCACACAAATTCATTTACGCTATACATAGCCACTAGAATTTTAGAATAGATACGTAAGAATTTGTGTTTTTGAATAGGTAAAACGATAGATATAATTAGACATTGCTTGTTGATTTACTTAACGCTCAATTATCATAATTATATCTGTGACTTTTTATATGTACCTAACTTCTATTGTCCCTTGGCTTGACCGCAAGGAATTTACTATTAAGCCTTTCGAATACCGCTGCTAAATGAGACGAAACATGTGTAGACTGTTGCAAAGTTTAAAATATATATTACAAGTAAAAATTACTATTGTGGTCTGGCAACCTTGATTAACAACAGAATAATACTTTGTCTTCATATAAATACATTTTTTGTCCCTGAACTCCTCGTAAACGCCTGTACCAACATTGATAATATGTTTTGTGTTTGAATGGTTCCATAAATAGTTTAGTTTTCCACGGTTTAATTGCACCCGGTGGTACTGCAATCGGGGTTATGTTGTGCAATTCTTTGTTAATTTTAAGCAAACGTTCGGGCCGGACAATGTTTGTTAAGTCTCTTGATATAGAAATAAAACTAGAAGTAACCTTCACGTAATAAGAAACCGTGGTCGTTTTGTTTATTTGATGTCAAACTACATTAACAGCTTTTCCGCCCACACATAGTTTATATCTCCAAAGAGGTTGGCAAAAGTGTGTTATACCTATATTTTACCGGCTTTTAGAGTTCGAAAAACTCTTATACAAAAGCTTTGTCTGTCCGTCCGTCTGTCTGTTATACAACTTTCCAATCAAGAACCCTAAGAGCTAGAGAGGTCTCGTGGTATCACGTGACATTTGCATATTACTTGAACCATTCTTTTCGAACTCTAAGATTTACGGCAATTCATTGACGTTTCTCATTTGTTTATTTAATTCCTTCATAATAGAGAGCGAGCCTATGGCCTTGTACCAAGCATAGTTCCAGACACCGTGCTAATGCTGAGAATTACTTGGCAGGCCATCTCAATAACACTGCCAAACCCGGAATCGAAGTCTAATACCTACCCAATATCTACTTTTATTTTAGAAATATTTATTAATAAGTTTTTGTTGAAGTCGTTTTGGTGCCACTTACCTCTGAACTTTAAGAGGAAATGCGGGCAACTGTAAGTCCATATAGAAGTATTGCCCTGCTTTGTTCCTGAGTAATAACACAAGAGCAAAAAAAATCTGAAGATAATTAACTGATATCTTCTACTGCTATGTCCCTGTTTTCCATTTTTATAATCCAGCTAGTAATCCAATTCCTTATTTGACAAAGACGGCTTCAATCCTTGTCATTTTTATAAAGATACTTATTTAATTCTGTGAGGTTTTGGATGAATAAACATAAAGGACTATTTCAGTAGTACAATCACTTCGAACATCAGTTATCTCTTTTGCACATTGATATTTTCTTTCGAGTTTAGCGCGACAGCAATAGATCTGTTAATAAACATTTTATTAAATGTTTTAACCTATTGAGTCGCAGCGGTACACTGGCGGCCTGCCACAATAGGTTTTCGATTATGACTAACATCCCAATACTTGATGGGTTAATAGTCTTATTTTCTCCTAATATATCTAGGAAATCTATGTGACTCCTTAGCCACCGTTTGTAGTAAAGAAAGAAAACACAACTGAGAAAGGAATAACGGCTTTGATAGCTGAGGTAAATTTGTCTATACTTGGCGCAGGTTCTGTGAATGAACAGTCTTGCATAATTAGTCACCATGAATATTTATATACGAGCGGACTCTGAATATAACAACATTAAACTTACTGTGGAATGCTTGAAACAACGAGTACAGAGTACTATTAAAACATAAATGCTGATTACGTGTCAAGTTACGTAATACAGATTATAGTTTGATTTATTGTACAACAACTTGAACTATAGAACCTATGTAGAATACAATGTAGTCTGTCAAGTCTTAGAGTACTAGACATAATTAAAAATATATTGTGTCTGGCCACCGGTGTGCTGCTGCGACTTAATCTATATATATAGAAATGAATCTCTACTTCCTTTAGTCTTGCCATAACTTAAGAACGACTTTACCGATTCCATTCATCTTTTTTTTAGTCTTCTAATACTTTGTAGAAAGTTCTTACAGAAATAAAAGTTAAGAAAATTGCGGAGAAAATTGGGTAATTTGAGGAAACTTAACTACTCTTTTAACCTCGTGACGTTTGACAGTTCGTCTAAGACAAGACAGCGTCTGTTGGCTCAGATTTATAAATATAAACAGATAAAGAGTTTGTTTCAGTTCAAATCAAGTAGTGAATACAGATAAACATAAACAACATACAATGAGAAACATTAGTAATAGGTCGTAGAACAGCATGTATCAGACATATACCTGAAGTTGGTTTTAAACTATGTACGAGCGACATAAGCAACTGAACATTAATCAAATTTGTTACAGTATTGTATGAATGAAAATTTGATTTTTATTATTCTACTGTAATGAACCGTAATTAAAATAACTATCCTTTAACTGTTACTGCAGTAAAATATGAGGAATTACCATCATAGTGTATGATAAAGTAATTCAAAATCTTACAAATGTTTATTGACTTATGTCGCTGACTGCAAGCCATTAGATATTAAATAATTGCAGTATGACCACGATCATATCGGTACGGCATATAATATTGCTTTTAATATTTTGACATCAAATAATATATTTGTTGTTTAAATTTAGCTGATTATTTGTAAGTCATCACTCTTTTGTAATTACTTATGTATAAATTTAGAATGTCAGTTTGAACGAAACTATAATTTGTACCTTTCATTAAAAAAATAAGTAGGTATCTTAAGACTTAATAAAGTAGTAGTATGTAAAATTTTAGTTGGTGAATTACTACGTTCCTCTTTCTTCCAGACATATAGCGCAGACTCTGAATATTTCGACGGTTGAAAGACTATTTGACTTAAGCGATAATATAGACTTTTAGAGTAGTAGAGCCTCGCTGATTTCAGCATGAATGGACTGGCTCGACCGGGTAAGGACTACCCTCTCACAGAATATCGACGTGAAATAGCAGTATTCCTACTGTTGTGTTTCGTTCGGTGAGTGAGAGTGCCGGAGGCCCAATCACCCTCTTTCCCTCTTCCCGCTCCTTCTCCTTCCCACTTCCTTTCCTAAAGGGTCGGCAACGCGCAAGTGATGCCTCTGGTGTTGCAGGCGTCCATAGGCTACGGTGACCACTTACCATCAGGTGGACCGTATGCTTGTTTGCCACATTAGCTGTATAAAAAAAAAAATATAGATACATATATAAGTCAGTATCGCAAAAAATGGCGCTTAGATCAAATAGCCTTTCAACGTCAATGTGTATTTACTAAAAGTGATAACTAGTTATTAGTGACGTCTTTATAAAAGAATAGCCACTTATGCAAATGTTCAGCATCGTGACACTTCTTAGGAACTTTACAAAACTTACCTCGAAAAAATATAATCACGTTCGTCAATACGTATTTTCCAGGTTTAATAATGTTTGACATCAAAATAGTGCAATGAACTTTAATATTGACACTGCACGAGGATATTTACGTGATAATAGCGAAATCAACATAACATTATGGGACGATTTTACTCGGCTTTGTCGTAAAGCAATTGATACAATGTGTGAGCCAAAAGCCAAATAGGTAATGATGCCACAGAGCTCATAAATAGAATTTGTCAGTTTGCCTGATTGATCCAGTGCAATAAATATTAAATAGATTTTATAGTAGAAGATTTTATAGGATGGGCACAAAAGGGCCGGTGCTGTCAAAATATAACACTTCTATTGCCTAATTTAATAGGTATTTTCGGTCCAAGCTGTAGTTGTCTCTATCGCGCTCTGCGGGCACTGCGCGACAGCAATAGATTTTACAAATACCTATTTTTCAATTCTCTCGCCCTTAGTGTTTCCTCTTAAGCAGCAATAGCTTAGTGAAAAACCGTTGGACCGCTACGCAGAGGCCTTACCTTCGCACCCAAGAACTGTCAACCAGCGAGTTATTGTCCATAATGTTTCTGAAGATTTACATATCTGCGGCAACATTATGGATAACTCTCAGATATGCAGTTTTTCTCACGATGTTATTCCTTTACCGTTTGGTCCGTTTTCGTCTGCCAACCCGTACTGCCAGCGTGGTGGATTATGACCTAACCCTTCTTACATTGACAAGATGCCCGAACCCAGCAGAAGGACAGCTTACAAGAATATACAGGGCTCGTGTCATAGATATTGTCAAACTAATGATGCTGTCACCCTTCGGCACCATACGTCACTTGGCATGCCCAATATTATTACCTACTTTCATTTCTATTCTAGAAGCGCAGCGTACGGTTTTGTGTACTATGTACTTCATGCCTACTATTATACTAGGTATGAAGTACATTACCAGAGTAGTTTTGTCCTTATGATACTGGTTAACGCACCTGACACTAATTGGCATGCACTTTGTACATGCAACTTTAAAAATAGTTATTTAATGATAAAACTATATATATAACAATATCCCCATTAGTTATCTAGCAAAACAATTCCCATTATAATTAATGGAAGGGTTTTTACACATTCACGATTAAGTTTTATTGCGTTCATACACTGATTAACAAATTGATAAGCCAAGTTTACCGTCAATTTTAATTGTTAAATATTTATATTAATATCAGTAATAAATAATTATGCTATCGTGACAAAATTTACCCCTGCGATAAACTCGTTAACTAATACAGCTATTAAAGTATGTAAGTACGAATGTTGATATCTATACATCTATACAAATAAATAAAATTGAAGTGTCTGTTTGTAATGTCAAAATAACAGCTTTTTATTTAATGCATATGAAAGTATATAAAGTACCTATACGAAAACATCTATTTTAAATTTTTTGTGTCTCTCTGTCTGTCTGTTTGTTCCGGCTAATCTCTGAAATGGCTGAACCGATTTTGACGGGACTCACACCTTTTTATAATACCTACATTTCTAGCAAATAAAGATTCTATTCTATTCTAATATTAAAAGTATACTAACTACTAGGTATAACTGAGAGGACATGAGTTTTACGCTACCGGTGACTGTGATGACGTCACGTCAGTCTGTAGGTACCTACATAATGTCAAACCGCAACAATGACCGTTTAGCGGAGAAAATTGACATAATCGTTGCGCTAGGCAAGGCTAAAACGAATATAAATATATGCATATAACAAGCTATGTACATACATAGGCATATTTTTATTTATAGACATATTATATTTCTCTCGTCAAGTCTCCGTGGCGCAGCGGTAGCGAATGCGACTGCTGTGCATCAGGTCTCGGGTTCGAATCCCAGGTCGGACCAACAACAAGTTTTCAGTTAAGAAATCTCAATAGTAGCCCGGAGTTCGGAAGTTGGCGATATAAGACACTCTGTTGCCTTGGAAAGCACGTAAAGCCGTTGGTCCTGCGCCTGATCTCTCTCCGGTCGTGTCGGATTACCGTCCCATCGGATCATGAGAGTAAGGGAACAGAGAGTGCACTTGTGTTTGCGCACACACTTGTGCACTATAATACCTCCTGCGTAAGTGACCACTCTCCGTTAAGACTGGCTGCCGTGGCCAAAATTCGGTCTGGAGGATTATTATTTTTATTTATACCTTTGAAGATATGCTTATCGAAAATGTTGCCTATTTGTTAAATGCCTATTAAGTATAATTATGTATATTAAATATTAATTAAATATTAATATTATTATTAATTAAATAGGCATTTTACAAACAACACTGCTATGTTAAGGAATTTATGCATGTGTTAAGTATCTATTTGAAATGGTGGTAAGGAAAACTCCGGGAGGAACCCTGCTTGTCTGAGAGTACAACATAATGGTCTTGAAGATTTCTGAAGTCTGACAAATCGCACTGAACTCAATCGTTATTAATTATACAGAGCTGCTGTCCGGTAACTAAAAAGCCACTAAGTGACATGAGTCGGTCCTCACATTACTTAACGGCTTTTTAGTTTGCGAACAGCAGAGAGATGTCATACCCAGCAGTACCTAAGCAGTCTAATTAAAAGACTAATTTTATTATTACCTATTTCATTTCTGGAAAAATCCAAACTATATTATAAACTAGCTGTTACCCGCATCTTCGTTCGCGTGGAATTAAACAAAAAGATTTTGTCGCATCACATCAGCTCAAAAATCAAAATCGGTCCAGCCGTTTCTGAAATTAGCCGGAACAAACAGACGGACAAATTAAAATAGATTTTTTAATATTAAGCGCATATACTTCCATATTATCCATTTTGTAAAAAGCTGTTATTTTGACAATACAAACAGACACTTCAATTTTATTTATTTGTATAGATGCGAATATGAGTTTGTTTGTGGTATAAAAACGAACGTGTAGTATCCACGTCCAAAAAAAAATTGTTAACGAGGTATAGTTACTTATTTCGTCCATCAGCGTACCGACGCCAGCCTCCATACACAATGCTTTTATCACAATGACTCATATGGTTAAGCTAACAGATTTAAATGGTTAAACAGACAGTCGTCTAAAGTAAAGTGCAAGCTAAATTTAAAATAAGGCTTTTATATTATCATACTAAACTAGAAAACTAGTATAACTATTAGTAAGCAGTTACCGTAGCTTTTCCTGCGTGAAACGTAGCTACCCTTTGTCCTTTTCTGTACCCCTGACGTGTTTGCAAAATTTCATGACAATCGATCGAGTAGTTAAGGCGTGAAAGAGTGACAAATA
Organism: Catocala sponsa; assembly: GCA_963564715.1. Classification (NCBI taxonomy): domain Eukaryota; kingdom Metazoa; phylum Arthropoda; class Insecta; order Lepidoptera; family Erebidae; genus Catocala; species Catocala sponsa. The sequence goes on along the minus strand of OY751334.1, from coordinate 13,283,588 downwards.
AACAAACAAACTCACATTCGCATTTCTAATACTTATTATTATTATATAGAAGTAAATAATAGTCTGAAGGCCAGATAGGATTGTTTCACACACACATTTCTGCAATATCTCTTAGATTCCAAGTGATAAGAGGCGAACCGATTACCGCCAGGCACATTTCCAGACTCCGTACTGCTACTAAGAATGTCCGAACCGAAAAACCCAATAACACAGTGTCAAGCTGGCAATTGAACCAGTGACGTCACATCCCACGTAATCAAACGCAGACTTATGGCACGGTATAAATTATATCGGCAAACAAAATACGTACTTCTTTGTCTTTATAAAACTGTACAATAAACGCTAGTACTACACGTTAATATCTGAATCCCATTTACATACTTTCGTCATTTCCTACCGTTTCCAAGTAAAGATCTGCGTGTAACGGATAACCTTGTGTTGAGCCTTGTTTGTCTGCAGCGTACTTTGTAAATATTACAAAATACAAGTACCTTAAATACATTGACATTTGTATGTAAGTAGTTCTAAGAACTATCTGAAATCAGCAACGAGTTCTAGAGACCAATGAATATTCATTTTGAGCATTACAATATACCTAGTACTAGTGTTGATTCGCGACTTCGCCGCGGCGACCGCACTTTGCAATCGGGCTTCTGTTATGCGCCATACGTCTATTCTACTAACAACATAATTAGACGAAATGGTTTTTAGATTTTAATACCATGCTACTAAATTGTGTGTACCGTAAAATTTGTTTAGTTGTTTTTGTGTAACCGGAACAAAACGACAAACAGAAATCTAAAATATTTTCTACCACATACACACAACACCATCTAGCCCAAACTAAGCAGAGCTTGTACTATGGGTACTAGACAATGGATAAACATACATATTATATACTTTTTTTTTGTAAATACATACATATTATACATAAAAACACCCAGACCAAGACAAACATCCATGTTCATGCACACAAATGTTTGACTTGTGCAGGAATCGAACCCGCGACTTCAGGCGTGGCAGTCGGCTATACTAACCACTACGCCATTGAGGCTACTACTAAAACTATTGTTTTAGGTGCAGACTATTATAAATAGTTGGAGTTATTTATTTTTTATAAATATCCCTAATGTACTAAAACCTCTATGTAATTGTTTAATAGTAACATTTACAGATTTAACTAGAACCTAAAATGAGACGCACATAAGTGTTGAAGTTCACAAATATATTTAGATAGAAAATAAACAGTAATAAAATCCTGTTTATTCTTGTTAAAATGTGCCAATGTCTGTAATGCTTTTACCTTATCGCTAATACTCTGTTGTTTAAATACTCTTTGTCATGTGTTTTTGTATATGTATATGTCTTATTGTTTTTGTTTGCGAAGCATATGTCCTTCTTCAGAGATTAAGCTATGTTCATTTCATCAAATACAATGCAGCGATTTATTTAAGAAAATGTTACAAACAAACAGAACTACTTTCTTATTTTATAATATCGATACGGATTAAATACAAACACGTTATAGTCTCTACAGCAGGCACTCCCAAGGCTTTTGTATAAATTTCAATTTCAGTTTCTCGCACCAAAGTTTAGTGAAACAAAAACAATAATACAAAGATAATGTCCATCATTTTGTGTACAATATAATTAAAAATAGAAGTAGAATGAAAGTAAAAGAATTTAAAGAATATTTGGTTATTGGTAGGTATTAATCTACGTGAGCTTTTACATCCTCCATCCATAGGGACCTTTCATCCTATTTTCTCCAAGGTCAGCAACGCATGTAATTCTCCTAGTATTGCAAACGATCATAGACTTAGGAAACACTTACCTTTAGGTGGTTTTTAAGCTTTTAAGTCTCAAATTTTGGACCTATAAACGAATAGAAATTAAGATATTAGATATATTGTAGATTCATTTGAAGCACATTATAAGTCGACATTAAAAACATTTTCGAATAACTAAAACTTTTGTTAACATTGTTATTTTCCATGACTGTTTATGCCCATCATAACTATAAATTATGCACACCAATTGATTTATGGCCAATTAAAGTGTTATTAAAAACATTCCAAGACCGATTACCCATAATAATGGATGCTCTAACTTTCAATTATTGTATGTTGACGCATTATAGTTTGTGAATATCCAGCTAAGGATATAATTATAAACAGAATATTTGATAAACTATATAAATTGTATTCAGAGCGATGACCTTATTAGGTAAAATATATTGTCGACAGTTAAATGACCAACTTAACAATTAATACTAACAACAAATACGGTACCTACTAGTCTCGTGTCCAGAAGTTGAAGTCTAGAAATGTATGTATCTAGCAGACAGCAAAAGGCTCACCTCGTAATGTCGGGGAACTTAATTATACCTATAAAATATGGTTTACATACGTCACTACTTTGCTCTTCAGGCATATGCAGACATGAATCTATGAATATATAATATAATATCCATTAGGTATGTACTGTCTTACTGCTGGGCACAAGCTTCTTCACAGTATGAGAAGAGTTTGGCCTTAGCCACGCTGGCCCAGTGCGGGTTGGCAGATTTCCCACATCTTCGAGAACATCATGTAGAACTCTTAGATATGTAGGTTTCCTTACAATGTTTTTCTTTACCGTTAAAGTGAGCGATAATTACCTATTTAATATGCTAATTATTTCAAAAAGTCAAAGATGCCTTGGGATCGAAGTCGAAACCTGTGTGTGGCAGTCTACAGGTTTACTACGAGACTATCTTTTGCTCAATCGCTTAGATGACAATCCGGGGATATATTGACCATAAATATGATAATATTAAATGTATTACATGCCTTGTGCATAAGTTCTCGTAAAACATATCTGGTGAAATATAAGAGTAAGCCCTCTGTGACGTACCTCACAGGAACATACAAGCGTGAAACTATGTATGTATCTTTAAAAAATCTTAATTAAACTAGAAATACTTAAATATAAATACAAAACAGGCACTATATTATGTAAAGCAATTTTATTTTTGTAGCAATTATTTTATCTGTATATGGAATCCATAAATACTGACCACAGTTATTAACGTTCAGGGTCAACATTACGCGGACGTCATTGTGAACTGTACTTACCTAAACGATATATTTATACTAATATCGTATTACATCGAAGGAATTATAAACAGTAATTTCTATTTGAGACCAAAACGATAGGCGTTTTTGACATCAATCATAATTTATCTTTCATCTACCGGCCATATTGCCGGCCTCGGTGGCGTAGTGGTTAGTGTAACCGACTGCCACGCCTGAGGTCGCGGGTTCGATTCCCGCACAAGTCAAACATTTGTGTGCATGAACATGGATGTTTGTCTTGGTCTGGGTGTTTCTATGTATAATATGTATGTATTTACAAAAAAAAAAGTATATATGTATGTTTATCCATTGTCTAGTACCCATAGTACAAGCTCTGCTTAGTTTGGGCTAGATGGTGTTGTGTGTATGTGGTAGAATATTATTAAAAAAAAAAAAAAAAACTATTAAAAAAACAACTCCTGCACTAGGAATAATTCCTTTGTCGCGTCGCGGGGGACTTTTTCCAGGTTTTTCTGTTAGGGAATTCACAGTGGTTGCGTAAAAGTAAACAATTTATATAGATGACATTAGACACAGATGCTATGACGTGGGCCTTTAAACATCGTTTGCGAAATGTTAGTGTGACACACCCATATGCCTAAGTGTGCTTTTAAATGACTTAGTTTAATATTACGTGTGTAAATATTTAACTGAATTAAATCTTATGATGATGATTTTATTTACATACCCTAATTTTATACAATAAAGATTGAAAACAGGCCGGCTTGGTGGTAATCTATAACCTTGATAACTTGCCAAACCACTACCATTTGAACCCTAGAGTAAATAAATTAAAGATCAATTGAAAGAAAAAGAGTTGCTCTTAGAGTCCAAATAGACGATCGAACATGGTCCGGCCAACCAAACGCACGGTACGGTGATCTTAAAATAACTTTAAATTCATACTCTTCAAAATAATTAACTTATGCAAATAACCAAATTGCAAATATTTCAAGTTAATATGCCAATCTTTGCATTTGTCTAATGTTTATATTAAACCATCAACTATGCCAAATTACTCATAAAATAAACCTACTAATTGTGTTAAGCTTTTGTGTATACTTTAATGATTTTTTAATGTTTATTGCTTGAATAAGTTCGAACCATCCGTGCCTCCTACATAACGCGTAACGTTGCTATGGAATATTAACGTTGCTATAGAAAACGCAATCCGAGATAAGTATCTCATGACATAATCCAGGATATGCTCAATCTTTTTGCTGTGTTTTAGCCAAATCCGTATCAAAATCTACGGATTTACAGATATAATCGGACAATGGAATTAAAAATTCTCATAATAGGATGGTGAAGCATTGCTGCAATTACCTTGCAGTTGGAACATACAAATTCACAAAAGTAGTGACTTTTGTGAACTTGTTTGTACTAAGTGTAGTAGCGGCTTTCTCTCGTATCCAGGCAATATAATAGCTTTATATTCGGCTTTGTTACAAAAATACTCACGAAAACATTGCATACTAAAAGTAAGAAAAAAGAAAGCAAGAAAAGGAGTTTATTCAATCACATATAGAGACAACACCAATAACATATATTATACAGCATAAATATACACTAGTAATAAAGCAAAAAGAAATGAGAAACAGGAGGAAAAAAACTTACTACGTGATCTAAATAGGACCAAGTTCAGAATATGTCACTCGGATGCCTGGACACATTAAATCAATTTGTTAGATAATTTATTTTCCAGATTGCACTCAGATAAGTTTGAATGTTTACTTGTGACCTTCTAAAACTTGCTTGCTTACTCTTTTCTAGGTAGCAACATCAACAGCCTACAAATACCCACTACGGCCACACCAGCTGCAGTTTGCAGTATTCCCAATAGACAGTGACTATCATGACTACAGTAGGACCGTTCCCGACAGTTACCGATCGAATCCAAGACGATCAGAAGAAGTAAAAGTCTATCAACCAAAAGTGGAAGAACCGAAGACGAGGCGATCTGAAAATGGATCGTCGAAAATCTTAAATAACTTTTTGAGAAAAAGAGGTAAATTTTACAAATATTTTGTTTTGTTTTTTTAATTTATTAACAGAAACGTATGTCCTATAAATGCTATCATACAATACGAATATTCTGAATAGTAACTATAGAATTGTGAAAAGACTTTTAAGATTCCACCCAGAGTTACAAAGTTTGAACTCACGGTATCTCTGACTATTGGATATATGCGTTAATCATCGCCAGCTTTTAAGATGAAGGAAAATATCGCAAGAATTCTTGCGATATTTTCCATATCATAGACTTCTCTATAATATTGTCAAAGATGTGTGAATTCGATATCAAATCACCTGCATATAATTATGTAGTTTGTGTGGATTAAACATTGATGGAACTTGTTGACCTTCTTGAAGCCGGTACGGAAGTTTTCTATTTAACTTGATGAAAATGTCAGTTTGTTCTTATGAAGAAACCTTTAACTCAAGCTTTTTGGTTGCGATCTTCTGTAGATTAGATTTATTATCTTGTTTAAGTAAAATCGCCGGGTTAAGGCATTGTTCTCATGAGACTCACTTCTCATAATTCTCTTAACTAAAGTTTTGTTGAAACTACTGTCAAATTCGGCTCATTATGAAAAAACAATCTGTGAAAAAAGAACTTTTCGTTTAACCTTTAAATGTTTACTCGATTCAATCAAATAACAGTTCCTAGCAAGGTCGGCTATTTACATCGATGCAAGGATTATTTTAACATTTACGTCATTGACTGGTGAACACATGGTTGCTTTATACCTGCCATATTATATTAATCTTGAATTTTCCTACAAACCTTGCAAGCTTAAACCTAACTTGATTCGTTTGATGTGTTTCGGCTCTCTGTGAGGCATATTGCAAACTAGGCTTAGCACATGCCTTATTCGCGTAAACTACAATTCACCCGCGATTTCATTTATGTATATTACAGTATACGCAATATACCAGGTTCTGGTAAACGGAGTACCATAAAAACACTTTATAGTCATGTTTCACATAACAATGTGAAACATGACTATAAAGTTTTTAACTAAACTCTGGGCTAACAAAACTAAAAATCGAATTAAAATACGTTCACTTGTACAACTTACATGATATCGTAATAAACTTGGGTGATAAATAGATAAAAAAATTAAACATTATTGTTTTGGGTCCAGTTCATTTTAATAATAAATAATAATTAGTTTTAAAATAAATACTAATAGAATTCACACAAAGAAGAAACGATGGGCTAATTTAACGAAAATATCAATGCTTTTTAAATGCCTTAAAGACGCGTAAAAATCATACGCATTTAACATAAAATCTCCTATTAAAGTCGGTTAATAGACCTATGATACTGAATTAATTTTCAATGAGGGCAAAGTCACGGGCAATAACTAGTTAGCTAGCGTATAAACTACTATCAACGAGGGTTTTATACGAGTAGCGTTATTGTTGGAAGTACACGTTTCCTCCTTTTACATTTAATGGTCAGACAAAAACCTGTATTCCAATAATTCAGGTCGTAAAGAGCGCTTCCGATAACGCTACCATATCCTTATACATACTGATATAATAAATGCTAAAGTATGTCTGTTGGTATGTCGTTCTTTACTGTGTCTCTGTTATCAGCAATCGGGTATTTTATAGAATACCCAGTTATTCTATATAATGCCTAAAACGTTAAGGTAATGTAAGAAATAAAATGAATTTCATACTTTGCATTGACATTCTATACAATACCAAATGTTCAGCCGTCAGTGTCAAAGACGCGGTTGGCGGTAGGGTAATGTAATATAAATAAAATACACTTACTAACGGATTACTACCTAAAAAGAGATTACTTGACAGAATACCTACTGCTACGCGGAGCTCCATTGTCATATTTCTTAAAAAATACTGAACCACGGACGACCACGGTGATTAAGGCTTAGCCTTCTACCCTAACCTGGCCAAGTAGGAGTGTTAGCCCTAATGGTGGTATCAAGACTGCACGAATAGCGAAGTGATTGAAGTGGTCGCCTCGCCACTGCCACTGCGCCGAGTGTTGTGGGTTCGAATCCCACTCGGGACAAAAATTTAAAAAAATTAAAAAAAGAACTTTGTTGTTCACAAATACACAAATGGTTGTTCCAAGTCTGAATGTTCTTTGTCTGTTGTTTGAATGTTTGTAAAGTCCCCCGCTACACAGGATTAATTCTCATTGCGTGAACTTCAAAATAAAATATCATCATATTTGATTCAATAGATTTATTTTATTACGATTTTAATTATTCTGTAAGGCTAAAACAAGCTTAATATGAACAATTGGTATATCTGACGATTTATCGTCTAAACGTTATACGATATGAGACACACTTCCATAAAATTATACTTTACCGGATCTTTTCTTGGCATTTTATACAATACAGTATTGTATACATTGGCTAGGTAAAATATGTAATAAAAGTCGATAAGTAAAATATTTTATATATCGCCATAACTAGCCCTGCATTCTATAGAATGACTACGTATTCTATACAATGCCTGAATTATACGCTTTGTGAGTACTTAACATCTCTATTGAATACTATATCGCGCGACTATTCGCTTCTGATCGATGTCACGAATGAATGCCTACCTAGTACAACCGCTTTTTAAATTTTTAATATGTATAATATTGTCTTCTGTTTACGCGAATGTTATTCATTGAAATTAAACTACTATATACGGATTTTATCGCGTTGTTTATTTGACACTGTTACAAAATTTTTTGCAAAACTGTTACACTACTATAATCACTATTAAACTTTACAAATTTTTAAGCTAATTAAATTATTGAAACTATTAAAACTATTTATACTATTACTATACTATTATACTATTTAGATTTATTTTTACACTTTCCCCGACGTTTCGGTTGCTTTTCAGCAGCCATGGTCACGGGGAGACTAAGATGGTAGTTGTCTCAATGTTCCAGTGTAGTTATTTCAAAGTACCCGAACATAATTTAATCATGGGTGTTTCTATTTACGCAGAATGAGCTCAAAGTATCATGAAGTCTAGCTGTGGTTTGCTTCTTCTTGGGTTTGACTATTTGAATTACTGGATCCCAAGCTGGTGGTACACTCCAACCATCTTCTCTATTGAAATTAGGATGTTTCTTGATTTCAATAGCCTCGCGAAGCATCCTTGGCAGGAATCGGTGTTCTTTAGCGAGCATCTGTGGTTTGTCAAATCTCAGGTAGTGGTTGGTCCCCTGTTGCACATGTTCACACACAGCAGACTTCAACGAGCGTTGGTGTTTTACATCAGCTATGTGTTCTTTTATGCGGGTGCCTATGCTTCTCTTGGTTTGACCAATGTATGAGAGTCCGCAGTCACAATCTATTTTATAGACCCCTGCATCTTGTAAAGGTAGTTGGCACTTGACAGATGGTAAAAATTTACTTATCTTCGTTGGCGGCTTGAAGTATGTATTGATTGAAGCTCGCTGTCACTGACAAGATTGGCTACATCTTGAAGCGAGCTTCAATCAATACATACTTCAAGCCGCCAACGAAGATAAGTAAATTTTTACCATCAAGTGTCAAGTGCCAACTACCTTTACAAGATGCAGGGGTCTATAAAATAGATTGTGACTGCGGACTCTCATACATTGGTCAAACCAAGAGAAGCATAGGCACCCGCATAAAAGAACACATAGCTGATGTAAAACACCAACGCTCGTTGAAGTCTGCTGTGTGTGAACATGTGCAACAGGGGACCAACCACTACCTGAGATTTGACAAACCACAGATGCTCGCTAAAGAACACCGATTCCTGCCAAGGATGCTTCGCGAGGCTATTGAAATCAAGAAACATCCTAATTTCAATAGAGAAGATGGTTGGAGTGTACCACCAGCTTGGGATCCAGTAATTCAAATAGTCAAACCCAAGAAGAAGCAAACCACAGCTAGACTTCATGATACTTTGAGCTCATTCTGCGTAAATAGAAACACCCATGATTAAATTATGTTCGGGTACTTTGAAATAACTACACTGGAACATTGAGACAACTACCATCTTAGTCTCCCCGTGACCATGGCTGCTGAAAAGCAACCGAAACGTCGGGGAAAGTGTAAAAATAAATCTAAATAGTATAATAGTATAGTAATAGTATAAATAGTTTTAATAGTTTCAATAATTTAATTAGCTTAAAAATTTGTAAAGTTTAATAGTGATTATAGTAGTGTAACAGTTTTTCAAAAAATTTTGTAACAGTGTCAAATAAACAACGCGATAAAATCCGTATATAGTAGTTTAATTTCAATGAATTTTTAATATGTATATTAAACCTGACAAAAAACAAATAAACGCACCCGCGTCAAGATATAGAGACCGCGTATTTTATTCTGGATAAAGAGTTGCTTACATCACTCTTCCATCCACAAACTCTCTGACATCCACAGAGCAGCTTAAAATCACGTCGATTCGTTGTTCCAGTAATGTGTGAGAGAAAGGAGTCATTCCGTTATTATGGAAACTTGAACAAAATAATAATACCTACTACCTGTATGTCCGGATCGATGGGATTTTTAGCATAAAGTTTATAGACTGCTGAGTGATGTAGGCAACTTTTTATCCAGAATTAAATACACGGATCCTGTGGGGTGTTTTTATTTTTCTAACCATGTGAGCGACATCTCGGGTGAAAGGTAGTGGATTTTAAAACATTATTTCTTAATTCTCAGTGGGATTTTCCTCAATATATAATGTATGTCAGCGGTATTGCAATACTACTTATGCAACACAGTTTCGTTCAGCTACTGATTACGATTAAATTTTATTCGATGTCTGTTTGTAATAAAAGATGATAGTTGTAGCCAGTCGGTAATTTAGAAAGGAAAAGCAAAAAGCAAAGTGAGGTTCTGGAGATACATGATATATATAAAATAGATCAGAGATCCAAAACCTTGTGCGATGTTGTGCCTCTGTTAATGGTCAAACAACACGTTAAGAGGGCACTTGGCTAATGGCTATTTTGCTTGTTTCCTCAGAGACCTGTATCCCCATTCCGGCTGCTTCCAGCGAAATGTTTTTCTACATTAGGCATCTCGCGATTTTCACCTCAATGTTAGAAACATCCTTTAGATAGTGATGGGAAAATGTATACTCGTTTACTTTCTGACAAATATTGAAATTGTGTTCGTTGGTTTTTCCTACTTTCACGCAACAATTAATCAACCGGCAACGGATCTCAGAGACATTTTATATAGATATACTTACATAGTTTATAGGCTGGGAACTTGTAACATTTTACAAATTTTACAGTTACTTTGGGTAAGGTTAGGAAGAACAAATGGGGCGAATGTATATGCGCGGGTCTATCTTAATAATTACAAAGTTTAAGAACTATTCATTTTATATTCATGATATTTGATTTCGAACTGTTATGTGTTCTAAGTTTTGCAATTAAATAAAAGTTATGAATTACAATTCTATCAATTAATTTGGACATTGCAACTGCAAAACCAACTAATGCCAATGAAAGCGCGTTTAATCTTTTCGATAAAATACGATCAAGTTATTATAGAAGGCTCTCGACCAATTTGTATTTGCCTGTTTAAGCCATTATGGATTATTAACCTTAAACTAAGGCTGAGCCCCACAGAGCACCGAACCAAGTCAGTCTAGCAAGCACGGTGCACATAGGCTTATTTGACAAATTCATAATTTTACCACATTCAAACTTCCTTACTACTTTCATGAACATCATTTCCAACTCTGTCAGTTCGTAACGTCTACACGGTCAAACCGCTAAACAGAACTTATCGAAATTTGGTAAAAAGATACATAGCTTACATATTAATGACTCACATAGAATACTCTGCAGACAAAATGATTGTAGATAGGTTGAAGTCACGACATCCCAGTTACAACAAAATTAGTAATACGCGTATCTTTTATAACGATCGCTTGTCAAAGATCTTATCTATTTTAACTTATTTATTTTCATGTTTATTTCTTTTATTCTTTTAAACCAGTATCGTCATATTCAACACCAGTATAATACCTAACTATAAACTCTAACGATCGCGATTCAAAGTACTCTTCGAGCTATTATATTTTCCAAAAAAAACTACGGACTCATCAAGCTGTCTAAAAAAAGTCATTACGCTTACAAAATTATCTTACGACCACATTGTCTTTGGTTTTAAGGCTAAATACTGATGAGCTATTAAAAAGCGGATGTTTCAACACGGATGCGATTGTTATAGTTTTTAGTGATGCGATGGTAATTTTGTATTTATCTAAACCATTATCAAATTGTAACGAGGTTATGTGGTAGATATTTAAAAAAAACTATTGATGAGGCCCTTCTCAGTATGAGGAGGGTTATTAAGCCATACTCCGCCACGCTGGCTCATTGCAGATTGGCGGACTTCACAAATCCTCGAGGACATCGTCGAAAACTCAAAAACATGTAGATTTCTTTACGATGTTCTCCAACGCCATTAAAGCGAGCGACAATTAACTATTTCATAAGTACACAACTTCAAAAAGTAAGAGTTTGTGCAGATCTCAAGAAGAACGTCTCCTTCTAGGCAGTTGTCTAACTAGTTGTCTAAATAGTCAAACCCAAGAAGAAGCAAAACACAGCTAGCCCATTCGATGCGGCGGACGCCGATCGGCGTCTTATTTTTTCATACTCAGATTCGAAGGACGCCGATCGGCGTCATGTATAGTTGTTTTATATTTTACCCAAATTTAAAGATATTATATTAATAAAACAACAAATTTACTAATGAAATGCCTGATAGGAGTAGTTTTTAGATATTTTGTTTTTTTTATTTCATCAAGTGCGGCTGACGCCGATCGGCGTTTACGTTAAATATGAGCCGATTCTGGCTAGTGAAAACAAAATTTGTTGCCGCATTGAATGGGCTAGACTTCATGATACTTTGAGCTCATTCTGAGTAAATAGAAACACCAAAGATTAAATTATGTTCGGGTACTTTGAAATAACCAGTTATACTTCAGAACATTGAGACACCTACTATCTTAGTCTCCCAGCGAACATGGCTGCTGTAAAGCAACTGGAACGTCGTTGGGGCAAAGTGTAAACTTAAATATAAATAGATTTAATTAAATTAAATAGCTTAAATAGTAGTAAAGTTCAATAATAGTAGTGTTAGTTTAAATTATGTAATAAAAGTGTTTCAACGTAAAATAAACAACGCGACAAAATCCGTACAATGTGTTTAATTCAATATATAACATTCGCATAAACATAAAACAACATAATTTATTTCTGCAATTTCAGGTCAAGTGAACGTTGACAACCAAATAGTGTTTCCTGGACCGACAGCGCCTGTTAGGAGACGATATGAACCTGAAATACCTGACGGTTGTAAGAAATCCACACTCTGTGAAAATGTCCTTAACTACCCTCAAGAAGCAATCGACAAACTGATATCGGAGGTAAATATATTTATGATCTAGCCACTTTGTTCTATTTGCTAGTGTAAAGAGCTGCGGATCATAAAGGTTCGAACCCCGGGTCTGTCTTGCACAAAGGTTTGGATTTGGGTTTGTCAATCAAGCAATTCTCAGTAGCAGCTCGGAGTTAAGTAGTAGGCGTTAGTGCATCCCCGTGCCTCGAAAAGCATGTAAAGCCGTGGATCCTATGCCTATTCTCTTTCTGTCGTATCGGATCGGATTGCCGTCCCGTTTGACTATTGGATTCGGAGCAAATAAAGAGCACTTGTGTTTGTATGTATGTCAATTGATTTATCAGTTTCTATGTTAGGACATATTTTTTTTTGACATCAGCTGACATGTGTACAACCCGTCTGATACTAAACGGTTACCGAAGCCTATAATCGCGTCTTTGACAGGGTTAACACGAGTTCAAGTAATTTTTGACCCAAATTGCAAGGGATAATTGTTTTTAAAAACTAGGTTTTATTTGATAAAAGATGTCATAAAAGGAATGGGCCGCCGGCGCCGCGTCGGAACTTTGACGTAACGGGTAAAACATAGTAAAAGTGTTACTACTCTTAGTTACTCGTAGTTTCCACTTTTTGCGTCTATAAAAAATGACCATTGCAATCTACCTAGTCCTAGAGAGCTCTCTGCGTAGTATAACTCTTTGCCCCAGAAGTGAAAGAGAGCAAGTTCGTCCATATTTCCTTAATAACATGCCTTACTATCAGCGATTGGACTTATAAGCTTTTATTTCTTGTTTTGACTATGCACTAGTCCCGTTTAAAAGTATCGATGGCGTTCGAAAAAGTTGTTTGTATCGCCTATAATACAAACAACTTTTCTCGAGCCTACTAAGTTATTGCTTGAACTAGGCGGGTTGCGTGCTGTGTGGTGACGGATTAAGAAAATGAATTGTCACCAACGCCAAAAAACCCCATATCTACGCCTGGTTAGTAGGTCATTAGTAAACCAAAACTTCCCTACTCATTATAGTTCGGCCTATATATATATATAGCCGCTAGTGGATATAGGCCTCTGACTATTGGAAGCTCATGATGGAGTCGGGTTAAATTTTTTGCCTCCATAATAGTATAAAAAAACAAACGCGTCTATCTTTCCAATATCATCATTATCTAATACTGATACGCATGCGTATCGATATTAGATAATGATGATATTACTGTATCATGATACAGTACCAAATAAGTTCCTAGATCATTTTGTCTTAAATTCCAGATGCCAGATCTACATCAGTTACAGCTGGACCAGCTAGACCTTCCTGAGACTCCAGACATCACGCAACGGTTAGGACCAACAGAGGAGAATATAGAGTTGTGCAAATCTCAAGAAAAGGTCAGTTTCACTTAATTGTGTTACCAGTCATTACTTGTATTGTTAAAGTTCCTTAACTTTAGGCTAGTTGTGGTTTGTATCAAAGAAGGTGACCCTTGGGTATTTATTTATAGCGACCGCAAGCACCGAAAATAGGCAGATATTGAACCACCTAACTTCAAACACAAATTGTATAAAATTCATTAACCTAGAATATTAATAATACATGTAATAATATATAACGGAGCATAAGTTCCAGCAGGGTTTTTAAAAGCTTAGCATAGCTTAGCTCATTGCAAATAATGATGTTAATGAAACACGCTTTCGATAATAAACACTTATAATTCTTAAGCACAATCTTAATCTTAACTACGTAAAGCAACACAGTAAAAATCAATATTAAATTTAGTACTCATAAGATTACAATTTGGAAAGAGCTCTTGCCTCGGAAAGAACTCGTAATAGAATGGTTGACTTTACAATACAACGCCAAACGCACTCAAGATGGCGGGCGTTGGGAGGTCAATACACAATCACAATATTTCACTATTATTTTAACACACACTTCCTTAATAGCTGATTTAATTATGTTAATTCTTTACAAAAATCAACAGACCGTTTTTAATATTGAGAACATTTTAATTTCAGTTCAAATGTTTTAATAACCTACTGTTTGACACTTCAATTTAATCTTGAACCTAAAGTATTCGAATTACTTTGAACTTAACAAAAATATATATTTCGCAATACAAACGATTTTCAAAATAGATATACATATGTACCTATATACATTAAATAGGAATCTCTAAATTACATAAAGAAACATAAACTCACTTTCATTGATGCAGAGAGCGTTTCCAATTTCCTTACTTTGTTGTTAAATTCTATTTCGCTAGAAGCAAATTTAGGGTAAGGCAATATTTTATACTACTAACCCTTCTCGAGATAGATTGCAAAAAGTAGCAAGCGTTTAGCCAACGAACTGAACTAAAAATAGGTCAACTGTGGTATCGAATACCAGGCCACGCAAAACGTTTTGAGAAAAAGTTAAGGAAATGTTTAAGGCAAAGGGTAAAGATAATGATTTGAGCATTCAAATTTAGCGCCTGTGCCCACGAGCCATCTGTACAGTCCGTGGCCAGTGCTACTAAAGTTAAAAGGATTCATTTTACATTAATATGCGAAGCCTCTATATTTGTAATCTTTATTTTTATTACTGTTTGCACATGATCAACATAAGAAAGGTACGAACTACGAAACTTACTGCTTTTTTTTGTATCAAATTTAAATACACTGATCTGAATGTGTCTATAATATTGACAGTATTAATCTATACTAATATTATAAAGCTGAAGAGTTTGTTTTGTTTGTTTGCTTGAACACACTAATCTCATGAACTACTGGTCCGATTTGAAAACTTATTTCAGTGTTAGATAGCCCATTTATCGAGGAAGGCTATATATCATCACGCTAAGATCAATAGGAGCGGAGCACCACTCAAAAATGTTTCATAATCGTAGGGTTTTTGTCCTTTTGAGAGCTTCCGCTGCGTGCGCTGCGTAAACAGTTAAGTTTCGCAAAAATCATGTATGACAGAATTGTTCACCTATATAAGTTCTAAAAAAATTCACGACAGCATGTTATGTCTATCTTTTAAGGTTGTCTCACTATAACCTTTTTTATGCTAACCAAATTTGTTCTAAAATAATGCATTATTTGCGAAGATGTTTTTATAAACATGATATTAATCCTTATCCAAATAAATACGTTATTCATCACAAGTATTTAATTTAAAACAAAATTGCCCTTTACATCATTCGATTTCAATGAATATCTTAGGAGATATCGCAGTTTTAAAATAACATCGCAGCAAAATAATTACTCATTATAGACATACAAACGATGTTTCTCCTGGTTTATTCTGCGTGATTTTAAATTAGCACTGTAGGTATATTTATAAAGTTTTGTTCAATGGTTCTTATGTGGTTCGTGAATTTAACAAAGACAGTTTCAGCTCCTTTAAAAGTGTATTATATGTAGGTGCCTACGACCCACTCTCTCTTTTATGTGACGCAGACGAAGTTGCGCGGGTCAGCTATAGATTATAAAGCTGGAGTTTATTTGTTTGTTTGTTTAAACGCGTTAATCTCAGAAACTACTGGTTCGATTTCAAAAATTATTTTAATTTTGGATAGCCCATTTATCGAGGAAGGCTATAACATCACGCTACGACTCACGGCGGGGGCGCAGTAACGATAAACGCGAGTGAAACCGCGGGAACATCTAGTAATTGTATATTTTTATTAGTTTTGAAGAGAAACTATAACTAATAGCAACCATTTAAGACTTACAGACTAATTTCAACTTTATCATAATATATTATTTTCATTTGCCACATGCAATGTTTTGCATAAAAACAACCCTTATTTAAATTATTTTCCCCTTTGCCTTAAGTAAAGTCGTTATTAGATTAAATTTAAATAAACATTCTGTGTTCAAAAATATGTAAAACTAAATAAATACTTCTCCTTTCAAAATTCTAATAAGATAAGATAAGATAAAACTTTATTCATAGATAAATTAATACTAGGTTTACAATGTGTTCTGTTTTAATATATGTACACAGCATAATTTAAAACAGATACAATCAATACAGTTAAACATATTTGACTATATTAACTTAGAACATTTAGCAAATTAATGTATAAATACAAAGAAATATTCTGTTTAACTTCAACATATAAAATTGGCGGTAAACCGATAAAAATAATAATAATGTCTCTGCATTTCAAGCTATATATTTTCTAGCTTGCTTCGTTGGTACTTTACGATGCATACTTTACGATCGAATGTAAAATATCAGTTTGAAAGCATATTTTAAGGTATTCCTGTTAAGCAATTCTTAGTCTTCTTCTCTTTAGCCTTTATTATTCCCAAGTCACTTGGGGTCCGGCTTTCTAGTCTAACCGGATTTGTCTGGATATAAATTTTTCACGGAGCGACTGCCACCTGACCTCCGCAACCCGAAGACTAACGATACCCTAAAGCTAGACCAATGTCAGGATATTAGAGAGCACTGACTTCCCAATAACGACTGCCATAGATGTTCATGGCAGCCGGGACAGACGGCTTAACGTGCTCTCCGAAGCACGGAGCAGGCGATAATTGTCAATCAATACGCACATAATTTCGAAAAGTCATATAGCTTCCGAAAGTCAGAGGTGCGCGACGTGGGTTCGAAGCCGAGACCCTCTACATTGCAGTCTGTTGGTCTCCCCACTAAGCTATCGCTGCTGCTTTATTAAGCAATTCTAAGTAGACGAAAAAATTTTAGAAACTTTTTTTTTGGCTATGATTACCATTAAGAATACCGATGTTAGTACATGTACATATTTATTTAAAATAATTTATTTTTAATTTCAGGTGATGTATCCAAAAAGCGCAAAAGGTACTGATGACAAATGGTACACTTTGGTTAACAATGATGAAAAACCCGTACAAGGTTTCAAGGTGGAAATTTGCGAGTAAGTTTTAATTTAATTTATACCTACCTATATATTAATACGTGAAGCAAAATCTTTGTACCCCTTTTTACGAAAATTGCGCGGACAGAGGAGTATGAATTTGGCACAGTTAAATATTACTATTCTATGGAAAGCGATTTACGACCCTAGCCTATAGATGCTCGCAACACCACTAGCAAACACAAGAAACCTCAGAATAACAAGCCTTTTAGAAAAAAATTGCTTGGTGCTGCAACATGGCAGCCCAATGAATTAGGCATCAGACTTTCTCTCAAGAGGTCGTGGGTCCCAAAAGCCTGACGTGGACTTGAACTAGAGAGATTAACAAGAATCAAAATCAACCTGCTAATAATTCTAAAAAGCTATCAGTGCCTGCCGCTGCCCGTACGTTATTTATATAACTGAGCAAAGTGTCCAGACTCTACGGTTCGAACTGTGTAATGATACGTTTGTCAGTCAGCCAGCTTCTTTTTATATATCTATAAAATCTTAAGGCATTTATTTTAAGCCATTAAACATGACCTCATGTACTTTTTGATAAAGGCTTACCATTACTTACAATAAGTAGGTACATAAATAAAATGACCAGCTTCTTGCATAATATAGTACCCAACAAAACATTTTATTTCTTTACAGAGCAGCCGAATCTCCATGTTTAGACATCGCTGTATTCGTAACCGGGTACGTAGGTCGTTGCAAACAGAAATATGTACTTCGCACAGCAGCAGTGGTTGTGACAAATCCAGATAATACATTAACGACTGTTGAAAAACAAGTGAAAGTGCCCAGCTGTTGTTCTTGTGTCGCCAAAGCTAATATCACCTAAAAACTTAACTCCTGTAAAGTGATGTGAAAACGCGCTGACGTCAGCGCCATCTATCAATGGTCCAAATAAACGCTGGTAGAGCATAATTATTTACATGAAGTTTTTACAGGTAGTATTTTAGTAGAATACCAACCAATTCGTTGTAATATGGCTACATTATCCGCTGATTGTAGGTATATCATAGGTACTACCTCTTATTGTAAACTTTGCAGAGAAAAACGTTATTTGTGTACCAAGTACCTACCTATATAAATCATTTAGGTTTATATTAAGAATTAATAAACCTAATATTATTATCACTAGGTATTATTTAATTTTTTAAAGCGGTCGGAAACTGTCTTAGTTATAAAAGAAAGAAAAAAATATTATAGGTAGCCTATACCACCATAACTTAGACACCTATTATTAGTAACGACTTTATTTACGAAAATATGTCCTTCTTAATATTATTTTCTATAATAAAGAATAGAGCGCGATAGGAATATGAACCGCACACTAATAAAAAAATATTGCGCAGTCTATTCATTCATGTTCTACTGCAGCGCCTAGTCGACCCTATTTGGATGTCTTTTTTAAGTTAGCTAAGAGGCTACATTTAATGAATATTAATTATGTGACCTGTTCAAACTAAGCTTATCTTTACGACTTTTATTGCAGTTTATCTTGATTACAACTTTTACTTGTAGGAAGGTACCTAGGTACCTTCAAAATATTCTACTATTTTCCAATTCTTGTATTAGAGACATACTTAATTACCGAAGCGATATAGGTACGATTATTATAAAAAATATGAAATGATTCGAAATTTCTCATTTGCATTCGAAATAATTACGAAAACCATTTAAATATACACAAGATTAATCATGCATTTTGCTTATAAAATCTGTTTTGAATGACATTTTGAGGAGAAATTAATTAATTTATGTTATATCTGAGTAAGAGTTGACCTGGAAGAATACTTGATTGCGCCATAAACATTAGCAAAATTTGTAAAAATGTGACCGATTATATAAACAAGATAAACTGCAATAAAATCTCTGACAAAAAGTTTTATTTATATATGCTGTGTTTACATATGTGTAAATGTAAAATAATACAATGATATAACACGTCTTCGTTACGATGCATTATATTGTAGAACAGCAGTTATTTATTTAAGATCTCATCATCGAACTCACTTCTTGATTCGCAACGAAAACCTCAAAGATTGCCATAGATACATTCGAAGTGACATATGAGTTTAAGATGAAAACTCTACTGTACCTATAAAGTGATATTAATTACTTACATCCGTACGTAAGTAGGTACGATTATTTCATAGGAATGGACTTGTAGTTTTATTTATAAGGCCAGATTTTATTCACATTACCATGACCATGTTTGTTTACGCTACGCTTCCATTCCAATGTTTTCCTGTAACATATTGTACCTAATTGATTATTTTTATATTCAATATATATTTTTATTTAGGTATAATGTATAAGAGATTACCCGACTGGTATCACTGAATGTTACATTGAAATATTTTACAGATTAATTAATAAACTTTGATATTAAATTTGTTGTTAAGTCCGTGATTTATATATTTAGAATTGTATTATAGTCATTTCTGTATAGTTATATATAATTTCTAGATGTAAACATAATAAATGAATTCTTATTTAAACTGGTTTTATTGTTACTCAATCGTTAATTATGTATTTACCTGTTATGAGACTTATGAGTTATGACACTTATGACATTCAATGGCGTCACCAAAGTAAGGCAATCGATGCAGGCAGTCGGGCGTTGGTATTGTCACTTCATCGTGAAAATTACTTTGCATATATCTGAGATATTGACAAAAAATATAACGATTATCATAAATCAAAGCGACTAAGTCGGTTTTCGCTATTCACAACTGTACCGATCCGATTATGAGGTACCGGGTGCGTTTCTCGTACCTATCCTAGAATACGTAGGATCTGAATATATTTAAAGAATTATTGTGGCATCACTATCAGAGATAGGTATTTATACACGCTACTCATACTACACTATTTAATTGTATATTATAGATAGGTACTTCAATTATTTTTTATCATCATTTATATTGTTCAACAATGAGTTATATCTGTCACTGACATTGATGCATAAAAAACCTAAATACACAATCAGCGTCAAAAAACGTCCTCACCAAATGAGCACCCACTTGAACATTTGGGTGCTCATTTAATTTAGTACCGTTCGATCGCTCCGACAGTAAACATGTCGCAGAGCTCGTTTGAAACTTTTAAAACCACACTTCCAGGACACTAAAAAGGACGGTGTTTCATATTTTCGGTAAGTAATAATGTTATTATTATAATTATATTATAATACTGATTATTGCGTCAAGGAATCAACGTAAAATATTTTTTTCTGTTTATTTCGTAACAAAGAGCGACCATATAACACGGCTCATTTAAATGAACACTTACTAAACGCATTAATCATACTAGTGTATTTCTACTTGATTAGTCCGGGTTATATGTTGACTCTGTTCTAATATTAATAGAGACGCTGATACTTTAAAAAAAAAAATATTTTATTTGGTTTAATATGATAATGCGATTGTATTTATTATTTATTACTAGCATAGATATTACTAGACTTGTTTTATTACAAACCATAATAGTATTCGCTTAATATTTTTTGTAATGATCTCTACGGTATCCTTATAGTGGGATATTTATAAAATGTATCTACATACTTATGTTGGATTTCAGCTTTCCTCGAGATCCCGTGCGATGTGCAAAATGGATATCTGTCATAGCACAGCAACGATCACAAGCAAGCACAGCAACAACAACACTTATCATAATTTTTGGGAGTCAGCTTATATTGTTCAAAGTGCCATATTAACAAATAACAATAATGTAAATAATACTATTATATCTATTATCGAGAGATATATCAAGATAAGATTGCATTATAATATAACAAAGAAAGATACGAAAAAAATTAAAATCCGTCAAAAAGAAGATTATACAATAAAATCATTTCTTTCAAGGAAATAAAAAATTTATTATGTCGTATCTTTTCAAGTTTGAAATCTTAATTTTCTCTCTCGTTTTATGTTACTTTAATTTGTAAGTACAATCAGTCGCGTAATGTTCAAACATGTATAATTTCAAAGTCGGGCAGCCAAGTATATGAACAGCAATGAAAGATACTCGTAATATAATTTACGTGCGTATTAATTATCTATTACTGTTATATATTAAGGTAAAAGTAAAAACAAATATGTGTTTAAAACTTGGTCCGAGGTTTAAAACACACATTCACATGCATTTTATAAACTCTACATAATTACGTCAGAATATTAACTTTTTTTTATTATAGTTGTGTTGAAGAAAGAACAAATTAATATTGCACAGAATTTGTAAAAACAGTATTCGACTCCATTCATTCTTGCGAACTCTGCTCGTAAAATTTTATTACCTTGTTTAGATAGCCTTGTATATTCAACTTAAAATTAAGACGGTAAGGTTTAATTTGCATTAATGAAACTTTATATAGTTAATATAACTACCTATACGCAACTGAGGACAGTTTTAAGTGTAAGTTTTGTATGGGATTGTGTATCTAGGGTTTTTATATATCAATGGTCACTGACTTTTTAATTAACTTAGGTTTGCCGTAGTCCTATGATTCTACCTTAATTTTTCTTTTAAATGTCCACTGCTGCACTAGGAATAATTCCTGTGTCGCGAGGGACTTTACAATCATTCAAACAACGGACACAAAGAACACCCAGACTCGCAACAACAATTTGTCAATCGCACAAAGTTATGTCCCGTTTGAGATCCGAACCCACAACACTCGGCGCAGTGGCAGGGGCGAGGCGACCACTTAAACCACAACGCCATCCGTGCAGTCAATTGTTATAATCCTTATAAGTATATAACTGTACATACAATAGTATGTAGTAACATACTATTGTATTAATTTAAAAGTACCTATATTACTCAAACTCTTTGAATCGGTATATAATTCGTATAGATACGAGTTTTATACAAGTTTCTCTTTTTAGTGTTATATAGTTATTATTAAACTTTTATGTTGAATAGCAGATCTGTTTAAGTAAAAGTTGTTTTTTATTTACACAAATATTATATGTCTCACATCTAATATATTTTAATATGGCAATACCTATTACATCTGTTGCACTCAAGGTCGCATTGCTGTCATTGTCAAAATAAATATCTTTATTTTTAGAATTTGTACCGATATACGGTAATCGACAATTTTTACTTTAATATAAAAAAAAGGATCGACATGGCATCCGGTTGCGCCAGCATTTTATTAAAACAAAAATCTAACAAGCATTTAAAAAAAGATGAAAACCTTAAATAAACTAACATTTAAATACAATTTAGATTTTAGAACCTAGTTTCACGTATACTTTCGAAAAGGATTGATCATCCACGGAAAGACTGTACTTCACTGCTACATACTTTATTTAAGAAAACGGCAAATCTGACTATACTGTGTATTTAAGATAGATAAAATTTAGACTATGTGTATATAGTATCAATAAATACATATATTTTTTATTTAAACAAAATAAAAATATACCGACGAGACGGTATTTAAAAATATTTATCTGCGAGTGAAAGAAATCAACGTTGTCAATAATCAGATATGTTATTGGTGTGAATCAGTCGGCCTGCCTAGTAAAGTACTGACGTCTTATGTACAAAGGCTGGCGTAAAAGTAATTTAAACTATTGCTTACTGCGTTATGCCCAGTTAATAAGAGTATAATGATCAGTTTCTGTCCTTTTCTCTAAGATCAGCAATACCTGAGTGCTTTTTCTGGTATTGCAAGCGATCATAGACTATGGTAGCCTCTTACTATAACGTAGGATGTCGGCTTTATTAGCTACTTTTAATGTAAGAATAAATTGTACTAAGTACTAACTAAACTATTGCGAGCTTCTGCTTAAAATATCAAATTCTCTATTTATATAAATTATAGTAAGTTGATTATAATAAATTGTATAGGTACGTCATATAAGATATTTTAACAACCTAATGAAACAATTTAGAATTGGCATTCCACTTTAACTTTCTGCAGGTTTATTATCAATATTTAATTAATATATGTATATATAAAACGTTTATTTTCAGATTTTAAATCCATAGGTAAGTACATAATATTAATAAATAAGTACTGTCAAGAGAGTCAGCATTAAAAAAACATTATGTCACATACACATAAGTATGATATCAAAATACATTTAACAACAAAATAACTAAGAAATAATTAGAAAGAAAATATTATAACATTTAAATAAAAATTGGATTTGCATGTCATACACGAATATCATAAATCAGTTCATTATGTTCTAACGTCATAATTACTTACTTAATAACTAAAATTAATTCATAAAATAAAATTACATTTTAGACTAGTCCTGTTATTATATGAGTCCACTTACATTGTATTGGAATGACAATGAACAATGAACTCAATGAAGCCACTTTTTTACGTCTCGATAATGAAGATAATAAGATACTAATTTATAAGGTGTAACTTCTACCGATATTGCAATTTATGATTCTACAACACAGTCACAGTTGCGAACTGACAACTGTCAACTTAGACTGAGCGTCTATAGAGCGTAGACAGAGAAACTAATATAAATAGTACATAAATAAATATTTATTCCAGAAAATACCGGCAGAAAATGCTCATATCTTTAAATAGAAAATCTCTTATAACGCTATATTTTACATTTGTTAGGCCTGGTTTTATTCTAGCTCAAACAAATATGTCTACCGGAAAAAGCGAGGCTGGTAAATATCATAGATTAAGCTTTTCATATTGAAGTATAATATAGGTAATTATGGTATACCATATAACCCCAACTATATTGACACAGTTTTGTTTCAGCCTATTCACTTAGTGATTCTAACATCAACCTCAAATAATACTGTATTCTATTTGAAAATTATAGGAACATTATTATCTACCTACAATATTCAGCATCATTACTATATTTTACATTTCAGACAAATACTCCATAGCATATGTCACAGTTCCAACTATAGAGGTGGGCAAGACAATTGGACATGGGCTTGTAAAAAATAAGTTAGCTGCTTGTGTCAATATTATACCACAGGTCACCTCAATATATGAATGGAAAGGTGAACTAAATGAAGATAATGAGGTAAATGAGCTAATTATTTACAAAAAACTAACATGCTATAGCCCTTCATATACTTAAAGGGTTATACAGAAGAGTGGCACAGCCTCATTGTGCTATTGATCTTTAGGTCCCTGATAATTTGTATTATAATATATTGTTATTTACTGCATACAGTACTATGCTCTGCACTGCTACTTTAAATCCTATAGTTATAAATAACACAAGATAGCTTTACTGACCTGAATCCGCTTCCAATATAAAGTTTTTAGAATTATAATAACCTCATGCCTAATAGTTGGCCAATAAGCCTGAATATAAACACAATGCATTTTCCCCAATGGGCAAACATAATTCTAAATAGCCAGACTCCAGACACAATTGTCTGGAGCCTGGTTATTTAATGGTTGACATTTATAACTTTGACCATGCAAAATAGTATACCTAGTACAATATCACATTGTACATAAAATTATTTTGAGGCATGCACATTCCTATCACAGATTAATATCAATTTAGAACCCATAACTCAAAAACTATCACAGATAATGTTTTATATGGATCATGGATATTGTCATCCAATGATTCATTAAAGTCATCCATGACAGAGCAATGTCGAAAATCAAAAGACAAATTATTATTTATTCATTTAGGTCACAAAATAACACAAAGTTTATTAGATAGAGAATTATATTTGTTTTTTATTAGGTTCAGGCAATGTCTAGTACATAGACATCCTTGTATAATATTTACTTTCATCACATTCTTCATACACACCTGTCGGTTCAAGGAGCTCTTAACCAGGCCCTTGTCCAGAACACCTCCGATCTGATCAAGAAACATTCACGTAGGTTTTCCTCTTGTGACTGTTTCATTCACACTAGCCAATCACTTCTTTTTCTTCTTCATTCACTGTGATGACAGTGAATGAAGCCAGAGAAGTGTGTCAGAATCATAGCAAATGGAAATCCGTAGTCTCTGCCTACCCCTCTGGGAAACAGGCGTCTATGTATGTATGTATAATATTTAATCTAATGGAACTAAACCGGAGGTCCTATCACCCCCTTACCCCCTTACCGCTCCTTCTCCTTCCCACTTCCTTTCCTAAAGGGTCGGCAACGCGCTAGTGATGTCTCTAGTGTCGCAGGCGTCCATAGGCTACGGTGACCACTTACCATCAGGTGGGCCGCATGCTGGTTTGCCACCTAAGTTAAATAAAAAAAAATTAAAAATCTCTGAAATGACTCCCAGAGATCAGACCTTGACGGAAGAATCATTTCTTAGAATCATAGATATATTAATTCTGAATATTCATCAATATGTTTTGTAATTTTCAGTTGCTCCTGATGATCAAAACCCGAACAACAGAGGTGGATAGACTTACAGACTATGTCCGCAGCAATCATCCATATGAAGTTTGTGAAGTGATCTCAGTTCCTATTAAGAATGGCAACCCTCCATACTTGAAGTGGCTTGGTGAACAAGTGCCGGTCAAGTCAATTAGTAATTGAATTATATAATAAGGATAATTAGTTATTTGCTGTTTTCACTGTGAAAAGTAGTAGAAGAGACTATCTAGTACCTAACAATGGATTGCTATACCACACAAAATACATTGAGTATGCTTGTTGCATATTATACTTTGTGGGAATCTCAAAGTATTTTAACTTATACTATATTCAGTAATAAGCAATTTTCATGCAGAAACAATTGAGCCATTTAATTTTATGAAGAGATTATTAATTATTATAGCTCCTAAAGACAACTTATTCATAACATACAATGAGCTAATCTGATAAAAGAGTGTTGGGGAGTATAGGAAAACAAGTAATAAAATGTAGAAAGATATTTTTGGTGTGTGGGAAGGTAATGCAAGATTAATGAAGATGGTAGGAATTTAGAGATCATTTATCTGCTAGTACGAAATCGGACAAATTGAATTAGGGCCAAGTTATAGGAATGGTTATTTAACAATTAAGCATGAGGGATCTGTTAAATTGAATAAAGTGAAGGCTGTAAAGAATGAAGACAAATGATTTATCTATAAGGGACAAGAAATTTAAACAAATTGTGTGTTCTCCTGGCTAACATAAGTATTTATTATCTTGTACTCTTTTATTTTCACTGTAGAGACAAAAATTAATAATCAGAGGTTTGAGCCCAAAATTTAATTAATAATAATAATAATATTCTATCTACCACATACACACAACACCATGTAGCCCAAACTAAGCAGAGCTTGTACTATGGGTACTAGACACCATTGTCTAGTACCCATAGTATAAACATACATACTTTTTGTTTGTAAATACATACACCCCCAGTCCAAGACAAACATCCATGTCCATGCATACAAATGTTTGACTTGTGCGGGAATCTGGAACCTGCGACCTCAGGCGTGACAGTCGGTTACACTAACCACTACGCCATCGAGGCCCGCGAGAATTAAAAAACAAATTTAAAGTTTGATTCTAAATTTGAATATTCTGTTTGTGTATAATACAGTGGTAGAAATTATTTTGTTTTTCTTATAAGAGAACATAATATAAAAAGATTTATTTATAGCTAATAACTGAATAAGCAAAGTGCATTTTTTATTTATATTGTAGAACCGAAATAAATTGTAATAAATGGATGTTTTGTTTTTCTCACACTATAGAAATGTTCTTGTAAAATAAAAATACTTGGATAAAGGAAGGAATGAGCCGATCAAACATTTTGTTTGTGAAGTTGACAATTTTATATGATTTAGAAATTCTGAGGTCATATAACTTCAGCTTACTATGAGTAGGTAATTTAATGACCTCTTTGTTCAATCTTGTATTATAATACATATAACGTATTCCTTAGCAGAAACGTTGACTTAATTAAAATATTTAATATAAATTAGGTAAACATCATTTTATATAGAAATAGCCCCGGCTTCCCCACAGGTAGTAAAAACCTTGACAAATTACACCGAAACCTTCCTCATGAATCCCTCTCTATTGGTGAAAACCGCATGAAAATCCATTTAGTAGTTTTTGAGTATATCGCATAAAGACCTTACAAATATACAGAAACAAATTCATATTTTTTTTACAATTATATTTGAGTTTCTTTTTATAATACATAATTTTATAGACTAGCTTTTGTTTTAAGTGGCATCCAAGTAAATAATTATATTATTAAGATATATTGGTGCATAAAAAGTATAACAGCGCCATCTCGTGACATGTTATACTTCGTAACGTAATTTTCCTGAAAAACAACGAATGTCGAGATAAAATTAATATTAAATTATCGATAGCCTAGGTATCTGCATGACAACATCTCGCCAACAAACTATTAAGTTTGTTGTAATTGAATAACAAACATCTGCCATCGTTACCATAATTATTATGCTTATAGGTGCAGAATTTGTTACATACAAAAACCACAATGCACAAGAAACCTCGCTACGACTAGATATTTTGCAGGGAATATAGCGAAATAGATTCTATAAAAAGACAATAAATTTGTTTAAATTGAACAGTAAGAAATATCTGTTACCTTGACTGTGATAAACACAAGCAACTTTGCATGAAACTAATAGATGTCGCTGTAAATATATTTTTTGCATTAAAACAGGCGCATAGCCAATGTGCTAAAGCAATACAATATATTAATTTTTTTTATGGTAGACATATGAGCCATGAGTTTACAGAGATCGCGACGTACCTTGGTACTGTAGATTGTAGTGTCGTTTCTCACATTTTCTAAAAGTGCTTCCAGCTAAAACGTACCTATATGAAATAGTCAAAATATAAAAATGATATACCGACGCTTCGAGATAAGTCGAGAGCTGTGAAAATCCGTTAACGAATTGAGTTCAAATACATTTTCATCGTAGGTAGGCATACGCAAAATGAAACTAAGTAGCACCGCACTAGATGGCGCTGCATATCAATATATCACATGCGAACAAATGGGTTATTTACTATGTAGCTACCTTTTTTTTTATGCTACTAAGTTAGCAAAACAGCATACGGCCCACCTGATGGTAAGTGGTCACCGTAGCCTATAGACGCCTGCAACACTAGAGGCATCACTTGCGCGTTGCCAACCCTTTGGAAAAGGAGGTAGAGGGAAGGAGAAGGAGCGGGAAGGGGGAAAGAGGGTGATTGGGCCTCCGGTACTCTCACTCACCGAACGAAACAACAGTGGGAATACTGCTATTTCACGTCGATATTCTGTGAGAGGGTAGTCCTTCCCCGGTCGAGCTGGCCCATTCACGCTGAAATCAGCGAGGCTCTACTACTCTAACTCCTACTACCTACATTTAATGCTTTACATTTTCTACACGACTGGTTCGTAACTGGAAGATATCACATCATCGCTATTATGGTTAGATAGCTGTTATTTTTTGTGGACATTTGACTTTACGACCATTTCATCAACAGACACAAAAGACTCATACTCTGAACAGCTATTTGTGTATCACGAGAATTTTGTACCGTGACAAACAATTAGTTCGTGAGAGTCGAACCCACAACACTCGGTGCACAGGCTGCGGCAAGCTCTTTTTATCTACCTGATATAGTTACTTATTCCAAAGGATTGTAAGTATATAAAAGTTGCTGACGAGTATAAATTAGGCAGTTATAAATAAAATTTAACTCGCTGACAATTGTAGGACTTATATTTTGTAGGTACTCAGCCAATTTATATAAGTAGGTACCTTCATATGTTGGTTATGTAGAAAGTTTTAGTTAGGTATACAGCCGTGGATACCATGTAAAATGCGCACAACTCAGGAACAGCCTGTAAGCGACAACTTAACTGTAATCTGTCAATTGCTGGAATGGCAGGCTTATTTGAAAAACAATTGTGTTTGGCCGTCGGCTGCT
The DNA here is from genome assembly GCA_963564715.1 of Catocala sponsa. Lineage (NCBI taxonomy): Eukaryota > Metazoa > Arthropoda > Insecta > Lepidoptera > Erebidae > Catocala > Catocala sponsa. The sequence continues at coordinate 13,254,327 of OY751334.1, read as the reverse complement.
AGCTGCCGACAGGTGCCATATAGAAGCCCGTGGCTCGGGTGCGAGATCTCTACGCCATCCGTGCAGACAGATTGGCAGTAAGTGGATTTAAGGTGCATTATCTAACATGTATTTAATAATTTTCATTAATGAGACAAAACTAAACACTTTGTAACACGCTGTCTCATTTGAGCATATGTACCTACTGTTTGTAATTAGTGAAAATGTTTTAAGGGATGGTGGTAAGTTGTCGGGCGGATTTTAAATAATTACAAGCCTATGCCTGCGGTTGCGCACGTTCAGGAGCAGTATTTTTTCCGGATGAAATGTACCTACTCGAAGTCCTTTTGTTTAGGTATGCCTGTCAACGAACGAAATTTCATAATGATCGGTCGAGTAGGTACCTAGTTGAGGCACGAAAATGTACCAAAGTCACATTAACATTTATAATATCAGGATTTATTATGTTCAGCAGTTTGACACTTTAATATTTAAATACATAAATATAGATAGGTACACATCTATGTAAAAGATTAAAATTATTTATATTTTAGTTTACACTTTCCCCGACGTTTTGGCTGCTTTTCAGCAGCCATGGCTGTTTTAGTTTTAATCATTTAAATAGCTTAAATTGTAATAATGTTTAATAATAGTTATGTCATGGTACAACATTTTCTAATAAAAGTGTTTCAAAATAAATAACGCAACAAAATCCGTATAAAATAGTTTGATATTAATACTACTACTGCCACGCAGAGGTCTCGAGTTCGAACCCAAAGCTCTTCTCAATCTCAATCTCTGACTTTTCGAAGTTATAATTATGCGTATTAAATATTTAATTATCACTTGCTTTAACGGTGAAGGAAAACATCGTGAGGAAACCTGCATGTCTTAGAGTTCCCCATAATGTTCTCGAAGACATGTGAAGACTGCCAACCCGCACTGGGCCAGCGTGGTGGACTATGGCCTAACCCTTCTCACACTGAGAAGACGCCCGTGCCCAGCAGCATGAATGGGCCGGCTCGACTGTGAGAGGACTACCCTCTCACAGAATATTGACGTGAAATAGCAGTATTCCTACTGTTGTGTATCGTTCGGTGACTGAGAGTGCCAGAGACTCAATCACCCTTTTTACCCCTTCCCGCTCCTTCTCCTTTCTACTTCCTTTCCCAAAGAGTCGGCAACGCGCAAGTGATGCCTCTGGTGTTGCAGGCGTCCATAGACTACGGTGACCACTTACCATCAGGTGGGCCGTATGCATGTTTGCCAACATAATAGCACAAAAAAAAGGTGGGACAGTTTAATACAGGGCTGATATTATATATACTATTACACTACTAGTACCTATTGGCGTCTACATAGACTCATACATTGCAGATTTCCAGGTGCAGTGATGCTACTGTTGCTCAAAACGCCTTAGCCACAAATCTACGCAATTACATTTTGCCGGAGTCGGCCATCAAAGTTGCGATCACACGAAAACATAACTGCAAACATACCTACGCCACGGAACAGACTAGGCACTCGAATTGAATATTGTGTACAGAAGGATTTTGGTCCTTATAAACAGATTTAAAACTTATAAAACGACATAATACGTACTTACATAATTATCTTCTTATTGCTGTTTAATTAACCTAACCTAGTGTCAAAGTTATTCTCAAAACAAGCAGCTTGCAATACTCTTATACCTACAGCCTCTTATTATTTTATTTTATTAATTTTAATTTTTAAAATTTCTTATATAACCTAGTCGACGACCTGTCGACTTTCTGCTTCTATAAAATAATAACCTTTTTATGTTATCAATCTTAGTGTCGTTAAATATATAGTTATGTATTAATAACTGCAAAACTGCAGATATTACTTAGTTGTTAAACACCCTAATTCAATGGTAAATGTAAAAGTGTGGCCGTGATACTTTGGTTAGTATATAGATTCTATAGAGTTCAATAGAATAACTAAAGCCACATTCGACATACATAGATATATATATATACATATTATCATGACACGTAAAACAGAATTTTAAAGCCGTCTCCAACAGCGGTAACAATCTCACAGATAAATAAATGTTAGGATTACTTTAATTATTTTTGAAATTAATTTCGATTTCTTCCTTATCTATTGTTATTACTATCTATCATGTCACATAAGTATCTAAGTATAAGTGCTGGTTAGCCTATAATTAGTAGGTAAATGTAATTTTAATAGTAGTAGTAATTACATTTCGGTGTCACCTTTATTATTTCAGTGTATTATTTATTTACTGCAGGCAAACCAAAAAAATAAATACATAACTTTTCATAGCTCATTTGCCTGAATTTAGCAACTAACTTAAATGTAACTTATGTAAATTTTAATATACTTATTAATCATCAATATACTTTACTTACTAACCTTTGCGTTCATTTGTGTTACTTTGTGACCTAAATGAATAAATATTTTAGACTTGACTTGAATCATGCCGACTAGTACCCAGACGTATTAAGACTCAAGAGTCATGATCTATGAAAACTTATGGCAAGCCCTTTGGCACAAGTAACTTTGACAGCGATCGTCTATTAGATGGAGGTACTTTTACCGAAATCTCCAGGCTTAATTATTTCGTTGTGCCCCAAGTTACATAAATATAATTAAACAGGCTTCTGCTCGCATCGATCGACGTGTATTTAATGGCAATAAATACCGCAATAAAGACTACGCTATGTGTTAATCCAGGATACAGTATATCTGAGTACCAAGTTTTTCCAGATCCAAACACCCAAAACGAACTTGCAGGGACAAGGATCATCTTTGTGTATCTCCGATTTGTTGACGTGACGATACGAAGTGCGGTATGACGATAAGCCGTCTCGCCCCAGAAAGTACTCGTATAACTTTCTTACAGTAAAATCGCATAATATTAGTAAGACTGTTTGACTGCATTCCATCAGATGAGAAAATAATCTTGAGGATCTCATTCCTTTCCTTTCTATTTTTAATATCCCTAACTTTAATTTCTTCTTCTCAGGGTCGGCAAAGTGTGCCACCTACATATATTTAACTCTCACGTAAAAGAGGCCGTGTCTATTTGAGATACAAAATGAACTTTGGTCTTTAAATCCCAATTTGGAACTAATCGAAGCGAGACTGGTGCTCTGTATAGCTTTCGAAGGTTGAAAAGCAACGACCTTTTATAAGAACGACCTTTTAAAGTTACAATAATAGTTTTTATTATTTGCTATAAGTGGCGAAATATGGGATAAGAAAACATAAGTAAAATCAATGCTATCCATGCTGCTTAAATAGAATACACGGATGTCCAAGATTTTCTGAAGCTTTCTTTAGGTTCAGCGTTATGATGGCTTAATACTATTGACCAAGCATATGCCCAGAAGATACTGCTTAATTTTCTTTTAACTGTATTAATCACGCCCACTTTTTTCGGCCTGAATACGAACCTACGTAATTACACTACTGTCCAAAATCTATATCTATAAATAGATAGTATATACATACTACTATCAGACCACTGATGAAGCATACAATTATATTGTACTATCAAGTCAAGAAGAATAAAACCAGCCAGTGCAGTTTGTATACTTAGTCCACTGAGCACTGTGGTGCTAACAATAGTGGGAAAGCGTAGGCTTTTACCATAAGATAAAATAGTTTGGTCACACAATAACAATGATCCAATATTTTTATTACAACTCTTAACAACTCACGCAATGCAATCAATATAATATCACGGATGGAATAATCGGCATTCTTCTTTCTCTGACTAAATTAGAGATGATATATCGGATCTAATTTAGTAAGAGAACGATTGTCGTTTTCCTAGACATGTCAGGTAATGATTACTTTAGAGAACTCTCTTAACCCTTTAACCGGTTACGTCGAATTAATCCGACAAATATTCTCGTGTCCATTTCGCCAGCGTCGTATATTTCCGACCAGATATCACAGCTCGTTTAATCTGCTTTTTTATTTAATTACGGTGTTTTCTATCAAAATAATGTTTATATTATGTAAATGGATAATTAAGTAATCATTTACAATTTAATACACTTTAGTCTCATAATTAGAAGTCCTAAAAATAAGTATTTATTTTTGTATGTATTTATTTTCGATTCACTGTGCCGGGCGCTGGGGGCACGACAACTGTTATGAAGTGGGGCGGTTAAAAGGTTAAACAGACTTTTCTTCTCTATAATGGATAAAGAATGTGATGACAGGGAAAGAATCAAAAGATATACATAAAAGTGTAGTGAGAACCGTGTGGTCTCCTACTACCTCCAGACAACAACCTTTACAAAGTATCGTATGTGTTATTCTGATAGTAATATCAGAATAACACATACGATACTTAGCTGTAAAGCTACCACTCATTGGTAGGTCTCATCGATCAATAACGACGACATCGTGTAGAGCGAGATCAGTCAACATTGATCGACAATTCCTACTGCATCTAAAGGTTTGCCAACAATCTCCTGGATGTAACCCTTAATTAAATTACATTGATTGATTGCTATTTATGCACTCACTACATCGCAAGTTTAATGTGCGTAGGATGCAATGAATTCATCTTTAGGCGCTATAATAAGTTTTGAGTGTGGCAAATTGGTTACCTGTAGACAGCATACTGGTTGGAAACGTGCCAGCAACCTGTTACTGTCACTACTTAAGACCTGAACCAAATAATATATTATTTTGTGATGTAACTTTTTAATAATTAAAAAGTTGCTAAATTAATCATTTCTCAGATGTATATTTAATTATACAGTGCGACTTGTTAAACGAGGGCATGGACATAATAAGAAAGAGATAAAAATCTCTCATAAATTACAAAGAAAACCTTAAAGTATTTACTAAGAACAGCGCGCGCGTCTTTTTCGCACTATACTTGAGCGAGAACACCTTTGATAAAGTATCGAGGCGCAAGAGCGATATGCTCCATGTTCCCTTATTATCCAACAATCAATTAATATAATTTATTGTATAATTAAGTCAAATATTAAACTTCTATGACATACATATTTGGAAAAAGAATCATTACTCAAGAGCCACCACATGTCCCTCGTTTTCGTTTAACTATTCATTATGAATTTCATGGCGCTGCAGCACATATAAATAATCGAAAACGTTGTCGTTCACAGAAATCGTACCTACGTGCTACACTAAGCGGAATTAGTGACCACTTAAATGTCAATACATTCTTTATTATTTCATAACAAAGTCGTTTTATACCACTTCGATAGCTGCGTGGTTTAGACTGGATGTGGAAAATGGAAAACCGAATGTTGTGTGTATAGGAGAGGTCTGTACAAACCAGTAAAGAAAGAAAGAAATAAATAAATAAATTTGTTTATTTCGTACGAGCACACACAATTAATTAAAACAAGATAAACAAACATATTATAAAACAAAATGTGTATGCTCTCGCCGGAAAGGGTTACCCACCTCAGCATTAGCTGGTCACCCAAATTGAGTGCACCAGCGCTGGTTTTCAGTTGGTCACCCGATACCGTGGTGCACGGACGGAGGAAAATGCTTAACATTACAACAAAAATACAGTAAATATGGTTCTGCTACATACATACACAAGGGCAGCGTATAGGGCATATTAAATTATGTTTATAAATTCGGTACATTTCAAAAATACGAGAACAGGGGTAAAAAATAAAATACGTCACCATCAAATAAATAAAATTTAAGGAGGTGGGTACAAATAAAAAATAAAAAGGTCATTGCATAATAGGTACTGATAACACAATATTATGCGCATAGTGAAACATAAAAGTGATCGACCTCAGGCGTTGTTGACTGGGTAGGCTATTCGCATTGTTTTGTTTGTTTTTGTTTTGATAATATTATTAGTAAGTCTATACAGCTATTTTAAATATTGTATTGAAAAATAAAAGCCTATTTGATGTATCGAGCTCTCATCGACTTGACTCTTGTTAACAGCAAATTATGCTTCATAAGAAAATTAAAACAAAATTAGTCCGCATTGGCCAATTTTAGCTTCTGGTCCTCGGAGCTTTTGTCTGGTACCAAGTAAGCATAGCCACTGGATACCGTAGATCATGGAAAATTGCAATACCAACACCTCTCGTACCTTACAATAAAGAGTGGCTACGTTGCCAACTCAAACTGTCTCCTTGCTGACAATATAGCATATATCTTTATCTGGATTTGTTAGAGCTCATGCTCTGACTACCCTGGCGTCGTAGGAACCCAATACCAGACAGGGGTCTATGATTGCGCTTTATATACAGAGGTGCAACACCAGCCTTCAGCCCAGCCAGCAACGTTAAGTTGATGGGGAGTACATGCTTTATTAAGTATTGGTAGGCTACTACCAAAACTTATACTTAATAAAGCATCTACTCCCCAGCAACGTAACGTTTATAAGAGTTTCATCGTAATATCCAGTGCTTACAAACGCCATTATGTCCGTAAAGGCGTGGACAAAGATCTCTGTGTAACTGTCCAGTTATATATTTGATCTTAGTCCTCAAATTTACGGATTCGATTCTCCTTGAAGCTAAGTACTACACCAGTCATACTGGTCTTTGATCTGAAGCCCAAGTCTTAGTCAGGTTCATAAGGTCCTCTTCTATGTAATGAGTTAGCTTAACAGTTGGTTATTAGAGTTATCGTTAGGGAGTCACGTGTCGCGGGTGGACAGTCTTTATTGGTTCTGCCAGAATTTCTGGTATTGGCAGTGCCTGTTTGGAAACTTTTCTCAAGAATCTAAATAATCCATGGACTCGGCGACAAGCCCTAAGTTAGGCCTTGTTCGTGTCTCAGATGCTCGATAGTAGCAACCGCTTAACATAATTAATTTAAGTGTTTAATATAACTAGGCGCTATATCATAAGTAAAGTAGATTAAAGAACGAACGCGCGCTCTAAACTACTACTACTACTACTTTAGTAGTAGTAGTTTACTACTACTACTACTAAACTACTTTCTTACGAAATTTTTCATCTTGTTCTAGAAAATGCTAAATAGCTAATGGATTGCCAAACGAATAGTAGTTAGTTATGGTGACATTGAGCTTATATTCAAGTATAACAATAAACAATTCTTATGCATTTGGCAAACCGCTAACAGTTTAGCTTTTCAACCTTAAGTTTTAAAGTATAGTGTATTTTTGTACAAGCTATTTGGCAACATACTACTAGCCTTCTATAGTAGATATTTGGAGCAAAGTAAAGGTCTTTGACATCCTGTACTTATCAAGTTTTTGCCCATTTGGCAGTTCGCCAGATATCCTTGCTGCCTTATGATAATGTACATTTAAATTGCTACGTCAATTTATGCCGACGTTTTGGTTGGAAACTACTTTCTGTTGAACTTTTTAATTGCTGTTTTAATTTAATTATATAATATATAACGTGGTACTTGCCCGCATGACCGTCGTTACATACAACATAGGAAGTCATGCTTTTGAAACTCGAAGAGCTTGAAAAATGTATCTTACACACATTTGCAAATATTAACTATTACAGGTGTTAAATTACTACATAATAATTAGCTTTTGTCAAAAATTATCCCGTACAGTGGCAAAAACGTATATACATAAGAATTTGTAAAATTGCAATAACACTTCGCTCGATCAAATCGAACTGAGACCTCAAGTTAAATAAATGCGCAAGTGCTCATGCTTACACCTCGAAACCAGTGCAGTAGTGATGATATAAATAAATAGATACTGTGGGTTACAGAACCTATTTTTATTCCAGGTATGACGACAGGCACGGTTGAATTTGACCAGATTTTTACTTTAGAATCCCTGCCTCCGCCTTGGGTTCCAAGTACTAAGCCACGGTTACCTTAAATTCAATCAAATAACAGACACAAAGAACATCTCGACTTAGAACAATTATGTGTGGATCACACAAATAATAGTCTCGTAACAATTCAAACCTACACTATAAGGCACGGCGGCACAGGCTCGGCACGGCGCGGCGTGGTGGCCGCTGATAACTGTAGCCAGTCATTTTCTAATGCATGCATGTCAACACGTCAGCATTTACTATACTCAATATATTTTTTCTTAATCACCATTACCATCTACCCGTTTTTAAGTAATAGGTTCTTAACATAATCAAACTCACAAAGCTTAACTATCTAACTAACTATAGAAGTATTTTTATTAGATTGTACTTTTCCGGCGTCGTTCATTATAACTAATAGAACGTTTTTTTATAATAAAATATATTGTGTTTCATAAAATCACAACCAACTGTCTGCTATGCACGGCCTTCTTTTTAGCAAAGCGTTAGGTGATAGCCTAGCTAGAATAGCTGGTTGGCAGACTTCACATAATTATATTATTATTATCTTTGAAAATAGAGTCATATACAGGTTTCCTCGCAACGTTTTACTTCGCTGTTAAATCCAGTGATAATTATTATTTAATGCGCACATAACTTTATGTTAGCAATGTGTGCCGTGGGATTGAACTCGAGACCCCTGCGCGTAAGTCGTCGGATGTGTCGCTACATAAGACATTTATTGTCAACTTTATTAGTTAGTAATATATACAGCGACAGTGGTTTTTTAAATTAAGCAACGGAAAATTTTTCTCGTAGATAAGTTTTATTAAAATGAAAATTGTCTTATAGGTATTCGCAAGTTTAAAATTATTTCTAACGATAGACAATTAAGTAGCGACCACTGAAGAATAAGTATGATTATAACTATACGACGCTTATATTGCCTCTTATTATTTACTAGTCATTGCCCGCGACGTTGATCGAGTAGACTATAGGTTAGCCGTGATGCCATTAAAGTGAAACATACACATCTTCGATTCTACTGAATGAAATAAGACTAAATGAGAATTTGAAGCCAGGTATATAGTATAATAGTTTCAATATGTGAAAACCGCATTAAGCGATAGATAGACAGCTAGCCAAAAATTATGAAAATCATTGTTTCGGGTTCTAACACATGAACAGTAGTTTCAACATAGTTTTTAAGAGTATTTAAGCTTTGTTTCTATTGACCATAAATTTAATGTTAGCAGCCAATGTATTCCACAACTAAAATATTGAGCTACACGGAATACGGCCACAGGACGATGTTGTCCCATAAGATATTCTGTGAACATAGCAAACTACTAATAAAACATAATATTTATACAAACAGCCGTCCCCCAACTATATTTGGATGGCAGGCATGTTAAATGATTCAAGGAAAAATACCTGCATTTTTCACTGTCGTATTAATTTTTTGTCATACCTATTATTTTTCGTCAATAGAGCTCACTTACGTAACATGTTATAGATCATTGTTACATAAAAACTACCATTATCTACTAATTGCCTCATTTATATTAACTAGTAGCGTACATAAAACATAGGCAGCGTGTAACAAAGAAAAGACAAATGGAACGAAACCGAACACATCTTCGGTCGCAGTTCTCTCGACCAATCGTAGCGGCCGTAGACGCTGTAGGGCGGCGTAGCACTACGCTTTTCGGGACACAAGCTGAATACATTGACCTTTGTTAAAATCGCCAAAATTCAGTTTCAATCACGTTACACGACAAGACGAGGTACAGAAGTGACGAGCCCGCATGCCGTCGGACGTCATGTAGGAGCTGTTCTGTTATGGCATCAATAAAAATCTTTACGGAAACATCTGCAGTCATAAAAGCTGTCGTATCTGTATCGACGCTGAGGATGGTGAGGGGTCGCGCCGAGGAATGAGCGGAGGCAGTGAGCGGTGAACACCGGTGGCGAGAAGGTGGTGACCGGGGAGAAACGATGGTGTCGGCGAAGCCGGTGTCGCTGTCGGGTCGGTAGTGCAGAGTGCGAGCGCGGCGCGCCGGCGCGGATCGATCGCGCGACATCGACCGCGCGGCGCGGGCCGGGGCCGTCGTCAGTCGCGCGCGGTCACGGCGTGCGGGCGCGCGCATCGCTGCACGTGCATGGCGCGCCTGACTGGATGCCTCGCGCCCTCGGGGAATGGCTTCGTCCGAGGAAGAGGCGACTACCGCGTCGACTGGCAACGACTTCAGTGACGATGACTGCCTCAGTGTCCGAAAATGGTGGTGCTTTCTGCTATCGTCGATTTTCACGTTCCTTGCGGGGTTGCTGGTGGTGCTGGTATGGCGCGCGTGCACGTTCGTCTGCTGCCACAAGGAGCCGGAGCTGGCGCCCAACGACCCCAAGCAGAAGGAGCAAAAGGCGGCGCGCCAGGGCAAACAGGAGTTCGAGGGCACGTTCATGACCGAAGCGAAAGACTGGGCCGGCGAACTCATATCCGGTCAGACCACCACCGGACGAATACTGGTAAGTATACCTTGAGTACGTGTATTCGCCGCACGGGTCGAGATGTTCCAGCCTCAAAGACAATGCTCTTTAATATTTGATACGATAGTTCACCAGAGAAGGTAGGTAACTATTCGTACAGTGTATTAAGATCTTCAGTATTTTGAGGTCAGCCTTACGACAGTAAAGAAAACGTGACGGTAAATATTTCAGTACAAATTAGTTCAATTATTTGGCTAACTAGCGTGGACTCGATTGTTTCTCGTTAAGATTAGAAGCCCCTGCTGGTCTAAATAAAACCACTTATATTTCACATACAAACGTTACTACGACACGCAATTCCTGATCAGACATAATTTAAAACGTAATAATCGGCGATGGTATGATCAAAACAGTAATTTAAAGTCTTCATTTTACAAAATGAAGTTTTCCAGATGATTATTTAACTAAAATATGTTTTTTACAGATATTTAACATGTTATTTTAAACGTTTTATATCCGTGGGTAGATAAATAATGTTGTAATATGAATATGCGCCATTACACAGATGTTATTTACACGTTTTGCACGAATAAAACAATTTATTCAATATTCAAAATACTTCCAGTGAATCAATTTGCAAAATTAGCCTAATAAAACCATATACTGATGGATCCTGAGTTTTTTATCTATCCACCGTTAAGAGGCAATATAAAAATAACGTGAAACATTAACCCAAATCTGTTCGGTTTGGCTCCACACCCCTGCGAATAGATACCTACTTCGTGACGTCACTCGATGGACCTATACAAGGTTCTATGTCTAAAGTAGCTCTGTTAACCCTGTTACACATTATCCTCAACCATTCTGAATATCTTCTAAATTCAAATGTTTGTATTTCAGATTATTTTGTATATTTGTGTCAGTATAAGAAGAACGTAATGATTGCAGCCTTTGTAAAATATAAAGGCTTTGAATTAAATTGAATTTTAAATACACAATTATAGCTATCTAATTAGAACAATATACTTTTTAGAAATCTATAGTCATATTATAATTTGTCTTATTTTGGCGCGTGGCATTGTAAACCAGCGAGAGCAAGACAAAACATTCTTTACTTGGAGCTTGTATTTTATTGTAATGAGGGTTCAAATAAAATATATTTGATCTCTCTTTATATATGCATTGATAATCGTTGCATTTATTTTTAAATACTTGTGCATGACTTATTTTATTCCTGGGCAGGTAATTTTAAATCTAGAAAAGAATAAAACCACTTATACGTTTCAATATTAGGTATAGTATTAGCCTCTTCTTAATCTTTCTTCTTCTCTCTGTCTACTGTTACCTAAAAATTATTTCTTGTTTCGTATGTGTAAATTGATAATAGTTATTTCTCAATCATCAATTTATTTAATTTCTGCTCATTGTTTAGATGTACCTTCATTTAAGCACTTGATTATTGTGAAATGCTGATTAAATGAAATTGGTTAAATAATTATGAACAATATTAGTTATTATGTTTATTATTATTTAGCAGTTTCATTTAATCTCCCATCGGTTTATTATCAATTTCAATCATATTCTATTGTCTTTCTTTTATAACTAGCATGATCTAACTAGTCGGTCTTCATTACTAGCTACTTAATTATACCTATTCAATAATAAAGCCTTTTTGTGTTCAGTAAAAAAGTCATCATAGGTACATTTATTAATATTGTAAGTAAGAAAACGTAACTTGTTACGTTTTGTATGAGTTCTCGCACATAATACTGTAGGAAATCAATCATTGTAGAAAATCAACCATTTTAATAGTAAGAAGATTGATTTTCTACAGAGTTTTCTTATATGCTATATAATAGTAATATTATATAGCAGCTAAGGACCACTTAATATATTCAAAAAGAAGTCGTTTTAGCTACGGACAGTTAAAAATTACAAATTTACATAGAATATGTGTCAAAAAACGTTTCTTAAATATAGTAACCGGCCCTGGACCCTAACCCCGCTTATTCTTACTGACCTCTAGTACGATCTTTCGAGAATACAAAGCTATCAAATCAAATTATGAATGCCTATTTTCGGTCAGCTTATGTTATTGACTTAATATTTGTGTAGTGTAGTCAGTATAAAACTATTGATGATATAAAATAAGCTATATTTCGAATTGAGAGAGGCTTCGAAAAGGGGCTAAACAGTGCTAATTTGCAATGAGGATTTGCCTGCCATTTGTCGCAATGTTGCTTAGGATGACTTGGCCACTAAGAAATAACATTTTCCATTTATAAACATCTAGTTATTGCTTCGTAGAATAGCAATACCAATGTTATTATTTATTTTCTTACTTCTTGCGTACTTTACCGAAAAATCTTTGTGCCCTTTCGAGTTCTTGTCCTTTCAACGTGTCATCCCTTCTTACAAATATTAGGTAGGGTAGGCGAAAGGTTCATAAGCACGTTCAAAATTCAGAACGACTATCTGTAAATCGCATAGGTTTTTTAAGCGGCGATCAAGAAGCGATACTTGTCGCATACCATACCATCTCTAAAAATAATATTATTGTGAACTTTTTCAACAGGTACATAAAGCATATCCATCTGTCTTGTTTAGTAATGTAAGATTGTAATAATAATACGTCGTCCGAGAAAAAGGGTCATTTATACATTTGTCTTAAGCAAATCTCAATACATACATTGGCATTTCTATTTGATAGCTAACATATTCATATGCCATATTGTCTAGACACCCTGACCTTTACATGCTAGTTATTCTTATCACAGCTATTATTAAATTAATATGAGGATAATACGAGAGAGGCTGCAGAAACTGCGGCGAGACGAGCTAAACGTTGTTTTACAAAAAATTAACAAAAAACGAACAAACTATTAGAGTAGTATTGGAGATAATTTTGTGTCAGAAAAACATAAATTAGGTATTAATGTGACAAGCACACTTAAATTTTCTGTTTATTTTAATCTAGTTATTCATCAAATACTTTTGTCTAGAGGAAAAGTATTCTATGTGTTAAGTTCTTTTCTGTGCCCCTGACAATATGTATGCGATGATCGGTCGAGTAATTAATGCGTGAAATCAAACAAATTTACATTCGTATTATAATATTAGTTAGGATATTTGCAAATATGTTTAGGAAATTACCTATCAGGCAAATGTACAGATATTGAATTGTTTAATACTGGCGCTATATTTAGTAGTTTCTAATGAAGTAAATAATACATGTCTTATATTAGTGATTCTTACTCTGGTTAAGGGGACACCGCGAAACGCGACGCCCGTATTCATTGACACTCATTGTGTATCAATCGTTAAAGAGCGGTCATAAGGTCTAAAATTGCGATGCGCCCGCAATGATCGAGAGCGCTTAAAAATTGTTTGTTAAAATCTTATAATATTATTTAAAAATGATTGGTTTTAGTTATGGAAATAATGAGCTAGCAAATTACTAATATTGATGTTAAGAATATATTTGAGTAATTCCTAAGCATGATAGTGTAACTTCCTTGTAATTTCAAAAATAGTAATTTTTCAGTGGTGTTTTCGAAAATAATTATGATCGAGCCAAAATCACAATATCGTGTTTTTGAGCTAGGAAATTCTAGTTAAAGACATAAATTTACCTATATCAAAATTCTAGATTAATTGGTCTTCTCATAGTCCTACATTAATCGATGAAAGTTAGTGCATTTTTTCAGTGTACCTATCCTCTTAAATATTATTTGATTATAGTGGCTAAATGTAACTTGTAAGTTCATTTAGTCTTAAAACGATAGACTATAGAGTCATCTGAACATTTTATGCGATCGGCATAAACAATTTCATAAACGTTGTTTAACCGGATTAGCCGTATAGCATAATAAACAGACAGAAAGAAAACTAATTAAATTAGTAATTACTTCCCTTCTTTCTTCTCGTACCTTTTTTACATAACTTTTGTTTCCAATTTATTTAAAAAAAGCAAGTGATCAACCTATTTATTTAATAAATAACTAAGCTATTTAATGCTAAGAAATGAGTCTAACATTAGCTGCAGTTATCTTAATAGATTAAGAAACACATGTAGATAACAATAACACAGGAAATAAATACACAGAGTATGCCGGCCTCGATGGCGTAGTGGTTAGTGTAACCGACTGCCACGCCTGAGGTCGCGGATTCGATTCCCGCACAAGTCAAACATTTGTGTGCATGAACATGGATGTTTGTCTTGGTCTGGTTGTTTCTATGTATAATATGTACGTATTTACAAAAAAAATGTATATATGTATGTTTATCCAGCTCTGCTTAGTTTGGGCTAGATGGTGTTGTGTGTATGTGATAGAATAAAAATTTATTTCCTGTGTTTCTTTTGCTGTAAATAAAAATATGTATACCGAAGGTATATCACCGACGAAGTAGGCAGTAATGTAAAATTATTGTCACATTTCACCATTTAAAGTTTCATGTCCCACGTACAAATATAGAGTGAGTGTATTATCATCTGCCGGTACACACTTCCAGACACCACATTCATATTTTGGAAATATACAATAATAATAATACTATGAGTATGGGAACACTGCGGTCCTGAATGCCTTAGACAGTCGGTTAGTGTAAGCCTCCCAAAGGGCCGGTTTTCCTTAACACATTAGGAAAATACCCGTGAAAGAGAATCACATAATACTATTACCTGTTATAGTAAATATAATTTGTTTTATAATGAGTAAGAAAAAAGTGACTGGATGGCGGCCTCCAATGATAAATTAGAACAGAATGTGTAACAAAGTATTTCTTTAAAATATTACTTAGCCAATATATCAAGTTCTTTCGAAATATTTACCTTATAAATAAAACGATCGTATAGAAACAATCGTATAACAACAAATTTATAACTTCTACGTTTATCAAATTATATGCTAGCTAGTCGAATGGAAATTTCAATGAAATTGTGCCCAGCTACCTACACTTTTTCATATTCATGCTCAATATGATTTATTAGAACTTAACACTCATAATAAAATCTTTAGGAAACTAATAGCCTTAGAAAAAATGTAAACATAAGAAAAGTAAGCAAATATTTAAAAATATTATATTTATATGTGCTCCTTAATGTCACACCCTGACCAATATTATAAAAGCGAATGTGAGTTTGACTGTTTGTGTTTGTTCTGCTTTCATGCCTTCACTACTCGACCGATCTTCGTAAAATTTCAAATACCTGTATGTACCCATACGTTGTCAGGGATACAGAAAACTTCATATACCTTTCATCCAGAAAAATATTTCTGTTCCCTAGCGAAGCCGCGAGCAAAAGCTAATAATGAATACTAGCACTAGTTCTGGTATATTCCATGAAGCCTAAAGTTATCTCATCAGGTATTCTACAAAAAGATTCTAATGAAGTAATAGAACTATAGCCTTATAACCAATACCAGTTAGCCAAGCTAGTGAGTGATTTATGAAACTATATATATATTTTAACAAAAGAGGTTCTAAATAAATAAACAAGTAAGAAAGTAAGACTTGTGATGATTCTCCAAGCTTACTGACACTCGCACCTATCTGAAGCAAAGTAAATGAATTGGACTGAATCCATGCTGCAATTGAACATTTAAGTTCCTTTTACGTGATAACATACAATTTTTAAAATTCGACATAGTTAGGGACCATGGCCCTCTTGTAGCACAGTTATAATTCAAGCGCAAGGTTATATTAAAATTCGATCGAAAGGTACTAACTCTAAATAATGTGAGAGCGAACATATGTTATAGCTTCTAGGTACTTAATTGTCTGATTATATTGTAAGCGTTAAACCTACTTGCTACCTAGAAAACGTCGAATACTTGAATTGCCAAATCATCATATTAGCCGTTTAAATTACAGATAATACCACCAAATAATTTTGCCTGGGTTCGATGCTTTGTTGCTTGATTTTATTGTTTTTTACCCTTAATTGTTTTAGAAAAGTAGTCCGGTCACAAACAAATAAAATAATTAACGTATAATCTTATATCTTCACTCTAATAAACGAAGCCTTGTTCCTTCTCAATTTTGTTAATAAAAGACAAGTCTAAATAAATGTGTCATAAATGGGGTAGGAAAAGATGTATTACACAAATATTTCGTACAACGGAAAAACACTATATAATTTTACCACGCCCACGAATTGAACCTCACGATCGCACGACCTTATGCTACGAGACCGATAAGGCAAAAAATATTACAAATACTTAAATAACGTACATCCAGGTAATATGTTACTAGACTTTTAACATCTACTTTTAGTTACGTTTAACACCTAGTGGATAGACTGTCTATGTTTCTGTCAATGTGTTATTAATAGTCTTCAATAAAATAAATATATACATGACCATCTTTTTTAAAAAAAATTGTTCCTAGCGCGAGTTGGCTGGTATTATCACGAAAAAATATTATCTTTATCAATGTAGTCCAGTTCTATTCGATATAATAGTAATAAATCTAATTTGACCTATTCAATTCACAAATAAGACCTCTAAATATTTTAAAAAGTCCATATAGTTTTATCTTTTTTATTGAGATAAACAACAGTAACTTTTTGCTTACATAAATATATAATTTAGCACTTTATTGTACCTAAAAGATTATAAGAAATGTCAAGAATGTCAAGATTAGTAGAAGAGTCAATAAGTTTACTAAAAATATTGCATTCTATTAAAATATTGATATACAATTGCATATATTTATATTAATTGTATTCGTTTTTTTATTCTGTCATTTAGCTGAATTACAAAAGAAATAGAAATTAACAATTTCTGTGTTATAATTAGATTTTGGTAGGCTTTAGTCAATCGGGTCTATGAGAAAGTATAGAATAATATACTAGCATTAGATCGCGGCTCACTACTATGGTTTTAAAAAAAATAAGCAGCTTCAAAAATCCCATCAGTTTCTGTGAAAAGAAGCCTATGTTATTAGCATTATCATAAACTATCTTTAGGCAAGAAACAAGTCGATTTGGTACGTTACTGCGTAACAAGAACAAATCAACAAAGATACTTTTGCATTCATAATATAGATAAATAATAGTTGTTATAAGTTCTTTACATGCCGTTTTTAAAAGAATGTATAAATATTTAATAAAGTAGTTAAAGTACAAAATTTATATAATACTTTCCATATTGAATTTCAATTATATTTCAATCAATATCATGCAGTTGCACACTAATACACGAAGCCTTTAAAATTTCTGCTTTTACAAAAGCCGAAATCAATAATGATCGTAAAATTAAATTCTATGATTTGAGCTATAATTAATATTTCACTGTGAAAATGTTAAAGGTTATTAGGTAAATACTTGTCTCGATTCAACTAGTAACAACAGTGCCAGTTTTTTAGTATACTTCTTTATAAAAAAGAAGTATTATTGTTACTAACCTAAATATATCACCTCGTTGGTCCCATAGCGTAAGTTCGCGCTTATGTTAGCGGCGGAAGGTCGTACGTTCAAATGCCGGATAAAACAAAGTGCCACTAGATAGTTACATTATCTTATTCTCAGTAGCATTATGGTATCTATAATAATGTGACTAGTCGACGGTTATAGGCTGTATTACGCCGGCATTGAAACACAGCTAACAAGATTCAAATGCAATTGATCGTAAAGCTTCGTATTTACTTTCGGAAATATATCACGTTATATAATTTTGTTTTATATGATAATACATCAATAAAACATGGAATGGAATAATTAATTTTCACGTCGATTAAAAAAAATCTTTTCCTATAGTTTTAAGTTTTAATTCGAGTTTGTTGTTTCGACTGAGCATAATACAATATTGATGAAGATATGCTTGAGTTTTAATCTTAATTTTAAGCTGCGAACATCCTTACTATTGTTATAAATGCGAATGTGAGATTGTTTGTTTGTTACGCTTTGACGCCTAAACTAGTCGATCAATCAACATAAAATTTCGCACACATGTTGTCAGGGGTACAGAAAAGGACATCACCCCATTCCCGAAGGATAGAAAATTTGATATAAACTACATTTACGCGAGCGAAGTAATGTTATATTTAAACTTAGACATCTTACATGTGATCAGAATATTCTTCATATCTATAATATGAAATTTTTTTTCGTTGTGTCAACGAAATCTGTACCGGAAAGTAGTTGATCAAAAGAAACATAATATCAAAACAATTAGTGCGCTCCTTTAAGGATAGGTATTGTAAAATTTATTACAGTTCCTTTGCTTGAACTTGGCTTGACACGCTGCCGCGTGTCTAGATGTGTCTTGTACAATACGATAGATATACATGTCCTGAAATCTTTATATATACAAATTTTAAACAACTTCTAAACGTATTTTTATGGGTGTGATTGAATTCCCTGGATGGTTTAGATTATGAATTGGGACCCTGTAGGTGGTGCTGGGATCGAATTCTCTTCGACACTTTTTTTGTTATTTAAAGCTAATACTCGGGAAGCACGTCTGTCGAAACCATTTGTATTTTATATAAATACTATATGAGAAAACTTGTTTTATGAACACCAATATTATTTAAAAATAAACAACAAAATATATTATTCAATAAATGTCGTTATTTTATGTTTCAATAAATGACATTAAAAAAAAGGAAATAAATACTGCATTCACATAAAAGTGAAATCGTTAGATATACAACATTCAGCAATAAAATAATAATATATTATAGATTTTTATTGACCTTTTGTTCAATAGTTTGACATTGAAAAGGTTATATTTTGACATATTATCATTAATCTTAACTACTTGCATAATAAGTCTACGTTTTTTTAACTCAGCTATAGTTACAAATACTAGTCTATTTTATTTGTTGTTCACGTTTTACACTTGGAATATTGTCAAACTCACGTTGTTGATCTTGCAAAGTAATAGTAAGAGAGAATGCAGAGTAACATTATAAGTATTGTAAGATATCCCTCGAGTACAGCATACAGTGATTTCTGGATAAAAGATCCTATGTCCTTTTCTATACCCTGAAAAAGTGTATGTGAAATTTCATGATGATCGTTCGAGTTAAAGCGTGAAAGCTTCAGGGGTAGAGAAAAGAACATAGAGTACCTTTCATCGAATAAAAAAGTATTGCTCTCGAGGCATAGTTGATAAAGTCTACATTAAAGCGAGTGAAGCCGCAAGCAGATCAGTGGCAGGCACATCTAGTACCTAGTCCATAGTGTAACAATACATATCCAGTCAATATGCCTCCATGTAAACCATGCACTTTACATTTCACGCTATTTACCATTGAAATATCGAATACATTTTTGTTGCTACAATTTGATTGAAAATCTATTCAACCATTTCAAATCACATTTGATTTGATGCATTTGAACATGATGATGTATTACGCAAATAAATGCCTTCTTTCCAACTGGTATCAAACCAAAGCGTACATGAATCACACGATGACCTAATACACTCGTAAAAAAAACAAAACAACGTAACGGAATTACTGTTCCATCCACTATTTATAATGTTAAGTGGCTACCATGGACATTGACTGAGTACTTACTTACGAATTCTAATTGTTTAAATTATGGTTACACTTTTTTTTAGTGTTGTATAAATCCAGTACCGCTGGAGACGTTACCAACATTTAAATAAAGGAAACGAAGAACACCCAGTCTCGAAACAACTATTAGTGGATCACAATTTTTTTTATCCCATGTGGGATTCCAACCATACTCGGTATAGTGGCAATGACGAGGCGACTTAAACCACTATGCCATCCGTGCATCGATCAAATATACCATAGATGCACGATCGTCGCTCGAAAAACGGCCCCAACAAAACTGTGCATAAATCAGTCGTATGCGCTATATTATGCACCTGTCCCACTCACTCTTGTGTGCGCTGCCCGTAAGCGAGAGCGAATCGACACCACTACTACGGTGGAGACCGTACCATATACTTAGTACGCTTGCGTATCGCGAGTAACACACTTAGGACGCTTTACATTGACGCGTTTTAACTAAACTATTACAAAATGTTTCTCAGTGGGCGTTCAATGGTTATTCCTGTTTATTTCCTGGATTGCATAATAAATGCAGACACTTATAAGTAAGTAGTACTGGTCAGTGCCACATATTGACGCGGTTTTTGTATGAGAATGTGCATCTATGGTATATTTGATCGAAGCATCCGTGCACTAAATTATAAGCTATTGTAAAGAATTTCATTATGCCGGGCCTGGACCTATTCGATTGGAGTAATACCGCTACCTTACAGAAGATGGCAGTTAAATAGTTTTGTGTTGTGTTCTTGCAGTGTGTAGGTTTGCAAAAGCTTTTTATGAAGGGCTGTGGTGTGATCTAGGAACAGGTACACGCAAGTTAAGGCTAGGCTTAAAATTACTTTCGCACTAGGAAGTACTCCTGCACCGCGGGCGACCTTACAAACATTCAAACACTGGTCTCTAAGAACATCCAGACTCAGATACCTGGTGATCTCACAAATTATTATCTCATGTGGGGATCGAATCCACAATACTCGGCGCGATGGCAGTGTGTGTTGTTGCCATCCTAAAGACCAACGACTGGCCAGATGGCGTAGTGAGGTAAGTGGTCGCCACTGCCATCGCGCCGAGTATTGTGGATTCTTTTGAACGGTTGATAATGCGAGAATGTCGTCGGCATCCATATGTTACGATGACCGCTTATAATCAGATGGGCTATATGCTTGTATGTCACGTCACTGTTAGATATTTTATTTTTATCTATGAGTCTATACATACATATATTATGAATATACAATGTAAAATATGTGTAAAGAAACGTAAATGAAAAATTTCGGGTATGTTAGGTTTTGGAATAATCTTTGCAAGGGAAAAAACCTTTTTTTTTAGATTGACATAATTAGTTTTATTCAGATATTCATTTCATTGCATTCGCAGCCGTTCCATATTTGTACAAATTGTATATGCCAAGAAACAATTAAAAATAAAATAAACGTAAACATATTCACAGCACGTTGACCACACTGTGTATACTTTACAACCATAACAAAAACACACATATATTTACAAAAAACTGTGTAACTCAACAGAAATTTCGAGTTATTTCTATGTACCCTGGAACATCGGCAGCTACGCCCATAGCACCGGGACGCGCTAAAAGACCCTGACCCAGTTTGCGTTATCGATGCGCCCGCCCTCAGTTCAAGAACGCTTTCCCTTTTAAACCATTGATGCGTCCTGTCTTTACCTTATTACTACACAAAGGGTTGATGACGTCAGACCTCAATTTCTTATGGTATGAGGCAATTGGGAGTTAGGGCGCCTTGAAATTTGCCGCAATGTACAGCGCGGCTGCAGTGCTGCAGCCACGCTGCTTTGTAAATCCATATAAATAAAAACGCGCGACTGGAGCGCTGCATCCGCACTACTGCCGCGCATTAGTTCATCGATAGACTAGTGACGGCTGCGTGGTGGCAGCGTTGCAGCCGCGTTGAAATGAATGAGTAAATTTGAAGGCGCCCTTATTGATTATAATACGTAATATGAGGGTCGACAGAATACAATTTGGTTACCAAATGTAGATTGGGTTTTTTGTCGTAGATAGGTACGCGCCCGTGTTTTCTGGAAGGAATAGCCTCTGGCTATCCTCTGCTTCGGCCGTCTATCAAAGCACAGTTCTAGCTCACGGGTATGAAAATTTGTTAACTCTCAATAACACCCGACCACATCGAACCTGAGACAGTATTCAGATCATCTTTTGTCAATTTATTATAAAGATTGCTATAGATATTTTGGTGCTACCTCACCTTGGCACCGCCATTGCGACGACTGTTACTGATCACATACACGAACACGACGGAAAAAGTGTGACATAGTAATATTTTATTAATGGATTATAGTATTATCTAAGGCAACACTATTTCCTTTTTTACAATCTTGTTTGTAAATCCGATTATCCCTTAACAAATTACACAATATTCATTGATTTACAATATTTTTTGTTAGTGGTAATGTTTATGGTTTTAGTAACCTGTAGTATCTACCCATACATGATGAATGTAAACCTTTCAATCCGATCTTCACCTATGTACATGTTATCGGATTTCGAATAATCTGGAATTCTACTCCCACATATTGATGTTTATGATATATTGTCATGAATTATCTATTCATAACAATATAAAACATAAACATCAATATCAAACAGACATAGAAGCATGGGGTGCATTGACAAATAGTTAACAATAAAAAGTTATGTTAATTAAGATTTATTTTAATTGTAATATTTTGCTTTATGATATGATTCTTTTATATAAAATAAACTCAAAGCCTATCTATCATAAGTAGAATTTCGCCACCCCGTATTCTTATTTTTTAGTACGGAATCTGTAATGTAACATGCATCGATGCATGTTATATTACAGGTTCCGTACTAAAAAATCTACTAATGAACCCAGTACAGTTTGAATGAAAAGGAAAAAAGCAGAATGAACAAAATTAAATGCTATATCGAATACTAATATACCCAGTACAAATTGAATAAAAGAAAAAGCAGGCACGAACAAATGAGGTATATCACTTGTAAAGGACGTTATGGTAGACACTTCACCGTTAATATGTCTTAAAGGATTGCTAGAACGTTGGTTCATTACAACTTATGTACTAAACATAATACACTCGCCAACTTGGCACAAAATCCACTGGCGAATAATGCCTTCACACACACAGAATCACGCACTTCTACTAGAGACGAAAGTAGTAAAAATATTTGTGCCAAGTGACGAATGGCGCCGAACGCAGCCAGTACAGTCCACCATACAACAATATAAGTTTTATATAAGTATCACCTGTGTAGTTATCACAGACGCACGTGTATAGTATAGATACAATATAACAAGCGAGGCATCTTTAATAGGATGCCAGTGTCCCCATACTCCGCGAGTTTTCCTTCAAGATTTACGATCGACAAATCAAAGCGGTTGGATGCAGGCATGCCTCAAATATTGCACAAGCCGATCTATACAGATTGCATCCAACTGTCCATTTTGGGAGCGGTACAGTTACAGTGAGCCCGAGTCATAACACTGCTGAACATATTCTCTTTCGAAACAATCTTCTGCATCTGTCATATTGGATTAACCGTCCCTCGAAAGCACGGCAACTTTCCCTACGTTCCTAACCTGCACACTTAGTTTGAAGAATGACTTAATATCAAACAAATGTACTTGTTCGTATAACAACGAGAATTTAAGCAATACATTATTACATTATCCTTGAGAAAACGCCAACGTATGCGCGTAAGATGTTTTTGTTATATTTTTTGTGGCGTCAGCTCGTCCAGAACAATAGGTAAGTACTACTTTTTTTGTCAACAAACATTCGTTGCTAATATCAATTTGTTTGGTGCCTTAAGGAAGTTAGTAATGAGGTCTTTTGGATTCATTAATTCTTTTGATATTCGAATTTCGAAGAAATGTTGTCATCTCGAGTAGAATCTTGAATGCTAAAACAATCACCAAGTCGCATTTAGGTATATATAAGATAAATATCATGCTATCTCACTTTTTTATCAATAAAGAGAAAGACAGCATGAAATTTATGATTCGAACTTTTACCTAATCATTGTAAAAAAAACTATTATACACAGTATCGATAGATCGATACTGTGTGAAGATTTGATTATGAACAAGGTGACATAGCATAGGTATCGTCCGTATGTCTCAAAGAGTAAAATAAAAAGGTAACACATTTCGCCAGCCATCTTTTTGGTCGTACGTAATAGACCTAGTAAACGGAATGCGATTCCATTAATGATATTGGAATCACATTCTACTTGGCATGGTTTGATACTATGACTATGGGATTAAATTGCTATCGAGACTACCTGACCCCGGTCCGGTTAGTTTGTTAGTTGGACGTGTGTTATCCACACTTAGCCCCACTATTGGGCCATTGTGCGTAAGTAACCGACACGAAATATTGTTCTGTTACTCATACCACCTCAGCTCCGTCCAGAAAGATAATAGGGGACCGATGTTGCGCAGTACCGCCTTCATCGTTTCTGGACTATTTAGAAGTGTCGCCCGTTGGTTGCTCACGTTTTTACAATGTAAGAGCACGTGAACTGATGTCACCTCGGTCTCCATGCAGTCTCTACACAAGGGACCGTCAGTGATGCTGATGTTGAATAGGTGTTTGTTGAGTGAGCAGTGTCTTGATGTTGTACCCACTAGGTGGCGTAGGTTTACCTTGTGAAACGTAGCAGTTTGCGTGACAAATGTTTGTGTAACGATGAAAGGGCTTCCTTCGTCTGTCTACATTCCTTTGTTTCTGTCCACTGTTTTTTGTGTAGTTTCGTGGATCTATCGCATTACCATGTTTTGAGTTGGCAGAAAGGTATCGGGACATTAATTGATTCGAGTCCTACCATTAGGGTGTTCAATCCTGTCTTTGCCAGTTGCCCGATCCGGTTATAAAAACCGCGACCTAGTAATCTACACACTTTGCAATTAGACTACCGGAGGTAGTTACATGTGAAGTTCAAACAATTTATTGAATTCATGAACACATACATGTTGACAATAATTACGAATATAATTATCGCAATAAAAACGAAATATTCGAAAATGATTACTTAATATACGAAGTTTATGTGAGCGTTTCGTTGCGTGAGTAAAAGTACCAAAACTAAGTGGAGGTAACACGAAAAGCGCCTTCACATTACAAACTGTGTTACTATTTACGAGTTATATTATGTTTTTAGAACACGCTATTATTTTAATATTATTACTTTAGATAATGACCTCTCAAGACTGCAACATGGGAATATGCAACATAAGAAACATGAAAAAACAAAATAGATCACAATACTGTAATACTAAATATTTATTTTACTGCAGTACTAGGTGTTTATACATCCTAATATTATAAATGCGAATGTGAGTTTGTTTGTTTCTTTGCTTTTATGCCTGAACTACTGGCCCGACCATCATGAAACTTCGCATACACGTTGTCAGTAGAACAGAGAAGGACATAGGGTACATTTTATCCAGAAAAAGTACTGTTATTAATTTAACATAGCCTAACCTACAGCTATGCGAGCGAAGTCGCAGGCAAAATCTATAAATAAAAAAGCCTTGGTAGTGCAACGGTAGTGAAAGCGACTGCTGTGCGTTTGACTTCGAGTTTGATATAGGTTGTAAAGTGTAATTGGTTTTTTGTCAAGGAATTGTCAGTAGCAGCACAGAGTCCTGAACAGCTGTGGGATGGACGGCAATAGGCTTGCTCTCTGGTACGAAGAATATATAAAGATAGCTAGCGAAATGTCGGTATCATACACTTCTGTCTGTCCTTCGGAGTTATACGCGTGAGACTATGTTAGTAAGATAATTTTTCCTTTTCTATTGCGACCAGATGTGGAAAGACCATAACGCTGGAATGCATATAGTTGGCAGTCATATGACACCTTGGAATGCCTAATATAAACAAAATGCAGTGCCAAGTATTAATTGAAGCCATGTTTAGAGCAAATTTTCGCGTTTGGTTAACTGTTGGCAAGGCTGCCAGGTGCAGTAACAGGTTGTCAAATGATAATAAATCTTTGCAACCACTGAAATACGCGTA
Organism: Catocala sponsa; assembly: GCA_963564715.1. Classification (NCBI taxonomy): domain Eukaryota; kingdom Metazoa; phylum Arthropoda; class Insecta; order Lepidoptera; family Erebidae; genus Catocala; species Catocala sponsa. Next base: position 13,228,498 of record OY751334.1, on the reverse strand, counting down.
TGAAGTTCAAAGTTCCTTGCCTTTAGAATATTCGTGCAACAGAACTCCAATTATCTTGTTTTTGTATCAAGGGAAGAACGACTCTGCAGTCTTATTAAACCTACAGTACGCTAGATGTTTTAACTTTGTTTCATTTTGTGCTTTACTAAACACATTTTCAGACATTGTGCTGTTACTGAAAATTTTCTTCTAGAATAAGTTATAAACGGTTTGCGAGAACCGGTATGGTAATTAACGATCAATTGCGAAAAAAATGTTACCACCCATAGCACACCATAAAACTAAAGAGATATCAATAAAAATAAAAGATATATACACAAAACAATATACAATATACAATACTACATAATAGACACTAATAATAAGAAGCAACAGCGTGGTAGGCCTGAACGAGACAAAGGCCGATGGAATCGACAGGCAGAGAGAAAAATGGTGATAGATAGTGGTCTTGGTTTCGCTTCATAGAAGAAAGGACCCATATTCAAGTGCTGTACGAAATTCATTGTTTCATTAAAAAACTAAACTGTATTATTCAGAAAGCCTATAACTATAGACAGAACGCCTAGAACAGAGTAAATACGTCTTACAATAATTATCAAAGTGAATTCTTATAACACATGAGACGACTTCGAAGTATCGACCTAATAACCAACGAACTGTAATAAAAATTTCAATTAAATATTATATTTTACACCGAAACTACCTCCAAGGCTCAAGCCCTTAGGTCGCAATCGCGTGACCATTCGTCCTTGTGGACGAGCCGCGTATTTATTTATCATAAAAATTCCACTGCAGTCTTTTTATTTATTTATTACACTTACACCTCAGTACAGCGTAACGTATTGATTTTCTTTTCGGCGTAAGTGAAATGCGTGGTGAGTGATCACGGTAGAAAATCGTGAGGAAAATTCATTTCACAGCTTTCAGTATTCCATACGTTTGTGTTTTTCTTGTGTTTTATTTTATGAGTGACTTTAACACGTGCTGGATAATGTTTTAGAAAACCTTTATAAATACCTTTTTAGAAATTAGAGACTTTATTTAATTGACATAAGCCTCTAATATATATTTCTTTAAATTTATTGGCTTTACAAAATAAAATCAGTTTTATAATTTTTATCGTAAATGGATATCTGTATAGATAGTAGTTTTAATTGAAGTGTTTTTACGACATATTTTGAAACTCAGGCTTATTCTTTTTAATTCTAAGCTGGCAAACCAACATATTACTTTACTATCAGGAAGCTTATACATATATGCTTATAACATTTGTGGAATCCTGGTATCACGCTCGCATTGCCAATTATCTCTCTTTAAATACGTGTGTCTCTGTTAGTAGCCGAACCATTTGGGTTGACAGCTAATACCTTATAAAAAGGGTAGCACAAAACACATATATTCTATACCTGAACATCCACCGTGCAGCATATACTCAGAACAATAGCATTATAAAAATGGCGCATGCAGAAATGAAACTCTAATGTTGCATCCAATTCCTTTGTGTCTGACCTATTAAACTTTAAAGTACGATACCGCCGCGTTTATAAAACGGTTCAAAATATTCTTAGACGACATATTTGGTAAAAATAGTACCTACTGCATTATAAATATACTAAGTCTTAGATAGTGTAGTGAACTCTCAAAGAATTCTGGCGATAACCCAAGTTCCTTTGCGCAGGAAGAATGAGTGTATTACTCTTATGTGATATACATATCTATACTTTATATATTCCGCTTATTGAGTAGAAAGGCGTGCATATAAATGAAGGTTATATTTATTAGTATATATAAATTAGGCTGGTATCTATTATCTGCTGTTGTTTATGTGTTTGGGATGTACTATTTAATCGCGGCATAGTGCTGAAATGGAAAGATTTTGTCTCCGGATTAATAAAATTGCTTTTTTTTGAGATACCTACATACTTATTCTAGGGTCAAATTACATTTGCACACTCGCTATTGCGTAAATTCTCATGATACTTTATTGATTATTTTTTATAATAATAATAATATTTTTTATTGAAGACTTTGTTACATTTTCACAATAATTAAACGATAACGACTACAGTAGTATAAACTGTGTCGTAGCCATTAACGCCCACATCGGAATATATTTTAAATAACTAAGGTTAGTAAGGGTACAATTTTATTGTTTATTTTAAATAAATTTGTGCCTATATTGAGGATGAGAGTATGTGTTTGTACGTGAGTGTATGTGTGTCTGTGTGTATTGTGTATATGTACATATGTGTGTGTCTGTGTTTATCGGTATGTGTAGGTGTGTGTATGTATGAGAGTAAGATGTATTTGTTATTATGCTATGATGTCCTCACATTCTGTATAAGTTTGTGAAAGAAGCCACTCTGTTAGTTTCAGCTTAGATTTATTATAAGTCATAGGATAGATTTTAAGCACCCTATTTATCTTAATGTTAACTTTGGGGCTTAGAAAGTAATATTGACGGGATGCCAGAAAAGTCCTGCGTGATTTAAAAGAACAGACTCTATCAGATCTATGGTTTTTTTAAATAAATTTTATGTCATACGGAGTTTCAATATGCTTACGCAAAATCACCTGCAGTATATATAATTGTAGTACCGTCAGCACCTTGCAGAGACTATAGAGATTAGACGTTGGTAATCTTCTAGGCTTACCAGTCATGATCTTGAGTATACATCTCTGGGTTCTCTCCAGACGCACCATTATCGTTAACTACCACCCCAAGAGGTAATGCAATAGCCAATAATGGATTGAACTAGCGCATAATAGACCATCTTCATAGTGCTTAATTCTTAATTTTTTGAAAATATTCTCTAATTTTCTAGACCGAGTAACAATTTGATCTTTTTGGTAATCCCAAGTTCATTTACTGTCAACTATTACCCCAAGATATTTTATGTAGCTAGTACGAGCAATAGAAAAACAGGTGCAGTTAGAGGAGTTTGGAAAGTTTATTTTGACAGGATTTTTTTAGTATACCGGTATCTCGAAGGATAAAACATTACATTGTCAGTCGCAACTTTCATGAACCAGTATGACTTTCTAAATGGAGAGTCAAAAAATATCTCCCGCTTTAAGTCAACTGTATTATTGAAACAATGTTCTATATGCAAAGGCAGTGAAAGTTAAAATTATGCAGTTAAACGCTAAGTTTTGCTATTGATATTCTACTGAGCTTTGAATGAGCTGGGGCACTGATCATTAGGTCTCTCCGGGTATTATTAAATTAAAAGAAGGTTATCCAATATAAAAGTGTTCATTTATTCACGTATAATCCCCGAGAGAACCTTTCAGTCCGATCAGTGCGCAGTAACTGGTCGGCCATACATACAGTCGCGCTCACATACATTTTTGCTTACCTTGCACTCTGCCTTACTTACTATACATACTTACATGTGACCCCAATAGAAAATATACTATATAAAAACATGAAAAGAGTCAATTTGTGATAGATTGTATAATTTGCTACTTAAAAACATAAGCTTTATTCTCGTATTCGATTCTAACCTTATGACTAGTCACTTAAACATAACCACGCCTTTCTTCTACGTTACATAACATGACCTTTACATTTTTAGGAATAAACTTTCCAGCCAGACCCACTTGCATCGAAACCTCATATAGTCCAAACCTAGATGACGAAACTAGGCCTGCTAAATAAAGGCTTGACTGCTCTGCCCTCCATCTGTCGCATATATTTAAAAATATCCACCGAATTGGTCCAACTGTCTGAGGCCTGACCTTTACACAGACTTATTATATATTCCTGGACTTGGATCGATCAGATAGACTGGAAGGTCGTCATCCAGATAGATATAGGAATATATGAATTTATAATACACTTTCAGTTGCAGAAGGCTTTGTCTTTGCGGGAAAATTGACTTGATAGTTTTTCTTTTGCCGCTCAATGCTGGTAACTAATTTTCTTTCTAGCTATCTATTGATTAAATCGATGCAAATGCCGAGATAGGAAATCGAGTCGAGTATCGTTACTTGTTTCTTTTGAGCTGTATTTGCTAACTTCGTACTTCTTTGAGGTCTAAGTTGTTTTGTTAAAGTAACGTTTTCAGGGCAAAGCTAGCTGAACTGTCTCACCGCACTGCCTGCGACATGATTGATAGGTATCTTTTTAATAAAATGTACCGATTAAATAGAACAAACAACTGCCATTATATAGCGTACTGGACTTAGTAAATACATAGTTAGTGATAGGAACAGAGCAGCGATAGCTCAGTGGGGAGACCAAGAGACTGCAATGCAGAGGGTCTCGGGTTCGAACCCACGTCGCGCACCTCTGACTTTCGGAAGTTATATGACTTTTCGAAATGATGTGCGTATTGATTGACAATTATCGCCTGCTCCGTGCCTCGGAAAGCACGTTAAGCTGGTCCCGGCTGTCATGAATATCTATGGCAGTCGTTATTGGGAGAGTGTAGACACAAAAGATCCCACTGGGTCGAAGTGTCGCCGGTCGGCACTGACTGGCCCCCACATAAGATAAGATAAGATAGTGATAGGAACTATGTACATTTGGAATGGATAGGTAATGAAGATCGTCTCTAAAAATAAATAAGGACTCTTACCTAGAAAATGGCATTAATATAATAATGTTTATAAACTATATTTTAAGATAATTAATTATCTTAAAATCTAGTTTATAATCATTATTATATTAATGCCATTTTCTAGGTAAGCGCCCTTATTTATTTTTAGAGATGATCTTGATTACCTATCCAATCCAAATGTGCATAGTTCCTATCACTAACTATGTATTTACTAAGTCCAGTACGCAGTATGCAATTGCATGGATTATACCGATTGAATTATTATATTTTACTTCTTTAAATTGAAAGCTTTCGTGAATTGAACAGACTTGCACTAGTTTTTACATGCTTGTTGATCTATATAAACCTAGCTAAGTAGAGCATGCCTTGGTCGACACACAAAGAACTTCCAACGATCAATCAATATCTAAAATTCCGCCATCTATCACCGACCGCTTTCGCAAGAAACCCAAAATCACTGAGCCCACTGAGCTCACTGGGCCTTAAACAAAGACCCGCTATAACACATATGAGAGCGCTCCAGCCAAATAGGCTATTACGCATTCCTCCGGTCGATAAAAGCTTTTATTTCGCTCGCAAATTTTGCCAAGTTTGTAGAAAATCTGAATCTGCAATATCGGTTACCGGAGCGGCCCAATATTTGTCATGTCCCCTTTGCCCAGTAATATTTGTCTGATAAGTCTTTTTTCGGGCATCTGATTCTGAAATAATGTTCGGACCTAAATAATGGGCGTGCGTCGTGAGTGTACCATGCCATTAAAATGTAGTAAACCTAAATTAAATAGTGTTTTCGGATTTTCTAATTAAATCTAATTGGCGTCAATTTGGATAAAACTTGTAATCAAAATAAACAGCGCTTAAATTCGTGAGAGTTGTTCGATTTCAATTTATACCAGTATTTAAGACTTCAGGTTTATGGTATATACTCCATAGATTTGAGGACCAGGTAATTGGTATACATTTTTTGTGGAACATTTTATTTATAAATACGCAACGAAGTGACCAAGGTGTTGTTGTGTTGGTAGTGTTTTCAAGGAGGCTATCTTCTCAATATTTTAATATATTTGCTTCTAAGAAACTAGGCTTTGTATAATGTTTTCAAGCTAATAGTGCCCCCGTGGCTAACGATCGCATATTCCGAGAACAATATTATATTTACTACCGTAGCATATGGTTTATCTATAAAGTACCTACGTCAGAAGAAAAGTCTAAGAGATTTTTCTGTACTTTCAGAAATATCGGTAAAATCATGAAATTCCAAAATCAAACTTAACATAACAGAGCTGAACAAAACAATTCCGTTAATTGCTCTCATGTCTACTTAAATGTTATCTTTATACTTTAAAAAATATAAAGCTTTAAATATTTTTACCGCTAAATCCGTGGTCTTGAGATTATCAGTACTATTTCTTCTTTTCTCCAGGTAATAACAGCGCATTCAAAATAAAATTATTACAAATTCAAATGAGTTCCCTCGCTATCAAGATTTCCTCCGCAAAGGTCAAATGTATTTTAAAATGAGAGATAGTAGGTTTATGTTAATGTCTTGAGACTTTTGTTGATTCGTGTCTTTTTACGACAAGCCGAATAGGTACAATACTTTGACATTTAATTTTAAATAAAGCTCTTTCATCTTTTAGGAATAGATTCATCAACCTTTATAAAATATCATCAGTTTTACCTTTTTTATTCGTAGACCGATTTTAATTAAATAAATTAAATTACTGATTTCAAGCGCATGTTAGATTAGAAATACGCTTAAAATCATCAATTTTAATTTTATTATAATGGATTCATCAATTACCACTACACATATTACACATCCGATGAATGCAGAAAAAACTATAAATAAGTTTATATAAATCTAGCTAACGCTGGCGTAGCCTATTAAAATGGTTTTAAATACATACAGCGCCATCTAGGGCACCAAAATTATACTATTTAATACGCACATAATTTCGAAGTGAGAGATGCGCGCCTTGGGATCGAACTCAAGACTTCTGCGTGACAGTCCGACGGTTTCCTTTTAGGCAAATTATATATTTTGAAACGTCCCAAGAGGTTATGATTTATCTATGTTACTTTTTTTTGTTTAATTGTCTTTTAAACGCGAAGAAAGTACAAACACAATGGCTCACAAAAGTATAGCTAGTACCTATAGCTGTAGATACCGCACACACCACGCCACATGGAAATAAACATATATAGTTGGTTGTATTTTCATTTACAAATAAGGTTATCCAGAAAAAGTCTTGTTCAACGCGAAAACTGTATTGAACAGCTTTTTGGGTCACCTGTTTGACCATTCCACTCCACTGGCTCTGACCAATGTTCTATACACGGACCGTTAGCCACCGATGTACTGTGTACCCAACCCTTACGTTTACGTCACTTTACTATACATAGCTACTGAAACTTCTCGTGTATTTCACGCGTAACAAAAAGTATTTTCCCGCTTTCCTTTTACTTTTTCTTTACGGAATAGAATGGATGGTTGAAGGAAATAGGTTGTGTGCTTCAACTAAGACTGTATTGTGTATTGTTTTCGCAACTGTTGAGCGTGAGGATTCAATTAATGTCGAGCTAAGTGTTATTGAATCTTTTTTCAAGGTCATTTATATTAATATAAGTAAAATTTTCTTTTGAAAGAAATAGAGTTTTGCTGAGGAACTCCATAATTCATTTATTTCTCTGCTTAAAGTAATCAGTAAAATATATTGAAGTCAATTACGTCAAAGGACGAACCAGAAATGTTCTGTTTTAGGAATATATGTATATTTAAAAGTGAGAAATAGAATGATTTATCTAAAGTAAATACATCCAACTTGATAAATATTCTTCTAGAAAACTGAAATCAAACGATATAAGATAGATAAAATTATTCGTTCCAATTCCCTGCAGTCTCACATTACTTAGATCAATCATTAGTCGTCTGAATGAATATCAACTTAATTCAAGAGGAAATTTTTAATTGAACAAAGTATAAAAATTACTCAGGTGGATATTTCTGCTCATTCCCTTAATAATTCCTTAACGCGCTTACCTCGGTCGCCCCAAAAGTATAAGGCACAAGTACGTCTATTTTTAGACGAAAATATGACCGATGAAAGGTTGAGTCTGGTCTCTACATTACCTCATACTCTAGATATTTTAAGCAAAATCTGATTCTTTTAAAAAGTCTCGGAGAATCCTACCTTCTTATTCGATTGAACCGCTACATAAGAATATGTAGTAAATAGAGCTGCAGATAAAGCTATTGTAAGCGTACTAGTTTGCGATGTGTGAGTGAGCAAGCAGGGAATGTTCATAACTGGTGTGCATCTACAAACACGTATGCGTGTATACACTGATGCGTAGCTTATACATACATATTTGAAATCGTTTTTCTATAGCATAAATTGGCTCGCTTACGCATTCAGCCACTGAGCGCGAGTAAGCGAAGTGTTTCAGGACGTGTTAATTCTCAAAAATAGTTGAGCGGTTGACTTATATTAATACTTACTCCATGCTTACATCACTGCTAAAAAATGTCTGGATTTTTTATAAATAATACTAGCATACTCGTTACTTGAGGAACTATCTCTCACTCACTAGGAAATTCGGTACATATAAATGCAAACTATGCTATTCTATTTATATAATTCTAAGGTAGGTAGCAGAAAAAGCACTTCCACTTCCAAGCACAAATTTAACTTTGTTCCTTTAGAAAGAAATTATCATTCATTTTAATTGTAAAGTAAATTAACAAAGCTGAAAGCGCTGTGTAATATTCACGACGGTCTGTATATGATATCTCTCAACCCGCATGTATCACTCTCGCTTCAAGAATAGGCTGATACGACGCAGTAGGACAATATAAAAATGTATGTTAATGTTATTGCAAAACGTCGGAAATATTTGTGCATGCGTTCGCGACCCCTGTTCCTCGCCATGGCCCTCTTTCGCCCTTTCGGAACCATTGTCGTTACGTAGCATTCCCCGCAAAGTACGATAACTATCGCTATACTACCGGTACTACTATCTGAATCATCAACATTGCTAGGAAAATACTCTATTTGAAAACAGAAGGTCTATCTGTACTCTATAAGGACAAGCAGCGCCACCACTTATGATGAAGCTCTTTGAACTCGAATAAATTACAGATGTTGTTATTGCATTTATAGATTCTAACATGAGGCACAACATTTTAATTAGTCCGTATATTAGCAAACAATGCAACTTTAACAATATTTTCTAGGTATCTATATATTAATACGTCAAGCAAAAACTTTGTACCCCTTTTTACGAAAATTATGCGGTGGTCGTAGTATGAAATTTGGCACAGTTAAAGTTTATATGGAGAAGGAGTGGCGAATCCTAATATTTTTATAAAATATGCATTAGAAATAAATTAAATTAATGAAAAAACACTACACGCACACAACAATGCATTTGACACACGCAGTTGAATCGCGTTCGTAGTATTTCGGCATTGTTCGTCTGACGTCGTACAATTCTTCGTAACTATGGTTACATACCTTATTTATGTGTAATAAAGAAAAAAGAAAACAAAGTAGCAACCTTAGGAATATGGTCAATGAAAGAATATAGTTAAGTAAATAATAATTTGTTTGAAAAAGATAGGTATCATTTACCTGTACCTTAAAGCTTAGCGAAATCTAAATGAAATGTGATTATAAAGATAGGTTATAGACAATAAAACCTTAATAACGATCAAACTTAAAATTTAAATCAATTATGGTCGAATTTCGACCACTGGGCGACCGCTAGTATCATGGAATTTAACAATCGTAGCAGCTCTGATGCAGACGGCAGTAAACTTTTATCTAGTTCCTTGCAATGGTCTGGCGAAGATTAGCGATATAATCTATCAGTTATAATAATCATTCACGAATTATTATTATAACTTTGATAGATTATATTAAAAATTATAAAAGGGATATCTATAATAAAGAGTATTCTACATTATTATTATATGAGGATTTTAATTTAAAGTTTAAATTATTTATCAATAGTTAAAAGTCATGAACTATAATCATTTGCTTATTCATTATTTAACTCGACCTCACTGCTATACAACTTTAATAGATACGTAGTTATGTAATTCTCAAGGTTAAAGTTAAAATTTAGAGTCAAATAACTATAATAGTTTATACCGGTATTCTGCTATCACTATCATATTTTTTTATAAACTGTATATATCTAAACAACAAATTGTCTGGTTTTGAAGAAGCTCAACGTGGATCCCAAAGAAAAGCAAATTATTCAACACTCTAAACCTTTGATTCGATAACCCTGTTTTTCATATTCAAAAGCACAACCAACTCGTCGGATAACTCCGATAATTTATTGTATTCTGCACAATTCAGGACTATTCCTTATCTGTGAAATAAAGCCTTCTTGACACGAGACAAAAACAAGACATCTCGGGTGGGTTGGCCTCTTCTTAATCTACGTTATATAGGTCAGTGGGCGGTCCCTATCGATTTCCAGCACTTGTGCGTTCGCAGGAACATTCGTTTTGTCGTTACGTTTGCAGCCGGCCTTCGCAGGAGTACGTGAATTATTTATATATTATTTATATATCATTCTATATTGTGCTGCAATGGTTAATAAGTTAGTTCTGCAGTACTACATGTGAATAAAATATGAACTCAATGCCTACAACGTAATAGATCCTCTATATTTATTTTATAGAAGAGTTTTTATCTAAAAGTCAATCTTATTCTGTCTTGTGCAGAATAAATTATTCTGTGCGAATAGTTCCAGAAATATATTTTTACTCTTTGTCTCTGGTTTTTTGTCTTTGAAAGCGAATTATTGTTACTTGCGAACAAGAGGCGTTGATATTGGCATAAAGATTTGCTATTCAATTTAATACTGCTAGTTGACTATGATTTATTTATTTAGTTACATCAAATAGAACGACTTGCGCCAATTACACTATTTAATAATATAATATATAAATTTAAAATTTAGCATTCATGCATTTTGCTCACAGTACCTCATACATTCTAATAATAATACTTTCCATGATGAGTAGCGATGCTGTGAAATTGTTGGATCTTTAAGCCATATAAATAACTTACACTATTTTTCGATTTTTTAATATTTATCTTATTTAAAGATGACTATATTTTATATGAACCTTATTAATAATAATAGCAGCGACCCAAAAGCGGCACTGTTGCAGGTCACATCAGTTGAAAGAAAGAACCCAAATATAATTGTCGTATCATTCCTTGTTACTCGGCCTCATGATCTATATCTGAAAAAGGACTCTTTAGTTTAAAGGTTATCATCATATTCGTAATAAAAATATTACTGCTCCCATCTCTTTTTTTTTAAATAAAGCCGTAACCTACATGGTAAACAGGTTATTGTTTTTATACATTTAGTAAATTGCAATCATAGAACATGGTTCTAGTAGTTATAATGTTCTGTGACTGTCACAGTAATTGCAAACAATTATTCTTTACTAAATCATTGCTCCGAAAAGGGCATTGTGAGTAACTGTACATGCTAATGCTTGTATGAGGTTGCTGCTGAAGCTGAAATAATATTTCCAAGTCCACATATTGGCACCTGACGAGAACTCAATCCTCACATAAGCATTTAGATAGTGGGATTAACAAGAAATAATAAGTTATTAATTTGTAACCCATTCCTAGTTTTCATTTTATAATAAACTAAGCTTAAATAAAATGTTACTTCTGAAAGTGTATTTGCCCTAATTGGATGATCACACTTAATTGGCGTAGCGATCAGTTTCTCAGCGCACCAAAGCTTGCAATCCCTTCTTAACTATGTAATAAAATAACTGCGATATTAACCTTTGAATTCTCCACTCCTATAATTGCTATCAAAGTAGTCGGATGCCGTTGGCATATCGCAGACAGCGAGCGTCATAATTCTCCCCCACCCTCGAGACATTGGCCTAAAGGGAATCAGATCAATCGACCAACTAGACACCAGTCAATATTATAGTCTAGCCCGCTATGCGCTGTATTCACAAAGCTTGAAATACCAAGTTTTGTGTGAATGTTATGCTTTTGACTATAGGTAGATGTAATTGTCTACCTAGTTACCTACATTTGAAATATTGACTAACAATTTACAGTGTTTTGCCAACTTTAATAAATATAGTAAAAAGGATTAAAATCACACTAAACAACTATGAATTATAACGAACTAAGTAACGATAAATAATGTTGAATAAAAATTTCATTAACGAATAATATTGCTTGTCACTATTACCAATATCAGTCTTCATTTTTTATCACAAGTTGCAGCAATGGCGAATCATCAAGTAGCCTTGATAATTCTCCTCCTTAAAATTTGATTATGACCATGAATAAACATTAAAACATTTAAATAAATTATTATTAGGATTTTATTTTATTTAGAATTATTTAACTTAGGATTCAATAAGAAATTCTTAAAAAGCTATAAAAATTGCCAGCATAGATAAAAACGAAATTGTGTGATAATCTCAGTCTAGCCAATCATATAATCGGATGATTATACAAAAAGGTTTGTTCTTAATATCTGAAAATCGAGTAAGACAGACAGGGAACATTAGTTCCCTTGTTAAATCAATGATGGATGGTATCAAAGAAAACAGATCACTGCGGTTAGAGGGCAAAGGTTTCATTTGGAATGTGACCTTACTATGCCTTACTGTTTATTGTACGTAATCGATACCGTAACAGTGGCGCTGTTTATTGGTAAGTTGCGCGCTTTACTCGTTTTACTATTTATATTATACGCCTAAGTATAATTTAAGTAAATCGTATGTCTGTATGAAAAACGTGATGTACAAAAACTTTTATAATCGTATTGCATATTCTTAATAAATAGGTAAAGATGACTAGTATACGAATCTAGACTTTTCACTGAGTTAGAGGTCTTTGGCTGTCCTGATGAACTTGATTCAGGTAGAGTTTTATATTTATTACCAGGTAAAAATGGCAAGCATTGGATGAGATAATAATCACAAAAGTATTACGTAATAATTATATAGAAACTATATCTGTATCTAGAATGCAAAAAAACGCGTATGTCAATATTATTTTCCTTCTATAAAAGAATAAGAAATTAAATCATTACAAGTAATGTACCTACTCTATAAATGTCCACCGTAACCAAAGCTAGCTCATAAAACTGGAGGAACTATTCAATATTCATAGAAAGAGATGTTACCCATAAAATCTGTGACGTCACAAACTTGCTTAGATCTCTTGGTTTAATTCAGATACCCTTTCAGCGAAAATACTTACTGGACAGTTTACTGCCGCACATAAAATTTCTACAGCTTAATTAACACTAATAAAGTTTCAGAAGTTTATTTTATTGAGATAGCAGAGTTCTTTGTCAGGGAACACCATTAAGTGACCAACCTCCTATAAATCTGGGAAGGATTCTTCTTTACCTCCTCGAGTCTGCAACGAATGTATTTTTTAATCATCTTTCATAATAATGTTTTAGGTGAACCAACTTTTAATGCGTAGGGTATTGCGCACGGTGGTACTCTTAACAATATTATCTAATCAATCAATTATGACGTGCCCAATGATTCAAATATTTGTTAATCTTATCTCCAAGTAGTAATTATATTTTTAAGAATGGTTATTATTTTCAAGAATAAAGGAAAACTAATGAACGCATGCCAAGAAAATAAAAAATATAACAAAATATACCTAACCTAGAACATTATGGAGAACTTATTAATGAGCAGATTTACTTGGTTAAATTCTATGATAATTATGTATCTCTGGTGTTGTCTTCCAAAAACATTCTGTGAATCACGAATAGGCAAAACAAATCGTTATTTCTATAACACAGAATTTATGTTCTGCTTTCTCCGTGGTTAGTTAGTGTCGTGTATGTGTGAATATTCGTGTGAAGTAGCAGAGTTCAGTCAAACCGATTCTCAATACTCAATACTCAATAACTTTATTGCACTCCATATGTTATTTATAGGTGTTACACAATATCACAGTAGGTACAATATGGGCCCTGTAGGGCACGGCAATGTAGAAGAGAGGAGGATATTGTTTTTATATATCACACTAGATGTTCCCGCGGTTTCACCCGCGTTTATCGTTACTGCGCCGCCCCCGTGGGTCGTAGCGTGATGTTATAATATAGCCTATAGCCTTCCTCGATAAATAGGCTATCCAACACTAAAATAATTTTTCAAATCGAACCAGTAGTTATCACGCAAAATAAACCAGGAGAAACATCGTTTGTACTATGTCTGTAATGGGTAATTATTTTGCTGCAATGTTATTTTAAAACTGCGATATCTCCCAAGATATTCATTGAAATCGAATGATGTAAATGGCAATTTTGTTTTAAATTAAATACTTGTGATGAATAACGTATTTATTTGGATAAGGATTAATATCATGTTTATAATAATACCTTCGCAAATAATGCATTATTTTAGAACAAATTTGGTTAGCATAAAAATGGTTATAGTGAGCCAACCTTAAAAGATAGACATATGCTGCTGCGGACTTTTTTTTAGAACTTTTAAAGGGTAACAATTCTGTCATACATGATTTTTGCGAAACTTTAACTATTTACGCAGTGCACGCAGCGGAAGCTCTCAAAAGGAAAAAATACCCTCCGATTTTGAAACATTCTTCATTGGTGCTCAGCTCCTATTGATCTTAGCGTGATGATATATAGCCTATAGCCTTGCTCGATAAATGGGCTATCTAACACTGAAAGAATTTTTCAATTCGGACCAGTAGTTCCTGAGATTAGCGCGTTCAAGCAAACAAACAAATAAACAAACAAACAAACTCTTCAGCTTTATAATATTAGTATAGATAAATCTCTGTATAAATTAATTATTGCACTAGTTGTTTTATATTATTTTAAAATGTGTGTACTCGTATGTAGTATTTACGTTCTAGTCTTATTCCATTTAGGTAATATTTATATAAGCAATTAAATTACTATTTCAACTTTGTTATTATCATATTATTCATTAAATGTATATAGTATATATTTATTTATATTAAATATTTAGTATAATGTTATATTATATTATGCATTTAAATATTTATATTAGTTATTTAATCATTATTATTGTTTAATAATATATTTATTATAGTTTCCATATGTATTTATTTTAAGTCTTTATCATCAATGTATTATTTTATAATTATTATAATACGCTTCTTTTCTACTATTTTAATGGTTTCCTTTTCGCAACGATAAAGAAAAATTGGTTACATGTCCAGACAGACATTTCCTTGTTTTCAACCAAAAATAAAAGCTAAGCATGGCGTATCATGTATGAACGCCAACACAAATATATTTTCACTTTTACAAAAATGATATATTTTACATTGCCCAGACACGCCTAGAAGCAAAGAAAACAAAAAAAGTACAGATAATAATAAAACTCCACATAAGAATTTCATATTATCGACACTCCCATTTTAATGACAAACATATGACGTGTTACTGTGTGGGAGGGGGACAGGGATAGTTTGTGACGTCATGGTCTACGTTGGCATAGTACACTCCCTGGCAGTATGCCACCACAGCTGTCTTCAAATGTCCCCTTAGTTATTAACAGTATTATTTATAAAATTGTATTTGTTTTGAATCATAATCGCGTTTCACGTGATGCGTTCATCGTCAACTTGTATTTCAATGATCGTGTGGGTATATGATAAAATATGTCAGATTATATCCAAATATTTTGTGGGCTCATCTGAGAAATATAGGTTATATTCCCAAAGCTTCTAGACGTAGTTTACATGTGTTTAATCCAGTTCAATGAGACCCGTTCTAATGAGAATTATATAATATTATTATGTCAAATAAATTCTGATTAACTCACGCGCCCTTGGTTTCATTATATTAAATGTAGCTTCGTTAATGTCAATCTACAAAGACATGTGTGGTTATGTTCACGTTATATGACAGAGAAAAACCTTTTCTTCCTTTCTTATTTGCATTACAGCGATAAACTTTGCTATAAAGCATATTTCATTTCATTAATTCAATAAACAATATCACATTGTGTCGGAATAAGAAAAATACATAAGCACATATTAACAAATAATTAAGATATAGTATTGAATAATAACTCTTATAAATAAAATCAATAGATATTATAGACCTTGAACAGAAATACTAATGGACAATAATATTGTATTTCGTTATATTAATGCACAATTCCAATGTGTTGTTTTTAGTTTGTGATTGATTGCTTTACAGCGTAAATTTGTATTTGTCTCGTTATGTATCGCGGAGAATTTTACAACACAAAGAACACTCAGACTCGACATAGCTTTTTTTTACCGCACAATTTTTTTTGATCGCATAATTTTTTTTGATCGCACTATTTTTTTTGATCGCACAATTTTTTTTGATCGCACTATTTTTTTTGATCGCACTATTTTTTTTGACCGCACAATTTTTTTTGATCGCACTATTTTTTACCCCATGGTGTTCGAATCCATAACATTCGGGCCTGACAGTCATGGGTTTAGGTTATGGATTATTTATTTACACTACAGATATGACGGCTCTGAATGCATTATATGCATGGTCGGCCTCTATGGCGTAGTGGTTAGTGTAACCGACTGCCACGCCTGAGGTCGCGGGTTCGATTCCCGCACAAGTCAAACATTTGTGTGCATGAACATGAATGTTTGTCTTGGTCTGGGTGTTTCTATGTATAATATGTATGTATTTACAAAAAAAAAGTATATATATATATATGTTTATCCATTGTCTAGTATCCATAGTACAAGCTCTGCTTAGTTTGGGCTAGATGGTGTTGTGTGTATGTGGTAGAATATTATTATACGTTAGGTACTTCATAATTTGCAAGGTGGCATTTTTAATGCATATACATGTGCCTAAGACTATAAAGGTATGTATAAATTCTAGAGTACTAGTCTAAGTATTTGTGGCACGTTAGTTTGTCGTGCATGGCTGACGTGACCTGTCTTGATCAGCTGCGGAACAACGAGTTGCATACGTAGACTGAATAGAAAATAGTACCGCAACTGCATACCGATAGGACTCTGCATTTTACTACGAGTTCTCGAAGTTTTCTGCAAAATCACTCACGATTTACATTTTTCTGATGAACCACGTTTTCAGAAATGAACAGGGTAGTTTCCTTTGTTTGATCTTTTTCGCCACTTTATACGTAACAGCAAAAAGCATTTAAACGAAACCTTTTTGTAGCAACAGCATCAACATTGGTTAAAAATAATTTAATTTTAATAATAAATATTTTATATTTCGATATGAGATAAAAGTGCGGGCGGTTACGTCACTCAGTAGTATCGTGCATTGTTTTTATCACAGGTTTTTATCTATTGCACCGTCATTTTGACAATTACGCCTTTTACCAGATTTGAGCTACTACCTATTTTATTTATTTTAAACAATTCCTTGCATTTCAGATTTTGAGTAATGTTACTTTGTTAAAATATTTTGAATCATATTACACGTCAAGCTACATAACAACCTTCTAAATAAAATCAAAGGTGAGATTAACTTGCTAATTCTAGACGTTTGGTCTACAAGATTGCAAGAATATCTTCTTATCTGAAAAACCCGGTGACAGCCGTCACGCGAATAAATGTAAATATTTAGTAACCATAAAAATATTGGGACTAATGCGTCAATATTTTTATGGTTACTCGTTTTATGGTTTTATACGACGCGGTATCGGCTTAAGCCGGTCGCAAAAAACTTTATATTTGAGGTTAGGGTGTCTGTCGCCTCGACTCGACTAGGAAGCCATGATGCGGCGGCGACAAGTTTGAAACTAGTGCCGATTTGCAGATCACATCCGTACAGTGTTGATAGTATCTGAATTCTGAATATCTTTTTAATGTGATTATGGCTTATGAGTTATGACGCTGATGGCAACCAAACATGATAAAGTAAGGCGATCGTTGATCGCGTTGCCCGGTTAGTCATTACATCAGTTAATTTGAGCGTAGTATGTGAGCGAATCATGTTGTGTCCTATAAAAAAAGAAACTGGTTAGATGATGCACGGCTCAAAATGCCCACTGTCATTTTCATTGTCATTAAACCAGCTTTCACACGATTTAACCAGAAAGCGCTCGCCGGATATGCACCGGAACCACCACTGTCTGCCAACTCGCCATAAGCCGCCATATTGGTGTATCGAGAACAGCACACAAACCTTCACACACGACAGCCAGCCAGTCGCACACGTCCAATAATGAAGAAGGCACACAACCAAATATGTTAGTTATTAATGTTATAGAAGTAGTAGTAGAATTAGTAGATACATAACATATACTCACGACTGCATATTCCGAAGGGGCCGTAGGCCTCTGTATATTAGCACCATATTCCGCCATATGTTTTTAGATTCCAATTATTATGGGTCGGACCTAATACTATCTGCCGCCCGGTAAACGATAATAGACCCGACGTTTTCAGACTTAATCCACCTACTGAGTATATCCCTATATTCATATTAATTACCTAATAGTAAACCCACTGACACCAAGCCCAACAACTTTAGAATGTATATTGTTGATTTAATGTGTCTTTTATTAAAACAGCAAGAACTGATTTAATTAAACTAAGAATATAAAATATGGTGCCATTGCGATAGTGTTTGCAAATGCTGTGAGTGTTTCCGTGTTCCGGTTCGGACAGATACCATTAGGTTTATCTATCAAGAAATTCTCAGTAGCAGGACCAAGTCTGGAACTGTGCCTAATAAACGGCAATAGGCTCGCACGTATTAAGTGGTATCTAAACCGTGGTATCCAACCCTTCCGGGGATATAGACAGCAGACCATGTAAACAAGACTAAATTCTAAATTCTCAAAGAGTAAAGCAAGTCAGTAAACAGTGAATCACTTCTGTATATCAGTATGATCGAGTTTATTATGATTGTAGTGAGTCATTTGACTATATTTATTAGTTTATATATATATTTCATCTCGAGGATTACAGCTGTCTTAAAATACTATAAACTTTTTAGTTCTGTTTCATGTAGATGTGTAGTTATATGTCGGTTATGTTGAACGAGTTGTAATGATATAAGTATTTGAATTAATCTATAAAATCTGAATATGCCTGTAAAGACTGTACAGTGGCTAAATGGTAAAATTATTAAGTACCAGCAGTACGTTGCTAGGTAATAATTCTGGCTGATTCTGGTTCCGAGACACAGGGCAAAAATTGTGTGACTGACTAATAGTTGTGTCTATTTATTTTTTGTGTTCATTGTTTCCATGTTTATTAGTCGTCAATAACACAAGAATTATCTTTATTGTAGAAAAGGTAAAAAAATTGTATACGCAAGATTTTAATGCGCTAATCTAGATTGTGTCAATAAAATCTCTCTTTTTCCTGGAGAAAAGGTACCATTTGTGTAAGTCCTCTTCTGTATCTCTGGCAAAATGTATGCGAAATTTCACGATGATCGGTAGAGTAGTTAAGGCGTGAAAGCGTAACAAACAAATAAACTCACATTCGCATTCATAATATTAGTAAGGATGCAATTTAAGCGTAAATGTGGAGCCTATATTTATGACAGACATGCGCCTACAAGTAAGTATATGTATGTTTCGTTCTGCCTCAGCTAGACTAATGCAGGTTTGGATACAATGAATAGCCTCGTATTGATGAACCCAATTCCAAAATGGCTGGTGAAATATATGTAAATACGAGGCACTTCTACCTAGAAGTAGGTATTAGGTAGTAGGTAGGTAAATTACGCCTGCAATATGCCAAAAGGACTAGGTAGTCCTTTAGGCATATTGAAAGCGTAATCCTGCATTACAAAAGGAAATGTTGCATTCTATAAAACTATTCTAAGAAATAGACCGTATATTACATTCAAACAACACATATTTGCGCAAATCAAACGTGAAATTGGTTATTTCTTCTTACAAAACAAATCATTAAGCTTACCTGCGGCTTACTAATTACGAACCGCTTGGCAAATATGCATTTTATGTACATACTATTACAATTGGTTTTGCCATGGCACATGGCACATACACACATATATGCAAATTGTTGTCCCTTCTAATTAAACAGATTCAGTAAAAAATAACGGTATGAAATATAAAGAAAAAGATCAGATATTAAAAATGCACCGACAACTCTATGGCGCCTAAGTCCGGGTTCAAAGTTCCTTCATTGCTCTGATGACGTATAATCAGACGCAAGCTTTTGAATAAATTGCAAATGTGGTTTAAATTCTAGGTGTTATACAATACATGTAGATACAACACATAGCAATTTTGTTTTCTCAGGAAAATTATACACATTTATAAATAAGATAATTCTAATGGATATACCATCATTGGATTGAAATGTTTGCCAAGATAAAGGACTCGCATTTAAGGACGTGACGTACGTATGGTTATACACATATATTTTATATTATAAGTGTAAAAAGTAAACAACGCGATATAATCCGTATAAACTTGTTTAATTTCAATGTATAACGTTCGCGTAAACGTAAGACAATATTATATATAAGTGTATTAAAAAAATATAACTAAGTAAGTAGTAAAGAAATACTGCAAAGTATTTTTGTAGTGATTTTATTTTTGACCGCTTGGGAATTGTATTTGGATTTTTACAATCGCATGCAATTTTAATTTTCCATGATCGACAACGCTGTACACATTTCTTATTTACATAATGTGTACATAAGCATAATCTGTCGTTCTCGAATTGTCGTGACTGATAATTATGTGCTTAGCTATTATTAGGTAGGTACATAGACCTCTCTATGTCGTTAGAACTAATTAGGTATTAGCACGAAGATATTTCAAGGATGATCAGAAAACAACATACTAGAAAGTATTGTCATTGCGATACGTACATTCCTAGGTACAGCAAAAGCATCTTTTGTTTTTAAAAAGAAGAAAAAAAAATTGCGTCTTTCGTCAAGTTATATGGTTTGCATGTATGGTCACTTTGGACCCTCTAGTAGATGGGCTACTTTGCAGAGGCATACTTGATCACACAGACGATTCAGTACACTTACAGGCCCTTGTACGACCGAGTGACAGTTTTTTTGTAGCCACTGCAAATAATAATATATTCAAGATAACAAGAAATCAAATATTTCCACAGGTATCGGTGCTAAATTGTCTTTTCATCTTGACATAAGATCAGTAAATAGCTGCCAACAAGGTCTGAATATTCTATAGGTTTAATATATTATTATCGGATAATTAGCCATATGTTTCTGACAACCTTGATGGCGCAGCGATATTGAATGCGACTGCTGCGCATGAGGTCACTGATACACAAAATACAAGATTCCCTTCTTTTTCATGGATATAGGCGGGAAACTATGTATGTATCTTTATTACTTTCTTTATTACTACTAGATGTACCCTTTTTAAACCAAATATTGACTTGAGACATCTATAAACTTTCAGGCAGATACTGGTATGATGTAATATTATTTCAGTACCGTTTTTATACACAACATGAACTAGAAGAACAACATAGCTGAAAATATAACCTTGGTTGGTATTTGCTGCGTAGTCAATCATCGATTGCCTCATTATTTACAATCACTCAACGTCAGTAACCTCTTATTTTTGCTAACGTAACATTAAATGTGTTTACTGACTTATTTGTTGCCATTTCTGGCTTCTAGAAGGTTCTAAAACGGATAGGATTGTATCTATTACCACGGGATTCACGCTAGTGAATGCGAGGACAAAATCTAATTATATTATTAATAATTTGCTTATAATAAATTAGTTTTATAATATTCCTAAGGTGTGTTAGCTACGGGCCCATCAAAGGGTGGAAAAAGTAGTCAGGAATCCTGTATACTGGTTTTCTAACATATGTAAGGTCTTTCAAACCCAATTGCTATCCGTACTAAACAAATGCAATACATCTAATAATATTGTCTTCTGTTTACGCGAATGTTATTCATTGAAATTAAACTACTATATACCGATTTTATCGCGTTGTTTATTTGACACTTTATTACAAAATTTTGAAAAACTGTGACACTACTATAATCACTATTAAACTTTACTAATTTTTAAGCTAATTAAATTATTGAAACTATTTATACTATTACTATACTATTATACTATTTATATTTATGTTTACACTTTCCCCGACGTTTCGGTTGCTTTTCAGCAGCCATGGTCACGGGGAGACTAAGATGGTAATACTTCAAATTCTGACACCGGAGGATGACTAACAATAGAAATGATAAATAAATTGATGAATATGATTAGCTATTAGCTGTACACTGATAGTATGCTGTTAGGAAATACCCTTGCAGGCCAAAAGCTTTATATAATTGAAACAGCAAACCAATTTCAAAGTAACGATGAAATTTTCTAGTCAGCAGTATAGAATGCATGTAATTTTAGGCAATTCAAACTTCTACGTTAGGAATATTGGCGACTTAGTTTCTAACAAAAGCATTTTCAAACTTACCCTGTCTTGCAGCTGATACTATTAATACATACTAAGATATAATAACATGTGTGTCTTAGAAGCCCTGACACTATTTCAAGCATAACATAGGTGCTTGATGCGTGACATTATGCATAGAGAACATCAAATTAAATGGCGAACGCGTGCACTAATTACACTCATTTTGTCATTATGTAGGCCTCGTATTAAATAATATATCTTTCAAGCAAGCCTGTTGGATCATTGTTAAGTTTGCAACATTAAATTTGCATACCTACTTATTTATTACTTTCTGATAAAACAACCTTGAATTAATTCCAAAACAAGTTATTAATCAAATAATTCGTCTTTATTTATATCATCCATCCAATTAATAGCTTGGAATTCTATTTGAGTAGATACACAGAAGAAAAAGCCTGCATAGCACAATAATAATTATATAACCTGATAAGCGTAATAGTTCCGCAAAAAGTTCTATCGGCACTTGTTTTACTAGACGTTTACTTAAAGAGTAAATGTCTAACAAGAACAGCGATAGCTCAGTGGGGAGACCAACAGACTGCAATGAAGAGGGTCTCGGGTTCGAACCCACGTCGCGCACCTCTGACTTTCGGAAGTTATATGACTTTTCAAAATTATGTGCGTATTGATTGACAAATTATCGCCTACTCCGTGCCTCGGAGAGCACGTTAAGCCGTGGGTCCCGGCTGCCATGAACATCTATGGCAGTCATTATTGGGAGAGTGTCGACACAAAAGATCCCACTGGGTCGAAGTGTCGCTGGTCTGCACTGACTGGCTCCCACATAAGATAAGATAAGATAAGCGTCTAATAAAACAAGTGCCAAAAGACATGTGCGCGGTAATAATATCATTATATATTATTCTCAAAGGTATTCCAACGTGTCTTCCATAATTTCGTTGGCGTGGTTTGCCTTGTAGCGGTAGGTCACGCTTCGCAGGAAGTATCGCGTCCAGAACTTTAAATTATACTGAATCTCGAGCTACTTTTTCAATATCGCAGCTTGAGCTAGTTTTCTACAAGTCTGGCTGAAAATACTGTTACATACTCTTTTTGGTTACGCTTTCCCTAACCTAACCTGATCTTAGAATGATTTTGAATGAAATGTAATAAGCCCAAAGATTATTTGACTATTGAGATATGATTATTCATAAATAGACGGCGACTATGTACATAATAGGCGCCATCGAACCTTACATAGCCACAAGAAGCCTGCCCTTGTCCGCAGCTCTAAAAGCACTTCAAGTTATTAAATATGACGTCTTGATACGCCATTACATATTAGGGCTGTTTATGACCGGCGGCAATATACTGTGAAGGGTATTACGTAATCAGCAACGGAATATCAAGTGCTATTATTAGGTTTAATATGAGATTACATGGCGTCCCTTCATGGTTAATAAAGCCTATAATCTGTTAAACTTGGTTACCACGTGAAAAGTATATAAGCCCAAAAGAATTTTTGAACGTGTCAACGTTATAAATTCTTTTTGTTATACGCCCGGGTTTGGCAGCCGATATGGTAATCCCTCTTCCTATAGAGAGCACGTTAATCCCGCGCTAACCTGCCGTGAATGTTGATCGATGTCGTGATATAGTATGAGAATCTGGCTCTTAAGTTATAAATGTTACCTATAGATTCTGTGTCACATTTTACTAAATACTGGTCTTATTTAAATACTACATTTCTTCTTACGCAAGACTATAATAATAGAAAACTAAATATTCTTCGTACTGTTAAATAAAATGGCACAGATTTGATCCAAATCGCACTATATCTTTCTTTACACATACGAGTGACGTATTTCACAGTCATTAATTTTCTTCATTGGTTGTAACTTGTAAACCATAGGTCTCGAATTTTATTTAAATACCAAATAAGAGAAATGCAAAACATACCAATTCCTATTTTCAAAAATTATGTCTGTATCTACAATCTTTGATAGTTCAACTACTATAGTAGATAAGGCAACACTTTCCCCTTGCTGTACAACTTAGACAACCCTAACACCAAACCATTGTCACTCGTACAATGAAGTAAACGATAAACAAATTATTCATTAGCAGTTTTTATTTCGACTGCGTTTGTATGTACATCCGGAGTTGCCAAATATTTCGCCAATGATTTGGCACGCACTTATCCTTTTAAGGAAAGTAAGAGATATTAAAAGGTGGTACCATGGTACCATGTCACGTATCTGTGAAATATGTGACCTAAAATGTAGTTTATCGTTGCCCAATAAGTTTAGGAACAGGCCGATGAGAATAGAATAATGATTGATATGAATTAAGTTGGCTTTCACAGAGTTATATTTGAAAAGTTAATAGTTTATATCAAAGATTTTAAATTGAAGGTATACTGTGTGACTTTAATTATGAATTGTAAATACATATTTCCTCATCTGCAGTATATTTATTTGATTTATTAAATAAACGAATTTTGTCGAATCAGGCAACCTGGCATCTTATCGTCCTTCGTTGGGGAACAAACTGTGCCATTATTTTTTGAATAATTTAGGCATTACAAGACTCTTACTTATTAATGTCTATCTTTATATGATTACATTATATTGCTATATTAACGTCCACCAAATCATTGGTATATAATATCAATTTCAGTGAATAGTTCGTGGGCTCAAATTTTATTCACTTCTCCATATAAACTCACAAACTATGTGTGACGCATGTGCTTCCATTTCCATCCCATACCACAGATAACATAATACTATACTAGTACCCATATTTTATATTCCACCCCTATAAATACACGGAACGGGCGGACGTATACAACAAAAATGTCATCCACATATGGAAATAAATCCAAATTAGACCTCCTCAATCTGACTCATTTTATCGTTTAGGCCGAGGCGAATAGCTTCAGTGTCCGTGGCTATTTTCATTTTGTTATACAACGCCGTCTGCCCCGCAAAATTAGGGAAACTATTGTCGTTCCCGGAATGCTCACTCCCGTAGCTCGTTTTCTCGAAATAAGCTTCTGAAAATAGCTTGATGGAAACACGGATATAAATACGTATTAACTTGATTTGGGCAAAACATTTCGCGGCGTTTGTCTCGATTTTCTTCGAGTAATTTTTATTTTTCCGAAAGTATTTCTGTACTTTAGGGACACTATTATTTGAAGTAGGTGTTAGTCATTGTTTGACCTTCGGGTAATGAAAAAAATTTGGGCCGGAATTTGTGCAGCGTCGGATACATAAACTACATTTTGCTTAAGGAACTTTTGAAAATCAATCCCTTTAATATATTTATGAAATTATTCATTAATTTGTGAGGATTTAAACTTCATACATATATTTTCTACACATGTATCTCGCCTAAAAAGTCTGATCACGTTAAAGTTCGTGTAAAAATCGACTCAAATATAGTAAAATGTCTCCAAATACAAAGTTTAGGTGACTAAACCTCATATTATTCTATATTCTACACTCCAAATTTTGGCACAGATGACGTAACACAAAGGTCATTCCCATTGGCAGCGTTTGAGTCACACCCACCCACTGCAAAGTCCAATATTGATCTGGTGTCACTCACCCGTCGTGATCTAAGTGGAAGATCAGATTTTAATGCTTTATGTACACATGTTCGAATGTTTCTTTTTATAGCTTTATGTCCCGGATCTAATCTGAATAACCAGATAACTTTAATGAATTAGGAAGAGATGTGGGTATTACTCCTATACTTCCTTACCTTGTTCTAAATGTTTCCTTATCATAAAACTACAATTATTTCTGATTTGCATGTATAGTCAATTTACCTGATTTTATTTAACCATTAATTTTTGTTATATAATTGATAACATTATATTTAAAAAAAATTATAAAATGGAATCTATTAATCTGTTTCCGGAAGAAGTCAAACATAAATCAAATAGTAGCACTATAAGTATTTTATATTATTTTAATTATTAAGGTATCGCTTTTGCGATATAGCTTTAACCTAATAGTCACTTCAAATAACTATATAAATAAGTGCCTAGTTCCTAAAATATATTAGCGAAAAGTGTGTATTACTGTCTAGTAGCATTATACAAACTCTTTGAATTAAAATAATATGTAGAGTTAAAATCAAATTTGCCTAAAACCACTATTTATATAAATAACATGTGTGTGAAGTGAAGACTTTATAAATATCTGACAATGTCGTGTACGCTTGTTTTCCACAGACCCATTACAATATTATGTCAGGAATGTGCTAGGAAAGTAATTATACGGTTATTTTGAAGTGATCGTCAAGGCCGATGATGTTGAGCTTCAAATAGATGCCGATAGTTATGGGTTTTGGTCTCGACACTGTCTATGAAAGCGCCTGTCTCTGGCTTATATCACAGCTATTAGACAAATACAAATGTATGTTTTTTTTCGAGAATATTACTTCATTTGCTTGTGACGCGTGAACACCACACGAGTATAAACATTCCCTAAGAACCCTTCTTTTAATATATTTTCGACATCTACATGTTTACCTAATCCAATTTCTGCATTACTATTATCAGTGACACAAAAAATACGTGTTTCTCATAACATCCGTATACGTTAAAACAATTAAAGTATTGTATACTTAATTAAAGTACATTTCCAACAAATAAAAGCTCACAACCATGAAACAACACCGGATAACGAACTTACATAACATTTACCGATATTTTCACGAACATTCAGTGTAATCATTTTCATTGAACATGTTAATTGGGATCGGTTCGAATGCATTCGCGATTTAATCAATAAACATGTAAGCTGTTCAATACAGAATGACGATACACAAATAGATAATAATTATGAAACTGGAAAATTTATAAACACACATAGTCTCAAGCCTCATACTATATACTACAATGATTGTAGTATTATATAGAGGTATATTAAACACACATTTCGCCAGTTATGGTTTTAGACCCCATGTTCCCCCGAGCCTATTGTCGTGTACCAATTTCTTGTAATCATTTGACTATAACTGTTTCAGAAATATATATTTAAACATGTAGCAGATATTTCTAACATATTAAAACTTCATTTATAATATTTTATGTATACGATATACTCGCTGCCAAAAATAAATTAAATTTGAAAATTAACAACTAAAAGATGTACGAGCTGTTTTCGAAATTAAGTACGCTTTACCTCCTGCTTGCGTTTTATGTTGATAATAATTTATGTTTGAGACATTTCCTTGTTGCATCTTACATATTTTAATGTTAGGGCATTTATCGCATTATAATACATCCATTTTACAAATGTATTTATAGACAGACGACCCGGCGTTATTTTGCTAAAGGGATGAACAGCGAACATAGATTGCCATATTATGCTGTAATTCTGTAACCTTTACTTTTTTTACTGCATTGTTTCGAATACAAATAACCGAAACATATGAATTTTATCACCAACTTCATTTTATTTTATACACTAGTTTTGATCAAATTCAATATTTCGCTTTCTTGATTATCACAGTTGCTAATAAATCAA
The DNA here is from genome assembly GCA_963564715.1 of Catocala sponsa. Lineage (NCBI taxonomy): Eukaryota > Metazoa > Arthropoda > Insecta > Lepidoptera > Erebidae > Catocala > Catocala sponsa. Next base: position 13,200,979 of record OY751334.1, on the reverse strand, counting down.
TAGCAGATACAAGCCGTATCATCAAAACCAAACCACGGATAACTAGTACCGCGTATGTTCTATATTTGTCGTGCTATATTTGAAACGGTCGTGTCACCGTGTGCGACATCGTGCCGTATAAATTGAATACACGATTATAGTCTTTATTGACTATATAATATATATTCTTATAATAAATTTTCGTTGTTTTGGTAAAACAGGTCAAAGGTGACTGGTATTCTCGGTATCACATGCGCTCCCTTTGTTGGGCTTGTGGGTCAAATGTAAATTATAGTAATGTTATGACTTCTTTGTTAATTAATGTTAAATATGATTATAATTATGGTTTCCGATACATAATTATGCAGTCTAATTAGAATAATAATAAGATCTAATATACCGACAACTTAAAATGTAAAATTATGTGTTAGACAAAACAACCACGCAAAATTTCGTTTAAGTTTCAAAATCACATGACAATGTGCAATTTTCTTCTGATATTTATATTTAATCTTCTTGTCATGTCGCATAAAAGTGAACTTAATTCAGCTGACGCTCTAAATATTCGCACACAAGACGACCTTGTTTTGAATTTTGTTTAGTTTATGAAACCGTAACAGTTTTCTAATAAAAATGTATTTTCTTAACAAAGTGAATATCGATGTTGCTTTTTTTATAAATATTTACTGAAAATTTTCCTAAGTATGTCCTGTAATTTTGATCCAGACTACATATGATGTTACTCAATTACATAAAACTATATTAGTAAAAGGTTCACAATGTACAGTTACCGACTAGGCTTAGGTAGTTTTGCATAAATCAAAACAAATTCAATATCTAAATTCAAAACACTATCAAATACGTGCCCGTTTATATCACGTACGAAACTATGTACACAACTACCAAAACTTCCATAAACTGACAAAGATTCGAATAGACATACATCTGCGATATTACATTGCATTCCGCGTAACGACATTGGCAGCAACACAATTGGGGCTGTTACACAGTGGTTTGGGAACATCGGATAGATGTCGATATCGGATCGCTACCTTACAGACCCACATCTACAAAATAAATGGGCACATCGTTGTGTTCTGGAAATTTAATGTCCTTCAATCACACAATTTATGGTGAACACAAAGATAGATTTGAATAATACTTATAGGCAATATTAGTAATAGTATTGCCTACGAGTGTTACTCGAATATCGTCTAATATAGCATAACTGCAAGTAGTTCTTTCGAAACGTTTTATGTGTGGTGGGTATTCCACGGTCCAAACCACTCTCAAGGGTCGCTGCTACTTTCATCAGGTCGTACTTCGACGAGTCATCTGTGTATTTATCTTGTAGAGGTACTTACGTCACTTGCTGAAATTTTCTATCCGTGATCACTCTGTCAGTTTATTGAACTACTAGTTTTTGTCCGCGGCTTCGTTTGCGTAAATCTAAGTTAGGTTAGGTTAGATTAGTAACAGTATTTTTTTCTCGACGAAAGGTATCCTATGTCTTTTCCTGTGTTCCCGACAACGTGTATTCCATAATGATCGGTCGAGTAGTTACGGCGTAAAAGCGTAACAAAACAAACTCACATTCGCATTTATAATATTAGTTAGCATTATTATGTTATTGCTTACAAGAGGAAAACAAGCCACGTAATTGTAATTTTGTTAAAAAATTTTGTTTAATTAAAACCAAAATATATATATGTAATATTAGCCTAAATCTAAAATCAGGACTGAAATAAGAGTTAAAGAAAAACTGTAAACAATAACAGCTATAAAACTTAACATAAATGAGGTATTTAGCATAATACTGAACGTAAACCACACTCATATGAGCCACGAACAAAAGATACGGGGTTGCATTATACGTAGACACAATAGAAGCCCATACCACACTTCCTGCTGAAACATTACAACTGAAATTGCTATTCCGGGATTTTATGTTAACCAAAATGTTAAAATTTCTGCAGTTCAAATAAGTATGATTAATATTTTTTATGCATGCCTCCTGTGGTACGGTACAACTACATACTATAGTATAGTACTAAGTACTAAACCAACTAGTTATAAGTGTATCATACAAATATTATATAGAAATGCTAATCCTGACTCATTTTATAAATGCGAATGTGACTTAGTTTGTTTGTTACACTTTCACGCCTTAACTACTCAACCGATCATCGTGAAAGGGGAATGCCCATTTTTGGCTAACGTGTAATTTTTTGCCGCCGAAGATTACACGTAGGATAAAAAAATATATTACAATTTCTAATAATTTTTCGTACTATTCATTTACCGAAAGAAGATAGCAAAACCTATATAATAAAAAAAGTATCGTAACGGAACTAACTAACTCATAACACAAATCGGCTTCCTTGCATACTCGGTTTGCGTCATTGTATTTCTTTCGTTGTGATTTTATTATTTTATTTACAAACAAGCTTGATAATGCTCAGTTTTTAGACAATCTTTTAATTGTATAATGAAACTCAATCGTTTAAAATATTATGTGACTATATTACCAAACTCACAGCAATTACACGGACTATTGAGAACGTCTTACTCAGTTGAATGCTAGTTCCTTACTGCTGAGCGATCTTTCGCCGAGAGAACGAGTTATTTTTCCCCTCTACAATAACCCCACTATTTAAAAATTATAGTTGGCTGTGTTGCCAATTGAATAAATAAAAACTCCCGAACAGAATTATTAACAAAAATAAGAAATCATGACATTCGGCCATCCGATACCATGCTACTCCTGGAGCACAACCTCAACTAAAATCACTCAGTTTTTATTATCACACGATCAAGATATGGTGTTAGTAAGAATGAAAAGTATATATCCATTTCCCTATGCATAACAGAGAAACATCCCGATCATCGAATTTTAAACAAAATTAAATAAATGACTATTGAAGAATTGCTTTTATACATTAAATGAATATTGTTATTTCACACATACTTTAAAACGAAATGTCTATTAGCAATATAATATTAAGTACTGTATAAAATTATACGATGTATTTATTTTTAATTTATCTTGACTTATGTAATTATGTGGGTAGTTTATTACATTTGTGTAATGTATTGTAAAGTGTACTGTAAAAGTCGACCATTCAGTTTGTTCACAGTTAAACAATCGAAATAAGTATCTACTAATTAAACTTTTAAAAACAAGAAAGAAATAACGCCATTACAAAAAGATAATTATCGAAAATGTTTGCGTGTACTTACTCATCCCACTTCTGAAATATAATGAAACTCAATCGTTTAAAATATTATGTGACTATATTACCAAACTCACAGCAATTACACGGACTATTGAGAACGTCTTACTCAGTTGAATGCTAGTTCCTTACTGCTGAGCGATCTTTCGCCGAGAGAACGAGTTATTTTTCCTCTCTACAATAACCCCACTATTTAAAAATTATAGTTGGCTGTGTTGCCAATTGAATAAATAAAAACTCCCGAACAGAATTATGATTTAAAATAAGAAATCATGACAATTGTTTATGATAATAATGATGATGTGTGACGAGAGTATGTGTGAAAAACATTTATATAAAAATCTTGTCATCGGTATAAATAAAAAATATTTTATCTCAATAACCTTTTATTTAATTAAATTCCTTAATTAATCATTTAATGGCATTGCATACTATCATTTAGATATAGTTTAAAATATAAGCACTTGTGGCCAATGTCACTATAGGTAATGGGCATTCCCCTTTGGTATACAAGTTGTCGAGGCTACATAATAGGACATAGGGGGTACCCTATGTCCTAATCTGTACCTCGTACTGGAAGATATTTTTTCTGGATGTATTTCGTCCAGGAAAAATGTTGTTCCCGAGGGATAAAAATTTATTAACAAAATCTACATTAACGCTAGGCTAAGCCGCTGGCAAAATCTAGTTATTTAGGTATTAAGGTTGCAATTGAAAGACATTAAAGATACATCATGTAATTATATTATGTTGTACGTGTAAGTGTGTATTGCCAAAAAGCTTAGCAGAAGTTTATTATTCCGTTATTGCCTATATATGTTTAAAGCTCACGATACAGTATTTTATTGATGTCTACCGAGCACACTTCCAGACTTCACTCGTACTGTCATCTTTTGCAGCAATGTTATTGCATGCACGAAAACGCGTCAAATCTAAAGTTGTACTCTTCAACCTAATAATTTTGACTTTGATTTTAGTTTACGGTAAGGCATTTGCTAAAAATGTTATTAGTGAAATGTAATTCAATTACAAGTATTCATACGATTTTTATATAATCTAAACTTTCTGTAGCTGTGTACTCTAGCTTTTGTTTTTTGTCTTTTTGGTACCTTATTTATGATGCACCTTTTTATGTTGTGGTTGATAACTTAATCAGGATTTCCAAAGTGATAAAGAAGATCATCTATTGTCATAATATTTCACTTATATTTATTATTTGATAATTAATATTAACATGACAATATAATGTAAATAGAACAACAAAGCCGTGTTATAGAATATATATACACATCATAAAAATCTTTAAGCTTTAAAAACATATTTGCTCAAATTTATTCCGCCTTTTTGCCAAGAATCCAAAAGTAAATAAAGCGGTATGTCGCTTTCAGCCACCTGCAGCGGTAATAAATCATGTAACTGAACATCTATTCGATAGAAGTAGACGTGTGAACGTACGTAATATGATAATACATTTATCGTAAATATACTTAATCCTCGGAAACGTTATGCTAACTGTGGTTGCCGTAAACAGATGCGCAATGACATTATTGGATTACAACTCGATGTTGTATGCTTACTAATGACATAGGTTAGTAGTTGGTTTAAAATATAAAATCTTTTGTCTTTATGCAACATTGAATTATGCAAGATGACACTGATTGCTACTAAAGGGGCGAGAGCTAGATAAGCACTAGTAAATAATTATGCTTAAGACGCAATTAAAATATTTGTTTTCATTCTTGGCTTACAGACGATTCTTTCATGATTACTAATAGCTTATTCTTGACCTACTTTTCACGTTTCGTTGTCACTATACTACCACCTGATTTTTCTTGAATATAGCAATTTCCCGAATTTCATCAGTTATTTCCTTTTTATTGACTCTGACCTCGGTCCCGAGGCAGGGTAAAATACAGTGGAATATATTCTGTTGCAAAATTGTCAAATTATCTTATCAGCAACCTGCAGATATAAAATAGAACCTTTACTAAACCACTTAGGGATTTCCTGCTGTGGATTAGATATGATACTGACTAAAAAGGTGTTTCTGGTACAATTCAATCTAGTTATTTGGAATATATTCCTTTTTATTTATGTTTGAATTACCTATACACAAAATTCAAAAGATCGTCTAAGTAGAAAATTTTCATGAGCTCGAGGAGGTAACATATCTATTTTAAAAGTGACACAAAAACCGTTTCCCGTCCAGAATGACAAATGTCACAGTATAAATAACTTGGTTGGCTTGTTTTTTTACTGAGTGTTGATCCGAGAATGGTTTATTTCTATTTGATGTTATCCTAGCCCTTGGTCTTCCCAGAGAACGTGTTTATAGCAACTACATATTGATTATTCGAGGAGTTTCTACTTTTTCGATTTCTATTTATATTAACAAATCTAAACTTGTTCATAGATCAAGTGGAAATAAATGTATGCCTCGTAGGTTCGTGAATAAATTTTACTCAGTCTTTATTCAGTCTACCTTATACAGACACTTAGGATGTTAAACATACGACTGCCAAAAACAGTCACGTAATATTTTTATTGTTAATCATAAAAATAATACCGTATATTCTATTCTATTCTATTCTATCACATACACACAACACCATCTAGCCCAAACTAAGCAAAGCTTGTATTATGGATACTAGACAATGGATAAACATACATATATACTTTTTTTTTGTAAATACATACATATTATACATAGAAACACCCAGACCAAGACAAACATCCATGTTCATGCACACAAATGTTTGACTTGTGCGGGAATTGAACCCGCGACCTCAGGCGTGACAGTCGGTTACACTAACCATTACGCCATCGATATATGCGTATCATAAACCAGAATCTAATATTAATTGTGGATTTGAGTAAGTATCAATGACAAAATAAAAATCATTTATGCTTTCCACGTCAGCTTTATATGTTTATTTAACAGCAGAGCGTAAAGTATTAAACGATTAAAGCCGACGAGTGCGCAAAAACAGAGCATGCAAAAATGCGACCATAAATTATTAAACGGAACCCATTATACATATGTGAGGTTATATTTGACCTGTATTTTTGCTCATTCGGGGTCCCGGATTGCTGAGTTTAGCGTCATAAAACGAGAGTGTGCATTTTGTTTAATTGCTTGTGAAAATGTAATAAAATCTGGCCGGGTAATGTCCTCCTGTATGACTTAATAGTTGTTCGTTGGCTATAAATCTATTTTTATATGATGCGATTATAGATATATCTTAGACGACTTTTTTATCGCTGAGGAATAAAAATCATATGATGACAATGTCACTTTATTGAAAATTTTACAACATTATTTGACTGTGTTAATAACGATAATGATATCCTACAATTGCACGTTCACTGACAATACAAACGGCAAACTAAAAGCCGATAACACAATGTTTTCTACTAACACATAAATCACACACGAAATCGTTCGTACAATACAACAAACATAATCCGGAGTTTGGATAACAGGAACCAACAGCTAACTACGAACATCAGCTGGTCAAGAGCATAGACGGTAGCGCCACCTCGACTGCGCTGATAAGTTGGTGGCATTGTAATAAGATTGATGTATACCCCATTAACGTCTAGAAGGCGCGGAGATACCGCCTAGCTATAAAGCTGTCAAAGAATACTAACGAATTAAAATCCACTCGAACGCTGCCGTCCCAGAAATACGAGGCCGATAATGAAACGTGGACGTTTATGAATCGGGGACTGGAATTGAAGGCTCTGAATCAGGCCACGAGGCCATAACGAGGTGTAGCATTGACTTGTTTAGTGAAGTAACTTAATTACGTATCTATTTGGACCGTAATGAACTCATCAGTTAGATACTGAGAACATCATCAACATGTTTCTTAACATAAAGATAGATAAACTTTATTTATTAAAGAAGACAACTGTTTCACAAACAAATAAAGACATTATTTATTGCGCAGGGCTTTACAAATATACATACAAATTACGGATACAAATCCTTTGCATATTTGTATCTCGGAACAATTAAATGTGTATCACTGACATGATTATGTCCGTGTGTTGGGAATCGACCTTCTCATGTTGTGTGGTATCAACAGTAGTCAATATCAAGGCAACGAGTCGACTGCCTGAGTGGAAGTGAGACTGCCAATCGTGAAGAGCGGAAGGAGTGTAGTTATTTTTATATACACAAAAATAGCTTTAAGTTCGGAACTATAAGTACCATCTTAGAGTTTGTCGGCACTAATTGTCTACGGGATGCACTGAAGAACTTTTGAAAAGTAATATAAAGCACAGCGAAATTTGGGTAATGTTATAGTTGAGTTAAATAAGAAAAACACAGACGTTCGTAACAAAATCACTCAACTTAATCACATTTTAATAGTATTTTTTCGCCTACATAATTATTCGTAGATAAATTCTAAAATCGAGCAGATGTAACACCTTGATTAATCGTGGAAAAGTAACATTAAAATAGATACAAAACGAAAGAAATTTATAAATCTAGACTTATAATAGAATAAAATATTGATTTACATTAATCAGATCCAACAAATTGATAGTTTGTTAACATTAAAGAGAGAAAAACTATTGTGAGTCAGAGGTAAAGTACTTTTATTCGTTTAGCTTTAAAGAAACAAATAGTACCCACTGAATAGTGGATACATTTGTAGTGCCAAGTAAAATAAACTATGAAACGATATTAAACACAATATGTCTACGACTTTGATTCAAGCTTCACATCATTCATTTGTAAATATGACGCTATTACAGCACATAAGAAGGATTTGAGTGGCGACCACGTTTATAACCAATGTAGTCGCTGTCTTGCTTATGGATGGGTGACAATTTTCACAAAATGCCACTACAGTTTTTAGTCTGAAGCCGTATATCACAGTTGTCGTTAACATCTTCATTGATGTTCACGACAGCTGAAATCAACTTATTTCAATTATCATTGGTAACAGAAATCAGTACCATCAATAAAATAAGAGATATTTCAGATTGCACTTGCTCCTTGAAAAAAATATATTTAGCTAAATAGAGTAAAATATCACTAATAAGACAATTTTCAAACACATAAATAATTGTTAATTTCCTTTTTTCATGAATTTTGGACGTGTTTCCTTAAGATATGATAGTTGGTATCTAATAGTGATAATATTATATATATTATTAAATACATACTTGATAACTGAGCTCTGAAGAGAGGTTCGTCTTAAAACAGTTTTGAAAGAGTTTTACACATTAAAATTGTATTATCAACCAGCACTGACGTTTTTTCATAATTATGTAATTACATTCGATATCAACATATTAAATTAAAAAAGTTATTGGTGTTTACAAATGACGAAAATCTCTATTTGACCTGTATTTATACTTGGGTTTGATTCTGCACAAAAGACATAATATGCATACAGTTATAAACCAGAATACAGTGTATAAAAATAGTTTAGATCGGCATGTCAACTGAACATTCTTTGCATGTATGAATTCAGCTTCTAAATTAACATGCTAATTCAATACATGTTTCGATATCATGATCCTGTTACACGCTGTATATTGACTCTTATTAACCATGAGTAGGGAGGTTAAATGATTGGGTTAATAGTGTTACATGATATCATTTATGCATACATTAATCACCTCGTGTTGATCATTGCTGTTTATAATCCGGAACTATGAGTCAAGTGCTTGTTTAATAGTTTCATAATCAACCGCTAGGCGTGTTAAATTTCTATTAGTGTGAGGTCGCAATTCCTACCACATTGTATCTTTTTCTTTCAACGAGAGCGAATGCAGAATGAGGGTATGTCGGGCTCACCCGGGGGAAACCTCAGATCCTACCGACCAAATTACTATGGTTTGCCAACTCGCGTCCTTGGATTGCTAGAACTGAATCTACATCAGCAAATGCACATAGTACCTAACATAAACCTGGATTATGTAAGACTTTGTTTTTGTCTTTGAGTATATCCAGACAAACGGCTATATTCATATAATATTAAATTCTAAAAGTATTGTCCAGAACAATGCATAAGAATGCTAGTTGGCCTAATGCTATATATATGTAGTATACGTTTACAGCATAGTTTACAATACATTTTTAAATACGCTTAGTATGTTAATTACGGTAACTATCGTATTAAGTCTTAAGTAAGATATTTTTTATGAATAAGGCCGATAATATCCAACGTAGATACTATTCGACAATAATGACTAAGTATAAGCCCATAATAATGAAGATGATTTTAATAGTAGGTACATTTATTACATAAACCGACTGTTGACTGTATTAGCAGATCTTAGTTGTTGAACACAATCACGCAGCATGCCTATAAATGATTAGTGCCGTGTTAATCTCTGTAGAGCCATATACAGCTTCGCGATCTTAGCATAATGCTTGTTAACAGTACCTATACTAAGTAATGGTTTACTTGCTTAACATTAAGATGGACAATCCGATTTAGTTTCTTTTTTAATTATAATAATATAATTAAATAAAAACGGGTAGTATAGCGTTTTCTATTCTACCTAGAATTACTTTGGTCGATGGATACGTGTTTTACCAAGGTATGAAAAATCAATCGATAATTTTCTACTATTTTCGATTTTCATTAGACCCAGTTACAACATTAGATCGATCTAAAATTGTGTTCTATCTATCGCATTAAATTCAATATATGTAAAATCAGACGGACGCCAATTTGAATGACTATGAAAGTGAAAAAGAAGGCATAATGCTCCTACTCCTTTAAAGATTTTTAGCACAAATAATAGTGCCGCCATCTTGGCGCCTATATGGCGAGACTACTATTTGCTAGTGGCGACAATGTATCGATATCCTTGATAGCCTTGCCTCTATTTTGTAAACCACAGTAGGCAGATCTTTTCAAAGTAATTATTAAGCTTCGTAAAGTTGAGGTTGATATACGTAAAATACGCATACCTGCCCACTATTCATAAGAACAATGTGCCATCAATTTAATCTTATGGGAGTGAGTTTATATCTGTTTAAAGTTTTGCATAGGGATGCGGACATCGTAATACCAAGCTTTTGCATTGATGTGAGTTCATAATGTTCGTTAACTACCTCATCTTGTCTTTAAATTCCATAAATAATCAACTCAAAAATGCTGTAATTCAGCAGATACCTTTTTTACGTAGGCAGGCGTAAAAGTCACGAAGTCCTGTTTCCATAAATACACATGGTTTCTTTACTGCTCTAATTCAACGTAAGGAAAGGAAAAAGTAATTTAAATATAATGTTGGAATATTTTAAATCTGCAGCAGCTGATTGCCATCACTTGCTGTTTACGAAATTATTTCTTGTCAAGAAAAGCTAAATATGTTATTTAGAAGTGGTTATTGTTTACCGTGATATGGGTCATGGCTGCCGCCAACAGCAATAAAAACCATTTCAATAGACCGGATAATTTTATACTGCCTATTCTTTCCAGACCAAGTAATAGGCATCGTCCTATCAACCACATCAATCTATAATAACACAAGTGTCTCAGTATAATTCTAGAAAGTTTCCAAAGCTTTATCTCAGCGGAAAAAAGGCAAGTTATTGATAAAATAGGTCGTCAAATCGTCTCGTTTGATCTGACAACGGACAAGTCGAGACAAAAAATATCTATGTACTTTTCTGTATAGTAGTAGTCAGAGGAACCAGATAAATGAGTAGCATTACGTAATTTTTAAAATATGTTCGTATATTAAACTTAGCAATGCCTTGTTTTCATAAAATGACTTTCTGAAACGAGAGGTATGTCACAGAAGCGTTCCAACAGTTTGAGTTTGTATAAAATATATGTATGTATAACAAGATAGTTATTGCCACTGGCGTCGACTCATACCAGGCTTACTCTTAAAAAGCAAACAGTAAGAACTATTTCATTTCTCTTTTTTGTCTAGACTCGGAATAATTATTTACATTTACATTTATTATTAATATCCCGGCCGAATAATCAATACAAATAAATTAAATTGAAGTGTCTGTTTGTAATGTCAAAATAACAGCTTTTTATCTAATACATATGAAAGTATATAAGGTATCTATACGAAAACATCTATTTTTAAAATTTTTGTCTGTCTGTTTATTCCGGCTAATCTCCGAAACGGCTGAACCGATTTTGAAGGGACTTTCACTGGCTGATAGCTGATGTTATAAAAAGTAACATAGGCTTCTTTGATTTTCGAAAAAAAATAGGGTCCGCGGAGACAAACACTTTTTAGTTAAAATCTACGCGGACGAAGTCGCAGGTAACAGCTAGTGCTAACCAATATTATAAAATGCGAATGTGAGTTTTTTACGCTTTGTTTGTTACGCTTTCATACCTTAACTTCTTGACCGATCATCATACAATTTCGCAGATACGTTATCGAGGGTACAGAAAAGGACATAGGGTATATAGCTGAGGGCATAAACTAATCTCACGATAAAACAAATAATGCGGGCAAAAGAATGAAGGATTTCGTTTGGTAACTACGTGTCTAGAATAGCGTAAAACATAAGACCTTACTTCACGGTGGTTAGACAATCTTGTCGAAGATGCAACGAGATGTTCAGCAGACAATGTCAAGAGGTATGAAATGGTGATTGTATCGAAGATTTCAATTTTATTAATACTGATATTATTTAAAACATATAGGTGCATAGTAGTCATACTATATGTTTTAAACATATGTATATTTTCTAGGTTATATATTTTTGGCCTTTATTGGGTCATTAATACTAGCTCATTAAAATTCATATTCTCCGCCGGTCCATTAGGTAATTTTAATTGATGGATTCGACGTTATGCGCGTGTTTATCAATTAACAAATAATAATTGATTGTGTGCTACCCTCAATATATTTGTTTTCACATTATTTCATGGAACACTAACTGCAAGTCATCGAGCTTTTGAGAGACTTGACGACACACGCTTTTTCAAATATTTGTGTTAGAGAAAACAAAACCAATTTCTTGATACATGTATAGGTTTGACATATTGGCTGTGTGTGGCCAGTATTTGTTCAAATACGTCATACGAAGTGCGAAACATTATACATGGATTTAGATCCGATACGCAAAAGCACTTTGCAAAGGTTCAGTATAATTAAAGGAATGAGACAATTACTGTAGGTAGTTGAGAAATCCCGTTAACGTCCAAGAAGCTGATATATATTATACTCATTGTTATTGTATTAGATTGGTCTAGCTAAAAGTATTGATTCTTTCCTTTAGTTTTTGGTAATATTTGGTTCCGTGGCAGTAGATGACTTGCAAGCACACTATGAATAATAGGCATATTTGAAACTCTCATACATTATGAATTTTTGGTATCATTATTAACATAAGACTTCAGGCGAAGCAGTTCCAGTTGAAATAAATATAACATCCTAATAAGAAATGGACATTCAATATACACTGCTGCGTTTGTCCTCTACCATAAGTTTACCTCTACGCTAAAGACGGCATAGGATCGCTCCTAAAACGTGTAAACGCGACTTGAGTTGATGCTGTCCTGTTCTTCTCCCTAACACACGTGAATATCCATTTTAAAAAGAGATGTCCTGTGCAATAAAGCAGTGTCCCACCTGCCAATTCTTTGTAAAACTACAAGATTTATCGCAACCCACGCTAAAATTTCCAACATTAATTTTTTTCGGTTTTATTTCCCGAGGTGCCGTAACAGGTCCACATAAGAAAGTTTTGTCTGCGAGCTAATTGCGCCCGCACTAACTTAACACATAAATAACCAGTATAGTATCAAAGTTTGTGGTAATATCGCCGCTTTTTCAGTCCGTAATATCGCCCGGCGTCCGAGATGTAGCGCTATGGATTGGGGATTTATTGAAACCTCTACTGTATGAATAAATAAATATGTTATCAATAGATTTCAGGAATAGATTTATCAATAAATAAAATGAAATAATAATAAAAAAGAATGAAAGCCGAAAAATTTAATAAACATTTTCAGTCTTTGTAAGTTCCCAAACCGTGGTACCTAAGTAACTAATTCTAAGTAGCCTCATAATGCTGAATGTATTTTTGGTATAACATTTTATTGCTGATCGCTAGAGAGTTTCATTGTATTGTCACGTCGGCGTCATCTTGTTTTGATTTTTTTAAACATTTTAATAATTAATCTTTGTTGTTTGTTTGGCGACGACTTAAAATTAGTTCCTTACTTAGGTGAAAATTCCAGCCTTATCTATTTTCTATTCTTATGAAGGGATTTATATGTGCCTGTCTTTAAGATGTATCTTAATAAAAGCTGTCATAATTGGACAACCCAGGCAAAGAAATATGTAATTATTATTAGAATAATAAATTTGACTGCACGGATGTGTATGCTGTGGTTTAAGTGTAGACCTCGTCATAGCCACTGCGTCTTCTTTCCCCGTTGTTCGAACGTTTGTAAAATCTCCCGCGACACAGGATTTATATCAAGTGCTTTTAGACTTTTATTGAAAGAAAACTATTAGGTATATTATTAGGCTATTATATATATATATATATTTCTTAAAATACACACACCACGCTAAACAAAACTAGATATTCACGTGTTTTCATGTTGAATATAACCACGGTTCATATGCAACATGAAGACACTTTCGTTTCATTTATTACATTTGTTCAAATATTACTCTACACCTAAATGTCATATGTCAGCACCAGATAGCCAATTTGCTCATCCGGGTTAACACATTTTCCGTTTAAAATTTAAGGAACTACGTTCACTATACTAAGCATACTATACGTAGGCAAGCATTAATAAATAATATTTGAAAAGGAAGGAACGATAGAAAATATGTTTCTTTTGGTTCACCTCACGGGACAAGACAGATGAACTTAAATTTCTTAGAAAATACTTAATCCTTATGAATGGCATAACATTAGTAATTATCATTTAATAGAGAAAGATTCGTTTTAGATAGGATTCTGGCTTGGTTCTAGGTATAATTAGTATCATACTGTATCACCGTTGTATAGGATGTAGGTATATAAAGTCTTACCTGCGAGTTACAGCATGTTCAATTAATCAATGAATTTAAGAGCCTAGTGAGCCTAGCCTGGCGAACCTAGCCTAGCGAGCCTAGCCTAGCTTGTCGGTAGAGCTTCTTCCATGTCTCTCTATTCTTGCCATTACTTTGACTCTTTGGTACGACATGACTTGCACCTTTCCCTTCACCTAATATATGTAACTTCTCCTTGGTCTACCTTAATGAGTACTCTTCCTTCTATTTTACCTTCTAAGATGGTGATACATGGCACAGCATGCTATAACTTTCTTTAACAGGAATATCTAAATACCTTTAGATTTACCTAGAACATACTTATAGGGTTTAATGTAAGTTATAATGCTCAAGTATTGGTTTTTCACGATATCAAGCATAAATTTATCATATAAAGGATTTTTAGCCTTTCACAAGGTAAATGTAAACTGGCGTCCCATCATATATTATTATTTTTATAAAAGAATCCTCAAGACAAATAAATAACATAAGAAACCAAAACGTTTTACCATTTTACACCAACGTTAGATATATCGTATGAAATTACCGCACCACAGCGCTAAGTGTGCATTACTCCCGCATACTTCCTTACTTTCAAAGAAAACGCTTAAAGAAAAATCCGTATCTTTTATTCTTTATGTAAAATATGTTCGCTACGAATGTTTCGTAGCGAACATATTGTGGTTATATTTATTATATGTTTTTGTTTTATTTCTATTTATTTTCGGCGTTCAACATGTTATTTGTTTAATGAGTGTTATAACTAGTGTCTCAAAAAAATTCAACGCCCTATATTAATAGGGCGTTGAATTTTACTACGACATGAGCATTTTATAAATGATTTTTACTAATGTACTGATATCAAGTTCTTGCATTTTCGTCGTATATTAGTTATTTTTATGAGATAACAAGATTTTGCGAGGAGCAAATATAGCCGTAAATACTTTTTAATTGTGTAGGTGCATCTTAAGTAATCTATATAATGATGAGGGAAACAATTCATGTAGTTCTAAACTTTAAAGTCTGTTTCTTAGGTGTTCGGTACTCAATTCGAAACGGTACGAACGTTCGCTCCTTAACATTTTATGTTACACAACAGTCAGTCACAACCCTCAGTTTCCACGCCACTGGTTCGCTACCGTGTTCCTAAGCTCGTTTAGCTTCATATGGATTGGAATTTCCATCAGACGATGAGATAAAGAACGTATTTTCAGTGGCCTGTAAAAAACCGTATTATTATGTAAAACGCATACTTCGCTGGCTCCGTAATAATTTTATGTTTGTGCAATTTGATTATAAAAGAAAGGTTTGTTTGGTTATGAAGTAGAAATAATGTTGATATTTAAATTTAATGAGATAGATTCACGCCTGTGTTTGTATAGTCCCGAAGGAATAGGTAGTCGTGTATTAGTTAACTACATTTCGCTACCTCTATGTTGTAAATTAAGATATATTGGATGATAAAGGGCAAGCCAATACCATCAAACAGGCACATTTGCAGACATCATGCGTCTCCATGATACAACAATTTTAAACCGACCCTGCAATCTTAGAATAACCATTAATATTTTTAATACAAACTGAAGCTAAAACAAAAATAGCTCACTTTAATGTGTGTGTGTGTGGTGCCTATCAACGCGTGCAATCGTTGTTTTCTGACGCACGCATGTCACTGCTACACATATGTATGTTGTCATCAACTCGACCACAAATTGCTTTAAAGTTTTATAGAAAATATACTCATTTAAACAGTTTAATATTCATACAATAGTTCCTCAAAAAATTTCAGTGGGCACCCCACAAGCTGTATAAAAAGCCTATTTCATAACGAAACAATAAAAGCCGCGTAAACATTATGAAAGCACCTAATTTACTTGTAACAAAGCCTTAAATGGAACCTTGAAATGGTTCAACGGCTTAATAACGGCCTGTTTTTATTACATTTTTTGTTAATCCGAATATGATACGATGAATTTTCCTTCAAAAGAAAGGAAAGTCGAACCAGCCACGAATGTTACTAGAGTAAAATTTATGGAAACGATAATTTTGACATCGTAAATAAGTTTAATGAGTATTGTTCCTGGTTTACTTCGCTGTGGGTGAGTAAAAACCGCAATCGGTATTGTTCCTTAGCGGTTTATTTATTACTTGTAATTAGAATAGCTATTTAAGTCTGCGCCGAGCATAAGACGCGGTTGGACTGAATGACAGTGCTCGATATTCAAATCGGCGCGCGGCCGCCATAGTAAAATTGTATGGAGGATTTAAGGGCCTTTTTTGATAAATAGGTATCTTTATTGTCAACCAATAATAAAATAGGATAGATTTCTACTGTTATAATCTAAAAATCACGTAACACGAGCTTACGTTTTTGCATTTTTCGTGCAAATTTACGTTATTTTGTAGGCGAAAATATTAATTATTTTAAGTTTTTTACACGGAGTAATTGTAAACACATTCATTATTATGGTAAATATATATTTTATATTTGTATTAAACTAAAAGTGTTGATTTTATTCACTTAACTGTGACTGCCTGTTTTGGCACATTTCACTCGGCGCAGTCTTAAGATGTCAAAGAGTTTTGGTGATGGTTAAATATCGACATCTAGTCGGTGCAATACGTCTTTTTGATTAATCTCTATACGTAGTCCTAACAAAATTGCCTATCTTTCTGTCTATATCATATTTCACATAATATCTCACTCTCTCTTAGGATCCCCTCTGTTCTAATGCCATTATAACTATACGAAATAAAACAAAGCGATATTTGCACATACAAAATAAAGCAGATTCCTGAATGCGAAACGCGCGTTCCTTCTATACAAAAACCGCGATATCGGTCGAATAGCTTGACAGTGGTAAATGTTTGTACACATTTTCACATAATCTAAAATATTACCTACTATTTATTCCAACCACTACAGCTTTTAATGTTAGTAAGCAGGCAATGTGACTACTAGATACGACTTTACAAATGTTTTTGTGGTTTGACTTCCAAATTAATTTGAAATCCTTTATCTTCTACGTTTAAAATCTTCTTCTTGGTCTTTTTATTTTTTTAACTATTCGAGTCTGTGATCTCTAATTATTATTGAATATTAACCTACTGAATCGCAGAGGCACACCGGCGGCCAAACACAATAGGTTTTTGATTATGTCCGGTATTCCAAGGACTAACAGGTCAGTCATCAGTATTTATAAGGTACAAAAACAGTCATGTTTGCGTACCAAAATGAAATCGTTGCTATGATGATATCAAAATTACCTATCTAACAAGCACAAATTGTAGTTTAAATTCAAGTACGTGTGAAAAAGAGATACAGTACTATTCACATTTTCTTAAGAAACCTTTAAAAACGTATGCCCTAATGGCATGCAATTATCGAAACTTTGGCTTATTTTAGGTAATTGTATAATTACCTATAATAAGCCACGATATAATTATATTGAAATAAATATTCAAACAAATAAAAGCCCATTTTAAATCAACGATTGCATTTCTTAATCATATACTATAAACTTAACACAACATGAAATCAACATTTTGCATTATTATAATCATTGGTTGAATTCTTATTCTTAAAAACTTTAATACTGCTTTGTCGATTAATATGAGATCTTTAACAAAAATATTATGAACTTTCTTTTCAATTATAAAAAAGAAAGAACTTGTATTAAAATTAAACTAATATCAAAAATTTTTACTTTTTTTATAAGACGATTGGCCACGTTCAAGACGAATATGGAAGGTCTCCTTTATGTAACATAAACGAAATGGCGGCTACCACTTAGGCCACTAATACAATTTAAATACTAAATACAATAAGAAATTGAACTTACTAATAAATGTGGAGTCATTATAAAATGGAAACATAATTAAACTTACCATAATATTATAATTTTTGTCGCGTTTAAATACGAAAGCGACAAAGAAGAGAAGACAAGATCGGAAACATGTCGTCGTTGTATCAAATTCTTATACGAGTTTTACCTTAAGTACATTACCGATAATTTATCGATATTTAGACTAATATTTCGATATTTATCGGTTTTGAAAATGGACCGATTATCGATAAATAATCGATTATCGGTTCGCATCACCGTCGTCGTAATTAGATAACATCTACTATTCTTTGAATGTCTACAAGACACAGGAGTTATTATCATCACTCTTCGTCAGTCGCCTTTACTGTAATCCGAGATTATGGTTCATCTTTACCATTGACATTTGCAGCTGCATTATACCTGAGCAGCATTTATGTCAACCTTAACCCTTAATCAAATTATAAAACTTCCTTGGATCGATAAACCCTTGATATCAACCTTTGCACTTATAAAAGAATAGGTACTGATGTAGCAAAATGACTGCGCCAGGAAAGATAAAACTATGTGTATGAGGAAACCGAAAGAATGTAACGAAAGGAACTATGAGGTGGGTTTCTTGACAAAGTCAAGTAGTAAAATGTAAAACTCAGTAAATCTTAACGTGCCAAGTCAAGGCGGTAACCTTGCTGGTTCTATTCTGTAATTGGATCATCGACCACTAAAGAGATTAGCCTTGCTGCGTGCACCGCGCCCCATTGTAATCTAATAACAAATATAACTCGTAACATTTCCTAGTAGATAACTGTTACAGCGCGGTATTATATAAATATAGTTATGTTTATGGCTGTATAATTATATATGTAACAAATAGTTTGCAGCTATTATATAGCATTTGCTCTTTTATCGACAATTTAATGATATTGATCCAACCGTCAATTACAATTTTCTGTGATCAATAGAAATAATACTTTCTGTTGTTTACATAATCTTATCAATACTTACGCTCAGAGAGAGCACGATCTCTCTTATAGAGCCGGGACGCCTTACTGACCATAGAAACATAATATAAGTTGACTGACTGCGATTGTCTGTAAAGTTTTAGTTATTCTGCACATGGCTGATCCAGTCTTAGTGAAATTACAAATTGTAATGATGATCTGTTGTGTCTTACCTCTTCAAAATATATATTATTAGGTATTAATAGTAATGTTCCTTTAGCTGTTGCTGTAAAAATACTGTAGTTTCTCAAAAACAAACCGTCCGCGTGTGATACCGGAATCCACAACACCACCTCGGTGTGCGTCATCAAAACCTAACGAACATATAATATTGTCTTCTGTTTACGCGAATGTTATTCATTGAAATTAAACTACTATATACGGATTTTATCGCGTTGTTTATTTGACACTGTTCAAAAAATTTTGTAACAGTGTCAAATAAACAACGCGATAAAATCCGTATATAGTAGTTTAATTTCAACTAACGAACATACTTTCGTATTTAACATGTTAGAATATAGATACACTTCATATACATTTATTAATAAAAGCTAGCTAAACGAGCTGATGGACTGGTATGTCCAAATTGAAATCATAATGGATAATTATTATTTAAATTTGGATATACCATCTTCCATCATCATCCATTTTAACAAGTATAAAATGACTTAATCAACTCTTACCATTAACATTTATATTACGTCAAAACATGTCATTTCACTTAAAGTAAATAAGACACTATACAGTACAAACAAAAATTATTTACTCCTAAAACAAAAACTGCGTGCGCCATTTCATGTTCAAACCACTTAACCTTCGTTAAGTTCAGCGAACTAACCAATGTTTGCCGATAGAGATCAATTTTAAAACGTATAATGAGGTTACACACCACAAACGGGAGTTTCACCAAGTGCCAAGTTGTGGCACGTCGTGGCATTCCGCCAAGTCGAACCACTTAAGTGACAAGTCGATGCAATTTCAAACTTGGCCTTTTATACTAAGACTTCAAAGCTTTGATGCAGTTGCGGAAATTATTTAAAGAGGGCATTTATTGCACACTTTTCTCGCTTTGACGCGTACGGAAATCAGAAATTCATTTCTTTATTCAATTCGCTTTTATGCAAAGCGGTTTTATAAATTGTGATCTTTGTAATATTATTCCTAGCTTGAAATTTTGAGACCTTTTAGTATTTTTTGTAAAATCAAGCAATCAGCTTTAGTTGCTGACTTCATCTCTTCGTAGGTGTAATAACGTAGAATAAAGTAGAAAAGAGGCTAAGTGTTGTAAATCAAGACTGTTAGCCTCTTTTCTATTGCTAAACGTTTTCTAATAGAAAATCGCCCTGTACAACCAGGAATAGAATTCCGAAATTACACTGCTCATGCATTTACACGTATACTTTCCAATGACTAATGATATGATCAAGGAATATCAAAACTATCTATAGAACTTCTAATTATTCAAGACAAGATAACACCTTCTTCATCACCTTACTTAAATAATAATTATAGTATCTATTTATAAAAGAGGTTGTAATATACAGTCAGTTACACAACGAATTTATTATTATATCCTAAAGTCAACCCACCCCTTGCAGGTACACGTGTACCAAATCACGACCTTAGGAATAATGTAACGTTTTTATCGGTTACCGCCCTACCTAGTACAATACCCTTGCCGTATAATTACGAACAGTTTCGTATTAAGGTAACAAAACGCACCTATTTTATGTACAAGCTTACTAGATTTTGCCCGCGGCTTCGATGGCATTAATATAGATTTTGTCAATAAATTTTCATCGCTCGAAAACAGTATCTTTTTTTTGGGTGGAAGGTACCCTAGTCCCTATGTCCCTTTCTATACCTCTGACAACTTGTATATTCTGATGATCGATCGAGAAGTTAAAGCGTGAAAGCGTAACAAACAAATTCACATTCGCATTTATAATATTAGTAAGTTACAAGTGTAGATTCTCCGAAATTTCAATGATAATATAAATTCTTTATGCTGCAAATAAATACATAAACTCACGCCTTTCCTGGTGTAGTAGACAGTGCCTTACGTATTTCCACTTGCTACGATGCTGGCATTTCTCTGTTACATTATTCACTCTTATTACATTCTTTATACACGCTCGTAGCTTCGGTTTGGGATGCTCATAATCTGACCTTTCTTCTAACTGACGCCGATCTATTAATTGAAATTGATGTACATATTTGTATGTATAATATAGTTTATGCTTTCAGTTTCATCATCGCATTGCTTTAGTTCGATTACAGACGAAATCTTAGAATTTACTAATTTAACGATTAAAGCAATTATAATTTATTTTATTATTATTATTATTATTTAAATCGTTAGATTTAAAGACATTAGAAGAGGTTAGATTATTGTCTTAGGTCTAAGTATGAATTTGTGTAGCCTTTACATAATGAAAAGTATTTATGAGTCAAGCTGAATAAAATATTTGCAGAGCGAAGCTGAACTGGTAGACAAGAGATGTATTCATACGAACAGATGTGTTTGCTGAGATAGACCTGCAACACATAGATGCCGATCTGAATATCTTTAAAAGAGGTCTTTAAAGTTAACAACCGATAGGGATATTTACAACGTATTGCCCAACAATGGGCAATGTAGCTTGTAGCCCAAAATTAGATGTCTTGGAGTTTTTAAACGGTCTAATAAAAAACTATGCGCAGCGCAGACTACCTTGCGCTAGAAAAAATTGGAACACTTTGTCGGTCAAACTTACACGTGCGTAACAACGTAGATCGTATTGTCCACTTATATGCGTACATAACTATGTATGTGTAAGCTTGTATATATATATACACTACAACACGTTAGGTTTCTATGTCTTGATGGAACGGTGTCGCGTAATTTTTCAACCAGACGTTATAATACACATTCATTCACCTTCACCTCCACGAAGCGAATACTATATGAAGTTTAGTATTCATATACTAGCTAATTGCCTCATATTGGTAACGTGGCTTATGTTTTTGCTTAGGTACTTTTACTACCGGTCACAGTGTACCTAGGAACAGCAAAGTCTGGAATTGGCAATAGACCATACCACTATTTCCAACCAGTTAGTTTAAAACATAAATACTTTCTCTTAATAAACCAACATGGCAGAAAAGAGCATAACTTATCCCTGGTAACCAATAGCCATAGTACTCGGTCGATGACCGCCGGTAAATTTAATGTTCCTAGAATTAGTAATTACTTTGGTGATAGTACTCTAAAGAAACGTGTGCCATACTTGCTGAACAGTTTACCGGCGGACTTAAGGCATGAAACGGATAGACTAAGGTTTAAAAAGAAACTTAATAAGTATATGTTGTCTTTAGAAACTTAGTTTGTAAGGATTTAATATAAACCTACAGTATTATTGTATTAATATATACGTATAACATAGGCTAAAATTAGTTATATAAAATGCAACTCACCCACAGTTAAACCGCTAAACCGGTTTTGTGGGACATTATATATTTGTAAAAGGCTGTACTTCAAAGTTATAATAAATAAATAAAAATAAAAATGTTGGATATAAACATATCTCACAAAATACGAACATTTTACATCTCTTTTTCATTTTTTACTTCTCTCTCACTGGGAATAATTCCTGTATTGCGGGGGACGTTACAAACATTTAAACAACGGTCACAAAGAAAACCCACACTCAGAACAACTGTTTTTGCATCATACAAATTTTTGCCCCGTATGGGGATCGAACCCACAACAATCGGCGCGGCGGCAGTGGCGAGGCGACCACTTAAACCACTACGCCATCCGTACAGTCTCTGCCAACCTTTTAAGGGTATATAGCCATGATGCATATGAACGTATTTTTATTATTCCTCGCTTCACTCTTCTATATTTCTGATCCCCGTATCCACAGCACGCTTATATTAATAAGAAGTTACAGTATACCCTCTGTAAACCGAGATCTATCTTCGTAATCCAGTTACAAGCATCGCCTATGATAATATACATAGCTTATAAATATACGTAGTACGTATAGTAATATACTCCAGAGATGAACTCATTGGAGGTCGCGTCACGTATTCCAATGTTCAAGTCATATTTTTCCTCTTTTGGGGAAGAGGGTTCTCATTACTTCTTATGAAAGATTTATACGTTGCAAGTTGATATTTAATCAGCTAGTTGGACTGCAGAGATGGCAGGAAAGGCTTAAGTAGTCATGTAAATGGCACAGTTAATTTGTATTTAATTTGTAATTACAAATTTGCAAATTTTTTTGATGACATACAAAAGAGCCGATACGCTCGTAGAAGTATCACCTTGTTATAGGATACCAGCAAAAGAGTACTGACACAATCACTGCTTCTCGCCGGTTAAGCGTAAGAGTGCCGCAAGCTCATATCGTTGTCGGCCTCGATAGCGCAGTGGTTAGTGTAGCCTATTGCCACGCCTGAAGTCGCGGGTTCGATTCCCACACAAGTCAAACATTTGTGTGCATGGACGTGGATGTTTGTCTTGGTCTGGGTGTTTATATGTATTATATGTAAGTATTTACAAAAAAAAGTATATATTATGTATGTTTATCCATTATCTCAGTCTCTGCCTACCCCTCTGGGAAACAGGCGTGAATCTATGTATGTATGTATGTAAGTTTATCCATTGTCTAGTACCCATAGTACAAGCTCTGCTTAGTTTGGG
Organism: Catocala sponsa; assembly: GCA_963564715.1. Taxonomy (NCBI): domain Eukaryota; kingdom Metazoa; phylum Arthropoda; class Insecta; order Lepidoptera; family Erebidae; genus Catocala; species Catocala sponsa. The sequence continues at coordinate 13,177,248 of OY751334.1, read as the reverse complement.
CTAGATGGTGTTGTGTGTATGTGATAGAATATTATATATTAGTTATATTTTATATTATTATATATCTACTATCTTTTCTTGCATCTGTCCTTCCTGTGGACCGATAACATGCAAGTAAAGTTTGGGTCCTCATACCTCTGCGGGACGACCAAGGCATGGAATTCTCTGCCAAGGCACGTGTTTCCTTGTTCCTTCAATCCTGGGTCCTTTAAGCAGGGCGTGAAAAAGCATCTTCTCAGGCCGTCAAAGTAGAGACCTCAACATCGCCTCGGCTACTGTGGGGGCGGTGTGGAGGCCACTGCTCTTAGACCACACGACTGCTTACCATCAGGTGGAGTGTGGTCATTTTGACGAGCAAAAAAAAAAATTTAAAAAAAAAAAGTAATACTCATAGTATTACAAGCGTTTACAGTCTACGATAATCGCTTATCAGGTGGGCTTGCTTGCCACCGTTGCATAAACAAAAAACAAAAGATGGTTGTTCCCAGTCTAAGTGTAAGTACCGAGTGGATTCTATCCGTTGTTGTGTAAGTGTGTAAACCCACAGTGATGCAAAGCTTGCCCGTTACTGGCATTGCCGTTATAAAATATGAAATCTAGTTACGAGTACTTATAATGAACTAGATGTAGAACCTCAACCATGTGTACTAAGGGTTCTTGTTGTAAGTGGCCGTTGCGTACGGCCATATTTTTGTGAAAGCTATGATTGCGATACTTCTATTTTGAAATTAAAATAAAGGTATGATTATCGAGCTTTTTAAAAAAAAGCTTAGCAATATGTTTGGATTTAAGTCAGTTAGATATATCAAATATATGAACAAAATCTCTTTACGTGATATTTTAATTTTTCATATTGATTTTAATACTTTTGCTTCTATGTTATACACGGACTCCGAACCTTCGATCAATATTGTTAAATTAATTGCTTAAAATATAGCTATATACTCTAAAATATAAGAGTGTAACTTATTCTTTTATTTTGTGTACAGACATATGAAACAAAATATTAGCTAAGTTGTAAATAATTATGATTGTTGCTTTTTTTATGTAATAATAATAATGAATAATAAATAAATTGAAATATATTGAAACAAAAACATCATTATATTTCAAATATATTCTACTAGACAACAATTCTATCGTTAAAGTCACAGTCTAAGCTCAGCATTCAAAGCGTTTAAAATTTAAAGTTCTATTGCCGTTATAAAGTCATATTCAAGACTGAATTACACCACACACAATAAGAACATGACTCATAATAATTATAAAGCTTAAAGACAAGTTTGGTCGTATTATTGAACTATCTTTGTTCTAAAATGCAGGAATCGCAAAGCTACACCCAACATCGTGTTGTAGTTACCCATTCAAGCCTGCGGCAACGCCGTCTATCGATCGGTCTGAGCAGGAGCCACAGGTCTTTCAAATATTTAACATCCCCCTTCTGCCTGAAATAGAATATCTAACGTACCTACTTCTTGTAAGTGGCCCAAGAGGTATACCAGTATTAAAGTTACCTTATTTAGTTCTGTACTTTATGAATTCAACGTTTACTTGTTGTTGCTTAGACCCAATTTTATAGAGCCTATTTAATAGCACGACATATTTTATCAAAAAATGTGTATTGAAAAATAAGGGCGTGGCGTTTCTACAAATGAATATATCATCAGACATTTTTAATATTAAAAAATATATTTAATATTTATGGAGAAAATTTAAATATCATCAGTTATTTTTCACATTTGAAGTAGAAACAATAGTTGTAAAATGCTGCAAAATGTTTTCTTTTTTGAAAACTTAGGTACTGGCAACTCAGTATGAAAATGGAAAGGCACAATTCAATAGCTTGTTGCAGTACATATAAATGTTGTTTTACTTTGAACAATTGCATAAAATAATTCAATTTCCATACTGGCTATAAAGTAAATTGAATCGTCGAAACTCGGTACTAAAACATATTGTGTATTGAATATTCAATTCTTTCGACACTTTACGATCTTTGACAAAAACAGTTTCAATAAAAACTAATAAGTATAGCAAAAGTGAAAATATCAAATAAAGAAATAGAAAATTCATCTCATATTTCGTTTAGAATAAAGAATTTATGTATTCCCTTTATGTCAACATATTTCGTATGCAACGAGTGAACGAAAGGATAGGTACGCCAATCTACATCAATTTCCGAGGGCCATGTGTAAAGATATTTTTATAACAACAATGCGGTTTTATGAAGCTGATGGCTTTGATACGTTTTTATAATAGTTATAAATCTATTTACATATTAATACCTACTTACAGAACGCTTTTCAAGTAGGGACCAGCGTACATATTTGCATATGTTAATATTTTTGGACATCCACACACACAAGGCTTATTCCTGTGTCGCAAACATTGAAATAAACAACTGAAAGAACACCTGGGTGTTCTATGATAATTAGTTGTTCCGGATCTAAGCTCAGAATAACTAAATATGGATCGCACAATTTATTGTCCCGTGTGAGAATGGGACACACAACACACATACTGCCGAAGCGACCGGGCGACCCTGTAAAACAATGCGACGTCCGGGCAATCATTAATCACATGCATTAGTTATTATTATTACACTTAACGAAAAAATCGTTCCTACGTATTCTTCACAGTCCAAATAAATATACAGTTACCTTAGGTTTTTTCTTCTCAAAGCCTTAGAGAGCACATAAAGCCGTGAGTGTCGGCTGTATCACAAGTGCTAGTTGATACGAAGAGTCAGTACTTTCAAGTTTCAAACATTCTGACATATCTGGCCTTACAATGTTATTGAATGCGCAAGAACGAGACCATGCATTACAGAACGTATAGTTGTCTTATTTGCCACGCATGCATTAATAAATACCTACTCTATAAAATAGTAATAAGGCTATAGGTCTGACGTTAGATTAATGTTATACCTTTGAGTTGAAGAGGTTGCTAGCCGTCAATCCGTAAAAACTGCATATTTTAGTTAGACAATTATGCTTACATAGATGTAATTGAAAATAATACGGTTGTAGCTTTAGGAAACACCAAAATATTATATATTGCGTGAAACAGCAGATACTTATCCTTTCCTTCCAGATCATAATACACTTTCAAGGAGAGCTAGTTATTAGTTTAACCTACTTGTCCGAAATTTAAGATGATATCACCACTTTGTGACTGACATGTATTTCATTAAATAATGTCCTAAATTGTATTCTCGTTACCACAACAAGTGAGAATTTTAAGACATGAACTTCTATCAGAGAATTTTACATCTAAGAAATTCAATCGCTAGGTGTTAAGTGAAATGTAACGTACCATCTACCCATACCAAAATACGTACAATGACATCATTAAAAACCTTATCTGTCTATACGTTGCAGCTGATTCATATTCGCAATAATGTCTTAGATAAATAATAATCAAACCTATGAAGTCATAAAATATTCTAACGATGCTTAACTATGGGGTGTAGGATGCCATGAACAATGAGAATACTAATCAAGTTTATTATCTACTTTATGGACGTCAATTAATCGTTAACGCACTAAAATTGAAGTAAAACTTTACTACATGAATAAAAGCTAATGGATTATTAATTTGATATTCATTCGGCATAATTCTACCATCTTATTAATGCAGGTCATTAATAAATAAAATATATCTGGCTGGAAACATCGTGGACTAAATTGTACTTCCTAACAGTCTAGAAAAAGGCATCTTCGTTTTTTAACGTTGAGCAATGCATTATGTATATTCATCACGGTTGACGAAGCTGTTATTACTCTTTTAAATAGTGGAGTAGTAAAATTCCACAACCTGCTTCCACTCCGTTTCTGGTACGGGTGGGTTACCTCAGCTATTTCGGCGATCCATCTTGCAGGGCCCGCAGAATAGTAATGTAAGATGGAAAACTTCGGTGCGAAGACTTGGTGCATGTTATGGCATTCCGATTCCTCATTAATTAATTACGGGCAGCGATTTAAAGAGATATATGCATTCTCCTCCTTCTTTAAGTTTGCATTGCATTTGCAAGCATTTAGATGAGTTTGGTAGGTACTTGTAATGAAAAACGCCAGACTATAATGTTATCTTCTTTTTTTACTTATTGCGACTCTTACCTTGTTATCAAACGTTGTTTATAAGCCAGGGTCAGCCTTTTGGCTACGGTTAAACGTTCGACGATTTGACCAATCGTTTAGATAACTTTGGGAAATAGATTGTATTCTCTATAGTGAATTAACAAGTTATAGTCAGGCTTTCTTTTTCCTCGAGGAAAAATAAGTGCGAAAGTCTATAAACAGACTCCATGCTACTATTTATATTGTATAACGAAAATGTTGAGAGTATTGTTTTATAGCCAATTGTGAAAACACAGATTTAATTGACCGATTGATTAATCCGATCTTTTCTTTCCTATTCCAGGTAGTGTTGGTGTTCATCCTGAGTATAGCATCGCTCATTATTTACTTCATTGACGCGTCCAGGTAATACGACTTCTATCATACTTTGTAATGCTACACACATAACTTAGATGACATCTCAAATAAATACTGAATATTACTACCTACATAATATTAGAGAGTAGTTAAGTTAGAAATTAATACAAACAACCCTACGTACTTTTAAAAGCTTAACTAAGTTATGTGCGTAGGTAGAGCTCTAATAAATTGCATCGCTACAATATTAACTAATAACTAATCTTAATAATGCTGAATTCAAGGAATACGTGAGTCAAACTCATAATAAATGTGTTCGAAACTGTTTGCTGGTTATACCTAGTAATACAGAGTGTGGGAGACACTGCGACAATAAATGAAAGCACGACCACAGGCTCACCAAATTATAACACATGAAATAATTGGCTTTTACAATCCAGAATATTTGGACGAAACACACATACACCATTTGCAACTTTGTGTCGCATCCGTGACCCTGTCATGTATATTTAGCCCGCATGCACATATATTATCACGAATTTAAAGTTCAGATATATGGATTCTCAAATAAAAATATCAAAATTTATGCTATTAATTGGCAGCTCTGAAAAAAATATATGACTGAAAACACGATATTAAAAACGTGGTGTCATCTATTAATTTATTATCGCAACGTGGTCCTCATTCTGTATATATGTCTAGCTTTTGTTTCTATGTCAGCTGAGATATAACTTAGAGAAATGGCTTACAAGTGAAACTGTTCATAATTGTTGGTGTTTGTTGGAATAAGTTCGTTTTGTTCACAATCGTGTTTGTTTTCAGTGAAGAGGTTGAGAGATGCCAGAAATGGAGCGACAATATTACTCAGCAAATCGACCTTGCCTTTAACATATTTTTTATGGTCTACTTTTTTATACGAGTAAGTTTTAAAATTATTATTAATAGTTGTATAAGAAACCCGAATGTATTCAAACATATTTAAACAGTGCTTTTAAAAGGTCAAGATAACACTTAAGGTTACCTCCTCTAGATTTATATTAAATTAATTATAAGATACTTCTATGTTGACTAAAATAAACAGTTTCTACATACTACTGAAGCTATACGCGATTTAAGTAGAAAATACTCCAATAACAATATAAATATTATAAAGGCTCTAGACGGTTCTAGAGCCCTTATCCTAAAGATGTTTTAGAGTAAGTAATATAGATATTCCTAAATATTACCAGCTTACTTTATGCGGTATCTGATTTGACAAAATTACTTACAATATAATTGATAAATATACTTTAACCACTTAAGTGCCTAGCTGTACCTTTAAGCTGTTTTATAAAACCGAAAGCAGAAAACAAGTCAACTAATTAACGAAGAAGCAAGCTTTTTTAATACAAACCGTACGATTAAAGTTTTAAATTCCAGTATGAAAGAATGTTATGATATTAACATATGTATTTATTTCTGTTTCAGTTTATAGCAGCTAGTGACAAACTATGGTTCATGCTCGAGATGTATTCATTTGTAGATTATTTCACGATACCCCCATCCTTTGTATCAATATACCTGGATAGAACATGGATAGGTGAGTACTGAACGTAAATTAATATTTAAATAACGCTTGTAGTACAATTAGGAAGGACCAATATGTATATGTAGAAATAAACCTTCGATCGCCAGTTCTAAACTCATACTATAAAGCTTAAACTTCGTCGCAGAAACGTTGCTGTAAAATTAAACAGCTATTGATATATAATATTGTCTTCTGTTTACGCGAATGTTATTCATTGAAATTAAACTACTATATACGGATTTTATCGCGTTGTTTATTTGACACTATTACAAAATTTTGAAAAACTGTTACACTACTATAATCACTATTAAACTTTACAAATTTTTAAGCTAATTAAATTATTGAAACTATTAAAACTATTTATACTATTACTATACATTATACTATTTAGATTTATTTTTACACTTTCCCCGACGTTTGGGTTGCTTTTCAGCAGCCATGGTCACGGGGAGACTAAGATGGTAGTTGTCTCAATGTTCCAGTGTAGTTATTTCAAAGTACCCGAACATAATTTAATCATGGGTGTTTCTATTTACGCAGAATGAACTCAAAGTATCATGAAGTCTAGCTGTGGTTTGCTTCTTCTTGGGTTTGACTAGTTTAATTACTGGATCCCAAGCTGGTGGTACATTCCAACCATCTTCTCTATTGAAATTAGGATGTTTCTTGATTTCAATAGCCTCGCGAAGCATCCTTGGTAGGAATCGGTGTTCTTTAGCGAGCATCTGTGGTTTGTCAAATCTCAGGTAGTGGTTAGTCCCCTGTTGCACATGTTCACACACAGCAGACTTCAACGAGCGTTGGTGTTTTACATCAGCTATGTGTTCTTTTATGCGGGTGCCTATGCTTCTCTTGGTTTGACCAATGTATGAGAGTCCGCAGTCACAGTCTATTTTATAGACCCCTGCATCTTGTAAAGGTAGTTGGCACTTGACGGATGGTAAAAATTGACTTATCTTCGTTGGCGGCTTGAAGTATGTGTTGATTGAAGCTCGCTTCAAGATGTAGCCAATCTTGTCAGTGACATCCTTTACATAAGGTAGTATAGCAGGCTGGCGCTCGACTGTGGCTGGCTTTTCTCGGGATCTGTGACAGCGGCGCGGCTGTCGGAGCTTGTTGTCTTGCAGTACTTGCTTGACATGTTGAAGCTCGGCGTCCAGGTGTTTCTTATCACAGATCCCGTGGGCTCTCTGAAACAAAGACATACCCACGGTAGCTAACTGTTTAGGATGGTGGTGAGATTCACCGTTTAAGTACCTATTTGTATGGGTCTTTGAGCCACACTGTGTATAGGAAAAAGACCCATACAAATAGGTACTTAAACGGTGAATCTCACCACCATCCTAAACAGTTAGCTACCGTGGGAATGTCTTTGTTTCAGAGAGCCCACGGGATCTGTGATAAGAAACACCTGGACGCCGAGCTTCAACATGTCAAGCAAGTACTGCAAGACAACAAGCTCCAACAGCCGCGCAGCTGTCACAGATCCCGAGAAAAGCCAGCCACAGTCGAGCGCCAGCCTGCTATACTACCTTATGTAAAGGGTGTCACTGACAAGATTGGCTACATCTTGAAGCGAGCTTCAATCAACACATACTTCAAGCCGCCAACGAAGATAAGTAAATTTTTACCATCCGTCAAGTGCCAACTACCTTTACAAGATGCAGGAGTCTATAAAATAGTTTGTGACTGCGGACTCTCATACATTGGTCAAACCAAGAGAAGCATAGGCACCCGCATAAAAGAACACATAGCTGATGTAAAACACCAACGCTCGTTGAAGTCTGCTGTGTGTGAACATGTGCAACAGGGGACTAACCACTACCTGAGATTTGACAAACCACAGATGCTCGCTAAAGAACACCGATTCCTTCCAAGGATGCTTCGCGAGGCTATTGAAATCAAGAAACATCCTAATTTCAATAGAGAAGATGGTTGGAATGTACCACCAGCTTGGGATCCAGTAATTCAACTAGTCAAACCCAAGAAGAAGCAAACCACAGCTAGACTTCATGATACTTTGAGTTCATTCTGCGTAAATAGAAACACCCATGATTAAATTATGTTCGGGTACTTTGAAATAACTACACTGGAACATTGAGACAACTACCATCTTAGTCTCCCCGTGACCATGGCTGCTGAAAAGCAACCGAAACGTCGGGGAAAGTGTAAAAATAAATCTAAATAGTATAATAGTATAGTAATACTATGAATAGTTTTAATAGTTTCAATAATTTAATTAGCTTAAAAATTTGTAAAGTTTAATAGTGATTATAGTAGCGTAACAGTTTTTCAAAATTTTGTAATAGTGTCAAATAAACAACGCGATAAAATCCGTATATAGTAGTTTAATTTCAAAGCTATTGATATATGCAAGTTTTAAACTAGTTAGAAAACTGCAAATTATAGTTGCAGCAGTTGCATCCAAATTAAACCTTAATATGATAATATAGACTTATGATACATAGAGATCAATTATAATGATTATTCACCAAACCATGACGTTGAATGAATCATAGATCCAGTTAAAAATATAAATTCAAATGATCATTACTCTGATATTGAATTAACAAAGCAGTGATAATTTAGTTAGCTCCTATAAACCGATTCTCCAAAAGCTAATGCAAAGTAAACTAACATTGAGGCTTTGTAAAATGATAATGGACGGTACCTAATATGGATTCGTAAACAAAATGTATAATTCTCCTAATTATCATTTTTATTCATTTGTATCGATGTACACGAATAAGGCCACATAAGGCGGTAGAATACTAATTTTAAATGGCTTATGTTTAACTTATCACCAGATATAGTAAAATATAGCAGTTAAAAATAGTAAATGATCACCAAATTGCACTGCAAAATATATTTAAAGAGATCAAAATAAGTCGGCGGTGCTTCACGGGGCTCCTATTTTTGGATGGGTTTAAGAAGGAACCTAACATAACCTAACCCTTCCGAGACGGAATGCAGTGATTTGAGGCGTATAGATGCTCGTTATGATATATTTTAATACGCATATTTTGCTGCGCAATTACTATTTTTGGTGGTCATTATATTTAATCCCATTTTAAATCAACATGCAAAGAAAGATGTGTTTTAGATATCACTAAAATATAGTTCAGGTAATGGCAATCCATCTATGGCCGAGGTGGCCAAAGAAGAATAATTGCCATTACCTGAACTATATTGTAGTGATTTTAAACTATTTGCAATTAAAAATAACTGCTGTTAACTCTGTTAAAACTGCGCCGAGCGAAATGTGCCAAAACAGGCGGTCACAGTTAAGTGAATAAAATCAACACTTTTTGTTTAATACAAATATAAAATATGCATTTACCATAACAATGAATGTGTTTACAATTACTCCGTGTAAAAAACTTAAAATAATTAATATTTTCGCCTACAAAATTACGTAAATTTGATTTTTAGATTATAGCAGTAGAAATATATCCCATTTTACAGCTTAAACGAAACATAAATAGTTTTATTACAATTTGTCCGTCCCAAATATTTAAGCTATTGGTAATACATATTTATCAAAAATTGGTAAAGATACATATTTATCAAAAAAACACTTCAAATCCGCCATACAATTTTACTATGGCGACCGCGCGCCGATTTTAATATCGAGCACTGTCATTCAGTCCAACCGCGTCTTACGCTCGGCGCAGTCTTAATAGCTGGCAATACCAGTTCACTGCCATGAACGAAACGAGGACATGAATTGTTTCTTCTACTGTGCCTCTCATTTTATCCTCTCGGCTTAGGGAGCTAATCTAACTCTAATTATTAGGAAAATTTAGTTAGTTATATGCCTGTCAAGGTACAAATTAAAATTTATTCTCAACACAGGGGATCCGCTGATGAATATTATGTTTTATTGTCGCGTCGCTAAAATTGCTTCGATCATAAAACTAAAGACAGCAATTAAAGAAAATTACAGTCGAGCTCTAAATGTAAATGCACTTAAGGATACACTAACGAGACCAACGAAACAATCACAACACTGCGTACATCGCAATAGTGCTATAACTAAGCAGTTTAAAATAAGCAAGATGCAGCGAAATCTTCTTTCAAAACCTTAAATACCCCGACCTAGGCTGTAGGTACTTAATTATCTGCAATCATTTAAATAGAAAATTGCGTTCAAATAATTCTATAGTCTGTTCTTCCGGTACAAAGTCAAGTCTTCAAAATTTACCGTCGAATGTTAGCAAAAACAAGTGAAAGGAACGTCCTTCGAGCTTATGCACACAAGGTGTTCATAAGACACGCGAGAAGTTAGGAGAACGCGCTGGTATCAGGCATTATCCTAAGGCTTTTTTAAGGATTGGCAATGCGCGTGTTCTTGTATTGCCGTTTTCCATAAACTTCTCTAACCTTTAATTATCAGGCGAACCATATGCTTTATATTAGGTATTGCTCACATTTTTAATAAATAGTCCATGAATCGCAGCAGTGTAAAAATTAAAAGGGTATAACAATAATAGGAACGTCTTTAATTATTATTAACACTGGGCAGTATACATGACATGCTCGTGTCGGTTTGCGCTCTGCTTTAGCACTCTAGCATAAAAGATTAATTACATTTGGCATATTTATTAGTTATTAATTATGAATGATAGTTGTAAGAAAGACATATTTCAAGTTAATAGATCTTTAGATTTAACGACGAGTTAATGTTTATTATGCAAACTGTATTATAAATCAACCGACAAACACCATCGTCCATCCCAAGAAAATAAGATGTGTAGCAGTAAAATATTAATTAGCAGCAGTCCAATTTATAGTTTGTGTTCATTTGTAATATTTATTTTAAAATACTATATTTTATATTAACTTCAGTTAATCTTTATGTAACTAACTTTTTCTTTAGGTTTTTCTTCATGACAAATTTATTTAATATATATTCAGCAAATTAGTCGCGAAGACATAACAAATATATATGTACCATGTATATGTTAATATATATGTGTATCACGTCGGGGTCACCAATGTAAAATTATATGTAGGTACTGTTTGTCTGTGTCATTCATGTGTTCACTAAGTTGTGCAGTATTGGGTTTTATTATTGGGTGAATAAATAAACTGAGAGTCCGGTCCACACAAAGTCTATTCGCTTTTCACAAATGGCACTTACACTAACACGATATATAGTCTAGTCAACAAGTGCTTTTTTGGTTAACTGTTTTCAGCAGTTTCGGGAATATATGAACGAGGTGTCATTCGATTCGGAATGGCATGTAGACGATTTTTGAAAAAATTCAAGTCCGCTTGCAAAAATCCCAACAGTTATAAACAATTAACTAAAAAAGAGACTTTAGTTTTTTGCAAATATCTCAAATTCTAATTAAGATTTTTCAAACCTAAAAAAAGATTCAAAAAGAGGAGGAACTTGCCTAAAAAAAGTCTTGACTCCCGGAATTGTAGGACTAATATATTTTATAATTTACCCAGAGGGATGAAAATACGGCCAAAAACGGGTACTCTGGCTTGCGCAAGCCACGCTTACTTCGGACACTTTATCAATAAAAATTATTTAAACATATTAAATATAAAATTTAAGAAATGAAAAAATGGATAGATAAATGAACAATAATCCGCTGGAATTTTTTTTATCACAATTTTTCAATTAGTTATGCAATAGATAATTAATAATTTTTTGCTGCTTGAACATGAACATTGCAAATGTGATGATTGTTAAACTACACATTTGGGCTTTTTTCCTTTCTTGGAGTTAATCTTGAAAGGCTTTAGAATAGATCCCCGTTGCAAAAATTTAAAAAAATATTTTTCAGTTTCTTTTAAACAGTTTGCGTAGTTGCAAAATTTAAAACTTAAATTAATCATCGAAAGAAAAATATTTTTTTAATATCATTAATATTTTATCTCTTATTGTTTAAAAAATTGTTATAAACAACGTTGTTTATTAGATAACTGAAAATTTTTTTTTGGGATCTTAATCTTTGATACAAATAATGATTTTTAAAACAAAAATCGTTGCTTAAACATTTTTTTATTGCTTAATGACGCATTTGTTAATTAAAAATCGTTTTCTACCACTTATAATTAATATTAAGGAACCAGTTTTGTTATAAATTATTACTTGTTTTTCTTTTCGATATAAAATAAAATAGTTTTCTATTTATTTAATTTTCATAGTTTATGTAATATACAATTTGTTATGAACAAATGAATTTTTACCCTATTTTTTTTCTCATTCTACTTACTGTAACAAAAACAGTCACGAGTTCTTAAAATTTCAAAATTAAAAAAATAAAAAAGCAAAAAAAAATTTTTATTTGTAAATTCTCAATTAGTTTTTGCGATATTTGCAAAAAACTAAACTCCTTGTTTTTTTTTTAATTAATTGTTTATAAGTTTTGCAATTTTTGCAAGCGGTACTTGATTTTTGCCAAAAATCTTTTACATGCCATTCCGAATCGAATGACAACTCGTTTATATTTTTCCGAGACTGCTGAAAAAAGTTGACCAAAAAGCACTTGTTGACTAGACTAATAACTGTAGTAAGGCTTAGGGACGACTGGGGTTCCTATGCGTGATCGGTGCGAGCGCAATACAATAATGTGCTGTCAGCATAATACAATACAATGTTGCACCAACAATATATTTAAATTATTTTGTAGTATGGATTAATGATATCACATTAAATAATGCGACATCGGAAAAAATACAAATGCACTTTCATTAATTTTTCGGTAGCGAATCATTTACTATATTTATGTCTCTTGTTAGCGCATAATATGTATTTACCAAAATATCATTACTTCAAACATATGTTTTGTATAATATTCTTTGTTTTCCATTCCAGGGCTGAGATTTCTCAGAGCTCTACGCTTAATGACCGTGCCTGATATTTTGCAATACCTCAATATACTAAAGACATCGAGCTCAATTCGGTTGGCGCAATTAGTTTCTATATTTATATCAGTATGGTTGACCGCTGCCGGCATTATTCATTTGGTAAATATATTTAACGATAAATTTAATATTTTAAAGTTGCATCTGTGAATCATGAAAAGATTTGGAAGCATTTCCGTTTGATAACGTGAGTCAGACTGCAAATCATCTTCCCTAATGTATTGTTACACGTGGGTTTCTGTTACGAATGTATGAACCCTTTCTATCCGTCGAAATTAAGCCAATTAAACATAGAACCTATAAATTGGCATATATTTTTAAATTAACAAAGATATTAATATATTTCACTTGAAAACATATTCTAGTAGTTCTAGTAACTCAGACATGTCAGAGTTTAATACATAATATCTTCTGCATAAATATTTATAACGTTTTTATGTTTATTTTGTCACAAAATATTACTGCAGCGCAGATGTTGTAAGACTTTGTTAATTAGCTCCAAAAAATACTAAAAGTATACTTACAAAAATCAAGAGGCCAATTATTGTAATACAATAATATGTTCAAAAATAAGTTCTGACCTAGACTAATAAACGTCTGTCTAATAAACTGAAAAGCAATTTAAGTAAAATTTAATTTAATAAGCCGATTACTAAGGCTAAAATCAAACTGTATCTTCAATCATTATTATTGTCGTTGACATCTGGACAGATTCATTATAATCATCCAATTAAAATTATCATAGTGTTTATAATTGTTTATGGGACGAATAGAATGGTTCGTGGTAGGCCAATTTACGCTATTTTTATGGATCTCTAGAAATATATTGTTGTATCGTTCTAGAGATACATTATCCAATGTATGCTATGGTTGAGCAAAACCTATATACAATTTAAATTTAAAATATATTTTGTATTAGTGTGTACTATTATTGGCATTACCAATTAATAATGGTGACCAGTTATCAAGGATCTTTAAGGTCTTTCAGAAATACACAACAAAAATAGGGAAAAACGTAAGGTATAAGTGTCCTGCTACAAAACACATATACACAGTAAGGAAGCTTTAATAGACCCGTTAAGGGATTTGGTATTTTACTTCAGCTAAGTTTTTATTATTTTAAAGCTTTTCAAATCCATCAGCGAAGTATTTAGCAACTTGCACTCGCATGCCATAACTATTAGACCTTTTACTCACGCATCTTACAGAACCACGAGGCAACTTTAAATTGGATCGGTCGGTTATTTATTTTCATTTAAGTAGATATAATTTTGATTTTGGTTTTTGTATGCATTCCAGCTGGAAAACTCCGGTGACCCACTAGAGTTTGAGAACGCCCAGAAACTCTCATACTGGACGTGTGTGTACTTTCTCATAGTCACGATGTCCACTGTAGGTTACGGTGATGTGTTTTGTCACACAGTACTTGGCAGAACATTTTTGGTTTTTTTTCTCCTCGTCGGCTTGGTAAGTTTCATTTTCGTTTATTCTACTTATATCTCTTATAATATCAATGAAATTAAGTCTAAAGTTACATATATAAGATCTTATGTTTGCAAGGAGAGGCAAGTTAGTTTGTTATCTTATTTTTAATTTGTCCAATGGCGTTTAACACTTGAGTTGTTTAACTTGCCTGTATTATTATTAAAGTAGTTTACTTATCTACGGCTATTAGGTCGTTCTGTCACGCTTGCAATTCCTTGCATAAAGCTAAATGAATAACAAAGCAAAAGGAAATATAACAAACATTTGCCGTTAAAGGTTACGATATAGTTGACGTGGGACTTGCTAGACAAGTGGTTTATCGCACAGCTCGTGAATGATTGTAAGCCTGACTAGTGCACCATCTATAGTTAGCATGATCTTACGTGCCATGAGCTCGGGTGACGCCGAGCGGCGCCCCGCCCGGCGCCCGGCCGGCTGCGGTGCCTCAAGCCGTCAATGTGTAATCTTCTAACTTCTCAGCAGCTTCGAAGGAGCCTTCTTTCGACTATCGCCGAACATTTATTAAGCTTTGTTTCGAGCGGCTGCATGGGTGTATTTTGTTTTTCTTTTGCTTTGTTACGTGATACTCACCACGAATGTGCTGCCGGAGGATCTGTCTCGCCGTGCTTAGAATATCGGAGTGTACTGGGGACTGTGGTACGAGACGAGATACGTAGGTGCGCGCGCGTCCACGCGGAGGCGCCCGGCGCCCAGCCCGGCGAGCCCGGTGCCGCGTCCCACCCCTCCCACCTCGCGATCTCTGCATGCCGCACCTGTGCCTGGCTGTGTTCAGTTGCTCACATCACCGGTAGACACACACTCGTTCCTTTTATTTTTATTTTCGCTCCGCTACCGGCTACACTTTACGACTCAGCGTCACCATAGAATGTATACCGAGACTCGAGGTGGACATTGTCGTGCACCACGCGATGGTGTCCGCGTGCGCCCAGACTCGATGTTCGATCGACACCGTGGTCTGTTGCAGGCAATGTTCGCTAGTAGCATTCCCGAAATTATAGAGCTGGTAGGAAGTAGGTCCAAGTACAGTGGCGAGCTGAAGCGTGAACATGGAAAAAGGTATTAGTTTGATAATATAAATTGATCGTCGAAAGTGAAGGCGATTCATCTCGCGGCGCGGCGGCGGCTCGCGTGCCGCGCTCGGTATGAATCGCCCGAGCTCTCGGGACGATATGGATCATCACCTATAAGAAAGCTTGCTCAGTGCCGTCAGATGTATTGTGTCATCTACTCGTGTTCACTCGCCGGTCCTTCGACGGACGGCGGGCAGTGGCTCGCCCCCGCGCTACGCCGCATTCCGGTCCGATCCCGTAGCGCCGAGGCGAGGCGCCGCCTAGTCATTCGTCGATTCGGCCGGCCCGTGCTCGCGCTCTACCAAGCGTCTATATCGAATGCCCACCGTTTTTAGTTTAGGTACCGGTCGAACCGATTTCTTTTTAAGTTCTGTTCATCGACTAGTTAGCGTATGTATCCTTAGGCTTTGCATGCACCCGGTCACGAGTCCCGTCACGGCTTGCGCCGGTCACAGCTCCCGCCGCTAGCGTAGCTCGGCACGGCACCCAAGTCCTGCACACCCACACCACAGCCACAGCCACCACGCAGACAGACGACACTCAAGCCACACAGCCTTGTGCGAGCGCGAGGGTACGCGGCCGCGGGCCGGGCGGGGCGGGGCGGGCGCGCGGGGGGCACGGGTTCGGCCACTCACCTCACGGTGTTTGCTGTGTATCGTAGGCTGTGTTCGCCAGCTGGATCCCCGAGATCACGGAACTGGCGGCGCAGCGGAACAAATACGGCGGCCGGTACAACAAGGACGTCCGCCGCAGGTACCCTGCTCTCACGCCCCCGCTCCACGCGGCTTCCTGCCTTCCTACCTCTCACGGTTTCGATCTTGGTTGATTGAATGCGGAGTTTGCTAATGAAATTTATTAATCCTTCACTAGAATCGGTCTCTCGGTGCCGTGGCGCATGCTCGAAGAGTTAGCTCCCGGCGGCCGCGCCCCTCTCCCCGAACTAGAGAGACAGGCGCGCGGTCGACCGACGCACTACTACATGCCTTTTTTCGTAAATTTTACTCGAGATACCGTTGAGCTTTTTAATCCTTCTAACGAGACTAGATCTGGAGAGAGCCGATGTAAAGTTTTGTAATGCTGTCGATGAAGTAGTGTTTGGTTTGTTCGCTTGCACACGATGCCTGTCGCCACGCTGTAGCGCTAGCTCCGGCACCTCGCCACGAGTCCCGACGATCACACACAGCCAGTGCCCGCGCCGCCCCGCCCCGCGGCGCCCGCGCCGCGCCCGGCCGCGCCACGCCGCGCCCGCCCCGACACCGAGTCACTAACGTTACTAATGTCACTAACCGCCCGCCGGCCGCCCGCAGAGAGGAGCTGTCGTCGGAAGCGAGCCGCCGGCTCAGGGCCAGCTCCTGCCGGATCGGCCCGCGAGCCCGCGGCTCGCTTCCCGCCGGCTCCGCCACTCACCGGTCGATTGAATGTGAATGTCTTGTTTTGTCTGTCGGCGTTTAGGCGATATTTGCCAGTTGTATCCCAGAGATAATTGACTTAATCGGCACTAGACCCAAGTATGGCGGCACCCTCAAGAATGAGCGGGGACGCAGGTGAGCCGCTGTCTTCACTCCGTTCCGTTGAATGTGTTCCGTGTTGTGACATCTATTCTTCCTTTTCCTCTCTTAGCACGCTTCTGTGTTCTCACTTATCTTGGCGGGACGCAAGTCCCGTGAGTTGTCTTTGTTTTTATGAGTCGATATATTGATTGTAAATTATCTTTGAATTGATTTGAGTTCAGTTGAATAGTGAACAGCAGATAGTGGCTAGTGTTATCGCTCGTCATTATAGGTATCATGATTATGTTCTGTTAGTATACGTACGTAAAGTAAAGGAATGTTAAACGTAAAGCTTAGTTACGAAGAGTTTAAATGTTGAGTGGTACCGTACCGTAGTGCGTTGTTGGAGTTCTGGTGTGCGATGCGATGCGAGGCGTCGACAGCTCCTTTCTGTGGGCGCGGCTCGCGACCTGGCCGGCCGGCCCGCGGGGGGCGCTGTTGATGCGAGCGTTCCACCTCACCCGCCCGCCCCGCCCC
The DNA here is from genome assembly GCA_963564715.1 of Catocala sponsa. Classification (NCBI taxonomy): domain Eukaryota; kingdom Metazoa; phylum Arthropoda; class Insecta; order Lepidoptera; family Erebidae; genus Catocala; species Catocala sponsa. The sequence goes on along the minus strand of OY751334.1, from coordinate 13,159,757 downwards.
TCCCTCACTCACCTGTGCCTCACCCGCCCGGCACGTAGCGCGTGCCAGCGCAGTCCGCTCGCCGCCCCCTGCCCTCTGCCTCACCCCCCCACTCCCGTCCGCTCCGACTGTATTCCTCTGCCTGCACGTCTACTTACTGTTACTGTACTTGTACTCTTAATGTTGACCCTCTTAATGTTTTATGATCTGTAATGTAATTTTGAGTCGACTCCCTCGGTTATTTTAGTGTAATGTATTTACGTAAATATAATTCATAGAGCGTGGCAAGGCTGTGTGCATTGAGGACATTTTTAACGCAAAATTAGTTTAGTTTTATCGACATATCATTTGACATGATCGACATCATCTAGCAGTGATACACGAATCATTTTTATATGAAATTTTGGATTGATTTGGAAATTGTTTGCAATGTTTATGGGATCGTATTAAAAATACAAGGTAGAAAGATTTAATTGTTTTTATGAATAAAAATGAAATCAGTTCTTTGCCACACCTTAGAGAATATTCTTAGTTTTTGCATGAACTACGTAGAATGAGCTGTTTGCATTTTTGTTTAACTTTCCTACATTCTCTAAACTGTTATAATTTTCGTTTCTGATTGTTACCCCTGTCTCGTTTTATGTTTAACAACATTAACCTCCATCATTATACGGACTGTCGACTGTCACATTTCAACAAACGAAGTGTTTACCTAACAGTGTCGATATGAACTTATTAAGAATTGCGACTCTGGATCCAAGACATTATACACAATATTATATACGTATTTATCTCGTCCAAATGAATACATGTTTCCCGAATACATAAACTGTACTGAGACGCAAGCTTTTACGTGTTGATACAGGAGTTTTTACCTATACACAGTAAACGTAGCGTGTCATCATAGATACGACAGCGTAGAGTGACACATTTTGTAATACGCAGAGAAACACTTCCAAGTACATAGTATACATCTCTACGTATTGAAACATATCTATGACGTAGACTGGTTGACGTCTAACCTAATATGAATTATATTTATATATCAAACTCAGTAAATTATTTTTATATAAGTATATATTTTACTGTGTGTAGATAAAAATATTATACATTTTGTGTCCCTATCATCACAACACAAACGTATACTCCATGCAATGTATGCTATATATTTATTGTTGTATGACCCCAAAAGACACTATAATGTCCTGCAAGCGACCCCATACGACCCCCTACCCATAGACGTCGTATCATATTTTATTTTATTTTTATTTTTTTAGTGTGGTAGATAGTTACACAAATCCTGAACGAATCTGAGCTTTCTAGAATAATGTTCATTTATTTGTGGGTGAAAAAAATAATTTTACATTACCTAACACCATTAAGTTTTGAATTTGACTCAAATTTAATTTAATTTCTAAATAGTTTTCCATTAATTGTGACCACAAACCAATGAACGTAGTAAATTATGGAGGTTATTTTTTTGTTGGAACCACGTCATTGTTTTATAAAACTTTTTTTGTAAAAGCACATTAGAACGTCTTAATATTTAATGATATTTTCCAATTGGATTTAAAAACAAGGACGTTGTTGGCATCAATGTAGCATTTTCTTCACGCTTCTATCACTTACTGTTTTGTTTAACCCTGTCGTGACCTGTTTGTTTCAATATTTTTACCAGTTACTTCCGTCTGGTCCCAGGTGTTAAATAAAACTTCAAATTGCTGTTATCTTCCGTCTTATCTCCCTATTTATAAGATGAGCTTTTTGAAAATTTGCTTTTTACAAAAATCAAGCCAATGTAAATTTTGACAATATTTTAAAGACACGAAGCTTTCTAAAGAAATTACAATTTTGCAATACAATAAAAAATAATTCCAGTTTAATCAAAAGCTTTGAAACTTTCTAAGAGTTCGCTTCTAAGGCTTCTTTCGTTGTTTTCAAAATGCAAATTATTTTTGTAGACGCACCAATGCTATGACTTTAATATATGATATTATAATAAATGTTTACGTTTTCAGGCATATAGTTGTATGTGGACACATAACTTACGAATCAGTAAGCCATTTTTTAAAAGACTTCCTACATGAAGACCGAGAGGATGTTGACGTCGAAGTTGTTTTTTTACACAGGTCTGTATGTTATATAGTCAGCTAATAACTTAAATATAAAAATAACTTCTTTGGTTATATTTTCTATGAGGCAATATAAAAACAAAACACTTGCAATTCAAAAAGACCTCAAAAGAAAATTTGTTTGCGATTAATGTATTGCAAATAAATTAAAATTTAATAATTATAATATATAAGAATCAAGAAGGCAAAATAGAGAAAATAATTCGTTATGGGACTCGAAACAATGAATAAAGTTGCAAATATTAAATTAAAACCTGACGATAAACAATGTTAACCTTCCATAATATATTATCTTTTTAATTTTGCGCATTTTATCTAATTAGAGAAAATTATTGACATTAAAATAAACTCGGATTATATAAAAACAACTGACCACAAATATATATAAATTAATAAAATTAAATACTGTCGTTAATATATTAAATGAGGACGGTGCTATTCCGCTAACAGTATAACCGTGTAATATATGAATGCATAAATCCTCGCAAATAGTTGCGTGGACCGTTGGAACTTGGAGGTGGTGTGTCATGTATGATCAAACGACGCTTTCAGAAAAGAGCCAGACCTAGAGCTGGAGGGTCTCCTCAAACGTCACTACACCACCGTCGAGTTTTTTCAGGGTACAATGATGAATGCCGTCGACCTTGAACGAGTCAAGGTTAGAGTACAACCATAGAGCAGGCATTAGATTAAAGCACGGCCGTAATATCATTGACGCGTCTACGTGAATCAGTATTTTTTTATTTATTTATATGTGCATAAAAACAGATCTTTTTCTTCTGTAAAGACGCTGTTTCATAGTCACAGTAGGTATTTATCACTTTGGTAATTTTATCTTGTGGTTATTTTGATGCAATCATTGCTTCTCACGGTGCTGCGGAGTCGCCCTGGTCTCTCACAGGCTCAGGCGGCCTCGCACCACCACACGACTGCATATTTTGGTACATAGAGTTGCATGGTAAGGCCATCGACAGGCGGCGGAACTGTCCGGTTTCCATGGCCAGTATTGTTAACTGAGCGTTGATGACAGGAAACCGCCCGACCTGGAGCTCGAAGGCCTGTTCAAGAGACACTTTACCACTGTGGAATTCTTTCAAGGCACCATTATGAATCCAATCGACCTACAAAGGGTGAAAGTAAGTAGCACACACGAAGATGTGATATCTTTTGGGCGTGGTGTCGGTTTTGAAGCTATACAGACTATTTCTATAGAGTAGCGCGATGCTCGTTAACTAACCTATCGCGAGAAGTTGTCGGTGCGGTGTTCGGTACCCTTCTGTCGTTACTGAGCGCTGTCTGTGCCTGTCGCTACTGAGTGTTTGTACCGGCCCGCTGGCGGCCGGGCGCGTTGTGTGTCCTCCCCTGGCCCCCGCCACCGGCCACCATGTGTCTGATTGGGTGTTGTTGCAATGCTGGCCCGTGTGTTACTTCGATATCGATCTTACTGTACGTTCCGATGGCAATATTGGCATTAATGGCTGCCGAAGAAAGGGTTTCCATTTCAAAATTAATATTTTATACGTAGTATCGAGTACAGTTATCGATTTTCGATATGTTTTGGGTAAGTTGGAATGGCTTTCTGGAATGGTAGTGCTTGTATGCATGCGACTTATCTTCCACTTTCAGTATCCCACCTGCTTATTATAAAATGAATACTACGGAAATTTAATTAAGAATTAATGTTGATGTTGCTGACTGACTTAAAACTGATCTATAAGAATTAAACGTGGTATTCATTTTCATACTTCTGCTAACGTTATGCATGCGTGGTTTTAACGCTTGTGTATTAACTTCGCTTATAAGTAATAAATATACTTTAATTCTAGATGTCTATACTAATCAATGTGTTTATTAAAGTTATCTCTGTCTGTTCCACTAATAATAGATGTAATAAGTATAACAATTCCAAAGTCTTACGTAATTTTCACGTTTTAATTGGTAAGTTAATCAAATCAAATTCTATTATTTTTTGCTTCATGCAGATTAAAATTACAGAATTCTGCTATATACAATAAACATTGACTATACATTTCTGATCAAAGTTCAATTATTTGCAAAATTCAGCAATTTCTTGTTAATTCTCTCTGAAAATTGGATCAACCATCAAAGACACTCTTATAGCAAAAGCTTAACAGCAAAACTTTTAAGAACTAACCCGAGGGCCATGAAACAGACGCTCAAAGCTAACATACTCAGCGCAGCGCAATATGAGTCGAGCGATACATACTAATGTTGGAGGAGCAAATTACAACACGCTGAAGATACTCGTTTCAAGCATTTGTTTCTTGACCCTCAGATAAAGGTCAATATCATCAATAAAATTTACTGATATAGGTGCACGAAGCAGATGCGTGTCTGGTGCTAGCCAACAAGTACTGTCAGGATCCTGATGCGGAAGACGCCGCTAACATCATGAGAGTTATCTCCATCAAGAACTACTCCGACGACATCAGGGTCATCATCCAACTGATGCAGTATCATAATAAGGTACGTCTTCAATAAATGTAGGTATTAGAAATATTGGCTATTCCTCTCGAGTTTTTTATTTGCCGTACTTTTAAACTTGTTTATCGTTCTTGAGGCCTCTATCACATCTTTTATCCTTTCAAACTATAAGGGCAAAGGAAACTAAGTTTCCTTTTATAAGTCTAAGTCACCTCTTAAAATGTAGTTGGTGATGGACATCACAATATTGCGAGAGGTTTTCGATGGGTCAAAAGTAACAGAAATTATCTTTGATTTTAGGCCTACCTCTTAAATATTCCATCGTGGGACTGGAAGCAAGGTGACGACGTGATCTGCTTAGCGGAACTCAAGCTCGGCTTTATCGCACAGAGCTGCCTCGCGCCCGGTTTCTCCACCATGATGGCTAACCTCTTCGCCATGAGGAGCTTTAAGACGGTCAGCTTTCTTTTCAATTTTATTCTCTTTTCTATGTAAAGATGTATGAGTGCTTTCAGAGACCGACTCGCTCGACCACTGGCTGGACAACAGACAATGTCGCTCTCTAATTGTAACCCAATTTCTAACATTACTATGCGGCGTTTCCACAGTCCCAAGAGATGGCTATATGGACTAATGACTACATGCGAGGTACCGGCATGGAGATGTACACCGAGACACTTAGTACAACGTTTATCGGGATGCCGTTCAAACGCGCCGCAGAGTAAGTTGGCAGAGAACGAGACGCTTTCAATAACGTGACACGAGACAAAGTCACACACGAAACTTTTTAAACTGTACCAGTGTTTGAGCATTCCATACTGTGATTACAGGACAATCGTCACTAACCCAATACGAAACGCATAGCTTATCATTTTAGTGTTTTTCTTCATTTTGGTTTGCGTGCTTACAATCTGTGATTTTAAATATCAATGTTTTTCTAATTTCATTACCCTAGGTACTGCACTGAATAACTTCTAGCTGGTAATATCTGAAACTAGATAAAAATTAATATAGGGTTTTAATATACTAATTGTGAATAGACATCTAATATAGGCAGCACACGAAGCGGACTGTTCAAAGGGAAGGCACGACAGCCTCAGATAAGGTCGCTATGACTAACATAGCACGAGCTTTAGCGTCTCCTATTGGTTGATTGCAGTCCCCCGACACTCAAGCTTGGCAGAACGATTACCTGCAGGGTACTGGCTGCGAGATGTACACCGAAACACTGTCGACATCCTTCACAGGAATGAGCTTCCCGCAAGCGAGCGAGTAAGACTCCCCTCGATCCTTGGGTCCCGCCTGCACCCCCTCGCACCGTAGACACTGTGTGCCAAGTTGCTAACCCTAGCTGAATGACTGTGCACTGATAAAAAATAACTTTAGGCACGAGTAGGTTGAAATGTTTAGAACTAAAGTGATCTTTGAAATTTCCAGAATAGATTATGCATGTTGAATGGGTAACATTTTAGAAAATTAGTGGTACGTATTTAGACTACATTAGGAATCGACAATATCAACATTTTTCAATCATTTAGTGACAATACTTTTTCACATTTATAATTTGATTTTTATCAACATTCTTAATTTTGAGTCCATATATTTTAATCCACAATCACTATGGATCGTATCAATTTTATGATATTATTTATAAAATTCACAAACATATAAAATTACTTCAGTGCAGTAAAGGAGAATTATTGTATATACTGTCATCAACTTTTTCTCATTAGTATGCAAATTGGCTTCGACGCAGATAAGATATCTGCTACTAACACAAGCCTCATCACAAATCATCATTTGGATGAATTACAGGACACAATGTAGATACGAGATCATTTTGCCATCATTGTATAGATGCTTCTTCCTACTATCGCTTTCGTCATCAATGTAGTGCACCATATTGCTTACAACACACAATGTACAAATTACACAGTAGACTTAAAATTAGATAAAGCACGCATGTTTACTTTTGTTATCTTAATTATTGTTTAAAATAGATTAAATTACGAGAAAATATTTGGTGAATACAACGAAAAGGTAAAAATTCAGAATATGTAGATTTTATACACATTACCTAGACGGCATGCCCAATTAATATTATAACAATAAAAACATTATTTAAAAGCTCATTACATGAAAAAATAGTTTACACGTTTTACTTGATGATATTGATTTGTAATGTTGTTATACAATAATTTAAAAAAACTTTACTAGCAATAGCAATAACACAGTAAATCCCAAGGTAGTTGCTGACATTTCTGGATTGATCCGGATATTTCATTTGTTAGTTAAATTATTAAAAACATACTTAGTTTATATTTATTTTATGTAATTTTGGTTTACGTTACGAATCTTAAATATGATTACAATTCTTATGTTGTATTTAATAGGCAATATATTCTAAAGTACGTGTTATTTAAAATTTGTTCTATAATTGGCATGCTTAGTAACTAAATTACTGTAAAAGGTGGCACCACGAAAATAGTAGAAGTGTCCTTATAAATAACCATAAAGCAAGGACCAAGCATTTGCCATCAATCTAAATTTGGATATATAATTGCTTGAGTTTAATGATTTGCAATAGAGCCTTAACTTTAAAAAACCGCCATTGGATTCCTTATAGTTTAAACTAAATCATGACAGCATATTATCATGCACAATATAAATATTCTAGTAACTAATCACAAATTTCTCCCAGGTTGTGTTTCACGAAGTTGAAGCTGCTGCTCCTGGCGATAGAGATCAAGGGTGAGGAAGGTGCTGACAGCAAGATCTCTATCAATCCAAGGAGTGCCAAGATACACGCCAACACGCAGGGATTCTTTATTGCACAGTCTGCTGATGAAGTTAAAAGGTCGGTATCTCTTTATCTCTTGAAAATGAAGTATTTGGCGATGATAATTAATTAGACTATTAGCTATTATCAACACGGCGAAGTAGTACATGACAAGTCATTGCCTTTACTAGTTTAGTCACGTATATAATTATTTTGAAAACGATGCATGATAGCAATTATTCATATAGCATATAATTTTAGCCATTTCATTATGTGTATTTCTATTTCAGAGCTTGGTATTACTGCAAAGCCTGCCACGAAGACATCAAGGATGAGACCTTGATCAAGAAATGCAAATGCAAAAACTGTAAGATCATTGAATTACTGTCATTACACCCCTAATCAATCTTAGCAAGACAATCTCTTTAGTATTTTATACAAATAAAATCTTTGAGCTATATAATAACTTAACATATTATTCTGTGACATTCTTTCTGGAAATATTTAAATGTAACGAACTTTGTCCTGTGTATATTGAGTCACACGTACACGTGTCCAAGTACAGATACTGTTCACATGTAACACTGTAGGAACCTGTGCCTACAGGCCACGTCGACACAGACTCGCTCGACCTCACACTGTTTACTTTCTATTTGTGAGACATTAATGAATCTTGTTCGGCTAAACTTTTAGTGACCGCGCACCAGCGGAAGGTTGGAGCCGACATAGGTAACTTGCACCACACCTAACCTCACAAATTGACGTTTTCCGATATTTATTTTTCGTGTCTATAATTTTTTGAGTTGCTTTAGTGGTGTTGCGTCCGTACCTCACAGACTGGATCGGCTGCAAGGCATTATCTTGACCCGTGCTCGTTCACACCCTATAATTTAGCGATCATTGTGTATGTCCGCTCGCTCGTGATTACTGCCACAAGATATGAAGCACTCCGACACTTCACCATTTATCTATGCCTTTTGAGAATTTCCGCTCTGTTTCTAATTGTATCGAGATATTGAGAGGATTTAGTGCATCATACAATATCGCTGAACATTCACATACCGAATCAGGAACTGTACATACCTATATCACACAGCAGTCACTTGTCAAAATTATAAGGATTACAGGCAGTTAGATGCTTTCAACGAGAGTTGAACACAATTGCTATGATGCACTTCAGAGCCCAGCACAGACAGTACATTGCATGTATACATTAAATATTAAGTAGAACTAAATATCGCAAACAGCAAATGCACCGTCATGTCCCGAAACACCTAGATAATAAATATATGTGATCCACGAAAGCATGTCTCAGATAAAAAGGAGTGAAATCACAATGCGCTGATAAAAATGACCCCATCGAGAGTGAGCTTTGGAGGAAAGACTTTATACAGCAGTCCCGGCTTGTCTGTGCTAACGACAGTGACTAACAACAGGAAGGAAAACTAAAATACAGTCACTCTTCATTACATCCATCCACGCTTTTGACAGAATCAAATTCTATTGCTACAACACCTAGTTTCACCGCACAGAATTTGATTCTACCAAATTCATGTAACAAGTGATATCATAAAGTTAGGAGCGTACATTCGTATTTGTCAGTGTTTGGATTTTTACAGATGTCGGAATGATGATGATGCAGACTGGGATGGTGAAACAAAATCTTAATACGTACCGTGCTTGTCTCGACGGTACGGAAACGAAAGACAAATATTACGTATTACCGTACCTTACACACAATATAGTTTGTTTGCATCAACTAACCATGCTATGGGCGAAGGAATATGGGCTACAATATACGCTAATACACGATTAAACGACACACGCAGCTAGAATAGTGCAGCTAGGCTAAGACACTATATATTAACGACAGCTCGCTTATAAGAAGGAAATGGGTAGAAATGTTAAAAGTAAAACACTATTCACGTCTGCAACCCCAATAGGAAACTGATTTTGATTACTACCGCACCCAATGTTAACATTCTACTGTCAAACAATTATGTGATTAACACTTTCTAAAATTGACATTTGGGCGTTAGTAATCAGAAGTCCTAAAAATCGTCGTCATCAACTATATCCTACTCAAAGGGAACTATCAGCTTTGCATCTGTCTGCATAAGTACCTATTATTTGCGTTTCCTCTGTAACACCCACTTTTGACCAGGATGTATAAACTAGTTACTAAAGTAAGCTTAAACGTATTGTTTCTCGGTTCAGTGGCTACATTCAGGAAGGGCGTACGAGCCGTCCAGATGGTTGGCAGGGCAAGTACGTAACCTAAATGTGTATAAGATTCAGTGTAAATGTCAATGTGATGTTTTATAAGCGAAATGTGCGGGGGTGGGGAGACTCCCGGCCACCGATCGCGCCAATAGCGATATTGTGTCCTGTTTATCATTGTCTTGTCTTATCATACGTTTCTATATGTGCATTTATACTGCAGTTAGATGTTTGCCTCTCTATTAGCAGATATTTAAAACATCGAGAGACATTATGTGATGTCGTTTATTTATTTTGGTGTTGTTGTTATTATAATTATCTCAAAATATATTTCCTAGGAGTATTTTTGAACCCTGATTTTCTGCATCGACATAGTCCCTCTGATATTGATGTTGTGAAGTTATAGTGTTTTAAATAAAGTTAATTTGTAATTTTTATTACGCTTACAAAGTTGAAAAGATTATTTAATGATACCCTGCATAGGGAACGTTTTAATTAGATGCTCCCGCCTCGATAGAATCGTGAGGATTTCGCAGTCGTTGGCTGCTGCGTCAGTATCGGCTGAACGATTTGGTACATTCGCCTTACAGTAATCACATCCCTGTAATATTTAAAGTACTTTCATTTGGACCATCAGTTCTTAGTACGCTCGACGTCATATTAATCACTTCATGTATTCATACTCTCATACCCTTTACATTAGCTATGAATAAACTAGGGTCTTCAAATCCATTAATATCCAGATGTGAAACATTATATTTTAGCACGTAGAGCTTGTCCTTGATAGTTAGTTTAGAGTTCCGTTTTGTGTGTCGTGTGTAGCTTTTATTTTTGCATGTGTCGTTTACGTATATTTATTGTAACTTTAGTTTAGTAACTGTTTTTAATATTATAGTAATTTTGTCCTTTTAATAAGTAATTTGATTTGTTTATCGGTTTCATCTTCGGCTGACTTTGAAGCTTTCTTCAGAATGTACTGTCGTGCTAATTATAACTAAACTAACCTAAATATTTTGTGGTGGTGGATTTTTATGAGCTTTCATTAGTTCGTACGTTCTGAAGCCACAGCGTTAAATGCTTAAAACGCAAACAAAGATGAAACCGATATTTTGATATATATTTGAACTGATAACAGTCATGTTGGACAGACCGGCCACACGCTGTACTATATAACGCGATGTGCTGTATGTACCTACTGTATTTACTGAGTGGAGTGGAATGCGAACTTGTGCTGATGTTTTGCAGATGATCACCATCCTCCCCCCACCTTCACGCCGCCAGAGTTGCCCAAGAAGGTCCATGTTCGAGGTACATCTCAGGCTCAGAGGGCCGAGTGTTTTTATTTTCGTTTTTCTTTTAATCATCGGCCCACTAAACCATTTGACCGGCAATGTGCTTCGTCCTAGGTTACCGGAAGGTACCGTGCACCTAGTTGCTTTGTCACGCATTATTTCATAGCGAGCACTGACAACTGGCAGGTATGCCTCTGGGATTATGCGCTTATCTCGCATGTACCCGGCTAAGACGTAGTTACACGATCCTAGTCGCTCGTGCGAGCGATTGTTCCAACTAAAAGCCTCACACTAAATTACATAAAAGTTTTCCAACTAACCAAATTGTATAAACACAATCTAAAACATTATATTTTATTTTTATTTCGCATTCACTACTTTATTGAATAATGAGGTTACGACGACAACAAAATCCATCGATCTGTGCTTCTTGGTAAACTCTAAAGCGGATGTATTATCATTTGTGGTTTGTACCCCTCTGCCAAGCATTGCAAATATCTCATGGCATTGCATTTTTTTCCGAATGATAAATATTACCTGTCATACTTACTCTAATAGAGTTGCCAATTTATAGACAGCAATATAAAAATGATGTAAAATACATATTTTCTTCAATGTACATTTTTTACCTGTTCAAAAAGACAAAAGGTTTTTGATATTTGCCATTATGATGAATAATTTAGAATTATGACAAAAAGAACCGTTTAAAACGGCCAATTATGTCGACACGATATAATTAATTTGTTAAACTTTTGTCCATAATTGGCAACTCTACAGTGAATGCTATATGGGTACCTTACATTTCGCTTTTGTTGTAGTATTTTACGTATAAATAAATCAATGTGCCAACATTTCTTATAAAGTAACAAAATAAGAATACTTTTTTTTATAGTGCATAAAAAATATTAAACTTTGCAATAAAATTAGATTCAAATTGAAAATCAGTTTACTTTGAAAAAATCAATGCTAATACCCCAAACATTGCTGCTATATTTATTTTTATTGCTGCATACATTATCGCGTAAATCGTATATAATTGCTTTCCAGGTGAAATTGCAAGAGAAAGGGGGGAAGATACTAGTTGTGAGTATAATTTATTCATTTAATACTAACCGATATTGAGGGATGATGAAGATTCTATGCCCGCCTACAGGACATGAACCTCCTTCCCCTAGTTCTAGGAAAAAACATACAAACTAAGCTGGATAAGTGACCACCCAACGTACACTGTATAATCCACAATGGCAGCCATTATAATTTTTATTACCTATTAAAAGGAAACCAACTAAATCAGAAAGTCTGTTTAATCTGTCACGTCTTAGAATACCAGACAATATTAAAAATCTATTATGTCTGGCCATCTGGGTGCCGCTGAGACTCAATAAGTTAAACGAGACAACTTTTCGCAAACACTAAGAGCTTTATGGACACTGTGTACAACAGTGGACATGAAGGTAATGATAACTTCCACAGTAATAAACCGAAACCACCGAAGCGCGGCACCAACAGCGTTGCTGTCTCCCATGGCGAATCAGCTAATGAACACCACCACCACGAGACAGGTCAACAAGGTGAAACCAAACGTCAACAGAGCACCGCCAGACACGTAAGTATTGAGATAACACATTCTGAGTATGATGTTACCCTGGTTAATGTTGAAGAGATGGCACATGATTTAAAATTTTTTTGGTATTTGCTCAATTCCAATATATTATCTATCAATAATGTTAAGCAATTAGTTACCTAGTTTTGAAACATATAGAAAATTGACAGTCAAAGTTATCAAGGAATAAATTCATGAAATATTTGCTTTTGTGTCATGTATCATCTTCTTCTTATTTTATTGCTATAACTGTAGCTTAATCTGGAACCAAGCAATCAATGTATTAGTTTTATTTAAATAAATAATTTGATTAAACCTTAGTTCGGTTTTCAGACCTTCTTAAAATATTATTAAAAGCAATCGAACTAATAATGACATTATTTAATTTGTACACGTTAATAGTTGAAATTATAAATGTATGCTAAAAAGCCTATTCTTCTGTTCTTTAATTTCTATACCTATCGCGGCTTGTTACCGGAATATCTTTATTTAGCACGACGTGCACAACGCACTAAAGTAACATTTATTTGTACGCACTTATTATTTTTAAAAGAAAAAGAAACGGAGACGACTCTTTGACCCTGTGTTACAGGAATCCCCAGGATCAAGATACCAATTACCAGGCCTATCATCTTGCCTACGAAGTGAAAAAACTCATGTAATTGAAAAATTATTCAGTTAGATAATTTTATTATCAGTAGTTTGAGATTTGCAATAAAATCTTGTTTCCCGAGTCAAGTCAGCGTTTAGTCCACGTTGTCGATCCACGTTGTCAACGTCAATGAGTTATTTTAACTAAGACTTTCGCAGACTTTTCTCGATTAAGTTAGTAGACAGTAGTGCTTGCCTCACTAGACAAACATTTTAGTTCGAAAGATAGGAGTAGTTTATTTTGAATTATTGTACTGTGTATCGCATTTCAATACAGCACGGCACAAAACAAAAGCATGTTTATGTCACGTTATATTTTATGTACACTTTGAAATATCTACGGTATGCATTTATGTTAAACGTAGTTTAGATAAAATTTTCCACTACCAGTATTGATAATTCACGAAAAGTAGCTTCTGTTCTCATTCTGATCACCAGTAGAATAACAAACAAACTTTTGTAAAAATCAAATATTCATTAGTATTTCTAGTTTTATATTAACCATTACCAGTAACTTAACACAACTAGCGAATTATTTCCAAAACTATGCCCTGTAGATTAAATTTAAGAGCTAAACAAAAATAATAATGTCATCAACATAAATGAACACATGCTACGACATGGCAAAATTTTATTATATCTCGTTCTAAAAGCCCTATTTTGTACAGGCCAACGAGTAGAAGCAGCGGTGGCAATCAAAACAGCAATGGTGTCAGCCTCCATGCAGGCCTGGCTGATGACCAGTCGAAAGACTTCGACTTCGAAAAGACTGAAATGAAGTACGACTCCACTGGAATGTTTCATTGGAGCCCCGCCAGGAACTTGGAAGATTGTATATTAGTACGTATAAATTTACAACATATGTATATATTTTTTGTATTTTGTGTTTCCAATGGTTTTTGTAAATATTGTATCTACCTATACATAAACAACTTTTACTGTTTGCTTACAGGACAGAAATCAAGCGGCAATGACAGTTCTAAACGGTCACGTAGTAGTTTGCCTATTTGCGGACCCGGACTCGCCTTTAATAGGTTTGAGGAACTTGGTGATGCCTCTCAGAGCGTCAAACTTCCACTATCATGAGCTGAAGCACGTAGTCATCGTGGGTAGCGTCGAATATATCAGAAGAGAATGGAAAATGTTACAGAATCTACCAAAGATTTCTGTATTGAATGTAAGATACTTTTATGACTACATAATGCAATCACTGTACTGGACATAGTATCAAATTCCTGTTATACCATACCCGCCAAACATGAAAGGAAAGATATTGAAATACCAATCATAACGAGCAATCATGTGAGCCATAAACCAATTCGTGATCGTAAAATACTAGCACGAATTTTATTGACCTCTTGAAAGAACTGGGCACAAAGTCAAATCGACCAAATGAAAACAAGCCGTAATCGTCAACTCATAATAGAACTTAAGCCACCACCGTAAATTCCTAAATTTAACCACCAGGAAAGCGTGTTTGCGAAGTAGATAATATTGTTTTATTACCATTTGCAGGGTTCACCGCTAAGCCGGGCCGACTTGCGTGCAGTGAATGTGAACTTGTGTGACATGTGCTGCATCTTATCAGCGAAGGTGCCATCGAACGATGACCCAACGCTGGCGGACAAGGAAGCTATCTTGGCTTCGTTGAACATCAAAGCGATGACGTTCGACGACACGATAGGGGTGCTGAGTGCGGGGACGGGAACGAATGGGAGTAGCAACGCGCCACCACCGCCCGGGCAGCCGCCCGCGCCGGTGCTGCTGCAGAGGAGAGGATCTGTGTATGGTGCCAATGTGCCTATGATTACTGGTAAGATTTTTATACAAAACGAACAAGATAAAAAAGAAGTTAAGTACTATGTTTAAAAAAGTACGAGTATGGTAAGAATGACATTTCGATTTTTAAAGTTTGGTTATAATTATTTATAAAGTTACGCACGTGGTGGGTTTTCATACGCATATGTCGTATTACGACATATCCGTACGTGCCTTGTTCACAAAAAAGGAATCGATTAATATTAATCTGTTTGCAGAGCTGGTGAATGACAGCAACGTACAGTTCCTGGACCAGGACGACGATGACGACCCTGATACGGAGCTGTACCTGACGCAGCCGTTTGCGTGCGGCACTGCCTTCGCTGTCAGTGTGCTCGACTCTCTTATGTCCACCGTGAGTAAACATATTCTTAACACTTTTATGTAATTTGCCTGTCATTTTTCTAGACATTATAATATTAAGGCTAGCTGCCGGTGTGCCACTTCAGCTAAATAGATTATGGTAACTTTGATAGAAGAAATTTCCCAATGGCAGCTAACAGATCCACAAAGTATTTTCTTTATTTCTATGCTTAGATGATGCTGGTCAATCACTAATATTTCAGGTTCGTCTCTGTAAATATTGAACAGTCTTCTGCCGAAAATGTTGACCTACCTCCTTTTACTATATTTGTATATGTTCCAGACTTATTTCAACCAGAATGCCTTAACGCTAATTCGGTCGCTGATCACCGGCGGCGCAACTCCAGAGCTAGAGCTAATCCTCGCCGAGGGAGCTGGACTCCGAGGAGGATACTCTACGCCTGAGAGTTTAGCAAATAGGTAACTAGTCTCTTTTCATTTCCTTTTTTTAGCTCCCAACATTTAATAAGGTGCAGTTTTCCCAAATGGGTTCTTTAATTAGCTTTCATTCAGATTTCTATTCCAAATCCTATCAACACTTCTACAGGAACATGCATTTTATACAACCATTAAATTTATTTTTTATTGCAGGGATCGATGTAGAGTAGGCCAAATATCTCTTTATGACGGTCCGTTAGCACAGTTCGGCGAGGCCGGCAAGTACGGAGACCTGTTCGTGGCCGCACTCAGCACGTACGGGATGTTGTGCATCGGCCTCTACCGGTTCCGCGACACGTCATCCTCGTGCGACGCGAGCAGCAAGCGATACGTTATCACGAACCCGCCTGATGACTTCTCTTTGCTGCCCACTGATCAGGTGTGTTTTGCGGCTTCGCAAGCTTCCTAATATAGTTTCAAGCCTTAGACTTCTATTAGATCGCATCACATCCTTCATCAATAAGATTCATTTCGGTTGATAAGTAAAACAGTAGCAAGTTTTTTATGATCCCATACGAGCATGCATCAGTAATATCACATCTGTTTTGTACGTCAGGTGTTCGTCCTAATGCAGTTTGACCCTGGCGTGGAGTACCGGTCGAGCCGGCGCGCGGGCTCGGCGACCGGCAGCGGCGGCAAGGACGACGCCTCCTGACTATTGCTGTGCAGCGCCCTCACCGACGGACCCTACTCCTACATATAGGCTGTAGGGCCCGTCGTCCAAGCACACCACTCCGACAATCCTTCCACAATTCCCATTCTGGAGAATCTTACCAGCATCACTCCCAAAAAGGTTAACGTCCACGGCGACTTTTTTATCCCATAGTATATTCGGTTTTATAGTTACAAAGGGAGTGTTGCTACCTGTTCACTGCCCCGTTTTGGTTTTCATTTTGCCAACTGTATAAGTTAGTCATATTTGAACACCTCCTATGCACAGCAATCTACACTTCTCAAACGCACTCTTGGATAGAATAGCATTTATTTCTTTTCGCTGTACTAAAAGCAATAAACTACGAACATCTAAAATTGAAAATGTATTGATACTTCTATAGTGACTGGTCTCGCGGTCAATATGTACCAAACCAGAATCACAACTGGACTTAAGTCAAGAGAAAAGCAATCTATAGGAGCCAAACACAAAGATAGATATAATACAAGCTGTAAAAAAGAATGTCTAGAACGCGCTTAAGATAAGAAAAGCTTTCGATGTTTAGAGTAAAAGAATTAGACAGATTTCAGTAAAAAGCTGTTGTTGAATTTATATAAATTTTAAAAAGTTGAATGTATTTTAAGAGAAGAATAGAGTCGGATTTTAAAATGTTAAAACACATCACATCAGCTGTATTTATCTGTCTATGATATTATATCGCTAATATCAGTACTTTATTGCGGTAGTGGCTGCAAAGCAAGAAGTTTCTGCTATAACCGGAATTCATAAGGAGACAATAAATAAACGAAATTCTTAAATTACTAGTAACTACCCTCATAAGTACTGACGACAGCGAATAGACAATGCACGTTTGTTGGACACTCAAATATTGAGACATTTAAAGTACAACGATTTTCAACATTTGAAATAATATTAATTCGGTGGTGGTTGTTTTAGTTTATAGGCTTTTTATTATATATGGTGTTGGGAAATGACATACACACTTGCATACCACATATTAAGGGCAAAGTCCTGACACACCTCTTTCATTTCTTACAACAGTAGTTCTTGTTTACCCGACAAATACCCCGCATGATGTGTCTAAATAAAAAGACGTACGAATCAACATAGGCAAGGTAAATGGATTGAGATTTTACAGGTTCCTACAGATTGGAGTTTAAGAACCACTGTTGTATTTTCGCGCCGATATTTCTGACAGATTCTACCCTAATGTGTCAAAATCCTATGACAGCTTCTCTTGTCTTTTAAAAAGTCTATTGTTGCTGTTTCTTCAAGGTCTCTACAATTATTTTGTAAGCAATGCTCAATAATGGAAGGAACCTTTTAAACTTTTAATTGCATGACAGTTAAATGTATAAATGGACTTTAGGTATAGGCTATCGCTTTTCTTAGAATATCCATTCCTTATTCAGTAGTTTGTCTCTCACTTTTCACGTAATTAAGGCGCTATTATTAAAGCTGAATTCTAGACATACTATAAGCATTTAATGTTACTCATCGACTGATTGTTAAGCACATCATATCACCATCGTTACTTTGTGATTGTACGAAGTTATGTTAGTCATTATTTTTAAGTTTATAGATATTTAATTTCTTTTTCAATGGATTCACATTGAATTCATTATTTAGTTATAAGACACTCTGCCATATTACAAGAATATATTGCACGTATGGTAGTAGTCTGCATACAGTTCCATTGCTCATTGTTTTATCATTTGTTTAATATTTTATATTGTAAGTTTAGCTATCCAATGGTAGAATATTTCTATGCAGACTCGTACAATAACAGTTTCTTTTCTATACACAAATGTTGAGAGGAGATAACTACCTCTGTTTGACGCGATATCATCTAAGGATCTGCATAAAAATATTAACTGTTACAAAACATAGATATTCAGCCTCACCTTATAGTACCATGTTTTGTTTATTTTTTATTTTAATAAAATTATTATGCTATATTTTATTTTTCTTTCTTTTGTTATTATTCCCGATTTTGACGAGGGGGGATTGTCAAAGTGGACGTGAAACATGGCGCTGCACACGAACTACATTGAACTGAAATAAATTATACGAAAAAATGCCATTGCGAGATTAGTTGGAATCATTCGAAGATGGTTTTTTGGTTACGAGGGACACCGAGTGCGAAGTGTAATTTTGCTGTAAATGTGTGATATTATTTTCGAATCGTTGTTAAAATAGTTAGGGCTTCTGAAGCCTGCGATGTATTTAGTGTTAACTCCGGGTGCTTTGACGATTGTGGACTCTAATAATTTACTGTTGATTGTATTAGATAAGATACTTTAGCCGGCTGCACTGCGCCGCCCGCGTACTTAACCACTTCTAACGCGACCTGGACGTGCAGTTGGTTCAAGGTCCTTTTTTTAGAATTTATTAGGTATTAGTTTACATTCGCCTCACCAATTAGAATCATACAGTACATCGGTTAGTACTTATACAAACATAACTCAATAATTAATACTAAAATACAAGATGTTTGATGAATATCATAGAACGAGTACCCCACGAAGTCCGCTAAGCGTCGCACGCACGCGCCAATAACCAAATTATTTTAAATAAATATCTAATAATTAATGAATACCTCAATTTACTGAAAGTGTTTAACGTTTTATCAAACATCCTGTACATAGATTTCTCTATCACGTTCACATAGAAATCATTTCATTCGAATAGAATAGGCAAAACCGGCCTTAATTACAAATAGGTTAATGTAACTTTTTCCACGAATATTCGAATGTGTGGTCTTGTGAATATTGCGAGCTGTGTCTCCGCGAACGTTCCAAGTTGTGTCTTCGAGAATATCCCACAGTATGCGGTCTAAGATAATTCGAATATATGTGTTAAAGTCCTGTTATCAACCTGTGGTCATTTCGGTCCAATATGGAAATAGCACAGCTACCCTAGTTCGTAAAGGAATTGAATGCAAACATACTGCCATATTTTTGTAAAGTCACTACATTATCCATAGAGCAAAAGTATCCGAGCGACAAAGTACTAACGACGAGGCCCTGACTACAATTTCCTGCGTACCTACCTAAACATTTAAAGAAAATAACGAAGTATGTTGATAACTCAATAGTACAAAAAAGTACAGTAGAGTAATAATTGGCACGCGTACCTGTGCTATGGCGATTACTTACTAACGGCACGCAAAGGGCTTGTAACAAATTACACATTAAACACCCCGGGCGTAAAGAAATATGTAAAGATATGAGATGGTTGTGCACGATAGAATATTATTTATGTAATTAACTAATCGGTCTGTCCAAAATATAAAATTAAATGATCATATTGGCTTATTCGGCCGGGGTCTGCCAACGAAGGGGCGAGTTGTGCGACTAATCGACCACCTCACACAGCCGAGTATAGTGGTTTAGTTGTAATTTGAGCTTGGTATATCGGTAAGTAGTGACCTATGCATGGAGCCCTAGCCAAACTAGGTACCTAATATTTAGTGTACCGCCGCGAGCTGCATTCGAAACTCAATTTTTAAATTTTTTAGCTAGAATGTTGTAAATAGTCAAATGTAATTTTGTATGTTACATAAGAATTTTCAATATACGTCTCCTTTGCATTAAAATAGAAGGCTACGGTTACATTAAAAAAGTTTATATTCAAATACTATCGTGTGTAGTTTGTTGTGAATTAGGCTTCGATGTCACTGTATGCTAGTTAGGATAGAGTTCGGACGTCTCATTGTAAAAATGTAAAATACACGCTATTGATTTGGGATTAAAATATGAATGTTAAATAAGTATTAATATTAAAATGACGATTTTTCTTTAATATTTTTATACAGCATTACAATATATTTATCGCAATTAAAAGTTTATAGAGGTGGGTCAGTGTGCAATTTAAAAAAAAAATAGTGTTTAAAATTGTATAATCGCCTTAACGAGAGAGAATATAGCTGTGTCCTTCTGCGTGTGTTTGCTTGACGTCTAATGTTACCATTATTGTTTAATATGCAATGTGTATGTACCGTATACATGCCACACGACTTAACTTGTTACTAGGTAATAACTTAGTGACCGTATCGTATAAGGACAGCGCGCTAACGTGCGCGCGCGCATAATAACGTTATATTCGAAAACAAATCATATTTTATACACACAGATGTAAATTAATATATTATATTGCATAAAACGTACGTTATAAAAATGAAAGTGTATACTTATGAAAAATTATATATGGAAAGTTTGATGACGGCAAAATATTTTAATTCACATCTGTTATACCTACAATGTAACACAATTGACACGGATAGTTTGTTTTATGCAATTTTTTAGTATTATAAGCGCAATTTGTATCTAAAATCAGATTTGTACGAGAATTTTAATTGCGCGAGTATTTAGAAATGGTGATCTAATCGTCTTAGCTCTTCGGATTAGGATTGTAATGTATGGGATCTTTACGAATGGCACGACAAAATTTATTATATCATATTTAAAACATAAGGCGTTTGTACATTGAAGTGTGATCTTTGATAATTCGCGACTGTAAGTAAGCCTCTGATATCCCTAAAATTCTAATCGTGTAGGAACAACGCGTTGCCAGTAATCTTTTAAAATTAAGATTATTAAGACTGTTTTCGTTATTATTCTTAATTCAAAAATTAACTGATCCAATGTAGCAAAGAATAGGTACCTACAAACCTAATTTCGCGTATATTATATATTGTTAACATTATGTAAACAACTTGTTAACACAGTTTGAATAACCTGTTGACATAATGTAAACAAGTTTATGCTCTTATTGACGTTATGTAAAATTCCTATGCCTAACATGTAAATACCATTTCAACAGCACACTTCAATGTATTTACGAACACGAGGCAAGACGAACGTAATTTAGATAATTTCCGCCCCTGAAATTTCTCTCTATGATTCAACGATATAATATATCACAATCTACGAAATCACTTACTAGATCGATTATTATACAAAAAAAACACTAACTAAAAAAATGCCTATTAAAGCAAATTTAGTAAATCCATGTTCTGTGTGCATTAAAATCTTAGAATTAACAACATTGTTGACTATTGCTAATAGCTTGAGGTTGTTATCGTTTTTAGAACGGACAAGGTGAATTTTTCATGTATTATATATACGTATGTATAAATCTTACGCTCTATAACGGATGTTCGCTAGATCCTTTTTGTAAGCTGCCATCTAACGTGTTACACTAGTCCTGTCTTATTAAAGTAGTATCAATATATAATGATGGCTGTGAGATAAATAATTGTAACAATTTAAATTTATATTGTGTAAATGAAGAAAATATTAAATACCTAGCAACATAAATGAAAGCTCTATCGCAACGAGTCTGGTCTCGATACTATACTTTTTTCTGTCCTCTTGTCAGATTTTTGGTTTTCATTTAAACCTTTGTTTGTATAATGGTTTGAATTTAAACCAAATTACCTTTGTTTGTTTCCGATCACAGACATAAGAATAAGTAGTTGCCGCAAGTTCTTTAAGTTGTATGAACACTTAGCGTCACGCCATTTGTACCTATGCAATCCCCGAACATATTTAAACATATATAGCAGAGAATAAAAACTTCTTGAGATAGAGGAAAACGAGTAAAACTATCTATAGTATTACGCTATTTTGTCTGTATTCGATCGAAAGCAAAACCCGCAGCGAAAAGAAGTTCTAGGCATCTGCATTTGGCTAGAGCTGCCTATCGGCACAAATCTGTACTTGCGTCATCTACTTAAGGTGTTTCTGCTGATCGGGTACTTGTTTATTTTGGCACTGTATATTCATGCATGCAATAGCTACTGCAACGTATGCTAGATTACCTAAATCATATCAATTTTGGACCATAATCAAGCTGTTTACGATTTTTTTAATTTACTCATAGTTATACGCATATTGCTTGTTACGATTAGAGCAGATAAATGAACACGAGTCAAATAATCACGGTTGTAAGATACAAACATAAACATACATGGAATACACAGTGCCAAGATAATATCAAACGTTTTCATCATTTTGGCGCAAAAGACGTCTCTATACAACGGGTTGCCACGAAATTAACAAAAGACCTTTATCAATTTAACTTAATGAATTTAATTCTAAACTTGTTGACTAAAGATCTTCCTTGAAATTGCCTAAATACCAAAATCACTTATAAACATTGTTCAATACTGATAAGATACCTAAGCAGTATTTTCTCTTACTTTGAAAGTTATTTTAAGCGCTGTTGCACTAATCAACTGTTTAACAGTGTTTATAAGTAAGTGGGTGAGTTTATATAAATACGTAAGATTTTTTTTAACTTTTTTAATGAAAAGGCAACCCAAAAATTGAAGCTCACAGCTTTCTCCGCAGTTGCTCAAATTCTCAGCATAATAACCCCGTATTTCACCGCTTCTAGTTAACCATTTATAAAAACCACCATGCCACATAACGTTACATCGCCCGCGACACAGACGCCATTTTGTGCACCTACCTAAACGAGATGACGTCCAGCACGGGCCATGTAATATTATCAGACTGTTCGAAATGTATCACACCACAAGAACAAATTATTTAATATTGTTGATGTTGATTGTTAATAAAATGCAAATAATGTAAATATCAAAATAAATTCTGTATTTGTATTTGAATATTTTGTTTTATTTGCCCCTTGATATAATTTTATTTCTCAATGATTTAATACTCTAATAAGCTACCCCATCAATAGGCTACCTCAGTGGCGCATCTGTAGCAAATGCGACTTTTGTGAATGAGATCTCGGATTCAATGCCCGACTGAGGCAGTGTTACTTATTGGATTATTGGTCAATTTATTTTTAGTAGCAGTAGGTACGAAGTATGGACCTGGGCCCGGTAAATATGGTTAGAGATAATACTCCCTACAACAACGTTGGACCCAAAATTATAGTTGGTTAAATGTGGGTGAACAACACCTCTGCTACTACTCACCCTTTGGGATAGAAGCGTAAGACTATTAGACATAATAATATTATAATGAAGAATTAGCTACAAATAGATTGCATATGCCTATGCGCGTTTTGGTCATGGTTTGTGGTGTAGAAAAAGCATTAATCATGCAAAACTGAATAGGCCAGACCTGATAATGCAAATACTTTTACTGGGCAATTAATAACAATTACAAAGTGTCATCGAATACTAATAGTAGTTCCTTTAAACGATTATATATTCTAATTGTGCTCAGCCTTTGGGATAGAGGCGTGACACTATATATCGGACACAACTAAACATAACAATATTATAATTAATAATTAGCTACAAATAGATTGCACATGACTGTGTGCGTTTTGGTTATGGCTTATGATGTAGAAAAATAATTAAATCAAGCCAATCTGAATAACCCAGACCTGATGCTGCAAAGACTTTTACTGAGCAATTAACAACAAATAGAAACTGTCATCGAATACTAATAGTACTTAGTTCCTTTGGACCATTATATCTTATTAAATATACTTAAGGCAATAGAAATGGAACTGATTGTAACAAAAGAAAACGATACCAAAATATAAAAGACAGAAATACTTTGTAAAGAAAATATATTCATAATGTGACAGCATTTAAATCGACTGAAACGTCACACATACATTTGAACAATAGTGCTTCGTTACACAAAAATAATACAATAAGGCAATACTCTAAAGACTAGTTTTAAATAATTTAAATATAACCTTCTTTATCTATTTTCTTCATACACATTGTGAGTTTATTATACAAAGTTATTGTGTACTATTTCTATAACATACATGTATTATTCACAATAAAATTATCAGATTCATATATTTGAACATAGTAGAACGGAAAATGCGATGACTGAAGATGTAAAAATGCGAAATATTATATATAGCCCGTCAAGAATTTACAAGATTGTTATATTCAATATGAAAGATTTCAATACAAACTGTGATTTTTAAATTGTAAAACGATATAAAAAAACGTTAATTTAACAAAAAACTATTGATAGAACATGACTTAAACCAAGAGCATCTATCAAATATAAACTTGTTATCTTGTCTTGACTCTTTTAATTTTTTATTAAGATATGGCAAAACCTAGAGGCGGCACCAAGTCAAATACATAATTATAAACAATATTCAAATTTTCACATGCTTTGTTCGTGTCAAATAAGTAAATACTACGTGTAATTTATATCACTCAATATACACCATTATAATTACAGTCATAGTTACTCTAATTCAATCACATCAGGCGTGCCATGAGACTTATCTAGTAGGCTATGAGGGTAGTAATTAATGATATTTACAAACGATAACCTGTTCCTATAAGAACTGTGTTCTAAAGAAACGCAATAATGCTTATCAAATATTTGACCTAATACGAATATTGATATTGTATGTGTATGTAGTTTCGTTTTGGTCTATATATCAATACTTTCAATCCAGTAATCAGTAGGAAACTTGACAGCAATAAACATCACAGTTATACATGGCAAAAAGAAACGTTACAGTTTAAAGCCTTTACCGAAAGAACGAATTAACAGATTATAAAATCACACACATATATAGAATCAATCACCCACTCTTCCAAAGTCGGTTAAGAATGGCAGTAGATATAATAGCAAAGATATTAGATTAATTCAGTAAAAGATTTTATCCCAAATATAAATTTTACTTTGGTGTTATTGCTGACATTGATGGTGATGGTAAATTCTCATCAACAATAAATACTTTTTTAAATAATTTAAGATTATAGAACCTAGAGTATCCTTATTTAAATCACAGCGGTTATATCGAAAAATGAAACTATTAAGATTATTAAACTCTAGCAAAAAAATCGACGATACCAATTACAATCTAGAAAAAGTACAAATAAATTATTTCTAATCGTCTCTAAAATAGTGACTAAAATATTTTCAAGTTCTGCGATGAATGAAGAATGATGCGATAATAAGGGAGATGATAATGATTCTATTGTAGCCTATGACGGAATGAATAGAAGAGGTAGTGCACCGTAGAATCTCTGCTTTCACTTGGAGCAGCTCGGCTGGGAATAAACCCTTTACAAAACATTGCAGCCAAATACCCTATGATGTTCTCGTGCTGTGCTATCAGCAAGACAAACAGTGGTCTGTGCTCATTTCATTTTCATGTGCCTATTACAAAAGGTCACCAACGCGCGAGTAATTCTCCAGGTGCTGCTAGCGTCCACAGCGTACGGTAATCACTATCAAGCGAGCCGTAAACTCGTTACATACAAAAATATTGAGATCACAAAATCTACTGATAAACTTGAACCCACCTTAATTGTGTTTAATCCTATCAAATTGATAACTGCTCTTTGCAGCATTTTTCCTAGACTTAATAGTGTGCTTCTTAGCCGATCCAACACTCACTTTCCGTTTCTCCTCTTCCAATAACAAAGGTGGTAAAGATACCTTTCTAATATTATAGTGAGGAGAAATACCATTTGGTAGTCTCGTGAAATCATTCTGCGTAATCTCAGGCGTGCAAAGGGGTTCAAGCCTACCTAAATCCCTTTGCTTGGCAGTCACCACCCTATTGTTTAACATAAAATTTCGTTCCGATGCGCTCAAAGCTATATTCCCGTAATTCCTAGGGTCTAACGAAACAAAAGATTTAGCACTATTTCTATCACAATTTATCGACGAATCTGGTCGAGGATTTCTCATCCAACGCGAGGACGCTAGCTCGGACCTCAGAATGGATGGATTTTGCCTCTTTCGGTGAGAAGGACTGCGTATATGAATCGGGGTGATGTGAAGGAGAGAGCAGAAAGAATCTGGTAGATCCTGCACGTCGTTGTATACAGGATAGAAGGATACCTTTTCTCTGGAGAGTTTTTGTTCGCATAGCTCAGCAATTGATGGTCTGGGTGAGTTTTCAGGAGTGACATCAGTACTGCTTTGAGAAAGCCGTTCTTCGCTCTCATTGAACTCTTCGTAATCGCTATAATGCATCGCGATGATCTCATCATGCTCAATTTGTCTGTATGATAAACGCTTATCCGGCAATTGTAATGCTTTACCGACGATTCTGAAAATCAATAAGTACCTTTTAAATATAAACGTATCTTGAAGGTCATCTAACTAGTTATTAGGGTAATGTCGTGTCACGGCCGGAAGGATTTCTTTTGAACATGAATAATAAATAGATACAAGGTAGTAATTACATGACGGTTTGGGACAGTACTGACACTCTTTGGTGGAACGACTTGCTATTTTCCATCGCGAAGTTCAATTAAAAGCCACTTCTACTGACTAACGTTCTAGGCGAATCCAATATTACTACTGGAGTCCTTACCGAAAAGAACTAAAATATATACTCTTATCGTTGGTTTATTGAATCCAATCTGGGTGAAGGTTTTGTTTTTATTAATTAACATACATACCGATGTCCTGGCCCCATTTTATAATTTTGGCTCTAGGGCCATTCATGTTGACCGAGTAACGGGCACATGCCGTGTTAATCGTCACGCAGTAAAAGCATTTTATGTGCTTGCAAAATATACGTAATAATATAACTGACATAGTTATTCAAAGTATTGACTATGCAATCGAAAACAATAAACAACTTGTAGACCCAAATAACTCTCAGACATTCATTTTAATTACATAATAATGGGCCTAATTATGTTGAAGTAAGTTTTGCTGTAAAGTAACTGTTTACCAGTTTTCATTACATCAGTCATATTATAAAGTTATTCAACATATTATATACTAGCTGACCCGCGCAACTTCGTCTGCTTCACATAAGAGAATTTTCCTAGTCTTTGCAACATTTTTCATTTATGCTCCTCTCCTATTGGTCGTAGCGTGATGTTATATAGCCTATAGCCTTCCTCTATAAATGGGCTATCCAACACTGAAATATTTTTCTAATTTTTACCCGTAGTTCCTTAGATTAGCGCGTTCAACCAAACAAACAAAATGTAAGTGAAGTCGGCGCGTGGGCGCCCCCGCCTTTTTATAAATGCAGCGGATGGCCGTTTCGCGCGTTAAACAAAAATCAACCGTATCGCCGTACCCATACTGGCGCGGCGAGATTTGGAAGTTTTATTTCATCTTGTGTGTTTATAAACCGATTTCTATAAAAATATTTTTATAAAGTAGATATTAAAGTGTACTTTTTGAATATGGGAGTTTGTTAAAGATATATCTATGTGAAATACAATATATTTATGTATTTAGTACACTTTGAAGAAATGCCTAACGAGTAAACACGTTATTGTGGCTAATTTATAAAAGATAGATATATACTATTGAAGACTTTTTTGTAGATCTTTTGAAGACCATCATCTTTGTAATACATACTTTTGGTGTATGATCAACGTATGCGAGGATAAGAGCTCGAAAGCGCATTTTCATCCGACTTGCTTCAAATTTATCGTCACTGCTCAGCTCCTATGTGTCTTAGCGTTATGTTATATAGCCTATAACCTGCCCAGGAGTATGGACTACAATCGTACCAAGTTTGGTTAAAATCCCTTCAGTAGTTTTTGACCCATGCGTGCATATACAGACAGACAGACAGACGGACAGACAGACAGACGGACAGACAAAAAATTTACTGATTGCATTTTTGTCATCAGTATCGATCACCATTCATCCTCCAATATTAATTTTGAATATATATTCAATGTACAGAATTGACCTCTCTACAGTTTTATTATAAGTATAGATATATTTTTTAATTCTGATAAAAACTGGCCAAATCTAATCTACTTTAAGATTCTTTTTAAATAACAGCAATTGTTATAGGTATCCAATAAAGTAAAGAAATAGTTTAATACTTGTTCATAATGTTATTTTGTTCCTATAAATAGATATTTGGATTTTGCATAGAACTTGAACCATTCTTTTTGCGGCGAAGCCCACACCTAAGCATAATTTTTGTATTAAACTTGGCTCTCCTTTTTTACATTTATGTTTTTGGTGGGATATTATAAAGCTGAAGAGTTTGTTTGTTTGTTGGTTTGAACGCGCTAATCTCATAATAGCCTATTTATCGAGGAAGGCTATAGGCTATATAACATCACGCTACGACCCACGGGGGCGGCGCAGTAACGATAAACGCAGGTGAAACCGCGGGAACATCTAGTACCTTATAAAATCCTAATGCTATCCTAACTAGTCCTAACTAATATTATAAAAGCGAAAATGAGTTTGTTTGTTTGTTTGTTTGTCACCTTTTCACCCCTAAACCACTGAACCCATCATCCTGAAATTTTGCATATACGTTGTCAGGTGTACAGAAACGGCTACCTTTCATCCCGAAAAAGATTACTGTTTCCGAGGAAAGCAACAATAACGTTCTTATGATAAAATAGATGGCGCCACGTGTCTTTCGAATCATGATTGAATTATTTTATTACAAGCAGAGTACAACCCGAATTGATTGTCAAATTCTAAATTAACGCGAGCGAAGCCGCGAGCATAAGCTAGTGTAATATAATAATGTATGTATATATTCGCATGCCTGTTATAGGCGAATATGTCGGGCTGTTACTTAATGTCACTATCTAAAGTACTTACCATATTCTTGGCGAATAAATATCTTTCTTTCTTAAAGCCCTAAAGACCCAATCACCTGCTCGATCCTTTTTTGCCCTTTCTTTACCCCTTACGTGAGCTACGGGAATTCCTAACCATCCGGCAGACCATGTACATGTTTGCCACCTATATAAGTTACAGCAGGCAACAGCATGGTTGTGTTTCCTTAAAATTGTTTCTATGATACCAAGAAAACCCAGTCATTTCAATGAGTCGTTGTTACCACATACTAGCAGGTGGGATCGTTCATTTGCCACCAGCAGTAATAAATGTATCAGTAATAAAATAAATGTATCTTACCTAAGTTGTGGATGCAACTGCCTCCACTGCTTGCACTCTTCGATAATGTTGGGGCGTGCAGATTTCTCACCATCTTCATTGTATAAAGTCCTTTCAATTCTCTCCCACTCTGAAGCTAATGTTTTCGTCGCCTCAGCTGTACTCCTGCGTAAAGCCGATCCTGAACTGCTATCACTTTCCTCGCTATGGAAATCGGGAGTACCTGGAATGAAATGGGAAATATAAAATACTGTGCTTGTAGACTCCTTTGATGGACATGCCAAGGTCTTGTAACTCGTTGCTTTAGGGTTTTTTAACCTGGCTTCACCAGAGTTTTCACCAGAATTACAAATATCTAGTCAGAGAATATTGCCTAAGTTTTCCCATTCAACTGCGCTCTTTACAATTGGTTATACAATTTCTTGTTCAATCTTATGTCATGTTGTTTTCTACATAGCAAGAACAGATGACAAAAGATTGATTGATTTGGATATGCACCCAACAAATACCATTATACCGCTTAAAGAGGTGCTCTAAAATACACTACAGCATCTAAATCATCAAAATTTGAAAATTTTTGGACAAATGGAGTCAAATACATACAATAAAAATACTCCAGTAGCTATAAAAATGAGAAACTTGATAATTAAAATTCAATGACTCAAAAATCAAAATCAAAATGTTTTCCATATTATAATCCTACTATTAGTTATTGTATAAATTAAATGTCTATAACATAATAGTTCAAATTAGTGTTCAAATGTCTATAACAGAATAGTTCAATAAGTGATGACATTCGTAACTGCCGATAAAATTATTCGTAATTCTGCGGTGCGCTCTGCAAACTAGCGATACGTCCTGTCTCCATTACATCCCGCTCGGGACCATAGACTAGTATATATTATCGGTAACTCGGGACTGAACATAGACTAGTATATATTATCGGTAACTCGGGACTGAACATAGACTAGTATATATTATCGGGACTGAAGGTCCAGAACGACGCGGAAGAGAGCGCGTCGGCAGTAGGAAATCACATGTTTTCGGTATTATATTTTTGTATATTTTATAATTCATATTGTGATGCCCGACAAATAACCGTTTTTACATGACTTTTCCTTTGGTATATTTTTCAAAATTCAAATCCCAATATAACTCAAATAAAACACAAAAAATGCTTAAATCAGACCTATCTTCACGATTTTTTTCGATCTTATAAAATGTCAGTAATCGTGTTTCGAATGCCCGACAAAAAAAGATCTAACACTGTAAAATAACATATATTTTTTTCAGAATTTAAATCTATATTATTTACAAATAAAACGCGTTTAAACACGCTAGATAACACTGTACTTTGGGAAATCCTAGCCTTAAGAAAAATTAGGGTCTCGCAAAGAAATAATAAAACCAATGAAATGTGAACAATATCCGATTCATCTATACAAATAAATTAAATTGAAGTGTATGTTTGTAATGTCAAAATACAAGAAAATCTATTTTAAAAATTTTTGTCTGTTTGTTCCGGCTAATCTCCGAAACGGCTCACCGATTTTGACGTGACTTTCACTGGCAGATAGCTGATGTTACAAGGATTAGTTTAGGCTAGTTTGATTTTAGAAAACAATTAAGTCTGTTTGTACTGTCAAAATAACAGCTTTTTACTAAATGCATATGAAACTATATAATTACATCCAAAAAATATATTTTTAAATTTTTGTCTGTTTGTCTGTTTGTTTCGGCTAATTTCTAACATGACTAGATCGGTTTTGCCGGGACTTTCACTGGCAGATAGCTAATGTTATAAGGAGTAACTGAGGCTACTATTATTTTAGAAAAAATTAATAATACAGCGGGAAAGAAATTAAAGCCTATGGAATTTATTTATTTCACCATATGACCAACTATCTTTACAAGTGACTCTCCTAATACAATAGTAGCGTAGTGATTAAAAGAAAATATAGAACACAAAAATTAACTTAGAGAAAAAATAATAAATGCAATAATTACCCAAAATTATATAAATTAATAACATCAAAATTCCTTATTGACAACAAAATTTCATCTAAGCCAACAATACCAATCTTAACAAATAATAATAGACTATCATTAGATATATGAGGGTAGTAATAATAATAGACTATCATTAGATATACACGTTGCGAGGTCACTCTTTGACGCACCAAATACATCCAATTTCTCGTGTACATTATTAATAGTGAATATTATCCGATTCAAATAGGGAAATGTATATAAAATAATAATAATTTTAATATATAATAATATATGTCCAATATAAATCCTTATATAATAAATTAAAATCTACCCACAAAGTAGAAGAATGACATTAATTTTAGCATAGGTATTTCTATATGAGGAATACAGAAATATTTGCAAACTGAACAAACACATTTTAGTTTAAATCCATGCGGACGAAGTCGCGGGTAACAGCTATGTAGTTATTAATAATATTTGATTGTTAGATTGATAATTTTAAATTAGTGTAATTGCTGTATATATAATTAGTAAATAGTATGTATTACTGATTTTAAAACGAAAAATATGTTATGTTTTATAAAAAGTTGGCAATCAAATGTTGTTTTATTAATTCCTGTAAAAAATCACGTTTATTTCATTCCAACTATATGTG
Organism: Catocala sponsa; assembly: GCA_963564715.1. Lineage (NCBI taxonomy): Eukaryota > Metazoa > Arthropoda > Insecta > Lepidoptera > Erebidae > Catocala > Catocala sponsa. The sequence continues at coordinate 13,127,890 of OY751334.1, read as the reverse complement.
CGGTGGCACAAAACAAAATTAATTTTTAAATATATTTTGTGAACAAATTAAACTTTTGCTTTTCCTATCTTCCCCCGATTACAAGTTCGGGAAAGATGACACAAACATTCCCATTTTCCCCTATTCGGAGGTAACTATTCGGGGACAGACATGCAGGGGAAGATGGGAATAAACCTAAACTTAAATGCAGCTATGAGAGATATCTTGTACTTTCAGGTTCTGCAGGCTTATGTACCACTAAAGAGACTGATGTATACAAAAGAAAATATCAATGATTTACCATTTAAAACTTGTGTGGAATAGCTTGCTGAATTCGCATATATAGTTTCATAAACTTTTAGTACCTACTTTCTATTATCTGATCTAATTCTATAATCTGATCTGTGACTATTTCAGTAACTTTTAATTCAAACCTAGAAGAGCGTTATATATGATGCTGATTTAAATATTAATTTGCTTCGTTAATAGGTACAATAGGATAATAATTAATTCCTGTATTAATTAGTATAACAATATGGGTTCCTTGTAAGCTTACCTGTCTCGCTTTCCGAGAAAAAATCCGAAAAAGGCGTACCGGCCCTCTCCAAATTGTTTACCATGTAGGGCTGGATCTCAAATGAATAATTCAAATTTCGATTTACATAATGGCTAGTGTTAGCTGATAAAGAAGGCAGTTCCTGTCCAGAGCGGTAACTAAACTTCTGCTGATTAATATTTGGTAGACAATCGATCAGCTTGTTAATATTTTTCTCTCGTGCCGATAAATAATTTCGTGCAGACATAATCAATACCAATACAACTTATTTAACTGTATAAAACCCATAATTAATAATCGTATTTATTTATGAAATTTATATTTGTTAGACACGCATTTATCAGACAATTTATGAAGATAAAAGCCAACCAAAGCATCAAAACAAAAGAGCAGAAAAATTTATCTGACTGATGTCAATATTGACAGAATTGTGTATTGCTGGAAAAAAAACCATTTCATTCAAATTATTACATATGAGCAAAGATCCTATGAGGCATTGTGCATGACCAAAATCTTATGTGGTGTATAATTATGCAATAAAATAAAAAAGTTCTGCTCTAGACAGTCCAGACTAACAGGTATACTAATCTATGGTCCAGATTAGACCGAATCCCAGTCAGAGCACTCAGAGTGGCAATACCAAAGAGTATAATATTAACGGGCAATACTTAATCGAAACCACAGAGTACTTTTTATATAGACTGGCCTACAGTGTTTTTGCGGTAGTGCTAGTCTATCGATAGTATCGTCATATTAACGTGGCCTTTTTAATCAGATAAACTATCGATAGTGCTTGAAACTATCGAATCTTGACGATACTTTCGATACTGTCAATAGTATCGATTGATAAAAATAAGTAATACTATTGCTAAATATCAATAGTATCGATACTATTGATAGTATCAGCACAAACACTTTCGATAGTATCGATACTATCGATAGATTGCATTTCAATAGTATCGATAATGTCGGTACTATCGATAGTATCGATAGTTTTGCCCTATCGATAGTCGAACAATTTACGATAGTACTGCTTGCTCATAGTATTGCTCGTTTTATTCCCAGCCGACCAATATCGAAAATACTTCGATAGTTACTAAAACAAAACTATCGATACGCGTCGATAGATCATAGATAGTGTCAATAGTATCGGCTACTTTGAAGCGTGGCGTAAGCGTTAAAGTACAATAGTATCATCTAATTTTCACAATCGATAATATCGATACTATAGAGATATTTCGATATTTTCGATAGGACTATTCGCGCTATCGACTGTTTTTCAAAGTCTACTATCGATAGTGAAACTATCTCTATTGCAACAACGCTACTAGCCTATAATGTTCGTAGATGCGCTGGACTGGACACAATATTATAGTGTACAAATACAAGTGCACTCTTTATTCTCTAAGTCATATTCACGAACGTAGCGAGATCAGGTGCAGGACCAACCTGCCTCTAAAAGCCTTAAGGTGCTTTTTGACTTTTGAGGTACGGGAACGAGTTTGTGTGCCAACGCCAACTGCCTAAGGTCGTGCAAAAAGATTCAATAATAACTAAAATATTATAGTGTAATTTAGTCTACATTATAGTAGTAAGCCTAAGTTTTATGTGCGTATATTTTAGGTGACTAATTTAAGCACATTTGAAAGCCGCCAGATTGATTCAAAAGGCATACCAGCTGCAAGATAACACAAAGTAAACAAATGGTTCCACTTGCAAACTAACTATTATGTATACATTGCTTGCGTTCACGTTACGCATTTACTGTTAAAAATTGCTCTTTTCTACGTGTTTTGACGTAGGTCTGGTAGCTCTGGAATTTTGTACTAATCGTGAAGTAGATAACAAAACAAAAATATACCAAAAATTATTAGGTATTGAATTTTGACAAAAATATAGCAGATAATGCTAACGATAAAAACAATGTCCTGAATGAATTATGGATATTTCATATTATATTATATTGATTTGCAAACGAGAATCAGATGTCGCTTTCATAACAGGTATTGTAAATTTTGCCGTATTTCTTTGACGTAATTTCCACAACGAAAATGATGGGAAAATCTTCTAATAAAATTGAGATAATGTTTGAACGCATCCATAATCCATTAGTTTCTAACTAGCGCTATCAGATGGTCGTGCTGTCAGTGTGTATTGTGTCAAAGTAACATCGATCGGTTTTTCGTGTGATCAGTGAAGTTGTAAAATAATCTAGAAAATAATATACAAACAATAAAATGTCGAAACTTACCGCAAAAACTGAGGATAATAATCAGGATGAAGTACGTATTTATGGCTTGTATGATTTAGTTTACAATTTAATTTATCGTGTCATATTTGCCGCCTTTATATTTTTAATAAACCTTACAATAAATGATTTAATTAGGTGCATTAATTTTTTGACTTTCAAACAATGACTGCCATGTGATGTGTTCTTGTTGGGCATGTTAGACGTGTAGTTAATAAATTAATTTGGCGCAATGCGCCAAATTGTGAAGTTGTGTCACATTCCTATCTATATCTTCATATAAATAGCAATGACTACATTCATGCGACATTTGATTATTATTCAAAACGAAAAAAATATCGTTACATACAGCAATTTCTTTTATGCTGATGTCACAAAAATAATATTTCATCTTTTGACAGGACAATATATTTTATGTGTACCTATATAATCTGTAACTTTAGTTACTGGGCATATTTCTCATATACTAAAAAAATAAATAAATCCACATTAGTCTATATAATTAACATACCTGTAATGTTCCATTATTAATATTAAATCTCTCTATTCTTCAAAAAATATTACTATGGTTATCTAAATCCTTAGCCTTATTTATTTCAACATAAAATATTATGGCTACAGGCAAATCCAAGTACATCATTTTTAGCATACTTAAAATTAATTATTGTATGGCGAAAACAGTAGTAGCTTACAAAAATATTTACAAATTGTTAAAATGATTATTAATTATATTCTACCGATATATGTTATGGTTAATGTCTATAGTTTTTGGGAATTTGTCTACAAGTCACAAAAAAGCATAGAACAAAGTCACTCTTTCTTATGCGAATTATTAATATTGTAACTATAAATTGTTACTTAACATTTAATTATTTTGGGATTTAACCATTTTCTTTTCACATAATACATAATTATATGGCCACAATTGATTTAACATCTGCAAGTCATACTATTCACTACTTTGACAATATCCAGTGTATCTCTATAACCAATAATTTCTTGTTATACAAATGTTGACAAAGTAATACAAGTTTATTTGCTGAAATCTACAAACATTAATTTTGTAGGACATTCTGTATCAATATAATGTATTTACTCCTATTTGCATTATTTATTTAATAAAATAGCTGTTAGTTGTATTTGTCATTTCAGAAGAGAAAAAGGAAATAGTATTCATGTACTAAACTTATAAAATGGCAGTATTACTTAACCAGTAGGTATATTATAAAAAAACAATTTAAGTAATATCTACGTGAATGAATGATGGAGTTTGATTTGATTTAAAAAATGAAGTTAATATAATGATTTGACTACCTTGTTTGTTCATTGCTATAAACTTAATGCAAGTGTTCCATGATTGGATAGTGGTATTCCTTCATTTATACAGAAAAAATGCCAAGCAAGCATATTTTAATGAGCCATTTGATGGCAAGCAGTTACCATAGTCAACCACTAATATGGTCACCAAATAATTAATCAGCAGTGGTAGGCTCTTCCATTCAAAGAAAATTCCAAATTCAAATTTTTCGTACCAGCATGAAGTTAGACAGACTGTAGAAAAAGCTGGCGAAAAGTGGATTTTATATTATTATACTAGCCTGATGTGCAGTATGGTATATCTAACTGCATTAGTATTGCTCTTATCACTTGCAGTATTTTCGCTTACGGTAATGACTAAATGATAGTGTGCAAATAGTCATAATACCGTGCATCATTGTTTCAAGGTGTACAACATATAATATGTTTTCTTTTCGTTTTTAAAAGGTATCTCTTGCACTACGAACTGTCTTGTTTTTGCGGGTGACTTTAAACTCGTTAATGTATTCGACACAAGCGCACACACTGCCGTTGGTCGTCGTGACTTGATAATAAGCCTGTCTAATGATTTGAAAGACTTCCCTTATTTACTTTTCAAAAATTCTTTGTTTTTCAGAATTTGGGTAGCATTACTTTTTTAATACCATATTAAAACAAAAATGAGTTAAATATTACCGAATGATTTTTTCGAATTCTCGATTCGGTCGAACCCGTAACACTACGCGGCATTGCGTATTGCAGGGGTTACAACTTACAACGCCTGTGCAGTCTATTCGCTGTATCCTCATTCATCACTTTTGATTTACATAGCTTTCGTACTTGCGCAGTTAATATTTATTGATGTTCTTCTGCCTGAAATATCCGTCAATAGCCGAGATTAATAACATTTAATCGTTTACACGATGCAATTATTTACCTACTTACCTACCATTGAACTTAATGTGCGTTACAGAATTCGAATTTAATGTACATAATTATAATTTTAACCGAGATTCTTTACATAATATTTGCTCTAGTGATGATCATGATTGCATTCTTACTTTGTACAGCAAATATCGATTTATTCGAAAATGGCTAAGGATGGTTCCTTAGCTATCTTCGAATAAATCAATATTTGCTGCGCACGCATATGGTTAGTGTTTTTAATGTTATTACAATTCGCGCTGGCGCATTTTTTATATCTTTCTATATAGCAGAACAGCGAGATCAATATATGTATTTGATATATGAGGTTATTGAATGTGATGATTTGTTTTCTATTCCAATAAATATAATTATCTAACTAAAAAAATATGAAAAATGCGTTCATGCTCTGTTAACTCACTTCTGACGGTCTGACGCGTGACGGTGGCAAAATCATTTCGTGAGCTATATTTTTATGGACGGACAGGTAACAGGAGCATGCCTAAAGCCATTTGTCAGACACATTTCCACACCCCGTGCTGCTACTGAGAGATGTCTTAAAATAAAAATATCCATAAGCAATGTCCTTGTCTCAAGAATAAACCCTAAAAAATTAGAAGCAACCCAACGAAAATGTAGGTGTTTTAATTTCGCAATTAATTAATTAATCTTTCAAACCGCGGCAGCACACCCGTGGCCAGACACAATAGATTTTATTTTTAGATTTTTAATCATGTCTGGTATTGTAAAACTTGACATATTAATAAATGAACAATGAGAATTAATTGTAGTGGGATTTTATATAACAATGAATAGTCAAGAACAAAGCAGTGTTAAGCGGAGTTTTCGTAATAAAATGTTAGTGCTTTTTTACTAATAGTTGAAATGCTCGCGTTCACGACTCGTTCCTGCGCGTACTCGATCACCTTAACACTTCGCAGTCACTCATCTTTAATCGTGCTTGAGCGTGTTCGCGCAATACCTAAGGAAGTGGAACCAGTGCCACGCTTAGAGTCTCACTATAAGGCAAGCCTGATATATATTATTTAAAGTAAATAAAGTGAAATATATTTTGTTCGCGTTTTATTATTTTTTAATCTCTTGCATTTGCGTAACAAGGTACATTGAAGGGGTACTAGGTTCCCTATAATATATTACTTTACTCTTTGGGTACTAGTGCTTGATTATGTATAATAAGTAGGTAGGTAATTGTAGTAATGCTGGGGTTTTGGGTGTATAAAGGTAGTGACACTCATTGGAATAGTTATATTGATATAATTAAGAAAATATTTTCAAGCAATTAGTAAGCATATCACTTCAATTTATATATTAAAAAGTTATAATATCAAGAAAACTATAATCGCCGATAATGGTTGAATAGACATATTTTCAAAATTAATAAAATATATACTTCCACATCAAAATGTTGTATATCTATGTATGTATTTCGTGTACTTACGCTACTCATCTCGTATATGTATAAGTCATTTCCTTTTCAATGTTTTGGGCATCAAATAGGTAGGTAGTCTGTGAATCCCTAAAACATCATTATTATGCTTTTAATTATTAAAAATGATAATGTTGAATAATTAATCTTGTTTAAAAAGGCACGAGTTTGTCACCTGACCACATGATAGAGACCTTATCCGTGATGACATCGAGTGTAGGATGTATTATGGGTCCCAACCCATAACACTCGAGTCACTGGCATTCGCACAATTTCTTGTCCCGTGTTGGAACCCATCTCAAAACGGGACAAGAAATTATGTCATCCACCAATAGTAATTGATTCCATTCTAGGTGTTCTTTGTGTCGGCGGTTTTAAAATTTGTTATCCGTAAACTCATTCCTAATGCAAGTGATGTCTTCATCAAACATCTCTATGATGTAAGAGGACAGATTTTACAAACATATGTATTTTATTTGCAGAAAATCCTGATGCCATACACGTACATCCAGCAAGTACCAGGAAAGCAGATTCGGCAGAAGTTGGCATCTGCGTTCAACTACTGGCTCAAAATCTCCGAGGATAAATTAAAGGCAGTCGGTGAAATCGTACAGATTCTACACAACGCTAGCTTGCTGTGAGTCTTTTATTATAGAATTTTGCAAATTTTGTCTGTGTCACCTAGGCTCGGTTCTTATATTCAGGAAAACAGTCGTTTTAGCTACGGCCAGTTAAATCTTGACATATTATTCATAGAATATAATATTATATCAAAAATTAAATACCCGTAGTTAAAATTATTCGTTTCTTGAATAAAGGACCAGGGCCTTAGGCAAGTTTCAATTGACAAATTAAAATATACAGAGAGGTATGTTAGTACTTATCCAGTTATGTCCATAGCAAGTTGTTCAATTATGCCTATTAGTTATGCGCTTCTTAAGTTATAAATCAATTACGTACGGACGATTTTGACCATTTTTGGTTCCCGTATACGGCATAACATTTCTCGTACCATTCCAACTTCTCATCCGACCTCCCGCTTTCGTACATAAGATTATCTCGAGTTTATCTAGCATAGGTTAAATAGAAATTCCTTTAGTAATGTTCAGTTATAAGAAAACACGTCAATACATTACAAAAATCTTCAATAATTTATGTATTTTTTTAGGAATAATTAATCAATAGAATACAAAGCGAAAAACTTGCATTTGAAGAGCATCCACGGGCGAATATTGAGTCGTCAAAAATTAATCTAAGTATATATATATATATATATATATATATATATATATATATATATATATATATATATATATATATATATATATATATATATATATATATATATATATATATATATATAAATAAATTCCTGTTTTCCTTGGTCACGCCATAACTTGAGAACGACTTTACCGATTTCATTCATATTTTTTGTAAGTTTTCTAATACTTTGTAGAGGGTTCTTACAGAAAGAAAAGTTAAGAAAATTGCGCAATAAATTTCAGAAGATAATTTTCAGAAAACTTAACGAATATTTTCACTTCGCGGGTTTGACAGTTCGTCTAAGACAAGACGACGTCTGTCGGGTCAGCTAGTATTTAATATTTTAAAAACCATTCTAACGTAATCGTAAGAAGGGTTTTAACTCACCTCCCTCCAAGCTACGATAACACATGTAGGTACTTAATTCATTATTAGAAGTCTGTCTTAATTTTCTTACTTAGTCTATCAGCTCCAATTAAATAAGTTTTATATACATAATAACAAGATAAACATAATTAATTCAACAATTACATCTATACTTAGCCACCTTTATAAAGATCGTATGCAATCTTCGATCAACAATAGCAACTAGATAATACTTACGATCATTCTTCACATACATTTAGTGTGAAATCAACCTTAAGCCGCAACAAATAAAGTACTTTTCACCGTTATCGCCTTGAGAGCTCAACGTTTTGTTTCCTTTATTTTTGTTATAAAAGTTTGTGCATGTGTTGGCGAGCCTTGGCCAAACATTTGTAGCGGTGGTTGAAAATCGGTAATTTGATATTATTTGTTAGTTTAAAGCTTAAAATATATCTTATTCTTCATGTATTTACCGAAAGTAAGATATTCCGGCCGTTAAAATGCTTTTTAGGGCATTATTTTTGCAACTTTTGAATACACACTGCGGCATTGTGAGACGTGTTTACATTGGCTGTTTCAAGCGAACTAAACAAAATAAGAGCTCACATCTCAAAGGCGCTGTTATTTTACAGAGACGTATTTTTTGAGCCGACCTGATATCTAGTTGTATTGTTGATCGAAGATTGCAAGCTTTATTCTCTTTTGCTTTCCTCCATGTAAATTTTTCATTAATTGCATTAAAAGTCAAGTCAACTTAATACTTTGAATAACTGCGACGATACGTAGATATATGTAGGTACAGTCTGCAAAATATAGAGCTTAAAATTTATCAAATTTTAGAATCATAATTGCATATTTGAACTGTGACTAAATCAACTATCTTTAACCATTATAGAAAACTAATATTTGTAATAATTTTGAAAGATAGAGACAATCGAAATCTCTTAAGTGTGTATCGACTTTGGTTGCTGACTGTTTCTCCTGATCTTGCCAACTTGCCAACATTTATAAATAATATTTTGTATGCGTTCGGATCTGGAAAACCCATCGCTAATCTAAATGGCGCGCATGCTATGTTATGATAACATTGCAAAGCAAAATATAATTAAGTGACGAATACAATGACGAGTTAATTTTATTTAACTTTCGTAATTGGCCAAATGTAGTTCTTTAAAGAATAATGATATAATAACATATTTTTATTACTTTATTCCGTGTTATTTTAGGTTTGTAATAGCCACTGATCTAATAGCGATGACTCATTGTTACTCTGTACAGGTTTTTGTTATCCAAAATCTGCGTGTACCTAAGTTCAATATCCACGCGACATTCATCAAGGTTAATTAGTAATAAGGTGTGTAATAGTGAATGCACTTTATATTCTATGTACTAGATTTTGCCCGCGGCTTCGCTCGCGTAAATATAGCTTATGTAAATTTTCAGTACTTTTTTTCTGAATAAAAGGTACTATGTCCTTTTCTATACTCCTGACAAAATGTTTGCAAAATTTCATGATAATCGGTCGAGTAGTTAAAAAGTGAAGAAAAGACAGAAAGATTAGTAATTAGGATAACTTTCAGCAATTGTTTGTAATTTCAAGATAGCAATCGTATGGAGCTTTGCTTTGTTGATCTGAAAATGTTCCTCATATACGATGACGTCAAAATCTTGCCGAAAAAGTTGGCACTCCTTTATCAGCATTTGCAATTTTGTTCTTTGTATTTGTTGTTTTAATGGTGGCAGTCTCTCAAGATAATCTCTGTCTCTTTTTAATTTTTATGTTTAGGTTCGATCATATTTTATTTTTTGTTGATTCTTTATATTTCTTACTAATTCCAATATTTTTTGTCTTTTGCTATGATAACGATGTTACACCATAATTATGCACACTATTTATGCACACTATTTATGGTCTTATTTAGTTATGTAGAAATCATGTAACTATTATTGGATGACGATAAAGGAAACATTGTGAGGAAATCTACATATCTGAGAGATCTCCATAATGTTTTCGAAGATATGTGAAGTCTGCCAACCCGCACTGGGCCAGCGTGGTAGACTATGGCCTAACCCTTCTCACACCGAGAAGTGGCCCGTGCCCAGCAGTGGGATAGTTTAATACAGAGCTGATGTTATAATTATTGGATGACAAAAAAAAATAGGTACAAGTATGTGTGGACGTAGCATAATAAAAATAAAACACATGTGAGTCATTTAAACTTGAAGCTATATAACGTAACTCTCATTCAAGTACTTATCACATTTGTCATTCATAAAGAATCGAATCCACAAGTACTCTATGCCTATAGTATTATCCTTGTTTGTAGATATTATTCGTGAACAGCATAGATAAATATTAATTTGTAGGCTAGACATGTGGCGAGGCCGTGACAACATAATAATAGAAACATTACATACCTATCAGGTACTCTTTAAAAGTGTTCCAGTTATTTGGTAGGTTTTATCGTAATAAGTTCCTACCAAAATAATAAAAAGGAAAATAACTTTGTATGTAGGTATTATTGTTGATTGATGTAACTGAACTGTATGTAGGCACATATGATGATATAAATGAATCAAAAGGAAGTCATAGATTATATCTATGCTATGGCGTTCTGTTCCAAAATTGCCAACTTTTACAAATTCACAGTATAGGTTTATATAATTCTTTTCGCCTACCAGAGGAGAATCTTTGAATCGCGGGTGACTTTACAATCATAGCAAAGGACATAATACCTACGTACCTACATATACCCAGAGGAATCTGTGACATACAATTTATTGCCCCTAAAATCTATTCTAAATATAATAATAAAGCTAGAGTGAGTCAGCTTTTTTGTTTGAACCAGCTAATCTCTGATTCTACTAGTCGGATTAGAAAATTCTTTTTGCATTTGATAGCCCCTAGATTCTTGAAAACGTTTATAGGTACGGTAGGGAACGGAGTAGTAATTATAAACGTGGGTGAAACCGTAGAGACAGCTAATCAGATATATCTGTATTTGTTTCGCTTAGTATAAACAACGATTCTAAATTAAATAATAATTAAGAACTGAATGTAAGTAGCTGACCTGGCCTCCTACAGGTTTCTTTACACTGTGTAGCCTACACGTGTTGATCGATTTATGTCGATAACTGTACTTGCGATAGCGATCATATTTGTAGATTGTATCTTGTATAGGCTCCACCTTCTGACCTCATCTATGTTTGTATCTCATCAGGAGCACTGATGAGTTATTAATGGAAATAAGATGTCTTTGTATAGTTATCTGTCAGAATGTAAGAGGGCACCGTATTATATCATTTTGTATTTAATTCTTCAAGAGCCGGAATCGAGACACACTGAAAAAGCACTGTGTCGTGCCTCCGGGGGCTGATCGTACACTTAATAGGGAATGTACATAGACACACGTTTGGTTCCTGGGGAGGTAGGCAGTGACTACGCATTACTACTCGCTACGATACTATTTTTTTAACTTGGGAAATTCTCCTAGTGCATACCCTCTTGCCACAAGAGAAGGCAGGGTAGACAAGGAAAGAGGGTTATGTCAGAACCTCCCGTTCCTCGGGTCTACCCACTTAAACCACCACGTTATGCAATTGGTCGCAGAAACTGGAACTACATCAGCGATCCAACCAGCCGTGCCACTCGCTACCATCCTGGCCCATCTCTCTTGCTTTATCAAAAGACAACATAAGTTGAAGAGTACCTCACTGAACCGGCGCCATAAGTCGGCGGTTATGTTTCCGCGGAATTGCGAGGTTCCTGGTTCGATTTCCAATTCTGTAAAAGTATAATTAAGATATTTTGATAGAACAATCTCAGTAGTAGCACGAAGTCTGTAAATGTGTTCAGGAGACGGCGATATATTCGCCTCAATTACGTGGAAAACCTCAATTACCTAAAAACAGCTGGCGAACGATATAATACACCTTTGGCAACCTCTTCAGAGCGTGCTTTCTGTAATTATTGCGAAAAACATTACAGCTATAAAACTTAAAACTGTATACCTGTCTACTTAAAACGATTGTCTACCACGATAGCAAAGTGCAGATTCAACACTTCGAGGATATTATGCAGATTTATGCAGGTTGTTTTACGATGTTTTATACGTAGACAGAGTCTGTCTACGGTTTTATATGATGTACGCTGTCAACCTGATGAATAGGTATCTATTTAATAAACACATAACTACTAAAAGTCAAAGGAACTCGTGCTGATAAACATGATAGTGCAATGATCGCACTAACATAGTTTTTTCTATAATAAGACGTATACGGAACAAAGCTCCATTAAAATATCTACATCCAATATGCCAAAATATTTTTATAGGTTTTGTAATTCTTAATAATTGTAGTACCTATACCCCGTATAGGTACTACAATTCAATATTTTATTTGCATTCCACAATTTGTATGCTTAGATGGCAAAACATAAAAATTTCTGTCGGGTGTTACAAAAAATATTAGTAGATATACATTATTACAACTCTGTCTTAAATATTTTACAGCTGGAAACACCAAATACCGTCCACCCCACAGGATGACTGTAAAGAAATAAAGTTATTTAATTCGTGAGTCAATACGTTTTGTTATTATTTCGGTGATTGGTCACGGTCCTAGCGGGGTGATGGCAGCACTGGCTTACGAAGTGGTTTGGGTTATCAATATTTCTATTTTCTTACGTTTTATTTTTTTTAATATGGTGGTACAGCCTACATCTCTTGCATGACATGTAATGTCCTTTGCAAGTGAAGGTCCTATATAAAAGACGATTTAATGCTATATCTATCGAGATTCCACATATAATTCGGTTTTAACTTATCTAATGACATAATTCAGTAAAATCATAAAGATAACGCCCCGCTTAAAGGACCCAGGATTGAAGGAAGAAGGAAACACGTGCCTTGGCAGAGAATTCCATGCCTTGGTCGTTCAGCAGAGGTATGAGGACCCAAACCTGTTGGTACGCGCTCTAATCGACTCTACCGTGTAAGGATGGCATCTGAGCCCAGCACGCGTTGTTCTGGATAGGAAAGGGGAGGGCGGGATAAGGTGGAATAACTCTTCAAAGCACTCCCCGTGGTATATTCTGTAGAAACATGCCAATGAGGCAATGTCCCTACGGAGTTGCAGAGGTTCCAGTGAACTCGTGACCTCTGGATCTCCGATAATACGGACTACCCGCCGCTGTAACCGGTCGAGAGCGTCCAGCAAGTACTGCGCGGAGCCATCCCAAAGATGAGAACAGTACTCCACGCAAGGGCGCACTTGTGCCTTATACAATAGGCACAGTTGCCCAGGCGTGAAGAACCGCCACACCCTGTTCAGAACTCCGAGTTTCCGCGAAGCTTGCTTAATGACGCTCTCGATGTAGGTTTTGGGATTAAGGGAGCGGCAAAGATCCATACCTAAGATGGAGAGGCTGTCACGTATTACCAGTGGAGTGTTCTTCAGAGAAGGGAGGGGAAGGAACGGAGACTTTTTTGTTGAGAACGCGCATGCCTGGGCGCACGCCATCCACCAAGTTCTTGGCACCCCATTCATAGATGCGGTCTAAGGTCTGGTTAAGTTTAACGACAAGATTCTGCCTTTTCCCCTCAACCTCAGCCTTTTTGGCCCCAGGATGTCCGAGATATCGCCCATGCACGGTACTGTCGTCCGCATAACAATGTATGTTGCTGAGATTCAACATATCATTGATATGCAGAAGAAAGAACGTAGGGGACAAGACAGACCCCTGAGGCACTCCTGCATTGACCTGCATAAATTTGGAAGCGCGACCGTCGCAAAGGACCCGAATACGACGCTTCTGCAGGAAACTTGCAATCCAGGTGCACAGTTGAGGGGACAAGACATAGGCCGGAAGCTTGGAAAGAAGAGACCGGTGCCAGACTCTGTCGAAGGCTTTGGCTATGTCAAGGCTGATAGCCAAAGACTCGCCGTGCTTGTCCATAGCCTCACCCTAGAGGTGCGTGACGAACGCTAGAAGATCACCCGTTGATCGTTTAGACCGAAAGCCGTGTTGGCGATCATTGATCAACGATTGATCCTCCAGGTAGCGGACAATTTGGGTGTTTATAATCCGCTCGAACACCTTGGAAAGCACCGAGGTGATAGCTATGGGTCGATAGTTGCTTGGCTCGGAACGGTCCTCCTTTTTGAGAATCGGTTGAACGTTCGCCTCCTTCCAAGCCTCAGGCACAATGCCTGCGGCGTAAGACGTCCGGTATAGGCGCGTATGTGTGGGAGACAACTCCGCTGCACATTTTTTAAGGACCACAGCTGGGATGCCGTCAGGTCCACTGGCTTTCCGAACATCGAGAGACTGCAGTATCGCACGAACGGTTCGTTGCCTGATACATATATCAGGCATGGTGTAGCCGCAGTTGGCAATGTTAGGCGACTGCGAAACGCAGTCATCGATTCGGGAGTTGGCCGCAAAGAGATTTGCAAGCAGATCTGCTTTCTCCTGCGGCCGATGAGCCAGTGATCCATTCAGATATCTCAGAGGGGGCAGCAAGGTCTGGCAGAAGTTGGACTGCACGGCTTTGGCCAAGCGCCAATAGCTACGACTGCCCGTAGGATGCGCCATTAGTTCCTGGCCGAACCGTGCGACGCGCTGGGCATCCGCTCTTAAGTATGCCCTCTTGCAGACCTTTGTGGCTTGGTTGAACGCTGCCTTCAGGTGATCCACATTAGGGTCGTGGAGAGTGCGTGCCCTGGTCCAAGCGGGGTACGCTCTCTGTTTGCGTTCAACAGCATCAGCGCATTCACGCCCGAACCAGGGCCTTTTCCTGCCGCCGCTCGTGACATTACTGTATGGAATATAATATTCCATACCCAGGATGATTTCACCAGCGACAGCAGTAGCGCTGTCTGATGGATCCCTGTTCTCAAAGCAGCGTTGAGCCCAAGGGATGGATGCGAAGTACTCCCGCATTCCATCCCAGTCTGCTGACGAGTAGTGCCACAGTCGTCGTCTTGCCTCCTCGGGTCGTGGGGGCGTAACAACAACAGCTGTGGCACAAACCAGACAGTGGTCTGAGGTGCCCAAAGGAGCACGAATCGACACACTGTACCGGTTCGGGTTACTCGTCAGCAGCAGATCGAGCAGAGAGGGCGCCTGACCTGCAATGTCTGGTATCCGGGTGGGCTGGAGTACCAGTTGAGACAGGTCATGCGTGAGAGCGAACGCATGGGCAGTTCGTCCCGCGTGGTCTGTTTTGGGAGAACCCAACCAGGTCTCATGGTGGGCATTGAAATCTCCCAAGAACACCAACTCAGCGTTCGGAAACCGCTCCTGCGCGTCGTCTGCCGCCTGACTCAGGTAATTAAAGAGTCGAGTTGTCTCAGCGTCTCCTGAATGGGATCGGTAGAGGCACATGTAGATTTGGCTAAAAGAGCCATGATCTACGTGTACCCAAAGGACAGAGAAGGAAGGGTCCTCTAGGCATTGTAGACGGCGACAGCAAATATCCGCCCTAACAAATAAGCATACCCTGGCTTTCGCGAGGAAACACTCCTCTAGCACGTAGCCGGGATATTGCAGGTAGTTCGTGTCTGCAGGACGGCGTATTTGTGTCTCCGTTAGAAAAAGCATTGCCGGCCGAGCCGTCTCCAGGTGGTGATGGACGGCATTAAGGTTAGCGTGGAGTCCTCTGATGTTAATAAACTCCACGACACAGGAAGCAGCAGTGGGGTTACGGCGATTGGCTGCTGTTGAACGACAATGCTTTGTTCGTACTGCCATAGAGTGAAAGGAAGGGGAAATGTAAAAAAAAATAAGAGGCGGCTATTCTCGCAGCGAAGTGGGGCAAGGCGCAGAGTAAGTTTTGTCATATAACTGTATGGTATGGCGATAGCCGATCCGACGGACGGAAGGACCCCCGTACCCTCCCGAAAGTGGTCGCCGGGACCCACCCTCCGGTCACCATCCGGCACGACGAGCCACCTCGAGATTATGCGCGGCATGATAAGGCAGCCAACCTAGTTGGTTAGACTCGGTTGGGCTTCTGGACTATACCGCGGGCGGCCAGCAGAGCACCGTTTCTACGGCTCTCCCTGGCCGCCGGGTCGACTCGCGCCACCCACGCTATGACTCTACGGATACTCTGCAGGTCCCTCATAAGCTGCGAGAATCGTCACCTCATGCTTAGGCCTCCGCCGCTCTCATTCACCGAACGAAACAGCAGTGAAACACTGTTGTTTCACGTCGATTTTCTGTGAGAGGGTAGTATTTCCCCGGTCGAGCCGGCCCATTCTTGCTGTAACCAACTTGGCTCTACTACTCAAATGGTATGTATAGGTTTCACATAATGGAGGGCAAACCTATTGCATTACTACCAGATTTCGTTCCGCTTCTAAAAACCCCCGAATGAACAAATCAGCAAAACTGCTTGTTGCTAGCAAACTTATGCTGCGAGACCAAGGAGGTACCTATATTTAAGATTACCAGAAAGAAGAAAATATAATAGTTCTGCTTATTATATTCTAATCTAAATGTTACGAAATCATCAATTACTTGCATAGAATCTATACTTTATAATATTATAAAGCTAAACAGTTTGTTTAGTTGAACGCGCTAATCTCAGGAACCTGTTTCGAATTTAAATTATTTTAGTGTTCGATAGCTCATATATCGAGGAAGGCTATAGGCATCACGTATCATACGGCATCATATATAACATCACGCTACGACCATCACCATAGGAGTGGACCATCAATGAAAAATGATGTAAGAACGGGGAAAATTCTCTTATGTGACGCAGACGAAGTTGCGCGCGTCAGCTAGTATTAAATGTATATATATATATATATACTAACTTATTTCTTAGGCGTACAGATCAGCGTCCAAACACAATTTTTTTATTATTATATTTCTATACGGTTACGCTAATACGTTAAATGAGTTATATGGGCAGTGGCAATACGTAGGCGCCAATCATTTAAAAGCTACTAAAAACTCACTGTAGTATCTTAACAAGATCTTAAATAAGACTAGCACGATGTTAATTGACGTCCACCCATTAAAATCATTTATCACTGGGAAAACAGAAATGAGAGGCGTGTTTTCAGAATCTATATTAATACGTCGCCATATTCATTGTTTAAATGAATGAATAAGAATTCACTGTATTTGCTCGCATACTCGTCCATATAGTATACCTATTTACATTTAAACCTACAAGAGTGCCTCGGTCATCGGTGGCCGGTAGTGAAAGCGACTGCTGTGCATAAAGTATCGCATTTTATTCCTGGGTCGGGCTAACAAATTATTATTGGGTTTTGCTGTTAAGAATTTCTCAATAGCAACTCGGAGTTGGGTTATTGGTGGTGCCGTAGATTCCCGTGCCAGGCATAGCACCTACAGCCGTTGAATCCTGCGTCTGATATCGCTTCGATCTCCCATCAAACTATCAGTGTCAGTAAATAAAGAGTGCACTTATGTTTGCGCACATACTTGTTCACAATCATATCTCCAGATGGCCTCCATTAAGATTAGCCACGATGACCGAAATTCGCTCTGGAGAAAGACTTATGTCTATAAACCTTAATTATACCAAACTTTATTATGGGTATCAAAGTATTATAATAAATGTATCTAATAATTTACAATTATACTTACATAAAAGTTATGCTAATATAATATCTTCATGACCATATTTTTTTAAAGAAGGAAACAAGCTCTTTATAGGTATAGATTTGTTATACAACTTGTTGGCCAACTTATCTGTACTTAGGGCGAACACCACTATCAATGTAGCCAGCCAAGCAATGTTCAAGTTCTATCTATCGTGCTTACGGTTAGCCAGATTTCATACATTTTATTGATTTATTTGGTAATAGTGTGAACTAGTTTTCAAGACGCGTATCCAGTCATTAAAAAGGTCAAAGTATTTATCGGTTAACTACTAAACGGCCTCTTACCTTGTCACAGGATTTATTCCTGGTGCGGGAACTTTAGTTGTCTTTCTTCTCCATAATTATCACAAAACTTTAACTATGTAAAGGTACAAAGGTTTCTCTTTACGTATTAATATATGATCCAAATACGTGAATATAGCCAAATTAATGATGCAGCTAAACTCATAAAATATTTTTACAAATATATAAATCGCTATCAATATTATTTTATCTTTTTAGTACATTTATTAGATTCGATTAGAACCTTGGTTACGACCAAGGTTCTAATCGAATCTAATAAATGTAGTATAGATGTCAAATAATATTTTTTCTATATTTGTTGTTGCAAACCGTTTGTTTGTTGCAAACCAGCTGGTTTGCTACGTTCGATGTGTCAGTATATTTTTCATGATAACGATTAGCTAATCATAATCATAAAAAATTTACTGACACATCGAACATAGAACCATAGTCTATTCTGAATTTATGAAGTAAGTTATAAAAAAATATTAATACGCACTTAGAGTATAAAACCGCTTGCTTTTTTGAAATTGGTTAACGCAACAATTCTTTCTAAATAAAGATATTATTTCTGTTGCTGGGTTTACCCAGATTAGTCACGATACTTCCTACTAAAAATACGTAGAATACCATAGACGTAGGAATTCTTAGACGTCACCTCCCAAACTAGAAATTGTCCCCTATTATATTGGCCAAAAAGCCGACAGCGAAAACGGTATTCAAAATCATATTCAGATAAATTTTATTATGTAAAAAATGCAAATGAGGCGTTCTTACTTAGTAAAATTATACTTTGATTGTTTTTTATCACAAAAATAGATAAGGTTTGATTATTCAAATATTTTAGTCACTCACGCTGCCGCCATTTTAGGCCGTCAATACTTTGCTAACTAGCTCTGCCGTGGTAATCGAGAGCCCGGCAGTAAGCCAGAAAAAGCAGTTTTAGAAAACAGTGCGCAAAGATTTTGGTACAATTTAAGCGTTTTTGTTAAAAATATATACTCGATTTTTATGTTCTGTATGTCAGAAGAAAGGAAAAAATTATGTTGTTTACAGAAGACAAGGATTCCAAATCAATAATTTAAAAAAATGGCCAGCTTTGACTTACTGCCCTCTCGATTACCACGGCAACAGCTGGTGTCCGTAAATTCCCAAGTCAGTGTAGAATACCTATCCTACATTTTGGTGACTCATTGCAACCAATCTATTTTTATTTAGCCCATCAGATGGTAGCATTTCATGACCTTTCTTATTAATTCTTTTAAAAGCAAGCGGTTCAATTGACCCACTTTTCTATGACGCGATCGTTTAAACACATTAGCCATCTGTCACACTAATGTTATTTATTATTTATAATTTTCAGACAATCAGTAGTGCAATAATTGTCATTTTTTGTTATAAATTTATGATGCAAAATGTCGGATCAGATTAAATATATTATATTACTAGCTGACCCGCGCAACTTCGTTTGCGTTGTGTGTAAATAAATTATGCTCATTTCCCCTTGTTATTTCCAATGGCGACTTATGTAACCTAATACTATTACTAATAACTTAATGCATAAGTAAACAAATTAATTAAAAAAAATTCAAGGCAAAAAAATCATTGCAAGGCTTCTCTGTAAATTATATGTGATGTACTATTCGTATGAAGCAAAATAAATAACGGAATGTCCGATTTCAATAATATAAATAGTAATGTATAGATCTTGAAGCAGTCTTGAATACAACATGATTTAATTGGATAAGGATTATTATAAAGGTATCGATAACATCATCTGAATTTAGACGGAACTTTTATCAACTTTTAAAATGTAAAAAAGTACTTATAGTGATATAACTATAATAGTTAGACATATAGTATTGCGGACTTTTTTATAGATATTGATACGTTCTATAATATTGTAGAACATTTTTTTGTTCTATCATTAATAGTTGCCGCAACGCATGCGATGACAGACATTTTATGACTCAGTTTTTCACACCTTGGGTTACATTATTTTAATCTCAGTAGGGATACCATTTTTTTTTTATATTTTGTAGCCTATGTAACTCAGTGAAGATGTAGCTTTCTAATGGTGAAAGAATTTTGAAAATCAGTTCAGTTTAGTAGTTTTAGAGCCTATTCAATACAAACAAACAAACAAAAAATCTTTCCTCTTTATAATATTAGTGTAGAAGTGTAGATTAGATTTAATATACTATTATGTATTTTGTAAATAAAATATATAAAATAATAAAACAAAACGAATTAATTTGGAAATTATTATTGCTATAAGTTTTGTTTTAAGTGATTGCCTCTTAACTTTCGTCCATCATGGTGATATTTTGCATGTTAGCTCTCTGAATTTCGCTATTTTTGCGACGACGCGTTCCCTTAGATCCTCTTGATCACGCCCGAGGTCGATTAAATAGGCAACATGTAACCTCATTACCAACGAGATGGGTGTAAAACCCAGGATTCAACCTCTTCGTCTTCATGTGACCTCTATATCTCGGGGGTCTCTTGACTCATAGGGCCCATATTCAAATTCGACCGAGGTATGTCCCCAAGGTGTCTGCACACCAAGTCACAAGTCAATCGTACCTACTGCTGGGCATGATGCCCAGAGTTGGGCATCATGACCATTGTTGGGTATCATGTCCATTGTTGGCCATCATGCCCACTGTTGGGCATGTTGTGTTGCAAAACGCAGCACAAGACGCAGCAACCAACTCGAATCAGCTCACCACCACTCTGCATATAAATGAAGCCATTTTGCCATTTAAACTACATGTGACCTTCTGACCTCTCGGAGGTCTTGTGACCCACAGGGCCCATATTCAAACTCGACCGAGGTATGACGCCAAGGTGTCTGCACACCAAGTTACAAGTAAATATTTTTCTATTTAAAATATGTGACCCCTATATCTCGGGAGCTTTTTGACTCAACCAAAGCTTTAAACACCAAGTTACAAGTAAATATTTTTCTATTTAAAATATGTGACCCCTATATCTTGGGAGCTTTTTGACTCCCAGGGCCCATATTCAAACTCGACGAGGGATGACTCCAAGGTTTCTGCACACCAAGTTACAAGTCAATCAGTCCAATGGTTCCGGAGCTATGCCTGTCACTAACAGACAGACATAGAGACCCACAAAGTGTTTCATTTATCTCTTCAAAGAAGACTCAGAGGTTAATAAACGAGAAATAAAGGTATAGGTACAAAGCATAGCCAAAAATATTGTTTAGCAAAAGCTTCAAGAGACTGTAGAGCTGAGTATATCGTTTTAATTTCAACTCGATACCTCCACGCGTTCCCGAGATAAAGGGTCTTGACAGACAGACAGACGGACGGACGGACAACAAAGTGATCCTATAAGGGTTCCGTTTTTTTCCTTTAGAGGTACGGAACTCTAAAAATGGTCGAACATTCAATGGATTTTCAGAACCATAGAAATATGCATTTAGTTAAAACAATATTTCAAAACAAAAGCATTGACTTCGGTGAATATAACGTCAAGATGCATCTTACAAGATTTGGTACTAAGGTTGTATATAGAATTTTTACAGCTATAATACATACACAATCGCACTTCTATATCCCGAAGGAGTAGGCAGAGTTTTATGAGGTGGATATATGGTATTAGGTACCATTTAATAGAGAGCGACGCTTTCGCCGTCTAACAGCGCAGACGGATTTTTCTTGACAGAAAAATCCAATCCGCAAATCCAACAGTTTGCCTGATATGGGAATCGAACCAGAGACACCATGTACAGCAGTCGCAATACTACCGCTGCGCCGTGAGGCAGTGACAGCTAAAACTACAAATAATTTTATATTTGGAATTGATATTTATATATTTTACTGCTAAAGACATGCAAAGTAAATCTACACATATTTTTTGCTGGTTCTTATTTTGTTGCACATTACAAAGCCACACAGTACACAAACAGTAAACACAGTTCTAGTTTAGATTCAGTTGTGTTTTTAAATTTGAAACTACTCAAGCGTACGAGCAAAAGCTAGTATTATATAAACGATATGATACTAGCTTTTGCCCGCGGCTACGTTCGGGAACAGTACTTTTTTCTGGATGAACGAAAGAATAATAATAATATCCGAAAACGTTCTTGTTCGCAGAATCGACGACATTCAAGATAACTCAATACTCCGTCGAGGTATTCCAGTAGCTCATTCAATCTTCGGCGTGGCGAGTACAATCAATGCAGCTAACTACGCAATGATCTTCGCGTTAGAGAAGACTCAGGAGCTCGGACATCCTATGGTGAGAGAATGGTGCTAATTCTTGTGACCTAAAGTAATTTTAATACCGCTTAGAACTTCGAGAAGGCTAATTGACGGCGTATTAGAATCGTGTAGTGATTTGAAAGGCAGTCAATCATAGCTGTTGATATTCGCATTGACCATCTGTTAAGTAATTTTCCTGTTGATCTGCCTTTCAGAATCCGGGGGTATAATACACCCGTAGTTTTTATCGAGTTACGTACTTCAAAGAGTCCATTTTGGAGAAGATATATAGAACTATCCCAAACGGTAGCATTTGCGATGGATGTCTGATATCTATTATATATTTAAACATAAAGGTTGTTTATTCGTATTTTGAATTAAACTAATTAAAATAATGTTTGTACTTAGACATCCAGACGTCGACCCGTATTACTAATGCGTAAATTTAGCCTGTTAAGTCAGGCAGTAATTATTCAAGACATAACTTTAGATAACAAGTACCCTAATCGAATGTTATTGGATCTACAACACTATCAATCAGTCTTTTAAAAACCTAATACTTTAAAAGCTTTGCTTACGAAATCCTGAGCAAGAATATTGTTTACTTGCAGGCAACAAAAGTGTATACAGAACAACTATTGGAGCTCCACAGAGGACAAGGTATCGAGATATACTGGAGAGATAACTTCCAGTGCCCCTCCGAAGACGAATATAAAGAGATGACTATCAAAAGTAAGTTCAATGATATCCGTCAAATCGTCAAACATATTTCGATACATAGCTCCATACGCCTACTTACCGTTTAAAAGGATGAGACTAAGGATTTCTATTGCTATAATACTGGCATCGCTCTCTTACTTAAACATTCGCCTAGGTCGGTATGTGGGTCTTCATTAATTCATACCGTCCTTTTCACTCATATGCCTGCCCAATACCAATACATATACATAATGTTCGACGTCCAGAGGCGCCGACTTTGTATATACTCGAGGACACCAGCACTTACGAAAGACAAACAGTTATTAAAATTGTTCAGTAATCACTATCAGTTTTGGGCTATGACTACAAACTCATCCATCCGCAGAGTAAGATATTACTTCGTACGTGTCGCGGCAAGCAATGTACAATGCGATATAATAAATGTACACAAATGATCTAATGGGCAATCCCACGGGGTTTTTAAGAGCCAGCGCCTTAGGAGACGTTCCTTACTTTAAATATGCTGTCAATCGTGAGATCATAAGCGCAAAATGTGAAAAAGTATTCTGGTAAAATCCCCAGCAGTATATAACGTCTTAGTTGCTACATCATTAGCCAAAAATAAATACTAGAATGTCAACCAAGATTATTCAAGGGGTAGTGCCCTCAAAGCTGAGTTGCGAGCCATGCAATGGTACGTCGACTTACTTGGAATCCAAATTATTGCCTGCCTCTGAAATGGATTGGACAGCCTTAAACTAAACACATAACGTATACCTACAGGCCTTTAAATTCGCTTTATTCCACTACTCCCAACTGTCCTCCTGGCTATACTTATCAACAAAACTGGCATGGTAGGGATAATAGAAATGAAATTCCACTTATCCCTACCAGTGACGTCATGGTAGGGAAGAGTGGAAAAATGCAATAAATTAATGGTGGATATTCCAAATGTTAGTGTTGTTTTTAAATGCAACACTCACGTTAAGAGTATACGTCATGCTCTTATCTCTTTATAAGCTTCATAAAAAGTAAGAACACTGGGACTCGTGACAACTATTATTAAATCACACAAATTTATGTCCCGTGTAGCGATTTACTACTACTTAAACCATTGCGTCGCCGTGAACTATTTTTTTTCAATATCATTTTACAATAATTGATTTAATTTAATAGCAGTGATAGCCTATCGCTAGACCGTTAGACTGCCACGTAGAAGTCTCGAGTTTGATCCCGTGCCTTGGGATACACGATCATACGTACCTCTGACTTTTAGAATTATGTGCATTATTAAATAGTTAATTATCGCTTGCTTTTACGGTTAAGCGAAACGTTGTGAAGAACTCTGTATGGCTGAGAGTTTTCTATAATGTTTTTTAAGATATGTGAAGTCAATCAACCTGCACAGGGCCAGCGTGGTAAACTATAGCCTAACTCTTCTTACATTCAGAAGAAGCCAGTATCCAGTGGGACAATTTATATACAAGGTCGATATTACTATTTACTAGCTTTTGCCCACGACTTTAAAAGTAATTTTTTCGTGATAAAAGCTACCTACCCTATGTCCTTTTTTGTGCCCCTGACAACGTATATGCGACATTTCATGATGATCGGTCGAGTAGTTAAGGCGTGAAAGCGTAACAAATAAACAAACATTCGCATTTATAATATTAGTTAGGATGGATGTTGTTGTGTTGTAGAAACGGGCGGTCTTTTCATGTTGGCCATCAGACTAATGCAGTTGTTCAGCGAAAATAAGTCAGACTTCACCAAGCTGTCGGCGATACTTGGACTCTATTTCCAGATCAGGGACGATTACTGCAACTTGCGGTTGCAAGAGGTAAATATATATAATCACTTTTATACTTTACTAGATTATTTATGTAGCTCTGCTCCCGTAAATGTAAGGGATGCTTATAAAAGTTATGTCTCTTATTCCAACAACTAGCAGGTTTACAGCATAAACTTCTTCCTTCACACCAATTTTCGTTGTAATTCGTTCAGCGGTTTGAGCGTGACTGAATAACACACATGCATACTTTGGCATTTATATTAGTAGGATAAACTAACCCGTGACTTCATCTGAAACTGTTTTGAAACCTCAGAGTGCAAACACTAACACTTGTTTTAATAATATAATTTTTCAGTACACAGAAAACAAGAGCTACTGCGAGGACCTAACGGAAGGTAAATTCAGCTTTCCAATCATCCACGCGATCAGAAACCCTGAGGGCGACAACCAAGTACTTCGTATCCTTTTACAAACCACATGAACCAGCTAAAGAATAAAAGACCCAATGTAACAATAGATTTCACGTAGATCAGTCTATCCACAAGATTAGTTAAAGACATTAGATAGAGGATAAAATATGGAATATTTTCACCACTAGGAAAAATGACTACACGGAATCAACACAAAGTAGGTGGGGCTTAAAAATACTAAGCCGTGTTACTATAGTAACGTATCAGTGGGATTGAATTCTTGACATTGAAAGAAAGTAAATCAACTGAGTTAATAGCTGTCTTGACTCATTAGCAGTAAAGACTAATTTTGAGTAGTACAGTTAAATAGCTGTGGTGTCAATAATAAACTGCGGTTAGTATGGAAGTACCTACTGTTTCCATGTTTTATTTACGATTACTGATGGGTGACGGTTAATATAACAAACTGTCGAAGCTCTACTGTCATAAACATCGATGGCATACGGTATTGGGACTCAAATATGATGACATTATTAGATGCAGAGATCAGATGGTAAATCGCCTCTTATAAAACTGTCATTCTGTCCATTCAGTAGGTCTACTGTGAATATGTCGATGCGAAACTTCGGGCCGAACTAAAATTGCTTGCAAAAAAGTTTATCAGAAATTCTTACTTTTAAAATGACATAACGCCGTTTTTCGGTCTTACTTCATGAAAAGGTTTAATTAGAACAATCAACAGGTTACGTACCAATATTCAGGTAAAACAATTTTTAATTAGGTATATTTTATTCAAGGAACCAACTCGGCTCGAATCTTCGACAATTACATTTGAATGTAGGCCAGAAAGGTACTGGTTAGATCAGAAAGCCGTACGTATTTGGGCATAAAACTGATTTAGAATAATATTAGTCTAATAATTTGACAAGAAATTACACTTGCGATGAAGAATTCTCGGCATTGATTCTCAGGTACTACCGTACTACAGACATGCCAGGGATATTCTAAGTTGCTAATGATCTTAGTTTAAAGGCATTTAAACCTCGGTGCTGCCGCTGCGCTACGAATCCCGAGACAATTATTTGGGTGATCCACAAAGGATTATGCAGAATCTGGGTGTATTTTGTATCCGTAAATAATAATTTTTAAAGTCACCTGCGACACAGGGCTTAAACCCTTGAGAGGAAGTTCTCCTGCTTTAAATATAACTTCTGCAGGACCATGCACACATTTAAAAAATGCCAATTGTACGTTTAAGACGTGTTTATGCACACCTCATTACTCAACTTGAATGTTTACAAATCCTTAAAAAAATACAACGCAAGCAAACAAATATAAAGAAACAAAATATCCATAGACGATCACAATACAATATTTATCCTTAGCGCGTACTAGATATTCTCCGTCAGCGGACGCGCGACGTGGAAGTCAAGAAGTACTGCATCACGATACTGGAAAAACTCGGCAGTTTCACGTACACGAGAGAAACGTTACAGGCGTTAGATGAAGAAGCTCGGCAAGAGGTAACTTTATATTTTTCTAGAGGATGATAAGTAACTGGACATCTTAGCTAAGGTGGATAATTGACAACCTACCAGCACGTCGCAGCATGAAAGTGTCAAGTTCTAAAAATATGTAATTGATTTAATTTGATTAGAACAGAAATAGTAACAATAATATGGCTTTATTTTAATAGGATTTTAAAAAGAATTATCATGTGAACAATTAAATAAAAGTAACTGTAATTAAAGGTATCTCAAAGATACAGTTGAAGGACAGACAAACATTTCTCTCGGTATAAAAAACAATTAGGCCTTAGTTTAGCACGGTGGAGCGGCAGTATTTGACTTTAGACATCTTCGAGAACATTATGTAGAATTCTTAAACATGCAGGTTTCCTCACGACGTTTTCCTTTATAGCCAAAGCGTGCTATTTTTTCGAGACTATATGTTTGTGTCTGTTGTCTAAATGTTTGTAAACTCCCTTGCACTAGGTAAATGAAGAAAGAAGAGAAGGCCAAATATACTATAGAAAAATAAAAATACATTTTTATTGAAATTAAACAAACTTTATACGGATTTTATCGCGTTGTTTATTTTTTATAAAAGTTTAGTTTAGTTTATAGTTTCATAAACTAAGTACTATTGTTAAACACTTACTAGTTACTGTTTACTTCAATTTTAGCTATTTAAATTATACTACTATTTAGATTTAATTTTACACTTTCACCGACTTTTCGGTTGCTTTTCAGCAGCCATGGTCATGGGGAGACATGATAGACATGGTCCGTATAAAGTTTGTTTAATTTCAATGTATACCATTCGCGTAAGACAATATTATACATTTTTATATTTTATTTTATTATAACTTTCAATCAGAAATAATTATTTGAAATATTACTAATTATAATAAAGACAAAAAGAGATTTATAATTCTTGTAATTTTAGAAATTCCTAACAGTATAGATAATAAATTTGTAAAATATATTGGACTGAAGAACTTTGCTGCGCCCTAACAGGGTGTCATGTTTATAATATCGTTAATTTTATAACAACTATGTACACATGAATGCAATAAATATTTGAATATGAATTTGAAAATTTGCAACTCCTAATACATTCATCTTATTCAGGTGGAACGACTCGGCGGCAACCCTCACTTAGAAGCTCTACTCGACGACTTACTGAGCTGGCGGCGGGAAGGGCCTAGCGTGTAAACACACACAACATCAGATCTCCTTATAGACGTAACGAGCATACAACACCACTAGTAGTGTATCTAGTGACAATACGGCCTAACACATCACACGGGGAAGTTGCAATAACCCTGTCATCTTAATAAAATATGTTGTGCGATCATGAACCTTATTGCGATAGTTTTTAGTGCTATTTTTATTTCCGATTTAACTTCCTTTAAGAATTTTTTTTTTCCTTTATGAAGTTTACTGCTACGGATTCTTTTCAAATTAAGGTGATAGGAATAATAATTGAATTGTTTTATTCTGTTGAACTTTGTTTCAATTGGCAAATCAAATTGACATATCTGACATATCTAAAACGTTTTTATTACATTTTTTAAATGATCCTTTCAATATGAACGAAATAATTATACAGGAAAATTTATTAAGATTTGAAAAGATACATATCTTTTGAAAGTTAGTAAAATCAAATTGATTGACTGTAGATAAGCTAGTTACGTCTGTAAGTATATTATCAAACCATTAGGTTCATAATACGAAAGACATTATTTCATTTTACTTTTCATTGTGGGCGCTAAATGAAAGACAATCGTACGACATGTGTACACGACGAGAGATGAATAAAGTGTTAATGTTAAAACTGGGGCCGTCGACATTTGGACTTCTTGTCTTAATTTTCAGTGTTGCTATATAACAAAATTGTTCAAGACGGGGCAATCGGATAAATATATAGGTAACGCCGATGTCGGCTACTATAGCGTTCATCTTGAATTCTTACTTTTATGTCACTGTTTCATAACTTGTACCTAATTCGTCCCGAATTTCGGTACGTAGCATGTTGATTGTTTAATAAACTATTGCAAACAATGGATTAATGTCATTTTAAAAGAAAGAAAGTCGTAGAATCCAGTAAAAGATTTTTCGTTCGGTCCGATATTTCGGATAGACATTTTCATGGTCTACTAATCCGACCATGCGCTATAACTATAGCGCACTGACGGTCCCTGACGGTTGTGTCTTCCTAGTCCGACATTGTTTACACAAAGCAAAGTGGCACTTATTAACCTATATTGAAGCAAGGCTTAGAAGTCTAACTAACCTTTATTACTTCTCTCGCCTATACGCAACACTGTACTAGGCCTACTGATATTTTATCATATGTTCTAATATACCCTAGATATGTCACAATATAAGGTGTGCTAGTCGAATTCCATCGAGACCCGCCCAACCATCCTATTATGTATGATACATATATTTTATTATTTAGAATTAGCATGCCATGATAGGATTGGATTAGTATGTATAGTAAATGTGATTTAAATTATTTTGTAAATCTTTTTTCATTATGTATATTGTAGATTTTGTAGAAATTAATACGTATTAACATTTTCTTTAAGTTTTTTTAATATAAAGCAACTATTCGAAGCGCAGAAGTACCACTAAATGGGACTAAAGCTAGCTATAACAGGCTTTGTATGTAATAATTTTACATTCCGAGTGCACTATTTTAATAGGACGGAAGCTTAAGTAGTGTAGACAGTGAAAAGACAGTCTTTGTTAATTATAATTACATGCAAATTTTACTTCTCTTACATACAAAGTGCAACCAAAAAGTGTGGTCATGTTTAAGGGTCGATCCATAACATAATATGGCCTTGGCGATACTACGAATGTACCAACAGACAGGAATTGGTAATAAAAGAAATATTCTGATTAGTCAAAGTTATAAAAAGTGTCTTTATATATACCGACCATAAAAAATAAGGCATCACGATCATTTTTTTACATTGGCTATTCTATTAGGAATTAATTTTATTAATTGCAACACGACGCTTAAATATGACTACACCTTTCAAATAACTGAAAGTCTACCTTGGGTTTTAATAGCTCTTGACAAGTTTGATACTATAATCCTTAATATCTTTTGCCCTTTTTAAATCGTGGTGTAATGCAGTTTACGCTTCCCTCTACGCGGAAGAAGCGCAGCGGACAGGATATGTCGGGCTCACCCGGGAAAAGTCCCGGATCCTACCGACTAAACTACCAAAGTGTGCCTACACAGCTGCCTTGAATGGTAGGTAGGTCGCTGGAACTACATCAATGATTTCTCCTATTCTGACTTGAAAGCACCTCTAGTAACATTTTGAAAGTATCTGGGGATAATCAAACATGTCAAAAGCTATAAAATCTCTGTAGTGTAATATATTATGGTACTTTTATTTCTATGGTTTTATTCGCGTGTTCCTATAATTTTAAACACCTTGTTTTGTATAGGTATTATTATTTTTATAATTCTGTTATAGGCGTTATGTTAGTCTAGAACTAGAAATATTTGCAATGCAATCCATGTTGAATTCATAGTTACCAAATCATTCGTGAACTCAAGTTATTGGATAAAATGTTGTAGATTAAAACAGAATTTTCATTGTGCAAGATATGCTACTTGCATTTCTTGCATGTTGTTAAATGTAACAAATTATATAATAGTTTTACATATTTAAACATTTATGTTACTATAATTATGTGTATAATATTTAATATAAAGCTAGTTTCATGATGTAAGAAATGCAAGTACAATGTCTACAGATTTGATGCTATTTTAAACTAGAATAATCAGTGGAAAGACAATAAATTCGACAATGCACAGATTAGAAGTTTAAACCAGCTCACAAAATGCAAGATTCTTGCCTTGCATAGATGATGCTGTTTTAATATAATACGGACTCCACGAAATAACCTGGACTATCAAATTTAAAAAAAATATTTTTGCTTATGTAACAAATGACACTGCCATTTTTAATAACTTGAGATCACGAATAAAATCTTTTCGCCTTGTAAAATACATTAGCGTTTTTTTAATGCTTACTTAAATCGCTTTGTACTTATACGCAGAAGGCTTAAATAGGCCAACTTAATTATTTTTTTAGTAATAAATTAAAACTATTGTTACGGATTATTTCGTTTTTATTTATTTATTACCCATGCTTCTTTCTATATCTGTTATATGATGATCTTAGTGGAAAATACTCGTGAACAGACGGTAAATAATCCGTAATATTAGTTTTCGGTAAGTCAATGCACTAGATAGCGCTACATGTAGGTATGTGTAAAAAATCTGACGGTTAAGGTATAGTCATAAAACATGCATACATATATTCACGCAGTGCCGGATTAAGCAAGCGCGGGGCCCGTGGCAAATTCTTTCGGGTAAGAGTGCTTGCATACGTCAGACTTTTTGTAGAGCTGATTATTGAGCCGACTGAAATTCTACACATTTATACGAACGACTTTTTGTAAAACTTGTGCGTTTACCGTATGAAATTCGATGTTTTATTTATGCCAAGGAAATAGTCGGTTACCGATTGTCTTAGTAGGAAAAGTTGTAACATTTCACGTTTTTGTGACATCAAGTAAATTCAATATACTACATCTTAAGTAATACTTAAGATGTAGTATATAAGTTTCACTCAAAAAATTACGCTCAGGCAGAGATGAGTGGGTTTAAATATGCGGGGCCCGTAGCAATTGCTACTCTTGCTACGTGGTTAATCCGGTACTGTATTCACGCCTGTTTCCCAGTGGGGTCGGCAGAGGCTACGGATTTCCATTTGCTACGATCCTGTCACATCTCTGGTTTCATTCACTTTCATCACATTCTTCATACACGCCCGTCGGTACAAGGTGCTCTTAACCTGGCCTTTGTCCAGAAAGCCTCCGATCTAATCAAGAAACGTTCGCCTAGGTTTTCCTCTTGCGACTGTTCCATTCACACTAGCCTTATAAACTTTCTTAGTCACTCTTTCATAGAACATAATAAAGTATTATCAGTTAAAATATTTAACTGCACCGTAATGTCATAAATTGGATCTTTTGGGTTGTTTACCAAGAAATTCTCCGTATCCAGAGTTTGTAAAGATGTTAATGCACCTTTGAGTTAGATCGCGAAGGCTCTTATTATATCAATGGTATGCCGTTGCTTAAGCTAGTGGTGAAATATTAATATATGAAAAGACGAAACAAATGGATTTGTGAACGAAATATGCTTGTGGCGCCCTCTAGATACATTTATAATGGCAAGCTCCATAATGCATTTGTTTTTTTATAAGTTACTAAAACTGAATTAGTGCTAGCTATTTAGGGCCACTTGCACGACAACTCACAAAATACGCTTAGCACTACATAGATTTAAAACATCGTGGCATCTCAGTCACCTTTACACGGATGACTGACGACAGCACGATGTTGTTTATGAGTTCAGCGCTAAACGTATTAAGTAAGTTGTCGTGCAAGTGGCCCTTAGAATCTCTTAAACTATATTATTCTAATGTTAATTCTGCTTAGCAGTCATACTTGTTGTACGCAAGTATTATTTATTAGATCGATACATTCACAGATACAGAAGTAGGTAAGTAGCTACCGTAACTTCGGAGGCTCTACAAAACTATGCAAGTAATATGTCTGAAACGTCAAGTAATATGTCTGAAACGTCAAAAACGTTCTTGAATCTTCAACTATCACAATTTCGGTACATATTACGTTCTAGAATCTTACTTTTTTATGTTGAATTTCCTAGTTTATGTTTGTTTGTTCAGTCACCTCGAATTTAACCTGGCGCGCTTAATAAATCAATTAACGTTACGTGCTTAATTTAGTATCTGTGGATGGAATCATTGTTTTGTAAAATAAGCGCGTGAAAACTATTTACCTCTATAAAGAATCGACCAATACGTATGCCATAAATAGTTTTAGAAAGTAGAATGCACAGCTTAGAGGTTTTATTAGCAAACGTTAGTGTAGTGGAGCTTGGTAGTCTTTGCTAACAAGTGTTAGGACTGGACCCCACTCAGCTTATAATAACCCTTGTACTATACTGGCCCACTGCTGGGCACGGGCCTCGTCTGAGCTTGAGGTTTACACACTAATTAAAGTTAATATTAAGGGTTGAATCTGATTGGGTTTACAGGTAAGATATGCCACAGCGTTACAAATGTTATTGGTTGATTTTATTGCTGTGAGATGCATTGTCTTTTGAGTGGGGTACAACCTTTATAGTTGACGGGTGTAGATGCTATATGCACTAAAAGTTTTATAAGGATACAAATTACTAATTGATATTGCGAAGAGATTGAAATGTAATTCTAAAATAATTATATTATGATGTAATAGAAAGGAGCCTGCTAAACGATTGCATTATATTGGCTAACAACGTTCCCAGCAATGACTGTAATGTCCGGCAATATCGCTATATTTCCAGGCATTTCAGTCTTTGTTACTTATTATTACATATTAATGCGTTGCGCCTAGCCAGAGGTAATATGTAATAAGATCGCCGAGCAAATATTTAATTTTGCAGCCGTATATTGTAGTTAATATATTGCCAGGATAATCCTCTTAAAAAAAATACTAGCTCTGCAAATAAAACGCTCTAGCGCTAAAATGAACTTTGTAGTAAGAACTCTTTCTGATATAAAAGGTGGCCTGGGTGTAAGATTTATTTGAAACCTGCCTGAAAACACCTTTACACATTAAGAATTCTTTTATGCATAGTATTAACGATTCGTCAACTATAAGCCAGTAGCATAATAGGTATATACTAATATTAGAATTTTGGATTAGAAATTACAATACCTACACGCTAGTCAATTGTTGCAAGTTTCGATTGGAATTCAAGTTATTATGATAATATAATAATTATTAATATTTAGTATTTACAATCTGTAGATTGTCTCCCATATTCATTAAAACATAAAGCTCACCATATAGTACGGTTATACTAACAAAAAACACCCATTTTAATCAAACTTGAGGACATTTTTGTTATTTGACTATCTAATTATTATTTATCTTTTATATAATTATATTGATAAATTTCAATATTTACTACACACAATACAAATCAATAATTATTTTGCTGTATTATTTTAAATCAAAATTATATTTCGTTATTTTTACGATTTTGTAGGTACTTATTTGTATTTATATAACATTTTTAAATGTGGCTGCTTCATTATTTAAATGTATATCTTTATTTAATCAGTTGTCTTCATAGTTTATAACAGTCATCAGTAGGTAGTCCTCGTTTGCAATTGAACATTCCATTGATATATTTCGCTATTAAACCAAATAAACAAACTTTTAAGTACCTAGTTTGTAGTATTTAGCTTAGGCCTAAAATGTACTTAATAGGCACTACAGCTGGCCAACAACGACAATAATAAGTTCGTACTCAATTATATAATGTTAGTGTTCAGATCATACTGTTTTGCATTCATTGACTTTTTTAGATGAACGATCAAATTAATAAGCTATGATCGGTGGTAATGGTAATCCAACATATTTCTATAGCCCATTTTTCTTACTTGTCTCATTAGTAGCAAATATGGCGTACTGGTAGCTAGATTGTCTCTAGCTACAGATACCTACCAATTTACAAGTATTGTTTTCATTGTTTTGTTATCTCTATTAGAGAACCAATAGGTATAGTATGAATGTTTTTAAAATGTATAATTGAATGATTTTATAATTAATTTGTTTACCAAATAAGTCAAGAAAATGGACTATTCATGGCTGTATGCCACAATGTTACATGTACAGTATGGCAGAAACCTCGACTAAAATCTGGCTGTGTAGTTCGGTTTTGGTTCTTAGTTAAAATGCCGAAACTTTCAGTGAGCTTAATACATTTGAATTTGTTTAAATACACTCATAAAATATATTCACCATCTAGTAACATACATGGAGTACAGCTTCATAATCTCAGTTTAACGCTTAAATATGTGTTTGGTTGTAGGGATCATTAAATGATCTGTAATTTGTAAAGATCGTGATATTCTGTCACACAGATGGTTTAATATAAAACATTTTCGTTTTAATTACATATGTATATTGTTTTGTAAAATTATAAATATTTTTGTGTGATTTCGGTTTTTATTTCATATTTAATTTTCTCGATCACGTTAATAAAACATAATCAAATCAAATAATAAATTGATTTGATTTAATTTTCTCGATCACGTTAATAAAACATTTTACTCAACAGATACATTTTTAGTGTATGATTCACTCTAGTGCAATTAGGTGACTGCGCCTATAAGAGCGATATAACAGGTACTTAACAAAAGGGGTCGTGTCAGGTTATCCAAAAGCTTTTCATTTCGCTCGCCAGAAAATATTGGTAAAGTCATTGTCAGACGTCACTGAATTTTGACCCAGTACTGCTCTGTGCCTCGAAAGACTTTAAAACCGACATTAAAACTGTATGTGACGGTAGACATAAAATATAATAAATTTATTATACATATGTACACACAGCGACACATCAACCTAGACTGTTTGGACTTTGAACTATTAGAAGTTGAACGCTGCGAATCGTGCGAGAGAGTGCCTTATATTTTTGTTACTTTGTCTCATTCACGCTGAACGGGACGCTCTATGCTTACCATTACATTGACACCACTATGCACTGTCCCTTTCCGACAATTCTCAATTTTGTATGTAGCGTAGTTATGCGTATATAGGGTGTCTAACTTGATGTGTAGCCGTGTGTATTATGGTTTTACTTAAATCCGTGATCGAGATAAATTATTATATGCCACAAAAATAAAATAGCAATTCATTTAGCTTGCACTTTATATTTTTAATTTTATATTATTATATATATTTTACACACGCCTTGTCTTCCAAATTATGACAATAATTGGCTTAATATATAATATACAATATGTATAATGAATTAGGTTAAAATCACATCTAGTATTTTCATAAGTATCTTTGAAATGATATAAAATAATGATATAGATTATGTTGTGAACAAGAAATATATATATTTATCCCTTTACCTATAAAAGTACTGCAATAGTTTATTGTCTGAGAAAGTAACACGCTTAACAAAGATTTTATATAGGTAAAGGGTTCTTTATCATAAATGACCGTTTTGTATTGATATTTATATAATATCAACTTCCAGCAATAAACAATTTCATGCTTTTGCAACTTCTGCCTACTGAAAATGTAAATTATTTTATGGAATGATATATAGGTTTGCCGATAAAATGTATGGATTGCCTTCCTATCAAAGTTTGGGAATGTAGAATCCACTTGTGCAGTTAGCCAGCCTCAGATAACTGCTGTTTTAACCGTGGCTGCTGTGACCGAAAATTCGATCTGGAGAACATTATTAGTAATAATAATGTTCTCCATTTGTAAATTACCATTGTAATAATAATTTATTACAATGGTAATTTACAAAATTTACCTAATGCAACTGAGATAGTTGCGTTGGGTTTTCGAAATAAGTTTGCGCTTATCTTTGCAGCCGATCGTAAAATCAGATTCCTAGAACGAGGCGCTACGTACAGCGCAATAGGTTCTGTTTTAATCTCAGGCAATTTAAAATTTCCTTTCTTGAAAATAAATAGATGTCTCGAGACCTACTCCTCATTTTGGTCATTCCAATTTCTAGCTATTTGAGCCGTGTGGCCCTTCAGCTACTTTGGTAGGTACATAAAATATGTTTAAAAGCCCCAACATATTATCTCATTACTGCGGTCTTTATGCCCTGTGTAATTTAGGAGGCCTAGTTACCCGATCCTTTTCCTATCCTTTCCTTTGTCCTTTCCCTCCTTCATTCCTTTTTAAAGGGCTGGCAACGCACTTGTAACTCCTTTGGGGTTGCGGGTGTCCATGGGCGGCGGTAATCGCTTACCATCAGGCGATCCGTCTGCTCGTTTGCCCGCCTAAGCCATAAAAAAAATTAAAAAAAAAAAGAATTGTGAGTGCTTCATATCATATAATAAGAATAAATTTCTTAACATTATATTGATATTAGCATTTTATCGCAAATTATGTTATTATTATCTAAATACCTACCTATGTAAGTATGTATATTGACATTAGTAAATACAAAAATAGACTTTTGTTATTATGTAAATCTGTACAAAACGGTCATATCAACAGTTTTGTTCCTGAATTGTATTTTAGAATACCGATCCTTTTAGTGAAATGATCATCGAAACATATCTAACGGATCAAAATAAAGCTTTGTGTCGACGAGTGTTTGTTTTATTTATATACAGAACCTAGGCTCAGTGCCAATAGTCCAGCGCCGAAAGAATATTCAATATCAACTGTATTTATATCAACAACGTAAGTATTTCGAGAAGAATTTTAACGTTTTTCAGCATCTGATAAGCTTGCCATACGTAGCGTATGCATTGTTGCACTACGTCGAGGTTAGGTACTTGCGGTATATTTTATTATTTATTTATTGAAAATCAACAGCCTATACCTAAGTCTAATTTGATAATTATATAATTATGTAACTATTATAATTATCTGCCTTGGTACACCATGGCAGACAATTATAATGCGCTAGTAAATGCGACTGCTGCGCATAAGGTCTCGGGTTCGATTCACTGGTCGAACAAAGTGTTGTCAGTTGTCTTGTCAAAGAAAGTAGCTCTGCGGTAGATGGTATTAGGCTAGACTCCTATTACGTGGGCCAAAAATATAGTTAGCGAAATGTGATCTCTGTCTTTCCCTTCGGATTGTGAGACAATGTATGTACATACATAGGGTGCGTTCCACTTAGCGCTCACGACCACGGCTGTTCCCGAACTTCCGAACGTTACAATTGGAAACTCAAGTGGAACGGATAATGAAGTGTTTTGAGCATAGATTTAGTAGAGTATATACTAAATCTATGGTTTTGAGCGTCGCGTTGACGTAAATAATACAAATGGCGAGTTAGAAAAAAAGCGAAACCTTAAAGAGGTTAGATTACAATTTGTAAGTCTGACCAATAAACTCTTATAGTTATTGGTTAACTGGATTTATATTAAAAAAATATATTTAATATCCTACTAATATTATAAATGTGAAAGTTTGTGAGGATGGATGGATGTTTGTTACTTTTTCACGCAAAAACTACTGAACGGATTTTGATGAAACTTTACAGTATTATTGTTTATTCATCGGAATAACATATAGGCTACTAAAAATCTATTTTAACATAAATCTACATTAGCGCGAGCGAAGCCGCAGGCAAAATCTAGTATTTCATAATTTTGTGGAGTTTGTAATTAATTTACATTCAAATATATTCAAAATGTACCTATTTTACGGCAACAGTAGGATATTTGGAATTGCATCGCAATAATGCTCCAGAAAGTACTAGTTCATCCTGTTCAGATGAAGAGTAGAATACCATTCTACAAAATCGTGAAAAACGTAAACTTAGACCACGTATTTACGATTTACATAACGTAATTAATCGTTACACTGATGAAGAATTCAAAAGACTGACATCTGAAACACTGTAGAATGTAGATTATAAAATTTTTACTTATTTAAGTATTCATCGTTTCATCAAAATCACATCAAATAAAGTTATATTTTGGTAGTCGCCATCTTAGTTACTTTATATTGTTTTAAATGACGCTAATTTTCTCAACGCTCACGACGACCACCTCTCGGGATGGGTCGTCGTGAGCTTTGTGTGACCGTAAGTCATGACGTCATGAGTGACTTTTCGCCGCGACCACAACGATCGCAGTCGTCAAGTGGAACTGCTAAAGGAGCATCTTAGGCATTGTGAACGCTAAGTGGAACGCACCCATAGTATTATCTAGCTAGATGGCGCATTTTAGTTAGTAAGACGAGGCTTTTGTTGACAGGTATAGTCTGTTTCAAATACGAAGTCCCTTTTGACACTTCATAGTATAGGTACGTACTCTGGCCATTTCATATAAATTGCTTATATAAACAATGATTACTTAAGGCACTAAATATTATTTAAAAGTAATTAGATTTATACAAAACATATAATTGTTTCACAAACATAATCAGCTAATCATTTGTATTGATATTGGTCTTAAATAATTTAAACACCAAATAAAATAACATTTTACTGCAATACTATAGTTACGCACTATGGTTTTTTTTGCTTTCGGTCATAGTAACGTGACAATATGAATCGGATAAAATCGAACTAATTCAAGTTAAAAAGCAATTGTCTGAGAAAAATTGTTGTTTGTAAAGTTAATCGGTAATCGATTTCGTGCTATGTCAATTGAAATGGTCTCTTTACTATTGCTGTTCAACGATCATCTGTCTAATGCAAATGGAACTTCGTATTTACAGATTTGTTGGTCAGGCACGTAAAGTAAGCGAAACAAACAAGCAAACTGACTTCCCATTTTTTTTGCTTAGTTAAAATTTATAATATTAGTAGGGTTTAGGATGTTCTACATTGAATTTAAATTAAATACATGGGATAGTAATTTTCTATTTGACAACTCACATATAAGAACAATATCCTCTATTAGAACGGATGTCATCATAACTAGTAAAATGTGAATATGTACCTGCTTTATGCCCTATTAGTGCAGACTAAATATTAATATTATTTATATGTATTGTTATAAGGTATTTTGGAATGAAAGTCCAAATTATGTTTATGTACTTTATTAATATTTTTACATTTGTCACAAACTACAGAACTGCGACTCTACTAGTCAAGGTTTTCGTTGGATCAAAATGCTCCTGAACCGTAAAATATCAACATAAATAAAACTATCATTACAATTAAATTATGATTTATATTAATTTATTTTTTCATAAATCGTCACAATAAAAGAATATTACATTTTAAAAATCTAAATTCATATACAAATAATCTCT
Organism: Catocala sponsa; assembly: GCA_963564715.1. Lineage (NCBI taxonomy): Eukaryota > Metazoa > Arthropoda > Insecta > Lepidoptera > Erebidae > Catocala > Catocala sponsa. Next base: position 13,088,373 of record OY751334.1, on the reverse strand, counting down.
CTTATTGAAACTAACAGACGAAAAAAAATCGAAGCAGATTTTTTAATAATGGAAAATATGATGTCTGTATCACAATGTTATGGACACGTATAGTTCCCCAGTAGATTCACTAAATATACATAAAGTTACATTTTTAAGCATTTTTTTTGTTTCAAGAAAGCAAAAGGTTACGTTATAAAAAGCTATTATTTAATATCAAAAGCCTCAGTACATTGCTAGTTGCATCGCTATAGTCGTTTACCAAAAATATAAAAACATCATTCAAAAGTCCATCAAAGACGTAATATCGAAAATTTACTAGACATTGAACAAACCTAGTGCTTTATTGAAATATTTAAAGCTACTCTCCATTGACGCAGAACATGACTTCTCTATTACGTTTGTCAACTGTTACTTCAGTCGCTCAAAGTTAAAAGTATTTTAACGTGTCATAGTTATTCTATTAGTCAAAATGTTGTTAATAGTCAATTCTTCTACACGTTAAAGGAACTTTTCCATACCGTTACTCGTATTTCGCGGTATTATCGAGGTAGGTAAATAAATAATATTACAGTTACATTAAAATTGCACCTATTACATAAACTACCAACAATTTTGAAAGCGTTATTTACTTATTACACTTTAAAATAACATTTTAGTCAATTTAAGATAACGTTTAAAACATTAATAGCGTCAAATATAAGAGAAGCATGTTTCGCATTAATGGAATGTGCACATCTATAAAATATATTACAATTTAATATCATAATAAAATTAATACGAATTCATTAGCACACTATAGTAAGAATTAATAGTAAAACGTACTTCATTCACACATTACACAAGAATTGTGATTTTATCAAAAATATTTACTTTTTAAACTAGGGGTGGACCTGCCATCTTCCAGTAGTGTTAGTCGATATTCAATTCCGGTTTTTAGCACCGGTTATGATAAAAACGGTGATAAAATACCAATTCTTGTTCGCACACAACATTCTTCTTCAGGTGTACAATGTTTTTTTTCTGTCCGTGCGAGGTCGCTGTGATTGCGTATTTTTATCAAACTATATTATTTTAATCTACTTTACGTTTGACATTTGCACCATAAAATACTACAAAAATCCTAATGACATCATAAAAATTTACACATACGATGCGATTTAAAATCGCCAGTATTCTTGAAACATGATTCGAAGCGTGAAGCACACAGCAAGGCTAATAATACAATAATTCAGTTGATCTTGAACAATAATTTATTTATAAAAAATAATCTTCAGCAAGAGTTTTGCATCAATATTTTTAGAAAACAATATTAATTTTACTATGCGTTACATTATTAAATTTGCCTTCGAGTATACTAAAATTTAGTGAAATATAAAAATACTCAATCACAAGTAATGTTGGCGCTCGCGTGCTCGGTGCGCGTGCGCGCTGGGCGGAGGCCGCGCTCACGGGATCCAGCCCACCACGTAGCTGCGGCTGCGAGTGAACTGAGTCAGCCGGCGAATGCGACCGCCTGCAACGTAATGTATATTATACAATAACACTACATGTGTTGTTTCATACATTTGCAACAACCCATAAATTTCTTACAGAAGATGATCTTGGAGATGATAACACTGGACTATTAAACAATTTAACCTGAAAATTTTGACACCATGAAAGACATGTAGATGATTCTGATGATGATCTATCGCCGTCTGGTTTATATTCTGAAAACTAAGATTCCGTTGCGAAGAGTAAAAGGATTCTGCCGTTTCTACTTAACCTGTCAAGTCTTTGTAATGCCCTAGACATCATTAAAAACCTATTGTGTCTGGCCGGTGTGCCGCTGCGACTCAATAGATTAACAATTAAATAGTAATAATAATGTAACTAAAGCATTTTTATATTATACTTATAAGTATGACATAAAAATACTTTAGTTCTATTTTAAAATACTCTGCAATTTTCTTGCCAGATAACGGAACGAGTAATCTTTAATTGCACCTCTACTACCATTTACTCTTCGTAACAAATTTAATCGTTTTGAGAATATAAGATAAATGATGATTGCCTGAATCATACTAAACAATTTAACTAATGCTGAAAAGGTGCTCTATTAATCTGGCCGAGTTTGGCTTATTACACCATAAAAACGATGGACAACGTCTGGTAACGATTGCCAGACACCGAACTCTGCAGTCAACAACTAATTGCATTTCTTTTAAATATGGTGTGCAATTGCTAGATTTCCTACATTAAGTGGTTCTCAAATTGTTTTGGTGATAACTGATAAGAATGTTATTATGTTATGAATAAGTAGGTACATCTTAGTGTAAAGTGCGAATAGCATATTATAGCACAAGTGAGTTTAGTTCCTTAGTAAGTTTATATTACGTGTATAAAATGTGTTAAAATTAAAATACAGTTCCAGAGATATTTAAGGATCGTATACAAAAATATTTTTGTCCCAAAATTCGTGAAAGCTTAAACCGTGGAATTATTACTGAAAAATTACTGAAACTAAAAAAAAAAAACTAAAGTACATTAATCAAATAAATAAATTTATTTAGACATGTAAACAGCCCGATTTCTATAGTTTTGCATAGAAACAAGCCTCGAAACAATCAATTAAGTATGGATTTATCTAAATAAATATTCAAGTTTTTGATTGTAAGTATATAAAATACATAGAATATTAAAAATATACATACATATAATAATTAATGTATACAATCCGATCCTTAAATTGACCATATTTTTGTTTTATGTTAAAAGATAAGTAAATAAAATAAATAAAAATATAATATGTACGAAACATATTACCTGTTAAAATAGTTTATACATATATTTACATAATTATATAAAATAATAAATCACCGTTTTGTAATACAGATGTTAGATATGGAATAGTAAGACATTTATTGTTTACTACGAAGACTAGTTTAATGTTCTTTTAAACGCAAGTTTTATTCTCGTTAGTAAGGGATGAGGTGGTTCAATGCGAGTATGCACAGCAATATGGGTACAATATGCAAGAAATGACAGATACATGCGTGGATATAAGAATATAATCTCAACACTTTATTGCGCACCGTATCTATATCAAACAAACATTCAATATACAATTTTGTCCTGTTTCATTATCTAATAAACTTTCATATTTAAAGTATTTTTATTCAAGTCTAATTTGAATTTTGAATCATGATGATAGTGAAATTTACAAATGATATTATGCCAATGGTATCTGTGTAACAATATATTTTATTTCAAAATAATTTTTTTGTCGTTTTACATGACATGTCATTTTAGTTTAGGATTTACACACCAAGATAAAATGATATACCAAAGACACCTCATAAAAAGCATATAATTATTTCCAGAGAAAATTCTTTTGAAAATATCAAAATAGTTCAATTGTTTTTGCGAAAAAGAAAAATAGTTCTCCATAAATTCATTTCAATTTGCAACATATTTACTTTAAAATTTATTACATTACAAGCATAACATAATCTGGTTCCTTATCCTTCTCAACCAAAATTAAAAGTTCCTTATTTATTGCCTAATTGATGTTTACATGTCAATTTCTACATTAACACGGTCTGGCCAACCGCCGACCTCAACCACACAACAAGGACACCGCGCTTCAGCTTAGTGGTACCCTGAATCCAATTTAGTAAAGTTGGGTGGCTGGGCATAGTAGCAGCTATTTTTAATACTTTATTTATTTTTCGCAAAGTAAATAAGCTTATTTTTTGTGTAATGTAGGTAAACTTACCACGTGCGACAGTTCAAGGCTCTAAGCGTTGTTCTGGCTCCGGCGCTGCTGGCGTACTGCAATGCATACACACCGACACGTGTCACACGTTTATATACACATACATAGTATAGTCACCGAGGTTCGCTAACATTTAAACCAAGGAATAAGAGAGCGAGTTAAATAAAATTGAATTGGAAAGGAAAAGCTAATTAGAATTTGTATGCTAAAGTAACAGAGACACAAATAAATTACTTCTCTTTTAAAATTACTGGATATCGGTAGCAAATAAAACTAATTTTAAAAATAAATACTAAAGATAATTAAGTTAATAGCAAATGTTAAATTATAAGCTTATTTGAAACTGCAAAGATAAAGTCAATGCATTTTATAATTTCAAACTAAGGAGCAAAAACTCATTGTCATCGGACAGAACTTTAGTGGCCTTTAGTGTTCATAATCGTAAAGCGAACATCGGTAACATAGTAGGTTCATTTAAAAACAACGGGAAATAATATAAAAATCACAAAAACAATTCGAAGTTCAAATCCATGCCGTAGACGTAATTTATCATTTTAGTTTTAGAACATTCCGCATTCATGTTAGTAGTCACAACCATGCGTGTAATTGAGGTTCAGGAAAACATTTTTATCTATTCTATTTTATGGTTTTTAGTTGATAGATGCTTAGAATTTTAATGACTATCCTGTCGCAATTGGGACCCCACAGCACGACGAAGGCTCTCGAAGCGAAAAATCGATATTAGCTGAAGCCTTTGCGCTGTGAAAAATCGTTATTACCCAAAAAAAATAGCACGGCACTTATCGTATTTGGCCTTATTAGCATTCGCGCCAAAACAGATGACATTTTACCGATTTTATGCGGCCATTTTGATTTTACTCTATGTTCCCCTCGCTGCTAGAAATTAAATTGTTAATCTTATTAAATATATAGTAGAAAACACATCAAAATATATTAGTTTAGTTTATAATTATATTTTAATGTAAACTGTTCATAGGAGAATTAAAGTAGATGTTTTATAGAGTTACGGAAGTAAAAAAAAGTTGTTAAGACTATAAGAAATATGACACAAATAACGCCTAGCGATGCTACAAGTGTCATATTCAACTAAATAGACAATTATATATTTGCTGTGCAGTCTTATGAAACGGAAATGTTTTTTGTAAATCGAAACCATATGGTAGTATTTTTCTATGCGTGTGTGATGCGAGTTCAATCACATAAAAGTAATTTTTGTTACGGTCGTTTTAATAATTAAAACATTTACTTTCAAGAAACCGAACTTTTATTTTTGTACTGTGTATAAACTTTGATTGTCTATCTAATAGCCCTTTCGTTCCAATTTTATTTTTTGTGTATAAAGGTTTTGGCTAATGTATCTTTATACATCGCTTCGCATTCTTGTACGAGTTCCAAGATGTTTCCAAAGATAAAACTGCACATAGGTGTATATGTGTGTGAGTGGTCACTCTCAGCCGACTTTGTAAATAAGCTGTAACAGAAGCGTAGTGTTATACTGCCGTGCTAACAATGCACCGTTGGGCCTGACCTCCGTAATTATTGGCTACGCGCCCCCTTCGGCAGGTTGTTAAAGAATCTGAACTGAAGTCGCAGCGTAAGGTCTTTCCGTACTGTAATGACAAACATATACTCTCAACTAGTGTCCACACAGGTGTAGTGTTTGGTTTCATAGCATATGAACTTGAACAATTTTAGTACCAATGGAATTAAGACAAATATCTCCCTGAAAGTCGACTAATCAATTTAATCTTTATTATTTCCAATAGACTATTAGTAGTACTGTTGGTTTTTGTGACGCGATTAGTAATTAATTGACGGCAATAAATTTTCAGAAGTTTCTAACATGGTGGCTTACAATATAAATATTGTTACGAACTAAGCTTATTATGATAGAAGATTATGTCAATAGTGCAATGTATGGCATTTTAATACATAATAGTAAGGCTTTTGATCGTTCGATTATTGCCTCATAAATAGCGTTTCTTTAAGCTTTATATACAGAGAACTTTGATGCTTATGAAATGCAAAGACGATTTATTTACAATAATAATGAAATCTACATTGAATAAAATAAGCCAATGATCATTTTACAAATTATTTAAGTAATTTCGAATTTTCCTACCTCGCCTAAAGTGCAGAAAAGAGGATATTATCCGACACATAAGATCCGGTACGCTGTCATATAAAACAGTCGTTCGTAGACCTCTACGCCAGACAATCTTATGTAGTACGGAATTGGTCTTCGGTCCTCCCTTCTGCGCACCCACGCATAAAGAGTATACTAATTAATTTAGTGTATATTGTTCAAATTCACATCGTATGTTGGTGTAAACCTCTCTACAAATAAAGTTGGGGGCACGCGTGAGTGTGTGAGTTGCAATACGCGGTTACTCACGAGTGCGGGTTGGGATTAAAGTCCGGTGGTGCCGCCATCACGAATCTCTCCACTTGCTCCCCAATCGGCAATTTAATAGTATCTGAATCTGTCTCTTCGGACTTTTCGCCATCGACTTTAACTGGTATTATTGTCTCCCTAGATAAGCGGTCATCAGTCGTTACCAGATTTTCTGTGACGGTCGATACAGGTCTTTCGGTATCAGTCGATAAGGGTCTTTCAATGCCGTTCGTTATAGGTTGTTCTGATGGCACAGGTTTTCCAATATCAATATTACTAGCCAATCCGGCGTCTGGTTTTTCGCCATCTATTGTGACAATTTCCGTAGCTGCGGTCGGTGTACTTGGTTTCCGTGGAGCTTTTATCGTAACGGATGTTTCCACCGACTCGTTGACCACCGGTTTGATTTCCTTCGTTGGGGTGACAGCTTCGACGCTTGGTGGTGTAAGGTTGAAGAAGCTATTGTCGATGCCGACGGCGGGCGGTCGGCCACGAGGTAACCGCAACCTCAGCGCCGCGCTAGCTCGCTTTTGCACTCGGCAATCTGATTATGAATATCGATTTGATATATCGATGTTGGCTTGTGTCTAATGGGTAATCGGTGGCCCGATGGGCAGGGGATGAGTCATGTGATTATTTACGATCATTTTGACATGATTATTTACAGTTTAGTTTTTGATATACATTTACAGGAATCCAATTTTCTCAAGGGTAGAATTTACGTTAACATGGTACTTTGCAAGTCATACAATATAAGAAACTAATAAACCCTTACAAAATTTTCTTGGGATAATCAAAAGACAGATCAAATAGAGCACATCGTCACATCCTAATGCTTGGATAGATCAGGCTGTGCAAAGAGATAATTTAGCAATTTTTTTATCCAGCCGCTTAAGCGCTTGAGCAAACCTTTACTGTATACATTGTTTTAAAGCTCCTTGTGATTTGCTGTAGCTGTATCGCTGACTCGCATTAGACACAAGCGTATTCTGTACAGGGTGTTCTCTTCTGTGATTGCATGTGCTTCCGTGACTGTGCTTGATGTTAATACAAGCTAGGATGATCTACTGGCAAAATGCGCCATAAGTGCATATGTGGAGAAGTTTGTTAGGCATTGTGGCGTGTTGACTACAATATTATACTTTCACGTGACATAAAAATATAGACAGCGGAAATATACCAATAAATATTTTCTAATAAATTCGCCTAAAAAAGTATATAAAAAGATTGACAGACATCCATTAACAATAAGAAGTTGGGGTTGCTAGTATCAATTATAATTAAAATCACGAAGTATCCGATATAAAACATTTTCTTTCTATTTAAACATAGTTTTTTGTCTTTTCGGCTTATTTATAATAAATAATATACTTTATATAAGAATATATGATACATAATCAACACTCCACAGCACGCGTACCGGGAAAATACTCCGGGATATAATGTCATGTAAATGTTTACTATAGAGCGCGCGAGCGACGTCGGGAGGCGAAGCGGTGCCCGCCATCTGTGTCGTAATGAGTACTGTTAGCGTGCGAATACTAGTTGTAGACGAGTTCAGATACTGGACGAAATTAACATCTAACTTACAGGGGATGGTGAATTTTAAATACCGTTTTCTATACCGGAATACATTTGAGTAAATACCTGTTTCCATACCAATGGATATTGCGGTAAGTACTAGTTTATATAGTCGAGGATAATTCGATAAATTCCGGTTTTCATTGCGATGGATATTTCGGTGTGTATCGGCTCTTATACTAGATATTCCTAAATACACTGATTCTAAGTTGGACTGTTATTAACTAAAAGTGTAAGTAATAATAAATAGGTCATTATTTAAAAGCTAATCAGAAGACATAAACTTTCTTTTTTGGGATTATTACGGTGACTATATAGGCATCCTCAATCGTTTTAAGTCACACATATAATCTGACATCACGCTTTCTTACATTACCAAGTCAGTTCTAGATATTCAAGTAAACTTTTTGGGACACATCATTCTCATTACTAGTACACACGGCTACACATCAAGTTAGACATCCTATATACGCATAACTACGCTACATACAAAATAGAGAATTGTCGGAAAGGGACACTGCATAGTGGTAACGATGTAATGGTAAGGATAGAGCGTAACAAAAATATAACGCACTCTTTCGCACGATTCGCAGCGTTCAACTTCTAATAGTTCAAAGTCTAAACAGCCTAGGTTGATGTGTCGCTGTGTGTACTACTAGGTACATATAATTTAAAATCTGTAAGTATGTGATTTTGTGTAAATGTTTGATGGCCGTAACAAATGTTATAAATTCACACTAGTGAATTTATAAATAGCTTGCACACAATTTCAATATAAGCATCTGAACTCGCCTTTCTATTACGTATCTTATTGTTACTATCGAAGTAATGTATTATAGTTATATTGTATCGATTCGTGTTACATGACATTAGATATTCGTCTATATCGCTCTATTTTGAGCTTTAATGTTAACAATTAAGAATGAAATTACTATGCATGTAATATTTTTTCTTTCGTTAATATGTACGATGATATTGGCGCATAGAAATGACAATAACATATAATTTTATTGAACATGGATATGCATCATATCAATAAATAATATACCTGTAATAAAATGATTAATATTTAAAAGTAGCTTTCGGATATAATATTTATATACCCATAATTCAGTTAAATAGTAATATGCTATAAAATTCTCAAGATTCCCGTATATATAAGTACCATATAACATATAACCCATTAAAATTTATATTACGTGGTGTAGAGAAGATTGGTTATTGTTACACAAAATTAAATTTTAGAAATTTGTTTATACAAATGACTAATATTATTTTCATGGCATTTCTATTTTCTATAATAATTATAATCGATTAATATTTTATGCAAGTGAACACAACTTCATTGCTAAGTATATAAAAATGAACAATACATTTAAGATTTATAAATGCAAGTAATATAACTCAAATGAAGATTTGTGTTACCAGAAAAATAAACCGCTTCTTAGTCTAGTATTTAGGACTGTTCTGTGGCATTATATACCAAAACCTTTTTAATATGTGGTTTTAAGTCTAGAAGACTAAACCTGTCTGCATTTCGAACTACGTCAGAATGAATGTTTCTGCAAAACATTGTTAATATTCCCTTCGTATATATTTAACCAAATCTTCTGTACACCACCATACGTTGGAGGGTACCCCACTCACTTCTATCGATGTTCCTCTGCAGATGGCTCGCGATCCTGTGCCGGGCGTCGCTGTACTCGAGGTGCAGGCCCAGTCGCAGGAGCGTAGGGTTCTGCTCAACCAGCGACGTGATCTCCATCTCGATTTTATTGCCGAGGACTTGCGATCGCTGTCGACAAGAAATGTACACATTATTAAGAGTGGTAAAGTAGTTATTGTCTGTTTTCTAGTGAATCTGGTTTGGGGTGGAGCTGATAAAGCAGTTCACAATCATACTTTTATCTTAACAATTTATCACTCCCATATTTTGGTAACTAAATATATTTAGGTCACGCCAGCACGGCTGATGAAGTTGGTCTCGTGAGCGTACCTGGTTGGAGGCGCGGAACTCCTCGACGCTGTTGGTGTCGAGCAGGGCTCGGGTCAGCGCCAGCACGCCAGCACGGCTGATGAAGTTGGTCTCGTGAGCGTACCTGGTTGGAGGCGCAGAACTCCTCGACGGTGTTGGTGTCGAGCAGGGCCCGGGTCAGCGCCAGCACGCCGGCGGGGCTGATGAAGTTGGTCTCGTGAGTATACCTGGTTGGAGGCGCGGAACTCCTCGACGGTGTTGGTGTTGAGCAGGGCCCGGGTCAGCGCCAGCACGCCGGCGGGGCTGATGAAGTTGGTCTCGTGAGTGTACCTGGTTGGAGGCGCGGAACTCCTCGACGGTGTTGGTGTTGAGCAGGGCCCGGGTCAGCGCCAGCACGCGCCAGCACGGCTGATGAAGTTGGTCTCGTGAGCGTACCTGGTTGGAGGCGCAGAACTCCTCGACGGTGTTGGTGTCGAGCAGGGCCCGGGTCAGCGCCAGCACGCCAGCACGGCTGATGAAGTTGGTCTCGTGAGTATACCTGGTTGGAGGCGCGGAACTCCTCGACGGTGTTGGTGTTGAGCAGGGCCCGGGTCAGCGCCAGCACGCCGGCGGGGCTGATGAAGTTGGTCTCGTGAGTGTACCTGGTTGGAGGCGCGGAACTCCTCGACGGTGTTGGTGTCGAGCAGGGCCCGGGTCAGCGCCAGCACGCCAGCACGGCTGATGAAGTTGGTCTCGTGAGTATACCTGGTTGGAGGCGCGGAACTCCTCGACGGTGTTGGTGTTGAGCAGGGCCCGGGTCAGCGCCAGCACGCCGGCGGGGCTGATGAAGTTGGTCTCGTGAGTGTACCTGGTTGGAGGCGCGGAACTCCTCGACGGTGTTGGTGTCGAGCAGGGCCCGGGTCAGCGCCAGCACGCCAGCGGGGCTGATGAAGTTGGTCTCGTGAGTGTACCTGGTTGGAGGCGCGGAACTCCTCGACGGTGTTGGTGTTGAGCAGGGCCCGGGTCAGCGCCAGCACGCCGGCGGGGCTGATGAAGTTGGTCTCGTGAGTGTACCTGGTTGGAGGCGCGGAACTCCTCGACGGTGTTGGTGTCGAGCAGGGCCCGGGTCAGTGCCAGCACGCCAGCGGGGCTGATGAAGTTGGTCTCGTGAGTGTACCTGGTTGGAGGCGCGGAACTCCTCGACGGTGTTGGTGTTGAGCAGGGCCCGGGTCAGCGCCAGCACGCCGGCGGGGCTGATGAAGTTGGTCTCGTGAGTGTACCTGGTTGGAGGCGCGGAACTCCTCGACGGTATTGGTGTCGAGCAGGGCCCGGGTCAGCGCCAGCACGCCAGCGGGGCTGATGAAGTTGGTCTCGACGTTGACAACACGCAGGGCGGTGTTGACGCGCAGCGCGTCGGCCAGCAGCTGCGCCGTGCGGTCGTTGAGCCCCACGTTCACCAGCGACATCACCTCCAGGTGCGTGTTGCTCTTCACCGCTTCGAATAACTTCTCGAATTTCTCGTCGCTAATGTTCTGTCAACATAAAGAGGACTTCAGGCAACTCAATTTTTGCAACAAATGGTTTAACTGAATGACTAGTGATGACAAAACCGCATATAACCCGCCTAGATATAAGCGGCTATCGTAGCCAATGATAGGTCGCAATACCACAGGAATACTCGCAAACTCCAAATCTAGGAATAAGAATTTAAAGATGGGTTGAAAGGCTATGTGAGTCCCCGAAACTTACGAGCAATATACAACAGGTAACAAAATAAAAAATCTTATATTATGGAGAATACAATAATATTCTTACCTTAATATTATTCCAATTGAGATCAGTCATCTTCTGGTCATTCTCCTTTACCCGCGTGATGGTGTCGTCGGGGTCTGTGTCGTTGGGGGGGTCCATTGGGTACACCTGTAATACGACAAAATTAACACATAAGTATACTATAATAATTTCAGCACAATATTTGCTTAACAGGTGAATTTATAATTGAGAATAATATACCAAAATATTGCCGCAAATTATCAGACACAAATTTTTCTGTCCTCGCTCTTTCTATACGTTAATTTTGTTGAAATTTGTTTCTCCATATCCTTGAGAATACATAACGTGTATATAGATATTAAGAATATATGTATAACACCCAAAATAATTGAGTAAATTCGTAATAACAATAAATGAATACAGAGAGAACTTGCGAGTCTGCTAGCATTTTAAAGGACATTGACAGTATTAGTTGCAATAAAGAATCATCTTTTCTTAAATGAACGAGTGTTTACTCTATGCAGGCATTCTTCTCTTGTCCCAGTGCTAGTTGGATTCGTACAATCTATTAGTTATCATATATACTTCACCAAAAATAAAACATAAGTTACCTTAGGTTTGGTAGCTTTAGTGATGCCATCCCAGCCGAGTCCAACAGGTTGTCCCTTGTTCAACAATGACGCGTGGTACTGGTCCTGATTCATCATCGAGTGGAAGCCGAGGATAGCTGCAACAGAACATACGTCATAAATATTATGGTAGTGTTTAGTTATGAATTAAGAAAGAATGAATCATGTGAATCATGCGGCATGAAAGTGGATATAGTTACAAGAATAGAAAAGGGTATGTTAAGCTGGTTTGGACATGTAGAAAGAATGGACGAGGAAAGACTGACTAAGAAAGTTTATAAGGCTAGTGTGAATGGAACAGTCGCAAGAGGAAAACCTAGGCGAACGTTTCTCGACCAGATCGGAGGCGTCCTGGACAAAGGCCAGGTTAAGAGCTCCTTGAACCGACGGGCGTGTATGAGGAATGTGATGAAAGTGAATGAAGCCAGAGAAGTGTGTCAGGATCGTAGCAAATGGAAATCCGTAGTCTCTGCCTACCCCTCTGGGAAACAGGCGTGAATCTATGTATGTATGTATGAATCATGCTACAATATAGTGTCACTGTTTTACTGAATACAGATATTTGAATACGCCTAAGTGCTACTTGTGACCACGGCCACGGTAATCTAGCCAAAAACTATAAAACCTTTTAAAAATATATGTAAATACCGAGCATAATAGCGTTAATACCAGATTTCTTAGGACAATATGAATAATTATATAATGAACACGAATGTATAAAACCGATTACCCAAAATATAGTTGTTTGGTCTGTTGCAAGACAATTCTGAGTTTGCTATGTTATAAATTGGTATTAGGATAGTAAGGGCTTGTCCCACCACTTCCAAATAGCATTTATCTATAAGATAAAAGTCTCGCCATCTCTCTTCTTTAACCTAGCAAGAGTGAGAAATCATGCGATTTATCTTTCGGATAACTTTTACTTGTTAGTCGTGGGACTGGCCATAAGTTTTTTTACACTTTTCTGAAATCTGCTGAACACATTTCCAAACTCCGTGCTAATACTGACAATGTCATAACAGTCACCCTATATAGTTCTGGTCGTGGCCTTTTGGTCCTTACTATGGTTTTGGTTACCACACGGTATCATGATACCATGGTACCATAATATTACAAACAGGATACCTATCCTGGGATCAAAACCATAAACCTTACAAACATAATTACAAAATAATACCACCAAAGACACATCTTATCTTATCTTGTGTGCGGGGGCCAGTCAGTACAGACCGGCGACACTTCGACCCAGTGGGATATTTTGTGTCGGCCCCAAGATTTATCCCTTAGCTATCTCGTTATGAATGTACTGCATCAGCCGCAGTGTACACTTCAGAGGGAGAAGACTGAAGTCTTCAGGGTTTGGATATGCCAACGCGTCGCATTCACACAGTAGGTGCGATATGGACTCGTCCTGTTCACCACAGGCTCTGCAGATCGAATTGTATGCCAATCTCAATCTGCACAGGAAGTCGTTGGTGCTAAAATGGCCAGTGAACGCTCCTGTGAGCCGACGTATTTGGCTCTCTTTATACCCGCAGAATTGCCGGGTGAAGCCCGTGGCTCTGTTTGCAATGAATTTCTTGGAGTGTTCCAGACCCCTAAGGGCCATCCACTCTAGCCTGTGTTTATCATTACCATGTGCATTCAAAGCTGCCTTGACGGTGCTCTCAGAGAGTCCCACGAAAGGCTCGGGGCCCACAAACAGTTGCTCCGAGCCCTTTCTGGCTAATTCATAAGCCTCCTCATTGTCCTGCAACCCTGCATGCTACGGAACCCACACCAGTCTGACTGTGTTCTTCCTGCCAAGTTTGTTGAGGGTCTTAACACAGCTCAGGACCAGTCTGGAGTCCACCCTACACGAGACCAGAGCTTGAGAGCAGCTTGACTGTCACCGAGAATATACACAATCCTGTCAGTGACACCACTGTTAATATTCTCCTGAGCACAGGCAATTATAGCATAGGTTTCCGTTTGGAAGACCGTTGCATATTTGCCCATGCTTTAGCTAACGACACATAATATTGTCTTACGTTTACGCGAATGCTAAACATTGAAATTTAACTAGTTTATACGGATTTTTTCGCGTTGTTGTTGAATAAACAACGCGACAAAATCCGTATAAAGTACTTAGTTTAATTTCAACCAAAGACATAATCATTATAAGATCACTAATATGTGACTTCTAGTCCTTACAACCAAAGATTCCACACTACTGCGCAAATAGGTCGCCGATAATAGATAACAAAGCAACCCATCATTTTAATAACCTGATAATAAATCATCAAGTGCGGGCCGCAGATTGCGTTATGCGCCATTGGCATCATATCGAACATATCTCGAGTGCCAAGCTTTCATCATTATTATTTACACTAGACTAGATTGTTTGCCTCGTTACTGACAGTACAACAGGTATTTAAATGTCACTTACACACATACATTGTTTTTTTTTTAGGTTTGACGTCACGTTATACCTAATCATGACACATTACTGAGAGTTTAAATTGTGAAACTTTCTTTTATTTTTGAATATACGTCAGCGGTAATCCTAACTTATATTATAATTTATAAATGACTGTACGGGTGGCGTAGTAGTTTAAGTGGTTGCATCGCCACTGCCGCCGCGCCGAGAGTTGTAGGTTCGATCCCTACACGAGACAATAATTCGTGTGATCCACAAATTATTGTCCCGAGTCTGGGTGTACTTTGTGTCCGTTATTTGAATGTTTGTAAAATCGCCCGCACCACAGGAATTATTCCAAGTGCGGCAGTAGCCTTTTTAAAAAAAGAAAGAAAATTAAAAAAAAAATGCGAATGTGAGTTTGGTTGTGTGTTTAATACGCTTTCATGCGTTAGTTACTCGACCGGTGATCGTGAAATTTCGCATACACGTTGTTAGAGGTACAGAAAAGGATATACCTTTCAGTCAGAAAAAAGTACAGTTACTAACATAACCGAAGCCGCTAGCAAACTCGCAAAACATAATCACGGATACGAGTAATTTTAGAATAAGTGAGAAATTTCTATGATAAATAAATAATTTGGTGTGGAAAGAAAGTAAAAACGATCGCTTAAAATAATAAGAGTTTTTAGTCTGTTTTGCTGTTAAACAGAACTGTTTACAAAACAAGCTCCAAGCCATCCATTAGTGACTTACCAACATGTAGGGCAACTCACCCATAGCTAATAGTTGGCAAGGTTGCAATTACAGTCCATTTGAATATGCCTAACAGTTAACTGAAAGGCTGATTGATTGAATGAACACAGCATTTAGTATCGTATACTCAACATAGCTATCGACTAATATAATTTATTATCTGCAAACAATTTTAAAACACTACACGGCACGGGACCAAAAGACTTTCATGTCCGTAAAGTCTACCGCGACACAGGCATTATTCCTAATGCGGGAGTTGTCTTAGATATATATATAAGACTAGCTGCGCCCCGCGTTTCCGCCCGAGTAAGTCCCGATACCAAAGGAATATCGGGATAAAAAGCCTATGTGTTAATCTAGGTCTCCAACTTTCTACATACCAAGTTTCATCGCAATAGATTCAGTATTTTTTGCGTGAAAGAGTAACATACAAACATCCATCTATCCTCACAAACTTTCACATTTATAATATTAGTAAGATTGCATCTGTAGACTTTTAGTATTTATTAATATATACCATTAATAAACAACGTCTTCCTTCTCTTGACCGTAATTCAAACACTACGATCGAAACACGGTAGCCAAAACACGTCAAAACATATGAAATGGAACACACCTTGGGATCGACGAATACATATCTCATAACATGCAGTGTGCTAACAAACGTTGCACTGGATTATTCGATTTAAAACGAAGACATAATCACAAGTCTACAAATAAAAACTAAGAATGTCTTCCAAGAAACCGATGCATATATCTTCGAGCTGATTCCAGAACGGTCAGTATAAAAAAGTGATAAATGAAGTATGCTAAATTGTTTTATAGCTTAGTCAGTTTTTCGATGTCAGAACTGCAATGGCCGGCCGGCATTGTCCACTGGCTATTCGCCAATGATGTGACATTGCCATTACAAAAGATTATTTGGCTTCCTGATGTACACAAGCTATCATAAATAATAAGAGATATCGTAAGTTCGTGACATGCTTTGAAAGTAACCGTGTCAGTTCCTGAACGCACGCATTCAGTTGTAGAATGTTAGAATCTGTGCCAATGGGTTGGTACGAAATAATCCGTAATTTTTGTGTAGCGCAACTTTTATATAACCGGTGTTGTGAAACAATTATTTATTAAAGTATTGTTTTTTTTTCGGACTGTGCTAGATAGTTTCACACGATAGACTAGCCAAAACATTTGTTCCAATTACAAGCATTGTTTCAATTTTTGTTTAGTATTCTTGTTTCTTTCAACTGGTTATGCTAAGAGTGTCATCATGTCTCCGTTGCAATTAGTTAGATTAAAATCTTTGGTTGCATAGATTATAGAGCCCAATTTCATTATCCATATATGTGTGATATTGTATCTGTATAGATATTGTTTAAATCATTAAAGCAAAACATAATTATAACAATTAAATTATTACATTTTTATTATGCCATAGTAAAATCAAAGCATTGCTTGATACACATTTTCCTACCTCTATTTTCCCTCTTCGTATTTTTCATATGGTTTACGTATTATGGTAATACTAATGCATTTACCTTACAAAGCAATAAGGATATTGCTTTATTAGGCTATCTGGTGTTGTACTATATGTAACAAACGTATTACAGCAAATGATAGTACCTACCTACTTCAAAAACAGGTAAATCGCTTTAACCTTCGTATGCTTCTAATATGCCTCAGTTTCAAACCTGATATGTAACTCCATAATGTCGTATCAACAATCTTTTGGATTAAAACTACTCCAAAGAGTGGTTTAAGTTATTTCTTGGCACCTAATGTCGGGAGTGCCCCAAATGACACAAATATTTCTGTTATGCACAATTAATTGATTTTATATGACTTTTTTATTTTAGAACGTCTACAGGATATATATAATATAATATATTAAATAAACACTCGAAAATTATTTTTAGTAAACTCGATAGAGTAGTCGTTCCATTTCCTTTTTATCCATTGTTGGAATGTTTATAGTTACCCACAATACAGAAATTAGCCGTAGTGCGAGAGATGTTCTACAAAAGAAAATAATATTTAAGAGTTGCTTTACTTTTGGTTTCCCGTAATTATGCCAATTGGTACCGGAATTATAAATGTGAAAGTTTAAATATATTACAATAGTTATTAGTCAATCAAGCGAATACACCGTCAATCATTATTTATACCATAATTATACCATGTCATGGATTAACACATATGATCCTGTTCAACCCGGTATGTGACCCCGTAAGTTTCACGCATGGGAAGCCGCGGATAGAAGCAAGCAAGCAAGGCAAGTAAGCAAAGCAACAGTTCAGCATACATACCAGCCAAGTCAATGATTTCTTCTTGAGACGCCGTGCCGAGCGCCTGCTCATACTCATCGCCGAGGTCGATTGTGATTTGTTCCTCAGCGTCACGCACTTTCTCGGGGGGCGGGGGTGGGATCCACTGGAATTAAATTAATATACACTTTACATACGTACTTAGATTCACACCTGCTTCCCAGAGGGGTAGGTAGACTACGGATTGCCATTTGCTACGATCCTGACACACTTCTCTGGCATACTAAAGTGTATGAGGAATGATATGAGTGAATAAATCACTCATAACATTCCTCATACACTTTAGTATTATACAGGGTGTTTGGAAGATCGATGCAAAGCCGTAAATCGGAGCTAGTATAGACTATGTAGAACCATTTGAACTATACTTGTCTTAGATGAAGTGTGACAATTTCTTTTTTAGCTAATTTTAATGATTTTTGATGACAAAACCCAAAATTTTGCAGTTAGTTGGAAGTAATGGCCAGTTTAAAAGATAAATCATTTATTTTTATGTTATTTTATTGAAGTAATGTTTAAACAATCTAATGAATCATGATTAAAGTATCTGAGTCATGAGACAATTTTTTTACAGACATTTGAAGTGAATTATTTTTTTTAAGATTTAAATAAAGCTGTTTTTGAAGGCTTTAATAAAAAACACGGATGGTGCTTTTTTTGTTCAAACATTTTTTTAAACATGCCTATTTATTTACCTCTCTTTTGAGGTATTAACTACGCGGATAGCTCACAAATTGTTGAAATTCGGACCTTCAAACCAAATTGAGGGAGAAATAAAAAATTTTACCAAACGAGTTTCGTGCTTTAAAAAATACTTTTTATGTTATAACCTTCATAAATGGGCTGAGAAACAGCATAATCCACATTGGAAAAAGCAGAAGACCTTTCAACAAAAATTCTCGGTCAATGTGTGGGCCGGAGTAATTGGCAGAACACTGATAGGGCCTCATTTCTTGCCAGATAATTTGAATAGCAACAATTATTTGGAATATCTACAAAATGATCTTCCAAAGCTTGTAGAAGAATCCGGGGCTCCGATATTCACTACAGACCGAGAAATAATGTTTCAACAAGATGGTTGCCTAGCGCATTGGACCTTAAGTGTACGGGTCCACTTAAATAATTGCTTCCCTAACAGCTGGATCGGTAGAGATGGGCCTATACCTTGGCCCGGCCGATCACCCGACCTGACTCCGCTTGACTTTTTTGTGTGGGGTCGGGCCAAAGAACTAGTTTATACGAATGTGGAAATCAACACAAAAGAAATGATTGACAGAATTAATTCAGCGTTTGAAACAATGAAACTGGAGATAAAGTTAAAAATAACAACAACTGAAGTGAGAAGATGGGCCCGTGCTTGTGTTAGGAACCACGGTGAACATTTAAAAAACGAATAATAAATTATTTTAATAAAAAATTGGTTTGAATTATTCCGCTTATAAATTTTAATTTTCGCCCTCAATTTGGTTTGTAAGTCCTAATTTCAACAATTTGTGAGCTATCCGTGTAGTTGATACCTCAAAAGAGAGATCAAGAACCAGGCATGTTTTTAAAAATGTTTGAACAAAAAAAGCACCATCCATGTTTTTTTTTATCTTACAAAAAAATAATTCACTCCAAATGTCTGTAAAAAAATTGTCTCATAACTCAGATGCTTTAAT
This sequence comes from Catocala sponsa, assembly GCA_963564715.1. Lineage (NCBI taxonomy): Eukaryota > Metazoa > Arthropoda > Insecta > Lepidoptera > Erebidae > Catocala > Catocala sponsa. The sequence goes on along the minus strand of OY751334.1, from coordinate 13,069,142 downwards.
CATGATTCATTAGATTGTTTACACATTAATTCAATAATATAACATAAAAAATAAATGATTTATCTTTAAAAATGGCCATTATTTCCAACTAACTGTAAAATTTTGGGTTTTCTTTTGTTTCATTAAAATTAGCTAAAAAAGAAATTGTCACACTTCGTCTAAGACAAGTATGGTTCAAATGGTTCTACATAGTCTATACTAGCTCCGATTTACGGCTTTGCATCGATCTTCCAAACAACCTGTATAATTATAATATCAAACCTGTAAATAAACAGACCCACTGCTGGGCACGAGCGTCTATTCAAGGTGAAAAAGGCTTGATGGGTTCCACCACACTGGCCTAGTAGGTACAGGTTGACAGACTTCACATATTTTCAAGAACATTATGGACAACTCTCAGATATGCAATTTTCTTCATGATCTTTAACTTGACCTTTAAAGCAAGTATTTAATACGTAGGTATATAACTTTGAAAAGTTAGCGGCGTGCCTTAGGATCGAACTCGAGATCTCTACATCTATATCAGACCTGTATATAAACCGTTCCTCTGCTGGACACGGTCCTCTTCTCAATGTGGTGCAAGTAGGTAAGGATGGAATTAACGGTATGTTAAAACATACCCCTTATAAATAACTATTGATATCACATCAAATAGTGAAATTGCCATTAAAACAATACAAAATAGTAAGCCCATTGACTGGATTTTAACATAATTAACCATCTTATCATATTTTTATAAATTATAACTCGACGTCATATGCTGCTACTTTGATAGGTAAAGCACAAATACCAAGGTTAGCATTATACAGAAATATGCGGTTAGTAAGTACATATATACCGTATGTACTTCCTAACCGTATGTTAATAGTCTGGGTCTATAAGATATATAATAGGCAGGGCTATGGTAAATCGCTTCTGTAAGCCGCTTCATTTACTCACTCTCCTTGACTAATAAAATATATCGCCAGCTATGTTTCCAGGTCATTAGATAAAACCTATTGTATGTTTATATTTTCGTAATTCTTTACAATATGTCCTTTACAAAAAAAAGATCCATTCGTAGCCGATAAACAATCGGTTTTAAGCGTTAAGGTTAGTAAAATAAAGCTTGAAAGTGGCGTGGTACTCGGTGGCTCGTATGCGAGCCGCTGGCAAACGACAGGTATTATCTCTAGGAATCGAACTTCGTCTTCTAAACACATTGCCTGACTTAGTAGTGCTACTGAGAGTTTTGTTACAGAAAATAAAATAACGGTGCGCGACCCAGGCATCGAACTCGAGCCTACACGATTGATCGTATTCGAAAGTGTCAACTTATGCCGTGGTACATTTGACTTATTCGTTGTTGTTTTTATTACATAACCATCAATTAGCACAAATCTATTGATCTATACTAATATTATAAAGAGGAAACATTTGTTTGGTACTACAGAACCGATATTTAATCATTCTTTAACAATTAAAAAAGCTACTTTTTAGTAACATAGACTATATAATGTTACGCTACGGCCCACAGGAGCGGAGCAGAAATGATAGACGTGAGTAAAACCGCGGTGGACAGCAAGTTATAACCAAAGTACATTCTCACGAATTAGTGGCCTTTGAAGTATGACCCCGTGTTTATACTAACATACAGGTATAATAAGAAATTTGATATTTGAACCAGTATACCTTCTTTCCTCGTATAACGCCGGCCACGTAAGGCTTCACTTCGGGCCGATCGGGGGTCTCCAAGGCTTGTTTGTTGATGTGTTCTATCAGTTTCTTGCGGTTGAGTGGCCCCGTGGGGTCCTTCTCGCAATCGTAGTTATTACGTTGTGATGGTGGCAGGAAGTTGTCCTGAAATATTGTAAAGAAAACTCCATTAATACTGTACATATATTATTTTTGTAGATAGCCTTGATCCAATAACATAAACCTCGTTTAGTTTGGGATGGTGTATGTTTGATTTACGAAGCTGCACGGCTGGAGAAGTGGTTCAAGCGGTCAGTTTGCTCCGTAGGGTACAAATTGTGTGATACACAAATAGACTATAAATAAAGGGCTAAATAGATGAGGATAGATGCCTGGAATTGGGCGATGGGTTGTGTCAGTAATTCTTAATAATAATTAGGGTTGTGGTGTAAGTTCTATCTAGCAAATGGCATACCTATATAATATAACTGCCAAGTATAATGTCGTTACTAAGTTATTGTGTCACAACTCAGTACTGGTTTCTAGTAAATGTTAAAACAACCAAAACCTTTCGATTTCGTTTTCGCTACCCGTAACATTTTTTATCTTTTATAAATGAACTAGTTATTCATCATATTCAAAGTTGTATTAAAGGCGCCAATGATGATAACACTGTCTATGTAAGTATTCGAATATTGATAAAATCATATAAGGTGACTATATAGTCATATCATGAAAATAAACAACATTGTGCACTGTAAAATGTCACTATATGTACCTAGTAAACTAACATCACACACATATACTGATAGAACAATATAACGATTTCACAATAATATATTCAAATGTATTTAACCGGACCAGTATCGAGTTGGCCACGATAGTATTCGTACATTATTCGAATGCAATTACGAATCACTAGAAGAATATTTTCTGTCTTGACTCTCACAGAGTAGTTCATAGTTTAGGTAAGTATACAATTCGAGGCGATAGCTCAGTGGGAAGACCAACAGACTACAATGAAAAAGGGTCTCGGGTTCGAACTCACGTCGCAAACCCCTGACTTTCGGAAGGTATCACTTTCTTTTCAAAATTATGTGCGTATTGATTGTCAACGCATTGTAAATCGTCAAAGGTACCCACAGGACAGGCTTGCCTAGTGTAGGGCTAAAGGATACTACGTAAATGTAATGTTTTATTCTGGTAATAAAAGTATTTTGATTTTGATTTGAATTATCGTCGGCTCCGTGCCTCGGAGAGCACGTTAAGACTGCGCCGAGCGAAATATGCCAAAACAGGCGGTCACAGTTAAGTGAATAAAATCAACACTTTGTTTAATATAAAATATACATTTACCATAACAATGAATATGTTTACAAATTACTCCGCGTAAAAAAACTTAAATTTTACTATAGCGGCTGCGCGCCGATTTGAATATGCCGCACGAGTTCTGTCATTATCTGTCTTATGTTCGTCTTAAGCCGTCGGTCCCGGCTGCCATGAACATTTATGGCAGTCGTTACTGGGAAATCAGTGCCCTCTAATATGACACTGGTCTAACTTTAGGGTATCGTTAGCCTTCGGGTTGCAGAGGTCAGGTGGCAGTCGCTCCGTATAAAAACTGATATCCAGGCAAATCCGGTTAGAGTAGAAAGCCGACCCCAAGTGACTTGGGAATAATAAATGCTAGGGATAAGAAGAAGAAGACAATTCGAGGCCTCAAATTAACCATTATTTTATTCAATACTAGTTTTAACCCGCGGCTTCGCTCGCGTAAATGTAGGTTAGGTTTGCAACAGTTATTTTTTCTGGATGAAAGGTATCCTATGTCCTATTCTGTACCCCTGACAACGTGTATGCAAAATTTCATGTTGATCGGTTGAGTAGTTAAGGCGTGAAAGCGTAACAAACAAACAAACTCATTTTCGCATTTATAATATTAGTTAGGATGTTCGCCGAGTAACCAACTCTCAAAACTCCAGTTCCTTTTTGACAAAGTTGGTTGACAAAGGCTACTATTTTGCATTAGATTAAATTATATTTTAGGTATTATGCAATTTTGTAGTGCGCAATGAATATGATGCCCTCAAGATTAATTCTCATGAAATGGGATACTAGCCTATTAGATCAGGCAGTTCAAAGAGCTATACCAAACACAGTGCAGGAATTCAAGCTAGCAGCCAATAGGTCAACAACAATTATTATGAATTTTAATCACAGTAAGTATATTCCAGTTATGCTTTTCCTTATATTTTTCTCTATAAAATGCGACTACTGCATTACTAATAAATTTATCAAAATAACATGATTTATTACTACACTAACCAACAGGTAAATTGTTCTTTAATAGTATTTATCAATTTGGTGATAAGGTTCAAGTTGCACTAGATAAACCATATCATAATGTGTTTTTAATAATGTCCCAATGATATAATAATATAAAATAATAATCAAGGTATATTTGCTTTTGATATACATATATTATAGCTAATGCTTAATTGTAGATACAAGTGTGATAGATAAATGTTGGTATATTTGAATAAACATTGGTGCTTTTATTGATTTTAATGTAATTAATAAATTTATGCTTCATATTTTAATAGACGTATGGGAGATAGACCGGCATATAGCTGGTTCAGTACATAGCGAAAACTGACGGGCTCATGCATAGACGCATGCATATTATATTAGTGATGCGCCTAATTGCATTTGAATGATATTATAATTAATGATAATCAATTTTGGTATCAATCCTGCATAGAGACAGACGCAGTGCATATAAATGTGCATAGTGTTGTTCACATTGCTTGCATATATCCTCAGTTTTAACACCTGACTTTAATCAAAATTGTTGGTTGCTAACTCAAGCATAGCTTGTGGTCGAAACCGCAGTCTGTCCACTAATGTCTGATTTTACTGATCTTTATATCTCTATTTATTTTATTTGTGCCATTATCTAAAATTACGTGTAAACTACAAAATATTATCAGTAAGACTCCAATCAGTTAGCAGAAAGCCAAAAAATATCGTAATGTAGTTAATTTTCATTGTAAATATTATGGGCATTAATCTGATCTAGTTAGTACCTAGATGTATTTGCTAGTCATTTAGATAGGCATTAAGTCAGATACGGATTATCATACAGGCATATGTTTACAAAATTATTTATACATTCCTTGGTTAGAAGCTTGTTAGAAATTAAGTTTAAAAGTAATGATACTGTCATCAAGAGCCTTTTATCAAGAGCATTGAGGTCACTATAATCTGATGTGACTGATTACTGCTATTAACACAAAGTAATTATTACGACATCCACCACCCAGTTAGAGGAGATATATAACAATAATTTATATGTACTGTGGTTATTTTTGTCCATAAAAAATGCTGATATGTATCCATACAAATATATATGTTTGTTATGTTTTAAGCTACGCTATTGAAAGCTAGGGAGAGAATACAATCTATACTACACATTTTACAAAATAGCAAATCATTATTGCTTCTAGTATAGTAAATAGCAAGAACAAAGATAAAATTAATAACCAGGCAATAGTGAATGCGATGGCGATAAGAGAAAACAATATCTGTGAGCCTATAATAATATAATACCTTAAGCCACAAGATGTCTAAAGAATGTAATAAAAATGAATGACTCGAAAGTGGTTAGCCAGGACTAGGTATAGCAAGCAGGAAATCTGTAATCTCATCCTTCCTTTCTGAGAAACAGGTGTGTCTATAAATAAGTATTATATCTTTCATTTTTGTTTCAATATGGACACAACTCTTAACTAGTGATTAATTAAGCACTGTGACTTGGTGGATTTTAGAAACATTCAATTTACAAACACAAAGTATTTGGGATCATCATTTGTGGATCACAGTAATAATTGTCTCATATAGGATTCAAAACCACAACACATTGTGGTGTCACTGGCGAGACAACCACTTGTTTACTCTGCCATCCTCCCTCCTTCCTCCTGTCCAAATGTATATAAATAGCATAACAATGTTTTTATCTAAATACTTGTTTGTCTAATTATTAATGTTATTTGACAATGATTATGCTGGGGTGAATAGTCCTCCAGCCATGTCACCTAGATAAACAGTGTTATCTAATCATTAGTCCCCACTATCTACACCAGGACTAAATATAGCCTAATGTATTCATAATATGCATTTCATAGCTCTTGATTATGTTGAATATTAGAATTAATACTTTTTGATAAGCTCCTGAGTTTCCAAGGAAAAATTAATGGAAAAACAACATAAAGCAATAAATGTAATTAAGTAATATTCATATAAGGTATGGAGTTTCATAGACTACATAATATAATAAATGAACACATTCATCTAGTATAGGATGTATTAAAATTGCAGCTTTAAACTTGAAACATAATAAAAAGTCAAAAAAATTAGCTTACTATATTAATCAAAATGGAATATTCGAATTTTTAGAAGCACAATCTACATAATATATTATTATGCAAATGTATGTAAAAAGGTTAGCATTATACAAGTGCAGGCAAGCAAGTCAAATTGATAGTTATGCAAAATAGTTACTAACTAGCTAGTTTATAACTATTTCACAGTAATAGGGATGTCCCTATTAATATTATGGCAGTTACTGGTGAGTGTGGATTTTGCTGTATGCATACATTCAAATGGTTTTATTATTATGTGTGTAGGTGTATATTCATATTTTAAGGTTTATAAAAGCTAGAATTTTAGGTACAGCTGAATTTAATGAATAAAACGACTACAAATAATTGGCATACTATCTAAGCATATTGTAGTTATCTAGTTAGTTTAGTCATTCAAAAGACATCTGTTTTGTAAGTCTGAAGAGTTTTTGTAGTAGTGTATCAGATGATGCATGCAGAATAATGAGTTGTTTTATCTCTCCTATCAATCACTATGTGTATAATATCGGTCTGTATAACTATTTTAACATACTATATAGTTCAAAGCCATTTTTCACATTTACACTTCTATTTAAAACTTAATTAGTATGCAAATTTTAGAACTTCCGTGTCTGTAAATAATCTATTACAGGTTTTTATTGCATTTCAGAGACTTCTTAAAAACTACTATGTAATATAATATAATCTATGGATTTGATATTAAATTTAATGGAGTAGACATTTATTAAAAATTTTGTATGTTTGGTTGATGTTTATTGTGAAATTGTATACTAATTCTAAATCCACATTTATACGAAATCTTTCCATTACACATTTATTATGCAAATATTTATACAGACTTAAAATTTTCCTGCATTGTTTCACATTATATTTATGTGAATGCCAGTTTATAATAATTAATCTAAGTCAAAAAAGAACATCAGTTAAATCTAATATTATACCTAAGCAATCTGTTGCTTGAAATAATTTAGTGATTGACCTTGCCACATTGGAACTAACATCTTATGTAGAAATTCAATGCAAACAATTGATAAATAAACAAATGGGAACTATTCAATTATCAGGACATAGTTCCTCACATAGTTGGCATAAAGCCAAACTAGAGGACATCCATTCATACATTCAAATAAAGAAAATTCCACACTTATTTAGTATTTGGAGGTAAACAAACACTTTTTATTTTTCAAGGTAAACTGTACAATTGTGATAAAACCTTCAAGATGATTGTTGAGAAGTCTATGGTTTAAAACTATCCCAACAGAATTTGAGAAAACAGGAAAGTTGTTTACCTTTTTAGTGACTTTTATATAATATTTTTCTGTAAAAAAAATTTATGGTTATTTATCAAAAGAAGGACTTTCATACGGCTTATTGTATTCATTAACTACTTTTCAAAGATTCTGAATTTTCTAAATTTAATTAGGCATGAAACAATTGTTTTCATACAATATTAATTCTATTGGGACAGAGTATAATTTGTGTAAATGCTCAGAATATTATCCAGTATAATACTGGCAATGGCCTTCAACATTAATTGACTGATCATTGCAAATTGTAAATGTGGGCAGCAAATAATAAAGAGTAGAATGATAATAGGAGTGTTGGAATATTTTACTGAATGATAAAACAAATGCAAAAATATAGTTTTAGAAACGAATTATGCACAAATATTTTATAAAATATTTGACTTTATTTGGACAATAATATTTCACTAAGTATTTTAACCGGTAAATAAACAACTTTTTCATATCTTATTATGACATTACTGTAAGTGTACAAAGTACCGAGTCCCAGTACAATACAAGAAGTTTTAATTTTGGCATTATTAAAAGAGATTACTTACATCTGGATCAACCTCCTTGGCCAGCATGGTAAGCTCTTCCTGCGACAGCTTGGCCAGCAGCTCGTCGACGTCCACCTCGTCGTAGGTGGACAGCTCCCGTCCGTACAGCTTCGCAGGAGTCGTCATCGTCGTGGTTTTCGTCGATGACGATTTCTAAAAACACCGAAATACAACCTATTACTAGACGATCTTTCACACAATTTGAGGTTATTTTCTTACTTTAATTACACAAACGAGTGACCACAATGAATACTATTGATACAATTACGTCAGAAACACAATGAAACACAACATTTGGAAGATAAAACTTCAATATTTGACAAGACACTTTCGGCGTTCACCACACCCACAAATTAATGAATGATGACATTATCGCACTGTACTAAGTTAGTGTATTATATCTAACTGATTTTATTCACTTATTTCGATTGTAAAATGATAAAAAGTATTATTTTCTTACATTTCAATTTATAGAAAAACTTTTTTTGTAACTATGCTAGACGTAACCAACGTCACAAGCGCCCTCTTCCAATGACAATTTTACACTAACAAGATGTTTTAAGTTAGAGCGAGAAGGAAATAATAAGTTTTATGAACTATTCCATAAAGTTTGAAAGAGACAGGATATAGACAACTATGGTTGAAGAAGGGAAGGGAATGATGGAAGGAGAAAATAAAACTACAATACATACCGGTTTCTTATCAAGGTGCTAAACACAAAAATAAAAAAGAAAATATCACTGTAGTTTATTACGTAAAAACTTTTGCTTTATTATTATATAAAAAACTGGTTAACACTAATAAATTAATAAATAATCTCTACATTACGTACTTTTGATGTTCATAACTTAATCATAATTCTTTTATAGTACATAACATGGTTGAAAAGATAGCTATTTAATAAAATTAATAAAGTCGTGGCATTATTAAGACTTACAAGATGCCTTGCCTTTAATAAGTTATTAAGTATATATTTTAAAGTATCTTTATCCAATGTATTGGTCATTGGACTTGTTGTTAAGAGCCCCAACCACAACTTAAAGGAGCTCACTTGCGCAACTAAGCCAAGGACTTGAGGTGTAAAGCAGTATTCCTCGACACGGCATTTATATAATTGTACTGAGTCAGTCTTGTTTAGAAACTAAAGGTTCATATCTCTGGAAAGTTAGCATTGACTACCGGCGGCGTTAAGTCAAGTTCACGGTTTTAAGCCGTACTGGGCGGCGGCATTAGCCATCTATTAACTATTAATTGATTACTATTTTATAATTATACGATTTACTAATATCTATAAGGATGAAAACGTGTTTAAGACCGAGGGTTATATTGGCCTGCTTCTCCTATCATTGTCATTGTCACCGAGCAAATTTGAGTTTTGACTGAATGGTTGAATAGCCGTTTCTTTCCTCTCTCTTTCCAGTAGTTAGCGCGAGCAGAGTTTTAGGATAGGTATTGCTTTTGCATAAAAATCATGTCCATACGGATTACAATCATGTGGACCGCTGCTTCGTTTAATTACGGATAAATATGAACAAAATACTAAATACGTATGTATATATAATAATCCCTGTATTGGACGAACGTGGAAAATTACAGATTAGACTATATCCAGACCTGACGCAACTATTTATGTTAGATCAGACTAATTTATGGGCGATTAATTTGCAATATAGCAGGTGTTAGTATTTGATAACACGACCACTTTCTCAATATGTAAAATGTTATATTAACATTTTATGCTACTAGTTTTAGCGTTAAGAATGAATTAGTTTTAAATTGTCCAGTAGCGAAGCGTGCTCATAAATTTACGCAATTTTGCATGCGATTGTGAGGTCTTAGGTTCGAGTCCTCAATTCGAAATAGTGGTATTAGTTTTTTGTTACAAGATTAACGATAGTACCTCGGGTAGTATCACGAAATCTGCTTGATAAACAGTAAAAGGATCATACTTCTCTAGCTACTTTTTCGATTATATAGAGTCATCAGAAAACCAATAATATACCGCCAGACACGGGAACTAAGCCCGTGATCTAACGACCGCCTACATATAGGTACACATTTATTATACCTACTGCGTGACTAATGTGGCATTCCAGGCTAAAAAGATAGTATTTATATTAAAATGCCTTTTATTTCCTATTTTTTTTATTAATTAGTAACGAATTTTCGCACCTGTCACATAATTCCAAATTGTTTAAAAGTACCTATGTATGTTTAAAATTGCCATTACGAAAAAATATATTAGCATCAGCGTACGTACTTAGTTGTAGAAACGTTTATTCATACAAACAGAAGCATAGTACCTATGCGATCAAGTAGCATCGTGACGAGTGCGCTAAATATATTCTCAACTATAATGGAATGGTTACGTCACGTCTACTCGCCATACCAAGCCTATCCCACTAGTTATTGAACTCACGACCTTATAATTATAGCACAAATTGTGGCAACTGCATTATTATGTACGAAGTGGTCGCGTTGCGGGCATACAGGTTATGTAACACACTAAATTAGACATTGATAAGGCTATCAAGGCTAAATCGTGCAAACGGTAAACAACATTGGCTTATTGCGATTGGCATCATTGATATAATATATTTTTATAGGTCATATTTCGATGTTAACTAGGCTGGATGATATAGGTCACGTGCCGTTATTAAAAACATATTTGTCATTCTCAAAGAGATAAATAATACAACAGCTGTTCGTCGTGTAGTTTTATTATAGCGTCAGTAGTATATTGTCTGTGAGTTAGTAAGACTAAGATAAATTATAGACAGTTGAATATTACAAAAAAATGCACTTTGTGCTTATCTTTACAAAGGAGGTAAGTATTGGTTTTTCGTGTTGCCACTTTTTAAACAATAAATTTAAGTAAATACTGGTATAAAAATTTGCAATATGTATTTATGTTTAAAATACTGTTTATTTTTTCATAAAGCCTGTAATATAAGTATTTACTTCTCTTTGCACATCTCTTTAATTTATTTTAATTAGGTCTGTCATCCCCGGTAGATCCGGGGTTTTGTACCTAAAACTCACACGATTACATATTATCGAATCGTACAATAAGTAGTAGGTACTTACTTCAGTTCTGCAAGACCTAAGAAACTATTATAAAACCACTACTACACAAACTTAAACCACTACGCCATCACACCTTTCTTATACGAGTATAACAGAAGGCTGGTTTTTTTAAATTGAATCTGAAAATGAGGGTTATTTAATTGACTCTCGAATCTCTTTAATGTAAGTCATAAGTTTTTACAATAGCGGATACGTGCCATTCACCAGACGAGTCAATCGTGTATAACTTTCAAGATTTCATAAAACATAAAAACAATAAAGTAAATGGCAGTGGTTTCTCTCATGTTACTGCAGTTCACACACAATAGATCTACAGAAACGCAGTGCTAATTGCCAAGTACGTTTACTCGACGGCATCAATTAGTAGGTATAGTGAATAGGCTCATTGTTACGAAATGTTCTTTGAAAATAGCCATAGTTTGTTAGACTTGTGCAAACGTGGTTAACTTGGATTTTATTACTATGCCGAACAACACAGCATAGTGTACCTGTAGAAAAAGTCAAATCGTAATTCAAAAGTAAGTACATCTCTTTTTAGACTCATCGGCATGTACTCGAAGGTGATGTGTGTAATATTTTTTAAAACCATAGTGTATGTGTAGTAGATATCTACATTTCAGTAGCTATCTTTAGTTTCTACATGATTCCTTTTATAATTGTTATTGCTGTAGTGCCGTTATAACAAAATATGTAGAATATACAAATAAATGTTAGGGTTCTAGCTAATCGCCATCTGCCGGGCACAATTCTAGACTTCGTGTTGCTAACAAGAATTTCCTAACAGAAAAAGCCAATAAGACCCGGGTATCGAACCCGAGTATACTTCTACTTATCACTAACAGAAGCTATTGATCAGTTCGGATATGTACCTAGTGAGTTTAAATTATTTGGTTTTCCATATTCGGATGCGTAACATCTAGCCGTGTTCGGGTAAGTTCAGCAAAACTACGAAATTTATTCTATATAATACTAGCACGGCTTCGCTCGCGTAAATGTAGGTTAGGTTGGCACCGTAATTACCTAGCGGTATGAAATAATTGTACTTTACGACCTATTCTCATACTAGCAAATACACATAAAAAATTACATAAAAATCGGTCAAGACATTTCGCAGGAGTGCGGCCACAAACACCGTAACACGAGATTTTTAAATATATAATTGAAATTTATCTTAATATTTTATAAGTGTAAAATTTTTATAATGCTGATTTTAGACAAGATTAATTATTAATTTTAGTTGCAAGAGATTATCTACCTATTAATTGCGGCAAAGATTACCTCGCTAATCTTTTGGAGATTTGTGAGTGAATTTTACTATGAGCTACTATAATTTAAAAACAAATTAGGTTTTTAACATGAAGTGTAAAAATATATTAAATCTGTCTTATAAAAATGTCTCATTGTCAAAAACGAACAATTAAGCAAGTTATTTAATTTCCTTTGGCAAATAAATTGTATCTTTTTTTCTAATTACAAATCTTTTAACCATTTATGTGTTTTATATGTATACATTTTATTTAGCTTTTATATGCCATGAATAACAATTTGATGAACTCTGAAGAGATAGTTCGTAGTTCCTAATATTTTCTTCGTTTTTTGGCAAGTGGTAAGTAATTAGACTAGTTATTTTTTGCTGGTAGTTCAAACTTGGCTCTTAATATACCTATGGTAATTATTGCCATTATAATGAAAAGAACATAAATATCCCGGTGTACGATTCTTAATAGCATTTTAACAACGTGACGTCGACTGCGGCTCAATAATGTTGCTCTTACTACTATGCATGTTTCAATAACAAAGCAATATAACCTTTCTATTTTAAACGTGAGATTTTAGACCTCGATCCTATAAGCGATTTCATCAAAATAAATTGTTTAATCAAATCAAAATGCAGATTTTGTATTTCAACAGTTCAATTCGTGAGTGTGTCATTCCTGTGAGCGGGTAAATACAAATTACTTATGTATAAGCAATCATTTCTCAATAATATTAGGTACAATCTTTATGCATCACGTATTTAAGAGACTGTTACCACGCTGTATTATACAAACTCCTTGTCTTGGAAATATTAGTGACACTTTCTTTATGTGCGAAAATAAAAAATAAAGTTGGTTTTGGTTTAAGTATTTCCTAAATAATTAATATAAATTTCTTTCTTTATTTATTTATGTTATTTCGCACAATATCTTATAAAAAAAAAACTATTCCTTTCTTATTTAATTAATATTTTAATCAGAAAACATTTCAACAACGTTTAAATCATTAACATTCTTATAGAGTCGAAAGTTCCAGACTCCTGCTTAAATTAAAACTGCTCAAATAAAATTTCCCATAACGATTTTTTTGTATTTGCATAGTAATGCAAATAAAAAAAAATCGTTGTAGGAAATTTTATGTATCAGTGGATATAGCTATAGTCTGAGTCCTACACATAAATCACAGAACACATATACCTACCCTAACTTCTTGATAAAGGTAATATAATAGTTCGTAAGGTGAATATAGGTAGGTAACTTATTTTATTCGTTACATAGGAAGACAGAGTGTGTAGTGATTGATCTGAATCGATAAACGTTTGTTCCTGTTGACCACACGATGTTGCCGACCGCTGGCGGCTCGCCAGTCCGCTATAATTGGTGGTCGCCACACCAGAGACAAGCGGTATTCTTAGCTACCCACTCGGCCACCGGCCTTCCTATCGATACAAATGTTATTCCCACGAAAAATAAATAATAATTCGTTGCTATTCGCACTTGACCTAGTACTGGTTAGGGATGTCTAGCATTATTATTTTAGCTGTCAGCAACAACCTTTTTAGTCAATTTATTGTTTAAGTATTTTGATAGATGTCAGAAATAATTTAGGCTCAATTACAATAAAATTATTTTTATTTCAATTATTTTCCCAATGGTGCTCCCATATGGCCCACCATATCCTGTGTCGCCATTAATAAGAGGCTTGAGATGGGCATTTTTAATAGCTGGAATAGTTTATGGGCGAGGAAAGCAGAAAATGTATGAGGTTCAGGAGGCAAATTGGCGTGAACAGGAAGCACAAAAGAAGCCCATTCGTGATAGAGAAATAGCTCTAATGAAAGTAAGGATCGCAAGAGAAGAAAAAGAATTTGTGGAACTTCTACAACCGAGTAAATTACACAAAATTGAACCAGGCAAAGTCAAAGAAGCAAATAAGAATTGTACCTATTGTGGAAAAGGTTGTGACACCTGCAATTGCAATGAATAAACATGTTATTTAAATATAAAACTACTTTTTTTGTTCCATTATTAAAGTAGGTATTGGTCAAATTTAGAAAATGGTGTCTTGGTTTGTATGATTATCTAACGTTTGGATCGATCTGATACATAATTTGTAATAATAATCCAGCGAAAATGTTGGATGTTTGTTAGTGAATCACACGTAAACCGTTGTACAATTTTTTATGAAATTTCACATTGATAATGGTGCCAATTCTGTTGTCACAAAATTCTCTAAACTTAACTAAACGGCCTCGATGGCGTAGTGGTCAGTGTTACGGACTTCCACGTGTGAGGTCGCGGGTTCGATTCCCGCACAAGTCAAACATTTGTGTGCATGAACATGGATGTTTTTCTTGGTCTAGATGTTTCTATGTATAATATGTATGTATTTACGAAAAAAATGTATTTATGTATCCATCCATTGTCTAGTACCCATAGTACAAGCTTTGCTTAGTTTGGGCTAGATGGTGTTGTGTGTATGTGGTAGAATATTATATTATAAATCACTAACACTTTTTTAGTCCTGTCACTTTTAACGCTTTCAGAATTCAAAATGTCATTTGAGAGGACTAAATTAAATTTTAGTGATTTTTAGTTAAGCTTAGAGAATTTTGTGACAACAGAATTGGCACCAATGTCATTAATTAACACAGGATTTAGGATACTCTTTGTCTCGGTATGCGTTGTCGGGGGTTAATGAATTATGCCGGTGAATTCGCAGACAGAAACTGGTATTACATAAACTGGTAAAGAAGTAAGGGACGATCGTATGAACTCGATTCAGACAAGTTCTGATTCAGCTGTTACGAAAAGGATAAACGTAAATATTCGTGTTTCGTGCTACGATGAGAATCAAATACGTTCTATTGTTTTGTATGCACCAACGCTGAGGCTATGTCTCGCGAATGGTCGCTATTATCGCTAGCTACCGCTGTAGTAAATGCCAAAGCGCGTGTGAATATTGATTTATAAAGCGACTAAGCCCTTGCATAGCTACTGATCCTCTTGAATATTATGTTATGTTTACACCAAACAATAGAATAAACATTAACTAGATAGAAAAAAGGAACAATGTACATATCATGTAGATACAATACATCCATAAAAATACTAGAAAACCTATACGTGCAAAACACAATACGTTTACGCAAAGAACTTTTCCTTCAACTTTCCCACTGAGAAAAAGCTGTTACTTTTCACTGGTTCATAAGAGTATGGCATTGTACATAATTTATGATGACTTAACGTTACATTTAACATTCACATTTTAATACTAACACTTTCTACTAATATCAATAGATCTACTTAGTTAACGACATCACTATCACACTGGACCTCACCCGTCTACAGTAAAATCTTCAACTTGACACGGTTCATTTAATCGAAAATATTATTTAAGATTTTTTCTTCGATCAATAATGTATTATTGATCGAAGGATTTTTTAATGAAAATTTGAAATAAGTATACTTGCTGAAATGGAAACCCGAAACAGATCTATCAAATTTTTATCAATATCCATATAATTACATACATATGCAGTAATCAAAAAGAGTACGATAGTAGGTATGTAGTAGGCGGGTATTCTCATAATTAATGTGAAATCCAATTATTTTTTTATTGGAAGGATTAATCCATGATTAATAGTATACTATACACGTCAAAATTTTCAACATTTTAGTATTGTTTTGTTGCTTTATTTTACTTATGACGTATTACAAGAAACTTAAAAATTCCAACTATTAATAAAACTAGTTTATATCGTTTTTTTATTTTAGTGGTAAGTATAATTTTATACATATTTTAATATCCTATAATAAGTACATAATTATATCTAAAATACATGTAAATAAAATTATAACGAAAAAGAGACTATTTCTAATCGTTTAAATAGGTATTGTATTTCTCATCAGAACTAGTGAGTGTAACGCTCTTAACAGCAACGCAGATGAATCGTCCGCCAGGGCCTAACAACTTTTTACAAAAACTAGTTACAATAAGCAAATAATAATATGAACGATAAAAACGTAATAACCCTGCTAATTTACGGTATACCTAGTAGTCATGTGTAAAACATTAGACCTGAATAGGAACCTATTCTAGAAATTGAAACTGAATGAGCTAAAGACGCTAGTAAGTAATTATCTAAATATATTTTGGTTACTTTCTCAGTTAAGAATAGGTGTGTGGTCTGATTATTCAAATAATAAGCGCAAAATAACCGTTCTCTAAATGAAATTGATTATTTTTTATATTAATATAGGGAATCGAGCGTTTGTTTTGACTAGGTATTTGGGATCGGGACGTATTCCATCATAGAGGTTACAGGTTTGTGCTACAGTCAAAATCAGTAACAAGTGCTTATACAACACCTACTGAAAGTGATAGGGTGGTCTATTTATAACATATACTACGAGGCAGCCCAAAATACACCACCACCCATCATCTATTATAAGATGCCACCACACGGCAAAGTTGTTTTGTTTTGGAAACAACGTGTCGGAGTGTAAGCTAACTCTGTTTCCGGTTTTAATGCAGCACGCAAATAGAGCTTATTTACCGGTTGTTTCGGTACGTTACCGGTTCTTGAGCAGTCAATATTGACAAGCGAAAGTTTTTTATTGACATTATTTAAATTATATTCTGAGCGTTAATAAGATGTGGCACACTTTATGATGAGAAAATGTTAGCTTAACGTTTTTTATCTTGGAGAAAATATAAATATATCAGATAAATAACTTAGGTAAAATAAACTGTAAAAATATAAGTAAGTATTTGTGGTTAACCTAAAATTGAACCACTACCTACATAAATCGGCACAGAATGACAACGAAAGTTATGGGTATGTAAATAGTAATATTCCGTTTTTAGTTGCAGCCCAACTATCGGAGCAGATATGTTACTGTGGGTTTGGAGATTGATTGCCACTTAAAACCTTTATAGACGTTATCAGTTAATAGGTGTTTAAAAGGCATAGAGACCAATTACGATTACGACCCATGTGTCCAGGGCAGTCCAGGGTTTGCGACCCCAGTGTTTCAAGCTAACAATGCTGCAAACCCCGTTCCTTTATGCCGCGGTACGGCGGTATTGATGACATAATTATTATGCTTTATCACATTGGTGGCAAAGTCTGGGTAACGTCAAGTGAAATACGTCCATGAGCAGCGGGTACTGCTTATTAACTGGTAGGCAGTGGGCAGCTGTTGTTTGTCAGCCATCAAAGTTAATAAAAAAGCAACGACTTCATAGGCCAGCTAAATCACATTCAAGTAAAAAACAAATCTACTAACGTGTTACTCGATAATAAATTCAAATTAAACAAAGCACCATTTTATAATTTAAAATTATGCAATAGAAACTGCGACAAGTCATAATTGCGCATTAAGCGACCTCATTAGGTATAAAAAATCTACTATCAGCTTATGAGGTATAAATCGCAATGTGCACGCCGCGACGGCCCACATGCTCAATGGCAAATAGAATAATAATAATATGATAAGTTGGTCATTGTTTTAATACGGTGCAGCGGTGTTTGCAGAGTTGTTATGAGATGACGACAGGTTTGACGGTTTGGTCGCGTTGCAGGCAGGCCGAAATGTTGACGAATAAAAGGCCTTTAATACGTACTAGACAGACGAACATTCTTTTAGTCTAGATCATAACTAAATCTGGAACATTTTAACTGCATGGCTGGTACAACTGACCACTAAGGAAGCGACTAAAGTAGTCTGTACCGTACAGGCTACTTTAGTCGCTTACTTAGTGGTCAAACATCTGTAAGTTTAGTTACCTATTTAAATGTTTGCAAATGGTTACCTATGCAATGTAAAATTCGAAATGCTCAGGTCCGGCGATCATATATAATTTTTGACTATATTTGATAAGTGTGTTTCTGCATTCAAAATAAATAAAAGTTGGCTTGATTCCTTAAATATCCATAATACTGTCAAAAACCTTGTCCTTATCGCATTAAATCTTAAAACAATAATACGTTCGCTCTTTTAAGGATATCTATAATTTATGTATCAATAAGCCAAGGTGAGTGTTAGTATCAAATATTTTCTTTATATGGTACATAAATAGGTACCTACCTAAAAAGTAACCCGCATAAGTTAGTTTTTGTCTTTTACAGATTCGAAATAATAATGCATCAAACTTAAAACCTACCTATGATCAATTTAATATGTATTCATATTTATTACTTAGGTACTAGCTTTTGCGCGCGGCTCCGCCCGCGTGGTACCTACATCAAGAAAAAGTAGCCTATGTCCTTTCCCAGGTTATAAACTATATCTGTACCAAATTTCATCTAAATCGGTTGAGTGGTTTAGCAGTGAAAAGGTAACAGACAGATAGACAGACAGAGTTACTTTCGAATTTATAATATTAGTAAGGAAGTAAGGATTATTATTTAGAGATATTTATCTTATAATAATCTTTTTAAACGGACTAAATAATAACCTGTCATTAAACTGAAATATGAAGTAGTTTGCTGAAATTATGCATTATTAATCTGTAATCTATTTTAATGTTACCTACTATTCAGTATTCGAAATTCAACATTCTGCCTGAGCATCTCCATCGGATATTATGTCCGCGGAATTACTAATTAATTTGTGATTTACATGCAGTGGCCATGCACGCCATGACGGATAGCTTCGATACACTCAACGACATACAAATTACCTCGAGATCCTTTCCTTTTTTATTAAGTACAGTGAAAGGATTTCGGACGGACTCGTGACTTGTGTGCATTACCTGTGGCTTTCGCGAGTTATAGCTTTGTAGTTTGCTGTTAACTCTGAATATCCCATATAATCCTATTTACAGCAGTTATTGTCAAATTCTTAAAGCAACATATCAACAACAATAACATATCTTAATGAATGTATTTCTGATATAAAAAATGTAAGTTGCAAACACGACTGTCGGTGTTAAAGTTCCAAGTTTGATTATTTTAAGACTAGTCTAACTAATGCTACTCCATACAGTCGGTTGTCGACTGTCAAATGTCAACTACTTAATACCGGCTATCAAGCAGCTAGAGATACATTCTTCAAGCGTGTGTCCTCGCTAAACCGCGCAGTACGCACAAATGTTTAGATTACGATCGTTATCAGTTTGTGTGAATTAGTTTTGACACTTTTCACTAGGCTGTGGGTCGCCACTCGCCCGTGACGGCGCGGCGGCGCGGCGCGTCGTGTTTCGCGTGCGCCTGTCAATTAATGGGTGTTACAAATAAACAAAATTTTAACAAAAAAGAAAACCGACTTCAAAGAAGAATATTCTAAAACTTGCAAAATGCACTAAAAGGTTAATAAATAATTGCATATTCTTGTAAATAATTAAATTATTATTATTAATGGAGTCGGTGTCAGCCAAGGTAGGTTTGTAACTAATTAAACATGAGATGTCTTACTATAATCATAACATAACATTGGCATGCACAATTACACACATAGACGCAGCACGCGGCGCGGGCGGCTGACACTGACTCCAAAAATAACAATAATTTAATTATTCACAAGAATATGCAATTATTTATTAACCTTTTAGTGCATTTTGCATTTTTGTTAAAATTTTGTTTATTTCTCGGTTTTTAGTGAACCTTGCCAAAAACGAGAACATCATCAATGTAGCCAAATACGCATTATTAAGGATAACTCGAAAACGAATGATTAAATCTTGATTAAAATAAAATGGGACCACACGGGTCGAACCAGCTTTAAAATAAAAAAAGAATCATCAAAATCGGTTCACCCAGTCGAAAGTTATGAGGTAACAAACATAAAAAAAAATGCAGACGAATTGATAACCTCCTCCTTTTTTTGAAGTCGGTTAAAAATGCGACGAAGCCGCGATGAATGCACGAGTGATTCCTGCGCCCCGGACATAGATTGTGAGAAGGAACACCGTGGTAGGTTTAGTCGGTATTATCGGGATATCTCCATCTTTTCCCGGGTGAGTCCGACATAACCCCTCCGCCCGCCCCCGCGCAATGCATTACCTCAAGTAAAAAAAAAATGTAGGTACTTAGTTTTTGACAGCATGAAGTTCAATACTGAGGTGCCTTCCGAGACGACCATAGCACATTAGAGATTACAATACCCTTAACCCTATTGTTGCACTTAACATACCCATACAAACGTGAAAATAAATGTCTCATACTCAATTTATGGAGATAACTACATATTTTAACAATTAATATACGTGTTTAGTGGGTTACTTTTTATAGCATCAATTTTAAATGTGGCGATCATTCGTTACAATACAACCGTCCCAATATCTTTGCAAAAAATAAACAACTCCCTTCAAAGTGGAACACTGTATTGCAATATTATTTATGGTAAAAACGCCTGGTGAAACGTAGTATTGTTACGACAAAAAATATTTAATAATAATTGCCACGCTTTGATAGGTTTGATTGCGAAGGTACTTAAAATCTGCGTACAAAATATGAGGAAATGGCGCAAATGTTTTTTTATAACTATCGATAACAACTCTATGACTAATATGAGTATATGCCACTTGATGAAATGGGACATTCCCATATCGATCCTCTTTCCCTCCGTGTTTCCACACACGTATCGGGTTACTGCTAGGGTTGCCACTTTTATTTTGAACGAATAGAGGTTACTGCTAGGGCTGCCCCTTTTATTTTGAACGAATTATATTTTCTATTTGAAGTAAAAAAATAAAGTACAAAATCTGAAAATAAAGTATAAGTATTATTTATTTAACCTGCTTCTTTGTTACCATATTTTTATTGATGCTCGTAACATCTAACAAATATTTCTTAACCGGATCTTTGTAATATTTATGTCTATATTAAGATAGATAAACAATAATTGTTTTTTATTCAATCTAGGGAATCTTTAAAGCGTTGCTTTAAGTGTTGGCCTCGATGGCGTAGTGGTTAGTGTAACCGACTGCCACGCCTAAGGTCGCGGGTTCGATTCCCGCACAAGTCAAACATTTGTGTGCATGAACATGGATGTTTGTCTTGGTCTGGGTGTTTATATGTATAAAATGTATGTATTTACAAAAAAAAACTGTATATATGTATGTTTATGCATTGTCTAGTACCCATAGTACAAGCTCTGCTTAGTTTGGGCTAGATGGTGTTGTGTGTATGTGATAGAATATTATTATTATTAATTAAATTCTGTAAAATTCGACATAAACAAAATAAAGTATAAAGTACGTTTACCTACTCGAAATAACATACAATACTTTATTATAAAGTACTCTTTAAGCAAACAACTTACTTAATTGCCCTAAAAGGTGGGCAAATCTAACACGAAGTGATGTACAATTGTTGTATTAATATTATATTACGACGTCAGTCATTTAGAATGTCTTAGCCGTATCTAAGCTCTTTTTTGACAGATTGTAGGTATTATTTGGTAAAAATTATCATTAACATACCTACTGTATTATGATTCGCATTCGCAGGATTTCAAACTACTAAACGCCTCGCCTTATGCGACAATGGCAATGTGCAAAGTAAACCGCACATACCTACTGCAAATGCTCTGTAAATATATTCGACTTTCCGGGTCGGGTAATTCAAACGAGTGGCAAAAACAAAAACGTAGAATATTTTCGCTACGCTTAGAAAGATCTGCATACAAAAAAAGCAACCTTGGCGTCCGTAATGAAGGAAGATGCTGCAATATCGGTTAAACGACCGGAGAAACTAATGAAAAGTATTCAATTAAAGTAAAATATTGAGCAAAAGAAGAAAACAGCTTGACCGCACAGTGCACAAGTTGCTATTATATATTAAAAATAAAAAACTAAAACAGACCACCTGTAAAAAGAACTTACAGGTAAGTATATGCTTTTTAAAATGTTTCTTTGACTACGTGTCACGATTATGTCAAAATACAGACTATGTTAAAATGCTACTGCATGTAAACAAACTAAAGCTCATTATTTGTATCGTAATATTGATCGGGCAGGTTGCACTCATATGTAGGTACACGCTATTGCATTTTGTTATTATTACCTAACTACAGTTCGTGCTCTCGATCACTTTTTTACGCAGTACGTACCTACTGCTTTTTCTATTTCGTAAAATAGTTGCACAATATACGCCAATTAATGTGTATAAATAACTAAATTGGCATAACTATGAAATGTACTCCTTTGTTAGTCAATTATCGCAAGCACGGAGGTATAACACAAATAAATCCGTATCAATGCAGTGAATGTAGTTGCTTTGATTTCCGCACGAGATAAAAAAAGTGTGAGCCGTAGATAGTTGTAGAGCTGTATGCGTTGCCTTTGTTTTTACATCATATTGTAATCCAATATTAGGGTTGTGACTAGTACGAATGTCTTTATTAAACATTAGAAAAATTCCTATTACAGAGATATGAAGAAGTCTGTAAGATAGCATGAAATTTTTAATGTCGTATTTACTTACTGCCTCGATCTGAAGCAATTTAAATTATTCACCAAGTTATAAATATCTCGAGCAACTAAAGAAACTAAAACTTATAAAAAATAGTGCCTACTGTCCGTTGCGGTAAGGAACCTTTATTTATTAAAACTTTTTAAGAAAGTTGACCGTTACGCAGCAGGTATTTGAGCTTTGAATATATTATTATTGTACTGTAAATAATTCCCCTCTTGTCATACTTGGCTGAACACGATGTAACAGTACGAGAATAGGTGCATTGCAGTACTTAAGTTTACGTTGACGAAAACATAACATTATGCTCTTACATCCAAAAAGGGTAACACAAGGCTACACAGCGGTGTATCACACCAACCCATAGACTAGTATATATTATCGCACCAACCTTACGTTTAGGTCTACATAATAGAAAGCGAACTGCTACCGTCACTGACGTGTTTACGGACTATATTAAAAATACCAAGCTTACATACCTATTTAGGTATATCAAAAACATTTTTGACGGTCTCGAATTCAGCACCGTTTGACCAACGAGGCAGTCATGATTAAGCTCTTGATTTATGAAAATCGAAATAGCGTAGCGCAGCATTTATAATTCGTGATAATGTTGGCAAAATAATTAGTTTAAATCAGGTGTAATAAACGTTATAAGTGCATTAAAACGTTTAAAGTGCTTTATAATTAGGTCTTTATAGAAGTAAAACGGCTAACAAGTATGCATCCTAATTCCTACCTCATAGTCAACGGTTATGGTATAGAAGCTTGCAATAGGGTTTTCAATCAAAAACGGAATTTTGTTGCCACAGAAAAGGCCAAAGACTATCGACATGTCAGTTAAAGTACATCACCTCTTGAGTAAGAAATACTAGAAATCCTCCTCATTAACACAATAAAAGGTATTTGACTGTAACCTTTTGTAAGAGAGCAATGGTCGTACCCATGGTCGTACCCGAGTACTGCCCGACTCACGCTGTTCTTTATAAACATGTCAAATTGTATATTATCTGATAATAAGCTTGCTTTAGTTGTATATAGAAACTGTCTGAAGTGAATATCTGTCAAATTATCAAACTGTTTGTTTTAGGGAGAGGTAAGATAGTATACAAACGCAATCATTTAACTTGGACTTTGTTGTAATTTAATATATACTATAAATTAATTATATTACAACAAAGTCTCGCACATACATTCACATTCGCTTGAACACACGTGTGCATACAATGTACCATATACCCCGATTACCTATATTTTATTACTAGATGTTCCCGCGGTTTCACCCGCGTTTATCGTTAATGCGCCGCCCCCGTGGGTCGTAGCGAGATGTTATATAGCCTATAGCCTTCCTCGATATATCCAACACTAAAAGAATTTTTCAAATCGAACCAGTAGTAATCACGCAGAATAAACCAGGAGAAACATCGTTTGTACTATGTTTTGCTGCGATGTTATTTTAAAACTGCGATATCTCCTAAGATATTCATTGAAATCGAATGATGTACAGGGCAATTTAGTTTTAAATTAAGTACTTGTAATGAATAACGTATTTATTTGGATAACGATTAATATCATGTTTAAAAAAATACCTTCGCAAATAATGCATTATTTTAGAACAAATTTCGTTAGCATAAAAATGGTTATAGTGAGCCAACCTTAAAAGATAAACATATGCTGTTGCGGACTTTTTTTTAGAACTTTTAAAGGGGAACAATTCTGTCATACATGATTTTTGCGAAACTTTAACTGTTTACGCAGCGCACGCAGCGGAAGCTCTAAAAAAAAAAAAATACCCTCCGATTTTGAAACATTCTTTATTGGTGCTCCGCTCCTATTGATCTTAGCGTGATGATATATAGCCTATAGCCTTCCTCGATAAATGGGCTATCTAGCACTGAAAGAATTTTCAAATCGGACCAGTAGTTCCTGAGATTAGCGCGTTCAAGCAACCAAACAAACAAACAAACAAACACTCTTCAGCTTTATAATATTAGTATAGATTAGTCCCCTTCCCTATTTTTACTTGTTGTTAGTTGCTGTTGTTTTGTAATATTATTGTACGTATCATTTTCTCACTAGATTTTGTTTTAATATTTACTCTTTTCAAAAATCTTGTAAACAAATAAACAATATTCTAATCTGTATCCATCCAGGGTGGAAGACGCTAGCGACAGTGACACTGTTTACACTATTAGCACAGTCGTCAACGCATTTCTCTAAGATTATAAACATCATTGTTATGTGTATAATCTAAATGTAGATTAAGAGAAAATTGTAAATATTGATTTGGTAAAATAAACTATTCTATTCTAATTATTAACCTGCGGTAACCGCTTTCCGTCAGCCAGGCCATTTGCTTACAACTCTGTAGTGTGACGCCAGACTGCCAGTAACGAGGAATAAAAAACAACAAGCCATGTTAGGAACGCGTGTTGTAATGGAGTCTGCGAAGTGTTTAAATATTTAAATGTTTTGTAATTAATAGCGGAAAGACTCCTAACAATGCACCGAACTTAAAAAGAAATCGAAGACAACAAATCGTTGTAAATAATATGCATTGCGTGACTTGGCCGGCAGACGACCAGTATGCATGTCTGGAAATGGCTCCAGTTATTCAAAAATCCCGTTAAGGATTACACCTACTCGTCATCGGCTCACCCAGTGCCATATACAGCAGCAGTGCAGTACCTGCACTCGTCCGTCCAGTTTTGTGGACCATGTTTTCTTTCTTTTTGAAGCATGGGCAATTTATTTATTGTACTGAAATTGAATTTTAAATTAGGTAAAGAAACATTCGATCGTTGACTAAAGGATGAATACATTTTGTGCTTTTACGTAATATTTATAACAATAAAAAAAAAGTATCTATTTTATTTACTTAAATTACTACTAGCGGTCGCCTAGTGGTCAAAATTCGACCGAATTTTCTAAGCTTGCTACTTTGTTTTCTTTTTTCTTTATTACATTTAAATAAGGTATTGGTAACCATAGTTACAAAGAATTGTACGACGTCAGACGAACAATGCCGAAATACTACGAACGCGATTCGACTGCGTGTGTCAAATGCATGGATGTGTGCGTGTAGTGTATTTTCATTAATTTAATGTATTTCTAATCCATATTTTATAAAAATATTGGGATTCGCCCCTCCTTATCCATATAAACTTTAACTATGCCAAAGGAGACTGGCGGTTTTCGGCCTGAACACCTACAGAAATGAAACTTTTACGAAAAAAAAGTTGATATTTACTCATAACAATTTCCTTCAGTACTATTTTAAGAAAACTCGTCTAAGTGGAGAAATATAATTTCTAAGTTAACGGCTACAATGTGAAAAATCGTTACTTGCATATATGTAATTGATACACTCCCACTTTGTACATTTAATGAGATTGGTTCATTTATCAGTTATATCCCAAAGGTTTATATGGTTTTCAATTCAATTCACAGGTTTTTGAAATCAGTTATTCACTCAATATCTGTGATCGATAATTCATGTTTGTTGCCATACTAAAAACAGTAAATAGTTTTTTTAGGTTGGCATCAAACGATTACTTTACTGTCACCTGTTATCTGACGTTTTTGCTGTGATCCCGCGCCAGCGGCGTTTCTAAACTATAAACATAGGTTACAAGCACAGCTGCTTCCTGAACCATGTTGAACCTGAGATTTAAGCTTGGAACCTATATATGTATATAAAGTATAATATTCACGTCATATTAGTGAATTAACATATACACATACAGTATTAGAAGTTTTCGTGCATGACTTAACCTTATGTCAAAGTCATAAGTTAATGTCTTATATCTACTTTCAGATAAGATTTTGGAAAAAGTTACAACCATACATGGTTTTCTAATTAATAATGCTATCAGGAAACATTGAAATTATCCGTGTACGTGACCAGGCCGAACGCTCCTAAGAAACCCGCCAGTCTCCTTTCATACTCCTCCGTCCGCGCAATTTTCGTAAAAAGGGGTACAAAGTATTTGCTTAACGTATTAATATAGGTAATAATATAGATATACAAAAACGAAAATAATTCATAAATGTATCTAAATACGTACCTAAATTAAAAAAAATACATGTTTGGCTAGTTTTTATAACCATGTCAGTTTTAAGCATTATTAAATTCATGTGATGTACAAAAGCTCATTACTGCTAAAATAAAGAATATAAACGATATTGCTTGAAGTTGTTACTTTTCGTAATTTATTTATAACCAATTCATTGAATAATTGTAAAATAAAGATACCGGTTACTAATTGCATTCTTTAGAATTATGACACTATATACAATATTAATTAACTATTACAAACAAATTACAAATAATTTTATTGAAAGAATTGTTTGCGTTAAATAAAAATTAATTATTAATCGGTGTGGAAACTTGCAATTTTTTGCATGACCAACTTGGTGTCAAATGCCTAAAACCGGTATTAGTTTACTGAATATTTACTGTTTTTGAAGGTTGTGCGTGCTTAAAGAACTTTCATAACATGCAATTCGCGTAAAGAAAAAGTCTCGGTATCAATATTGCAGTGTATATTATGTTTTGTTAGTTATGTAAGTAGGTACCTATTAAAAATTAATAAGACTGGTTTGTTCGACTCATAGCGTAATTTTACGCTTCTGTTGACATCTGATTGTGTATTCGATATGGTATGGCCGTGAGTAGCGTTGTCACTGTTGCCAGGCGTCCGGATCATAGATTAGTATACCTGGTCCGGATAAAGCCGGACAAAGTCAGGCTTTTTGGTTGCGTATCCGGCTATAATAGACGGTAGGCGGCCTGTTCGGGTTATTAAATAGTCGAGTTTGTTTGTTTGGTTGAACGCGCTAATCTCAGGAACTATTGGTCCGAATTGAAAAAATCTTTTAGTGTTGGATAGCTCATTTATCGAGGAAGGCTATAGGCTATATAACATCACGCTACGACCAACGGGGACGGCGCAGTAATCATAAACGCGGGTGAAACCGCGGGCACATCTAGTAAATTACCTATAATATGTCAGTTTACCGCAATTAAAAATTAGTTTGTCTCTCCTCTTAGGTTCAATTTAGTCTCCCTCTCTATTTAAAAATCCAGATTATTGCGCACTTATTTTCATTTTATTGCTGTGGATTAGGAATGCAAATGTCAAGAAATTGAAAACAGATTTAGCATTACACTCTCCCGTGATGCTACACAATGTTTGAGTTTACGATTTTGTAAGTACTTTTGTACCAATACAAACTTGCAACAAACGTCACAATTTTACGATATCGGATAATACAGAATGTTAGTTGAAGTAAATATCGAGGCCACTGACTGCTACAATTTATTGTATTAGAATTAAATGTGACTCAATGTGGGATCCACGTTGCGTTCATTTCATAGATCCGTAGGTAGTTCATAGGCGATAAGAGCAACAATTTATAGTCATGGAAATGTTTCGATCGGTTTGTATATTTTGCGCAGTAACTTACAATATACTCGCACACCGATTTCGTCCTCGTAATATAAAACACTAGATTTTATCCACGGCTTCACTCGCCTTTTAATCTAGATTTTGTCAATAATTTTTATTTCTCAGGAACAATACTTTTTGCTGGCTGAAAGGTACCTTATAATATCCTTTCTGTACCCTGACTATGTGTATGCGAAATTTCATGATGATTGGTTGAGTAGTTAAAGCGTGAAAGCATAACAAACAAACAAACTCACATTAGTATTTATAATATTACTTAGGATGTTATCAAAAGACCCCGTAGCGCCATCTAAATTATCATTATTTATTTTTTTATTGGCATTGTTTCCAGGAAAAAAGCATAACTCCTCGTTTCCTAATATTTCTTCTGTCATGCTTGTGATTAACGTAACGTAGAGTTCTCCCTTTTAACGTAAAGAAACATCACATTGTCTCACTTTTAGTGATAAACAAAATCCGAGTAAATAATGGCAATCGTTTCAACATTTACCCTGTAGATTTCGCATATAATATTGACCTATATATAATGGCCATTGCCCAAGAGTCGAAGTGCAGTGGCAGCTAAGTTTAGCCGGTTGAACGAGGTGCATCTAATTTCAGTAAGTAAGCCTCCAGGATAACGCTCTCAGATGTATAAATATTCAGAAAAGAGTGGAATCAATAGTGGTTGCGGTCTGCCAATAGCGTGGCATTGAAAAACAGAAACGATCTTACTGGCTTCACAGTGATTACGACGGATTCATTGCTTTAGCTACGCCGAAAATGTTTTAGCATAGACTAACTTAGTGTATTGTTTTAACCTGGTTTAGGTATACCCAATATGTTTATGTTTATCCTACAAGTGATAGTCCAATCAATATAATAGCGGCTATACCAGTACATACTTCGGTTATGACTTATGACTCGTAATGTATACAGTTGTTTAGATAAAGCCAAGGTAGAAAATAGATTCTAAATTAGTACTAACCAAGCAGATATAGACAAGATGTATCGTAAATATGATGAAGTTGGCATACCTAATGTAGTTGTTGTATTTCGAAATCAGTACAACGCATACATAATTATGTTTATGATGTAGCTATGTAGTATCTTTAGTTTACACTCACAAAGTATTGGGATAGAGTTATAAGGACTAGAATATATCGAAAACAACAAAAGACCCACACGAATGTTGTCCTGTTAATTCGGCAATCTCTGTGAACCCAATTTAAATGTAGTCATACGGATTGGTTAGTCTAGATAGAATGTAGGTTATATGCGTCTAGACAGCTACCCCGAACGAATCATATGATTTGCATGCTTTTCCTAATAGCTGAACATTTCCAGCTTTCTATTTATAAAGTTTTAACATCATTATTCTGAAGTTTGGCGTATAGCCTCGGCGTGCCGGCGGTTATAAATTTGAAAGCCATTCAACTCTGACGATCGTAAAAATATTAATGTAATTTTTTGCATAAGAATTTTAATATCAGTGACACTAAATGGATATATTACGCGCGCTGCATAAAATGAAATTTCTGGTAATCAAATGTACGAGTTATTAGATCAACCGTTTAATTATTATCTATCCATATCTTTTTGGCAGCCAACATTTACTGAACCCTATTCTTTTATAGCGACAATAATAATACAAACAAATTTGCTGAGTTTGTTCAAGCATGAACAATAAAGCAAATTAGATCTCATATTCGTTTGAGAACCTAGAAATTAATCGATCAGAATGATCGAACAATGGCTTTAATTAGAACAACGGGCTATCGTAAATCGATCAAATGCATCGAATCGATTCGTTACATTTCACGATACGCTCTCATGGTTCATTTTACTGTAAGTGAACATTATCGGTAGAAATGAAAAGTGTAGCTTAACGCCGTAAACAATTGCGTGAGAGACGCCTATATTTAGAAATAGGTGAATAAAAGGTTTGACCTATCAACGTTACGCTTTATTTTGCTTCCTTATGGTTTCGTTTCGTGTTATTGTTACAGTTAAAAGCACACAACGAGACGTAACTTACGCAACGTATATTTATGCTAATCATAAATGTAGCACAAAGACCTATTGTACATGCCATATTAGAAATATCTAAACTAAAATCACGATGGTCAGAAACGGTCATGTTATTGGTATGACTGGGAATAGGAAGATAAGCCAAATACGAGAATGAGTAGTTGGTTAGACAAAGATTGCAGTGTAAATTATGTTATTTGACAATAATCCGCAAAAGCTGTAAATATCATTAATTATTTGCATACACGAGTCCAAATACTTCCGTGCTTCAAAAATGTTTGTGTATTACCGATTGCTATAGTTGGTTTCAGACCAGGTCCAAAGTTTCTAGACAAATATTTTTACACGTACCTATTAAAGAAGTATATATTTTCTAAGACCCAATTATCATATTGAACAGGTCATTGGGAGCTTTCTATCTTGCGACAGTGGCAAATATTTAGATATTAAGTAGTTGTAACATAATACTTGATGCTATAGTAACTAATGTTGTAATAGTTATTGACGTCAATACTGATCCCGTAATCTCATAGCTTACTGCGACGATGTAATGCCACGTTTAGCGGGATTAACGCATATTCTAACTTTTATATAGGGTGGAGTAATAAAGAGGTATTATTTACGCCACAGTTTCAAGTACTATTAAATATTACAAGAGCTTCTCTTCACGTCAAATATTTTCTTACAGTACCTATCATTCCTCTATAGATTTAAAGGCTATGCTATAAAGAGACGGGCTACCTGCATCTATAGATCATATGTACTTCCAATCAAGAGCTGTTATTAAGAATTTCCTGACAAAAAACGTAGAATATAATGTAAGCCAGTTAGAATTAAGAAAAAAGTATTTAAGATATTCTTTTATGTTCTCGAATCAGATTTCAACTACTACGGTTGATGATTTGTTATCGCAATTTCGCAATTAAATGCACCAATAGGAGTTGTGGGTGAAAAGACTGTATTTAAGTCTGTTGATGACCATGCAATCTGGACTAAATCTGAGCATTCTTATCGCTTGCAAGTAGCACAGTTAGTTTATTCTGCAATCACACAATGCCAGTATATTATGTTTAGCATTTCGCAAGTAAATGATAACACAGACTTTGCAAAGTGTTGTCCTAATTACCAAATTCTTAGATTATTTTCCTACTGCCAGAAAGAGACAATTACTGACTTTATTTAATAGTTAAGTTTGAGGTAATTAATTATAGTGTCTGTTCACCATAAATTAATACGATTAGGTACTAAACTTATGATTGCGTAGACAATAATATGTATGTATAATATGCAAAGGGGAAAAGACTTAATACACATGCTCATAGCTTGTTCTTATTTGATGGTAGTCATCGGGGTAGTGTTAGAGGATAAAAATTCAACCTACTCTGGATTTTAACGTCAGAATGTTTAGATGCTTTATCCTCTAAAAAATAGGGTGTCTATAGTGTTCCCAAATAAAAGACGTTCCGCAGGTGACGATCTTTAATTCAACCGTCAGAGAGTAAGTTGTCGACCGCGGCAGCATGTGGGTAAGATCGCCAAAGCAGTATTTTTCATTTATGCAATTTTGCGGTCTTCGTTGTTCGTCATCTGCAAACGCCTGTTTGTCTGGGATAAAATTAAAATACAATGCTGTTTTTAGTATTGGTACTGAAATATGTCTACAATATGTAATAGTTACGTAACATATTTTCGTCTGCTATATACAAGTATTTGATTTGGAGCATATAGCTCCAAATCAAATACTTGTATATAGCAGCGATCTTCGACACGCTATGTGCACGTGGTGTGACGTAACCCACGTATGTTTTGTAGAGACGAAATTTACGACGAAAGTCTTACGTCTTACTCTAGTCATTCTTTCCATTGTTGACGATTTTAATAAAATCAAAGCTCCGATGTTCTTTTGAGTTCTTAAACGCTAGCTAAATTGTAATTATTTACTACTGTTGAAGAGGCATTTGCATTGGAAATAAAAACTTTTACAGAATATTAGTATTTTGAATTGAATAGCTTTCGCTCGAATTAAAACTAAAATCGAAATATTTTACAATTTTGACAGCACAACCAATTAAGTAGGTACGTATTATTTTTGGCAAATTATGTGATTCCAAAAATATCGGATTAACATTCCAACCAATAAATAAATCACTTCTCTAACAGGCTCCAAATAGTTAATCTATTTTGAGCGGAATATTTCTCACTGCAATATAATAAATAGGATGGACTGGACATTCCTTGCCTTGGTCGCGACATTATTATGAAGGTCAAATGATACTCCCACTCCCAAACAACAATATTTGACTCATTTCCTAGTTCTAACTGGGTCTAGGTAGGCATAATCAACTTTATTTATGTCGGAAACATATTATTTATACATCATCACGTGGAAATATTGCGAAGGTCTAAATCAAAATATATTTTAGTACTTATCCTATACCTAACAACGTAATAAATAAAAGGGCGATATTATGTATATTTTGAAAAATCCTCTGCTGACGATAAAACGGCATATTATGCCAATACCTTGAACAATAAATAACAAAAAAAAATGAATAAAACAAGCAATAAAACACATTAAAAAGTTGCAATCATCTTACAATACCTACTCCATAATATTAGCTATTTGTTTTTGCCGTCTGATTATCTGATAACTACATTAATATATATTAAATTTCCCGAGTTTCGTAAAACCAATTTAGCAAGCAGACTTGCCAGTTGCCAGTCGACTCGTAACGCATTGCCTTTGATTTCCGGCGATGTACGTAGTTAGTTTGGCCCATATATTCCTATTGACGCAATCGTGCCGCATCGCCCTTGAGTCGCGTATCGTTGCAGTATTTTACCGTCTTTACGACTGATTGATCAGTGTTCGGGGAAAGTTAAGAGAAAAACTCGAATATCTTCGTAAAGAAAGTTTGAAAGTATACCTACTCGAGAGTCTGTGTTCGTGGTTTGAATTTCAAAGATATAAAATCGACTAGATTTATTTTTTATTTCTAATCTTGTTATAATACAGATGTATATTTTGTTTAGTTGGAAACGTATTTGCTTTTAGTCTTTTTTGCAATGAAATCGTTTTACCGCTGCATTAGGCTATATAATCTTTGTATAAATTCCTGTCATTGACAAATAATAAAAAAGGCTTAGACTAAAAAAAATCATTGGACAAAACATTTTATTTAAAACTAATGCGGGGATTGTAACCGCAACACACCGCGCGCGATGCATTGCATTAATAGACAATATATTTATGTAACATTTTAAATTTTTACAGCATAAAATATAACACATTTCTACGGCTTTATTTTACTGTAAAGCGCATCCAGTATGTACGTGTAATCATTTAAACCAGGCTAGATATAGTTCAGCTCTATGCATATTGCTGTATAGCATATTCTTTAGTGGGTACCTACGCTATATCTTTTTGTGGTTATAATCTCGCGCGTCTGCTTACTATGTTTCAGACACCATCCATACTACTTTATCTTTGGTACCATTTGGTTATGATTTTAGTGCAAAGGTCGTCCGGCATTCAGCCAACTACATCCTTAGTGACGTGCTAATC
Source organism: Catocala sponsa (assembly GCA_963564715.1). Lineage (NCBI taxonomy): Eukaryota > Metazoa > Arthropoda > Insecta > Lepidoptera > Erebidae > Catocala > Catocala sponsa. The sequence goes on along the minus strand of OY751334.1, from coordinate 13,035,394 downwards.
CGTTTGCAGCGACATATTTAATTCTATTATAATAATATCTAGATAATTTAAACATTAGGTACATAAATATTTGTCAGGTCTGTTTATTCCATTGTCTTTAGCGAATACTTTATATAAGTCTTAAGCCACAACAGTGTGTTTGTTATTAGATATATTGTGGTATCTAAATAATACCCGTTGGCAATGTTTCGGAAGTTAAATGAATCTTATCTATAAATAATAATAATTAAGTATTATAATTCACTCCTATATAATATATATGTAATAAAATTATACATATTACAGAGTACATGTATGATTTTATCGCTGTTTATTTTAACCCTAGATAACTAAACTAGTTTCACAGAAACAATAACCAATCATTCGTCGAGCGGACTACGCATTAAACAACGCCATTATTATCAACATTGTTTATTAAACATAGGAACTTGTTACATGGCACAATAGTTTGTGTAAATAGGAACTAATTCGGAATAAAAATATGTTAAATATTGTTACAGACAGTTGGTAGACATGTCAACATTATGAGGGCCACAGATCGCTTTTTTACATTTTACACAATAGTGTTTAATCATTCGGCGAGCTTTTGACGGACATAAATAGCATATTTTGTGTACATTCAATGCAGGAGCAGAAAATTCTTCATTTGACGATTCACCTAAAAATCCTGGATCATAGTTTTTATTTTCCGCCTAAAAGTCACTGTTTGTCATCGTTGTCGTAACCAGGATTGCATGAGTTGGTCTTCCATCTTCATGACAAAATCTCGCCGAGACACAGGTTTCTTTTTGTTTCTAACATTATTAGAGACATAGATAGCATAACTATTGATACCTAGCTGACAGATTCAGCAGATTAATATATATAATGGCCACATTTTAATTTTTATGTTAGTACTCATGTTAGAAAAAATTTGGTCTACCGTGTCGACTGCACCCTTCGTAATATTATAAAAATGTATTATTTCAGGCTTTCCTGTAGGTACTCTCATTGATGTTGGGTTGATCATGAATAGTTGACAAAACATAAACAACTTTATTTGGCTTCGCTTTGTACGAAACTAACGTCTTATCTCCGTCGTAATAAAATACCGATGTAGGTACCAACTGCGCGTGATATGGAATTCTTAATTTTTTCTGGAATTTCTCGTTTGTTTACCACTTCTGCATTAATCCATTGGCTTATTTGCTCCTCTTGCCTTCTTAAATCCATCTAAAAGTAAGAATAATATAAGACGTGAATAATACAACAACAACGAAAAATATAGACATATTATTACAGCAAAAATATCTATTTAGTCACTATATTTTTATTAAAATTATATTCAAATAAACATTATTCTTCCTAAAAATAGAAATAAACATTACATTACTACCCTGAAATAAAAAAGTAACGAAAAATATAAAGTACTTAAACATACCTTTGCAGAAAAGTTACGTAGTAAGTATATTATTAATTATTATCTGTGGTAGTAACTAAACTTTCGTCGAGCGGGCGACAATGCCTGTAAGTAACTTCCTAATAGGCGTGAACACGCAACTGCCGCAACTGGGGCACGCGCTGCACTATTTTTGCTTATTATTAAGGTAAACAAATAGAGGAACGCGGGGGGCGCGGGGAACTTTGCTAATGACACATTCGAACTTAAGTGCGTCAGTATGTTTTAGGGCCTAAAAAACTAACATGCCCTTTTTATTTTTTTATTCGTTAGGGTAAATAATTTTAAATACAGGACGAGAACACCCAATGCTCAAATGCATTTCGTATTGGAGATATTAATTTTTAAAAATAGTTTTAGAAATTAATTTAACTATCTTATGCGAGATTGAAATAGGCAAAGAATGCATAGATTTGTACCATTATATCTGCAATAGATTTAAAGATATTTAAAATTATGTGTTTTTCGTTTTTATTTTTTTATAGCTATATCTTGCCAAGGTTGGATTCAAAATCTTGATAAATATATTGTCTGTCATTGTATTAGTTACACAAAAAAAATCAAATCCTTATGATGTGGGATCTTCGAGTTACAAGTTTCTCGAGTTGTTTCTAATTTCTGTTTTTAGGGGTGACACGTAAAAAATATTTTCTTCGTTTCATTATTTCAAGATACAGTATGTAAATATTTTCTATAACCTATATGTTTTTATATAGTGTTGTAATTTGATGGAGCACTGTAATAATAAAATACAAGTGTGAACATTGTCTCAAGATTGGTTTTGATTAAGAAATATTAATTAATTGTGTATAAAAGCATAATGCTACTCACTGATTAAATACGTATTCTTAAAATGATATCATTATAAATTCAGTATTACCCGTAGGTTTAATTAACAAGACATTTTAGTTGTTTAATCCTGATCCTTACCTACGTACCTAGTCTTGCCATAAATATTGTTACAAGAAAAATACATTTGCCTATAACAATGTGGAAATACATTAAAAATGTTCGCATCTGTCATGTCGCATATTGATTATTATTGTTAATAATGATAATAATATGATAATCATGTAATTCTTAATATAAAATTACGTATGCGTTATTATTACAAAACAATTAACTAAATTTTGACCGATAATAACATAATAGAATATTTTTTTAGGAAAACCGAATAAGTAGCAACCCTAACCTAGTTTCTTTGAATCCACATAACTCGTGAATCCCAAGTGATAACGGTTTCAAAATATTAAGACTTATCAAGAGTGGCCTGGACAACAATTTAGTTTAATATTTGAATGCAACTAACTGCAGATTTCGTAGAAAAAAAATACGAAAATTTGATTAAAATCCAATTTCTCGGTACTTTATAATTTCGTGCTAATTACTGCATAATAAAGGAAATCTGAGCTGTTACAAAGAGCCAGTTATAACAATAGTAAATATGCCATGCTTTTTCAAGTAAGTATAGCTATTTCTATGGTTTTTTTGACTTCCATAAAATTCAATTTAAAAAATTATATATCTGGATCTAAGCACATTTGATCTTCGGGAGTTTTCGAATAGGAAGAGAAAAAGAGAATGGTTGTTTTTTAGGTTCTAAAACATACTGTGGCGTCGTCGTCGTCGTCGTCGCGTCGACGAATGATTATATTAGTTACCTATCTAGGGTTACAAATTAGTTGCAAGTTAGAATCCCAGCCATTGCATTACCTACGTAAACCCTCTCCTATCACAAATATTTCAGCTCAACAGGAGACATTAACAAGAATATTAATGAATAATAATTTGTAACTTGGTTGGTGGCAATCTTTAAAAAACCTTTCTATGTTTATGTTGACCACTTTGTCGCTTTGTGGGAAAGTAAAAGAAACATTGAAGCAATAGTCTTACAGGATTTTAGAACGCCTAAACTCAAAGGAACTTCGAGTGGTTTCCAAAACTAATTATTTCTGTAGGACAGATCACTTAAAGCACTCAATCCGCGCATGCGAATACATCAATCTCAAAAATCCGTTGCTATTATAAATCATTTTGCTTTATACCATAGATAAAGTTCGTTGAACCATATTACGACCGCATTATTTGCGCCATTTCTTGGGTTTCTTTCTATGGGCGTAATCCATATGCCTTCCTTACTCAACCTTATAAATTGCAATGATTAATGAATCGCTCTTGTCATTTCTCCAGTAGCTCACAGGCAATTAATAGACAATTTGGCAAACATGTTAGTGACAATAATTCATCAGTAATTAAATACCTAATTTAAATTCGTTGCATGAACGAGCATCCGGCCTAACATAGAGCAGTAATTATAATTTATATTGTAGAAGATTTACTTCTGGGCCGTTTATATGACACATCCCAATTTGGTTGTGTACCTAATTAAACGTTACGCCATATTTGTTTTATTCTCGCGCCAAATTCAATAGGTACTCCCGCCCCGGTATCTCTGTTATTATATTGACCCTTCGAGGATGAAATCTTGTAAAAGCCATTTTGGCGAAATTTGGTTATTGATGTAACTTTATTTAGTTTTTCGAGCTGCATCGACCTGTGTATGTAAAATAATGACATTTGCCAAAATATGGTTTTGCTACCCAGAAAATACCGCAGCATAAAACTTTGATTTTAATAATAATAGTGTGAATAATACTTTAACTCTCCATAAATGCTATGGAAATATAATTTAATAATTATAGAACTTATAGAGCTAAAAAGGCTAAGTATATTCACCAAAACAATGCAAGTAATCTAGATGACAGTTACAATAATAATAGGTAAGTATTTGTAGGTAATAAATAGGAACACTATGTGAACTTACTTAAACCCGTCCGTTTAAGTAAGTTCACATAGTGAGCCTTTTATTTGTAAATAATATTAAAATTTTCATTTTTCATGGATTGGAGCAGCCGGGCATAAAACGTGATGATCTCATGCTATTCTTCTCCGTAGAAAAACAAAATGTATGGAAATTCGCTATTTATCGCTCACTTTAATTGTGAAGGGAAACATCTTGAGGAAACCTGTATGTCTGAGAGTTCTACGTAATGGTCTCGGAGAAGTCTGAAGCCTGGCAACCCACACAGGGCCAGCATTGAGAATTATAACAGGTAATTCACCCACACCTAACTAGTTCTTAATTAGAAATTGAGTACTTACATTGTTATTTGAAAAGTGTTAGTTGTATATAGGTACATACACGCTAATGATACATATGTATGTAGCTGCTTAGAAGTACCTCACCTATCGGTGGTTCCAATTACTGATCTATCTGTGATGTTTCGTTTGTCATTTAAGAGAATAATATTATTTTAAACCAATATTTCTTTTTAGCGATAAAATGTTATTATAATATGTTGTCTATGTCAAATTTCTGTGTCTACTAAGGAAAACCATAGATAGATCGGTAATTGATGAGCAACATTTACTGTTACATTATATTTTAAGGCATTTGTCTTAAATTCATTAATATTAAATGAAAGAGAAAAGGTTTGAATTAAATCGCTATTATTATTCTGAACAGAGCAGATAGTTTACCTTTCAGTCAGTAGCATTCTTAAGGCACGATTAGAATGTATTATAACATGGGGAAGATAGTCTCACGAAGCTTTCTTGCCCAGTAGCTCGCTGCTCGCTAAAATTGTACTTATATAAACATGTAATTCAAACGTGAGTCGCAAATCACGACTATGATGCATGATACTAACCTCATTCTGTGACAGACGTGACTGCTGCATTTGTCTAGGGGATGTTACTTATGAGAAAGGGCAGCTAGGTACTATGTTTATTAGTTTATTTATTTAGGATCTCCGATAAAGAATAGGTATACATATATACAAAATTGCACAAACAAATAAACATAAATTCTGTATAGTGTAGGTACTCCTTCAGATCCTTAGGTATACATATGTACATATATGTTTCCTTACTGTGTTCCAATAAATAATCAATTCTTTAGTCGTTAGGCATCCTGTCAGTTGCTTCGTTATTTAATATTAGTATCTAATGAGCTACCGATTGATAAGAAAGAAGATATGATGAGCCGTGAGTAAGGGATGAGTGGATAATCTGCCTCTATCTGTCGTCATCGTCTGATAGAACTTGTATTTTCCAAGTATACATTTGCGACCGAAATTGTATCGAATTATTAAAGTCAAAGCAGTCTAAGTTATAAACGTTTTAATATTGCACACTAAACAGAGAGAGCACAATTAGCATGGCTGTAATTAGTCACACCGACATCGTTAGCTTTAGTTCACTTGGCGTAACGGGGCCAGGATATGCTTAACATTTTAAAATCTGCGGCAGATAGTCGATAACTAGACAAGTATTTACGTATTTTGTTACTGTTATTTCTAAAATAAACATATTATAATAAAAATTATGGTTATATCTACTACTCTATTCTGACGTAGATACAAAATTATTTCTCTCTTGTGTACCTATCTCTCACTTATGCAGTTTGTAATAAAAACAAGATAACTGGCGAATCGTTACTGTTGTCTGTTATAGCATCGTAAAGTAAATTCGCTAATTCAGTTATATTATTTTATTATCTCGAAAGAAATATAAATATAATAATTTGTAATCAACTTTCGTTAGCAGCGAACAAAACCAAAATAAAATGGCGGTTATTGGCAGCCAGCTGTCACCGCTGTCACTATGACAATCAGTTTAAAAGCAACGTAGATGAATAAGAAGAGACAATATTATTATTATTAAAATGAAATCCTACGGTTGTCGTTACATCAGTAAAATACTTTTGATGATTTCATTCTGCAATGAATGTTGATGTTGGATGCAAAATTAGCACAAGATTAGCATCCATGACGTGTTCAGTCATGGAGGCAAAGTACATACAATAATTGAAAGATCTTTGTTTTCTCGCCTTTAATACTGATTCATGCTTCTGTTCGGTACCCTTGAACTGACAAATAAACCTACGAACATACAGATTATTTAGAAAATCTGTGACATCTCTGATGTATCTTTACAAATAGATATTACGTGGGTATACTACAAGACCTCGATGTAGGTACTCTTATGACAATTTTAGCTAACATCATAATATCACCAATTCTCCATAACACGATGATTTTGTAAATTTACAGTACGTACATTGGCGTGGCCGAGAAACATTTTTCCTGCGCGGTTCTATTTTGAGCCATTAATGTAAGTCGGACAGTTTGACCAAGTCGAACGAGATTATTAACCCTTACACTTTATCACCGAACAAACGTAAAGTTGACCTTTCATGCGTTTCGCATCCGCGCTTTCTATTTACACACAACCTTGCTTTAATTTATTTTTAACGCAATGCTTTTATTTGATTTCCAAAAATGTATGTATCTCGCTGAGGCGGAGCAGTTGGATCTATTTTAGATTCGGCTGCACGCAATTCAACAACGTCGTATTTAAAATGTTTCCGTCAAACGAATTTCATCGCTATTTCTTTCAGCTGAAGATATTATTTCCTTCGAATTCGTAGTATGTAAACAAAAATTGAACTTTTACACAGACATTTCGATATTTTGGTGTCTTTATTTATGTGACAAAAATGAGCTATTAAGTAGTTTATATATTCATAAATTAATCGCCTAGAAGTAAGAAACGTAAAAGTCTTATCGATTTCTTAGTCTTTCAGCTTCTTGACACTGTTACGTCAATCATCCAGAGTGGAAAAGCTCTAGACGCGTTTTTTTTTGTTTGACAAGTCGCACATTGCTTACCGTTTAATTCCTATTACATTGTAGGTGGCGCGGTTTTTGGCTCAAAGACTCATTGTTCGCGGTGGCAATTAGCACTTTTTCGCAGCTGTCATCGACCTGTGTGATGAAACTGTTTACGGAGTGTGACAGTGTGCATTTGTGGCGTCATTGTCATTGTTATTAATATTGACCCAACAGCCATTAGGTGCGTAGTGCTTAAAGCTTTCATTCGATAGTGACACGCGATTTGACGGGAGAACACATATAGTTATGTGCTAGAGGTTTGCACCGGAGCGAGATTTTAACAACCGATTGAATTCACCGGTGATTGGGCAATCTCCAATGAAAAACCGGCGGTCACCGGAGAATAAGGAAATTTTGTTTCTTTTTTTTAATTTATACATTACAAATGAAGAAATAAGAAAAATCAATTGATATAATTTATATAATCATTTATTAAAAAAAAAACGTTTTATAACGATAACAAATGCTGATTTTGATTTAAGAAACACAACATGTCAACAGCGTCGTCACATAAACGGACAAGACCGCTTTGAATTAATGACTGAAATAATTAATCTAATTCGAAAGAAACAAGTTGGTAAATAATTGTCACGAATGTTAATAATTATAAAAAATGATTGTTGAATGTGTATTTTATGTGTGTAAGTATTATATAAAAAAATAAGATGCGACGATCACCGAAGATCAATCGGTTAATTACCGATTATTTCAATCGAGTACATTTACCGGTAAACCACCGGTTATTCTCCGGTACTCACTGCTCCGGTGCAAACCTCTATTATGTGCCTCTGGACGTAAGTTTTTGTCACGTGTGCACGAGTACAAATTTGTAATATTAAGGAAACGATCAGCTCTATCGATTTAATATCGTCCACATCCGCAGTACTTTTACGTTACGTACGTGACGTGAATGCTTAGGAAATGTGTAGTCGGAAATTACTTAACTGAGTTGTTCTTGCTATAGCATATCGATCAAATAGCTAATAACTTTACGTATTAATAAAATATGGATGCAGCATTATGATTATCGTCTTTATCGCGTCAGCTACATTATTCTTATAATTTGCATAAAGCTTGTCAGTACTCGATACCTAATACTAGATACGGGTCAGTCAGTGCAGAAGTGTTATGGTGTTTACTTAAAAACAATAACTAAATACATAACCTACTGATAAATTTAATGTCCAAATGCGAATTTGACGGATAGCATCTTTTTTCTAGTCTACTAGACCTCGTATATTCTAGTACCTACTGTAGTAGACAACAAAAAAATAACAAGTAAGAAAAGGTAAAAATTTAAAATTTCTAGACGTTTAATTTTGTTTGGCGCGGTACAGAAAACTGCTATGTTTAAAAATCTAATAGGATAACGATAGAAGATTTACTGCACAAACCATTGCTTAAATTCAGCAGATTCAAATGTTTGGAAGGAGGTCAATGTATTGGAAACAACGTATTTATGTCAATCTAAAACAATCACACACTACGTCTTTCCTCGATACGATTTAGAAGTGATACGGGTAAAAACTGCATTTAAATTTGTTTATACAACCAAACATTTTATTTCATTGTTTATTCAATTTTCACCTTTACGATCAAATAGCTGGGGCACGCCGTATTCCTGACGAATGAGTTAAGGTATATTTGAAAAGTAGCTATATTTAGGGTTGTGCTTCAATCTTATCGATAAGCATAAACAATCATAGCTTAAAAATCGTAAGACTGCCAACTGGCTTATTTATCATGTCATGATCATGGAGTGCAATTTTAGTTGTTTTAATGGCGAAGAAAATCAGTTTGAGGAAAATTGCATGTCTGATTGATGTCTGAGATTGGCATTATTAATTTAAAGATGTGTAAAGCCATTCAACGGCAACTTAAAAATCTTTCATTTACTGAAATACCTAATTCTGATTTTATTATTAACATTCCGTCATTAAAATTTTCTGACTTTCTTATGGGCTTGATACAAATTCTCCCTGCAACCATTCAACGAGTACAAGTAAGAAAACATAATAACATTGGTTAAAACCTGTATTCAGTGGTTTTTTTTATTGCCCTTGTTGGCACTCGAGCAAGTGGCCCACCTGATGGAAAGTGGTAACCGCTGCTCATGTACTTCAGCAATGTCAGGACACAGCAAAGCCGTAGCCTACTGTGAAAGAAGAACTCTCTTTAAACCTCGTTTGAAGAAGGATATATCATATCATCTTTAATAGATTATAATTATATAGCCGTATATTAAAATGTTCTAATAAAGCACGATCTAACTATTCCTGTGCCTCAGCCAACCCTACTTCCAATATAAACAATGTTCCCGCCAGGTCAAAGTTCAATGACCCCGCAGTGGATACTCTCCAGATTTTTAATACAATCCGCTTTCTACACTGTTTTGATTTGTTTGATATATTTAATTGGCAGATAGCAGGCGCGACTAACTAATTACGAGAACGTGAAAATACTTAATGGGGTCAGTTGTACCCACAGAAATCTTACCTTATTATTAAGATTTCTGTTGTACCATTTTATGTATGCGTAACTTTTTCAACGTCAATTTTGTATTTAAGGAAATGCTCAATACACAGACTTCGTATTTATACAAAACTTGTCCTAGTCTAGATTAAAGCATTTTCTTCATGTATGTTGCTAAAATTACAAGCTATTTAACACTTTGATTGTAACTAGATGATGAAAAGCATAATGCTTGCGCAATAAGTAGTTGATGGATTTCTATACTGAAATTAATCAACTCATGCCTTTTTCCCTTAGATACACTATACAGACTGCGCGTGCCACTTGTTACAAACTGAATGATCTGTTATCTATGATGATATATGAAGATATTTATGCAAATTATTTATTTGATATAAATAAGTTGCTGTATGTGTGTTATAAATGCGCCTTATAATAAGTATTAAAACGTCATGGTATCGCTGTTTAGACTGCCACCTTTAGCATTAGAAGCCATGATTATAACGTCACACTAGTCTGTCGTAAAATTTTACTTCAATTCATAGTAGATATTGTGGCAGAAGCAACGGTCACTTAAAGCTATTTCACATTAGTACCAACATTACCAAGTCATGTAACACATTAATTTAAAGAAACATAATATGATTTTATCAATTACGACAACTTACGTATTTAATTTTTTTTACTTATTTTTGTTGAGACGTGAAGTCCTAGGAATATAGTCCTGGATTTGGCTACACAGGTGATACAATATTGTGAGCGCGGGATAGTACATTTTTCATGTTTTCAGTCTAAGTGCTTTTGTAGAGTTTAACATTAATAGTTTAGACGAAAATATATAGATGTATTTGCATTTGTAATATAAGTATTAAACACATTTATAGGGATACCTGTCTTTTTACTTAGCAGGGAGATATTTCTATATTTAGAAATATAAGGATGAACGTTTCCAAAAAAAAATATTAATGCGTTTGTCAAAATTTGATCTGTTGATATACCAGACAGATATATGCATGCGCAAATTAAACTTTTTTAATTTACTCCATTTAAACTAGGTAATTTTTTCTTATTTCGAATAATTAAAACGTAAAACAACGTAACGTAGGCATGTACCTGTTTAATTTAAGTTTGCAGGCTACCAACATTGTCTCAAGGAAACTAATATTTCAGTATGTAGAGCAATGGATGTAATGAATCATAGCCATTGTTTACACTGTGTTTTCTAAATTAAACATTGTTATACTTTGAACAAATTTAGAAAACGATTTGGCATATTTCATATGTTTATACCTTAATTTCTAAATTCTAAAAATATGTGGCTCTTTTCAGATATTCATTATAATCAAAATCGTCATTTGCATATCTCATGGTCAACAAATACGGTTTGTAAGCAAAAGATAATTATTTAGAATTTACTGTCTAATTTAATTCTTATCACACAAACTGAACTTAATTCAAACACAGCGATACTTCATCAAATGCATCTAAGAAAATACTGTTGTCATAATTTCTTCATTTTGCTGGAGAGAAGATTTCCAATTACAAAATGTTCCATTGTTCGAAACAAAAGACTATTCACTGCGCATGCACATAATGTCAACGCGTATTCAATTGTCTTCGGTCCGCACACAAAATACACAACTTTGTTCCACGCTTCAGATTAACGTAAGCTCGTCGTGATTCGTATTACGACACGAACTTGATGTTTTTGTAATGCTAAGGTCACAGTCAAAACACAAGATATTTTAGCGCTGAGCTCGTTAAAAAGGGATTAGCATCATCATAAAGATCGAGTTTATTTGACACTATTTATGTTTTCTTATGAGACCTATATTTTGAATTATCATGGCGTCCGTTACTTGGCACAACTAATTACAGTACAGCGGCATTAAACATGAGGAAAATTGAGAAAGCCAAGTCCTTAGTACTCAGTGTTAAGATAAAGAAACGTTAGAATATTTAAATTAGCGTCAGAATAAAAGGTCGCCGCTAGGAATCGTAATTATTTCTTCACGAAACACTTACGATACATGAGCCATAAAGCAGAAAACATTAAAACAACAGCAATAACCTATTTTGAGACTGTCGCCAAACACAGATACTTAGAGTATTATAAATAATATTGCAAAGTTTTATTTAAAGCATAAAAAGTACTATGCAATATTTTTTATCGGTAGATGCAGCTATGGAAGTTTAAGATATTTAGCTTAGTGAAATTTATAATTTCTAACACAACTTGTCATAAAACAGGAAGATCAAAAGCTTTTTACTTTCACCTAAATTTTTGGATTGACGTCGCAGTGACGGGCAACGAATAGGTCTTTCGCTAGAAAACGTTGTTTTTCATTCTTTGTCGAAATAATTAATTTGCATCTAATCTTGCAAAATGGTATTTGACTGTAAAATCTTTTATGCTATCAAGATCTTGTAGCAAAAAACGTGTAATTTTAGATTTTAGAAAAGTGTGCGTCAGTTGATTTATAAAAACTGTGACAGTTGACGGTGAACCTCGCCTTCACCTTGGGGCGAGAGCTGGCTTATATCACAGGGAGTCTACATTGACAGCGCCCGTGACACCCGCGCTCTGGACTTGTCCAAAATAAACACCTCTAACAATGATACAGATGAGTCGCAATAAAAATATATTCGTCGCTATTCGCCTTCTCTTTCGTCGATTAACAAGGTGATATTGGGATGTAAAAGAAGAAACACTCCAGTGACAGGTTTTATCACCTGTTCATGAATGCAGGCGTCATCTGCTGCTAAATATGTCTTTGCTGCATTGCGATTCATGATCAAGGTCGATTAATTGAGGATGCTGGTGACTTACTGAGGGTATCTGCCTCGTCCTGGTGGTAGTGGTGAAGGTCTCTACGGTTTCCTCTACCAACTCCTCGCCATCCTCCCCTTTGCCCCATGGTCCAAAGAACTCCGACATGTTTGTCGTTAAATTCTACACCCACAACACTGTACTCCGAAAGAACGTTGACACACATTCACTGCACTTCACAGAAACCTCACTAAGAAGTGGTCGATATCACACATTAGTCGTAAAACAGGTTTTTAGGAACAGATCCTCTTTAAATTTTGTTTTCGCTCTATATTTTTTCGTAATTGGGAGATGTACACATTTCTGTAATATAGATAATTCACGAAGCAATTTCGGAAAGTGTCGGCAGGAGCGTTTTCTGCCGCTGCACTGCCGAGACGGCCTGAGTTGATCTTGTATAAAATCCTACTGGAAAACTGAAATAACCGGCGCGAACAAAAAGCACCAGCCAAAACATTTCACGTGTGGGGGTATTATTAGTTGGACGATCTAGCCGAAAGAGTTAAGTGTCGCTGCGGTCTTATATATTAATTATTCCAGATTGATATTAGTAATTATTTACGTCTTTGTAATCGAAATATTGCTGCGATTTCACTTACTGTGGTACTCCTGCATACGCTTTGTGAAATTAATTTGACATAAACTGCCTCTTAATGTCACCTGTAAATGCTTTGTTAAGCTCGCTAACTGGTTAATTTCAAAACAAATTCAAGTGTTCAAGTATTGTCTTATTTGTCGCATTGGAGTGTTTTATGATGGAACAGTGACTCGCGATTTCATCACATTCAAAGAATTGGCTCAATATCAGAGTTTTTATGATATCTAAATTAAAAACAAGTATTTATATCAAAGCAAATGTCTGCAGTTCTTTATAACACAGCTTATTTTAAACCCCTACAGATATTTTAAGTTATAAACTAACGGCATTCAGCTTATTTTTACGGTTTGTTTAATTTTTATGCCAATTTGCTGTGTCTGAACTGAAAAATATGTTTAACTGGATGTCAAAAAGAATAAATCAATTACTGGACTAATAAATATGTGTTGCTTATTTCACGATATAGTGGTAAATTATTGATTAAAGAAAAATTATTTCTAATGCTGGAGTACTTTATTGTATGTAGCCGTCCAGCGCAGTGCGGCGTCAGCGTAGGCGCTGACAGCTCCTCCACTTAATATAAATACGTGGTTCTCCTAACAGCCCGCGATAAATCTGTAGCATGCTTCGGGGATTAACGCCCGACTTGCTATTTTAGCAGCTTATCGATAGAGTCTTCTATCCAATGTAGGCGCATCTCTAAACTCGACAAGATACATGGCTTATGAAACAATATAAACCGTATATCGTGCATAATATAGTTCAAAATTGAATGCAACGACAAATTGTGGGTCATTCCAGAAATATTTAAATCTTCATGCATGAATAATTGGTAATGAGATCAAAACTCTTTTATGTGGAATAGTCATTATGTTTTGTAAACACATTGTAACAGATGGTAACAGTTCAGAAACTTTAGACACTAATGAAGAGAATGTGAAGAATTAATCGTATTGTAAAACTGTGTGCCAAGAAAATATAGTTCGTCACGTGTTAAAATCTAAGAAATCACTCTGCATCTCAAGGTCTAGCAACTGAGACGATATTTTTTTAATTGTTCTCCTCTCTTGGTTGCTGGAGATCTACTATCCAGATAAGTGACACTGTCTTATAGACTATATGGCAGTGTTATCAAACTTCAGTGAACTTTCCGGTATTTGCATCATGTAGCACCTGATAAAATAAGTGCTTAAAATATTTTCTAGAATCATAATCAGATAAAATCAACTTTTAAATCTTTATTTGCCACAAACAACGAACTTGCACTAAATTAAATTGTTCAGCTACAGTTTTACGACTTTTATATGACTACAGTACATTTCCTCTACCTTGTGAACAGGAAATAAAAATCCACTGTATAATTAATGTTGTACCTATTTATTTATACACCGACAGCAATAAGTACGTATCTGTGTATAAAATAAATTATTACATCAGTTGCTTTATTGCGAATTCTTTAAATACTCGTAAAACTATATCCAATTATTTAGAAGAAGCCATGTTGTTATAAGCTTTAGACTGACATTTATTCGTCACATTTTATTTGTTGGCCATGACAAGGCTGGAATGGACTAACTCTTATTCAAGTTTAACATAGATATTATCAATTTGTTTTTGAATTCTTTGAACGACAGTATTGAAGTTGAACAATTAAGTGATTGAAATATATGTGTTCTATGCTCGAGCGAATTCTGATGTAAGCTGGAACAATAGCTCGATTGCAAAAGGATTTTTTGAAAAAAGTGCATTAAATACATAAACAAGCTTATCCTACATCAGAAGAACAATAAAATCCTTTTGTTGGATAAATACTGAATGTTACAAAGGGACAAAAGGTATTGTGTATGTGTTATATGCAGTTGTTTCTCTCATTGACTAATGTTTTGACATAATGCCAATGCGGCGTATTGTGAAGTGCTTTAAGGTCTGCGTCTTTGTGAAAGAAATAACTGGAAATGTTCTGAGAAATATTCAAGGATATACTTATTTTTTGGTAACGCCAAAATCTCCATCAGCATCATCCATCTCATGAAGTAATAATAGGTCAGGCTAATCTTTATTATAATAAAGATAGTCATAGTAACTCACAGAGAATTTCAAACATCTATCTGCCTACTTAATACGGAATATTAGGCTCGTCTAAAAGTTTCAATCACGCATTAATTCATTTGTAAAAGTTAAAGTCCCGTAAGAACGCCGCAAGTGTCTTTCAAATAATAGTTTTTGTGCAAAAAATTGGTAATGTCATCATTGTGTCGCCGTAATTCTGGCTAGCGCGTACACAAGAACATTCCAATTGTTGAATCTTTTTTTAGATAAAAAGCCGATCAAATACAAAGGCCGCCACTAGACATACCGGGGCATGCCATTTATCACAAAAAATGCTCTAAGAATATAACTGTCATTTTTCACGACTTACGTTTCATTTCCAACGGGAAGTACTCACGTGTTGTTATTTTCGCCTCCATCTTCCTTTTGGCGTCCCATAGCTCATGCCAAGGCGACTTACCTGCAATTACAGTTGAAATTAAATATAATGATTATAATGAATGACTTGTACGTACTAAAGCGTCAGGCAAGGCCGTTAGACCGTAGTGATGGAGTGGTCAATTGAGATGGGTGGCTATTCATTATTATAAGAGAGAACTTGTAGGTACATAGATACCATAATATCATTTTAAATGTGTCAATTTTATATTTTAATAGTGAGTGTGAATACAAAAAAGGAATAGGTACTTTAGCTAATGTAATTAAAGGTGTAAGTAGGTATATCTTGATTACACGGTTTGTGCAGTGTTTTAGCGGTTCTTGTGCTTATGAGCGCCGGGTTGTGTTTCATGTCGATACAAAGATAGTTTTCGCTTCTAAGCGTTACCTATTTAATGTTTGTAAGGGTATAGGAGTTACGGAATATGGACGCATTATTGGCATTACCTAGCCTGCCCTGCGCTAACAACATAATCTTGTGGATGTAGGTAGACTTTTGGTTGTTAAACGGAAGTGACAAAGCTGAATCCGCTTTCGTCTTCTATTATTAAGTTATGTATTATTTTACTCTATGTATTAAGTACTCTTTGAGTATGTCAGACATGTTGACAATCTGTGCCAGTTATTTTGCTAATAAAATAGACTCGAAATAAATTCGATAAGAAAAATTGTTAATCGTACGCTTTCCTCTGCTGATCATATTTTATTATCATAAGGTGATTGATATGCAGGTTGCACGCAACATTTTTTTTTTATAATATGTTCCGTACTTACCTATTATTTTTATAAGATATTATATTAGGATTATGGTAGATCATTAGGTACCTACTTTTCACAGATATTAAGTAGCAATAATCAAAATCAATGTGTTATATCCAAATATAACTATTAAGATAAAACGCCGTTAGCAGTTCGCTCTTATCGTCACTTTAAATTTTAAAAATGCAATATTAAAACTTCATCGAACTGTCAGTTAAAAATAAATCAAGTGACAGGTGATAAAAAGTGCGGGAAGTAACGTCATTCTGCGTCCCTGTCATTGGGCGAGGACATACCGTCTCACCTGGCCGCGCCCGTGACCCGCACTATTAATACCGGGATACATCCGCGTCGCAAATTATGTAAGTAATGAGATGAGTTTCGCGTCACTACACTGTTTGCAATATTTCACCGTTTTTCCGTTTCTTTACCTTTGAAGTTTGAATTCCAACATTTATCAGATTGTTGTTAAGAAGTAGGTACCTTCATTTAGTTAGTACTATTCTTTCTCAGCAAAATATTGAGTACCATAGCATCTCGACTGGTAGGTATATTTCCTGAAGGGTTAAGCAGTATACTAAATTTTTTTATAGAAATTGTTTAGCTCCTATATAAGACGGACCCGATCAATTGATTGCACTTATTGCAGTTTAAGACTCAATTCCGATTTCCTGACAAAGAAGCTTGTCATAAAATCGATCAACAGGTGCGGAAATGAGGAAGATTTCTTCTTCTATAACGATTATATAACCGTATAGGTTTTATTTGATTGAACTATCTAAGGACGAATAACCATTTCCCATGCGAGCTGGCGACCTTCCAAGCATAAGTGAGTCAGCTGATGTGACTAAAATCGTAGACAAAAGTACTTACTATAAAGTTTATTTCGTTTTTATTTAGCTTTATACAATTATATAATACGCTTAGACGGGCTTAGAATTAGGACTTGTTTCAAAGAAATTGCTAAGTGGTCAAAGAAATGAGACAACTGAATGGACTAAGCCACAAAATTTTATAAACAGACTGCCTCTGATTTTTGAAATTTAGCTTGCTATGACTTACTAGGGTTTTTGTAATATCACAATATTTCTTATAATAAATATTATTGCTAGCGTACGGAAACTGTCCTACGTAGGTATTAAACGTAGATAAAAGTAATAAAAATATACCTTAATATTGCAATTACACAAAGAGCTTAAACTACAACTTTTTATATGTTTGGCAGGTGAAAAGAGCTTTTCTGGTAGATTTAGAAAACATTATGAAATTCGATTAAAATATATAGCGAGTATTTCATATATTTTCTATGAGTTACCGTATCTGTCCGTTTTCCGTATAGGACTCCACAATTAATGTTGACTTGGAAAGAGACAAGAATGTCAAACGCATTTGCAATAAGTAAGTATTTATACTATCCGAATAATTTTTTTTGTGTATATATTTCATAAGTTATCTTTATATCGCTCGCATTGGCAAACAAGTTTTGACCTCCTGTAGGTATTTACTTACACTAACGATATCCCAATGAATATTTATCAGCATTTCACGTCGTGCGTGGCTGCGTACATTAGAATGCCTCCTCCATATGCAGCAGTTTCATCAATGAATGTATTCATAACGGTTATGTGGAAAAGGTGCAATGCAAGTTACCTTAAAAAAGAATTGTAGAAACTAAAAAGGCAATAGACTGAAAAATATTCAAATAAATTTGTTTGGATGGTCTTTTTAAGTGGCGTTGCATAATAGCTACTCTCATAGCTCAAGTAAGCAATGTTAGACTGTGAAAACGAAATTGAAATGCCACTTAGTTCTAAATACGTAGTAGATATTGCAACTATTTTAAATCTGTTAGTTCTGTAATTAAAGTTGTATCCTTAAAAGACGTCAGTTGATAGAAAAGCAGAAGGTGATAATACTTTAGTAAAAGTATTGACTTGAATGTAATATGTACTGAAACAATACAGCGGAACGCAAACTAATACGTCCGCGGCGGATACAGTAGCGGCAATGATTACTCGATCAATTAGCGACTTATCGACTCGGTTTACGCAGTAGCATACAAGTACTACGCAATAGAAACGGCTCTATTCACGCTCCGTAAACTTGGAAATCTATTTGCATTATTGACCACGTTTTTGAGGCAATTTCGATTGATCGTTTTTCGCAATTAAACGAACCAATCAATGACAAGTTTATATAAATATCGTCATTTTACTAAGGGACAAATTTGGCATAAGCTGCATTGCTCTCTTTTCTTTAATAAGTACTCAAAACTAAAGTTAGATAGTAAATAAACAATTTGCACTCAGCTCGCTTTTTCTAAGAACGATCATTCAGTCCCCCTCTATTGAGCTAAATACACCACGCCTAGTTGATTCATTACTCGATGGTATTTATAACATTTCTGTCCAGACATTTCTAATTATTCCATCCAAAAGAGAACTACTAATATTCGCATATTTTTGGACTAGTTACAAGGAAGCGAGCTCCAAAACATGCCACCCAATTCAGGCCACCCGCCGTTGACAAATCCGCAACTTGTATAACGTTAATAAAACATTAGACAAGATTATTTTGTATTTAACATGATTATTTTTTTATTATCTTGTTGTAGTAGTAATCAAACAATGTTATGTCCGTGATAAACATTTAAGTAATTAGTAAATAAAACGCGAGTTTTATCGAGCCCTTCGTGTCTTGAGACGCGTGTCCAAATTTTGTCAGATGCCAACTTGCCAGTTTTACGTTAGTAATAAATTGTTGAACTGTGATGGTCACATCACAGCTGCTAGGCTGAGTTGGGAAAACTACAGTCCTACAGCCCGTTCCAAATAAAAATCATATCTACATCACTGGGAAAATTACTACTTTAAAATGGCACAGGACATGTTTGCATAATGCCAAATGATCTCTGAGTTCCATATAATATAATATGTGATAATAACATTATGATATTATCATCTTTGGTTGTAATATGGCTTTGTGGCAGCCCCAGCATGTCTCGCCTTCTTGAATAGACTAGTCTCATTACAAACTAAGTACCTATAAAAAAGAGGTGTGAGTCAACGAAGGCCTTTGTATTAATAAACTATAGGCTGAAAGTAATAACAATAAATAATATTCCACATCATTAAATAACTTAAACATTTAGCGGAGCTAATGCTAGTTATGTTAGCTTGTGAAACAGGAAAGTTGTTTAAAGTTCTCGCTATCCATCTGTTACATTCCAATTTACAGTCTATTTCCTAAACTTTATGGCGTCTACACATTTTATTTTTTAATATCTGTGATGACATCTTTTACACGATTGATTGTGATTAAGAAAATGTTATGAAGGCTTTCACGTTGATCTTGAGGCATGATTATGCGTTTACGTTCGCTAGGTTAGCCCAAATCACAGTAGTGGCTGGATATAGTATGATTGAGTTTCTCTATCAAGACATTCTCATAAATCTCTCAGTAGACAGCAACGGTTATTAAAGTCGTACTAACACAGTTTTAAGCATTGTTACTAAACAATGAGTGTATGTTACTCGAAATAAAAATGGTATTATTATTATAACTAACGGTCGCCAAGTGGTCGAAATTCGACCATAATTGATTAAAATTTTAAGCTTGATCGTTATTAAGGATTTATTGTTTATAAACATATACCTTTATAATCACATTTCATTTAGTCACCTACTCCACCACATACATGTAACCAGTTACGAAGAATTCTACGCCATCAGTCGAACAATGCCGGAATACTATGAACGCGATTCGACTGCGTGTGTCAAATGCATGATTGTGTACGTGTAGTGCTTTTTCATTAATTTTATGTATTAATAATGCATATTTAAAAAAATATTAGGATTCGCGACTCCTTCCCCATATAAACTTTAACTATGTCTTTCATACTCCTCCATCCGCAAAATTTTCGTAAGAAGGGGACAAAGTTTTTGCTTCACGTATTAATATATAGATAATTAATCTATACTAATATTATAAAGCTGATGAGTTATACTAATATTATAAAGCTGAAGAGTTTGTTTGTTTGCTTGAACGCGCTAATCTCAGGAACTACTGGTTCGAATTGAAAAGTTATTTTAGTGTTGGGTAGCTTATTTATCGAGGAAGGCTATAGGCTATATAACATCACGCTACGACCCATGGGGTCAGCGTAGTAACCATAAACGCGAGTGAAACCGCGGGCACATCTAGTATATAGATATAGGTACCTAAAAAAAGCTAAATATAGATTAGGTGTATCTACGTGGGGCCTTAGGGTGCGTTTCCACTGACGCGGAGCTGGGCGGAGTGGAAAGGAGCGGACCGTGAATTGGCCAATCACAGTGCTTGATATCTCCACTCCGCATCAGTGGAAAATGAGATTCAAGATGGCGGGTGTACCTTAATGAATCGAGTAATAACATTTACCAATAAATGTACCTAAATAGTACTATTTAGTAACTCGGTTAAAAAAAAATTGTACCTCCTTTAGAAGGAAACCACAGCTAAATTTAGATACATCCGCCATATTGACGTCAATATGGCGGGTGTTCTATAAAATTTTATTATTTTATTAGTAATGGTTACATTACTAATGAAACATAATGATACCAAAAAAATGTACCTAAATTGTACTATTTAGTACCTCGGTTAAAAAAAACTGTACTTCCTTTAGAAGGAAACCACAGCTAAATTTAGGTACACCAGCCGTATTGACGTCAATATAGCGGTTGTTCTATAATATTTTATTATTTAACCATTTCTAATAAAATATACCTAATAACACCAAAAAAATGTACCTAAAAAGTACCTCAAGTAAAAAAAAATACACACTTCATCAGTTCGTACTGAGAAATAAAACAACCGTGTCTTGTGTCTAAGCAAACACGATAATTATCATGAAATATTGACATAGTTACATATACATTTATATTTTACGAATATTTTTAATTACGAATTATATGAACACGAATAGAAGCCCCGAGGCGAGACCAACAGCCTGCAATGCAGTCTCACATTCGAATCCTGGGCGCGCACCAATGACTTTTCGAATGTTCAAAATTTATGTGCTAATTTGTTAAATAATGATCGCTTGCTTCCGTGCCTTGGAGAGCACGTTAAGCCGTTGGTCCCGGCTGTCATGAACATCTTTGACAGGCTTTACGGGGAAGTCAGTACCCTCAAATATCCTGACATTAGTCTAATCAACCGAATGACGTTTCACCTTCTGGCCAGTAGCGATAGCCTAGTCGGGAGACCGATAGACTGCCACGCAGTAGGTCTCGGGTTCGAACTCATGGCACAAGGCACAAACAATAAAAATAACATATTTTACACACAAGACTTTTGACAAAACTAATATAAGTATATTTACACGGTTAAGATCAGATTTGCATAAAGCTAATTTTCGAGAACATTATGTAGAACTCTATGCAGGTTGCCTTACGATGTTTTCCTTCACCGTTTAAAGCAAGCGATAATTAACAATTTAACAGGTACGCACATAACTTCGAAAAGTCATAGGTGCGTGCCGTGAGTTCGAACCCGAGACCTACTGCGTGGCAGTCTATCGGTCTCCCGACTAGGCTATCGCTACTGGCCAGAAGGTGAAACGTCATTCGGTTGACTAGACTAATGTCAGGATATTTGAGGGTACTGACTTCCCCGTAAAGCCTGTCAAAGATGTTCATGAGAGCCAACGGCTTAACGTGCTCTCCGAGGCACGGAAGCAAGCGATAATTATTTAACAAATT
Source organism: Catocala sponsa (assembly GCA_963564715.1). Lineage (NCBI taxonomy): Eukaryota > Metazoa > Arthropoda > Insecta > Lepidoptera > Erebidae > Catocala > Catocala sponsa. Next base: position 13,013,331 of record OY751334.1, on the reverse strand, counting down.
AGCACATAAATTTTGAACATTCGATAAGTCATTGGCGCGCCCAGGATTCGAATGTGAGACTGCATTGCAGTCTGTTGATCTCGCCTCGGGGCTTCTATTCCTGTTCATATAATTCGTAATTAAAAATATCCGTAAAATATGGATGTATATGCAACTATATCAATATTTCATGATAATTATCGTGTTTGCTTAGACACAAGACACGGTTGTTTTATTTCTCAGTACGAACTGATCAAGTGTGTATTTTTTTTTACTTGAGGTACTTCTTAGGTACATTTTTTGGTGTTATTAGGTATATTTTATTAGAAATGGTTAAATAATAAAATATTATAGAACAATCGCTATATTGACGTCAATACGGCTGGTGTACCTAAATTTAGCTGTGGTTTCCTTCTAAAGGAGGTACAGTTTTTTTAACCGAGGTACTAAATAGTACAATTTAGGTAAATTTTTTTGGTGTCATTATATTTTATTAGTAATGTAACGATTACTAATAAAATAATAAAATACTATAGAACACCCGCCATATTGACTTCAGTACGGCTGCTGTACCTAAATTTAGCTGTGGTTTCCTTCTAAAGGAGGGACAGTTTTTTTTAACCGAGGTACTAAATAGTACAATTAAGGTAAATTTTTTTGGTGTCATTATATTTTATTAGTAATGTAACGATTACTAATAAAATAATAAAATACTATAGAACACCCGCCATATTGACTTCAGTACGACTGCTGTACCTAAATTTAGCTGTGGTTTCCTTCTAAAGGAAGTACAGTTTTTTTTAACCGAGGTACTAAATAGTACAATTTAGCTACATTTTTTTGGTGTCATTATGTTTCATTAGTAATGTAACCATTATTAATAAAATAATAAAATGTTATAGAACACCCGCTATATTGACGTCAATATGGCGGGTGTATCTAAATTTAGCTGTGGTTTCCTTCTAAAGGAGGTACAATTTTTTTTTACCGCGGTACTAAATAGTACTATTTAGGTACATTTTTTTGGTAAATGTTATTACTTGATTCATTAAGGTACACCCGCCATCTTGACTCTCATAGTGGAAACAGTGCAAGTGGATCTTAGCGGAGCTGAGCGGACTTTCAAATGAAGTAGGTAGGTATATGAATATGCGGCACTGAGCCGTACAGAACGGAGTCGAGCAGGCTGTGGTGTCGAGCAGAGCGCACGGAGGGTTGAGGGACGGTGCGGCGGCGGCGGCGGCGGAGCGGCGCGGCGTTCGGCGCTCGTGTAAACTTGTCAGGAAAGGACTCGTGCGCTGCATTTTAGTTTAGTTAGCGATATTACATCATACACTTCACACGTCATCAACATTATATGTGAATCAAAATGAATGAGAAACTAATTAAAAGTGTCAAAAAAATTCTATCTTTATAGGATACACGACTGACAATATACAAATGCAATGAAACCAAAGATATGGCGTGGGAAATCATAGTAAAAGACACTGGATTACAAGATCATTGCAGCTCTGGTCTGCTCAGCTTCACTCCGCCCCACTTCAATGGAAACACTTGCTACTTTTCACTGTTCTTCTCCGCTCCACTCCGTCCAGCTCCGCGTCAGTGGAAACATACCCTTAAACATAGCCGGCTATGTAATGAGATTATTTTCTACTTTTCGCTCTGGAGTAACAAACGTGAATCCTAAACACGTATGCAAAAGCTTATAATTTATTTTATTAATTTATTTATTTTAAACTTTATGCATAAAACCGTAGGGTGATGCAGAGATAAAATGAATATACATATGTATATTATGTCACTAAAGCTCTCTGAAAACAACATTGTATACTTAGGTACCACTCAATATATCATAATGTTTATAATCGTCAAATCCTTTCGTCACGCCGAATCTATTTAAGACAAATAGGAAGTAAATAATCATGTAAATAATTAATGTTTCCTTGTACTTCATAATTGTGTTTACAGCAACGTACAAGTGAGCTTTTGGCAATCGTGGATGTAAATGAATCACACGTCGCATAGTGGTGTAATATAAACACGGAGTGGACAAAGGAAAAATAATGTCGTTATACACTTTTGTTTATGTTTTCGATTTAATTTTGTTCGTTAGAAAGTGACTGTTAAATATTATTAAGTATAATTAATATTAAATGTGTTTTGTTACCCGTTATAAATATAATAGTATCACGATATTATAAAGAAATAAACAAACTCAAATACAAATTATATATCTTGACAGGAAGATGTATTAAAAGCTTTCTGTTGTAATTACTGACGCTTTCTTAAATCACATTATTTGGGCCTTTAAAGTGTATAAACAAAAACATTAAATTTCGTTAAAATAAGTAAATATATTAGGAGAAATTGTCCGTACTTTTTTATGTCTCTGATGATAATTCTTACGTCACTTGAAGGCACATCGCTATAGCTTTATGTGCACAATAAAATAAATTACCTATATATATATTATAATAATTTTAATGTGTAACTTCAACGTCACGGTTAAAAATAATACTAACACCAGAAATATAAATAACTATCTGCGTATCCATGTTTCGGCTTTTTGCGGTCGTGTCGTGCACCTATAAAGTGTATGAATCCGAGATATTTTAATTCAGGATAATTAATTAAGCTTTATTTTGCAGTGAATAAACAATAACACGATTCGTAGCATGCGTATGCAATAATACCGAGGAATCCTCGCTTTTGGCAATCGCTACTTATATAAAAAGGGATTAAAAACTGACAAATGCCCCAATATGTTGATTTTGTTTTGGTTTCCATCGCGTGAATTTTTATAATGAGAATATTTTTGACTTCATTAACCTCGTATTTAAAAAAACAATGGTTTAAGGATATTTCCACTCTCACACATGGAAGCTCCTTTTGGGCTACTTATTTTCTAAACCTACAAACCATGTTCAATGTGCAGAGAGCATGATTGCTTCTTACTACTAAAAAGCATATATTTTATTAGGTTATATTCGTTTTATGAAATTCTATTTCTTTGTCGACTTTATTTGTGTCATTATTAGGACGTTCACATCACAAGCGTAGGACTAAGAATTTATATTGAAATCAATTAAAAGTATTCTGAATCAAAATCAACAACAAGCGAGATTGCAAAGGGGAATGCTCTAGCACACCCACACATTCTCACACCGTGACACGCCGCGTTAAACGTCAATACTTTTTTCACAACATTCCCGACATATTCACTTTCATGTCTAAAATAGAAAACTAGATGTATATTAATATTGCTGTTACTGTAAAAGTTGAACAAGATAGTTTCATCTTAAAACCTATTTCGCACAAGGTGGAGTAGTCTGACAGAATAAATAATTCCACTCTACAGAAGACCCCTCTGAAACAATCTTGTGGTGCATTCCTGAGATGAGCAAGTGTCACAGCGTCTGTTTAACGACCATGCTCATTAAAGAGGCACGTTTGTGATCAGAGTTGTATTATTTCCTTGTGCCACAGCTATTTTTTTCTGAAGCCTCAGTGAAGTCCAAGTTATAAGCTACGTAAAACTTCATAGTAAAATAAAATGTATTCCATAATATACTATAATATATGTACTAGCATGGTCATAAATCACTATAGTATTATGTTCGACTCAGAATTTGAATTGCGTCTTTACTCGTGTTTTCATAACTAGACCAACAAGTCGAAAAAGTAATTTCGGATATTTTTCTCTCTAGGGAACATAAACTAATGAAATTTCTTATAGTTTTTCTCAATTAACGCGTTTTATAATAAAAAAGACACAAGTAGAATAAGTCGAAATAAAATCGCTTTCCAGCTTATTCTACTATCAAAAGATTGAAAATGTTTTGCCCTACTTTGACCCACTGTGCTACGATGACCGGTAAATTATATTCCGACAGCTGCGGGCCGCGCAAATGAAGCGTGTCTGCGCATCGATCTAGGTTAATGCAGCTAGCGACATCTATCCAACGTATCATGAACTAGTGTTTTATACAAATCGTGTTATAATGAAAAGGCGCTGCTTGGAAGTCGGCACTGGTTCTAAAAATATTTCTGTTGTATAGATGATCTTATTTTTATTTTACTGTGCATTAAAATAGTTTTGCAATAAAGTTTTTGTCTCGGTGGGCGAATGGCATCGAAGCAAGCGCCTGCGCAGCTGCCGATGTTGAAGTTTCAGATTCGAATGACCGTTCGGCCAATTTTATTGATGGTTTTTTTAGATAGATAGAAAACTATGAAAACAAGAATAGTAAAACCATTTTAGCAGGCTGAGCTGGCATCAACACTGATGCCAATATATGGAGGAGGCTCAAAATATTATGACGGTTAGTCAGTCAGTATTCATTTAAGGCAGTCGCAAGCAGGCAGCTTAAAAAATTTAACACTAACTCGTTCACTAATCATAAAACATGTTTTTTGATTGAAATTAAACTAGTATATTCGGAATTTATCGCGTTGTTTATATGACACTTTATTACATAATTTAGAAACTGTCACACTACTGTGTTCTATATAAGTACACTATATACTATTAAACTTTACTAATTAATTTTAGTATGATCTGTAAATGTTTCTTTAAATAAATCATTGCGAGCGCTTTTTCGACAAAGACGTCGAAAATACGTAAGCGTAGTCGTTAATTGAGTTTCTGTGAGGAATAATGACGAATATGTTGCGTCACAAAGACGTAACGCGTGAAAAGACAAAGGTCATCGTAAAAACAAAAGTAAACACGATGTTTGTGAAGCGTATGCTCCATTAGCTACAACATCTTACATGTAGACTGTGGCAAAAATGTGAAGAAACCGTGTCAACATTAAAAGATATTTGAATAACGAAGTCAGAATAACTAATTAAGGGTTTCTGAATTCAGAACTGTTTTCCCTTTATATCTATTGGTTCGCGGTTCAGGCATAAAACACAGCACGGATTTGAAAACGGTTTTTGCAAATTGATAGCCATTGGTAATTTATTGGATTTTATTGTGCAAATCGTAAACCGCAAAGTCAACTTGGCCAAAGTAACCCTCAGTCTATTTAGAGATATATGACAAGATTTAGATTATGATTTGGAGACTTGTATTATGATCAAAATTATTATTTATTTTTTACTCTGTATTCACTGTCTCTTCCAGGAGGATTGCTCTGAGTAATCGTTTGTCTTGGTACCATCGTCACCTTTCTATCGTTATTCTACTTGCTACTACAGCAAGAATCAAATATTCATCTGAAAACTTATCGTTCAACATGGTATGCTTCCAGCTATTATTTTTTAATTTCTTCATGATACGTGCAAGCTCAGGAATGAACTAGATTCCGTAAACAGTACACGTACCTAAACCTTATTTAAAAAAGCAGATAATAATAAGAACCTTAATGCGACACTCGTTCTATGCATAAGATAAGTATCTCATTCTTAGAAACTGGTACTTAAGATGAAGAATGTGTCTTTTCCAGTTAACAATGGACTAATAAGGTGCTTTGTATTTTCTCCTCATGTTGTCCAGGCCTATTTGATGGCGCAGGCTGGGCAGACATTCTTTATGCGAGCCACCAGGTAGCTTTCTTACCTGGCAAGTGTAATGTCGCAATTATGACACACCCAGCAATTCATTATTATATCGATATCTTTCTTAATTACATTAGCTTTACGACATCCACAGGATGGGAAACTAACTTTTCGAGCTTTCTTGTAAACATCATTAGCAATTAATTGCAATGTGGAATAGAAAGGCATTGCCATATTTACTTGTCTTAATGATTAACTTTAAATAATTAAACTAGAATATGTTTCTGTTTTAAAAAGACATCTCACGCACTAGTAATAATTATTCCTGAGGCCCGGGGGCGTATATTGAAAAGCTACTTCAGTAATCAGTACGTCTGCGCTGAACTGAATTAGCATTTCCTAACGATAAACACGCGTAAATGCTGTCCAATACGTCTCAGAGGGTGATGTACTGCAGGAGGATTTCTCAGTTAATACGCATTTAGATGTACCTACTAGAAACCCTCATCGTAATCTCTTTTTTATATTGACTCGGCAAAGTGATTGTAACCGACCTGATGGAAAGCCCAATTACAGTCGAGATACAGTGACGACGAGGAGAAGATAGATGTCTTTTAGCCGTCGTCAGTGTCAAGTAGGGTTGCCATCCGTCCGGGTTTTCCCGGATTTGTCCTAGTTTAGAGGGCATCCGGGGAGCATCCGAGTGGGGCTTCATTTGTAGCCTGGGTTTAAAAATTGAAAGTCTTGGGCCGCCCGCGACACACGCACTGTGCCCGCACGGCGCGATCAACCGATGAACCGACTCGCTAAATTCACCGTCCCGTAACTGTTTTTTATTACACTGACTATATTTAAAAAAAACTGTTGACATGTCCAGGTTCTGGGCTCTAAAATTCGAGGTCTTCACGCGTCCTGGTTGCTAAATTTTTGAGATGGCAACCCTAGTGTCAAGCCGGTCTGACCAGATGCTTCTTCATACTACGTTCGTCAAGCTCCCGTGACGTATTGGCGTACGATTTCTAGTACTTGAATCACAAAATTGTCTTAGCAAAATCAACGCGATACGTCTCTCTATGCAGATATTGCTATCACACACACACACAGTATGTTATTGCGTATTTTCTATCTCGCTCTGCGCGCCCCGATCATCACTACATGCATAGCATGTGCGATTTCTTTATTTCCGTAATTAGCGAGTGCAAAAATATAATCTCAATTGTTGTAATGACAGAGGAATATTAGGAGGAAGGATGAGGTAATTTTGTTTGTTTGTTTGTGTAAATAAATTTGTTTTTAGCAGTAGCGTTGTATGGTCGCAGTTCTAACCTAACCTAATCCACTATTTTCTTTTCTGGTACTTTTTTCGTACTGTATTTGCTTTATTTGTCATGCTACATACCTCCTTTATCTTTTGACCAGAAACTTATATAGTTAATTCTTAGCCTTCTTTTAGTATCAGTTTCACGTTGACGAACAGGATAACCCCTACTTTGCGGCGCGTTATAAAACCCTCTGAGACGTATTGGAGCAGCATTTACGCGTATTTATCGTTAGGCTAATGCTAATTCAGTTCAGCGGAGACGAACTTTAGTAGCTTTTCTATATACGCCTCCCGGAGACTTTACAAACATTCAAACAACGGACATGAACACCCAGACCTGGAACAAATATTTGTAGAGCACACAATTTTTCTCCCGCTTCGGGATCAAACCTGAAACTTAATCCACTATGCTTATTCCGGAGGACAGGCTTAGCCTAGTGCGGAGAATTATATCGATTCCAAATAATAATGGAAGACCAAACAAATTTCTGTTGTTGTAATGTTTTGTATTTTATATTTGTAATTTCTTTTATGACAATAAATCTTATTATTATTATTATTATACTATAAATTACCCTATACTCATAAATAATAATTAATAGTACCAATCAATTTTAAGATATTAAACAGGTTTTCACTGCTTTGAGAAAATCTTTAAATATTATAGTTTCTTAATATCGCCACACATTTCAGTTTCTCAGTATAGGCATGTTGTTTAATAGAAAAGTAGTCTATATTATTGCTAAACTATCTTGTATCTAGACATTTATAGAAGCTGACGTCTGTGTAGTTTTTATGTACTGTGTATCGATACAGTTCGTTTAACTCTGTTTTAACATGCAATGACCCGATTACTTTTAATGTTTGTTAAGAATTTCTGTCTGTTTCTGTATTTCTGACACACCATAAGAGCTTTTGCTTGAATCTATTTTACGTAGATATTTACAGAGAATAAATTGGAATATAAAATTAGAATGTAGGTAGGTACTATCTAATAATGGCGTTCGAATAATAATCGTAAAGACGCTTTGTCATGGATGGTAGGTGCTTATGTATAAAGTTTTCAAGAATCTAATTTAGAAGCAATAGGGCATATTATTGCTAATCGATACCCATGAATAATATATTTATGCAATACTAGAGTACTCGATTTTTTATAAAGTTATTTAGTAGGCTAGGCTCGCCGCCAGGTAGATCGATGACCTGGTAAGGGTCGTGGGAAGCGGTTGGGATCAGGCAACCCAAAGTCGGTCTTTGTAAAAAACTTTGTAGGAGGCCTATCATGTCCATCATTGGACGATCCTTGCGCTGAGATGATGTAGATTATAGCAGTAATAACTTTTTTAAATGTAATGGAGCAAGAAGCCTGACTTCTAATGTTTTGGAATTCTTTAAATTATTGTTTGACTAGGTGTCACTTTATCTTCTGTCTAAGTGCATATTGTGTTTTTATTGTCAGTCGTGTTTCTTTTGTGTTCTTTGTCAATTATTTCGGAATGTTATTACAATATTTCGTAATACTCATTTACTTTAAATGTCTGCCGTTTTCATGGTCATCTTAGCAATTAATATGCATGTCTGAGCTTCAGACTAGTATATCACAACCACAACTAATAATCTTGCAACGGACACGGCGAGTGATCAGACGTTCCATTCATCACTTCGTGCACATACAGGCCATAATTATTCTACTAATTGAGGAACAAGCTTCTCACATTCATTATTCGGTAAACAGAAATATTGACCTACACATGAGATCAGAAATAATCTGACCGTGTTCTTGATCTTGATAAAATCAATCAACGTTTAATCTAGATACTATTTACAAGTACTAAATACATCTGACAAGACGCTGACAATGAATTGATTGACATATGGCCATAATAACAAATCGCTAGTGTCTTCGATAATTTAATTTCGGTATCATAACTCTTATTTGGATTGTCAGGGATTATTCACAATGTTGAACAGGTATTTCTTTAGTAATATAATGCATTGAATAGGTGTACATATATATTTAGCATTATATTTGGTATTAAATTTTACCGTGACCTAAAATAATTAAAAATATTATGAACGTTCAGTGTACAGTACACATCAACGATTGACTAACTTAGCTAATAACATTCGACAGTTTTAAATAGAGTGAATCCATATCTACTTTAAGCCAGTTATGTATAGTTTCCATGTAAGCGTCTATTCCTTTTCACTTAGCGTAGTCTTAAACTGCATTAATGTTATTAAAAATAGTCTAAATGAAAAATCTGTACCTACTTAACACCGAGTTTGACGCGGGCATCGAACCCAAGATATTACGAACTTCAGCTATGCATACGCTCTTGACTATACCGATAAAATATATAATTGGCTTGTCATTTTACTTACTTTACACTTAACGGAATAGGTACTCTTTATAAGAAAATACAGATCAATGTTAAACAAAAACATCTGTAAGCAAGAAAATCTGTAGAAAGTGAAAGTAAATGCATAGCTTATAAAAAAGATAAACTCCGGATTAAAATAAGATCACTTCGTCTAGACGACAAATCAAGTTTTTAATCAAAGATGACAAAGAACATTCTTTAACCCAAACATGTAAAATAAAAATTTAGCTTAACTTTATATAATAAAATATCGCCTACGGTCAATAGTAGACTAAAGAACAGAAAACATAATATGTATAATATTACTAGATTACATGTAATATGTATAATATTACTAGATTAAAGTCTGTAATAAGGATGACCAGTAACTAACGAATTATTGCAAAAAATATTCAACAAGAATTAGGTGCTACCTACTTTTTATGCAGAATTTAACAATTAGGTGCCCAAATCAAAAAAGGTTTTTAAATGATAAGCAGTAAAGCGAAATGTTCTTCTATCAAAGTTTTTACTAGCAATAGCAGTATCTAACATCACAATACTGTCAGCTCGTTGTCTCACTTGTTATGTTAAAGAAAAATATAAAAAGGAACCATAAATAGATCGCGCTGCGTGACACTTAAATCTCGCTTTCGATTTATATTGTGTATGCCAATAATCATTATCATTTTGCAGTTATAAAGAATTTGTAATCTGTTTCTTTGGCCATCTTTTTCTACTTAAAGTTCAGTATGCCAACGTTCAGGAGAAGGACGCAAACGTCGCCAGGTGTTTATTTAATATGTGCATATTGTTTAGAGGGTACTATTTAACCTCAAAATGCATATTTGCTTGTTTGTGTACATAAATAAGCAAATATGCCTTACGAGTTTTCAGCTAAACTTTATTTAATATGGATAATATCAAATAAAGTTAAAAAATTTAAATTTATCTAACTTTAGATACGTTTATACATAGTGCTAGAAACAGGGAAAAATATACAGATGAGTGTTGTTTTCTATTTACAACACAGATTTAAATATTGGTCACAAATTTCTTTCTCCAATCTTTTTTAATTTCGATTGGATTTAGGGAACAATATTAAGATGTCCAGTCATTATTGAAAGTCTGTCGACCTACCTAATGTCTTTGTAAAATAAAGTAGGTACTCGAAGTATACAAAACCAAAATAACTGAATAAATTAATTTTAATTATAATTCTTGTCGTTGTGTCGTCAATAAGTAATAACCACTGACCTATAACATAAACATTTGAGACAAAGAGTAATTTTTTTTTAATAGTATTATACTTTAAACTTTTTTCTTCTTGATACTCGTTCCGTAAGCTTTTCAGCATACTTATTTCTTTTTGATTTATTTAACATTTTAAAATTTGATTAAGTAGGTACAGGAAAGTTTATCGCATTGCTGATCTTCTAACCATCTCAATTCTGGTGAGTCATACATCTGACAATAAATAAGTCACAAAACAGTGAGTGACGTGCATTTCAGTGAGTCATTAGTGTTGTGTCTTTGTCGTTAGCTAACATCACAGACCAAGACAAGTAAAATGTCCCATTTACAATTATTATTAATATCCTGCACTTATTATTCTTCTAAAAAAAATATTTTATATTTGCCTAGATTTTCTAGGAATATTTTCTTAGGATATCGATCTAATGCCACGAATTATTCAAATACATTTAATGTTTTTTTTAATATAGCCACTCATATATGTTCAACATAAATCTGAATTCTTATTTTAATTAATAAAACCGCGTTAAATTGCAACACAAAAGCGCTTTTTGGACTATTCTCGATGACTCACAAAAAAGTGCTTTACGTCTGACTAATACACGAATAAGTCACATGACAATCATGCATTTCAGTGAGTCTTTAGTGTTGTGTCTGCGTTTCGAAATAACGTCACGAATCATTGAAGTGAAAATCCATTCCACTTCTAATAGACAATTTGTAAATGACATATTTATCCATTAAAACTTCTCTAATTTACCGCGGTATTGTATTAATTTAGGTTAACGATATAACAGCACATGCCAACAGCATATTATTATATCTATACTAATACTATAAAGCTGAAGAGTTTGTTTGTTTGTTTGGTTGAACGCGCTAATCTTAGGAACTACTGGTCCGAACTGAAAAATTCTTTAAGTGTCGGATAGCCCAATTAACTAGCAAGGTTATAACTTATAGGCTATATAACATCACGCTACGACCAATAGGAGCGGAACATCAATGAAAAATATTGCAAAAACGGGGCAAATTTTCTTATATGAAGAAGACGAAGTTGCGCGCGCGCGGGTCAGCTAGTTATGTTATGAAGCAGTAGCTTTTAAAAGTATTGTCATAGAACTTCATGCTCTATCAAGATTTTATAGATTTGCGTAAATGATGAACAGCACGATTATTTTTTATGTGCGCCTAAATGATGTAAAATTCATATTATATGTTTAATTGTACTAATACTAATAATACTGTTTAGGGACTTCTAGCTGTCAGGTTAAAGAAAATGTATATACCTAATAGCGTGTTCGTTTTGTAATGGTGGATAAATAAGTCCATTTAATGGAACTTCAAATTATAACAATGTAGGGATACCATGTTGTACAAGACTTATTTTAAAATATTATTATTATTAGTATTTTTTTTTAAGATTTTAGTAAATAAAGCATAGAAAACGCTATTAAATAATTAATTTTCTTAAGAGAACTTAATTGCCTAAATATCAGGCGATGTTTCGCCATATCATAGTTGCAAATAAATCATTTAATATAGTATAGATCGAATTGAGAAATTGGATTCGATTCGTGTACAAATAACTAATAACATAAAAATAGAGCTACGACTTAAAAAATATAATTCCATCGATCATTATTATCGATTTAAAAAATACGTTGGTACATAGTCTCTTATGTTATTGTTTTATGTCCCACATGCCTAACAGAGAGAGTGATGTTAGTTGTATTCTCTCAGTTGTTGTCTCAATATATGTTAGATTCACGACATCATTTTTCAGTTTCATATGCTATTCCAGATGTCTGTCACCTGACTTGTCAGTCCAAAATTCTTGGAGTTCCCGACCGAGATCCTTAGTCCTCACGGCTATTGAACTCATTCGGAGTATCTCGATTGTAATCGATACGAACTAGGCAAACTACACATATAAACCGAACCGTTTTTGTATAACATTATAAAATATCGAACAGAACACTGCAGCTCCACAAAGCCCGGGTCAATAAAAGTAATCCCTTCTTGTCGTTCTGATATAGTTATTGCGCTCGGCTCCGTGTCGCAACTCGGGCATGTGTGACAGACGGACGGACAGAGTGGGCGGTGGCTCATATTTAATCGTTAATTGGTCTACTGCGATTATGCAACTGATAGCCGATGGAAATAGAGCATAACGTTTTTGAGATGAGAGTAGATCGTTTAAGAAATGTCTGTATCATCTACGCCAATAATGTATTAATTAGTCTGAATATTGATAGAATGCGGTTAAGAAGCAAGCCCTTAGATTATATCATAAGTAAACTATGTATCTACTCTTTAGCCAATGTTTACAAACTATGTGCTCGTTCGAATTTGATATTTAAATAATCCATAGATAGTCGTACCGAATTAGGGTACTCTTGCTGGCTGTTATAGGTATCAGTGTTTGACAAAGCCATCCGCGAAACACGCTAGATAAAAGTTGTGTGGCGGGCTTGTTTAATGAAATAAACTAACTTTTAGTTAGCGCAGTATATAATGTAACATGATATCTGAATTGGAAAACTGCAGCGAAAATTGTGTAACAATGGGAGATTGGTATCCATTATTATAATGTCTGGATTCTACACGTATCCCTGAGGAACATATTCCTTCCGTATGTCATTATAACATATTATAATGAGTTAATGACATACGTATGGTACATTTAGAAAAACTGTCTCTAATATAAGTATTGTGTCATACACTCATATTCCAAAGCTGTAATAAACATGTGACATTCAAACATTCTTCAATCTTTATATTTTTCAAACTTTTAACATTAATTAAACTCTCAAAACTTTATTATTTTATTAAACGAAACAAACATACTTTTTTGAAGCTTTATTTATTCTTTTAAATATTTTTAGTTAAAAGAACTAAATTGGTTTAAAATAAGGAATCGAATTCAGCAGCTCCCTCCAAAATAAAACAAATGTCATCTTAAAATTCGACAACAGTTTCAATAAACGCTAAAAAAAACATGAACCGGTTCCCATTTGTCTGGACATTTTAACATTCTAACCATTATGTTAAATAAGATTCTCTAAACTCTTGCCTAAAACATAAGATTTCTCCATAAATCGTTCTAATCTCTATAACTACGTGGGAAAACGGCCGACAAGTTTTCTTTCAGTCTCGAAATCCTTTACAAATTAATGATGTTTAGACGTTTTAAAAGCCCAATAATATATTACAGAGCGCTATTGTCATTCCGAATAGTAGGTTATAATCGTTAGTTTAATATTAAAAGCTACTTAAATATAATTATCAAAATATTCACACAATATAGCTACGCCTTTATAGTCACCGAAATGCTTGGCAGATTTTTATTATACTACTTCTTCAGTAAGACCATAGACTTATCACTCACTGCCATTTTTTATTTTGAATATATGTATGTATAATATGTATATTATACCGCACACCATAATTGGCAGGAGGTTCACCCTCAGACTTTAGAGCAAATCTGGTCGTACACCAAATGGAGCCAGATATATTTTTCTTTTTAGACCTCCCGTCCAGGGATAAAGTTATTTAAGTCTATTTAGTTTTCTTGCATTATGGCGTTTAGATTAGGAAATGATGGCGTGGTTTTTCCGTTAGACTTGGGACATTTTAATAGGAAAATAAAAGGAACGAACGCCTGAGTCACAGTCACAGGTATTCTTGTAACAAGTATGTCCAGGCTATGAAAGTACGCTTCATGACCATTTTTTACTTCCTAGTAAATCGAAATCGAAACAGCTTACCACTGTTTGATATAATAGCTTTATAATTATATTACATAAAAGTATTTTTTTCAAGTTTAATCATTTTATATGAGAAGAGCCTGATGCCAATGCACTACGCCGGCTCGCTTTGTCGCTCGGGGCAGTATCTATCTCTTTTGGAATACACGTAAGAGTATAGTCTACCTTCGTCCTAGGGCAGACTATGCGCGAGTGACCTAGTTACATAGGAAACCATAACCTACAGTAATTGCCTTACTATCAGGTCTTATGTTTTTTGACGTTTCGCCAATAGTAACAAAAATCATTGCCATCCACATTACCTAATCTCCTGAGATAATCTCCACACTGTATCTACACTGCTACTAGAAAAATGACAATTTTCTTGAGCCAGAACCCCACAGCTGACATTTGCACATGCGTTTGTGAGATGTTGCAATTATTTTATTATTTTAATTATATAAATATAAAGTGATTATTTAATTTCTATAAATAATTACATAATAAAAAACATGTAAAGAATGTTATTTCTATTTAATGTGTATTTAAATCAAAATAAAATGTTATAAACGTAAACGTCACAGCCGGTAGTCAGAGGCGGGGCAGAGTGAAGTTGTTTACTATCGAGTATAAAAGAAGCGAGCGCCGGGCGCAGCGTTCACTTTTGTTCGAGACGCCGATCACAACGTTACTCTGCCTCCCGTCAGTGCTATCTGACTCTGAGTACCTAGAATATTTCAGATAAGTATACTTTGTTAATTACATTTAAAATATTTGTTAGAATAATGTGATTAAATTAAAATATGTTTCCTATATTGTATTTGAATGTTTACCATTCCTGATAAAATGTGTATATTTAAATATTTCGATATTAAAAGGCTTGTATAGCTACAATGTTGTATTTTTTTTTATTTTTTTTATAAATCTGCTTCTAACACGTTCATATTTACTACAATTGACCAACGACATGTTAATATACTTTATTTCGTTATAGTTCGTTATGATCAGGCGTGTGATCGACATTCCCCACATAAATCTTACGCCAGTAAACCCATATTTGTATTAAGACAAATTGGATTATACATTCTATTGTATTTTTACATCAATCATTTCAAAAAGGCCGTTTCCCATTTAATTGTACCGTTAAAATTGGCGCTGTAATTATACACATAAGTAGAGAAAAATATAATACGTATATCTGGGCATTGATGACTATATCTGATTTGAATGTTAACTAATAAATTTAAGAGATAAAATCAATACAGATATCTTTAGAAATATTGACAACATTAACTGAGATCCTACCAATAAGATTGCGTTTATGTAACATTACCAATACCACGCCCGAACTAGACTAATCCAGGTTTTAGGAAAGTTCATAAACGTTAAAATAACGAATATAAATGAAACAGGAATGCTCAAAAATAATTTATTTTAGGTACCTACGTACTTTGTTGGACACGGGGCAAAATGAACTTAATCACATTGTCCCGTGTGGGAATCGAACACAAAGCTCAGCTCACTGGCAGTGACGAAGTGACCATTACGGTAACCGTAGCATCCCTTTTTTTAACATGAGAAATTATTTTAAAGACATCTAGACGTCTGCCGACAATGGTAAGTTGTACTTTTAGACAATAAAATCAATATAGCGTTGAAATGAACCATTGTAATAACAACTAGTGTTAAACAGGCAATATGTAGCTGTAATGTTTTCTTCTTTAGCCCGGCTGTCTTAAAACATTTGGTAGCATCGACCATACCAACCATAAATGTTTGAATAGCCAAATACAAAATATTGGCCATAATGTTTATTTTGCTAGGTGTTTTTTTTAGGACAACTCTCACACTAGGAATTATTCCTGTGTCTCAGGCAACTTTACAAATATTCAAACAACGGACATAAAGGACACCCAGACTCTGTACAACTATTTGTGTCCCGTGTGGGAGTCAAACCTACAACACTAGACTCAGTGGCAATGACGAGGTTACCAGTTAGGCCGCTGCGCCATCCGTCCAGTCAGTGTCTATTACCGGAGAGCATATTGCAGAAAAATAATGCCTGTTTAAAAATTATTAAAACGATCCAAGTATTGTTAACAGACAGTTTTACGTTAGATCTTATTTTATAGTCTCAGCAATAACATTGTCGCCGGGTCATTTACAAATGAGCGTGTAGTGTCACCCGCGTGATTAATACACGTTATGAAATGTACGCCAATCTAGACAGGCGCGCTTAAAATAAATCGAGCGGTTATCTATAGTTTTGTATACTCTATACTCTATGATACTGGCTCTATGCGCGCGCTCTGCTCTTGGCTCTGAATAAAACATGAAAACCTCTATGGTACCGAGTTATCTCGCAAAAACGGTAAACTGGTAGACTGTGAGAAAATCGAGTAAATAGTACAAACTTAGGTATACATAAAGAATGAGAGAGTGAGAGGAGGGTTCACACTCTGAAGAGGCCTGTACCCAGCAATGGGACAGTTTAATACAGGGCTGATATTATTATATTTATATTATATATGATATATAAAGATGATTATCTAAACCCTAAGTTAATATGTGAATTATATGGCGCAGTGACATGTAGATTGCTAATGCGCCGAGTGTTGTTAATTCGATTATACTGGACAAAAATTTAGGTAATCTACTTGTCTTGTGTTATTTCTTTGCATAGTGTGATGTAATGTGTATCTGTTGTTTAAAAGTTTGTAAAGTCTCTGCGATACAGGAAGAAAATTATTCAGACGTCGTTTCTTTAAAAAAGGCAAATTATCTGGAACAATTGTATGGAAAATAGAAAATCTTAATATATATATTACTTCTTTTTCTAATTGTAGAGGATATTTAAACTTTAATGGGTACATTAACCTCGATTTAGCTCAGTGCTACCTTACCTTCGTGAGTATGTTTTCATAACATCATGCGTAAGTTTGCAACATTTATTCTGCTAATATCCGTTATAGAACATACTAGTACTTATACAATAATGCCATGGCAATTAGGACAAAGTGCGAGGACGGTACCGTCTAATCACTTGATTAACTGGTACCTACTTTTGTCACCTGTCAACGATGTTGACAGTCGCTAACAGACTGTATGTAAAAGCTTTAGACTGTAGCACAGATAATATAATACTATACTAGACTGTAGTTATTGTTTCGAATTCTCAAAAGTCTTAACAATGTTGAACATTGCGAACTGACAATGCATATATAATATCTATAGATAGTGATTAATTTAAAGGTTTTCGTGAACTAAGTGCTTTTACTAAAACAATGCCGATGTTTTAACTCTATGAAGATTTGTAATTGAGCGCTGTTAAAGTAAATATTTTTAAAGAATCCTAAGTATCTTCATAACTAACTTCTAAAAACTTTTAAAATCTTAGTTTTTCCGTCTGGAATCTAAAAGCCTCGACATCTGAGCGTCATAACTTTTTCTCTGAATACTCATAAGTCATAACTATTTAGATATTTAGATTTATGACTGTCATTTGCGATACAGTACCTACAGTATTGCCAATAAAAAGCATTCCACGTTAATATCATACAAATGTGTACAACTGCCAAGTAAAACACATTTCAGTCACATTTGCGGCAACCATCGTTAATGGGTTTTAGTTCATACTTTCCCCAGCGTTTATGAGTAGTCCAACGACCTCCTGACTCATTCCAGGGCGGGCGACATGTAGGTCGAAAGTAAACTTGGATTCTTAGAAGCTGTTAACGTAATTACATATGAGTAAATCTAATCAATATCTGATGTGACTTCGGTATATACATTATTTAACTGTATGCGGCAATTGGTTTGTTTTTATTTGTAACTAGCTGTTATACGCGACTTCGTCTGCGTGAAATTTAACAAAAAGGTTTATTTTTGGAACCCTTATTTTTCTATAATAAAAGTAACCTAAGTTCCTCGTTATAACATCAGCTATCTGCCCGTGAAATTCCTGTCAAAATCGGTCCCGTTTCAGAGGTTAGCCGAAACAAATACACAGACAAGCAGACAAAAAAACAAACGGACACTTCAATTTTTTTTATTTACTTTTAATATTGTTGCAAAAGGGAACTCGCGTCGCGCGTCGTTGAGCAAAAAATAACATATCAACAAAACAGTAAAAAAGTATTCAAAAATGTATTTCTCGAAATATTTTCGCTCTAACTTCATTATCGTTCTAGAGGAGCGGATATACAAGTATGTAATACAATCAATCAATTCCAGCAATTTTTAATATAGGTAATTTTTATCCCTAAAATAATTAAGAAGGTTTTTGATGCAATAAAGGTAATAATGTTAGATTTAATTAAGAATCTTACAAATTAACAGAATACTTAAAAAATATATTTCTAACGTGATTTTTTTAACATGAAACTATTCATAGGCATCTGAAATTCTCTAGTAGTCGATGAACTTTAAGAAATTTCACCGGAAAACAATCATATTACGATATAAAAAGCTTTAATAACATTATTTATCGCTATAAATGAAATATTACTGTTGAAACGAAAGTAAAAACGCCGAATTGAGACCGCATAACAGTAATTCCACGTTTTTAAAATTGTAATAGACAGTGGTAAATATAAAAACTATTTATAAAACTCATATATAATGTAAATAGGTTAAAGTAATGTATTTTGCCTCAAACATTGAAATAAATAATTCGTATTTAGAATGGTATTATTAAACTGAATAAATAATGTCTTACACTTTTGTAGGGTACCGTGCCTAACGGGACCCTATTACTAAGCCGCCGCTGTTTGCTTGTTTGTATGTCTGTCTGTCCCACCTTTAGCGCTCTAGCATGTAAACCCTATTAGATAGGCGGCTGAAGTTTTCATATAATATAATGATTATGGCAGATTGTCTAACAAATAATAAAAATGCAAAAGAAATCATTTAAGAGGGATCCCTGTACAAGAAACATGTTTTCAAGGGTTTTTACGGGTACTCCCCTTTTTCTTCTAAAATTATTTGTCCGAAAATCATTATCCATAACACGCATGCTATAAACTTCAGTAACCATAATATTAAAAAATTCGAAATATTGTTTTACATAATTATTTTTACTTCTAAAACTATTCTGTCATAATATAAGTAATAATTGAATCTCCTAATTTTGCATGCAATAAAGTCATGTCCTAAGGTATTGTATTATATAATGTGTATTGTTCCGAGTGTTCATTTATAATAAAATTGTTAGTCCTAAAACATTTGCTAAAAAGTAGGTTGCAGTGACAGAAACGAATCGCTGTGAATCCGACTCCACGCAGTCTTGTCTACCCTACCCATAGAGTGTAATTTAGAATCGCGTGGGACCGCCGGAGACCTGCAGCGCCGGAGCCATGACAAAAGCCAAGCTTTGTAATACATATTAGTTTTAAAATCATTATTAGGATAAAAAACATTAAATCAATTAAATTTAGGACTTACAAACTTTATTGAAAACGGTTTTTCAAAAAAAATGTGGTACTTGAGATTGATGAATATAAAAGTTAGGTAACACAATAGGGAACCGTTTTTACGACTGTTACTAAGAATTTCTTAACAGAAAGGTGTTATAGTAGAATCGAGAGCTTCGCATACATTTAAGTAGATACCTACACAATTGTATCTATGTAAAACAGCAAACCTAGTGCTCTAAAATTAACTGATTTTGAATAAATAATCTAACTAGCCAATTACGAGTCGACTTGTGTCATTTCGCTGTCGTACGGAACTCTCAGTATGCGAGACCGACTCGCACTTGACTGATTGTATTTTTGCTTGACACGAATTTCATTGATGACAGGCAGTGTACAGCCAATTGATAATTTATTTATTTGTTTTAGAAAATAAGACGTCTGACTTTAATTTATTTTTGTTCAACAAATATAGGTATGGATAGCTGACTGCTTGCTTACCTGATTGGGCCAGTGCAGTAAACGCTTATACAACATACAACCGTTTAGTCATGGGTTAATCTCGTACCTATCTAATTGTAATATTGAAATTTGTTGTCAGACCAAAATATGAGACTGTACTGGTATTAAACAAAACTTTCAGACACGTAGATATGTAAGAAATATTTTACCAAGCGCTATACCTACCTACTTACATACGAAAACAATTAGGTATACAACCCACATCTTGCGAACTTTTTTTTTTGGTTCCACTTATGAAAGAGTCTATAACCGTTGCCTATAACCGTCTCTCGGAAATATTTTTAAAATCCGTGCTGAACTGGTGACGATCGTGAAGTGCCTGTTTAGTCGTCTTCAGACCAACCATTCCAATAAGTCTGTACAGAAAAACAAAGTTAAATTTTCTATTCTAGGCTTGCTAATTGGCAGTCCGGTCATGACACTATGAAGCTGGACGGTTACTGAACGGCTTTCAGTTCATATTAAACAACAGCAAACAATTTTTTTATTCCATCTTTGTTCTTACTGTAGCAATGTAGGCAGAAATCATTACAGTTATATTTTTTATTTCCACTTAACAAAGCTTTCTCAATAAATCATCTAGTATAATAAGTAATAACCTTTACCAAAAAGGCTTTAATTGTACGCCCATTCATCTTCGCGGCAGTTTTGTTACCGTTGTGAGAACGTTTCATTATGGCGGCAACCACAGACAATAAACCATGTCTTCTTTGTGGTCTGGCCTACGTTTTACTGAGAAAAGAAACGTAAAGAAACAAAGTGACGTTTGTATTTTAATATGCAACTGGTTTCGAATAGCTTGCGGTCAAAACCTTGTCTTGACTGTATCTAATGTTAGCCAGCTTGTATTAATAACATTATTTATTCCAAGAAACTGCGATCTTAATGACATAATTTGATCTTAAATTTATTCTAGTTAACACGGAAGAGATAGAGAACTACCTACCAGTATCACGTTAACCGTTAGCTGTGCTGTGAAATTTACTACCCTGGGCCTGTACTTAAGAAGCTTAATAGGAATATGTGGATTATGATTTATGACACAGTTTGACTACCTAATACCTACATACATTTTAAGTGGTTAATAATTTTCAATCGCTGACGGTTGAAAAATCAACCTCTTGTACCTATCTGAATACGAAATCCAATCGTATTTAAAGAGTAAATTTAACAAATTACCACTTAGTATTAAAATGTCAATATATTCACCTGGCAATTTAAAAATGAACCATTATCGAAGGCATATACTTAATATTAAGTTATCGGTTAACACAATTTACACATAACTTTCTTAACAAAAACTCAAATAAGGAAATGAATAATTATGTGTCATCATATTACGTATTATCATAACGGGAGAGTCCTTATATTAAAATTTATTTATAGTAAAGGCTATATATATTATAATTTATTTAATTATTTATGGCAGTTCCTCTCGTACCTCCCTTTGCGTGTTTATTTTAATGTAGGTAAATATTTTTAATATCTAATTTATAGATCGTAGAAGCTCACAACTTATATATGTATGAGCTTCTACGTTCAATCTATATAATATTTGTTACTTACAGCCTAAAATATTGTTCAAACTAGTAAAGGCAAAACTAAGTCAATCATTTTAAAAAAATACTACTGCAGCGATCTTGTTTTAAACACTGAGTGAGAGTTATCGTTGTCAAAGGGACGTTTCAGACACAGAGTCAACGAACACAAGAAATACCCAAAATAGTCGGAAGAGCTATTTGTGAGACTTAAATGTTTTTTCCGTGCTTTCAAACCTATTCCATGTTGTAACATTCAGCGTCATTATTCTCATATATTTATTTGTCATTCATATTCATGATGAACGACAGAAAAACGGTTTTACTTCATCAGAAATATCATAGACAATAGGAAATAATCAATGACAATAATGATAACGATATTTTTTAATTTTCTATAGTTATTGTTACCACTGTTTTAAAATTATTACTTCATATTGTTTTCGTAAATATTACTCACAACTCTCACAAGTCATAAATAATGTTGAATTATTGTGGACTGTCTGGAAACAGCAGAACAGACATGCTGCAAACATGGATGTTGCAGTGATGTGATTTAATTGTTGCATTACTTATCAATGTCAAGTTTTGGGGACCGACTAATTCAAGAGACTAGGCGTTATGCAATCCGCAGTTACCCCGAGTCTATATTTGCATTTTGCACAGCTTAGGCAGTAAAACGAAGACCAAAAGAATCATCGTGATTCTTTGGTCTTCGTATATTAGAATTACTATCTATAGACTTTCTCCATTCATCCAGTACGTTCTATAAAAAAGTTATTTGTAGTCGATGACAGTTCTCATAAATCGGAAAACCACGGCAAACCAATGAGATAGCAATATACTCGTAGTGTTACTACGTCAATTCTAAAAACGAACTACTAGGCTAAATAATAGTTTAATAAAAGAGAAAACGATACAAGTTTTCTTATGTTAAACTGGCACACTATAGGTATTTGTTAACTAAAGTAACTAAGACTAACGTTTTAGGTTATTCGTATTTCGTACGGCAAATGTTCTATATTTAACTGTGAACGATTTTGATCACTAAAGGAAGCGGAGAATGTATGGATACAGACTGCTTTTATGCCAATGAACTCACTGAACGTGTTGGTAATTTGTAAGTGTAAAGCGGGCTAATTGTTTATTAGTAAATAGACGTACCTACTTAATTCTTTTTTATTTACATTCTATACTGATCAAAATAAACAGGATACGTTAAATGTATGACGATATTTATGATAGCATGCATCAGATTATAATTTAGTAAAAAATGTTCGAAAGCTTAGGAGTCGGCGTAAATTATATTGCTGAATCATTACGCAGTATCACAGTCTCAAAGCGATTCCTTCTTTTTATTGCGAGTAACTGAGTCATAGCTGGATTTATTATGCCAGTATTCACTTTAAAATAGGGGTATGACAAAGACTAACATTGTACATAAATGTTAACTCATAGGTTATTAACCACATAACTTATTTACAAAAGAAGTTATGTGTTTATATTCATAATTATTAATAAAACAAGTTCGCTTTTAGGTATCTTTTTCCAACAATTTACTGGTAATTAGAGATAAATTAGGAAAGGGAAAACCTCATCGTAAAATCTAAGTACCTACCTACTTTAAAAAGTAAAACTTCGGCCGTAAAATATTCCTATAAGTAATTAACCCATTAAGTCGCAACGGCACACCGGCGCGGTGGTTAGACACAATATATTTTTAATTAATAATCTGGTATTCTAAGATTAAGTAATAAGTTAAATTCTATTTGAATCGTTCTTTTTTCAATTCTTAATTTTTTATTAAATTAATAGTAATAGACAATTTCGAATTTTATTTTGTATCTCCTTAAATGTTGCGGTGCCTAGAGCGACTGATTTTGGGACAGTTCCTCATTACTCACGTGTCAATGACCTATTGACATACGCTTAGTAATAAATAACGTTAAAGTATAGGCGTGTCTTTAGATAAACGGTAAGTAGGTAAGCTTCTTACTTGCTAGTCAATGCATATATTCAAATGAGTAATGAAACAAGCAACGCTTCGGCGAGGATTACTTGTTTAATCGGTTGTTTTAGATGCGAGCACTTATTTATATTGCGTAATTTATTTGTTTGTTTTTTATTATTTGTAAGCGGTGCTTAATCAAGTAGGTATATTGCTCCATTATTATATATTTTTCAATTAAAACTGTGCATAGAGGCTTCACTTTTGATTGCCGAGTTGAGCTGTACGAGTATTATTGGGTTATATTATGTCAAGAAATGCAGTATCAGCACGGAGTCTGGAATTGTGCCTGATAGGAGTAAAAGCTCGCCAGATAGGGTTTTAACTTTTTAAGGCTCATATAAAAAGCATGATGCCCATTAAATGGGCCTTCAAACCTTAGCTGGCAAAATGAGACAGTAGTACACTTATGCTTACTTTCGGGTATTAAATCCAGAGAATATGTATACATGACAGCTTAAAGGCTTTTTCGTGTACAACAGCACGTGCAGTGCCATAAATACTTAGATCTAGATATTACCCTCATACTTAGGATTGCCTCACATTAACGTGCAGTAATCTTATCTTATCTTATATGGGGGCCAGTCAGTGCAGACCGGCGACACTTCGACCCAGTGGGATCTTTTGTGTCGACACTCTCCCAGTAACGACTGGCCATAGATGTTCATGGCAGCCGGGACCGACGGCTTAACGTGCTCTCCGAGGCACGGAGCAGGCGATAATTCTCAATCAATACGCACATAACTTTGAAAAGTCATATAACTTCCGAAAGTCAGAGGTGTGCGACGTGGGTTCGAACCCGAGACCCTCTGCATTGCAATCTGTTGGTCTCCCCACTGAGCTATCGCTGCTCAACGTGCAGTAATGCTCCAGTACTTTCGCGCTAAGAAATTACATATTTATAGTCTATGCCTCTATGGTACTTATGCCAATTTAAAACTAATACTTACCCATAGAAATAATATACGTTTACTCTTAATTCTTGGTCTTTAAACGTTAAAAGACTGACATTTATTTATAAAACGTAAGATTTATGTATAAAAATATAAGCTTCCACGTTGAAAAGACATTTTGGCATGTCTAATTTTGAAAGAAGACCGTTTAAAATTTGTTACTGGTTAGATATATAATTTATTTTGGCAACATTTAAAGGTTTTTAAACTAAAGACGCCATGTGTACGAATTCCATAACGTGATTAATAGCTTTCTTTAATTATTAATAATCAGAAATAATATAAGAACACAAGTAGGTACATAAGTTAATTATAGTATATTTATTTTTAATCTATTATTATAACCTCGCTACATATCAATCTGCAGTATTGCATGATGATGATTGTATGTTATTTTTTATGAACTATATAACTAGTCTGGTCTTAGCTTAGCTGGTTTTAGCTAGTACCTAGTAGGTACTAGTTAAAACGCAATTAAGGTTGCGTGTATATCCTTTACCAGGATTTAAATTATTTCCGTAGCCAATTTGAACATTTCGATTTGGTTCGGTAAAGGGTTATTTAGATTTCAGCGATTTATTTTTTTAAATATTATTTATTAACAGACAATGTTACTTTCATATAAGTATATAAAAGGTATGGAAACATTGTTATCAGGAACTCTTGCATAATTTACTTCCATACACTGCCTTAACTTATCTTTTTTTTTTTTTTTTTGTTCTTACTTATTTATACCTAATTATATTTATAAGTTTTTAGATAAACAATTGTTACAATTATTTTTGTCACACAAAAATAATTGTAACAATTGTTTATCTAAAAATGTTATTTACAACAAACAAATAAAGACGAAACGTAGCAAAAATTACGTAACAATCTATCTAAATGGCTAGATTGTAGCCATAGTATCTATGAGTAGTTAACGTAAAACAAAGCCCATGAACTGCAAAATCTCAAGGCAACTTGACGTAGTAATTAAATTACTAAGGTCGATGGTGAAAACATTTTTTGTGAGCAAATCTTCGGTACGACTAGGCACAATGCACATTACCTCGACATTGGAGAAGCGACGCTCGGCGCGACAATCTATTTCTGTTACATACCCACAGCTCGTTTTTCATTTTCATACATTGTGAACGTGCATTAGACGAAATATATAAACAACCATTTTTATCATTTTGAACAATAAGGTTGCTAATGTAAGCGTTGAAATACAAAAATACCTGTTTAATTTAGTCCTATTATATGTAGAAGTTGAGAACTATCACAATGTTGTAGCAGTCTACTATAAGATTCTCAGTCAGTCTCTAACCGAATGGTTATAAAAAGGATATCTACCTAATTTTCTTTCTGTACAACACTTATTTAATATCTAGAAAAATATATCTACATATGTAGTCGACAGCTTAGCTCAAACATAAGAGAAAAAATTGGGTGTTAATATCACACAACAATCATCTCAGTTTGATTATGATCTAATATAAGTTAAAATTTTCATCTTATTAGCTTTATGTCATTAAACTGATGCCGCAACTAAAATAAAAGTATAACTACAACAGAGTTACCACGATATAATTATGAAAATTTTATTTGTCTTTTACTCTATTAAAACAAGTACACTAACTTTAATGAAGGAGATTGTCATATATTTTATTTTAAAGGTTGGGTTAGTCAGATAAACTACGGATAACCTATACTGCCTTTCCTATAAAGAATAAAAACAATAAAGGATAATCGTCATTATTCTTCTTATAATGTATTTATATCCTACAAAATGTTTCAATGGGTTTTGGGCATCTAAATTAAAACAGAACTGCCTTGAGAAAATGTTGTCAAGAAAACAATGCCATTTTTCATTCACAAAGAATATTATTTATAACTAGGTATGTAGGTAAACAGATTCTGCAAAAGTTCCTAAACAATGTTGAAAGTCAACAAAGTATATTAGTATAATGAATGGCAAAGCAACAATTATCAAACATTTTAAGACGCCATATTGTCATGTGGCAAACATGTGATCTACGGGAACATATGTAATTTGAATTTGGTACTAAAAGATTTTTTGAATATCTATACTAATATTATAAAGCTGAAGAGTTTGTTCGTTTGAACGCGCTAATTTCAAGAACAACTGGTTCGATTTGAAAAAATATTTTTGTGTTGGATAGCCTATTTATAGAGGAAGGCTATAGGCTATATAACATCACGCTACGACTCACGGGGGCGGCGCAGTAACGATAAACGCAGGTTAAACCGCGGCAACATCTAGTCTATAATAAAATTAAAAAAATTATAATGAGGCTACAGTTTTAACTTATCCATTTTTTGAAGTACTCAATCGAGTACTTCAAAATGAACAGCATCATTTTGGTTTACAATGTGTAGTTGTATGATTGTTAATTAAGACATTGGATTATACATATAAAATAAATGTATTTGAACACATTGAATTAAATTTGAAATGCATTAAGTAATGCGTTGCATTCATGGATGTATACTTAATCATGTACCTATCTGAAGAAGAATATATGACAAAATAAACATTTCATGCTTTTTATTATTGTAGAAGGTTAATGAAGTCAGGCGCAATAAACAACGCCGTTCCTATTTCAATAAGTATGGAACACGATACCTGAACGAGTAACAAGTTTATAAATACAGAACAATATTTATGAAAATTTTACTTAATGGTCTACCGTATCGTAGCTCCGCGTTCGTAGCCCGTAGCTTTGATTGTATCTAAACAGACAGTTTACCTTTCTATGCCGCACGCATTCATTATTATAATAATTACCGAAAAATAACGAATGCATAAAAAATAAATACCTACTTATGTAAGGAGTACAGCGAAAAAAATTGGCTCGACATCGTTTGATCTATTTATAACAGACGTTACAATACTAGACCTATTTATTTATTACAAAAAAGTAGATCAAGTCTCTAGTTGAAAGAAAAACATGAATGTATTATAATTTATAAAACTAGTGTAATATGTCAAACAAATTATGCACACATTGACTAAAAGAGGTTGGATATATAGCAGCCTATCCATAGTTATCATTTGTAATATTAAGTGCCAACATTTTATTGTTTACAAACAGGTTTTTAAAAACAAAAGATTGTCGATGACGCAATTGTGAGCTGAAAATAGAATATTCAGGAATTCCTGTTTTGATTCAATACACTGATAAACGGATTAGAATTTAGTTGTTAGTACAAAAATATTTAAAGTATGTGCCCTTTACTATTTTTATTTATCTTAGGGTAATGGAAGTTTTTTTGATATAGTCTTGTTTACCCGGATACGATGAAGTCGATGGTAGCTCATTAGTTACTGTAAATTAGTATCAATCGTTTAATTTTTAATACAGGTGTTTCAAAGGTTAAGATATTTTATTTCAGGATTCCTATACGTGGTTATTAAACTAAATTGACACAAACCTAGATAGATAATTGTCAAAAACCTAAATGTCTATAAATCAGTCTTTCACGACTTTATAGACAGACTATTTTTTATACACCACGAGATATTTTTTTAATACTAACTAAATATATTTTTGTATACACTTGAGTCACTCTGCCAATGTAAACAGATGTTCGACATCGCAAACAACTACAACTTCATATATACAGGGTGTGTCGTAAATAGTGGTCCAGAGTAAAGGAGTCGATACACTGTATTCTTATGTATCGCATACCGCAATTTTAAGCATTTTCAGTTAAGGGTCTCCTAACAAAAAATAAAAGTTCTTTTTTAAAATTTCTGCACCTTGCTTCACGAATTTGGCTGTCATTTCAACAAATATCAATATTTTTTAATTCTGTTTTTTTATTATTACTCTTGAATATGTATACTATCATATCCAAACCCTTTTTTATGTTTTAAAATCAAAGGTACTTAAAGAAATTAATCTGTTTCCAATTTCAATACTCATCTTCAACAAATCATATGACTTTAGGGGCATAAAAAAAATGGTTAAAATTTCGGTATGTGATACATAAGAATACAGTGTATCGACTCCTTTACTCTGGACCACTATTTACGACACAACCTGTATAAGAGCAAAAATATCAAAATAAACGACGAAAAGTACCTATCGATTTTCGATAAGAATTGCATAGGTACATCTTTTGCATAACAGATAGAAATGCTTACGGGTATAAATAGAAATAATGACATTTAGAAATAGAAACGTCCTAACTATGCCCGACACTATGATGACATTGAATTAAGTTTTATCGGTGTCAAAAAACCTATTAACATTTCTGTGAAAATGGCGCCTGTTTCATTATTTTATTTAGGTCACAGACAACGATACTGCACAAGCAACTTTAAAACAAACTTACGATCAATATAAATCTCCGGTACGGTATCTGCTTTCATTAAATCCAAAATTTTTTTTTTCACGTGTAGCTGAAGTTTTTAAATATTCATTTTGTTTGAAACTTCGAACTGGTAAATTATAAAAACACAATAGCTACCTATGTTAAATTATGGATAACGAAGGTGTCAATCTACAATAACGTAAGAATCATTTTACGTTAGCATAAGCACTTACTACCAAACTACCAACTATATGCACTTCGAAGGCAAATCTGTGTAGTTTTATGCTTTTGAATAATACGATGGAAATGAATAATTGGGTTCAATGTTAATAAGCTGGTAAGCTAAGTAATCTGTTAGCTCTACATAAAAAGTAAGCCAAAGAATCTAAGTACATAAACTTCATATTTTAATCGATCTGACGACATAATACTGCTTACTTTGGTGTCGCGCTAAGTTTTAGAATAGTTTACTAAACTTATCGTATCTAATTCCATATCAGTTATAGGTTTAGAAGCTGTAATTTATTGATATCGCGAATATTACCTGCATAGTCTGCTTAACCTATTCGCTGTTCCGTGATAGGCACAATGGAAAATCTATTGTTATGTATCATATAATTATGATTCTTCGGACAGGGAAACTGTTAATTTAGTATTATCTGCATTTATTTACTTATTTACGTATATTTTCTTCAGTGGAATCTGAATCCAAAACTATTGTTTTAAGAAATAATATAATTTTAAATCCAAATATTGTTAGCTTGTTTCACTGACTAGATTTCACAGCTTGATAGGGTATTGCAGTTAAATGCTAGAAAATAATGATTTGTAATTCCGATTTTGGTAGTTCGTTATGTGTTTTTGGCAACAACTGCTATGCTTATGATGTTTAACATATGTAATTTCTCCTCACTAGTCCGTAATAAAGACGCTACTTGTATAGTTTTTGTGTCTTACCTCAATAGGAATTGCTCCAATGAGCATGTGTGAAAATAATTCAAGTCTATTTGAGTTGAGTTCAGAAAGACAAACGTTTTTATCTGAGATTAGTACCTATCGTTTATATTTGTGATCGTAATTAAGAAAAAGATATGTGTGCGTTCAACGGTTAACTACTTGAATATGGCCCCAAAAAGTTTTCATTGAATACAGAGATACTATGTAGACTTGCAAACAGTACAAAACATTAATATGCGCATATAGAATTTTTATTACCTAAACGGACGACGCGACGCTTAGAAGCAATTTCCATCATCTGTGCCAAGGGACGAATAGTTTTAAGAAGATGATTGTCATAACCTTGTGATAGTAAATTTCACGTTTCATTCTTAGCTTTTCTTGTAGCCTTCTGAAGCCCTTAATCGTCGTAACTGTATATACGTATAATGTAATAATATGTTATATCCTAGGTTGATCGTATAGGTATTCTGATGAGGCAGTCACTTTGCTTGTCATCTAGTTTTTACGAAGGCGTCACCAGTACAGAGTTTAAAGGGCTTGCAAAGCAAAGACAGCCCATCTGACTTTTAGTTAGCTACACCACATTGTGCACCGTGGAGAATATGACATGAGTTTTTAGATCGCTCTTGTATATCGCCACATTGTTTCAGACATAGGTATATTACCTGATCTAGAACGAGGAGAAATCCTCATGATATAAATATTCAAGAAAATAACGGCAAGTCCTAAAAATGCGAAACAATAATGTTTCAACAATCTCAAAAGCTTTAGACCACGAATACATCATATTTACGTAAATGTGTCAAGATCTTTTCTTACAAGTATTACATCAAGATTGCCTCCTCGATATTTTTGATATATAATGTGCACCACAGATTATTATTAACTACCACATCGACCTTAGCGAAAGTAGGCCTGTTTATTAGAGCAAAATAAATTGACAAATTAATTCAAATTACCCTCTAAATTTTCGCTTGTAAAATTCAATTCGAAACATATTGAGATATTAAAGAAGTTTTATATCAATTTGTTATTTTAGATAAACTGATAGGAGTACTACATATTGAGTTGTAGAGATACCGTTTAGTTTTGGCAGCGTTTATGTTTTTGTAATCGCTACGTTCGTAGTGTGTATAGTGTATCAATAAATACATTTATGGATGTAGCCGATCTAAAACTAATTCCATATGCCTGTATTACAAGCGTTTAAACTCGTGTAATGTGGTTTTCATGTTTATAGGTTAGTGAGTACATGCACGTAAAATGCCGATGTCTGCATGTGTCTACAAATCGCGTGGTACGAAAGTCTACATTATTTAGTGTCATTCAAACAACAAGCGTTACGAACAAGACTGGGCAAGCAATGGCTGACCGAATTTGCGCGTTTATCCCCCGCCAACGATTTGTCCGAACAGTTTTAATTATATCCGCTGCGTTCCATTTTCGCGCTTCGCGACCCAACCGTGCCGTTGCGGCTTCCGCGAATTGACGTTGACCCGATCGGCTATCGCCCGTCGAATGCATGATGGACGCACGCGCTAAATTAAACTATTAAACTCATCACGCCAATTTACGTTCAACAACCCTAACATGCAATTAAAAACTTCTAGAATAAATAGGCGGTATATGCAGAATGACAGGCTATATACATTCAATACGCTTTCGTACTAAAGCATGTTTTATACGCGCCGTAATGGCGGACAAGCGGGCGCTGGAGCGCGATCAAACGAACGGGATGTTCCGTGCTCGTCAATTAAGCAAAATCGCACATTTGGCAGTGTTCCCGAACAGTTGTTCCACTCTTGAGACTTTAGCGCGTTTGATTCGCAGAACGGGGCGCGGCCATGTCCATTTATGGCGGTATTGCAAACCTGCAGCGTTTCCGCACCGCGCGCACTAAAACTGTCTCGCAAAAACTAGCCACAAAGAATTTATGCCACCATAGTTCTAAAACTCATAAACTTTTATTTGGATCGTTCGCCGCGTCTTTTTTGGGAAGTAGTCCGAACAAAAACACAGTGCTATGAGAAATTTTGTAGTTCATTGGAACTAACAGAGCGGAATGTATGCAGCTCTCACAAAAATTATTCTTAACCAATATTATGGCTAAATGGTTGATGACGGTAAATGTTTGAACGTTTACAATCTAACAACAATATGCCAGGCGGTCGTATGCAGTACAATGATCGAGAAAAATCGAAAGCGAATTAGATCACAAGTTTTCTAATGTTTAGTACGTGATGCAAGAATACAAGTACGTAGTTAGTGGTAAATACATTTGGTGTGAGCACACAATGTCTCTCAGAAGTTATTGGCAGTCGTCTTTCTAAATAAAATCATCATTAAAATCGTTTACATAGTTACATCGCACGCACTGATTGCGAAATTCAACGCGTTAGTCAC
The DNA here is from genome assembly GCA_963564715.1 of Catocala sponsa. Taxonomy (NCBI): domain Eukaryota; kingdom Metazoa; phylum Arthropoda; class Insecta; order Lepidoptera; family Erebidae; genus Catocala; species Catocala sponsa. The sequence goes on along the minus strand of OY751334.1, from coordinate 12,981,039 downwards.
GAAGTTTCGTCAAGTCAATATTTTGTTCATAAACATGGTTATGGTATGACTTATATTATAATCAAACATATCGTATAGTCCTATCAAATAAACAAGTTCACATACTTATCTACAAGTAATTTAGGGATATTAGAGAAATAATTAAATCGTGTAGGTAAGTATCTTTAAGTATACTACAGTTATTCTTAAAAAAGTAGATTATACAAATATTTTTAATAATTATTCTAGTCGAGTTCTAAGTTCCATTAGGATAATAATGTAATTATCCTTTGAAGCTGAAGCGTGCCTAACGTCAACGTGCAACGTTAAGGCAAGCCTGATAAAGTATAAAGTTTATAAAAACTTCTGCTACTAACTAAATTTTATTCATAAGTGTTACTTTGTGACCTAAATGAATAAATGATTTTTGACTTTGACTTTAAAGCTTCTTATTAATGTACTTTATTGATATTTTCTGGGCGTTGGTTGTTCGATCGTACCCACGGCAAAACACTTTTACTTTTAGTAGTACAAATTTAAACATAGTTAGGCAACCTGCATGTCTAAAAGTTCCCTGACAGTTTTTTGTACGCCTTTTTCATTAATTACAGACTATTACTAATAAAACTAGCGTTGAAGTTCAATGACTTTAAATGTCTGTTAAAAAAACTGAAGTGTGGCTTAGTCTTTTTAACAGACATTTAAAGTCATTCGCAAAATGAAAAATCTCTTATATTTTTGGTTCATTCAAAACACTACAGCAATAAAATAAACATCTTTATTTGATGATCCTTTTAAAAATACATTATTCTATGAATTTCTATCTGAATATCTTTAATAGCATTCAGTTTGAGTGGAAATAGAATCGATATACGACGCCATTATGAGAATATCCAGACAAAAATCCGGAAAACTGGACAACACTGCTGTTTGTTTAGTTTAGACAATCTAATGCAATAAATAAAGTAAATAGACGGGTTGAAAGCTTAGTGGGAAGGCCGGAAACGTAAATCTTCTGAATTACAAACTGACTTCGATTTTCAGGTAGGTATAAATAATGCACATTGTGCGTTCCAACATAGAATACAACAAGGTTTCGATTATTTCTTTCAACATCTATCTATTAGCAGATATGTATATAAACAGCTATTGTGAAAGGGACAGTAGGTTAAAAACATTGGCGTAAAACAAAGTATGAATGGAAATATAGGGAGAAAGACCTTGGCGAACGTTCTCTGCCAAATAAGCGCCATTCTGAAGAAAGACATTTTAAGAATAGCTACTATAAACCGATGATTGTGAATAAATAAATATTGAATAACAAAAAAGGTCAGGCAATTAGCAAGTTGAAATCCGTTGTCTCGTTGCTTTTAAGAGATGGATTGAGTGGTTGCACTCCTCCGAAACGGCTCGACCGATTTTTATGAAATTTTTATGTATGAGAATAGGTCGTAAAGTATATTTCATATCGCTAGGCGATTAGCGTGTCAACCTAACTTACATTTACGCGAGCGATGCCGCGGGCAAAAGCTAATAATGTGTGTAAAATCCGTAGGTATGCATAGAATCCTATCAAATAGAACCATATAACCAAACTAAGCTACAAATGGTTCACTTACGCTTGTGTGAGTGCGTAACTTACGCAGCTAAGCACGTCATGTCAATTGTTTTGAGGCTTTCGTCTTATGAGCTGACATTTATAAAAAATTGCCACAACATTATCTTTAAATTTATTTTCTATGCGTAAAGTGATACCCCGTTATTACATATAATTTTGTTTAGTATTGTTGCGATAGAAAAGGTCATACTTTTACTTTGAGAGTTTTACTTTTTATGTTGTTATTTAGGTAAGTACTAAAATGGTACAGGAATGTGTCAACAAACTTTGCCAAATTAAAACTAAATACAGATTTGCAATAATAACTATTAAACTTTCGCCTTGGATGATATATACTTAAACATAACGAGCTGAAAGCTTGTGATCACGGCCGGTGAAGCTTGGTCGAAACGTCAAGCATAAAAGGTAAACATTATGCATGATCGCGTATTATATATTATATATAATTATAAATACAAATTGATTTCCTAAAATTATTTTAAGTATCTAGATTATCGTAGATTATAGATAATATTATTAAATATGTGTGTTGATATTTTCAAACCAATTACAGTAATGTTGCTATGTTTACACATTGTAGATATACTTTTCACTTTTTCCGTCTGCTTGGATCTGACTGCAAACAATAGTGTTAGGAATTGATGTCTGTCTTTACTTTGTTATAGCATCAACCAAGGACCGCTGAACTGCTTTAACATTACATTGGAGCTCAACTGGAAATTCTAAACCGCATTTTATCTATCCGTTCGGTACAGTGTCGTCTACATAAATGTCGGTAAGGCTGAATTCTAAGACCACTGGGCGAAGACACGGACAACAGGTATCGAAAATAAAGACGACAATTTACCAGTTATATCTTAAGATATGGCCCCGTGAGACTCTTAACTAACAAAATACTGTCCAGTGTTCTATCCCTGCAAAGGTGTTCCCCTGTTTTCTCTCTGAATAATACCTAATACTAGTGAAACATAATTTTAAGATATAATCTACATATATCTACGGCTGCTATGTCCATATGGTTTGATTTGTTCTTATAAACTTCCACTTATTATTTTTACTGTCTACTTAGATATACATATAAAACGTGTCACAGATATAACGCACAACCTCAAACACCCCAATTAGATTATTAAATCGTAATCCTAACTAATATTATAAAAGCGAAAATGAGTTTGTTTGTTTGTTACCGTTTCACGCCTAAACCACTGAACCGATCATCCTTAAATTTTGCATATACGTTGTCAGGTGTACAGAAACGGACATAGGCGACCTTTCATCCCGAAAAAAATTACTGTTCTCGAGGAAAACAACAATAACGTTCTTATGATAATAGATGGCGCCACCTGTCTTTCGAATCATGATTGAATTATATTATTACAAGCAGAGTATAACCTCAATTGATTGTCAAATTCTACATTAACGCGAGCGAAGCCGCAGGCAAAAGCTAGTAATAATATAATCATTATAATGTTACTTTTATGTATTTAAATATTTTAATTTAACGAATTATTTTTTCCTTATTGTGCGCGGATAGTATGGGTATATTACAATAAATCTAACATTATTGCTTTTATTGCATCAAAAACCTTATTGCCTTGAATTATGATACATTTTCGTTTATTTCAGCTGTTTAATAAATGGAAGAATATAATAAAAAGAAAAAATAATAATAAAATAATATTAAAATTTGCTGGAATTGTTTCAGTAGCCGATTTTGAACAAACTACTTTCAGGATGTGCGTTTATTATGTTACACGTTGTATATTGTATAGTTGGTGTGCTTAATAAAATAAAATAAAGTAAAATATGTGAAACTAGAATTATAGTAAAATCATGTAGATTACGTTCTTATAGGTTAAAAGATAATATTACGTCTGAATACAATACCTACCTATGTATTGTAATGAATGCTAATACTATTCTAGAATGTAAAGAAAATGAATGTGTTGTACACTTTTTCTAACTCTCAAGGTTATTTAATTTTATAAGCGTTGTCTAAGAAACTCGGTTGAATAAATCTTGTTAAAAAATATTCTCGAATTCTCAGTAAAACTCTATTAATAAATATTAACAAGTTCAAGGTTTTAGAAAACTGTATTTATTGAAGAAGATTATAAATGTATTATTTGGTTAACTAGGTTATTGTTAACCAACATTATATGAAAGAATGGTGTACCTAATGGCTGAAATAGTCACTTTGCTACAGCTGGTGCGGCGATAGTCGTTGAGTCTCACATGGAACAAAAAATTGTATATTTACGCAAATAGCATTTTTTTCGAATTTATCCAGATTCGGAACAATTACATTTGTCTGTAAGGACACAAAGAAAACTTGCTCTTTGTGTCTGCAGATATCTAATCCTTCCGAAAGTTACCATGCCCATTCTTTGTGTCCGTTCTTTCAATGTTCTCCTCTTAAGCCCTTTTTCTAGTGCATGAGATTTTTAATAATAATATTCAGTGTACAAAAACATTACAAGAGACTATACACTATGTCGTATTGTCATAATCTGGAGTCAATGTCAATGAGAGCATGTATATAAACATTTTATAACTATATTTTCAAGGCGCAGTATCTTCATTAATATCGAATTTACTGCACATGATGACAAGTTTACTGTAGTAGGTATATACCGCATTTAACATACACTATAAACATGACGTATGTGTCCGTGAAGGTTCACGCAAAGGTTTATATCTAGTTTAATTTAACTATCTAAAATCAAGCAGCTTGCTTCGAGAAGAATCTATTGGTTACAGAAGATCACAACTAAAAATCCCTAAGCTGTACCTGCGGTAAGTAATTTTTAATGTTACTGATGGAAATTCTCAGAGCCTTACCTTGTACTCTTAAAACGGATGACTTTCTTCTTTCTCTTATAACTTGGTAGGACCAGGACTGTTTTTGCAAAATGAGCTATGTGTAGTATGAGGTACTTATTTATTACTGATTTTACAAAAAAAAGTGTAAAGTACGTTTAGTAGTACAAAAGCACAGTCAATATATTTTTATCATCAATTACTTGTTAAAGCTAACACATCTGCCAACCAGGACGTTTTAAATTAAATATGTGTAAATTAGCAACCTAACCTAACGTTTTGTCTACCCTATTCTGCAATCTAGGTAGTCATTTTGTTTACACAGACTTTTTACTATCCAGACTATCTGACCCTAACCCCATACATAGGGCTGCAGGATAGCCTTAATTGTCAAAAATAATATTACAATATGTTGTTTGGCCCAGTTAACGCAATACGCTCAGTAAAAAGCTGCACTGCCTGATGCCCTGATCTTTTCGAATCACATAAAATCACCCTTATGAAAAGGTTACTACACAAAGAAACTTTCTCTAAAGCCACAAATTTAGATTTGCTTTAAACTTTTAATCCATAAAACCACCTCTCACATTAGGCAATAAGCACTTTATCGCAAGACTGGCTATCAGTTTTTACACGGAGCGACAGCCACCTGACCTCCGCAACCCGAATGCTAACGATACCCTAAGGCTAGACCAGTGTCAGGATATTAGAAGGCACTAACTTCCCAATAACGACTGCCATAGATGTTCATGACAGCCGGGACCGACGGCTTAACGTGCTCTCCGAGGCACGGAGCAGGCGATAATTATTGTCAATCAATACGCACATAATTTCGAAAAGTCATATAACTTCCGAAAGTCAGAGGTGCGCGACGTGGGTTCGAACCCGAGACCCTCTGCATTGCAATCTGTTGGTGTCCCCACTGAGCTATCGCTGCTTTTTCCTTAATTACGAGTCGAATTTATTAGATGGTAACTAGCTTTCTATAGATTCTTCGTCGCATAAAGTACTGCCTCGAGATATATCCTAACTAAAATTATAAACACGGAAGTGAGTTTCTTTGTTTGTTACGCTTTCACACCTTAACTACTCGATCGATCAACATGAAATTTCGCATACACATTGACAGGGGTACAGAATAAGGTACAAGGTACCTTTCAACCAGAAACAAAGTTATTGTCCAAGAGATAGAAATTGACAAAATGTTGATTAACGCGAGCGAAGCCGCGGTTAAAGGGTTGGGTCTCGAGTCGCACATTATTTAGGGGCTTTGGAGGACATAGATAGCGAAGAGTATGGACAAAACGTAGAATTCAGTTCCAGATTTCAGAATAATTCATTTGATTTTGCCACTTTAATTTATAGTAAACATAAATATCACAAGATAACCAATAAATACTAATAAAATACAATCTGCCGTTTCTATATTGAACATGAAATCTTACCAAACAGTTTTTTTTGGAACTATCTTGTTTTTATAAAACAGTTATGGTCTTGTGGTGTCGCGCTTGTGCTGTTTATAGCTGCATACGTGCTACAGAGCCTTTTAAATACTAAATCCAGCTCTGACCTAGTTTGAAGAGTCAAAAGAAAACTTGTACGCATTTGAAGGCATACAGTAAATACTTTAAGTATATTATTTATTGAACTAAACAGTGCATCAATGTTTATTATTTCTACACCAAAGCAACAATATCCTGTGCAGCAAAATCAACATAACATTGAGAAAATGGTTTGTTTACTTACGCCAGCTATATAGTATTTAGCTCTACTTTAAAAATACTTCAAACACACAGACCTTATTATAACCTATTTTCCTTTGAGAGGTACAGATGTACATGTTATTTCTGCATTTATGGTTGATTAACTTTTTACCTTGCTTTCATTTGATAATATTACTTGTGGATATTAAGTTTATGTAGGTAATGACAAAACTCATCATCATTTGGATATGCACAAATATATAGATCTGTTTTCTATAAATAAGCAAGCATCTAGCAACGTTTACAGATTGTAGACTATATTGCTTTCTGTCGAAGTATGCTTGGGATCATTAAAGAGTTGACTAAAAGAGCGTAAACTTATTAATAGATACAAATTTTATGGCACGAATAATACGATCCAGCTTACTGAAGAAGTATTTTCATTTACTTAACAGAAAATCTACGGGAATGTTACCAGAACTCCCTAAGGTAGGTTGACCAGTAGTATATTGTACAGTCTGGGAGTTCTAAAGCATTTTCATTGCATGTACAAGGACAAGACTGTAACATAAGTACTGTCTCCTTCTCGCGCGTCTAATAACACTGCTTTATACAGGTTGTCCTGTAATTAATTGAGAACCTTGAAATGTATTATAGTAGAACTGACGGCCGTTCAGAAAAAATATGAAAAAATATCTATCCTTATGTATAATGTCTACCTGAGGTATAATGTCTTTTTTAATTACCCTATTTAACTTTCTTGTACAGTACGACCATAAATGAATGAATTCCATCGGTTTTTTGTTGTTTTATTATTAAACACTAATTATGCTAATAGATAGACCGTCAAAAGTATGACTAGCTATTGCACTTTTTTAATATTTTTCATTTTAAATTTTCATATTTTTTTTGATCGGCTATTAGTTCTACTATAAGACATTTCAAGGTTATCCATTAATTACGTGACACCTGTATATAAGAGGGTGTTAAGGTACCAAAAGTCGTTCAATATCAAGCGTACTGTACGCATGTTTGACACCATTAGAAAAAAAGAAACATTCGATTTGGGCGCGCGCTTTTTTATATATTAAACTCTACCAATATCTGTGATATTTAATGGAACCAGTGACGTTTTAGAAATAACACACACACAACACTTCTTACAGCTGTATCAAAATATTGACATACATATGTTGTACCTATAGGCCAAATTACTCGCATGTTCTCACACGCCCACCGAGTTCTGAGAAACTCAAACTGTCCGCGCACTAATTAAACTCAACAAATTAAAGTACGGTACTTAATTTGCGAGACACAAGTTGCTCAATTTTTCAGTATTTAATTTCAATGTTGGTTGTAAGTGTATAGTGTTATTCCATATCGTATTTTCTACTATAAGTTATAACCCGTTGCAAAAGTGTGTTAATGCTAATTTAAGATGAGAAATATGCCAATTTGTAAACAAACATGAACGCATAAACAAGCTTTCTATAGAGATGCACTTTTAACTCTAAACTGGCCTTTAGGAAACAAATTTTAATCTCCAACACACGTTTCTATGTCAGTTTACGGATAAAATATAAAATAGTAAAAATGTTCACTTTGTAATATTTCAGATAACACCGATCACTGTAAATTTTTGTCCATTTTATAGTAATGACCAAACCATTGCTTTTTTAATTTTCTTGTACATACCTTACAATTTTGTAGGTCGCGTACTACCTACATATCTGTCAGTATATTTTCGCATATCTGGTTTTTTTTTCATAAATGTCTAAATCTTCGTAAATCGGCATTATTTGCAAACATCTCTCCACATTTATATACAATTCTATTGTTAAGTTTAGACAATAACTAAAAATAATATGAACAGACAGAGAAGGTCTATTTCTGCGCGAAAAAAAATTAAACAGTCATTAGGATTTGTTCAGGATCACCATTAACAATTCAAATGACTCAACTACTTTTGTAAAACAGATGTTGTTTGCAACACAGAATAGTTCTTGTGGCTGTTTATACATCCGATGTTATCTGACGTTATTCTACGATTCATTAGAAGATTCTGGAAACATTTCTGGCTATCGAGTACTGCTTTGTCAGATTTTATAGTAATTTTTCTTCAAATCACTTTTTTAAAAACATTGCTGCAAGCGTCTACATTTTCACTACACTAGCTCAATGATTGTTGTACTAAGTTTGTTATGGATACAAAGAGTAGCCTGCTCTGTGACGTAGGCGAGTCTTTGGCGTTTTTCACAAATGCCAATATAGAATCGAAGCAAATAGTTTGGCATAGTGCATTACGTTTATGTTTTATGTACTATTCGACTTTCTAAACATAAGGCAATGATAACAAAGCTATTGTTTTGCACTAATGAGCTTACTAGGTATGTATCTTAGCTTATTAGATGACTTTTGACAAAAACAGCTGTATTACATCCATCATTCAGTTAAAATTACGTCCCTTTAATGCATTTCACATAATCGATCTCCAAGAAAAAACAACGCCATTTGCCAAAAATATTCATCCAAATATTTTCGATCTCAAGAGTCAGGTATGCAAGGACGGTGATGTCAAATAAACACATCCACTATTTTGCTAGCCACTGGTTTACAACGAATAATAAAAAAATTCAACAGTTTTAAGAACACCTCTTACTTCCTGAGTAATGTTGATCATTGAAAGATTCGAGTGAGCATGTTTATGCCTGCATGCAGGTTCTTCGACTATGCACCAAAGCGACTGTAAAGACCTAAACACAAGTGGTTCGGACGCACACATTAATGTTCGCATTCGTATTGTGAATAAACATCGTAATGTAGCAGATAAACTAGGATGGGAGCCAAGACGAAAATATGCCACGGCGCGTTTTTCCATTGGATTTTGCGCTTTGGAAACCAACAGTAGTCGCGACAGAACCGACATTCATTGTTACACTGATGGAATGTGATAACACGACACGACTCCTATAGTCCTATCACTTATTCTCATGTCGGGTGCTGCATGTACACAGCATAATATATTAGTCACGCTTGAGATTCATTACATGTACGAGAATACATCTTTAATGACGACACTTTCTTCTAAAAGAGAACGCTGCACACTGCTTTGTTGTCGAACGAAGTTTTACTTAATGTGGTCACATACCACATAAAGTACGAATGATAGAAAGTGTATGTACCTATGTGTATGTGGTGTGTGTTCATTGTGTTTCGTGTCCCGTGTTTGTGTATGTCTTGCAAGGTCACACGTGGATGACGGGACAGGTCGATGCACACGCGTCAAGGTGGGCACGAAAATTTTCATTCAACCGCCTGTTCTATTTACATCGCCGATTGCCACAAATTATTGTAAGTATCGCATCGCGCGCGCACTTCCTCCACACTGAGCCTACGTCACGCTGTAGGTAACTCCAGACCTTCGCGTGCCACACACGAACCGTTATAGCAAAGGTTGCGAAGCCGGCAGGGCTTGTGGTGCTAATGTGTTATGTGTTCCCGGAATACTTTTGGACATCCGTACGTCTCTCGTCGGACAAGCAAAAGTGTAAAAGGATGTAATGACGGAACTGTTTGGATGTTTGTGAATGACAGGCGAGGTCCGGGCGGCGGCGCAGAGAGGTGTGCTCTCGCGGCAGGATCTGGTGTTTACGTTCGTGTTCACTGTCAAACGTGTTATCTGTTATGTGAGCAGGTGCGTCTAGCGCTAGCGTCGCGGCGGCGTGCGCGCGCGCCGGCTATATTTGTGTCGCGCGGGCGTCGTTACATAAAGCTGTCGTGTATCGATCCTCACCTCCTCTATCTTGAGGCTGGTGCGGACCACCTTGCGGGTGACCGCGCTCTCGTATGTCTCCTCGATAGTCTCCGCCATGGTTGCGAGTCGCGGGCGCAGCGGGCGACGCGCGCGGTAGTTGCGCCGGTACTGAGTAGCGCGCGGTTATTTTTAGTCAGCGGCGTGGTACGCTCGCCTCACAGAATTCACAGTGGTGTAACTAGCACTCGGGAACGGGGTGGCGATGCCGATGGCGGGCTGAGCGATACTGCCGGCCTTCGGGACGCGGTGGCGGTTAGGGGCGCCGAGATTAACGTGCCGTGCGATCGCACATCTGTATTGTGACTTTGTGACGCCGACAGACAATCAGATAAAGAGCTGCGATGACGCTCTGCTCCGCGGAGCGCCTGACTGAATACACAAACATACTGAAATAGGTACTCGTGCAAATTATTGCTCCACCATTACTACAATATTGTGGCTTTTAAGCTTATATTCTTGATAAAATAAAGAGCTTAAGAGCTCACTCAGGATATCCATGGAACATGTTAAACATGGTGGTACCACATCAATAACTTATTTCAATTTTAATCTAGCTCAATGATAATGTTTATAAACCTAGCATTCGTTTCTAGTTCTGTTAACGAAATACATGAAGATCATTTATTTGAACAACCCACACAAGTGAGCCGGGCACATGTTAAGAACGTGACTACTAGCGCCATCCAATAATAAAACGCTAGTTGAAGTATATTGCCACTAGATGGTGCTTTTATTAATTAAATCCGTCTGTCATATCGGTGTCATGGTTTGGCTCAACGTATAGTGATAATAAACAAACTATTAAATCTATAACTACGCAGGATTTTAATGTATTAAATATTTATAGACTGAGCTTGTTTATTAAGTAATGGAAGAAAAACAGTGAGTCATGTCATTAATTCACGAGTTGACCTCGTCTAATGTACAGTTAATGTACTTCATATGGGTCAAGCGGACAAAGGGATCTTCATTATTCTGTATCACGCTTGTATAATATTATATGCATGGCTACTCTATGGTCTAGGAATGGCTACAGCATATTAGTGCTGTAGTAGGAACACACGACAAAGCTTGCAACAGCAGTGTAGTTAATTGCATGACCTGGAGTGGGGCTTTAGAATGGAGCCTCCACAAAAGGACTCCCTAAAGCTTCGATCAATTGTTGATCGAAGGCCTAAAGAATTACTCCACACAAAAAGTGAAGTGACTTCGTGCAATTTGGGAAGTGAATTCAAAAGCAAAAATTTTAAATAGCGGTCTACAAAGGAGACCGTCCACATTCGGCTTTCACGTGGACAATCGTTTTAGAAACAAAAGTCAAATATTAAAGCTTTGTTTAAATATGTAATAAATATTGGTTACCATCCAGTAGTATGAAATTGACGTATTTTATTTCTATATTATATCAAAATAATACACACAGTCTGAAAGCAATAAGGCAGTATTACTGCAACTGCATAGTCGGCCGAAGGACTGTTGGTTGCTGTGCTCACATAATGTCTGTAATATGGTACCTAAGCTAGGCAATATATGAAAATGTCACTTCACCAGCCCAGGTTTTGGAAAATAATTTAATAACTTATGAAGGTGATGGTGACACATGAAATTAAATATTTTTTAAACAATGTGTTTTATTTTATTATTTAACGAACTTGATACTAAACTTCAAAGAATAATGTTATCCACTTAGCTTAGGCTACTCAAAATTAATATTGTTATTACAATATAAAATTGTTCACGCCCAGGCCAGGGTCCCATACAAGGTGGTCGGTCTCCTTTGGTGTTATGATTTAATTCAAGTTTTGAAAACAATATGACATTAAGGGCTTGTCCCACCACCTCCAAATAGCATTTATCTATAAGATAAAAGTCTCGCCATCTCTCTTCTTTAACTTAACATGAGTAGACATTACTTGTTAGTTGCGGAACTGGCCATAAGTTTTCTGGGTGATCATTTCGCCGATACTTTACATTGAAATGACATCTCTCGCTCTAGTTATAATTCCCGTGGCAGGGGACTTTACAAACATTTAAACAACACCCAGATCCTTAACAATCATATGTGGGTCACATAATTTTTATCCCGTATTGGATTCGGACACACAATCCTCGGATTAGTGGCGAGGCGACCACCATTACGCCATCCGTGCAGTCGAGGTAAAGGCAATTACGTAGCTCGTGTGCTAATCTACAAAGTAGATATGTAGAGTCTAGACTGTCTAGAGAGAGACTCATGTCAGGTTTGTTAGCTTTTAAGGGCAAATATATGTGAGAGTATTATTAACTCCAGTGGAATACCGACCACTGTTATGTGGAAAATTCTCTTGATCTTAGCGAGATTTATCACTGGCAACTCGCTGTTGTGAGAGGTAATCTATACTAATATTATAAAGCTGAAGAGTTTGTTTGTTTACTTGAACGCGCTAATCTCAGGAACTACTGGCCCGATTGGAAAAATTCCTTCAGTGTTAGATAGCCCATTTATCGAGGAAGGCTATAGGCTATATATCATCACGCTAAGATCAATAGGAGCGGAGCACCAATGAAGAATGTTTCAAAATCGGAGAGTATTTTTTCCTTTTGAGAGCTTCCGCTGCGTGCGCTGCGTAAACAGTTAAAGTTTCGCAAAAATCATGTATGACAGAATTGTTCCCCTTTAAAACTTCTAAAAAAAAGTCCACGACAGCATATGTCTATCTTTTAAGGTTGGCTCACTATAACTATTTTTATGCTAACGAAATTTGTTCTAAAATAATGCATTATTTGCGAAGGTATTTTTATAAACATGATATTAATCCTTATCCAAATAAATACGTTATTCATCACAAGTATTTAATTTAAAATAAAATTGCCCTTTACTTCATTCGATTTCAATGAATATCTTAGGAGATATAGCAGTTTTAAAATAACATCGCAGCAAAATAATTACCCATTACAGACATAGTACAAACGATGTTTCTCCTGGTTTATTCTGCGTGATTACTACTGGTTCGATTTGAAAAATTCTTTTAGTGTTGGATAGCCTATTTATCGAGGAAGGCTATAGGCTATATAACATCACGCTACGACCCACGGGGGCGGCGCAGTAACGATAAACGCGGGTGAAACCGCGGGAACATCTAGTAAGTGATAAGTAGCCTAATCGCTCCGGTACCAACCTCAAAAGTAAATATGTCTGGTTCGCCTTACTAAATTGCTCGTCCCAGTAATTAATATACATACAATATGACATCATCATCATCATCATCAGGCTATAATAGTCCACTGCTGGACATAGCCCTCCCCCAAAGAGCGCCATAGCGCCCTGTCTTCAGCTTGCCGCATAATATGTACCTATATATTTAAATGTAACCACGTATAGCAAAATAAAACTTTCAAACATGGCTGATTAGCTTATAAGTCTTATAACTACGTAAATTAGAAACTTTTTACATCTAATAATAGCTTTGCACCTAGAACTCTCAAATAATATAATAACGATAAGCTATATAAGTGAGACAACCGCACGAACAATATACATACATATAGTATGATGGTTATCTTATTACTTATATTTTATGTACGTACTACTAGTATCTATAGTAGGTATTATATTATCTGTGACAGTACTTTTCTAAAAGTAATTGCCACAAAAGGATGCTTCTAAATCACAGCCAACAAAATGTAAAATGTATCATGCTTTTACAAAGGCGCCTGACCATTAAATTGCTGCAATATTCCGATTAGAAATGCCTCGTTGGGCGGCAGCTCACAGCAGTAGTGCTGTGCTTGAGATCTCAGTTAAAAATCCAGATTCGGGTCAACAAAAAATTATTATGTTTTTTACCAAGAAATTCTCAAAGCAGCTCGGTTTTATGAGGCAGGAGGAGATCCACGTGCCCATGTCTTTTTAAAAATTCACCCATATTTAAATCTTTTTTTTAGGATTACATTTAGACCGTCCAGAAGTCACGGCATATACAAAGAATAAAACCAAAATAGGTACAATGCTTTTCCAACCCTTAATTCTGGATCAGCTTAGCTTGTGCAGATAGTACCTGGTCGATAGTAGTCAGATTGTGAAAGGTATTATTTTTATGGGCATCTGTAGACAACCAAAAGTCTAGTGATTTTTGCATTTAACGCCTAAGCTTCTAGTCATAGCAATATTATACTAAATTAGCTTTTACGGGCGGCTCCGGCTCATTAAAAAGTAGTCTATGTCCTTCCCCAGGTTTTAAACTATCTTCGTACCAAATTTCATCAAAATCGATTGAGTGGTTTAGCCATGAAAAAGTAACAGACAAACAGACAGACACACGCCTACAAACTGTGTGCACAATTTGGCGTTTTTTGTGTAAAATGTATTATTTGTGTAAAAAAAGGAAATAAATCATTTAAAAAAGACAGATAGACAGACAGAGTTACTTTCGAATTTATAATATTAGTAAGAAAGTAAGGATACTAAGGATTAGTAAGAATTACTGATTGCGAATTTTGAAAATAATATGTATAAAGGTACCTATCGATTTAAAAAGTTCTTTCGTCTTTGTTTTAAAACAATGTACCTATTAGTGTTTAAACACTGAAGAAGTATGTAAGCTTATGCTTACAGGGGTAATTCTTACATTCATTGATTACACCCACATTTCGTTAATTATCTTAAGATCTGATGGTGCGCCTGCGGTTGTCTAACGGTTACAGTTGCCGAAACCGTGTCTATAAGAATTTCTCGACAGAAAAACACAGTAATATTTTGTAAGCCAGGATCCATGATTGGCAGGCAATTTTTGCACATACGTTCCGGTTGCCGGATAATCGATTTAAATAACTAGCTTTCACACAAGACGGTGAATGACGACAGCTGTAGCGTCTAAACCACAGAGCATGCAATACTGCTCGACGCTACTCGATTTGTATCGAGTGAGAAACGACCGAGCGGAGGCAGCTAATTGTCAACTGCCTTGCACTGCCTGCCTGCACGGATTGCATAGCCTCACCACTGCGCCAATTGTTGTAGGTTCAATCCCCACACGAAACGTGTGTGTGATCCACAAATTGTTGCTCCGAGTCTGGGTGTTTTTTGTGTCCATCTAAATGTTTGTCCCCCGCGACACAAGAATTATTCCTAGTAGGTACGGTAGCCTCACCACTGCCACTTCGCCATGTGTTGTGGGTTCGATCTCCAGGCGGGATATAAATTTGTCTGATCCACAAATTGTTGCTCCGAGTCTGGTGTTCTTTGTGTCCGTTGTCTGGATGTTTGTAAAGTCCCCGCGACACAGGAATTACTCCTAGTACGGTAGTTGTCTTTTAAAAAACGGACGAGAAAATAAACAGACCTGTGTAGTTATCATTGAATACGCACGGAATCTATACATATATAATAAAATCGTAGGAAAGTCAAAACTGTACATTGAATATTTTTTAAAAGAATACTTGAGGCGTGATCTACAATCGACATCGAAGCCAAAAATATAGTTTTTAGAATTTTTGTCTGTTTGTCTGTATGTATGTCCGGGCTAAACTCAAAAAGTACTGCATGGATTTACTTCAAATTTTGCATGAATATTACTAACAGGTCGGGTCAACATATATGCTACATATTATCACGCTATCACCTACGGGGAAGGAGCTGTGAATCTTTATTTTTCTTACGCATTCTGTGACAGCGTGTAATCTAACGACGCATATTTAAATGTTGTTTTTGAGTAAGCCATGCTATTATCTAGCTTTACACTATAAAAACTACGCCATTTAAGTAACTTGGGTAGGGAAATATAGTTGGGTTCCGCGGCGACAAACACTTTTTAGTTAAAATCTACGCGGACGAAGTCGCAGGTAACAGCTAGTTAATTAATAAGGGTCAACATTTAGTCTGAGGGTTCAACTAAGTACTTATAAAATCCACGAGAAAATGACAAGAGGTACAATTCTAGTAAAGCATTGCATACTGTTTGCTCTAAACTGCCAACTTATTTTTATATTTTTTATACAACTAAGGTGGCAAACAAACATACGGCCCACTTGATGGTAAGTGGTCACCGTAGCCTATCGACGCGACGCTTGCACCACCAAATGCCTTTGGTGGTGCAAGCGTTCACTTGCGCGTTGCCGACCCTTTTGGAAAGGAAAAGGAAGTGGGGAGGAGAAGGAGCGGGAAGTGGGAAGAAGGTGATTGGGCTTCCGGCACTCTCACTCACCGAATGAAACACAACAGTAGGAATACTGCACATCACGTCGATATTCTGTGAGCTGTGTAGTGTGTCGTGTGTCGTGCTTCTACTCTAAGGAGAATCGCGCAAGAATATAATGTGTGAATTACCAGTTGATGTGGTAGTTTTTTATATAAGTACATATATTTTTAATATATGTTCTTTTGTACTCGACGTTCGACTGATTTAAGTAAACGATTGTCAGGATGTACCTAATCTATTAATAGGTTAAGCTCAAATTTGTTATTCGGGTTTACCCGATTAGTTTCGTACCCAATCGGGGTTCTTAATCATCCGTCGGGCAAACCCGAATAACGTTAACATACCTAATATCAACCGCTTAAAATTGGCACCCATTACCGCCCTTTTCATATTAAAGTATTTTTTTTAAGTTGACAATCTGATTTTCAAACTCATTTACATTTTTAAAACCTTGCGCCATATTGCAAATCAATCCATTATACGTAACGTATATCACGCCTTATGTTTGTCAATTGTAACGTATTTTGTATTTCCTGCTGGGGAGGTGCAGCAAAAACGGTCCTTATGCCACTGGAAATCGCACACAGGGCCATACTTAAGGTAGCAACATTTAGAACGATTATGTTCTCTACTAACTTATTGTACAAAATATGTAACCTACTTAATGTGCGACAGTTATTTATATTACACACAATCCTTTTACAACACAGAAACACTTCATACAAAAAGCTAACAAAACGTCGTAAAGACAAAATTTGCCTTGTTCCTAAACCGCGGACAACTTTTACTAAGCATTTCTCTTATTACTTGGCCCCCTATCTATATAATAAAATAAATTTAACATGTGCGGTATATGGTTCATCACACTTTTTATGTAAAAATAATGTCCGATCATTTCTCCGAAACAAATCCTATGATGAAACTGAGGCATTCCACGCGCACACACTACACATAAGTACATATTATACACTAACACACACTAACTTTTTCACTGCATGGAGTTATTTTAACAATGTTAAACTTTTTATTGTAGTTTGAATTGTAATTGCATGGTTATACTTTAGAGAATAATTGTAATTATAATACATACCGGAGGGAAGAGGTCTGTTAATCCTTACTACAGGTTAATAACTAACCTATCAAGGGTAACAGAACTTCACCCACAGGATTGTACATAAAATCGTTGTAAGACCTACCATGTATATTTTTCATTCTGTACTACAATCATTATTTCGTAAATTAAAAAAAAAAACATTAAAACAAACATTACATTTTCAACAATTACGATCTACTCAGACTAGCCCTTACCGAGACACAGCTCCGAAATCAATCATTTATTGTTGCAAAACGCCGTAGGTACTAGTCTGCATTCCTTATACTATAATTTGTTATATATAATTCATATTAATAAGCATAATATATTTTGAGAATGATTAAATACTGTTAAACATTTGTAGAGCTAAGCTTTGACAATAACCCCTGTATTGTGATGGATAATTTATATAAAGAACTAGATGTTCCCGCGGTTTCACCTGCGTTTATCGTTACTGCGCCGCCCCCATGGGTCGTAGCGTGATGTTATACAGCCTATAGCCTTCCTCGATAATAGGCTATCCAACACTAAAATAATTTTTCAAATCGAACCAGTAGTGCCTGAGATTAGCACGTTCAAACAAACAAAGAAACTCTTCAACTTTATAGTATTAGTATAGATTAAATTCACGCGAGCATTATTATTCAACTTGAATTCTTCTGTTCATTTAGTGTTCAGTAATAGATGCCAGAAAACGGTAATAGGAACACACTTTATATTTTATTTAAATTTTTATTTGATTTTTGCTAATTATTGTTTTGTATATCTGACTAAAAAGATCGTTAATCTCAGTACCTGAAAAATAAAAATATGACGTCAGTTATGTGCTTATTTTTCCATAATAATCTGAACTTAGCTGAAACTGGCGGTAATGGGTGCGTTTACGTGTTAGTTTTTATGCACATGTCCGTTAGTTTAACCGACTAATAGATAACGTTATGATTACCACTCACAAAAGTTTTTTATAATAATAGATTTTAATGTCAGGATATTAGGTTAATAGGTAATTGTTTTTTTTTTTAATGGAAATTAGAAACGCTATCTGTGGCAACACCAACGATATGATAAAAAGGCGTTGTGCGCTAACGTTTATTTTTGGTTGTTGCCGCTCGTGCAGTTCACATCTAGTCTAACGTCGGCGGTGGCATCATAATTCACAGGTAAGTGAACTGTGAATTTGTGATGCCACCGAATGTCGTATTTGGCAGATTGCGCGCGTACGGTTCACATTTTGTAGAACATCGTTGATGTTATCACAGCTGAAAGGCGTATTACCCCATGCAGTATCAAGCCTGTCTCACTACGATTTGTCTTAAAATCTACTTCATAACCTCGCTACTTATACCACGTTGAATACCGCACGCTAACTCATTAGTAGTGTACGTTGTCATTGAGGTATCATTGCAAATCCAAAAATTGATTTTATTCGGTGTAATAGCGAGCTTGTAAAAGTAGATACCAAAAAAAAGTGAAAGGAATGTCCTTGGCGCTTATGAACACCACGTGTGCAAAAACACACGAGAGATTAAAACAAATCTAAGCAAGGCAGACTTGATACCAGTGTTGATTTTTTTGAATAGTATTTAATTGCACAGCAAAAAAATACTAATTGCACAGCAAAATATATTTAAAGAGATCAAACTAAGTCGGACAAACGAAGTCCTTTTAAGAAGGAACCTAACATAATTTAACCCTGCCGAGACGAAATGCAGTGATTTGAGGCGTATAGGTGCTCGTTATGCTGTGCAATTAGTATTTTTGATGGTCATTATATTTCCCAATATTTTTTACTTGAATTTCATTTTATATCATTTATATTTTCAATCATATTCATACACTCCAATATGCACTTAGTGGAAGTATTCAATTAAAACCATAGTTACGTTCGAACCTTTATTCATTACACAAACATGCAACATATAAATTATTATTATTTATATAATAAATATGTACGCCTAACACTAATTGTATAATTTCGAGATACAATCCTTTTATACATATGTATCACTTAGCGCCATATGTGACCTCGCTTTTTAAATTTATGTGGGCACTGCCCTGAATCTAGTTCTGCCTATTATCGATCGAGAGACTTTATATGGCAGTTATCGATATATAAATAAGGCTTGTTCGAGGCGTCCATATTAACGCGCTATAATGTCACTTTTATAACAGCTAATACTTAACAAAAATATACTTTTCGCTTCCACTTGTTTGTGCGAGCTGCTTATTCAACTTGGCTGTAAAAGAAATAAAATGTAATTAGTCTAATGTAACTATTTTATATACAGGAAGGAGCTCGTAGAGACGTTGAGGATCAATGAAACGAGCAGAAACAAATCGGACTGGGACCAATTATTTCAAATATTACCATGCAGGGTGGTGTGGTGTGTACTCACATGATGCGCACGGTGTTGGTGTACCCGGAGCCCTGCTTCCAGCCGGTCACGACGACCACTTGGTCGCCAGTCTTAACGAAGCCGCGCGCCTTGCCGAATCTCAACCCGCTCTGCACGCGGTTGTCTACGTCCTTCAGCCAGTCGGTCGCTGTGGTTTCTGCACGGACATATTACTGTTGTTTATTATTTTGTGTTAGCATTGTTCATTTAGAAAAATCTTAGATTAAATTTAAATTATTTTGTACTTTGTGATGTCGTAATAAAATTTTTACGCGTTCTTATCATAATATGAATGGTATCCATAAATACCCGGTACCAGCGTGAGTACCCGGTACCAGCGAAGGTGGGTACCCGGTACCAGCGAGCGTACCAATGTGGATACCTTGGTAGACGATGGGCAGCACGCCGCGGTGGAGGTAGGCCTGGCGCGCAGTCTGCGCGTGGCGCGTGACCAGTAACTAGTAGCCAGTACTAGTGCTACAGTATGGGTGGGTACCTTGGTAGACGATGGGCAGCACGCCGCGGTAGAGGTGCGCCTGGCGCGCGGTCTGCGCGTGGCGCGTGACGGCGATGATGGGGCAGCGCGGCCGGTACTTGCTCAGCAAGTGTGCGGACTTGCCGCTTGTCGTGATCACCACGATGGCGGCGGCGAGGCACTTGGTGGCCGCCTCCACCGCCGCGATGGCCGTCGAGTGCGCGGGCTCAGTCGGCGCCGCCACCTGGAAGGTTGAAAATACGCAACGTAAATGTAAATGTAAATGTGCATTGCTTGTAACGCGTGTGTTGGGCGCCAATGTAACGTTATATTTGGTCTAACCCGCTTTAGAGGCGTGGTTGACCTAAAATTAATAAATTAAAATTAATTAATTAAAATTAATAAATTAAAATTAATTAATTAAAATTAATAAATTAAAATTAAATAATTAAAATTAATTAATTAAAATTAATTAATTAAAATTAAGTAATTAAAATTAATTAATTAAAATTAAAAAATTAAATTTAATTAATTAAAATTAATTAAGTGGAGATAATTAAAATATTATTCTACACGATTAAAAGGTTATATTTCTGATAACAACTTGTTTTAATATATAAACAGAGTTATACAATGTGGACTAGATGTTAAGTAGAAAATCGGGGCGTGGTTCGTGGAAGGCTATGTTACGTGGTCTTTGATAGAAAAGACCACTTATCTTCGACACGACAGGGCAGCGGAAGGAGCGGGCTGGAACCAAGGCGCCGTCCACTTATATAGGGCCGCTACTGGGGCGGAGAGACTGATAGAGGGGCGCCGCGAGCGCACGGCCGCTCAGCAGCGACCGGTCCGCGTCATATGTCTAAGTCTTGGTATCGATCACGCGCGGCAAATCCTCGAATATTGGTTCACACGGTGTTCGCGCAGCCGCGCGTCATTAGTTGCCGCGCGAGCAAATTAAACATTACCATGTTCAAATATACCTCAGAGCGAACCACTTTCTCGGATTTTTAGGGACGCAGCAAAAGAGGTGCAGTTTCAATTATATTATGATGCTTACGATTTGCTGTAGAGCAAATCTCCACATTATCACAAAACATTGAGGTATGGAATGAAATAAGGACCATAATGAGGTAATCTTTTTCCAAACTAAAGAAAAATAACCATGCTAAAGTTTAATTATTTTTGTGAATAGTGTGATTCCTTACAAGGAAAGTGGCAGATGCTCGTACATCGTGCACGTGAAACGTTGATAGCTGGTTCGCAAGAACTGAGTTCAGGTGGATCGCTTACCGCGCGCACCAGCCGCACTTTTAAACAATATAACATTCCTAAAATGGCTCGCGCAGCAAATGAGCATCTTCCGCGCACGAATATGGCGCATGTATGTAATGGATATAAGCCTTTAGGGTTTTCTAGAGCTGCACTACAAACGGTACATTAATTTGATATACACTAATAAAGATATGTAAGGGACTAAACTACAAATAAAATGTAATAGACCGATAGATTTGCAGTATCACAGGTTGGATGTAAATTAAAATTAAATAAATAGAAATTTATAGTAATAAAAAATTATAGGAATAGGTAATTGTAAATATATTTTTTTAAATTTAGGAAAATCTTCCTATTTAAAACTACCGAATGATTGTACTATTGTGTATACTTATATACATTATATTGACTCATCTTTTTACCCTATGACATGTTATTGTACACACAGCGACGCATCAACCTAGACTGTTTGGACATTGAACTATTAGAAGTTGAATGCTGCGAATGTGCGAGATAGTGCGTTATATTTTTGTTACGCTCTATCCTTACCATTACATCGACACCACTATGCACTGTCCCTTTCCGACAATTTTCTATTTGTATATAGCGTAGTTATATGTATATAGGGTGTCTCTTGATGTGTAGTCGTGTGTACTACTTACTTACTATCGAATTATGTAAATAACTCTTTTCAATATTTGGGACTAATCCCCTTTTTCCTTATCACCACAGAATTTTCCAATCTTAACAGAAACTCACCTCGGAAGCCAGGTCATTGAACAGCTGTCTGTGCCAGATGGCAGCTTCAGCCTCCTTGCAGATGTTGGCCATGGTCAACACACACTCCAAGGGGTAGTCTCCCTTGGCAGTCTCTCCTGACAACATGACACAGTCAGCTCCGTCCAGGATAGCGTTTGCGACATCAGAGATCTCGGCGCGGGTGGCGCGGGGCTTCTTCACCATGGATTCTAACATCTGAGTCGCGCAGATTACTGGTTTGCCGACCTATAATATAATACATTTCAGTAAAGCTCATGTTATAAAATCTATTTTCTCGTCAATTTCAGTATAGCGATTACGAATTAATGCTTTTATAAGTAGCAACGGGCCCGCATCGCTTACGCGTTGCCAAATCTACGAAAAGGAGATCACTGCACTGGTAAATCAAGGGATAAAAGTTCGGTCCCTCTGCTGACAGCACAGCTCCTCCATAAAGAAATATGATCGCTAGAAAACCAATACAAGGCTCAGCGTCAGTTCTACAGGTGGTCCTTTCAGTTTGATCAGAACTTAAGTTCTGAACGAGAATATCTCTAACCCTCATAAAATACAAACAAAAACATTGCCGTTGAAGCCGCTTCTAATGTAATCCAGACCCAATTTCTGTCACAGCAGCAAATTTTACGAAGACTAGCCATTTGCGCAAAATATATTATTATTGCGTAAGTGTGTGCGCACTATAGGTAGAACTCTGTTTCCTTACTCTCATAATCAGATTGCAAAAACTCTAGCCTGAAAAACTAACTACTAACTAACTAGAAAACCTAATAACTTTTTGTTGCGCTGACCCGGGATTCTAAACCGTAACCTTATGCACAGCAGTTATTAGGTACTGCTGTCCCACCGAGGCGGTCCGTAGTTATTAGTTTTATAAACTATAATTAAAAATGTACTCACCCTGTTGCAACGAGAGATCATGGTCTTCTGTGCGAGGAACACCTTCTCTGGTGGGATCTCGATACCGAGGTCACCACGGGCGACCATGATACCGTCAGAGGCCTGCAATCCAGAATATTAACTCTCATTACATATCAAATGATAAAATTGTAGAACTAACAATTTTTATGTGGAGGAAAGATTATTTGCTGTTTGGGTTTAAAATTAATAATAATAATAATAATATTCTACCACATTCACACAACACCATCTAGCCCTAACTAAGCAGAGCTTGTACTATGGGTACTAGACAATGGATAAACATACATATACTACTTTTTTTTTCTAAATACATACATATTATACATAGAAACACCCAGACCAAGACAAACATCCATGTTTATGCCCACAAATGTTTGACTTGTGCGGGAATCGAACCCGCGACCTCAGGCGTGGCAGTCGGTTACACTAACCACTACGCCATCTAGGTAAACGAAATGCTTGTGTTAGAAGCGGGTTCACGCCAATAGTGGACATGGAACACACAACAGAAGTCCAAACGTTTTAGCATTGGGCTATTGAAGTATTTAGTTTTTATTTGCTAGCACTGAGTCTCTTGCTCGGACGGAATCCTAACTAAATGCGAATGTGAGTTTGTTTGTTTGATACGCTTTCACGTCTTAACTACTTGACGGATCATCATGTAATTTCACATACACTTTGCCAGGGGAACAAAAGAGGATCTAGGGTACCCGTCATCCAGAAAAACGTACAGTTACTCACATAACGTAGCCTGACCTACATAATCATGTAGGTTAGGTTAGCAAGATGTCGCCCAATATCTAGTGCTTTTATAATTGTTCGGTTTTAGCCAATTGATGAGTTAATAATTTCAATTCATTTAAACATATAATCAACATTATGTAAAACTAAATAGAAAACTCCTAAGAAAACTTAAAATTACTTAAAGGTTCGTGAATCAAAACCTTTCATTTCCATTCACATTACTAAACCAACATAAGTCATAAATTTATTTTATTGAGATGTTGGACAATCTCAATCGACCTTGCCGGGTCAGTTTCATTAACCCACAATCTTGACCACAGTGCGTATCCAGTAAGAACTGCATTTGATCACGCACACTCCCACGCGATGCAAGTGGGCGTCGTATCATACGGTTTGACATGCAAATTGCACTCATCCGCCAATTTCCTGCAGATATCACAGACCCGATTGTGATTGTTGACTCGCAGAGTAAGCCTGGTCTGATTGAAATTGAGTTTAACTTTATAAGCATGGGAACTATGGTGCTCATGTATAAGATCTCTCTACCGAAGTCACTTTGGAATTCGCACTGAAACTTAGGGATTTCCCAGAGTAACCATAGTGATAATCGTTAATTACTACAGTTACCTACTCACGAAGTGTAATTCGGGTAAGAAATGAAAGCTTTTAAAGAATAACATTGACATATCGCCGAAAATACACAAGAATATAAACAAAAGGCTTTATTTTGTTTAGTTAGGTTAAATTGATGGGGAACTAGGGACGGAATGTAATATTAATAATCTTTTACACGTGGCTTGTTCATACCTTACTTAACAACTATCTAATATTGTTTAATCCTGTACACTACGTATACATGTTATCAAAGGAAAATTCCGTAGGTACTAATTATACAAACTTGTCTGGAGAGCTCTACTAGGTGTAAACTCTAAAGTGCTTCTTCGTTACCATCATAAGAACCAGGTAGCGCTCGTCAATGGGCGACTAGACAACCATGTTTAAAATAACAATAATATTTTTGCATTCTTATTTAGAAAGGAGTTTTGTAGCAGTCTGGTATCGTGGTAAGATTTTAATTAATTGGACCGCCAATCAAGACGCCAGCTATGAGAGCACCAAACATAGAATTTAGAATATCCAGACAAATCATAAATGTTTTCGTCGTACCCAAAGAGACACTAGCCAATCTGATTTTATAGTTTACCAAATAAAATTATTAATTATTTTATCAAAATAATGTTAAAACATATTTGCACTGCAGACAGTTGAATATAGTGAAACAATATCTAATTCTCACCAAATGTACTAACGGTCTTGCAAACGTATTTAATTTTAAAATTTCCTAGTAATTTTCGCCAATAGTGTCGGTGGTTATAAAAGTACCACATGTGTACTCACAGCAATGATCTCGTCAAGGTTGACCATGCCCTGGTGGTTCTCGATCTTGGAGATGATCTTGATGTTCTTGCCCTTAGCGCCGAGGATGCCACGGATCTCTTCCAGAGCGGCACCGTTACGGATGAATGAGGCGAAGATCATGTCAACCTGGAGATAAAAAATTTCATATTTATGTTAAAATAATTCATTAAGGGTCATTACCAGTTTTAAGTTTTCTCTACACTATTCCCTCGTGGACAAGATATATTGTGTCAACTGATTATGATATTATATTTTAGTTTATCTATTTCACCCTACCAAAAGGCGGTCCGCCTACAAATTGACCGCCACAGATTGATGTAGACCGCCACAGATTGATGTTGACCGCCACAGATTGATGAATTGACTAGATTTAGCAGTTTGCGAGTTAGGATTGCTGCCAATTGCTCGGTTTCGATTCTCGGGTCGGAGCAAAGTATTATTAGATTTACATAATATTGTCTTCTGTTTACGCGAATGTTATTCATTGAAATTAAACTACTATATACGGATTTTATCGCGTTGTTTATTTGACACTATTACAACATTTTTTGAAAACTGTTACACTACTATAATCACTATTAAACTTTACAAATTTTTAAGCTAATTAAATTATTGAAACTATTAAAACTATTTATACTATTACTATACTATTATACTATTTAGATTTATTTTTACACTTTCCCCGACGTTTCTGTTGCTTTTCAGCAGCCATGGTCACGGGGAGACTAAGATGGTAGTTGTCTCAATGTTAAAGTGTAGTTATTTCAAAGTACCCGAACATAATTTAATAATGGGTGTTTCTATTTACGCAGAATGAGCTCAAAGTATCATGAAGTCTAGCTGTGGTTTGCTTCTTCTTGGGTTTGACTATTTGAATTACTGGATCTCAAGCTGGTGGTACATTCCAACCATCTTCTCTATTGAAATTAGGATGTTTCTTGATTTCAATAGCCTCGCGAAGCATCCTTGGTAGGAATCGGTGTTCTTTAGTTTCAATAATTTAATTAGCTTAAAAATTTGTAAAGTTTAATAGTGATTATAGTAGTGTAACAGTTTTCAAAAAATGTTGTAATAGTGTCAAATATACAACGCGATAAAATCCGTATATAGTAGTTTAATTTCAATGTATTATTAGATTTTAATTACAAAATATTATAAGAGATCTTATTATCACATTGAGACTGCAAATATATCCTGTAGACCTAGTGATCTGTTTCTAGGTAATTATGGAAATAAAATCAGCTGTCGAAATGTGGATATACATAGATTTCTGCCTAACCGCCCGTCAATATAGGCATAAGTATAATCTCTAGCCGGGTATGTATAGGTATATGATCCCTAACTGGCTCTACACACAACATAACGTGTATACCTACCTACGTGTCAACTCGCGCTGCATTTAACCGGTATTCCGTAACGACATGTTTTGTGCCAATACAAAACATCAACACGACATTCTACATTTGTTTGTATTGTTACAACTTATTACGGTATTTACGCTAAGCGATAATAATTATCATCTCGTTTCAAGGTTGTTTAGAACACTATTCTAAACTAGAGCGATAAATAAGTATTACTTATTTGTTGGGTACGCTAATATGTTTGTTTCTAAGTGCAACTTGCAGTATCTGAATACTAGCTTTCATCCCAGGATGCACCCTATACTCGGTAACTATAAGATACCGAACGACAGAAACTTGTCAAGATGACATGAATACACAGAAATTGTGCTTATTGTGATGACGTGACACGGGCGTGACAAAAAGGACCTCGGTATAGCGCCGACATTAATCATTATCGTATCATTTGTTAAAGTTTCCTAAGTAACGTGACAAAAATATTGGCACGTAACACAAAATGTTTTAGTGCCATAAAAATATAAATTCTAACTACTATTATAAATGTAAGTTTCTTTGTTACGCTTTCACGCCTTAACTACTCGACCGATCGTCATGAAATTCTACATACTTGTAGTTAAGTACAGTAAAGGACATAAAAATACCTTTCATCCAGAAAAGTACTGTTCTTGAACGAATCCGCAGGCAAAAGCTAGTACCTATGCGTTAAAACACGTAGATGATACATGATCGCACATATCATCGCGAGCACAGCTGGTTTAGGCCTCAGGCAATCATTTTAAAGTACGGCGATAATTTTTATCGCTCGCGATAATATTATTGGCACAACAAATCCACGTGCTTTAGTGTATTGTGACTTAAAAATCACTCATCGATCATTTCAGTGACGTCATTGCGCTTTTTATCAGTGAATCATACGAAGGGATTTAAAATATCGTTATATTGCAATTTTTATCGTCAATCTAGAAATTCTAGACGTTTTAGTTTATCAGTACGATTTTGACTGTTAAAGGTTTTTGGCCTAACACTGTATTATCTATTTATTATGACGTTGTGTTACTTTTATTATATCGTGAGATCAGTCAACAGTCGCGTGATACTATTATGATAATACAGTGTAACCTTAATAAAATAACGAGCCTCAATATAACGATTTCCTCGATTTAACAAATTTTTCGAAATGCCCTAGAACTGCCCGTAAGAGCCAATGCAAAACATACCTTTACATTACGAATACATTTATCCAAAAACCTCTTTATAACGAATTTCCAATCATTGCAGAATATATATAGAAAGTATTATTTACCTCTATTTAACGAATTTTGTCAACTTAACCTTTACATAACGTATCCTATCTCTCTTTCAATTCCACAATAATTCATGTCTCGACAGGTTCAGACACAGTGTTTTCTTTAAAATGTGTTTCATTTATTAGTTGAAATCGTTCGCTTTAACAGGGTAAGCAGATGAGTATCTACGTAATGTTGGGGTTAATAAACAAGTTTTTATACCGTGTTAAAACGAATCATAGTCCAACCTAACCTCTATATAACAAACCTCATTGTAGCGAATTACTTGGTATAACGAATATTTTCTAATTCCCTTCAGTTTCGTAATATCGAGGTTACATTGTAAGCATTTTGTAAAGTGGATTTTAGGGGGAAGCTGAGATATCATGGTGCCAATTCTGTTGTTACAAAATTCTCTAAGCTTAACTAAAAATCACTAAAATTCAGTTTAGTCCTCTCAAATAACATTTCGTATTCTGAAATCGTTAAAAGTGACAAAAATTTAGTGATTTTTAGTTAAGTTTAGAGAATTTTGTGACAACAGAATTGGCACCATTACCATGTATATTTTACCAGCTATGCTTTTAAGCCCCACGTCACAGGTAGCGTGCCTATTGTTTCAGCCTATTGTCGTCTACCGGGTACCTATAACTTCCAGCCTCCTTGTCAAAAAAATAAATAACATCGTGCCCGACTCGGGATGCGAACCGAATTTTTTTCGAAATGGCAAATCCCGCACTAGGTTTAAACCCTGTGTCGCGAAGGACGTTACGAACGTTCAATGCAATGGACACAAAGAAAACAGACTCTGAAGAAATAATTTTGCGGATCACATGATATAATATAATATACCTAATATTCTACCACATACACACAACACCATCTAGCCCAAACTAAGCAGAGCTTGTACTATGGGTACTAGACAATGGATAAACATACATATATACTTTTTTTTTTTGTAAATACATCCATATTATACATTACATAGAAACACCCAGACCAAGACAAACATCCATGTTCATGCACACAAATGTTTGACTTGTGCGGGAGTCGAACCCACAACCCTCGGCGCAATGGCAATGGCGAAGCGACCACTCAGACTACTACCGCTGTGCCACCGAGGTTTACAATATTGTACATTTGACATATAGTTGTCCCTCAAGTGATGAATATAGTATTAAAACACGAGAGTTAAAAGCAAGACAAGCCGATATCGGATAGTAACAAAATATTACTACAAAACCATTCAATCGATAAATTTAAATTTATCGATAATACGTTCTTTATCTACAAATTGGATTACGACCCATTGGGTTTTTGATCAAATTAATTTAGTATCCATTCTTAACTCTAAAGATAAGTGTGAGATAGTGACGTGCTGCCAATGTCAATAAAAAAATTTGGTACAGGCTTTAAACGCATGTCTGTAGCGTGATAGAAAGTTTTCATAGTATTCTGAGTAAATTAGAGTACAAGAGAGTTCGTTAATATGTTGTCGTATTCAGCCTTCAAAAATATATCAATAACTAGATTTTTCCCGCGGCGTTGCTCGCGTAAATGTTAGTTAGGTTAGATGTACCATATCACCTATGTCCTTTTCTGTTCCCCTGACAACGTCTTATATGCGAAATTTCATGATGATTGGTCCAGTAGTTATAACGTGAAACCGTTACAAAGAAATAAAGTTACTTTCGCATTTCTAATATTAGTTAGGATAGTTAGGATTAACCCTAACTAATACTAAAAATGCGAATGTGAGTTTGTTGGTTTGTTATGCTTTCACGCCTTAACTACTTGACCGATCAGCATGAACTCTCGCATAGGTACACGTTATCAGGAGTACAGAAAAGGACATAGGGTACCTTTCGGAAAAAAAAAACTACTGTTCCCGAGGTATAGAATATTGACAAGCTACATTTACGCGAGCGGAGCGGCAGGTAAAATCTAGTGTTTAAATATAGTTACTTAAAGAAACTTAGATGGAAAGGTTTATTTTAACGAATGTAACTATTCTGTGACGTTTAAATTGAGATGTGATAATATAGCGTCACCACTGTTACGTAATGGTATAAGCAGACGTGTTATAAAATATACATTTTGCCTGCTATGTTTTTGCCCGATTGCGTAATAGAGGGAGAAAACGCCGGGTGAATGTATATGTCCGACACTTTTTAGGACTATATTGGGTTATAATTATGTTACAATACATCGCATCATCGGTAAGGTAAGAGCAAAACTGCACTTTTTGTATTTTTTAGATAAGCCATTTGAGTGTTTCCTTTTTAAATTTTGTTTTGTAATATTTTGCTCATACTGTTAACTAATTGTAGTTGTCATGAAATAAGCCTTAAACTTTTGTTATTCGGTTGTACGTTCATTACAGAAGTTAAATATTTTATTTAATTACTAGCTGTGCCCGCGGTCTCACCCGCGCCAGTGGTATTTGTGATTACTGCGCCACTCCCGTGAGCCGTAGCGTGATTTTATATAGCCTATGTCCTGCCCAGGGGCTCAGGCTATCGCCATCCCAAATTTCATCTAAATCTGTTCAGCAGGTTGAGCGTAAAAAGGTAACAGACAGACAGACAGACAGAGTTACTTTCGCATTTATAATATTAGTAAGGAAGTAATGATTAGGTATCTTTTAATTAAGAAAGGGGTAGGTACATTTATACAATTGTCTTACCGAAGGTGTGACATGTTAAACGCTTTATATGCTGAAAGGACTTTTGTAACCTATTTATTGGTCGGCAATGGACCCTATTGCCCAAAGGTGTATTTGAGCCACATTTCGCTATGTATAAATTACATTTAAGTGATCTTTTACATAAATTAATGTGTCTTATGTTATTATATTAATATACTTACACCCTGTTCAACGCCGAAGAGCAGATCAGACTTGTCCTTCTCAGAGACAGCAGGCAAGTCGACTGGCAGACCGGGGAGGTTCACACCCTTCCTCGAGCCGAGCATACCTGGCAGGACAATAATAATTAGAATACACATATGATGTCATAACCTAAGTCGTCCTCGCTATATTTGGAACGAATTTGAAACAATTATATATTGTATTAGCGACTCGCCTCGGCTTCGCACGGGTTGTACAAAACCTTAACAAAAATTATACACCTACAACTTCCTCTCTGTATAAACTTTGTCTATCGGTGAAAACCGCATGAAAATCCGTTCAGTAGTTTTTGTGTTTATCGCGAACAGACAGACGTGGCGGGGGACTTTGTTTTATAAAATATGTAGTGATATAGTGATAGTGATTTAATTTTTGAAAATATTGGATCTACAAATTACTAGTATTACCTCTTCCAGCTAAGCTAATATTTTTGTGACAATAGCGCAATGGTTGAAATTCGAATCCACGACCTCTCGATCGAAGTCAGATACTTTATTTGCTCGAGTAATGCTGTTGTTGTATGTAACGAGGTGACAGAAGAAACAAAATGTTATATTAATAAACGAACGTTATTCTTTTATTTATTTAAGACTCGGTTTCTATACTCAAGAAACATTCACAACAACATATTCTATGCAAATATATCAGAATTTAAATTACCATAGCTAAAACTACTCGTTTCTTGAATATAGAACCGAGCTTATATAGCCGAGATATGCATTAACGGTCAGCCATCCAAAAATCAACCTCGACGTCATTGCTTAACTCTATATCTCACCTCCATTCTCAATTTCACAATATTTAACCGATCATTAGCTAAAGTGAATCGTTTCTTGAATGTAGAAACCGAGCTTAAATGGTCGAGATATGCATCAACAGTCACCCATCTAAAAATCAACTTTGACATAGTTGCTTAACTCTATATCTCACCTCCGTTCTCAATGGTGCACACGAGCACATCGGCAGACGACGACTGGCAGATGATGGAGATCAAGCCATCGTCAATGAAGATCCTGTTGCCAGGCTTCACTACGTTGGTGATGTTCTTATAGTCTACGTAAACCACGTCGGCAGTACCGCTCTCTTGGTACGAAGGGTCGGTGGTCAGCTTGATTGTGTCGCCTTTCTTGAGCTCTACTTCTGCTGAGCCACCCTGCAGACAAATTAATAATAATAGTTAAAAGGCAAATATTGAAACCGAACAGGAATATTTGGAACAGCTATCAGGTCGAATCCACACTCGGTGCACTAGCAGTGGTCACCACTTAACTTAATCATGGCAAGCATGCAGTCAAAGTTTGCAAGTTAAGTGAATTATTTAATAGTCTCACAGTGATTTATATGGTGTATGCGCCATGCTGCATCCTGCTCCAAAAAGGAAGATCAATATAGGAATTTGTTAACACGGTCTAACGCACATTTATTGTGATTAAGCTAATCACTCATTACTAACATTACTTATACAATTGACTACCAGTTCAAAAACTGAGTAAAAAAAAGTCAGTTATACAGGCTGATTGGTAAAAGACTGGACATATTGAAGGAGGGTATTCAGAACTCGATTCTGGACCAGAAATCTAAAAAAAATTGGTACTTCAAATTTGACCTAGTTATCCAATAAAAACAATGTGCGGGCACTCTTGCGCATATACCAAAGCTAAAAAAAACCTCCGCCTCCGCCCCCAGCTACCGCACCCCGCACTTTCCCAAATTTGCACCCCCGCCCGTCCATTTTCTTATTAAAGGTCATTAGCCTCGACAGCTGTGTGCGCAGTGTCCACATTTTATGGATATTTTATACAAATTTTCATAAAGGTTTTCTTTGCAGGTTACACAGATTTTATTTTTATTTATTTTTTATACGTTATGTCTGACCATAAATTACCATGTCCTTAAGTATGTACAATGTTTAACCAGTCACACTGTATAGTTAATTAATAGACGTTTGATTGCGGCTCTTAGCCTTAACATTGAACCATTATAAGCAACGGAAATGAAGAGTATCGGCCCCTCATACTATCTCCGTTCGGTACAGAAGCCAAGAAATGTCAAAAGTTTCTTCATGGTTTCGGGTTCATTCAAGAGCTAACTGACTCACGGCACAGTTTCTTATCGGTACAATTTATTTTGCCTGTTTATAACATTATACAAACAAAAATAATCAGACCGATCCGAAGTTGTTAATAAAATATAACGAGACAATTGGATCACTATTCTGGGTGTTTCTTGTGGTAATAACAACAAAGAAAAACACCTACAAAAAAATATTTTTCTTTTTTGTAAAAAAAGACAACTACCGCATTAAGAATAATTCCTGTGTCGCGGTGGACTTTAAGTTTACAAACATTCAAATAACGCACCAGGAACACCCCGACTCGGAACAACCATTTGTGCATTACACAATATATTTTCCCGTGTGGGATTCGAACCTATAACACTCGTCGGAAACCACTATGTCATCCGTGCAGTCAGAATCAACTTTATTTTCTACAAATATTCTGAATACTTACACCCTCAAGAAGTCCAGTCCTGATTTCGGGTCCCTTGGTATCAAGCGCGATCGCCAGAGAGAAAGGCGTGCCGATCTTGGCACTATAGTTCTTTTCCGCCTCGCGGCAGTTGCGGATGGTCTCCGCGTGGTACTCATGGGAGCCGTGGGAGAAGTTCATACGGGCGACGTTCATGCCCGTCTCCATCATGCGCTCCAGCATGGACACATCGCGGGAAACCGGCCCTGGTAAGGAAATACACAGTTAAGTATCCAATTTAATCTGTCAATTGTTGAAATGCCAGAAAATTTAAAACCTGAGTCTGGTCGCTGACGTGTCGCTGCGACTTATTAGGTTGATGGTAAAAGCGTATACGTCAGTTTGTGTAGAAATTCGTTGTGGAAACGGTAGAGTATGTCACCGCTGTGTAAAAGTCTCGATTTTGTTTCTCGGATCGCGCACTGGTATTGGGTTTTTCTGTCAATTCCCAGCCCTTCGGGGATTAAGTCGTTCCTTAACTATCTACTTCATTAACATAAAATAAGTCTGGCTCATAATATACCTTCGTAGGAAAAACGTTATAATTTGAATCCAGAATGTATATGAGATTGATATGATTGAATTTATCGTTTAGATGTGATATTTATAGTTTACGTTTGAACATAGTATTGAGTCTATTTTTAGATGTGTATTACAAGCACATGTGTATGAAAGTAATTTAACGGTATAATTCTATACCTAAGGCTGATCTGCAAAACGACTGGATCTTTGGTCACAGAACTTTAACTAACTATGAACAATAATAAAACAATTATTTTTTAATATGCACATAACTTCGAAAAATAAAAGGTGCATGGCGTATGATGGAACTGCTACAGGGTGCAAAGCTTTATTGTAAGTATGTATATTTTTACAGTACCAGTACAACGCCTACATAATTATGGGTGTCTAATTTTAGATTGCATTAGTCGACTGTGTGCCAAAATGTGTGGTTAAAGGCTACGGAAGCATGTTATTTATTAGTTACTAAGTTTTGGTAGGTAATGGCCGATATGCCTTAATATTGTACACCTACTAACAAATTTTATTAATGCCGCGTCGTATAACATTTATTAAGTAAACGTGTCCACGATTGAATTACACATTCGTAAACATAATTATTAAAAACATACTAAAGTCGTCCTCAATGTAATTTTAGCCATATTCTTTGAAAATTATATTCAATATTGTTTGAACTATGGCGTGGGTAGTCCGACGGACGTTGCGATGAGTTTATTCAAGACATTGAACAAACATTTAATAAAATAAATAAATGATTGACGAGACAATTCTAAAGCGCTGACCCGATATTTTGTCATTTATTTAATCGAAACTTGCAATACCTACCTTATTTTAACCTTTCGCAATTTATTGTCAGAACCTTCGCGGGCGTACGTGCAGTTTGGCAAAGTCCTATCACAATTAAACGAAGAATGAATATTATGTTACGATATGAAAATAATGTTTTATTTATTTTCCTAATATGAGTTTAGGTACCTAAGTATTAAAATAATTCGGCAGAGATGAACCCGCCACGCACCCTCGGATTACCCACAGCAGATATTGCAATAGAAAAAGGTTGACAACACCGAACTCCTCTGGTAAGGGACAGCCGCGTCGTGGCATCCGAGGCCCGAGCGCACACAAACTGGTGAAACTGGCAGTAGTCCACTTCGAACACAAAATATGCGTCAATTCGCCTCAGTGCGAGGCATCTTCAAGAGCGTTAGGTAACGAATGAGGAATGCGTAACTGTGCACGCATGCTTTTGTTCGTTTTCTAATTACTTAAAGCTCACACTATCGTTCGAATCAATAACTACACTCGCGTGCAAGTAAATCGACTCAAGCCTCAAGTGCGCATAAAAAGTGATATAACTTAAAAATGCCTTATTTTACCTCTATATAATGTTTTACATAATTAAAGCCTAGTAATTGAGCTTTAAAATTATGTAAGTTGCATGAAAATCGATTCAGTAGGTTAGTAAAAAAGGTGAATGTCAAAGATATTGTAAAAACTTTTGAAAATTCATACAATTTCACAGTATGGGGGTTATTGGGTATAAATGAAACAAAATGTGCATAAGATAAAAAATTATTCGTGTCAATATTTGGTGTTCCCTCCTCTAGCCCTGATCACTTCTGATTCTTCATCGACCTTATCAACTTTTTAATTGATGATTGTGGTATTCGGCCCCACTCTTCTACCAACGCAGTCTTGAGCTCATTGATGTTTGTCGGAGCTGGATTCCTCGCCCTAACTTTACTTTTGAGCTCGTCCCATATGTGCTCAATGGGATTTAAATCGGGGCTGAGCGCTGGCCAATCCATAGTGTGAATTCCAACTTCACTCAGGAACTCACGTGTGGCCCGAGCAGTGTGACATCGGGCATTGTCATGCATCAAGATGAAATTATCCCCGATAAAGCCTTGATAAGGGACAACTTGATCCAGTAGAACATTTTCAATGTAACGATCACTGGTCAGACCTCTCCGGCCTCCCCCAGGAACGAAAACAAGGTCCGTTTTTGCTTCTAAGGAAATTCCAGCCCACATCATGCAAGAACCGCCACCATATGCAACGGTTTCAACAAAGCAGCACTGTGAAAACCGTTCACCAGGACGCCGGTACACCCGACCTCTCCTGTCGCTGCCATGGAGACACATCCTCGTCTGTGAACAGGACCGACTGCCATTGCTCTATGCTCCAACCCAAGTGCTCTCGAGCAAAGTGAAGGCGTGCTTGACGGTGGGCTGTGGTCAACTTCGGGCCTGTAGCGGGTCTTTTCGGAGTAAGGTTAGCTTCCTTCAACCTTCTTCTAACTGTCCACTGACTGACAGTTACTCCGCGAACTTGACGTAGCTCCTGCTGCACATCCACGCCGGTAAGGTGTCGATTTCGAAGAGAGGTCGAGACCAAAAACCGGTCGTCACGCTCCGAGGTGCACCGGCGTCGGCTGGTATTAGGCCGCCGAGTGAAGGCACCACTCTCTTGAAACCTCCTGTACACTCTCGAGACAGCAGACTGACTCATATTCAACCGACGAGCGACTTCTCGCTGGTTCAACCCTTCTTGCAACAGGGCAACGACTTGAGCGGCTTCTTCAGGTGTTGTATCCATAATTTTCTTCAAATGACGGCTTCAATTTGCAGAGATGTGTTCAGGTCAACGTCTAGTGAGCGACTGATAAGAAAAAACGATTACAGGGGGTTTTTATAGCGGGTTGTGTCGCGCAAGTTGTGTATAGAGCGCAGAGCAGTTTATGGGAGGTTGCGTTCAGTTGCATTTTAAGGACATGTGTTTATTTAAATTACTGAAATTATGCTACCATTTTAAAGCCTAATTACTAGGCTATAATTATGTAAAACATTATATAGAGGTAAAATAAGGCATTTTTAAGTTATATCACTTTTTATGCGCACTTGAGCCTTGAGTCGATTTACTTGCACGCGAGTGTATAAATAAAAAATTTTAAAAACCCCCGACATAAAATAATATAAATAGTAATTCGCCATTTTGCGGTGGCGGCCATCTTGGATTTGATATTTATCATAGTGTATAGTATTCTAATAGTCAAGGCCTTTCATTTGATACCCATAGGTATTGTGGAAGTTGTGAAAAAATATGTAATCCGGTATTTTGTGGCGGCGGCCATCTTGGACCGATTTTCATCAAACAGCTAAGAACACTCCCGACTAATTCACATTTCAAACAAAAACAAAACAAAATCAAAATCGGTTCATCCGTTTGGGAGCTACGATGCCACATGACAAACAGACACACACACATACACAGACACGTCAAACTTATAACACCCGTCGTTTTTCCGTCGGGGGTTAAAAAGTGAATTATTTTGAGGGTAGGCAAATAAATTAAGCAATGTTGACGTATTGAAGTTTATTCGTTCGTTCAGAAATGTATATTTATTTAAAATCTCTTATTCTTCAAATACACTGATTTTAAAACCTCTTTGGCATATATGTAAAGCAATGTGTTTCTATCACAGATTTCGATAATTACAACTTTCTTGACATCGACTTGCTACCTATTTTAACAGAGGCCGGTAATTTTCGCATGTAAGTCCCGGTATCCACCAAAGCAGAGACGAGAGGAGAAGGGCTGCGAAACTGACAGGTTATTGCCACCAAAGCGAAGAGGAGATGTGATCTGTGTGTAGCAGAGATGTGAGCAGTGAGAGCTCGGAACCAGTCAATCGAATGCCCCTTTCGGGTGTGCGAGGCGTGGGGAGGAGGCAGCGGGGAACCGGTATCCGAGCGCGGCCGCCGCCAGGCTACACACATCTGCACTCTGCCGCGCCACTTGCTCACTTGCGGCAAAAGTCTATATAAAAATTAGATATCTCCTCTCCTTTCCGCTTGATCCATTTCCACCGAAGCTAAGCGGAGAGGAGATATGTGGAAATAACGAAATCTTATTAGTTTATTCAAACACATCGCCTCTTGTCTCCTCTCCTCTCTGCTTTGGTGGAAACCAGGCTTAGCTCCGGGGAACGATTTACTTCTATAAAAAGTAAAATAACCTAGCTACTAACTTATACGTAACTTCAGAAAAATATAAAATACATACAATTATTATTCAAGCCACGATTATATGGCATAGTTTTTCATGTTGTTGTCAATTGGTTGGATAACTTCTTTTTAGATTGATGCAGAAGCAATACATTCAAAACACTTTTTTATTCGAATAATTCGAATATTTAATCAATAATTGAAGACCACTAATGTTAATAAACCTGTAAAGTAAGCAAGTAAGACTCACCAATTGTACAGATGATGCCGGATAAACGCACGTAAGAGGCCTTGGAGTCGATGTCCAGGCTGCAAATGTGTTGCAGGTGTGAGCCCGCGTTCATCGCAGCTTGCTGCATCGCAGGCTTCTCGCTGGAGCCCATCTGTGTAATAAAAAATCATTAGTATAAAAATTCACTACAAAGTTGAAGTTTATGCATCTACGAGTATCAATGAATGTTAAAGGCGTGTATAGAGGCGAAAGTAGTTAACGAGTTGTATAACTAAATAGCTAAGAAACTATAAATAAATGTTTTAGTTTATTTTTAGTAGCAATTTGTTTAAAATCACTAGCATTTTTGTAATTTTCAAGCTGCCCGTAAGGAGTGAACCCACTCCATATACAAGCATAAGCATTTTACTTTAAGTCATCATCATCATCATCATGTCAGCCAAAAGACGTCCACTGCTGGACATAGGCCTCCTCCAAGGTTTTCCACACAGACCGATGTTGGGCCACCCGCATCCAACCGTTTCCCGCGACCTTTACCAGGTCGTCGGTCCACCTTGTGGGAGGCCTACCCCTGCTGCGTGTTCCGGTGCATTTTACTTTAAGTACTTAAAGTAAAATGCTTGTGTGTAGAGTGGGTTCACGTTAATAGTTTAATGGAGAAGAACAGAGTCGAATAGGTTCGATACCAACTTACGATCGTTAATGGTTAACATTTGACTACAGTAGTAAAAATGTGTCGATATTATTTGTTTTAGTTCTGGAGACCCGTGATACTCCTTGGCAACAGCAACTTCGGTCTAGTGCACCTGTTTGTGTCATAAACGTACGGAGACTGGTCGTAGTATAAATAGAAGTATATTTATATCATCATTATAAACTTATCATCTATCATTATTCACTACCGTAAGAGTTGGTTCGAACTACTATCTACCTACTTTTAAATTTCCTATTTTATAAATTGCGTTATCATGTCATATGTCCTTTTTATGCCAAATACGTGTACGTCTATCGCAAAGATCCGGTTTTATTTGGAATGAGACCCAATAAAGTGGAATGAGCTAAGTAAGGATATAGCTGATTACAGGTGACATCAGACTGTATGAACTCATGTTTCCACGAGTTAATCATTTCACGGTTCGACGAATAAGCGAAAATTGTCGATGCACAAGAATGACGGCGGTAGATAATACCTACGTAATCCAGGAGCATCCTTGCATACATGTTGTCAGGGGTACTGAAAAGGACATAGGGTACCTTTCATCCAGAAAAGTGCTGTTACTAATCTAATCTAACCTACATTTCTGCGATCGAAGCCGCGGGAAAAATTTTGTTTGTAATAATAATCAAATACCAAATCGACTTTTAGAAGTGAGCAGCATATTATGTAATTTGCAATAGTTGGGCATATGGATGTATATTCATGTATACAGTCATTAGAAAAAATGTGTAAACAACAAGAACTGGTAACTATTTTTATTTAAATATGAAAATATGACTGATACTCATTCTGTCGCTGCAAGAAAATCACGGGATTTATTGATTTTATAACAATGCATTGGAATATTCCGAAATTGCTTGGCATCTTAAATCGACCGTTGTAACGAATCAAAATCAAGTTTAGATTTCTAAAGATTTCTTACACTAGCTTGATTATACTTCCGAGTAAAATCTGCGTGCGTCTGCTCGTACTAAGTTTGACGACCCGCTATACAATCTTAATCGACTAACCGACAGCCTCGGCTGGTTAGTCATAATATGCCAAATTATTGGAACTATAATAGCATTAGGTAAATTAAAAAAGGTGGCAGTTATTTTCCAACAATAAAATGTTAATGTTGCAGTTTTTGTTCGTGGTACTAAGCTGCTAAAAACGCTTACGCGGAAGTGGGTCGGTCGATGAACCTTTAAGGCTTCGGTCAGTGCGGACATTTATTACTTAAAACTAGAGTTTTAGTAAAACCATAAGATCTACCGCAAAACGTGTCCTATGACCTACTTGTCCGATCAGGTGACCATCGCTGGTGAACACACATCCGTTATCGACAGAGATCATGTTACAATACCACACAGAGTTTCCATGCAGTGTTAGGTCTATAGATAATCTAAACTATGGTGCGGGGTATGCTGACTGTTTCTTATTGGATGATTTGATATTGAAGGTAACGTATGCGTATAAGTATGAACACTTATAGGATTTATAGGTTTAGTAGAAATATACCTCGAAGAAGAAAGAGCGAGAAAACGCAATGCTAAGCAAGTCAAGAACAACATGATAATATCACATCTATAATAACCAACAGTTTAGACAGAAGTATACCACGACCATATTACGGCCTTTCTGTTATCGTCTAAGGCGAATTTCTTGACTAAAAGTTCAAATACTGTGGTCTAAGAAATCGTCACAGACTTCGCACGATAGGCAGCTTTACGAGTGATCAGCTTTAGGTATGCCATTAGTACAACGAGGTAGACAGATGATGTATATCCGTCATAAACAGTACCTAGTCCTAAGAACGTTTAAAATGTTATTTGATGAAGGTCAGTTGACCTACGATGTTCTGTAATGTGCACATGCCAGAACAATAAGAACATTAACATTCTCAAGCCATTGTACTAATAGAAACATTTTTGCAATGCAGAAGCAAGCTCTAATAGCATTGGCATTGGTGCACAATCATAGAGTTATTGCTAATCAGATCGATGTTGTATGTTTAAATATTGTGTACTTATTTTCACGATTTTCCATATTATTATAAGTAAATTATGCCTTGGTTGAATCTGTTGACTCAGAGCTAGTACAATTTTTGGCTGGTCATACAATTCTTTTAGAATAGGTAAGTACTTAGGATGAGCTAAAATTATTGTTTACCGATTTATTACCACAGCTTATGCTTGTTAATTTACATATCGCGTAATCACAAAATATAAAGTAGGCACCCATTTAGCTTCTGTGGGAATAATTTACAGTTCGTCTCCTCAGACTTTTCGACTTTAGACGTTCAATAGCAAAAGACCTTGTCGAGAAAGAATATGATTGCATAGAAATATCTTTAGTACATATAATTCCACTTAAAATTATTGTCGAAATATCGTGATATGACAGGTATTTGACTAATAGTTCATTACTATATAGGTAAATAAACTAACAGTACTGCGCGTTACATTTCTAAATTGTAGTACTTTATCAAAAAATATAATACTGGATCTACAGTTAGAATAATTAATAATTACGGCGTTACTGTACTATGAGCTGGGCTTCACTGGTTACTGAGGTTACCATGGTTACGCTCTGCCAACAGATGTGGCAGCTGGGGCGAATCAGCTATATTTAGTGGTAGTAGTCAAATATATATTGTAGGTAGTAGCAATACAAATGAGTAAAATCATATTTTAAATTTCGTTTGGAAATGAGTTCCATATAATATGCAGAATCAGAAACTGACGGCCAGCGGCTCTCGATAGAGAGTAACTAGTATATTTCATGGTCAGCAATATCCGAACTGTAGTACCTCGAGGGATTTATTTTTCAAAAGGTGCAACAAAACGTGATACTTTAACGAAAACGACTGAAGTAACAAAAGCGTACTTACGTGCAAACAAAAGATGATCAAAACTTACAACGCGATTCGAAATAATGATACCACTAGGTGGCGCTGTGTATCTTTAGCTCCTAGGTAGTTTGTCACGGGCGATACCATAGGCAGTAACTAGTATACGAAGCGAATTAATATTATCGACACTTAAACTGCTTTTTAAGATAAAGAAATACTTTTTACGATCTTAGGTAATGGAATCTTGCTAGGTCACAAGGTACCTATTTTAATACCTATGACTGAATAAGAAAATGATTTAATATTGCATACCAATATTTTATCTACAGACATGGAATCACATTACCATGATAAGATACTGGAAGAGCTTCGAAAATATATCACTCACTTCATTTGATTACTGATTAGGTAATAATTATACATAGATAGGTACCTAATATTTGCAAATGCTACTGCAACTGTAATACAATTTTTTTTCATATCCGGAAGAGATAGTTACCTATATCCAGAAGAGATACCTACCTATACATCTATATCACTTCAAAATTACAGAAATTTTGTCTTCTATAACACAAAACAGTATATGGTGACCAAAGTAATGTGTATGTGAAATAGAGTAATTATATATTTAATAGCATAGGTGAGTGCATTAGCATATCTGAGACAACTGCCTAATAAATAATTATTAGCCAATCTGTGAAGATGAAACCATAGACCCGTTTGATAATGACATATTTCAAATTAATACACTATTTATAGAACAACAGGCAACATTAACAAAGCAGTATAACAGGATGCTGTCATGGTTTTGTCACAATCTACTGATGTTTAGTCATGTATAACACTGGCATTGTTTACAATATTTTATGGAGTCATGTGAGCAAGGATGTTTCTTATTACAGAATATCTGAACACTACACTTCTGTAAATATACCTACTAGCAAGTAGAAGATATAGTTGATAGTATTATTATAAAAAAATATTATGTGACTGACAAATATACTACAAGATTGTGATATATATAAGCAATAATAATTTAAACAGCGTTCCTCAATTTTGAAAACCGATAAAGTGTTGGTGGTATCAACAGAAATAGTTCATTTGTGTTCGCATGGATTATAAAAAATATTTTATAGTCTATGGACTGCATTAAAAGGTATCATAAACTTCTTTAGACTATAAAGAAAATACTCACATGGATATTATAAAAATTATATTGCTTGATAGGTATTTTTATATAATGCCTGTTGATATGTTGTTAGAAAAATAAATTGCTAGCAATGAAACATGTATACTTAGGTACCACTTGTAATGATTGCCTACTACAATTATTATTGTAATTACACTAGATAACATTTAATCTAGTCGAGTACTATACCTTTATCTATCTATCTATAACATTATAGAACTACTTAATTAGAAATACCTACACAGCTATGTTTGAATGGAACTTTTCTCAGCTGATATACATAACAAATGATATGTAAATTATTACAGAAAATATAATATCACAACTGCTACTCCACAGATATTTTACTTTTCTATTTTCAAATTTAGTTGTGCTTCATGAAATTTTCAATTATAGCGAAAAAACCGGCATAGAAATTTATATATCGTCATGGCATTTTTTGCCGTAACAAAACTATAACTACGAGTTCACGTAATCGAACATGATACGAAAATAGAATACAAAGAGACGTTACCTCGATTTTGCCATCGTAGATTGTGGTGAAAACCATATTGTTAGTGCTTAAATGAAAGAATTTTTCACTGAACAACGCGGGAGGTCGGACTGCCGGCTTTCGTGATCTTGAACTGCCCTTCCGAACGAAAAACGGATTCCCGCAGCGGCGTGCGAACGGACTTGCGTACTCGGTGAGACGCAAGCGGCGCGCGCAGAACAACGTCGCCACAACCACGGGGTGAGTAAAATCACCGAAACCAACTAGACAACCTATTATTACTTAATTTGCATCATATTATGCGCTCAAAGTCATTTACTGTTGCAAACAGACGACCATTCTTTCAGAGAGCAACAAGATGATTTTATTCTAAATTTAAACATTTGAACGTTTGCCAATGTGATATTGTTGGCTGAAACTGTTAGCTCTAGTTAAAACCAAGAGACTGACGTGTTAGTTTCCTCATGTAATTTGTAAACACTTTG
Organism: Catocala sponsa; assembly: GCA_963564715.1. Taxonomy (NCBI): domain Eukaryota; kingdom Metazoa; phylum Arthropoda; class Insecta; order Lepidoptera; family Erebidae; genus Catocala; species Catocala sponsa. The sequence continues at coordinate 12,937,267 of OY751334.1, read as the reverse complement.
TGAGTAGAACAAAAAATTACGAGTGATGACAAGTTTTGTTTTAAGCGCGAAAATTTTGACACTTCAGAAGTTCAGGAAACTTGAGATGTATCCGCTGGCGACCGCAGGTATCCTCGCCGGATTTTCCGGTTAGTAGAAACATTCACTTCCGTAACCGATACTATTCACTTCCGCAGTTGTCAATAACATTTTATTTTTAGTTATATTAGTATAAAGTTTAGCATTTGTATTAGTTGTATTATTTGAAAGGAGTTATAATAATATCTATTGTGAATACTTTTAAAATTATTATTATTAACCACGCTGTAAATTATAGGAATAAATCGTTTTTTGCATTCGGAAACGGGGCCTGGTACTCCCCTTCTCAGTAGCCTTGGGGTGCGTATTGCAAAGGGGTTGTTATATACGTATCGCACATACGTGTATAACAAACCCATAGTGGAGAAGGGTAACCCTAATTCTATACTCGTCCTAAAGAGACGCTAACAACAAAGAAAGTATCTGGCGTAAGTTGCGGCTAGACTTTCTTGCTCTTCTCTTTGCAATATAAAGTTTATATGTAAGTACTGCTATAAATGATTCCATATGCATTTAAAATTCATATAAATATGTAACTGAACTTTTTTGCTATAGTATAAGTAAACAATAACGATACAAGTTATAGTCGAAGAGAGTAACTTTCTAACAAATTTGCCTTAAACAGAAATGTACAATAAAGTTTTGAAAACATTTTCACGTTTGGTAACTTGTTTCAAATTGCCATGTAAACACTTACTTACTTTTTAAACATGCTAGTAAACATCACTATCGTTTATAAAAAGAAATATTCTTGATAAGTTGTTTTTTTCATATATTAAACGTAATTTTCAGCTTCTATATTGGCTGCTTTCTATAATTTTATCTGACTGAATGGTTTTATGTGTTCGAACAACTAAATTATTATGTTACATGCGCCTACCGAAATTTAAATAGCTAATGCGGGTAATTGGCGGATAGGGAGTTCTCAGTAGGCATTGGATGTCCAACAAAATACTTATTATGCGTAAACATTAAGCATATTATAATGTTGCAGTTACATATTGCTACATATATATTCGTAACTATTTGCAGTAAACTGTGTTAACAAATTGTTAAAGAAAGTGGATTCTTTTAAATTTATTATATTATGTTACCTACAACTGAGAAAACTCTATTCAGCAAGACAAAAAAAACTAGTAATTTGGTGAATTGACTTATTTTCAGGATTAAAGTCAATTAGAATTTATCTACTGATTATAATGTACTTACTGTTATTGCGTAAAAAATCGGAATAGCTCCTATTTTTGGTAATTATATATTTGAAGGTTAGAATAGTATAAAGTTATGTAGGTCCATAATCTTATTTTCGTAAAAGGCATTTAAACGTTTCGCTATACAAATATCGAGTGGTAAAATTAAAGTAGCATTTGGTTTTATAACCAACGTCAATGACTTAATAAGGTTAAGAAGTACCTACCGGTCACATAAAAATTACTTTATTATCTATTTGTGCAGTTTTTATTAATTTGGTCAAACGCCAGAAAGTCAATTGGTCATTAATGATCCGGGGCCGCAAAGGTTAATTTACTTAACAAGTTGTTATACTGATTATAACAATCTAAAGACATGTTATTGAGTAATGCCAAAAAAGTTATAACATACTCAGGTATTAAAAGTTTTCATAAAACTTTCGAATTTTACTAATTACGTATAGTTTAGTTACACTTTACATATTATTAAGTCTTATACTTACAAATGCCATTGTTGTCTTTTATTATTTTACTTAAATTTGGATAAAGTTGCAATTATATGATCACTCACTAACTACTGCTGTCTACAGTTTGACAGCGGCTATGCAAGGACTTTTAGAGGTCAGCTCAATGTCATAGACACGTACAAGGTGGCCATTTTAACATCATTTAAAATATCACCTAGCGGCAGATTATTAGCAGTATTTTTACGAAACAATATATAACTCATATTATATCTTCTTTTTCTAAACTAGTAACATGAACATGATATGTTATATTACATAAATTGCATTACAAATAAATATGTCCGGATTTTCAGTTGGCTTTTACTGAAAATATGTATTATATTTTAGACGCCGCCACATGTTTACAACACCAGCTGAAATTACGTCACTCATTGTAAAGGGCTGTTCACATGGGACTACCGGTATTAGTGTATTATCTATGTATGGGACCATGCAGGACTGCAAAACATGACAGCAGTATATTGTTACATAGTTCTAACATCCAAAGATTTCAAATTAAGCGTATATGATGGATGGCCAGTCAAACCAATGTAACTATGATCAGTTGATCTCTAATATTTTATCACTCAGAAATATTTTACTAAATAAAAAATTTAATTATTTTTGCTTTACTGAATGAACATGTACCTAAATTAAATTTACCTATATATTTCTAAGTATACCTATCATGTTTTAAAAAAATATGAATACCTTTTATAAATACGTAGTCATCTATTTTGCGTATTTATGTCATATTTGTTGTATATTATTTTTATAAAAGTATCTTACCTTAGTTTTCTTGTTTCTCGTCTCAACAGCCTTCATTTTGAAATTTCAATGTAATTAATTTTACAGACACGTTAACACATTGGAATCTATCACTGAACTGTTTCCCTTCTATTTGACCTGTTAGCTTATCTTCCAAGTGATAAATTCACTTACATCCCCCTTATCTTCTTTGGCTGTCAATATAATTATTAGTTATAGGTACTTACTAGTCGTCACATCATTATAAAGGCTATATCTTTTAAAATACAGATAATAATATCATATCACGCACGTTGTAAAGTTAATAAAGTTTCTGTGCCAATAGACATGCTTTTTATATTGCTCTTTTGAATTTAATATATTGTTCTATGCATAATAATATCGCTGCCAATTTTGTAGTTTACCTGTCATTGTCACATAATCCACGCTGTATTTGAAATAATAAGTCTCACAGAAACTTTACAGATCTTGAAAAAAGTAGACAATCGAGGACTACAACTGTGTCTATGGAGCAGCCAATTGTGTCCCAACCCCGAGGAAGCTAAACCTGCAGCAGTCTGTGTATAAATTATACTGTGTCATCCGTACTGTCATTACAAAAAATGTACGAGTCTCTGAATCCCCCGATGTCTTATGGGCCCTCACTCCCCGAGACGATCAAGTGCACTTGACAAGTCTCACGCGATTGACTGTTTTACTTGATGGGGGACTTGAAAGTTGAAACCCATTGAAGTCAAGTCTAGTCAATTGCGCACGCCACAGTCGCCTATTGATATGTGCCCAAGCAAGTCATCGCAAAAATAAAAATGACTTCTAATGCCGATATGGCTTTCCTTGCCATAACTCTAGCGATACTGTTTGTACATTCGAAGTGATTTCACTATGTTGTCTTCTGTTTACGCGAATGTTATTCATTGAAATTAAACTACTATATACGGATTTTATCTATAGGTATTAATCCGTATATAGTCGTAGTAAATTTGACACTTTATTACCAAATTTTGAAAAGTGTGATCATAAATATAAATAGTATACTTAATAGTACAGTAATAGTAGATATAAATAATAGTTTTCATAGTTTCAATAATTTAATTAGAAGCAAACCACAGCTAGACTTCATGATACTTTGAGCTCATTCTGCGTAAATAGAAACACCCATGATTAAATTATGTTCGGGTACTTTGAAATAACTACACTGGAACATTGAGACAACTACCATCTTAGTCTCCCCGTGACCATGGCTGCTGAAAAGCAACCGAAACGTCGGGGAAAGTGTAAATATAAATAGTTTAATAGTATAAATAGTTTCAATAATTTAATTAGCTTAAAAATTAGTAAAGTTTAATAGTAATAGTAGTGTAACAGTTTTCAAAATTTTGTAATAAAGTGTCAAATAAACAACGCGATAAAATCCGTATAGGTATAGTAGTTTAATTTCAATGATTTCACTATGCTTGATAAAGCAATCGATCTTTTATTTTTGTCAGCATAATCCATACTTTTAACTTTCCATAGTACAGGAAAATCTCTATATAGCGATATGAGCAATAGGACAAAATCGCGCTCGGTAATTGTGTCGGGGCTTCTCGCCAAGACAACGTCTAGGTCCCGTTCGGCGTCCGCCATCTACGATGTTCCGGCCGCAAATGAAAAAAGCTTGTCAAGTCACGTCAAGTCGCGTCAAGCGCATCAAGTGTCGTCAATTAAAATTTCTATCAATTGCGATCAAGCTGTAGACCGCTTGACGGTAGCGTCAAATGTACGCGGTAAACGATCAATATTCGCTTCAATCACGTAGACTTGTCAAGTGCACTTGATCGTCTCGGGGACCCATAATGCCGCATTTACACATACGAGCGAATCGCGAGGCGAATAACGAACACGTATATGTAAACAGTGCGCTCTCTATTCGCCTCGCGATTCGAGCGCTCGCGTTGGGAGCGGTTTTTCGGACGCGAATCAAAGGGCACGAATCGCGAACACGAACTTACTATTTACACATTCGCCTGCATTCAGTTGACAGCTAGCGCCCGACCCAACAGGACGTGTAGACAAAATGGAGTGGAGTCCGAATTTTAAAATTCCTAGAACTTTATCAAAAGGAAGAGCTATCATCCACCATCGTCTGCGTCAACCGTTCTTTTTTACGCAGGATATTTAAATAATTGTATAAACTCATTAGATGTAGCGCGCATGCCGAAATTATTTTCACGTCCTCCATGTTCGTGTGCGAATGTCAAAATAATTCACCCCGCGAATGTGTGAACAGTAGTTCGCGAACGGCACTAGTGAATGTTTAGTCGAATGTTCGTCGAGTGACGAGGCGAATGGCGAACACGATTGTGTAAATGCGGTATTAACTTATGAAGCTGGAACTCAGGCGTGGCGTGGAGAATCAAAAGAGTGGACCTCGGCATACTACCTAGCTTTGGTGTAGTCTACTTTTAGTCCGATTCATCATCTTCGTCATTTGGCAGTCTAGGAAGAAAATCTGAATTGTATTTTTTTTTCATGACTGATTAAATATAAGCATATCAAACCAATAAAAATAATGTTTGTGGCGGGGTGCAGCCACAGACAGCCACTAACTCTCAATACTGAACGTGATATTAAATTATGAACAGGATTTGTTATTCTATCTATATTTTAATATCACGTAAGCTTAGTTATACGTTAAGTATAATATAACTTTTAGATTACGCGACAATTCCCATTTTTTATTCCTACCCGAGTGTCATGGCATACATCGCCATAAATTAAAACTAAATAATAAGTACCACAATTCATTGAACTTATTTTTATTATCCAAATTGAATTTACAATGAAAATGAACGATAATTATAATATTAACATTTTGTTCGATAATAAAAACAAAGTCGTATAGCTACTGACAAGAATTTTACCTTTTTCAAAGGTTTTTGGAATGGCATCCGCAATAACACATATAATTAAGTAATTTAGCTTCGGTAGAGTATATTAAGTCGAGCATCAGATAGAACTCTTGACAAATAATAGTGATGAATATATGAAACAATAATTATGTAATACCAAGGCCGTCAATATATTCAATACACTTATATTAAACATTCGAGATGGCCTAGAACAAAATAAAACCAGGTAAAATATTATAGTATCACCATTACAATCGTCGAGTTGTATAATTAAGAGTACATGAAATTAATTTACAATAGTACCTATGTCATTTGTAGTACATTTTATTCTCTAGTTCTACAGTCGTTTCGGCAGCCTCTCTTGTAATACCTGTGTACTAACTCCAATATATAAAATCACCAAAGTATTACGCTGAAGTATATCACACCCACACATATATTTTACCCAAAACAAAAGTAGAAGTCTATTGCTAAATACTGAGCACAGTTCTATTGTGAATTTCATAATTATTAAACAATAGAATCCGGGACAATCATGAGCAATGATTACAAAGGCTTAAACTAAAAATACTTGAAAATAGTCATACATTTTTTACATTCTTATAAAAACATCCATATATTTTTTACAAAGTTACTAACTGATGAATTTCTTGCTCGACTCGAATATTGGGTGAAATAACCCAGTTTTTTAAAACATCAACTGAGGTGGGTAATTTTATTGTCACATATAATGCAAAAACGACTGTATACTATGAATCGAGAACAGATCAATACATATTCGAATATACGTAGAAATAAAACTAGATACACTTCAAAACTGCCATATAGAAAAATACATAATTATCAATGGTAGCAAAGGCTAGCCGTAAATACTACGCTACAACTGTACGAATAATACTAACCCCTAGAAGTTGTAACAAAAAGAAATGCTATGTTTGACTAACCTCAAGTTATACAAACTCTAGGTGATCTTGTTGAAAAGGTTTCTGCTGAGATAACACGTGCGCAAACGACCACGATGCATATAGTTGTGTAGTCGTGCCTTTAGCTGCGATATGTTTAACTAATTATCTTTTCAACTCGCTGCAGGGACAAAACCACCTCATTTTCAGTCTTGTCTAAACCTTGCACATGCGGATTAACAGTACATACTGATAATGTAAATCATTTGACGATTTTTGTCTGTTCTACGGCACGATAGTAGGTGCTGATTAACGTCCTGTTTACCTGATCTCTTAATCCTACAAAATGAAGACCTATTTTGTCCATTTCATTATTATTTTTATATTAAAGAAACATAATTATTGTATATTATAATTATAGCAATGCTTTTTTCCAATTTTGTATTTGCCACAACAAAATATTTCTTAAATTCAAACTATTCCTATGTTTAAAAATGGAATAAGAGGCTGTTTTAATATAAATTATACTATATTATATGAAGTGCCATTTGTATGATGCATTAGCAGAATCAAAGGATAGTAATTTTTGAGTTGGTTTAGCAGAATCAATATTTAGTACATTTTGTCACAGTTGTAGCGCAGTAATTATACACTATAAACTTGTCAAAAGAAAGCAGTCGCATTTCGTAGCAAGCAGTATTGTTATCGTTGTAGTCTCGAAGTAATTGTTATTCTAAGTTAAGATAAGTATTGTGTGCGTAGGTACTTGAAGGATAGAAGATGGTAATTCAAATTCAAATTAGTAGAATGTAGCCAACATAATCTGACTACCTGGATCCCTCGTTTACGCCTCGCCTATACTCAAAACACAAATTGTTTTGTTACAAATAGTGTAAGTTCCATAAGTGTTCTTTTATAAACTATAGGTAAAGTTAGTTTCCTATAATGGCTAGTTGCATTGTTGCCGTCTTGTGGATATATTGTAGATGAAAGTTTACAATTTCAAATATTACATATGTGCACCATTTAACGGCGCATTTCACACAAAACGATTTGAATTTGGAATATAGGCAGAATGAGCGAGTGACGTCACTAACCAAGGCCACATACAGTGTTATTTCTTGCACAACTTCTACTACGGACATTAAATGACTGGTATATACCATTTGAGAATATTACGCAGAGTTTTACTTACGTGAACACATGCAGACGTTAATAAATATTTTAATACATCTTTTACCACGCCATTATAGACGCTAAAGTTAAACAATAAAAACTATTATCGCTTATACATTTGTTAGTTACACACAATGAGTTTTATAACGTCGATTCATGTTTAAAATAATTTGCATCAATCTTAAATGTACTTTATTGTGAACTACTAACAAAAATGTGCCATAAAAATATATTCTTTACTTTATAACTTTTTCTACTATCATGGTGATGATTCGGCTAAACTTTTAAGTTATTGTGTATGAGAAACTTATATGAGAATCAATTGGTCTGATCATAGCCCAAAGACGGGTAGCAATACTGCATTGAGATATCTTTTATTTTGAACATTCTCTTAAAGTAGTAGTACAATAGTTTATAAAATGGTTTTGTTAAATAAATAACGCTATAATTGACGGGCACGCGGTGAGTTTGGACCATGGATACGTTATACTATGAAACTACAAACGGAATATAGCAATTCTTGGGCTAAATCTGGAACAATTACACTTTTAGGCCAATAAATAATTTCGCCGGTAGCGCAGTCGTAATAGTAAATACAGATAATACAGAATCAACGTTGATATACAACAAGTATACACCGGAGGGTACAATCTACTACACCTATTCGAGTCCATATTGTCATCGCAACGAGCGAAAATATCGGGTAATGTACTCATATACTTTACAATATACTTCGATCGATCCCCGTAACATCCTAATATAATATTTTTGCTACACTCATAATATCACGGCAGGCCGACACACGGTACAGCGCCTACATCCTATATGTCTTTTTAAGCATCTAGACGAGCTAGCGGGGCTCGGCGCGGGCTGGCGGCGGCTACTAGCCGACCTCGCTCTTGACGTAGAACAGCAGGTAGGGCGTGGCGGCCGAGCGCATGCGCGGCTCGGCCGACAGCAGGTCCTCGAACTCCTCGTTGGAGATGGGCTTGACGAGCTCGTCGTCGCATGCCAGCCACTGCGCATCGCTACGTGCGCGTGCCACGCAGCAGTCGCGCGCCGCACACCCACCAGGGGGCGCGGCGCGCCCGCGACTGAACAGCGAGCGCATGAACGAGCCCGCGCCCGCCCCCGCGCCGCCCGCCGCCCCCGTCTCGCCCGCCTCGCGCCCGCACTGCCAGTTGCCGCCGCCGCTGTCGCGCGCGTACGCCACGTAGTGCCCGCCCGTCAGCGTCTGGCCCAGGTGCATGATCACGCCCCACAGGATGTACCTGTAACGTTTAATACACACATTTCAATACTGAAAAGACTACAAACATATATAGGACTGGTTTGCTTGAAATTCTCTGGTTATGGAATAACAATAATCGGGCTGGAACAACATAGTAATAGTTATCTTCTCCATGCCGCCGCTGAAGCGCTTGAGCTGCGACAGGCGCTAGTACGAGTTGTGTGACAGACCTGTGCGTGGGCGGCTGGTCGGGCGCGCGCTTGGCGCAGGGCTCGCAGAAGCACGGCATGAGCAGCGGCGTCGGCGCGTGGCGCGTGATCTTCTCCATGCCGCCGCTGAAGCGCTTGAGCTGCAGCACCAGCAGGCGCGGCAAGCGAGAGTACGCGACGCTGCGCCGCGCCTCGTTGTAGCGCAGGCAGCGGGAACACCAGTACTGCGGATGTCAAACATCGTATTGCTTATTAATTAACCATTTTCGAAAAATCACGTATCTTCTTTTTAACGTTTTCACTTCACTTATCGTAAACACTACTCAACAGAGTTATCTGCAATTGCAATTTTAAATCAAAAATAAATTTAAATGTATATGTCATTGTCACACAACAAAGCTATGCGGTGTGCTGATGCACTGCGTTGACAGCATACCTGACTACGCAGCGTCCATTCTTTCTACATACGACATGACTAAATATGACATAGTTTGAAAACAAATTCTATTACTGATGCTATGAATGATAGTAAAGTGTAGCGTGTGCACCTTGTTCTGGTCGCGCAGGTACTCGGTGGAGAGGCAGGCGGCGCGGAAGGGCTCGTCGTCCTGGTCATCGTCGGTGACGGGCACGCACAGCTCGCACACCGCCTGCGCCTTCTCCGTCACCGCCTCGCACTCCAGGCACATCGTGCGCACTACCATCGTACCTACAACCACAACAACTTACAATAATTATCTGTACTAATATTAATAAAGAGGAAAGATTTGAGTTTTTGTTCGTTTGCAAGTATTTAACGTGGAGTTGTTCGAGGAGTGTTGTGAGATTAAACCCACATGGGAAAATAAATTGTGTGATCACAGTGATTGTTCTAAACAACGGTTTGTTTGAATGTTTGTAAAGTCCCCTGCGACACAGGAATTATTCCAAGTGCGGGAGTTGTCTTTAATAAAAATAAAAGAAACAAGAACTACTGAACCGATTTTAAAAATTCTTTCACCATTAGCAAGCAATATTATCACTATCACAAAGTAACACTTTTTGTTTTTTAAAGTACTGTTACTAACAAAACCTAACCTACTGTTACGTAGGCGAAGCTGCGGGCAAAAGCTATACGAAGAAGTTTCGACGACGGACAACAGATGGCGCTGTATACAATAGACGCTTATAATCACGTTCGCCATACAAACCTGAACCACGAAGGTGAAGTCATCTCATTCCTCCATGAGATGACTTCTACTTTTTTAATGAGAGAAAGGCTTTTATTTTTTTTAATGAGAGTTTCCGCATTAATATTGAATCGTATGTCGCGGGGTTTTACAAACATTCAAACAATGGACACAAAGAACACCCAGACTCAAAACAACTATTTATAGATTATATTAATTTTTGTCCTGTATAGTGGATCATTATGGAAATGCCGAGGCACTTAAACTACTACTCAGTGCGTGCACACAAGCTAAAGTGGTAGTTTGAACGCACTAATGTCTGTTAATATGAATAAAGCATTTATTGTTTGAAGTATATAGGCTCATCATCACATCACGCTATGCGCTGCAGGAGCAGAGCAGTAATTAAAAATCGGGGTCAAACTGCAGGGGACAACTAGTCTACAGTTATTCAAAGTGAAGACAGTGTATGATCAGAATGACGTGTATACAAAGTATCATAAAAACTTAAATATGTACTCTATAGACAGCTTGTATCAAGAGTGATGTAGCTCTTTAACCTCAATAGTCGCAGCGGCACACTGGCGGCCAGTCACAATGTGTTTTCAATTACTTCTGGCATGCCAATTGACAGGTTAGAACTTGTTCGTATCTACTCTTTGTAGAAGAGTTTGTTCTTTAGTTCTTCGTACCTTCAAAGTCATCAGCTACGAAGTCCCACCCTGGCCTGGTCCGTTCATCTCTGTCAACAGGCGGTGGCGTAGGCGGACGTTCATCGGTAGGTGAAGCACGCTTGTCAGTAGTTTTAACTTCCTTGCGTTTCTTCCATGACTTGCGCAGACCGAGAGTAGATTTACCTCCATCCGTTTCTAAGCTGGCTTGACGACCGATGCCGTTGCTGGAACAGAATAATAATTACTGTAAAAATGGTTAAAGATTTAATTAATGCCGAAGATGAGAATGTTGTACACATAGCCTTCACAACCTAATACCAAAGCTGAGAAAAGTAAAAATATTTTAAATATCTGTAAGGATATTTTAAAAGAATATTAGACTAGCTTAGATCGGATAAGATGTTATTTTATAATTTTGCTTCACAGGTGGCAAGAAACATAACTATTAACAGTTAATGACTTCTTTGCTACTGTATCCAATTTATATAAATTATGTTTATTCTTTTTGAACACAGTATTTGAAACATATTTGTGTAATCTATAAGTTAAGTACCCTGTAATAGCGAGCCAGTATTTAGTGTTACATCTCTAAGAAATAACAGAACTTATTTAAGCAAATATATACTTTTACAGTAATAATAGCAATCATCAAGAAAGGAGAAGATAATATAAGCATTATCTACACTAATATTATAAAGGATTTTTGTTTGATTGAACACCCTAATCGCAGGAACTATGGTTTGAATTGAAAAATTATTTTAGTGGTTAATAGCCCTTTTATCAAGGAAGGCTATGAGCTGTATAACTTCACGCTATGACTAATAGGAGCGGAGCATCAATGAAAAATGTTGCAATAACGGGGAAAATTCTTGTGAGGCAGACAAAGTTATGCGGGTCAATATAACATTTAGTAAAATTGTAAACTTACCTATCGCCATTCTCGTGTAGTTGCAGTCTGTTGGATCTTGCACTGAGAGCTCGACACGTCTCCCTGATGTTGTCGAGTATGCAAACCAGCAGTTCATGCGCGTCCTGTTGTCTGTTACCTACAAACATATGTTTTATTAACATTAGTATTTACTATGACAAGTGGCTGTACCTTCAATAAGCTCAAAAGCCCCTTATATAAGCATATTAGATGCTTAGTCTGCTATGCTAAAGTATTTAGCTGAAGGCTGCAAGCCTTTATTTGTTTTTTGTTTGAATGCACAAATTTTTGGAACTACCAGTCGGATTTGAAAAATCCTTACATTTGATAGCCCAATTTAGAAGAATGTTATTGGCTGAATAACATCACACTACGAGTCACGGGAGTGAACCAATCATTATACACGTAGGTGAAACCGCTGGAGAAAACTAGTTCATATATCATACTAGTATGCTGCAGTGAGATATGGCAAATGAACAACAAACGAGTAATATTTAGGAATAACACGAAACAAGACGAACTTCTCTTCATTTACAGGTTTGCATTATTCTAAAACTGCAGGTATGGTTTAACTATACCAAAAGGTCTGCAAAGTCTGTTGAAATAAAACTGTTTTGATAGTCAATATTGTTTTTTATTCGCCTCGCTGATGTAAATAATGATGGATAAATATAGAGATAGGGCCATGTCCTAGAACAGACAAAAGCCTGAGTAGTCAATTGGCAGGTTGGGATTATATTGCTAATAATGATAACAAAATCCAATAAAACCAGGTCTAGTAACATAATTCTATTCAGAAAGTTCTTGAAAATAACCTACTAAGCTTTTAAACAAATAATTATTTTTACATCAATAAATAAGTTGCATTTTAGTGGGTATATTCACACCAGTAGAATAAAGTATAGATATGAAATTTACCTTCAAAAGTCGAGTTAACATCTCTAAGTGCTGCTAAGAAAGCGTCCGCAGCATACGGCTCAGGGGTAGCATCTGCAGAACTGCTATTGAGGCATTTGCTTTCCGCTGCGCGCAAGTTCATGTACGTCTCATGGAGTTTCTCTGTTGCTATCTGTGAATATAAATATAGTTATTTAATTAGGTAAGTACAAATTATTAAATAATAGAGGGCTAAGTTATTATTTGATGCTTACTCTAGTAAAAATGTTTCGGATTTTAATATTTAATTTAACTTTCTCAGCACATAAAAGCTGGTGAGTTTTACTTTTAAAATACGTCACAACTATTATACCATCTACAATAAGATTGCAATATCTATTTTAGTGCTTTCTGCATCAAAAATATTATTCTTCTGCATATTTATTTTATTATTATGATGGCCAATACCTGCATTATAATGTGTTGGTCAGCTTTGTTAAAAATGAAATATAGAAATAGTCTCTCACCTACATCTCCTAAGGATTAAGCAGTGATGTATTACACCCAAAATTCGCTAGCGATGGTTTTAGATCCCATTTAATAGAGAGTATTTGAAAAGGAAGAGTGCATGACGATGTGTAATATTATGATTGATGGAGAAAAAGTGGAGCAAGTGAAAGAGTTTGTATATTTGGGTGCTTTGATTACAAGGGATGGTAAACATGAGGTAGATATTGAAAGGAGAACGATTGCTGGCAACAAAGTGAATAGAGCTCTACGCGCTTTTATGAACAGTCGAGATGTATCCGAAAAGGCACGTTTAGCTGTTCAAAGAGGACTATTAGTGCCCACACTTATGTATGGAAGTGAAATTTGGGTATAGCAAAAGAAGCATGAGAGCAGAATAAATGCTTTAGAAATGAGAGCGCTGAGAAGCCTATGTGGTGCGACTCTGAAAGATAGAATAAGGAATAGTGTGATTAGAGAGAGATGCAGCATGAAAGTGGATATAGTGACAAGAATAGAAAAGGTTATGTTAACATAACCTTTTCTATATCTTAAGCTGGTTTGGACATGTAGAATGGATGAGGAAAGACTGACTAAGAAAGTTTATAAGGCTAGTGTGAATGGAAGTCTCAAGAGGAAAACCTAGGCGAACGTTTCTGGATCAGATCGGAGGCGTTCTGGACAAAGGCCAGGTTAAGAGCTCTTTGAACCGACGGGCGTGTATGAGGAATGTGATTAAAGTGAATGAATCCAGAGAAGTGTGTCAGGATCGGAGAAAATGGAAATCCGTAGTCCCTGCCTACCCCTCTGGGAAACAGGCGTGAATCTATGTAAGTATGTATTAATAGAGAGCGAGCCTATGGCTATCAACAGCACATAATTCCACATGCCGTGTTGCTCCTGAGAATGTCTTGACAAAAAAGCCTAATAACAGTTTGATGACCCTGGTCCTCATGCATAGCAATCGTATTGACTGCTGCTGTGCCACTGAGATAGGTGTTAGAATATTCAGTTGAGGATAAACAACACATTGGGTTCTGGTGTGTGTGTCATTCTAAACAGGCCATGAAAATTAGAACTTAATCTGTTATGCAAACATGTGAGACTGATTTGTTTCCAAGATAATGCCAAGATTTAATTAGTTTCTATGAATAGTGCCCTGGTAGCTAATTATAGGATTGCACTTTTGCAAAATGTAGCTCTTTGTTAGAAAAGTGATGCAGTAACTAGCGGACCCAATTAATATTGATATTGTCCGTGATGTACCACAAACAAAGGTTTAAAATAAAAAGAAACCAAATCTAAAACCTTATCATAGTGCCAACTGGATCCAACTATGAATCTAAACCACTGCGCAAGGATGCACATATTTATTTAATTGAAATCAAGCACCTTCTTTGGAGGAGTTCAGTGACTTCCACATTACACACATACAGAAGAACGATACAAGGATACACACAAAGTATTTATTTAGATAAGGAGGTAAGTAGTACACATGTATCATTTAAGAAAATACTGTTGTGCTTATTTTCATATTATCTGGTTGATAATGCCTATCACAAGATATGTATATTGGTCACAGTCTGTCTAAACTTGTGACACCTCATTTTATTTATGATATTGATAACTACTATCTTAGATATATATGTACATGTAAAAGATAATTATAATTTCGGAAGGCAATAAGTATGATGTTATGATAAGCTGAAATATAATATGTATACTACAAAAATAATGATGTATGATTGTATCTTCTCATAATAAATACTTTAATTGGTACTATACATTGTTTTACATAAGTATATAAGCCTGTTTATTATGATTTCAAGGTAAATGTCTGAAGCGATGTTGATAAAAATTTATATGGAATCGGCTTAAACTCCCAGGAAAGATTGTAAGGAAAAGCTGATATCTTGATTTTGTCAAAGATTTTCAATGGACTGCACAGATCGTGTAGTGGTTTAAGTGGTCGCTTCGACATTATCGCCGCGCCGAGTGTTGTTGGTTCGATCACCACATGGGACAAAAATTTCTATGATCCCCAAAATTAATAGTAAGTGTCGTAAGGAAAATGAGATTATAATAATAGTATAAACAATATTAACAAGGTGTTTCTGGTCATAAATAATACCCTCAGCCACACAAATGACAAAAACAACAACTAATTAAACATAATTACAGGTTGTAGTCTCTAATGACCAAGTTGACTGTCAAAGGTCAAACATAATTACAACTGCTTTTAAAACTAAGCACAAGCAACAAGGTAGTACAGGAACTATAAATTCACACTGTTACAAAAGACAATCACGCACATAGGTACATAACAAATACTAAAAGTTCACTTACATGACCAATGTGATCATGATCAAATATAAGTTTTGAAAATATAATTCAGAAGCTAATTTCAATATGGGTAATTCCTAAATATCTGGACATTACAGGGTGTTAATATTGAGTGTCCACACACTACATAGAAAATACTGACAATAAGGTATATCAATTTAGATTAAATGTCAATAAGGCTAATATTATATAGGCAATGGTTTTAGTAAAATCCTTGCTCCATGAAGTTAGGTATTTTCGTAGATACTGCTTCAGTTATATAATGTAACATGATTATTTTATGTTGTTATAGCATGTTTCCGTTATGTAAGGTTGCCATAGCAACTAGATTGGATGATACCTTTTGTAATTCTCATAAATTATAAATGTTCATATCTATACTAATATTATAAAGCTGAAGAGTTTGTCTGTTTGTTTGAACGCGCTAATCTCAGGAACTACTGGTTTGAATTGAAAATTTTTTTTTGTGTTGGATAGCCTATTTATTGAGGAAGGCTATAGGCTATATAACATCACGCTACGACTCACGGGGGCGGCGCAGTAACGATAAACGCGGGTGAAACCGTGGGAACATCTAGTTTGAAATAATACAGTAGCACATAGCCTTATAAATCTTATAATAATGATTAATAGTGAAATATTGAACTGTAATTAGATATAGTTATAAGAAAT
This sequence comes from Catocala sponsa, assembly GCA_963564715.1. NCBI lineage: Eukaryota > Metazoa > Arthropoda > Insecta > Lepidoptera > Erebidae > Catocala > Catocala sponsa. Next base: position 12,921,147 of record OY751334.1, on the reverse strand, counting down.
ATATGCAAAATAAATAACTTAGACAAATAATACCTGTATTTTACTCTTCCCCGTGCTATTGTCTGACTGTCCTAGAGACAAAAGGTCTTTACTGCTCCATGACCTGGTTCCTGAAGAAGCTAAGCCAGCTGCACTCCGGCCTAAGGAGGAGCTCTTTAGCCTGATACTACCAAGCTTCTGTTCCACACTAGCCAGGTCTGATACTAGGTGATGTAAGTTGTGTAGGAATCTTGGTGCATATCTAAAATGATATAAGTGTGATTAATTAACAGTTGTCGTTTGTCTTCTCCATTTTCTTTTATAGGGCTGAGACTTGGACTTTATGATCTGCCGACTTACGGTCCGGCAGACCTTAAAGTACACATCAACGCTTTCCAGATGTGATGTTGAAGTATAATGCTACGAACCAAATGGACAGCATTCCAGACCAACGCATCCATACTTGCCAAGCTCAAAATTAAAACAAGGCTCTCAACCATCAGCCTCAAGCGTATCTTTGAGTACTTCGGACACATTGCCAGAAAAGACGGAGAAAATCTCGAAAAACTAATGGTCACTGGCAAAGTGGAAGGAAAAAGAGCGAGGGGCCGCAGCCCGATGCGTTGGTCCGACCAAATTCGCACCACTCTTGACTCCACTGTCTATGATGCTCTCCGAGTGGCCAGAGATAGATCAAGATGGCGTAACATCGTGAGATCAAGATTAATGGATGTAGGTCACGACCCTTAGCCATAAGGAATATGACTGACGGAGGAAGTACACTTAGCAACACAAGTAGGTAAACATTGAACAAATTTGTAACAACTAGCATTTCTAATTATTAGGTTGCAGTTATGAATTGTGATTAATCTATTGAGTCATAGCAGCACACCTGTGACCATACACAATATGTTTTCAATGAGGTCTGGCATTCCGATTTACAATAATTAGCAATTAATTATTATTATTGATAAAAATGTTTGGAATTATCATATGTTTTATGTGATGACAGAAAATTCAAAATCTTGCAAATATTTATCAATTTATAATACCAACTGTGCCTGTATATTTTCAGAAGTAAGCTGTCATATAAACCTAGTACTCTTATGCACATATTTTAATAAACTGCTTCAAAGCCAATTGTCTGTTTATAAATAAAAATACTATTATAACTGACATTGTGAACATGCAGGAAAAACTAAAAAGAAATTAACATTAATTAACTCTTCTTGTTCAGGAACACAAGGTTACCATAGACAAATAAGATATTTATCTATAATAAACATATTTTAATGTTTTTGGTGGGTATTGTAGCTAAAAATTAACAATAATGTTTTTGCATTTTTCATCACTATAAAAGTAAACTAGGATAATTATTATCAGATCTGCTTATGTTCAACTTGCCATTATGGCTACTCTAGGACTTTATGGGACTCAACATTGAGTATGATGGATCACAACTTATTCTTCCTTTATAGTCAAAACATGTTTAAGTTTTGGATTGAGATAATCTTACTAAGTATTGTATGGAAAATAGTACTGACTAGCTAAAAAGGCAATATAAATAAACATGAAATAATTACCGTAAGGTATAGAGCACACTATTGAGGAAACAAGTGTTCCCCAAGTTAGAAAGTGTAGCGATGGGGGTCTTGCGCTGTGTTGTCCCCGCATACTGAGTATCTGATGTATGGTGGCCATTCAACATGGCAGAGCTGGCTAGAGGTGGCTCCAATACTACCAGGTCTGCTTCAAATAAACTTACTGAAATAAAAACAATATTGCCTAGTTTTATCTATATAGTAGCATTATAATAATCAGCCTGTCAGTTTATCATTGAACATAGGCCTTTTGTGAAACTTATTTCTGGGCTGTCTTGCACAATTATTATAAAAAAAGACTAGTATTGCACCTTTTGGTTGACATCAAGACACTATATCTTATTGACAAATGGTTTTAATCTATTAAGTCGTAAGAAATTGATGCCTGGCCCATAAATTTAATGTAAATACAAATAATAAACTATGTCAGCATAAAACCACTACATAATTTCACCCAAGAAGATAGCAGTAATCTATAACTAACAAATAACAATCTGCACAGGTTGTACCTCTGCAGAGTTCTGTATTACTGCAATAAATCACTGGGGAATTGTACACCAACGACGTCTAGTACCGGTCTGTTACACAATACCTGCAGGTTTTGATGTCTCAGTCAAAGGCTTCAATCTCTTCGCCACTGATAGAGTATTCGAGTACACGCTCTTCAGCGGCCTTTTCAATGGCTTGTTTTCTTTATTACTACTTGTAGACTGTTTGTAAGGGGGGTCACTATTCTCCTTCGAAGTCTCTGTCGGTTTCTTATTTTCGTTGCTCAAATATGTTGCATTATTTTTATTTAATGACAGGGAAAATCTAGATTTATCGACTCCTTTTTTCGTTTCAGTCACAGAGTTAACTGGCATCTTCAGCATACCTAAAAATTGAGAATGTAAGTAGCAATTATACGTAAAATACAGAGGCCACTTCGCAACTTTCTCATGGTATGTCAAGGATATTGTCCATTTTCACACTTTTACAACTGTCCTACTTACGGAAAAGTCTTCATTAGGTACATTGACTTACATTATAATGTAAGGCAATGTAGTCCTTTTACAAACTATTTAATTATAACTGCAAATTCGTAAAATTTAACCGCGAACAGCCCCATTGGAAGCAATCAGCCATATTGGATTATTTGATTGATGATCGACGTCCGTCCGTCTTGTCGGAACGTCGATTTCCTAGTTGTATTTGTTTATGGTTTTGAAGTTTAGTTTCATTTTTGAACGAAATTTAGTAGATTTTAGTCTATTTTCTATAAATTAAAATTATTGTTGTAAAATGCTCCATAAAATTATGTTATATTATAATTTTTGATATTATAATATTAACCCAGTTAGAGAGAGCAGAGAGCAATTTAACTGGATATTATAGAGGAGGAGATATATATATATATATATATATATATATATATATATATATATATATATATATAAGGTACACTTATAGATATTTAGAACTCTCAGTGCATCTATTCGTATGAATCTATAAATTGACTGTGATTTTGATTTTTCCGATGTTGTCTCGTCTGGGCTATACATATCCATTTATTTTAAATATTAACCATTACTTAGTGGTTTGCTAGTTTTACTAATATAGACACAACTTCTGCGAATCTTGCGGTTGTAAACTTCTAACATAAGGTACTTATTTAATTTTTAAAATCGTTTTCCGTTTTTGAGTATTACTTTGTCCTTTACGCTGTTCCGTGGACTTGAGGTGTCATGGAATCATTCAGTTCTCACTGTATTATTTAAGCACTAATACACAAAGATATTGTAGAACTGTTTGCTAATACATTTATGTTATCGATGCGTTTCATATTAAGTATATAGATTAGCATTTTTTTTTGTATCCCATGCATTTTGGCGTTTATATTACTTTTGGAAATAAATGTGACACATGGCGCATCTTTTATACATCTACAATGACTTTAATAGGTATTTCAGGTTTATTGTAACAAAATGCAACAAAAATTCTTTTTACGTGTGCCTAGACATATGTAGGTACCTATGTATTGCCTTATTTGCCTGAACCTAGCAACTGACCTAAATGTAGCTTTATTATCTTAGTAAACTACGAGGGGCGGCTGATAAGTTCGCGGCCTAAGGTACTTAATGAAAAAAGTATACTTTTATATTTTTATTTCTCAATATAATCCCCCTCAAGTAAAATACACTTTTCAAATCGTGAATATAATGCCTCTATACCATTGAAAAAATATTCTGCAGATTTCTCTTGAAAATGGTTTTCCACGGCCGCTTTCACCTCATTGTCGTCCAAAAATCTTCGCCCCCGTAACTCCTTTTTCAAGTTTGAAAAAAGGAAAAAGTCACTGAGTGCCAAATCCGGACTGTAAGGTATATGGTCAATTTCTCTGAACCCCGTAGCATTTAAGGCATCTCTCGCAACACGAGCGTTGTGAACAGGTGCGTTGTCTTGTAGAAACAGCACTCCGCGCGTCAACTTGCCGCGTCTTTTCTGTACGACTGCCTCACGTGCCTGACTCAGTAAATTTGCATAGTATTGGCCATTCATTGTAGTTCCTTTAGGCAAGTAATCCATTAGTGAAAATCCTTCGCTATCCCAGAAAATGGTTGCCATAATCTTAGAGGCCGACTTTTCTACCTTAAACTTCTTTGGCGGCCTTTCCCCCTTTTTTATCCACTGCATCGATTCTTGTTTGGACTCGGGATCATACTGTCGTATCCAGGTTTCGTCTACGGTCACTATGCGTTCACAAATATTGTCCAAATCACTCTGACACAACTCCAAAAAATCTTTACAACTCGCCAACCGTCGCTGCTTCTCGAGCGGTGTGAGCATTCGCGGTACCCAACGCGCACAAATTTTTTCATATGCAAATGTTCATGCAAAATTTCTCCAATTCGTTCTTTACTCATTTGTAGCTCTTCTGTTATCTGCCACAATTTAATTCTACGATCGGCCCGTACTAATTTTTCAACATTTTGAACATTTTCTTCGGTCACTACCGTCACTGGGCGACCCGGGCGCGGGTCGTCTTCACAGCTCTCTATTCGTTGGTGAAATAGTCGAGCCCATTTTTTTACCATCGTGTATAAAGGCCCAGAATCCTGAAGAACCGATGACATTTCTTCAAAAATTTCTTTTGGTGTATTCCCCTTTCTTACAAGGAATTTAATCACAGCGCGGTGTTCAAAATTGCGAGAATTTTTAGTTTCCGTTGACATGGTGTTGTTGCTTGTTCCAGGGATGAAGTGGTAATGAATCAAATAAAAAAAGGGGTATTATTTATACTACCAATTAGTCAGGCAATTATCAGTGACGAGATGATGAGTTATCGCTAAATGCCCTAGGCCGCGAATTTATCAGCCACCCCTCGTACTAAACTTAGTTACGATCAGTATTATTTTTATGTATTCCGAGCGTAATACAACCGAGGGCCCTGCTGGATGGATGAAGCAATTTATTGTAATTTCTACCATAATAATTGGTGTGCGTTACCGCAGCAAAATGTTGAAAAATTTTGTGCTTTAGAGAGGTGAGAGTATGGCAAATAATTAGTCCATCGTGAAGAGTAATTTGTTCACTAATAGCAAAATTTGTTCAAGTGGTAGTTTTAAAGTTATTCGAGAAAAATACATTTTGCGGAAAGATCTTTTTTAAAAAAATCGTTTTAGCCCGGAATTAAATGCATGAATAGATAGCTTTTATTGCGTATTAAATGTTTGTGAACAGCAAAATTTGTGTGTCTTGTGGTTCAAAAGTTATTTAAGATTTTGCTGCGGTAACGTTTGGGATTGTCCAGATCTCAAAAACGGCTCAACGTAGAAGTTTGAAAAAAATACTAAATAATAGACCTTAATTTGTTCAAAATTGTTCAAACATTCGTTTTTGATTTGTTTGATAAACACCAATGTAATTAAATGGTGCCGAAATTCAGAAAGAAACGGATTTGCAAGTAAACTATAACACTTGCAATCAAATTAAAACCCTTGGTACACCTTAATAACGACAGTAAATCTAGTTTAGGTAACTCTACCCAATATGAAGATACGTACGATATAATAGAAATTTAATTACATTTTATATGGTCAGATTTAAATGATCGAATACGCAGTTCCCATAAAACAAGGAAACATGGAATACCTTGAACAAATTAAAATGTTCCATCAATAAACAATCCTGTTAATTTCAGCTTTAAATTACGACTATTATAAAAGTTATATCCACAAAAAGAATGTGTCGGCAATTCTTCTATAAGCCGATCAAATTATAAAGGCTACGTAAAAGCGACCGCACCATACAAAAGGGTAAACTTTGCTAATTAGCAGGTTAGTATCCGATGTTTTGTACAGTCAAGTAGAATATCGTAATTCTTGCAGTCGATTTTATAAATATTCGATAAATATTTCTACAAGTTTGGTATTTTATAAATTACAATCATGTTAGTTATGAGTATTATACAATTTTATGGTTTATAAATATTCAAATCCAAAGTAACATTAACAAGGTAATTATCTCATCTCAGTAAATAATATTTAGAATAATTTTTTTTAATTTGCGAATAGTTTAATGCGCAATTAGAAAACTGAATTTGCAAGTTTCAAGGTTTTCCCTCACGGTAGCCATGGGTAACTTACCTTCCCCGTGGTACAACCAGTTGAACATCGCAGTTGTACAACGGGTCCGGAGCGGTTATTTTTATTATTATGAAAGCAAAATAAATCTTTGAATTTATATATTTTTTTAATTAATCGATAACTTCGGTTCACACTAACATAGTGGGTGGAGGGGTAATCGTGAATTACCCCTCCACCCACCAGTGGTAAAGTCCTGTGGGTGGACGGGTCGGGACCCTAAAAAATTACTCAACTTATCTGTGATTTTATCCTAAACATTTAAATAATTAGGTAAGGTAATTAACATAATTTGTGTAAGACTGATTTTTAATAAACATTTTTAATTATGCTCATAGTTAAGTTACGGCGAACGAGATAATTATTAAAAAAAGATTTATTTCATTAAAACAATGTTTATTGATGAGAATATTCTACAAGACTGAATTACAATTATAATATTTAATTTAACTAAACTTATTACTAAATCTGCAATTGTGCAGTTTACGCAATGTCGCACGGCGTATCCGCTGCATAGTCAGCAATGACGTACATTAGGCGATTGGCTAACTCCTCCCTCCTTAAGATGGAAGCGCGTCCCGCAGCTTCCCGCAGCGTCCTCGGTGCGAGATTCATTTGTGCAAGATTTCCCTGGAGTTGATCGTCTCTGTCTCCACTGCCACAGCTTCCATATGATTATTGCTATCAGGATGAGGTAAAGTCCTAATGTTGACCAACTCGGAGTAGCCATCCATAGTTTGCCAGTCTACTGTAGTATCTTCCAAGCTTTCAGCACGGTCCATCAATTCATGGATGCTGTCTAGTGGAATATCTTCCAATTGTAGGTTGTAATGGACGTGGTCGTTCTGGATAGTGATTTTACTGGGAAGTGGTATGACTTCATCTGTTTCAACAGTTTTGATGTTTGTCTTTAGTGTTCGGTTCAGTATTTCAAACTGGCAATCGCTTGTAATACTGGCAATGTGTATTCCTGCTATCCTTTTGTACTCAGATTTGCTGCCACAACCGTTTCGTAGGATTTGTTCGTCTTTCAGGATGATCAGCCACTTGTTTTCCTGTAGTTTTTGAATCTTCCCTTGTTTGAGGTCCATCCGGGCTCGTGTGCAGTTTGTAGTTTGGTGTTTGATGAGGGAACTGATGCAATCGTCTGATTTCTCTATAGGCTGGGTGTTCAACGACGTACATAGTTGAGTGTCTTGGGTGATCTTCTTGCAGTCTCCTTCCAGGTATGAGTACTCATTGAATCCCAGAGCTAGGTATTTGGATTTAGGAATGATAGTGAGGTTATGTTTGTCAGGTATGGAGTATAGATGGATAAGGTCATAAAGGTTTATATCCGTGGAGGGAATATCTAGTATAAATGTTAGCGTGTGGTCTGTACTATAAGCTTTTACACTAATAGACTTTTCTATGCTATGAATGTTATTAATGCTAATGGTATCAACAGGTCTGAGTTAATTTGATTTTTGCATAGCTAACATTTCATTGATAAGACTATGTGGGGATATTATACTCGGATGCATTACTTCTAACTGTGCAAAAGTCATCGCGTCTTCTAGGATTACTAATTATCTAACAGTAACTGCAAACTAAAATCTATTTGAATATACATATAAATCTAGAAAGTGCAATCTATTTACTACGATGTTATTATTAAGAGTGGCATTCTTTAACATCTGGCTTAATTTTTTCTGATTATCATCTAGAAGTTTAATCTGTTTAGTGAATTCTTCAACTGCATGCTTTGCTATAAATAATGATTGCTTTTGAGATATACTAAATCTATTGACTGAATTACGTAAATTTGATATTTTATTTTCAAATTTGATTGCATCTTCGTAATCTAAGTTTCCAGTAATTGTCTTCACTATGGATCCTAGTCCGTTAATAAGTCCACGTCTAAATCTATGGTGCGGTGCAATAAACACTATTTTCTTACCTATTAAATTTAAACTATTCTCTATTTGGTCTTTATACGTCTTATGTAGATCTTCATTATTTTCAGCAGCTTTAGTATTAGCATATAAGGACATAAGTTTTAAGGTTGTTTCATATAAATACGATACATTATAGACACAAGCCAAACTGAAAGTATCTACCTGTTTTAAAATCCGACCTTGTTTTATTAACAGAATACCGTTAGAATTATCTACGGGATTAAGGGTCAAGTTGGCGGCTGCGTGGAGCACGAAGGCTCCTGTGACGAGGGTCCTGGAACAAGATGTTGCCTTCGTAAAAGCTTGAAATGAACTCGAATGGATTTGGAATTGGGATGACTTCCTATGATTTCAGCAACGTTATTAGGGTGGAGGTGAACGATTTTATACGGACCTTTGAACACTTGCTTTGTCTTATCACTTCTTGTAGTTTTAGCAAACTGTTTGTAGACTGTTTCACCTACCTTAAACATTATCGCCTCAGCTGCCTGGTTACGTTTTTCAATTACCTGTTCTTTATTCTTTGATACATGGGCTGCTATGCATTCCTGTACTGCTTCTGCATTTCTACGGTGATTAAGGACATAATGTTGGCAAAATTCTTTAGGATAATATAATTCTAATGGATTTCTGGATGCCGTATGACCAAACGAAAGCTCACGAGGTGTATAGCCTGTAGTAGAGTGAATAGCAATATTATAGGCGATAATGGCATATTTCATTACTAACTGTATAGGGTCATCCTTGTTTGTCATTATTTGGATTCTAATTATTTCAGCAATAGTTGAATGGAAAAGTTCTACGGGTGAATTTGAGTTTGGATTATAAGGAGTAGTGAAATGGATATTAATGTCGTGTAAAGCACATATCTCTTTTATAACGTCATTGTCAAATTTTGTATCTGAGTCCGTGGTTATTTTAAGAAGTAGTCCTAATATAGAAAATACTTGTAATAAAGCTTCTGCGATATGTACACTACTAGAAGCATTTAATGGTATAGCCTGAGCAAATTTAGAAAAATTATCTATGATTGTTAAGAATGTGGCACCTCCAGTGGAGTACAGATCCATAAACAAATGTTCTAACGGTTTTGTAGGTGTTTCTGTTAAGGCTAATGGTGGTTTCAAAGGGTTTCTTTCGTATTTAGCCCTCAAACACAAATCACATTGGTTAATGAATCTCTGAATTGTCAATAGCATATTAGGCCAATGGTAATTTCTATGTAATTGCTTATACGTCTCTTGGATGCCTCTATGAGATGATTTACCTTCGTGATATCGCTTAATAAGTTCTTGTTGTTCTGTTTTATTTTCAACAAGTGTAACACGTGTTGTACATCTTATCAATTTAGGTCCTCTATCGTTAAAAATTGTTGTATAAACCCTTGCGAATGCTAAATATAAACTTTCATCATAGAAATAACAATGAAAAACACGATCCGCGATTGTGTGTTCTTTTAAAAATGTAACTATTTCGGACTCAGTGTTGTTTATGGGAATGAAAACGTCTTTAATTACAGTTCTAGAATTAGTAGACCTATTTTCTACTCTATATGTAGAACCTGGGGTAGAACGAATATAAAACTGTTTCAATTGTCTGTCAATTGCGACAGATAAAATCGGGATACCATTATTTTCATTATCAGGTTGGGTATGGTTGGTAGAAACTAATTGGTCGGGGTCAACTGTCACGATACTCATTGAGTCCGTCTTGTCAGTTAGAGAAGGATTGACACTTGCTAATTCTGCGTCTGTGTTATTATCGTTAGGTGTGTTGGTATTGTCATTACGTCTATCATTATTGTCATGAGGGTTGTTAGTCATTTCTGCTTCTCTACGGGCATTGTCGAATATTCTGTTTATAATATTATCATCATCGTTATCGTCTAAATTGACAGCTAAAGAATCTATGCTTTTGTGAAAAATTTTGACTCTGGATAGTGCGTCAGCGTTAGTGTTTTGCTTACCCTTTTTATAAACAACTCTATAATCATATTCTGCTAGTTTTAATTTCCAACGGGTTAATTTTGAATTAGGGTCTTTTAAAGACATTAGCCATGTTAAGGGTCTATGGTCTGTGTAAATTGTAAATTTGCGACCATACAGATAAGATCTGAAATATTTGATAGCCCAAACTATGCCTAATAACTCCTTTTCGATAGTCGAATAACGGGTCTCGGTTTCTGACAATGTTCTTGAGGCAAAGGCAACTGGTTTATCTGAACCAACATTTCCTTGCGATAAGATTGCACCTAACGCAAAATCGGATGCATCTGTCGTCAAAATGAATGGTTGGTCAAAGTCTGGGTATTGGAGGATTGGTGCATTTGTCAGTATTTGTTTACATTTGTTAACTGCATCTAAAAATTCATCTGTATGCACAACTTTTGCATTCTTTTTAAGGCAAGACGTTAAAGGTTTTGTCAGTTTTGCAAAGTCTTTGATGAACTTTCGATAATAACCTACCAGTCCTAGAAATGACTTTATGTCTTTTTGCGTTTGGGGAATAGGGAAATTTAAAACTGCTTTGATCTTGTCTTTGTTGGGTTGTAGTCCTTGGTCAGTCAATTCATGTCCTAAAAAGTTAACTTGTTTCTGTAGGAATTCTGACTTATCTAACTGAATTTTCAGGTTATGCAATTTGAAGCGCTGAAGTACTAGTTTTAGTTTCTCGTTATGGCTTTGCAATGAAGTTGCTGCAATAATAACGTCGTGTAAATATGTAAAAACGTTATCTATCCCTCTGAGTATATGGTCCATAAGACGTTGAAAAGTACTCGGAGCGTTCTTTAGTCCGAAGGGCATTCTCAAGAACTCATAATGACCTCTTTCAGTGGTGAATGCGGTCTTTTCTACGTCATTAGGGTACATTTCTAATTGATGGTACCCACTAGCTAAATCTAGGGTTGTGAAATATTGTGCGCGCCCTAACTGGTCAAGAATGTGGTTAATATTAGGTAAAGGGTACTTGTCTTCAATAATTCAGTCATTAAGTCGTCTGTAGTCTATAACAAGTCTCCATTTAACCTTTCCCGAAGCATCTGGCTTTTTTGGAACCATGTGTACAGGGCATGACCAGGGTGAAATACTCTCTCTAATAATACCTTGTTTTAGCAAGTTATCTACTTGTTTTTGTATCTCTATACGTTGCTGAGGGGCTTGTCTATAGCTTCTAACGAATATCGGAGTATCATCAGTTAATCTTAGTTTGTGCTTGACAGTGTGAGTAAAGGATAAAGGAATTTTCTCAGAATAAAATATATCACGGTATTGGTAACAAATTTTGGTAATTTCGCGTTTTTCCTCTTCATTCATGTGACTGGTTCGTATTTTCTTTAAATTTACACATAGTTCTTTGTCTATGTCAGTCTTAGTTACAAGATTGTTTATTTTATAAGCTTCATTACTTTTAATTAACTGTGACGGTAACGGCTCAAGGGGTAAAGGAGAGTTGTTACTAACTATTTGTTCTTTATCGGTGTAATTTATTATAGAAGTCCTAAAAGTCCCGTTTTTTACTGTTACTAATGCGGCAGGTGACTTAAGTCCTTTAGACCAATTGAAGTCATCGCAAATATAGTTACCGTTCATATAATTTGTTTTTACAGTAATAAATTTCTCACAATTTGGTTCAATTTTAACTTTTTTAATGGGGTAATCAAAATAAATTGGTATTTCGGTATTGTAAGTACGCAATACCTTATTTTTTAAATCTATACTACAGCCTAATTCTTTCAACAAGTCCATACCGATAAGGCCCTTATACTTAGTGTCAAAATCGAATATTAAAAATGTATGATATATATCTGTGTTAAACTGAGGTGGTAAAGGTAAAACTGCTATATATTCATGGCAAGTTATGGCGTGTGCGGTATTAACCTGAAATGGTTCACGCTCTACGTAATTTTCAAAGCTAGTACCGGTTATAACATTAGGTGAAATCATACAGCGAGAGGCTCCTGTATCTAGTAGGAACTTACCTTGAAATTCTGGCAGTTCTATGTAAGGAAGATGATCTTTACCGTGATGGTTGAGATCAACAATATTAATCAGCCGAGATTTGACTGCTCCTCGTCCTGGGGAAAATCCTGATGGCTTGGTCGCAATCTGGATCGTATTGTAAATTGCTACTATAATACTCACCATCATAATAAAGGTCGTTACTTTCGGGGTAGTATTGCTCTTGACTATGCTGTGTATAAAACATTTCTTCAGCGGCAAAACGTGGCTTTTCAGGCTTGCTTACTGACCTCATAGTGACGTCAAACACTTTTTGTAGTGGGTTGACTTGTTGGCGGGGTACGTTTGGTTGCGATCTAAAATTACCTGAGTTCCTGAAGGTTCCTGAACCACTAGGTCTTACATTACCTGAAGCCTGTTTCCACGGGGGCATGCCTTGACCCCTCTGTTGTCTTTGATCAGGGTGCCAGCTATTGCGTGGGGGAAAATTACTAACTTGGGGTATTGTGGGTGTAGTTTGATTAGGCTTAGGTATTTCTTTCGGTTTAGTTTGTAAAGAAAGTGAACTAAAACTATTATTGAATCTATTAAATGATAATCGCGCCTCCTCTTGTCTAGCCGTTACTATAGCTGCTTCAAGAGTTGACGGCTTTGCAATTCGTACACCAATGGATACTTGGAAGTCTAAATGGTTTACGTATTGGTCTATGACCATATTTTCATAATACGACTTATCACTATGCCTACCTATTACGTTCAAAGTGTCTAGTACATCTCTTAATCGCTTACCGAACGATTCAGCGTCTTCGTTTTTATTACGACGCAAACGTGTTAACTCCTGCATCAACTGGATTTCGTTACGCGGTTCGCCTAGTCTACGCGTCAACGCGGTTTTGATTGCTTGCCAGCTATCTACTGTTTCTGAAGTTATTGCGCTAATAGCGGTTCCACTTAGTTTGCTTTTAATTAAACTAATAAGAGCAGGATTCGCCCTAACTGGTGGGTCCAGTAGAAGCATAACATTTTCTATTTCCCTAATAAAGTAATTTAATGTTTTAGTATTACCATCATACTTAGGCAACAGTTCTGATATGAATTTAAAAGTTGCTAACTCAATGCTTGCCATAGCCATTGTGAATTAATATAAAACGTACTAAAGAAATTTACTAAAACTTCACAAAAATATACAAATATTATATTACGTTAGTTGAGTACTGCTTACCTACTGTCAAAGAACTTAGCTTGAAGTTTTAATACGAGTGTTATATTAAACGCGATTGTAGCGAATAAATACACACTTATAATTTTATATGATTATCTGCTGTGTAATGCGAATCGTTTACTGCAATATTAGCACATATACGAATACGCACCTATAATAAGATATCTCTATTTCTAAGGTAATTTGTCTATGCGATTTTAGCCTATAAACAAAGACACATAAAACATTTAAAAAGATAACGACAGGAAATATAGCATAGGAATCTGGGAATACAACAAGCACTCACCCCAATATCCTCTGCATCTCCAGCCGGGCCTTGTAGAATGCAGGTCTTCCAATTCTCCGGAGTTCCCGCGTGTTGCTCGCCGTCGTAGATTCGTATACGCGATCGCGAAGATAACGATAGATACCGTTCACTCTTAGCCGAAGAGTTCTATTCGTAGCAGAGTGTCGCGATCCTACCGACTGCGCCAGTTAAGTTACGGCGAACGAGATAATTATTAAAAAAAGATTTATTTCATTAAAACAATGTTTATTGATTAGAATATTCTACAAGACTGAATTACAATTATAATATTTAATTTAACTAAACTTATTACTAAATCTGCAATTGTGCAGTTTACGCAATGTCGCACGGCGCATCCGCTGCATAGTCAGCAATGACGTACATTAGGCGATTGGCTAATATTATTTATTTATTTATAATTAATTATTTATTTTTTACTAACCTGACCAACCACAGAAATTCTTTGTTTGCGACTGTACTAACGAAAGAAACATATTATAATGCTCATTTAAGATGGTTACACTTATGTATGGTGGGGTCGCTTTTACGTAGTCTTTATAATTTGGTCGGCTTATTGAAGAATTGCCGACACATTCTTTTTGTTGATATAACTTTTATAATAGTCGTAATTTAAAGCTGAAATTAACAGGATTGTTTATTGATGGAACATTTTAATTTGTTCAAGGTATTCCATGTTTCCTTGTTTTATGGGAACTGCGTATTCGATCATTTAAATCTGACCATATAAAATGTAATTAAATTTCTATTATATAGAAAGAAAGAAAGAAAGAAAGAAAAATGTTTTATTTGCATCTCCATATATACATAATTTTAAAAACAATATTAGATAATACAATTAACCCGAAAACGGTACATGGAGATCAAATTAGGCAACTGCGTCAGCTATTGTTGCAGTATAGACTGCAACGCTGGTATTCTCGCAGGCCTACTAACAATAATTTATTAATATAGATCAATGCATAAAAAAGTAAAACATATAAAACATGAGATAAAAATAATAAATATAAACTTAAACAATATATTTATTTATACTATATTTATTCATACATAAAAGTGTATATAAATATATACATGTATATATAGTAGTCTATAAAAAATTTGTGTAATATAACCATATGATATACTACAAAACACTGCATGTGAAAATTATACAACAAAACACAAAACAGAAAAAAAAAAAGCAAAGGAACATTGTCTTACAGATTGTGTTTCCGAACGCTACTTATAGTTGAGTGTAGTTGTTACGTCTGTCATGAATGTCAAAAAAAAGCGTCTCACAGAGCTGGAGCTGGATGCGTAAAAAACATTGCCGCTGCGTAAGTGCGTACGCGCAAATTAACAAAGTATGCATTACACAATTACGTATCGTACGTATGTTCATATTGCGTAGAGTTACGTAAACTAAATTTACTGTCGTTATAAAGGTGTACCAAGGGTACATGATACAGCTTTTTATTTGATTGTAAGTGTTATGGTTTACTTGCAAATCCGTTTTTTTCTGAATTTCGGCACCATTTAATTACATTGGTGTTTATCAAACAAATCAAAAACTAATGTTTGAACAATTTGGAAAAATTAAGGTTTATTATTGGTATTTTTTTCAAACTTCTACGTTGAGCCGTTTTTGAGATCTGGACAATCCCAAAACGTTACCGCAGCAAAATTTTAAATAACTTTTGAAACACAAGACACACAAATTTTGCTTTTCACAAACATTTAATACGCAATAAAAGCTATCTATTCATGCATTTAATTCCGAGCTAAAACGATTTAAAAAAAAAGTTTTGCTGGGGTAGCGTTTGAAACGTAACCACAGCAAAACTTTTTTTATTAAATGTGTTTTTCTCGAATAACTCCCGTGATACTGGACTTTTAAGGCGTATAGCACACTGCCAGAGTCATGCCAGAGAGAAACGCGCGGCGCGCTCGCCGCAACACGTCATGAGACGCTTGTGCTCTGTTTTTTCGCGCCTCTTTTGTGCCGCAACGCAGCCTCGACCCTGGCAGTGTGCTCAAAGTCAAAGTCAAAAATCATTTATTCATTTAGGTCACAAAGTAACACTTATGAACGTCAAAGTAGTGAGTTAGTGAGTTTACTAAGTTACTGAAGCTACATTTAGGTTAGTTGCTAGGTTCAGGCAAAGGGTAGAGCCTATAAGAAGAAACCTGCAAGAAACTCACGGCCACTCTTTTAAATCGTCAGTTAAATATAATTTCAGTATTTTACAACTCAGATTAACAAGGTGTTACAGCCATTATGCCATATACTACTGACAATAAAAACTAAAGATAATAACAATAATAACTTAATAATATTATAGGGAGGAAATAATTTGAGCTAAGATATATTATTTAATATAAATCTAAAATAGACAGTAGGATGGCATGATGGCGCATACACTTACACTTTGTGACTATGCAAAGGCTTAAATTGACTTATAAGTAATACAGATCTTTGAATCCTGTATGCAACAAGCAACTAGCTCCATGAGGTTTTGTCATTTAAGTAGTCGTTGACTGAATAATAACCCTTCCGAATAAGTTGTTTTTTAACAGCGTTTTTAAATTTAAGCAATGGTAAATTAATTATATTAATAGGTAATTTATTAAAAAAACGTATACCGAGTCCCGCAAATGTATTGTGAACTTTATGTAAACGATGATATGGGCCTACTAACTTATGCTTATTTCTAGTGTTTACGTTATGGATATCACTATTCTTATTATATAAGTAAATGTTATGTTTAATGAACATAATGTTAGCAAATATATATTGCGACGCAACAGTAAGTATGCCGATTTCTTTAAATCGATCTTTCAGGGAAACTCGTGGTCCTAAATTATAAATGCTACGTACTGCGCGCTTTTGAAGAATAAAAATTGTCTCAATATCAGCTGCCTTGCCCCACAATAATTAATATACCGTAGGACATGACACTATGAAAGTAACTGAAATATACTAGTCTTGCAGTATCTATATCAGTAAGCTGTCTTACTTTCCGAATTGCGTATGCGGCTGAGCTAAGTTTCCCTGCAAGACACGATATTTGAGCGCCCCACTGAACTTTATGATCTAAAGTTAATCCTAAAAAGACTGTAGATTGAACAAAAGTAATAATTTCATCATTTAAAATTATATTCACGTTAGGACTCTTTACATTTGGCAATGTAAGCTTGATACATTTAGTTTTTGTAGAGTTAAGTAGTAAATTATTCGTCGTAAACCAGTCCAGGACTTCCGCGAGTGAATCATTAACAGCACGTAAATTTGGTGCTTTTCGGCCTACTTTAAGAATAAGGGATGTGTCATCCGCGAATAAAACAATGTCACACAAATCCTGAACAAAGAACGGCAAATCATTTACGTACACTAAAAACAGTAAGAGTCCCAAAATCGAGCCCTGTGGCACGCCCATTGTGACTGGTAATCCAGAAGATCTACTTCCGTTGATATCAACGTGTCGTAGTCTATCGCTTAGGTAGGAATCAACTAAGTCAAGTGCAGTATCTCGGTTGCCATAATGCCTGAGTTTTCGCAACAGCGTTTGATGGTCAACGCTATACGCCTAAATCGCTGTCATTGCGTATTTAGGCCATATTGACATACTGATGACAATGTGACCTAACAAACACGTAGTAGCCCGTGCGAGTAGTATGTGCGAGTTGCCCTTGCGAGTAGCCCGTGCGTGTAGCACGTGCGAGTAGCCCATGTCAGTATGTAACTTTGAATATTACATGATCGCCATATATAGGTATTACATACATACATACATAATATATGTATGTAATACCTATATAATGATACATTCTCATATCATTCTATTTCGAAGTAATTATATTGCAATGTCTTTTAGCGACCCTCATTTGCATACTAATGAAGTTTGATACCATTTCCATCAGGCTGTTTTCTTTCTAGTCCATGTATAAATTATAGTAAACAAATGTAATGAAATTATTGTAATTGATCGTCTTAAAGGAAATCAAAGCATGGCGCCATATCTTTGAAATTTACCTACTACAAGAATTCTTCTGCGCAATTAAAAATAAATTTAGCAAACCTTTGAGATCGTAAATTTTCGTTGAATGTTACCGATGTACCTATTTAGAACGGATGATGAAAGCTGGAAGTGGGGCCTGTTTATAAAACAGATTGCCATTTCAAATCTGCCTCGGGAGAGTTTCGTTCACAATCTGCGCGGAAATCGGTTGCATTTATTTGTTCGGTAATGTATAGCTGCTGTTACGAAAAGGTTTTTTTCTGAGTGTGTCTATTCGTTATTGTTGTAAGGTACTGTTGTTCTTAATGTAACATAGTGGGGTAATTTATTTCGCTGTATTGGGGAATGGAAGTACGCCAGTAATTTTCCTGACTATTTTTTGTATACCTAAGCAAATCGAGCGATAATAACAGTTTCTTTGACTGACCAAACATTCAAAGAAAGGATACAAAGAACACTCAAGTTCGTAATAACTATTTGTGTAGGTACAACATATTTAAAAACAAACAAAAAACAAAAAAAAAAGTATATATGTAATTATGTTTATCCATTGTCTAGTACCCATAGTACAAGCTCTGCTTAGTTTGGGCTAGATGGTGTTGTGTGTATGTGATGGAATATTATTATTATTATTATTTTGGAATTGAACCCACAGTCCTGACGGTGCCGCGGTGATCACTGAAATTAATGTCTTACAATGCGTAATTCACTGAACGGATGTAATTCATCTTACATAACCACGCAGTTACTTATAAGTGTTTCTTTAGGACGACAATAAATATTCTTTTTGTAAATAATTGGGAAGTATTTTTCAAGAGTTAAAACGTGTTACGTGTACGTTGAAACTTGAAACTGGTTTATTACCCAAAGGCCAAGCACAGTTGTATAATATCTATATTTACGCTAGCTTTGTTCTGTTTAGGTCGCTTAAGATTATATAGCGCAAATTTACCGTTTGCGCTATAGCGCAAACGATAAGTTTGCGCTATATAATTATTTGCCATGTAACAAACTCTGTGCTACTGAAGAATTTCAAACAAAGATTCCTCCGTCCGATTAGGAATGTATCCTATAGCATAAGCTACCGCACCTGTGAAAGAAGACCAAAGCGACAGCGAAGAATCATCCTATTTCATAAGAAATAGAAGACTATGTGTGCTCTGGAGTATAAAATCGTTAGTGATCACTAACAAAGGTCAACGAGCATTATAAAGTTGAATTGCCCATTCTAATTGTTCGGAAACCGACAATTATCGAGTCGGAAAGGCTCTCGAGTGCCGCTGTTCGTTTTATTGAGGAAATCGATGACTAAATGTTGTTTGTGTGCTTTGTTCAATAAAAGCCTGATATAACGAGGCTTTCGGTTCACAGTATCGCCTTCTTATATACTTTGTTATATAGGTCTGCCTGAAGTTTTTGTGTGAGTTTTGGCAATCAAAGGCCAAATCTATAGAAAGAAATGCCAACAATTTCATATAAATGGCATTCCTTGCCGCGTATATTCTAAATGCGCAGATTACAGTGCCGAGGACATATTCTATACGTATGGGCATGACTGGCAATGATCAAACGCGATGAGGTAGTTATTATATAGCGTCAGAATGTGATATTATTGTGCGCTGTTATTTAGTCAAGCAAAATGGTATTAGATTTTTTAACACGTAATAATTGTCAGATGCAACTTGTAATCTGATATTATTCCTAGTAGACTCGACCACATATTTAATGGCTGAAAAACCATAACAGGTGACGTAGTGTAAGCGTAATACACATCTGCCTACCCTTTTAGGGATATGGGGTATAATGTTATCTACATTTTATACATTGCTTTAATTAATTACCTTGTTAGTTGTAAGCACTCCGTTTATAACCTTACGGTTTACATTTTT
Source organism: Catocala sponsa (assembly GCA_963564715.1). NCBI lineage: Eukaryota > Metazoa > Arthropoda > Insecta > Lepidoptera > Erebidae > Catocala > Catocala sponsa. The sequence continues at coordinate 12,901,633 of OY751334.1, read as the reverse complement.
TATCCCACTAAGATGGCAAGCTAATATATAGCCTGCTTAACGGTTAGTGGCGTAAACTAATGATACTTATTAGTAATGATGTAATATGCTTAGTTGAAGCTTCAGAAGAAGCTATGAGCAAAGTGAAAGTGTGTTATAGTAGACACACATACACACCTTCACACACACACACACACACCCTCGCACGCACACACACACTAACATAGGCACACGCACATATACTCATCGTAAACGCATCTGGTACAGTGTACTATTGATATATACTTCTGTATTTGTTCCTAAATTGTTTATTTTGTTTCCATTTTTTATTTTAATTTTAATTACTTTTCTTTTATAAATGTTAAAGCTCTAATTTGTTAATTATAAGTACCCGTCGTCGGTTCTTCTGAGGAGCGGAGCCACCTATCACAAGCATATTGTTTGCTTAACAGGTGACTCCAAGTACCTAAATTGTAAAAATGTACTTTTTTGTTACTGAAAATAAACATTTTTATTTTTATTTTATTTAAAAAGAGTTCCTGTACTGGACTATGTCAGTAACGCACTCTTTTTTAACGGACCAATTTCAAACAACCGTACTATTCGCAGAAGGTAGCATATATCAGCGTTAAGTGGGGTTGCTGTAAATTGAAACACTTATCGTCGGCTTCTGAAAGTCACACACATATATTGTTAATAGACGGCAAACGCATATCAACTGCTGTGAATGACTGAATTAGCATTAGCCAATCTAATCACATAGCATGGTTTTGATCTTGCCACGGCGCGGCGTTGACTAACTCTTCATATATTGCATGCAGCCATACACACCTAGTGTGATAAAATAAAACATTTACGTTTCATAAAACTAAAAGAGAATTAAAAAGTTCTTTTACTCATTGCCTTGTGATTTTTGATGCTATACTTGCATAGACGGACTTTACTGATTATTTATCAAGGATTCACTTATTAAAAAATTATACAAAACAAACTGATTCCATTGCTTCAAGAAATTGAATAAGGAGTTGAGTAAACAGAATCCCAAGCATGTAACCATAAAACGATTATCCGATGTTAATCGTATCTAAGATGGGTAGAATGTTAATTTCAATTAAGTTGTGTTGCCAGATTAGAAATTCAAATGTTCGTAGGTACGTCCTGTAGTGCATGATTAAAAATGTATGCTTACTCTGGTCCGAATTGTTTTAACTAGGCTTATGTTTAATTATTTATAAGACACTCTTTAGTGAAGGCACTGATTAGACAAGACATCTTGAAATACTTGGTGGTACGTCTCCAGTATATAAGTTAAATAAGGAGAAAATAAATACGTAGTATACTTATACAATTACTGAATTGTAATGATAATACAAGACTAAATATTAAGCATCAAAAATAAGAAAATAATTAAACATCGTCAAATTCCAACCGCTAAAAGGTCAAGAAGTATAAATGCTGCTACCCTTCAAATTATATTTTTAGTTATTAATTAGTATTACATATTATACAGGTAGTTGTGAAGGTACCTGTCTTCTGCCCAAATTATCTACTTCTGATTATACCATGGTTCATATAGATTTTAAGTTCTTTTTATAGCAGTGGTCAGAAACAGTAAGTTTAAATTGTACATAGAAACGGCACAACGTGAGGTAGATGGCATTGCACTGCCATTTCATTCGTTTTATTCATCAATGATTTTTATATAAATACATATATTATGTAATCAATAAATTCATTGAAATTTGTTATTTATGACAATGAATAAAGAAAGATACTGCTCAAAAAATATAAACTAGCATACATTTAAGATGTTTTTATTGAAAGTGAATACTTTAGTATTCGTATTTCAACTTTATGGAAATCCATAAAGTTATAATACAAATATTGAATAATGATTATTAAAATTTTTATTTATTAAAGAAATGGAGAACATAAGAAGCCGGACTGTAATACGCACATACAAGAAACCTGTTGAAGTCATAAACTTTCTTTATCTTTTATTGAAGTTAGTATAAATGAGATGCTCGAAGATTAAATGTAAGTAGATAAATTTTATTATAGGTACATATGACAACTATTTAATCGACTACTAAATAGGTTCTAGACGTATAATAATATGAAGTTAATAGATTAAAAAAGTTTAACAATAATTTTCATACCATGCTTTGGATTTATTTATTGCGGCGAATACTAAGATTGGCGGATATTATTAATACGTACATATATGTGATTGTACATATATTACTTAGGACATAGACCGTATGATGGCTACTGTCGCCTATGGATACTCGCAAAATTTCAGCCTATATGCATGCTGCCGTTCTTGTAAAGTGTGTGTGTGTTAATTTTACTTGTAGTTCTATGTAGATGCTTTGTTAACCTTAGAATCATAACATATAAATATTTGGTTACTATTTTCTGTTGAATGTACGTATAAAGACCACATATGCCTCTGCTGGTAGCTCAACGCGTATTCAAGCTCTGGATTACTGCCTGCCTTCAGCCTGGCGGTAAGTAATACCTACCCACTTATCGTAAAGTAGGCTAAAGCCGTGACTTAATTAAATCGAACTGAGAAGCTATATCATTTCGAATTACATGGCATTTACGACCTTTAGATCTGTTGTCTAAGGTGGTATACGAGCATATTCGTAGCGTCTAATGGTAAGTGGTCGCTGTAGCCTTATAATGATTGAGTCTTCCTTATAAAAGAACAGCTGCCATGGCATCTCAGAGAGCATCCAATTATGATATTCCTTTCAAAATTGTTTGCATCTTGTTTCGAGTCTTATTAGAAAAATGCAATTATTACCTTCGACTATTATTACCTTTCTATAATGAAATTACAAGGTATTATAAAAATATTTAACTGTCGAAACGTCAAGTAATCTCCATTGCTTCAACAAATATATTTAGCAGCGTCGAGTGGACGGTCCAATAATACAAATGCAAATTGCCGGTTGCGTCAATTGCGCCGGTGTCAATATTGGATCGGTGGACCGCCCCCGCAGTATCCAGTTACTAAACACTGAGCCCGGCTTTCATAGTGGATGTGTGTTGTGCGTTAAAATGAGATTAGTGGTTGGGTACGAATATATTCGTTACCATTTCGAAACATACTCGTAATATGTACATACATAGACTCATAGTCTCACACGTTTATCTGTCTGGAGGTCCAAAAGTATACAACATCTATATTTATTTACCTGTTTTAGGTCCTTTGTAAATGAGAGGCGAGCCTATTACAGCCTGTTCGGGGACTCAGTACTGTATATAAAAAAATAATTACAGGAAATGTGAATGACTGCTCCGAAGGAGCAACGGCGCTTGTCTCGTCATCATCGTCGCGCTGAGTGGGTTCGAATCCCACACGAAATTATTTTATCGGATGTTTTTGACTTATTGTTCTGAGTCTGTGTGTACAATGTGTCCCTTAATTGTGTGATAGTAAAGTCCATTGCAACACAGGTATTTATTCTTAAGGCGGCAGTAGTCAATTAATAATAATAATAATAATAATAAGCCCCCTATAATCCAACCATACGTCCGAGTCGAACACCTGACTCACGTGGGGGGCGGACACGTGATACTTTATTATAACTGGCACGGCTAATATGGCTCTGGGAACCCATGATTATGGAGATGATTCTGAGGAGTAAACGTTTAGGACCGCTTCCCGGGGGCGATCGCCGGGGCACACCTGGAGCTGACGCTGGGTGTCACAGCATAGGAACCGTCAGCGGAGAGGAGTTGAATAGGCGGGCTCCCTCCGGGTCACCCGAAAATACTACAGCCAACCAAACTGATGACAGACAGACTGACAATGACAGCAATAGTATAAATTCTTTAACATCCCTTTCAATAGAAGAGCCTTATAGCCCTTCTACAGTTTCATATATCCCAACGCCGGTGTCTTCCGTAGATGAAAACTCACGCGGTACACCTACTCCAACTTTAGATGTTACGCAGGAGGTCAATACCTTTTTACCTGCGTCCACTAAGGCTGGAAAAGCTAGAGTACGCATGAAATGGCCACAAGATGTTAATGTTTTCATCATGCGTACTTATTATTTAATTACTAAACTAGAATCCGATATGACTTGCTATAGGAAAACTCTGCACCAATTGTTCGTAAAGCAATATCCCGAAATCCAAGTGACAGAACAGAGAATTTCAGACCAGAGACGCATGATAGTTAGAAACAAATATCTATCAGAAGAACTACTGAATCAGATTAAACAGGAAGTCGAGCAACATTTGTCAAATACGCACCAACAAAATAATAATCAAGTATTAGAATCACCTACTCAAATAGACATCATGAGTGATCTTCTATCAAATACCATCGCGGAAACTTACTCAGAACAGAATTCTCAATTACATTCAGCACAATCAGTACTTCACTTAGATCACACAGCTACTACTCATATTTCTCATATATCTACACAAACAACATTAACTTACGACTTACTACTAGAATCTGAATTAGAAATCTTAGAACAGGACCCACTAGACGATACAATAGTAATTAAATTAAAGGACCAGTTAGAATCTAAGCTACTAGAATATGGTGGAATGGATCCCATCATGAGGCCTAAACTACCAAAATTATCTTATAGCAAACGACTAACTAACTTACTCGCAATATTTAACAATAGCATACTGGACCGATTTTTGACAGAAAATATACTACTAACTGATATTCACACGTTAATATATTGCACCGCAAGTGTTATAACAGAAGAACTAGGCTACAAAATATACACTCAACCCAATCGCGCAACACAAAAAGAACATTTCGAGCCCCCGTGGCAAATTAGACTACAGAAAGACATTTCTAGATTAAGGTCAGATATAGGTAGACTTACACAATACATTAGAGGCAATAGATCAAAAAGAATAGAGGCTGCGGTAGAAAAGATATTTAAAAATTGCAAAGTACACACGAGACATGAAAATAATAATAAAACGCCAGAAGAATACCTTGACACCCTTAAACAAAAGCTATCGCTTAAAGCACACAGATTAACTAGGTATAAGAAAGCACTTCAAAGAAAACAACAAAATAAACTGTTCGCCACTAGCGAAAAAACATTTTACAGACAATTGAAAGATAACAAACTTGATAATAGTAATAATATGGAAACAATAATAACTAGAGAACAAGTAGAAGAATTTTGGTCAGATATATGGGAAAAAGAAAGCCTTCATAATGAAAAAGCAGTTTGGATTAAAGAAGAAGAATTAAGGTGGTCAGAAATAGATGAAATGGGATTTAGTGGGATAGAGGAAGCTGATATTAAGACCGTTACCACTAGACTTCATAACTGGAAATCGCCGGGTATTGATAAATTACATAACTTTTGGTTTAAATATTTACATACACTACACAAATCAATAGCGAACTGTTTCACTGATATTATACTGAAAAAGCAAGCCATACCGCCATTTTTAGCAAAAGGAATAACTTACATAATTCCTAAGAGCAAAAATACAAATGATCCATCACAGTACCGACCAATAACATGCCTTCCGACAATCTATAAAATTTTAACAGCTACAATTACTAACAGAATTAATGCACATATTGAAGCTAACAGTATAATATCGGAGGAACAGAAAGGATGCAGGCGGAACCACATGGGATGTAAAGAGCAATTAGTAATAGATACTACTATACACAGACACGCGAACACAAATAAAAGGAACTTGCATTGCACTTACATTGACTACCGTAAGGCATTCGATAGTATTCCACACAGTTGGTTACTAAAAATCTTAAATATTTATAAAATCAACCCATATTTAGTACATTTTTTAAAAGATATTATGTCATTCTGGAAAACAAATATACACCTACGCAATACACATACTTCCATTATAACACGAGAAATTCAGATCCGAAAAGGTATCTATCAAGGTGACTCGCTTAGCCCACTTTGGTTTTGCCTAGCTCTCAACCCATTGTCTGCCATGATAAATAAACAGAACGTAGGATACCGACTAAAGTATAACACTAATGTAACATCTATAGCACATCTGATATATATGGATGATATTAAACTCTACAGCAGCTCAGCAAAAAACATGAAGAAACTAATTGATACTACAGCTCTATTTAGTAAAGATATTAAAATGCAGTTTGGACTCGATAAATGTAAGATTTTAAATATAAAAAAAGGAAAAATAATGGCAGGCGATTATACAGTAGAAGAAGGACAAACTATAACAGCTATGGAACCAGATGATTTATATAAATATCTCGGTTATTATCAATCAAAACAATTAGATCACACAGCTATAAAGAAGACACTCGCTGAAGAATACAAAAATAGACTAATTAGAATCTGTAAAACGCAGCTCTCAGGCAAAAGACTCATTAAAGCAATTAATACCTATGCCATCCCCATGCTAACATTCTCATTTGGAATAGTTAAATGGACAAAGACCGATTTAAATAGCCTTGAAATAAAAACCCGCACAACACTTACAAGAAATAACTATTTGCACCCAAAATCAGCTATAGAACGAATGTCCCTTAGTCGCATAAAAGGTGGTAGAGGCCTCATAGACATAACTTGGCTGTGGGAAAAGCAAATAACTAATCTCAGGTCATTCTTCTTTAATAAAGCAAACACAAGTGATTTACATAGAGCAATTGTTAGTAATGATTATAAATTTACCCCTCTTAACTTAGCAGAAAGACCTAACAACTTACAAATAAGAAACCAACCGACCGATCCCGAAAAAGATAAGATGGAGAAATGGAAAGGCAAGGTGCTGCATGGTCGTCACCCTCACGATCTGCAACAATTGCACGTAGACTCACAAGCCTCAAACAGATGGCTTACGAGCGGCTATCTATTCTCGGAAACCGAGGGTTTTATCATAGCGATTCAAGACCAAGTAGTTAATACTAGAAATTACAGAAAATATATTATTAAAGATACAAATTTAACAGATGACAGATGTCGTAAATGCCACAGGCAGCCTGAGACTATACAACACATTACAGGAGCATGCACAACCCTCACGCAAACTGATTATACACATCGCCACAACCAAATAGTAAATATTATCCATCAAAAATTAGCAATTAAATATAAACTTATACAAGATACACATACTCCCTACTATAAATATAACCCGAATTCCGTATTAGAGAACAACAGTCACAAAATGTACTACGACCGTGCCATACTCACCGACAAGACTATACATTTTAATAGACCTGATATCACAATACACAACAAATCACAAAACACAGCACACATAATTGACATAGCAGTACCGAACACCCATAACCTCTTAAAAACAATTACGGAGAAAATCAACAAATACACTGAACTGAAAGAAGAAATAACAAGGATTTGGAAAGTTAGCAAAGTTTATATCGTGCCGATTGTTATATCCACCACCGGGGTAATCCCAAAATATTTACACCATAGTCTAAAATTGCTCGACCTAACACCAAATACGTATATTAATATTCAAAAAGCAGCTATATTAAACACATGTAGAATAGTACGAAAATTTATGCAGAGTGATGAAACCGAACCGCAAAATACAGAACAAAACGATCATACTATATCTTAGATGGCGGCTACTTGGTGTCAACCCGTAACCGTCATCAAAACACCGGCTTTTAGCCGAGTATTAAAACAGTTTCCAAATAATAATAATAATATTTATTCATTCAAACATCAGTACAGTACATATACACATATTACATCAGTACACTTGGGCACTAAAAGAAAAACAATATATCTCTGGCCCCCACACTAGGATTCCCTGTGTCGTGGGGTCCAGTCCCTTCCGTTAGTTAAAAATAGATAAAAGAGAATGCATTTCTTGTGTATATTATTTTCTTGATGGCAAAAATTAAAACAAAAATATAATGAAAAAAAAAGAATTAAAAACCAAAAATAGAAGCTAGTGAGTGTGTGTGTGTGTGTGTGTATGAGTGTGTGTGTGCGTGTGCGTGTGCGTGTGCGTGTGCGTGTGCGTGTGCGTGTGATATTAAAAACCAATGTTTAAGAGGTTCTCGGTAAGGGCATAGTCTTTGAGAATTAGCCATTTCTGGATGGTGGTTTTAAGGCGGAATGATGTTAGGTTTATTATTGTATTATTATTTTTGAAGAATTTATTGTATAGATAGGGTCCCATAAAAGTGTAAGATTGACGAGCAAAAACAGAACGAACTCTCGGTATATCCCACTTAAGAGTTCTGTAAGAGGTTCGCGCTATGGTTTTCGCAATTTTATGAAAGCGGAGAAGTACCGAGTTAATATAAAGCTGTCTCACGCGAAGGAGGTTACATTCTGTGTATAGTGTATTAGTAGAATAGCGCCAAGGTTTTTGAAACGCTATTTTTAAAATAGCTCGCTGAGCTCGTTCTAGCTTGAGAAGATATGTTTTTTTCCCCATACAATTACAAAAGTAAAATGGCTTTGCCGACCCAGGAATTGAATTCGGGTTTGGTTGCTAACGCAATCCCATCTTATCCCCGAATCACATAAAACATGCCACAAATTGAGCCAGCAAGCCACAAACCAATTCTACATGCCGCAAACCGACTCAACATAACCATAATACCATATAATTTAAGTTGGCGCAAAGTTGATATAACATATCCCGTGAGAGTCCGTGCAATATACACTAGGTTCGTATCTAATTTACAACTTGTTGAACTTGAAAGATACTGTTTTATTACCTTTACCTGTTTAAATCTAAATTTTAAATAGTTCAAACAAATAGTTTAGCTATCGCACAGTTTTTGTGCGTGTGCTTACTTTATCCATACTTATATTATTAACTAGATTTTCCATACTTATATTATTAACGCATAAATGTTCGTACGTTTGGTTTGGTTAGTAACATTCCTTTTTTCTAGATAAAAGGTACCCAAACCAACCCAATGTTACTCGACAACGTGTATGCGAAATTTTATGATGTTTGGTCAAGTAGTTAAGGCGTGCAAGCGTTACAAACAAACAAACTCACATTTGCATTTATAACATTAAGTTAGGATGATTTAGTGTAATAGGTAATTTCCATTATTGTTCTACTAAAATAAAATAATAAATAAATCTTTAAATAGCAACGATCTATGAAATGAAATGAAATGAAATGATTATTTATTTGCATGAAACATGGTAGTAGGTTGTTCAAATGTACATGATAAAAAATGTTCACATATTTCGCCGGTTTACCCGACATGCAAGAATTTATAATAATTATAAGTAGCCACAAACTTTAAAAATCAATAAAGGTCTTAATATTAAGTACACATTTTAAGGTCATGTCAAAATAAAATTAGAAAGTAATGTCGATAATTCATTTAAATACAATCAAAATAAAAAAATTAAAAACTAAAATTATACAATGTCAAGTAAAATATCAAATTATGATTTGTAATAATTCATCTACCTTATAGAAACATTTCTGTAATAACCAATCATTTAGTGATTTCTTGAATTTCCCATTTGGCAATTCTCTTATATATTTTGGGATTCTATTATATATTTTAACAGTCATGACATAACAATTTTTGTGAGACAAGGCAGTTTTTCTCATTGGCATTATCAGTCTTGATGGATCTCTTTTTTTGACTCTAGAGTCCACCTCATCTTCATATTTCCTAAACAAACTAGCATGATCTCTTACAAAATTAAACACCTGCAATATGTATAGACCCGCCAATGTGTGAAGTTTCAGTTTTTTATATAAGGGTTTGCATGATGTTAATGTATCGACTGCGCATATAGCCCTAATACACTTTTTTTGTACAATAAATGCTTCATTTACATTTGTTGAGTTTCCCCAAAGAAGTAGACCATATCTTAGGATCGAAGCAACATAGCCGTGGTAAGCTATTATTGCCGTTTTCTGTCCAGAAGTACGCCTAATTTTTTTAAGTGCAAATACAAATTTGTTTAGTTTTTTGGACACAGATTGTATATGAGACTTCCAGTTGCAGTGCTTATCTAATGTTAATCCTAGGAATTTTATTTCGTCAACTTTTTCGATTATTTCATCTCTGCATGTCAAATTGGAATTAAAATTAATTTTGTCAAAATTATTATAATTATGAAATGTAATTAATTTAGTTTTTGTTAAATTTACCTGCAAATTATTACATTCCATCCAGTTTAAAACACATTGAACCTCTGCATTCATTAAATTGTCATATTGCCTAGTTTTGTCTTCATTTGCAATAATAATTGATACGTCATCAGCAAACAGAACACACTGATGTTTAGTAATAGAAGGTAAGTCGTTTATATAAAGCAGGAACAAAAGAAAATATGTAAATAATTAAATACTTACATCAATATTAAAGAAGCACTAACATAGAAAGACCTTAGTATCTCTTTAAATAGACGAAGAATATAAAATGGTGCTTGTTTTTCGTATATATAATTTTTCATGTAGGTAGGTACACTAAAGCCAGGTACCTGTATTCAAGAAACGAGTCGTTTTACCCACCTACAAATAGTTAATATTGACACATATTCTATGAAAAATATGATGGCAAATATTAACTGTCCGTAGATAAAATGACTTGTTATTGAATATAACCACCAGTCGAGAAAATCATCCGATTTCTGGACGCTTTCCCCGACTGATACGCTCAGAACGTAGATGTTTATATAGGTAGACCGGATCGCAAGAGCATGGGAAAAGCGGATGCGTTCGAAGCCGGGCTTAATCGAGCGTATATTATTGAAGCCGGAAAACGGAATCATTAGAAAAATGCACAAAACAAATTGGAACAACATACAAGTAGCTTGCTTACTAAGCGTAGGTATTTTGACAACTTTTGGGCATCTTTTTATCACAAATAAATATTGTATGTCTTAAGTCTTTATTTTAAATATGAAATAAAGATTTAAGACATACAATGGTTATAGTTTGCTATCCTTTTTGATCCACTAAGAAAGCGGTGAAGTAAATACTATTTTCCTTAATTGTAAATCACTAAGGGCTTCTGTTTGTTGAATCTATGTTCATACTTTGTATCACGGATAGCGTAATGGTTTAAGTGGTCGCCTAGCCACTGCCACTCTGCGCCTGCGCCAAGTGTTGAGGGTTCGAATCCTACACGATACAAAAAATTGTGTGATGCACAAATGGTTGTCCCGAGTCTGTATGTTTTTTGTGTCCGTTGTTTGAATGTTTGTAATGTCCCCCGCGACACAGGAATTACTTCTAGTGCGGAGTAGTCTTTAAAGCACCGAGCGGATTATTTAAATAAGTTGATATCTTTTTACCGTGTTTATTCATTGTGGGCGTTAATGATAACAGGAATGCAAAATAATACCACCAAATAAATCCATTTTTCTCAATTTATAAAACTCAGATTACCATAAAATGCGAAGATATAAAGAGATTAGGAGCCGATGGGTTTGAAAGCATACGCCTCGGTCGGCTGTTCAAACTTAAGACAATCGTTCTAGAAAGAACCTGGCGCAACTGACAACTCCATCCGGGATCCATTAAATATAAAGTGTCTAGGGATCAAATACGTTTTAGAGGCCCAACGCAATTGCGGATTATTTTTTTAACTTTTTTTGATTGTTATTTGTTCTTTTTAGTGATTTTCGCTCTTTGAAACATAATTTTCTTTAAATTTCGATAAAAAATAGAAAATCAACTGTCAACCAGGATTTCTATAAAAGTGTGTAATAGCGTTTTTATAAAACCATTACAATTTCTGCATCGGAACTGAAAAAAACTGCATCAATATGGAGCGAAGACATCATTTAACACGAGAAGAGATGATGAAAGCCGTCGGAATGTTGCAAGCTGGTTCCAGGCAATGTACTGTGGCTGTCGCTCTTGGTACTACATAGAGCGTTATAAGTCGTCTCTAGACACGCTATCGTATCACAGGCAGCTTGGCCGAGCGATATGGAGGACGATCTCGCATCACCACTCGCAGACAGGACCGGTACATCCAAAATACTGCTCGACGGAATCACAACATGACCGCCATGATGTTAGCTTCGAGGCTCCATAGCTCTTCAGGCTTGCTGATAAGCGACCAAACCATCCGAAATCGTTTACGTGAAGTGGGTCTGCGTTCCCAAAGGCCGCTGAGAATTCCACCTATAGCACCCAGCAATTTGTATATATATATATACAACATGTCACAGATATAACGCAAACCTCAAACACCCCAATTAGATTATTAAATCGTAATTATAATATTATCATTAAAATGATACTTTTATGTACTTAAATATTTAATTAGTTCTTATTGTGCGCGGATAGTATGGGTATATTACAATAAATCTAACATTATTGCCTTTATTGTATCAAAAACCTTATTGCCTTGAATTATGGGTGATACATTTTCGTTTATTTCAGCTGTTTAATAACGGGTGACTATAATTTAATTCATTTTATTTATTTTAGGGATAAAAAATTACCTATATTAAAAATTGCTGGAATTCAGTAGCCAATTTTGAACAAACTACTTTCAGGATGAGCGTTTATTATGTTACATGTTGTAAATATATGTATATATAAATATTCTTTTCTTTTATTAAACGCTTTAAAAAATACTTAGAAAAGAAAAACAATAACAGCTCCGATCTTATACATTACCACTGGTGCCCATAAACCTTTTACAGTACGTGGTTCACCACTCCAGTCCAAGTTCATATACACAGGATGATAGAAGTCTAACCACGAATGTATTTTAGTCGCAAAAAATGTTATGAACTCCCAGGCTTTCGTATAAATTAAAATCTAGAAAGCTTAACATCTATATTAAAATAAAGCAACGCTAAAAATGCACAAAGTAACTTACAATTAATTATATAATAAGAGCTGCAGTGCGCTCTCTCTTTAGACAGTATGAACAGCTCACTGCGACTCATTTTAATTAACCATTATAATGTTTTATAGTTACAAGCCAAGTAAGTACACCGTCGGATTGAAAAGCGGAGGTCTCGAGCAGACAGAGCAGCATGTAACACTGACTTTTAAAATTTATGCGCGTTGTATATGGTACATTTATGCTTGTTTAAACGATCAAGAAAATAATCGCGATAAAAATTGCATCTCTAAGTGGTCTTTATAATATTCTCGAAGATGTATAAAGTCTGCCAACCGCATTAGGCTAGCGTGACGGACTATGGCCTAGCCCATTTAATACTAAAATTCTTCTTAGTATTAGTAGGTATTAATAATCGTCTCACTACTGACGGCGTCGGCGGTCGGCTATTATAATTATATTTTATCTATTGCTCCTAGTAGATAATCATCATCTTCCTAAGCCTTGTCCCGTCATCTGGGGTCGGCTCTCCATGTCTGCTTCTTCCATTGTTGCCGGTTTCGAGCAATTGAGGCACCCACTTCAAATTCCTACATGTCCTGTTGGACTGTTGTCAGCCAGGGGGCGGGCGGTCTACCCCGTCGTCGAGTCGCCGTGGTTAAGTCAAGGGCTACTCGCACCATATGATCTTCTGGGCGACGGAGTACGTGCCCGTACCAGCGGAGGCGTCTCTCCTTGACTTTGTCGGCGATGGGTGCAACTTTATAACTACCGCGGATGTGAACGTTCCGCTCCTAGTAGATAATATATAATAATAATAACTGACCGCTGGAGTAAGGATAAGGTAAGCATGTAAGATTGAATCCGAGGCATCGTATACACAGTTACCTGCATATACCTCCGCAGCGCCAATGAGGCAGTTAAAAGTTAGTTAGTTGTTATAGCTTGGCGAACCTTGATAAAACTGACCACGTTACGATTCAAGATCGAGAGAATAGGTACGTATACTACGTATATATTACACATTAGTCTTCATTGCCTATGAAGAATCTTTACTTTAACAAACAATAAGAACCATTAAATTTTCCGTCAACCCCTCGACAAGTTCTTTGTCCAAAGTTCTCTAGCCACAAAGTTAGGTAAGTATTGGCGGATGAAAATGTTTTACTGAGTACAGTTTTGATAGGTTTTCATACCTCTTTACTCTTTAAGGCTTTATGAACAATTATAGTTAATGTAATAGATTTGAAAAATTAAATATACTTTGTTATATTGTATGTCATGTATTTCGACGATACATTTATAACAATTTATGTGGGTAATTTTAATTATATAAACTTTGTCCCGCATTTGATTAAAATTGCTATTTTGCTGAGTTAATTTCAAAGTAGGTATGTTACATAAATCTTTGTTGTTGCCGAAGAAAGGTTTATTAAGACATGATATATACATATTATGCAGTTCTAGGTTTTCAGAAACGTAAATATTTAAAAAAAAAAAGAATATTTTGCTCTAAACAGTAAATATTTCTTAGGAATACTACATACTACTACGTACAGACCACGACAACCAATGTTTCGGATTTCATATGCGCGCACCAGATTCACAAGAAACAATTTTCTTCGCATTAATTGCGTTCTATTGCTGAGTTAAGGTCCTCCTCTTAGGCCTTATTCGTTCTACTCCTTTTATAAAAAAAAATATTTTCATTTATCGTAGTTTAATTACAAAACTACCTCGGTCGCATCGGTAGTGTATGCGTTTTCTATGCATGAGGTATCGAGTTCGATTCCATTGTAGCAAAGGCAGGTATTATTGAGTTTTCTTGTCAAGGGATCCTCAGTAACAGCACGGCATTTTGCACATTGCCTGGTAAGCAGCAGTAGGCTCACACCCCATTACGTGGGTCTGTACTCTGTAGCATAGTTGGCGAAATGTAGGTTTGACATAACTCTATCTACTTCTTTGGAGATTTAGGCGTGATATTATGTAAAATGTATGTAATCCTAAAATATTACATGCCTGTAACCCACGCTATTTTGTAAACACCCTATTTAGAAGATATTTAATGTATTTTAACGTATCTGGACTTATTGAAAATTCTCTTCCATTTATGATGGATATATGAGGCGATATCTCTCTAAGCTTTAGTTATTAAACTGATCTTGGTAACTACAAGAATGTTCGTAATAATAATAATAATATAATATTCTACACATACACACAACACCATCTAGCCCAAACTAAGCAGAGTTTGTACTATGTGTGCTAGACAATGGATAAACATACATATATACTTTTTTATATAAATATATACATATTATACATAGAAACACCCAGACCAAGACAAACATCAATGTTTATGCACACAAATGTTTGACTTGTGCGGGAATCGAACCCGCGACCTCAGGCGTGACAGTCGGTTACACTGACCACTACGCCATCGAGGCCGACAAAGTAAGTCGTAAGTGTTCCTTTGTGACGAAATGTTGATTAAGGGCGAGTTAAGTCTTTAAATTCCTGATTCGTTATGGTATGTAACTATTGTACCTATAGCTTATTGATTAATCACTGTGTACGGGTCTGTTCTCTGGTACGAGCATATACGTCATATGAAATGTACGCGTGTGTGTGTTGATATATGCGAGTATTTAACAGTAATTAAAATTGAAGCGATATTACAAAGTATATAATCGAGTCTTTGTTATTGCGACTGATTGAAATATCGAAATATTTTTGGTAATTCAGAAATGCAGAGTACATTATTATTTAAATTAAATTAATTAATTATGAGTTGCGGATTTGTAACAGTTAAATTGACAATTGTGACTGGAAGAAAAGCCCTGTCAATTTGCTGTTGTTTTCAATAGCCTTGTTTTTAAATTACAGTTTATTGAAAACCATCGTAAATTGGTGTTTGGTTTTCTTCACTATATAGTCATAGGACTTTGATTTAATTTGTATAAAACCTGTTTCTAGTATGAACCATAGATATATGGGTTATTTGGAACCGCTATTAGGCGTCACTGTCGTATAACAAAGATCAAGGGAGTGCGTCGGTTAGATAATACGGTATACCATGTAAAGTATAACATTTTTATTAAAAGTCTTAAAAACTTTGGTGTGTTAGATCAATGTTTGACATAAGTATTTCAGCAAGATTCTATTTTAATTAACATTTTGGCTTTCATCTGCCGTTGTCAGGCAGTCGTTTCCGTCTGTCCGTTGGAAGAACTTTATTAAAATATTGGAGAGCTGAAGGGATGGCAAAAAATTCAAGTTAACTGTTTTCAAGTCTTCACAGTTCATAGTATGAACTGTGAAGACTAAGTGTATGAACTTCATACAGTTAGTGACAAAATCTTAAGGATCAGGATGAAATATTGGGAGAGTTCAGCCTCTTCAATAATAACGTTGGGGAGGCCCGGGTAACCCCAGGGCTCATGAAGTCGGCGCTAGTGGCCGTTGCATACAATCAAAATCCTCAGCAGTACCTACAATAAAATTTGGTTGAATACATTATCAGTTTACGCATTCATATACTACTGTTACAGCCAGTGCCATCTCTTGGAACTGTGTGTTGCCCGGCCTTCTAATAATTTATTACAGCGCCATCTTACTGAAATAACTAGCTTAACAGTACGCGAAGTGTTCTAGCACTTTCTCGTATTGTTTTGAGGAACATCCCGGAGGTAACGCTTCTAGAAAATTCCAGAAACACTTAACCACATACATAACGGTGCAAGCGCACCGCGAAGGCAGTTTACATTTACAATAATTATAAGCGGTCAAGTTCATCGGAGCGAACGGAAGCGAAAATACCACAAAGCTTGAAGCAGTTAGAGTGGAAAAATGATTAATTAGTGTGTGTGATGTTTTAAATTTAGCTAGAATAAAACGTGTTTCAAACGGTAATAGTGATTAAATTCTTATCTCTCGAACCCAACACGTAAGACTATAATACAAATCCTGCTTTTCGATCACTAGCTAATTAAATTGTCATTTGCTCTTTTTTCAATTTCATTATACGTATAATATAAAATTGTCCCTGATCTAAGTTCTTGTTACAATCTATTTTCTACCAAAATCTCTTTTCCCTCATTATTATTTTCTTGGAAAGTTCAATACGCGTCTGAATTCACGTTCATCATACATAGAATTTCAAGAACCTTAAAAATGCTACCATGAGGTCCTAAGCAATACGAAACCAAAATATAAAATGCCGCGAAAAATCCGAAGTTATCAGAGATCTCTGTGGTACTTATTTACTCGAATTTCTCAAACTTTGCTGAGCGATGGACAAATAAGAATGCCAAACTTTGTCATCTTTAGGAAAACGGCGCCGGCGGTATGCCTGCTTAAAGTGCTTATATACAGCGTGTAACAGTAAGGTGTGGTTATATCTAAGACTCCGAAACCGTAACAAATAAATCCGTGTACATAATTATCACATAGATATAGCTTTCTTACCGACTTGTCAATATCATACATTCTAGTCGATACTTAAACAACATTATTAGTGTAGTTTAAGTATCGACTGGAATAGGTATATAATAAGAGAATATATAGTGTTACACTAACAACTGACTTGAGTGACCTCCCTGAACCCGAAAATGATCAAGCGCATTTTTGATAGTGATGTTAATGCCTTTGTTTAGATGTTTAAATAATAAATAAATATAGTCAAAAGAGTTAAAATATGTGTGATTGAATATATTATGGCGCAATGGTTGAAGTAATCATCTCGCCATATACTGCACCGGGAGTTAATAATAATAATAATTGTTTATTAAGTTAGCATAAAAAATCTCATCTTTCTCGGAAAAAATATGGTTTCAGGCTTATCTGGGTTAAGTTGGCACAAATATGAATAACATACATACATACATACATAGATTCACGCCTGTTTCCCAGAGGGGTAGGCAGAGACTACGGATTTCCATTTGCTACGATCCTGACACACTTCTCTGGCTTCATTCACTTTCATCACATTCCTCATACACGCCCGTCGGTTCAAGGAGCTCTTAACCTGGCCTTTGTACAGAACGCCTCCGATCTGATCGAGAAACGTTCGCCTAGGTTTTCCTCTTGCGACTGTTCCATTCGCACTAGCATTATAAACTTTCTTAGTCAGTCTTTCCTCGTCCATTCTTTCTACATGTCCAAACCAGCTTAACATACCCTTTTCTATTTTTGTAACTATATCCACTTTCATGCCGCATATGAATAACAATAGGTTTTAAAATACTTAAAATAGAATACATTACTTTGGACGCCTGTACTAGGTTATATCTGTATCACAGGCGATAATTTTGTGCTATTATAGTGTAAGAGAAAGAGCATTCTTAACAATATTATATATATACATATATATACAGATTATTCTATAATATTATATAGTAGATTGTTCTATAATAAGTTACTATTACAATGAAAATAATATTACTTATTTATATAATTTTGTATTTAAATATTAGTTGACATATATAATGTTTATGAAAAAAACATAGGATATGTCTAAAAATAGGTACGATCTCCCCACGCGGACCAAAAATGTGTATGAATCAGAAATTGTCGTTGCGTTTTGGGTATTCTTTGCGCTGTTTCAATTTTGCGAGACAGGAATGGTTCCTAGCACAGATGTTGTAATTTTTAGCAAGGAGTGAATGTATTATGGGTATTTTGCAAATAAAATATATCTATAATTTAGGTTGGTACATAAACAATACCCTTTAGCCAAAGCGTTACCCTATCTAATGATCCGAGACCTAGTGATTTATGGCACAAATGTTTACTCCACACAACCTATGTAGATATACTTGTTTGTGTAAAATCACAAGTCTAGATACTAGTCTTCTCTTCCTTTTTAACGGTGTGTTAAATTCATTTAGTATAAAACTCAGCGTTGTTATTTTTATAGTATGTTGTTCTATTTGTTTTGAAAAGTAAAAAAAATGAAAGACTTTATACGTAATAACTATTTGCGCCTACTTAAACGTAGGTACTTTCTTCGAAGACACATTTCACAGCGTGTCGCTGCATAGATGTAACTTGCCTTAAAGATACTAGATAATATTTTTAATCCCTAATGGAAACAATGGGCTATTATAAGTTTAATGTATGTATATATCTGTGACATTGTAGTTTCGATATGGATGAATCGATTTTGATTTAGTTCTTTTTGTTTGAAACGGGACTCAAGAATATTCTTAGTTATTATTCAAGAAAATATTATGTTTCGTCGTTAACAGATCATCTTTTTAGTTGTTTGGAGGGATGAGAGCAACTAAGACAGGTCTGATCGTTTCGAAATTTGTAATCTTTTTACTTCAATAATTTTGCAAAAGGAGTGTGGACCTTGATTTTGAGGCTTTATTTTGTGTCCAGGGTATTTAGAATTTAATTTATGTATTATTAGTATGTATAATTAGTTTTAGGATATCAAACATAGCTGCCGTTGTGCCGCTGCATAGAGGTTAAAATACAAGTACTATATATTATGTAATATCCCGTATCAGAGTGTTGCTTGAGTTCCTAAGATAGTAAGATCCAGTTAGTTGTTTATGTGTCGTGGTATAGGGCGCACGTGTTATCGTTTAGCGCGCAGTTTACTTACTTAACAGAAGTTACGAGTACTTCGTGTTATTAAGCTGTGTGTATTGTTAATAACTTGCGACAAGTTTTAATGCATCACACGTGAATCGATCGTGTTAGAATTACAAACAAGACATTAGCTTACAGTGCGGCTACGTTACATAAATTTGGATAAGGGTTGATAATGAGAAGACAATCCGATGAATGTATAGTTAAACTTCATTACGAAATAAGTGTCAAAATATACTAAAATAGACGATAGTAAAATAGTTTATATAGGTATTATTTTAAGGTCATTTCAAGGGCACATTGCAAATAATTATAACTATTTGTGGATTATTCAAATTTTTGTACCGCATGGGAATCGAATCAGTATTCTCGGCGGTGCTGAATACTTAAACTATTGCACCATCCGTTGTAGTAATATGTTACTTGCCTATGTTTGATTTTGTACGTTATTTTATGCATAAAAATAAATAGCATTCAAAAGAAGCCATTTTATGAAGGCAGGATCAAAATTGGTTGCAAATTAAAGCTATCATTAATATTTTAGATTTCGTTATGAGAAAAAGTAGGGACTTAGTGAGGTATCGCTATTCCCCTCGCATGCCTGCATTTAAATTGAATTTATGTTTTATAATAGTATCGTCCTGTTTTATTATTTTACTGTCATTTGATAGATTTAATAAAACATATTTAATTTATTGATTAAAATAATGAAAGCTGTAGTTTAATAGTCTTTTACATAAATTACTGTAATTATAAAATACCTTTTATTTTAAAAATGGTATCGGTATTGGCTGATATTTTTTGTTATCGAAACATCAATGTCTTGCTCTAAGTTACACTATACGTTGAACAGTTCAATAGTTCTGAAGTTTAATAGCGTTGCGTACAAACTCAATACTGGTATCTAATAGTACCTAGTGGGTATTTAGGTGAACAAGTTCGGAACTAGAACCTGCAGATACAAAAGTTTCTTCCAGTTCTGTCCCAGAACACTTGCATTTATCATTGTTACCAACTTCACTTCGTCGGTGCCATTTTCAAGGCCTTTAGAAATGTGCGCTACAGAAATGGCTAAAGTATTGTTGTAAGTTGTGAGTGCGATTAAATGTGGAATCCTGTAGATAAGACTTGTTACGAAAAACTTAGCTGGTAAATAGGTATATGGTAAGTGGTAACCTTAATCGCATTGATTGGAATTACCGTTTATCCTGATTATATACCATTACTTGTGTCCATACAAATGCAATACAAATGCTACGTGTGCCTTCGCACGATGCCGACTTTGAAGTGTATGTACACTCATTTTATACTGTCAGTTTACTTGATCTCCGACTCTGCAAGTAATGTTACTTACAGAGTCGGAGATCAAGTAAACTGACAGTATAAAATGAGCTCTACTACAGATTTAGTGCGATCTGCGATTTAGTGAGGTGTTATGTAGGTAAACCGCGATTCCACGGTGCCCCGGTAATAAAATTATAATTTGGCTGTTATCTTATGATTAAGTATCACGTTATTCTCAACACTGATACAATCGATCGAATCGACGAATCATTGCCTTATGTACTACTTATTTTCTGTTAACTTCCAATCACAGTCTATGTAAATATAATAATCCATTTACGGTTTCTGAAAGCCTAATTAACTACAAAAAATCAAAGTCATATTAAATCAGTTCACTTGCTGTTGCTATTTCAGTCAGCCAATCCCAGTAGGTTTTAAAAGTTGAAATCCTTCTACCTACCTTTTAAAGAAGCCCTGGGTTGACAAATGTTTTTTTCGTTTGATGACCATGTTTAACACAATAAGAGCTTGACGGATTAATAAATTGACACACAGACCAACTTCAATGGAAATAGATGGTCGCAGAATGCATCAAACGGACGCACACAAACATAGACGCGTGCATACAGCGACCTCGGATCAAGTCGGGTACATTCATCTTGATCTGAAATCGTTTTTCACACACGTCTATGTGTTAGTGCGTATGTTTCCGCACGATATACTAGACCAATTATCTATTTAACTTTATTTGTGAATGAGGTAAGTATTCCTATTAAGAGATATACGTGTCCAATTTATTAAATATACACCATGTATCATAAGGGTCTGATCGTAATTTAGTCTCGTGTCGTATATCTCATAAATAACCTATATGTATTAGTCCCGGATAAAAAAAATTACCTGTTGTTTGCTAGCGCAGCGGCTCGTATACTAGCCACTACATTGTGTAGGTACCTCTGTTATTCTGTTTACCAGCGACTCAGATACGAGCCAATGTGTCGCCGCCGCCTTTATATTTTCTAAGTAAAATTTTATTTCTCTATTTTAGTTTTAAAATATTGCCACTAGTGAATAGTGAAATATATTTTTTAAATTTAATAAGTAACTACAATTTGATTTTTACCAAATTATTTTGAGTTTTCTTGAAATATCTTATATAGGTATGTATATAGTAATTTTTATCGAAATTTAAATCGTAAATAGTGTTCAGTATTTTTTAAGAAATCGTATTTAATAAAAATCTCTTCTTAATTCAAAACAATTCTAAATATCTATGTGTTACATAGGTATTCTTATTAAACAAAGTTATTTGCTGGTTAACTCCCAGATACTTACTGGTTTTATTACTCATATGATGCTGTTGTTTATATTACCAAAATCAAAGTAAAGGATTTTTAATCACTATGAATTACCTAATTAAATCTACCTCACAGTTAGCACTTTAAAATGCGAGCAATTAGTTAATGAAATAAACAACTAAAATAACGACAAAAAATTTGTACAATTAATGACTATAATAGGACATCAAAATAAATCTACCAAGCTGCTAAACAAATCTTAGAATTGGCAACATTGAACTCTTCACTGATCATTCGGTCATGCCGCATTCGTCATTTAAAAAATAAATCAATTGAGACACTTCATTAAGTGTTGGTTAGTTGGTTGAATATATTCAGTCAGGAGGTATTCGAATGAATTTTAAACAAATTAGATCAGGTATGAATAAAAACGAAATATAAAATATTCATCAATTTTATTTTTCACATAGAGCTCTATACATACATTTAATATAAGATGGCGTTACATTGGAACATAAAAAAATATTGACAAACAGTGGTATTTACATTATATACGTATACAACTATACATGTATATGATACTTATCGTACGATACTATTCTAGAAACTTATACTTATAGATTTTTTTCAGTGTTAGTACCTATAAAATATTTACAGATTAAAGACATATTCAGGCCTTTCAGCTGGTAATAACAATATGGAAAACTTGAAAGATTGTCTTGAGTCCAGCCAGAGAATGTGAGAGAAATAGGCTACAGCTCATGCTCTTAAAAATGACAATATCAAAATTATTCATTGCAACTTTCACTCTGATACAACAAATTTATTTATATAGGTTACCAAGTAACATTTATAAAAGGTCAAGTTACATTGACAGTTGGAAGTTTCACATCCAGAGAGTATACTACTACTAATACGAGGTTCTACAGCACAGAGAGCTGGCCACGCTAGTTTTCTTATTGAGAGTCCCCGCATGTCATATTTCCTATTATCATTTATTATCCTAGCGTGTATGTAACAAATAGGTGTCTGTGACAACTATCTACTCGTATTGACCAGCGATAGTCGATACACACAGTCACTGACGTAATATATTGTCGAACTAATGGTTCTGCTTGCGCTTCACGCCGTCCGTCATATAAGCACGATTTTACTTTTGTGCTTAACAGAATCACGGCGCGCAGAATGCCATGTTCACTGTTCTATAGTTTATAAGTGAAGAAAGCAAATGGTGCCAATTCTGTTGTCACAAAATTCTCTAAGCTTAACTAAAAATCACTAAAATTTAGTTTAGTCCTCTCAAATGACATTTCGTATTCTGAAATCGTTAAAAATGACAGGACTAAAAAAAATTTTAGTGATTTTTAGTTAAGTTTAGAGAATTTTGTGACATCAGAATTGGCACCATTGTCTCTCTTTAACTTTTACAATTGTGTGTTTTTATACTGCTTAATGTCTGCAGGTATAGCACTGCCACCATTACAGAATTTACTATTTGATACCTCTAAAACAATAATCGTAAATTAATAGTTAAATTTGATAAGGATTATCCTTCTATAGCATGATAAAATTAGAGCATCAAGTCTATAAGAAGCAACAGATTTAGCTTAACAAGAAACCTGTTAATGTCTACCTGACACAGTTTAAGAAACCATGCCGCTAATTCGAAATTATATAAAAATTCAGTAAACAAAAAGGCTTTATTCAAGCCAAATATACATAAAGCCTGCGACTTCGCACGTAAATAAAATTGCAAACTTATCGCACTGGACCAACGCAAACGAGGCAATGTACGTACAGTTCATCCATTTATTATATAAAAATACGTGACCAGATAGAATACAACAGACACCTGAGTTAACAAAGTGAAATTGATACAAATAGCGTTCGTTTTATTCGAAATATCTATTGTATCATATAGTATCGATATCTCGTATCGTAGGACAATGGCGGTCGATATTATGTATACGTTTCAATACTCGACATATCGATGCTGACGGCTCACGCTGAATGTATCAAGCTTTGACTTTGAAATGCGACTCAGATGCGTTGCACTTATTTGTTCGAGGTCTGTTGCACATGCATACAGCCTTCTAGTCTCAGACTATGTTTTATAATGAGGATACGTTTATAGACTGTAGCCATAGAAACAAAATATATAACACTAGCTGATCCGCGCAACTTCGTCTGCTTCACATAAAAGAATTTTCCCCGTTTTTGCAACATTTTTCATTTATGCTCTGTTCCTATTGGTAGCAGCGTGATGTTATATAGCCTTCCTCGATAAATGAGCTATCCAACACTGACAGAACTATTCAATTCGAACCATAGAAGAATACACGGAAATAGTGACACAAAAATATTAATTCTTTAAAACTTGGCCGTATTAAACTGATCAATATAAAATTGATTATGGCTCATTTAACATTGATCATAAATTACGGATAAATAACATAGTCTCACAATGCGGAATAAACGTAAAGTTTTATCTTTATCTACATAAAACGTGACATATGTAGACTAATTATTTACAATTATTAGGCAAACAATTGTAGCAAAAATTTCGTGGCAGTTCTTATTTTGACGGTGTTACGCGACAAAAAATATATTATGTAAATCCTACTTATATTGTAAACTAGCTGTTACCTGCGGCTTCGTCCGCGTAACCTTATTGTTTCTAAAATCAAAGTAGCCTAAGTTACTCCTTATAACATCAGCTATCTCCTAGTGAAAGTCCCGTCAAAATCGGTTCAGCCGTTTCTGAGATTAGCCGGAACAAACAGACAGACAGACATACAGAAAAAAAATTAAAAATGATGTTTTCGTATAGGTACCTTATATACTTTCATATGCATTAGATAAAAAGCTGTTATTTTGACATTACAAACAGACACTTGAATTTTATTTATTTGTATAGATGTAAAAGTTTGTGACGATGTTTGGATGTTTGTCACTTCTTGTGTGTAAACTGTTGAATAGATTTAGACGTACGTACGTATACCTAAATGTTTTGCTATAGAATTCACGCAGGCGATGTCGCGAACATAAAGTAGTTAAAAGTAAGTTGAATAAGCTGTTGAAATACTTTAAAGTAGCTGTAAAAGTTTCTAAGTAAGTACTGTAGTGGCACACATAAAAGTTTAGCTCCGTTGCAGTACCGCCACGAGCTGAAAGATCTTTTAATTCTCAATAAACTTTTATGACGATTTAAAACTTATTACCATGAAAAAATGAAGGCTATACCTACAACAGAATATTGACGTGCCGTAGTTTAAACGTTGCATGTTAAAATTGCAATACGGATTTAAAATTCCGGCGGCGAACTGCCATTATCGGTAGATAAAATTGTGACGTAGATTGTACAGTTCTCGGCGTTCGTGTATGTGAAGTTACGAGAGTCAAGTTATTCTAACTCTCGCAACAAATTTATTGGAAGGTATTTTGTTTGTAGGCATTCAGAACATTGTTTTTATGCGAGTAACAAGTTATAACAAGTAACAAACTAACTATTATTCCTCAAGTATTTGATCTGAAGATATGTCGCAATAAAGTTTTTATATATGATGAATGATACATGGGTAGGAATTTGTAAAAAGATCAAACGTATTTGTTTGATAAGCTACTATTTAAGGACACGAGGGAAGTAATCAGAACTAGTATTATAAATGCGAAAGTTTGTTTTTTGTTACGCTTTCATGCCTTTATTACTCGACCGATCATTACGAAATTTCGCATACACTTTGTCAGGGGTACAGAAAACGACAAGAAAAAAGAAAAAAGTTTAGTGCCCGAGGGATAGAAATTTACTGACGAAATCTAGGTTAACGCGAGCGAAGCTGCAGGCAAAATCTAATCTATACTAATATTATAAAGCTGAAGAGTTTGTTTGTTGGGTTGAACGCGCTAATCTCAGGAACTACTGGTTCGAATTGAAGTTTGTTTAGTGTTGGGCTATCAAAATTCTCAATTTGCGTAAACGGGGAAAATTTTCTTATGTCAAGCAAACTAAGTTGCGTGGGTAAGCTAGTAGGTATCCTCATAAAAGTAAGTAAATAAATTATTTAGAATGTCACGTCTGTTTTCCGGCAGAGTCTATGGATTTTCATTTGCTACGATCCCGATATACTAGTTCTGCTTCATTCATTATTCATGAACACCCATTTGTTTAAGATGGTCCTAAGCTGAGCTTGCTCCAAAAGTCTCTGATTTGACTTAAATCCTTGCCTATGGTATCCTTCACAATTTGCCATCTACACTAACATTTGCCTTACGTATGTATTTACCACGACTATTCTTTCTTTATTAGGAATATGTGTATCCAAATAGTAAATACGTTTTTAATTATTTTTTATTTGGATAACCATAGTATGATTTGATTAAATGTTTGACGTTTTCCTAAATGCTACACGTATTACATACAGATTTTGGTCCTCGTTTGTAGAAGGAAGAAACATAAGCGATGTTAAAACGTCATAGTCCCTTTCACTGTTTGTAGGAAAATACCCTGTGGCCATTGGCTATGCTTGGTATAATCATGGACAAATTGGGTCATCCGTGTACATTAGTATCATACGTGCTTACAATACTAAATAGATTGCAATTATCGTTGCTGAGGTTTCGACTTTTATTCGACTGGGTGTTGAATATTAAGCGTTACTGATAGGAGAAGGGTTACAATGAAAATGTAAATGGGAACACGACCTCAGAAATTATCGATGGCATTATTGGCGAGCCCGGTAATCGGTAATAGGTAGGCTCATCCTCCAACTTAGTAACGTGGAACTCAAAACTTGTATTTTTGTCTTGGCCGAAATCACAACCATCACAAAAATACTCTCTCGGCCACGACCGAACTTTAAAAAATATTATGCAAATTAACGAAAATACCTCTTTTTCGTTACAAAACTGTTTTCTTTACGAAATCATTCAATAATAAGAATAGGAACTGGTTTGTTTCATTAACCAATCACAGAGGAGCTTATATAACGTTCGTTCACAGCTGAGGCAAAATTATGAACCAAATTCAAATTTATTTGTAGATAATCTCAGCGTTTAGCCGAGAAGCCAGAACTAACTATCGGTTTGAATTTTTAGCCGAGTATATTAGAAGCTGAGATTCAGGTTAAACCGTACTATTAGTAATGAAGGATTTATACAAAGCTAGCGAAATGTGGGTGTTATACATAACTGTTTAATTTACCCGGTTAGGGTTATTTTATGGTATGTGTGCTGTGTTATTTTTATGGTGATAGCCACCAAAATTAATTGCCTATTTTGAGATTAAGCAATCTTCGACCAACTCATCTTTTGATGGGTATTGGGAAATTATAACATAATTTCCTAATACCCATTCAGTAAGTGACGTGGGCATTTTCAGGTATAAATATGACTTAGGTATGCCTTATACTGAGTTAAATAATTTGAGTTGAATTGAAAAAAAAGAAGAAAATACTAATAACCTTTTAACCATCTCTTCATTACATCATAATTAAAACATTGTATGTACTACCACTTTTTACAAAATTCAATACTTTTTTATTTTAACATGTAAAATACTATCAATTTAAGACTTTAACGAATTGTACACATACATAATATAATACTAGATAACGGATTTTACTCGCAATTAAGTATTTGAAAGGAAATAAATACCTATTGATCATCAGTCGCAACGTCGCCGCAGTGACTTAGGTCGTCAGTGTGTAGACGTCGTTAGCGTTATGTATCGAAATACTGACAGTGAATATATAAATAATAATGACTAAGTGAGGATAGTTGCTGAATCCCGCTTCACGAAGGCGCCGCTGAGCTCACACCAATCACCATGTGTCCAGGATCAATGCAAAATTAGCTTAGGTATATTATACTTTTTATGTTGCTGTGTTAGGTAGAATGGATGTAGTAAAATCGTTTTGAAAACATTGCCAGTTAGGTGGAAGTTTTCAAGAAACGTATTTAAAAGAATATTCTTCTTCAAGTACCTCTCCGACTAGCGAAGGTTGGTAATCAGTTCCGCATATTTCTTCCGATCCCTCGCGAGGCGAAATAGTTGGGCAGCACTCGCAACTCCAGTCCACTCCAGGTTTCTCAGCCACGACTTTTTTCTCCGACCTACGTGTCTCTTGCCTGCTACTTTGCCCACCATAATGAGTTACAAGAGGCTGTATCTTTCATGTCTAAATACATGTCCCATATAGGCAATTTTGCGCTTTCGGATAGTGTCCCATAGTTCACGTTTTGTGTTGATACGTCGCAGAACCTCCTCGTTGCTAACCGTCTGTGTCCAACTAATCCGTAGCATTCGTCTATAGGCCCACATTTCAAATGCTTCTATACGTTTCCTGAGTTCTTCTTTAATTGTCCAAGACTCGTATCCGTATAGAAGGACTGGCCAGATGTAACACTGTAGTAGACGACAACGCAATGAGAATTTTAGACTCCGACTAGTCAATATCTTTTCATTCTGTTAAAGGCACTCCTGCCGACCTCTATTCTGGTTTTTATTTCTGTGTCACATTCCCAGTTTTCAGTCAGCCAGGTTCCCAGATATTTGTACTTGATGACTCTTTTTTGTCTTTGTCCTGCTACTCTGATCACCGGATCCAAGTTGGTCTCTCTTAAAATTACCATTAGATTGGTTTTGGCGATGTTCATCTTGAGCCCGGCTTTATTGCTGCACTCATTGACCCTGTCAACTATTTTCTGCAGTACCCATTCTGAAGCTGCTATTAGAACTGTGTCGTCTGCATATCTCAGGTTATTAATAGTACACCCGTTTATTTTGACACCATAGTCGAGATCTTCTAATGCTTCTACCATAATAGCTTCAGAGTAAATATTGAACAGTGTCGGAGATAAGATGCAACCCTGTCAAACCCCTCTCTGAATGTCAACTTCTTGGGACTCTTCTCCGTCAACACGAATTGTGGCTCGTTGACTCCAATACAGATTGCGGATTATACGGATATCTTTATCGTCCAGGCGTATGTCTTTTAATAGAGTAATGAGGCGTTAATGCATTACTCTATCAAATTCTTTTTCATAGTCAATGAAGCACATGTAAATATTCTGTTGCCTCTCTAGTACCCATTCCAGATAAAAATCCAAACTGGTTTTTTGCGAGTTGTACGTCGCACTTCTTGACAATACCCGCATGAATGGCACTAAGGAACAACTTCAGAACTTGGCTCATAGGATTTATTGTTCGAAATTCTTCACATTTTTTGGCATTCTTTGTTTTGGAAGAGTGACAAAGGTTGATCTCAGCCAGTCTTGTGGCATTTGGCCTGTGTCATAAACGAGTTCATTAGGTGTACCAGGTTATCAAGATGTTCTTCCTTGATTAATTTAAGAACCTCTATGTGAACACTGTCAGGCCCCGCAGCTTTCCCAATTTTGGCTTTATGTAATGCCTTTCGCACTTCATCTTTGAGTATAGGTAGACCATCTAATATTTCCTCAGTAGGCATCACAGGACCTCTTGAGTCGTCTGCTAACATGGAAGTGATGTATTGTACCCATAGATAAGTTTTCTTAGTAGTGTCTAGAATCGGGAAGTTCTCATCCACCAGATGATGTTGGGGGTTAGTTTTGCTACCGACCATATTCTTTATTTCTTTGTGCAGGTGAAATGCGTCATAAAAGAATATCTTCTTCTCCTTAGCCTTTATTATTCCCAAGTCACTTGGGGTCGGCTTTCAGTCTAACCGGATTTGACTGGATATCAGTTTTTACACGGAGCGACTGCCATCTGACCTCCGCAACTCGAAGGCTAACTAACGATACCCTAAGGCTAGACCAGTGTCAGGATATTAGAGGGCACTGACTTCCCAATAACGACTGCCATAGATGCTCATGGTAACCGGGACTGACGGCTTAACGTGCTCTCCGAGGCACGGAGCAGGCGATAGTTGTCAATCAATACGCACATCATTTCGAAAAGTCATATAACTGCCGAAAGTCAGGGGTGCGCGACGTGGGTTCGAACCCGAGACCCTCTGCATTGCAGTCTGTTGGTCTCCACACTGAGCTATCGCTGCTAAATCGACGTGGAAGAATATATTGCATGTAAATAACAAGTTTGTACATAAATATTAGTAGATATCTATCATTGTATCTTATTTACAATATCTTTTTCAATTGTGTTTTATGTTTAATTTAAAATCTTACCTTTAATTATTTTTACATCAAGTTTTTTAATGTATACAATATAATTGTAAAATTTGTGGAATAAAATAAAAATATCTTTCTATACTAAAATATATTTTCAAATAAATAAATGACAACATATTATTATATGTATTTAATAATATTAGACTATGTACAAGCAATAACAAAGATAATTAACTTAAAATATTTCTACAGTAATTAGCGACATACATAATAATACACCTTAACTTTACAACATTAATAAGATACTTTTAAAAAATCGCCATATTTATTTAAATGTATAAAACATTTACTTATAGTACCGTTGCAATTACACAATACTCTTGACTAGTACATCACTGTCCACGGTTCACAAACCTGCGGGCGTTTGCAACGCGTAAGAAAAGTTAATCAGATTTGTTGGGTACAGCGCCACTTGGTGTTCAGGCGTAGAGGTCGTGCGGCGTGCGCGGCGCGGGGCGAGGCGCGGGGCGAGGCGCGCGCTCGCGTCAGATCCACGTGCGCTCCACGGCCCCGCTGGCGCCCGCGCCCTCAGCGCCGCCCGCGCCCGCCGCGCCCGTCGCGCCGCCCGCGCGCCGCTGTCAGGCTGTGCTCACCAGCGTCTGGTTGTACGTGCTATGCATCGAAATCCGAATGGTGCCTGTTGAATGATTTGCTACGTTAGAGAAAGCTGGCGATTGTCTTTTGTCTTAAATGGTATTACATTTACGGTGGATTGGGTTAGTAATGGCGATAGTCTGGTATGTAGGGACGATTGGGAGACCGAAGATATGTTAGGGTGAAGAGATCGACGGGGAGGCGAATCGAGCCAGAGGTATACGATGAACGGAACTAACTACGGATAGGTTCATGCTATCACGAGTGAGTCATATCGGATCGTTGTGTAACATTGATTAAAATTACGGAACTCGGCTCCTTGTCTTACTTGTGTATTTTATTTGCATGAAGCAAGTGGGGAGAGCCTGGCGGATTTTTGATGAATTTTGTCGTCTTGAATAAACCTACGAAGAAGAAATACTCATCTATGAATTTTATAAATTTGTGCAATGTGACCATTTAATTATGGAGTATTAAAACGGGTAGGACAGTATATTTTAGAAGTTTCATACAAACGAAAATAAGTACTAAGAAGTAGAATGTGATAATTAGAGGAATAGATGATTTGATGCATTCAGTTAGAAGAGTGGTTAGATTTACTAAGAAATCACAATTATTCCTAAACTGGATGACTAAATTTAGTATACTCGAAGGTTACATGCAAACAGGACAACAATAGTAGCTAAATTTACAAGTTAATGTTTAAGAACATGAAACTCAAGCACTTTTTAATTACATTCAAACAAAAACCTTTATTATAAGTATCTACAGTCAGCTAAATTTGGATCGAAATGAAGAAAATTATTATCAGCTTACTGGTACCATTCTTCCGACTAGGTGATAACGAGCGTACTGATCGATCCAAACGATCAGTACCGAAAGCTCTGCGTCTGTCCAGGCCGCCATGACCGAAAGCACCACAGCACCAAAAGAACTGCTTGAAGCCTCTTCTAAACCTGAAGAAATAGCAATAATCGTCAGTAAAATTATAACACAAACCATTCCTTTCAAGGATTCATCAAATATTATACAAGCACTAATTTGGGGACTAGGTATCAAAATACTGTTTCTAAATTGTGTTATGCAAGGACCATTATATAAATTACCATAAGTTTGCAGGTATCTTTAACGCTAACCTTCATATAAAGTTCGCCTAAAGTTTTAAATCTTGGATAATTTATCTTTGTCACTTGAATTTCTGGTATTTCTATTGATTTATCGTTCGACCTGCAATTTTTTATGACCGAAGCTAAGATTATTTTTACTAAAGTGTCACTGGGTTGGAACAAATTTGACAGGCGAATCAATAAACATTGTCCTCAATAGTCAAGAGTTTACAAGTCGTTTATTCACGGTCGGAGAAATATAATTGTACTTACGCAATAAAAGTTTTACAGCTTTAAGAACTTACTTGGAATTCATCCAACAGTAAATGATGGGATTGTACATGGAGTTACTCATGGCTAGCCAGTAGATGGCTAAATATATCTCCTGGATATGCGAGTAGTTCACCACGTCTGGGTAATACGATGTGACCAGGAAGTAGACATGGAATGGTAACCAGCACACGGCGAATATTACAACGACGACTATCATCATTTTCACTACCTGTAGACAATGCAAAAAAAAAAGCATAAGTTCATTTTGTTGCTTTAATTGTAGGTAAATTTAAGATTATCGTAATTAAAATGATCGAAAGTTGCAATGGATATAATGACAACAAATAATAATATGAACTCTGTATAAAAACTGTACCACTGCTCGGTATAGGCCTCTTCTCAGAATGAGAATGCCATAATCCACTACGCTGGTCTAGTGCGGGTTGGCAGAATTCACATATTTTCGAAAACGCTGTGGTGAATTCTCAGACATACAAGTTTCTTTACGACGCTTTTAAAGCGAGTGATAATTAACTTCCACTAGGCTGCAATTATTAAAGATAAATAATTTTGTTATAACATCTACATAGTAGATACACACCTGTTTATCCCCGGAGAGCTGAGCAGAGGAGTATTAAGGCTGACAAAAATCGCCAAAATTATAGGGCATTGTCATGTAACAAGTTGGGGTTGGATAGGCCTCAATTTTTCAACTTCGTCCTGGTACTTAGTTACCTAACTGATTACAATAACACTTTTTTCAAAGAATGAATCAATTCCTCATGACTGGACATAGACTTAAATGCAAACTTTGAAGTAATATCTAATTCTGTTTCTGCGCACGTAAAGAAAAATCACACATGTATACAGCATATTTATTAAATATCATCTAGGCATCACGGTTCTTCGACAATTTCAATACATTGGTAACTCAAGAAATTTTACACAAGCGTTGAACATGACACTACGCAGGTATTCATGATTTAGGTTGTTATTAGTTCCAGCAACCCACTACTGCCAACTTCCACCTTTGTCAAAGTTTAAGACATTATTGTATCGACCTTATTATGGATTATTACTTGAGAAACATCGGATAAGTTTTAGATCAGCATCTGACGTATGGTGGATAGGCTTACGATACGCTACTAACTTTAACTTTGTCCACACAAGAGCATAAACAGATCTTCGGATTCCTGTGCAAGTTTTACTGCCACACACACATACCAAGTGTACGATATGCTTCCTCAAGGGAAATCAATTCTTTAAAAGTGAAATAAGGAAGTCATTCCTGCGCTACATTCAAATCCAATATTAAAAGCGAAAGATAATAGATACAGATTGGATGTTTAATTTACTTAGAGTATAATATTTCAATACGATTTAAGTGGATACTGGACCCTTGAAATGCGACTGTCGTCAACTCTTAGGAGTTATGGAGTATTTTAATAAAACGAGGATGAAATGTTTTGCCAGAGTAATTTTAATAAGCTTTGAAACTTTTTAAGGCTTATGCCAGAATTGATTGTGATGGTATTCGAAATTCATATTATTTGGAGTTTTATTTACGAATGTATGTGTTGTAATATGATTTAGTACCCGAGAGATTTCAATAATGCTGACAGGATATTATTATGGCATTGGCGCGAGGTCATTGGGACTGCTAATGTGAAATTTGGCTGCTAATATAGAACGGGGTCCCTTACCAAAATTACTGTATGTGTGAACCAAACATATGCAAATACATGAGAGTGAGGTGAGATGTGGAAATCAGGATGTGTTTATAACGTCTGCGAAATAGTTTTTTATTTATACGTGATTTCCATACATTTATTAATAATGGAAACAAAAGTAACAACATGTTTCAGCATATTGTGAAAACGTTTGCCTCGGTGGCACTGCGGTAGTGAAGCGACTGCCGTGCATGAGGTTTTTTGAATACGATTTCCGGTTCGGGCAATGTGTTATTAGGGTTTTCTGTCTGAGTATATATTATGTTAAAACTCTTGAAATTGCATACACAGGATAGAATATCTTTAGTTAAATATTTCACATATTTGACTAAGAATGCACTTTGCACAGAAATATTATTAATAGTTTAAGTGTTTATGTTCGTGATTTGTAAATCTGTCAAATCTGTCGACCTGTTTTAACCTTTCTACATTCTCCTTTAAAAGTATAATCAATAAGACAATATGCACCTGCAAAAACACTGCACTTACCCTGCGTTTACTCTTGACGTTGTCAAGTTGCCTTTGCGTGCATTCACCGATGGACTGCGAGCCCCACAGCTCGATGCCCACCCTGGAGTATGTGTACGTCATCGACATGATAGGCAGGAAGTACGTTAGCACCATGAAACATACGTTGTACCTGCAAGTGCATCATATTATTAAGATCGGTGTCATTATCTTTTCTGTTTTCTTTTAGACATGCGCTACTACGAAATATAAAGATCGTAGTAGAAGGACATAAAAAACGTATCGAAATAATCGACAGAGAATTAAAAAACAAAATGCATGGTTTTATAGTATGTATTTGAAAGGATCGCGTTACGTGTAAAAATCGTGGTGTACGTTTTATTATCATAGGGTAAGAAAAACGAACAGGTATTTGGGGACAAGTGCTGTACATTACTTAAAATAGCAAAATTAAATTAAGAAATGATTACTTTTACGATATCACGACTATTTTGCACTTTGACAAGTTCGTATATAGTACCTTTCATTGTTATTAGGTAAAGCGAGAATCCCTCTATACCTTGCAGAGGGATTCTCGTCGTACCTCGCTCGCTCAAACTGGCACAACAGTGCTGGAAAATACTTCCAACTTAACGAGCTCGCAGCCAAACAATCCAGCATTGTGTTTCTTCCATGAATAAGGTTTCCAGGCTCCTTTGTATTTTTGCGGTGTTAGCAAAGCGATTCCTATTTTGAAGTATCAGCAATGGCCGAGTGGTACATTAGGTGTTCTTGTATCGTCAGATCCATATGTGTCCATCTGATACTAGTCTATAGACTAGTATGTAGTAGGTGACTAGTGTAGTGGGTGTTATGGTTAACGTAACCTATAGGTTCCGCTGACCATATCACCATATAGAGTGCGCCGTGTAATTGTTTGCCATTGTTGCTATTGCAAATACTTATGGTATTTGACTACACATCATAATTTCACATCGAGATAATTACAGACAAAAATTTAGTAAATGTATCTTTTAAATATATTTATTTACTACAAAATAGGTATGTATATAATAGACTTACCAGTATTCTAACTTGGACCTGGTCGTCATACCGTCTGGCCATTCAGAGAAGCACACCCTCCTACAAATAAAACATTAACGTCAAACATCTTACATTGAAATATAGTTCTGTTTAGGAATCTCAGTAGTGCGAAA
This sequence comes from Catocala sponsa, assembly GCA_963564715.1. NCBI lineage: Eukaryota > Metazoa > Arthropoda > Insecta > Lepidoptera > Erebidae > Catocala > Catocala sponsa. Next base: position 12,866,146 of record OY751334.1, on the reverse strand, counting down.
GAAAATTTTCTAACGGCTTTTGATGAAGTTTCATTGTTTCAATTATGAGTTGGATTGTTACATCAATTTAGTTTGTTCGCACTTTGAATTACGATTCAAATAACTTTTTATTGAAGTGCGGATTCATGTTTTCTTCACAAGTTGAGCTGTGTTACATTGAGGCGTAAATGGCTTTTTTTTTAACTGAACTACATTGTACATTTTTTTAAATCGTGGACCTGACATTCCATATATTTTAATTATTTCTTTACTATTCGATAATAGGTCTCTAAACGCATTAGTATATTTATGATACCTATTACTCGTAATTTCAACTGACTGGCATCTATCTTGGGTTGACTGACTATTTATGCCTTTAGTAATCAAGGCGATGAAGACTTGTCTAGTATTGTATTAATATATGCATACAATTCGGGAAAGTGTAAAAACGTTAAGTTTATGGACATTTCCGTTGGAAGTGCTTTTAGAAAATATACAGATTTTGATGTCGTAGATCATAATCTGTGCAGCGATGGCATAGCCTATTGGGTGACTGAGCACCGATAGTCTAGTGGGACATATGGACTGCCAGGCAGAGGTCTCGAGTTCGATCACATGGTGGCATCTCTAACTTTTTAAAATTATGTGCTTTTTAAAATACGCACATAATTTAAAAAAATGTATGTCTAAAGATCTTCTTAATGTTCTCAAGTTGACATCATTCTCGGGTTGGCAGACTTCAAAGACATGTGAAGTCTGCCAACCCGCACTAGGCCAGCATGGTGGACTATAGCCAAATCCTTCTCACACTGAGAAGAGGCCCGTGCCCAGCAGTGAGACATACAGCATACAGGGCTGATATTATTTAGATTACAGATCATATTATACACATGCTAGTTCTGGTGAGTTAACGGTATGTCATGTTTTGCAATAATAAATGTGACGTAAACTAGCCACTTAATTATACATTTTTTAATTTAAATATTTCTACTTTCTTTGTTTGATAAAATAAAATATGTTGCCGTTTGATTTTTGGAATACTGCCAGGTCAAGGCTACTGACTGATAGTGAGGTCGAGCACTCTGTTATTTGTTTTTAATGTCGAGAAGGTCTTGGTAGCAGTCTACAGTTTACACGATGCTATTTGCAAAATTCTAAAAAATACGTTCAAAAGTAATTCGATGTAGTATTGATAATGTATTCTAAATATCCAAAGACCTATCTTTGGATATTTAGAATACATTATTAATACTACATCGCATTACTTTTGAACGTATTTTTTAGAATTTTGCAAATATGTGACCAGGTAATTTGCCCTATCAAATTATGTTTTAAATTTTGACCTAGGCTATGCAAGGATATACCAGCGCCTGTATAGCTTAAAGATGTGCGGCGTAGTATTATTATTATTATTACCCTGACTTCAGGTCCCACGACAAAATTGACGTGCTATTGTTATTGACCAGGTAATCGCAGCCACCATGACTGAGCGCAAACATAAGCGCAAAGTTACATCACGCTACTACGAGACAGTCTAAGACAAATAGATTGAATTATTTTTTAATATTTTCTATTTTCTTACCTTATTGTACCATCGGGTAAAAAGTCGTTATCTGTAGTGAAGTATATCAGGTTCGGACTGCTAAGGATGGAGCTCCACACCCAGATGGCAGCTGTGATGCCAAGAGTTGCCCGTTTGCCCAGCCGTGGCCGTAGTGGGCTCATTATGGCCACATACCTATGTAAAAAGAAACCATAAACACTTATAAGAATTTGTTCTATTACACTTTCAAAGTAGTGATAGAGATCTAACTCACAATACTCGGTACAATAGCAGTGACGAGTGTTGTGGGTTCAATAAGAAAGTAAATGTTAATTTTAGTATGGGGCGTAGTACTAACAGTTATAGTACGGTCAACGGCTTTAGAACACACATTTTAGTACACAGTATTCATTTACGAGTAAATATTTTATAATACAGAATTAATAGACAGTCACTATGTTAGTATGGTCAGCAACATAGGTGAAATAAATTTATAAAATAAAACAAATAGACACTAATTCTTTCTACAGGTGACTAATAACATTACATAGACTGATATTACGTTTATATTTTTCCAGCAATTATTATAGATCCAACGTAACAGTGGCTAAGCCTATTTCAATTTTTGTTGCTAATTTCTAATCCCGCAATACTTTGCGTAACTTGGAAATCGAACCCGGGACTTCACGTTGTCAAGAGCGGTCTGACGTCACGCTACCAATCAGGTTGCCTAAAGTCATTGATTTGAGGTTTTAATTGAACATGTTAATATTGGCTCCAACCAATTTATTATTGAAATAATTAGTTATAATTATTACTGTATTATAAAGCCCAATTTCGGTTACAGTGGCCAATCTTAATGGTGACTACCGATATGCGTAGGAGACAGATAGCGCATGAGTGTTTACGCAAACAAAAATGCACTCTCTATTCCCTCACGCTTATAATACGATCCGACGGGATGGCAATGCGACACGGCCAGAGAGACCACAGACGTAGGATTAAGGGCCGATGAGCTTTAAGAGACACGAGGACATGCCAGTTACGGCAACACCGCCATTTTAATAACTCAGGGCTACTATTGATAAATTATTGACAGAAAATCAATAATTTCAAAATTATCTTAAACCTTAAAATCCCTCATGCATAGCAGTTGGCTTTACCACCGCTGTATGACCAAAGCAGATAATATAATACAGTACAGTAAATTCCTTCTGTTGCTGACTATACAATTATGTTTTCTGACAAAATCAGTTTCAGCGCACTCTATGACTTTATATGTAGAGTAGTTATGGCAGAGTAGGGAATTTTAATAGACGTACCTCGTTCTTCCTTTGATTACAGGCACATATAAAATAAAGATAAATTTGAAATCCTTCCCCCTGAACGTGAGCTTGTTGAAATAATGTTTAATTCTGTCTATTTTCCATATTAATTAAATTTTTATTACTGTTATAAATTTTTGTATGCTTTTTTGTTCTTTAAGTTTTTGTATTTTTTGTATATTTTTCTGAATTGACATGCATGTATAATCGAATGGTAATCTCAATATGAATCACTTGGGTACTATTGAACTGAATAAAGTAGGTTCATACTGTTTAGAGTTTACATTAATTGAACCGCATTAAATATTTTAAGTGGTTTGCGTAAGCTCGAAAAACAATACAGACATAAAGAAAATAAACATAGTTTTGGCTTTTCAAACCTTTAATGATTTCAAATAAATATTTACAAACACTGAATTAGTTTCTCTGCAGTATCTTTAAAACACAGATTTTGCTTATTTGCCGTGTCTAACTTTATTTAGATACATACAATCAGTGGATTACATATTTTTCACACTCATTGCTATTAATCGTCATAGGCCTTTAAATCTCGTCATCTTTCGTATACTCCAAAATTCCATAACGTAGGACCATAAAAGTTATGGAATTTAATATCGTAATAATAAATAATCAATGTTGATGTCAACATTGATTATTTATTATTATGATATTCTCTTTGAATTATTATTTTTATCATAAAATGCCCTTTGTCATTTATTATATATATTCCTTTCTTCTAATATGATCCCTCTTACGACTGAAGTGATACGTCGTCTACTCAAATACTGGGCATGTTTCCAAATGTGGCATTCAACATTTCGCAGTTCGTATTATCATAATGATTTTATTATTAAGAACAATATTACTTATGGACATAATAATAGAATAAGTCATGTAATAATGTCTGAATAAATAACGATAATGTTGTTATACAATGTGAAGGAATTCTAAATGGTACTAGAACGGCCGGAAAATCTAATACGTATTCAGGGCTATAACGATTAATATTTGATTTTAACGAGTTGCGTGTGGAAGTAAAAGTGATGTATTACGATTCCAGCAATGTACCGATGATTCAAGATTAATTTTTAGTTATAGAAGTTTAAATGTGGGAAAGGAATCGTTGGAAGCAAAGAAGCTCTTTCTGACTAAATCTTAAAAAAATCTAGACTTACGTCAACTGCATCAATAATTAATGAGTATGTATGTATAAAAACTTATTGGTTTGTATATTACTTAAAATGACGATTATTAAATACGCTATTAATAAGTATGCGTATCGCTGTAATTGAAACAAAATCGATGTTGACCTACCCAACACGATTGTGCGTAGGTAGTTTGATATTAAATGCGTGTTGAGAAGTTAATTTCAAAAATGAGGCTTCACGGTATTTAGTGTGTCAAATATAAACCTTTAGTTTTACAACACATACAATATACAAAAAATCTTATTTAATTATTTTTAATATTTGTATATGACGAAATTGTAGCATACTAATCACATCGCGCGGGATATGCTTTAAGTTGGTGCATCTCAGGAAAGCTGTTAGACCTTGTAAATACATCCTCAAAGCGTTTGAGCATGTATTTACAAGCTTGTAGTTAGGAGCTGCGTTTTAGGTGTAAGTTAAGGTAGCTTAATCGCTAATTAATGTATTTTAAAATATAGCTTTATAGATAGAACCTATTAAAAATATGAATTTAAATATCCTAATAGGATAGGATTTTCATAAAATAACAAGTGAACCCAATATATATTATGGAATAGCGCTTAGACAATTAGTTTTCTCGTCTGTCTAAAACATTCACCAGTTAAGTGTATGATATAGAACTTAAATAAAAGAAATATGTTAAGAATTCGGAATAACTCATATCTTAGTTTAATATTTTTGTTTCGTAAGTCTCATATATCGTCGTCCCAATAGGTACGATTCTCAGAATAGTCTCACAACGTCTGACATCGTCTTATTTATTACTTTTTTCACTTTACCAGATGAAGAATTCAATTAATTTCAAATGTTAGACTGTGCTAATGAATTTCAAATATAAATGCGAGAGATATAACATTTTGAAATATACATAAGATAATAAACTTTTAAATGGAAATATAAAGTTAATAAATGTTTACAATATATTTACACTAAAACTTATTACTCTAACATATATTTCCAAACGTCTTAAAAAAGATAACATAATTACAAAAACACCAATAATCTATATATTAATACGTGAAGCAAAAACTTTGTACCCCTTTTTAGGAAAATTACGCGGACGGAGGAGTATGATATTTGGCACAGTTAAAGTTTATATGGAGAAGGAAGGCCGAATCCTAATATTTTTATAAAATATGCATTAGAAATGCATTCAATTAATGAATAAACACTATACGCACACAACCATGCATTTGACATACGCAGTCGTAGCGTGTAACTATGGTTACATATATATCAATATATAATGACATAATATATAAGCAATATCTTACAGGCAAACTTTGGTCGAATTTCGAGCACTAGGCGACCGCTAGTTATAATAAATTGACGTCATTGTATATTTTTTCGATGCCGTAATGGGAGAAATTAGGGAGACTTACTTTTAACACCTATGATTTTAAGCTTCTAAAGAAATAAAGAATAAAAAAGCAGCACGTTATAGGGTGTAAGCCTATAGCCATCTACCAGGCACTTTGCTCGACACCGTTCTGTTCACGCATTAACTACTAAACTGATCATCATGCAATTTCGCACACATACATGTGAAAAAAATTGTTGCCGAGCGAACGAAGTCGCGGGTAAAAGCTAGTAAAGTAAATTACGAAGCCTGTTTTTTTAAACTAGTAATGCTTATAATTGTATTCGCATTTCGAATAATATTCATATACGGTTGTATACATCATGATGCCTACTGTATGCATAAGGACGCAGTACACGCATAATATAAGTACATACCTAAGTATAGTATTTATGCATTCGAATGTATTTGTACAATGTAAACTTCTTTTTTGGTTTTTCTTTATTAAATATATTTATAATACAGTAGAGTAATATACATGACAGAAAATAAAATATTTGATACATTTACCAATTAGAAATGTATTTTCTTAATTATCTTAACTTTTTTTATATTTTTTTATCCATAGTTTTTTTTATTGTTCCCCATGATTATTGTAACTATCTGAATATTTTTACGCTGGAAACGGCAGGATATTATGGACATATAATTTTTTGTAACACTTTTGTAACTACAATATTCTGACAAATAAATTTTATTATTATTATTCTATAATAATAATAATAAAATTTATTTGTCTAACCTAACCAGCACTTATACTAATATGATTTTTTATTGTTCGGTCATGTAGGTTAAAATGCGCAGCAACTATGACATACAAAAGAGTAAAGATATAGGTTACCCAGTTCTCACAGCTTTGCTCGCGTGAAACGTTGTTTTATTACATTCCTCTTTTTATTTCGAGTGCGATATTTTTTTAAAACAATTCTAGTGCATGACATGTCTCTGTAACTTATTTGGCCTGTTCAAATAATCAATATATTGTTTCATTGACTAAGTGGTTCAACAAATTTTGTTCAAAAATGTGTTCGTAATGCAAGTATAAATAGAAGAATAGACTAAAATTAAAAAACCTTTTAAATCTCCAAAAAGACGATCCAAATTAATTTCTCTAAACTATCATCAATGTACAGGCATAACTTTAAAATTTTTATATAGTAACTGTAAGAAATTATTGTATCAGACTGCCGCGTTGGTGCCGTGGTATAACAAAAAACTTTAATTCTGTGTGATCGTGAGGTCCCGCGCTCGATTCCCACTCAGGTTCAGCAAAAGGTTTTGACTCTTCTGTTAGGCAATCATCATTACGGAGTTTATTAAAGTTCCCGGTTAATAAATATAACCTCCGAAACTATTCCAAAACCTATACCTGTGTTTTGATTGGATTGGGTTCCTGGAATCTTAATTTTTACCGAACTATTTCTTCAATCTATAACTTACGAATATATCATTTTATAGATTTTGCTCGCAGCTTCGGTCGCGTAAAAGTAGGTTAGATTAGATTAAGTTAGAAATAGAACTTTTATAAAAAAAAAATAGAGCTTATGTTACTCGGCAATAATATAGCTTTCTAATAGCCGAAGAATTTTTAAATCAGTTGATTAGTTTTTGAGTTAAATCGATACAAATAAAAGATCAAATCTTTCCTTTTTATAATATAAATATAGAAGTAAAGATTAGTTTATAGCTAGATAATGTTGCCTGTTTATTTTCCAACAATAAACCCTATCATAGGAAGTCCATTACCTGTTTATATAAAGCTCCCAGTATTGCTTTCGGCGTCAATGTCACCTCGCCTTTTTCCTTTCGTTTATAATTCGAGGCTAGACCCCAGCCCTAAGTTAGGCGTGTAACATTATGACCGCGATATAGTACATTCTGTTTTAAGGTTTATTAATACGCACCAGCATATATTATTTCTATAGTTGCTTTTCTCCTTTACTTTTGTAAATGCTGAATATTGATTGCCGCACTCATTGTGTCTTTAATTGTTTGTTACACTATTATTAATATTCGTGCTCCTTTTCTTGTATTAACAAATGTTGGTAAACCAAATAGATAAATAAATATAATTTTAAGTACCAGAGATAATATTTAAAAGAAATCTTTTTGTGAAAACACCTTCAAGTAATTATCTATCTGTGTGCCAAGTTTCACCTTATCTTATCTTATCTTATGTGGGGGCCAGTCAGTGCAGACCGGCGACACTTCGACCCAGTGGGATCTTTTGTGTCGACACTCTCCCAATAACGACTGTCATAGATGTTCATGGCAGCCGGGACCAACGGCTTAACGTGCTTTCCGAGGCACGGAGCAGGCGATAATTGTCAATCAATACGCACATAACTTCGAAAAGTCATATAACTTCCGAAAGTCAGAGGTGCGTGACGGGGGTTCGAATCCGAGACCCTCTGCATTGCAGTCTGTTGGTCTCCCCACTGAGCTATCGCTGCTCAAGTTTCACCTTAATGCGTTCAATGATGGACGCGAAATTGAGTAACAAACTACCAAACATTTTCACAAACTTTATAATATTAGTAGGATTAAAGCTATTGTGTAACTCACCTGTCAACGCTGATAGCTAGAAGAGTGAAGACAGAAGCTGATATGCTGAGCACCGCGATAAACTGGCAGAACTTGCAGTAGAAGTGTCCGAAGGGCCAGTCGGAGTTCAGCATGTACGTGAAGTTGAACGTCACGTTGAGAGTCGACACCATCGCGTCTGCGACTGACAGGTTCACTGAGGGGAAAAAACATTTATATTTGCGTTTGTTTTCTTAATTGAGTTTGTGAATGCCAAACTGTACTACTGATTTTAATTTTGTATTTATTATATAATTATATATCTACACATATAATACATCTATACATATAATACAATTTTTACTAGTCATTGCCTGGACTTAGGAGATAGTTAATGAATATAAATGTGAGGAGTCTTTCTATGAGCTTTAGAAGTCAAAACAATTATTTAGAGTTTTTGTCTGTTTGTATGTTTATACGCGAATTACGTAAAAATATACTGCACAATATTGAATACGATTTGCATATCTGCAATGCTAGAGACTTAACTTAAACTTTAGAGCATACTTCAGCTTAATATCGCCGTAGCCGAAAAGTTGAGTATTAAAAAAGAAAAATAAAAATAGGTACCAACTTCTAAATTCCATGCATATCAAGTCACGGCCAAAAGCTAGTAATTCATATAAATGACTATAAAATAGCAAACAAGCGTACTCTTCATAGTAAGTGGTTGCTATTTACTTGAAACACTAGGAACAGCACATACGAGCCGTAAAATTTTCAAAAAAGGAACAGTTGAACGCTTTGTCTTGACAGCGCAAGGTCCAAAGATCATATTGAACTCCCTACCCTGTTGTTTATCAGCGGCTTAACATATGAACCACCAATTTACTCGTATTATTGAAAAGAGGCGTGACCTTGTGGATTTAGACAAGCTACTGACAACATAGTCTCTCCCGAAGCAGTTTGGAAATCCTTTATACTGCACTGCTCATATCACCTAATTGATGGATTTTTTAGGCTGCGATCTTCTATAGCATTGCAGTATTTCCACACATCTTTTGTATGAAAATTGTACCGTATTAACTGTCCGACACCTTTTTATAATGCACACAGTACTTAAACAGCACGCAAGGCTTACGTATAACATCAACCTTACTAACACTAAAAGACGGAAAGATATTGTCTGTACCACATTTTCCGAATCAAAGTTTTTTTTACAAATAGATTTTTCACATTCTTAGGGCCTTTTCTTTATAACAAGATAAATAAACAAACAGCTATATATGACCTAAGTTATGTAAGATCTAAGCGGATAGCCTGTCGGTACTTACAAACTTTAAATTATGAGGATACCGAAGATTTGTTGATTGTTGTGAAATAAGTTCCATGATAATACCTAATCATAATATTGGCCTATTTTTGCATATATTTATATGTATAATAAGTATGGCTAACTGTATGTAACTTAGTTCCTAGTAGTATATTGTAAGTGCCCTTAACGCCTGTGGCACAGGTTTACCCACCAGGGTAAACCTGTACTAACAGGCACCCATATTATATTACCTGTATTAAGTACTTTATGGACTGTATTCATGTTTTACCACAGTAATTAATACATAAATAATAATTATTATTAGTATTCCGTTACTCAGGCTGCTTCAGTTTAAGCAAAGCCCAATGCTCTATGGAGATTCCGCTGTGCCCGACCGAAACGTAAAATGTGACGAATCGGCAGTTGAGGACACATTTTAATAATCATAACGAATCTACATGCGTTAACTAATTACTAGAACAACATCAAAATCCATTTAGAATTGTTTTAAAGTGATGCCGCTACTGGCAGTCAGTGAAATATTCTGTAACCATTGATTAATTGCGAACTTTTAAAATTCACTCTTGAATTTGAATTTACCAAACATATCCAATATTATAAACGTCATTTTCTAAAAATAGGCTTGCTTCATTTCTATGGTAGATAGATAGTCAATGTCAGCTGTTCATAATAAAAATATATCTGCAGTATCAGCAAAAGTCTATAAAATTAATTTAAAAGATTTTAATTAATTCTGTTAATTTTGTAAGTTCGGCGTGTCTTCTAAGATATGATATGCAAAAGATTAATAAAGTCATTCATCTGTACATATTTATGTATATATATATTAAGTTTATGGAAAACTCTATTAAATATAGCACGTTACATAAAATACTTAAATACTCATAAATCATAAGTCCTTCAGTCTAACTTGTCAGTCTGCTAAGAGAGTCGTTAGTGTGAAAGTTTTTGAAGATTGAATGAAGAAGTTCTATTAAATGCAACTTAAGTTGCATCCTTATACCACATCACTCTGTTTTAGTTTTAAATTGGAAGCAGGAAATTTAAGCGATAGTCTTTTAGAGATTAAAACCTGTAAAATGACTCTATGCATTTCTGTTGACTATTTCTGCCTCCTTATTTCGCAATGTTCTTAATAACGCTTTTCCATTCATTCTACAATTCGTATTTGACTCTCTGATATGAGTTCCATAGTGATCTACATTCTACATTTCTGAAAGTTGTAATACTTCCTAATTTCACCAACTAGGGTTAAAGGTACCATGTAATGGACCACGGTTCCAGATTTTGTGTAGTTACTGAGAAATTCTAAACAGAAAAGCCTAATAGCCCTTTATTCGACTCAGGAATCTGGACCTTGCCAATGTATGGTAATCGCATTCGCTATCACTGCGCTAACGAGGCAGTCGCACCCTCGGTGATAAGCTTCTTAACTAAAAGCAGTAATAATTACAAAGTTGAGTTGTTGACGCAGTTCTGAATATGGCTTTGAAGTAAACAGAACACGGCATGATATATCTTACTCCGTCTGGGTTTAACAACATAGGGGCGAACTTAGACGATGCTAACTTTGGCAAACAAACATATGGTTGTCATAATTACATGTATATATTTTAGTGCAGATGTCTGTGACACAAAGAGATTTAAATTAAGGTTATTTTAATGTCTTTGCTGTCATATGATTTTCATTATTTAAAGGCGTATATTTAACTAAAAATATATATTCTTCTCAATTTAACAACATTTAATGATCTTATTATTTGGCAAATAGATATCTTTCATACGAGCTTAGAGCAATTGGAATCCAAATTATATTACGTTAGAATATAAATTGATCTTCAGTTTCGCTTATTAGTATTGATATCAACTGATCATATTAGTAATTGAAGTAATTTGTGTAACACAGTATTATGGTAACGAGAATAAATATATTTATTTATTATTTTATACTCCACTATGTCTGCCCTGTGGTTTCACCCTTATCATTTCTATGTCTTTATGATATTACATAACCTATAACTAAAGCCTACCTATATCAATAAACTATCTGTGCCCGCGGTTTCACACGCGTTAATGATTACTACGCCGCCCCCGTGGGTCGTAGCGTGACTTTATATAGCCTATAACCTTCCTCGATAAATAAGCTATCCGACACTAAAAGAATTGTTCAATTCGAACCAGTAGTTCCTGAGATAAGCGCGTTCAACCAAACAAACAAACAAACTCTTCACCTTTATAATATTAGTATATATACATTTATATAAAATGTAAAATACAATTTTGGTACGTCCAGAGATTAGGGCGCCAAACAAATAATCTCTTTAGCTTAGTAATTTTAGTATAACATACATAATGATGTTACCCAATAATTATGATCGTTTTAAAATAGACCCTTTCTAATAGTAAGTTCTGCCTAGCGGGAGACTTCATAAACATGGAAACGACGGACACAAAAAACACTCACACTCGAAACATCTATTTATAGATCGAACAAACCTTGTTCCAACACTTGGCGCAGTATATAGCGACGTGGCGACTTGTTATAAATAAAGAAGAGGTACACAACTTCTAAAATGCTTGGATACAAATCGTATGATCTAATTTCAAATGAAAATTTATATTCAAGATTTATTTTACTAATCGGTTTACTTTATAATGGTCTTACCCAAGAAGTAATTGGTGACGCTCCGCATCCGTTTATTGGCGAGTACTATCCATATGACGACGAGGTTCCCCACGGTGGCCACGACCACCATGCCCGCGAACAGCACCGTCCACAACACCTGCCGCCACCATGGCAAGATGAACGATTGGTACACCTGAGACAGAAATAAAACATATATGTATTGTATATATATGTAATAAGGCGTGTTCAAAATAAACGCGATAAAATCTATATAAAGTAGTTTAATTTCAATGTATGTATAACATTTGCGTAAACGTAAGACAATATTATATATGTATATGTATTATATTTTATTTGGCGATGTCTGTACATGGAAGATATTTAAGAAAAATATGTGAGCGTTTTTTATATGAGCTTTGTCTGTCTGTATGTTTGTACGTGCATTATGCAAAATCTACTGTACGAAAACGAATGCGGTTTTCAAAGTTGAATTGCTAAGGGTCTAATTTTAAAAGTGGTACTAGTTTAATATAGAGGTCAAGAATTAATAATAAGAAATCAAACACACCGTACCGCTTTCAAGCCGTAGTAACTCGATAGAAAATGATGGCATTTAATTTATTTGTAGCACTTTTTGAATAATTCGAACGGTTTTGAATAACTTGAATGTTTTTGCAATAATTATGCAGCAGTAAAATATTTAATTGCTATTAGGCATTGTAGCATAATTTAATAAAAACTGTAAACTATGCATAACAACAACATATTTAGGATACTGATGCGGCTGCCTCCCTACTGCAGTGTATCGCTAATGTTTGCTGAGGCACATATCGATGGCTATCAAGCGATAATGCGTATAAAAGTAGCGTCATTGTTAAGAAGATTGAGAGACAGTAGCAACAGCATCCTTAAGATGATTGCCTCACGTTCGGACTGTCCGATCCAATACAAATGGATAAAAAAAATTATCGGGCAAGACTGACATTGTATTTTTTATTATTGATTTATATTTTAGACTATAAGTAATTATGAATTTATTTGACATTGACTACGTAAGTTTTAAATTTTATTTAATTTGAATTTAATAATAATTGTATTTTTTCTCTTATATGGATTTTATCTGAAATAAAGTTATTATTATTATTATAATGTATATTATATTATAACTGAAATAGTGTAACTAGTACTCAGCAACGTACAGGTAAGCCCTGAAATCGTAATAAAATGTAACGCATTTATACGTAAAAATCAATGTTACTCAAATGTGTATCACATAGGCATTACACGTTGACTTTAATGCTCCGTATGGCAATATACGATTTCAAGTACAGTGCAGGCTTCAGGAACCTTTAAGTTTAATTTATTCTAACTAAGATTATATATGCGAACGTGAGTCTGTTTGTTGCGCTTTCAGACCTTTACTACTCGACCGATCATCATGAAATTTCGCATACACCTGGCTCAGGGTACACAAAAAGACAAGTTACTATTATCTAGAAAAAAAAAGAATGTTACCGAGCAAGCGAAGCCGCGGCTATAGGCTAGGTTAATGTATAATACGATACAAATGTAAAATTCATCTTCATTGTTCTTGTAAGACCACTGTGGCTAAATGCTAGATTTTTTTAATATTATAAGCTTTTGTCTGCGACTTCGTACACGTGGAATTTTAATCTTAAAATTTTAATGAGTAGCAGAACTAATTCACTTGAAAACATCAAACACAATAAGCTTAATTTTTAATCAGGAATAAATTACAAATATCTTATTTAACTTCGGTGAATGAAAGAAAATTACTTTTTAACGACTTCTAGGTGGTGTAGCAAGTTGCTAGAAGCACCAGTTTTAAAGATAGATCTCCAGCAATACAACTGTGTAAACCACATTCAATGTCGTGCAGTAATTTTTGCTTAAAGCGGGTACTACCACAAACAGAGAAACATTTTTTTATATTATAAAGACCTCTTACTTTTCTTAAATGTCTCCCATCTACAGATATCAACCAGTAAGAATCTGCGATATGTATAGATACTACAATGTACATGATTCAAATCCGCAATAAATTTATCGCTCATAGGCTATAATATATTAACCGCAGGCCTATAAACAAACATAAATAAGTTTGTTTACTTGGGAAAGATGTTGCTAGGCTAAATAAATTACAATTTATTTAATGGTGAACGAAGGTTCGGTACATTTAATACAATATATTTAATTACGTAAAAATCTATGGCAATTTATAGTCGTTACCAATATTTAATAGTATAATTAAAGTAAGGTATCTAGATTTTATGATATCCATTTATTAAACGAAATTAAAGCTAATTTAACATTTTAATGACAATAAAAAGTTACCTATGTAATCTGTAGCCGTTCTATGATTGGTGGCTATATAATAATGACATTAATAATGTAAACCTATGCAATCGCAGCGGCACGCCAGCGGCCAGACTAAATAGGTATTTTATGACGTCTGGCATTCTAAGACTTGAAAGGTTAACAAAAAAGACTAATATAGATTCAAACCCTACTACTACTACTGTTCTCCTACTACTGTTAAGTAACAGTACTCTACCCATGACTTATTGTAGATTACGCATACTGTCAACTAAGAGTATAAATTAATACCTGTAACACATAATAGCCTAAGTCAATGTTAACCTACAATCTCATTTCTGTAAATAAATAAGTTATTATTATTCACACCCCTGCTAGCTGAAGGGATAGGTAGGAACTACTAATCTTATTGTTTCGATTATTTCTATTCTGTAGACATTATTTATATTTTCATGCACGCTCGTTGGTTTAGGATACTCTAAACCTAGATTTCTTCCAGAAAGTCGTGGAGAACGGTCTTCTACGTCTTTTTCTTACTACTGCTTATTTACATTGTACACACACTCTTTTTATATTCATTAAAATGTAGAATGAGAATCTTCAGCCACATAAAATTATACTCAATTCGTTACTTACATTTGTCAAGACAAATTATCTCACTTGCGTGAAAACATTTATAAACCGAAACGGTAGATAGCAAACAAGAAAACTGTCAAGTGTGAGCAACAGCCGTATGTAGCTGTTACTCGTAATTTTATAATATATTTTCTATTGTGTCTGCTACGTATCGTTAAAAGTATTATAGTAGTTGCCTACTCTATGTGTTTTTCAGGCTTCAAGCTATTTCCATACAAAATTTCGTCATTATTGATTCAGTGGGTTTACTGTTACATAACAAATGAACAACATTACATTCGCATTATAGTGTTAATAAGTAAAGATAAAATCTGTCGAAAAGATTTAAGATATATGTAATCCTAAAATCTATACGTACATATAAAAAAGCCACGACTCCTGTTTTAAAACCGCTGTAAATACACTATTGATTTTCATGATCAGTGAGTACACCAGTTTAAGTATTTCAAACTTCATATCATTGATATTGAGTGCACAGAACGACGAACGCGCATAACATGCAAATAAAAACAGTTTCAAATTTTTGTTGTTAGAAAAATGGGCAGATCCAATTTTCTTTACAGAAATATCGATGAAACTGTAGCACCGTGGCTGAAGTACCTTTACCCTATGGCTGATGGAAGCTGAATAAACTTGTGTTGAATATGTAGTTACTACGATTTTCAATTTTACACTCTGCTGTCCTCAACTACTAACATTTGTCGATTGCGCCGGCAAGACGGCGACACGTTTTATGAAAATTGGCAACGCAAGAGATTTACCATAAGCTAGAATCCATAGACTGCGGTTACTGCTTATCATCAGGCTTCGGGCATATGCGTATTAACCACTCAACTGGTACAAAAAATAACAAAAGTAGGTCGCGTTTTATACCATACACCACTGACTCCTAAAACAAGTCAAATGTATTAGATTTGTGAAACCATTGCGGATTGGACGTAACTTTTGTTACTTCTGTATAATTTTGATTGTATCAACATTGCGACCAAAACATCAGTAGCTTTGTATACTTTGACAATATTTTCATAGGCTTTTTAAGGGACTGCGCACAAAACGTCGTGGTATTAAAAATGTTTGTTATTTATGGGACAAATTTGATAAACAATATTGTTTTAACAGCTATATGGAATATGTATAAAATTTAACAGTTTTATCTTTACGAGCGATCATATTATTATAAGCTAAGATATACAGTGCTCTAAATATTTTGATTATTTTTATCGATACTAATATTCTTATCGATAAAATATAAACTTTAACGTTGTGTGAATGTATATGAAACTGGAACTACTGAACTGATTCTTATAATTATTTCCGCTATAGAAAACTACACTATCCCTGAATAACATGCTGAGTTTATATTATATACTCAATGGTATAACATATTCTTGTGAACGTAAGCGTCTCTAAGGGACTTGTTGATAAAATAGGGGAAATATCTTACACTCAAGAAATTTTACAACTATGCATAAGAAGTTATGTGCGTATTATTTCATTATTGCTCGCATTAAATATGAAGGAAAACATCGTGAGGAAAACTGCAAGTGAGAGTTCTACATAATGTTCTCGAAGATGTGTGAAGTATGCCAACCCGAACTGGACCAGCGTGGAGAACAATAGGCTAACTTTTTTCACACTGATAAGGGGCCCGTGCCCAGAAGTGGGTTAGATTTTATACATTGCTGATATTATAACTATGTTTCTCTTATCACAGGTATTTTTGTAACATTGGAGAAATACCCGGCCCTTTGGGCAGCTTACACGGAGCCATGAGTCCGACGTGAAAAGGCCATTTGACACTAGCCGTAGCAGGCGTAGAACTATTGCTACGTGTGAACTCTAATATATCTGGGCTATGGGAATGGGTGTTTGATGGACCGATATAATGATAATAAATGGATTTATTATTATTATGCATAAAAAGTAAAACTTATAACTTACAATTGACAGTGCCGGCTGCGGTTAGCGCCTTACTCAGCCTAAATATTATTATTACTTTCGACTCTAATAAAAGTACAGCGCGCAGCTGTGCTCTTTGGGCACAATGTATAAAAAAAATGCTTCTAAAATTTTTACTGCGTCCTCAGTGATTATAATAATAAAAGGTTAAAGGTAAAATCCGGTGTGTGTGGGTGTACCTACTCGTATAAGCGGAAAGCGGCCGGTCCTGTCGGTTCCGTATTGTTACCTATCGCGGGCTCCAACAGATATATTGTCAAAAGCTTACGCTATCTGTCTGCCGTGTACCAACTGAAATATTCTTGTATTTATGACGGAAATATATCTCTGTTTTTGAGCGGAAATTGTGTGAATTGCGTTATGAATATCTGCGCATTCTCTAGATATTTAAAGTGAAACTATGTATATTTTAGTTATAGGTATGTTTATATAGGTGAATGTAAATATATTATATTTTTGATAATAATAATAACAATTGCTTATTAAGTTTAAGTTGGCACAAATAAGAATAACAAAAGGTCTTGAAAATACTTAAAATAGGATACGTTACTTTGGTTTAGATTAGTATAATATGACATAGACTATGTATTAGATCTCACGTAATAGACGGCAAGCCATATGCCTGAGCCCTGTATTGCTAAATATATATGAAAATCGAACCTGGGACTTCATGCCTATACGCAAACAAAAACAAACAAAGTAACACAACGACACAAAAATAGACTAAACCTACCCACTTCTTACCACCGAGGCATACACGCTACCAATATACAAGTAGCCAGAGAAAATTGAGACCTAAGAGAAGATAAACGCCTTTATAACCCAAATAAAAATCTTTTTATAAATAAATGCTTCTATAGTACCTATAAACGAATTTACAAGATTAGGAATAATAATATAACATATAAATAAATGCATTTAAATGTATGTTTATAATTTCCTCTCTCCTACTTTGCTGTGTCCTATGGGATCTATTGAATTGAAAAACAAAACATAAGCACAGCCTTGTGCCACGGAAACAATGACGCAGTATCAATAAAATAAGAGCTATACACTCACCTCCGTATCATTGTGTGTGGTGGTGTTGAGATAATGGTTGCTGGTCTCATCGTAGTATGTGACGTAGAAGTTGTGCTCGTACCCCGGTGCAGTGGATCTGTTGGCCGCTATCGTGGGCACCAGGTCGTCCAGCATCGTCGCATGGGAGCGGACCTGCTGACAAACACAGTTTTTACTTAGTATAATCTGCTAATGGGTCATATTTGTGGTGTGGATGGATGTTGTTGGAGTGAGCTATATAGGCAAGCTACTGGTATAGATTAAAACATATATTTTTCTGGCGCCAGTTATAATTCCTTTGTCGCAGGGAACGAACATAATAACCATACAAAGATCACCCAGAGGCGTAACAAATATTCGAAACACACTAATTTGTGTTCCATGTAGGATTCTAATCCACAACACTCACGCTGAGTTACAGTGCGAGGTCAAAACCACTACGCCATATTGATTACGTGAAAGACTTAACTACTAACACGCTTTAGGGCATACCATTTATAAAACCATTAAGTCAAAAATAAATACTTTCACAAATTGTAAATGAAGTCATCTAGATACATAACCTGACATATCAGTGCAAGCATATTCACTCACGAACACATACAATTTATATTCTGAATTAAAATGTCAAATTTATGAAAAGACTGTGGTTCCCACGACACAAGGAATTCATCAGTAATCCCGGGGGATATATAAACGCTGTAAAAAACTAAATGCCAGAGAACTGCAGGACAGAAATCTTTTTGATAATGAAAGATCATAACAACCAATTATTATATACTTATATTTATATAACTACAAATAATATGAATTAAACAGAACTTATAAGTACAGCACGCCGGCGGCCAAACCGAATATTTTTTATGTATGGCATTTCAGCATTATTTTAATTTTATCGCCGTTTATGTTTAAACACTTTTAGATATTTTAAAAAACTATTAACATTGACATTTTTCTTGATATTTGCTTTTCAGCAGCTAGCGAGGAGATTTAGATAGCGATCTCCTGACTGTCTAGGAATAACACTTAAAATATCTTATAGTAGTGTTTTAAAATAAACCGCGTTTAAAACAGTGTATAGTAAGTTCAGTTTTAAAGATTATTCTTAATTGTTACAAAGCAAATGAAGACTGTTAGAACTGGTTAGAACTGCTAGTCAGAGTTCACGAGATCAAACCCAAACTTTTCTCAGAACTTAGTGTGTATATTAATAATATAGTTATTTGTTGTTCGCTTCAGCGATAAGAACTGAAATACCCAAATCCTAACAAATATTATAAATGTGAATGTGAGTTGGTTTGTTATGCTTTCACGCCTTAACTACTTGACCATTCATCGTGAAATTTCGCATACACGTTGTCAAGAGAACAGAAAAGGGCATCGGGTACCCTTCCTCCAGAAACAAAGTACTGTTAGTTAAAATATAGGAACAAAATTCTATGTTTTTCCATGTGCTCTAAGTACTAAATACTTTGTACTAGAATAATTATTAGATACAAATAATTAAAAACGACAGTTAAGCGTTTCACAACTGTATTTTTGACCTTTCAAACAAAATATATCTCCTAATCAAATTAAAATCAAATCAAAATATCTTTATTCATTTAGGTTACAAAGTAACACTTATGAACGTCAAGGTTAAACTAACTCAACATATTAGACAATATTGTTATATGAATTTACATTTACCTAATGTTTGATAGTCAAATCAGAATTGACATTCAGATAGTATCATATTATCTTGAATGATCAATAATATTAGTTGCAACAAATTGAATTGAAATTCCTATGATATCCCTAATGCCATTAAGCTTGGGTTGACTAAGCGCGATGATTGGTTCAAATGGCTTACAGCAAATTAATAGTTCCCTCTAATTCTAAGCGTTGTTGCTCCTGTTAGTGACATAAGCTAAGTATACATATTATTATACCGACCGTTGAAAGGCTATTTGACTTAAGCGCCATTTTTGCGATAATGACTTATATACTTATTTGAATTTAGTATTTTTTTCTAATTTCAAATATGTATATATTATTATGTGATTACTTTTTTTATATAAAAATACTATTCCCGCACTAGGAATAATTCCTGTATCACGGTGGAATTTACAAACATTCAAATAACGGACAAACGTACAAAGAACACCCAGACTCGGAATAACTATTTGTGTATCGCACAAATTTTTGTCCCGTGTGGGATTCGAACCCACAGCACTCGGCGCAGTGGCAGTGGCGAGTCAACCACTTAAATCACTACGCCATCCATGCAGTCATTACATAAAATCAATCAATTGTCATTATTATTTATCGCGAAAGATGACGCTTAAGTTAAATAGCCTTTTAACCGTCGATGTTATATTGAGTTTGTCGTTTTACACTAACTTTTATACTGCCTCGATGGCACAGTGGTAGTAAATGCGACTGTTGTGCTTGAGGTCTCGGGTTCGATACCCGGGACGGGCAAAGTGTTAAAGGTACTTTGTTAGTAGCACAAGGTCTGGAACTGTGTCCAGTAGACAGCAATGCGTCGCTCCCCATTACTTGTACTTAGGACCTAAAATATAGTGTGCAAAATGTAGGTCTACCGCTATGGGGATAGAAGCGGAAGACTGTGTATATATGTATGCATGTAACAACCATGGTAACAGTGCTATATAAAAATGTTTGAAGTAATTTTATTATAATTATATTATTTTCTATTTATTACTTCGGTTTGAATAAGTGTTAATGTTAATGTAAGTCTATATAATACACAATATCGAACAGGTTACACCTGCTATACATTTCATAAAGTACGTACATAATCGAAATCGCATATTCAACAATTCCAATGGCCCTGCTACGGCAGCTACGATTACTCAGCGTAGCAAGTGCTACGGCACGTAGCACTAACGTAGCCGCTCTTTTTTAGCGTTCGCTCGTTTTATTTCATTCTCTATTTGATAAAGGATTGTGGTAAGCGTAGGTATAGTACAAATAATGGTCTGCTTTATGCCGTACATTTACTGTCGTCCCATCGTTAAGGTACACTCAAAAATTGTTGTGGCCCTGTCGTTACTGTGAAAGTACTAAGCATTAAGTTTTATGTCTCGTTCGATTTTACAGCGAACCTTCATTTTATGTTCTCTGATGTACTATTTATTTACTTAGTATTTAGATCTAGTTAAAAGCGTTTTAAAAGGTGAATGATGTAATAAACGCTATGTAAGTTATATGAGTTCAACAACAGCGATTATAAAAATAATAATTTTTGTATTACTTAATGCTTATTTTTGAAGTGAAAACTTCTTTAGCGGCGTTGTGCACTTTTTTGTGATGGGTAAAAAATGTTAAATTCGCGTCAGGACACGTGACCTGATCGAAAATTCGTAAGACGGAGGGAGAATTGTCATGTTTGTGTTAGTACTTTTATACTGATAAATGATAGTACTTTTATACTGATAATTAAAGCAATTCGTGCAAAATTATTCCCTAACCATTCCAAAATATCAAAAATGCACAACGTTAATATTCAAGTTTTCACGTCTGCCGGCACTCTCGGAGTGCAACCCGTTGATTTTTTTATTTACCACTATTTATGCTGTACGGCTACTTTTGATTGAATTCTTATTGTAATCATAATATTTATTTTTTGCAGAAAAGGTGTACATTAGGTTTAAATATTGTATAACAGGTAAGTACCCGATAAGATTTGAGGGCTATTCATTACTTTATAACTATAGATATCTATAGCTAGTTTACATATGACAGAGTGTGTTCTAATTTATTTCTTAAAAAGCATTGTTTTTATTTTTGTAGGTCCTAATAGTTATTATATTATGTGGGTATTTATTTTCTGTACTGAGTTATAAACAATTATGTATGCATGCGTGTATATTATGTTAAACATATTTACTATTTGCCATTCAATTGCGTCTGTAATAATCACAGGTTATATAAAAAGAAATTTATATTTGCCAGCTTCAACCACGTTTGTTTACTGCTCGGCTCCCATAGCTCGAAGCTTGATATTATATACTACTCAAAACAAAATAAGGGCCACTAAGATTTTTTGCTGTACCATGAAAACAATAAAGACATTAAATTGTTTAACTTATGTAACTACAAAATAATGTTATTGGTTATAATATAGGCTAACAATTGTTTAAAATAATGATCATGAATTGTTTTTTTAAAGTTCATAATGTAATTGGCCATTTTGAATGAAAAACATGAACAAAAGAAATCACCGGAAAAAGACAAAATACTGTTGTTGTCACTTTTGTTTCTTCTTTTTAGTAACGAGTATGTCCTCCACTCTTAGCAATACACTCTTGAAGCCTCGTATGCATACTCTGGATCAAATTCCTCACATTTTCATTTGGAATCTCCTCTCAGGCAAGTTTTAAAGCGTCAATCAGCTGCTGTTGGTTGTAGACCCCTTGGTCATTATCTCTAACCCTTCGTTTCAATTAGTCCCACAATTGCTCGATTGGATTTAAATCCGGGCTGTTAGGTGGCCATGGTAATACCTTCTAGGACAGTTTGGGTCGATCGAGCTGTGTGTGCACGGGCATTGTCTTGCATCAGGACGAATCCAGGCCCCACTCGCTGTGCAAATGGAGTCACTTGAGGCCTGATGACGTCCTGGATGTAACGTTCTGCAGTTACGGTACCCGCATTTAAAATGGTGAGCTCAGTTTTACCGTGTAAACTAATCCCACCCCAAACCATTACGTTGGGACCACCGAAACGGTCAATTTCGTGGATGCAGGACTCCGAAAACCGCTCGCCGCGTTGTCTCCACAACCTAATACGCGGATCATCATTAAACATTTTTACTTTGCACTCGTCTGTAAAAAGCACCTTGCCTTACTGATTAATCCCCCAGTTCAAATACTGACGAGAGAATCTTAAACGGTTTGCACGTTGAACCCTGGTCAGAGGAATTCGAACAACTAATTGTCTTGACATTTGCTGGTCTTCGTGCAATCGATTACGTATAGTTTGATCACTGACACGGATACCCGTTGTCAGCCGTAAGTGGTGTTGTAACTTACGGGCCGTTACTGTACGATCACGATGAGCACTTAGTTGGACGTACCGACCCTCGTGCGCCGTGGTTACACGAACTCTACCTGAACCGGGTCTCCTGGCAACACTGCCGGTCTCTTGGAAGCGATTCCATACATTTTGGACAGCTCTTCGAGAAAAACCCAACTGCAAACCCACGTAACGCTGAGAACGTCCTTCTTGAATTATACTTATGGCTCTGGTTGCTGTAATTGTATCCATGTGCCTTCGTACTGGTGGCATGATTAACGCGAGATGATAAATGAATCAATTAAAAATGAAAAAGTAAAACTTTTTCCTAAAATAACCGAAACAAGTTAAGAAGACAATCGAAGAAAAACATAAGAATAACATCCAATTATTTTTTTCTTAAAATTATGGCCAATACTTTTCAAATTAGGAACACGAACACCAGCATAAAAGAGATCAAACACCAAAGAGTTCGCAATATCAATATAGTGCTACTTATCAGTTACTTTCAGTTTACTAAAGTGCACTTAAATGTAAATAAACTAGTGGCCCTTATTTTGTTTTGAGTAGTATATATTTCTGCATAAAGTAGCTTTTAATTGTCAAATCATTATTACAATCTGTTCAGTAAATTCAGAGTTTATCGATTAAAACGCATTGCAAACAAACAAATCTTTCTTTTCCTTTACAATATTGCTATACACAACAAATGTAAGACTGTCTGAAACAATATAGGTTGTCGCTACTTTCTAAAAGTTCTTAAGCACCGAGTGGCAATAACAGTTGATTTTATATAGCGCCACTATCCTTCGGGTGGCGCGGACGTTTAATAGATAAACGGACAAAGGGCAGGCACCATTATCTATATACAAAAAGGTTATGTGTATCGGCGATACTGCGGCACATTATATAGAAATAACCAGTATGTCCATTATTGCAAACTATTTTGACTCAACTTTTATGTCATTTTGGCTATTTCAAATATAGTCTCAGTAAATCTGAGGTGTTCTGCAGTATTTGAAAAATCTCGCACATTTTGCTACAATCTTATCTGCATCATTCTTGACTGCACGGATGGGTTAGTGGTTTCTGTGGTATTATCTATTGCCATTGCTCTAAGAGTCGTGGGTTGGTCAGGGAGCAAAAGTTTGTGTATCTACGAATAGTTGTAGTACTGGGTGTCATTTTTGTTCTTTTTTTGACATATGTTAAGTCCCCCATTATATAGGATTTATTATTAGTCCTAGAGTTTTCTTTGCAAATACACAATAAAATAAAATGTATAATTGGTTGGTAGTAGTTAAGTAAGTAATCATTTCAATTATTGCGCACGTCGAGCGTTTAAGCTCAAATTACTAAGATGACGATTATTAAATAATGTTTTTGCAGTGTTAACCATCTCTAATTATCTTCGATGATGGCCTTTGCTTTCTTTACATTTTAAGTGAAACGCTGAGCATTTCTAAATATGAAATCCTTACTACTATTATAAATGTGAAAGTGAGTTTGTTTGTTTCGCTTTCACGCCTAACTACTTCATCGATCTTAATTAAATTTCGCATATACGTTGTCCGCAGTACAAAATAGAACATAGGGTACCTTTCAGTCAGAAAAAGGTGATGTTACTAACCTAACCTAACCTAACCTACATTTACACAAGCGAAGCCGCGGACAAAACCTAGTCTTTCATAATTCTAACTTAATACTATAAATCCAAATATTTTTGTCGGTTTGTTACGGTTTCACGCCTTATCAATTCAACTGATCATCATGAAATTATGAAATTTTACATTGGCAAGGGTACAGACAGAGAGGTACATAATATACCTTTTATCCAGAAAAAAGTACTGGTACTAACCTATCCTAACCTACATTTACGCCAAAGGAGTCGCAGGCAAAACCATGTATTTCAAAATTTGCACCTAGTTGAAATTCTGTTAATTTCATTACGGTATGGCATCGAGTACGTTGCGATTAACCTTCGATAATATCGGTGTACGGGTGACTTAGGCTATTCCCATTCTACTACTGTTGTGACGTTTACTAGGAAGAGGGATCTCACAGGGTTCGGAACTCTTTCCATGTATGGTACGCAGTTATGGTCCACGGAGGTGAAGTATCTAGGCATGACCTTAGATAGCAAACTAACATGGAAACCTCATGTAGACAAAGTCATAGTGAAGGCCCAGCGGGTCTTCGGCATGATTCGCTCTACTTATGGGAAGACCTGGGAGCTAAAGCCTAAGGTCATCAAGTGGCTATACACGATGATGAAAAGACTCATACTCACGTATGGAAGCATTGTCTGGTGGCCAAGAACCAAACTAGCTACATGCAGGAACGCGCTGTCGAAGGTGCAGCGATTGGCCTGCATGGCTATAACAAGGGCGTTCCCGACTATGCCAACGGCAGCGTTAGAGGTCTTGCTGGATCTAACGCCGTTACACATTGTTGTGGAGTCAGAGGCGATAAAAGCGCTACATAGACTAACTGTGCATGGGCTGTGGAGCGTCAACATGCCGGTAACACGACACACAAAATTGGAGATTTCAAAGGATCTCAAAAGGATTATGAGCATGGGATGCGACAAAATGCAACCATTGCACATATTCAAAAATAATTTTAAAATAAAGGTCTCCACGAGGGACGAATGGAGAGAAGGTCCACAATCCCCTGACAAGGATTGTCTCAACTGGTACACTGATGGTTCCAAAATGGAAACAGGATCAGGCGCTGGTATTTATGCCAACGACTGTAAGGTGAGCCAAAGCATAGGCAAATATGCAACGGTCTTCCAAGCGGAAACCTATGTTATAACCGCCTGTGCTCAGGAAAATATCAACAGTGGTGTCACTGACAAGACTGTGTATATTCTCAGTGACAGCCAAGCTGCTCTTAAGGCTCTGGACTCGTGTAGGGTGGACTCCAGACTAGTCCTGAATTGTGTTAAGATCCTCAACAAACTTGGCAGGAAGAACACAGTCAGACTGATGTGGGTGCCGGGGCATGCAGGTGTGCAGGGCAATGAGGAGGCTGATGAGTTAGCCAGAAAGGGCTCGAAGCAACGGTTTGTGGGCCCCGAGCCATTCGTGGGACTCTCTGAGAGTACCGTCAAGGCAGCTTTGAATGCACAGTGCAATGATAAACACAGGCTAGAGTGGATGGCCCTTAGGGGTCTGGAACACTCCAAGAAATTCATTGCAAACGGAGCCACAGTCTTCACCCCGAAGTTCTGCGGTGACAGCAAGAGCCAAATGCGCCTGTTCACAGGAGCGTTCACTGGCCATTTTGGCACCAACGACTTTCTGTGCAGATTGAGATTGGCACACAATTCGATCTGCAGAGCCTGTGGTAAACAGGACGAGTCCATATCGCACCTACTGTGTGAATGCGACGCGTTGGCTACACTGAGGTTGGGTCTGATGGGATTAGCATATCCAAAACCTGAAGATTTCAGGATTCTCACTCTGAAGTGTACACTACGGCTGATGCAGTACATTCATAAGAAGATAGCTAAGGGATAAATCTTGGAGCAGTCACAAAAGATCCCACTGGGTCGAAGTGTCACCGGTCTGTACTACTGGCCCCCACACACAAGATAAGATAAGATAGGCTATTCCCAGGGATTTGGACAACAGTGTTAAAACATTTTATTTTATTTGTCTTCACTCCCCTTTGTATAGGTTACGGTAACTGCTTCTCATCGCACAGACAATGTGCCTTTTTACTACAAATGGTTGGTTTTGTTTTCTTGGAATTGTTTACGTGATAAAAATGCAGTTCATGTGCTACCAATATATAATATCAGCCCTGTATTAAACTGTCTCACGGCTAGGTACGGGCCTCTTCTCAGTAAAATAATGTTAGGCTATAATCCATTCGCGTCCAGTGCGAATTCGAGAATATTGTGGAGATATGTAGGTTTCTTCACGTTATTTTTCACCGTTTAAGTGAGAGTTAATTATTTAATACGCACATAACTTTGAGAAGTCAAAGATGCGCGCCTTAGTATCGAACTCGAGACCTCTGCTTACCAACAGCAGTAATAAAAATAAAACACAAGGTTAGTTCATTTTAATCTTTAGCCGCTGCGCCATTAGTAATTCCGATAATTATGTTTTCTTATTACATTACATAGACACGTGAGGAGATACCATTTTATCGTTATTTCATGTTATTGTTATGTATTTCAAAGTCCCTGTAAAGAGATAAAAGGTAAGAAAAGAGAAAAGTTGTGGATAACGACGTCAACTTTCAACGTTTTCGTAATCTGTTAAAACTCGTAGTAGTAGGGGTGACGTAAATGGGTCCCACAAAATTGATGTCCTAACCAACTGTTGCTTAACTTTGATGCCGAAATTTCCACACGTAACGGCACATACGATGAATTAATGGTCTTATAAAACATATCCTAGCGATAACTTGTTGTGGATTTAGTTTGTAGCTAATTAAATATACGCTTTGTCCAGTCTAAGACTTATTAAGTTCAGTACTCACATTCAGTGAATCGTATAATTTTTTTTACTTGTGTCAATCCTACTATAAGATAGTAGGATTGACACATGTAACAAAAAATATTTTAACATTAAGCAACTAATATTAAAGGCGCGATTTCATTAGGCAAGTTACTTGCATGCAAGTTGCAAATGGCATACAACTTGTACAAACCCGCATACAAGTTACAACGGAGTAGTTTGAACTTGTACATATTTTAAGCTATTGCATAGCTTCTATCGCGGGCCTTGAGCGTGGAGACCGAATCCAGAAATTCCGTAACGAAAATAACCTAACACCCCCCACTCCGACCGGCACAGCGGTGATACTTTTTGAAGTTATACTTCTTTAGGCGCGTTTTGAAAAAATTATGAGAGTGAAATTTTAAGATGCGCGCGCATCACTGTGACACAAATGCTACATGTTGAAGTTGGCCACAGAATAGAATTAAAAGTATATATTTTTTTAAATGACTATAAGTTAACTCATATACAGGCTAGTTGCAAAGTATCCAACTAAACATTGTTATTTTCAAATTCGATAGAAATACCATTTAATATGAAATATATTATTCATATTAATAATCAATTCTAAAAAGTGGTCAATTAAATATTTTAGTCATGTATTGTAAGATAATAAAAATATTTTGAACAATATTAACTTCTCATTTATTTAATAAAAGAAAAAAAATTGTTTTCTTATCGGTCACCATGCTCAAAAAGTGTAACTTGAATTAATATCAAAGACAAAAAAACAAAGGAAAAAAAATACTGCATAAATAAAATAAATAAATAATTATAATTGCATAAGTTGCTTAGCTTTACCGTGGCAGTCTCCGAGTGCCACACGTCTTTTTTTATTCAAGTGACGTGCAAATTGAACGCGCAAGCGTTAGTTGCACGTTTCGAATTTCGAACGAGTAACGTGTTGGTAGGCATATGATATCTATCGCTGTACAAATTATCTAAACATAATGGCTGTTGTTAGGTGGGCGCACGAGAAAATAAACATTTTATTTAGGAGCACATCTTCCACCCATGATGGCCTACTCAATTGTTGAACATCTCCACTTGTATGCAAGTGAAATCTGCATGCAACTCTCGAAAACATGTTTCCAATGCAAGCAACGTACGTAAATGTGACGTCATACTTGCATGCAAGAGTTGCCTAATGGAATCGCGCCTTAAGAAACAACTACTACGTACACCCACTTGAACTTCGAGTTAAAGTAGTAGGACCTCGATTTGTTCGTCCATTTAAAAACGGGATGTAGTTCATTATACATATCTTTGTACTAGAAAAGATATGGACCGACTTTGATTAAAGTTCGAATTGTGATTTAAGTTTTTCGAATGTGTACGATAGATTGCTTTCAAAAACTTTAACAATAAGCCCTGTTAGGTTTCGTTCAGTAGCATTTCCATTGCAGAGGAAATTCTTTTAAACATAATTGAAAAGGAAGCAAGTTGTTCTCTAGCTAGAAACAGGAACATGGCTATTTTTTCAGAGGTTTTATTTGCAGCTTTTGAAGCAGACAATAATTTCTTTTATCATTGAATCTATCGCGTGCATCATCGTCGTTGTTCGGACAGACTTGTTTATTGTGTGGAAATCACAACGCGAAGTAGCGAAGCCACGTATTCAATTGTAATGTGTAGCTTACATGCAATATAAATATCTTTGTCACCGAAAATGTCTGGTACATTTCAGAATGCTTATTACTAAATCTTATTTCTTTACTGCAGAAGCGAGAAACGATACGACGGGAGTTTTGTAAGCGGCAATTTAGGTAAAACTTGAATAGCTCTTGTGTTACATATGCAAGTTGAGACACTTCCGCGCTTTGAATCATCACGTAAACAAACAAAGCGAGCCGTTTATCCAAACAATATAAAACTTATTATGCACTGATATATAAAAAAGAAGTTCGTAGTCTCTGCCTACCCCTCTGGGAAACAGGCGTGAATCTATGTATGTATATAAAAAAGAAGATTTAATCAAATCCTTTCATTTCATCTTTTAAAAGGATTCTCGCACCAGAAATTAATCTTGTAGCGGCATACTTTATAAACAGTCAAACAACGGACACAAAGAATACTTATATATACTACTTTTAAATACTCGAAACAACTTTATGAGAGCAGCACAATTTTTTGTCCCATGTGTACCGAGTACGCAACACTCGACGCAGTGTTAGTGGCGAAGCGACCATTTAAACCACTACGCCATCTTTGCAGGCAATCTCTGATTTCTTTTCCCTAAGTTAAAAACGACCCACAGGGGGGAGGGGGGCCAAGTTATCATAAATGAGGGTGAAACCGCGGGCAAATCTAGTAATGAATATATGTAATAAGAGCAATCCATGTTCTCTGCTTATCCTTTGAAGAAAGAAAGAAAGAAAGAAAAACCGTTTATTTGCCACAGATACAGTTCAAAAAGGAAATACATACTTACAATATAACTTAACATTAATTACTTTCAAGCACAGACGTGTGTCAAAGATTACCAGATAATTAAGGTATATTTTGAAATGGCTTAATTAATCTGTATATTTGATACTGGAAGGTTCAATCAATTACGATATTGGGATGGGTTAGACTGGCTACAGTTGGCTTATTGTATCACCTAATATGTCAGTAATTTATATTTTCAGATTTTTATTGATACCGCGACTTAGTCTAGCTAACAAGTTCGCCTCGTAAACTAAGTCTATGACTAAGAACTGTACTCCTTCTTCGACTTAGGTTGGCTTTCAATATATAAAACGAGCCCTTTTAGCTACGAAAGTAAAATTTTAATATATTTTTCATAGAATATTTGTCAAAAATTAACATAGGTAAAGCGTTTCGTTTAAAGGATACTGAAACAGACCGTCTACAAGGTTAGTAAGGCCTCGTGCTCTAAGTTTACAACTAATAATCGTACTTCGTCAAGTTCTATAAATATGGTAGGTACTGAAACTCAGTAAACTAACTTGGTCTCAATGGTGACACGTGTACGAACTGCAACAATGACAGTCTGTACTATTGTATCTGTCGATTAAGTAGTTCTAAGTGTATTTTATTACAGCCAGTTTCTTATAATATTGGATTTATATTGCTCAGTGTTAAAAAGGCATAAAACCACCTGGCAGTTATGGGTTATACGTAGTCCATTGGCATTTACAACACCACGGGCACTAGGGACTCCGAAAAATATAGTTGAAATTCTGCAGGCGCAAAGGACCAAGATCACTCTTGTATGCTAACAGTACATCGTTTCCTTAAAGATGCTGATGATAATTTGGCTGCGATCTTTTGTAGCAAAGTTATTTTCGCAGTATATGTAGATACCTCAGTTACATTGCCATTCTAACGCTAATGTGTTGTTCCCTACCTTTCGTATTCATTAAAAGGTCATATCTACAGCGTAGAAAAATCATTTATAAGGCCGAAAAATCGTCAATTAATGAATTACGCAACTTTTTTATGACCCGCTATTTAAAGTAAGTTTGTGATAATATAATTATGCTATGCTACTTTTGAAAAAGAAGTACACACAAGATTTTTAAAATTGGTCTAATAGTTTTTGAGTTTAATTATTCGTAACAAATAAACTAAAATACAAATCTTTTCCCTTTATAATATTATTATAGATATATGCATATGCTAAATTTAGCTCTTGTCTAAAAAACAACAACAAGAATATTTACATGGCTTTTTCGTAGATCAATGTTCAAAGGTAATCTTAATCATATAAGGGTTAGCTACGTTAATATTTAAAGCAATCATAATCGGCTTAAGTACATGTTTGTGCGTTAGTTAGAGCTTGTCGTTTTTGTTACAACAACGATTGATCGTGTGTATATAGCCTAATGGACGAAATTTAAGCCGTTAATGAAATAGCGGGGTGTGTCGCGTCCCGCTTGTCTAAACACATCCGTTAGACGATTTAGTTATTAGGAGTAGCGAACATTTCAGAGGTTTGTGCTTTTATTTCGCTTGTAAAAACAGTGTTGTTACTCTGTGAACCGAATGGGCTCTCTTAATTATTCAGTCTTTTTACGTACTGGAGTTTTGTTGATCTAGTGCATTCACATTTTATAGCATAAATATATTAAACGGCATGCAAAATTCAGTTTTTCTGCATGTAACCTATAAAACAGGCTTATGTTTACATGTATATCTGATTTTGACACAAAGAAATTACACAACATACGAAAGTAGAAGAGACATATTATGTACATCTATTTATTTATTTATTTATTTGGACAACCAACAAGAACATACACCTTAAAAGCTAAGTTTCAAAGTTAGTGGTTTACAAGTATTGGTGCTGCCTTAATTACAGGTTGCCACGGAAAGCAAATTACAAACGATAGTTGGGAGCATAAGGCTTCCCAAAACTTAAAATATGAACTTATATAAACAATTTCTTACATAATTAGCATATACTAAAAGAACAAAACTTTATGCTACTGTATCAGCTTAGTGATAATATTTTCTTTTTAAAAGTTGGTAAACTTAGATTAAATATATCAATTTCCTTATTTTTCCTAACAGAGTTAGGTATATTCCGATTGGAGCCTATTTATAGGAGAGAAAAAGCCTAGGTTAGTTTTGGATCGCTTAGGTGTAAACAAGGAATATCTAGACAGCCGTGGAAGTTTATGAGTGATTGTAATATTAAGTTTCTGTAGCAGATGAGGACAATTAATATTACCATTGACTAATTTATGTAAAAAGATAAATTTAAAATTTTACGGTGTTTTTTAACTGACGTTATATTGAAATGAGTTAATCGGTTTGTGTAACTAGTTAAGCTTCTTTGACAAATTAAATTTATATGCCAAGTGGTACACAATTTTTTTTTGGACACGTTCAATTTTATTAGAATGAACTTCATAATGCGGATGCCAAACTACACAAACAGTGTTCAAGAAGTAACCTGACCAGACTCTCGTATAATCTTATAATAGTAATTTTGTTTTTAAAGTTCTTGGTGTTTCTTATTATAAAACCGAGAGTTTTAGTGATTTAGACACTATATAATCATAGTGTTCCTTAAAATTTAGTTGTTTATCAAGAATAACCCCATCTAAAAACGATTGCGTTTTAATTCCTGATCCTTAGCGCTCTATTTGAGATGGATATAAATATATTAAATGATGTAAATGCTATCTCTATTCTGTAATAAGTGTAAGTGGAAAACAATTATATCAATAAAATAAGTTTCAACTTTTAACAGTTGTAAATTGTTAGTTTAGATTGCACAGATAATTGTTTAGAATCTAATTGTCCGCTGTTTTGCTATTTCTAAAGTTTCCTACTCGTGTGTCAGATACTCAGTGCGCGAGAATTTAATGAATCGTAGTGTGTTCACTTAATAGTCATGAAGTTTAATCTTTCTCTTACTCGGTCTTTAATGGGAACAATAGAAAATAAATTAAGGAAAACAAGTTCGTTTTGTTCACAAAGTTATAACAACATCTGGATAGTGATTGTGACCTTTTCGCACGTATAATTCTGTGTAAATCTTATGCCTATGTCCTGTCTACAATCCTCATAATACGAGGCAAGCCTATTAACGTTTATAAAGCACAGGTTCCCGGACTCTAAGCTACTACTAAGAATTTCTGGATAAAATCCATAAACACGCGCGACCCGGGCATCGAACTCGAGACCTCAGCAGCAGCCGCATTCACACCGCTGCACCACCGTTTTTATTGTTTCTGATATTCAAACATATTATTATCAGATCGAATAAATCGCCAGATCTTTGTCGTGTAAATAAGTTAGATTATAGGTTTGTCTGCCAAGTCTCAAGTAATTAATTCAAGCCTCATGCTGACTGGCACTTTTCTAACATGTTTGGTTGGCAATCGTAAGTCGATTATGTTAATTTGGACAGTCAGGATGAGCCTAGCTGGCGTGGAGGTTTTTATTGTTGGCATATTTGCCGTTACGCATTGACTTTCATAGGGTAAAGATGTTCTGATTTCATTATTTCTATTATGTCTATCCTATATAGTACCTATATATATATATATATATATATATATAAATTGCTTCCTAATGTTATAATTCATGAAATATATAATTACAGAATTTTTGATTAAGAAAGAAAGAAAGAAGAAAGAAAAATAATTTATTAAACACACTAAAAACACAACATATTATCATACAAACAAGAAGAATAAAAAAAAAAATAAAAAAAATAAGCAAAATGTTGTGCAGTGTGTCTAAAAGGTTCCAGCTCAGCCTTTGCTACGGATGACCGCAGCGCTGTTTTTCAGCCGAAACCCAAGGGCTAGCACGGACGATTATTCGGCATACAGTTTATAAACATACTTAATAGATAGAGTAAATATAATATAATGTACAATAGACAGGCAATTACATATACATATGTGTAGAACAGAAGTTCATATTAAATAAAATAAAAAAATAAATGGATAAAAATATGTATTGATATATAATAAACATAAATATATCTAGAAACACAATATAAACAAATTAATTGCTGGATTTCTGTTGAGATAAATATAATTTCTTTAACTTAAACCTGAAACTACTTACTTTATCTAATTGGCGCAGTGGAGGAGTAAAATAATTTTATTTTTTTTGTTATATTCAATATTTGCAAGTAATGACAGGTGTTTTTGTATATGTATATTAACTTAAATACCAGCCAGTCGGCAAATAAATAAATTTAATTCCAATAGTTCAATTTAATGTCATAGGACAGTGAAGAGGTTAACATAGTTGTTAGTCAAATAAAATTAATATATTCCTCGAAAATCGTTTATTAAAGATATGCATTGCCGAAATAGGTACGTAGTATGATTTGCAATTTGGCTCTTTCGGCCGCCGGCTATTGAAACGTTTATTTAGGCGTCCGGTTGCGTTTTAGCCTTCATAGTAGTGCGCCGCTCTTTGCCGAAGAACCGCTAAACAAACGAATGAACAGCGGCCGGAAGTTTAATTTGCGATGGGAAATGAATTCAAGGGAACGTATCATATTCACATACAGTTCATGTTCAAACGTGGTAGGTACGTTCGTCACAAATGATATTGAAGTTTATCGCATCTCTTCATTTTACATACGAAAAATAAATGACTTAGTAATAAGCTAAATGTCATGAGTGCAAAGAAATGAAATCAGTACCATGGTCTAACCCAATTAGGCTCCATGGTAAATACAGTTTCAGCCGGATTTAAAATAGGGGTAACTTAGAACGTTTATGATTTCAGTAGTCTTCAAATAAATGCATTCTGATATGTAATTTTGTATATACTATATATATGGCGGCGTTAGTTTGATGTTTTGGCTCAGTTATTATGTTACTTAGTGACACACTAGCAAGAACATTATGGAAAGATGAGGCGTTCTCTTACATATTTTTTCATCGTTTAATATACTGGGATTCTAGAAAAACCGGTATATATAATTATACAATGCTGGTCGTAAATAAACATGTGTATTAATCAGTTCCGTGGTATTAAGGACTGCCTCAATGGCACAACGGTAGACAATGCGACCGCTGGGATATTTCTCGGTTCGGGTAAAGTCGATGCGGTACTGTCAACTTTTTTGTGATCGTTCTTGATTGTCCTCTAAGTAAAGCGAGAATTATAAAATTGGCATAATATTTATTATTTCTTGTACATAGCCTTTTTAGAATAGTTAGGATATCATTCAGATAGAAGCTGAACGATCGATTTGGTACTTCATCGATCTTACCAGTGTGACAACACTGCTTTTATAAAATACTTGATACAAATATTAAAAATGACTGAATTTTGTCAAAACGAACATAAAGCAATCTTGACATACATACGCACTTTTATTAGCGATACATGCATTTGTTTTGGTATCATAAAACTTGTTCACTGCCCCCGTGGGTGCCGTCGTCCAATAGCTGTGGGATGTTGATGCTTTGTTTACTTTGCACGGTATTTATATAAAAAACTGAACTTTGATATAATGTACTTTAATACTAAGTGCAAGATTTTAAAAGACCAACCATGAGTACCTATATATATTATTGCAATTTCAACAATGTTTTTAACCTTTGGGTATACAATATTATAATATTAAAGAAACAACATACTCTAAAATCATTTCATGATATTATAGGTACTAACATTCACCCACAGAGTAATAACAATTTGTCAAACATAAATTCTTTAACTTATATTATAATATTGTTGTTCTAGAATTGGCTTGGGCGATATTAGAAACTTCTTTTTTTATTCAATAATTTAATCTATGCTTCAAAACTATATAATCTTTATAAACTCTATGACCAACCTGTTAGCCTATTTAGTGGTTCTTTTTTAGCTCTACAGATATCGAGACGTTTGGACATTGGCATATCTTTTATCAAACATCTAAAATCACCTAAACAGATCTATTATAAACATTTTATAAAATACTTTGTACATCGCTAAATCTAAGCTTGAGCCTAGCACTATCTTAAATCGGCGTTTCGTAATATAGTTACATGACATCGACCTTCATAAACCAATTTCCAAACTAAAGTTTTAGATGAAATATCTGCCACCTTCAAGGGTTATCCAGGGCACCTAAAAATATGAACGGATATAAAATAGGGTTACGTGTAAGCGTTGAGCATCGACCGGAGGAAATTGGTTATCATGTTGCTAGCACAAGCTGTTGCTACTTAAATCTATAAGTTCTAACATTATCGGTGTACGTGCCTATAGGCCGATATTACTAGGCTAAACTACTGTTATTACTGGCTGAATACAAATAAGGTTTAATACATATATGTAAAAAACAATTTTACAAAGTAAATAGTTGTTTTTACGCCGGCAGATTACTCATAAATCTATATAATTATAGACTTTTTTAGCATTTGGCGAATTTCAGTGAAAGCAATCAAAATGACCCGGCCATGCGTAGGCTGAATAACGATACTGTTTTTAAAGTATTAATATCTATGTACTCTTGCATACAATATTGTGCAAGCGTAAATATATTAACGGTAGTCGTTCCTAACTATCCAATTATTATCAGATATTTTATTTATTTATTTATCATTTGGAAAACCAACAGCTATAACAATAAAGAAAGGTAACTGAAATATGAAGTAGTAAGCCAATTACAGGTTCTCACGGATAGTAATAGAAAAGCACACTTACGAGTCAATTAAGATATGAGATGTAAAGAATTAGCTTATTACTAAGACTTGAAGAATTTAAGGTTCAGCTGCACGCGTGCCACGTTGCTTTTGGTATTAAATGGGTCAAAAGAGTTTTCCTTACATATGTTGTTAAAATCCTTGATTGCTCGCACCATATATGTATTCTGTCTGTAGTTGGTAGTTGAAAACGGGATAGAAATAGGCGGGTTGAATCTAACCGATCTTTGAGCTACATTGAAATGTAATTTTTGCAACAAGTTGGGACAATCAATTTCATTGGATATGATCTTTAACATGAATGAAAAGTCTGCCAGCTGACTTTAGGCTATATAGATGATCTCGGATGGATATAGTGATTCAATTAATAGTTGTTTGGATAATAATCCTTCTATCAACTATCCTGGGTGTTTATGAGAGCCGCCTGCAAGAAGGCTTACCCTCCTTTCAGACTACGTGCTGCTCCCAGAACTTACAGACTCATTTTCATTATTCTCATGTTTTCAATTATTTTATGAGTAAGTATTCGTTTTGAAAAGTTACATTAATACAATTGACGTTGGATGAAAAGCTCAATACTTTTCTTATATTTCTATTACACATTACGTAACAAAATGAATGCAACAAGAACATCAGTATGCATTATAGAGCCTCCACACAGTCAGTGCATTAATGCAAAGTATGTCAGAGTAAAGAACGCGTAATGCGTTCTGTTCAATGGATATGTCAAAACTCATATTAAAACGAGAACCTATGCACTTTCAAACATGTTAAAAAAGTGGGTAAAAGATACTGTGGAGGACTGTGGTGGAGTCGCCACAGATACATTATGATATCGAGGTTAATATCTAGCCTTAAAAATATGAATTATTGTTTGTCTTTCGCAACTGCATATCACTGAAGGTTTAGGCAGAAGTGGACTACATTGTCATTTACAGTTAATGTTCATTGCATTGTTAAGACACAAATTTATTTTTAGTTGGTTGGTTTTACCGGTAAAAATTTCTTTATCATGCGGGACTTTACAAACATTTAAGCAATGCACCCAAAAATGACCTAGATTTGGCACAACTATTTGGGGATCATACAGATTTTGGTCCCGCATGGGGATCGAACCCACAACACTTGACGCAGTGACACTATATGCAGACTTTTAGTAATGGTGTTCGGCGGGATTCCTGCACGCAATATTGCTTTGGGCAGTTTCCCTGTCAGGTGGTGTTTTAATATAATAATGGCTAAAAGTAAGCGTGATATTGCCCGAAATATGTCACGTGTATAAATATTATTTTTAAATATGAATTCTCTCCTAATATTATATCTGACATTATCCGAACCTTTCATCTCAACGGATGACGTCACTCGTTGTGTATAATCTAAACATTATAACAGTGTTGTATACATTTTGTAAATAATAGACGATGCTTCTTAAAATGTTATTATTTTAGGATAAAACATTTTGATGTCTAGAATAAAAGTTATCAAGTTGTTCCGGTTATAAGAATACTAAAATATAGTATAGCTGTGTTTCTTATCTATAGGGTCATACAGACCGAATTTCGGTCACAGTGGCAAATCTTAACAGAGATTGACCATCTGCGCAGGAGAATATAGCACAAGTGTGTGCGTAAATACGTGTAATAATTGTAAGCTTTGTTCCTTAAATCTCATTATCTATTGGGGGTTGGTGCGCCGGATTACCAGGCAATTGGGCGCACCAACGGCCTGATTTGTTTTCCGAGGCACGGGGTTGACAGGGGTGTGTAACACTGTCAACTCCGGGTTGCTATTGAGAAAAGACTAATAAATTTTCGCTGGTCTGACCCAGGTTTCGTATTCGAGAAATCATGTACAGCAGTCGCATGCATTACCCCCACCGCTACGCCACCGAGGCTGTCAAAGATTTTTGTTTATACTATGAAGTTGGCGAACAAACAACCCAGCCTATGATAAGCGCTTTTTGTCGCCCATCAGCGCTACCAATACTACTTCAACTATAGACAGTATCAGTGCCAAATAGTTGCGAATGGCAGCCTCATCTTACGTAACAAAATGTAACAACGACAAAATATTTTTTAGGATAAATCGATTAAAGATTGATCACAAGTGAATGGCTTTATATGAATAGTTGTTGGCAAAGAAACCAAATGAATTACTGCGAGGCTTAGCGGTGACATGAACTATTGAGAGCTTTGTTTATCGCAAAATCTCTCCATTCATCTCTGCTTCGTTCATTTATTTTTCCTTGATTGAATGCATGTTTGTGAGCGCTTTCAGAACTATATCGATTTATTCAAAACTTGCTGTTTTGTTTAAAGGTTTAAACGTGTTGATATATAAAAACATTTTCAGGTTTTTAACTGGGTTTATAGCAAAGTTTTAATTTCATTAAGGTACCTACAGTTAATGTACGCATATTTTCATTTTCTCGGTTTCAGATTGTTTTCAACGGTTAGAAGCCTATCATACGTCCCAATGAATTAGACTCTAAGTCTCTAGGCTTCGGATTTGATCAGTTTGAGCAAAGTGTTATTTAGTTTTATTCTGTTGGACTATATTAATAGTAGTGGTAGCATGACATCTGAAAACTTGCCTTGGCAGACGTCAAAAAGTGAAATAGGAAAAGCCTATTACATGTGCACAACAAACATAGCGAAATGTGAGCGGATTACTGCGTACCCCTTCAGAGTAAAACGCCATAGAAAGTGCGAAAATAACAAATACATAAAAATCTGCATGAAAATGGTTTAACTTATTGAGTCGCAGCGAAAGACCGTGGACCATGCACAATAGATTTTAATTGTGTCTGGTATTCGATGACTTGACAGTTTAACTAGTTGAATTTAAAAAACATTGATTAATTATGGATGGTGTGATTGATTTTTGTCGTTAAGATTGTTATTCTTTCACAGAACAAAGATACTGTTACTGCTTTTAGTATAAGTAAAAAAGTCGCATTTCAAGCCATTTAACAACATAACGAACTAAGTTAGATCTAATTAACGAGTGAAATGGGTGCACTTAATGCAATTAAAATTTTATCTTAATTAATGTCGATTTAGCGATTTATCGCCTGTTTTAGATAAATATTCAGATACAATTTTAAATTTAAATATCACGTTTTTGCGCTGTTCACAAATGCTAATATATGTAAATATATTATAATTAAACGTTATTTTTAAATTATGAACACAGGCAATAAATTTAAAAACTAATGGAATCGTTAGAGTATGTAAAAATACTGACGACAAATGGAAAAGTATATTTTTCTTTATTATCTTTTCTTGAGGTTTCATAAAAGATAAGCAGCAATAAAATGACGTACCTTTTTAACTTACGTAGATAAACGGACGTGATATAGAAG
The DNA here is from genome assembly GCA_963564715.1 of Catocala sponsa. Taxonomy (NCBI): domain Eukaryota; kingdom Metazoa; phylum Arthropoda; class Insecta; order Lepidoptera; family Erebidae; genus Catocala; species Catocala sponsa. Next base: position 12,826,227 of record OY751334.1, on the reverse strand, counting down.
TTAAATAGGAGTGACGTTTTACGTTTGGAAATACTGAAAAAGACATGGGTATAAACGAATAAAATACGGTGCTCATGATATATGTAGTTTTCGATATAACTCGCCAGCATAGCCGGCAAGTGCACGAGGTATAAAATACAAAATATTCGTGTTAAACAAACAAAATTACATTAATAACTAAGACTAAGACATAAATAATTAAGACGTAATTTGCGGATTACACGAATTATTGTCCCGTGTGGGATTCAAACCGACTACACTCGGCGTTTTAGCAATGGCTAGGCGGCCACTTAACTCACTAAGCCATCAGTGCAGTCTTAAATATTGAAGTCATCATCATCTCAGTCGAAACACGTCCACTGTTGAATTTAAGATAAGGTTGTTTATAGAGATCGGTTTTGGACGCCGCATTGAACCATTCCCACGACCATTACCAGGTTATCGGTTCACCTTGTGTGTTAATTTAGAGACCATGTACGCAGTTCATATTGTATTAAAAACCGTTGTCTTTATTTATCTGTATAAACGAGATTGACAGTGTTTTATACTCATAATACATTTCTGGTGCTACGAAGAGATTGCAAATCAGCATACGTTTATAAAACAATCACTTTACAAACCAAACACACATAATATCAGGCTGATTTTGTTAGAGCTATCAGAAAATTCAATTTAATTTGTAAAGCCTTTATATTGGTAAACGTATCCTGTCTATATTTGATCTCTATGAAAATATTGCTAATGGAACCTGTTTTTATTCTATAAGCGAAATTTATGAAAACAATACCAAACTGTGAGCAAGAGAAAACTTCATATTGAATACATTATATTGAAAATCGTACCTAAGGCTAATGGGCATTCATAGCTCGAGGCTTTTGCAATCACAGCCAACTCATATTGGTTTAATATTTTCTTTTCATTGACTTTACGTGGACTTTGCTTATTAATTATGCATTCTATTTTACGTTAAAAGGACAACCAATTTACTTTGCTTTCCATAGTATTTTTTCGTTATGTAGATACACACATAGAAAATTATAATTTCCAAGGCACGATATGTTATATTAGTTTTGCGTTTTGTATTTGAATTTCCTACACGACTAGTTGAGCTGAGCGGTTAATTATTTAAAAGCTCGATCGCATCGTAGTTTTCGTAGCGCTTATTTACTGAACATTTACGTGTATGCAAACGGAGGCATCTAATATAAATTCCCCAATGATAATGAGCAAGCACATTTTATCACTGTAATTGAAGACTGTATCTATTAAAGGCCATAACAAAAACTAAAAAAAATTTCATGTTACATTAATTCCTTATTATGTTTACCTGTACTTATTATTATTTAATAATTTATTTTGATATATAAGTACTTATATATCAAAATAAATTATAGTTTTGCTAAGTACATATTAAGCTCAAAAAGAAAAGCACGAAGATAGGCGACACAGATATAGGCGGCGTAGGATGTCATACCCCGTAAGGTATGAGACGGCACAGACAAAAAATATAAACGGGTGATCAGCGTGGTTTAGCTTGGTGTCAAACTAGAGTGTAGTTTCAGTTGCCTAGCTGCTACTACAAAATTCTTCACAGAAGAAATACTTTGTCTAATTCGAGTGCTAGCTACGAATTATTACGACCTTGCATAAAATACGCACATACATAGTTTTACGCTTATAGTACACATCTCTCTATCCACATTTCACGAGCCATAACTTTTTAATATAATTATAATGAATAAGCAGTGAGCATATTGCCGTCTACTGGACATAATTTCAGATACGTGCTGCTACTAAAATTTACTAGCCGAAAAATTCGAAAGCCGATTCGGAATCGCTTTCGAGACGAGAGGACATCGAATTTATGATAGTGCCGTGTAGTCGCATTCACTGCTGCTAGCATGAAGTCGGTTCCAGGTAATCCCTTGAGTTTCGGTTTTTATTGAAAACTACACAAACAAACAAAACAGTATGAAAGCTACGAAAAGAAAACTCAGGAGACGTTTAGGTAAAATTGCAAAACTAAGTTTAATGATACCTACATATATTTAAAGTTGTTCGTTGAACTTTATGACCGCGTCTGTCAGCGGGTTTCATGAATCGCATAAGTTAGTTGAGTCATTTTGAATATGTTTTATTTCAAGACAGTGAGTAACAGCTTTTATGAAAGTTCAACCGTTCATTATACAAAAGAGGAGTTTGGAAGGAGAAATGAACCTATTGTGAACTGCAGTTATTATTGTTAGTACTAAAGATTATAAATGCATTAAAGAAGTTCTATTGTACAAGTTTTAGTTAGACAGGGCGTTACATATTTTCAAGAGAAAGGATCCTTCAACCATTTGGATGATTCCCCCTTCGGCCATATCACTACAACTTCTTTTTCTATAGCTTAGTTGGTAAAAAACGTAAGTTGTTATATCAGGCAAAAAATTACATATTTACTACTCTGAAGTCGCGTTTCTGTAAGAGGATGTGTGTGTGTCAAAAATCACGGCAAATTGCATTCATATATATAGTAATCGTAATAACATCTAGTGACATTTTATTTGATATTAAACCGGAATAGCGAGACCAAAAAAGCAACAAAAAAATTACTGTCATAAATCCTAAGTCGTTTTATTCAATCTAAAAGCAACTTCGGTCCATGTTTGTTGTTTAAAAAAACAATTATCAATACTATTTGCATTAAATTCATAGTTAGCTGGTAACATGATTTTTGTATCAGGATCGTAGCAAATGGAAATCCGTAGTCTCTGCCTACCCCTCTGGGAAACAGGCGTGAATCTATGTATGTATGTATGATTTTTGTAGCATATGTAGGAATAAATAAATATCTTTCTCTATTCTCATGTTACTGGTCTTTTTAACATTATTGGTTTCTCTTATCGGCACTGTCAAGTAAGAGCTATGTCGCAACATAATGATGACTATTGGTATGCCAATGACATTTTGATGCGATTATATCGTGTTTCGAAATAGCTAGATACGATGCACTAGTCATTGTAGCCATTAGACAACTAAGCTCCATAAGAGGATTAAGTTGCCAGCGTGCATGGCATAAGCTATACAAACGATAGCCCGAGCAGTCATGCGGTCAATGTGAATACATTCCAACAATAGATTTGAATTCGAATATTTGAGCTGATCATCACATCATCATCTGAGTTGTGGGAAGTAATCTGATGAACCTACAGCTAAGTTGATGTGGCAATGAGTTGGCGAACAGTTTGAAGAACTATTAAACTGTTAACAGAATAAGCTGGATGAACCCATGATGTTTTTAATTTTGGTTGACAGATACGCATATGTACATATTAGAAAAGCTCTTCATATATATAGGTATATATGTAGGATAATCGTGATTGTAACTAGTCCAGTTGTAATACAGGTAAGTAGTTGCCGATTTAACCCCCTCGAACCATTGATTCCACACAACCAGTCCATGAATGTAACAGCGTGTGTGGAATCGATGATTTAGTATGGTATTCTATTTGTTAGTATGACAGAGCTCAGTCAATGGATGCACTGTGTCGTAGGGTACTTTACAAACATATAATTATCGGATACAAAGTACAATCATTTGTGTGATCCTCAAAATAAATTATTAAGCAGAGTGCACGATAATTTGAGGACCACACGAATTATTTTTCCAGTGGGATCCCACAAAATTCTCAGTTCGGCGGTTTTGTCAAGTCGTCCGCTTGCCTGCTGCGCCATTCCTTCTCCATTACTGCTGTCACTGTTGGTAAGACCTTGTATTTAATACATTGGCAACTTACCAAACACCATTCTGACTATATTCTTTACGGTAGGCATCGTTATGATTTGGTTACGTGTTTTCACTAGCAGGCTAGGAAATATTGTTTTGTGCTTTATAAGGATTTATAATACCTATCGGGATTTTTGACACTAAACCGGCATATATGTATTTGAGAAAAATAGAAGGAATCAGAAAAAAGAAAAGTCGTACAAAAAGTATCATACAACAAATTAAGAAGATGGCAAAGGTTGTACAGTATCATGAGGTCGAGAAGACGGCAGAGCGAAGCAAAGGACGGAGATTGTTTTTACGAAAATAGCCGTAAATTCGTAAATAAATGACGAATTGACACCAGTCTACTGTCGTGTCGCTTGTCAGAAGCCGACGTCAAAATTCGCCATCTGTCGAGGCGCCTTTTACAGGTCGTCGTCTACCTACGTTCTTTTATAATAATAATAATAATATAATAATAATATTCTATCACATACACACAACACCATCTAGCCCAAACTAAGCAGAGCTTGTACTATGGGTACTAGACAATGGATAAATATACATATATACTGTTTTTTTTTGTAAATACATACATATTATACATAGAAACACCCAGACCAAACACCCATGTTCATGCACACAAATGTTTGACTTGTGCGGGAATCAATGCGTAAGGAAAAGGAGAAGGATGGCATAAAGTCACATGCTAGGTATATGAAACAGACTAATCTCTGTTCCTTGATGTTTGAAATCAAGTGCCAGTGTTACGTAATCGGGCGCATAGATAATACACTACAGATATCGGCCGTGCATAGCGGTGTGTTGTCGGTGTGTTTGTATTTTTTTTTAAATGATAGAAATACTTCTGTACATCATGGATGGGATGTAAAGCACAGTTTTTAATTTATAAAATGTGTATTTGATAATGGTTTGCGTCAGAAAAACTAACTTCTTCAAACATCCTTAGATATTTTCGCCGCCATTTTTTTTATGGCTTTAGTCAACTGCTTTAAACTAAATAGTATTAAACGCTAAAACTTTTTCTGTGATAAGTAGGTATGTACCAAACTATAATTTAAATTATTAACCAAAGCCACTTAGCTTGCAGTGTTCTCAGAATGGAGCAATAAAAATACCCTATCTTTTGTTTACGTCTCGGGTCGCATTATTATGGTTATGGCACGTTTTTGTAAAGCTTGTAGGATGAAATAATTGTATCGACAGTACTGTTGTTTTTCTAGAATAATGTAAAATAATATATTTTAATGTAAATAAAATAAAAAGAATATGAAATAATGGTTTATTTATTTAATTTTGCCTAGATGATTGTACATAAGTAATTTATACTTATGTACAATCATCTAGGCAAAATTAGCTCACCCTGGTCTCAAATTAGATTTAATAATATATTTCAAGGCAAAGCTTTACTATTCTAGTTGAGTAACATTGCTAATTTCATGTCGATTCTAATAATATAAAGCTTATACGCAGTTCCTATACAAAAGTTTCGAGATATCCTCGTTTTAATCACCTGCGCTATCGCGCGAGACTACCCAGAAGTAGCGTGACATATGCGAAAATTCGCGCAAAATGGCCGCGACGGCAGACTGGATGAACTTCTTCGTCTGTGCGGAATCGCCAAAGTATATGAATAATTTTGATCCATAATTGTGGCATTGGTTAATAATTAACTATCTCACAATTAAGCAGATTCTAAGAATGAACTTATCTCGACACTCAAAATATTTGGTGTGAATATGAGTTCAAACGAGTAAGTCGTTCAAAATCTACTACATATAAAATCGGATCGTTTTAATGATATGTGATATGAAATAAAAAAGGTTTTTCATATAGAACCTTATTTCTACGAGAAAATACTTGAACAACATTCGCAGAAATACACGTGTATGATTAACGATGGATGCCAGTTGCCAAATAATTGCCCAAATGTTACAGGTACATCAAATAATACAGTCATTAATATTAAATGTAATTTAGATTCAAAGACGCACTTTCATTCTGCCGGAAATTCGTTCAGCAAAACCCTTTGTTTTCGTTCAAGCCTAAAATAATTTACTCGAAATGATATGCTAAAGTCTGTTGCTCAATTCATAAACTGTCAAGTATATGTAAATATATGAGATGAAAATATGGGAAAAGAAAATTAAGATCCCGGGAACGCATTTATAACGAAAATTGTTTGTAAGGTCGTTACTGAAATATTTGTGAAAGGTGTTTGAAAATATGAATGTAACACAATTGGTGTGCGACACGAGGATTTTTGAAGTCTTTTAACGATCAAGGGGAATGCCATGTAATATATTCATATCTCTTTGGAGATGAAGGCAAAGCAGGGTAATCCCTATCGTAATTGGTATTTTGTTAAATCTAGAATCTTAGAAACCCAAAGCTTTTTATTAGCAGCATGAAGTCTGGAACTGTGCTCGTTAGATGGCAATATTTAGCCACCTCCCATCGGAGGCGACCCTAGGAATCGGTATGAAGTTCCTAAGATCGCAATAAAACGTGATGTGACATATTGTAAAAAACGTGGCTTACGGCTTTTTGACAATTATTATTTAATTTTGCGAAATTTTACTGGCTTTGGAGGAAACACCTAAAATGTAATCGTAATAAGTAAGACAATGACACAGAATATTTACTTTCCAATTTCCAGGGCCATGACCATACTTAGAGCACGATAAAGTGACCACATTAGGAAGAGCGAGCTAAAACATAAGATAGATGTGTACAATCTTCAATAAGAGTGAGTGTGATAATACTTTATTTATAATTCAGTTATCATGTTGGTATTATGTGTCATATGACACACTAACTTAATAACCATAACCATATTTAATCTATCAATTGTTAATAATTATCATTGAAAAGCTATCGCGCCTGGCCGTTGGTATACCGTTGATACTCAATAGACTAAACGTAATAGAGCGCATCTATAATTGACATATCTTTTTTACTACCAAAGTAAAACTTTCTCTAAAAGTATTAAATTCTTTGAATTCCAACCAAAAGTGGTGATCGTGTTATCGGTTGGTAGCCAATCTTTCACTCGACTGTCCATTTTTCAATAAATTAGTTTAGTCTATAAGTCAGATCGGATCGCGAGGAGGGAAAAAAGGATAATAGGATTTGCTTATCAAAACCCAATTTACGAACCGACGTCGATAGATTTAATTAAAAAATGCGATAAGGATGTGAAGACAAGGCTGTTTTTTTTTTACTAATAAACGCCGCAACGGGTAGATGGTAAACGTGTCAAGGTTCACAAATTTTAAAAATGTAGGTCACCATTAATTCAGCTATAGGTTAGTTTGGCGATAGAATATCAAAGTATAATTTAGGGTACTAGTATATACTCGCATAATAATAATATACATATATTACTTAGTTATTCCTCGTATACAAACTCTTGAGCAGATGGTAACTGAAAGTATGTACCTATGTAAAGTTTTCATTGAAAATGTCTTCCGTAGAAAAGAGAAATAAAAAGCTTATTGCTAAAATTACTGGTCTAAGTCGTCGCCTCTCCACTGCTGGTCGCCTTGCACGCTGCACCGAGTGTTGTGGGTTCGACCACCCTAGGAGTAAAAAAGGGGAATGCCTATTCTCCATAGTGTCACAGGCCAAAGATGGACATCAAAAATTACTATAAAAATTGAGTGTTTTAAGATCTTAACGGTATTACATATATTATCTACAAAACATATTCAAATTGACGCCACTATTTTAGATATACCTATAAAAAAAAATGTATTGATGTTATTTTTCTATACGAAAATTTTCTGGCTGTGAGTTAATTCAAAAACATCTCTTTTCTCAATGCTCTATTATTTAATTATGATAGGAGGTGTGTTTGTAATATATTTTTATTCAGTTATAGTTAATAGGGTATGAAAAAAAACCATTTGTTATTTTAAACGTCTTTATTCTCTTCATTGTCATATACTATTAATAAATCATCTAGAAAAGGCGCCGGAGGGCATATATTGGACTGATATCTTGCCCAATAGACTTACTCTTTTGAACTATTTTTTGTTAATTGCAGTGGCGTCAATTTGAATGAAAGTAAATACATATTTTTTTACGACAAAATCAAGCGGAAAGTATTTTTCCCTCTTTGCCTCTTGTTCACTCGTGGCCTCAGATGGGCGTTCCCCTTTGTGTGATTCACAAATAGTTGTTCCGAGTCTGGGAGTACATTTTGTCCGTTGTAAGAATATTTGTAAAGTCCTACGCGACACAGGCAGGAATATGTATAACATGCGGGAGCCGTCTTATAAAAAAAACGAGTACTTAGTCTGCTCAAAATCTAGCATTGCAAGACTAATCTAATGGAGACATTATATGGAAGCGTTTATCAATACAACATGAGTTTGCCAAAATCTATCCATTACATTATTAAAATCATGTCATATTTTGGATTCACATAGTCTACATAGCCATGGAGACCCAAATGGATAGCAAGCTAAGTTTCTAATCCGACCTGACGTCATTCACGGCCTTCTGTTAGTGTCAAAAACATGAGCCTAGCCATTTGGAAGCACCATAGATAAGACACTATTTAACTGAAAAGCACTCTCTCACTCGTGAAAAGGCCTAAACGTTTTCTTTTTTTTGTGTTTTTAGTTCTGACATTTTTAACCAAAGTTTTACGCTAAAATATTGATTGCGGTGCAATTGTTTAAGTTGTTAGGTATCTAGTACCTGCATATAAACGTCATTATTATTAGGAATGGTAGTATCTATATAATTATTAATACTGAAGCAAAACCTTTGTACCCCTTTTTACGAAAATTGCGCGGGCGGAGGAGTATGAAATTTGGCACAGTTAAAGTTTATATGGAGTAGAAGTGGCGAATCCTAATATTTATAAATTTAAATTATAAATTATGCATTAATTATAAAACATTATACGCACAGAACCATGCATTTGACACACGTAGTCGAGTCGCGTTCGTAGTATTTCTGCATTGTTCGGCTGATGTATATAGTATTATTATTCGTAACTATGGTTACTTATATCAATATATAATTACAAATATCAGCAATATCTTACAGGCAACCTTTGGGTGGATTGGAATGACATATACTATTTATAATGTATTTACGTATTTATATGTAATAAAGAAAAAAGATAACAAAGTAGCAAGCTTAAGAATATAGTTTTTTAAAATTTAATTATTTTTATTTAACGAGTATAGTTAAGTAAATAATAATTTGTTTGAAAAAGATAGGTACACTAACATGTATAGCCTTGGCGAAATCTAAATGAAATGTGACTTATAATCACATTTATTTTGGTATAGTTCTAGACAGTAAAACCTTAATAATGATCAAATTTGAAATTTAAATCAATTATGGTCGAATTTCGACAACTAGGCGACCGCTAGATTCTATTTATACGTGTACTGGTTAGCTTATTGGATCAGTGTTAGTGGGCAGCAGCATGCACGAGTGGATTATCTAGCATTCAATCGCTCAAATTAGTGAAATTGCATATGGTCGCAAACCTCAGCAGTGGGAAAAACTGAAGCATAAGGTAATTCTATAATATAATGCTAAGTAATATTATTATGAATGCGAATGTGGGTTTGTTTGTGAGTTACGTTTTGACGACGTAACTACACGACCGATCAACATAAAATTTCGCATACACATTGTGGGGCGTACAGAAAAGGACATACATACCTTTCATGCAGAAAAAGTACTGTGCCCGTGAGATAGTTAAAATTATAAAATTAACTTTTATATACATGTGCTTTGTGTATGTATGGAGAATTTTCTGTGTGTATAGCAAAACTTTCAAATATCAAACGAATAGAATTTGAAATTCTATCTCTAATTAAAAAAACATTAATTTTCTAAATATCATTCCAACACACTAACACCATAGTTTGATTTTTTTGTAAATGTTCTAATTAGTACCTACTGACACAGCTTAGGTACTGTCTTACTTGAAACGTTCTGTGCACGCTAGTTGTAGCTACAATCTGGCTTTATACTATATACTCTATTCTCTACTTTTCTACGCCTGTAACTTGTTTTGTGAGCCTAATAAACAAATAAATAAATAATTTAGTAATAGAGCCTCCCCAAGTGTATTCATCTTCATATTGAATAGTAGCTCTCAAGATATTATTTTGTTATTTATGTTACGACTTAAGTTTAATGCTTATTTTATATATATTTCTAATCCATTTTTATGATGATAATATTCACTTTATTGATATTAACTTTGTTTTTTATATATTACGCAATTACATAAATTATTGGCTGTAAATTCAGAGTTTCAGGATCAACAATCAACACACGATATTTACTTTTTAGAGTTATACAATATTGAAAGATACCCTTTCAAAAGTATTACTTAGAAAATGAATTGTTCCTTAAAATTCGTCAAACATATAAACCTATATAAACTTGCATACATGAAAGATATATTATTGAATAAATGTAGACTGTAACGCCCTTAATATATAAGAATCATTAATCACTTAGTCCATTGTTCAAAATTTACATCTAACAACATGTTCATGTAACGAGATAACTAAGTTTGAGTCCTCACCCTATTAAGGCTTAATTGATATATTTGAAGCGACATCACAAAAGTTCGAGCCTAAAGCCGCGATCCCAGGAATGGAAAGCGTCAAGAGGGTCCGATGACCCTCTGCAGTACTTGACACAAGAACGTATTTACGTAAATCGTGTTGTTACATCGGCTATATAAATTTGGATAAAATGCTAGCCTCTTTGGGCCTGTGGTATAAATTAGCGTGCAATTATGACCTGCTAGGTCTTGTAAAGTATGTTAAGATTTTTTGCTACAAAATCCTACGTGCACGGAGTCTAGGAATGTACTCGATAAATGGCTATAGACGCGCTTCCTATTAAGTAGAGCCGAAAAACATAGCTGTAGATGTCTACATATATATATACAGGTCATTTATTACACTCATACTCATATGTATGAGTGTAATAAATTACCTGTGCATGTATCTAAAATATTAAGATCAAGCACTAAATGTAAGTAGTTAACGTCGCTAATAATTGGTTTATATAACTTTATTATTGATTGATCGACTGATCTGATTTTGATTGTTGTTGTTGATTTGAAGGTAGAATGCTGAGTGCAGTGACTTGCGTGGAAGGTATCGTTTTAAAAAGAAAAATAGAGCCATATTCGCTACTAATATTATCTACGTGATTATATGAGTAGGCGACGCTTGCAGTGATCGCCTCGATTAATATCACTTTTTTTAAACGATTTGGGTAATCCCAATTCGATGATAGTTATCGCAGCTTTAGTTCCTGCACTAAATAAATATATCCAAGATGCAAGTACCTATAAGTTTCCATGTTCAATAATTGTGTAGTCTCGCGGGATATAGAGCCAATTCTACCCCCGTAGCAGGCCGGCAAGAAATGTTGCTAATGAGGGCAAAATTAACTTTATAGACACACATAGAAATTATTTAGGTATTGTAGTGACGGTTACCGGCACTAAAATATTGGCTACTTGTTAAGTGAAGTCATAGGTGAATAGTGACCGCTGAATTAAAAACTCTATTATTTAATGTGGTTAAGTTGTGATGAGTGTGGGTAGTACACTCTCTAGGAATAAATGTGGTATCTATATCGAACAGTTGTATTTTATAACCTTCAGTTCCCCTAAATTAGTCTACTTGAATTATATTTGGAAATCAGTTTACTAAGCACAGCATCGTACTTGCATTTGCATCAACAACTCTGTATATAATCAAAATTATTTGTGTACTTCCATGACATTGCACAGGATGGAGGGATGTTCCCCGTAACACAGGAATTTCCTAGCTCGGAGGACATTGCTCACATTGTATACCTCAGATGTACCCGACCTATTTAATTTATTTAATATGAAGATGTATACAGCTCTGAACCCTTTTTGTTGATAATAAACTATTATTATTATTGTTATGCCTAATAGTAACGGTCCGGTTATTGTAAAATATAAGAAGTCCCTTCCCATTCTCTGTTTCTTCCTTTATCATATAATAGAAACAGTGCCTTATCTTTAAAAAACCCTGATTAACTAAATCCAAGAAGTGTAGTAAACATGCGAAATATTATAAAATGTAAATATTATATATAATTAAATTGGAGTATGTAAAAGACTCAGTATATAAAAAAACTATAATGTACTAGTGAGAATCTTAATATCATCAATAATACCCTGAATTGGCATTAGTAAAGTGCACTTTCTATGCCCTCATTTTCATAATCCGATGTCCCATCGGATACGAAGACAACACAACCAGAGCAAGATCAGGCGCAGGAGCAATGGCTATACGATCCTTTTTAGGGCACGGAGGTTATTCAACACCACCAAGTTCCTAAATCTTGCTTGCCTGACCTGCCTGATAATTTTATAAGAGAAACTTTTAATATTTTATTGGCCTGGTTTGGGATTCAAAACAGAGCCTTCATATACATCAGTTGCATTCACTACCACTACGTCACCGGTAAACGCTCCACGCATCGCTTTACTACCTATGAGAATCAGTTTAGTGCAAGTCTACTACCAACGTAAAGAAGTGCGTTATCTCTGCAATTTAATGATACATATTCACAGTCACAATCTGTATGCAAGAAAAACTTATCCACTTGTGTCATCTCATTTCATCTCTATCCAGTCTACGTGTTAATTCAGTTATGTTAGTGCCGACTAGTAAAGCCCGCTTTTCGCTCCGCTTATACAAATCATCTGCCTTAAAGGTCGAGAATCGAATCTAAATCTAAACTATTGTATTGCTTGAACAAGTTAATTTACTCCGGAAGGGTTAACAGGACTTTTAGAAACCCAACACACATTGATAGAAAGCTTTGTAACATAATAACGTTATGTTGTTTCAATATGTAAGTTAATTTAAGACCCCTAATGATTTAGTTAGAAGCTAACTTGATAATAAAATTTGTAGAACAAACTCCAATTATTTTAGTCGTTGTTTAATCATCTTCTGATCTCTTATTTTGAATAAAATCAAAAGTTTTAAGCTCTGATACGATATGATGAAATATCTGTCGGTGTAGAAACTGCTTTTTAATTTATGACATGCGAGTAAGTATCGCGCTAGAAATAATGTTTTTGATATGATGGCTTCGGAACTGTCAATAAAATTTTCTCTACAACTATGACGCAATTTATTTAAAATAACTTGAGTAATTTCCGTAGGCAGTTTTTGTAACAGACTGTTGGATTATCTTGAATAACATTTACAGTACTGACCGATACGTAAATCAAATCCAATCGCTATAAATCAATAAATATATCTGTTACTGTGTCTGGAACGACGTTACAGTCCCAAAGTTGAACTCACTCAATACATCAATAGCAAGAATAGCAAAACTAAAACGAATACAAATTCAATAACACGAAAGAATGTCGAGCACTAGAGCCAAATGTATTTCGCTATGTCAATTTAATAAATGCGAGTAAAGCGCGGGTTACAAGAGTGACGGAATAAGTCAGGCGTCGTCGACATTCACATGTTTACCTTTCACGGGCCTTCTTTATGAGATTGGTTTCATATAACCGAGAGAAAGGATCGGCTATACGTTTTACATAGAAACTGGTATGGGTCTTCTGTATAATATCTTGCTTCTATTTCGAATCATGGTTTGTATGATTGATCTAGGGAACGAAGGGTAGATATTTTGTTGTAGAATGAAATCTTTATGTTGATGTGGTATTACATACATGCACAATCACTCGCTTATAACCACGAAAAGACAGGCAGGGGTAAATTACGCCCACTTTTATTCAAGTATGATTTTAACTTTCAGTCCCACGTAAAAGAGGGCGAGCCTACTGCCGTATTAAAATGTGCTTTTTAAGCTGACTTCATTGAAAACTCTTGCTTAGCGCTATCATATGTTTATGTTTTTTTTATATAATTATAGTCTTTTTTAGGTTTTCGAATGTATTAGTATTATTGTATGCACTCTTGATATTATTAGATTATTTATAGATTGACATTATTGTAATAATTATCATTTTTATCTACTGAATATTTCTTTTTTTAAATGCGTTTTTATCAGTGTAATATTTTATTTTTGTATTATTACGACTTGTGTAATTTGTTATTTTTATTTAGATTAATACTTAAATGTTATTGTTTTAAATGTGATTTTTAATGGACCAATTTGTATATTCTTCTTTAATTTTATGAATTGTATATTACTTTTATGTCACATTCAAACACAATTGTATATTGTTATTGAATAAATGAAATGAAACTCTTATGAATTGTAACTAACATATAAAATATGAATATAGTTATTCAGTATATATTTGTAAGAATATGTAAAGTTACAAGAGTGTACAATTGTACATTGGTTGCGACACTTAAATTATATATCGGACAAAATAAAAAAATATACACAGAATATACCGCTATATTTTTATAGTTTTCTTCAATGATAAAATGCATATTTAACTCTGTTGTCGAAAACAAGTTTATACGTAATTAATTCACACACCTGTTGAGAATAGACAACAAACAACTGTGAGTATTTACTGTAGAAACATCAAGTAACATAGACGGCTCATCGTGTTCAAATGTTCTGAAGTTTCAACTGTTGGATTGTACAAAGTATATGAATTTAATATTCTACCACTGTATTCCTGTTCCAAAGTCCTAGTCCCAACCGTGTGAAGGGCAGATTTAATTAATTAAAAATTATTATTTAACCCTTCTCAACAAGGTTCAAATTTTAAAACTGTTTAGCGTACTTTAAAGTAATTTGTAGAACGTGAATATTACGTACCAAAATATGGCCCAATATAAAATGACGGGTTGTATAAAAACAGAAATAAATTTATAGCTTGTATATAGGTTAGGGTTATAAATATAAAAAAGTATTTAATATTAGCTTTTCAGTGTAGCAAGTTAAGCAATTTATGTATATGTAGGGATTGGTTGGATGTCCCTCAGAATGTTTGTAGATAAAACTATTGTCATGTATACTTATAATTTAGTTGCGTATTTTTTATTTACCTTACTTTCTTTATTAATAAAGGTCAATTCTAGTAATCAAGGCTGTTTGAAAATCATTGATTTAGATGGAATCTAATAAACGTAAAGTTCCTATAGATTAGCTTAATGTTATCATACAAAAGACCTGCTTACAAAGTATCTGAGCGTTGGGTAGTTGGCTTCTTTTAGAATGTAAAAGGTTACGTTTATTGTGTTAACATAATAATTATATGGCCGCAGGTATAACCTCCAGGTGTGGGTTAGTTAAGATTCAAATTAGGCTATCGCTGCTCATTCGAATAAAAAGTCAAACATGATTGTAGTAGCACCACCGGCATATTTAGTATATTTACTTTTATAATATCTATTAAGTGTAATATGCTATCAAAACAATTATGGGTTTAACCAATAACTCTTTCTATGTAATAATATAATAACTCGCTCTCAAGTTCTTTACTAGCTATTTGGTTGAAATAAATTAAGAGTTATCTTTCTAAAAATGAATAAATATTTCAAAATGTTAAAATTATCGAATTTGGATAAGACTAATAGCTTTGGATAACTTATCTACCGGTTATGTTCTCAAAGGCTAAATATAACTTTAACTTTCGGTATAACTGAAAGGTGTAAAACTTTGATTAACGTGACTCAAATTTGAGTGGCGCTCGGCAATTCCCAGGTATGATAAACAAACTTAAACATCACCTGAAACAAAACTAAATCCAATTTGCGTAGCTCGGATTCGCAAATAGTAATATCGGTAAGCGATCGCATTGCGATAACTAAAACTGAAGCTTTACAAATTAAATACCATGAATGGTTTGGGAAGGATTTATTTATTCACTAGCAATCCGGCTACGTGTGTTGAGTTTTTTGTTAAAAGTAATTTATTTGTACCGCAGTGAAGCTGCATATAATACGGTGACGTCATTATATCGGTTTGGAATTTTTTTGGACATAAATTAACCCAAACTACAAAGAACTCAAGCCTAATTTGTGTTTCAGTTTGTTTGTTAGAAAATCACATAGTATAGCTGTTTATTTTTTTTAAAGAAGCTAAGTAAATTAATTACTATTTTATATGAAAGTGAGGTTTGGCCTATATATTATCGCATTTATGTTATAAGATATTGATTTGAAATATATATGGTATTTTAAGAATTATAAGAGATAAGAGATATACCTTTTTGATTGATTCCCTATAGGCCAAGTTTTCATTTGTCATATAGCTTACGAGAAATAAATATGATATTTTGCCAGTGCAACCTGTCAAAGCCTCAAATTTACTAGGAGTTTTCTAGTAATTGAATACACTCTTAAGTGGATTTTATTAAGGAATCAGATTGTAACAGAATGGCGAATTACTAGTTAAATCCTTAGATGAATTCTACTACGGAATCAGATCGCAACAGAATGGTGAATTATTAGTTAAATTCTTGCATTAAACTGCAAGATTATTTAAAAGTTTACCTAACGTAAATAGAACGAATTTAGGTAGGTTATAATTTAGTTTTATATTCACTGAGCGGTGCTGCTAGCTGGCCTAACTTAGTCACGAAATCACCAAGCGCCCAATGAAAGTTAAACCCGTTACATATTCTATGCGGTTAGCGAGTGGTTAACAGGTTCCCTGTCCGATGAATCACATATTATGATACATAACAATAGATTTTCTATTGTGTCTATCACGGGACAGCGAGTGGGTTAAAATAGTTTTAGTGGCGATAGCAATGATTGTGTATACTGTATACCCTTTTAACTGACAACCGTGAACTGTAGTTTAACATTGATTGAAACACTGCAATCGATGGTCATTGATATTATCCGTAATCACCACACGTGGTATCTGTTTAAAAATAGTTCCGAAATCGTAATTTAGTTGATTTTAACGTCGATACAGCAGTTTGTTTGTAGATGTTAGATCAAAATCTTTCATCGATTCTCTACTCGAAGACCCAGTTTCTTAGACAAACGCCAATCGACACAGTATACTACTTCGACATTATGTTTATATATCTTTCTCATTGCCTAGTGATATATTCTGGTTTGTTACAAAGTAACACATTTGTTTTTCTATACCTATTTTTTTGTTTTATTTTGTGTAGGAACTAGCATTTAAAACTACTTACCCGATTTAAAATCTCTTTTACTTATATTAAGCTATGTTTCGATGCAGATGGCATCTAGTTTTTAAAAACGTATAGTTAATGCTTTAATTGATCTATTATTGTTGTTACTGTCTCCATGGCGCAGCGGTAGTGAATGCGACTGCTGTGCATGAGGTCTCGGGTTCGAATCCCGGGTCGGGCCAATAAACAGTTATTGGGGTTTTCAGTTAAGAATTCTCAATAGCAGCCCGGAGTTAGGAAGTTGGCGGTGTTAGACACTCCCGTGCTTCGGAAAGCCCGTAATGCCGTTGGTCCTGTGCCTGATCTCTCGCCGATCGTAAGAGTTAGGGAACAGAGAGTGCACTTGTGTTTGCGCACACATTTGTGTACTATAATATCTCCTGCGTAGTTGGCTAGTATCCGTTAAGACTGGCCACCGTGGCCGAAATTCGGTCTGGAGGATATATTTGTTGTACTTGAACACATAGACTTATTGCATTATTTTAGAATATATTTTCGGTATGATGAATGACTTTTTATCTGTCTAATGCCTAAGTATGGGCCCATCTGGCCCTAAACAATTATAATAATAATAATAATATTCTACCACATACACACAACACCATCTAGCCCAAACTAAGCAGAGCTTGTACTATGGGTACTAGACAATGGATAAACATACATATATACTTTATTTTTGTAAATACATACATATTATACATAGAAACACCCAGACCAAGACAAACATCCATGTTCATGCACACAAATGTTTGACTTGTGCGGGAATCGAACCCGCGACCTCAGGCGTGGCAGTCGGTTACACTAACCACTACGCCATCGAGGCTTGCTTGAGACAGAGGCAATTGTACAGGTATGTGCACTATGCAGAGTATTATTAAACACTAGACTTATCCGTGGCTTCGCTCACGTAAATATAAGTTAGGTAAGGTTAAGTAACAGTACTTTTTTCTGGATAAAAGGTAAGTACCCTATGTACTTTTCTGGTCCTCGGAAAACGTGTATACGAAATTTAATGATGATCGGTTGAGTTGTTAAGGCGCGCAAGCATAACAAACAAATAAACAAACTTATATTCGCATTTATAATATCAGGTCGGATTTAGCTAGCTCACCGACCGACTTGCATCGATCGTGGTCACGGGCTTAAAATAGTATTATGATATATGTAGATTGTAGGTGATTAAGCGTTATTACATTTAACGCTTATTTTTATCTTAATTAAATGTGTATTATTAAAGTACCAACTTGTAGTCAATTTTAGTGATCAAAAAAACCCATCTTACCTCATTGTATTTAGGTCTCGTAATTTTACCTATTATAGAATTATTATATTTTTACATGTATTCTGTTTTTCATCAGTTCTTCCAACTATCGTCGTACATCACGTTGAATTTGCTTCTTCAATAACAATTCTTAATAATTGAAAATTCTTAAATAATTAGGTATAAAAGTTAGTTCAGCATGATAAGTATGAGTAAAGATGGACTATTTTCTGACTAAATACCTTGCACACCACAACAGTCCGCTCTACAACCTTAATAAGCTTTATGTACCTCGTTTTTATAAACAAAATCCCTCAGTTCGTGCTAAACTATCCGTATAAAGAGTACCTCTTACGTCTCATAATACTTTTTACTCGGATCTTTTCAAACCTTAGTAATCCAGTCGGATTCGTTTCTTCTTATATAACACAGATGAAATTTGCAAACGCTCCATTCAGCGTGAGAATTAATGGTTTTTACATTTGATTCTGGTCTGGATCACATATTGAAGCCGTTACGAATAATCTTTGCTTTATGTAAATGGAGTAAAAGAGTTTGAAAAAGTTTGATGGAACTTTTAATTCAATGGTGCTGTCGACTTAATTGAATTTGTACGACTGAATATGTAGGTGTAGAGTGTGTCTGTCTTAGCATTGGTGGTAATAGGATACGGTTTTTAGCTTCCCAGTTGCAACAGTTGAAACCATAATATTTTTTATTTGTTTTCGTTGATATCTAGTAAATATATTCAGGCTTTGATTAAAACCTACATATATTTCCTTCGGCTTTTTATGTTTTTGGTCCCGTGGCGTGCCTACGTTTCCGTGCGATCGTGAAGTTCTAGGCTCGACTCACGAGTCGGCAGTGTTATTGGATTTTCCTGTTAGGAGTTTCTTAGTATCACGAAGTCTGGAAATATTCCTATTCCACAATAGGTAGCCCCTTATTACGTGGGCCCTAAAAGTCATACAAATTTGTCAATCCACTCAGGGATATACTGGTGTGTTAGATAAACTCTACCTACGTCTTCAGGGATAAAGTATGTATGTAATACCAGCTATATAAAATAGTACTATGTAGTGTGTTCTAACTAGTGTACAGTGATGTGGGCATGGACCTATGTTAATATTTGTCATCACAACCACATCAAACGGGAACCCATGTTGTCAACTTCAAAGTGATCGCTTACAACTTTTATTTAGCACGTTTTGAACTTTTAAAAGTAGTTTTTGAAAACATTATTTATTCAAATAGTTCTGCATAATATGTATTACCTTAACGCGAATGTTATACATTGAAATTAAATTACTATAGACGGATTTTATCGCGGCTTATTTTAAAAATACTAATATTAGATATTTTCAGAATAAATAGTGTTTTTAAAATAAATAGCCATACAAATCTTGTAAACAGTAGGTATATAATTATGTACAAATTCAATAAAATAGTTCGAATAATTTTATTAAAAACGAGCTAGTAATTGGACTACGAAAAAAGAAATTGGGTGACGTACAGCAATGTTCTGTTTTAAATATTACTTGTATTGAAAGTTGGAAAATATTCGTATTACTTTCATAGCGAAAAATAAAAAGTAATGGTCTTCATATTTTTGTTGTATGCAAATAACACGATTATTTGTATACGGCAAAAGCTGGGTTTAATAAACGGCATTCACCTCGGTACTACAGACAGATATTTCGATTTAATTTATATTTCGATTGTTTATAGATGTACAGATTACGTTTCGTGCTTAATATAGTTATATTTTTATCTTCTTTTTAAATAATATCAGCACTCATTATAAATTGACTGGGACTGGGTCTCTTATTTTTAATACAAGGGTTAGGCCACACTGGTCTTGTACGCGTTGGCAGTAGTGTAACAGTTTTCAAATTTTTGTAATAAAGTGCCAAATAAACAACGCGATAAAATCCGTATATAGTAGTTTAATTTCAATGAATAATGATTTTTGTTTGTTTGTTTCTAAAGGTTTAACTAAAAAACTACACAACCTATTTTAAAAATTCTTTCTATTTTTTCGCTGATAATAATAATATAACTTTCTAAGGATATATTATCAGCGAGTAACATAGGCTATATAATATTTAAGCTTACTTAAAAGTACTGTTACTAAAATAACCTAACCTACTTTAATGCGAGCGAAGCCGCGTTCAAAGCTAGTTTATCATAGGACAACTCACATATAGGAATACTTCCAGTGTCGTGGGGAACTATACAAACAATCAAACAATGGACACGCAAAACACTTAGACTTGAAGCAGCTATTTGTGGATCACACAAATCTTTGCCCTGTTTCAGGGTCAAACGCGCAACAGTCTATGCAATGTGTAGTAGTGAAGTGACCACCTTAACCATTGCGCCATTCGTGCAGGCCCTGTGTAATCTCCTGCTTACACCTTCAGCAATATACAGCCTCTATTCTATAAGGTAAATAATAATCAATATGAAAAGCGTTGAATATTTAAACGTTCGATTATTAAAGGATGGATCGTATTTCTATTCCTCTCATTTCCATTGAAAACTTCGTTGCGCATTCCACAGCGAGCATTTAAGAGCGTCAATACTCGGTATTTTTTTTGTTAAATCCGATCCAATAAAATAAATTATAAGACTTACTCAGCAATGTTACGGTTTCATTTAAATATTGAGTTACATATACTTATAAGGCTAGTGTGAATGGAACAGTCGCAAGAGGAAAACCTAGGCGAACGTTTCTCGACCAGATCGGAGGCGTCCTGGACAAAGGCCAGGTTAAGAGCTCCTTGAACCGACGGGCGTGTATGAGGAATGTGATGAAAGTGAATGAAGCCAGAGAAGTGTGTCAGGATCGTAGCAAATGGAAATCCGTAGTCTCTGCCTACCCCTCTGGGAAACAGGCGTGAATCTATGTATGTATGTATGTACATATACTTCGAAACTTCAATGATAATTAATAAATAGTAGGATGGGGCCAGATTGAACAGACAAATAGTTTAAAACAGTTTTATGGACCACTGTGCTACAAAAGTATAATCCTAATCCTAACTAATATCATAAATGCGAATGTAACCCAAATGCAATTTCGGAAACTTTCCACCTGCTTGGTATTAGTCGAATGTTTGTTTACGGCGTTATTGACAGGTACAATGAAACCTCTTCTGTTTGTGACAGAAAAAGATCTGCCCGTCCATGGAGTATTCGTACGAAAAAGGCGATCAAAGCAGTGAAGGGAAGTAGTCGAAAAAATCCTGTCCGAAAGCAAAACATTTTATCTCGGGAAATGAATATAGCACTTAGAACCGTGTGACGTATTTTAAAAGATGACTTAGGTATTGTAGCCTATAAGAGACGCACTGGTCATTATTTAATTGATAATTTTAAAATGAATAAGGTGGTAAAATCAAAACAACTTCTTAAACGGATCGCAAAGGTAGGTCACAGAAAAAAATTATTTACAGACGAGATTTTTTTTACTATTGAGCAATGTCTTAACAAGCAGAATGACCAAGTTTATATACTCAAAGCTCTATAGAAGCTGCCCAATTAGTCAGCAGAGTACAACGTAGTCATTATCTGACTTCAGTGATGGTTTGTTGGGGTGTTAACTATCACGGAGTGATTGAGCCATATTTTTGTGAAAAAGGTGTCAAAACACCGGCACAAGTGTATCAAGATACGATTCTTGAGAAGGAAGTTAGCTTCTTAACAACACCATGTTCCATAACCCAGAATGGTCCTTTCAGCAAGACTTAGCACCGGGTCATAAAGCAAGCATGGTTGGAAACTAACGATTCGGAATTCATCAGAGCTATAGACTCCTCCTTAGTCGTTCACTCTTGACAGAGTGGTCGTCGTTGATAACGCTGCATTTTCATTGGCTAAAACAGCCTCTGCGATTCGCCTCCACTTGTTGCGGTCTTCAGCGTCTCTGGAACTTTGGACCATGGAGGTTTGTATCGCAGCTTTGATAAGGTCTGTCCAAAGCGTAGGTGATCGACCGCGTGACCGTTTGCCCTCCACCTGTCCTAGGACAATGAGTCGTTCCATGGAGTGTTCGTTTCGAACAACGTGTCCAAAATATTTGAGGATTCGTATTTGCACAGTCAACGATAATCTCTGCTTGACTTTTAGTTCCGCCAGGATCGATACGTTGGTCCTAAACGCTGTCCAAGGGATGCGCAACAGTCGCCGCTAGCATCACATCTCGAGTGCATCGATTTTGCGCTCGTCTTTGAGGCGAACCGTCCACATTTCTGCGCCATAAAGAAATATCGGGCAGACTAAGCTTCTCATTAGACGGACTTTAGTAGTTTTGGTGATATTACGGTTGCACCAGACTCTCTTCAGCTTGTCAACGGCAGATCGTATGATAACACATCTCCTTCGGATCTCTTGTTCACTGCTATAGACTGGCCGTCATCTAATCCTGATTTTAATCCGCTGGATTATAATTTATGGACATTTTTAGATATGGCATGCTCTAAACGCATTGATAATTTGGAGTCCCTTAATGTTAATGGATTATTATCCATAAGATTAGCAGTAAAGAATTTTCCAATGGAGTGAGTGCGTGTTTCTATTGATAAACGTCATAATTAAGAACCTTTTTAGTCTTTACTTTGCGTGCTCTGGTAAAATGTTTGCTTTCTTTGTTTATAATATTTTGACAAATACATATCTAGTGCGTCTCATGACAGTTACATCGTGAGTAATACTTTAAAAAGTATTATTTATTAAAGTATAAGGCTTTCCTCTACGGACGTACTTTGGATAAGGCTATACAGATAATAAATCACATCGTGCCTGTTCATAGACCTGTTTCATATGAACATTAATCCATGTAACGGCTTTCACGTAAACAATAATATATTAATATTCACCTAAAATCCAAAACAGTGGAATTTCAGCAATTAGTTATCTTAACGGTCGCCGCCCACTAAAGTGTATTATGTTAGAGATTGTTACGGATGACGTGCGCTGTACCGCTTTGACAAATGATAGCGGATGACGCTTGTAGGTCATATCGTGTATTACGTATCAGCAAGGGTTACTTTTGATAAATGGTTCCGTGCATTTTAATGCTCTATTTTTGTATTCCGGGGTGAATAAAATTATGGCTTAAGTGACATAATGGGTATGACATGAAAAATGAGGAATGGCCGTTAAAATTAGAGTGATTATTCGCTTAGTACAAAACCTAACTAGTCATGATTTTCATAAGGCTAAGCACGGGTAGAATAAGATTTATTCAATAGCAAAGTAAATATGTTTGACTGCGCATATTGTGCTAATAAAAATTAACACAATTTTGATGATATAATAAATAATTTTAAAGCCTAAAAAAATTCGTTAATTTTTGTATGTGTCTTACTAATTATTATTATAAATGTGAAAGATAGTTTACTATTCAATTACGCGTAAACCGTACAGATAGCACATCGACATGTCGCCATATTTTGGTTTTACGTCTCATGTTAAAGTGGTGAGCTAAAGGGCTATACAACCGTTGTCCTGTACCTGGTTAATAGTAAAAGTTACATATAGGCCACATTGCCAGAGTTTGGGCTACTCCTGAAACCTTGAAAGAAAATCCTAATTATACTTTTCCTGACACTACCGCTGCGCCACTAGTCAGTACTACTATTATCTATTTATGCAATCATAATATAACTACATAGTGATCTGTCTACCTAGAGCAGCGATAGCTTAGTGGGGAGACCAACAGACTGCAATGCAGAGGATCTCGGGTTCGAACCCACGTCGCGCACCTCTGATTTTCGGAAGTTATATGACTTTTCGAAATTATGTGCGTATTGATTGACAATTATCGCCTGCTCCGTGCCTCGGAAAGCACGTTAAGCCGTTGGTCCCGGCTGCCATGAACATCTATGGCAGTCGTTATTGGGAGAGTGTCGACACAAAAGATCCCACTGGGTCGAAGTGTCGCCGGTCTGCACTGACTGGCCTCCACATAAGATAAGATAAGATCTGTCTAGCTACTATTACACTGATACACAGACATATTTAAGTAAGTATAACAAAAAAGAATAACAAACAACGTCATTAGATGCCCCCCCCATCCAAACCGAATTCTTGCACACTTGCCCGTATTCGTAACCCCACAAAAATACACATCTTATTAGCCAGTTAAGTGAAGTGTGTCATTACCACAAAAAGGTCGTTTGTTCAACAAAAGGAAGGCAGATCCTTCCAGTTTCTTATCGGCCCCTTTTCAAGCAACTGCACACCGCTTCACCGGTATTTTTCTGTTATTTTGTTACTGCTAAACGGATGATTAATTTTAAGAGTGACAGTTAAGCCGATATTGTGCTTTGTATTGCGGTATGGCAGACATTTCATGTTTTCTACACAGTATGAAGTGTATAGAGAGGGTTACATTGTAAGTATTCGCTAGCGATTGTCGATAAATTTACTTTATATCATAGTTAATTTTATTCCTGTTTTTAATAAGACAACTTCTGCACTAGATCTTAATTTCGTGCCGCAGGGGACTTTACAAACATTTAAACAACGGAAACAAATTCATGATTTGAATAATTAATCACATTAAACCGTCTCATAGCATAAATTGTTTTTAATACGATTGTTTTTAAACATTTCATTATTTTCCCTAAATATCGCATACCATTCGTATTAGTTCCTAATTAAGTATTAGCGCTTCATGCATATCGCATATTGTTTGAAACACAGTGCTACCTATTAGCAATAATATTATTTATTTGGTAGTACTAGTATTCCATGTTTTCCTTAAATTATGTTGTCTAAAATAAGCCATCAGTTCATAATAATATGTTGTTAATTTATAACAAATATACCAACGTTTTGTTGCATGTTTATACTAAATATGCGGTCCACATTTACATCTTTTGTTATTTGAAATAATTAAATATAATGAGCACTTCATTTATAATGTTGATAACATATGCTGAACAAAGTGATATCTGATAAATTAATTAGTTGTTGTAAAGTCATATAGGAGCAAAGTTCTGACGACACTTAATGGAGATGACGTAGCTAAGGACTAGATAGATTCTGGTAGTGACGTCATAAGTTTAAATATAATGACATCGTGGTAGAGTGCGGTGACTGTCTTTAATACCTATTTGTTTCCGATGTATTGTTTATAGTAATAATAATAATAATAATATCTTCCAGACCGAATTTCGGCCGCGGCGCAGCGGCCAATCTTAACGAAGATTAGCCAATTACGCAGGAGATATTATAGTGAACAAGTGTGTGCGCAAACACAAGTACACTCTCTGTTCCCTAACTCTCATGATCCGAAGGGACGGTAATCCGACACGACCAGAAAGAGATCAGGCGCAGGACCAACGGCTTTACGTGCTTTCCGAGGCACGGGGGTGTCTTACACCGCCAACTTCCTAACTCCAGGCTGCTATTGAGATTTTTTAACTGAAAAATCTAATAACTTTTTGTTGGCCCGACCCGGGATTCAAACCATGCTATGCATGAGGTCTCGCCTCATGCATAGCAGTCGCATTCACTACCGCTGCGCCAAAGATGGAGACAAAGCCTTGTACTATAAGTGTTGATAGTGGCATATGTATTCTCGGGCGTTGCGGCACCTACGAAAATAAGGTTTTACGCTGCTTACATAAAATAAAATTTCGCGTGATCCTTCTACCCATAACGGTAGGCTTCCTTAAGAAACGTTCGAGTCAATCATTGTTGAAATAGCACATAATACACACGATGTTTTTAAATCGTGTGTTTTATGTACGGTTTGAAACTGTGCGGTTTGTAAACATGTATAATACTGTCTGTACTATTTGGAGTCCGAAATATCCCTCTGCCTTTTCCTTCGGATAGGTAGTATAAAAAAGTTAGATACAGTTACAATGAATAAGTTTTATTTTTATTTATTGTAAGGCAACGCGCCTTATATACTTTGAAACGTCGGATTTATAGTAAAATAAGAATTGAATCATCTTCCCTGCATTGCATAAAATATATTCGTTCTATGCGGCAATAGAATTTGTAATATACGATGCATTTGTCAAGAAAAGCTAACCCTACCACTTTATAAAAGCTTTAATACTAAATAATGGTATAACTGAACTGAAAATGAATAATAGCTTTAATATATAACTTAATCTCAATTTTAATTCAATTCATTTTGTCACAGAAAACAAATTTAGCATTAAAATCTGCTATAATAATCCTACTAAATCCGGCTACCAAAAAGACGGCATAGGGTTGAATTTTAATACGTTTTATAAAGGGTTTTAAGTTAATCCCCGAAACGAGGGAAGTAATTAATATTACTGAAAAAGGAAATTAGATGATTTCGTCGTGTACATACATAATTAGTTAATATTCCAAGTTTTGTGTCAAGTATCTGGAGTGTAAACGATGCTTACGAGAGCTGTGATTTTGGTATCAAGTTATCAACTCTGTTGAATCTTGAATGTTTGAGTATACTTACATAATACTGTTAAATATTGCTTGTTAGATTACTTGTTAGTTTATCACTATTATAAGTGCTTAAATCGCCTTACTACCATAGTATCTCAAACATATATAATTATCTATTAATTATAGAGATATTAAATAAATAAATAATCAAATGACAACAATATAACAATAATAATAGCCTTTATATTTTATTCATATTTGCATGTTGTTTTACAGTAATGTAGATTTTGCCAATAAAATTATATTGTCCGGTAACTGAACTTTTTCATAGATGGCGAGGAAAAGGTGAGGAAGCGTAACAAACAAAACAAACTCATATTTTAAAATAAAATTTCAGTAATCCTAACTAATATTAAAAATGTGATTTTTAATATTAGTTAGGACTAGCTTTTGTCTGCAGCTTCGCTCGCGTTAATTTAGAATTTGACAATCAATTCGGGTTATACTCTGCTTCTAATGATATAATTAAATCATGATTCGAAAGACACGTGGCGCCATCTATTATCATAAGAAAGCTATGGTTGTTTTCCTCGGGATGAGTATTTTTTTTCGGGATGAAAGGTAGCCTTTGTCCTTTTCTGTACACCTGACAAAGTATATGCAAAATTTAAGAATGATCGGTTCAGTGGTTTAGACTTGAAAAGGTAAAAAACAAACTCATTTTCGCTTTTATAATATTAGTTAAGATATGAGTTAGGATTAGGATAGTTAGGATTTGAACCGTATCAATGTATGCCAGTCAACGTAATGTGTGCTTATTTGTTTAAAAGCATATTAACTAAAGTAGCCAAACATTTACCCCCCATTTTACCCCTCTAGGGGGGAGGTTTGTCCATTCTACTTACATAGATCATTTTTGTTTGTAATCAGGACCCAATATACCAATTTTCACACTTCTAAATCCAGAAATGAGAAAATTTCAATACAAAATTTACCCCCCCCATTTTACCTTTTTAGGGGGAGTTTTGTCTATTTTACCTACACAGGTCATTTTCAATTATAATCAATAACTTTTATACCTATTTTTATATTTATAAGTCCAGAAATGAGCAAATTCCATATAAACTTCATTTCACCCCCTTAGGGGTGGAATTTCAAAAAATCCTTTCTTAGTACACCCCTACAAATTAAAATACACATGCTCTCCAAATTTCAAGTTCCTACGACCAGCGGTTCAGGCTGTGCGTTGTATCTAAGTCAGTCAGTCAGGCCATCTTCCTTTATATATATTTATAGATTACTGAAATTAGAATAACATTTAACAAATCATAATATACAGAATTGACGTGAAACTTGTGTCATGTGGAAGCTCAAAGGCAGACCACACTATGCATACATCCTCCGGATCGCAGTTATTAAAAAACCCAAGTTCTGTTTATTTTTTAAACGAGCATTTTTAATATTTGAAATCTACTAATGTAATATTAATATCACCAGTCCCATAGCAGGAATTTATTGTAAATTTTTTTATCGTCTTTGGCGACACACGAATAGCGGTTGCCGGAAATTACTGGGTTCCCTTGGGTTTCTAAGTGTTGTCTAGAGAACATAGTGAAGTGGAGGTCGCTATTTCGTCGCTTATTGGCGGTTGGAATCAATCGGAATGCAAATCAGTTTGGCGATAGAAGTAGACAGAATGGTGTTACCAATCTGCCTCAGATCGGCGAGAGAGATAGAAATAGGGTATAGAATAACTACATAATAGATATACTGAGGATGGGATTAGGTACGAGGTGTCAATGGCTTGGATAGTCAGAGTTGCATATTTGATTGAAATTAAACTGCTTTATACGAATTTTATCGCATTGTTTATTTAACACTTTTATTATAGGTATACACTTTTATTATATTTTGAAACTATTACACTAATAGGTACTGTTAATCTGTTAAATAAAATACGCGGTATGATCCGTATAACGTTGTTGTATTTAAATGAATTCGCGTAAACGTAAGACCATATTTTGCAATTTTGATTTACTTGTATTGAAAAGGCTACAATTAGAGTAGACCACTTTAATAAAAAAACGTTATTCGAAAACAGATCTATAGGTATGCTGGCCAAATGCGTAAGATTTACCGAAGCTTCAAGATCTTATGTTTACTTTCATCTTCGTTTGTATTGTGAAACTTAGGATGTATTTTATATTGTAGAATGCATTAATGGCGCAGCAGTAGTGAACAGCGGTAGTGATTGTTGAGGTTTCGGGTTTCGATTTTCTGGTTGTGCAAAGTGTTATTGGTATATTCTGATAAGAAAATGTTAGTAGCTGCAGACGTGGGAGTCTAAAACCATGGTTGGTGAAATGTAGATGCGCATTAATAAGTCTACGCCTACGCCTTAGAAGCTCTAAGGCGTATACAGGCATGAAATCAAATCAAAATATTGAATATCACAAGGAGCGGTTTCATTAGAGTCACGTACTTATCCAAAGACCACATGAAACATTAAAATAGCGTTAGCAATAAGTGATAATTAAACTCCTACCCTTTAAATATCGTTAATTGGGGCTACATACTTCAATGATAATGGAATAATAACATACATCGTCAGTAGAGGTGCTGAAGCTGAACCTTCACGCTTTTGCTATTGTATTTGTAATTGCGTGAGTGTGGTAGGTTCGTGCCATAAAAAAGGCGGGACACACTCCTCAGAGTATCACTTGTTAGAGATACGGGCAACTATTAAGTAATCTGTGGCTAATTTGCCTGGTAGTTAGCCAAAAAAAGGTTGCGCTCCTTCTCATACATACGCCTAATCATAAACTAAGCATACTGCGTCCACAGTAATAAAAGCAACAATACATTTAATTAGTTACAAAACGTTTTAAGCAAAACTCAGCAAAACTCAATGACATTTGAGTTCAAGCGGCGGAAATGGCAAACTCGTCTGTAAAATTAAGGAATTTGAAATAACTATACTTCAAGACAATCAACTTATAATATTTCACGAATTTGCTTGTTTTGATATACGAATATTTGTTCTTTATAGTGCTGTATGAGTTTGGGTGTGGCAGGTGCGTGCCATAAAAATATAGGACATATTCCCTAGAGCGTCACTCGCTAGAGTTAACTTCGGCTAAAGTTCCTGGTTGTTAGCCAAAAATTTTAGGCTCGCCTTCCCACACGCCTAACCTTTAATAATTGTTTAGTACGCTGCGTCCATTATGATAGGAACAATTAAACATCTTATTTGTTACAATATTTCTTAAAGAAAACACACGAAGACTTCATGATATTTTGAGTTAATTCTGCAGAAATCTATACTCATATTGATAGCTGAGGAGTTTATTTGTTTGTTTGGTTGGTTGAACGCGCTAATCTCAGGAACTACCTACTAGTTCGAATTGAAAAATTATTTTTGTGTTGGATAGTTTATTTATCTAGGAAGGCTTGGTATATATGGGTTGCATCACGCTACAACCCACGGGGGCGGCGCAGTAACTATAAACGCGAGTGAAACCGTGGGCACAGCTAGATGCAGTGGTCCGACCGCCGGCGAGAAAACGACTAACTATCGGCGATTTTCTCTCTCAAGAAACGCACAAATAATATACATTCCGTGTAAACGAAAGAGTTGCATATATTAAAAGTTGCTCGCTGACTGTTCACACTGCCGGCGACGACTCGCTTTACTAGTTTTGTCGCTGAGCGACAAGAGCTTTCAAAAATAAACGCGCTCAGCGATACTCGTTCAGCGATGCTCGCTCGTCGCCGCGCGCAGGTTTGCACAGGACTGAGCGACCGCGGGCGAGTGGCGCGAGTAATCGCTCGTCGCACTTGCACACTCGCTTATAGCCCGGCGACAAAACTATCGAAACTACACACTCGCTGCCCGCTGATCGTCAACTCGTTTATAGTTTCTAGTTTTACTCGTTTCTCGTTCATCGTTGGCGGTCGGACCAATGCCAGAAGCTATATATATAGGAGTTTGAAATAGCTATACTTCAAAATATGAGAGACGACCACTATCCTAGTTTCTCCGTGATCTTATCTATTACATATATCGTCAAAAGAGTAGCCAGAAGTGTATTAAACAACAACATTTCGCCAGTTATGGTTTTAGGGCCCACGTAATAGGAGGAGGCCTATTGCAGTTCATCGGGCACAGGTCCAAAGCTCGTGTTGCCACTGCGAAGTTTCTGGCAGAAAAAGCCAACAACACTTTGCCCATTGTAGCTAAAAAGCAACCGAAAAGCTGGGAAGTTCTTAAATTGTAGTAACAGTTTTTAAAAACACTACATTTAGTGTTTTATAAAATAAATTACAATTAAATCCGTATATAGTAGTTCAATTTTAATGTATAATTTTAATGTAAATGTAACAAATTATATTTCAATTTACTTTACAAGTTGCCTTAACCTTACCCTTATTTTTAATTATAATTTTGAAGGGCGCCGCGAGTCGTCGATGAATTAATCAAAATAACAACAAGAACATTACACAAATTTTCATAACTTAGTGGTAGACAGTTATGAAAACTAGTCCTTGGAGTGCTATTTTTGATAAGATTTGGAACATTCTAAATGTTTCAGCATACACACAAAAGTTTTCTTCTTTTGTTAATTAGTGGTGGTAAAACTACTCAGTACTGATTGCCAGTATAAGTTATTCTTATTTAAAACGTAACTTTTTAAGAATCATTTAGCAAAACAAGCCAGTGAAGTCCGCGAGGCTTTCGCCAAAGTCATAGTTGTTTTTGTAATCTGTCTAAACAAAACAAAACCAAAATGAACCAGACTTTGATAAATGAAGTGCCTTTGCTCTTTAAACAATCGCTCGTAAAACTGTTACATTTTTCTAGTTTTAGCATCGGATGTAGCTTTTATTTTCTATCCTCATAAAGTGTAAAAGCTGACTACGGCTTTTTAAGGTCTGTTTATAGCCTGAATAAAAAAGGTATAATTAAATTAATACGCTTTTATTATCAACTAGCTTTCCCCCGCGGCTTAACCCACGTATATGATGATTGCTACGTTCCCATAATTCTTAGCGTAACGTTGTATGGCATTTCCTAAGTATTGAGCTAACAAATCCAAAAATTAATCTCGTTTGTTGTATGGGAAAAATTACCCTTAAATATTTGTATTATTTTAATTTAATTAATTATTCTTAAAGTAAATATACAGTACGTTAACTAACGTAAGGCGTTCCCTTAAACTGGCAATATTATGGCGTGCGTAGGTCCTAAAAAAAATGTTCCCATAAAAAAACAAAAATATTTTATTTTAGTAACTTCAAAAATATTTAATAAAAAATTATAAACAGACACGAAAAAGAAACACTCTTTGCATACGCACAAAAGTACCAATGCACAACGGCAACGTCGCTTTTATAGTTATGAATTTTTAATTAAAATTACTTATTAATTAGTATTCATCATGTCAGCCAAAAGACGTCCACTGCTGGACATAGGCCTCCCCCAAGGTTTTCCACACAGACCGGTCTTGGGCCACCCGCATCCAACCGCTTCCCGCGACCTTTACCAGGTCGTCGGTCCACCTTGTGGGAGGCCTACCCCTGCTGCGTGTTCCGGTGCGTGGCCGCCACTCTAGAACCTTTTTGCCCCAACGGCCATCGGTTCTGCGTGCTATGTGCCCTGCCCACTGCCACTTCATCTTGGCTATCCGGATTAGTATTACCTACATTTAATTTATTTTTCATGCTTGCATTTTTTCATGCTTATTTTTCTAAGCAAATATGTTCATTTGCATCTATTAATGATGTATAATTACCGCTTTAAGGGAACGCCTTTCGTTATTTTACTTACTGTATAACTAAATATTCTGTAAATATTTCAAGCGTCTACCTGTTTTCGTTATCAATATCTAGCAAAAATGAGCAAAGGATCACGTTTGTTGTATGGGAGTCCCCTTAAATATTTATTTTATTTGTTGTTATAGCGGCAACAGAAATACATCATCTGTAAAAATTTGAACTGTCTAACTATCATAGTTCATGAGATACAGCCTGGTGACAGACAGACAGCGGAGTCTTAGTAATAGGGTCCCGTGTTACCCTTTAGGTACGGTACCCTAAAAAATTAAACAAGCTTTTCAGCTTTATTAGTATAGGCCATAACAATCGTTCTATACGTTTTTATGGCAGTAATCTCAACCACACTTCCAGCATTCAAACACCTTTGTAGCCAGGTTCAGCAGTTCCTATTCAGTTCACGGTTCTATTGCCATTACAATCGCATGCTGCCTATTGCTGAACGTAGACCTTTGCCAAACAAATGTAACAGTTCTACACATTACCGTATTTACCAATTAGCTAAAATCCTCATACGCAAATTATTGGTTTTGTGGCCTACAATCACGTACGTATCCGTTAAGCTCAGCAACCATAGTTGTTTAAGCCGCATCTCACATTAATGTTGATACAAATATCGAAAATTGTGCGAATATTCCACGACTCATATTACATTAAATTTTCAGCTTTGTTTAAACGTTACTGTTATTATTTCAAACGTTATTGTTATTATTTACTTTATTAAACATATTTCCCTTAATTACATTTATTAATAACTTGATGAAAAATACAATTATAATTTATTCATGCATATTCTCCTATCTTCAGACACATTTCGCAGGTAGGTCACACCTAATAGGAGAGGAGATGGAGGGGAGGGGGAGGGGAGGTGAGTATATCGCTATCTACCGGACACACTTGCAGATAGTCGGACACCATGCTGCTACTAAGAATTTCTTTATAGAAAAGCCCAATAACATTTCGCCTTTATGCACAGGAGTCGATGGTGTACAAATACTGTAATGAGGGCAAAGTGTGCCGCCAACGAGAATATAACATTTTTTAAAGATTTATATTATTATAAGAATACATGTCTAATCTAAATTATAATTTATTACTTTTTTACGTTATTCGTATCATGGTTACTTCTTATTATTTCGGTGAAACAGAAACAACCCTATTATTTCACTGTGTATTGGAATATTATGAGCGCAAAAAAAGATTCTAGTAAAAAATTTCGATAAACTACTAACAAAATTTCGGTCGGGTGCACATTGATGGTATACTTAAATCCGCTCGCACATTGAACGAGAGTTCTTTTGTTTCAACGCGATTGTAATAGCTTCCTATTACGCGGAAAATGGCCGGCACGTTTATGTTTACTAGATTTACCAATATAAATTTTCGTTAAGTTTTATTTATCCTGGAAATTGTTCGTAATCTTTGAATTTTTAAATGACAAAAACTCATGGAGCTAGTTGCTTGTTGCATACAGGATTCAAAGATCTGTATTACTTATAAGTCAATTTAAGCCTTTGCATAGTCACAAAGTGTAAGTGTATGCGCCATCATGCCATCTTACTGTCTATTTTAGATTTATATTAAATAATATATCTTAGCTCAAATTATTTCCTCTCTATAATATTATTAAGTTATTATTGTTATTATCTTTAGTTTTTTATAGTCAGTAGTATATGGCATAATGGCTGTAACACCTTGTTAATCTGAGTTGTAAAATACTGAAATTATATTTAACTGGCGATTTAAAAGAGTGGCCGTGAGTTTCATGCAGGTTTCTTCTCATAGGCTCTACCCTTTGCCTGAACCTAGCAACTAACCTAAATGTAGCTTCAGTAACTTAGTAAACTCACTAACCTATATACTTTGACGTTCATAAGTGTTACTTTGTGACCTAAATGAATAAATGATTTTTGACTTGACTTTGACTAATTGTTACAGAGTGCTGGGTATCCAGTAAACAGCACCAGTCTACACTACACAGGACAGAATGCATTTTATGCTGGTTAGCAGGTGTTATTTTTGTACAAAGTATGCAACAATCACATTCGAAGAAAGTACACACTTATAGGGCAAAATCAGATTTTATGAATACGTAATCTAACACCTAGCAGACAATGTGGTTCTAGTAGCCATAGACCTTTGCCTGTCAGTGGGTTAATGATAATCCAGAACAATTTAAACTAAGGCGAAATAGACGCCGTAACCGCACTGGATGGGAAAAAGTGCAAATGCGAGCAAGGAGAACCGAACGCAAATGATAATCATGAATAATTAATACCTAGTCCAAGAAGAAGTAGACGATGTTTTTCTATAATTATTAAAATTCAATCACATATTATTATATTAATAAGAATATTATGAAATGTAATTGAATTTTCATCATCACATCATCATTCTTCACATCTTGACTTTATCCACTGCTTAATATTAGACCTATTTTGTTTATGCCACCCGCCACGTTTCTATTTTGTTTTCTTATTAAAGACTAATCCTGCACTAGGAATAATTCCTGTGCCGCGGAGGACTTTACAAACATTCAAACAACGGACACAAAGAACACCCTGACTCAGAACAACCATTTGTGGATCACACAATTTTTTGTCTCATGTGGGGATCAAACCCACAGCACTCGGCGTGGCGGCAGTGGCGAGGCGACCACATAAACCACTACGGCTCACCACTACATCCTGTCCCTGTATAGAATTTAAATAGTATATCGTACATAAATTCTTGTAATAAGTTTTAATTTATATCCGCTGGTGTAAAAGGTTTTATAAAGAAAAAGAAAATAAAAACTATATTGGGACTTTTATCTTGGATAAGTCTAATAGAATGATCGAACTTGCAGCACTGGACGCATCTGAGCGTCGTGACAATTACATCACTAAACATTAATCTAATACAGACTAATGAAGATCGTGATATAAGTACATTTAAATACATTACTGTTAAGTAAATTTTAAATTAATGATTTAGGTACCTTAATTTAATTTTTTTTTACTTAAGTAATAGTCCTTAAAAGCTGGATAAAACTGGATTCGTAATAATAAAATTAGAATATCGCGTAGAAATAAAATAGCTTAGGAAACAAACGAAAGTATTGTTATGTGTGACGGTTATCGTTGATCGTTAAGACATTCCTCCATACGTCGAACGACACCTCTTATTATATATAATTCAATATCTGAACATTCCGGGAAGCGCGGCACATTCCTATGTACGCAATAATACTCGGTTTGATTGTTGTGAGTTATCTTAAATAAGCCATATTCAATAATACTGGGGGATGGGAGAATAATAAAAAGATGTACTCGTCGATTTTTTGCTTGAAACGGATCCGTTCGGGTGTTTTCGTGAGGTGGTGCTTTCATGATTACAATTTGTCGTCAATATTCAAATTGAGATGAGACTTATTTGGATCGAGTCCCTTTAAAAGAAGATTGGCAATCAGAATACCTGATGTCAATATTACGGTTTAGTACTCTAATTTTGTCTCAATAAGGACATCTTTTTATATTATGGATATTGGAATTATGCCAGAACGCTTTTTGTTGGCAATTTGAATATATTTGTGATTATGTTACGAAGACATTTATTTATTAAGATTATATTTTTTATGTATAATAATGGTTTATAAATACTTTTTTAATGGATTCATTCAATATTACATATTTACACTATCACCTATACTTATTAAATTTCTTTAATATATTCTCATATTAAAATTATAACGCTTTAGCACTTAACTTGAGTAATATTTGCTAAGTTTTGAATGCTCATAAGACTTAAACGCTTAAGCGTTTAATGTTTGTGTATTCAAGGGTAATAGTAATAAGTTCCAAGCTCAACTCAATTCACCAAATGCTTATTTTTACAACACTAGTTTCAATTTATGAGAAGTTTTGCACAGCGCAGGGATTATTTCACCTTCTTTTAGTTGAAAATATATATTATACTATTTTATTTTATTTTTTTTGTAAATACATACATATTATACATAGAAACATCCAGACCAAGACAAACATCAATGTTCATGCACACAAATATTTGACTTGTACGGGAATCAAACCCGCGACCTCAGGCGTGGCAGTCGGTTACACTCACCATTACGCCATCGAGGCCGTCTAATATTTTCTAGTTAATTATACTAGTCCAAAGTTTCAAGTAAGAAATTGAACAATAGATAGTTTAGTATTTCTGTTTTATTGCTTAGTTTTGACTTGTTGCTGAACTAAATAATTAAAGTAGAACAAAGTTTGCCTGTTTGAAATCTGAGATATCTATCAATGCAGAACAATTATTAAGTAAAATTAAAGTGATGGTCCCTATATAGGTTTTTTATTTATACTACCGAGGTGGTGAATAAAGATACAGGCTGCCTTAAGGTAAGCGAATACTTATAGCCTACGATGATACCGTGAAAATCATTCGCGCGTTATGTACCATCCATCCAAATAAGGAATTTAAGTAAGGATGAAAGAAAACTAATGGGTGAGGATGTGAGTCTATGGGACCCTTAGCCACTGAGTGACACGTTGTAGCTGTATTACGAGACTTATGCCCATTTTCTCTAAGAGAGCGGTGCATCCTTGGTGCGTAAAATTTATTTATCGATATTGTTAAACTTTTGCCTATTTACCATGCCCTCAATTTTTCTATAAGCTCTTTAAGAATTAAAAAAGGAAATGAGTGGTTACCAAGATAGCGGCCAACTTTAACAGGATTTAACAAACGATAATTTATATTTTATTTTGAGACCGCCCCGTTTTAACTTGATAAATATCTACTATCAATCATATTTTGAAACACGACGAGAGTTTACCATCGAATATTGGTTATTTCAAATAATTATATGTATTAACGTTGATATGGTTTTGACACTGTTCTCAGCTTTAAAATATTATTTATATCTATCACAAATTTTTATGCAAGTAGTTGGCCGTTACATTTGTACCGACCAAATTTATATTTAATAAAAAATATGAAACATGTTTTCTCGCCAACTTTTGTATTAAATAACTTATTATTCCTATTCTATTTAGTCATATTAATAAATATTCCTGAAAATTAAACACTATAGGATACAGAGGATGCATGTAAGACTAATATTTTTGTAATTATTAGGTAGGGGTCTGTTCTGTCAATTAGGTTTTTATCTAATTATTTTGTAACCTTATGCCGTTGAATATTCCGAAACGAGATCACTCTGAAACTGAATCTCTATGGAATCCGTAGAAATAAAATAGGGATGAATAGCGACGTAGCTATTGTAGACAGTGAGTTAAAGTGGCCATGAGCACGCCATTTTGCCAACAAAACGACGAAGAAAGACAGGAAAAGGAATGGTTGTTCTTTCAGAGGTGATGTTGACTAGAAAAGCCAATGTGAGAATCCTTGCTGCTAAAGCAAGAGATCTATCTCTTGCTTTAGCAGCAAGGATTCTCACATTGGCAAATGGTGTTCGCGCCATAAGTACTTATTCGTACGTCTACGTACGAATAAGTACTTATGGCGCGAACACCATTTTAGTTTATATTCACACCGTAAGTACGCGTATTTTAAAACTAGGATCATACTACCGCTTATTGTGCATGCGCGTTCCTCCAATAAATCAATAATTGGAGGAACGCGCCAGGGTCAGAGAAAAATTGACACTATATTTGTGAAAACAAGACAGTAGTAGACAGAGTGTATAAGTCTCGCTCTTGTGCATGTAATAACAATGCTTTAGGAGATTATAATAAGTGTAACAAGTGCAATCAGTTGAACATAACATACATAACTTACCTCGGTTTCTGAATAGAGAATTATATTATGTTGAGAACGATTCAAACTCTACTTAAGTAGGGGAGATGGGCCCAAAGCGGGCACCTTAAGGGAAAGTTGAAGAAAAATCGGTTTATAACTTAGCTACATTATTCTTTTTTCTCCAAAAGGTCCGTTACTAGACGATTTTGAATGGAGCATGGTTTGATTTATCAAAAACCGAAAAAAAGATTACTTATAAGCAAATTACGAAACCTCTACGTATGCCCGCTTTGCCCAAGGGGGGAGCCTAAAGCGGGCACTTGTTTAGGGCAAAACGGGCATGGGTTGAGGTAAAGCGGGCATGGGTAAATTTTATCCATATATTACAAAATAATTAGAAAAGGGACAGCCATACTCTGCCACCAGTTTAAGGAACAAAGGAAACAAACAATCTTAATCAACTTTTGTATTTAAACAAAATTAGCAGCAATAATCATTCATTCATTTTAACTATTTAAACATTAACTATTCTTAATCTAATCAGACTTTCCAGTTACACAATGAGTATTTTTGTCTATATCCGTACTACCTACTTAACAAAAATAAAATTCAAAATAATATTGTTCACCTGAAACAATTATATTATCACAAATGGAAATAAAAGTTAACTTCTCATGAATATAAAACAAATTATAGAGATCTATCTGTTATCTACCTACAATCCTATTATTAAATTTCCTGACACATGTCACAATAACATGACCCAATTCCAGGATATGCAGTGCAAGATTCATGAGCCCACGCGTCGCAATCATCGCATTTTATCCAGTCTTCGACGGGCGGGTCCACATATGGCTCATGGCATTCAAAACAAATATATTGGGCAGCAGGCCTAGCAATCGACATTTTTCTCTTTGGTTTCTGCTTCATTTTCTTGGAT
This sequence comes from Catocala sponsa, assembly GCA_963564715.1. Lineage (NCBI taxonomy): Eukaryota > Metazoa > Arthropoda > Insecta > Lepidoptera > Erebidae > Catocala > Catocala sponsa. Next base: position 12,787,130 of record OY751334.1, on the reverse strand, counting down.
TTTGCTTTTTCAATAGACAGTTCTGCATTTATATTTTTTTTAACGGTTTTAACACGTTTTTGTACATTTTCTTTTTGGTTTCCCTTTCTCTTTTTGTCCATTTTAAGTCTTTGCTCGTCTTTGATCGGTGTGCTAGTTAATATCTCAGCTTTTTGTACTCTTCTGCGTCGGATGGTTTTATTTGGAGCAACCTTGGGAACTGGTCTTATTACCATAGGACTTACGTGTATACTGCAGCTAGGAACAGCAAGGTTATCTGTGGACGGATTCATATTTTCCATGCAGGAAGTAACTAAGATTATTGACTCATCTGTTGCCATTCGATTGAAACCAGGAAGGTTAAATTCTGGTACAGCCTCAGCCTGATTATGTCTGTTCTGACAAATTTTTTCAAGCTCCTATGGAGATGGCGTTCTCTCAGGATCCTTTTCTTCTGGTAGAGATGACGCCGGAACATTCTCTTTGGAATTCTGAATGACTATTGTAGGGTCAATAACTGTGCCAAAATCATGTCGATCAACTTGTTTGTTTGGATTATCCGCATGACTTTCTGAGCCAATTTGCGGGAGCATTGTTAAAAGATTTTGTGATGCACTATTTAGAGATGGTGGAGGAGTCACGTGGTCTCTCTCTATATTTTCAGATGGAAATAAATTGTGGGTGCTTACTATATCTTCCAGCATCGACGGTGATGGTGTTGTTCTATTAGCTTCTTCAAGTGGCAAAAATGCTTCTATTTGTTGTGCAGATTCAGTCGGATTTAATGGATTTTCTGTAACAGAAGCTGGCAGAAAATCAGCGTCATCAAAAATAAACCGGTTTGTTGGGAGCAGACCAGTCGTTTTAAATCCATTTATAGCATTTTGTGTAGTTGCTGCTTTCACGTAAGCATCCGAAAACAGTTTAGCTATGTCATTTTGATTAATTATCCGTCCAGCATGCGCCTTTTGGAAAACGGCCACAGCCTGCTCGAAGTAAATTTTAAGTGGCCCATATACGCAGTAATCTAAAGGCTGCATACGATGTGTCGTATGTGGAGCCAAAGACACAAATATAACATTATTTTGTGATGCATATTCCAATGCTGGTAAGTATTTATGGGACTCGTGATTATCGAGGACAAGAATAACTTTTTTTTCTGTGGTTGGTCTGACGGTCTCTACAAAGAACCTCAGCCATTCCATAAATACTGGACCGTTGATCCAGCCATTATCGGAACAAGTGCCTTGGGTACTGGGTGGAGCTCCATCAAGCAGGCGTGGAACCATTCTTTTTCTCGCGAATATCATGAATGGAGGTATGAATGATCCAGCAGCATTACAGCAGCATATAACTGTGGTTGTTCTTCCTCTTTCGGTGCTAGCTATGAGACCAACTTGTCGCTTTCCAGATTTTGTCAGGACCCTTGGCGGTTTATTCGATGATGTTTGGACGCCTGTCTCGTCCATATTGTATAAACGAGTAGCATCAACTTTATGTTTTTCAATTTGCTCCTCTAATAAATCGAAAAATCGATAGACTTGGGGTTTGTTAAACCCTCTAGCTCGGGCAATAGATGTCGGCTCTGGTTTTCTTAATGTTAGGTCTGGATGACGTTTAACAAAACCTTTGTACCAATCTGAACCAGCAGCGCCATTTTTAAAAGGGTGTGGTATTTTATTCATTTGGGCATAATTATAAACAAGTTCCAAGAACTCTTGTTTTGACAACCCGTAAAACAAACTGTCCATATGAAAAACATATTCCAAAAGCTCAGTTTCTTGATCCGCAGAAAAGACAGTAATATATCTGCCTAGTTTTACTTCACACGACCCCGATTTAAGATGCCTTTGCAGCGTCGTTCTTGGGATCCCAAATTTTGTTGCTACGTTTTTAACAGGTCTCCTTAATTCTTGCACTTCTAGCAGTGCTTGCCGCATGGTTGAGGGGGTCCATGAGGCTTGCGAAGTTTTTCTTTTATAATTATTTACCATCAAAAAAGAATAATAAAAATAACTATAGCAATTTATATTATAAGTAGCTTTTGCCCACGGCTCCGCCCGCGGTATATACATATGTTACACATATAAACCTTCCTCTTGAAACACTTTATCCATTGTTGTAAACCGCATTAAAATCCGTCGCGTAGTTTTAATGATATAAGCATACATAGGGACAGATAGACGGGAAGCGACTTTGTTTTATACTATGTAGTGATATAATATATAATAATAATATCCTCCAGACCGATTTCGGCCACGGCGGCTAGTCTTAACGGAGACTGGCCAACTACGCAGGAGATATTATAATGCACAAGTGTGTGCGCTAACACAAGTGCACTCTCTGTTCCCTAACTCTCATGATCCGATGAGACGGTAATCCGACACGACCGGAGAGAGAGATCAGGCGCAGGACCAACGGCTTTACGTACTTTCCGAGGCACGGGGATGTCTTACACGGCCAACTTCTTAACTGAAAAACCCAATAACTGTTTGTTGACCCGACCCGGGATTCGAACCCGAGACCTCATGCACAGCAGTCGCATTCACTACCGCTGCGCCACGGAGGCAGTTAAATTTAATATAGGTAATGGGATGGGTAAAGCGGGCACGTGTCTGCTTTACCCTGCCCGCTTTGCCTTTTTCGACACTTGTAGTATCCAAACAAATTTTAACCTCAAAATATTTAAACACGTGGCATTCAGTTCAACCGGCTTACAGCCAGATAACCACTTAATAACTAAAACGTATTGTTTATAGCATTGTAAACATCAAAAAACTGAGAACACATGATACATACCTCGCAATATTTTTCAAAAACCCACTTAAACTAATTGTTTATCGCAACTCGTAATGGCGTGCTCGCAGGTGAACTCGACGAATGACGCGAGGTGTGCGGGCCGCGGGGATTACTGTCACGTGTTTAGAGCGCGCGCTTTTTTAAAATGGTAATATTAACGAGAGTGCCCGCTTTAGGCACGGTGCCCGCTTTAGGCCCATCTCCCCTACGTACTACTTAAACATTTTTTTGTTTCTATTTCAAGTTTCTTGCTGTAATGGAGAGAGATCAGGCGCAAGATCAACGGCTTTACGTGCATTACGAAGCACGGGGGTGTCTAACACCGCCAACTTCCTAACTTCGGGCTCGTATTGAGATTTCTTAACAGAAAAACCCAATAACTTTATGTTGGCCCGACGCGGGATTCGAACTCGAGACCTCATGCACAGCAGTCGCATTCACTACCGCTGCGCCACGGAAGAGAATACTCAGTTAAGATTTGCTGAACCGGGAGATAGACTGATTCTAACATATTCCAGAAGGGAAAGATAGAGTAAAACCACATTACGCCGAATTTGTTAATAGGTCCCATGTTCCACGGACGCAAACTTATTTCCATCTACCAGGTTCATTAATAGAACTTCGTGCTGCTACTGAGAATTTCATAGATGAAAATCTCGGAATCTCATGAGCGCATGCAAACTTATGTACAAACTTATGCCACGGCACCAAAGAGCAGGTAAACATTAATATATTATGTATGAGTGTGTGGGCATTAGGAACATGAACTGTTACTGAGTAGTGGCGTTTGCCGTATCAATGTCTATTTTTGTAAACGTTCTATGTAATATTTACATCGCTACTTTATATATGTTTGAAACCTGTCTTAGACGCAATCTTTGTAAGGTTCAATGCAGACAATTTTTATAATAACCTGAATTTAAGGTAAGTTAAGTTTTATTGTGCTCGTCTAATGTCGGTTGGCATTTCAATAATATGAATAATTTCAATCATTAATTTCTAAAGAGAAAGGTGTGGGTCCTTGATCCCTGGATTCGTAACTATGAGGCTACTGGAAAAAGTGAAAGACAGCATTGACCATAGAATATAGGCAGCAATCACAGACTATTAGAGGAATTTGTATGTAAAGAACATAATAAGAAATATTTTAAAACTGGAAGGTATCACAATTTTTTTTTAATGAGTGTAAATAAAAGATGTGAAAAGAAATAAACCACAACAGAAACCATAAACAGCAATTCCAATTCATCGAACAACATGCTAATACGTAACAAACAAATAAAACGAGATAACTTTTATTTACTTTCGTATTGGGTTTTAAAATGCGGATTCAATAGAATGAAGTGGGCCACTTTACGAGTCGGACCGTCATCAAACCAACCGCTACAGATGCACTTTAGAATACCTATATCGTTCTGTTTGCAATAGGATTTATCCTAGCGGGAATACTGCCAATAATTATATGTTACAACGTGTGAACAAATGCTTTAATTGGAACTAGTTTTAACTGTAATGAAAATGGTTTTTATATACAACCGCTATTGCTATTATTGTTGCTCTGGTATTATAGAAAAGCATTTCAATGTTATTACTTTTTGAACAAACGTCTTGTCATCACTATACTCGATGATATTAATAACACTAGTTTACAAAATTTCGCAACAGAGTAATCACATATATTTTTGATTCATTAGGCATTACTGATTGCTAATATATTCGCCAAATTTCGCTATCATGTCAATTTATTTTATAAAAAATTAATAACAGAAGTACACTGTTTAAGGATAAATAACATACAATGCACTATTTTTTTTTTATTTTGTTTTTGTGTGTACATGGGTAATTAAATGTTTATAGTCATATATTACGTTTTATTACTTTATCTAACTACGCAATCTTTTGACCCCATTATTTTTTTTTTGGCTATTTTTTTAAATTCTTAAGTATAAAATGAGAAAATCGATAAACGTATTTAATTTTCCTGATTTAATTTGTTATGTATGTGCCTAAGATCCTCAACAAACTAGGCAGGAAGAACACAGTCAGACTGGTCTGGGTTCCGGGACATGCAGGGGTGCAGGGCAATGAGGAGGCTGATGAGTTGGCAAGAAAGGGCTCGGAGCAGCTGTTTGTGGGCCCCGAGCCATTCGTGGGACTCTCTGAGAGCACCGTCAAGGCAGCTTTGAATGCACATGGCAATGACAAACACAGGTTGGAGTGGATGGCCTTTAGGGGTCTGGAACACTCCAAGAAGTTCATTGCAAACGGAGCCACAGGCCTCACCCGGAAGTTCTGTGGATATAGCAAGAGCCAAATGCGCCTGCTCACAGGAGCGTTCACGGGCCATTTTGGCACCAGCAACTTCCTGTGCAGATTGAGATTAGCACACAATTTGATCTGCAGGGCCTGTGGTGAACAGGACGAGTCCATATCGCACCTATTGTGTGAATGCGACGCGTTGGCTGGACTGAGGACGGGTCTGATGGGGGTGGCATATCCAAGCCCTGAAGACTTCAGGCTTCTCCCTCTGAATTGTACACTGCGGCTTATGCAGTACATTCATAAGGAGATAAGGATAAGAGCTAAGGGTTAAATCTTGGGGCCGACACAAAAGATCCCACTGGGTCGAAGTGTCGCCGGTCTGCACTGACTGGCCCCCACGCATAACATAAGATAAGATATGTATGTGCCTCGTTTACACCTTCTAAGCGAAGAAAAGTACCTAATAAGTGATCTTGTGAAAATATTATACGCGACTTATTTTGGTCGTTGGCCACCAAGATAAAGATTTCATCACTTTGTATAACATGTATTACAAAAAAAACACGTTATTTTTATATTTAACTAGTTTTCACCCGCGGTTTCGCTCGTTTAAATGTAGGTTAGGTTAGGTTAGGTTTGCAACAGTTATTTTTTCTGGATGAAAGGTACCCTATGTCCTATTCTGTACCCCTGACAGCGTGTATGCAAAATTTCATGTTGATCGGTTGAGTAGTTAAGGCGTGAAAGCGTAACAAACAAACAAACTCACTTTCACATTTATAATATTAGTTAGGATAAAGTAATATGTTTCTTTAGAGATAGCTTAATATATTTATTTCTAAATTAAGTCGTTATGTCAATAAATTTTTCTGATTAACAACAACACATGCATAGAACATTGAGAAATAAAGAAATAACAATAACTATAAATCCTGACGTGATGGTGTAATTCTTATTCTTGAGATTTAGCTTGAGTATTAGCGGTTTTGTTGCGAACCAAGACTGTTTTTTGTAGAGTAGTGTAATTAAATATATTACGAAACAGTTTTATATCTTACGCAGTACTAATAAAATTATCTTTAAACACAGAATACTTGATAATATAAATATTTTATCATTTTTTTCATGGAGTAGTGCATACTTAAAACATTTATGAAATAATTTCGTTAAAAACTAAAATATTTACAATACATTTTAATACAAATGTAAAATTTTGTAGGATAGTGTATGCATTACACTTTAAGAAAATAAACTGCCAGGTCTAGAACAAGAGTGAAATCATAATTGTTCTTTTTTGCTTTATGATTACGGGTAGATATTAATTGAATTAGCTTTCCTACAAATAAAAGCAGCAATCTACCCACTGTAAGCTGTAGTTTAACTGTCAAATAGCTTAGCATTGGACTTATCTTATCTTGTGTGTGGGGGCCAGTCTGTACTGACCGGCGACACTTCGACCCAGTGGGATCTTTTGTGTCAGCCCCAAGATTCATCCCTTAGCTATCTCCTTATGAATGTACTGCATTAGCTGCAGTGTACAATTCAGAGGGAGAAGGCTGAAGTCTTCAGGGTTTGGATATGCCAATCCCATCAGACTCATCCTAAGTCCAGCCAACGCGTCACATTCACACAGTAGGTGCGATATGGACTCGTCCTGTTCACCACAGGCTCTGCAGATCGAATCGTGTTAGCATTGGACTACTGTAACATATTATGATGCTCATACAAACTTATTATCAGTCAAAATTGCCGAGGAAGCCAATGAAATAAATATTAGTATTGATATGGCGAAATATATACGATAATTAAGCCTTTATTTGTAGTAATTGGCATGATGAATATCGCGTCGTTTAGCCGCCGACAGCCATTATTAAACAAACACGTGTTACCGTCGCGCGGCCTACGCGGTCTCTCCGCAAACACTCAACAATTTGTTACAGAAAACGTAATGTTTAACATTATATATCTACAAATATTGTTATGCGTTTAAAATGTTTTATATTATTTCTCTAAAATTCAGTTTGAATAGAAAAAAATACTTAAGTACCTACTATAAAAGTATCAGTCAAATGTGTATGGGGCAGTTGGAAGATGACGTAAAACCTAACTAGTTGGTTAGTTTGTTGGTCAGAGCAATTGGTAAGACTAATGTCCTGCTAGGTTAGAGATATTCTGGAGAAAACCAGATTAAGAGTGACAAGCCGTACGTGCATGAAGAATGTAAAGAGAACGTAGTAAGTGGAAATCCATAGTTTCAGCTTATCTTTCCGGGAAGCAGGTTTGAATCTATGTATTTATTTATAAGTAGTATTGTGATTAATTACTTATAATAATTAATTTACCTTTTTAACACACAATCTATGCTCTATGTATAAAGCGTATACAATAGAGTAGGTCTCACATTGTTTTTATTACATAATAATATGTCAAATATTTATGTTACCCAAATTCGAAAAAATTTTTTTTGTTGAAAATATACTAAATACTGTATAATAGTACGGGCTATTGTCTAAACAGAGAAAGGATGCACGATAGAAATTATGACGTAGCCGCTATTTAATTGCAGCGATTGGACTCCAGTTATTTGAAATCCAATCAAATTTTTAATGACTTTCTTATTATGCAACCAATTAATAGTGGTTAGTGTAACCGACTGCCACGCCTGACGTCGCGGGTTCGATTCCCGTACAAGTCAAACATTTGTGTGCATGAACATGGATGTTTGTATTGGTCTGGGTGTTGTTATGTATAATATATATGTATTTACAAAAAAAAGTAAATATATATATGTTTATCTATTGTCTAGTACCCATAGTCCAAGCTCTGTTAGTTTGGCTAGATGGTGTTGTATGTGATAGCAATAAAAAAATTTTTTACAAAAACTTTTTTTTATTGCTATTAGCTCTTGTATGTTAAATAATGTACGAAATGTAACATAGGTAACTACCCTATTGTAAATTAATAAAGAAAACCCAATCTCTTAAATATAAAGAACTTGTCTTTTAGTTTGTATTCTCTTTGCTCACATTTGTATCATTGTTGTTTCCTACGAAAACAAACTTGTTTGTGATTCGGGTGGTAAATTTACTTAATAGTGATAGAAGTAGTTCTGTACATACTTGTCTTTTTCGTTATTTATTATTGCCGTGTTATATAGCGGTATCATGATTCAAAACAGAGATTTTGTCTTGAGACGTCTATGCTACGAAGATTGCAGTCAAATATCTTTGTATTGTGTGCCTCCGGTTAGTGAGCTTTGAAGCTTAAGAAGGCGCTGTACTGTTAGCCAGGAGATGTACTTTGTTCCGTGCGCTCGAAACAAAGAGGTATGTAATGTATGTTTGTCGGTTTGTTTGTTACGTTTTAACTCGACCAGAAACAGGCATACAGAAAGGGACATAAGATACCGTTTATCCAGAAAAAAGAACTGTTCCCGGGCGAACAAAACCAAAGGAACGCATCAACATTACGTCATTTGGCCCACTAAAATGGATACTATACATGTGTGCAAAAAGTAGGCCGTTTATGTAAAGTTATAAAAGTCAACTGCGTGACAAAGTTACGGAACTTATGTTTGTTGGCAGACGAAATTTTGAAACTTTAAATGTTTGATACACATTTATGTTAAATACATGTGATACAGGCATTTGATAAAGTGCGTACTGTTTGGATAACTTATGAAGTAGAGGAAGAAAAGCTCCTTATTTCTGTACTTTATAGAATACTAGATTTTGCCCGCAGCTTCGCCGCGTTAATCTAGATTTATGTTAAGGTAGATTTTAGTAGCCGATATGGTATTCTGATATATAAACAAAAATACTGTAAAGTTTTATGTACGTAGGAGTAACAAACATCCATCCATCCATCCCCATAAACCTAATAATATTAGTGGGATATCATTCTTTGTTGTATTTACGGAGTAAACATGTTAATTTGCCAAGTATGCGACCAGATCGGCCTTGGGACTTCTTTGAGTACTTTACATTATTTCGTATGTTTTAGCATTTGGACACATCATTGGAAAAATCACACTATAAACTATTATGATAGAGAGGAATTTCTTTAGAAATCACGATTTCTTTGCTTTATTTGTTTATATTGTTAACATTTCAAGGATAACTTATTTTAATGATTGTTTTATATTATATTCAGGAATTAACCCACTACATATATTTAGTTATAACAACAGCAATAAAATAATCATGTCTATAACGATTCAAATTAATATAACCAATATATTACATCAACACATAACCGCCAAAATAATATAGTGGTGAAAATGGAATGAAATAGTATTCATCAATTCATCAGCATTACATTATATTGATGATGAATTAATGAATACCATTAATAACCACATTCATTCTTCTATATATTCGAAAAGAGTTAAATAATCCTGCACAGCAAAAAGGCACTTAAGTTAAAACATGTTTTATAAAAACAGTTAATATACATGTTTTATTGCAAGCTATGTATAGTCTGCCAAGTCTTATAATATCAGACATAAATAAAAATCTACTGTTTCTGGTCAACCATGTGCCTCTGCGACTCAATAGGTTAAAAGCTAAAATAACTATGATGGGATTCTCTTTTTAAATGTTATTTTTAAGGGATAGTGACGCTTCGGTCTCAACTATTATTGGATTACACAATAATAGTTGATGTCGTTTAACAGAAAGTGTAGGAAGGCATTAAAACGGGCTTCTTTATTATGGTCACGGAAAGTCGATGATTTTGAGCCGCACACTTAATTCACATCATGGATGATGTTTTGGTCACTGGTTGAACAAAAACTTATGCGACAGGAATTAAATACTGTTGAAAATCTAAACATGCTAGGGATACGTCCACCTAGTATAAAAATAATAACAATCAATTGTATGATTATCTTTTTAAGAGAATTTTATAATATGTTTTATGATTCTCTTAATAAATTAACATTAAAAAATACATGTTTGAAAACAAGCTTTTAAGGCGTACCAATAACCACCCGCCAGTTCGATCATCAGTCCCTGCATACCACGTAGTGTCATAAATAAAAAGCACTTGTCAATTCAAACGACACTAAACACGATATGGCTGCTGTAAGCTATTGAAGAGTGGGATAGTCTGCAAGTCGCCCTGGCAGTAGCTTCAAGATTAGCTCATCATAATATTGCATTATCATCAGGCTTATGCATGAATACCAAATTTCAGCATATTTGGGGTACGAGAACTGGTTCAAAATTCAGTTGCAAATTTTGCAAAAATAAATGAATATACAAACATTTCGAGTTATATAAAACCTTGTTATCACACAAATCACGGATAAAAGATCATTGATAGATTTAAGACGTAGGAATATGCGAAACAAAAATCATATCAAACATAAAGTTAAACGTTGATATTACGTATAAGATGGTAAGATTCTTTTGTTACGTACATATCTCATACCTCATCAATGCAGAAGGTGCGACAAGCGACGGTTTAGATTGGTTAATGTCATTGGCACGCGTGTATCCGCTGACATACCACACGTATGATTAGGATCAAGGGCGCATTGTCATGCAACGTTACTTAAAATTTCATGAAATCATTTTCGAGTGTGTTATTTGATTTTTCTAATATGGTAGTCTCTCTCGTTCCCTCTCACACACATTTATTACAGACTTACATAAGTATTACGTGCTCTGACTATTATACCTATATATAAGGCAGCCGAAATCGCGTGCTAACGATACATAACATGATTTTAATTCAAATAATGCAGGCTATTTATTTTGTGTACAGTAAATAATTTGGGTAACGGTATTCATTAATTGCAGATAGTAATTAATGCGCTTTGTGTGATCCCAAGTATTTATTTACATGTCCATTGTCCATTTATTTTTGATGTGAAATCCAGTACTACTGTTAAATAGAATTAAGAGGAATACATTGTCAACCGTAATTTGGGATAGCCGAAAATATATCCGACCATATCGCATGCATAATATAGGATAATTACTGTGTTTATTTTTCTGGTATTTGATGATCGTTATTGTTTTGACATGAGTCTCTAGGTCTTTTTAGTAGAACATTAATTGCAAAGCTAATCAAATAAATCCAGTACAAACAGTTATTTAAATATAAGAGTATTCAATATTCACAGATTAAATACCTAAACTCAAACAGGAAATAAATGTTTGGGTATCACATATGTTCATGCTCGAAGAAGAAAGCAAAATTATACTTATATACACATTAAATGATTTCAAATCCCACTTTGTAGATAACAAGCGAGCATGAGAATGGAATGGAATATTAAAAACCTACACCGTAATCAATTTAGTTCTCGATTTTATAATTCCAATATTTTTGGATACTACAAGGACAATTAAACAAAAGAACGTTCCGCTGGATGATGAAAGTGTAGCCAATTTTAGAGACACTTTCAAAACTAGGAGTAAATATAGCGCATCGTATTATTATATCTACGCAACTTTGCAGTCAGCACAACGCCTTGAAGAAGGTTTATATCTCCAATCAGCATATGAGCACCACACTTTTTGGCATTCAGTAGGGCGTAAGTACTTTCACAGTCGGTCTACTCAAGTGTGAGCGAGGATGTGTATACATGGATGGATTTTATAATTGGCGTCTCTGAAAATCCTTATACTTTGTGCAAAAATCCAGCTGCAATGTTGTTCAGTATTATTTCGAATATGGTAAAACATTGGCTTGGGTGTAAAATAAATGATATACATTTAAAATACATTAAAAACTATAAAGTATATAAACAATCTTTCGCGCTTCTAATATTAGTTAGAATATTAGAAGTGCGAATGCGAGATTGTTTGTTTATCTGGCTTTCAAGCCCTTTTTTTAAGCTAACTACTCGTCCGATCATCATGAAATTTCACATGAAATTGTCCTTGTCAGGGAAATAGAAAAAAACTTAAGGTACCTTTCATCAAATCAAAAATACTGTTTCCGAGCGAGCAAGCGCTAGTGGTTCTATAACTTATCGTTTAATGCCAACCCTTTATTTTGTGCATTTTGTTTCTGTTTATAAAAACGCCCACAGCAAATTCCCTGGCTCTTAAACGGGTAAAAGGGTTCTCTCATTACAATTAGGTACTCAAGAAAAATAACCTGTTTTCTCCTAAGTCTTCGGAAGTAAAGTATTATAGTTACTACCACTCATTTTGCAATTCGAATTGGTTATACGGATTTTATCACTGTTCAATTTAAAATACACTTTTGTTAAATTATTTTTTATAATATTTTAGTATTTGATAGTAGTGCGATGAAAGTATTTTAGTAGTATTTTTGATTGTACAAAGTAGTATAATTCTAATGCGTAACATTTGCATAAACGATAGATAATGAACACAAATTAAAACAATAGATTTATTACTGTTGCCTTTTCTTCGAATCCGAATTACGATTTCAGATTTATATCCATCAAGAGTAATCTTCTTTACGTTGATTTATTTATTTATTTATTAAGATTCACCAACAGTTACTACAATATCACATACACATAAGAGAAACATTTTGAGTCTAACCAATTGTATAACTAATTACAGGTGAATTCAGCATGCATTACATTTTAAATATTACACAAATAACATGACATAAGAAACAAAGATAATTATTAAAAGCGAAGAGATATCAATATAAAAGTTTGGTTTAAAATTAAATGATATCAAAAACTAGCAAATTCTACAATTAGAACTAATAATAAAGTGAGTAATTAAAGTTTGTCAATATTCACACGGAAATCTTATCATAGATATTTCTTTTAAATTTCATTAATACGCTGTTACGCTGCTGTATGCTAATAAGTAATTTGGTACTGCTAAATTTGGTGTTTTTGTTGTAAATATGATTACACAATAATTGTCTTTCACGATACAACTAGGTATTTAGGCGCTAGATGATATCACATTTGAAAAGAAAGAAGAGTAGATCAGTGGGACAAGAACGCTGTAAAAACTATTAGTAACAGAAAAAGAAATTCATGGAAAAAAGAACGCAACATGACTCAACCCTTTGCCAATAAAAGTCTGATTTAACCTGTGAACAAATTGCTAGTGGGTCAATGAAAACACATTAATCAGGCTCGCTTCAAAGGCAGGGCTCTTTCACGGTCCAATATATTATAATTTATCGGCAGAACATTTTCTTTCCTAATTGATGGACTGAACTAACTTTTACAATACAAGAAGTTTTAATTGTGGGTCCTCTATCATCCTATGATCGATATTTTAGCAGAGCGTACGTGTTACGGGACTAGATGTTATGGGACATTCAAATTGGTGTTCATAAGTCACATGACACGTCGCTTAAACACGCCATTTCCTTTTCACGATTTAGCAGTTATTCTCGATGCATATTCTGCCATACAAGTAAAATTTAAGTTTCTTAGTAATGTTAACGATAATATAATACTTATTACTTAGGTATATGGTTTAATACTAAATAAGAGAGAAACGAAAGTATGTTTGCATGTATTTATATTTCTTAACGTCAAAGGAGTGATCAACTTAAGAGATTTATCGGAGGAGTTTAAAAGCCTAGGAACGTACAAACGTAGCCTATTCTTTTATCATAATTCTGGGTGTAAGAGATAGTAATTACATCAAAAAACTGAAATAGTAGTATATACCATTATTTTGAGTAAAAATTATTGGAATTTTCTTTTGAAAAATCCCAATATTTGTCAGGGTATTTACATTTTTCTGACAAGAAGTTGTAACATAATGCATCAACCATCCATTTTATTTTATAACTTGAGTGGTTTATATATGTAGACACATAATTTATAAACATTCAATTTTTATAATAAAATGGATGGCTTATAAATGTAACTAAATTCTAGTGCTATACTGGGTACATAATGATATACCCAGTATATCAATAGAATTTAGTTTAAAATAATAGCGCTAAGCACCACAGTCTCACTTGAGTAGAGGGTGGTGATAGCTGTCATATAGTTCATACTAGTTTAGCTGGTACCTTTGTTCCTGTCGTAGTATGACTTGTTGGCTATTTACTTTTGAATGTATTTGAATTTTTTACAATATTGTCGCCACTATTATTATTATTATTTTGTAGGATAACATTTCTCAAGGAATTAATCGAATATTATAAATGGACCACGGTTAACTACCCTGCGTACCTCAACCGTGCGGTATTTTAAAATGCATGGCATTTGGCACACATTATCTATATGACAGTACAATAAAATGAATATAATGGTAAGTAGTTATACACCTTACGGAAATAGATTTAACTATTTATAACATTGATGTAATATGACGGGTAAGTTGTAAGAACTAGATACGGCTACTTGCAGCTGGTAAAATGAAAGCTATATAACTGTTCTTTAATTTTACTGGATTGAAGGTGTCTCTGCCTAATAAAATACTAAAGGGCTTCTTCTGGTATCTTTTTTGCTTAAGAAATGTAAAATATATTAATTATACAAACGTAAATGTTGCTGTCGCGTTCAGAAGCAATTCTTACCAAATTAATAAATGCGTCTGAGTTTTTTTGTTTGCTACGCCGCTTCACGCCTTAACTGCTCGACCGATCATTATTATCAAACGTATACACGTTCATTGGTACAAAAAAATTTATAGGGTTTTTCTGGATGGAAGGGATAGCAATTTATTGACGAAATCTATATATATTAATGCGAAAGCGAAGCCACGAGCTAAAACTAGTATATAATAAAAACTCCTATAATATAAAAATATGCGAGATTAGAATACATCGAATAGTAATACTAGAATACATAATAAATATAAAATAATAAAAGTGTAGTGAGGTCCATAAAATTGTTTCGATAAGTTAAACATAATATGTACAAAAATCTGCCATTTCATACTTATACACACAAAATAAACCGAAATCAATTTGTAAAATATTAAAATATTCTATTACACGTTTATACAGTTTGTAATATGTAATACTAGCTTATCTGGGCACCACCTGCTTAGATATCCATTAAAACAAGACTGTAGTGACAACATTTACGTTGAAATTAAATTTTTGTCCAGTATGAAAATGAATTATGTATCAATACGATGTTTAACTTCACCGGTATAAGTCGGTGGTGCGGGCGTGACTGCGTATCAAACATTTACTTTTACACTAGTTGTCTAAATATTTAATTATTGCTTTGGATCTATATGTCATCTTATGCAGAAATAAATGTTTGCCGATTGAAAGATGCCGGGGCTAACAGTGTTATTGATTTTGCTTGGTTAAAAATTTTGAGAAGCTTCCCTAAGCCTGGCAATATATATATATATAGGTATATTCTGGCAAAAGGATCGTCTCTTATTACGCGTGCTTTAGAACATAGCTGGAAAAATGTGCACGTAAAACACGTCGACAATTTATACACAATATATCTTTGTAACTGAAAATATTGGTTTAAAAAGACAATGACAAATAATGACAACTATAATTAATTAGTTGACAATATATGTATTTTTAGCTTTCGAACGACAAATAGGTATGCGTCAAGAATGTATTGTTCAGCATTTAAACGAGAATTGCGTAGTGTGTTGTTGTGATATTCACAATCAAATAACATTGCGCTTATCCTAATAAATTATAATACAGACTAGCACGAACATATATGATAATGCGGTTATGTTTAGCTAGAATAGTGACGAAATAACGAGTTAATATTTTGACAGGGTGGAATATTTCACTTATTTCGGCATTGCGTGTTAAAGTAGGTACATCACGTAGTGTGAGCTGTACATTTGTCAATTATGATTATCTGATGGACACAAGGGTATTTATTAGGGTAAGGCTACGTTGCTAAGCGGCAGTCTATAATGAAATTGGATAGGCCGATAGATTCTCGAAGGTGTCGTGTTATAACTCATGGCACGCACCACTGACTTATCGCATGACTGTAATATAAGATTTATATAATATTAGTTTTGCTCGAGGTTTTGCTGGCATTAATCTAGATTTTGTCAATACATTTCAATTCCACGGGAATGGTTATATATTACTATTCCTTACACGGGTATCGAGTATCATAAAATTGTATGAGGATCGGTCAAGTAGTTAACGTGTGAGAGCGTAACAAACAAAAAAACTCACATTCGAATTTATAATACTACACAGGATTTTCAAAGGCATGTGACGCCAATTTGTATGTAGCTAGTAAGATGTAGAAAAGATTAAAAATATACTAATAATATGACCACACTCATATAACCTTCGACAAAGGTGTCTCACAATTATTTCGTCCCCGACACATAGAGACAAACAAACAAGCAGACTAGATATTCATAAATCCCTTAATCTTTCGTTAGAGAAAATTATATATCGTAATAGATTTTGCCCGCGTTCATCTAGATTATGTCAATAAACTGAAATTTTCATACCTCGGGAATAGTACTTTTTCTGAATTAAAGTTAAATTGTAACAAGTCGTAGCGCATATAGTACCTATCACTTCAGACGTGCATCTTCCCTTGAGGTAAGATAGGGGTAGATACATATACAACGTGAACAGTGATGGTTCGACTGCACGATAGGGGTTAAGCGTATTGCCATCTACCGTATCCAAATCCTAATCCTAACTAATATTATAAAAGCGAAAATAAGTTTGTTTGTTTGTTACCTTTTCACGCCTAAAGAACTGAACCGATCATCCTGAAATTTTGCATATACGTTGCCAAGTGTACAGAAACCGACATAGGCTACCTTTCATCCCGAAAAATATTACTGTTCCCGAGGAAAACAACAAAAACATTCTTATTATAATAGATGGCGCCACGTGTCTTTCGAATCATGATTGAATTATATTAGTATAAGCAGAGTACAACCCGAATTGATTGTCAAATTCTAAATTAACGCGAGCGAAGCCGCGGGCAAAAGCTAGTATAATATAAAGGTTTAAACACGACGTACATTACTGTAAAGAAACGTTGATTAAACAAGGGTCCTCGCATTTGCGCAATTGCTTTTTTAATCATGTTGCAATATTATAAATGTGATTACTATAGCGTTTAGTAAAATTCCATGTTTCATATTTATTATATATATACCAGATTTTGCCCACGGCTTTGTTCGTGTAAAAATTGGTTGTGTCAAGTTTCTATCTCTCGGGAACAGTACTTTTTTCTGGATGAAAGGTACTCAATGTCCTTTTCTGATAATGAGTATGCGAAATCTCATGATGATCGGTCGAGTAGTTAAGGCGTGAAAGCATAACAAACAAACAAACTCACATTCGCATTTATAATATTAATAATTAGGATACCTAACACGAATTCTCTAGAATCACAGTACAGTAGGTACAGTATACAATCTCATACAAACATATCTGTCACAACAATATATAAATACAAATTCACACTAATATGAAATCCCATTACTTGTCAGTTACAATAGGTAAGACAATACAGACGATTCAGCTAACTACAGTCCGTATTGACAATAGCAGCGCCGTTGGAAATTTGGAACGATAATTGAGGCTTTATTAGGGCTGTACAATTCTTAGAAATATAATAGAGATAAATGGGTGAACAGTTGAACGACTGTGATATTGGTGACGTCTTGTTTGTTTTGAGCTGTGTCTTCAAAAAGAGGCCAGTGCCTACGAACTGCTCCTTTTCTCCCTGTGATAACAGTTAGGCCATATTCCAATACGCTAACGAATGTGGTTTGACTTCAAATATTTACAAACATCATGGAAAACAAGTACAACGCCATAGTAAAAAGATTAAATAATTAAAAGGTATATCTTCGATATATCAGAGGTGCGTATCATGAGTAATCATTGGACTACCAAATAACTTGTGTTTGATACCCTGGAAAGTTGGTAGTCTAATGATAACTCCACTAGGTTAAGGAGATACTTAAGATGGGGTTAGTTAAGATGTTAAGAAGCAACACCTCCGAATGATGAATGATTTGCGATCAGATAAGATTGATTGCAGGCGATGATACTAAATGAAGAAGCTTACTATCATGCACAGATCGGTTTTATAGTGTGTCCATGACCGCGGGACGATTTTGTTTACATTATAATATCAGCCTAAGTGACTTATGAAGTCGAAAGCTTCTTGGTTAATTATTTCCTTTTGTAAAAGTAACAGATTGATGTTATACGAAAATGTGAAAATATAAAGAAATATAGACAATTTTTATATAAGCCTATTGGTACGTCCCACTGCTAGTCACTATTTCGAATATATAATACTCATATTCATACATAGCGAAGGTTTTATCTTATTTAAAAGAAATTGATACATTAAGTAGACAATCATATTCAAACATAATTCCTAGTAATAATTTCAACAGTAAAGTTCACATTAAAGTAGATACAGATTCAAACAAGCGGTGGGCTGCCACCTGTCGGCATGAACATGATTTATTAGTGATCATGTGGATGTAATGTACCTTAAGGATTCATCAAAAAGTTCTCATTTAACATGCTTTGTAGTTAAGCTATTAGATAAAGCTTCAAACTACTGATGTTTTGTAAGAGTGAATCATAAGTAGCTATTGTAAATAGAGTAGATTTTTTCTAGTTACGTTATATCTAATTAGGCTGTATTTAGGAGACTTATGTTTTTTGGGTAAGTTTATTTCTTTAGCGCGTTACGGAACCTAAAATGCTTCATTGGTTTTAATAAATGAGGTGTCGTTAGATTCTTCTTAACACTGAAATTAGCATAGAATAGATGTAGATTATTTTTGGGCAAACGTAATTATGTTGCTATCAGTGGTAGTTTTTTTACCGAGGTAACGATTATTACTACAAGTGTTGTTGCTATGTAGACGAGTTTAGTGTATTTTAATGATTTATAATTCGTTATTAATTTTTTTTTGTATCAATCATATTAGAATAATAAATAAGTGTTTTAGGATATTACTTTCTTAGCTGTAAATGTTAATGTTATGATCACAAGCATATAACTTCCCTGAAAGTAAATTGTTAATACTCGAGCGTGTGAAAGAGAACAAATAGGAGAGTAGATATTAGAGCCTCCGAAACTCTTACTCACCGGGCAAAACGCAGTAACATTGATACTAAACTTAATCGTGTTTTCTACAAGAGCAAAGTAACCGGGTAAACCAGCTCATTTCTATCGTCACGAAATAAATAAAATCTATTTTAACTACTAAAATTATGCTTGAAATAGACTACAAAAGAACTAATAGTGACTGCAGTGCGATTTTATTACTAAGGGTTGACCCACCTATTTCCTATAATGTGTCGTGTAAAGCTATACAATTAATTTACTTAGTGGATTAATTAATTAGTAAGTTACTACCACATAACGGAATATGCGGTCATAAATGGTGATCAACACTTTCAATCAGTTTGCTGTAGTCCGAATACGTTTGCTTTTTGTATTTTACCAAAGTGTAATGTGGCAAACAAGCGTACTGTACGCCTATAAATAAGTGATAGGCACTTGCCTAGATGATAGAATTTAACAAATCTTAGTTAAATAAGATACTGTGCTAGTAGTATAAGAGTCAAATATTTCACTAGCCTCCCTGCTAACTGTTTTATTTTTCTGTGGTGATAAGAGTTGGCAAGGATCTTGTGGACAAGAAGCTTGTAAGCCCTCATCGCCATATAAACATAAAACAATGTTACTTAGATATATTAAGTAACATTGTTTTATGTTTCTTGAAATGAGTCAAGTAGCCGGCAACCAGAAAACAATGAAAAAGCTTTGCCTAGATCCGCCGGGTTCGAGCGTTGGCTAAGAGATTAAGAATTTATTGAATTTATCGCGTTGTTTATTTGACAAATAAACAACGCGATAAAATCCGTATATAGTAGTTTAATTTCAATGAATAACGTTCGCGTAAACAGAAGACAATATTATAGATTAAGAATTATTTTAAGCATTTCGCGTGCTAAGAAACAATGTAAATCATAATCTACGAAAAAGATAATTCTTGAAGCAGAACTTAAACCTGACTAGCCGTCTGTCACTGACACTTTACCAAGTAATGTTTAATATACCTATGCTTCTGTCAGTTTGAAATCTAGGCTTAATTTATAAAGCCACATATTTATTGAAATCCTAAGCGACTGGCAGATAATTTCAGAATTATCGCCGGCCCGACACGACAGTTGGTTTGATATCGGAAAATTTTCCCAGACGAACAAAAGGACTTATTATAATATAATCCTTGGGGACGGGATGAAGATACTTTACTTATCTGATACTTGTGGCTTAATTGCGCAGAAGTTAATTAAACGATTTAACTTAATTTTTAATTTTTATCGCTAGTTATTGTTGTTAGGACATTGTGTTCGTGACTAAATCTTTAAATAAGCTATTATATATTATATATAGCTAAAATGTCACATATAGCATTAGCATTTTTTGAATACGCGCTATAATTCCAACAATTTTATGATGGCAACAGTAATATATGTTAGATTAATTTGATTTTATATTCATAAAAATGTTAATCAGCGCGCTCGGGTTAGTAAAAATATTACCAAAGTGGATTATAAAATATATTTTGAAATGCAGACCACTATAATTTAATTTAATTTCAATGTGCAATTTAATTATGGTAAATATATTTGTTAATAGTAGAAAGCAGTTTAATATTACTGTGAAAAAACGGTTTGTGACTGGAAAAACAAACATCTATTAATAAATTTCGGGTTTCCTTGATTGCAGCTATATGTTCGTCATATTGTTAGATCATAGGTCTACAGTGCGATCTACCATCTTTAATAATATTAAGACGTTTGAGAAAACCCGTCTCGAAACGATTGACTTAAAACGCCAAATACTTAAAGAAAGGCCTAAACCCTCCTACACTTATACGTACAACAACACAGGCCAACTCTACTGTCACAGCTGTCGTAGGACATTCAAGACTAAGTTCGGTCTAGCAAGCCATATTAGAGCTCACCAAAGAAAAGATCCATGACTTCTAAGGTCGCCGTCATCGAAATCGATGAGGAGGACTATATATATATATATATATATCATGCAGCAGTCGTATTAAAGCGTTGCATAACGGCACTAAATAGTGGCTTATTCAAATAAGACGGCGCGGTTTCCTAAAGATCGTTGATACCGTAACTATTTAATTTTGTCTTATGTTTACACGAATGTTATTCGTTGCAATTAAACTACTTTATCCGGTTTTTTTGCGTTGTTCATTTAACACTTTATTACATAATTTTGAAACCTTTACAGTACTATTATTAAAGTTTACTACTTTTTAAACTAATTAAATTACTTAAACAATTTATATTTAAGTGTACACTTTCCCCGAAGTTTCGGTTGCTTTTCAGCAGTCATGGGCAGACTAAGATGGTTGTCTCAATGTTCTGAAGTGTTGTTATTTCAATCAAAGTACTCGAACATAATTTAATCATTGATGTTTCTATTTACGCAGAATGAGCTCAAAGTATCATGAAGTCTAGCTGTGTTGTTTTCCTTCTTCTTTGGTTTAACTATTTGAATTACTGGATCCCAATCCTAATTTCAATAGAAGATGGTTGGATGATGGGTATCACTAGCTTGGGATCCAGTAATTAGTTAAATAAAGTATTAAATAAACTACGCGATAAAATGCACCTACAGTACTTTAATTTCAATACCGTAACTATTGTCTAAGTCTAGGTGTATAGTATTTTATTTTCATCATCATAGGTACGACTGTCATATTCTAGCGCATAGCCGATATGCGCCGTCCATTTGTGTTTTCAATAATGACATCATATCCACACGTCGTTTGTAAATTAGAATGAAAGCTCGCTTATATGAAAACTTGCTTGAATATCGTTCGGGTAAAATACATATTTGAAAACATTGTTGAAAATATTATCGACTTTTATGACACAAAGTCGTTGAAATTAGGGACTAATACCAACTTAATGAGGTCTTAGGAGCTTAGGTTCTTTTTCGCCAATCATTTATAATATATTACGGCATAGCAAGTCCATAATTATGTTCAAAGGTTAGCTTGAAAGACTCATCAAGTAAAATATATCAATTTTCTGGAATTAAGAAGTATCGATGCTCATATATAGAATAAAAAATCAACTTTGATGTAATTTAATATTTAGATAGCTTGCTTTTAACTCTTGAGTAACGACACAGGTTATATAATAATGAAGTCGATTTAATAGCAATTAAATCTTGAATCCGGCTGTAGGACATTAGTTAAAGAACCCGACTTGTAGTAAAGACGCCATGTATCCGATTCACAGCCCTCGCACTATGGCCTATTATATACCTCTACCTAACGTTGATATTTAACTGGAGAATAACTGGAGAGTTTAACAAGAATACTAGAAAAAAAACGAACCATGAAATAGGCTATACATTAATCTATATATTTGAAATGTTACATGTATTAGTAGTGATAGCCTAGTGAGACTGCCACGCAGAGGTCTCGTGTTCGATCCCAAGCCACGCGATTCTGAATTTTCGAAAGTTATGTGAGTATTCGATAGTTAATTAACTCGTTTTAACTATGAAGGAGAGTATCGTGAGGAAACGATGTTCTGCACCATTTTCTGGAAGATATAATATAAAGCCTGTCAAACCCGCACTGGGCCAGCGTGGTGGAAGATGGCCTAACCCTTTTCACACTGAGAAGAGCCCCGTGCCCAGCATAAGGATAGTTTAATACAGGGCTGATATTATTATACATGATTTAAACCGTAGATCAAAAATATATCAACTAACCGTATTAATAAAGCATTAAATACCTACATTACTTTAAAAATTTAAATATATACAGCCGACACAATCTCATAAGCAAGAAACAAAACAAACCACGCAATATAATGACATTTATTACGAATTTAAATTAACCTCATAATTTTGTCTTCATGACACATCCCTAGCCCAGAAGCCACAAGCAATTGACCTTCAGAATGTTGCAATACGGACAATAATTACTCTTGACGAGCAACAGGCAGAACTAACGATATGCGATTGTTCTAGCATTTAGTCCTGAGACGTACCTACTTTAACATCTCAATTAGGGATGAAAGCATTTGGGAATACGATTTATAGGATTTTGTTTATGTATCTGATGAAAATGTAGTACATTGCAGATGATGCACACATGATACAAACATTAAAATAATTGACACAAACTAGACCCAGACTCAGAACATTTATGGAACACATAAACTTTAGTCCCGTGTGTGGATCGAGTCCACAATACCTGGTGCAGAAGCAGTGGCGAGGTGACAACTTACACCACTGCCAGCTATCAGCCATCTGCGCCGTCAAATGTATTGTTACTCACACACACACACACACACACTAAGACACACACACACACTAAGACACACACACACACACTCATATTCAGTGTACTACTATTTATTATTTATTTCCATATTTTTATAATAGTTAAATTCTAGGCGTAAGTCAATCGTATTCATTGATAGCCACGACACAGGCTGCGCCTAGTGTGGCTATCATAGTAAATGTAACATCTGTGTAACCTTAACTGAAATAAAAATGCTTATAATGCTTATAATAACTTCTTGGTTTTGCATTAAACGGAGCGTGAGACCCGTGTCATCTTGAACTACGCAGACGCGTTAAACGGAGTGCGTTTACCGAGTCAGCGTCAAACGAGTATGTCTTAAGTACCGTACGACGATAAACGAACTGAGAGCTTAGGTGTACCGAATAGTGTGCAGAAAAGGAATTATTAAAATGTAACGATTAATTAAAGAGTTTTATGTGCAATATAAATAAATTACCAACAAAATCGACCACAACTCATGTAAAATGTATCGCATTATACCAATGTGTTACCAAATATTCGATTATCATTCGAATAATAATAAAAAAAAAACGGAAAGGTTGGTCACGATTGTAATATTTTCGAATGAATAGTATCAAATTATTCACATTCGTGCAATAAAAGTTTATCACGGAGTAACGAAATTCAGTTAGCCAATTCACGTTCAGTCGAAACATCATGCTTGCAGGTTCCGTATAACATCGATCCGTAGAACACTCAAATAGTTGTTTTATAATTCACATACACACTTCTTCACAACTATTTCTCTGTGAAGTGAAATAGTTGCGAGGAATTCCGATGCGATTCAGTCTAAAGTAAAGTTTTATTGCCAGCAAATATTCATAGTTTTATAATGTCGTAGCTGCACGCAAAATGTTCAAAAGATAAACTTGTGAACCAGTGACACATGTACATTTATTACGTGACATGCCCGCGTAATTTATTCAAATATTTTTAGGTCGTTTGTCAAGCCAGGCGAAGTTACGGTTTGATCCGCAAATAAAATATTTTCATAGCCTACAGGTGTTTGTTGGGAGTCTGGGTATTTGTGAAAATTATTTGTTTGACGTGTAATTTAACCACGGGTCTGTTTCGTCCGTGTTTGTGGTTTGAATGCTAAATTATAGAATAATATGTTAAGCAATGTTTTGGAGAAAGCTTGGTAAATTTAAATTCATGCAACTATGTGACGATTGCTTAGTGCGATTGACCACTTAGGTAGGTGATAATGAACTACTGAAATATTTCTATAGAAACACCAAGCTGATATTATAACTACGTTTGTTGTCTTTTGTATATTTTAGTTAGTCATACGGTACATAATTATGTCACATTGTCTCAATAATATATTAAAGATATAAACAGGTTTAAAGAAATGCAGCGTAAAAAGGACTTCTATTAAATCTAACAAAGAATAATGTACATTTTTTTAAATATAACAACCACCTACATGCATATATAAGAGCTCAAAAAGAGTTTATCGTTAGCCGTTTTTGCTATTTTAAAAATGCTACATAAGCACAGTTACAAAATCAGTACATAGCTTTCAGAATTCTATACCTCGATAAATCAACTAAAATAACCAAAATTTCCTCCGTCTCTCCAAACTAACCAATATTCGATCGCCCCGCGGCATGCTATCTATGCAGGCTATCAATGTGCGAGCTCACACGGAATTAGAAACCACTTCTGTGTATAGCTTTACTCCGAGTAATCGATACATTGCTCCCACTATCCTGTTAAAGTTTACGTGCACGTAGAAATGGTACACTTTTTATATGTCGAAATCTTTTCGAAATAAAAGAGGCCACGAGAGAAGTGCATGAGCTTGGTTCACAAAGTGTATGTGAGGGATTCCAGGTCACCTGTTGAGTGCCATATGATAAACGTATAGATGGTAGGAATGTACAGGTATTTGAATTAACGTAGAACATTTATGGGTAGTGTGTATTTTTTTATTTTTTTTATTTTGCTTGTTAAAATGACCACACCCCACCTGATGGTAAGCAGTCGTGTGGTCTAAGAGCAGTGGCCTCCACACCGCCCTTATAGCAGCCGAGACGATGTTGAGGTCTCTACTTTGACGGCCTGAGAAGGTGCTTTTTCACGCCCCGCTTAAAGGACCCAGGATTGAAGGAAGAAGGAAACACGTGCCTTGGCAGAGAATTCCATGCCTTGGTCGTTCGGCAGAGGTATGAGGACCCAAACTTGTTAGTACGCGCTCTAATCGACTCTACCGTGTAAGGATGGCATCTGAGCCCAGCACACGTTGTTCTGGATAGGAAAGGGGAGGGTGGGATAAGGTGGAATAACTCTTCAGAGCACTCCCCGTGGTATATTCTGTAGAAACATGCCAATGAGGCAATGTCCCTACGGAGTTGCAGAGGTTCTAGTGAACTCGTGACCTCTGGATCTCCGATGATACGGACAGCCCGCCGCTGTAACCGGTCGAGAGCGTCCAGCAAGTACTGCGCGGAGCCATCCCGAAGACAGTACAGTACAGTACTCCACGCAAGGGCGCACTTGTGCCTTATGTATGTGATTGCCCTGTGTATGTGATTATGAATAAAATATATGCACAAGTATTGATCTCGATCTCATAACCTGTAATGTTCGTATGTAACCTAAAAATAAATGTTCTTCGTGCTACGTAAATAGTGAGGATCTTATAATTGTTTGTCGGATATGTCCGATGTCATGTTTCAGATTCCATGCTCCGAACCCAGTATCTTAAAATGTGTTATAACGCATACATTTGGAGACGTAAGAGCAACGAAGAGACTTCGGGTCGCTCCGTGTTTTCTTCAATGTGTGAGTAAAGGCAATGTAAATTTTTGTAGCTATATTATGCCAATGTGCGGCTTATTAGAATAAACATATATAAGTTATTAACACATTTTTATTTTAATAATCATCACGCTAAACCAATGGTATATTTTTTGCACGTGCACTTGTTATGCATATGGACAATCGTCAATGGGTTCTTAAGTCAAATGGACTAACCAAAATTCGATAAATTGTAACTCTAGCTTGTAACTTGCAACTTATACAAGGAACACCCAGATCAGAACAACCATTTTTAGATCAACAATTTTCTCACGCAGCGTAGTTGTAATGGCAAGGCGACCACTTAAATCACTACGCCATCCGTGCAATAGACAACGAATAACGATATGATTTAAAGTACATAAGCTAAAACTCATTGAAAAAGTAATCAATCAATGGCGAAGATAAACTGTTCTCCTATCGAGTCTCAGCAAAAGTTTTAAACTGCTTAATGTATATTCTATTGAGATTGACTGCATGGTGTTCACTACCAATTGTTCAATAGCACCTGCCAATCATATTTAGGCTTGCGTCGCGTAACTGCAGATGGTAATGAGTCTGGATGACAGACGAAAGGAAATTAAGTTATGGTTTAAATCATTTTACGTTGTAAAATTACATTTAATATCCAGCTTGGTTTTAGTTGTAAGGGTGGATATTTGCATCATTTTAGTAATGTTTTGTCTTCGCAGTTTTGCTAAATGCCTATACAGGCGTGATGCAGAGGCATATTTGTTAATACCGAAAAAAAATTAATAATGTATAGTAAAAATAGTTGCGTTTAAACCTTTTGTTTAGGATTTTTGTCATCTAATCGGTATTAAAATTAATTGCTAGTCGAATACAATTTAAAGTGGAATGTATGGCGAAGTTGTTCATTTTCCTACCAGAGAGTTCCATGGATTTGCAAAGCTCTCGATGCAATTCGAGCTATATGATTGACTTTCCATACATTTCCTAAAAACTCTGCTAGCGGGCAAGTCGAAAAACTAATCAATATGTACAGAAAACTCCCAAAGAGACGATCAAACTTGTCAAGTTTTCTCAAGAGGTTCTTTCTTATCCTTTTATTTATAAAAGACAACTCTCTTACTATGAGTAAATCCTGTGTCGTGGGCATCTTTATAAACATTTAAATAAAAGATACTAAGAACAGCTAGGCTCAAACCAAGTAATTGTTGATTACAATTTTCTCCGAAGTCATTGAAACTGCAACTTTAACCAAAAGATTATACCATCCGGGCAGTCCAGCTATGAAAGCGAACAAGAACCGCGGATAAAAGGTTCTACAGAATTTATAAGTATGTATAATGATAGTCGGAAACTGTCTTTGTTTTCTTTGTATTTTAATGCTTGTACGAAAGTTTTATCAAGAAATCTGTAGAACATAGTCATTACAACAGCTCCTGCCATAACAGAAGGAAAAAAACAACGGTCTCCCCGAGGACGACGGTAGCACTGACAGCACTAACTTTATTAAAACAGTTTCTTTGACGGTAAAGCTATTGTGCGCATAAATTACAATTAATTTGTTGTACCTACATAAAGCAAAATTGTATCTTTAGACAAAAAAGAAGTAACAACACGATGCAGTTTAATAATGCTATCAATTAAAATATAAACTTTTGCTACGGAACAAGTTTAAGCTCTAATTACGTCATCGAGAGATAGCAGTACAACCACACAACCGTATATAGGATCGCAGTTATAGGTAATAGTAATAACCATATAATTTTAACAGCATCGCAGCCATTTAGCGAAAAATAAAAATTCTAATAATAAATGAAAATTTGAAATCGTAATCGTGGATACTAATATTTATTGAAATTATTAATATAAAAATTTGTGAAGCTTTTGTGAAGGATTTGGTTTAATGAGGCGTAAATTGGTGAACGGATTTGGATGAAACTAAGAACACAGGTTACTGGTTTATCATACAGGATACTTTTACACTACTATTTGTTTTCGTGCGATTGTCGTGAGCGAAATCGCAGGCAATAGCTAGTTTATCATAAACGTCAACGATGTACGTTTTTATTTTTTTTATTTTTTTATTGTAACCAAAAGGTATATACAATTAAAGTGTTAGCCCTGATTCCCAAATTAGCGTGAGCTGTATAATGGCAATCAGTTCCTTCCCAAAAGCAAATGATTTAAAATTGTTACAAAACATTTGGAACAAACATAGTTTAAATTTAGAACATACTTAAGTTAATTTAGTGTGTGCGTTTGAGTGTATGTGTGTGTGTGTGTGTGTGTGAGGGTGTGTGTGTGTGTGTGTGTGTGTGTGTGTGTGTGTGTGTGTGTGTGTGTGTATGTGTGTGAGAGAGTGTGTGTGTGTGTGTGTGTGTTTACGTGCGTGAAATATTACTTCTTCACAAGCAATAAATTTTCTACATCATCGTAGCCAAAACTCTTAAGCCATGTTTTAATAATATTTTAATTTGATAGTTTGATAGTTGTTTTGTTTTGTACACTAAATAAAGTTTATTATATAATCTGGGTGCAATATTACTGTATCGTTGTTGTGCAAAATTACCCTTGGGACTGGACATTTGTCTATTCTTTTACCCGAAGGTTGAAAAAAGGGTACAGTATGCTTATGATATTTACGAATACATTGATAGACAAATAATTTTCGGACGCTTAGGACATCAGCTTTTTCATACAATAAGTGTGTAGGGTGGCGGAACGGTAAGTATAGGAGTACTTTAAGTACACCCTGTTGTGCTCTTTCGGTCTCAATCAAACTTGTCTTTGCTGCTGCGCCCCACGAACAAATACAGTAGGCGATTAAACATTCAGCTAGAGCTTTATATGTTCGAATTAAAAGTTTTGTATCTGGTATAACTCTTAAATCTTTAAAAATGTACATAAGCTTTCTTAATCTAGCACTAACTGTAGTTATATGTTTTTTCCATTTTAATTTATCGTCAATATTCACGCCTAGGTATTTGATTTCGGTTGTCCTTGATAGCTCGGGACAATTACAACGTGCTGGTACTTCGATATTTGATTGGTTACAAGGATAGCAATGTATACGAATTTGAAGTGTTTTTGGAGAAGATGCCATAGTTTTGCTAAAGCATAGGAATTTTGTTTTATTGATGTTTAGTGATAGAAGACTATCTTCGAGCCATGCTGTAATACGGGACATGCCTTTTTCAGCAATTTGTCGGACATTCTCCCAGGTACTACTATGAAACAGTACTACTGTGTCATCGGCAAACATCTGAATGTCAGCACCTTGTATTTCAAATTTACATAGGTCGTTAACGTACACCAGGAATAGCGTAGGACCCAAGGTGCTGCCTTGTGGCACCCCATATGAGGCCACACGGACGTTACTGGTATGGTTTTCAACTCTGACATGCTGGCTCCTATCTGTGAGATAATCTTTCAGCCATAAAAGTGCGTTTCCCCTAATTCCTAGGATCTCAAGTCGAGTCAAGAGGATCGGAATGGACACAGTGTCGAAAGCCTTTTGCAAATCGAGAAATACACCCAAAAATTTATCGCCTTGGTCGATATGTGACGTAACATTAGTAGTAAGCTGTAATACAGCATTGTCAGTAGAATGGTTGGCTCGAAAACCGTGTTGTTTCAATCGAAAACCGTGTTGTACGTATGTATGTATTTTCTATTGTTTTCCAGCAATAATAACTAAGTATATATTATTGCATAAGTGTTTGAGAAACCCATGACATCCATGTCTATTGTGTGGCTTCAATCCATCAAGTTTTCGGGGCCATAATAAGGAGTTCGGTCTAGTTTCATGCCGCCATACGCTTTCTAGCATTACTATAATATTACAAACTGATAAGACCTTTAAAAAACTTTCAATAAAGATATAAAAACATAGAAGTTCTCTTTTATGTTTCCCCATAAAGTTCCCCATCTGTGCAACAGTAACTTTAAATATATTTTTATGTAAACAAACAAGTTACAGGAAAATGTGAAAAATCTTTATGACTTTGTCATGGGACAGAAGAACTTTGCCGTTCATAAATATGTTTTTACAACTTTCAAACTGGTTTAACGTTAGTTTTAAAAATGAACCTTGATTCTTATAGAACTTGTCTTTTTCAATGTTAACAAACCGATATTTAATTATAGTTTTGTTGTTTTGAGTGCATACCAATTTGTTATTCTGTACGTACTTATAATAATGATCATCAACATTCGATCAGCCATCGACCAGTGCTCGCAGCGTTATCGTCTAGAATTGCATTCCGTTTAAATAAAAGTAGTTGTCTTTAATATTTCAGTTATTTATTATTTAATAAACGTTGTAGTTTGGACAAGTCAGCCAAATGAGTCACTTGAGTAAAACGAAGTAACTACTTACTTCAAATGTTCTTATCTAAAATATCTGTCTCGGGAAATTATAACGTGTTTATTTAAAGAGAAATTTCTGTCTAGGGACGAGTTGACGTTGACTCATTTTGTGTCCAATATGTGTATATGGATAATGCTTCATCCACTTCAAAACAGATAATCTACGATGCTATCATACTAAATATTGTAAAAACTAATTTAGTATTTTTCGCTTATAAAACGTTTTATTACAATATTTTACAAACTTGTCTTCTAGCATGATCGTTCATTTGAAGCGTAAATCAAAATGGTCATTTCGCTTAGAACAGTGGGTTAGCAGTGCTGTCAAATACAGGCCATCGATTTATAAACGGGTATTCAAATCTTGATTGAGATGATCATTTGCTGATAAGGCTCTGAATTATCTCCATTGTTAAACAAATTAAAATCAGTTTAGTGTGTTGGCCACATTAATGGATGCTAGTTGATATTTGATTGATATAGATTTCTTGCTAGAAGGTTTTAATAATATTGTCTTACGTATCCGCGAAAGTTAACTGAAAAAATTATTGGTGTTATTTCAAACTATTTTTATTAATAATTTTTCTAATTTTTCGACTTCTTTTGAGCAGTGGCTGCTCACGAGAGAATAAGATGGTGTTCATCTGTGTTCTGTGTTCAATTATAAAGTTACTTCAAGGTACCTGTTTAATTTTATTGGTGTTACTATTTAAGCGTAATGATCTTAAAAATCTTAAAATCTTAGTATGATTTGCTTCTTTTTGGGTTTAAGTACATGAAATACTGGATTCTAAACATCTTTTGGGTTGGATGCCTTTTGGTTTCAACAGTTTGGTTGGTATCAGTATTCTGTAGCGAGTATCTGTTTAGTGAAAACTCAAATAAGTGTTGGTCCCCTGTTGCACTTGTATAGAAACAGCAACACCTAGCTGATATAAAATACTAACTCGCGATGAAGTCTGCACAGTTGCAGTATAAATTCAAAGATCTCTCTTTGTCTTAGCTTGGGGATCGTAATAATAGTATTTTGCCGTCTAGAATATTAATACCGTATGTCAATGGTCATAAATTGTCTGGCATAATTAATTAGCAAACTATGAATGTGGTCTGTAATAAAAAGATAATTCATGAGACCGACTTGAAATTTTAAGAAGTTTTAACAGAATACAACTATTTAAGATTAATGATTGAATGTACCACAAGATCGAGAAGATAGACTATAGATTACTTTCTCAACTAGGAACCTACTATAGACTGTTTTAAACTTAACCGATAATACGCCGGAATTGACCCATCACCTTTGAGTAATCTCATCAAGAATCAATATTCCAGTTAATTTGTTTTTACGTACATACATTGTCGCCCGTTTTTATCCCCTATGGGGAAGAAAACATATGTAGGTCGATCGGAGTTTGCTTTTAAGTTTACGAATCGATCTTTGGTATTTATTTCAGGAGAACTACTCTTCATATTTGCGTAAGATGTGCCGTAATACTAGTTTAAAAAAGACAAACGCACAAGGAATCATTCTTGTATCGCGGCGAACTTTAAAAATGTTGAAACGACGACCCACGGGACAAACGAATATTCGTAACAAAATAATCGATTAAAACAAATAATTGTCTCAGGTTCCCACATAAGCATTAGTGTTAAAGCTCAGATGTTTTATATCAGACGTGTTATTTAATAAAATATTATAAAAGCGAAAATGAGTTTGTTTGGTTGTTACCTTTTCAAGCCTAAACCACTGAACCGATCGTCCTGAAATTTTGCATATACGTTGTCAGGTGTACAGAAACGGACATAGGCCACCTTTCATCTCGAAAAAAATACTGTTCCCGAGGAAAACAACAATAACGTTTTTATGATAATAGATGGCGCCACGTGTCTTTCGAATCATGATTGAATTATATTATTACAAGCAGAGTACAACCCGAATTGATTGTGAAATTCTAAATGAACGCGAGCGAAGCCGCAGGCAAAAGCTAGTTATTGAATAAATATACACCAAAGAATTATTCATTAAATTTGACAGAGAATATAATCACTGATTGACAGGTGCATAACAGCACTTGTATAAAAGGTAAACAATTCATTACTTAACTCAGTCTAATTTTGTAACGTGTGAATTATAATTTAAACGTTTAGGTTGTTTACTTTAACATAAGAACAAACAATACCTAGGTAACTTTTGGTATTAACCATAGACCAACAACTAATTTACAGTGTCTGCAAAAAGTGGAATAAGTAAAGGAACAAACTTACGTACTGAAACTTTGAATTAATTGCCTGGATTCAGTAGGAGCGTTTAAGCCATTAGTGTCAATTTTGAGGTTTTTAAATGTATTTAATTTATTTGGGCTATATTTTAAAATGCTTTTAATACCTACGCTTTATAAATTAAGGTAAAAGTATAGCGTAGAAGGAATGTTTATAATAATAATTGTAGTTCTTTTACTATGCATATAACGCACCGAAAGCTTTCGACCCAGTATTTACAAACCTCAAAAATATGAAACTTTTTGCGACGTTGCCATTCGTAAAAGCCGCAAAATATTTCTATACTGTTGGTACGTGTGCTTATATCTATATAAACACCGTATTCATACCCACAAGTTTGATAGCTGATCAATTTTTTTAATTTTGTTTTGCTTTGAGGTTAATAGGGCCTTCGGGTTAGTCTAGCCACTGCCAAATTGTTTTAAAAAACCTATAAAAAATGTAGGTGTGCCATTATAAAGCTTTAAGTATCGCTAGTAATTCTAATCTTAACCAATAACAAACAAACTCACGTTCGCATATATAGCGAATGTGAGTTTGTTTGTTTGTTACATTTTTACGCTTTGTCTTCTGTATGTCCCTTGTAGCCTTCAGAAAAACTATTCCCGCGGAATAAAAAATTTACATAAATACATTTACGCGAGCGAAGCTCCGGACATGATAATTTATTAGAAATTGTATACTTTAGTATTATAAATACAAATATTTAGCGCGTAAAGTAAGTCCACTAAGAACAAGACAACGTAAACGGTATTGCGATGCAATAAGCTTTCGCCTCACGTCGACAGAAACTAATGACAATTTGATGGACGTCGGAGGACGTACCTTGCAGTCAACGAATATTAGACGCGAGGCTATCATACATTTTGTATTCTACGGGATTGATATTATAAGCTTCCTGAACTTCATAAAACTATAATATATTGGTGAATATCTTCCCTTGCAATAGTTTAAATCATTGTTTGTCATAATACAGCATTGCATTATTATGTAATCTTTAGGTAGCAATGAGACTCAAAGCGAGTTTTGTGCCACCATCTGGATTTAGTTCCAAACTCTATGTTGAAACTGATGATTTCCAAAGAAAACATTCCATGAATTCTTTTTAGACATAAGAGTTAAACTGACTACCTCACAATCTCCTATATTTTACTAATGCACAAACGAGACAGCTATATTTTATTTAGCAAAGGGATGCCAACACCCTAAAGAATTGGTACCGGGAAAAGGACGCAGGTAATTTATTTTACAGAACATTAAATAGTCAGTGTGCGAAATGTTGAGTATATTAGATGTTATCGTGAACTCATTTTGCATAAGATAATCCCCAGGGATCAATAATGAAGTCGTGTCAAATATGAGAGCCTATCCCAAAGTACAGAGACGAGGGATAAAAATATTTTCACATGTAATTACATCAAAAATATTTGTAGTTGAATACGTAGTGATAAAATATCGACGATGTAATTTAAAATATTACCAAAGTAGCTTCGAGGTGACATATGCTCCATTTGGGACGTCGAGATTATCATATTTATAAAAAGAAGACCACTTACGAGCAAAATGTGTACAAATATTATTAGGGGCCAAATTTTTTTTAAATAATTCTCTTTGAAAAACGCTTTTATCACTTGATTAAAAAACGAAAAGAAGTGAATCGTGTAACGTGGTAATGTCACATACACTCACACCTGTATCACCCAACGGACAGATATCTAGATTCCGTGCTAGTAAAAAACGATAACACCCATAAGATCGTACTCGTCTACAATACAATTCATGGGTTGAGGCCAAGTGATACTGCGTTTTTCTGCTAGGCAATTTTAGTAGCGGTTTGGAAATATGCGGTGATAATCATGTAGGAGATTTCATGGTACTGTTTAAGACATTAAAGTCATTATCATAGATCTTGACATACATACATCTACATTTAATTTTAGAGTAGTTAATCATAAACTGCAATAGAATCTGTAAAAATGGGTATTTAATGCACAATATTCGAACTGCAGTCGACTGGCTGTTGTAGCCTGCGGTTTAGATAATTTGTAAACAATTCGTCACATTTACAAATTCTTATAGCCACTGCTGTTCCTATTTATTTTTATATAACATTACAATATACATCTACACACCACTTTATAATCTCTATGACAACCCTATAACCTCTTACGGTTTGTACTAAAATAACTATTCTTTGGTATATTGTTATCAGTAGTGGAAGCCTTATAATAAGTATCGAATCTACGGTCGAGGACGTGGATTTTAGCCTTGGCCTATTCACTATTTAGAAGTGTTTTGTGAAGATTACTTTTACTTAAAATCGGCAATTACAGGTTACGCGTCTCACAATCAGACCCTTTATATATATGTCGGCGGGCTGCCACACTTTAAAACAAATAAGGAACGGAAACACGTGTCCGAAATAACCTCAAAAACAAATCGGATTTGTTTATTGTGATTGGGTAATAGATTGCATTTGAAGACATTAGAGTAATGGATTAATATTGCTTATGATTAGATACAGATTATTTTTGATATATTCTGTTTGTAAAAAAGTTGAATTTCTCAAGTGAAACCATGTGGTCATTGTTTTATCACGTGTTAACATTAAAAAATAGATTTACACATGCTAATAGCTTTTAAAATAATTTAAAACGTTTTGATTATCAAATTATAACATTTTGTAATGTAAAAACTATTTTTATTGTGCAAAGATAGATGTTTGGTTCAAATGAATGACTCACCTAGTTTTGCTATAAAAGGCCGAGCGCACGCCGGACTCGGGCATTCTCACTTGAGCCGTCGTAGTGATCGGACCTCCGCAAAAGTTCGAGAATAAATTTAAAAAAGTATTACTTGTGTTTACTTTGATCACCGAAGATGAGCGACAGCCCCGAACATGGAAGTTGTGACGCCAGCAATGCTGGTGTCACTCTTTTTAAAAATAACTACGGGGACCCTGCTCCGTCATATATTAAGTGTATGAGCATAAATATAATAATGTTACTCCAGTCTACTAATATTAACGCCAGCGTGAGATAGAAATATCCTGGCCTTGGGATGGCAAAGGAAGGTTTGAGAGACCGTGGCATATTTAATTACCACGCCAAACGTATTGACCGTGTTACTACTTTAAAGGTTTCATGTAAGATCTTGCTATATATACCCCAAGTATATGCCCGGAGAGGTAGGCAGAGGTATTATATAATTATGTACATCATTTGGTTTTAGATCCCACATAACACGAGGTGACCCTATTGCCGATAATTATTACATACTATATGTTGTGTCTGCCATATAAAATATTTAAATTTAAAGATAATATATCACTCGCATAGAAATACAAGTTAAAGCGTATAAAACATATTAAGCGAATATAATTTTAAATAACATTTTTAATAGAAAAGGTTAAAGCATTTGTTTTTATACGATAGAGACTGCTTTTTTTAGATGCCACTGTAAGCATTTGCGTCCCTACTATTACCGAGGGTGGTGTTTTCTAAAAGCTTTACTTTTTTTATCAAGGTTCACGGTATTATTTCGTTTCTGGTTTCAATTCCACTTTCAAATTCCATACTCTTATTAAGAATTGCCCGCGCTCTGTTTACGTGAGACCAAAGACAGCAGGCGATGCGTAGGTTTGATACGCGTTTGTAGCTCTTTTCGCATAAATATTTGCAATATATAAGCATTGCCGTTTTAACATTATAAACAAAATATCATGTTTATAGTTAAACCGAAAGACATTTAAATATAAGCGTGCGTCGTTTAGCCTAGCTTACTTTGCGTCACGAGAAAAAGACTCATGATCAAAAACTGTAAGATTGGCGCATCACTATACTATGGTGCATATTATTTTTTACTTA
The DNA here is from genome assembly GCA_963564715.1 of Catocala sponsa. Taxonomy (NCBI): domain Eukaryota; kingdom Metazoa; phylum Arthropoda; class Insecta; order Lepidoptera; family Erebidae; genus Catocala; species Catocala sponsa. The sequence goes on along the minus strand of OY751334.1, from coordinate 12,750,511 downwards.
GTATTCGATCGGTATATAATGCAAGAAATGCTACGCTGCCGTGAGACTGGTTTAGGTACGTTTGTTTACATTGCATATCTTAACATTAATATCCAAATAATGAACAATTATATCAGTGGCACCTTTCACTTTTGTCATATTAATCAAAGTTGCTGGCACTGACGACTAAGCTAGAGTAATGAGCGTCCCTAGTCTCACAAATAGGTTACGTATTTCCATGTTTTTACTTAAAACTAATAAGTAAAAATGATAGTCAATTTGTCCTTCTTAAGGAACTGAGGTACTCCATGAAATCAAAGTAAAACTGATAAATTGTGACTGTTTATTAGGATTTTCTTTGACAATAGAATAGAATAAATAATATTTTACACACAAGTGTAAATAGCAATAAAAATAAGATTTTTTTGATAACAGTATCAACATTGGTTGCAAAATAATGGAGAAATTAATATTTTAAATTTTGATATCAGAAAAAGTGGGTATGTAGTGGGATGTCTGGCTATCTCCCTCGCACAGCTGCATTTAAATAGCTAGTTCCGTCAAAGTTTGTATCGAGATTTGAAATTTACTTTTGAGACTATTTCAATAACTCTTTGTATTTTAAAGTTTGGCTAATTAAACTATTTGACATAGCTCAGTGGGGAGACCAACAGACTGCAATGCAGAGGGTCTCGGGTTCGAACCCACGTCGCGCACCTCTGACTTTCGGAAGTTACTTATATGACTTGAAATTATGTGCGTATTGATTGAGAATTATCTCCTGCTCCGTGCCTCGGAGAGCACGTTAAGACGTCGGTCCCGGCTGCCATGAACATCTATGGCAGTCGTTATTGAGAAGTCAGTGCCCTCTAATATCCTGACACTGGTCTAGCCTTAGGGTATCGTTAGCCTTCGGGTTTCGGAGTTCAGGTGGGAGCCGCTCTGTGTAAAAACTGGTATTCAGTCAAATCCGGTTAGACTAGAAAGCCGACCCCAAGAAACTTGGAAATAATAAAGGCTAGGGAGAAGAATAAAAACATGCGAGTCAACTACCCTATCACAATTGTAACCATAATACCAATTATTCACTTTGTTAAAGTAAATAAGTAATATTTATATAGGAAATACATATATTTTTAATATTTTATCTCTGTTTTGGCTTCTTAATACGCAACGTAATCTTATTAGAGTAGCATGTCTAGAAAATATCCTATATCGTCTGATTGGTTATTTGAAGGTATTTTATACCGTTAAAAGCATTAAGAAAGTAAGAAACGAGTGGTTTTCTAAGTCAACAGCGGTAATGCGGCTTTGATTTGTACCTACACAAAATGAATAAAGTTATCTAAATATAAAATTTTGCCGGATGATGGATTTTGTTTTATGTTGACCATTTAAATTGTCATTAATCATTACAATCACGAACTAAAGCCTCACAAAAAAGCAGGATTATACTTCGATGCCAAAGTTGTTTTTGATGTTATTTCGGTTCCATGTTGAAGTACCAGGATACTGCGAGCGAATATTCCAAAGTTCGCATCACTTTACGAACAAAAGTAACAATCATGATAAAATTGCTGTATTTTTACAAAACAATATTCATACAAAACATGTTTTGTAACAGTAGAAATGAAACAATGCGGTTCTTTTTATAACTATATGAATACAATATGTAAATGTAGAATCCTATTTTATGAAACCCAAGATAAGATTAAACAACCCACACTCTGTTCCCTATGTTATGTTTTGAATTACTTGGGCTCAGATATGAAACATTAACAAGGGTGCTGATGACGAACCCATTGTCGCTGCGCAAATCTGTTTTTGATTTGGAAACAGTCACGTATTGTTGTTGCTATATATGCTTGTTTCAAATGTGTGGCAAAAATTTAACGACAATTTGAATGTGTTTGTTTTAATAACTGTGTCGGCGATTTGTAAAATTTGTATTGGTTAGAATGATAGATTTGAAATTATTCATTATCTGTTCTATAGTATCCTATTATAAAACTGAGAATGAGTCATTATAAAACACACATTAATCAAAGTAAAGATGTTTTTTATGTTTACGTAAATGTTATACATTGAAATTAAACTACTTTATACAAATTATATCGCTGCTGATTTTTAGAAACATTACACTCTATGTAAGTGGTTAAAGGTTAAAGTTTTAATCAAAAGATATACGTACATATTTGTTATCTATCATTTCAAGTTCAGATGAATAATGCTGAAATAACTCTTTCATCCAAAAGTAGGGTAACTTCTCTATAGCTTTGTTGTGTTTGTCTTTATCTTTATTAAAGATATTCTTTCATTTCATTTTCTGCTTCAAAATCTGATATATTTGCTAACAGCATTTCTTTCTTTAGATAAGAAACGTAAATTAGTTGAAAAATCTTATTACTATTTATATTTCTTTCTTTTATAAAAATATAACTATTGCATGAGGATGAATATTTGTGGGACAACTTTACAAAAACTTAATTAACTGGCACTAACTACCAAACTTGGCACTAAATCTATGGAAGAAAACAAAAATTCATTTTGGGTTTTGAAGGCACAATACTGTTTGCCTTGATAAAGCTAAAGTGACCAAAAGTAAAGCAACCACGCTTCTCGTACCGCTTATTATCTTTAATTATTGTTGAGTACGTTAACATCAATGCTTTATTGTAAAATAAATCTACTTTTAAAATAATAGTAGCTCGGGGTGCATAGGTATGCTCTAAAATATGCGAGACGTCGCGTCGATGCGATTGCAAAATAAACCACCATAAAAGAAGTTAAAATTATTCAATTTCAAAATGAATAAATTACCGTAAAAGTAGCGTGTTATTAAACTATAATATACTTAACTAAATATATGAGTTATTGCAGTATTACATTATACAGTGTAAAAAAACTTGATAACATTTTGTCTTTCAAAGTTCATCCATTATTATGAATACTAAGTTAGAATTAATTATATTCGCTTCAATCACGGGCGTTGGTGCTCGTTTCATTTCTCTGTTAAAAAAGTTTAAATTATTCTTAAAGCCAAGCAATTTCTTTGTTACAATAATTTTCCAATAAGCGAAATATAAAAGACTGTTTTTATCTCCGTAAAAATGAGATCCGATTAAAAATAAATATGATTAAGCAATTTCGTTATTACCACCACAAAGATAAAACGGCAGCAGGTAAATACTTTTTTGGAGCATTTTACTGATATTATCGTCGTGAATGTGTATTTAAGTGTTTCTTAAGCGATTTCGAAAACATGCACAATATCTTGTCAAAAAAGAGTCAAGGTAAGTAGTGTAGCTGAGAGAGATTTCTGCAAGACGATATAAAATCTTTAGTAAAAAGTGACATGTGTATCAAAAAAAAAGAAACATCGCCGCATAAATATGTTATCTATTATGCGTTAAACGTTTACGAAGCACACAATTATATGCACATTACAAATATATTGTAATTATACTATATAAGGGTATATTATCAGAAAATACCTGTGATTAGAGAAAAATAATAGTTATGTAAATTAAATTTATAATTAATTCGAACTTAAATGGAGTAATAGACAATAAGTATGTTAATAACAAAAGAAGTTAGTATATATTATTATAAATAAATTATACTTTACTATATGAAGAATTACAACTAGTAATTTCAGTGTATTTGTGAGTTTGTTTTCAGAGTATTTTTATGCTTGTGCTCTTGATTTGGATACTCATTGTATAAGTTTAAACAAAAATAATAATGAGGTATAAATATGATATGAAAACTATTCAAACCTTACAGCTTTTATTACGAGAATCGGTCGGGTAAAGATGTACCCATACTCTTTACTATGATATTAATACGTTACAGTTTATATATAGCCATTCTACTAAAATAATCAGTGAGTATATACCTAAGAAACTCATGCGCGCAATATAATGTAGTTTTACGTTGTATGTGTATATCGAGTAACCTTATAAGATACAATTTACTTCAAGCACTTAGCTGGCATCTTCAAACAATATAAATTTGATCAACAACGCAGAGTTAAAATATTGCTTTTCGCTAGTATACACGCGGAACCATGATGGAATCAATTTTGTTGCGTAAACCGAACCTCGCTCAGACAATTTAGCTGATAGCCGTTTAACAAATTGACCCAGACAGCGAACAAATCTGTGTTATTGAGGCACCTCGTGCTATAATATAACGTTTTATTCTTCGGGATCCATCGCCTAGCTACGATTGTATTTGTTCTTTTGTTTGCGAGTGAGTTGAATCTTTGCGTTTGTATACACTGTTAAAAATAATCAGCTTTCTGAAGATATCATATTTAGCCTAAATTAATTTAAAACATTAACACAAAAATGTATATTATAATATATCAGAAACATTAATGTTTTATATTATTCAAATGAGTTCTTAGCATATGTACAAATTCCGATAGCAAGATTATGTTATTAAGTGTCTTTTCAGAGAAAAACTCGAGTATAAATTTGTTATTAGATATATGCATTTCTTTGCCTCTATCATTATTGAATACAAGATTATCTAAGTCAACGACTATCTTCTTTTTGCAATTAACAGTTTTAAGCAAAGGTTTATGTTCGACCTTGCAGACATCATATATGTATAGCTACGACTTTTTGAAGGGTTACGTTGTAAAATCTGATTTGGTTTGACACTCAAGGCCTTGGTAAAAACTCAATGATTCTTTTAACCAAAATTTTCCATTAGCTTTGTACTGATTATTTTGAACATCTTTATTTACAAAATCTCGTAGACGATACAACAGACTGTTTCCTCACGTGTCAATTAAAAACTATGCCATGTACTAAAACTGGGACGCGTTAGTACTTCTAGATGTTTACGTTTGTCACAAACATTCGTATGCGATGAAAGCGACAGGAAGACGTAACTTCGGAACGCCTCAATGTCCATCACTCGCCTTTTATGAACGGACCATTGCATTTAGAGAAGGTAAACAGCAGTGTATGTAAATAAATAGCTTCAAGACTTTGGATCATAGCCAGACAGCGTTCGTGGTTAAAATTTTTTATTTCAACGGACGCAAGCTGCAGTCCTTCCGAAATATTAACAATAAGGAGTGAAGGGAACGGCGTGGGCATTACCATTATTTTGCATACAGATCTTTTTACAAGTTGTATAGCGTTTATATGTATACCTATCTGTTTGCCTTATTAGTAGCTCTAGATGGATATAAACATAGCTAAACAGACAGGCTATTTACTGGGACTCCTTTCTTAATTTGATCTAAATAATATAGCGTAGGTACCTGATATAAGAAAGTAAGGAATTTAAGGAATATATAGGAATATAATATTCAAGGAATATTAAAATTTTAAAATAAATAATAATGTGTTTATTTATCATTTGTGTGAAGTTTTGTCGATCGTCGCTCGATAAGTCGTGTTACATATAATAGTCGGCCTGAATTGGGTTTTGTTACACTTTTTTATATAAAAAGACAACTCCCGCACTAGGCATACTTCCTGTGTCGCGGTGGATTTTACAAACAATCAAACAATGGACACAAAGGACACCCAGACTCGGAACAACTATTTGTGGATCACACAATTTTTTGTCTTGTGTGGGATTCGAACCCACAAGTCACAACACTCGGAGCAGTGGCAGCGGCGAGGCGACCACTTAAACCACTACGCCATCCGTGCACTCAACACACTCGCGTATATAAGCGGCTTTTTTATAAATAAATTAATTTCTTTCTCAAGTGCTGTTTTATTTCATACAGTAGCGATACTGTACGTCGTTTTCAGTATTACCCATTATTTTCTATGGGTAACCAATAAGTCACCCATGACAATCTTTTTAACAAAAGCAAAATTGAAAGGATTGTTTGAGATTATGTACATATGTATATGTACATATTATTATATCCTGTATAAATGTCCGGTAATTAATGGATAACCTTGAAATGTCTTATAGTAGAACTGATAGCCGTTCAGAGAAAAAATAGCTAGTCATACTTTTGACTGTCTATTAGCATAATTAGTGTTTAATAATAAAACAACAAAAAACCGATGGAATTCATTCATTTATGGTCGTAGTGTACAAGAAAGTTAAATATGGTAATTACATATTTTAGTATTATACGCCATCTGTCTATTTGTTCGTGAAGAATCTTTATAGGGACGGCTGTTAAAATTAATATTGAATACTGAAGCCTATCTATGGCGGCCAGACATGATCCATTATCTTTCTTCCATTATCTTCATTATCTGCCTTTTAGTGTGTTTAGACTTTCAAATGTGTGTAATTGTGTATATACATATTATACATACATATTTATGTCATCGAATCCTAGCAGTAGGCAACGTTATGTCACATCAAAAATTAACCCAGTGGTTGCCTGTTGTCAAAAGGTTAATGAAAGAGTAGGATACTCCCCTCGGACTGTTCTTTTTCTTTTTTTATAAAGGCATCTTCTTTCACTTGTAATAAATCCTGTATCGCGAGGGATTATACAGACGTTCAAGCAAGGTACACAAAAACACCCAGACTCGAAACAACTATTTGTAGATCACACAATATTTTTAGGGATTGAACTCACTCGGCGTAGTAGTAATAGCGAGGCCACCACCTAAACCACTTTGCCATCCGTGCAGATAATTATTTTTAGTTCAATGAAAAGACAAGGTTTCATGGTTCGCTCTGCAAACACAAAGGGCCAGACTGGTGATTATAAGTAATAAAATTTTACATTACAATACTCTAGTCTTTTACTTTATTCAATGTCACTTACTTGACAACTGCGTACGGGGCGATATTTCAATCACTAGAAAACCGTAATTGGGTTTGTATAAGAAATCTCTCAAACGAAATTCTTAGATGAGCTATCTGACAATTATTGACAAATCAGACCTTGGGAACATATATAACTATAACAGTAATATAATGTACATTTCTATTACACGAATTCCAGGTGCACTTGGCCGATTATAACAACGTATTAAAATACTTTTCTCTCATTGGTAACACATTCAAACCCATTACACAATGTATTATTTATAACGTATCTAGATTTAGATACTTGTATCATATTTTAATGCCAACTGACTATTATAAACAATGGAGTATCACGCTATGGTAAATTTGAAATCTGCATGTACTCGTATGTTGTGTATAAATTGTATTAGAGTACATTGGGTACAGCCGTACTACTCCAAGGTTAGTGTTGAGTTCCGAATAATTTTTCATATATTATGTCAGTAGTGCCAACATCTCTTAATGCTCACTTCACTCGTTTAAAAATCAGCATTTACTTTAGACACGACGTGTCTTTTACATAAATATACATAGGTATTGTCTTTAACTGGATCGGGAGAATTAGTACAAGAGTCCACGACTCTGGGTGACTTGCATACCAGTGATATGATGGTAAAGTATATCTATAACTAGATTTTACACGCGGTTTCGCTCGCGTAACTGTATAATATATTAATATAATATTCCATCACATACACACAACACCATCTAGTCCAAACTAAGCAGAGCTTGTACTATGGGTACTAGACAATGGATAAACCTACATATATACTTTTGTTTTGTAAATACATACATATTATACATAGAAACACCCAGACCAAGATCAACATCCATGTTCATGCACACAAATGTTTGACTTGTGCGGGAATCGAACCAGGGACCTCAGGCGTGGCAGTCGGTTACATTAACCATTACGCCATCGAGGCCGTGTAGGATAGGCAAGTAACATTATTTTTTCAGGATGAAAGATAAGGTCATAAGGTATTATGTCCTTATCTGTTTCATGGCGATCGGTTGACTAGTTAAGGCGTGAAAGCGTAATAAACAAACAAACTCACATTCGCATCTATAATATTAGCTGGCAGTATAAGTAGTTAGGATTACAACTCTGATTATAAAATATTGTATTTAGTTGTTTTTTTTAATATATACTTTTTAATGGTAACATTTTGGTAACATAACCTATCCTAATATTAGACACAATAGACGGCAAAGTATTAAAATATAATACTTTGTACGGTATATCTTGTTTAAAGCTGTAGATAATCGAAATAAAAAATTGTGTAAAAAAGCAATAGTTAAAAATATTCAACAAATAAGATTTGCCATTAATAAAATATAAATTTGCGACCAAGAAATAAAATCTTTTCGCGAATCATTGTAAAATTACATTTGACTAGTTTTCGTCTATTAAATAGCGGCAATAAATATTAAATATGAAGTCGATAAAACATTAGACATAATAATATATTCCCTAAGGATTTTTATTTCAATATTTTTATAGCACTTCCGGCAGTAACTTTATATATTGAGCAGTTTTACATTTAAAAAAGTAATAGGGTTGTGCACACATGAGCAAATAGCAGTCAAAAGAAATCTTTTTGTGAAAACACTATCAAAATTGGTTGCAAAATAAGGGAGTAAGAATCTTTATGTATGTGCAAACAGTACCAAAACTTGTTACATAATAAGGGAGTAATCAATATTTTGAATTTGGATATAAAAAAGTAAAGAGTAGTGGATCGTTATCGCCCTCGGTCAGCTACATTTAAATGGCGCCTACGTCACATTTTATGTACATCGTGCATCCTTCTTCTGTCAATTGTCTATCTTATTTATTTATGAGTAGATTTTAGAAAATATTTGTGTTTTAGAGATTTATAATGTAACTATTTGACTTAAATAATAAAAAAATATGAGTCAACTACCCTATTGATAACTTGCAAATAAAACATTCTTGTTCTTAAAGACTAATTAGTTGTGTTAGAGTCGCTAGCTATATTTGCAATAATATGTGCAATAATACAGGGCTTTTTACCTTTTTTATTTTAAGTATTAAACTGAAACATTCACTTTATGGAGGATTTTTACTCAGAGTTTCCTTGTTGCCTGTTCTAATTCCTTTAGACTAAAATAAATCTTTGGAAGATTATTACAAATATTTGTCAAACGAAATGAAGAGATAAAATCGTTTGCGCAGCCGAAATTTTAATGAAAGGTTTATGTTGAATATCGATAATATTATTTCAAAGTTCCAAGCATACCTTACAAAATGTTATGTATCTTGTTTTTCCCGCGGAAATCCCGCTGCAATGTTTAACTATGAGAAGTATAGCCTTCTTTTCTACTTACTACATAAAATGCACAATGTCGTATCTCTACACAAAAAATAACATCGAACTGTGGCTGCCTGACAGAAGTGCATTCAAACAAAAACATTTTCATATCTTCTTCTATATATATAAAGGAAGATGTCCTGACTGACTGACTTAGAGACAACGCACAGCCTAAACCGCTGGTCGTAGGAACTTGAAATTTGGAGAGCATGTGTGTTTTAATTTGTAGGGGTGTACTAAGAAAGGATTTTGAAATTCCACCTCTAAGGTAGGGGGTAAATAGGGGGATGAAGTTTATATGGAATTTGCTCATTTCTGGACTTATAAGTATAAAAATAGGTATACAAGTTATTGATTATAATTGAAAATGACCTATGTAGGTAAAATGGACAAAACTCCCCATAAAAATGTAAAATGGGGGGGTAAAGTTTGTATGGAAATTTTCTCACTTCTGGATTTAGAAGTATGAAAATTGGTATATTGGGTCCTGATTATAAACAAAAATGATCTATGTAAGTGGAATGGACAAAATTCCCCCCTAGAGGGGTAAAATGGGGGGTATAGTTTGTAACGAAATTTTCTCATTTCTGGACTTAGCAGTATGAAAATTGGTAAATAAGTTTTCGATTACAATTGAAAAATATCTGTGTAGGTGAAATGGATAAAACTCTACCCTAAAGGTGCGGAAGGGGGGATAAAGCTTGTATGAAAATTTTCTCACTTCTGGACTTAGAAGTATGGAAATAGGTTTATAAGTTCTAAATTACAATTAACCCATTCAATGCGGCAACAAATTTTGCTTTCATTAGCCAGAATCGGCTTATATTTAACGTAAACGCCGATCGGCGTCAGCCGCACTTGATAAAATAAAAAAAAGACGACAATCGGCGTTTTCAGCATCTTGTTATGAAATTGAAATTATTAATTTCAAATCCATGAGAAATATCCAGTAATGCACCATAATTGTTGCAATAACGACGGTTTTTAGAGAGCAGAATAATTTTTTTAATTAATTTAGCCAGTTTTATATAAGGTTCGCAAAGATTTGTTGAAAGAAATTTGAGAATATGGATATAAATGGTGAGTAATTTGTCTTTATTTGATATATGTTTCTTTTGTGCTCTCTCATCTTATAAACATCCTTTTTAAAGCATAAAAATTGATATAGTTGATAACTCCGCATGTTATCAGAGGTTGCAAACCATTTTATGTTTTCATTTCATAAACATGTAAATTATATATATTCTGTCACATACACACAACACCATCTAGCCCAAACTAAGCAGAGCTTGTACTATGGGTACTAGACAATGGATAAACATACATAAATACTTTTTTGTAAATACCTACATATTATACATAGAAACACCCAGACTAAGACAAACAATGATTATTTATTATACCTATTTAGCGGCAAACAATGACTATATTTGAAAAAATCATGATGTGTAATTTAAATAGTTCGTCGTTTCGTGTTGTAATAAAGGAAGTTAGAAAAATATACACATATAGTCGTATATTAATAAAAACAAGTATATACAATTTAAAAAGCTTTTTACAGTTTGAACAGTGCAATTAATTGTGAATAAAGATGAACAATAAATATAACAGTACATTGATAATTATAAACAAAACATAACTAATGTTTATTACAGACTACTTATGGTAATACGACATTTTATAAATCAATAGTTGTCAATCCCTGGAATACGCCGATTGGCGATTTCCACACCAGAGTAAGAAAACTCAACATTTCTTGAACCAAAATATCTAAAAACTACTCATATCAGGTATTTCATTAGTGAATTCCAAACACATTTGTTGTTTTATTAATATAATATCTTTAAATTTGGGTAAAATATAAAACTACTATACATGACGCCGATCGGCGTCTTCCGTATCTGAGTATGAAAAAATAAGACGCCGATTGGCATCCGACGCATTGAATGGGTTAATAATAAAACACCCACGCGGGCGGAGCTGCGGGCAGAAGCTAGTTTACGTATAATATGAATGATATTCAAATCGTTGCAATTTGTTTTTGTAATAGTACGAGCTTATTTTCAACAAGACAATTAGTATAGTCATTTGGTCCGAAATAAAGGTGTTACCTGGAAATTTTTCAGATTTGGAAATTGGTGGTATCATAGATTTCGATGTGCTCTTTCTGAATTTCCACTTTGCCACCTCGTACCTTTGCCGCTCGCCCCACCATATTGGAAAAATGGCACCTGATAGCAGTTTTTTGACAATATCTCCTTTCTAACTCATTTTACGATAAAAAGATCTTATAAAAAATTAGAAAAAATAAAAACTAAAGAAAAATTCAAACAATTTATGTCACAACATTTTTTTTGTAAAATCTTTTGTTTTGGCGTACGAGCGCCGTAAACTTTTATTCATCCACAACAACAGGTGCTTTTCGTATATTTACGTAAAATAACTATACTTACAAACTTTTCAGGTAAAGCTACCAAATGACTATGGTACATAGGATAGGTTTACTTCGAAAACCGTGTAGGGAGGAGCATATTAACATCCAAATGTTAGCAGTTTTAAGATGACGAATTATACGTTAGATTAAATGGTAGGTTTATAAGGGTTCAGAATCACCGATAAAAATATTTATAGATTAATATGATTGAAGAGTGACGTACTATGTTCAAAATCCTAACTAATATTATAAAAGCGAAAATGAGTTTGTTTGTTTGTTTGTTACCTTTTCATGCCTAAACCACTGAACCGGTCATTCTGAAATTTTGCATATACGTTGTCAAGTGTACAAAAACGGACATAGGCTACCTTTCATCCCGAAAAAAATTGCTATTCTCGAGGAAAACAACAATAACGTTCTTATGATAATAGATGGCGCCACGTGTCTTTCGAATCTTGATTGAATTATATTATTACAAGCAAAGTACAACCCGAATTGATTGTCAAATTCGAAATTAACGCGAGCGAAGCCGCGGGCAAAAGCTAGTGTGATATAAAATATGATCATTTATTTAAGAGAATCAACATTTAAGTAATTAAGAATGCCTTTGTGAATCTAAACGTAAAGTATATGTAATTGTTTTAATCAAAATCTAGCTTGTCATTTTATATCACAAAGCGTTACATAGTATTATGCTTGTAATCCTCGAAGATAATAAGACTGAGAAAAAGTTTCTTAGACTTACATTGCAAGCACCCAAATATTAAATCAATCTTATTTAGTGTACCTATATAATAGTGTACCTATATAAAGCTGCATAAGAAGCATTGCATTGCAAATTAGTTCCATTACTTAATCCAATAAAGCAAACAAGACTCAGGGGCGAAGACAAAATTGATTATCCTACTGCAACTTATTATACATATATATAAAGTACATAATTATTCTGAACGTTTGAATGTCATTGAACACCTCCTAAACGGCTGGACCGATTTTTTATTTTTGTGTGAGTTTGAATGGGTCCTTGGATGGTTTAGATTTACAATTGGACCCAGTACGTGGCACTTCGTTTAGATTCTAGGAATTCTATTTTTCGTTTATATCTTCATAATTATTAACTTGGTTTCCTTATATTTATTCTATTACCAGTATAAAAGTATATCAATAATATTTATCTCGGCGACTGAATAAAATAATAAAGAAGAGAGCGTGAAATCACGATGAAACCGCTAACAAAATACAGTTGATGAATTTATTATTCAATGAATGAAATTAAACAGATGTGTTTCAGTTAAATGATTAATACATCATCGCGCTATGATTAAATGAGGTGATAAATCATTCGTGAGTGTCTGACGATGATTTTTGTTACCAATCATGTGCTCGATAATGGAATATAAATCAATCTGCACAGATAGACAGTGATTAGTTTTAGGCGTAGGTTTTCCACGAATAACTCTTTTTAAAATTGGTTTTTAAATTTAGAAATGGAAACGTTATGAATTGTTACAGTACAATATCTTTGTGCTGTATCTACAATCTACATCGCAATCTTATGATCTTTATCGCACGTTCAATATCTATTAAATGTTTCTACTATCCGTGATCAACACGTAGTCGTTAGTATATAAGATGCACCTTTGGATAATTATAACCAGACTATACTACAACTTTGTCTCATTTATACCTAATCATATACTGCCAAGAAGTTTGGCAAATTGGTGACCCCGACGAACGAATACGCAGCAAGAAACATGGCACAATCACCATGCAAGGCGAACATAAATCAGCAAGGAACACTTGAAGTAGCTGCTGGCACCTCGGTTTTATCTCGCATTCCGGAATTTTGGAAAGACCAACCAAGATTATGGTTCACGCAACTAGAAGCCATATTAGCACCACAGAAGCAAGGAGACGAATACAAATACTGTACAGTAATAGCAAAATTATCCAAGGAAGAAATACTACAAGTTAGTGACCTAATCACTTCACCACCGACTACAGATAAATATAAAAACATCAAGGAACGTTTAATTGATTGTTACGAAGAAACAGAACAGCGACAGTTTCAAAAATTAATATCAGAGACAGAACTCGGTGAACAAAAACCTTCGCAGTTATTACGTCAAATGCGAGTCCTCGGGAGAGGAAAAATCAGTGACGAAACAATTAAACTACTATGGTTCAGGCTTTTACCAACATCAGTTACTACGGTTCTAGCAGTTACGGAAGACATGGAAATTGACAAACTGAGCCAAATTGCAGACAAAATAATAATGAATTCAAAAGTAACCGAAATATCAGCTGTTAGCAACGACACTTCAAACGACAACAATACAGCATGCATTTTAGCCCAGCTAGCAAAATTACAGATAGATATTGACGCAATTCAGCAAGGTCAATATGGCTATCGACCCAGCACGCACAATCATTTCAAGAAACGTCAACAATTCCCGATTATGAGGCCGAGAACAAACTATAGAGGAGCAAATCGATTTTGTTACTACCACGAAAGATTCGGAAAATATGCAAGGAACTGCATTAAACCATGCGGTTGGAAACCAATGACTTACGTACGGAACCAGGGAAACGAATAAGAGCACAGACAACGGCGAAACTCTGTGCAATCCACCCATCCAATCGCCTCACCATTACCGACCGAAAAAGTGGTATGAAGTTTTTGATTGACACGGGCGCAAATATTTCAGTCATTAGCAAGCAACAGAGATATTCAATTTTACAAAATGAACAATACACACTATACGCTGCAAATGGGACTAAAATTAGGACTTACGGCGAGAAGACGCTTACCTTGAATTTAGGACTACAACGATGTTATAAATGGAATTTTATAATCGCCGATGTTACACAACCAATAATTGGAGCAGATTTTCTAGAGCACTATAAACTATTAGTCGACATAGCAGGTCGCAAACTTATCGACAGAGTTACAGAGCTGACAACGCATGTAACTTCAGAAAAAGCGACACAACAAACAATTCGTACTATCGCAGTGGGAACGAATTCACGTATTACGCAACTTTTAAACAAATACGAAGACATCACGAAAGAGTCCTCTCTACGCAATGCGCCCAAACATAAGATTGAACACCACATTATCACTACAGGACCACCCGTCGCAGCTCGGGCAAGACCATTACCTCCAGAAAAATACGACATAGCCAAAAAGGAATTTCAAAATATGATAGAGCTCGGAATTTGCCGACCGTCAGATAGCCCATGGGCAAGCCCATTACATATGGTAAAAAAGAAAAATGGCGAATGGAGACCGTGCGGAGACTATCGAATGCTCAATAGCACGACAGTACCGGACAAATACCCACTACCAAGATTAACTGACTTTACATACATATTAGAAAATAAGAAGATACTAAGCAAGATAGATATACGCAAAGCATACCACTGTATTCCTGTTAAAGATATAGAAAAAACAGCCATCATCACACCTTTCGGACTTTTTGAGTACTTAAGAATGCCTTTCGGATTACGCAATGCGGCACAAACATTTCAACGATTCATGGATTCCTTATTTAGAGATTTAAACTTCGTATTTATATTTGTAGACGACTGTCTCATCGCATCGGACAACGAAGATTTGCATTATCAGCATTTAGAAACGGTTTTCAAACGTTTACACGAGAATGGAATAACCATTAATCTCGAAAAATGCGAATTTCTCAGAAGGGAAATAGATTTCTTAGGTTATCATATAACGAGCCAAGGAATACAACCTACCGAAGAAAATTACAAAGCAATCATGGAATTTCCCAAACCGAAAACAATTCAAGAATTAAGACGATTTTTGGGCATGGTCAATTTCTACAGAAGTAATATTCCACGCGCAGCGGAAAATCAAAGAATTTTAAACGAATATCTACATGGTTCAAAAAAGAACGATAATTCACCTGTTCCTTGGACAACGGAAGCAGACAAAGCTTACGAAAAATGCAAGGAAAGCATGAAAAACGCAGTGTTAGCAGCGCATCCTTCCCGCAACGCATCACTAGCGCTCATGACCGACGCTAGTGCTACTTGCGTTGGTGGAGTTTTACAACAAAAATCCGGACGCAATTGGGAACCATTAGGTTTTTTTTTCACAAAAATTGAGCGAAACTCAACAAAAATATTCTACGTTTGACAGAGAGCTGTTAGGAATATACATGGCCGTCAAACATTTTCACAGATTAATCGAGGGAAGAGAATTTACAATATTTACGGATCACCGACCTTTGACATACGCATTCTCCCAAAAACCATCATCAAACGATACACCGCGACGGGTCCGGCAGTTAGATTTCATTTCACAATACAGTACCAACATTCAACACATAAGCGGACGTGACAATATTACCGCCGATGCCTTATCTCGAATAGAGGAAATATACGTGCCATCACCTATCGATTACGCTGAATTGGAAAAATGTCAATCAACAGATAATGAACTAAGTAAATTACGTGACAATAAAAGATTAAAATTCAAAAACATTACGCTTCCGGGTTCCACAATAAACATCACCTGCGACACGTCTACTGGAAAAAGCCGCCCCTACTTACCAAAGCAATTTCGCAAACAAATTTTCGATACCATTCATGGTATGAGCCATCCAGGAAAAAGAACTACGAGAAAAATGATAACCCAAAGGTATTTATGGCCGTATGACATATTCAGCAGAGATGACATATGGAACGCCAATACGACTCCCTGGAGGATTTTTTGAGTCATCAGCAGCACAGTTATCAACGTACGAAGAGTTTGTAAAACAAATTCAAAAGGACATCACACAAATGACATCAATTCCGAAAAGAAAAAACCACAACCAAGCTATATTTGTGCATCCCGAACTCAAAGAATGCTCACACGTATTTGTTCGGTGTGATAGAATTAAGAAAGCCCTGACACCGCCGTATGAAGGACCCTACCCAGTAATTAGTAAAACAGATAAAACATTTTGCATTAGAATTAGGGATAAAGAGACAGTGATATCAATTGATAGATTGAAACCAGCATTCATGATCAATGACGAATCAAACTACGTGCCAGATTCAAAGGATTTCTACAGACATTCACACACGTACACTACACGATCAGGACGTAAAGTAAAGCCAGTAGTACGTCTATAAAAAATCGCTGATATAAGCAAGCTATTCGTATATATATTAACATAGATCTTAACATATACCATTAATTCACAACTACTCGTAACAACAAGACATCTAAAATGGGAAATCAAAGTTCTAAGGACCAGATAACATACAATACGGACAGTTGCCTCAATCAAAACGAAGCGGACAAACTCCGTAACCTGATCCAGGAGGACTTACGGTGGACAAGAAATGTTGCAATGGGACAGATTATTTTAACAATCGGCGTGATCCTACTTTACGGCATAATGAAAACACTGGACAGAAGAATGAAGAGTTTAACGGAAAAAAATAATAAACACTCGTGCAACAGCTAAGTCAAAATTACATACGTCAGCAAATCACACCACAACAGGCATCATCAAATTCCACCGCGTACAATAGCATTATTATTTATATACATCAGCAAATAACTAGTAACAACAGGCGTCATCAAATTCCACCGCGTACAATAGCATTATTATTTATATACATCAGCAAATAACTAGTAAGGTCTAGGTCAAATTTATATTGTAAACACTATTACCATAATAATATTTTTTTTTTTTTTTTAAAGGGGGGTGTACTGTTACAGTACAATATCTTTGTGCTGTATCTACAATCTACATCGCAATCTTATGATCTTTATCGCACGTTCAATATCTATTAAATGTTTCTACTATCCGTGATCAACACGTAGTCGTTAGTATATAAGATGCACCTTTGGATAATTATAACCAGACTATACTACAACTTTGTCTCATTTATACCTAATCATATACTGCCAAGAAGTTTGGCAAATGAATCTTTTTGTAGTTCTTATTTCTGTCATATGTTAATATCTAAATAGCTTTTAAATATAAGACTGCATGCCGAACCATAACATGGCATGACCATGTTATGGTTTATTACAAAATCACATAGAAAATGTTTTAAGTCATATCCGATGAGATTATGTGGTACGTATAAATAAGATAAATAATATTACTGTAAATACGGACTCTCAAAACTTTAAAGTTGTCCTTGTTATTTATCTTTTCCTATATCTGTACCTATGTCATGAATATGATTCCAAATCTGTTTTAGTAATTGACCTTATTTAGTAATATTTGGTAATTGTAGTTATTCAATGTTGTTAGTAAGTATTGTATTTAATAAACTGGAGATTTACCTGTTAAATCATTATTATTGCATACTGAAGAACGATACAAAGTTTTAAGTCTACAACGAGATGAGTTTATCACTAGCTATGTATATTGCATTCGATATGATAAATAATACCAGCCCTGTATTAAACTGTCCCACTGTTGGGCACGGCCCTCCTCTCAGTGTAAGAAGGGTTAGGCTATAGTTCACCACGCTGGCCCTGTGCAGGTTGGCAGATTTCACATATATTCACGAACATTATGAAGAACTCTCAGACTTACATGTTTCCTCACGATGTTTTTCTTCATCTGTAAAGCGAGCGATAATTATCTATTTAATACGTACATAACTACGAAAAGTCAGGGATGCGCGCCTTAGGATCGAATCGATGCCATTGCGTGGCAGCACAACGGTGTGCCACTAGGCTATCGCTTCTCAAATATCGCGAATATAGTAACAACCTTATTGTATAACTGTATAAGTAAGAGCGTTCTGTCCATCTATGCGCTATTACTACATACTCTGTAACACGCTGTCTGTATGTGTACGTGTCATCAGCTAATATCAATTCTTTAGAAGGTGGTGGTACATATAGTTCCGGGATCGAAACGTAAGTAACGAGCTAGGCTAACGTTTATAAGGAGCTATTGCAAAATGCAAAAGACTTTGCCAGCGTCCCTATCAATCAAAGCATCTATTTTAAATCATACCAATTACGAGTATATGATACTCTAAAATTGTCATCACATTATACAACTTCAACTTAAAACTTAACAAACTAAAGACAGGTAACATTTCTGTGAACAGGTTATGTTAACTTGTCCGAACAAAGTTTAGCTGAAGTTACACCCAGACATAGTTGTATCCCACCTCAAGTTTGCAAGGACACGTTTGTACCTCGGGAATACATTATCGACATCGCTGATATTCGCTTTATACATTCCTACTTTTACAATTACTGTCACAGGCAGACCTAATGAGATATTTTAGCAACTTAAACTTGTTTTTCGTTGGCTTTTGGGCTAGCCCTTGCGTTGAATCCACTGTAATAATTTTCGTTGCTTTCTACCATTGAGAGCAAACATACCAATCTCACAAGTGTCAACGTTAACATTTACTATCTTTTTATAACGGAGGGAAGTACAAAAAGTTACTGTTTACATCTAATTTGCTTTGGGAGCAATCGTTTACTATTCTCTTGGAAAAACCCATTGGCCGTAATAAGTAAGGATTTTACAACGTTGACGTTCTAAGGGTTTACGACGAAATATTCTTCAATTTATTATGTTCAAACTTTTATTTTGTAGCGTTTTTGTGGCTTCTATAAAGATTTTATGCAAATACCTGTTTACTTGTTATTTAAATTGGCTATTCTTATTAGTCAATCTCTGTTGCTGCGCTGTTGTCTGACGAATGTTGGCTTTATTTTATGAGTAATGATAATGATATTGTTTAGATAGTTTTATGATAATCAGTTTATGATTTAAAACATTGTAGCCATATTTATTTTTTGTTACTAAAGAATTAAGACTGTGTGGGTGCATATATACCTAGGAAAATTAATGA
Organism: Catocala sponsa; assembly: GCA_963564715.1. Taxonomy (NCBI): domain Eukaryota; kingdom Metazoa; phylum Arthropoda; class Insecta; order Lepidoptera; family Erebidae; genus Catocala; species Catocala sponsa. The sequence continues at coordinate 12,731,116 of OY751334.1, read as the reverse complement.
TAAAATAAATGGAATCCTTACACTTTACGTGTGCTATAGTTTTTTCTATTACATCTCTCGTTACATATTCTTCGCTGTGTACATGTCGTGGCAAGATCTTAGAATTGATCACTACATGATTTCGCCAACCATTTACGCACATTAATATCTATCTTTACCCTGACTGATAGTGGTCATAAGATTCTACGGAAACAATGCATTCCACTTACTCGAAGGTAGCACAAAGTAGCATGCTTTAACGTTAATCCGAAGCATGTTTTATGCACGCCTTATGAATTATAAATAATCTCAGACTATCCGTAAAGTTAATTTAGAAGTTGCTGTTGTTTATTCATCAGCGCTGTTTGTATCTCTAAGTTTTGTAGCAGCCGATGCGCTCGGTTAGCCTAATGTTTATTCATTATAACCTCTCTAAGTCCCGATAAATAAACCTTGTTAGTTTAAACTGTTTAAAGCCTTCCAAGAATAACTAATTTGTGATTTAAACTTTCAGTAGTAATGTAAATCTTATGGCCTCATCGGTTCAGTGTTTACATTTACGGATCCTGAGGTCCAGGGTTTAAATCCCAGGTCGGAAAATCAAAGTAATTAGCTTTTTTGTCAAGAAAATCTCAGTAGCCTGAAGCAAGACAGTAGGGACTGTTTCAACTCCGTATCTCGAGAAGTACGTAAAGCCATTGGTCCCACGTTTAGGGGTCAACTCATAAACAATAAAAATGGCATTTGATATAGTTCATTATTAAAGAAAGAGAGGAAATTACCAAACCTTGATCACAGAGATCTCGTTTTGATTGTGCGCCTTGTATATAAACTGTCCCACTGTTGGGTTCGCCCTCTTCTCACCGTGAAAAGGGTTAGCCCATAGTCCACTGCGCTGGCACAGTGCAGGTTGTATTTAATAATATGTTTATATGTCTTTTTATTTAAGATTTATGGTGATCGGTGTTTTCCTTTCTGATCTATTCAATGTAAACTTATGTTGTGTTCAAAGTATACTTACTGCATAGTATATTCCCAACCGTTTTCGGCTCCACCAGCCAAGTTCCAAGTATATCTACAGAGAAAATACTAATGTGGTGAATACGTACCTGAAAAATATAAAAAAATATTATAAATATTATCCTTACGTATGCTTATATTATGAGTGACGGTAGCATATCTTTACGCGGATACGTTTTCTTTACCAAAAAAATATAAGTATTTTATCATGTATCTGAAGGTCAGTCGATGCAGTGGGTTTGATGCTTTGGTATTTACGTTTAATGGTAAGTCTATAAGTACGATTATTATAATAGATATTATATTATGACAAATAACATCATAGCTCCATAAACCTACAAGCTAAAACAAAAACACAAATCGCAGCCATCATGCGTCGAACAGAAAGCCGCGAAACTCAAAATATGATTGGGCTGGAAAGCTTTGCCGCATGCCGCAGGAGCTTTGGGCTAAATTAATAAGCACAGACTGGAACCCAGATGGTGCTACGCGGCAACGTAGTAGACCAAAGCGTCAATGGTGGAACGAATTATTTAGCTACAGGATAGACTGGTGCAAATTAGTGCATAACAGGGATATGTGAAAAAGCGAGAGGGAGGCCTTTGCCCTGCAGTGGGATAATACGGCAAAAAATTAATTAATTAAAACTAAAGCTAAAGCTCTATATGTATCTAGTAATTATTTACTAGAGACTTCAATAACGCGTACTAATTTAAATGACTGATGATGTTTGTGGCTAATGAATAAATTTCAAAACAGTCGAATAATTAATATTAATGTGTGTGCCTTGTGCACTAATAAACATGTTTCACGCGCTAAGTGCAGTTTATATTTATCACTAAATTAATAAAACGTGTACATTACAATTTTAATTAAAAAGTATCTAAACAACGAGTTTGTTACATTGACATTATTTCAGAGGTACAAGGTTAATAAAATTCATAAAACATTTATCTAGTTCATTCATAAAATGCGTCACAAAAAACGGCGTATTTATTCCAACCTTGGAACAAATTATGTCCATTCCGTCGCTGTGCCAGTAAATAAACAAATTAACGAGCGATTGTTTAATTTAAAACTGTTAGTGTAATGTGAGTCTCGCTTCGTTAAAACAGTCATACGATGACATTAGATTAATCACTTTTGTTACATATACTAACTTTAATATATTTTTATAATTAATAAAAAAAATAGAAAGAAATAAACATGTTCACAAAAACCTTGTTAAAAATAAATCGGTCTTTTTCTATTGCCACATTTTACATTTTATATGTTTCACCTCTTATTGCGTATATATGTTAACGGAAATGTATGTAATCCGTCTTTGTATGCAATTCCTAGGAAATGTATGTAATTCCTAAATTCGCCCGGAAATGTGTGAAATAAATTATATTAGACACATATCCTAGGAAATCTATACATTTCCTAAATAGCAATCGGAAATGTAATACTTTTACGATGTTATATTTTATGATTGTTACATGATTGTCTCAACGAGTGTCTTAATAAAAATTATTATTCCCATTTTAACAACGTGTTTTATTACAGAAACCATTATTTTTATACAGTTCCTAATACGATATTGGAATTACATACATTTCCTAGGAAATGTATACATTTCCCAGGATATGTATGTATTAAATAATTTTTGAAACAATATTTTATACATTTCCTAAATAGCTTCGGAGTTGTATACATTTTCTAGGAGTTTTATACAATTCCTAGATTTCATACATTTCCAGTAACATATACACTGCGTATGAAGGGTTATCTCTATAAATTGTAAAATCCTTACTAGTGCGAGTACAAAACTTATGACAATCAAGGTCACAGATATCTTGGTGGCAAATAAGGCGGTAATTTCTATTGCCAACTGTAACTTGTCCTGCCAGACCTTTTAATTATGTACATAATGTCATTGAAACTCACTGCGCTGGAAGTGCAATCTCTAATTGCAAAATCCCTTTTACTTTACACATATAAAACTTATGACATACATATTATTGATTAGTCTTCGTGTTAAGAGGGACCAAGTAATTTTTTTATGGCAATAGCTGAAAGATCGAAGTGAGGGTAGGGTCCTTAAAAAGGCCTTAGTGATATAATAAATGTGAAAGTTTGTGATAATGTTTAGGTGTTTCTTACTCAATCATGCGTAAACTGCTACACGGATTTGAACTAAACTTGGTACACATATCTATACTAATATTATAAAGCTGAAAAGTTTGTTTGTTTGTTTGGTTGAACGCGCTAATCTCAGGAACTACTGATTCAAATTGAAAAATCTTTTGGTGTTCGATAGCCTATTTATTGAGGAAGGCTATATGCTATATAAAATCACGCTATGAGCGATAGGAGCGAAGCATTAATGAGAAAAAATACAGAAATGGGGCAAATTCTCTTATGGTAAGCAGATGAAGTTGCACGGGTCAGCTAGTAGTCTATATATTAGATTAACACATAAGATATTTTTTATCCCGTAAATGCGTTCTTATGGGATTTATGCTATCGAAACCGCGGACAGAAACAAGTACTTTATAAAAATAAGTAAATTTACTCTAGTACATAATTTAAAAACAGAATGTATGTAATTACATTATTTCCTCGTATTTTCGCTGTGATCTTGGAATACATTCTACACTTGGGTGCAATGAAATCGCAAATGAGAACAATTTTTGAAAATATTTTTATTTATTTTTATTTAAAGAAATACCGTAACTTCATATGACTTTAGCCCTGAGGGGTGACATTGGCCCTTAATTGGAAAAAGTTTGAAGTTCCCACCAGACCACTATCATACTTTTTGCCGAAGAAATACACGTGGAAATCAATAGATAGCACTATAAACTGTCAGTAACACAGCTTCTTCCAATTAAACAGCTTTTTCCAATTAAGGGCCAATGTCACCCCACAGGGCTAAAGTTATACGAAGTTACCGGTACATATATTTTTAATATGGAATTAAAGGTTATTTCAATACCTATTCAGTGATACCACATAAACGGTAATAAGTTTACCTTACTGCCGAAAAAAACAAGACAATAACAAATTCATCTTTGTTGTAAGATTTTTGCTTAACTAACAAAGTTCGAAAATTGGGGATTAATTAAAAAAACACAGAACTTACTGCAAAACATAATTATTAATAAGAAGTGTTGGTCCCTCTTGCCCGAATAACAGCTTGACAGCGGTTTTCCATAGATTCTATCATGTGTTTCACAAAGTCTTTTTTTATTATTATTTATTTATTTTATTTTCTTGTGGCATAGCATCCCATTCCTCATTGAGCACGTTTTGTAGTTCCTGAAGATTGGCTGGAGCAATATTTCGGCCTCTTATTCTTCTTTCTAACTCGTCCCACAACTGCTCAATCGGATTAAGCTCCGAGCTGACCACTCCATCACGGGGATACTCACCTCTTGCAAGTATTGTCGTACTATAGCAGCGGTATGAGGTCTTGCATTGTCATGCATAAAGAGAAAGTTCTCTCCAATAAAACCGCCAAATGGTACATGTTCCTGGAAAACTTCTTCTATGTACCGCTGAGATGTTAATCCTCTTGCTTGTCGCCTAATATAGGCACCATCGATGAAGACAATCTCAGTTTTAGCTTTGAGTGAGATACCTCCCCAGAATATACACGAACCACCGCCGTAAGCCATACGTTCCGTAATGCAACACTAGGAAAATCTCTCTGTAGGCCTTCTGTAGACCCTTCCTCGTCCATCACTGCCGTGAAGACATATCCTGCACTCATCTGAGAACAGAACTGCTCTCCATTGGTCGACTGTCCTGTACACATGTTCTTGTGCAAATCGAAGACGGACCCGGCGATGAGCTGGTGTCAGTTTAGGGCTATTTACTGGCCTATGCGCAGTCAGACCTCTTTCAGCAAGTCTTCTTCTGTCCATCGGCTAACGTTCACTTCACGCACCTCTTGAAGATAATGTGCAAGGTCAACGGCAGTCAGATGACGATTTCGCAATGCCGTCGTTATGAGAAATCGGTTGTCGCGCTGTGTTGTAGCTCTGGTTCAACCAGATCCTCGTCATCGTTCATAGCCACAAGTCTGCCGATAGCGCTGGTACATACGACGAACTGAATATGGGCTGATATTTAGCTGCCCGAGCTACAGCACTCTGGTTCTGGCCCGCTTCAGTTAGAGAAACGACTTGAGCGGCTTTTTCCGGAGTAGTATCCATTTTCTTCAGATGAATGCAACCGTAGTCACGAGACGTCCTTTCAGGTTGAACGTTGAAATGCAAATGATGCCGTTTTACTCATAACATGCCTTTTTATACCTGCAATTAGTCTCGCAAACTGCAGTGAGCAATTTTGGTGTTTGTCTTTTATTTTTGGCAGTAAGTAAATCTTTTCACAGCTTATATGGTATCATTGAATAGGTATTGAAAAATAATATTTTCAAAAAATATTCACATTAGCGATTTCATTGCACCCAAGTGTATATTATATAAATATATATGTAATAAATTGTACGAATTTTCCTCTTTGTCCTTCTATAATTGCATTAATAATATTTAAAAACATTTTTTTCTTATAATTTTATTTATTTCAATGTGTAACATTCACCTAAACGTAAGACTATACTATTAACAGTACTTGTACGAACGAACCCTTTGTTGTACGACTGTCCTACTTCCTAGATGGACTATAATTTCGTTTCCATGTCTGCCGATAAAATACAAGGTCCGCCCACCAATCTCATAGTTTCTTGGTCGACGGCAACGCAGCTATAAAAGCCGGTAATAAAGCAATAGACATGGTTTTAGAACTTGCTACTTGCATGTTTTGGCAACCGACTATTGTTGCAGATATTGGCAGCAGATGACTTTTGCCATGCTTATTAAAATGTGTAGACGGACTATTTAGTTGGTGCGCGGGGCGGGGGCTATTGAACAGCTTTGCTCACAGGCTTCTAAGTATTTTATATGTGTAACTAGCTCTCGTCTAACTTGCAGAGTCAAAATATTCCTAGTAAAATTGGAAAATGGTCGTTCTTCAATTAGCTATTCAATTAGTGCACGCATAAATGCGGAATATAAGATACTGGGATCACCAATATTATTAGATCATTGTCAAGATGACTTCAGTAATATCACATAGTTTGGAAGTTGCGCAATACTATTGTTATATATAAGGTCTTATTGTTATCGAACTGTGCACAGATATTTGTGCGCAAGGAAATAACCACAAAAGTAACAAATCTATCAAACTGCAATAATATAGCAGTGAAATAAGCAGCGAGATTTTTCCAAATAAAAAATATATGTACGTATCATACAAGTTATTAAGGTGCCCATAATATCATAATTACCGTCTGTTCAGAAACACTTTCATATGTTATCCGATAGTTAATTACGCTGAGAATAACTTATCGGTTATTAATGAACTATACTGTATCATGTTATCGAAGTTTTAATTACGATAATTAAAACTCAACTCCTGCTCCACCGTATAAGCTTTTACCGGTAACGCAGAATAGTGCCGTCTATAATGAATAATTAATTAGGAGCAACGGTTACAGAACATGGTGGTATAGTTTAGAAAGAAAGAGTAAAGAAGTTTATAGGAGACCAACTTTTGCACGCGACTTAGCTCGCTCGGGAACAGAGTATTATTTTATCGAAATGAAAATTACACTATGTCCTTCACTGCACCCCTGATAATATATATACGAAATTGCATGAGGATCTGTGAAGTAGTTAAATCGTTACAAACTCATATTGAAGAAGAAGTTAGGATCGAGATTCATAAAATTGCCATATTATTTAGCCTGGTTGCGATGCGTGGTCGTCTATAAGGAACATGAGAATAGAGAATGTATGAAGATCGAGAAGATATTGGGTCATGTGTTCTTCAAATGCTTGAATATGAGAAACCAACGGGCAAGGGTAAAAATTGTTGTCAGATAAAATGTTTATAGGACAACCACATTAGAGTAAAATTACAGTGTTGCGTTAAAATTTTATAACCGTAGAAATCCTTATCCTTATATAATAAATGCAAATGTGGGTTTGTTTGTTACACGTACCTACGTAATGATCGATTAGTTAAGTCATGTCTTAATTACTCGACTGATCATTATGAATTTTTGCATACACGTCAGGGTATAGAAAAGACATAGAGTTCCTTTCATCTAGAGATACTGTTCCTGAGGGATAGAAAATAAAACGACAAAATCTACATTAACGCGAGTAAACCCGTGGGCTAAAGCTAAAATTATACGAAAACTAGTTGCCAGATCGAAATATGCAGCGGCATCAACGTTGTTGTCACCGTTTAAAAAAATTTAGATTTTTAATTTATTTTTGTATAATCTATTTGAATAAGTCCGCTGTCAACAGAGTCAACATTCTATAGAATGCAACGAAGCCATATAAATAACCTTTGTTTTAACTTGATACAAACGAATATAACAGAGGATTCAACAGGCTATTGGAGCGAGCGTGAATTATGACAACAATAGACGTGACGTCAATATCAAGGCTTTGACGTTTTGTTACCAATTAAATTTTACAGGTGCCCACAGTTGTCAATTATTTGGTCACGGCTCCGTTTACCCGGGATGTGCCGACTTTTTAGAAAAACCGGCGTAGGAGTAGTAACAACAATGTTTTTACTCTGCGTCTGTGAAGTAAGTGTTCCGGTGGCTCATTAAGTTACTGAGTTTTCCGTATCTTTCCTTCATTCCCGTTTTTAGTTCCTTTTATTTGGGCCAGTAATATGCGGATAATACTTTAGTATTGCATGTGAGCTTTAACTACGATACTCACTTGGAATTATGTGGATAGTTTGCATGAGTGTCACCTTGGCAGATCTAGAAACCTAAAAAATCGGTAGGGATCTAAAAAGGTTGTTTAATACTAGCTTTTGCGCGGCTTTGTTTGTTCACGAGCAGTATTTTTTTCTAGATGAAACAATACTCTATGTTCATTTCTATATCCCTAACAACGTTTATGCCTAATTTCACGATGATCGATCGAGTATGGCAGCGCGCATTCGCATTTATTATATTTTTTTTATACGACTACGATGGCAAACAAACATACGGCCGGCCCATTTGATGGTAAGTGGCCACCGTAGCCTATGGACGTCTGCAACACTAGAGGCATCACTTGCGCGTTGCCGACCCTTTAGGAAAGGAAGTGGGAAGGAGAAGGAGCGGGAAGGGGGAAAGAGGGTGATTGGGCCTCCGGCACTCTCACTCACTGAACGAAACACAACAGTAAAACAACTGCTATTTCACGTCGATATTCTGTCAGAGGGTAGTCCTTCCCCGGTCGAGTCGGCCCATTCATGCTGAAATCAGCGAGGCTCTAAAATTAATACGGCACTAGTTAGTGAAGCAATTTTGACGTAAATATAACTTGGATTTCTCTCATATGAATATTCGGGGTATTAATGTCTCGCTGACATCGCAATCCGCTTAATCCCTTGAACCGTATCATAATACTACAGCTATAGGAACATCAAAGTTCGAGGGATTTAACGTCTGTCTAATATTTAATTTATAGTTATTTCCCCTTATCTTTCTATTCTGATAACTAGAGTTTTCTATAGTAATATTATAAAGAGGAAAAGTTTGTTTGTTTAAAATCGATAATCTCTGAAACTACTGAACCAATTAAAAAAATGGTTTATTAGAAAACTAATTAATCCAGAAGTAAGATAGGTTATATAACATTACACTGCGAGAGATGGGAGCGGAGCAGTAACCATAAACGTAGATAAAACCGCAGATGCAGTTAGTATTATAATAATTTCATTACTTTGGATCACCTGAAAAAATGTAAGTAGGTATGTATTAGTAAACTCCTCAAAAAATCACAGACAGTTTCGTTTGGCGTCTTGCCTAAGCGTGCCCATTTGCACGATATTCAAATACATTAAGAGCTTATCTTTGTTCCTCACATATAAATTACTGGCTCTGCAATAAAGATAAAACTCGTGAATAAATGCGTCTGCTTTCGGAAAGTATGTGTAAAAAGTAAGATCATAAGCAAGAATATATTGATAACAAGATTTTAGCTAAATGTTATTTTGATCGATTTGGTTAAAGGTGGTATTCTACTCTGTGCCGCTTTGATAGAGTAAAAGTCACAGTATGTACGCACTCTCATGAATATTACAAAGCTGAAGAGCTTCTGCGATTGAGCGCACTAATATCATAAAATTGAATGTCGTTTATTTTACATTAAGTATTTCCTTCATGTAGGAAACTTGATAACTTTATAACATCACGTCATGAACCAGAAGACTAGTTTAGGAACTATACACGTCACTCTTTGAAACAGTATGGAAGTTGATTTTTACAAACGCCAAAGTCCCCGAAACTACCTTTGGGCACATAGGCAGGGTTATATGTTACTTACATTTTGCCAGCTATTATTTAAGGTTCCACATAATAGAGGGTCGTCTACCGGGCACAGTTTCAAACTTCGTGCTGCTACTGTCTACACAAGTGCACATGGAACAAAAAATTGTGCGTCTCATAAATAGTTGCATCGACTCTGGGTGTTCTTTGCCTGTTGTTTGAATGTTTGTAAAGTCCACCGCCAATATAAGGTTTATTTTTAGTGCGTTGCCTTCAATAAAAAAAGCTAAATATTTTTTTATAGCGAAATCCTAGTAACCCTTTGTCCAACCAGGAAATCGAGACCGAGACGTCATGTAAAGCAGTCGCAATTCTTATCGCTGCGTTATCAAACAGATAGAGTATCAAAATAATTGAAGATATTCTATAAAGAAAACTTGTAATATAATTTAAACGCATGGTTGAGATATATATCCAGAGTTAGTGTACGTTAACACACTTGCTCGTTCGTACCTAGCGTCTAATCATATCTCGTAAATGTGCAAATGATTTATCACAAATCCATCTACAAAATATGAGGTTAACCTCTAATGAACTCTATGGAAAGATACGTATATTATGATGTTATGTTATAAAACCTAAACAAATATATGTGAATAAATCTATTTCAATCTACAGTACAAACTCACGCCCACACAGTCTTAATTCTTCGTATTTCCTTACAAAGCCGAGGATTAGTATTAATCGGCTATCAAAAATTTAAAACAAATTGTATGAACGATTCTGGTTAAAATATCAGAAATTTAATCAGCCTTCCTAGAGTTATAAACTTTGAGTATAAAGAATAGGAAGAGCATTTCTATGTATGAACCGTGGACAGCTCGGGTTTAGGCATGTGAGGCTATTATAAATATTTAATATATTTAGTAGGTTAGTTAGACAACTAACCTACCAAATATATTAAGCATTTATAAATACCGGGCTATACTAATACCTACTAAAACATAGATATGTTTTGGTTGATATTTTAAATTCAGATATAGAAATAAATTAAAAGTAAAAAAACCTTTTTAAAAACAAGCTTTTGTTTAAATGCGCTAAAAAGAAAAAAATAAACTTTTACACTAACATTTTTACTGTTAACTTAGTCATTTCACATTTGACACAATTTATATGATATAAAAGCTTGTTGCGAGATTTAAGACAATTATCGCCTGCTCCGTGTCTCGGAGAGCACGTTAAGCCATCGGTCCCAGCTGCCATGAACATCTATGGCAGTCGTTATTGGGAAAAGTCAGTGTCCTCTAATATCCTGACACTGGTCTAGCCTTAGGGTATCGTTAGCCTTTGGATTGCGGAGGTCAGATGGCAGTCGCTTCGTGTAAAAACTGATATCCAGTCAAATCCGGTTAGACTAGAAAGCCGACCCCAATTGACTTGGGAATAATAAGGGCTAGGGAGAAGAAGACTTGAGTCCCATCATAGTCCATCATATTTGAGTAGATATCAAATGTTATTCGTATTTTAGAGTTTGTATAATGTAATAATTTGACTTAAATAACAAAAAATGTGTTAACTACAAGGAGTATAATGTTTCAAAAACGGTTTTAGAAGTAAAATCAACAGAAATATTTTTTTGTCTTTTGGAGCTCAATTATAAATACTAGCGGTCGCCTAGTGCTCGAAATTCGACCAAAGTTTGCCTATAAGATATTGCTGATATAATAATATATGTATATTGACATTATTATGTCATATATGTAACCATAGTTACGCGCTTCGACTGCGTGTGTCAAATGCATGGTTGTGTGCGTGTAGTGGTTTTTCATTAATTTAATGTATTTCTAATGCATATTTAATGTAAATATTAGCACTCGTCACTTCTTCTCTGTATAAACTATAAGTGTGCGAAATTTCATACTCCTCCGTCCGCCCAATTTTCATAAAAAGGGATCCAAAGTTTTCGCTTCACGTATTAATACATATATAGATTGCTCACGCTCGTTGCTATATTCGTCAAGTAATATACGCTCTCTCCATATTATATATCTATATCATATGTATAATCTTAAATTTTAATAGAATATCAAGCTCCTATATTCGATAGAGTTAGGCCATGTGTAGCACTTCCACATTTCCAAGCTATATTTCAGTATACCTACTCAGATGTTACAGTGGTGGAAGTGCGAGTGGTATTAGTCCCAAAAGAAAAGCTATATTCAAATCCCAAGCATAGTTTTAAACAAATGAGGATCCGGATAGCGCGTTGGTTTATTTGGTCTCCTTGTCAGTGCTAATGTACTAAACTGAGTTATAAGTTTAATAGCTGTTTTGAGTCCAAGTGTTCTTTGTGTCTAATATGTTAAAGTTAGTTAAGTCCTACGCGGACCCGGTATTATGTCTAGTACTTGCTAGCTACTACAAATATTCAATGTATATTTTACTAGCTATTGCCCGCGGCTTCGCTCGCTTAAAAGTAGGTTAGGTAAGGTTATGTTGCGTTGTTGTTGGCGTGCGTGTTCCCACGCGCGCCTCTGTGTCGTGTCCGTCTCCCCTCTAGGGGGGACAGTAGGAAATATTTAGAGGTGACCAGTGGGTAGGTCTATTCGAGTAGTGGCCTGCCGTTTCATACGGCGGGCCGTAACCTCGGCGGGGTCGCGACCGCATGTGAAAGTGATTCGCGCGGCCCCGCCGATAGTGGTTTGTCGAGGAATACCGTGGTTGGTTTAGTCGGTATTCCGGGAGTTACGTTAAAAAAAAAGTAACAGCACTTTTGACAAAATACATATCTATATGTAGCGTATGTTACTTGTTTTTTTAAATCGGTTACGTAGTTTTTGAGTTGAATCCTTACAAAAAACCAACAAATAGATTTAGTATAGATTTAATCGCTGGTACAGCTGCAGTGAATTCAACTGCTGTGTATAAATTCCTAGATTTCATAGACAGGTAAGGCGCCTTTTACTATTAAAAAAAATGTACTAGCAGCACAGAGTCTGAAAGTGTGTCCGGTAGGCGGCAATAGGTTTGTCCCCAATTACGTGCTAATATTCTATGCCATATATAGCGAAATATGGTTGATACATTTCTGCCTATCCTTTGAGAATACAATCATACTACCTACTACGCCTGCACATATTTTATTAATTAAAACTATATAGGTATTAAATAACACCCATCTGAAAATGAACCTCGGTAACAATATTTAACGTCATCTTTATAGCTGATGACATAGGTGAACTTGTAATTGTTTCCTACAGTCCATTTGTTAGTAGGTGAATATTGACACCTAATTTTTAGTTCAACATTCCCGGATTCAAACTCGAAGTAATTAATCTCTTAAGTTTGTCACGTCCATTAATTTCATCCAAGTGACTTAAGATTCGAACATTGATTAAAGTTACTTTAACTAAGACAGGCGTAAAATATTTGTGTTTGCTTTGTATAATTAAAAAATTTTAACATTTATTTACCGAATGGTTTACTATTTGCTTAATTGTTTACTATTTGCCTATTGTTTTAGTAATTGTCTAATAGTTTAGTTTTCCCTAATTGTTTATTATTTTCCCAAAAGTTTATATTTTAATAATTCTATTCTATAGGTATTCAAATGTAAACTTGTAGGATTGGATATCTTTGTTTCGCTAAACTGTACCAACTGTGTAAGTCTGCTCTTTAAACGGAACCGTAATCTCTTTGGCAACTGAAATAGGCAAGAAACATGTTTTACTAATCTATTAATTATCGTTAAATATCCTTGGCATATCACGCAAACGACATCACGGGCATGTGTAGATTAATAAATAAGGCTAATCAAAGTCAACTAATCGAAGAGGCAACTTTATTTAGTTAATTTGATGGATCTATACTATAATCTGTGTTTTCCGAGCGCTATGATATGTCCTTCTTCAAACGAGGTTCAAAGAGAGTTCTTATTTCACGGTAATCAGCGGCTTTGCTGGGTCCTGACATTGCTGAAGTCCATGAGCAGCGGTTACCACTTTCCATCAGGTGGGCTACTTGCTCGTCTACCACCAATGGCAATAAAAAAACAAACTATTAATCAATAGAAGTTATCGACATCGGTAGTGAATGCGACTGCTGTACATGGGATCTCGGATTCGATTCGCGTTTCGGGAAAAGTACGATCTTTCCTCAAAAAATTCTTAGTAGCTGGATGTCTGGTACCTACTGTGCTTGATGGACGGCAATAGGCTCGCCCTATTAATGTGTTGTTAAACCATAGCTGGCAAAATGTGGGTATAATATATATCTGTCTCTATCCTTTCGGGGATACCGGATGTACTTTTATTCTATAGAAAGAAAGAAAGAAAAATGTTTTATTTGCATCTCCATATATACATAATTTTAAAAACAATATTAGAAATACAATTAACCCGAAAACGGTACATGGAGATCAAATTAGGCAACTGCGTCAGCTATTGTTGCAGTATAGACTGCAACGCTGGTATTCTCGCAGGCCTACTAACAATAATTTATTAATATAGATCAATGCATAAAAAAGTAAAACATATATAACATGAGAACTGTTTACGCGAATGTTATTCATTGAAATTAAACTACTATATACGGATTTTATCCCGTTGTTTATTTGACACTTTATTACAAAATTTTGAAAAACTGTTACACTACTATAATTACTATTAAACTATACAATTTTTTTAAGCTAATTGAATTATTTAAACTATTAAAACTATTTATACTATTACTATACTATTATACTATTTATATTTATGTTTACACTTTCACCGACGTTTCGGTTGCTTTTCAGCGTGACCATGGCTGCTGTATTTTAATTAAAAATAAAATAAAATTCAATTTTGTAATAAAGTGTCAAATAAACAACGCGATAAAATCCGTATATAGTAGTTTCATTTCAATACTTTTATTCTATTTATTTATTTGCATAAACATGGATGTTTGTCTTGGTCTGGGTGTTTCTATGTATAATATGTATGTATTTACAAAAAAAAAGCAATATATGTATGTTTATCCATTGTCTAGTACCCATAGTACAAGCTCTGCTTAGTTTGGGCTAGATGGTGTTATGTGAATGTGGTAGAATATTATTATTATTCGGTTACATGCTTTGAGAGCAAAACAAATGTGCAGTTCATGTCTATACTAAGGGTAACCACTGATTCCTTTTCTTTCGTCCCATCATCTTTGTTTTTCTTTTGACCGGCGACGCGCATTTGATACTCCGGGTGATTATTGACTATGATAAACGCCTTACGTCACGCTACTGAATGCATAAAATAAGCAATATGTAATAACATATCAGCCCTATATTACACTGTCCTACTGCTGGGCACGGGCCTCTTATTAGTGTGAGTAGGGTTAGGCCATAGTCCACCACGCTGGGCCAGTGCGGGTTGTCAAATTACTCATATTTTCGAGAACTTTGTGGAGAACTTTCAGACATGCAGGTTTCCTCACGATGTTTTCCTTCATCGTTAAAGCAAGCGATAATTAACTATTTATTACGCACATAACTTCGAAAAGTCAGAGATGCGCGCCTTGAGTTCGAACTCTAGACCTCTGCGTGGCAGTCCAACGGTTTCTCACTAGGCTATCGCTGCTACTAACACACTGAATGCATACGATTGAAAACAAAAAGTGAACATAATAAACGAGTACTTTGTTCAAAGCTTAACGCACAAGTTACAAAACAGCTGAATATTATAACGTCACCCGCCCGCACAAAACACACAAGATTCAGTTACGATACGCAACTTAGAATCGGCTTACTACAGATCAGCCACTAAACTGTTTGTTTAGTAAAGAACACGCCTACGGCTAGGAAGCCTAATTCCCGTCGGCGGCAACATTCAGAATAATTCGCAGATTAAATGTGTGAATAACGGTAAAGGTATTCCACACCTGAATATCGATTAGACATTCACGATGGCTAGGTAATATTTCCACTTAGTAAATTGATACTTGGGCATTTACTGGAAATTGTGGTGCAAGTACTCTTGGGGGAGCGCAATTTTCTTATTCATAGCTGTATTCACGTTTGAAGAGATGAGAAAAGCAATTGCAGGCTGCTATTTTGCGCAACTTGGCAGTTTAAGTTGGGTAGTTGTTCTTTTATAGCCATTTAGTTTTCATTGTTTCACTTAATATTGCTCTGTCTATCTTTAATATCAGATATTCACATGAACATTCGAGTTTGTATTTCGCCTTAACGTAAGGTAAAGGTGTATCGTATTTAGAAACACTTCGTCTTATCAACTTCATTTACATCTCTTTTACAACAATGCCCGTGTATTGCCGTAGTTTCACCAATTTGAAATGGTCATATCCATTTAATTAAATGTGGTTGAGCGATTTAGGCGAAATTGATTAGGTAATATCCGAACTGTAACAATAAAATTATAATAGTAGTTACCGATATATTTTACTTTTTTTATTATTGCTCGACAAAAGAAGTAAGTAGTCGTGTAGTTTACGAGCATAGCCACAGCTGTAGTAGTACCGCGGTCTTTACTGTGACGTCCTAATAAGGTGGATTATTTTTGCTCCACTTGGTGGACCCAGGATCGAAGGAAGAAAGAAACACATAACGTAACATAAGTTCTAAACAAAAGTTTTGGCTTTAATAAGAAGAATTCGTATTGAACTAAGACTCATGTGAATAAAAATATGATATATTTCTCATGTCGTCAAAATTACAAAGACGTTTATTACATAAACCTCAGCGAACAGATTCACGATGACGAACACTTATACCACGTAACAGTGACTTTTGAGCTTGTGGTAAATGAAGTGTGCGGACCAAGTCGTGTCTGATCGATCCGCCATTAATCATCCGACGACACGATATATCAACAGCGACCTAATATCGCCCGGCATATTTTGTGACAACGTCAACGTAAGGAGATATTGTATGATTGAATTATAATCAGACTTTTCGGTTTGACCCGTCACGCTGGCTTAGTGGGCTTAGCCCCTATCAACAGGGTGAAATGAGGTTTAGTTTATGCGTATCATATTAATGTTTTAATGGACAGATTTTGACAACAGGTGACACTTGTAAATAATAAATGTCTGTGGATAGCGTACGCTATCCTATACATATGAAGCAGATAAAGCAAAGCTTTTTGCTAAATATACTGGAAGTTGAAAGTCAAAGATTACTTAGGGAGACCTTATTTACATAATATAAAAAGCTTGTAAATCAATTTTTGTGCTCCCACATTGTGTAATATCGCTAACAAATTTATTTATTTAGTTTTGTGAACATTTATCTAGCTGACATTTAAGTATCTAACTGGTGGAACATTGCTTAATTTGTAGATCGTTTTAAATCATGTCATTAGACATAACAAGTGAGCCATCTGCTTTTATATTTACCGCCAATAAAAATATTGTAAGCTGTCCAAATGATACCTAACAAGGTGTTTTCTTGATAATCCATTAATAATCATGTCATAAGGGGCGAGCCTATTACCGTCTACTGCGCACATTTTCAGACTCCATGCTGGTAACGAGAATTTCCTAACACACAAACTCAATAACTCGATCGGCTGCAAAGCGCAAACTTATGTCATGGGACTAACGGTTTCACTTCCGCGTTCAGAATCACTACGTGAATAAGAAATTTCTGTAGAAACTTACTAGTTCCTGCCCGCGGTTTCGCTCGCGTTAATCTTGATTTGGTCAATAAATTTCTGCCCCTCGGGAACAGTACTTTTTTCTGGCTGAAAGTTATCCAAATGTCCTTTTCTGTATCCCTGACAATATGTATGGAAAAAATGTTATACAGCTCATAATACGTGAGGAAATTATGAACTATCTAGCGAGCGTAACAATGGCTGACACGAATTAGTCTAAGTACTTGTAAAATAAAATAAAAGCCACGCCCAATATTAATGCAATAAGCATAACCACTTTAGACAGTCTAGACACTCATAGCATGAAGACTTTTAATTATTGACATAAAACGAAAAAAAACGATGTTATCAACGTTATTTTACTTCCATATTTTGTGAATCCAAAAGAATATTTAACGACTATGACGTTCTTGGTGACATGGTAGTAATGTTTGCAATGACATGGTCGCTTAATACGGGAAAAATATTCGTTGACGTCACTCGTGACTCATTTGCAAAAGGCTGTATTGTATGATGATAGAGGGGAGTA
Source organism: Catocala sponsa (assembly GCA_963564715.1). NCBI lineage: Eukaryota > Metazoa > Arthropoda > Insecta > Lepidoptera > Erebidae > Catocala > Catocala sponsa. Next base: position 12,713,613 of record OY751334.1, on the reverse strand, counting down.
ATTTGGAGCACCTAAACGTCACCATTGTTAGCGAGTTTAGTACCAACATTGTTTATCATATTTAGTGATAAGGACGTTTACTTACAATGTTTTATTATTTAAGTCAAATAGTTACATAATGCAAACTCTGAAATACAAAGATTTTTTGCAATCGACTTAAATATAAATAGGTAGCAGACGTAATTGTCAAACGACAGAAAAAGGATGCAAGATGCAAACTATGACCTAACCGATTTTTAAACGCTGCTATCCGAGGAAGATATATATCATAACCCCTCTTTTACTTATATCTAAATTTAAAATATGAATTACTATAATATTGTCTTCTGTTTACTTTCCCCGACGTTTAAGTGTAAACACAAATATAAATAGTATAATAGTATAGTAATAGTATAAATATTTTAAATAGTTTCAATAATTTAATTAGCTCAAAAATTAGTAAAGTTTAATAGTAATAGTAGTGTAACAGTTTTCAAAATTTTGTAATAAAGTGTCAAATAAACAACGCGATAAAATCCGTATATAGTAGTTTAATTTCAATGAATATGAATTACTACCTTAATTTGTGTCTAATTTTGATACTGATGGCACAAAAAGGTTTCTTTTGGCTGCTATTATCTTTTGTGTATAAAATTATGTACAAAATCAGACTTAGGCTACTTACTGCCCAATTAACATAACACTACATTACATTACACTACACTACATTTAAGAACTACAAGTCTATACTGTGGCAGTTATTCAACTTTTGAATCAATTACCTACATATTCCAGAAACAGCTTCTGTACTTATATTACAACTAATGAACATTGTATTATTTATGTGTAGGTGTTATGTCCGGTACTATTGATCTGACTTTAAAATTTCTTAAATTGAGAAATGTTACGATGCATACAAGTGATTGAGTCGTCAATCGCAAAAAACCTAAAAGTCTTCTGGTCGTACGTTAAAAGTAAGAGAAGCGGCAACGCGTTATCCAACGTATTGCATTACTTGGGAACATCAACAGACTCTGGACATGGTATAATTGAGCTATTTGGTAACTTCTTTCAGTCGACCTTCCAGGAACCGAACACGGCGCCCAGTCACCAAGACCCCCATTCAATCTCCTCTCTAACTCGGTAAATCTCGATACAATCAGTGTACGCCCAGATACAGTCTTAAAACTTTGACAATGTCTGCCCTTACCAAATCTGGTGGGCCGGACATGTTACCACCTATTTACATTATAAAATGCGCGAAAAGTCTAGTAACACATGTCTGTCTATTGTTTTAGAGGTCGCTGAATGAAGGTGTTGTTCCTAAGATATGGAAATCGGCATTTATTACCCAATTTTTAAAAAAGGGGACGAATTACAAATAGAAAATTATAGACACATATCGAAATTACGTCTACTTTCGAAATTTTAGAACGTGTGGTTTACGCGGATCTGGATTGGTTGTGGTGGATCGTGTATTGAGGAAACCGCGTTGCTCATCGCTAAAATGACATTTCATAGTCACACAGACATCCGCGTTCTTTAGATAGCACCAGTGCTATCTAACGAACTTATAACGGCAGGGATGCCAATGTCAGATTGCTGTGATGTACACCGATTACATGAAATGTTTTGACCGAATGGATCACCGCGTACTTCTACAAAAATTGTTTTACCCCGCAATTCACGGTGACCTCTACTGATGGTTCCCCTCTTGTATAGATAATCGGACATAGGCTGTAGTTTTGCGTGGTTATACGTCTCAATGAAATGTCGTGCCTTCCGGAGTGCCCCAAGGGTCTATACTTGGACCCCTATTCTTTACAATATTCATCTCTGATATTCATAAATGCTTTAAACATTCGCGCATTCTTTTATACGCGGATGACATGGAGGTCCTCAAAACGGTGCGTAATTTATCAGACGCTATTCAACTTCAGCCAAATTTAGATTTGCATCCTATTGTAAATTAAACAAATTACATTTAAACTCTCGGCGTTCGCAAAATTTCCGATGTTAGTTTGTTAGGTTCCTGTCCTCGGTTCACAGCACGGAAGAATTAACCAGGAAAATTTTAGCACCCACACTGGTTAATTCAGAAGTGCTGTGCAAAACTGACGCTGTGAACGCCTGGAAAATGGCTTGTCCGAATTCTGTTTTGCCAACCAACCTATTCTCCCAGCGGCAGTGGGACGGGCCGGAACTCTGTTAGAGAAAAGCTTTTTTCTACATCTTCCAATGCTGCTGAGCGTGCTCGATTGCTGGCTGTGGGAGAATGGGAATCTGGTCTTTGGCTTTAGGCGCTTCCATCATCCAATATAGTTACCATGTTGGACGATACCACTTTCCGCCTCGCCACTTGCCTCCGTTTAGGTATTTCGTGTGTTTCTCCGCATTGCTGTCACTGTGGAGAAGCTGTCGATAGCCTCGGACACCATGGACTCACTTGTAGCGGAAGCGCTGGTCGAATTTCTCGCCATGCTAATCTTAATGACATAATACGTCGTGCTCTAGTCACTGCTGGCGTTCCAGCTGTACTTAAACCCAATAGCTTGGTACGCGACGATGGGAAGAGACCGGACGGAATGTCATTGTTGTCTTGGAATATGGGCAGGCCTTTGGTGTGGGACGCAACGTGCGTTGACACCCTTGCGCCATCACATCTTCCAAGCACTGAGGGATGTGCCGGCGCTGCTGCTGCAACCGCGGAAACCCTCAAACGGCGCAAATATAGTAATTTAGTCAGAAATTACATTTTTGAGCCGTTTGGGGTGGAAACCCTAGGCTCACGGGGTCCGAGCTCTCGTATTTTGTACAGGGAGATCGCAAAACGCCTGATCGACGTTTCGCGTAATCAGAAGGCTGGTCTTTTTTTGGCCCAAAGAATCAGCATTGCCATTCAACGTGGCAATGCTGGGTACGTTACCAGTTGACAGCGATGCTGAAGAATTCTATGATGCCTAAACCTTTTCTGTAAATATTTAGTAGTATAAATTTTTGTGTTTTTGTAATTATGTTACCTTTTTTAATACGTTTGTAAATATGTATTAGGTTAATTGGTTTTAAAATTAATAATGTAAATATTTGTGTCAATGATAAATTTTTGAACGCACACTTAAATATATTTAAATGTTTCTAATTAACTTTTTCTAGACAAACATCTTTGATCAGCACAAGATACAAATTATAAACACAACAAAGACCATTAGAGACCTTGGCGTACTTCACGACGGCAGACTTTCTGTTTGACGAGCATATAGAAATGATAGTCAGCAAAGCATCCAAAGCCTTGGGTTTTATCATTAGAACCTGTTCCACTTTTCATTCTTTGAAACTCATTAAGGTACTTTACTGTTCTTATGTACGCGTCCCAAATATGGAACTCCCAATACGAGATCTATAAATCTCGTATTGAATTTATTCAAAAGAAATTTATGCCATATTTGGACTTCAAAGCGAAACAATATTTAGCGGACTACGATTACCGATGCAAGCGGAACCATTTTTTGCCTTTGGAAGTAAGGAGCAATATCAACGACATATGTTTTTTGGCTAATTTTGCTAACGGTCCGATCGATTGTCCTGAATTGTTTAGTAGGTGATTATATTTATATATTATATTTTCCTCTGTAACTATATTAACTTTATTTATTAATATAAATAAATTTTAAGAAAGCTTACAGACTAATGTCTGTAAGCTTTCTTAAAATAAAATCTGGAAATCTGCCTCCATAACTCCAGTTTTAAAAAGGGTAATAAATCACAAGTAGAGAACTATCATCCTATCTCAAAGATGTTTATTTTCAGTATGCTTTTAATAATAATAATAATAATAATCTTTATTTGCTAGAAACACGGTTATAAAGATGTTTAAATAATAAAATAAGCACAGCATGTCTACCGTATGAACGGTATGCAAAAATTAATATTTATGATTAACAATAATGTGAATATTAAATAACATTAAAATAACAATAATACTGTCTGAATAAAAATAAATATTGTCCTTAAATAATTAGTATAGTGAATTTATGTCATGAATTAAATTACATTGAATACAGAATTATAAAATTGTATTAAATTATAATGAAAACATATAATATCATTATTTACATTGCATTATTAATTAAATTATGTATAAGTCTGTTATAGTATATGTATTTGTGTATATTATTATGAGCATAGCTATATAAATAATAAAATAACTAGGTTAATTAGGATTATAATAGTCTCTACATAAGCGTGGGTTTTTGACACCATCAAATACTTATTTATCTTTACATAACATAAACTCAGCAAGTGTGTAAAAGCATTTATTTGTAAGCCATTTCTTTAATTTATGTATGAATTGTGTCAGAGGCGATTCTCGTATACTTTTTGGTATTTTGTTAAATACTTGTATGCTCATACAACTGCTATTTCTTTTGTGCAGAGCAGTTGATATCATGTTATACTGTAATTTACTAGGGTCTCGTATAGGATATTTTTTATGGTCACTTACTTTTTGAAAAATGTATGAATGCTTTTAACAAATACTCCGATTTCAAATATATATATATATTGAAGTTAATGTTAGCAATTTTAGTCTTTTAAATAAAGGTCTACACGAGTCTAGTGGGGCAGCACCACAAATTGCCCTTATACATTTCTTTTGTGATATAAAAGTCCTACTGATATCTGGTGAGTTGCCCCATAGTAGTAGCCCATACCTCAGTATTGATCCGACGTAACCATGATATGCCATTAATGCCGTTGTTTCACCTGCCAATTTCCTTATTTTATTTAGTGCATATACAAATCTATTAACTCTGGTAGAGATGTGTTTTACTTGAGATTTCCAATTGTAATTTTTATCGATTGTTATACCCAAAAATTTAGCTTCGTCAACTTTGACAATTTCTTGGCCACGATTATTTATTTCTAATTTATTAATTTTTTTATTGTAATTGCTAAATTGTATTATTTTTGTTTTATTTATATTAGCAGTCAGATTATTTTCATCTAGACATTTAGATATGTGTTCTACTGTAGTGAATATACTTTGTTTATAGTCAGAGTTACAATTATTTTGAGTAACAACTACAGAAATGTCGTCTGCGAATAGTGTGCATTTATGTTGTGTGACCTTAGGGATATCATTTATGTATATAAGGAACAAAAGTGGCTCCATTATGCTGCCTTGGGGGACCCCAAACCTATTTTCATTGAATTTGGACCTATATGATGTAACTGTTAACTGTTGATCGATACGAGTAATCTCGACACACTGTTTTCTATTATTTAGATAGCTCTCTATCCACTGCATTGAACGAATAGTATATACCGATGTTTACGGGGCTGTTAAGTGTTACTTTGGCAACGAACAACACGGATTCTTAAGAAGGCGCGCCACGACATCTAATCTAATTTTATCCCATGACTTTATATCAGAAGGTATGGAAAATGGTGGTCAAGTTGACGTCATTTATACCGACTACCAAAAATGTTTTAACCGTATCGATCACCGTGTGTTACTGCATAGGTTACTATCAGTCGGAATACATTATTTATTTATTTATTTCACCATATAACCAACTATCTTTACAGGTGATTCTCTTAATACAATAGTGGTGTAGTGATTAAAAGAAAATATAGAAAACAAAAATAAACTTAGAGAAAAAATAATAAATATAATAAAATTCTTCAAAGCACATGGTGATTTGTATTGATGGTTCTGTTCATATATAAACAATCGGACTCAAGCGGTTGTACTACATGGTTACATTTCTGGATGGAACTTTATCCCCTCAGGATTACTGCAAGATTCCATTTTAGGGCCACTTTTATTTGTTTTGTTTATTGCTGACATTAGTACTTGTTTTCAAAACTCGTATATAATACTATATGCTGATGATATGAAAATACATAAAACAATACGAATTATATCTGATACTCATGACTTACAAGCAGACCTTAATCGATTTCAAACATATTGCATTATCAATAAACTTCAACTCAATATCTCTAAATGTTACCACGTATCCTTCATACGTCGGAAATCAATTATTGGTTCAGGCTACACGTTGAACAACCAGCAAGTTACAAAAGTTGAAAGTATTAGAGATCTCGGTGTTATATTCGACAGTAAACTTATTTTTGAGCAGCATATAAACAATTTTGTAAACAAGAACCTCTCAGGCTTTTCGTTCTCTGAAAACTATAAAAATATTATATTGCTCTTTTGTGCGCAGTCACTTGGACTATGCATCTCAGTTCTGGAGCCCACAATATGGTATATATAAGTCCCGTATTGAGAGCGTTCAAAAGAAATTCATGCATTACTTAGATTACAAAGCGCAACAATACTCACATGACTACAATCACCGTTGTAAAATATATCACTTTCTACCTGTCGAATATAGACGGTACATCAGCGACATATGTTATTTAATTAACATCGCAAATAGCTCAATTGACTGCTCCGAGCTTGTGGCAAAGCTAGAATTACGTACCAATTTAATTGGTTTTAGGCGGCGTCCTATACTTAATGAACCCTTGGCAACGACAAACTATAATAGGCGTAATGCATTCGTTCAACGAGGGATGAAGGCATTTAATCAATTGCCTATCGAATTGGAAATAGACCTATATTGCACAAGTGCTAGAACAGTAGGTAGGCTCTTGGCCAATTCTTTCTTTGATCGTGGGTAGCGGAGCTCAAACTGTGAAACTGTAATAACTATAATTAAACTGTGTTTGCTATTTGTTATTGACATTTTTCTTTTCTTTTGTACTTTTGTTAGATTATTCTTGCTTTTTAATGATTTTTTGTTGTTTTAATATTCATATGTGGAGGCTTGTTATTAGCAACATGTGTACCCATTAAATGTATAATTTTTAGAATTATATTAGTCTGTAAGCCTTCTTAACATTAAATAAATAACATTGCGGGCACCATGTTCGAATGTCTATTCGTACTTTTACTTTGGTCGGTAGCGAAAACAAGTGACTCATTCTTAAAAATAAACGGTACGTATCAGTTTATTGTGATAATTTTATGAATTTTTATTAGTATTAGTCAAATCTAATGTAACCCGTTTTCAGCTCCGTATATTTATATAAACTGTGAAGGACAGTATACAGTCGGTGTACTATTTTTGTTCGTAACGTGTACGATGTTTTTGGATATATATAGAATATAATATATATTTTGGTAAAGATAAAGTTATAGTATAATTTTTGTGTGATTCATTGGAATGATCGCATAGAACCTGTTACCGATGGTACAATTTTAGTGAGAATCATACCATGAAAGTCGATCCCATTTATAATTAAATTCATCAAATTTTGGTTATTATAATTATCTCTTTATTATTTGCTATAATTCAACCACGTATTAACATATTTTTATTTCTAACAGGAAAATGTTATATCGTTTTACCTGACAAGGGCATCGATCTCCCAAGTTCACTATCGTAGGTACTCAAATATAGATACAAATTTGTGTCACTTGATCAACTAGACACTCGGACGAACCCCGACAACTATGTAGATAATGATTATTTTAATTTTTAATATGTATGATTTCCAATATAATAAAAAAGCATTTATTATTATAATATGTATACACAGAAATATTATAAAAAGTAAGAGATACTATAAAATTATTTTATTTTTCGACTGCGTTTCTATGTGCCCAATTTTTTCTTGCTTATCTTTTCCATGCCGTGCATAGAAACCGACATCTCACTACAGATAGATGCACGCACGAAGGTAGTGTACCGTTAATGGCGATTATTAGCCGACGTCACACCGCATACGCAAATGATTGAGTTCATTGCTTTATTATTCCAAAGTCTAAGACATGCTTAATGCTTATGTTACCCTAAATAAACGTATCACCACGTCGAATCTCTAGCGGAATACCTAATCGTAATATTGTTTTGACGAACTCTCAAACTCGAATGTTTTTTATACTATGACGTCATATCACAAATCTAGTAGTTTATCATCGGCAACAAAACAAATGACGTCGACTATGTTGAGGTGAAAACAAGAAATGTCTTAATATATTAGATGACGTGTAAAGTCGTATTGTACAGACAACGTTATTATAACATATTTTTATTTGTCATAAATAATCAAATTGAGAAACAGTTTTAATTAAAAACTGTGACAAGATCTGATAAATATATTGTTATCTATGTTTTAAAACATTTACTTTTTTTAAATTGTGCCCTCTGCTGATATGCACATAATTTTATTGGTAATCTACTTACCAATAAAATTATGTGCATATCAGCAGAGAGTAGGTTATAATATTTATAATCTTCAATATTTTCAGAAATAATCTGCTTCAGATTTTATAGTCCATTAATATCCATGTGTTTTTTACTTTACACATATAATCTTAAAGTACTTTTCTTTCGTCCATATTACATCACCAAACGCTATTTTATTTTTCTAAAACCAAACAATATCTAGCAAGAGTGTAGCGATTTATGATTGTACAAGTCCACAATACTTTACTCTTACATCACCTTTCAGCCTTACGCTAATCAATGGGAGACTAACGTCATTTGAAATGTTTACAAACAGTGACACATCCAGAAAATCCCGACTGAGTTTGAACAAAGGAAGCAAAAAGTTAGTCTTATTCACCAATCTGATAAACTCGTAGGTTAAAGCGAGAAAACACACTACGTGTTTAATTTTAAAGTGGGTATAAACAAATCAGATACGCATTCACCACTTCAAATGTTATTGAAATGACCTTCAAATACTTTAATATAAATAAAATTACGTTAATATCTGTGTATCACCAAAGGATTAAGCGGAGTCTCATATGCTGTATAACACCCACATTTCGATGTTATAGCAACGAGCCTATACACTGTCGTATTCCATGTATTTATGAGGGCTTTCATACAGAAAGGTCAAACTTGGGACGCATTATCCAATCACATTTTATGCACTATTATATCGCCACATTTGTGATTAAATAATACTACTACTCTGTTAAAGTATTCAGCAGGCTACGAAACATTTTCCCTACCCTACTAGCAGTAGGTCCCAGTGTTTAAATGTCAAGATATTGAATAGTCTTGCCTAATTAAAACGACTTCATCGAGTAAGTATTGAGCTAATACGTTACTACGTAGGTACCGCTTTTAACGGTCGTAAGCCTATAGGAAGTCACTTGCACAAACAACCTCAACACGATTCTCAGCGTGAGAAACGTACACAACTTTTCTCCACAAACTTTATTGCAAGATACCAAAAACCTTGGCCTTGATTGTTTTTATAAATTTACGAAATAAATCAGTAAAATCAAAAAGTTTTTCTCCATAAAAAGGAGAAATTGCAAATTATAAATGTCAACAAGACAAATAGATGACCTTGTAAAAGAGGAGGAGTTTGCTGATTGTAAATGAGTTCCCATGTGCAATCAGCATCCTGCATCGTGTGGTTGGGTCAATACAAACGCCTATTAGCATATGCTGCAAATCGCTAGTGTCGTAATGCAGGCCGGTTGAGAAATGATCGTTTGTAACTAAGGTTGCAAGGAGACGAAAATATCTTTTTTTATTTTTTTTTATTTTGCTCGTCAAAATGACCACACTCCTGATGGTAAGCAGTCGTGTGGTCTAAGAGCAGTGGCTTCCATATCGCCCCCACAGTAGCCGAGGCGATGTTGAGGTCTCTACTTTGACGGCCTGAGAAGATGCTTTTCACGCCCCGCTTAAAGAACCCAGGATTGAAGGAAGAAGGAAACACGTGCCTTGGCAGAGAATTCCATGCCTTGGTCGTTCGGCAGAGGTATGAGGACCCAAACTTTTTGGTACGCGCTCTAATCTACTTTACCATGTAAGGATGGCATCTGAGCCCAGCACGCGTTGTTTTGGATAGGAAAGGGGAGGGCGGGATAAGGTGGAATAACTCTTCAGAGCACTCCCCGTGGTATATTCTGTAGAAACATGCCAATGAGGCAATGTCCCTACGGAGTTGCAGAGGTTCCAGTGAAATCGTGACCTCTGGATCTCCGATGATACGGACAGCCCGCCGCTGTAACCGGTCGAGAGCGTCCAGCAAGTACTGCGCGGAGCCATCCCAAAGATGAGAACAGTACTCCACGAAAGGGCGCACTTGTGCCTTATACAATAGGCACAGTTGCCCAGGCGTGAAGAACCGCCTCACCCTGTTCAGAACTCCGAGTTTTCGCGAAGCTTGCTTAATGACGCTCTCGATATAGGTTTTCTGATTAAGGGAGCGGCAAAGATCCATACCTAAGATGGAGAGGCTGTCACGTATCACCAGTGGAGTGTTCTTCAGAGAAGGGAGGGGAAGGAACGGAGACTTTTTTGTTGAGAACGCGCATGCCTGGGTCTTCTTGGCGTTGAACTCGACCAATTTCTTGGCACCCCATTCATAGATGCGGTCCAAGGTCTGGTCAAGTTCAACGACAAGATTCTGCCTTTTCCCCTCAACCTCAGCATGTTTGGCCCCAGGATGTCCGAGATATCGCCCATGCACGGTACTGTCGTCCGCATAACAATGTATGTTGCCGAGATTCAACATATCATTGATATAAATATCGATATTTATATCGAAGGCCTGAAAATATCGATGATCGATAATATCGACAGTTTCAATGCGATATTATCGATAATTCAGAACTTTCAAGTTAGTTGTAGAAGTGGGTAAATAAGAAGTAAATAATAAATATATAATAAATATTACCAAATATTATTTTAAATATTCCGATATCGATATTTAATTTCTTGTCGATATGATAATACCGTATCGATGGTGGTTAGATATCGATAAAAATATCGATATTTTTAGGGTCGACATTATCCATATCCATCGCACCCAACCAACGCTTCGATCCTGAAAGAACTCAGTATCAAAGAGAGATTATCGTCGTCTGTGCAAATACGAATCCTCAAGTTCTTCGGGCATATCACCCGTAACGAGGACTCGATGGAACGATTGGTGGTGCAAGGGAAAGTCGAGGCCAAAAGATCCCGTGGGCGCTCTCCAACAAGGTGGACGGACCTCATCAAATCTGTGACACACTCGAACATCAATGTCAACTCCCAGGCCATCAAACATAGAACTACATGGCGTCGCATCACGAGAGATGCGGTGGCACAAGATTCGACCGAGACATGACCACGACCACTCTGTCAAGAGTGTATGACTAAGAAGATTATCCATATTATCGAATATTCCATATATCGTAGCATCGCTTTGTAACGTTTGCTTCACGGGTTTAACCCTCACTCATCAGAGGAAACGCAGTAACTGTGCTCATACTCTGACTCCTGCTGGTTTCGCTTGGCCCACATATCTGTGACAAGTCACGGGCTCTGAGCTTTGACCTTTACTAACCCATGTGGGAAAAATGCGTAACCAAAGCGATAAAAATTTGCTTGAAATACAACAAACATTATGTCCTGTCTGCAAGATTGTTATACAAGTCAGCACTTGAATTTGTACCATCAGCTTGATTTTATTGTCTGATTACTGGTCCGACCGCAAGGTATTTTCGTCAATGGAAGTTCGAGACAACTGATGTCACGTCTGGTTTGTCACACGATGCCATAGTCGCAGCGGCCTGTAGCGACCCGTGACAACGTTACGCACATTTAATGTCACGGAGCACCCCAACCACGACGGTCGGGTCGCTTACATTTAGAGTAGAAATACCACCGACAAGATATAGCCCGTGACGGTTGCCTGTCCACACATACTGTAACAAAACGTCGCAACGCAACGTTTTGAGTTATGTTATCTCTATGTAGCCTAGCTATAGTAGAGTAATAGGCATAACTCCAAGCGAGCTGGCCTCTTCGAGATTTGTGCCGTTACTAAATAATTGAGAATGGTAGGCTAAATTTTGACGCTTTCTACAATGCTTTTATTAAAACTATACTTATTTATGAAATTCGTAGAAGTTTTATTCATTATTGATGACAATTTGCGCTAAAAGACTAAAAGAAGCGATGATCTTAACCCGAGTTACAGCCACACCGAGCCAGACACGTAGCTAACCCTCATTTATGAACCTATACTTTAATTTACATTAATAAAAGAGAAAAGATTAATATTTTTGTATTTGTTTGTAATAAACGAAAACGACGAGACTATTTAAAAAAAATATTTAGTCCTTGTAATATTTTTTATTCAGAAGTAGCATAGGCCTTAAAACATCACGAACTACAAAAGCGAAGCCTTAATCATAAACGTGAGTGAAACAGCAGGGGACAGCTATTCAATTATATATGTAGTGATACAACATCTACCGTCGCCTACGCCTTACCAATATTACCATAAAATAATCCGTAATGCTATTTACAAAATAGTATGTCACGTATAGAATAGGCTGAAAATAATAAATTAAAATGTCGAACGACAAATGCCTAAATAAGTACAAATTTAATATCCCCAGGTGACGTGCCGGGGACGCAACGATTCAGTATTGCCTCTGGTGGTATAATGTAGTTACCGACATAGGTATAGTACGCCATACCCACGTTGCACTGCTAGCATTGCATAGCATCGGCCATTCAGTAAACGAGTTGTAATGAAAATGGTCATGCCAGTAAAAGGGCAAAATTACTTTTTCATTCGCCTTATTTTTTTTAAATCAATTTTTGGGTTTTAATTTAGCTTTCGCGATTGGCGTCAGCTTTCATATCCACCACAGCTGTTGTATGGATTAATGAAATGGAATATTAATATTTATGAAAGTGATAGTCTCCCACTAAACAATTCAATGTGCTTGATTATAACCTAGAAACATTGAAATGATAAAATTGTGTGCATTAATAACTAAATTTTGTTGGTAATCCATGTTAATTGTAATTATGTACGCATCACATGTCATGCAATTATGTTCAGCTAATTATGAAGATAAATCTAGGGGGAGTATATAATTATATGTGACATGACACAAAATTAAAAATGTTTTGCCTTGGCATTCACCTGGGCGCAACCTTGTTCAGTAACTAGTGTACCCATACAAACGGAGCTGGTGAAGTAAATCCAGGAGCTTAGCTTGACGTTCAAAGGATATATATTATATTTATAGGCTTTTTTATTTTTTTTATTTTGCTCGTCAAAATGACCACACTCCACCTGATGGTAAGCAGTCGTGTGGTCTAAGAGCAGTGGCCTCCACACCGCCCTCATAGCAGCTGAGGCGATGTTGAGGTCTCTACTTTGACGGCCTGAGAAGGTGCTTTTTCACGCCCCGCTTGAAGGACCCAGGATCGAAGGAAGAAGGAAACACGTGCCTTGGCAGAGAATTCCATGCCTTGGTCGTTCGGCAGAGGTATGAGGACCCAAACTTGTTGGTACGCGCTCTAGTCGACTCTACTGTGTAAGGATGGCATCTGAGCCCAGCACGCGTTGTTCTAGATAGGAAAGGGGAGGGCGGGATAAGGTGGAATAACTCTTCAGAGCAGAGGTATGATGCTATACGAGAACATCTACTAAGATCTGGGCGAAGGATCTGAGCGTAGCGATTAGCTGTGATATTTCGCAAATTACAATTATGTAATATAAATAATTTCCTACAAGTTAGTGATCGCGTCAGCGTATCGTCAGTCGCGTCAGTGCATACTGGGAGAAAAAGTATCCTAAAGAACAAGGTCTATGTCTACCCTGTTCTGTACCTATATCTGAAAAACGATTGATTAAGTAATAAAAATCCAAAGATTTCACAACTTTTAAATTTACGTATTATTAGGAAATATGATCTTGCTGTTCTGCCATCGACGCCGCTGCATAGTATTAGCCTGTTTCCTCGGAAGATTTAAAAAAGATCCGCCAGAGGCAGCACTAGTGGGGGGTACATGTGTTTTGATTTTCCTATTATTAGTAACGCATTAACACAAAATCTAATGAAAGAAATATTAGCAGGTGAATTTTTTGAAATGCGATTGCCAAGAAATTTTCCACTTTATTTATTGGAAAATTGACAGGCATACATATTAAAATTACTATTTTTCTAATCTTATAAGTCGACTCCCCAAAGGCTGTAAAACTAAAAGACTTGACTTCTTCTTTGAAACTGAATGAGTTCCTATAAGTCTAATATTGTTGTTTGTACCGTTATGCATGTTAATTTTAATGTTTGGTGTTTTCAAATTCTAATTAAGAAATTATAACTACAGGAAATTATGATGCATCGTAATTAATAAGAATATGATAATTTATATTTGTGTTGTATGCTAGTAATATTTATAAAAAATAATTAATCTGTGCACTCAGAGATAAAATTAATTTTGGACTAATCTTCTTCATAGTTCTTCTGCCTAGCCTTTATTATTCCCAAGTCACTTGGGATCGGCTTTCTAGTCTAACCGGATTTGACTGGATATCAGTTTTTACACGGAGCGGCTGCTACCTGACCTCCGCAACCCGAAGGCTAACGATACCCTAAGGCTAGACCAGTGTCAGGATATTAGAGGACACTGACTTCCCAATAACGACTGCCATAGATGTTCATGGCAGCCGGGACCGACGGCTTAACGTGCTCTCCGAGGCACGGAGCAGGCGATATTTGTCAATCAATACGCACATAATTTCGAAAAGTCATATTATAACTTCCGAAAGTCAGAGGTGCGCGACGTGGGTTCGAACCCGAGAACCCTGTTGGTCTCCCGACTAAGCTATCGCTGCTTCTTCTTCATAGTTATTAACACTATTTATTTCAGTACATGAATTATCAGTAGGTATTACCTACTGACAAGACTATATTTTTTTTTTACGTGGGGAATGCTTTGACGCATACCCCTCCGCGGGGGCGGGCGGAGGGGTTATGTCGGACTCGCCGGGGTAAAAGAGAAAGATGGAATAAGAATAATGTACCTCCTTCCAGAGGTGCGCGTGGGAACACGCACGCCGCCTCTCGGACCTGGTGCTGAACGGATGGCAGGCAGGCCCACAAAACCCGCCACTCCCAGGTCAAACCTCAGGGTGGCTGGAAGTCGTCTCGCGCCCTCCGGCGCCCGGTTCTGCGGTTGGGGAGAGGGTTTAAATGCTCCCTCTCCCGCTCCGCCACCTCCTTGATGGAAATCACTTCCTCACAGAAGGAGGCGACGGCGTTCCACGACCTCTCACTCCAGACCATAGACTGAACTACGGCCGGGAGCGAGAGGGCAACCAATCCGACTGCCGCGATGCCCAAGCGGGGCAAACCGCCAAAGTGTGCAGCGCGATGTCCTCAACAACGTCGCGGCAGTCGCCGCAATGGTGACAGCCAGGCGGATTTTGATTTTCTTTTGTTGGACCATTTGGATTAATAAAATATTACGTACTCACATAAACATATTTTTTTATATAATATTGTCTTCTGTTTACGCGAATGTTATTCATTGAAATTAAACTACTATATACGGATCTGCTGTGTGTGAACATGTGCAACAGGGGACCAACCACTACCTGAGATTTGACAAACCACAGATGCTCGCTAAAGAACACCGATTCCTGCCAAGGATGCTTCGCAAGGCTATTGAAATCAAGGAACATCCTAATTTCAATAGAGAAGATGGTTGGAGTGTACCACCAGCTTGGGATCCAGTAATTCAAATAGTCAAACCCAAGAAGAAGCAAACCACAGCTAGACTTCATGATACTTTGAGCTCATTCTGCGTAAATAGAAACACCCATGATTAAATTATGTTCGGGTACTTTGAAATAACTACACTGGAACATTGAGACAACTACCATCTTAGTCTCCCCGTGACCATGGCTGCTGAAAAGCAACCGAAACGTCGGGGAAAGTGTAAAAATAAATCTAAATAGTATAATAGTATAGTAATAGTATAAATAGTTTTAATAGTTTCAATAATTTAATTAGCTTAAAAATTTGTAAAGTTTAATAGTGATTATAGTAGTGTAACAGTTTTTCAAAAAATTTTGTAACAGTGTCAAATAAACAACGCGATAAAATCCGTATATAGTAGTTTAATTTCAATATTTTTTTATTTTTTCAATTATTAAAACGGTTCTTCGCGAGAAGTTAGAGCCTCGCTGATTTCAGCACGAATGGGTTGGCTCGAACGGGGAAGGACTACCCTCTCACAGAATATCGACGTGAAATAGCGGTATTCCTACTATTGTGTTTCGTTCGGTGAGTGAGAGTACCGGAGGCCCAATCATCCCCTTACCCTCTTTCCGCTCCTTCTCCTTCCCACTTCCTTTCCTAAAGGTTCGACGCGCTAGTGATGCCTCTGGTGTTGCAGGCGTCCATAGGCTACGGTGACCACTTACCATCAGGTTATACTTGTTTGCCACAATAGTCGTATAAAAAAAAAGAATGAATCCACTCCAAACACTTTTTAGTTTAAGAAATAGCACAAATTTTATACCATCTTGTTTGTATCGACTATCCGAAGTGCAATTCGCGAATGCACAATGTGTGGTAGGCATGATAATTTATTTTATAATATTTTTATTCACTTTATTAATTTATTTATTGTAATGCTATGACATGTGTCCAAACAGGCTATTTGGCCACTTGTGTACAATATGACGTCAAGTATTTTATTATTGAAGTGTTTGGCTTTACAGATAGATCGCGCTACGTTTCACTAACCATGTCTCTCACGCTTGCCAAGTCCGTTGAAAAGGGTTACAATAAAAAAAGTTTAGCTTTATCGAATTCCATTATTGCTAGAGGAAACAAAAGATATACTTTGACACATAACGAGATAAAATATTATACGAGCAGAACAGACTCTAGCAGTATATTAGTACCTATGAGTTTCCTTTGATAACAGAACCGGTAACATGCCGTTTTTGGCTACCATTATGTTCAAGACTGATATGTATCTAATGTACGCATAATTAATCAATCAATCAGCCTATCGCAATCGTCTCTCTTTTTACGTCACAACATGCAGTCTGCCACGTTCCACATGCAGTCCAACCCAGTCATCTTTTTAAGCACGCATAATCGAATCTATATATTTCTTGCAGTTCGTTTTTTAATGGCCATTTAATTACTAAGATATTTAGTTAACAATATAATTTTATATTTATTTTAAGTACAAGTTTTTATGCTGTTTACTTAGGTAAGTTTCACACTTTAGTGTTTCGCTTATCCGTCCGGTCCATAACTTACAATATAACTTTTAAAAGGGTTAATAATAATATATTTTATTAAATGTTACTGATACAAAATGTAGAAGAAAATAAGAAAATAATTATATAAACTACTAGATGTTCCCGCGGTTTCACCCGCGTTTATCGTTACTGCGCCGCCCCCGTGGGTGGTAGCGTGATGTTATATAGCCTATAGCCTTCCTCGATAAATAGGCTATCCAACACTAAAAGAATTTTTCAAATCGAACCAGTAGTTATCACGCAGAATAAACCAGGAGAAACATCGTTTGTACTATGTCTGTAATGGGTAATTATTTTGCTGCAATGTTATTTTAAAACTGCGATATCTCCTAAGATATTCATTGAAATCGAATGATGTAAAGGGCAATTTTGTTTTAAATTAAATACTTGTGATGAATAACATATTTATTTGGATAAGGATTAATATCATGTTTATAATAATACCTTCGCAAATAATGCATTATTTTAGAACAAATTTGGTTAGCATAAAAATGGTTATAGTGAGCCAACCTTAAAAGATAGACATATGCTGTCGCGGACTTTTTTTTAGAACTTTTAAAGGGAAACAATTCTGTCATACATGATTTTTGCGAAACTTTAACTGTTTACGCAGCGCACGCAGTGGAAGCTCTCAAAAGGAAAAAATACCCTCCGATTTTGAAACATTCTTCATTGGTGCTCAGCTCCTATTGATCTTAGCGTGATGATATGTAGCCTATAGCCTTCCTCGATAAATGGGCTACCTAACACTGAAAGAATTTTTCAAATCGGACCAGTGGTTCCTGAGATTAGCGCGTTCAAGCAAACAAACAAACAAACAAATAAACAAACAAACAAACAAACTCTTCAGCTTTATAATATTAGTATAGATTTGAATCATTAGTAATAATTTTGTTAAATAAACTAATTACTAAATACATCAAATATTTTGTTTAAGTATCCTTGTAATTATTATTTTACTACATATTTTATGTATTTTTTTACTAACGACGATGGTTCTGCGCAGGTAAATGCTATTATCAGTTGAATCGCCTTGTAAAAAAATTCCATGATTAATTAATGGTCGATCGTTAATGTCTATTACATACATATAATGAACGCACCTTAGTCTAAGAAACTTTACTAATTTACAAGATTAGCGCTTGTAAGCGTGACTAGAACTTGTACATTAGTAAAGGTTACTTTGCATATTTTATTTAATGCCACTCAAATATAAAGGTAATTCCTTAAATTAGTTTTCAAGAATAAATACTTGTGTTAGCTCATTAAAACAAAATGTATGAAAATATCCTAACTAATATTATAAATGCGAATGTGAGTTTGTTTGTTTGTTACGCTTTCACACCTTAACTAATTGACTGCTCATCATGAAATTTCACATACACGTTGTCAGGGGAACAGAAAAGGACGTAGGGTAGGTACCTCTCATCCAGGAAAAAATACTGTTACCAACCTAACCTAACATTTACGCGAGCGAAGCCGCGGGAAAATCTACTAAGAAATAATTCCATACAGCGTACTAGTGCGTGCTAAGCTTTATCTCAAAACTACAACAATTTTCATTAACCGGTTGTTCAGTTGGTATGCTGCGGAAATCCTTTAGGGCACGTCTACGGAACAATCCGGGCCTCTGTCTACCAGCCCGACATAAGTATACAACCTTCTCAGTACAGTACAGCTTGTTAGACGATGATTAGTAAAATGCAAATCAACTATTCTCTTGAAATTAAACTACTTCAAACGAATTTTACAGCGGTTTCTTTTTAAAATACTTCGTTTACACTGTTAGAAGTATTCATTTCGGTTGGTTTTCAGCAACCATAGTCATGGTTTTATTTACGTAGAACGAGTTCAAATACAAAATGCATCTGAGTTGCCTTTTATTTAAATGTTATACATACTACATACAATTTTTGTTGAACATATACACTAATCTATATAATTCCCAAACGTTATGAACAGGTCATCTAGTGAAATTACATACGGTTGTATACCAGTTTTATATGATGTCATTTGCCATTAGAAATCCATATGCATATTTAAGAGTACTAATAATGCCTCATATCGAACGCCATAGATGTTTATGACAGCCGGGAACGACAATTTTAAGTGCTTGGCGAGGCACGAAGGGTTGTATCATCTTTATAAAAGATACCATCAATGAGCATGGCGATAGCAATGGTGGTTAACCTCGCGGCTCTATGAATATGTTTTATTTTTCTTTAAAGAGACAACTCCTGCACTTGGAATAATAATTTTATTCCTGTGTCACGGGCAACTTTACAAACATTCAAGAAACGGTCACAAAGAACATTTAGACTTGGAACAACTATTTGTGGATCAAACGATTTTTTGTCGCAGATGGGGATCGATCCCACAACAGCTCTGAACCCACTATGCTATCCTTGCACTAAACTTAATGTATACCTATCGTAAATTTGTTATAGAAGACGGTATATAACAAAATTACAATAGGTATATCTTGTAAAATTTGTGGGTGCCAACAAACACCAGCGTATTCGCTGCCAAGACACTCTGAGGATGCCCCGCTTATAAACAATCGTGTTCACATTATTTGTTTTGGAATCGGTATATACCTACTTTGAATTGGATAGCAACTTGAGGGCACGATACTCCCGAGAGAACCGTAGAAAAGCTGCATAAGGAACCGTAGTCCTTATACTCAGTAATAATTGTATTAATTAATATTGTCTAATTTTCCACAAAATATGTCAATTCGTAGGGTGTATTAACCAAATCTAATCCAATGTTATATGTGGTATAGTTTATCACATAGAACGAATAGAAAATATTTTAATACCAGATACTTACGGCTTTTCATAAAACTTACAAGAGGGGTATAGCGTCGATATAAGTAAAAAATCTGAAAAGTATTGTTATAACAATGGACAATATATATGCGCGCTTGCCTAATAAGTCTAATAACGATGCTTTATATAATAAGAGTTTAAAGAAAATTTATTAGTTAATATATTTCAGTGCATTTATTAAACACACGCCTTTATTGAGATCTTTTTATGGATAAAGCCATTAGTGTTTATACACTTGTACCAGCTCTAGCCATTGACCTGCTTCGTTCCGATCATAGCGTGATGTTAAATAGCTTATAATCTTCCCCAATAAACAAGCCGTAAAATTAAAAAACAATATTATAAATGTATTGCAGTTCTAGGAATAGCGCGTTAAACAAACATACCAATATCTTCAGCTATATAATATTTATGTTATATACACATTTAATAATTTAATATATTTTCAAGTGCCTATATACAATCAACATTTTGATAAATGTCAACTAGTACTTACTACACGCTTCAGGGAATGTTATAGTACTTATTATAAGAAGGATATGTACATATTTGAACTGGTTGACAAGTGTCTTGTTTATGGATACTTGAGTATATCAATGTGATTTCAAGTGCATGGGCGATGCGGCGGTCAGTCGGGCGAGAGCCATAGGCCAATGCGGATATCTGTATTATACAATAAGGAAACGTCCTTGTTTTTAGTTCGCCGCACAACAGTGGCTGGCGAAATAGAAGAAGTATTATTCCAATTTGAAATATTAATAGGTACCTATTACATATTTTAACAACTGACCCGCGCGGGTCAGTTGTTAAATATTATATAATTATAATTAAATATAATTTCGACTGCTTAACGTAAGAGAATTTTCCCCGTTATTTCACAATTTTTCATTGATGCTCCGCTCCTATTGGTTTGGTAGCGTGATTTTATGTAGCCTTTAGCTTTCCTCGATAATTGGGCTATCCAAAACTAAAGGATTTTTTTAATTCGAACCAGTAGTTCCCGATATTAGCGCGTTCAACCAAACAAAACTCAAACAAACAAACTCTTCAGCTTTATAATATTAGTATAAAAATAAAGATAATAGGTATAATCTAAACTATTAAGTCGCAACTGCACCCCAGTGGCCAGAAACAATAGATATGGCATTCCAAATACTGACAGGTTAAATGTAAATGAAAACCAATAAACGGTTTTACACAATTAACTTAAGTAGGTTTTTCTTATCATGTTATGTGTGTACCATGATAAGGAAAACCTACGTAAATAGCTACAATATTTATGACAATAGTTTGATATAATCCTAATATAGTCTTGAGAAATATGTTAGCCTTGCACCTTTGTTCAGGTTGTAGCTTAAAGTTGAGTTTTAATCGTAATGTTTAGTTTTATTTTATAGCAAAATGAAAACATAAAGGTGATCTTTATTTTTAATACTTACTGTTGTAGAAATTATTGCCTTAAATAATTTTTATTTCCTACATTCTATCCAGTAATATATTAATAAATATAGTCGAGGTTTAAATATTTTGACTGTTTAGTGTATAATAATTTTATAGGATAAATAATTAGTTTACTCGTACATAACAAAGTGCACCCAATTTCCTATATTTTAAATTAATGAAGACAAATTTACGCATACTTAATATTGTACTAGATAACGGGTCTTATTGCGATTAAGCTAATAAGAGCCTATTGTTTGCTCGACGTTTATCGTTAACTAATATAATATTAAGTAGGTACATGTACAAATCGCGAAAGTCTCATAACGTTTATACCAAATTTACGTAAAATACTCGTCTGCTTATCAAAAACTGTAGATACATCACAATACAATCGAAGAGAGCCGCGGACCGCTATTTAATCGAGTTTTCCACCTGCACCCGATACGTTGGTTAGGCGCTAAATGGAATTGTGTCAAAGTTTGTCTGCAACATACGCTCAAAGAAACTCCGTCGACTGCCTATCAACTAAGTTAGTTACCGTGCGAGGAGAGTTGTATAGACATTAACAGAACCCGAATGTTTAAGTAGGCTTTTGATAGGCACAATGACTGTTGCATATTTATATCTACTTATTCTTTTTTGTGATTTCATTTCATTTATATCACAAATAAAGTCAGATTTGCGAGCTGTATAAATTAAATGACTAACGTCATAGCAGAATAAATTCGGTATCTATTAATTTTTTTCTGCTTTTCTAATTATCTTCTAACATTATTAAACATTGGTCTTTAGCGGCTTTGGGTAGAGAAAGATGGAAGGAGAGTGGATAGGCCTTTGGATGTAATAGGCTTATTATAGTAAAATTGTTATTACTAGCGGTCGCCTAGTGCTCCAAATTCGACCCAAGGTTGCCTATAAGATATTGCTGATATATGTCATTATATATTGATATATGTAACCATAGTTACGCGCTTTGACTGCGTGTGTCAAATGTATGGTTGTGTGTGTGTAGTGCTTTTCCATTAATTTTATTTATTTCTAATACATATTTTATATAAATATTAGGATTCGCCCCTCCTTCTCCATATAAACTTTAACTGTGCCAAATTTCATACTCCTCCGTCCGCGCAATTTTCGTAAAAAGGGGTACAAAGTTTTTGCTTCACGTATTAATATATAGATATTTCTCACAAACAAGTTAGCAATTTGATTTTATTATATTTTCATTTGATTTTTATTGACTTGTTTTTGTAACTTTCTTTATTTTATTTGTAGCCGTCTGTATATATGTAAATGTAAAATTATAAGGTAACATAATTATAATGAAGGAAAGAACTATTTCATAAGATACAGGTCGGTAATTTAGTCCAGAAGACACCATTTACTTCAAAATGTAATTTGAAGGTTATAATTATTGTGTTTGAGAGTTTGAATTTAACCTTCTAACAGTAATCCATCATGTCATTTTTAACATAACTGCCCGAAAAAAGAAGTCCTCTAGTATATTATAAATGTTTAACATACGAGCTCTATAGCCCAACTATTTACACCATATTAACATTATAAATACTATACCATTTCTGCATGCTTCGGGACTAATTTCGGAGCATTTGTGTCATTTACACTACATTTAAAGAAACGCAATCACGAACTCGGATAATATTGAATATTATATATTTTATTGCACATAATTATAAAGTCTAATTTCCATCTAAATTGAATGTAACATATGTCATTTTACGTTTACTTCAATATCTTGGAACGTTCTCCGAACTATCGGGTGTTGCCCCTTAGACACTTTTCTATGTTTTTTACGTGGGGATTGACACATTCTTCTCCGCGGGGCCAGGCGGAGGGGTTATGTCGGACTCACCGGGGCAAAAGAAAGATGGTAATGATGATAATAATGGACCTCGCGGTAATACCGACTAAACCTACTACGGTGTTCCTCGACAAAACCGCAATCGGCGAGGCCGCGCAAATCACTTTCATATGCAGTCGCGACGCCGCCGCCGCGCCGCCGAGGTTTCGGCCCGCCGTATGAAATAGCAGGCCTCTAAACAACAAGACTACCCTTTGGGCACCACTACTTTTAAGCCCTACTGTCCCCCCTTGAGGGGGGTCGGACACATCGTCACACCGTCTCTAGGACCTGGTGCTGATCGGATAGTGGGCAGGCCTACCCCTTAGACACTACTACAACGTACCGCAAGTTGTATTATTTCTAAAATATTAAAATTAATGTGGAATTCAATTTATTTTACAAGAGTATACTCTTTAGGGTATAAAAGATCTTAGAGTCAGCATATTAGTAAAAATTAGAATTATTGAACATGTATTCTCGGTGGCTTTAGCAAGCTTTTTTGTATTTTATTTTGCCAATATTTTACGTATTTTGTACAAATGTTTTTTACTGTTTCCATTTTCGTATTTTTGCAATTTTATTTTACGATTGGCCAATTATTTAACAAACATTACAGTCAAAACTATATATCTGACCTAGCTTGCATGCATAGCATGACATAGCTTTTCTGTATATATTTAAAAAGAAAATACATAACTGATAAAGCGTATTCCGTGATCCAAGATTTCCTTAATGACAACATTAATTATTGAATATATTAAATACATAAAGTGAGCATGTATTCTGTTTGTTTTAATTTTTAGTATCATTTTCTTATTAGCCAAAATAAAAATTACCTGCGTCGGCACACTGACAGCCATAAAAAACAATAGGTATTTAATTACGTCTAATATTCCAAAACCTGACAGATTAATAGTAGGACATACTTTGTTTATACACATACACCAGTATATATCCTCCAAGAATTGAATTTGTAGTTATCGTAATAATTATTGGTTGAGTCGAGGTTAGTGTTGAACATTCATTTCAAAGGTCATTCTATATTGTAGCCTTTGCACTTAGCACCTCTCCGCAGACTTGTCTGAGGTCGCCCCTGTGAAATCACTTTTCTATAGAACTCGGTTCATGGCACTAACGTCACTATCTCATTGCTGAATACAAAATCTATTTTAGTTACGTTGGCTCTTCTGATTTGATAGTTGATTATCTCCATCTCTTTGTAACAGAGGTAGGTACAGTCTCAAACTGAACACCAAACCATCAGATTTTCGTCTGGAAATGGCAATAATTTTTTATATAAATGTTATACTCGTTAGTATTTAATTAACATTAATTAATAGCTGATTAACTGGTAAAGTGAAAATATTGAATTGTATTCGACATGAATATTGATAATAATAATACTTATACTAAAATTAATAATCATGTATACCAATAACAAATTATTGGTAACCGTTATTATTTGTTTTCGCACATATTACATCAATAATTATTTATTTATTCATATTTGGATCATAACCCATTTAAAGCTATAATCGTCTCCTTGTTGTCTCATATAGATTTGATTTAAACTACTGTATATTTTACCGCAGTATAATTTTTAAAGTGTATGTATTTACTGTCCGTTAGTAAAATTACTTATTTCTGAACATATGAACCGGGCCTTAGTGATCGGCTATATCTATATAGGGATCTTAATATTACGTTCAAGATACGACACACGATGTTGCTCCAACTATACCGGTAGATAAGAATTGGCGGATGTACACATCCGCTGTGCGTACACAGCACTTTATAAACAAGCGAGCCCCCGTTATTTATACATAGATGCGATAATTTGACTGAATTTAGATACATCCCTGCAGGTATGACCTCATTGATCCTAACTAACTAGTATAGCGGAAACTGTTTGAAGATATATACGTACATTAACGCCTGTTACGTGGTGGGGTAAGCAGTAATAGTTACTTAAAGATTTGGTATTTACGTACGTAGTTTCACGTCTATAACCTTGAAGCAAGAGTAACATAAGACAAGTAATTCGACCGGGACAGGACTCTCTCACAGAATATCGACGTGAAAGAGCAATATTCCTACTGTTGTGTTTCGTTCGGCGAGTGAGAGTGTCGGAGACCCATCACCCTCTTTTCCCCTTTTCGCTCCTTCTCCTTCCCACTTTCTTTCTCTTCTTCCTTCCCTAAAGGGTCGGCAACGTGCAAGTGATGCCTTTGGTGTTGCAGGCGTCCATAGATTACGGGGACCACTTACCAGGTGGGCCGTATGCTTGGTTGCCACCTTAGTTGTATAAAAAAATATGTATATATATATATATATATATATATATATATCTACCGGGCTAAGTTTTAGACTCCGTGGTACTACTGACAGAAAAAGCTGAAGACATTTTGCACGACTACGGAATCAAACCTGAGATATTAGAGAGATCTGAGATCTGTGAGTAGTCAAATTCACTACTAGACCACCAAGGCAGTCAGAATCAGATTTGGTATAATATATTTGAGATGCTATTTTATTAGCAGCATACAATACACTTGCGTTTGCTGGAAAACCTTTATTTGCAAGATCAACAACGCGGAACATCTCTGTAGTTCTAGAATAGCAAGCGTCCGTCATAGAGCTCTTAAGATCAAAAGTACAGTATGCTTGATATAAAATAGACTTTTGTGATCTTGGGAAGTAGTAAATTGTAATGATAAAGTACTAAATTAACTTTCAAATCTGCATCTCTTGTGGTAAATTGACATTTTTCTTTAAGTTATCAGTAAATCGAAATAAAGGCGAAATACCCTTTCTAGATGTATGATGGTGGATATTAGTGTTCACGATTTAGCTGACTCAAAACTAGATAGTTTATAGGTGATGCGATCAAATAAAAATAAAAAAAATTTGTAAATAACTGAACTTAGTATTTGCAGTTTCTAAAGTAAGGAAAATGAAGTATCTCCACAGAATTCCTTCTAAATAGTCTTCGACAAGGGAAGGTTAACATAGTTATGAAACTCGGTGAAGTCTGTAGCCCTTTCAAATCTTCGCCCTTACTGACCTTTAATTGGATTGCTGAAACTTGTAACGATCTTGGACTTTTTTAGCCATAAACTTTTGGATATATTTTCGTGTTCATAAAGTTTGCTTGCTTTACACGTACAGACAGTTGTTCATAATATATTATGTCTATTTGAAGAAGCATAACTAACTGGGTTATAAATAGATTTTGATTGCACTGATGGCGTAGTGCTTTAAGTAGTTGCCTCGCTACTGCCACTGTGCTGAGTAATATGGATTTGATCCCCACACGAAAGGATTTTGTATAGGCATTCGCGACACATAAATTATTCCTGGTGCGGGCGATGTCCTCTCATTAGGAGAAGAAGAAAGATCTCAGTGGCGCAGAGGTAGTGTTACATTACTGCTGTGCTGTGTATGTATGTAATGTACTGCTGGACTTGATTTTTCCAGATCGATTCCCGAACCGGACCAAGTGGTATTCCAATTTAAAAAAATCGCGGTGATTGTAAGATTGGGTATGGAGACAGACTGCTAAAACGGATCACGGATTGATTGATTGACAATTTATTTTTGACACATTTATTAAAAACTAGCGGTCGCCTAGTGCTCGAAATTCGACCAGTTTGCCTGTAAGATATTGCTAATATATGTCATTATATATTGATATATGTAACCATAATAATTACGCGCTTCCACTGCGTGTGTCAAATGCATGGTTGTGTGCGTGTACTGTTTTTTCATTAATTTAATGTATTTCTAATGCATATTTTATATAAATATTAGCATTCGTCACTTCTTCTCTGTATAAACTATAAGTGTGCGAAATTTCATACTCCTCCGTCCGCCCAATTTTCGTAAAAAGGGATCCAAAGTATTCGCTTCACGTATTAATATATAGATACTTCAATATTTAACTGTCCGCAGCTAAAACGACTCGTTTCTGAATATAGAAACCTGGCCTAAGGCGCGTACGTACGGCTGCTTTACTTAGACGTTCAAGAGATGTTATTGTACTTCTAGATATATGAGCTTAGTAAGGTGCTACAAGACAACATACACAGCAGCAAACAATGCTCATATAGAAATAATGCCTGCGTCACAGTCGAGTTCACTAACTTTGAAACAGCGGATTCAAATAAGATGCAGCATGTGCGTTTTGTGTTTTTATTACCATATATATCGTCACGATACCGTCTGTTGAAAGGTACGTCATATATTTTGGTGTGTGATATTGTATTATTTATCATATTGAGTATTGTCGTGTTACATTTTTTTATATGCGTGAAAATACTCATATATTTCCACTCATTTTGGCATTACGTTTATATGAAGATTAAATCGGTAGAATATTATACTAGATCTAAATAATATTGAAGTTTAAGATAATTGCAATTATACTTACTTTCAACTACCAGCTTTACTATAAAGAGACATAATGATAAAAGCTTTTTATCTGAACGCCGGCGTCCCAATGTCCTTGGATGAATTTAATATCACAGAAGGTTATTAAAATTTGTTTTAAAATTACTAGAAATATTGAAATACATATTTGTAACATACATATTATTTAAATAGTTACTTAAATGATACGAAGAAAATACGAGAATAATTAGGCGGGGGCGCTTTCATGGACCGTTTTATTCAAAAAGCGGTTACACGCTAACGTCCTGTTTACTTTGTATAATTGATTCTACGAATGAAAACGTATAAATGCAATGCTTCATTCTCAGAATACGAGTGTATTCATATAATTTTATTTCGGGTATGTATTTTAAAAATAATGATATAATTTTCATATTTGTTAGCATTGATGTTTTTATATCCCTCTTTGTGCTTCTATTAAAACATTTGCAACAAACTCCTGCGTACAGACCCAGTGTAAGATAGATAATTTCATTTATATTCTTCGTTGTCAAAAAAAGATTATTAACTGAGTCTTCTTCGAAGAGGTTAATGAAAACACTATGTGGGTCTGTGTGTCTGTCTGTTAGTGACCGGCATAACTCTGGAACCACTGGACCGATTGACTTGTAACTTGGTGTGCAGACATCTTGGGGTCATAGGTATCTCGGTTGATTTTGAATATGGGCCCTGTGGGTCAAAATACCCCCGAGATATAGGGGTCACAAGGTCACATGTATTTTAAATGGAAAAATATTGTCTTGTAACTTACAAGACAATATTTTTCCATGAGAATGTGTGCAGACACCTTGGGGTCATACCTCGGTCAAGTTTGAATATGGGCCCTGTAGGTCAAAAGACCTCAGAGATATAGGATCATTTCTTTTCATTATTTTTACATTTAAGACGAAGAGGTTGAATCCTGGGTTTGTAAAAACCCAGGATTCAACCTCTTCGTTTAAACTAATTTTAACGAGATGGGTGTAAACCCATCTCGTTAAAATTAGTTTATTTTTTAAATTGAACAAGAATTTCTAGTGCAAAATGCAGGTTGTTAATATTCTTCTAAAATTTAGTGCTTGTGTTGGAAATGAGTTTAAGTCGTTCGTGCAATGAGTGGGAATCGAACCTATGACCTCTCAATCGTAAGTCCAATGGGTTACAGTACTTATTGCCCCATTGCCAGTAATACTTTAGATGTAAAAAACAAAGTAAACGTATATTGAAACGAACCATTAAACGTACAACCAACGCATTTTTTTTAGTCCGTTGCATGTAGTCATGACCGTATAACTCATTAACCATCTTTCTGGCGCAGGCAACAGACACAATTCATTTACGTCTCGATATAGTTTAGCTGACATTTAAGCCAGCTGCGCCAGCCACGAAAAAATATACATAGGAATAAAATAATTGGGTCTGAATGTATGAAGAAAATCGGTAACGTTGTGGCTTTCGTATAAACTATTCATCAATATTTTATAATGCCCGATTCTATGTTTCTTTTTACGTATAGTTGCTTGTATTTAGGCCACTATGGTTTGTCTTAAATTAACAAAAACATCCACTATCATGTAATTATGAGGAATAGAAACAATGAATACAGACAGACAATATTTGAAGTTATATCCCTTAGCTATAATTTTAAATACAAGTCGTATGAAATATTATTGATATTCATTATCAATAATACATGTTATTAATATAATTTCTCGATATATAAATGTTTTTTTTTTGTATTTCATTGCATTTTGTATAAAAACCACATAATTTAGATATAGATCATAAACAGCATTTTATAGGTAAAGAGATAATTAGCACATATGCCAGTAAAACCACTAGAATATACTTCTAATATTAGGTTAACATAGCACATAAAATCATTTACTTCGATGTTGATAGCCATTTCATGGGCTTTCCTAGTTAGACAATTAATTTGCAATGTTGTTCCTTCATTACTTAATATTGTCCTACCACCATTAGCTACGATTACTTGAGGCCCCAGACAAGCCAGAAACCCTTAGCTTGGGATGACGAAGATCTTATAATGTGATTAGACTCGAGGGATGATAATAATATGGGACCAGACTTTATGTTTTACCTCATTCATTTTCTCTTGATTAATACATTTGTTTTCATCAGATTAGGGTAGGATTTATCACGAAACAAATCCGGATGTTTTATAGTCATAAATACACGTTTAAGACAGTCATAATTACTTTAATGTTGGAATAATTTTTTATTTTAAATGAATGTCTACGTAATTTAATTTTATATCTTGAGGCAATGAACAAACATTGCTGTTACTTTGTAGACTGACTCGATTGCGGCGAATAGTAGATGCGACTTATGCAATGGAAATCAGTCAGTCAAATTATTAGCTATATAGTGTTGATTAATGCGAATAATTTGACTAACTGATTTCCTCAAATGAATGTAAGTACCCGACAAACTTAAGAAACGCGACTATATTATATTAAATTTAAAAGTAGCTTCTTATGAATTGTCATAAGAAGCTAATTTTAAAGTTAGTATAATTGCATTTGCAAGCAGAGATAAAATCACAGTCTGTTCCGCCAACCACTTTTTACGACTGACAAGTATGTTAGAAATGAAGATGAAAAGATAAGCGGTGCTGTCACCATGGTACTTTTTACATCGCTGGCAACAATTATGTTTGACGTAGGCCGTAAAATAATTATGGGAGTTCAAGTGACAAGAGCAGCGTGGCGCGATTGATATGAAAAGTAGTCGAATTATACGAATAATCTTTTCGTTCGAATGCATTACATTGTGACATGGCAGATGTTGGAATGTTAGAGCCAATTAAAAACCTATTGTGTCTGACCACTGGAATTCCTTTGCGACCTAATAGGTTAATAGGTAGATTACAATGACATTTACATAAAGTGTGTTTAAACTAAATTAAAAACAGTTAGGGAACTACATCCATCGCAGAGAAGACTGTAGTCATACAATCTTGAGCTATGTTCTTGCAGTGCACGCGATGACGGTACATTACTGTGATGTGTCAAAATGGCGTCACTAGAAACTGTAACATTTACCTAAATAAAATTGTATTCTATACATGGAATCAATATGCGGTACATACTATTTATGAGAGTATAGCACAATTAAGTCGCTGTATCTATACATATAATAAAATCGTAGGAAAGTCAAAACTGTACATTGAATATTTTTTTAAAAGAATACTTGGGGCGTGATCTACAATCGATATCGAAGCCAAAAATATAGTTTTTAAAATTTTTGTCTGTTTGTCTGTATGTATGTTCGGGCTAAACTCAAAAAGTACTGCATGGATTTACTTCAAATTTTGCATGAATATTACTAACAGGTCGGGTCAACATATAGGCTACATATTATCACGCTATCACCTACGGGGGAGGAGCTGTGAATCTTTATTTTTCTTACGCATTCTGTGACAGCGTGTAATCTAACGACGCATATTTAAATGTTGGTTTTGAGTAAGCCATGCTAATATCTAGCTTTACACTATAAAAACTACGCCATTTAAGTAACTTGGGCAGAGAAATATAGTTGGGTTCCGCCGCGACAAACACTTTTTAGTAAAGTCTACGCGGGCGAAGTCGCAGGTAACAGCTAATCTGCAATAAGCAGGAAAATAAGTTATGATTTGGGTTTTAGAACTAAAATAATTTACACTAAAATACGGTTTCGAATGGCCGTTTTCATTTACAATGATGGATGATCGAACTCTTTCTCAAGCAAAACAAATGGATGATAGGTAAATGAATTTGTAAAGGCTCTATTCATGTAAGGATACGGAACCCTACTAAATAAAATAACATTTAGAGGACTCCCGCTATAAAATTACTGTGACAGCTTAGATAAATCGATTATTTACGGCGCAAACTGGCATGTCAGATATTAGGACTTTATTTTTGTTGGGGTATAATTTATCATTGTTATTTTGACAGTTTTTTGTGAGGTTGTATTTCTAAATATATTACCAATGAGCTGGATTTTATTGACTTACGTTATCTTTACGTGTTCGGTTTCAATGTACTCGCTCGCATTGTATATATACTCAGAGAGATGAGCTCATATAGTTAGGTGCCTCACTAAATAACTATAACCTCCGCGGTGTGCCTACTCGCAGCTTTGTTGGTTGGTGGACGATGATACAATAACTAATGATTTAATAATTATTTCGTGTAATAATTGACTGTTGTTATCCTAAATAAATAAATAAAATAAACTATACCAGCGATGTATTAAGTAGAATGCGATGCAGGACGAAAGTCTGAGGGTTACGACACCGAGGCGAGGTGCGACGCCACGGCACATCTGAAGGGCTGATGCGGCACGGCATCGCTACACCGCAATGGCCTAACTAACTTATTACACAAGACAAACACCTACCAACCGATACGCCACGATGAATTTTCAAGCGTTAATGTAGATGTGATTTACTTCGATTACAACAGTACTAGTACACGCCAATTTACTAAACATTACATGGAAACGGATTGATAACAATTAATTAGTAGTGTAAGCATAACATAAATAACTCTGTAAAGAAATACACAAAAGTTTGCCTCTTTCCAATTTAAACTTACTGAAATGGGACTATTAACGCTTATCTGTTACTACTTAGGCCCGTGCATTCTGAACGAGGCGTGTATTTTCTAAGCGAGCTTTATTAAGATTTTACGTTCTGACGTGATACCGTCATGCATAACTTACGTAAACAATTAAACGCTGACAATGTTATGGCGGCTTAATCGTCAAGTGTGTTTAACGACCTTACATTTACCTAATATCGTTGAAATGTTCTCAGTATGTTGTTGCCGGCTTCACATAATATAGTATTTCATAGGGTAAGAAATATGGAAGAAGCAGCAGTTTTATTAGCAATCTCGTACTAGGAGTGTGAACTTTCTGTGAACCAAACATTCAAATAACGCACACAAAGATCACCAGACACCGAACAACCATATTATCTCATGTTTCGTGTGGGATTGTTACCCACAACGCACAGCACACTGACAGCCGGCGAACACTTAAACCACTACGCCATCCGTGCAGTCAAAAAGTAAAACATTGCTATTTTATAGATAAGCGCAGCCAAACAACCTCGTATTACATTCCTGGAAAGAGTAGGTTTAAAAAGGGCAAATCCTAGCATTCCTTACAAACAGCGGCAGTTAGAACATTCCAGAGCCTGAACATATGTAAAAGAAATGACTGTAGATAGTTTACGGTTTTAGATAAAAACATTTTCAAATGGAAATGATGTTCTCACCTAGGAAATTGTAGAATAGGCAGAAGGGTACAAACTCTTATTTGCTCCAACGACAACAATCAGCAATTGGGAACATTGACGATTCGAACCGCACACCTTTATAGGGAGCCAAGTAGATCGATCTAAAATGTCCTCACATATTAGCCTAGCCACCTCAATTTCCATTTCAATGCTTTATTGCTCTCCATATGTATTACATGTTGTTACAAATAATAATATAAAACACCAAATATGGACCCTGTTCGGCACGGCAAAATAGATAGAACCTCTGCCCAGAGAAGAAAGCAGTATTACACGTGTAGCCAGACTTTTCACAAGTCGTTGACCTGGCTTGTAATACGACCTAGACTTGTTCAGAACGCCCACAACACCTACTAGAAAATGGGATTGCAAAGAAGTCAGGTTACTTAATTAATGAAACGATATCTTTGAAAATAAATAGGAAGCAATTAAGGCAGAATTCTTATATTTCCTTTAAGCGTGTTGCTTTAAAAAGTAAATAAAACAGATAATTATATAACATTAGGTTTTATTTTTCTTTAATAAAACGCTGCGAAGATACCAAAGATTTATTATAATAAGAATCTTTTGCTTGTAATTTTTAGACTGGTCTCTGTTTTTATCATAAATACCTCCCCTTAGTGGTGTGAGCACCTGACTCTTGTTATTTGGTAGAAGGCTATAAATAACTTTGAAGTTTATAATGGTTAATTTGTGCGCTAAATTATTATGTAAGTGTATGATTAAAATATTATGGATGCTATAATGTTTAATTTTATATATATTGCCTTGGTAAAGTTTTATACTTTATTTTATCAATATTAAATGTGTAGTATATTATGTTTAGGTTAGATCAGAGTTACTTTTTTTGTTAACATTGTTTTTATATTTGTTTTCACGCGACACAGACACAAAATATACTCTTTCGATTGCGTAAGATGCCTTTAAAAAGAAAATTATTTGTATCCATATATATATATATATATATATATATATATATATATATATATATATATATATAGACTTGCAATGAATTTATATTAACGGCCAGGATACTACTGAACTTTGGAATTTGGGTAATTATTTCATGTTTTCTGACTATTATGGTATATAATACCAATTAAATAATTTCACGTAGTAATTGTGTGATATTTTCGTGGCTGGTACATAATAATGATTCTTATTACTCACCATTAGGATTAAAAAGCATTGCAGGATACGGAGATAATATATTATGATAATATATCAAGAAAACGTATCGGTTTTCCTACTTAGGCAAAATTATTTTGTCTCTAAACGGAATGTTGAGCATGATAATATTACAAAAGCACCTTAATATTTAAAGAGAATTAAGTTATTATGAGCGTGATGCATAGGTACCTATAATTCTTCAAGAAGTTAAGGTAATCTGACATACCAGCAATGTTGAGGTCATTTGACTGCACGGACGACGTAGTGGTTTAAGTGGTCGCCTCGCCACTGCTATTGCGCCGAGTGCTGTGGGTTCGAATCCCACATGGGATTAAAATTTGTGTGATCCACAAATGGTTGTTCCGAGTCTGTGTGTTCTTTGTGTCCGTTGTCACAATTAGATGAAGCGTGACTTTGATTTTAACATTAACCCTAAGCTACCAAACTATGATAATTGCCAAAACCCGTTCAAATAATTCGTTTATATAGTCAAATAAAATAAATATTATTTTGGTTTCAGAGATAATTAGTTTTTCTAAATTTTTCTCTGTGTGCCGAGTGCAGGCTCAGTTTATACCTAATCTTTATATATAAAAGTATGAGTGAATATGTCATAGAACACCTCCTAAATGGTTGGCCTGATTTCGATGTCATTTTGTGTGTATTCGAGTAGGGTCCTATGTAGTTCTGATTCACAGTTCGACCAGATAGGTGATGTTGCCATCAAGGTCTAGGATTTTCTTTTGTTCGGGCAGCACTACGTCTTTCAGGTCCACTACTACTATATAAAAATGTTATTTAAGGCCAAAAATAAATTGCAAATATTCACATAAACGCTTAAAGATTAAATCAGTTATGTTGTATGGCAACCAATGTATAATTAGCTCTGCTTGATGTATCAAAACGATTTAATTACAGTTATAATTTAAGTTTAATGCTTAAAGTGCGAGTTGGCTAATTAAGCAAAATCCGCTGAAGGAACTAAGTGTCATGCTATTTAAATATCGCAGTTTCAACTATGCGGGATAATGAAGTTAGTTTTAAAACTATTATGGAAGTAGGCAGAAGAAATGGGTGACTGATGATGAGAATGGCGTTACATTCAATCCTTATAGGTAATATAAGCTTGTTATTCTGTTGCTTTTAGTGAATCTATTCATATCAGTCGTAATTCAAAGTATTCTATGTGAGGCACAGCTGAAATCAGCTGAATCTCAACTTAATGCCATCATGGAAATGGTAGGATGGGCTTTCCCGCGAATTTTCATCTACATTCGTTCAATAATCGTTGTCGTCATCTTATAGGTGTAAGGGTACTTGCCCAAGAATACTTACCATTACACTGCGTGCATACATCAGAATTTATAGTCAGTAGGTTCTGTACCGTGAAATCGAACATTTACGTGCATACAATATTGTAGCTATTATGAATATAAATCAACAATATAAATTGAAATCATTTCTCACCTTGTAAGACAGAACCTACTCCACAATGGTGACGCCGACGTGATAAGTGTTTGCCGGTCACCACTCTAGCGTGATCATACGATGCACATCAGCTATTAGGATATTATTCACACACTCGATTACATTACACTCGATTTTTATACATCTCACGAATTTGCGTACATAACCCCTAAAACAACTAAATGTATGGATCTTATAGCGGTATGATAGGTCAAGGATCAAAAAATATATATTACTACTTTGATAAATCGTCGACGGCCAAGGAATTGCAAAACTTACTCTTCAATTGCATTGTCCACGATTCCTTCAAACGAATCGCCTACACTCTACGAGCTATTGAAATCACAAAAGGATAAACTTCACTGGCGAGAAGAGGTTTTATTGATAAAAGTAGTAGAGAGAGTACTGACCTCACTATTCAGTAACATAAAAGAATGACATGACATTTGTATCGTCTGTGATGGGATGGATAAAGGTTAAAGTTAGATGGATATTTAATTATCTAGCGCATGTTGTAACCTCACTGAATTGATTAGCCTATTAGTACAGCCAGTAAGCACATCCTGGCTACTTCCAATGGAATTACTAATCTTAAATTACTTAATATAATATGTTCAATAATAATTGACACTCAACATTACGGTAACGTGAGAGATGTCGTGTGCGGGTCTTGTGACAAATGTGTTCCGTCAGGGATTGAAGAACTTTTAGAAACTCTTGAAGAAGGAGGCTTATTGTTTATAATTATGTTCTTATAAGCTTAATTAAGTATTTGTTTGTTTATGTTAATATTGACACTTTATTGTCCTCTTTAATTTTTTATTTAAATTGTATAATGCCTCTTATGGCAGATTTTCTATAGTGCTTATCTAATACCCAAAATGTTATAAATAAATAAATGATTGGATTTTTATATATTATGTATATATGTTTGTTACGCTTTTACGATAACTCGACGAATCATCATGAAATTTCGCATACATGTTGTCAGGGGTACAGAATAGGACATAGAGAACCTTTTATCCAGAAAAAATACTGTTCCTATCCTAACCTACATTGACGCGAGCGAAGCCACGGGCAAAATCTAGTCCATTATAATTTTCAAATTCAATACGCACATACTATTATAAAATTTATTAGATACTAATATTATGGACGGCAAAATAGAGGCAAAGAGAAAGAGAGGAAGATCATGAAGAAAGTATACAGATCAAATGAAAGAAAAAGTATATGTAAGAAATATGAAAAGTTGAGAGATTTGGCAATGGATAAAAAGGTGGAAATTATTACAACGACAAGTGCATAGCATTTAAATTTCGGATGGGATTACCCCATACATACATAGTCTTACGCGTATAACCTAAAGAGCTAACTTAACTATCGCCAGCTATGCTATTAAGTCCCATGTCATGATGGCTGACTAAGTGTAGGTATAAAGAATTTAACTCTGTCCTCCCCTTCGGCGATATACAAGCGTTAGCCTATATTTTTCTAAGCCCGCCTCAGTGGCCCAATCAAAGGCTAACCGAAAAGAACGATGAATTGCCACGACCAAAACTTATCATCGAACACAGTTGACAGTGAATAATTTCAGTATCCGTTATGAAACACGGAGGATCATGAATGACGTTAAGCCAAATTTTTCCAATTTTTCAGTACCCGTGTCATGTAAATTTATACGAATCCGTTTGAAAATTTTGTAACAATGTGAATGCGGGTCAAAAGATTTGAGGAATTCACAATATAGGTATTTTGCAGTACAGCACGCAGCAAAACTCGATACACATTTGCTAAATTTTGATTCTCGTTTTCTTTCAAAATTATTACAAATATTCGTTGTTATAGTTAAAAATAATTAATTTAATCATAATTCAAAGTACAAATTATATTATGATCTTAAATTTTCTATTCACTTTTCCAGTTATCTATCTTGATAAGTGTATCATCGAGATTGTTATACGCATGTAGAATTAGTTTGAAATAAATTAAGCCAGTTTGCATATAGGTTATATAAATAAAAAACATAGTAAATATATCTACAGTAATAACAGCGTATCATGGTCTTGTATCGTCGACATTAGGTACGTTACGGTGTCATATTTTAGGGTTAACTCAAAATATTGTACTCTTGCATTTAAAGCCCAAAAAAGTTGCATAAGAGCAATATTTAATCTAAAAGAACGAGACTCCGGCTTGCCGTTTTAAAAAATAAAACATAATTTAATGACATGCCGCTGTATATAAATTCAAGAATGTGCTATGTTCACTAAGCAAAGTAAGAGTTGTTTACAAATAGACAAAGGTCTCGACGTGTTGGCATGCTGTATATAGTCACTAGTAAAAATACCTTAAATGATGATGGCATATTCTGTAAGGCCTCAATTATCCATAATAAGTACCGATAAATCACTCATTCCTTTACTTTTATTCAAAAAATAAAGGAATGAGTGAAGTAAATTTAAACTATTCATAAATTTGAAATATAACCTAAATTAATTTAAAATTAAAATACTTGTACTCCTGTAGTAGTAGCCGTGGACGTACTTCATAAATCTACATTCCTTTAAAAACTGCAAATTCAAATTGCCTTGATACAAAACTTTTCACAAAATCACTCCGTGTGTAGTTTATATGCCTGAATAACGAGCTATATTTTAGTCTGCGTTTTATAATTAAACTAATCTATATTTTATATTCTCTAAAGAAAGATTATTCAAAGAAAACTCTTTCTGTAGAAGAGAATTTCTATATTTCACGATAGGAGTTCTAATAGGTCTACTTTGAATCTTTGCTAGTAGCATAACAACACCTTATAGCTGAGTTGGTGACGCGATATTGTGCAGCAACACCCTATGCTTGAGGAAATATAACAAACAACGTTTATTTTTATGATTATCGATTATTATTGTTCAATTTCAAGCTCGGGCAACTTATTACAATTTTCTGTAAGGAAATTCTTAGAAGACTCTTACAATTTTTACAATACGGCGCTTATTACTTGGGACTAAATCCATGCTTGGAAATGTGTGGAGGTAATACACCACTGCTTTTAAAGCTGCATGTATTATGTAGGATAGACTTGGAACAACAAAGTGAAGAGAGGTAGGTACTTCAACAAGTGCTCCACCATGCAATCTCTTTAAACACTGGTTATTTCCAGCTGTTTGAAAGCAACATTGTATAAATAAATCCACACTGTGTTTACAGCTAAAATTACTTTAAGTAAAAATCAAAGGGCAAACTGAGCGTAAATATTAGCTTTGGAATTTCTTCTGTGAGAACCAAACAACTGTTTGAGTGTTGATAATAGCCAATCGCGATCTTGACTATTACAGAAAGGACAAAACTGTCGTTTCCTCGTTTCGATATTGTGACCTGATATTTTCGCGACTTAATCGAGTGAGAGGAAGGGCGATTTCGTATAACGTTTCCTTTGACGTAGACAAGCACTTATTGAATTAATTTATATCCAATAAAATCATATAACAAAGGGTCTATTTTAAGTAGAATTTTGTCCAGTTTAATCGTACAAGAATGCTTTATTCTATTTTTGTGTAACATTCTTTGATTTGTGTCTATTTTGGAATTTAACGTAATCTGCAATGTTTCCGAGAATATTTGATTTAATATACCCGTTTTTGGTACTGCTTTGAATAACACAGGTCTTAGAAGTTCCTAAGATTTAATAAGAAAATATATCGGATTTTTTTTTAATGTCCAAAGCATTCATACTAAACTTTAAATTATTTTACCATTAGAAAGATATATTATCACCGAGTAACATTAGGTATACTTTATTTAAAAAAATAGTTATACTTTATTATACTTGCGTCATCAGCGGAAGAGTTGCAGGCGATGGTAACTATTATGCATGGTGCTTTTGAGAGTAAAGGAATGAAAATAAATGTAAGCAAGACGAAAGTAATGGTATTTGAAAAGGAAGAGTGCGTGACGATGTATAAGATTGATGGAGAAAAAGTGGAGCAAGTGAAAGAGTTAGTATATTTGGGTACTTTGTTTACAAGGGATGGTAAACATAAGGGAGATATTGAAAGGAGAACGATTGCTGGCAACAAAGTAAATGGAGCTCTACGCGCTTTTGTGAACAGTCGAAATGTATCCGAAAAGGCACGTTTGGCTGTTCATAGAGAACTATTAGTGCCCTCACTTATGTATGGAAGTGAAAGTTGGGTATGGCAAAAGAAGCATGAGAGCAGAATAAATGCTGCAGAAATGAGAGCGCTGAGAAGCATATGTGGTGTGACTCTGAAAGATAGAATTAGGAATAGTGTGATTAGAGAGAGATGCGGCATGAAAGTGGATATAGTGACAAGAATAGAAAAGGGTATGTTAAGCTGGTTTGGACATGTAGAAAGAATGGACAAGGAAAGACTGACTAAGAAAGTTTATAAGGCTAGTGTGAATGGAACAGCAAGAGGAAAACCTAAGCGAACGTTTCTCGATCAGATCGGAGGCGTTCTGGACAAGGGCCAGGTTAAGAGCTCCTTGAACCGACGGACGTGTATGAAGAATGTGATGAAAGTGAATGAAGCCAGAGAAGTGTGTCAGGATCGTAGGAATCATCAGGATCGAAATGGAAATTCGTAGTCTCTGCCTACCCCTTTGGGCAACAGGCGTGAATCTATGTATGTATATATGTATTAAAAAAAAGTACGGTTACGGTTATGTTATAACCTAATCTACTATTATGCGAACGAAGCCGCGGGCAAAAGCTAGTTGACTTATATAGTCGCCTAGTTGCTGCCACTACGCAGTGTTGTGTGTTTGAGTCCTACACGGAACGAAATTGTAATTTACACATTGGAACAACAGGAGCGTGTATCCTTTGTATTCGTTGTTCGTATGTTCATCAAGTCTCCCGCGATAAAGGAATTATTTCTTAGAGCGTGAGTTGCCGTTATAAAAGAAAATAGAAGCATGTAAGTTCTTAATTAGACTACTATGAGCAGACATTCGCTCCTAATAAAGGTTCGTTTGACTGCACAGAGGGAATAGTGGTTTGAGTGATCGCGTCGCCACTGCTACTGAGCAGTGTTGTGGGTTTGATCCCAATAACGGACAAACATTTGTGTGGTCTACAAATAGTTGTTTCGAGTTTATTTGTAAAGTAAGGGACACAATAATTGATCTTAGTGAAAAGTAGTACGTTTAGTTTATAATAGCAGCCTAATAGAAGCGAAGCATTCAGTATGTTAACGTATTTTTGTCTATTAACAGATATTCCAAAATAAAATGTAATATTTCTTAACAGGTTGTACATACAATACATCAATTTAGACAGACATTCCTGTAGACGTATGAATACACGAGTAAAATTCAAGTTGACGTAAATTTTAAAATCATTTATTCATCTAGGTTACAGAGAGACAGTGATTAAAGTTATAATTTAATAGTTAGTGATTTTTTAGGCTAATGTTGTTACATAATAATATAGGGCAGTTGCTAGTTAAGATTAGACGAGGATTTGAGCCTATACGAAGATACCTGCAATAAACTTATTCATTAGACTTTTTAAATTGATGTTGACTTATTATTTTTATTACTACATAAACAAGGTTTAAAAAACGTACTAATTACGATTGTGGTAGCACATGTATACTGTATTACGTGAGAGTTAAATATAGATGGTGAAAAGTGTGTGTGATATGCTTACATCTGACCCTGGGCAATAAATACGTGATGGAACACTTTGATACGTTTTATAATCTATAGCAGAACTAAAATATAGCTGAAATATATTAAATAAATCATTGTCATAAATGCATGAGCTATTTCCTGCACAATCACTTACGTAAGTGAACATATATTTTCTTGTCAAACACATCTAAATGTGACGGAGTTGGAACAGTTTCAGCTGTTCTTTTAGGAAGTTTTAACTTATTCGAAACAAATGATAGGTATATGTATTTTTGTTGGTAACACTATCTGTCATTCTTTTATCTTGTTTTTGTTATTTTTACTTTTTATGTCATGTTTATCCAAAAAGATTTAAAGTTGCAAACGATCTAAGACACTTTAGATTATAGCTATAATTCACTTTTCTTCTTCCAACCTTCAAATCTTCTTTGTTAAGAATTTAAGAAGAAAGTTATCATGTAGAATGTAGAATGAAATATGTATAAGGTTGCCTAGTAGGGGAGATCTGACAGTCAACGCCGGCGACTCATGTTATTTATTTAAACTACTCTACCTTGCTTCAGGTAATTTAAGTATCTATATATTAATACGTGAAGCGAAAACTTTGGATCCCTTTTTACGAAAATTGGGCGGACGGATGAGTATGAAATTTCGCACACTTCTAGTTTATACAGAGAAGAATTGACGACTGCTAATATTTATATAAAATATGCATTAGAAATATATTAAATTAATGAAAAACCACTACACGCACACAACCATGCATTTGACACACGTAGTCGAAGCGCGTAACTATGGTTACATATATGACATAATAATGTCAATATACATTATTACATCAGCAATATCTTACAGGCAAACTTTGGTCGAATTTCGAGCACTAGGCGACCGCTAGTCACTATTAATACGCAAAACATAGGGGTGTTTTAATTTTTTTTATTATAAGTCTAGTTAAAAATTGAATGACTGAGCTTATGAAATGTATAACTGTATATACGTAAGTGTAAAAAGTCTCACTTAAGTGCGATTCTAAGATACTTGTGACGTCTTGACAATAAATACTAAACAATAAATACGAAATAGACATCGATAATGAAAAACCTTAGTATGAAATAATTATCGTATCATCGGAAACGATGCTCATACTAAAACTAAAGAACCTATATAAAATAGTAATCAACAATTTTACAAATTGTCAGAAGCTTTTAGTTTAGGTACTTTTACCACGGGCAGACGAAAATGTACTATACCTGTGTAATATTCCTTTTAATACAATCTAGGCTAAAGGGTAAAAATATTTAAGTATGAACCAAATTAGCCGCGGGAATTTTTTTTAACTAGTAATTTAATTTTCTTTGTATACCTAACATTTGCGTAAATTTAAGCCATAGTCAAGTTTGGGATGGGAAATCTATATTATTATAATATTTTATCTACAGTCATATTTCCTTCTACGTTTTATCAACATTTTAATTATAGTGAGTTATTTACTTTGTAATTATAAATAGTCATAACAGCTGCGTAGCCTCTAGATAAGATACCGCGGAAACATATAAATTAATGTTTGCAAGCTGCTTTTGTTTATTTATATTTGCCTGGTTTTGCTCTTGTGAAGGTTTTATTTAAGTTTGAAAATATATTTAGTTAAACAGTACATATAGTATATTTTATAATTAGTAATAGGTGTACGTTTCACAAGATTTGCGTCTAACGTATAGCAAGACTTAGACAAAAGAAAAAAGTACATAAAAATTTAGACTAATTCAAATACATGGAGCAGTGGATTTTCGCAAGATGATAATAACAGCTGATGGCTTGACTAATTAAAAATAGTGTCGGCTAACGTTACGCAAATTATGTAAACTGCTATTTATTACTGTGATACCGTTAAAATCCAAAGTCACAAGAAATAGTCTCAATATCAAATACCCATTCGGCAATCTTTTACAGACTTTTATTGACAGTAAGACTATAGAACTACGCAACTATAAAGTAATATGACTGATCATAAAATAATAACACCTAAATTACATAACTGTTTTCAATAAATAAGGTCTGTAAGGAGTCAAATGGGGATTCAAAGTATTATAGTAAAATTGTTATACGCTACTATTAACTTGAAACTACGTATAAGAAGCAAAAAAATGAATATTGAACAGATATTTCATAGAAGTTTACCTAAACTCCTATGAAATACCTGGTCAATATTAATCTTTAGTGAAAAGTATTTAAGCTACCTTAAAGCTAAATTAATTTTATCACTGGCAATTTCGCGGCTCCATTAAGTGTCTGTTCGTAATGTCAAAATAACAACTTTTTACTAAATGAATATGAAAGTAAATAAAGTACGTATAAAAAAAATTTTTGAAATTTTTGTCTTCCTGCCTGTCTGTTTCTTCCGGCTAATCTCGGATCCGATTTAACGGGACCTCCACTGGCAGATAACTGATGTTATGAGGAGTAACTTAGGCTACTTTTATACAAACACTTTGTTAAATTCCACACGGACGAAGTCGCGAGTAACAACTAGTAATATAATAAAAGTAATTACTAATCTCCACAATGGCCAAACCAAATTGGTTTAATATGCAGTATTTGTTTAAAAGACAATTTTAATGTGTGTTGGATGCGTAGATGACACAATCATGTTTGTGTTTATGACATCAAGGGCACAGCTAGTTGAATAATAGGTATATCATAAATTAAAATATACCGTTGCTTACTGGTGTGGATACCGGAACGATAGTTACCTAAACAATAGTTTAGAACGCTCGCAAGTGCTAGTTTCATAATAGTTTATTTTAAACAAAGCGTTTGTTAGCAGCCATTTCTGTCGATGGCTTCCCTTTCAGATTCATTGTTCATAGGTGCAGAACAAAGGGTAATAATAACTATCGTCCATCGTTTGAGGTAAAAAGCATTT
Source organism: Catocala sponsa (assembly GCA_963564715.1). NCBI lineage: Eukaryota > Metazoa > Arthropoda > Insecta > Lepidoptera > Erebidae > Catocala > Catocala sponsa. The sequence continues at coordinate 12,669,424 of OY751334.1, read as the reverse complement.
AATGGTGAACTCCACTATGAGTATAACACAGCACTACTTTTTACAGCTGGAGATATACAATGTTACAAAACAGAACAATTTTACCCTGACACCAGTTTGGGTCATTCATTTAATTACTACGTTTGTTTGAAAATGGTAATTTAAATTTTATTTTAACCACGAAGCTTAAAAATGATAAAAGACGTTTTTGAATATCATAGGAAAATGATAGGATAACCACATCTACTCGTATATATATATATATATATATATATATATATATATATATATATATATATATATATATATATATATATAATAATAATAATAATGTCCTCAAGACCGAATTTCGGTCACGGCGGCCAATCTTAACGAGAATGGTCATCAGCGCAGGAGATATTATAGTGCACAAGCGTGTGCGCAAACACAAGTGCATTCTTTGTTCCCTAACCCTCAAGATCCGATGGGACGGTAATCCGACACGACCGGAGAGAGATCAGGCGCAGGACCAACGGCTTTACGTGCTTTCCGAGGCACGGGAGTGTCTAACACCGCCAACTTCCTAACTGCGGGCTGCTATTGACATTTCTTAATATATAAACCCAATAACTTTTTATTGGCTCGACCCGGGATTCGAACCCGAGACCTCATGCACAGCAGGCGCATTCACTACCGCTGCGCCACGGAGGCAGTTAAATATATATATAAAGAAGCAAAGACAAAACAGCTCATACCATTATCGCCTATATACTTTATTTTATTTTAGTTTTAAGGATATTGACGAGCATTAGTGTAATTAAAAAAAAATAAACAGTTAGTTGTTTTTTATACATGTATATTGTAGATAAGTAACTCATATACCTAATAGGTTCTCCTCTAACTTTTAACATTGATTATAGTCATGAATGAATGAATAACACTGAATGATCACTTGTTACAGTTCGAAAAAACTCTTATACAACAGCTTTATCCGTCCGTCTGTCTGTTATACAACTTTCAACTCAAGAACCGTAAGAGCTAGAGACTCGCGGTCACCGCCATTTGATTCAGCATAGTCGATGTACCCCTCGAAATTACTATGACCTTTGACCTCTGACCTCAAGGTCACGTGGTATCACGTGACCTTTGCATATTACTTGAATAATTTTTTCTAACTCTAAGATTTACGGCAATTCATTGCCGTTTCTCACTTGTGTTTATATTTAGAACGATATTCCAAAACAATTTTTTTATATATAATATATTTTATAATATTTAATTCCGTATTGCCGTACAATTTGGCTTACTGTGTATTGAACGCTATGCTTACGCAGCTAGACTACAGGATCGATTTTATTTGCTATGGTAATGGCTTGATTTCTGAGGTTGCATAATATATGTTAACATAAAGCCTCGGTGGCGCAATGGTACTGAATGAACTTAGTTACGATTCTCGGGCAAAGTGTTACTGGGTTTATCTGACAAGAAAAAACGGAGTCTGGAACTGTGCCCGGTAGACGTCAAGTGGCGCGCCGCCTATAATTTGGGACGTAAACCCAAATGTGGGTGTAAAACACCTCTGCTTACTTCGTCAGGGATATAGACGTAATACTATACATGTGTCTGTATACAGCTACTACAGCCACTAGTACATCTATAATAATAGTATTTTTTAAATTTCAGGTAGAACAAAAATTCAGGATTACATGATAAACACAAAAAAACTAATGAGTTTTGTTAACCAACTAACAGCTTCTGCGAATTAAAAAAAAATTAAAACAGTTCCTTTTATTTTTTAGTGCTTACGATTGCTGTATTTATTTTAAAGCTGTCCTTATAAAGTGGCTTGTCTAGCCATATTCGTTGCCAAGCACATTAAATTACATATAAATCTCTGACTTTTTAGATACCCAACTTGTATTACAAGCGTGTAAGTTTGTGTGATTTAGATGAAACTTGACCTACAGATTGACTATGTCCTAAAGTAACACATGATTCTAATGGAAAAATACTGAATTCCATAAAATTCAATACTGTTACACTGTGAGATTCACTGATTTATTATAATTAGACCAAGTAAACCTAACATTATAACAGTATTTTGAACACTCCTAGTTGTGTGACTTTTAATTATCAAAAATCTTTTAATGATCACCCATCTGTAATTTGACCGTGGCGCTGTGCTTGATGTCACTTATCAAGCGAAGTGTCTTGTCTGTCTTTTAGTTATTATACAGAACCAATATTATTTTTTATCATTATACGTAACACAAATACAATATACGTAGGCGGGTTTAATGATTAAATCGAACGGTGAGCTGATTCCAACAACCCATCAAAAAGAGGTGTCCGTAGTCTCATCTTAACAAAACGATAAATGGACATCAATAATATAATTATTATAGTTTAGTTTGTGGTAACAAGTGTCTTTATAATTTACAAGTTTTCACCCGCAGCTTCGCTTGTGTAAATGTGGGTTAGTTAAGGTTAGGTTTGCAACAGTTCTTTTTTCTGGATGAAAGGTACCCTATGTCCTATTCTGTACACCTGACAACGTGTATGCAAAATTTCATGTTGATCGGTTAAGTAGTTAAGGCGTGAAAGCGTAACAAACAAACAAACAACTCATTTTCACATTTATGATATTAGTAAGGATTACGCAGTTGAATAGAATAAACTTGCCTAGCAAACGGCGAGCTACTTAAACATTTACCAACAGCATTCAAAATATGTACAGTGTTTCATATTTAGCGAGTACACCGTAGTTGCTCATTAGCTAAAGCAAATAGTGTGAGGATAAATGCCGTCTGCTTCTAGGACTACTCATAGTTACCTACTCATACTCTAATACGAACGTTTAAGCCCGGTTCCTGCAAGACAGATCAACTAGTTAATAAACAATACAAATAAAACAATACAACATATGAAATCAATTAGTTAATAGACGGTCAGAAGCATGACAACTGCTGTTTGGTCGACAGATTTCGCAATAGCCAATCAAATTACTTGATATTAATTTGTTGTTTACACGTCATTGATTAGCCTTTCGGGAACTGGTTGATAGACAGACTGCCTTTTTGGATCTGATTTTGTAGCGGATCCGCTCGGCAAGCTCCCGGTTTTATTCACCAGTTTAGCGTCTAAATTGTATTAAATGCATTACATTATAGATTAATTAACTCAATTGAGATTTTGACAAGTTGATAAAGGTCCTTATAAATTTTAAGTTATAGTTTGCAAAATGAATTAAGCGTAATTGCAACGGTATACATGACAATGGATTGATAAGAAAGTCTAGTACAGACAGGTTATATTTTTAAATTAAATAACTGTTGCAATAGTGAAATTATATATTAGTTTTAAATTACTAGCCTGATGAAACAGTATATTCCTTCTATAACTATATAACTTCCTTCAATCCTGGGTTCTTTAAGCGGGGCGTGAAAAAGCATCTTCTCAGGCCGTCAAAGTAGAGACCTCAACATCGCCTCGGCTACTGTGGGGGCGATGTGGAGGCCACTGCTCTTAGACCACACGACTGCTTACCATCAGGTGGAGTGTGGTCATTTTGACGAGCAAAATATATATAAAAAAAAAATTTAAAAAAAAAAATTTTGGCTAGAAACATTTATAATCTCAATTTCTAGAATTGATAAAGAAAACAGCAAGGCAAATTTCCTCTTGCCAATCATTGTTAAAATTTTATGAGCTAGAACAAGCACCACGAAATTATGCTTTTAAAAGCGTTTATATTTAACCATATTCACTTTATTACATAGTATTAAGATTACGAGTATAAAATAACGTAATACATGACCTTGCATACCTATAATGTGGTTATAAAAACAGCTATATTAAACGTATCGAATGTTTACGTTTGTGCGTAAAAGTATACTTTACACACTGGTGTTTAAAGATTTATTTATCTTTAGAATTCTCTTTTAAATTTAGTTTCAAAAGACATAACAAAACATCAGCAGCAGCAAAAGCCTAGTGGGAGACCGTTGGACTGCCACGCAGAGATCTCGAGTTCGATCCCAAGGCGCGAATCTGCGCGCATTTCTGATTTTTCGAAGTTATACCTTTTGTATACCTTACATAATTTCAATCTCCGTGCTGCTGAGAATCCAGATAAATCTCAATAAAACTTTGCCTAATATGGAAATGAAACTTAGTACCAACCAGTTTATTGGCCGTTGGAGTTAAGCTTACGCAACTATGCTATCAAAGCAGTTGAATATTGACTTTATCTGTATTTGAAACTTATCTCGTTTCGAAAGACAACTTTTCATATTAAAGAACTACCTCGGAAGGCCTTCCAGATAAAAAACGCAAATGGGTAAGATAAAATTCCGCGCTTGAAAAGTTTACTCTATGAATATGCATAGCAGAAAAGAGGCTGAAGAGATAACATACTCTCGAATGGTTTCCTTGAATCAGGCGTTATGGTTTATACTCTAGGTTAAATAAAAAGTCAGTCGAGATTTTTACAATAAACTCTTTAATACAAGAAACTTGGTTGAAACGTAATTTTAAAAAGATTGACGTAGTGTCATTTGCGGCTCGTCGTCTATCGTAAATCAAGTTGAATAACTAATCAAGTTCCGGCGCAAAATATTAACGTATGACTTATAATCCTAACGAATATTATAAATACGAATGTAAGTTTGTTTGTTACGCTTGCTCGCCTTAGCTACTTGACTGATCATCATGAAATTTTGAATAAACGTGTTCAGGGGTACAAAAAAGGACATAACCTTTCATTCAGAAAACGTACTTTTCCCAAAGGATAGAAATTTATTAACAAAATCTATGGCGAGCGAACCGTGGGTCAATCCTAGTCTGTACTAAAGAAATGGTCATTATATTTCTTATTGTTACTTTGTACTACAGTGTAAATGCTTTCTGATTGCTAGTATTTCCATGGATGTACTCGCTAATGGCTGCGTCACTGTTTTATACTTCTGCAGCCATTAGTATTTTTATTATTGCACTTATATTGGCTTTTAATAAACAGTTAAAATGACTACACAAGTGGCGTAATGGTCTAAGTGGTCACCTCACCACTGCCGCCGCATCTAATGTTGTGGTTTCGATCCCCACATGGGACAAAAAATGTGCGATCCACGAATGTTTGAGTCTGGGTGTTTTTTGTGTCCGTCGTTTTAATGTTAACGCCTCCCCCCGCTCCTCCCACCGCGATGCAGAAATTAATTCTAGTGCTGAAATAGTAGTATTATTATTAAATATATTTGGTTCAGCTTTGTAGTTTAATCAGATTTAGATAAATATCAAATCTTCCATGGAGCGCCCACGAAGATTATGATTATGATGACAATATTTTAAGATTAGACCACATTTCTAAATTGTTAATGCTACCGTGTTGTCATCTCTATTAAAAATATTCATATATAAATATAATATTAGCTGTATTTTTTTGTTAATAGTTACACATTATATTAAATTGGTTAACATCCCGTATCGATCAATCTGCGTGGTCGCCATTGCGGAACGGACAGCTACACAGCATTAATGCTAGATAAAAAACTTAACCAGTATCGCAAATGCCATCAGTAGATTTATTGTTACCGCGGCTTCAATGAAACAAACCATGGTACGGTTCGCTGCGATAGGCTACGAATGAAACCCACCGCGGAGACAGAAAAGGTTAGAAGCCTTAAAATAACTCAATTTAAGTTAAAAAGTGGGAAAACATTCAATAAATCTATTATTTAGTTCACTTTTACAGAGAACAGCGTCTACGAAAAAACTTTTCACGCAGATTTACTTCGTCAATAAAATATAAAGTCTTGTGCGAAATGATTTTGATAGGCGAAGTTATCAGATGGCAGGTATTGGTTATCAATAACAATCTCGTAAAATTTGAGATCCGCCGGGAAATTATAAGCGGAACAATTTTCGTGGAATCAATCAGGGAAATTCTCGTCGCCAAATAATGTCGGCTGTTGTTCGAAATGCGCTGGGAATGGGGATGAATGTTCAATTCTTTAGCGATGGAGATTAAATGTTAATATTTATATACTGGGTAATAAATTATTTCAATACGTACAGATAGTCAATTTTTTTTATTTTGCTCGTCAAAATGGCCACACTCCACCTGATGGTAAGCAGTCGTGTGGTCTACTCGATATGTCAACTGTAAAACTACTGCCAAAATGAATTGTCGGAGCAGTAGCACCGCATAACCGCACGCCGCATTATGTCCCCTATATTTTCTGCTTAGGCAAATTTATGAATTTTGGTCTGCAATATTGTAGTTAGAACATTTACTGTATGCAGTATATGACACCTATTTACAAACTGAACCAGGACCACTGCTTTAGAAATTAGGCTGACGGCAGTAATATTTATCTCAAAAATAGAATTTGGTTACAAGCAATATTTAAATTAGTTACTTTGGCTACATTAGAATGGCTATTATATTCTATGATTGTCTTAAGCAATCATACAGATGCCCACAGCCCCCGTCACAGACATTACTATAAGGGATTATTCGGTCTCTTATCCTTAAAGCCTTCGCTTATCGGCCTCTCAGCTTTACTTATTATGCAAATATATTATAATTCACTCACCCTCTTAATAGATTCCTTAAAACAATGAGTCTGTTATCGGGAGATCTGAAACAAAAATCACACAAAATCATCAGTCAGAATTAGAAAATGTTTAACTTTACTTTGGTTTTCGTGAGTATACACACTTTGTGGTCAGATAATATTAATCAAAGTGACCCAAGGTTTTGAGCAAAATATATTTAAAACAATTGTGTGTATTTTGTTTTTCATGGAGTATTTATAAATTATCCGTATCTCTAAATACTATGTAAATTAGCAGGCATTGCGTTATCTTTTAGTGAATAAATTTAAATTCAATTGTAGCGTATTTTTATTTAACTAATAAATTACGAAGGAAAAGTAAGTAGTTCAAAGCTTTAAAATAAAGATAAAGCATATCGAATACTTTATTAGTAGCTTTAATTATATTATAATACTAGTAGGCTCGAATTAGGGAGGGCTAGAATTAAATAACGTAGTTTGTTTTTGCACGATTATAATATAACGCTAGCAAACATTAACATAAAAAGCTATGACCTTGACTCCTTTTAAAGTTTGTTCTTGCGTAGCTGTACACAGGGTGAACTAGAACCATTGTTGCCAAAGATTGGATTTGGTTATATGTCAAAATAACAGTGTTGTGGCAAAAAATTATCAAACCAAACTTGATTAAACATAAAATACAATATGTAAAAATTGGTACTCTTAATACGATTTCCTTTACTTAATATATATTCCGCATTAGATGTCATCCCTGTGACAATTATACTGGACAGTTGTCCAGAATTGTATTGTTGTATAAGAATAATGTATTTTCTAATTTCGCAAACAAGCAAACGCTATTACTGGCCAAAATATTTAAGTACCTTTCCAGAAAGTAAATTGTAACAGTATAACCATTATAACTGAACAGTTATCTAAAGAGAAAAAGCAATTAGGTGTAAAACACCTCATTCCATCGAGTATACGTACGACAATTACAGTTAATTTGGTATAGTGAGGGCTCTCGCAAATAGAACACACTACTTTATTAGACCAACGTTGTGACGTCACAGCACAAATATATTAGGCAAGCCTGACATCATTGCACAAACATTATCCGTGCTAAAGGTAAATGATTGAAAAAAGGTATTCATTAGATTGATGGATTCTACTTCACGCTAATGTAAAACGCGAAATTAAGTTTGTTGTTTGATAACCAAATAGGTAAAACAAACGCGGACTTGTATTTTGATAGCAGATTAAAGTATGTAGGTATGTACATATATGGTAATGTTATTTGAAGTACATTTTGTCGGCCTCGATGGCGTAGTGGTTAGTGTAACCGACTGCCACGTCTGAGGTCGCGGGTTCGATTCCCGCACAAGTCAAACATTTGTGTGCATGAACATGGATGTTTGTCTTGGTCTGGGTGTTTCTATGTATAATATGTATGTATTTACAAAAAAAAAAAGTATATATATATATATGTTTATCCATTGTCTAGTATCCATAGTATAAGCTCTGCTTAGTTTAGGCTAGATGGTGTTGTGTGTATGTGGTAGAATATTATAGAATATTATTATTATTATAATGAATTTGATTATCTGGAAATCAGATTCTATTTTAAAGGTACATCTTTAAAATATAATCTGATTTCCATATAATTATAATGTTACCTCAGTATTTAAACTCTCCTATTGCTGGGCTCGGGCCTCTTCTCAATGTGAGAAGGATTAGTTTGCCGCGCTGGCCCAGTGCAGGTTAGCAGACTTTACATATCTTCGAGAACATTATGGAGAACTCTCAGACATGCATGCTTCCTCACGATGGGTTTCCTACACCATTAAAGCAAGCGGTAGTTAATTCATTCATACGCACATAAATTCGAAAGGTCAGAGCCATTGCCAAATGCACTGATATGTATTTTAATGACGGTCACAAACGACGTTTCTGTGCAAAGTTGTAGTGGTCATTAACGTAACCGTCAGCATCACCAGACTGGTGAAATGACGTCAAAGTATTAAATTAATCACTGTTCCAAATTTGCGTTGGGCTTTAGTGACATATTCATAGACAGGCGACGCATTAGAAAAACCTAATACTTGTAGTGGGAATCCATTCCAACTATTAAGTACCTAACCATGCGATATCCTACCTAATTAATGATAGATTGTTAGATATATAGGAATAAAGTAAAACGGCATATTCAATAGACAGGGCAAAGGTAATATTCTCATTAAAATAATTAAGGTGAATAATATATTATAATAAATTTAAGTCGTAGGCAATGTTAAAATTATGTCCGTCCCAGCGGTCAATATCAAATTAAATGTTTGTTCTTCTTTGTTTAAAAAAATATAACGCCCGCACTAGTAATAAATGCTGTGTAGCGGGAAAAACATTCAATCAACCGAGACAAAAAATAACCAGACATGGAACAACTATCTGTGGATTACAAAATTATTTGTCACGTGTGGAGATTCACTTGGCACATTGGCAGTAGCGAGGCGACTACTTAACGCCATCCGTGCAATATTGACCTGACTTGATATACAGATATATAACTCCTGACAAAGACATACTAAATCACTTGCTTTACTTAAGGCGCTCTCATCCAAGGAGTTGCAGGACACTTACTGACCTACTGTACAAGCAATATATTTATTTGTAACTAACAAGTGGATTCAGTGTGCCAAGTTCCTCTTAACAATAACGTTTTACGATGGATTTCCGTCCAAGTCACGTCTAATTCAATTCTTTCTACCCGTATTTCCTGTCTCCATAATTCTTTTCGTTGTTACCGTTGATACCATCTCTATTAGAATATTCTTAAATTATCCGTTTCAGAATCACTTGTGCTATAAAATAGTTGAATCAGTTGGTAGATTGAACTTGATTGTGAAGTCGGCAGCACTTTTCTAGCTTTAATTTAGCTTTTATGTATTTAGAAAAGATAAGGCAATTTTGTTACAAGTATACTATTAACGTAAACAACAAAATATCTCTTTATACTACAATGTTAGCAAACTGTACGGGACGGGTTACTGAAACGGAAAGGAGTCGGAGAATTAAATATTTGAGCTTCTGGCCATTGATGTATAAAAATCCTAGATACACAATTCCATACGTATGTAACACTTAAAACTGTCCCCAGTTCCTTATAAGTACTTAGTTATATTAAGGATATAAAGCTTCATTAATGCAAATAAATTGGTGTGGGTGGACTCCTTGACCGCCCAGTGTAGGACTCTCTTGCGGAGACCGCAGAGAGCCATGGCGGTCAGGGTCATACACGGATACCGCACGGTGTCGGCCGACGTAACCTGCGCTTTGGCCGGAACTCCCCCGTGGGATTTGGAAGCGGAAGTGCTCGCCGAGGCATATAAAGTGATTTCGGCTGTGCGGGAGACGGGTGTTCGTCTCCTCCCTGAGGTCTTAACTGACACAACGAACCGAGCCCGCCAGGGCGTATTTCATAAATGGAAGGCGCGGCTGGAGGTGCCCTTAGCCGGATTCAGAACCGTTGGGGCCCTCCAGCCGGTGTTGGAGCGGTGGGCAGGGCGGCAGCATGGGACCCTTTCCTTCCGACTAGTGCAGGTATTGTCAGGGCACGGTTGCTTTGGCAAGTACCTGCACACGGTCGCAAGGAGGGAACCGAGTCCCATCTGCCACCACTGCGGGTGTATTGAAGACACGGCGCAGCACACGCTCGAGGCTTGTCCTGCCTGGGCGGTGCAGCGCCGTGAACTCATCGACGTTGTGGGTATTGACCTTTCGCTGCCAGCCGTGATTAAAGCCATGGTCGAAAGCGAAAGGAACTGGATAGCGGTCGCGAGATAATGTCCTCGCAGAAGGAAGCGGCGGAGCGGATCCGTGAGGAAAGTATCCTTGTGGATCCGAATCGCCGCCGGCGGCCCGGGCGGCGCAGGCGCGCCTACGCGCGCCTGATACCGCCATAGTGAAGGCCGCGAGCGGGAGATCGGGGATCTCCCATCCGTCAGCCATTAGGTCGAAGTGATGTCCTCTGTTGTGCCGGGGCGTCACCCAGAAGTCGTCGCCCACAGGCATTCCTTGCCTGCGTTGGGCACTGCTGGGTGGGTCACTGATGTAGTTTCAGTTCCAGCGACCCCCCACCACTCAAGGCAGCGAGCTGGCACACGGTGGTGGGTCTAGTTGGTAGTACCCGGGACATTCCATCTTCTCCCGGGTGAGCCCTACATAACCTCTCCGCTCCCCTTTTCCGCGGAGAGGTATGCGTCGAAGCATTCCCCAACGAAAAAAAAAATAAAAATGTTAGAATAATATGGATATTCCCTGAGTCCCGGGATTTGGTTTTTAAGGTAGTAAAATCATAAAAAAACTATTCTCGCCTTCGGGACTAATGAAAGATTACACTTCCTTTCTGACGAGTAAATATAAGAAGAACGGGATTAAGGATAGTATAATAAATAGATAAACTTGATTCATTAAACCACATATACTTGTTTACGTAACAATTTCTTATTCAAGAATCAACAATCATTTAAACATTTTTATTCTGAAGTTGTACAAAAACATATTACCATACAAATTATTTGTTCCTCAGAAAATAAAAACATTATCAAATAGAACAATATGTATTTACAATAAAATCTTAATTAAAATAATCAATACGCTTCAACAATAATTCACTTATTTAAACAAAAAATTTCATTGGTCTGGTTTGTCTTCAGCTTCACTAGAAGACTGAAAATAACTCCAAACGTCCAATCCAATAAGGTCAAATCAGAGTCCGTAAATGCTAGCCAAAGTCGTAGTAGCAAGAAGGTTCCAGAATCCAGTAAATAAGCCAGGGTCAGAAGATATTCACCACACAACTAAAGAATTGAATTCTAGTGGCGCAGAAAGAGACAAAAACAGGTGCGTCACTCTAGTGACAGAAACAGCCCGTTATTGTTTTCTTTAGTTTCCATAATGCGGCTACATTACGCGTCTCAACAAAGCGGCAACGTCGCGCGCTTGGCAAAAAGTTTTATAGCGTGCTGTTGACGTAAAATTTACAACGTCGCTCATGCGCTTATTGGCTTACATAAACCATTTTTATACATATTGACAAAAAGAATGAAAATCAATAAAATCCCGTAGTATCAGTCGGAATCCCGTGGAATATCCATATTAACATCAATGTTTGTGGTCAATGAACCTAAATAGCTCTACCTATTCCGATCACTGCTTATAACAGACCAGCAATAATCACCTAACATGGCTTGGTCACAGTATTTTAATAATTTTGTTCAAACAATTTCAAATCCTGATGAAAACGCTCTCCATGTTCGTCGCTGACTTCTCCGAGGTTTTCAGGGTAGAAATTGAGGTGCGAATGAAGGAAATGAATTTGCAGGGACATGTTGACATCCATTCGTTGAAAATTATGTAATAAATCAGCAATTAACTGTCTGTAATAAAATTTTTTTTTGTTGCCCTAAACCTCTGTAGTGAATTATTCCAAGCAGATCTTTTAGTATCCGAAAGACTGTTTTCAAATACCTCTCTTTCAACATTTTATTGATTTGCGGTCCAATAAAAATACCTTTTTGACATTTATAAACATATATTTATTTAACTGAACACTACAATGCAGCAAAATTTTAGAATTAATTCAGAACCAACTTGTGGGTAGTCTTAAAATAAAATGTGTTAATAACTTGAGTCTTTGACGTAATAAAAATGAAACAAATATATGTTTGCATTTAGTTATTGTCACTAAATAAAACGATATGCAATTCACTGGAAGGACATGAAATTTATTATATTTTGTAAACTAGCAGTATAAAAGTACTATCATTTATGTGGTAAAATACAATATTCATTTATTGCGCTATCGTACACAAACATGACAATTTTCCCTCCGTTTTACGAATTTTCGATCAGGTCACGTGTCTTGACGCGAGTTTAACATTTTTTACCCATCACAAAAAAGTGCACAACGCCGCTAAAGAAATTTTCACTATTATGTTTATAAAACATAATATTCGTAAATATATATTGCGACGCAACGGTAAGTATACCGATTTCCTTAAAACGCTCTTTCAGGGAAACTCGTGGGCCTAAATTATAAATGCTACGTAGTGCACGCTTTTGAAGAATGAAAATTGTTTCAATATCAGCTGCCTTACCCCACAACAGTATGCCATAGGATATGACGCTGTGAAAATAACTAAAATATACTAGTCTCGCAGTATCTACACCAGTAAGCTGTCTTACTTTCCGAACCGCGAATGCGCCCGAACTAAGTCTCCCTGCAAGACATGATATTTGAGCGCCCCACTGAACTTTATCATCTAAAGTAATGCCTAAGAAAACTGTGGATTGTACAAATGTTACTGTTTCATTATTTAAATTAATGTTTATGCTATTTTAAATAAATGTTTATGCTGTTTCATTGTTTAAATTAATGTATATGTAAACTTGATACATTTTGTTTTTCTAGAATTGAGTAGTAAATTATTCGCCGTGAACCAGTCTAGGGCTTGCGCGAGTGAAGAATTAACACCATGTAAATTCGGTGCCTTACGGTCTACTTTAAAAATAAGTGATGTGTCATCAGCAAATAATACAATGTCGCACAACTTCTGTACGAAGAATGGCAAATCATTGACGTACGCTAGAAACAGAAAGGGTCCTCAAATTTAGCCCTGTGGCACGCCCATTGCGACTGGTAATCCAGGAGATCTACTTCCGTTGATTTCAACGTGTTGTTATCTATCGCTTTGGTAAGAACCAACGAGGTTGAATATAGTCTTTACAAATATAAATTAATAACCTGACGTAATTATGTGAAGTTTATAAAATGCATGTGAATGTGTGTTATAAACACATATTTACTTTTACCTGTAGGTATTTTACCAAGGTTGTGTCCTATGATATTCAATAAAATGAAACTAATTGTAATTGTATTGCCATTATAATTTATATATGGCAGCTCTTAAGCAGATGATAGAATTTTTTTTATTATTTTACCAGACATAACAGTAGTACTCATTTAACAAAATAGACAAGACAACTAAAACATTTCTAAAATAGCATGTTTTTAATATATAACAGTAATAGATAATTAATACGCACGTAAATTATATTACGAGTATGTTTCATATACTTGGGTGCCCGACTTTGAAATTATACGTGTTTGAACATTACGCGACTGATTGTACTTAGAAATTAAAGTAACATAAAACAATAAAATGAGAGAGAAAATTAAGATTTCAAACTTGAAAAGATACGACTTCATAAGGTTTTTAATTTACTTGAAATACATAAATTGAGTTTATTGTATAATCTTCTTTTTGACGGATTTAAATTTTCCCGTAACTTTCTTTGTTATATAATGCAATCTTATCTTGATATATCTCTCGATAATAGATTTAATAGTATTATTTACATGATTGTTATTTTTTAATATGGCACTTTGAAGAATATAAGTTGACTCTCAAAAATTATGGTAAGTGTTGTTGTTGCTGTGCTTGCTTGTGATTGTTGCTTTGCTATGACGGATATCCATTTTGCACATCGCACGGGATCTCGAGGAAAGCTGAAATCCAACATAAGTATGTAGATACATTTTATAAAAATCCCACTACAAGGATACCGTAAGGATCATTTAAAAAAAATTAAACGAATACTATTATGGTTTGTAATAAAAAAAGTCTAGTAATAAATAATCCCACCAAAAACATAAATGTAAAAAAGGAGAGCCAAGTTCAATACAAAAATTATGCTTGGCTGTGGGCTTCGCCGCAAAAAGAATGGAGATTTAAATGAGTGCCAAGTTCTATGCAAAATCCAAATATATATTTATAGGAACAAAATAACATTATGAACAAGTATTAAACTCTATTTCTTTGCTTTATTGGATATCTATAACAATTGCTGTTATTTAAAAATTAGATTTGACTTGGCCAGTTTTTATCAGAATTAAAATATATATATATATGTTTAATAACATTATAAAATTACTGATGTCATGAAAACTGGCTTTATTACTTACCGAAAATATGAAACACCGTCCCTTTTTAGTGTCGTGGAGGTGTGATTTTACAATTTTTAAACGAGCACTGCGGCATGTTTTCTCTCGGAGCGATCGAACGGTACTAACAAAGACTACAACATAATATACGGTACCTAAATGAGCACCCAAATGTTCAAGTGGGTGTTCATTTGGTGAGGACATTTTTTGACGCTGATTGTGTATCTAGGATTTTTATATATCAATGCTTCTGGCACTCTTATTCACCGGGCTAAGCCCATTAACAGAGTTCTTACTCTTATACAGGTTTTGGGTTAGAAATTGGTACTTTCCTATATGAGTCGGTTGGAAGTCGAGCCGAGATTTCCTATTTATTAACGTCACAAAATGAAATTGACAACAGCGCTGATGGGCTCTGCCTCTCAAATAGTTTATTATTGTGGTGATAGATGTTAGTGTGATTGTTCTATTATGATCATCGACAGACAATATCTTGTTTTTTGTAACATGAAAACGAGATACTTTTAATAGAGGAGGTATTTATTTAGTCATAAATATGTCGACAGATTATTTTTAAACATTTAAAAATAGACTACAAAAGCCAGAAGTAGGTATAGCGATGTTTTAGTGTTTGTTTTTATATCACCTACAAATGTTTATGTATCGTAATGTTGCGAATCGTATAGTGTAATGGTGATTTAACAGATTTTGTTTATAAAATATACATTTATAACCTAAAAGCAGTTTGTATCAGCAAAGGAATGTACGACGGAAGGCCGGTAGAATTGAATATTAAATTTCGCGGCAATTTCGCTCGCGTTTAGTTGTAGTAGCGTAATATGAGACCAATGGTTCTTGATCCGCGTACATTGAGAGAGTTAGAAGTAATTTTATGCAATAAATTAGACCAATTAAAACTAAGAAGGTATCCGTAAAGGATAGGTTTAAGGTAGATAACGCAAACAATCGCGTATCGTGTATTTGTAAAGGCATAGAAAGTATGTGTATCACGCTGACTTTTTAAGCATAATGTAATTTATAAAATAAAATTGTTGACATAATTATTTGAAAGTAAAAAGTTACCATTAAGTAATTAGCATATGATAAAATTATGGTATACAGAGTCGAAAGCTTAGGATAATTCGCAAAAAATACCTTATTATACATCTTGGAAGTTCTTTTAACAGCTCCTTGAGTATACTTCTTATTGAAATGTCTTATGAACTGACTAACAATTTATTAAGTATATATTTTGCTCAGTATACTTGATGTATTTTTGTACTACCCGAACAAAAATTCGTCAAATATTTAAGGGATCTGATGTATCACCAAATTTTAATAATAATAAATCTTTACTATCTTTTACCAAACCAGGGAATACTCCAGAAGTAATACAACTATTAAGTATGTTATTATATTAAATAATTATTAAATTAAATGTTATTTAATAAGTTAGATGTGTAGCAATAATTATGAAAGTAATAGACGATATAGAAGACTATTTCGTCTAATATTTCAGTAATTGCTATTTGCTACACGTCTTGGTTATGAAATCAATAATCTGGACAGATCCAAAGTCTTCTACATGCCAATATGCTTAGATTCATTTCTTCTGGTTGGACAACACAAAATTCAAACGTAAATAGCAATAATTATATTAGAGTAGCAAATCAGCGTATGTACATGGATTCTTATCCATGTGAGAGAGATTAATTGGCTTCTACAATAAAATACACACGTATTCTTTACTTAATTAGGTTACTTGTTTTAATTACCGATATCGGAATTTAAGATCTTATTACATACACAGACTATTTAATATATTATAAAATAAAGTTATTTTATATGTATATACAAACAAATTATTGACAATAAGATTAATCCAAAGAAAAAACAACATGTTTAAATTGTCATTATTACTCCGCATCACTGTCTATATTGACTACATGTCCAGAAGACTAGCAGCATTGGCACATTGGATAGCAATGCTTATTCTTTGCGCAAAGAAAATACCAGCATTCTGTACGACGACGATCACTCGCTTAGCTAGGTCTCTATAAACAGACCTAACACTTAGACAACATTGCCCAAGCGTTCCGACACCAAACGGCTGAAACACTAATAAAAGAAAGTTGTGCTTTCGGCATACTTACAGCCTACTTGTACAGTAAGATGTAAGTGTAATGCCGCAATGATCAGTTTAAGTTTGATGTCCAACTTTGAGTTGCGCAAAACAATAATATTTACTCCTAAGGGACACCTTATTACAATGTTGCTGGTTTGTTAATAATAAGATCAAGATTTGGGTTTGAATAGTATCTAAACTATACAAAATGTAATAATAACGCTTATGAAATGGCACTGGGGAATTCTCATATTCCTAAATCTTGCCGCGAATACCTTGGTAAAGTACCTAGCAATACTTTTTGTCGTTGTTTTTTGGGGATTCAAAAGAATGTCTAGACCCTCATAATATTATCACACATTATAATATTTTTATCGCCTTTGGCCTTTTATTCGGAAAAGGATTCAAGCTTATTTGTTATGATTCGAATGGCACATTTTTATCACTAGTTAATATAAACAAATATCATGCAAATAAAAACCAAGTGTGATATCATTTTTATTGAGGGACACAAATAAGTAATAAATTATTATACTGTGATTGCAATTGTGACTGCCTTGGTAGCCGCGTGACATAAATTTGCGCTTAATACGTGAGCTCAGCGATTAGCGATAGCTCAGTGGAGAGACCAACAGACTGCAATGCAGAAGGTCTCGGGTTCGAACCCACATCGCGCACGGCTGACTTTCGGATGTTACATGACTTTTCGAAATGATGTGCATATTGATTGACTATTATCGCCTGCTCCGTGTCTCGGAGAATACGTTAAGCCGTCGGTCCCGGCTGCCATGAACATCTATGGCAGTCGTTATAGGGAAGTCAGTGCCCTCTAATATACCCTGACACTAGTCTAGCCTTAGTGTATCGTTAGCCTTCGGGTTGCGGAGGTCAGATGGCAGTCGCTCCGTGTAAAAAGTGATATCCAGTCAAATCCGGTTAGACTAGAAAGCCGACTCCAAGTGACTTGGGAATAATGAAGGCTAGGGAGAAGAAGTTGTCTCTGCCTATCCGTTTGAGGGTATCGGCGAAGGAGTAAGCAGACCTTATGCAGCTTACACCAATATAGGCGTGAAGTCTCTTCATGTATGAAATTGCGTCACTATTGGTTGATAAATAATTTCTAGTTTTCTTTGGCAATGTAAAGCTAATTTAATTTCTTGTTCACTATTAGTCTTGTATTTTATATAAGACGAAGAAAATAAACAAATGGAAATAAACTTTTATTTAACCGAAGAGTCTAAGTAAAGCCTGACTGTTGCTTGTTGTTTGTATCAAGTAGGAGTGTTAGCTTTTGCTGTTAAGTTTTTTTAATAACTTTGCCGCAGCGTATTATTAATTTTGTTAGGGCTTTGTATTTTGAGCAAATTGTGTAACTTTTATAAAAACAGGTAAATGTTATTAAGATTCTGAAGACTTAAATTGCAGACTGTATTTTTTTATAGAGATAAGGTTTTTTTAGTATGTTTTAATTGTTAATTATGCAATGTGTATTTAGGGTAAAACAATTTATAATTATGATAAAATGGAAACTCTGACTGTATAAATGAGCTGGTTTCACCGGTGAAGTACCTCTCACTCTTTTACAGGCTACCGGCATAAGAGTAGTATTAATATTGTTACTGTATGGTCTCACTACCGTACATTGCTGCCTACACCACAAGTTGCAAAGCGCGTGTAGCTGCGCGCTCAGCGTTTATCGTGTGCTACTTATTATAAATTAGCGATACAACAAAATACATGGACTCAGTTGAAGGTATACCAAACATATAAGCAAACGTGCATTAAGAGAAATAATTTGTCTTATTTTTACTGTAACTTATCTACTTATACTTTAAATAAATTATTTACGTTCTAATTCTTTTCTCTACTACATAATTTAAAATCTTATTATAGTGTGCGGAGTTACTAACGAAACAACCCGTATAGTTACGTTCGTTTCGCCAGGTAAGGCTCCGAAGGCTCACCCATTTATCTATCCTATTCTTTTCGTTTGATTACGTCTTTTATTCCTTTCTGCATAAGACCGCCCAAACTAGTAACAAAGAGTATCACTACTGTTGGTTGTAGCAAGAGATCATAGCTGCTCACCAACAAACGACCTGCGACTCATAATGATATGTTGAATCTCGGCAACATACATTGTTATGCGGACGACAGTACCGTGCATGGGCGATATCTCGGACATCCTGGGGCCAAACAGGCTGAGGTGGAGGGGAAAAGGCAGAATCTTGTCGTTGAACTTGACCAGACCTTGGACCGTATCTATGAATGGGGTGCCAAGAACTTGGTCGAGTTCAACGCCAAGAAAACCCAGGCATGCGCGTTCTCAACAAAAAAGTCTCCGTTCCTTCCCCTCCCTTCTCTGAAGAACACTCCATTGGTGATACGTGACAGCCTCTCCATCTTAGGTATGGATCTTTGCCGTTCCCTTAATCAGAAAACCTATATCGAGAGCGTCATTAAGCAAGCTTCGTGAAAACTCGGAGTTCTGAACAGGGTGAGGCGGTTCTTCACGCCTGGGCAACTGTGCCTATTGTATAAGGCACAAGTGCGCCCTTGCGTGGAGTACTGTTCTCATCTTTGGGATGGCTCCGCGCAGTACTTGCTGGACGCTCTCGACCGTTTACAGTGGCGGGCTGTCCGTATCATCGGAGATCCAGAGGTCACGAGTTCACTGGAACCTCTGCAACTCCGTAGGGACATTGCCTCATTGGCATGTTTCTACAGAATATACCACGGGGAGTGCTCTGAAGAGTTATTCCACCTTATCCCACCCTCCCCTTTCCTATCCAGAACAACGCGTGCTGGGCTCAGATGCCATCCTTACACGGTAGAGTCGATTAGAGCGCGTACCAAAAAGTTTGGGTCCTTATACCTCTGCCGAACGACCAAGGCATGGAATTCTCTGCCAAGGCACGTGTTTCCTTCTTCCTTCAATCCTGGGTCCTTTAAGCGGGGCGTGAAAAAGCATCTTCTCAGGCCGTCAAAGTAGAGACCTCAACATCGCCTCGGCTACTGTGGGGGCGGTGTGGAGGCCACTGCTCTTAGACCACACGACTGCTTACCATCAGGTGGAGTGTGGTCATTTTGACGAGCAAAATAAAAAACAAAAAAGCTTATATTCCACAATTTTGTTTAAAAAAATTTACCACATAATAAAGCAGCGTGCCTATTGCAAACTACTGGACCATATTATTACTTCATTGCTTCTACTGTTAACTGTAGCAGTAGAAGCAATATTTAAACAATAGTTTTAATTACAGTTAAAATACAGAATAATACATAGGATTTTATTTTATAAAATACTGTAGTAAATTTGTTATTAACTGTAAGTGGTCATAGACTCCGTGCAGCTATTGAGAAGTTCTTAACAGAAATCGGACCCAAGACCAGATAACTGCAAACTAATGATACAGCACCAACGAGTTCAGTTACTAATAAAACTAGTGATTACTATTTTCAGTCACATTGTGTATACTGCGGTACTACAACTTCGAATAAACGACATCGTTCTATTACGTGACCAAACCATTAACCCGGTCTCACCTCTTTAAACCGAGCGAGTATCTTCGTATTATTATTGTCTCTAATGTTACATATAGAATCATTACGGTCAGGACAACGACTATAGGCCTTTTGAATTCCACTACCTCAAGATGCTACGTTATGTTAATCTTTAAGCGAAGCATAAAAGCAAGGTACGCGTTTTAGCGTACATTTATGAAAAATGGTGATCTGTCGTCAAATATTAATGTTAAATCTTATTCTTGTTTCACTTTCGAGATTTGTCCTGCTTTGTAAGGGTATTTCTGTATGAGGTATACCCGTTGGATATTTTAGAGAATGATAGTAATAGTAGATCGAATGAATAAGGATGTATGTATTGTATAACGTGTTAGTTAAAATTTTGTTAAAATATTAAACCATATACAGTTGACATTATTAAGCAGGTGTCTGCTACGTACCTATAAGTAAATATTTTTTAATAAGTAAGTAAGTTGCAGGATATTATAATTATAAACATGTACATAGTAGACACAGCACACTTAGGTTTGAAAACCTACTTATATAAGACACCCATTTTTGCCTCGTGTGGGTGGGAATTAAACACAAAACACTCAGTATGTTGGCAGTAAAGTGGTATTCGAGTAAACCACTTTATTCGGCGTTTATCGCGTTGTTTATTTTAAACCACAATTTTTACATTACCTTACTACAAAGCTTGCGCCACGCGTGCGCTCTATTTTAAAAGTTATTCTTATAGACAATAAGAAACTTAAGATACAGTGAAAAATGTTTATTGTGAGAATACGAATACAGACTGGGATGCCCCTGCCTATGCCTTCGGAAACATAAATGTTAGACGATGCGTTTATGTATTTTATGAATTAAAATCTAGGGTAAATACTATTCTGTAGTTATATTAACGATAACTCGTGTACAAATTAAGAATGAAATGCTTTCACAGATTTATAATACTGAGACTATATTTTGTACTAATGTCATTTTGTGCAAAGTATAACATACCTCTAAATATTTATGCTTCAGATTGTTGATAAGTCCGAAAATGTCTAAACACAATAATAATAATTATATAAAAATTAGGATTGACGCGAGAGATTGAAATGCCACATTAAGATAAGTGTTTTGTGATGAGAGTGGTCAGATCAAAATAAGAATTTTGTATAATTTAAGAGCTCTTGTATTTTATTTGATTTTTGTATACTATGTTTTTCTGACACGTTCTATATAGTAGCGATGTAGGATAATTGATTAAAATTAAAATTGTTCGAATATTCAAGTGATTCGATAGTATTTGTACAATTTGAATTATTATTCTAACATAATAGTGCTGTTTTCTTGTATATAAGCAATACGTAAACCGTCTAACACCCAGTAAAATTTTGGTGTTAAATATTTAAAACATAGCAGGGCTTTAATAAGCTCATTATCAAAACGAATAAATTGTATTTAATGTGGTATCTTTAAAATTTTGTAGAACCACATCATGACAATGTATCATGATTACGTGATCCAAAAATGTTTTATTGGAATAAAAATCAGTACCTAAAATGTATAAATTGATATTGAAAACAGGATCATACAACGAGTTTTCAGTGGCAATGCGCACCGCTTCTCTGTATGCGACAGAGTAAACCTATCTATACAATTTAGATCAAATGCTATACAAAAGAACATATCCCACCTACGAAATTGCATTACCTTTCGCCGAAACCCGCACCGAATTCATTCGTACCGTAATACGAATTGCCAAAATTAATTGCAATATGCGGATTATACTTCCGCGGCTCCTCGCATTGAAGCCAGCCAGATATCTGCTGTATGTTATTAAATAACACTTGACATCACAAAAAATTGCATTTGAATGCCAAATTGCGATTTCAATGACCTCGTTTCTAAAATAAAGACTTATTGTGCGTTTGTGGTTATAATAATATATGTACCTAGATATGTTTTATTTGAAGATTTGCGTCGTTGATTCGAGGTCAGGTTGTTTCTATTACAAAATTTCTCAGTGACAAAACGGAGTTTGGCCAGACTCCGTACTGTCTTCTACTAAAGAAAACAACATGACACCCTTTATTACGTGGGGCCGTTAAAAATACAGGTGGTGAAATAAAACACCTATGAGACACGTACGCTTACTTTCAAGATATAATAATAAATAATAATAAACCTCTCTGAGACAGTCGTTATGTCATCATGAGACTAACGCAATATCGGAGGGCATAGTACATTAGCTTTTAAACTATCACCTTCGCCGTGTGATGGAAACAAAAAATGTATCACTAGGTTAAATAAAAGCGCATAAACCGCAGGGCAGCTTGTGGCGAGCTGAATGTGAGTGGCGATACTGCGGTCTTGAGAGAGTCGGTTAGAGTTGTCCTCGGCTTGCCGTTATTGGCTGGCTGGGGTGGAACTTCAAGAGCGCCCGTAGGACTCTCAACTCTGGCTTGCCTTGGTCGGCCGGACGAGAACCGTGTTGGTGAAACTGGCACCGCACCGCTCACCACCCCTAGCCACTCGCACCGGTGTTGTCCTCTGCTGCTGGCTTTGTATGCCTATGCCTACTTAGGGGGCCCATCTAGTGAGTTGGCGAGTCACCGTCTGCCCATTGCATTGATGCTATTAAAGTATTCAGGGCAGACGCAGTTTTTCATCCATAGTTAGCAATATAGGTACTGGTCCACCAAACACCCATACCTATAGCCCATATATTGGAATCCATACATAGTTGTCCTACGCCTACTGCGGCTAGTACCGCAGTAAGTGTTCCATCCCACCTTTGATTAAAACTCTCGAAAGGCCTCTTCACGACCCATGTCTCCATGTAAGCCTCCCAATGGGTCAGGTATTTTTCTAATATAATATGTTAGAAAATACCTGTGATAAGAGAAACAGAAACATAATAATAATAATTTATTTAAGAATAAAATTACATTGTAGTTATACACACAGTCTTATAGCTATACACTATGACAGTATAAATTAACTACAATAATGGTGGGTGGAGTACTGTTCTCCTAGATAGGCTACTGAGCAGCCTGTGTTCAGGAGGTACATTGCCGGACCCCTAGTGGTTGCCGAATTTTATCGGTAAACGTAATAAGAGATATAAAAAATTTCCTTCGGGAACAGTATTTTTTTAGCTTTTTCTAGTACTATTATAAGAGGTGAGTCACAGCTGGCTACACTTGATGAAGTTATTCGCCATTGCGCTTTTAGCAGGAGTCAATAAATTTATGTCGCTTGCATTGCCAATACACAGAAAAACAGTGTAAAACGCAAGGGCTCTCTGATTCCTTACGAACGCTTATTCTTAGAATATGTTTACAGTTTACCAGCAGACAGGCTGCACACATCTTTGCCATCTTAGTTGCATAAAATATCAATCCTGGACTAGACCTTGATATTCCCTTGTATTTTTAGTTCATAAAATGTTATATATACTTAACACACCTGGTATTACTATTATTGCAATGCACGTCGAAAAAAATAAGCAAAGCTAATAAAATGTAATAACGAAAAGGAATCTTGATAAATGTATTAACTAAAAAATGTTTAAGTGCAAAGCTTTTGACATGCCATCTAAGAAGAAATTCTGATGTTAAGATTAAAATGCATGCATTTTAGTAATGCGAAATGGAACGTTGATTAAATGGAACCCGAATGTAAAATAAATCTAGTTACAGATCTTTTAGTAAAATATTTGAGCAATTTGGTACATAAGGTTATTACGGTCAAAAGGTGATAGGTTGAACGGCAAAAATTATTTCGATTTTAGTGATTAGTTTTTTGGGTCTGTTGCTTTGTCTCTTCTATATAGAACGGTCCGAGTACATTTTTTGTACATAATTCAGATATATAATTATATACGTAAGTACGTATATCGGACCAACGAAGTATTCTACCACATACACACAACACAGTCTAGCCCAAACTAAGCAGAGCTTGTACTATGGGTACTAGGCAATGAATAAACCTGAATATATACTTCTTTTTTTGTAAATATATGCATATTATAACATAGAAACACCCAGACCAAGACAAACATCCATATTCATGCACACAATGTTTGACTTGTGCGGGAATCGAACCCACGACTTCAGGCGCGGCAGTCGGTTACACCAACCACTACGCCATCGAGGCCGATAATAATAAATATTTATTTCGGATATTAACTCCATATTTTGTTATATAGCATAGGCACCCGCATAAAAGAACACATAGCTGATGTAAAATATTTTCGGGTTTGGGTTCGGTTACTCTGAAATAACTACACTGGAACATTGAGACAACTACCGTCTTAGTCTCCCCGTGACCATGGCTGCTGAAAAGCAACCGAAACGTCGGGGAAAGTGTAAACATACATATAAATAGTTTTAATAGTTTCAATAATTTAATTAGCTTAAAAATTAGTAAAGCTTAACAGTAATATGTAGTAGTGTAACAGTTTCTAAATCTATACTAATATTATAAAGCTGAAGAGTTTGTTTCTTTGTTTGTTTGCTTGAACGCGCTAATCTCAGAAACTACTGGTCCGATCAGAAAAATTCTTTCAGTGTTAGATAGCCCATTTGTCGAGGAAGGCTATAGGCTATATATCATTACGCTAAGATCAATAGGAGCTGAGCACCAATGAAGAATGTTTCAAAATCGGAGGATATTTTTTCCTTTTGAGAGCTTCCGCTGCGTGCGCTGCGTAAACAGTTAAAGTTTCGCAAAAATCATGTATCACAGAATTGTTACCCTTTAAAAGTTCTAAAAAAAAGTCCGCGACAGCATATGTCTATCTTTTAAGGTTGGCTCAATATAACCATTATTATGCTAACCAAATTTGTTCTAAAATAATGCATTATTTGCGAAGGTATTATTATAAACATGATATTAATCCTTATCCAAATAAATACGTTATTCATCACAAGTATTTAATTTAAAACAAAATTGCCCTTTACATCATTCGATTTCAATGAATATCTTGGGAGATATCGCAGTTTTAAAATAACATTGCAGCAAAATAATTACCCATTACAGACATAGTACAAACGATGTTTCTCCTGGTTTATTCTGCGTGATTACTACTGGTTCGATTTGAAAAATTCTTTAGTGTTGGATAGCCTATTTATCGAGGAAGGCTATAGGCTATATAACATCACGCTACGACCCACGGGGGCGGCGCAGTAACGATAAACGCGGGTGAAACCGCGGGAACATCTAGTAATAATATAATATTCTATCACATACACACAACACCGTCTAGCCCAAACTAAGCAGAGCTTGTACTATGGGTACTAGACAATAGATAAACATAGATTTATTATACATAGAAACATCCGGACCAAGATAAACATTCATGTTCACGCCCACAAATGTTTGACTTGTGCGGGAATCGAACCCGCGACCTCAGGCGTGGCAATCAGATAAACTAATCACTACGCCATCGAGACCTCCAATGTCCATTTTAGTATTATTTCAAGTGAATAAATACAATTCGAAGAAAATAAATCTCGTTTGGGTAGTTGGGATACACAGCAAACAAACTCTTCAGCCTCATAATCTATGCTAATATTATAAAGCTGAAGAGTTTGTTTGTTTGAACGCGCTAATCTCAGGAACTACCGGTTCGATTTGAAAAATTATTTTAGTGTTGGATAGCATATTTATCGAGGAAAGCTATAGGTTATATAGCATCACGCTACCACCCACGGGGGCAGCACAGTAACTATAAACGCGGGTGAAACCGTGGGAGCATCTAGTTATATAATAAAGTGTCAAATGAACAACGCAATAAAATCAGTATATAGTTGTTTAATTTCAATGAATCAACTAATTTCAAGAACAGACGCTGACATGTACATTGAACAAAACAATGTCTTAAATTCACCAACTATCTAAACAAGGAGAAAAACTGTCAAAAACAATGACAATAATTTAAACTGAGGGACAGGCTGGGTAAATTAAAATTATGACTCGGAACATGGCAATATGGGGCCCTTCTATTCAACCGTTTGCTCAATTTCATTAACAAAACAGCCTTCAATTTATCATCCTCGGCAAATTTTTTACTTAAATGTAGGGATACCTCAGACGTACATAGGTATAAAAAGTACGATATGCACAAAAATGGATGTACCTACTTGCACTGCCCTGGGGTTCACTTTATTTCAAACATTTTAGCAAACTTTAATGTCATCTTAAGCGATATATCCTAAAATATTTTGAATAATATAATGGCGATGTGCAAGTGTTGCGGTAAAGAAATTTAAATATTCAAAACTTGTACGCTGCCGCATTTATAATGTTGATCAATTCGTCGTCACTAATTACGATTCGAACCATAAACGAATTTTCGCAATTTAATTTGTTAGATATGTTGTGACGATTGTTTTGAGCTCCATCTGGTAATATATCATCTAAGACTAATCAATCAAACAATAGTAATAGTCAAAGTTTATTGCGTTCGAATTTTAATCGAAACATCGGATGCTAGATTTTGCTCGCGCCGTCGCTCGCATAAATTAAGGTTAAGTAAGTTTAGTAACGGTATTTTTCTAGATGAAAGGTACCATATGACCTTTTCTGTTCCCCTGGCAACGTGTATGCGAAATTTCATGTAGATCGGTTGAGTAGTTAAGGCGTGGAAGTGTAACAAACAAACTCACATTCGCATTTATAATATTAGTAAGGACTTAGATTTTTTAAACTTACGAATATTACAAATTTTAAACGATAATCGCCTATCGCTATGAAGCTATCTATCTAACTTTAGATTGTATATAAAACAATGACGGCGCACGTCCCTCACAGACTGTTACACTGAGCGTAAGCAACTTCGCTTCGTTTCAGGATAAGAAAATATCCATCCTTTTATTTTGCTTCTAAAGTCGTTTTTGATACGCTACTACACTGCATGTTTGAACTTTCGCCTCGTGAACACAATTAAATACATGTATATTTGAGCTTACAATATTTATATCTGCGTTCAGCAGTTGATCCAGTATTTACTTATAATCAAAGATAATACTAAAATGAGATTCACTTTTAAAGATTTAAAAATAACTAAGTAAGACTATAACTATTATTAATATATCCCATAGTAGTACTCGATTCTTTGTAATTTGTATCACGGCTGAACTTATAAAAGGATTTTGATTTGGAGATACCTGGTCTGTGTTTTAAACATACAAACAAATTCGCGGGTTACAGGTAGTACGTGTAATAAATATATAGTCTAGAGACATAATATAAAATACTTAACATAGTTTATAAACATGATTGTTTAAGTTTTGTAAAATGGGTAGGTACTGTATGGGTATAGAGAAATAATCACGAAATTATAGACGAACGCTTCAATATTCATTATATTAATTTAATAAATAACAAATATTGCTTGGCATAATAGCTATCATAAATTATTGATAGTCTAACGTTTTAAATTTACTTATTATGATTTATATTGTTTTCTTATTACAACAATAAAACAAAAAGCAATGCTCCAAAATAGGTAAACTAAAAAAATATTGCGAGGCACAAAAAATATGTGATCACGTTGTTTAAATGGACGACGTCGACACTATGTGATAAATTTTTAAAAAGATCGTGTAGAGAACGGCAAAATTGTGGAATTTATAAAAAAATACTCAACTATTCGGGTTCGATACATAAACACAAAAGGCAAACAAATGTCTGACTGACTGAATGCGTAGCGAAATTCGACACCTAAAAATATATGCTTTAGGAAAAAGTCAGCGTGTAACATTTTTTTTCGTGATATTGGAAACAAGGTCTCTTCGATATTATACCACTAAGTCTATACGGTGCCCTATAGTATATTCCTTTGAAAGTATACGTAAAAATACAATATTATCCACGTATATATATTTACTAACAGTTTTTAAAAGATTTTGTATAATAGTTACGCTTTTACCATTAAGCCAATGAGACGATTTCTAACTTTTCTAAAGAGACAGCTTACACTATACATGAAGGTGCTTCGGACGGGCAATATTTTACTGCAATATTTGGTGGCACCATTTTCTGTTAACGACCGGCCATTTCAACAACTTTTTAATGCGTTGGTCATGTCAAATATTTTTGACTAGTTATACATCGTTAACTTTTCGTGGCATATGGCCAATGCCCCCCATATGCAAAGTACAAACAATGTACTGCTCATTACGAGTGTAATTGCTGCCATCGTTGTTGGCTTCTGTATTCCAGCTTCACATCGTAGAATAATAAGGCTCTTAAAAGCCCCAAACAAAAACTTCTACAGTAAAATATGGCCCGCTAAGACTGGGTACTAGTTATAATACAATAACGGTGCGACGGACCCAAATACGTTTGGATGGCTTCGTACACTAAGTATGGACTTAGTCTCGTCAAGAGGCTCTACCGAATTCAAGTGTAAGTTTCTGAGTCTCCGTTGTACTTACGGCTTCCTATTGTCTAGGATTCAATACGATAAGATAGCTTTGATGTCTACGATGCATATAACAATAATGATCCTAAAGAAAATATTTTACATTCTACCGAACATTTGAACACACTGCTACTACTATTTGTAAAGAGCTTTTCAAAGACGAACTGAAATCTGTGAGCGTTAAAATGTCTGAAAATTTCTGAGGTTTTACTATCAAGATGGGATGAGTTGGAAAATTCAGGCGAGCAAGTCGAGATAAGACTAGATTAAGGTCGCATTTGTACTTTGAAAGTTTATGTGTTCTTTACGGTTTGACTTTGAACAGCCTATTTTCAAGTTTACGTATTTATATTTAATTACCCGTGTAACTATAACGCCTCTAGTGTTACTGTCGAATAGATATAGTAATATCTATTCGAAAGTAACACTAGAGGCGTATATTATGGCTATTGCCGTTTGCCATGGACAATGCCAAACTAGATGATGCCAATAAATTCAATAACCAAGTAATTTTTCACGGAACGACTGTTTTGTGTCCGGCTTGAAGAATGTCTTAAGTCTGGCAGTTATGCATACGTTCACGCTTTCACCATTATAATAATTCTTCTGTGCTGTTATCGTAGTAATAATTGATGAGTAAAGCTGAAGATTATGTTAGTATGGAAAGACTCATTCATGGAAGGAGTGACTCTTTTGCATTGTTGTCTCTTGTTCGTGTTAGTATTAACAAAATACTTAATCTATACCTTATAATCAATTAGCCTTAAAGTTTACCATTAGCACTCAGATGTTTAGGCGAACTTAAATGATCACTAGTCTAATAGTAGTCGTTTGTTTTGCAGACTTTATTTTATATGTTATTTTAAACATTTTTTTTTTATTTCCGTAATAGTACGTAGCAAAGAAAATACAAAAACAATATAAATTACGCATCTAACAATTTAATTGTACTATGAGTGGCGAATATTAAAATATTATTATGAAGACGATATCTGTTGCATATTTAATAAACGTGACATACCGATAATTTTGTAATTTTTCGACATTAAGTCGAATTGTTGCGACAAGTACCGTTTAATAAAGATGACAATTAAGTCTAAATGCGACAGGTACAAACTGACAAAATAGTCAGACTAAAAGCCTCAGTTTAGTAAAGGCTTCAATTAGAATAAGAAAATATCTCCGACTTATTTGTCATGGTAATTGACATATTTGTCACACAGTCACAACACAATATTGACCTCAACATTGTGTTGTGACTGACACAACAAGGAGTTCTCTCATATGCATACCTATGCATATGAGAGAACTCCTTGTTATGTGCTGAAGTTAATGTCCAATTTTATTCATTAAGAATTCAACGGTAGTTTTACTTACTCGAAACCTTTCTATGAATATTCGAAGAATATTGAGAGAAAAGTTTTCTTTTTTAATTGCCATTGGTGGCAGACGAGCAAGTGGCCCACCTGATGGAAAGTGGTAACCGCTGCTCATGGACTTCAGCAATGCCAGGATATATTCTTGTTTTAAATGTGGGACGTCGTGCAGTTTGCACCAAATATTCATCTTCACTAATACTGCTATCTGTCGACGACTTTAACGCCATTGTTTTTTAATTATTTGTAGATACTAATGTAACTGCGGAATAGCTTTGACTTAAGTGAGATTACCTGTCGAAAATCTCCGACAAATCGACAAATATGTCCACCTGTCATGACAATTTTGCGTTTAATAACTACTAGTTTTTCCGGATAAGTTGTCACCTGTCGCCTGTCTAGAGAAATTGTTAATTAAACAGAAATATGTCAAATTGTCACGACAAGTCGATAGATTCTCTGTGACAAATTTGACAGTGATAATCTTTAAACAAAAAAAATTAAATTGTCGGATTTTCACCTATCACCTGTCATTGTCACGTTTATTGTATAGGCCCCTGGCTGTATTAAGCCGTGTTGACAGCCTCTAACATGTTTCAAATACTAGGCGGCCGATACCGGTTACCTAGTGGCGAGTTGTATGCAAAGTTGCACGTATCGACACAAATAGTTTGATAGCGTTGGCAGCTCATTATAACGTAGCTATTGTAGCTAATAACAAATAGATAGAACGTGTGAAAGTCACAAAAATAAGGAGTGCGTGCTCATAATCATTAATAAGAGGTTTTAAGCATGTTATAAAATTAAATTCAACATTCCACGTTGCATGTTAAAATAAATCCGACCTTTTCTGCGTCTATCGAAAAGTCTAGCACGCATGCCTAAAATGATTGCGTGTAGGTAATTCCGAGCCGAATTTATGGACCTATGTATTTAATTAAGGTGTCTAGTGCTAACTGTGATAGGAATAATGCTGAGTAAAGAGAATACAGTATAGTATTAGTTATCTATCTATGCTATTATAAAACTTTAACGATTCTGTGTCTGTACATTAGGCATATTTAAAAACTAATGTACAATCATGCATTGAAAACCGACGAACTAATCTGTGAAATCATTGTTAACCATGTCATATAAATGGTATACTTGCTCTTTACTACAATTAATGTATTGTACATGCAATCGTTACACATATCTGATTAAATGTTCGAATAAAAACATGACTAATATTGCAAATATTTCAATTTATTTTTATTAATCTTACTCAATACGAGAACACTACCCCAAACCTTTGTGAACAAAATATTTTAAAATAACAATCAATGCTATGTTGAGTGAAATTGACATTGCAAATATATTCATACTAAGCTGCTTTATAGGGAAATAGCTTGACAGGACATTTTGAGACAATTGAATACTAAATATTTGCAATTCTATCGGAAGACTCAAACTAAGCGGATGTTTGGAATCGCGCCAAGTCAAACAAACTGGATGTGTATCTAGATTCTAGACGAAAACTTTACAGAATTGAACTTTTGCATTAGATTACATGCAATATCCGTGTTTACGTACTTAGTAAAATATTCCATTGTAACTCTCTTTTAGCTATATTCACTTCAATGGAAAAACATATGCCAGGGCTGCCAACATCTTAAAAAAAGCTGAAGGTGAAAATAAGGTGGTTGTCTACATCTGATTTTGTACATTATTTTACACACAAGAGTAGAGTTGAAAATGCCGAAAATAACAATTTGTTTTTTTACGAAAAAAACAAATTGTGGTTTTTTCCCTTTTTTTTCGCATGTTACATAGAAAAATTAACAGAAGGAATCCTTTGGAAAGATACAGGATTCTTTCGAATGTTTCACTTGATGTTTTGAAAAGTTGAAAAAAGCAAGTTCTTTTTCATTCTACCCTACATTTTATCGGTACGTAAGTATTATTATGGAAAGAGTTAAAGGATAGAATATCCTAAGTTAAATTCCGTACTTATAGCACGAACGGATTTAAAAAAAAAACATGAAAGTTTCCTGTTTCTTTCAATATTTTCGGTTTTTGTCGGTTTTATTGAAAAAAAGACATGAAATATATACTGGCAAATTTTTCTTGAAACTTTCGAATGGAACATTGAAAAAAACAACGGAATTAGAAAGAAACGGGATTTTTCCCTGCTTTTTTCAACGCTACACAAGAGCACATAGCAATCAAAATAAATCTTTCTGTGAAAAAGTGGGGATTTATTATAGCGAATGTCCCTCGCCCAGCTGCGATTAAATAGTGGTTACGTCAGAATTTGTATCGTGCATCCTTTTTCAATTCATTCATTCAATCATTTGGCAATTTCCAATACTACTAGATTTGAAATACTTTATTAATATTTTACATAAATTTAAAAATCTTTACACTTTAGACTTTGGGTAATGTAACAGTTAGATTTAAATAATAAAAAATTGTGAGTCATCTACCCTATTGTTAAGTTAATAACTCTATCAGAAGTCGTAACTAACCAAACATATTATATTGGAGTTACCATCAGTTTAATAATGCAAAACTGATATCTTCACTAAGATATAGAAGTTTCCGCTGAAAATTCACTGTTACGATGCGATGACTCCGAATCAAACCATGGCAGCCCTAAGGCTTGGTTATCACAGTGATCACGTTCACTGGCTCCGCTATTCCAAATCCGTTTTGAAGCTGTGGCCGAATAAACAATGCAAACACCCGTGTTTTTAATCTGGTGGATTAATTAAACAAGTATTTGAACGAATTAAACTTTGTTTGTTTCGGGAACGGACAAAAATTATTGAAAGCAATTTGAAAAGCTATGTCAATGTTCAAAAATGTTTAAGTAAGTATATTAGCTTCTGAAAGATTTTGTAGAAGACTGCTTGAGTGTTTATGGTGTGTATATTAATGTGCACATCTATACTAATATTATAAAGAGGAAAGATTTGATTGTTTGTTTGCATTGAATAGGCTCCGAAACTACTCGACCGATTTGAGAAATTCTTTCACCGTTGGGAAGCTACACTATCCCCGGATGACATAGGCTATATATTATTTAAAAAAAAAATAGGGATCCTTACTAAAACTCCAATAATGTAACCCAAAGTGTACAAAAATTACCTAAAAATTCCTTACATCGCGTACGCTGCGAAAACTATTGATAATAGAACAAAATAATGTACTACGACTTTGCTGAAAATATCATTATCTACAAAAAGTGTCGCGACAGCATATGTATAAACTAAAAACTTTTTAGGTGGGGATGACGTGATCTGAACCTAGTATTAAAGTTAATAAGAAACAACAAATCAGGGCAATTTATTGCAACATGGATTATTTTGTGAAGACACAGTAGGTCAGTGCTCGCACGGCGTGATTCCAACGACAGTATCTTGAATTTATCTAGTCTTTCCTTATATGTTTGTAGCTCGTGGTTAAGATGAAATCTGTAACATATTAATTATCCTAAGGCATTTAAATCATATTATAGAAAAGAAGCAAGTAGAGTAGAAAAAGAAAACGGTCTAAAGTTAGGATCGCCAGTATTTGCGACAAGAATAATAAAATTGTGGTATTTGTTCAGACGTAGAAAATAATATTGAAATGACTGACAACGGTTCTAACATTTTCTCGGTAAATTGTCGTATTCTCCAACGAATTGAATTGATACCTGTCAAGTTAGAAAATGGAAATTGTATGATTTTCCTCGAAATATTAAAAATGGGAGTCAAGAGTCTTTCATTTTTCTATGTAAATATGAATAGTCATTTATTAACAGCGATTTTATTCTATTTATACACATGTAATGTGAAATTATATTTTTTGTCTGACAAAGTAAGACTTGGATCGGACTGTCGAGTAAAATATTAATGAAAATCACAGTGCCTATACTGATAAGAACTATCTATTATTTCAGTTGCATTTATCTGAAATTGGCGACTTCAGAATATTTATAATACGAACAAAAAAATAAGTGTTCGAAAACCTTAATAGTTCCCGTTTAATACATGTGTTTATGTGTGCGACTGATCACGAAGCGGTTCGATAACTAGATCAGAAAGTGTTTCAGGTTCGTTTGTGTGAAACTTCTTAGAAATAGCACGAATCCTATTCATTGCACCAACATTCTAGGCTCCTTTAGGTTGCGTTGTACTGACTCCCGTGAGCCAGTGTGCTTCTGTGCTCTTGAGCTGGTAACACCCCGATTTCGTACTTTAATGGTCTGCAATGCGTTATGATCCTGGTAAGCCTTTAGCTATGGTAAGTACCGACTATTACCCTATGCCTGTTTGCCATTTGAGGGGTTAAGTGGTATAACATAAAATTAGTATTAGTTTATTTCTCACTTCTTTATTTAACAATACAACCCCTGCACTACGAATTCTTCCTATGACCCAAACAAAAATTCAAACAACGGATACAGAGAATACTTAGACTCAAAACAACCATAAATGTCGATCCCAATTTTTTTGTCTTGTCCCGTGCAAAATTCAACAGTCACAACACTGAAGTAAGCAGTACAACACAGGAGTAAACAGTCAACACTCAGCGTATCGCCAGTCGCGAATCGACCGCTTACATCACTACGCCATCCCTGGAGTTCCAAAACGTTGCATATTAATATGCCGTCATGGAGTTCGGGACATGGTAGCTTAACTGGCTTTACTGGAGACGTCCCGGTTTTCATATTTTATGTATACAATCAAAGCATCGCAGTAACAGCTACACAGGTTTTACAAATACAAAATCTCAAAATCATTTTTATATAGTGAAGTCAAACTACTTAATAATTCAAATGGTAAACTTTCATTTAAGGCTCATGGTACCACATATGGAACGGAAATACAAAAATGATTTTGAGATTTTGAATTTGAATTTTTTGTTTAATTATTTGGTTTTTCTTTTTTTATATTATTTTTCCCTAATTACTAACGACTTACTACAGCGGATGTATTTGTATTAGCCACCGAATGGGGAAGACTAAATTTAGTCGTGATTAACCCCTGTAAGACACAAGCCTGCGCGTTCACCGCTAAGAAAACCCCGTTCACTGTGTCTCCACAACTCCAGAACACGTCTCTCACCATCTCCAAGATTATTGGAATCCTTGGCCTCGATATCTCAAGTGATGTACAGTACTGCAGTTATTTAGAGAGCAAGGTCAAACTGGCTTCGAACAAACTTGGTGTGCTCCATAGAGGTAAGCGGTACTTCACTGCGAGGCAAATACTGCTTCTATATAAGTCGTAAGTCCGGCCTCACATGGAGTACTGCAGTCACCTTTGGGCAGGAGCACCAAAATACCAGCTTGATCCTTTTGACGCAGTACAGAGGCGAGCCTCACAGATGGTATCGAGCCATTATGTCTCAGAAAGGACTTTGCCTCTCCTTGTGTGTTCTAGCGCTTATATAATGGATTGTGTTCTGAGGAGATGTTTGAGATGATGCACTCAGCTACTTTTTATAATCGCTCCGCTCACCATCGGCAGGGATTTTATTCTCACACCTTATAACCTAATTAGTGTCACACCAAGCGGTTCCAAAGGAATTTTCTCCCGCGGACTTTCAGGTTGTGCAATGAACTCCCTGCCGAGGTTTTCCCAAAAAGGGCGTTAAAGGGTTTTACAAGATTGGCAACGCACATGCCGCACATGTGATAACTCTAGTGTTGCAGGCGTCCATAGGCTACGGTCACCACTTGCCATCAGGTTTGCGACCTTAGTTGTATAAAAAAAATTGAGCCTTGAGATAAAGTACATTTATATTGATAAAAGATTATGCAAAGATAAAAGTAAAAATAAATGATGTCCTACCACGATTTTTAAAGATATCAATGTAATATAGGTATATAACGCGGTCAGTATTGAAGAAGTGTGAATTTAACAACTAAACGAAATAATTTTCAGAACGTTTCTTTAAAGGAATCCACATTGCGTATTTCTGACAAACATTGACTAATCTTTTTGTATTAATATAGTTTGAATTGGCCATAGTTCCCATCAATCGAGGTTGGTAACGACATACCTATGTATTGTAATACGTAACACCACAATACACCATATTTATTATCAAATAAAATTTATAAAGTTATTTTGTGTTCATAACACAAAATAACTTTCCACCGAACTTTAAGTAATAGTAATCATGTAGTACAAACTAAGCCAGTTATAAATATTAATACTCCCACGTCACCTAACCGAGGGTAGGTGCAATATTTCAAAATCAAAACTAAAGTTATTTCGTGAGCCAGTTTAGCGTAAGGTATTAACTCGTTTCAGGAAGCCGCACTTTAGGACGGTGACATTTTGTGGACAGCCTTTTAGACGAAAACTAACAAATGCACCGGTATGAAATTGTTACTTAAAAGCTTATCAAATGTATTCTACCTGTAATCGTGAGCACAAGCGGGACAACCTTTCGTAAGGACTAGTTTTACTTGTATATAAATTATTAATGAGTTCCATTGTTATGAATTTCTCAGTTGTAGACTTGAAGCATGACGTCTGGGACTATTTATTCTTTGTTGAAGTGGATGATTGAGGTGTCTATTGCGTGAGATATAAACATAGCTGTCTGTCGAAATCTGGGTGAGTTACTAATAGTAACGCTTTTGTACTTAATGGGAAGTACTAGATAACTAATTTTGCTCGTAACAAAAGTTATACATAACTTTAAATGCGATTGGTTTCAAACATAAAAAAGAAATCAGTTGGTGTTGAAGAAGTTAAAATATTTTTGTGGCATATTTTAGATTTGCACAAGTTAATTTGATACTGGTTCGAATTAGAATTTTACAAGGTTTAATTTTTACCCAGCAGCAATATGTTATTTTAGCTCTGAATTGTATAGTTTTATTACAAGTGCTGGTTTATTTGACTTTGAATTTTTTTAAATAAATTTATGTATATCTTAATAATAGCAATTTATGTTTATAATATACCATTTCATTTTATCGGAGTGGTGATTTGAAGGAATAACCGGCACCTTCTTGAGTTTTGCGCCTTAGTATGCTTAAGTCGGATAACTGTA
Source organism: Catocala sponsa (assembly GCA_963564715.1). Lineage (NCBI taxonomy): Eukaryota > Metazoa > Arthropoda > Insecta > Lepidoptera > Erebidae > Catocala > Catocala sponsa. The sequence continues at coordinate 12,632,427 of OY751334.1, read as the reverse complement.
CTATGTACCTCACAAAATATAACTATAAGTCATAATACTGAAGCATTATCTATACTCTATACAAATAAATAAAATTGAAGTGTCTGTTTGTAATGTTGAAATAACAGCTTTTTATCTAATGCATATGACAGTATATAAGGTACATATACGAAAACATCTATTTTTTTAATTTTTGTCTGTCTGTCTGTTTGTTCCGGCTAATCTCCAAAACGGCTCAACTGATTTTGACGGGACTTTCACTGGCAAATAGCTGATGTTATAAGGAGTAACATAGGCTACATTGATTTTAGAAAAAAAATAGTGTTCCGCGCAGACCAACACTTTTTAGTTAAAATCTACGCGGACGAAGTCGCAGGAAACAGCTAGTGACTTATATATTTAAAAAATTGCTTCTTCAAATTATAAATTTAATCATTAAGCCTTGTTTTTGTTTCGTTAAAGTTATATTGTATCAAGGGGTGAACAATGAAAAGGAAGTATAGGTAAATATCCTTCAATTATATTTGATTTTTTATCTAGGGCAGGGCTCCAATAATTAGCCTACACGTCATGGGCAGTGCTCTTAATATCCACCAATCGTGTTAAAATTTTAGGTTGTGGCGACTCCGCAATGACGAAGAAGTTCCGCCTACATTTACCAGATGGCGATACAATCGCGCTTAACATGACGTCATACTATTCTGCATCGCAAAGTGGAGTTTACGACTAAGTATATATACAGGGTGTAAGTGACGGTTCACCGAAAATTGAAATACTAGCTTCGGACCATCATTCTGAGTTGGAAAACGTAGGAATTTTCCACCGGAAAATTATTGAATTTTCTTTCAAAATTTCACATTTTCTAACTGATTATGATTACATAATGAGTAAACGACCCATTATACTAGATAATATCAATAAAATCTACATAATACCGAAAAACAGCTATGTAATCCAAACATACAAAATAAACACAGTTGAACCAATCAGCTGATCTTGCGCGGACAAGGCAATGACCAACGCAAAAAAGTTTTTTTACGCACCGGCAATAGTGTGCTGTGTAAAAACCCGCCCGCATCGTACCTACTACCACTGAACTAGGGAAGATCTATGATCAATGATCGATATCGAAAAAGTGTATTAAACAAAGCGGGATAGGTTAATAAATAAAATAGTTGTTTTCCTTTTAAAAGTAAAGATTACATGAACGTGGTAGCACTATTTATTATTAAATTAGTCACGTAGATTGAAAATATTGTAATGATTAAAGTAGCCTGTAATTAAATGTTATTCTACTATCACTTTACAATACCCATTTGCATTTTAAATGTAAAAAAATATTAATTGTTTTGATATTTCGTATCGTAAATGTACATGTATGAGTTTATTTAATCACTTTTAATAATAATTAATGTAAAAGACCATCTAATTGTTTTAAAACAAAGCTTTTTGTACACAGCGATTCATACAATGTAATGTAATCTAGTAAATCTTTACTTAACTGTTAAAATACAAAACTGTAACAAAAATTTGTTAATAGAATTAGCCATAAACAGTTTATTACTATGTATAAGTATAAAATTAATCGATAGCCGATAACTCTCATAAAAATATTTTATGAGAGTTATCGACTATGGATTTATTTAATTAGATAGATGTATCTCATCCCTATCTAATATGACTACAACTGCAAAAGAAATTTATTTTTGAATTCTTTAGTTCGGTCGCGCTACTGTCAGGAATCGGAAGTACTTGACGTAATCTCTCGTATTCGCGAGTGTTTACTATTTTCGTTGCATTTTGTTAAGTTTTTTATTTTGTTTATAACTATTTTGTGTACTAAATTGTGTTTATTTACTGTGTTCATAACATTTTGTTAACGTTTTTGTTTTGCTTATAACTTTTTTGTGTAACTACAAAGTTGTGTTTGTACCTAATAAATAATGAGTCAGCCATTTAGTGCACGTGAATATGGACAAATGCTCATGGCATACGGGGAGGCACGAGGCAATGCTTCGTTGGCGCTTCGCATTTACATCCAGCGGTATCCTGACGCTCGTCACCCTATGGACAGTCGTGTGATTTCTCGTACGTATCAACGAGTACTGGATAATTTACCCATAGTACCGCATCAGGAGGGTTCCAGCAGGCCGATTAGAGTTTCCACTGAGCGGAGAATTCTCGATGCCGTTCACCGTAATCCACACCTTGGTACGCGAACTACCGCTAAACTTCTGCGCCGTAACCACGGAACTCGCCTATCGCACTGGACTGTGCATAAAATTTTACGCAGAGATCGACAACGGCCGTACCGTATTCATAAAGTGCAAGCTCTCGTGCCTGGCGATCAAGTTCGGCGTATTGCATACTGCAGGTGGTTGATGAATCAGCAGCGGCAACATCCAAATTTTGTATCCCACATAATCAGGACTGACGAATCCACGTTTACTCGGAATGGCATGTGGAATCGACGTAGCTCGCACGTTTGGGCGCGAAGTAATCCACATGCATCCCAACAAACGGGTCACCAAACGCGTTGGTCAGTAAACGTATTGTATGGTAACTATAACAACAAAATTTTAGGGCCTTACTTTTTACCGGAGCGCTTGAATGGACCCCGATACTTGGATTTTCTACAGCAAGACCTGACTGTTCTGGATGAGTTACGTTCCGACCTTGCCGCAGAATGGGATCAAATGGAAGATTTGCCGCGTGCTCAATTACCTCAAATTTAGTTTCAACACGACGGTGCGCCACCGCATGTCGTGCTCAGAGTGCGCCAATATCTTGACGACACATTTCCTCGGAGATGGATTGGACGATTCGGGCCTCACTCGTGGCCAGCCCGCTCACCGGATTTAACACCGCTGGATTTTTTTTTGTGGGGCTATATCAAGGAAAAGGTGTTCGTCAGTGAGTGCACTACTGCGGACGAAATGCGGCATCGTATAACGGCAGCATTTGTAAAGTTAGAAGCTGACATTATCGCAGACCCCTCCATGATGCCTCGCCTTCACGCCGAAACAATCAATCGTGCGCAAGTTTGTGAACAAGTTGGAGGCAGCCATTTTGAACCATATCTTATAAGGCCCGCGAGATCTTAAGGTAAGGTTTAATTACTTTTACAATTTACTGTTAATTCAAAGAATTTATCGTAAATCACCCTACCTTTTTATTTTATAAACACATTTGGCTTTCTGTTTTTACCTACACAAACATTAACGAAATGTGCGTATAAGATTAATTTTATAAGACGTTATTCAATTTATTAAAATTTTTTGTAAGTACAATAATAAAATTGTACAATCCGATTATTAGTCACAACGTTTAAATTATTATTGTAGTAGATCACTAAAATAGGTGATCCGGGCTCCGTCAGATAATGTGAGCGCGCGTAGCGTTGGTGCGCGGGAAGCGCGATACGATAGCGCGGGCGGACACATTGCATTGGTAGCGATACATTGCGTAGTGTAAATTACAATGTACTAGCATAAAACTTTAATCGTACGTTTCATTTTTGAATTGACATTTCCATTCAGTTGTGTACTTATGGACAAACGATTGTGCAACGTTTTCGGTACACCGTCCCTTACACCCTGTATACAAGCTCCCGACATCAACCTTCGGGCCGCGGCCCACCAGGCACTATCAACCAGCCTGGTCGGAGGATCCTCCTTTTATGTTAGAGGGACATCACACCCTGTTCCTCCACAAGGTTTAAAATAACTAGGTTTACAACCTTAAAAAACACTAATCACATTAGGTATATAAAACCGTTTTTTGTTGGCATGTCCAATGCTATCTCATGTTTACTGTGAAGGAAATTGTCCTTTTTGTGACCATTCTACGATTTGGCCATCCGAATGTTGTCATTTGCATACTGAACTAACAAAATTCAAATGAATATTTTATTAAAGAAGTTAAACAGTTCAAGTGACCTATTTTCCTTGAAAGACTTTTACGACTTGTTTAAAATGATAAGTACGCTGATGATCTTACTTTAGACTGTTTTTTATAGAAATATGAAAACTTTTACTGCCGTGACCCGGAAATGTTTCTATATGTAAATCTGGGTATACAATATAAATAAACAACTTTATCAAATAAATACAAGATTTTATTCTCAAGGGATGTCAATAAATTCCTATCCCTTGAGAATAGTACTTTTTACGTGTATCCAAAATTTCATGACAATTGATCAAGTAGGTAATGCGTGAAATGGTAACAAACAAGCAAACTCACACGCGTTTATAATATTAGTTAGAATAGGAAGTATTGTGTGTTCCTACATACGTAACAGTACGATTATATAAATATAGAAAGATGACGACATGATAATGGTTATGCATAGTTTCAGAATTTATCAGATAAATGCCATCTCTTTCCTCCTACGTGCTAAGGAATAGCAGAGATTTACTTCACGGATATTTTGTAATTCAACGTGGACGTGACTCAGCAGAACCTTCAAGATATACTTAACCTTGTCATGTTACAGTTTGTATTCCAACATAAAATCTGAAAATATAAAAGTTCTACAGTAGTTCTTCGTATTCCAGACATTTATTTTCGATTCACAAGAAAACTTCTACAAAGTAGTACAAAATTGCAAACAAATAGAACGTGTTTTGTATAATATTCAAGTGTGTTTCAATCCACTATAAACTTTTATATTTCTTGCAATCAGAGTTACTTGAAGAAGCAAAGGAAGGGTAAGCATTGATTGAAGTATCATTGAATAAAGTAATTTTATTGTTTTTATAATACATATGTATTGATATAGTCATAGCTGCACCAATAAATAAATTTAAAAAATGCGATTCTTATCTTAAACCGGCGAGCGTGTATGAGGAATGTTATGAAAGTGAATGAAGCCAGAGAAGTGTATCAGGATTGTAGCAAATGGAAATCCGTAGTCTCTGCCTACCGCTCTGAGAAACAGGCGTGAATCTATGTATGTATGTATGTATACAGTCATAGCTGCACCAATATATAAATTTAAAAAAGATTTGCTTCTACATACAGTGGTACACTTCTAGGCGGCGCGGGTGCGGCGTATCTAGATCAAACATGCACCAAAATTTAAGTTAGACCTCCAGCAATACAACTTATTAATAATAAGTATTAAGGTTGTTTATTACCTGTTTATTAATAAATATATCTGACAATAAGTATGTTTAATTAATGTGAATAGATCAGCTTGTTGTCTTCTTCTTGTATGTAAAGGAAGAAAAATATGGATAGGTATCTACTTCCAAATTCCATGCGAACGACGTGGCAGGCAAAAGCTATTTATGTATCAATATCCTTAAGTAATTCTGTGCCAATTTCCTACCAGTACACCTAGTCTATTGATGTGTTCATTATACAGTAAAGAGTTTAGAGATCACGTCCTCATACAAACACTTAATTGTCTATTAGGTGTCAATTAAGTTTAGTTTAGTTCAAGGGCGATATTTATCTGACGTAATCTTGTTTGGTTTATATTTTCTTGGTATATCAAACTCAACAAGGTTCGCACAGAATTGTGATAAGAGATGGAACAGAAAGAGGCTTACGCTCTGCAGTGGTTCGATAAAGATTGTAGGTGACAATGTTAATAGTAATAAGTTGGAATATACGTATGTATATACCTAGTTTTGCCATAAATATTGTTACAAGGAAAAATATATTTTTTAATATTTAATATGTATTGCATAAAACATTTATTATTGTAATGGGTGTTAGTTTATACATTAATGTAATAACATTAAAAATAAATGAAGCTCATTCAAAATATGTCCATTGGCTTTAATACAGTCCTTTAAACTTTAAGGCCAGCTATCAATCTATCAATAGAAACACGCACTCTTTCTATGGGAAAATTCTTCACTGCCAATCTCATGGATTATTTTAGGGAATCCAAATTGTAATGGCGCTTAGAGCATGTCATACTATCTGAAACTGACCATTAATCATAATCCAGTGGATTAAGATCGGGACTAGAGGACGGCCAGTCTTCAGATCTGATGGTCTGATAGAATATTATATTATCTTGATACACTTGTGCCTATGTTTTGACACCTTTTTCACAAAAATATGGCTCAGTCACTCCTTGATAGCTAACACCCCACCAAATCATCACTGAAGTCGGATAATGTACACGTTGTACTCTGCCGACTAATTGGAAAGCTTCTATAGAGCTCTGGGCATAAACTCGGTCATTAATTCATTATACTTGTTAAAACATTGCTCAATAGTAAAAAAAATCTCGTCAACTTTTTCTGTGACCTCCCTTTGCGTACAGCTAAAGAAGTTATTTCAATGTTACTACCCTATTCATATTTAAATGATCAGTTAAATTATTTAACTATATTTTAAACTAGCTTTTGAGCGCGGCTCCGCCCGTGTGGTACCTACATCAATAAAAAGTAGCCTATGTCCTTCCCCAGGTTTTAAACTATATCTGTACTAAATTTCATCTAAATCGGTTGAGTGATTTAGCCGTGAAAAGGTAACAGACAGACAGACAGACAGGCAGATAGACAGACAGAGTTACTTTCAAATTTATAATATTAGGAAGGATTATCAGTTAAATAATGACTAGTTCATCAGTTCAGTTAAATGATGAGTACGTCTCTTATAGGCTGCAAGTCCTAATTCATCTTTAAAAATACGCGACATGGTTCTAGATGCGCTATTCATTTCACGAGATAAAATCTTCTGCTTTCAGACAGGATTTCTTTGAATTATTTTCTTCACTGCACTGCTTTGATCGCCTTTTTCTTACGAATACTACGTGGACGACCAGATCTGTCATAAATAGAGGAGGTTTCATTGTACCTATCAATAGCCCAGTACACAAACATTCGACAAATACCAAGCGAATGGAGAGATTCAAAAATTGCATTTGGCTCCATACCTACTTTGTTTAATGCTATCACAGCAATTCGGTTCTCTTTATCACCCCACTTCATTTTAATATCACAAAAATATTTAACACCGATTGGCGTGAATTGAATATTCATATAAGAATGACGGATTTCAAATTCAAATTTCAAATTCAAATGTGGCCTCAACGTTTGAAGGGCTGTATTAAAGCCAATGGAGATCAATTTTAATGCGCTTCATATACTTTTAATGTTATTATATTAAATGAACTAACACACATTAGAGTAATAAATGTATTATACAATAGATAATAAAGGATATTTAAGACAAGAATAATATTTATGGCATAGTCATGCCATAAATATTGTTACAAGGAAATACCTAGGTATATAAAGTTCAAGAACTGCGATGTTCTCTTAAACTAAGGTTGAGTTAACGGACGCGATGATGTAAGTTCAACTTTTATCACATATCCGATCAGGTTTAATTCCTTTATCAAGTTAAATATACCTACAGAATTGACGCACTTTTATTAATATTATTATTTATGTAGATAATAAACATATTATCTATATAACATACATATATAACAATATGTTAAACATAACATATTGTTTATCGGAGCATGTAAAAATATAACATAATTATATTTGTAGATATCAATATATTCAAGATAAATGAATTCAAGAGTGCCTTCATTATGCAGGCTTGGGTATATGTAACCTATTAACCTGTGAGTCTTCTTCGAAGAGGTTAATGAAAAGACTATGTGGGTCTGTGTGTCTGTCTGTTAGTGACAGTTTGTTAGTGACAGGCATAACTCCGCAACCACTGGACCGATTGACTTGTAACTTGGTGTGCAGACACTTTGGGGACATACCTCGGTCGAGTTTGAATATGGGCCCTGTGTCAAAAGACCCCCGAGATAAAGGGTCATTTCTTTTCATTACTTTTACATTTAAGACGAAGAGGTTGAATCCTGGGTTTTTACATCCATCTCGTTTAAGGATATTTTTCAAGTCTTATCTCGCTATAGCTATATTTTTTAAACATTTGAACAACGTGCACCTAAAACACCCACACTCGGAATAACTATTTCTGCACTACACATTTTTTAGTCTTCTGTGGTATTCGAACCCACAGCACTCGGTATTTGCGAAGCACTACTTAAACTTAGCATAGTGGCTAAGTTAGCCTTTATGTACCTATTATTATTGGTGGAAATACAACCTTTGGAACATTATTATTTCTTGACAGTATTAAATTGTTCATTTGATTTAAATGTGTAACAGAATAAAATTTAAACTATAGTCCATTACCTTGGTGAATTGCGAAATGGCGTTCCAAACAGCCTCCTTCATTAAATACCAGGGTACCTACTTTCAACAGATGTGGTGAGTTGTACATTTAAGTTGGTAAGGTATTTTGCCCCAATGTGATTTATGTTTCTCTTTAGTTTATAACGTAGAGTATTACAAACAAATTTGCATTTTAAATCTTTTGTTACAAGTTTTGATGGTCTGTTTAATGGTTAGTGAAAACCGTCGCTTATGATCGCTTGTAAAACCATGGGTATTACTCGCGTGTTACCTTTCGGTTAAAAGAGTTTATTTCTCAAAAAGAACATTACCTACATAGTTCACTTAAAAATATTGAGAAACGAAACCTGTCAGGTCGGCTCGGATTTGAGCCAGCAGATACAGTAGATAATCACTACTTATTTATAAATCTTATTTTGGAAGATGGGCTGGGCAATGTGATATACACAAAAAGTTAAGTAAAACGTATATAACCCGACCATTTATATACACAGATTTTTTATTATTAATAAAAACACTATGTTATTTTTATGCTATTTTTTTGTTATTTTTTAGTATTAGTATTCTCTTTATTCATTTTCTTTCTAATAGTTACATTTTTAAATATAAATATAAAACTATACTTATTTAAAAATATAAAATCTGAAATGACCCACCGACATCGGGAACAGGGTCCAAGCTGCCGGTGGTTAGGGCCCCAGAGAGAGGAATCTCCTCACAATACGCGCCGTGTCGAGCAGTACTGCCTTTTGGATCAAAGACTTGATCCAGCCATCTAACGCAAGCCTATGTAGGTGGTGGTCGAGGCTTTTAGGTATTAAACCATTGACTGTAATGACTATCGGCACAATGATCGCCGAGGCCACACGCCACATGGCGACAATCTCGTGAGCTAGGTCCAGGTATTTCAACTCTTTTTCTTTTTCAGCTTTCACAAGATTCTCGTCATGCGGAATGGTGACATCGATGACTAGTATTATTATTACGCTATTAACAATTTCTGTATCGAGGGTTCTTTATATTTATTCAAATGACGGACTCAAAGAACATCCAGACTCGGCAGCAAACACACAAATGTTTGCTCCTCGTTGAGATTGTAGCATAGTGACAGTGGCAAGGCGACTATTAAAACCACTAAAACATGATGCATTGCAGGCAACGTTAACGCTTTCAGAAACGTTAACATTGGGTAATAATTATGGTCTAACATTTTGTTGTAATGTTTAAATACTTTACAACTACAAACATAATTATTTACTTTTTACATTTCATCCTAATTCCACAAAATTAAAATTCATTACTTACACAACGAGCTTTGCTTACTATAAATGTTACTGTGATTTAAAACACATTAAGATAGCCGTTCTGGCTAATCTCATGAGGTAGTTAATCTGTTTTAAAGAGCAGTAAAAGCCTATAATAATTTCTATGTACGCAAAGATTTTTTATATTGTAACATAAACGTACTATCAAAGTGTCTGGTAAGAATATTATCTACGTTTTATGTGTTAGGCAATAAAAGGTGCCAAAGTGATAAAAATGGATACCTACGTCGAAAAATGAAGGTGCAAAAAAATTTTTTCTAATGAAATAGTAAAAGATAAAAGATAATTTATTTTGCAAATATGGGTACAAAAAAAAAAGGTGATAAACATGTTATGGTGTTCAGCCATATTTTACCAATCGGCATGCAAAAACATTAGTGTCATACACATTCAATTTAAAAACTAAATTAAAATACTGAAAAAACAAAATTAGGTCTACTTAATCTTATCTACATTAATAATAGGAAGAGTAAAATCCCTCTCATTTAAAAAATCTAAAACACTGTAGTAGGCTTTATTAAGTAAGAATTTACGTAGCGTCTTCTTAAAAAGCAATGGGGGCAGTTCTCTCCAACTCTTAGGGCATTTATTAAATATGAATGATGCCATACAAAAGACACTACACTACAGTACCTACTCAATATTTAGTTTTACAAAAATGAGGCATGATTTTTAATATTGAAGCTCGTATTTGAATCGCTAGATAGAGCTTTAATAAATTTGGCGTGTCAAATATTCTATAGGAAATTAGATAAATTAATTTTAAGACAAGCTAGCTGACTCTTGAAAAATAGTGCTTAGACGTAATAATTTTTATGATCAGGGTTTTTAGTACTTAATAATTTAAGCGAAGACAAAATCGTAATATGCGTTTGTCTAACTGTTTTGGATATACCTACATCTGTAAAACTCTCTGCTTCATTAATATTTTATGAAATATTTGTTGCGTAAAACAATATAATAAACACGGTAATTTCAGAAACCACTGAGATCAATGCAAAATATCCTTATTGCATGGCTTTTTTTATACAGCCTGTTTATTGAGGAAGGTTATAAGACTATGTAACATTACGCTGCGCCTCACGGGGCTGAAGCTATAACCATACCTGAGTTACATTTAACGCGATTGAAACGGGAGCCACGGCTAATGCTTTATAATATGGGTAATTATACTGTAAATAAGGGTCAGACACGTAGGTCATAGGTAAATATGTATATTGAAATTAAACTACTATATACGGATTTGATCGCGTTGTTTATTTGAAACTTTATTACAAAATTTTGAAAAACTGTTACACTACTATAATACTATTAAACTTTACAAATTTTTAAGCTAATTAAATTATTGAAACTATTAAAACTATTTATACTATTACTATACTATTATACTATTTATATTTATGTTTACACTTTCCCCGACGTTTCGGTTGCTTTTCAGCAGCCATGGTCACGGGGAGACTAAGATGGTAGTTGTCCATTGAGACAGTGTAGTTCCAGTGTAGTTATTTCAAAGTACCCGAAACATAATTTAATCATGGGTGTTTCTATTTACGCAGAATGAGCTCAAAGTATCATGAAGTCTAGCTGTGGTTTGCTTCTTCTTGGGTTTAACTATTTGAATTACTGGATCCCAAGCTGGTGGTACGTTCCAACCATCTTCTCTATTGAAATTAGGATGTTTCTTGATTTCAATAGCCTCGCGAAGCATCCTTGGTAGGAATCGGTGTTCTTTAGCGAGCATCTGTGGTTTGTCAAATCTCAGGTAGTGGTTGGTCCCCTGTTGCACATGTTCACACACAGCAGACTTCAACGAGCGTTTGTGTTTTACATCAGCTATGTGTTCTTTTATGCGGGTGCCTATGCTTCTCTTGGTTTGACCAATCCGTATATAGTAGTTTAATTTCAATGAATAACATTTGCGTAAACAGAAGACAATATTATGTAAATATGTATAATTATATTGTAAGTATAATAGACACAATTGTTTAAAGTATATTATTGCACATGCGACAATGAGGTTATTTTATTCCATGCATCTTTCTTCGTGAATAAGGTAATAATACGTTTAAACAGCTCACAGATAATAATAACCGTGAAATAATTCTAATTCTCATTTAAATTATTATTTAAATAAAATATGGAGACTGAATCTTATTTATTTATTCTTTTTTTAGAGTTCGAAGAAACTCTTATACAACAGCTTTGTCCGTCCGTCTGTATGTTATACAACTTTAAAACTTTCAACTCAAGAACCATAAGAGCTAGAGACTCGCGGTCAACGCTATTCGACTCAGCATAGTCAATATACCCCCGAAATGACTTTGACCTTTGACCTATGACCTCAAGGTCACGTGATACATTTTTTCGAACTTTCAGGTTTACGGCAATTCATTGCCATTTCTCACTTGTTTAAACCCGTGTCAAGTAGTGTTTTTCGAATTTTCTATTAGGCGATTCTCAGTAGCAGGGTATCTGAAAGACTACCATAGGCTAGTCAGGCAACTAGAGCGTTATATGCCCACTTAGCTCGTATAACGTGGGCATAAAACCGTAGCTGGCAAAATGTAAATATTAAGATGCTGAAACTATTCATGTATGAGTCTACATAGTTTCATGCATGTATTGTTTGAATGAACGTAGTTATTTCAGAACAAAAATTCAAAGTTTCTGCTGATAAATTGCGAAAAGAAATACTGTTCGGCAGCATAATGCATAGAGCCGGCGCGTATAAAACATTCTTCTAGGGATTGCGATATCTGCATCACGTAGTGTGAATCTCATATTACAATTCCATAAAAGTTCTTAGCTTTATACAATAACTTCATTATACATAGGTATGTGTACTGAGAGGGAAAAGTTTGCTATCAATTTAGAGAATACTTAGGACGATTTAGTTATTCAGTTTTGTTCGATGTTAGCTCTCGTCGATACCGTAAATTATACCTTTAGTTTATTTTAATTAGTTTAAGCCTAGGTACTATACAAACATTAAGTATAGCGGGATTTTTTTATATGTAGCTATACCGTATTTTTATTGGTTTCAAAGAGAAAGATTAATGAATTTGTAGCCTTTTTTAAAGGAAGGCAGCGTGATATTTTCTGTGTTTATATCTATCTCTTTTGGGCAACGCTCAGACTGAGGGATAGACACATATGAAGCTTTTCACTTTGTGGCTGGATTCTGACTAATTGACTCACTAATTAAAAGAGTGAACTTTAAAAATGCTACTATATATTATTTTGATCCCAATTGGAGGTTTGAAACAAAATTAACACAAATTAGTTATTACGTTGAGACTTGCAGTCAATGGCTAGTTATTTAGTAATAAAATAAATAAATAATTCAGAAGAACATTGACTTTATTAGTCAATTAAATAAAACAGAAACCTCTGCTTTCATGCCACGCCATGGCCACAATATTATAATAGACTAACTGCCGTCCGCAGCCACTATTGTTATCTAATTAGAAACTTCGAAGACTTCAACTCTTTAAAGTCAAACGCATACCTAACTTATTTGAGCACAATGCTTTTCATAAATTTTATTGTAGCCAGTTATATTTCGTATTCATTCCAATTCTTGAGACCAAGTCTATTGAACAAAGAGAACTATACTTTTTTATTTGAACTCAAATATAGCAAAACCAATTTGAGAAAATTTCAGTTGAAAACGACGGCACACGGGACACGTACCCCAGGTGTTGAAAATCTTGTTCTACTTTTTTTATCTATTCAATCTAAATATAGTTTTGAAAACTTAGTTTATTTACGAACATAAATAGATATATTATGTAAATTACAACATACATACATACGTCGATTGTGTTTTAATATTAGATATCACTGTAGTTTCATGCATGTGTCCAGATTTATACCCCGACTCAAGCAGAGAGGTATGATTTATTTGTTTGACGTGTGTATCTGTATTTGTCTAAGGCGTCGTAGCTCCCAAATGGATTTGATGTTTTGTTTGATAGTTTTTTAATGTTACATAATTTTTACGTCGCAATCACCGATTACGGCTACGCTTGGATCATAATAGTATTGCTTATATTAAACTGGTCAATACATTTTATTTTGTACTTTTTAAAGGTAATTTTTTGTGTCGTGTTTATATTTATTTACCTTAAATTTTATACCTCCTTGAGTGCTGTAAAGATGAAATTGAAAAGCTCCTCTTCGTATTAACGACATATTATTATATAGTTACGTATAATACTATTCAATATGACTTTTTTGCCAGTTAACAGTAGTCTTTACTACATTTACATTTATTTATAATTTGTAAAGTACGTATACGATACGTATACGTACTTTTAAATATAAGAATACATCATAAAATTATTCAGAAACTGCGTATATTTAAACAGTAACAGTAATGCATCTATTACGTAGGTAGGTAGGTACTTACTATGGTAATAATGTATACATACTTTCAATAAACAATACACAAACATTATATAATTAATTTATTCATTTATAGACACAATATTAAAGTAAAAGTACTTGCAAACTTATTCTATTCGTTCTTGTCCCGAACCACAACAGCGCCCTTACTATCTCCCGCCACACTCACGAGTGACTGATGCGCCCGCGCGGGGTGGGACAGTAATAAACCGTTGATTCCGCATATATATAACTCAATATCGGTCAAAATGTCGCTTCAAACAAATAGTCGTTCATCCATTTATTCTTTCAATGTAGTTTATATTGACTGAAGAAGAAGAAGATAGCGAGGAATAATAACATTTGTATGAACTCCCATGTTCCATATCGGAACACGAATAACATCGTAACTTCAAAATTTTTGTTTATAAATAACCCATCACACAATGTATTCGATACAGGTATGTATTCGATTTGCAAGGTTCCTTGTTTATTACGGAACTATAAAATACCTAAATTACGTAATAAGAGCGTATAAAAGTTTGTTTCGCACGTTTTTAAATCAAGATTGTTGACTAACGACGTTAATTTCAATTTCAATGCTTTATTGCTCTCCATATGTAATTACATGTTGTTACAAAAAATAATATAAAAGACATCATTCATTCATCAGGAATCCTGATCATACTTTGAGCCACACTGTGTATAGGAAAAAGACCCATAAAAATAGGTACTTAAACGGTGAATCGCACCCCCATCCTAAACAGTTAGCTACCGTGGGAATGGCTTTGTTTCAGAGAGCCCACGGGATCTGTGACAAGAAACACCTGGACGCCGAGCTTCAACATGTCAAGCAAGTACTGCAAGATAACAAGCTCCAACAGCCGCGCCACTGTCACAGATCCCGAGAAAAGCCAGCCACAGTCGAGCGCCAGCCTGCCATACTGCCTTATGTAAAGGGTGTCACTGACAAGATTGGCTACATCTTGAAGCGAGCTTCAATCAACACATACTTCAAGCCGCCAACGAAGATAAGTCAGTTTTTACTATCCGTCAAGTGCCAATTACCTTTACAAAATGTAGGGGTCTATAAAATAGATTGTGACTGCGGACTCTCATACATTGGTCAAACCAAGAGAAGCATAGGCACCCGCATAAAAGAACACATAGCTGATGTAAAACACAAAGGCTCGTTGAAGTGTGTGTGAACATGTGCAACAGGGGACCAACCACTACCTGAGATTTGACAAACCACAGATGCTCACTAAAGAACATCGATTCCTACCAAGGATCCTTCGCGAGACTATTGAAATCCAGAAACATCCTAATTTCAATAGAGAAGATGGTTGGAATGTACCACCAGCTTGGGATCCAGTAATTCAAATAGTCAAACCCAAGAAGAAGCAAACCACAGCTAGACTTCATGATACTTTGAGCTCATTCTGCGTAAATAGAAACACCCACGATTAAATTATGTTCGGGTACTTTGAAATAACTACACTGGAACATTGAGACAACTGCCATCTTAGTCTCCCCGTGACCATGGCTGCTGAAAAGCAACCGAAATGTCGGGGAAAGTGTAAACACAAATATAAATAGTATAATAGTATAAATAGTTTTAATAGTTTCAATAATTTAATTAGCTTAAAAATTAGTAAAGTTTAATAGTAATAGTAGTGTAACAGTTTTCAAAATTTTGTAATAAAGTGTCTAATAAACAACGCGATAAAAACCGTATATAGTAGTTTAATTTCAATAAAAGACTAAATATGGACCCTGTCGGGCACGGCAAAATAGATAGAAGAGAAAAAAGGAGGAAGCCACTGGTATAATTTTTAAAATATTGCAACAATAAACGATATCCTTACGATACATGAGACATCAAACAACTTGACTTGCCTGTATCTTTAACAAAACCCAATTATTGGTAGTTAAGCAAAATAGTTTATTCCTATTATTATTGAGTAACGTCGATTCAATCGTTTTGCTTTCTACTGCATAAGCACTGTAAAGTCACTTAAAGCATTTGCCTGTTGCTTTTTAGTGACAATGTTGGAAGTTGAATCATTTCTTTACTCTAAAAATAAGGCGATACAGGTCATTTTGTATTAAGCAATATTTATCTTGGAACTCATAACTGTTTTTTTACTGAAAATTATACCAAAGCATTAAGGGGCTTTTTGCAATAAAGATCTCTGATCCCTGATCAAAGTAAGAGCAGTAATTTTTTAATAAAGATTTCTTCCAAATTTTGTATCTTTCAATTGCTCTCTTGTAAAGTTCGTAAAATGTCGCTTCAAACAAATAGCCTTTCACTCCTCGATATCATTACTCATGTTCGAAGTTTGCCCATGTGTCATCTTTGCCAACCAAATCTATGGTCAAAACTAGACATGTCATATTAATCAATCCAATGACATGCGCCTTTTTGTTATATTAATAACATAATGGCTAATTGTCATAAATGCGTTAACACTGGCATTATTTTTCTGCAATGTGCTACAATATACTGGCTGCCAATTACCATATTATAGAATACCTACATGTGAATATTTTGCCTATGGCTAAGAACTTATGTTTGGAATGGCCGACACAATCAAATGTTTTAATCTGGCCTGGCTATAATTAAAATGTTGCAGTTACATATTAAAGTAAGATTATTGGCCTTTTAGAACCCTGTTTCATTAAACTTACCTACATGGGCAACATTTTTCTTGCAATTCAATAAAGGTTACATTTAAGAATACTACAGATAAATACATTTCTTTCACGTTTAATACATTATAAATTGGTTCGACAAGCAATTACGTCTGATTAAAAATGCCGGAGCGGATATTTTGCTCTACAAGTTTGGATTTTCCGTCTACCATTTTTCATTCCAGTTAATATAGATTTTCTAGGAAGAAACTCATCTTCGAGACCCGTCTTGTCGATAATAGCGACGCCTGGTAGCCTGCCCGCTATTAGTCGTAATCAAAGTCTCGGGTTTTACTAATCGTGGCGTCCGAGCGTTGTTTAATATTCATTTTAGCGTAACCTTGAAATATCATTTTGTAGTTGAATACTAAGAACACTTCTTTAATTATATTATTTATAGGCACCAGTTCTTAGCTAATTTTGCCGTGTAAGCTTAAACCTTAACAAAAAATATCGCATTGCGCAAATAAGTACTTAGATAATAATTTATTTATAGGTACAATTAAATTGGTTTTTACTCTGGCTAATAATATATTTATGAATGTGTTCGGATAGAATGATATATTAACAAGCCTCCACAAATTAACCATATATAAAATTTTAAAATTAATAAGCTTACATACATATTTACTTATATGTCCTAACTTATAGTTTCAAAGTCCTACTACTCTTAGCCTACTGAAGACAGTTGGCGAAAGTGGATTTCATCAAGTATAGTTTTATGTCTCACGTTATATATTTCGGTCAATTGGGCACAGTTCCAGACTCCGTGCAGTCGCTGAAAATTTGTTTCAGTATTTGTTTGCACCCCAAATTATTTTTATTGGTACTTATATGTATATAATATGAGGAATGTTATGAAAATGAATGAAGCCAACGAAGTGTGTCAGGATCGTAGCAAATGGAAATCCGTAGTCTCTACCTACCCCTCTGGGAAACAGGCGTGAATCTATGTATGTACATAAGTAAAGTAAGTAAGTACGTAAATACCAAAATAATGAGTAATATTCCATTAAATAAAATATTCAGTAAAACATCGTCAATGATGTTTAATTAATATTTGATTAAATTAATATTGATATAGAAGATTACTTTATAGAGTTCATTATTAATAGGTGGCACTAGCCAGTTTCTTCTTTACCACACTACATTATTGAAAAAGAATTTTGATTTAATTATCTTCAATATCTCATTATCTTACATGGTTAAAAACATACTTAATAGTTGCTCGAGGCTCGCATTGTCTGTCTCTTATTATAATGACTTGCGATGTTTTAAAGAGTATTTTCATTCAAAACACAAGATATGCTTCAGATAATATTTTAATCTTTGGTGTGGATATTTGTTAACGCAACAATAAGCTGGACAAGAAACAAAATAAAAAAGAAACACTGTATTTAGAGCCCGAGGACCGAGCGTTGGTTAAGAGATACACACTATCCACGAATTTATAATACGGAAAATGTTTATCAAAACAATTAGTCAGGCAGTCAAATTAGTCAGAGTTGTGTCATTTAAAATTCGAAAAGTCAGTGCTCCGTACCGGGAGCTTGCTAAGACAAACGCTACTATTGAGATATGTGCCTGATCACTACTAATGTGGAATAAGTGGTTACTGCACGTATGGCATAGTGGTTTAAGTGGTCGACTCCCCACTGCCGCTGCGACGAGTGTTGTGGGTTCGAATCCCAAACGGGATAAAACTTTGTGTACTGGAATTATTTCTAAATAAAACAAAAACAGAGTTCAGCTACAAAGCTAGTCAGATTGGTGGGATTGAAAGATCGCATGTGAGAAGACATGAGATTAGACAGAAGTGTAGAGTTTGCGAAATTTATAAAGTTCGGTGTCCAAGATAGCGAATCCTATTCTGCTGCTTTACTTGCTTATATTTTAATTAGATTTGCTGTCGTCTTTTATGGGTAATGTATAATATATAATAAGCTCTCGAGTTAGATAACGCGATACGATATCCGATATGCGTATATCAATTAAATAATTCACTATCGCTCGCTTTAGCGGTGAAGGAAAATTGCATGTCTACCAGTTTTCTGACCTGATCTTCAATTATACATAATTTTAAACATTATTTCACCATGAGAAAGCTTCTTTATCCAGTGTAGTCACCTATATAACATCCCGCTACGAGTTATGGGAGAGGCGCATTAATTATAAATGCGGGTGAAACTGCGGGGGGACTGTTAGATTTTCATAAAACGGAAATCCCTTGCCCTGCAGAGGCACTGTTAATAAACGCGATTAATATTATATTGCGTTAATATTGGAAGCAGGTTGTTGTGCCAATTAGCAATACCAGCTTTGTGTGTTTATTGCAGTGGCGCTACAGAGTAAGTTATACTGCTCGCTGGGCTTCTTTGTTCCGAGTTTCGTGTTTTGAGGTGCATTGTCCTAAGGTTTGTAAACTTTACAGGGCTTTGCCGGCTTTGAGAACTTCGCTGTTGATTGATATTGATTTGTAATTCAAAGTAATAAGTGTTTAGGTCTTGAATATTGAATAAATTATTTAGTATTGATAGATATAGATATGATCGTAATAGTCATATTAGGCCTGGTTTATAGCCCTATATATAAAATCACACATTGAAGAGCACTGGCCTTTTCTCAGTGTGAAAAAGATTAGGCAATCGTCCACCACACTAGCACAGTACATTTGGCTTATACATCTAAAAAACGAAAATTTTATAGGAACATGTACATATATTATATGTACCTACATACATGTTGTTACATACAGAAAACATCGTGAGGCATTCAGCACGTTCATTAGGATATACGTAAATTCGAAAAGCAGTGCTGCGTATCCTACGGTACCCGAAATCTGCTGCTGTTAAAATACGTATCAAGTTTGATGTTTTATTACTACCAAGCGTAGCAAAGAAACATGTGCTTAGTTTATGATATAATTATGATGACCTCAACATCGCCTCGGCTACTGTGGGGGCGATGTGGAGGCCACTGCTCTTAGACCACACGACTGCTTACCATCAGGTGGAGTGTGGTCATTTTGACGAGCAAAAAAAAAAAAAACAAAAGACTGTATACCACTCGCGTGTAGTTGATCATTAACAAAAAGAGATCATAAAGGGTAAAGATCGTACAAATCCTTCTACAAGAAGTCGCTTAAGGTTTCATCAAGAAACCTATTTAGCAGAAACACATAACAAGTTAATTCGTTTGACATCTTTTGTAGGGCTTTCACTCATAAAACAACTAGAATAATATTTATTTGCTCTTGACCTCGACCTAGCCAGTTATATTGTAGGTTGTTTAGCTCCGCCCGGACTAGGCAATTTCTATAGTTTAGATTCCGAACGTAGCCTCATTTTAATCATAATATGAATCCCTTTAAGTTGATAAAATTCTCATCCTATCTTTGTGTGGACGACACCGGTGCATGAGTTACCATTAATTAAAAGTGGCACGAGTTTCTTCTACATACGTACATATATAGATGTACATTTTAAAAGGTTTTCTTTTATTATACTAGAGACTCAGTACATTTTCTTTAAAAGAAAATACAGTACTTTTTATGTGGTTGTATAATGTAATACTGTAGAAGTAATGAGAAGTTACATGCCCCGAGGCAACGAGTACAGGAGAATGACAAATAGCTTTCAGAAGTAAGATACTCTAAAATGTTTAAGAAATGTACCTACCTAATTTGTTGTTCTTTATGAAGAAGATTTTCTGTTTGTACTGTTTACGAATTTCTGATAACGTGATCGAAAAACGTGATCCGTTCTACTTTGGTTTTTTATTGCTAGGCTGTATCATCCAATTTTTGCATAGTCTAGTATAAAATTAAATACAGGGATTACTCTGGATTTATAACAGTATTCAGTTAGTAAGGCGCTGTTAAAATTATTTAAATATGTACATATATTAAATCATTTAACAGCGACCTATATTATATACAAACAAATTTATTTGATCAAAGAATTTAAGGAACTTTTGGTTATACGGTAGTTTAAAATCCCAAATGCATAGTTTGAGTTTTTGTCGGAGTTTTGAGTAAGAAAGGTGAACTAGAAAATTTACCCATGGAAGCTTTTATTAAAGTGCTGCCACGTTGAGTTGAAGGAACATTCATAAGCATTCTTAAGTTCGGTTTATGTTGTTAAGCTGATGATGATTATGTTTTCGTCTGTCACATATATTTACTGAACAAACAAGTTGCAGTTATTTTAGAAAGCTTTCATTGAAGGCAATTTCAATCCAATGGAATACACAAACTACCTAAACTGAAACTCTAAAATAAAATAAACATCCCGCAATTGTATCATAAAAGCATAATCTGTATTGAATATTGCAATTACTTATAATAATAATAATAATAAATTTCATTTATTCGAGTAACTTAAATGACTCATAATAAAAATAATTAAATTGTTAGTATTCCTTGTTAGTGTCCTATGTTAGTGTGATAATAATAAACAAACTATAAAGTATATTATCTAATCGGCTGGACCGCATACACGCGACTCACCGCTGTATCACTCCGTGAGAGATGGCACCGCAGCGATTCACGTATATACAGTCCAACCGACTAGCAATCATGTTTAGAATGCTATTGGGGCTACACCGCACCCTGCACACCAGAGACGCACACCTCTTTCGCATAATCGTATAGAAACAATTGAAAATGAAGGCATTTAATGAATTGTTTCACCTAATTACTTACAGTGGTTTTGCAAGCTATTAGTTACTATATAAATTTAACAATTCGAATGTTTATAAACAGTAATTAAGTTTGATGTTTGTTTTCAGGTTGTAACACATTTAAATACTTTAAATGTTCAATATATATATTGTAGGCAAAATTATAAACATTAATTTACACAATTTGTTTTAATTCAGGTATATATACAGACTGTTTCAGACAAACACTGAGGAACATAACTGTAAAATTAGATTTATACAACTTTATTTACTGCAATTCAACAGATTTTCGTATTCTTTCTTTATCTATTTTACAATTACGCGGTTGGGCAGACAAAGAGAGAGATACATTTAAGGTTATAGGCAGCAATGACCACCTTAATGAATCCTAACTTATATTATAAATGAGAATACGAGCTTGTTTGTTTGTTTATTATGCTTGCACGGCTTAACTACTCGATCGATCATCATGATATTTCGCATACACGTTTCATTGTTACAGACGGGGACATATTGTGGTCCCATTCATGTAAAAAAGCAAGTAAAACTGCAAGCAAAAACTAGTCATCTTATAATGCGAAAATTTATTTCTCATGTTACCAACCAATATCATGGTTTTTTATCAGATATGTTGGTTCAATGAACTTATGTTTAAGAAGTTCTACCCGCGGCCTCCTCCTATTCCACAGGAACCTAGATATGTTCCAGATAAAAGTTATGTATCCAGGACATGACCTATCTGTGTGCCAAGTGTCATCAAAATCTATTCAGCGGTTTATATATACTCATTATCATTACACTATGTATTTAAATTGAATGTTGATCCGAAAGTTAAATATGGTGTGAGGTGAATACCGCGAGCCAAGCGTCATAATAACAGTTGACACCACGTTTCGCTGAACGGCATTTTAACGTGCCATTGTTATAATATTATGGCGTCGTGTCATAAAATCGGTCATTACGTAAAACTTTATGAACAATAATAGTCACAAACATATTTTGCCAAGTTTTATACATTAATTTTTAAAAAGACGAGGGTGCTTTACAACCTTCAAACAAAGGACACAGAGAACATCCAGTCCCGAAAGAATCATTTGCGAATCCCACTATTTTGTCCCGTGTGGGATTCGAACCCACAGCAATCGGAGTAGTGGTAGTGGCGAGGCGACCTCTTATACCACTACGCCATCCGTGCAGTCTGAGACCTGTATTACGAACACATTTGGTCAACTATATTTAGGCTTCACGTAAAAAAGACGAATTAAGCTCGCCTACCGGCCACGCTACCGGATTGATTTTTAAACTCAATCAATTTCAAAATGGCTGACAAAATCAATAACGTTAACCTCATTTCAAAATTGAACCTGGGACCAAGAAAGTATGTACTACGCGAGCAGTGTGAAAATTTAGAAATTGTGACATACAAATGAATGCTTGCATTCTAAGATACAGGTACGATGTATCTTTTTGTATGACTGTAACGTAAGCTTCAATTATTTCTCGATTTTGTTGTGTTCTACTTACTATTATATCGATATCATAAGGCTGTAAATATTACAAATTCTTTTTAATACTAATTGGCTTGTTGAAAAGGGCATAGGAGCGTAACGCTACGAAATCTATTCACAAGATTTATCAAAGATTCATTCGAACGACGTTCTTGGCGTAAGATCTTAAGTGACGCTGAAGAAAAGGTGCGAACGAAGGCATGACTAGCATTTAACCTTTTAATATATTTTCTTTACCATTTAAGTTTTTAGCATGACACTGGAACATTGAGACAACTACCATCTTAGTCTCCCCGTGACCATGGCTGCTGAAAAGCAACCGAAAGGTAGGGGAAAGTGTAAACACAAATATAATGTAATAGTAATAATAGTAAAAATAGTTTTAATAGTTTCAATAATTTAATTAGCTTAAAATTTTGTAAAGTTTAGTAGTAATAGTACCTAGTGTAACAGTTTTCAAAATCCTGTAATAAAGTGTCAAATAAACAACGCGATAAAATCCGTATATAGTAGTTTAATTTCAATATCTTTGTAATGCCTCATTATTCCATCCTAAAGAATTTAATACAGATCGTAATAAGAATAACATAATTCCAGACGAAAAATTATTATCTTACATGAAAAAGTTTTCTCATTTAAGATCTAATCAAATACTAGTTAATTTAAAAACGTAAATTAATAGACAAAGAAAATGAAGTTTTATAATTAAATTACGTTGTCAATGAATAATGCAAAACTTTAATTATATTTTTTTTTGGTAGAGCTGTCTTGTTTAGCTAAATTGTATCGTTTCGAACCATGTTCTAATCAGCTATTAATATCTGCAGCCTAAAAAATTTAATATTTTAAGGCGAGTCCCGATTTTACTTCTTTTTAAAGATAACAACTTCGTCTCTCAGAAATCATGCCTGTATAGCGGGGGAATTGTACAAACATTCAAACAACGTATAGAAAAAACACAGATGCGGAACCATTAGTAGAAAATACAATTTTTATTACCTGTAGGATTCGAACTCGGCCTTGTGGCAGCGACGATGCCACCTCTTAACAACTACGCCATCCGTGCAGTCAAGTTATTATTGAGGAGATTGGCATTTTGGACAGAAATTTATGCTCTATTATGACTTATATTAGGTGTCAGATTTTAGCACATTTATAAAACAAACAAAAAATACATATGTGTACATTTTCACCCACGAGACACAACTTCGACAACTTCCAATGACTTCTTTGATCTGTGTTAAGGTTATTAAATATTTGAAGCCTATTTTTAATCTACTCTATTATAGCTGACAACCACATGACCCGCCTGATTGTAAGTCATCTTAGTTATGGACGCTTACCGCATTAAAGTAATCACTCACGCGTTGTAGACTCTTCAAAGAGTAGTTGCGCTACCAATAGGAAGAATTTTTGGATAGGAAATCTCAAAAACACGTTGCTCGAACTGTAAATAGAAGCCGAGATCTCAGACCTCGTCCAAAAAGTATTTGTAGATGCAGTCATAGAAAGATAAAAGTCAAAGTAAATTGGCCACAATCTTCTGTATGATGGTGCCATGTTGCTTAGTGACGAAGAAAACTTTTCGATTAAGTTTTCTTCGTCACTAAGCAACATGGCATTGTCATTGGAGCGGGATGATTTAACGAATCCCTTTAATAACATTTCGTGCAAATATGTGCTACGAATACATCTACTTCCATAATACTATAATGCTATAGCTATAAAGATTTTGATTGATTTCTCTTACAGAGTTATTTTCATTTCATAGCGAAAATAGACTAGTTATATTATGCAGCAACTGGTGTTATTATGATAAAACGAATTAGATCTCATATTTTGGCTAGACTTCTTGGTAATGTATCCATCAAATCACTCAATCTTTCCATCGAATAACTTAACGATTTTTGATTAAGAATAAAATTTTATAATATAATAGTAGTTTTCTTTAGAATCTTATTAATTTTATCACACACAGTTGATTTATGAAAGTACAAAAACATAGTCTTACACATGTCTCCAAAGGCGTAGGTCCAGAAATACTATGTCCAAATTTCATCAGCTGTGGTGGTAATAATAATAATATTTTCTTGACATATGGTTTTAAATTGAAATTAAAGTACTATATACGGATTTTATCGCTTTGTTTCTTTGACACTTTATTATATAATTTAGAAAATGTTACACTACTACTATTAAACTTTACTAATTTTTAAGCTAATTAAATTATTAAAACTATTTATATTTAAGTTTACACTTTCCCCGACGTTTCGGTTGCTTTTCAGCAGCCATGGTCACGGGGAGGCTAAGATGATAGTTGTCTCAACGTTCCAGTGTATTTATTTCAAAGTACCCGAACATAATTTAATCATTGGTGTTTCTATTTACGCAGAATGAGCTGAAAGTATCATGAACTCTAGCTGTGGTTTGCTTCTTTTTGGGTTTGACTATTTGAATTACTAAAATAAAAATATAAATAGTTTTAATAATTTAATTAGCTTAAAAATGAGTAAACTTTTATAGTAGTAGTGTAACAGTTTCTAAATTATGTAATTTATTACATAATTTAGAAACTGTTACACTACTACTATAAAAGTCAAATAAATAACGCGATAAAATCCGTATATTATAGTAGTTTAATTTCAATGAATAACATTCGTGTAAACAGAAGACAATATTATGGGATTTTATAGACAAACTGTATATCACTTTCCCTAAATCGCGTAAATGGAATCCAAAACCCCTAAGTCAAGAAATTCTCAAAAGCAGCACGAAGTCAGGAATTGTACCCGGCAGACAATCCGGTAAGGGTTCGTAGTCACCCAAACTACCTGGAACCTAAAAACAACTGGCAAAATGTGGATTCAATACGCCTCCGCTACCTTCGAAGACATAACGTAGAATTAAGTAAATGTAGAAAATATTATTTAAATCAATTTATCAATATATTATTTCTCTTTAGATCAAAAGCTATGAGTTTATTTATAGATTGTTACATATATAATCCGTTACTGTTATATAGGAATGTATTTCCTTATACCAACATATCCCGAAACACAAACAACTCACATTTCCTCGTCGTGGAGTCAGAAGGGCGTGTAGCGAACGTAATGTGCCTATCTATTAGTGCTACCTACTGTTTATCTTTATGTGCTTGATGTTGGTAATAGACATCAAGGAGTTGTAACATCATATGAGACAAAATTACGATATGTTTAAGAAATACTAGAGGTTATCAATGTCACTATTGTTTGAATATTGTAGTAAATGTAATAAATGACACCTATGAAATTGAAGTTGTTTTTCTACATCTAATTTTGTAGGTTCTACATCTTAATTCCTATGTAGATATACTAATACTATATAGAACACAATACTCATGTGTGTTCGAATCCCGCTTAATACCTATGTAGATAGATATACTAATATTATATAGAACACAATACTCATGTGTGTTCGAATCCCGCTTAATT
This sequence comes from Catocala sponsa, assembly GCA_963564715.1. Lineage (NCBI taxonomy): Eukaryota > Metazoa > Arthropoda > Insecta > Lepidoptera > Erebidae > Catocala > Catocala sponsa. The sequence goes on along the minus strand of OY751334.1, from coordinate 12,606,193 downwards.
CCTATGTAGATAGATATACTAATATTATATAGAACACAATACTCATGTGTGTTCGAATCCCTCTTAATTCCTATGTAGATAGATATACTAATATTATATAGGACACAATACTCATGTGTGTTCGAATCCCTCTTAATTCCTATGTAGATAGATATACTAATATTATATAGGACACAATATTCATATGTGTTCGAATCCCTCTTAATTCCTATGTAGATAGATATACTAATATTATATAGGACACAATACTCATGTGTGTTCGAATCCCTCTTAATTCCTATGTAGATAGATATACTAATATTATATAGGACACAATACTCATGTGTGTTCGAATCCCTCTTAATTCCTATGTAGATAGATATACTAATATTATATAGGACACAATATTCATATGTGTTCGAATCCCTCTTAATTCCTATGTAGATAGATATACTAATATTATATAGGACACAATACTCATGTGTGTTCGAATCCCACACAGTATTCTTGTGTCTAAATGTTCTTTGTGTCCGTTGCTTAAATGTTTATAAAGTCCTCCGCGACACACAAAATGCTCCGAATGAAGAAGTAGTCTTTAAAAATATACTCATGGTATTTATAAAAAATGACAGTTATATAATATGTTATTAATAACAAGTATTAATAATAATCTACACGACATTTTTTTTTTGCGTAATTTGTGTTCTATGTTAATCCATAGCACAGAGTCTTGCTGGTTTCTGTTTATCATAATTTAGGACAAAATAAATATGACTTAAATTCAATTTTATTCCATAAAAATATCATTGAATTCAGATTAGCCGTTAAAAATATTCGTAAAATTAGTATGAAAAAGAAAACGTTACTAATTTTGTTTATACAAAACGATTCTTTTATAGGTAAAAAAGAAGAGAACCGTTTGATGAAATAAATAGGGTAAATGCCAATTATAGGCTACTGATGAAAACTATGAAGTAGCAAGGAAAGTCCATCAATATTTGAGATGCTTTCATCGATACATTGCCTTCGCTATACAAACACCGTGCTGTAGTTCCACGACCCTGTAATTGATGGTAATAACAATCCCATAAAACAGCTATTAATTATAGTAAGAATAATAACACATGATGCAATACTATGAATAGCTTGTTTGGCAAAAGGAGATCAGTTTTACATTATTCATTAACTATACATATAATACATACTTACAAAATCTCATATCTATAGCCCCGGGAGGTAAGGCAGAGGTGTACTAACATTAATTTTGCTAGCTATGATTTTTGGTCCCTTGTAAAAGTGGGCGAGTTTTATTATACATTTATTATACTGAGAATTCCTTAAAAGAAAAACCCACTTTGCTCGTCCCGGGAATCGAACCCAAGACGTCATGCACAGTCGCGTTCACTATCATTGTGACAACATATAGGGACATCATTCTGTGTCTGTACGCCGGCATGCGTACGCAGAAGGACGAATGAAAAATATAATTATCTTACAAACAAGTAAGCCTAAATGCTATCAAAAGCCACAATCAAGCTTAAAGCCACAGTTTTTATCCACACGCGCTTAAAGACGCTAACCAGGTTAGTACTAACAAGGGCCAAGAGATACTAAATAAACGGGCTTTGAATATTTTAACACGAGGGTTTTTGACCTATTCGCGCGCGCGGTCGAGGTGGACGTGTTTTTTGTTAATTTATTTTACCTAATTTCTTTTGGAGTAATAATGTATGCAAATATGACTCTTAACGTAAAACAAAAATAAGTACAACTAAGACTAAAGTGCAGTGATACAGTTGATTTGTGAGCGCGTAATCGCGGAGTTCGCGACAGCCGAGGTACGCTCCGCCTCACCTCGGGGGAAAGAGACGGGTTGCAAAAACAAACATTTTTCGTCCTTGTCGCACCGCGGTGGACGCGGAGTGCACGGCGGTTATTTGCAAATTGGACTCTAAATTTTGAATTTTGATTCTCAATAACAAAAATAATGCCGACCTGCGGGGCTTGCAGCTTGATAATAATGGATCACTACTATATGGAATGCTGCAATGGGAAGTGTAAGAAACATTATGATATAGCATGTCTTGATGTAAATGTAGACGTATTTAAGTCTTATACGGAAGAATATAAAATAACTTGGGTGTGTCCTGAGTGTATATGCTTAATGCCAAAAAGAGGGAACGTGGACACCCCGATTGTCGTTAGGACACCTTCATCTAAAGCTACCACCACCATCCCACCCATTGATAACATAAATATGCAGCGCGGTAGTCAGTCCTGTTTTTCACCAACAATAGATGCTGATTCAATGCTGCTTGAGGAATTACGAGAGTTTCGAGGCGACATTATGGTCCGTATGGACAGCCAAGCTGAAGCGATTAATCTCTTGTTGAATCAATTCAGCCAAACAAGATCCGATTTAGATAGTATTATGAAACTGATGAGGGTACTGGAAGAAAAAGTAGCTACAAAACAAACTCGTGACATGATAAACGAAACAGTCCACAACCCTCCTTCTACGTTCGCAGAAATAACTAGTCAACAGAAGAATTCTAACACTAAAAAAAAACCGAAAATATCAAAAACTGCCACCACCACAACGCATAAAGATAATAAAGGTGGGGCCACGAAGGCCGCTGTGTTGTCGATAACGGAATCGGCAGTTATCACTACCTCACCAACAAGCACACCAAATGAGCAAACGGATGTAGAGGAAGGCGATACTGGCATGGGCTGGACAACTGTTATGAAGAAAAAAAATAACAGACCACCTAAAAACGTAGCAGTAGGAACAAATAAGGAATTGAAGGCTATTCAAGCAGCAGAAAGAAAAAAACACTTGCATGTGTGGCGCCTGAATCCTGAGACTACCTCTGAAGCTATAGCAGACCATGTTAAAAGTGTGTGTGGCCAGGATGTGCAAATAAAAGTTGATAAGATCATTCATAAAACTAAAAGAGATTACTCGTCGTTTAAAATAGAAGTGCCGGAGAACTGTTTCCAGAAATTAAATCGGCCCGAAATATGGCCCATAAATACCGAGTTTAACGAGTGGATTTGGTTTCGAAACTCCACCAAAACCGGAACAAATTAACACCATTGACATATACTACCAAAATGTTAGAGGGCTTCGTACAAAGCTTAACGACTTCAGAAGTAGTGTAGAATTAATGGATGCAGATATATACGCAATCACGGAATCGGGTTGCAACCCTTCTATACATGACCCAGAATTAATTCCACCGGGTTATAAAATACTTCGCTGCGACCGAGCGGACGGTCGGAAGCAGGGAGGCGCGCTTTTAGTGGCCACACATCGGTTCGAGCTGCGACAAGTGTACGTGAGTGACATAGATATAGACAGCTGTGTTTTTGAATTAGTCAATGCAACGGTTTACTTAAATAGACGATTTTTATTTTTATGCTCAGTGATTTATATTCCGCCTGGTAGTTCTGAGAACGATTATATGGTTTTGTTTGGCATAATAGAGAAACTATGTACTAAGTATAAACAAATTATTGTGTTAGGTGATTTTAATCTTTATTCGTGTCCGATAAATGTGAGGAATTATTATGAGTATTTTTTGTCCTATTGCGAATTCACTCAAAACAATAATGTCTCTAATTGTTTAAATAGGCAGCTAGATCTAATATTGAGTACGGGTTTGAGCGAAGTGTCAGTAGTGAGGGCGGACGGGTCGCTCGTGGCCGTGGACGCACATCACCCACCGATTATGGCGAGCGTTCGCCTCGCGGGTGCGGGCGCCCCGCGCCCCGGCCCCGCGAGCGCCGGCAGCGCGCGCATTTCTAGGAAACCGCGTTGGAATTTCTTTAAAGCGAATTATGAATTATTATACTCTATGTTAGTAAATACTGATTGGACCGATATGTATGAGCTGAGGGATGTGGACGACATTTTGAATTTATTTTATGATAAAATTAATAACATTTTAGATGCAAGTGTTCCGAAGAAAACATTAAGTGTTAAACAGCGATATATTTACCCCAAATGGTACACCAGTGAGATAATTAAAAACTTAAAAATTAAAGCAAGTCTACATAAAATATATAAAACCACTAAATCAACTAGTACCTACCACGAATATTCAAAATATAGATCACACATTAAAAAACAAATAGAAATTGCGCGCAAACAGCACGAAACTATGATTCAAGGTCAGTTCGCGAAGGACCCTAAATCATTTTGGCAATATATACGCTCACAGAAAAGTACAGCGGCTAGGCAGGACATAGTGAAGGACGGTCAGTATCTGTCGGATGAGGAATGTGCTGAGCAGTTCGCGAGTTACTTTAGGTCGGTATATAGTAACGCTCCGCCGCGACTAGACGCAGAAAAGGCGGCAGCGGAAGCGGGGAACACTGGTAGCCGGTGTTTACAAATTAATAAGCTTAGTCTTAAGGATGTTAGAAGTGCTCTCGACCGCCTTAAGCCGAAGCGATCTGCGGGCCCGGATGGTTTACCAGCGTTCATTTTTAAAGACTGTGGTAGGGTACTCGCGGAACCTTTACTTTTTGTATTTAACACTTGTCTTCAATCTGCGAAGTTCCCAGACAGGTGGAAGATTACGCGAGTCATTCCAGTGCCCAAGGGCAGGGCGGGACCTGACATCAGTGGGTACAGACCAGTAGCCGTTTTGTCGACGCTGGCAAAGGTGTTCGAGTCGGCCATTCAGCGCTGTATGCAAGAGCAAGTACGCGGACAGTTATCAGATGCACAGCACGGATTCCGTCCGGGGCACAGCACTGCTACCAATCTCCTGGACTTCATGGGACGCGTGGTGCCGGCTGTGGATGCTGGGGTGCAGGTGGACGCAGCTTATTTTGATTTTAGAAAAGCTTTTGACACCGTAGATAATGACATCTTACTGCGAAAGCTAGCTGAGTTCGGATGCACCCAGCATCTATTGCGGTTTTTCGCTAGTTACATGCAAGACAGGCAGCAGTATGTGGACTGCAATGGATGTGAATCCGATACATATTACACCTGGTCGGGGGTAAGTCAGGGCAGCAATTTGGGGCCTCTGGAATTCCTGATAATGATAAACGATCTGCCGGAAGTCGTAAGGCATGGCGTTTGTTTATTATTTGCGGATGACGTTAAGTTGCTGTTGGAGATTAGGTCCGAGTCAGATTGCAGGCGCCTGCAGGAGGATGTTGATCGCATAGTACAATGGAGTCATGAAAACAAGCTTTACTTCAACGTAACCAAGTGCTCGCTGATGAGTTTCACCCGCGCTCGGACACCTGTGCGCTATGATTATGTGGTGGACACGGCGCCACTGCAACGAGTCACCGAGGTGCGAGACTTGGGTGTTTTCATGACTCCCGATCTGACATTCCGGGAGCACATAAACAGAGTCTGTAAGAAAGCGTACAGAAACCTAGGGTTTATTCTGAGGCAGACACATAGCTTCACCAACATCACAGCAGTCAGGGTCCTATATGATGCACTAGTCAGGAGTCATCTTGAACATAGTGCGGTCATATGGGCCCCACATGAAGCGAAGTACGCGGTAATGTTGGAGCGCGTTCAAAATAAGTTTACACGCCACTTGTATAAAAAACTATATGGGGTATATCCGTTTTACCCACTGATGTATCCCACCCTGTTTGTCCTGGGCATGGTTGGTTACAATCAACTGCGTGTCCGACGAGAGTTTGCACTGGTTGCCTACTTGGTGAAGGTGCTTCGCGGATTGGAGAGTCACCCGGCAGTACTGCAGAGCTTGAGCCTGTGTGTACCGGACCGTTACGTGTGGCGGCGACGAAGCCCGCCTCTGCTATTGGTACCTACAGCGAGAACCAACTTACTCGCCAAAGCACCCCTAACCAGAGCTATCCGTACCATCAATGATCTACATGTTAACATTGATGTGTTTACATGTTGTTTTGGTGAATTCGCAAAGGAATTACTATTTATTCTATGTTACAAACAGAATAATATATAATATTAATTTTTACTTTATTTGAATACTTAGATGTAATACCGTGATTGCAAATAATGTAGTTTTTAAATAGTGTTTAGTTCTTAGCTGTCGTATTAGGATAAGTCCTGTAAAGATAGTTTAAGGTGTTTTTTAAATAAATAAATAAATAAATAAATAAATAAATAATTATGTTCACATTCAAAACCAAGAAATAATTTACTTTTCGTTTAACGAATGAACTACAAACGAACTTGTATTTTTAAACTAACTGTAAAATGAAATTCAGAATTCAGACATAATACATGCATAGACTCAGCCAAGGTAGGATTAGCAGGGACTAACATATGATTCGTCGAATGGTAAGCGGTATATGGACGAGTTTCGCATTAGACCCTATAAAAAAGTTTTTATTGGGTTACCTGCACACAAGAGAAAATTCTACTACTATAGCACAGCACCACTTAAGGTGGGGCAAAACCCTAACAACTACCCTAATTAAAGCGAAATTGGTACACACGAGTATAACACTACAGCTCCATCTGCTGTTACTGCGATTTTACCAAGAAGTTTTATATGCTTACGACCAGTAGTTGTAATCCGGCATAACATTGAAGCAACATGCCATTGAATATAAGATTACCCAGAGGTTTCTGAAAGGCAAATTAACAGAAAAATTGTTACTAGGTGTTTAGTGCTGTGATTGTCTGAATTAACAACAGCCAATCAAATCAATTGACATTTGATTTTGACACCTCGTTAATTTGCCTTTTAGAAACCGGGCGTTTAAGGTTTAATGAAAAATATTCGAGACCATTTAGTATTTATGTAACGCTTTGTTATTTATTGCGTGACTATAATATTTAAGCGAGTGACTCAGTTCTAAGCAATTGTGTTGTAGGCAATTTACTTCGTGGTCATTGTATTGAACAACTGGACAGAAACGCAATAAGCTCGTCAAGATTACGTTAGTTATTATTTTCGACAATCATCAAACGTATTAATGTGAGTTTTAAAATAGCTTTTGCGATAGGATATAAATTCAGAAGTAAGCTTCAGTAAAATCTGTACTTACTTTTAAAATTAATGATTTACGACTATGAAACCACTAGATTTAGTGACATCTTCCATAGATAAATAACGCTTATTTTATTGGAAAAAACTATTGTCTCTTTGTCATGCAACGTTTGCACACAAATTTCTACGTGTTTAATTATTTCGACAGTCACCCAATGTAAATGTAAAATGGTAGAAATCATTAAACTTTTTGTGCTGTCACACCTAACACGTAGAACACCAATTTAGATTTCTTTCTTACATTCGTTTCAATTTCGCACTAAAGATAATCCTTGTGCTGCGGGTGAGCTTTACAAACATTGAAATAACAAAAACCGAGATTAAGAACAACTCTTGTTTGACTATACAATTTACGTGCAAGGCTCGAATTTAGATCATTGCAATTATATTTTTTTTAATTTATCTGCAAAGTGGTAATATCGAGGTGATTACGCCTGTATAAATAATTTACTAACTTAATTAGAAAGGCAGTTGTCTCGTTGCCTATATAATTATAACACAAACAGTGATGGATGAACTGAATTAGGTTATTCACAATACCCTAATTCAGTTTATAAGAGTTTTAATTAGAAACATCACGGTTCCAAGTTAGGAAACCTTTTTGTACCACAGTACAACATTTCTACACTGAACAACAAAAACGTACTGGTCTAATTTTATGTTCAATATATTATATTAAGCCAGTAAGAACTTTACTGTACATAAAGTAATTTGGCACAAGCCAATATCAATTTTAATGGCTTAGAATAAATAGATTATTTATTAACAAAGAGTGGATATGATATATTACTAATTTTAGATATTTTTTGCTCGCGCCAAAATATTTTCTGGAAACAAAATAGTACCTATATTTAATTTTATAAACACGGTAAAATCACTAAACTTGAATTCAAATGAACTTCAACAACATGTCTTTACTCATTTAGGTCACAAAGTGATAATTATAAACGTGAAGGTTATACCTACTAACTAAATTACACTACGGATTTATTTAACCTGTTGCCACGTTCAGCAAAGCAAGGTCGTAAAATATATTTCTAGTTTAGTCTTGTACTGAGACTGTAATGTCAGACAGTATCGATGTCCAATACGTTAGAACGACAAGGTGTACGGTTCCACTATTACAGTAGTGCATTACGACTGACAGGTCGCTTACCGTTTCTGCAAGGATAGGGTTAACTGTATACATAATTCATTTCTGTCAGCTCTTTCATTTTTGCGGCCGACATTTTATGTGACGTTCTATATTTAAAATAAACCAATAACGAAAGCCATATTGTACCTGTTTTAATTTTCTTTTAATTACATGTAAGTTATGTGGCCTTCAAAATGTTAGCTAATGTAAAAAAGAAACGGCATGTACCTTTTAAGATACGAACACGTTTTCTTTCAGAATTGAAAGCACTTGATATTCGCCATTCAACCATGAATTACATTTTGAATTTGGAACGCGCGACTCTATTGAAAGCAAAGCCTGTATCCACGTTCCTTTGATTAGTGATTAAAGAAGGTCAGTCATTTGCCATCAAAGAGGTTCGTGGAACAGTTGATTACAATCTACATTAGGCAGATTGCACAAGTTTCAACAACCATCATTTAACCGCTATGTATTTATTTACATGTTTAAATACTTCCGTGTGGATCGTGGTAATGTTGTGAGAGAAGTTTGTTAGGACTAGGAGCTACTTAAAGGTGGATGCGAAATGTTTACTTTGATAGTGGCTTTCAGTAGTTTTAAATATATTCAATATGAAATAGGTCTAGTCAGAATTCAGGTATCATATAGGTACAATATAAATGGAAATATCTCAAAATATATAATAAAGAATTCTAATATATTTATAAGTCCTAAAAAATGTAGAGCTTTTTATTATTTTCTAGATATTTCTGGTAAAATATAGTAATTAATCTCAATATTTACTCGAAGATTACTTACATATAATATTACCGATGATGTGATAATTAGAATATACGTACATGATGTACAAGTTTTAAATACATACAATCGATCTTTGAATAAAATTATATAAAAAGAAAACGAGTTGAGGAATAAGAAAACCATATGTATTTGTTAAATGCCAATCAATATTATAAGTACGCATTGAATAATGAAGTAGTTTAAATGCACACCTTATAAACTATTTTTGTTGCCTATACTATAAGATTTTGTGTAGGGAATATACCTATGTCTTCCCGGCTGCCAGAGATATCCCTAAAGGTATAGAGAACAAGTTTTATTGGGTTTTCTTAAAAGAACTTCTCGTTAGAACCGCCAGATTTCCAAATGTGGGTTAAGCCCGATATGCGGCGGCAGGGTCGCCCACTGTTACTTGGAACCTGATAACTGGCTAAATGTAGGTTTAATCTACCTTTGCCCTTCAGAGATATACAGCGTGAATCTAGGAATATATTTTCATATATGAAAAACATAATATAGATATTCACGACGGTTTTAGGTGTGATAACGCTTCCCCAAACGCAAAGCTATTATTTATCGGAAACTAATAAACTAAATAATATAAACATTGTATCAGACTGGTTTATATGAAAACATCTATGTTTATAGCGGATTGTTTACCGTGACTGAAGCAAGTTCCATAGATGTCTAAAACAAAAATGTTTATTAAAATCGTTTGATATCATAACTTGCGACGTTATGGCGCGTAGGTTTATTTATAAGATCACACCGTTATATAATAAGTTCAGAAATACCGATAGAACTAACAAGCTGTGTGTAACAAGCTGAAATATTTACGTTACACGCACGCATAGACAAATTTGTTTGTGTGTCAGCTTATTCTGATGTTCCTTGTATCTGCAGAATAAATACATTTTATGACATAAATCATGAAAATGATAATAAATAATTTAGTTGTAAGAAAATACATGCATATGTATAAGATTGATTGTCAATATGGAGTCTTGTACGTTGTGGTCAATTAGAGAGAAACTTCGGCAAAACACCAACGCTCAATGGAATCTGCTGTCTCGGTTACACTAAATATTACAATGAGCGTTGGTGTTAGCACATATACGTGTAAAAGGGAACCATATTTTAAATTTAACAAACCACTGACAAAATATTTTAATTTTTTTTATCAAGTTTTGTCTGCAGGGCTATTAAAATTAAGAAAAACATACTCATTTCATTAGAGAATATCGTAAGAGTAATCTAAATTGAGCAAATTCCCAGATCGAATTCACTCTTTTAATTTACTAATTATATACAAAAATAATTGAAGCTTTTCTAACGCATATTTAAAATTAATTATATATACAGCAGACTGTCTGAAATATTTTAATGATGACCTAGAATCATAAAAATTGGCATAATCACAAGTTTTATACATAAAGTAAAAGATCTAAAGAATTGCTAAAAGACATGAAATGTGGTATTAGTTTATTTGTACGATGAACAGTCATTACAAGAAAATAATTTCAAATTAAACAGATAATTATACAGTAACAGCTAGCTTAGCTTAAATAGATATCACTTCCTCCATCTTGCATCTTAGTTATTAAAAAAAGTGTAATTCACTATTTCATACTAATATTCGTCCTGTTAGGCCTACCATGAAACGTAAATACTTAAGGTTCGGAATAACTAACGTGAATCAATTTATTTTGAAATTTGTGTCGAATTTAGGTACGTGACCTCTTGATTGTCCTAAACTCTTTCATAAAGTAATTTGAACAACGAAGTAATGTCATTTTGAATTATGAAAATCCCAAGAAACTTCGTTGTAATAATTATTTTGCAATTTCAATTGATTGTATGTTTTTTGTTCGGACTGAAGACTCACATTGATATTATTAGACCTACTGATATCTTAAACTAGATGTTCCCGCGGTTTCACCCGCGTTTATCGTTACTGCGTCGCCCCCGTGGGTCGTAGCGTGATGTTATATAGCCTTCCTCAATAAATAGGCTATCCAACACTAAAAGAATTTTCAAATCGAACCAGTAGTTCCTGAGATTAGCGCGTTCAAACAAACAAACAAACTCTTCAGCTTTATAATATTAGTATAGATATAAACAAACTAAATTGACCTACATAAAACCCTGTTTATAAAATATTGTTACATTGGACTGTTCTGTATCTATCGTATCTATGTTTATAATTATTTCTATGGCTCATTGAAACAACATACATTTTAAGTATTATTCCATAGTTACCTGATATTTTGAAGTTCAATACGCTATTTGTGTTCGTGACCGTGAGATTCCAATACCTGTGCCTCAAAAATGAAACAAGAGATTTTAAAAGATCTTCGATTTGCATTACATTGGCATGGTATAATCTGTGTATTTGTTTTGGTAAATGCTTGTCTAACAAGTTCATTTTAAATGTATTGTTTTGTTTCAGAATGAAAATATTATTTATGAAAACTATAACACACTTAAACTTTAATGCATTGAATCAGAAAATAATGACACTTCTAACGTCTAATGCCCATGAATATCAAAGGTTTCCGTACTGCCGAGATAAATGTCAATAAAAGTTATAAGCGAAAACTCTCTATAGATTAATTCTAAATTGTTATTAAAGCTCTTTCGGCACGAGAAGAAAGAATTGGAACTGTTTTGTAATATCCATCATACATATTATTTATATGTATTATTTTTGAATAATAAATACACGCATGACTTATTATTTTAAAAGATGGATTATTCAACAAATTACCTTTTAATTGACTCGTATTTCATTTAAATACTTGCACTATTAAATTTCTAATAGAACTACAAATAATTAATTGACACACATTCGACACAATGCTCATATGAACACTTCGAAAATGTACCATATACGTTGCATATTATGTTAAGTCTAGTCAAGCACTTTAACCGCTGTCAAATTTAGATAGTCTGTGTTAATCAATCTATCTTAGAAACAACAACAATACATATCCGAGTATAAACCAGAAGAGTATAATATAAACAGCATATTACTTAAAAGCCTGACGTTATTATTAAATCTCTGTCTAAGTACGTTAAGCTAAAAGCTAAGTTGACGGAGCTTCAGAGCACACCGCGTTTTATGTCGCGCTAACTAAAATGAAGACTGTATTTCTGAGCCTAAAACATTAAATCTTTACAAGCTGTTTCTTCCTAGAAAATATTTATCGAAAATTTACAGGACAAGCATTTTTTTGAAATATGAAAACATTTCTAAAGCGACGTTCTTGAAACACTGTTTTGAAAATAAGATGTACTTATAATAATAAAGTAACATAAGGACATGACAACGTCTTATACCGAAAAAACTAATAATAATAAAATTTTCGGCGCTGTTATTATGAACATTACTATTATTAGTACGTAATTATGAGCTATAGAAAATTATAATAAGGTCCCACGTAGTAAACTATATTCACGTAATAGGATGAGCGTGATTACCATCCTTACTTATATAATAAATGCGAATGTAAGTTAGTTTGTTACGCTTTCACGCCTTAACTTCTAAGCCGATTATGAAATTTTGCATACACGTTGTCAGGGAAACAGAGAAGGATATAGGATACCTTTCATCCGAATAAAATGTGCTGTTTCTGAGGGATAGAAACATTGACAAAACCTAGGTAAATGTAATATCACCATAATAATATCATATTCACTATATTTGACGCGCGAACAACTATCTTGTATTTTTCTAGAGTCGGCCTCGATAGCGTAGTGGTCAGTATAACCGACTGCCACGCCTGAGGTCGCGGGTTCGATTCCCGCACAAGACAAACATTTGTGTGCATGAACATGGATGTTTGTCTTGGTCTGGGTGTTTCTATGTATAATATGTATGTATTTACAAAAAAGAAAACTATATAATGTATGTTTATCCATTGTCTATTACCCATAGTACAAGCTCTCCTTAGTTTGGGCTAGATGGTGTTGTGTGTTTGTGATAGAATATTATTATTATATTATTATTATTATTCTAAGTTCATGATCACGCTATAAAAATGCCTCGAGAGTTACACCTTTCGAGATAAATAATAAATGACAAGAAACACGCGTCACTGGAATAACGTTTTGTTTATATAATAAACGTTAAATAACTTTCACTGGAAGGAATTGCGAACATCTTGTTTTAATATTAGGCAATATTACATTCCCGAGCAATTCGGGTGTTCATTTACGATGTTGACGTGTACCGAAGTGTGTTATTATATTGCAAATGTGACAAACAACATCCTAATATTTATCATTAGGTTTTTACCTATAAAACGGCAAATTGTTACATGCTATAAGTAATTTTATGATATCTATATGAAATTAAACTTATTTTCATAATATTTTTGTATCAAGATAAAACTGTACTAATTATGTTTAAGTAATCTACACTGATTTATTATAACTAGCGTCCGCCTAGTGCTCGAAATTCGACCAAAGTTTGCCTGTAAGATATTACTGATATATGTCATTATATATTGATATTGTAACCATAGTTACGCGCTCTGACTGCGTGTGTCAAATGCATGGTTGTGTGCGTGTAGTGTTTTTTTTATTAATTTATTGTATTTCTAATGCATATTTTATATAAATATTAGGATTCGTCACTTCTTCTCTGTATAAACTATAAGTGTGCGAAATTTTATGAAAATTCTCCTCCGTCCGCCCAATTTTCGTAAAAAGGGATCCAAAGATTTTGCTTCACGTATTAATATATAGATACAGTTTGTGTTCAAAATAACCGGGATCTAACCAACCTAACTAACCTATAGTTAGGTTGGTTAGATCCTGGTTATTTTGCCTAAATTTAGAACAAAATTACGTGGATTGGTCGCTGGTCTTTAAATATTTAATGTTTAATTACAAACCATACTAGGCTTAAAGTCGAGGTATTCATTCATGTAAAATATCGTCAAATTTGGATTTGCTGTAACAAATAATTATATAATAGTTTGCATGAAAACTAAGTTATCGATTTTCTACATACAAAACTGTAATTGCATAATATTTCCACCTAAACAAACAAGGGAAGATATAAAAACACAAGTTTTCCTGCTACCATGATAATTTCTTCTTCAGGTGGTAGGACAATTTTACTACAAGGTTATTTAGATATGGTTTATGGCTATATGGTCGCAATCTACTGCAGGGAGGTGTTTCACAGGTCGAGTCTGTTCAGTTTGAGGGTACATTTTGTTGTTACCTTACCGCTATTAAAAATTATGACGGCCGCCTCCTCTTTACCTCTTGTGTAATAAGTTTATGCGACAATGTACTGTCTATGTTAAAAAAATTAATTAAAATTGATATTGAATTTAAAATTTGGATGATGTTACCGTTAATCGAATGTTTAATGTTGAAAGTATAAGCTTACTACAACATTTTGACATATCTTTAGGATTTTATAAATGTTGTAAATTTTAGGACATTTTTATATTAAATTAAAAATATATCCTTAAAGATAATATACAAAACAACTATATAAATATTTTAAATAAATAGGTTTGGAAATGTGTAAAATTTGTTTTTAGAATCGCTTTAGCAGCTTGAGAGATAACTTTGAAACCGCTTTTTATAAGCTCTTTAATAATAAGATTTTAAACAAATAAATATCTGTACCCAGTTAAAGATAACTGATGTTAATGAAGACGTTGACAGTGATTGACATATATTAATATTATTAAGAGATTGGAATTAGATACACATTAGACTATAAAGCATTGCGGTAGTTGTATATAAGCGATATGACAGCTTTGGCGTTCGGCCAGCTAGACACACGCATCAAAAAAGTGTGGCTTTTTAATTTAAGTGTCTAAATAATTGACATGTCGTAAGTACAATTTAATAAAAGTAATTGTAACAACAACGTTAGCCAGTCTGATTAATATTTTCTTAGAAATTGTGATTATTAATGTAAATAGTATTTTTGGTAAAAGTAATTGAATATGTGTTTTAGCTGTTTGTTCTACTTATGAGTACTCGCTGACGTAAAATACTAAGAACTAACAAGTTTTCTTTAAAAACGACTGTGAACTTGTGTGTCTTATACATCGGTCAAACTAAGAGAAGCATAAAAGAACACATAGCTGATGTAAAACACCAATGAAATAAAAAAAATCGTTGAAGTCTGCTGTGTGTGAACATGTGCAACACGGGACCAACCACTAACTGAGATTGCTAATCCACAGATACTCGCTAAAGAACACCGTTTCCTACCAAAGATGCTTCGCGAGGCTATTCAGATCAAAAATCATCCTAAATTTAATAGAGAAGACGCCTGGCATCTAGTAATTCAGATACTCAAATCAGAGAAAAACAAAACACAGCTAGACTAAGCTACTTTGAGCTCATTCTGCGTAAATAGAAACACCAATAATCAAATTATATTCAGGTACTTTGAGATAACATTGAGACAACCATCATCTTAGTCTCCCCGTGAACATGGCTGCTAAAAAGCAACCAAAACGTCGGGAAAAGTATAAAATAGTTTTTATAATTTGAGTAGCTTAAATATAAGTAAACATACACTAGTACCAGTGTTAACAATAGTAATTTAAAGTTTTAAAATTATGTAATAATACGGTATTATTAAAAAAAACAACGCGATAAATTTCGTATGAAGTAGTTTAATTTTTATGTATACTCGTAACATTCTCGTAAGCGTAAGACAAGCTTTATTGATGTTTCAGCAGCAATAATATTCTATAATATAATATAATAATATTCTATCACATACACACAACACCGTCTAGCCCAAACTAAGCAGAGCTTGTATTATGGGTACTAGACAATGGATAAACATACATATATACATTTTTTTTTTGTAAATACATACATATTATACATAGAAACACCCAGACCAAGACAAACATCCATATTCATGCACACAAATGTTTGACTTGTGCGAGAATCGAACCCGCGACCTCAGGCGTGGCAGTCGGTTACACTAACCACTACGCCATCGAGGCCGTCAAAGCAATCCTGTGGGTAAGTAGATTAAACGAGTATACTTATATCTTTCTTTTCTCCTTTCCATTTCAGGGCTAAGGAATTCCTTTTGGATGACTTCGCGAACCGTAGGCACCGGCTCGCCACATACACTGGCAAGTTGCATATAGAATATACCTACTTTGTATACGAGTATTTCAATATAATTAATATTTAAATTACAAGTTTAGCCTTATTAATCTACTGTTCCATTGCTACCCTAATTCACAGTTGTAAGCTTAGTGGAACTCGTTTATATACGGCACTCTAGACAAATGAAGATTACCAGATTGCATATAGTGGCAAAACTGTTCTAGGTAACTAGTTAACTCCAGGTTCTGGGTAAGTGTGACGGTTTTTTACTAAACTCAAATTCATACCAAATACATATTTCTTATTATCATTGTAACCATTTTATGGTGATTTTTCATGCGTAGCTGGCGCGAGCTTCATGCCTGAGTTATCCATACGAGATGAGCAGCGATAGCTCAGTGGGGAGACCAACAGACTGCAATGCAGAAGGTCTCAGGTTCGAACCCACGTCGCGCACCTTTGAATTTCGGAAAGTTATATGACTTTTCGAAATTATGTGCGTATTGAGTGACAATTATCGCCTGCTCTGTGCCTCGGAGAGCACGTTAAGGCATTGGTCCCGGCTGCCATGAACATCTATGGCAGTCGTTATTGGGAGAGTGTCGACACAAAAGATCCCACGCGGTCGAAGTGTCGCCGGTCTGCACTGACTGGCCCCCACATAAGATAAGATAAGATATCCATATGAGATACTGGCTAGCGTCATTTGTTTTCATGCCAAGATACTGCGCACTATAGCGCACCGAGAAACTTGGGCATAACCATGAAACAATTTATCAAATAAACTGCAATTTAGATAATAATGAAAGGAAAGAAAGAAAGAAATTTGTTTATTTCGTGCACAGCACACACAATTAATTAAAACCAAATAAACAAACATATTATACATATTAAAAAACAAAATGTGTATGCCCTCGCCGAAAAGGGTCACCACCTCAGCATTAGCTGGGCACCCAAATTGAGTGCACCAGCGCTGGTTTTCAGTTGGTCACCCGATACCGTGGTGCACGGACGGAGGCAAATGCTTAACATTACAACAAAAATACAATAAATGTGGTTCTACTACATACATACACAAGGAAAACGTATTAAATTATGTTTATAAATTCGGTACATTTCAAAAATACGAGAACAGGGTTAAAATAAAATACGTCACGATCAAATAAATAAAATTAGGTGGGTACAAATAAAAAATAAAAAGGTCAATGCATAATAGGTGTTGATAACACAATATTATGCGCAGAGTGACGTAAACAAAGTGATCGACCCCAGGCGTTGTTGACTGGGTAGGCTATTAGTATATGGATATGATTAAAGCTCTATTTAAAGTTTTTTAGTCATAACCTCGTTACGATTGGATATCGATTCGAAGCACAAAACATATAAAACATGTTTGCGTAATAAAGAAGTTAAACACTGTTATAACTCAACATTATTTTTACCTCTCTTAATGGACCATAAAATTTGTCACAAATATCTGTTCAAACTTTTACCATTATTCAATAGAACAAATTTATTTGTAACAATGTTATAACGTTTAATGTATGTTACTGGAGCACCTAAATCCTAAGCAATAATTCACAAATTCCGATGGAGATATGGATCTACCTATATAGGGTAATATTGCGAATGTTCCTCTCAATTGGTTTATCTAAATGGTGTCACGGTAAGCTCTCATGAATAAGAAAGTAGACTAAATCTTTGTTTGGGTTACACTTATATTAATGTGTTCAAATAATTGCTACAACTCGAGCGAGTTGTGCTACTTGAGAATAAAATGAAACTAGATATACTGTAAGCTACTACAGTTATATTATAATCGCAAAGTACTCAAAGTATAATTCTACTATTATTAAAAACGCCAAGTGTGCTTTTTGAACAAACTCAAAGTAAATTGTACAAATATAATTGTACCCCACTATAGCCTTGGTACAATCTTCTTTAATAATTTTAAGAAAACAAAACACAAAATCACCACAGTCCGTGACATGTCATCCAAATCAACAACCACAGAAAAAGTTGGTTTACTAATCGCCATTGCTGCCAAAAAGCTAACTTAAGTTAAAGTTAAAAATTGTATTGCATGAAATCCGAATTAAGAGCAGCATAAAATAAGGAAAATCCTAATATTGACACAAATAAGATTACTGTTTAGACTTAAGATAAGAACACAAGTACGTAATCTACATAATATACCTACACAGTTTTTTCTTATACCTACAAATGACATAATTGTTACAGTGTTATTAAGTAACCTGAATAGTTAAAAATTGAACTTGGGATTTGTCTGATATGGGCACTAAAATTTCCGGTGTCGAGTTTACTTGGTAATCCACTTGTACTAAGCCACTGCTTCATTTTACCGTTGTATAAGTATGACTTAAACTGAGAAACGTTATACCTACCTACACTATCGTCTTCTACAAAAAATCTGCTTTGTGTCGTGATTTTGTTTTAAACTTGACTATATTTGTTAAACTTGTTTGCCTTGAAAATGTATATTTCAAGTGCGTGAAAGTCTGTGCAAGTTATGAATATTTGGTATTTTTACAATACGTACCAAAAATGATGCACAGCGGTCTATAAATGAGAAGTGAAATAAAACGTAGACTGAAGACTCTAAAAGTCTCCATTGCTCAATCCATCCGCTATATTTGGATCATAGACGATTCGAATAGAATGCCTTAGTCAAGAGTGTCGAGCTGGTATTTGGAGGCCCCTGCCAAGAGGTGAATGCAGTACTCCAAATAAGGCAGAACCTCTGTTAACGCACAAGTCGTGAAACTGGTGTGAAGTACCGCTTACCCCTGTTCAGAATGTCTAGCTTTTTGCTCGTTAATTTAGCTTTGTGTTCTAAATGACTCCCAAATTGAACCGTGCTTGAAATTTCGACGTCGACAATACGAATACTCTCGAAAACACACACACGTTTTGATACTATACGCTATAAAGAAATAGTCGATTTTTACTTTAACGGACTTTTAATAAAAAATGGAGTGATCGACGGAATAGTAGCGACAGCGTTTGAAATTATATTCAGATAGTATTCATTCACATAAAACATCAATAAGTTAAGTCATATACATATATTATAATCATTCCTTGAAGAAATAAAGTGAATAAATTGTTGTTGCCTCCCTATATTCATCCGCCATCATAATATAACATATGGGTGAAACGCGTAATAAAGAAAATTTACACCAAAAGGATGTACAAAAGCATTAATCTAATCGATTACACAGTCAATCGCAGCTGGTTAATTTCAATTTTATATAATCATAAATTAATTGTTTTAACGTTATTATAATTAAATGATCGTACAAATATATTATGTGATAGACATTAAGCAGACAGATTTGCATTGCTTGATTTAATACATTTGATCTACAATAATTTTGCTCATAATTCCGCAGGTGTTCTATATCACTGCGAGAGTTTGTTATTACCGTGTTATTTATTCATGATTTCCGCCATCTGGAGCCATTATAAATATTGTATCGATACGTTTCTCTGTTCGCTGTCTATAGCATCAAGTTTTATTTTAGGATTTTGGTTACTAATTGACGTTCTTCTGTCACATTGTCTATTATTATTAGATATAAAATGTAATGTATTCTTCTATTGTTAAATTTATATACACTGCGTTATACCTATTTCGCGGGAATTATCTTGTTTGTTTATAATTGAAGTATAACTTTGATATAAGTTATTATCAAAACGAAGCATAAAACTGTGAATAACAGCTTAACTTCAATATATTAAGGAAGTCATGTCATACATTTGCTATACTAGTATAGACTATAGCGCTAATGCTCTTTTTTACAAGACAATTCCCGCACATAAGTAGTGGTAATCTCGCTAGAAACTCTACAAATATCCTAATATCGGACGCAAATTTCTTCCGTAAAAATATCGAATTCATATCAATTGAAGCACTGCTAGTAATAAGGTGACCATGAAAACTACAACGATACATAACATTTTTTTGAGACCTCTGCGGCAGTTCTTGCTAGTCATGCTCAACTAGCCATTATTTAGGATATCTACAGAACGTTACATACAAACCTTACTTTAATTCCCGTTTCGATATCGAAAGTGTGGTAGTAAGTGTCCTTTTATTACTTTCAAACGAAAAAAAACTAAAGAAATATTAAAAAAAAGAAATGATTCAAAAGAATAAAAGCAATGAACATACGTTTTCTTTAAAGAAATGGTGAGTAGCGTAAGCTACGGCTCAGTGCAGGCTTTATTTGCTCAACGTATGATACGAACAAAGCCGCGGGCTCTTTTTTAGTGAATTATATATTTTTACTGATGCAATATGTTCTTGGGTACTATCTATATTGTATAAATCTGGTTGTATTGAGTTTATTATCTCTTTAGTAAATTATAATATGTTGTAGAACACTTGGGCGATCAGCGAATTAATGCTTATTCGCGTCGTTTTCAACATACCTATTTAGTCGTTGATCTTTTCTGTATTTTAGTTATTTTGTCGTGAAAAGGTTTTCACAAAACACAAATTTAGTAAAAGTTTTATGTTATTAAATCATGCATGAATCGTTAAATGGGTTTAGATAAAACTTTGCATACAGAGAAACTCTGTCCTGGATTAACATATTATGATATAGGTACTTTTAAAACGTAGGATACTTTTTATTTAGGTAATAAGTTCACTTTTATGGCTTTTTAACAAAGCTTTAGCTCTGAACTTACCTATTAACAAATGACGCTGTCTCAAATTGTCACACATTTTTTACTCAGGCGATGTCACGGGCAAAAGCTAGTGGTAGCTAACAAGACCGATTTATTTTCTCTTTTTTATTATGTTAGTAGCAGTATGAATTCAGGTTTGATGTGAATCGACTTTAGTTTTTTGTATTATAGCAGAAATAATAACGGTTTACAATTAAATAATATTGCTTAAGGGATTATTAACATAGTCATGGTCTGGATCCTCCATTAATACAGATAACTTTTGTCACGAACAAGATTTGCATTTCGACTGAATTTCCTGTTTCTCAACGATTGACAGTCCCTTGGTTGTTTGCATTAATAATTATGTAATGTCAAGAGCTTATCGTTTAACATCATATAGGCCGCTGGTTTCTCTGCAATCAAGGTCAATAGAAAATGCAGAATAAACGAAAATAGTTACTTTTACATTGATTATCCTAGTATGGAACAATATAAATATTTCTGCATAATTAATACTCAAGAATTCACGTTTATTTTTGTGAAACAATGAGAATTGAATTCGTGTTAAATCAATATTTAATTGGTTTACCTACATTCTGCTTTATTTATAAAAGTATTAATTGTTAAAAATTCGTCAATATAATCCGCTCAAACCACGGTGACGCTATATCGCGTCGTCACATTTGCACCCGTAAAACCCCGGTGACGCTATATGAGGTCGAAGCGTTGGGACGTGTTTTGTTTGCCGTTTTTTTATTATAAGGCCTGTATTTAAAATATTGTATTGCATATCAATGTTCTCAGAATGAACTGAGCTTTTCGAATGAATATTTATCAACTGAATAATATTTTTCTAAATAATTTTTTGTCATGTCACGTGACTTTGCGCCACACGTTCATTCGTCTATGTTATTTGTTCCGCTGTTATCTGTAGTTTTTATAGAGCAAGTATGTAAGTATAATACATTATTAGAAAGCTTATTCTTTCTATTTTTAGACACAATAAAAACAATAGTGACTATTGTTATTTTTGTATAACAAACTGAAGCCCAAAATAACCTATTATCATTTCTCAGGTTGCCCGCCTTTTTTGATATTTTATCTTTTTATTACTTTATTATATCGTATTTCAGGTTTTAATCACTATAATAGTATTATATATTAGTATTTCTATAAAATATGTGAAAAGCACGCACAAGGCTACGTTAGAATTTTTTTTAGAAATTTTTCAATATTTACTTTCTCCGCGCTCTAAAATGTACTCGTCACGCACTTTCAAATGCTAATATCTTATTTTTTTCTCACAGATATTATAAATACTTTTTTTTTACTATAAAGAGTATTTAACTAGGAAATAGAAAAAGTAAAACATCTTATTAGACAAATCAATTAATCTATATAATAAAGATATAATAATATCATCTCATATTTCCAATTCGGTTACTTTAACCAGACGTATAAACTAAAATATACACGTAAATGCGATGATTCATAACACTTATCGTAGCTTACAATGTATACTTCTAAGAAACACAAGCTTTGTTATCATAACTTTGCGTTTTAAATTATAAACATCTGCCGACCCACTCGAATAACGCTCGAGTGGCCTTGAGTGCCGGGCGGCGCGGGACGCGGGGATTGTTGTTGTTTACATTAGCGCGCGCGCGGTGTCTGATAGGATAATTATCATTATCAAGCACTGAAAAGTACCTACTGCTAGCTATCATTATCTGCGACATTTACATCCGTTTCAGACGATTTCATCATTGTTTGCATGTCGTGCACTTTATTTTGTAGCTATGTAAGCCAATTCTAGAGCAGCAGATTCTACCACACACTCTACAAGAGAAGTTGCCAACTGGTGCTTGCTACAGACGTAGATAAAACAGTCAATACCTAATATTTTACCGCAATTAAACAGAAACTACATATTTTAAAATCTTACATCGTCTGTCAAATGCTGTAATGTGTAATGCCAAAGATAATTGAAAAATAATTTTGACTGGCCGCCGACGAACCGCTGCATCTCAAAACATTAAGAAATATCCACAAATTTAGTAGGCATCTAATTGTACGATAGGTATCTAGTAGAAATAATAGGAAGTAGTAAAAGTAATTAAAATTCTCGTTTAGTTAAGAGCATACCCATGCACTTAAACAACATTTAAACTAAATTTTTGTACATTCCGTCGCTACATTCAGCGGTTAGCCGAAAATGAACAGATAGAGGCAGAATTATTTAATAATTTATATCGTATTGTTGGAATAAAAAGGTGATTTAAATAAAATCTTTTAGAGAAAGCGGTGAGAGTAAGCTAAATTTATTCACGTATGTACTTATTTTAGGTAGATGGGTAGACGAATTATTTAATTTTTGGTAATATGGACTAGAATTTCAAACATACGTTATGTATTGCAATATCTTTCTCTTGTATTAAACTAAAACAAAGTGATAATAAGTTTCTGAAGTTTTTATTTTACTAGTCGTGTGAATCGTTCTTTGGTGCGTCTCGAAGAAATACTGCAAGCTATTTTTAGACTTACTAGCTGTGAAACATTCAGTGTTTTAATGGTGCACTCATTTCAGTGCAAGATTTATCAAATGGAGCACTGATATAAAAATACTGTATGGAGATTACATAATTTCTCGATACATCGAGAAATTGTGTCATCTCCATACTAATAGCGTTTCAGATATGAGTGTTTACTCAAACCTAATTACGTGAAAACGATCAATGATGTTCTATGTTGAGTCTTTGCGGTTAAATAAATATACTAGACTGCATTAAAAGTGCAATAGTGTAGTTTAATTCTCTCTTATTAGGTTACTCTTAATAACCGAACGACAACGGGCACTGCATAGTGTAAACAGCCTTTTCAGGATTCGGTTACCAAGCAGAATTGATACGAGGTAGTTGATGCTCTTGCTAAGAGCAAAACAGGTTTTCCTACGAGACTATAGTATGGGGTTCTTCAAAAAAGGTGTTAATAGGTTTTTACGGGGTCGGCAATCCTGGTGTTACAGGTGGCCATAGGCTACGGTGACCACTTACCATCAGGTGGGCCGTATGCTTATTTGCTAATTTAGTTGTATAGAAAAAGCTTCTTTTTTAATTAATCGTGAAATACCTTGTATATAATTGGTGAACCTCTGTAATTAATGTTTTCATATAGCTAATAATTAAGATAAATTATACAAAATATTTGAGAATATATTCTAAAATGTTTTCTCGAAATACCTGCTGAAAGCAAATTTGGATCTCATAATTAAAGTAAGCAAAATAAAAATGCCTTCGCCATTCTTAAAAGACGTTGTATTGGATTAATTAAATGTAACAACATTATTATAAAAATCTTATGAAAACCTTATCTACTAAGTGTGTAATGTTATGATTGATGGAGAAAAAGTGGAGCAAGTGAAAGAGTTTGTATATTTGGGTACTTTGTTTACAAGGGATGGTAAACATGACGGAGATATTGAAAGGAGAACGATTGCTGGCAACAAAGTGAATGGAGCTCTACGCGCTTTTATGAACAGTCGAAATGTATCCGAAAAGGCACGTTTGGCTGTTCATAGAGGACTATTAGTGCCCACACTTATGTATGGAAGTGAAAGTTGGGTATGGCAAAAGAAGCATGAGAGCAGAATAAATGCTGTAGAAATGAGAGCGTTGAGAAGCATATGTGGTGTGACTCTGAAAGATAGAATAAGAAATAGTGTGATTAGAGAGAGATGCGGCATGAAAGTGGATATAGTTACAAGAATAGAAAAGGGTATGTTAAGCTGGTTTGGACATGTAGAAAGAATGGACGAGGAAAGACTGACTAAGAAAGTTTATAAGGCTAGTGTGAATGGAACAGTTGCAAGAGGAAAACCTAGGCGAACGTTTCTCGACCAGATCGGAGGCGTCCTGGACAAAGGCCAGGTTTTTTTTTTTTTTTTTTTATTTTGCTCGTCAAAATGACCACACTCCACCTGATGGTAAGCAGTCGTGTGGTCTACGAGCAGTGGCCTCCACATCGCCCCCACAGTAGCCGAGGCGATGTTGAGGTCTCTACTTTGACGAACTGAGAAGATGAAGCCCAGCACGCGTTGTTCTGGATAGGAAAGGGGAGGGCGGGATAAGGTGGAATAACTCTTCAGAGCACTCCCCGTGGTATATTCTGTAGAAACATGCCAATGAGGCAATGTCTCTACGGAGTTGCAGAGGTTCCAGTGAACTCGTGACCTCTGGATCTCCGATGATACGGACAGCTCGCCGCTGTAACCGGTCGAGAGCGTCCAGCAAGTACTGCGCGGAGCCATCCCAAAGATGAGAACAGTACTCCACGCAAGGGCGCACTTGTGCCTTATACAATAGGCACAGTTGCCCAGGCGTGAAGAACCGCCTCACCCTGTTCAGAACTCCGAGTTTTCGCGAAGCTTGCTTAATGACGCTCTCGATATAGGTTTTCTGATTAAGGGAGCGGCAAAGATCCATACCTAAGATGGAGAGACTGTCACGTATCACCAGTGGAGTGTTCTTCAGAGAAGGGAGGGGAAGGAACGGAGACTTTTTTGTAGAGAACGCGCATGCCTGGGTCTTCTTGGCGTTGAACTCGACCAAGTTCTTGGCACCCCATGCATAGATGCGGTCCGAGGTCCGGTCAAGTTCAACGACAAGATTCTGCCTTTTCCCCTCAACCTCAGCCTGTTTGGCCCCAGGATGTCCGAGATATCGCCCATGCACGGTACTGTCGTCCGCATAACAATGTATGTTGCCGAGATTCAACATATCATTGATATGCAGAAGAAAGAGCGTAGGGGATAAGACAGAACCCTGAGGCACTCCTGCATTGACCTGCATAAATTTGGAAGCGCGACCGTCGCAAAGGACCCGAATACGACGCTTCTGCAGGAAACTTGCAATCCAGGTGCACAGTTGAGGGGGCAAGCCATAGGCCGGAAGCTTGGAGAGCTCCTTGAACCGACGGGAGTGTATGAGGAATGTGATGAAAGTGAATGAAGCCAGAGAAATGTGTCAGGATCGTAGCAAATGGAAATCCGTAGTCTCTGCCTACCCCTCTGGGAAACAGGCGTGAATCTATGTATGTATGTATGTATCTACTAAGTATAATAATTCGTAATTTTACGATATAGAAAAGAAAAGAAAGAAGAAAGAAAATATTTATTTTGGCACACAATGGCACACGCAAAACACGAAGAAATAAAAAAAACAAAAGGTATACAAATTACAAAATAAAAATAAAAAACAGAACAATAAAAAAACTAGAACTATAAAACTAACACTGTAATTTAATTTAATTTCTGCTCACTAGCAACACCACACCTTCCGCTAAACGGAAACTGCCTCCATTCAGGTCAAGGGTAGTATTTTCGATAAAAACAATAATATAATATTAAATTATTTAAATATAACATAAGTTTAAAAAGTAATGTGAAAGTGTGTGTCCCATCAGTGCCAAAATTTGGACATCGCTCAACGTACGTTGCGATTGTTAAAGCGAGAGGGAGGCCTTTGCCCTGCAGTGGGACAATACAGGCTGAAAATAATAATAATAATAATTTAAATATACGTGTAAATAAGATACACACATAATTATTAAATAGTGTTAAAATGTGTGGAATAAGATATGAATATTGGAGTGTACATTTTTAAAGCAAGCGTCAGTGTGATATAGCTACGTAGTACCCAATACCTATGTCGCATCCGCTGATTTTAAGTATACGCTCAAGGCCAGTTGCACTCACTGATCGGTAAACGATTAGCGAGGTTAAGCAACGTTGGGTGCGGTCAGTCTATCGATGGGTGACCGCTTAGTGGTATTTCATCTGAGCATCTCCGTGCTTTGGAGGGCACGTAAAAAGTCGATCTCGGTTGTTGCCAAATTGACAGCAGTCGTTAAGCCATGTCAGAGGCCTATGGGCTGCTTGAATAACTCTTGACAAGAGGTTGGCCACTAACCACACGAAAATAAAGAAAGAAGTATACAAAATATCATAACTTGACTAAAACGTAATAAAGTAGGAAGTTAATCCTGAGTAACATATTTTGATAATACTATTTGAAAATGCCTTTTCTTTAATTAATATCTTTAATTCTTCTACACGTGTTTCAATTCACTGATGAAATATAGCTGTGTGTTTAATACAGGTGGTTTAGATTCGCAATTGGATCCGGTAGTTGGTGCTGCGATCATTTCGTTCGGGCCAAACAATGTCTGCCGGGTCCGCTAGTATACATATGTGTAGCCAATCACACATCGTTCTCGTGGTATACGTAACACTTGCCCTCTGTTACGTGGGATCTAAAGACATAGCTGACCAAATCGTGGTGTAATACTGACACCTCTGCCTATCCCTTCAGAAACTTTGACGTAGGTGTGAGTCAATAATAAGCTGTTGTTTTTCATGTCTTGATATTGTATAGTACTTGAGTTTATGTTTAATATCTAAGTAAATATAACCTGTCAGAGCCATTTTAAATTTAATTAATGTCCAGTAGGTAATAACTTATGTATTATATTATTATGTATATATGAATGTAGAAATAAGTATCTATAATATATCTAGAACGTGCGATATTTGTCTTTGTCTGGGTGTTTCTATGTATAATATGTATGTATTTACAAAACAAAAGTATATAATATGTATGTTTATCCATCGTTTAGTATCCATAGTACAAGCTCTGCTTAGTTTGGGCCAAATGGTGTAGTGTGTATGAGATAGAATATTATTATATACATATATTCGTATATATATTATTATATATGTACCTACTCATGAGACACAATATGCATAGCGTAGCTCCGCTTAATTCCTTAAGGAACGAAAGAGAATTTAAACGTTGAACGCCGCTTGATGTAACGTAGCATGAATACTGATGTCTCTACGTTAAAAACTAAAGCTTTGTGTATAGTAATTATAAAAATGAACTGAATAGAAAACATCGTTTCAAAAACATTTGTTATTAATGGAAACGTAATCAGTGCGTTCTTCAGTTTATTAGTCTTTCAAAAAGATACTGAGTTTCGTAACGTTCGCTGTGTAACTCTACGTGAACGTAAAATTACGTGCTGTGTATAGGTAATTACTTCGTTGCATTGGCATACTTATAATGTGATTATATTTATACAATCACATCAAAAACAGTATTTTATTATGTGGAAAATAAAAATATATTTTAACGTAATCAGCATCTCATAGCTCTGAAACTTGTGTATTCATATACGATGAGATAAATACGAAATCTTTCAAGAATAACTCTTTTTTAAGCATTAATTCTTGAACAAATATGTATGTTAAAATTACAGATAAATGTGACGCAGTCAAATGGAATTTGCATTATTCTTATATTTTACATAATGGAATTTAAAAGGCTGAAAGCGTATGTTGAAATGGCATTTATTAGAATCATTTCAATAATTTACACATAAAGGGATTCGATTTCATTTATGATTTGGCTTAGATGAGCGACAGAAAATGATAGAATACATACATTAAGCCGCAAAGAAGAGTTGATGACCTACCCCATATAACCTTTTTGTTGGTACCAAGTACTTTACTATCAATTATTATCAAACGTAGTTTACTAAATTCATACATACAATTTATTTTGTACATAAATGTGCGAATCGTATTGATTGTTTATTCAATTTGATTGGGGGTCTGGGCGACTATTTTCAATGTTCAAATAAAACGTACCCAGTGGTTAAAGGCTTGACAGGCGCTTACAAAGCTAAGAAAGTTAATAGTCATGAAGAAATCAAATTAATTTCCAATTTATGAAGAATCAGTAAAGGGAGAAATCATTACTTTTCTTCGAAAACTCTCGTTATACATCAACTAAAGGAAATAAAATGAATTGCCAATTCTATCTTTTAATTGGAATAGATTTTTATTTCTTTTGATCGTAGGCAGTCAGGCAAGTTTTGAATAGAGTGCTCAACGGTAATAGTATCTAATAGACAAATGCTCTTCAATAAATAATTATTCATTACATTAAAACCCGAAAAATGATTTCAGAATCATGGTTCGTGGAAGTGCTTGGGCACTTGCTCTGAAGCAACCTTAAAAGAACCGAGTACGCCTGGCATTGAGTTACTGTTTATTTTGGGTCCTTATGATATTTGAGACAAAAAGTTTTCATGTTAAACGATGCCTATGATTTTTTTAAACTGGAGAAGCTACAAAAAGACTGAAATTAAACTACTTTATACGGATTTTATTGCGTTGTATGGAAAATAGCGCGATGAAATTCATGATTATGGAAAGTTTTATTAAAGGTAGTTATATTTCAATAAATAACATTCGCACGAACGTACTACAATATAATAGCTACAGCTGAAGACGAATAGCCAAACCACTATTGCATTATATTTTTGCCGTGACTATGATTTTCAGATACCTTAAGAAGTCGCTGGGCAGTCAGCAAGTTCTGAGTGACTAGTAATCGTTACCCAACACTGCAGTAGCAGCAGCACAACAACCTACTTTTGGAAACGTTGGCAACTTGCTAGTGATTCGCCTGGTGTTGTAAGCGTCTGTAGGCTACGCAACCGCTTTACATCAAGCGGGCAGTTTGCTTCTGTTTGTTATTTTTTATCTATAGTAACGTTATGTTTTATACCTACATAACTGAAAAATAAATAATAAAGTAAAAGTAAGCCTAATCAATCCTTTATAAAATAAGTAGCTCCTTATAGAAAACAATATTTGGTCGCTATTCAGCAAGAAGTATTTAATAAAATATATATTAATGATTATTATATATTTTCTCTGAAATAGCATAATCGAGCACCAGCATATATGCAATTATTTTTTAATTTATTATTTCTATTCCAAATGAATGTTGATGATGTTAAATTCGTTTATCTTATTTAAACACTTATCGAATAATACATTGTTATATAGAACTTGGCTATACACGCTTATAAATATGATTTGTAAATGAGTCCACGATTGGCAGTCAAATTAAATTGAGAACCAGCAAAATCCAATAATCTGATAGTTTTACTAACATTCCAGCTGCTTGGCATCGAACACATGTTAGTAAGATAAAACTTCAAAAATATCGCCTAAGTAATACGAACACATCGTCTGAAAATGCTTAGATATAGGTGGTTCTTAATTAAATAGTTAAGCCAGACAACGAGAGCTTCCATATAATATAAGAATTAATTGATTAATGGCTGAATCGCTCTATGCTGAAAATAGACTATGGTAGCAAATTGATAATTTATTTATTTACATCATACAACTATCCTTACACACACAGGTACACCCAATTCGACCATAATTTCTAGTGTCAGTGAGCAAGCGGTCCAAAAATTATTGAGATTAACGATGCATTAAACCCAAACGAACACCAGCTCATATGCAATAAGGCAAGATAGCAACAAGCACGGTCCATTCTGTTGTATGAGTAACCAGTTCATCCAAGGAAGAAAGTTCAATGATCCGAGAATGACTAAAACAATCACTGCGCGACATGGTCGTTTCGGTTTTCGCTCCGCTTAAGAACTGTAGCAGATAGCCTACTAACCGATCCACTACGTTCGGGATTAATAACGTTAGGAACATTTATCTGATGGCATGGTTCGAATAGCGGTACGTTGGTTAAGTGTTCGTTTGACCACTACCGGTGTCCTGTACACATCAAATATTTGGGCGTTTCGTTAATCATGGTTAATGGTAAGTATGTATATGTTTAATTTATCTAAAACGCTTTTTATGTGAGACTTGTTCTTTTGTACCCGAGTTCGAGTCATATAAATGAGAGATGTATATACGTCGTGTAAATTGTATATTTTAGTTACGGGATATCAGTGTGTGCTAGAGTGTACAAAATCACATCATGCAAAAAACATTATTTTACTTAAATATATATAAACATATTGATTTCATTTTCCTTGTACTTTATAGTCAACAATAATATATAACCGCATATGGGTATTCACATAATGATATCCTGCACAACGTCATGGGATACCAATTATAGTATAGATACTACATAGTATAGTATTATATTATCTGTGACAATGTTAACCTATTCTTTGCTATAAAATTATCAGACGTATGAGCTGATTGCAGTTATTGTTTTCATGTTAGAATATAATCAACAACAATTTTAAATATAGACTTCATATTTGTTTCGTAAAAAGAATCCGCTGATTGTAAAAAAATGCATTTTATGAATTAAAAATGGATTTCTGATTTCTGAGGACGAAAATAAATTTCCATTCGACGTATTTGTGAACTGATTGCCTACCTGAGCTCAGGTTTTGCTTTAGGTATAATTTACGAGCTTTTCTGAAATACGTACTTGCAGGATTTTGTCAAACAACATTTATCTAGTGGGGGCATCAGATTAACAAGTTTCAATTAAACCTCAACACTCCTTTCTCATTGTGTGCCAGAGTAGCCGGGCTTTTGGCATCTAGTATATCCCAACATCATATTAGGTGACAGAAGATATTGTATTTCATTAGTGTGTTTCGTTGTTCGTCTGTACGTCTAGAAGAAGTACCGGAACGACATGATGTAAGAATGTAAATAAACGTAAGCTTAACGAAAATAATAACAGCATTTCAGTAGATACATTTGAAAAGAAACACATAATATGGTTTGAGGTGGTCATTAGTATAAATAACATTTAAGCTCAATAGATAGAGGTTATCCGCAAATACCAAAGCGAACAGAATGTCACCTGTATCTATGATTTTTTTTATAATATTCTGTCACATACACACAACACCATCTAGCCCAAACTAAGCAGAGCTTGTACTATGGGTACCTACTAGACAATGGATAAACATACTTATATACCTTTTTTTTGTAAATACATACATATTATACATAGAAACACCCGGACCAAGACAAACATCCATGTTCATGCACACAAATGTTTGACTTGTGCGGGAATCGAACCCGCGACCTCAGGCGTGGCAGTCGGTTACACTAACCACTACGCCATCGAGGTAAGCATAGCAAGGTGAACATAGCAGCCCCAAAGGGTTAGTGTTGGGTATATAACACTTACATATGCCCATTTATCTATAGGTCAAGCGTAATTGTGCCTATTGCACTGAGTCCGTGCGCATATTCGGATGCCGTGCTTTTTTTAAAAGAGGATAATAAAATTACCTAGCAATAAATGTCTACATCACTGCCCTGTCCGACAATTCAGGTTAATACCAAATGATCAGCCATAAGCGTAAATGCAAATCTATTTTGCGAAACTAACTGCATGGGTGGAATTGTGGTGTGAGTATCCGCCTCACCACTCCCACTGTGTCAAGTATTAGTGATTTGAGTCCCAAGTGAAACAAAGTTCAGCAATAGATTTTTGTACTGAATATTCTGTGTGCCCGTTGTTTAAATGTTTGTAAAGGCTGCCACGACTCATAGTCCAGGCATATTAGGGGTTTCACCTCGGAATGAGAGATAGTCAGCTATAAACTTGTATGAACCTTTATTTTGACACCCTAAAACTTGTCTCAAAACTTACTTATCGTAGGGTGTCCGCGTCTACAGATATTCCAAGGTCAAAGGTCAAAAAATCGATCTTTCACCTTGGAATATCTGTAGACGCGGACGCCCTACGATAAATAAGTTTTGAGACAAGTTTTAGGGTGCCAAAATAAAGGTTTATACAAGTTTATAGCTGACTATCTCTCATTCCGAGATACTTGCCCTAATTTGACTAATATTCTTGGACTATCAGTGATTATACTAAGTAGTTGCAGATATTATAAAAATAAAATGTCACAAATCCTTTTACATCTGCCGTCATTTCAGTTTTCACTCTTTTTAAGATGACTAGTATTTCAACGTACCTTAATATTCACTCAGTAATGACTCATATTCACTTACATCATAAAATAACGCAACACAGTTTATTGCTTCATTAATAACTATTACATTAGAAAAACCGATCGTATATTGATACCGACTCCCTACAGCTAAGTATAACGAAGCTCGCTTATATACGTAAGAATAGTCAGCGACATAAGTCGATACACATTCACGAGATATTAAATCGCTTTATCATTCTTACTAGTACTATAAATGGGAACGTGAGTTTGTTTGTTTGTTACATTTTTACGCGTTAACTACTCAAAAAATTGCGTACACGTTGTCAGGGGAACAAAAAATACATAGGGTATCTTGCATCCAGAAAAAGGATTGTTACTAACCTAACCTACATTCACCCGAATTTATTAGGTACTATAGATTGATAATATCTTATCTTATGTGTGGGGCCAGTCAGCGCAGACCGGCGACACTTCGACCCAGTGGGATCTTTTATGTCAGCCCCAAGATTTAACCCTTAGCTATCTCCTTATGAATGTACTGCATAAGCCGCATTGTACAATTCAAAGGACTCGATCGATAATAAGTATGTTTTTATTCATAAAATTTTGTTAAAAATAAATTAAATTGCTTCTTAGGGCGCTTATTGTACCAATCCACATTTATCACTTGCAATTCACTATGTACATATTTCTATTCCCAGTTAAAACATGATAATTGTATACAAATACAGAGCTAATTGTAAATATTGTTATCAGCCGGTAGCTGCATTGATAAGATAATGATCAAATTCAATGTTACTGTATTGTTTTCAATAAATAATCATAATATATTTATGTTTATATTAAAATACAAGTAGGTCTACCATGAAAATGCTTCTCTCCAACTTCAGCCTGAACGAAATGCACTAGGAAAATCGAGGTTAAAATTCAGAACGAATTTTGGAATAAATGTGTTCCACGATACGAACAGTAGGCTCAATACTCAGATATTGACGTTTCATGGTAGGCATTTAGGTGGCCAATACCAGTTGCTTCTCTTATATCATCAAAGATATAAACAATTGCAAATATATGCATCTCCCGACCAGTACTATGAAACTGTTCTATAAATTTTGACATCGATATTTGCATCTAACGTTCCGCAGCTTCACCGATGTGGATAGAATATTAATTTCGATTGATATACGGCGAAACCAACAAAGCATAGGTAAATAGTCTTGACTAGGTATATATCCCTGTTTTGCATAATACTGAGCGCACGTAATATTGCCTATTACCAGGTAAAATGCCAGGTTCCATGCTGTTACTGAGAATTCCTAAATCTAACAAAACTGTAAAATCCGTGCATTTCTCCAGAGACCACCATTGCGCTATCTTTGCAGTCATCCTAATCCTAACTAACATTATAAATGCAAATGTGAGTTTGTTTGTTACGCTTTTACACCTTAACTACTCGATCAATCATCATACAATTTCGCATACACTTTGTCAGGGGAACAGAAAAGGACATAGGACACACCTCTCATCCAGAAAAAAGTACTGTTACTTATCTAAGCTAACCTACATTTACGCGAGCCACTTACTGCCACCGCGCCGCGTGTTGTGGGTTTGAATTCCACACGGGACAGAAATTTGTGTGATCCACAAATGGTTGTTGCTAATCTGGATGTTCTTTGTGTCCATAGTTTGAATGTTTGTAAAGCCACCGCGATACATGAATTATTCCTAGTGCGAAAGTTTATCTTTTATAAAAGAAATAAGGACGTGAAAGCCCACACCATTTTTTTAAGTAGGAGGCAAAATATAGTTGTATAGGCTTACAATATAGAAGGTGATTAGAACGATTACGAAAAAAGTGACATTGTCACAATTGCTTACATAGGAAAAAAAATCCAAGATAACATTTATTATAAGTACAGTTCATATTATATATGCGTCTAGAACTAAATATATATATGGTCACCTCAGTTAATGTCTTCTTTTAACCTTCGTGTCGACGATTTAAAAGTAAACATTGTCTGAAGAATACTAGTTTCTTTATTACCTGTTCCATTTCATTTGAGCAAACCAATGTTTTATTTATCTCAGCAAATAATAGGTATTTTTATAGATAATAATTTATGGACCTCTGATTATTATTATAAAAGAACACTTGTCTTGGTGTTTGCTGTTAACATGTTAGAGGTCTAAGTAAATAACGTGAAACAATAACTCACGATAACAGATTAATCTTTTGCATTTTCATTTGCTCATTATGAACAGATTAAATTTGCAATAAGATGAAACTATAGACACGAGCATTATTTTTTAATGCTTGTCTCTAGTTCAGGATCGCCCGCACTAGGGTTCAATCCCTGAGTCGCGCAAGACTTCACAAACAGACCGATAGTGCATTATATAATAATAGTTGGCAGATCACACCAATAAATTTTCTGTGTGAGACTCGAACCGACAACACTCACTACGCAGCCTAGTTGACTGAACGGATGGCTTAGTGCCTTAAGTGGTCACCTCGCCACTGCTACTATGCCAAGTGTTGTGGGTTCGAATCCTACACGGGACAAAACTTCGTGTTATCCACAAATGATTGTTCCGAGTCTGAACGTTCTTTGAGTCCATTGTATGAATAGTTGTAAAGCCCTTCGACACAGGATTTATTACAACTGCGGAAAATGTCTTTATCAAAGACAAAAAAACAAAAAGAAAGTTCCTCAAGAATATAAAAATTCTGATAGTGTGTGTCCTTGTTCAATGCAATAACAGCATGATGAATAGGTATATTTTGTGGACTGGAGAGAGAAAATGGTTTTCAACCCGAAAATGTCATGGATTCTTACATTATTTTTGATTTCATGTTGGGTTCTAGAATTCGACAGGTGGATGATCAACGCCCATATTAGGTAACTTGTGGCATCTTATAAGGCATCACGTTATTTGTTGATGCAGCTGTGGTGAAAGTGACGCCTGTGCGTAATCGCTTGTGGCGTTTTTAACTTTTCATCAATAGCAGAGAGAAACTTAGAGAACTACGACACTCAGCTGATCCTCAAATAATGAAAATGGTCTATCAATCATTGTGTCAATCTATTCTAAGCTATTGCGTCACCACATGGGGCGGTGCGGCTAAAACAAACATTATACGCCTGGAGCGCGCCCAAAGAGCGGTGCTCAAAGTATGCTGTTTTAAGCCTCGCTTGTTTCCTACAACTAGGCTCTATGACTACTGCCAAGTTCATACAGTCAGGCAACTATTTGTGCTAGCTACAATTCTTAGGCAACATGCACAAACCCTTTACATGCGAGGAAATACACGCCGCAATAATCCAGTTGTCATGTCATCGATAATTAGAACATCATTTAGTCGTAAATTCTTTATTCTTCTCGGGCCCTATATATATAAAAAATATAATAAATTTCTGTGTATCTACTTCCTAAACATTTATCAATGCAACATTACTGTTCTAGAATGGCTCCTAAAGCTATCTTATAATGAAACTGAAGATCTCTTGACGGTTCTGGAGTAATCATTGGCACTCACAGCCACTGACACACACACACGCACACACACACACATACACACACACACACACACACACACACACACACACACACACACACACACACACACACACACACACACACACACACACACACACACACCCTCAGATACACACACACATAGTTCAACATATTCCCAATGTTAACATGGTCTTTTTAGCTTTTTTTGCGTTTTTGTTTTAGCTTTTAGTTTCTGTTTTTATGTTTTGTTTTCGTTTATGTTTGTATAACCTGGCTCCGTGCGGAGACCTAGTGACCTGTAATTTTATACCTACCACAGGCACCAGCGATCCTTTCCCGAAATACTATTGTTAATGTTCGATATTGCAACTTTGTTATTATGTTCCTATGTGTATCTCGGTTTTGGTGAGATATAAACGATTTTATTATTATTATTGGCACGGAGTCGGCAGGCAACAATAGGTTCGCCCGTTTGACAAGGGACTTAAAACCATATAAGGTGATATCTTCGACTAATACACATAGCATCACCATTTGGAGCAATTTCAACATCCCTCTGTTATTTTATTTTAATTGTTTTATTAACCGAAGAAATACACGCTTATGTTCTTACGCATGAGATATTGTTTCCTGAGCTATCCCTGCCGTAAATATTTTATATCAGCCGGCTAAGCCTCTTTTGTTTCCACGTATGAAAAATACGGTCATACAAACATAAGGTCAACCAAAAATATATGGTGCATCGTTAATCATTTTTTGCAGATACAAACAGACACCTAACGATAATATTGGTAATAATATAATATAATAATATCAGCCCTGTATTAAACTGTCCCACTGCTCAGGCCTGTCCCCACTGTGAGAAGGGTTAGGTCATAGTCCACTACGCTGGCCTAATGCGGGTGGGCAGACTTCACATATCTTCGAAAATATTATGGAGAACTCTCAGACATGCAGGTTTCCTCACGATGTTTTCCTTCACCGTTAAAGCAAGCGATAATCAACTATTTAATACGTATTTAACTTCGAAAAGTCAGAGATTCGCGCCTTAGGTTCGAACTCGAGACCTCTGCGTAGCAGTCCAACGGTTTCCCACTAGGCTATCGCTGCTATTATAATATTGGTACACATAGCGAAATTCATAATGAACTTTATGCGTAATAGCTTAAAGCATTTATTTAGATTACAACACAGTGTATTTCTATCCCACTGTAGCGCCAATGATCACGTTATGTGTGCGGTAAATAAATAGACAAATAACTGCTTGAATTCTAAACGTGCAACAGTTGACATGTAAAAATATATTCACTCTATTAGTACACTACTAAAACATAGGTATATATATATATATATATCTGGTGTTTGGTATGTTTTATTTTTGCAACAGTTACGTAGTTGCTACTAAATCTCTGTATTTTATTTCATGTAAATTATGTGAGTTTTATTTTTATTACGAGTAGTTTATACTTATCGTAATAAAAATAAGCACCATTACTAGTTAGCTACCTAAACCATGGGTGCATAAATCATAACTAAAATAGGTTACGATAATGATAATATCGCTAAAACTGGGCACGAACTGCGTCAGTTGTACGCGCAACTATTTTGCACCGCAAAACATTAATTTATATCAATACTAGTTTTCACCCGTGGCTTCGCTCGCGTAAATGTAGGTTAGGTTAGGTTAGGTTTGCAACGGAGCCGTATTTCGTCCCCCCCAGTCCCTATTGGGCTGGTGACTTGAACGGCTCCGTGGCCATCGTTGGGAGGGTTGGCGGCCCCCTCCTCTCAGTCGAAGAGAGAGGGGCGGGGTACGTGGTGGCCAGGTGGGAGAGGTATGCGATCGTCGGCGAATACTTCTCCCCCAACAGAACCGCCGCGGAGCTGGAGGTCTTTATGGACCTCCTGGCCGCGGTGGTGAGGAGGCAGGCGCCACGTCAGGTCCTCCTAATGGGGGACTTGAACGCCAAGGCCCGGGAATGGGGCAACCGCTCCACTGACACTCGAGGAGAGATAGTCAGGGAGTGGGCGGTTGCCACAAGACTGACCCTCCTAAATAGAGGGTCGGTCCACACGTGCGTGCGATGGTGTGGGGGGTCCGTGGTGGACCTAACGTTCACCAGCGCCGCTGTCGCGGCATGTGCCCGGGCCTGGAGGGTGATGTCGGAGGTGGAGACGCTCTCGGACCACAAATACATAAGGTTCGAGATATCCGCCTCCGACAGTCAGGGAGGGCACCGGCGCGTGGTGCGGGCGGATTTTCCGCGCTGGTTGGTGAGTCGCCTCGACGCCGGGCTGGCGGAAGAGGCGGCCATCGTCCAGGCGTGGCTTGCCGTCCCCATGCACACGGTGGAAGTAGGCGTCG
The DNA here is from genome assembly GCA_963564715.1 of Catocala sponsa. NCBI lineage: Eukaryota > Metazoa > Arthropoda > Insecta > Lepidoptera > Erebidae > Catocala > Catocala sponsa. The sequence continues at coordinate 12,567,765 of OY751334.1, read as the reverse complement.
CGGCCAGCCGTTTCCGCGAAGCGGTCACGGCCGTCTGCGACGCGGCTATGCCGAGGGCCCGCCGCCACCCCGGCCGCCGAGAAGTGTATTGGTGGAGCTCGGAGATCGCAGATCTCCGAGCCGCCTGCTCGGCGGCGCGGCGGCCCTACACGCGGTGTAGGCGGCGGCGGCATGGCCGAACGAGCGACCAGCTGTCTGCCGAAGAGCTGCAGGCTGAGCTCCGGCTGTACGATGAGTACCGTGCAGCCAAAAAGGAGCTGCAGCTGGCTGTCGGTCAGGCCAAGTCCCGAGCCTGGGGTGAGGCCCTGGAGGGCCTGGATAGGGATCCATGGGGGCGTCCGTACAAGGCTGCCCGGAATAAGTTCCGGGGCCTGACGCCCCCCGTAGCGGAGTCCCTGGAGCCGGAGCTCCTGGGCAGGGTGTTGGTGGGGCTCTTTCCCGAACGGGACCCCCACCATACCCCTCCGACGATGGCGCCGTCCTTCCCGGAGGAATTGAACCCGGCCTCCAGCCCGCTTGTATCGGAGGCGGAGATGGAGGCGGCCACCAGCCGCTTAAGTGGCAAGAGGACGGCTCCGGGTCCTGACGGGATCCCGGGACGGGTCCTCCGGATCGCCCTCAGAGAGATGAGCGATCCACTTCGGGAGCTGTTCAACGCGTGCCTCACGTCTGGACGGTTCCCGAAGCTGTGGAAGGACGGCCGATTGTGCCTGTTGCGGAAGGAGGGACGAGACACAACCTCGCCTGCCGCATACAGGCCAATCGTGTTGCTTGATGACATGGGAAAGCTGCTAGAGAGAGTGGTGGCTTCCCGTGTCATCCAGCACTTAGAGGGGACTGGGCCGGCGCTATCGCAGGCCCAGTATGGGTTCAGAGCGGGGCGGTCCACGATAGACGCCCTGCTCTGGCTCAAAGATTGGACGCAGGAAGCGGTCGGTGGGGGGAACAAGGCGTTGGCTATCTCGCTGGACATTGCCAACGCCTTCAACAGCCTCCCACATGGAACAGTACAAGAGGCGCTCCGGTATCACGGAGTGCTCCTGTATTTGCGGAGGCTGTTGGCCGACTACCTCCAGGACCGCGAGGTTCTGGTAGAGGGATGCGACGGTTTGAGGCGCCGTCGCGTATCCTGCGGGGTTCCACAGGGGTCGGTGCTGGGACCGCTCCTGTGGAACGTTGGCTACGACTGGGTGCTTCGGGGCACGCTTCCCGCAAGTATGCGGGTGGCGTGCTACGCCGATGACACCCTGGTCGTAGTCAAAGGGAGGGATCTCGGGGAAGCGGTGCGGTTGGCCGAGGTGGGAGCTGCCTTAGTGGTCGTCCGTATCCGCGCCCTGGGATTGGAGGTTGCCCTCTCCAAGACCGAGGCCCTAGTGTTCCGTGGGCCTCGGGGGGGACCTCGTCCAGGTACGCGAGTGATCCTGGACGGGGTCCCGGTCCGGGTTGGGACCCAAATGAGGTACTTGGGTCTCATCCTGGACGGGAGGTGGACTTTTGGGGCACACTTCACCCAGCTGGCCCCAAAAGTCCTGGGAGCGGCGGCCGCCCTAGGGAGGCTGCTGCCCAACGTTGGTGGCCCGAGCGCCACTTGTCGCCGACTGTACTCCGGAGTGATCCGGAGTATGGTCCTTTACGGGGCGCCGGTCTGGGCGGACGCCCTCAATCGAGACAATAAGACCCTGCTGCGACGTCCGCAGCGGGTCGTCGCGACGAGGGCCATTCGCGGTTACCGGACGGTGTCCTGGACGGCGGCGTGTGTGCTGGCCAGTGACCCCCCCTGGGAGCTACAAGCGGAGGTCCTCGCCGAAGTTTACCACTTCGTGGCGGCGAGGAGGTCCCGCGGGGAGCCCCCGGGGTGGGAGGAGGTCGCACGCATGCGGCGACAGGCGCGGGCCGCCCTGTTGAGGTGGTGGACGGAAGACCTGGCTCCACCGGTCCCGGGCCAGTGGACGGTGGAGGCCATTCGCCCGGTCCTCCAGGGGTGGATAGAGCGGCGATTCGGGTCGCTGACCTTCCGACTGGTGCAGGTGCTTTCCGGGCACGGATGCTTCGGAAAGTATTTGCACCAGATCGCGAGACGGGAGGCGACCCCGGCCTGCCACGAGTGTGGGGCGCCGGACGAGACGGCGTCCCACACGCTGGAGGCGTGTGCCGCATGGGGGCCGCAGCGGCACACGCTTTCGGCCATAATAGGCGGGGATCTCTCCCTGCCGGGCGTGATCAACGCCATGCTTGGCGGCGAGAGGTCGTGGCAGGCGGTGGTCTCCTTCTGCGAGGCTGTCATGGAGCAGAAGGAGGCCTCGGAGAGGGTCAGGGAGAACAATCCCCTCGCTGACCCTCTCCGGCGCAGACGGACGGGAGTGAGGAGGAGGCGATTTGCCCGCCTTCTCGCTCCTGTATAGTGGGGTCACTGGTACAGAGTCGGGGGAATCTGTACCGGCTTGCACGGCCCCACACGTCTGGGGGGTGGCCTTGGTGAGCAAGGCCACCCCTCCACAGGTGCTGAGGCCCGGTTACCATCAGCCGGGCCAACCGCCGGGGCGGGATGGTGATTGCTAACGCGACCCCATCCCGCCCCACCCCGTCGGCGGAGGGACTGCTCACCCCAGGTTTTTAGTGTGTATACCGACCCCCTTCAGGGGCGGAGAGTCTCACATAACCACCCTTCCCCCCCCGGGGGAGGGGGTATCCATAAAGGATTTTCCTGGGTCAAAAAAAAAAAAAAAAAAGGTTAGGTTTGCAACAGTTATTTTTTCTGGATGAAAGGCACCCTATGTCCTATTCTGTACCCCTGACAACGTGTATGCAAAATTTCATGTTGATTGGTTAAGTAGTTAAGGCTTGAAAGCGTAACAAACAAATAAACTCATTTTCGCATTTATAATATTAGTTAGGATGAAGACAAATAATTCAAAGCTTCATACTTCAAATAACTAGTACTAACAAACTATCACTACTTATTTTTTCACAATATGTTCATGTCTAAAACCCATTTAGTAAATACATCGCACAACCTATTTCAGAAAATTACTAGCCGGTATATCATCGAAAAAGTCAATGTCCTAGACAAAATTGTAGATAAATGGGTGTTGACGGGAACAAATAAACTCCCGAGACTATCGGTTATTAGAGCCTAAGTAACTAAGTTATTGTCATAATAAAACTAAGGTGGCCTCAATTCAGTGATAGGTTGAAGAAATAAACAGATTATAATGCTAGTAAAGCCTACATAAGTAAATATAAGAGCTTTAACAGACCACCTGTAGATTATATTACTCTAATACTCTACTCATATTTGAATATGACAGGCCAATTTTTTTGGTAGTAATGGCTCATATGAGGTACTGCTAAATCCGAAATTTGTTTTTATGGTGGCTCTAAAAGTTTTGGAAGTGAGATAGTAATATCATTCAACCTCTTTACCATCGTCTAATGTTTTAAATAAAATCAATATCAAATCAAAAATATTTTTATTCATATTCAAAGTAACGCTTATGAACGTCATAGTTACACTTAATAATGTGAAGTGTCATTTGCCATGTTCAGTAAAGCAAGGGCGTAGAATGTAAGAGAAAATGGTAAAAACTCACGGCCACTCTTTTTAATTGTCAAGTTTACAATATCGTTTCTTTCTTCAGAAATCATTTCTGTATGGAGTTGCAACCATTATTTATAGACGTATTTAGAGTATTAAATAAGTTTAAATGGGGACATTACCAGATAGTTTTAGATTACTGTGATAGCCCATAAGTCACTGCCAGACCAAAGATGATCGTGGTTAGTGAAGTTATGATATTATTTCTTTGACAAATATCAGAAAACAATTTTGTTGCATCTGAAAAGAAGTCTCGGTCTAAGAGTCTAATACTCAGAAAGTTAGTTTCCCTCATCTAACTGCTGAAGTCGTTTAATATGCAATAAGGTATTCATATGTGAGTTTTTGGGAAGGTTTAGAACTCTGTGATCTTTTGCTAGGTCTCAGTTCTATTGCATACTATTTATTTGCCGCATCCGTAGAGAAAAGCAACCTAATATCTACACACGTCATGAATGAAATCCCGTTTGGCTCTAATAACGTATACAACTACTACTCGTCTCAAAAGCTTTCAGATGTACTAGCTAATATATATTAATATCAACAAAAGTAAACCATCCCTGCACTTCATCTATTCACGGTGAAATAATATTTTTATTATTTCTACCAAAAATTCAAAGTAAAAACACGGCACTAAGAATATTTTATTCTTAAACTTTTTACAGACTCAAAGTGGACATGGTACTCGTAAAAGCAAACTTTTGTCTAAATATTTCGGGGATTAGCCAGCGCTAAATATAAAAACCTTACACTTAAACTTTGCCAAGTTAATTTATCGCTGTGAAAATATTCGCAGCAAAGTCTTTGAAAGCGCAGTCTGTTAACAATCTTTAAGATACGAAAATACTAAATGATTACAAAGCTTTCAAAAGGTGTAAAAATGGAAATCAATTTACGCACTCATACTTTTAGCTTTGTCTCAAAATTCTTTATCGTTCCTAAAATAGACGTGAATTTGTTAAATAAAGTCAATAGACTTTATTCGACTTTCTATTCTTTTATTACCACTCTTGTCGCCTTTTGAGAGCGAAAAACGATTATCAAAAAGCGATTCTGTAATGTCAATAAAAGATATACTTTTAAGATCCACAATTTTAAACCCTTGGTCTTTGAAATCATAAAAGAATTTATTGCGTGATAATTGAATTCGTAACTGTTGTACTTAAAAAATGGGAGAGATTATTGGATTTGCATCATATTATGTCTATATTTATTTTTAAGTGAGACTATTAGTACCTAATAATTCGTAAATCTTTTGAATTACGGCCGTTCGTTAAAATTAATATATTTATTTAAATTAAAGAAATTGGTGATGAAAGTATATAAATTTATATGAAACAGAAAAGAAAAATCGCGGAAAAAGTACTGACAGTGAATGTTACAGGTAGAATAAAGAATCGACAGATACAACGTAGATATAATTCACAAGAGCGTAGTTCAGGTTAATTATAATATAAAACATTATAGAGATATTACCAATAAATTCTATCAAGTGCTCTCTTAGTATTTCAAACAAGTTAAGATCCACATAGCCACAACTAGCTGTGGCAGTATAGAAAGATAGTTGTAGTAGCAATTATCCAAAGGAACGCATTTTTATAAAGTATGCCTATGCTTTCTCAGGTTTCTTTTGTTTCTCGGAATCTTTCTCAAACCAAATTTTATAAAAGCGGTCTAGCCATGAAAATAAAACAAATAAATGGAATTACTTCTGCCTTAGAAATATTCATTTAAATTTATTATATGGATTTGACGCATCAAAAAGCAGTTGCACAAAAGTATTATACGATTGATGAATCACTTTGCGAAACACAAAAGATATATTGGTCGATTCAGTTTGAACAGTGAAGTGGATAAAACTACGGCCATTTGATGGTTGACAAAGCTAAAACATTAGTAGGCAAAAATGCGGCATGACAGCTGGCGTAAAATGTCTTGCCAGGCAACATATTCACGCTCCGCATGCCACAAAGGAGGCAGGCACTCATAACTCACTCTGTCACGCTCCTTGTGTGCTCATAACTTATGATATTGCTTACAAAACTACATAAAATAATGTTGATATTTAAGTTGACGTGACAGATTGTTATTACTGGTATTTGTTTTCGATTTACATCGTATATGATTCGAAATTGAAACGTTTCTACTGATTTAGTATTGTGCGTATCTTATAAAAGTAAAGCCTAATTGCTTTTCGTTTATATAACATTAATGGGGATTTGTGTTTGAGATCTGAATCGGAAAAATGTATTACTGGGTTTAGCAAAATTGGTTATTATGATTTTCTCCCATGTTATTCTCAGTAATATCAAGGCATCTGAGTAATGTTCAGAAACCAGTAATAGCTTGCTTTATCGATATGTGGGCCTATTTATAATACGTAAGGATCTTTAAGGATGTCAAACTATATTCGTCAATTAACTAGGTCCAATGACGGTTGTAGGTCCCACGTTAAAGGCGTCAGGATTGCAACAGCAAATACCAGCAACTTGAACGATCAGCATGATAAAACTACGTTTGGTCATCGTATTATATATATATATTCGATTTTTCGCGTAAATGTAGTCCTTTTTTTGGGTACCTTTCATCCAAATATGTGCTTTCCTGTACCCCTGACAAAGTATAAATGACATTTTATGATGATCGGTCAAGCGGCATGAAAGCGGAACAAACAAATAAACAAACTCAAATTCGCATTTATAATATTAGTTACGATACTTTGAGTCGTATTGCGGTAGGGTACATTTTACTCTCTTGCAAACCGCAGAGCGTTGTAAGAGTGATGTTTCGATAATGGAAATGCCACTTGCCTTTGGTGAACCACGATATTAAACGTTTGCTTAAAGGAATGAGCTATTGTCGTTTTAAAACTTTTAAGTTTGTCTCAGTGTTTAAAGTTTGTCATAGCTTTATTATTTCATTTTACTTGACTTCATTAATGCAAAGCGTAGTGGCGTAATGAAGCCTGCAGATTGACCAGATCTTGTTGGATCAATTAACGACATTGACTAATGTTTATCAAAAGCTATGGAATAATTTTATTCTCCATAGTATCATAATTGCCGAACTCTACTGATTGGCCGATTGACCCCATTGCCATACATCTTCGATTGCTGTATAAGGTGCCATCGGTTTCACACGCTTTTTCATAGTATGGAAATTGTAACTTTTTGTACACAATAAACAATAAAATCCTTAGTTAGCTAGCAATCTAGCTAACTAAGGAGTTTATTTCATTGCCTCAATGTGACCCAACGTCGCAAATCGATTCATCTGCGTAACCAGCATTCCATCACTTGCTTGTCTTTTGCAATTTCACAAAGTTCCTACTAAACTACAAAAGGTGATCAGATACAGACGCTATATGACAAAAAATATGCCTTTGGCTTTTAAAAAGTATAATTTTTTTTATTTACAGTGTAGCCTGTAGTTAATTATTATATATTCAAGCATTAAATTTTACATATTATACTTAACAATAAAAACGAACGGAGTGAAATGTGATTTATGCTTTTTATTCGAAATTGAAGTTATACAAATTAACCACATAGAGTGAAACCCAACTAGCAACGTCTCTTAAACGCGGTTAAATTCTTAGATGCATTGTGTAAGTTCCAAGCTCTGTGAAATTAACCAGTCAAATTAAGCGGCAGTAGCCTATGGCTATAGCATAAGCTCATCCATTAAGTCTTCGTAAATTTGACTTTCTCTTCATTAAAGCTGTGTAAACCATGCACTTCCTTCACAATTAAGCATAGCAGGAAAGATTATGTAAAGTAAGGAAGAATAGGAAGAATAAAATTAAAAGATCCAATCACTTTGGTACATTCAAACGATATACGTATATTTATTGCAAAATACAATATCGGTATGTACAAATTGGAACATGTTTTCCGTTCTTTCATCAGATACTTTTGTATGTTATGAGGGTTCCTGCAAATATTTTGCAAGTGAATAGGGTTCATTTTGTATTTGTTACTATGGTATCAAGTGCTGAGATTGATTTTCTTAGAATTTGTTTATCAAAATATATTAGTGCTTGAAGCATGTAATATATTTTCATTATCTTATAGAGATGTTATTATAATTAATTCTGAAAATTGCTCTGTAGTTACTTATTATACGCTAAAGTATAAAATACAAAGCAAGCATGATAGAATACAATTTGTAACGTTGTTCACTCAGTAGGCGTTTGTTTTAAGCTTCGCTTAAGCTCAGACTTTGAAGATATATCTGTTGTTGTCATACGAAGTCTGAACAACTTAGGCGTTTTTTTATCGAAATTAGCTTATAATTTACATCGATATCGTAGTTGTATTATCTATACCTACTAACATTATTGGGCCTAAGGTGCTTAGTAAGAAATTGTGGGTCTTTTGTCGATTCACACCACGGGTTGTTCGTACCACGGTGTGAATCGCAGAAGAACCCATTTTGAATAAGTTCAAATTAGTACAATTCGAATCGATGAAGTACAAAAAAAGCATTCACCGTTTCACACCATGGTGCGAAGCGACTAATTCAAAATGAGTCCTTCTGCGATTCACACCGTGGTGCGAACAACCCTTGGTGTGAATCGACGAAAGACCCGAAATTATTACACTAACCTTAAGTGAATAGTAATAATAAACTTTGGTGGTGCGACGGTAATGTATTTGACTGTTGTTATACATGAGATCTCGGATTCGATTCCCGGGTCGGCCAAAGTATCTATTATTGGGTTTTTCTGTTAAGAAATTCTCAGTAGTAGCACAAAGTCGGAAACAATGCCCGGTTAAAGGGCAATAAGCGCACACATATTTCATGAGACTCAGATTATCTTGCGAAATGTAAGATCACTTTCAGCACGCCTCGGCATGTACGTCACGGTTTTTCAATGAAACCACTTGGCCAAATTTGATGAAATTTATTATTCAGATAACAAAAGCCACGACAAAGGGTCATAAGAGTACGAAAAACAGCCATTAGTTAAGAAATCGATATTATAACCAGCTTTACTCAGAAAATGTATTTAGGGTGTTATATTTAAAAAAAAACTGCATCATTGTGTGTCAACCACAAGAAACTGTTACATTATGGTTATAGAGTACAAATAATCTTACTCAATAAAGGCTAAATTTAGAAGGTCATATGCCAACAAGCGTTCATGAAGAATTTGATAAGATGGATGAATAGAGCAAAAGAGGTATGCCGGGATCTTAGGTAGTGGAACTCCGTGGTCTATAGCGTCCATAGATGTGAATATTTATAGAATATAAAATATATACACGAATATAAAAAAAATATTTCTATATAATTTGTAGTCTTTTAACACTCTTACGGAGAATAATAATGTGTTTGAGTATAGAATAAATAATTTGAATAGTCGGTTTGGCCTGTCCAAGAATGCTTAATCAAATATTAATATTGCGAGCTGTGTGTGAATACCAATGAATATGTCGTTGTATTATGTCTATGTATTCTATCGCACATTAAATTGTACCTTATCTTTTTTATTCGCAAACTCATAAAAATCATATATTATCTTAATCCAAGCCTATATACCTGATTTAAATAAAACAAATCATAATTATGGTAACCCTATCTAAATACATCACAAAAAACCTCATTCAAATTGGAGATAAACCTGTACAAATACACATAGAAAGAAATGAAAAACCTTTTTAGGTTTTATTGTAGGTATGTACCTTAGTAAATCCATTAACCAAATTATAACTGCAAATTTGTCATTTTAATTAAATGAAACAACTTTCTACTAAATACCTACAAAACGACTAAGTTTGATGTAAAATCACAGTACGCTTTCCTAAAAACATTTCACTATTACACGAAACACTGAAACCCACATTTTCGTCAAAATATATGTTGCGTAAAACTACACAAGGATTGTCTGTCTAAAAAGACTATGACACAGAGGTCCGTGACAACGGTACAGATACAAAGTGTAGCCCGCCTATCTAATTTCGGCAACGGACAAAGAAAATGTGGCAAATACCTTCTATTTAATTGTGACGGAAAAGAAAAACTTTCTGCTTTATTTAGTCGACAGCAAATGAATTAAATTGTCAGTACTAACACTCAATTATTCAAGGAACACTTTTATTGGAACAAATAAATCGAGTATTTAGTTCTATACTTCTAATAGGAAAGAGAATTCAACTAAAATATATATTTTAGTTGACTTCTCTTTTCTATTAGAAATATAAAATAAAAATATTTATTTAGAATATATTATTATATTAAAATAATAAATGCTAGAAATAAATGCCTAACTAGGTCGGTAAAAGAACAGGAATAGATCTTGAAAAGTAACATAATATTGTCTTACAATTACGCGACAGCTACACATTGAAATTCCACCACTATATCATACGGATTGGTCGACTAAAATGATGATCATCTCTTTGTCTTGAAGTATAATTATTTCAAACTACATCAGACTAAAATGCTGGTCGTCTAAATTATTTGTACTTTACAAATAATTCAGACGACCAGCATTTTAGTCTCCCCGTGAAAATGGCTGCTGAAAAGCAACTTTAAATGTAGCTGGAAATTTAAATGTTTTGTAATCATTAAAAGCGGTGTTTCAAAATAAACTCTAAAATAAAGGGATAAAATCCGTATATAAATAGTTGAATTTCAATTGAAATATTTCGTCACTGTAACATGAATTTTGGACCAGGATAAATTTTCAATATACCTATTAGTGTGTATTATATTACAGTTATGTACATAAAGCGTAAATGTATCGGAATTTAGTTTTGCAATAAAAATAACAAAACATGATACATATATTTTCATACATATTCAGTAAAATTCGACTTTATTGTGTTAGTTTTATTTTCCTTAAACATTACTATTATTTCTGGGTCAAAGTACCTGGGGAAGATAGAAAATAAAAGGGCTGCATCTGAGCCTTCTACAGAACAAAACTTAGTGTTTTTCAAAGCATTCATGGTTCACGGTCTAAATACCTCAAAGACTAGGTACTCATAATCATGCAACTTTTCTCCTTTACATTCTGGTATCTTCTTCACACTGTGACACTTTCATTGTTTCCGTTTCTTTGTACTGAATGAGAGTGAAAACGGTTATTAACCCTTTTATCCCTCGGCCTATGTTCGTTGTTTAATAAATCTGCTCCTATTCACTTTAATGACTGTTACTTTGTTTGTCAGTTAAATGTTACTAAGGTTAGTTTTTTTAATCACTAGATAATTCTTAGCGGAGGAATTTTGGTGTATCGACAGGTTTTGAAAATCTGTCTAAAATCTGCCCTAAGTTATTTAATTATTATTCTAATTCTGACAAAAACTCTACAGTAGTTCAAATTTATTTAGTATGAATTCTTTATATTGAAATATAAAAAATTACGGATGAAACATTATCGTTTTCTTTAAACCTACGCGCTGCGCTGTTTCATTAAAGTTTACTTTACATTTTAAGTAAATATGTAGGTAGTCAAAAATTATTGATTTTCTTTGTTATAATTAACATCTAAAATATATGCTCGTTAAAACTCCAGATACCTATCAAAAAGTAATTTAATTGTGATAATTGATAACTATAAATTAAATAAAGAGCTACCTTTATAACACATTTTTATATTAGAGAGTAATTTTTATGAGGAATGAGTTTATTGAAATTAATTAAACCAATTACCTAGTCCCCTAAACAATTATTCATTAAACCAATTAGAGGCGGATACTTAATCAACACAATGGAGATTTTATCACTAATATTATCAAATTGTACCCTCGTTAAATAATATAAATAAAAATATACTCACGCAAAAAAATTTCGAGCAACTCTACGATTCACATTTAAATCAAAAATTACGATAAACCGTTTTAATTAATCCTTACGTCATAATACATCAACTAAAAGTAAATCATTATCATACTCGTATTAACATTTTAAATGAACGTATGTTGAAAATTATCAGGGAGCGTTTTTAATAGTTAAATAATCACAAAACTTACCTTTGAAGTGAAGAGAGTATTATTCTCCGAATTCTCAAGTTAACTGGCACATACTATTTACCATCACTAAACAAATTAATAACTCTAATAAAATCTGATATTTTATTTTAAAATCTATAGTAATTATTCAATAAATAATGTCTTTTAAGAAGCGGCAATTAAAAAAATATATATTTGATAATCCACAACTATTCAATTAATAAACACTTTACGAAGTTACTAAAACTTTTAACACAAACAGTTTACACATAATATGCCACAACATGTTTATAAAATAAAAAGCGCGCCATAATATACACAGATTAAATGTTGGTATATATTTTTTAAACTTTTTCTAATGCTACGATAACTGTGCGTTCAGCCAGCGTGTGGTTCGACTCGTGTTCGTGAGTGCTAGGTCGGAGTGACACTGCTGACCCGGCGCTCTCCGATCGCGATTTGAGTTTCGAACGTAGATTCGCGCAAACGTCAGAATGTTTTCTCCACAACAGATTTGCTATATAGGGCCAGATAACGTTTAAAAATATTACAATGGTCATAAAGAAAGATGAATTATTAAAATAACAATATTATCTTATGAAATAAGATAAAATTAAATAAATTTTAGATTATATTGACCGAGTTACTTATTATATAATTTTATCATAAAGGTTATCAACTTAATCATCTTTAACAAAATAGTATCCAATAAAATGTAATAAGTCCAATTATATTGCACATATGTAGTTATTCTTTTTGGTTATAACTACCTATATAATATATTTCTTAAACAAAGTTATTCTACATAATGTTGTTATACTCACTGTTCATGTAATGTTCACAACATGAAAAGTCAGTTTTCATGTTCCTTGAGATTAAAATAAGATACAAAGTTAATAATGCCAAGCTGTTGCGCTCGTCGAGGGATGCTTTCGCCGATATCGAGGAAGTTAAACCTGCTGAGGATTCAGGAATACTCAATTATGATAATTTTATTGATTCACCATTATGTGGAATTACATATTCAGCACCAGGATGAAGAATTTTATGTGATAAACATCATTTTGCTTATTTTAGCCAGTTGTTTTGCAGTTAAGCAATTTTCGGTGAAGTAAAAATATCGATTGGTTATTGTTTAGCGGTATTTGAAAAATATTTTACTTATAAGAAAAGAACTACATGTAATCTTTATATCGCCGGGGAATGTGTTAACTTAGAAACAATGCAGACAAGCACATACAATCATAACAATTTGGCGGAGCACGAAACTTTTACTATGGGCGGGTTTTGAATCGGCTACACTCCGAGTAAGGGAAGTTGGCAAGGTGAACACGTGAGTCAGTGAGATAATGAGGATTTTGTCTTTAAACAATATGCTTTAAACTAAGACAATTATTTGAAGGACTACCATAAATTTGCATCAAGGTTGACAACCTTTTTGGTTTGATTGACTTTTAAATCTCAAGAAAGAAAAAGTTGCGAAAAAAGTGCGATGGGGCATTCAAGTTAAATTCGTGATCATTATAGAATTCTAAGGCATGAAAGTTTCCTCATGACCGATTCCATTCACCGATAGAGCAAGCATAATAAACTACTTATTTAGCATATAATTTGAAAAAGTCAGAGGTGTGTGCCTTGTTATCGAATTCGTGACTACTACGTGACTTTCCATTGATCTCCTACTAGGCTATCGTTTATTTTAGACTAACTTAAATTTGGCAAAAATTATATACAATTAGATACTGCAGATTACTGCAGTATCTAATTGTATACAATTTCTGCTTTTAATACCAAGTAATTTTGCTTTTACTATTAAGTAATTAGCGCTAAAGCTTAGTTAATGCCAAACAACACTATTCTGTGAGAACGCAGACAGGTGACATTTGCAAGAAGCATTACGTCACAAGGGAAATTTCATAATATACTAAATCTGAAATAATTAATCAATCCGAAATATATAGTTTCGAGCTTCATAAGTGTCTCAAAGGACTTTATAATATTCGTAATAATCAATTTGGGACTCCATTGAGTCATGATAATTTCAATTTGAAGATTTTGGTTTTGATCTATTATTAATTTTGTTTGACTCGTCTGTCCTGTGACATAAGCTTTTTGTATTTATTATTTTATTAAAGCTTTTTTTGTGAAGCATATCAAAACCCATTGTACCTAAAACAGTAATTCGCTTAACCTAATAATATAACTTTAATAAACTTATTTCTATAGAGGGAGTCGGTGCTGGGTCTGCGGTACCAATCGAAAGAATGCCCGCGCTAACTCTGATGCAGGCTCACTTAGCACACTCTGAATAAGTCCTACGTTATTCCGCTACAGACCATGCGTTCTTGCAATCCTATTTATTTAATTGTTAATAAATTGATATCTTTATTCTAGGAACAGTAACTGTTTTGCAGTCTAGTAGGCGGTAGTAGGCTCGCCCCCATTTAGGCGAGTTTTGGTATATAGCTGAATAAATGTGAGCCCTCTCCCCATCCTGTCGGGTATATGACTCTATAGCTTTTTGAATAGGTAGATAATTTGTGGACGAGCTTAGATATTAATAATTAATAGTTGCTGCCATTCATCTCATTAACATACGTTAGTGATACATATACATGCGACTGCATGGATGGCATATTGGTTTAAATGGTATCTCTTCACTGACGCAATTTTTTTGTGATCCCTGAATAGTTGTTTCAATTCGAGGTGTTCTTTGTGTCCGTTGTTTGAATGGTTTTGATGTCCCCCACGCAAAAAGGGAAACCTTCGTAAAATATGTATTTATACAACACAAATACCATTACCAACACTTATCAAGTAAATTTCGTCTAGTATTGCCTTACGATTACGCGAATATACGGATTTTACTGTACTGTATACTACTTTTACTTGAGTGACACATGTGACATGGCTGCTGAAAAACAACCTAAGCATCGAGTTTAATCATCACATTGTAAATAAGATAAATCGCGATTAAATTCCGTATAAAATATTTACGTTAATCGTGCCTGGTGTTTTATTTTGTCGGTGTATTTATTTATAATATAACATAGAAGAGTAAATTTTGCGCGCGACATTGCTCGCGATAATGTAGATTAAATTTGTATCTCTCAGGTACAATACTTTTCTGGATAAAAGATACCAAATACCTTTTTCTGTTACCCTGACAACGTGTATGCCAAATTTCATGATGATCTGTCGAGTGGTCAAGGCGTAAAAGCGAAACAAACAAACTAACTAATATTATAAATGCGAATGTCGCATTTATAATATTAGTTAGGATATCAATTTTGAAAGGTTTTAAAATCTATAAGTACTCTGCCGGGGATTGCATAGATATTTAAAGAGGCACATGTTCCATACTCCATTTTTTACTGCTGGTATGGTAAAGATCAGTTTGACAGCGACTTGACGTCATGCTTGGCGGGAATTTCGCTAACTTTTTTATTGTTAGATATCGATAAATGTTGCTCAATCATCACAGTCTTTTAAAATAAGGTGCGTTGGTTATTGTTGAAACACGTGATTTTTTAATGCGTGAATATTATTATTTATGTTTTAGCCACCACTCATCTTAGTTAACGCGATATTGCGTAAATGGCGTATAGAAAATAGAAAAAGATGCGGTGTAGTGTATACTGATATTGTACACACTTATTTGTCTATATGTAGGCATTAATCTCGGAATCTATTAAACCGATTCTAAAAGATGGTTTTCTAAAAAAATCTTGGCGAATCTTTGAGTAATATAAGCTGTGTTTGATTATATGAGCGAAAGCGAGCCAGAGGCAGTAATTAGGTATTTATAAAATCATCATTTTTATCAGTTTTTACATGACTGCTCTCTCACGCTTATTTCACAAAAAGGTAGGTAGGTAGAGTACTACAGCCGCATTCCGCCAGCTATGATTTTATATCTTACGTAATAAGAGCCTATTCCTAGCTATTAGGCAAATTTCCATATAAGATTTTCCTTACAGGAGAACGTAGTGACACTACAACCCAGCTTTCAAACTACGACCGAGAACAAACAGTTACTTTCAATACTAATAATATGGACGTCAAAAAATGTCAGTTGTGCTGTTGACTATAAGATGTTTGATAAAAATGCAAAGCTGTTATCATATTATATCATAACATGTTTCTAATTAAGTGGTTATATTCAATTTAAAGTAGATAAAGTTTCTATTGCTTTATAAACTTTAATATAATTTCAAGTGTAGATAAGTTATCGCACACACATACATGGATATGTGTACCTAATAAGTTAGTAAGTATTTATCCCTGGTCATCGGTCCTGTGGTATAAATTTGCATGTCATTGTGAAGTCTCGGGTTTGATTGACATGTGAACTCAAAATAATGGCTTTTAAAGATTTCCCGTCTGTCTGTTTGTACTGGCGTCACGCAAAAACAATTGAATAGATATATTCATGCGGTTTGATAGCTCAGTATGATTACGTCCGTATAGTTAAGTAGCTTGAAGCTTAATTGAAAATATATGTACAGTTCATCCGATTTCCTTAAGTCAAACCGAAGATATGGTTATCCACTTAAAACAAATAGTGCGCAAACTATAGTACAAACAAACAAAGTCGCAGTCAAATGCAATTAATAGATTAATATATGTACATACACAGAGTCTCACCTCTATATGCTTGAAGGGGTAGCGAAATGTGTATTACCTCTCATTTTGTCGAGTATGATTTTAGGCACAACGTAACAGGAGGCAAGCCTGTTGCCGCTACTGGGCACATTTGCAGACTCCAAAAATCACTTTGCCTGACCCGAGCGTCAAACCCGAAACGACCTCCACAGCAATCGTGTTTACTGCCTGCCTGCTTTTTGATAATGAGTACGACACACGCCAGCAACTACAGAAGGCAAGTAGATAACCTGCTTGCCATATTGTATACAATCTGAGCGTATCAGTGAAAACTGTAAAACCGACATAAATATGGCACTTGTATTATCGAAGCGATGAAGCTCTCTGCTCTTTGCGCAATCCGTCAGACTGATTTTAAACGGCATTGTAGGTACCAGCACGTTATTTGGCAGTATACGCTTTATCAAATAAGTGAGGGCGCATAAGTCTATATTATAATATTATAAAGAGATAAAAAATGAATTTTTGTTTTGTTTGTAAGGGTTTAACTCAAAAACTGCTGTATCGATTTTAGAAATTATCACCGAATAACATAGGCTACATTTTGTAAAAAAAAATAGATTACTGTTATTAACATAACCTAACCTTAGTAGGTATAGTATTTACTCGCGGCTTTGCTCGCTTAAAAGTTTAAGCTAGCGAAGCTACGACCAAAAGCTAGTTATACATAAAATCGTTCATACTTCCATTGTACGCAAAAACGTGTACCACTAAATACGTTTAAAAAATACTCATCTGACTTTTTACGTATGGTTTACAAGTTTCGTCTACAGTCAGAGTGACTGCTGTAGATTAATAGATCAAGAATTGCATTAAGGCGTACGTACCCGTACCTTATAGCAGAACTTAAATATAGAAAGATATACATTTCTTAAATAGCATCACTGCAGTACTAAACGATAGAAAAACCCATATTGAAAATATATTGTGGTAACATCCCAATCTTTCTACGTTTATAATCGAATACTGTTAAACGCATGTAGTATGAACCCAGCCTCATTCGGCACGAATATTACATATTATTGCTTAAGTAGGTTTCCATATGCTCTGCCATTATCCTAACTAATATTATAAATACAAATGTGAGTTTGTCCGTTTGTTACGCTTTTACTTCTTAACTCCTCGATCAATCATCCTAAAATTTCGCAAACACTTTGTCAGGGGTACAAAAATGGAAGAACAGTACTGCCTCCGAGCGAAGTGCGGGCAATAGGTACTAGTAACTATTAATGGATTCCTAAATCTTTCTCATTAACAAACAAGTCGAGTCATATAACTTATCGGATAATTAAATGATTTATGAGTGCAAGTATAATATATCATTCTAAGGCGTGATATTATATCATGCCTCAAAATATATCCTTGAGGGTAAGACAGAGGCGTAACTACCACGCCTACGTTTCGACAGCTATGTTTAGGTTGAATAGTCAAAGGTTTAATTAATCTGATAAAGGTGTATGTCCACTTATAGATACAGATAATAAAAAAAATCAGTCTCACTAATATCCGTGATAATACAAGATATAACAGGGAAAATTATTTGATTTCGTACTAATTTTATTTATACGCTGTACTGTATGAGTTTGCATAAATAATATCAGCCCTGTATTAAGCTGTCCCACTGCTGGGTACGGGCCACTTCTCAGAAAGATTAGGCCATAGTCCACCACGCTAGCTCATTGCGGGTTGGCAGACTTCACATATCTTCGAAAATATTAAGGAAAGCTCTCAGATATGCAGGTTTCCTCGCAATGTTTTCCTTCACCGTTAAAGCGGGTGATAATTAACTATACGTACATAACTTCGAAAAGTCAGAAATGCGCAGCTTGCGATCGAACTCGAGATCTCTACAGGGCAATCGAATGATCTCCTATCGCTACTATAAGTTTTTAGTTACAAAGTTTTGAAAAGTTATGAATGCTTTAAGCCTTTCGATTCGCTTCCCACTGATTAATGTAGTGTCTCACTAGTTCAATTATACAGCTCGACACCCAGGAGCGCAGCGTAATATTAGTATAGAAGCCTAGCTTTCTTGAAAAATATGTTTGCGTGTTTTAAATAAATATTATTAAAGTACCTTAATGGTGTATTTATTCACTTCAAACTTTATATACTTTTGATTGCTAAGTTACAAAATCGTGTTTGAATTGGATTAGAATTTTTAACAAGTATTTATCTAATATTGTCTTCTGTTTACGCGGATGTTATTCATTGAAATTAAACTACTATAATATTACTATTATACTATTTTGTAATAAATTGTCAAATAAACAACGCGATAAAATCCGTATATAGTAGTTTAATTTCAAAGGATTTATCTGCTTATTTTATACACTTTAATTGAATTAGTTCATATACATATCTCCAAAGGTAGACTAAGGCGTGTATTACACAAACACTTCGTATCAGCACAACAGCTTCCTTATAAGAGATAAGTATAGTTATTTCTTCTTCTCCCTAGCCTTTATTATTCCCAAGTCACTTGGGATCGGCTTTTTAGTCTAATCGGATTTGACTGGATATCAGTTTTTAGACGGAGCGACTGCCATCTGACCTCCGCAACACGAAGGCTATTGATACCCTAAGGCTAGACCAGTGTCAGGATATTATAGGGCACTGACTTCCCAATAACGACTGCCATAGATGTTCATGGCAGCCGGGACTGACGGCTTAACGTGCTAAGTTAAGGCACGAAGTAGGCGATAATTGTCAATCAATACGCACATAATTTCGAAAAGTCATATAACTTCCGAAAGTCAAAGGTGCGCGACGTGGGTTCGAACCCGATATCCTTTGCATTGTAGTTTGTTGGTCTCCCCACTGAGCTATTGTTGCAGTATAGTTATTTCTAATGCATAATATTTCCGAAAATGTTGTACTTTGTTTTCACATTTTGTATTAGTAGAATGCTGTAATTAAAGATATCGTATTTCGTCAGCTATAGTTTTAGGTCCAACGTAATAGGGCACTATCTAAATATCATTTATCGTTCACAGATTCAAACTTTCTGCTGCTACTGAAAATTTATTTTCCCTAACGGAAATAAGACTGACAAGATTATTAGAAATGTAGTTGATTAGTGATGTCTAATGTCATCATAACCGTTTATAGAATTTCGCAATTTGTAAAAGTAATTATTTATACCTTTACAATATTGCATACTGTATATTTTATATAATGCAATATTGTTTGTTTATTATATTTCTGTTTTATTAAAACGGAAATATAATTAAGATCATGCACCTTCAAACAAACAGAAAACCTTACGACGTTATCTTTCACCGCACAAGCGAATGTCAGTAATAGCATTATACGCCTATATTAGATTCTGTTTTGAAACAGGAAATGTTAAGAGCCAGTCGTCAAGTATACATGGAAAAAGTTATGAGAGAATAAGTAAGTGGAAATGGCCAATTCGTCCTGGAAGCACATACACTTATGTATTATGTAAAAATACACATGCCTAACATACCAAACATGTAGAATACTGTTGAAGCAGGATAGTCGCGTGTACTGGATATCCAGTACACGAAACTATCCTGTTCCAACAGATAAAACGACAAAGTACTGTGCCCGACAGATAATTAAGCATACATATGCTTTGCCAGCTATCTTACGGACAATTCGGGCACAGTACTTTTTTTAGATAAAAGGTATGCTATGTATGATTTTTTCTGTACCCCTTACGGGTATACCAAATTTCTAAATGAGCGTTCGTGTAGTTAAGGCGTGAAAGCGTAACAAACAGACACACAATCCCAATTATAATATTAGTTGGGATTATTGTACTAGATTTTTTCCTGTAGAATGAATACGTGTAGATACCCGTATTCATTCTACAGGAGTGCATGTCGTGATAAAAAAGTGTTATTCCAGTACACGGTTTATCTGTGTGACAAGTTTTATCCAAATCCGTTCAACATTTTACGCATAATTGAGTAACATACATTTAAATATCGTCCAAATATTTTACATTTATGATTTTAGTAAGATTTTATCACACATTATTTTACCATAATCTGACATCCATAAAACAATATCGGTACCAATAATCTAAGAATCACATGACTCAGCTGCGCCATATGGTTTATAATTAAACAGTCTGTGTTTAAATACACATTGCATCATTTATTTTAAATATATTTATTAATTAAATAATGTTACGTAATCTTAAGGTGTTTAGGGCCTGAACAATGACTTAGTAAGTCTAGATGAAATATTTCTGCTGTGGATCAAATGAGCTGAGGCTAATCTTACTATTTATTCTCTAGTCATTTCAGCGAGCGCATAAAAACATTTTTTTATTATAAATAAAACAAGCCAAGTGTAACCCAGACTCCAAAAACACTATCATAAAATATGGCACGGACACACTTGTGTTTATTATTTTTTATGGGTCGGTGACTTCATAGTAACACCAGTTATAGAGCCTATATAAAATATCACAAGAGCAATATTTGCAGATCTCCTTACGTTTTGATATATTGTTGATATGTAAGAGAGGTAAATCAAATAAGTGACCCTTATGTTTCCAGGAGGCAAGCTAGTCTATCCTAAGTAAACTGATGGGAATGTGTTACAAATGAAGAGAGAGATAATATTGAAGGTATACCTTTGAGAGTTTGGAATGCTAACCATGAACAATAAATTTCAAATTATATTTTTAAACAGCGTGACTTTATAAACGGGATTAAATATAATGACCACCAAAAATAGTAATTGCACAGCAAAATATGCTTACTAAAATATACTAGTCAAAACAAAATAGGGCCCACTTGGTTTTTATCATCGAAAATGAAAACTGTCAAAAAAATGATTGTACATATATATATATATTTATATTTAATTTTGTTTTGAATAGTTTATATCATAACGAGCACCTATACGCCTCAAATCACTGCATTCCGTCTCGGAAGGGTTAGGTTATATTAGGTTCCTTCTTAAACCCACACAAAAATAGGAGCCCCGTGAAGCATGGCTCCGTCGACTTATTTTGATCACTTTAAATATATTTTGCTTTGCAATTTGGTGATCATTTACTATTTTTGACTGTTATATTTTACTATATCTGGTGATAAATTAAACAAAACCCTTTATAAACGAGGTAGAACACAGATTAATTTATTCTTAAACTTGGAGTATCTCAGCTGGGGGACATAATGCTATTATCCTCAAGGTGAAAAGGATTTTCAAAACTCGTTTAAGGATCTGTTGTGTTGTTTAAGTAGTTGTTCCATACTTGGGCGATGTAGCGAATATTTTTTTGCGGGAGCAACGACGCGCTTCTGAGCAGATAGTAGTAGCTAGTAGTATAGTAGTTTAATGGTAAGCGGCTACCAAAGTTACTCAGTGAATGATTGCAACAAATGTGCAGCTTGCAACTATAAAGACTAAATCTAATTACATTATTTTAATAGTTTTACAGTTCATATAATAAATTCGTAACTAATCAATCTAGACTGTTAGAATCCTTCTAAACATTTCAAACTTTTCAATAGGTACCTACTAAATATCGGATTTTCGTTTTACCAGAATGATTAACTCAGTGGTCTGATAGCATAAGTGTAACTGCTTGCAAAATGCTGATCTTGAATTCCTGCTTCCGAGTCCCGGTGCTGATATAATGTTATTGGATTTCTTTTAGACAATTCTCAGGAAATGCACGGCGAATCCAACGACGTACCTAACTAGCGACAATAGGTATGCCTTCTATTGAGTATTAGCTAAACAGATCTGAAATTTAGCCAAGTCATTTATCGTAAACTAGGGGAACATGGCTGATTAATTTAAGCTTTTTAGTTTGGGCTAGATGGTGTTGTGTGTATGTGATAGAATATTATTATTATTTTTAAACGTAGCGGCAAAATATTGGTGTCAATTCATTATGTCAAATCCTTGAGATGCTGAAGTACTGAAGCTATGCTCTGTTATGCAGAATATGTACATTGAGAATACAATTTTAATGAGGTGTATATTTGCATTTTACAGTTCAATCGTCTGTGAAACAACACTTGATATTGTCTAGACATCTCGGCTCAAATTTTAATGATATTCTTTAGGAGCTGCTGTACGTGAGACTCGAATACCTGCAATTTATACAAGGTCCGCTAACAATACCGTCTTTATACCATTTGTTGCAATAACACGGAGAGTTGTCTTATTTAATTTATCTTTGTATTATGCAGATTTATAGAAATAAGAAAATTAATGCAGTCTACTTTAAATGTTTAATTCATACCAAAAATATAACTTCATCTTCCCAATTGAAATGAAATTTATATTGTATATAATTAAATGAACCATTAGCAAGACGGTAAGTTTTTTAACATTAATTAGTATTCATGTTTAACTTTGAAGAAGGTATCATGATGCAGATTGTGTTGCAACGAATAAATTGATATTCGAAAGCGTTCAATTCATTCGTTTTTATTTGGTAATAGCAGTGCCTCGATCTAACAAACTTTTCTCGTCATAACTTATTACTTACACAAAATTATATTTACACCATTGTACCCATAAATGTGTTACAGAACTAATTAGATGCTAATGGAAACTTTGTTAGTGATGTTTGTTTGTTGCACTTAATGAAAATTGAAAATTTTGGGGTGTATCCGTATAATGGAGTTTGGAAACTAGCCTTACTTGCGGTTGGAATCAGTCGTCGTAACTTGCAAAAGTGTTTGGTCGGTTGGAAATTACCTACATAGTTTGGATTGTGTACTTCCTTGTACGGTCTTGTAGGACCGACATGCACTTAAAAGTTTCATAATGTCCTTGAAATTTACTCTAATTAATTTTAATTTTGTAGTTTGTTTATAAATGGACGACTGCTTTAATGGCCCCGAGGCCAACATATATGTGTCACCCCATTAAGTCCTGAGAGAGAGATCGAGAAATGTTTTGATTTCTATGTAAGGTAAAATCTAACTAATAGTTTTTAGACAATTTTTACTGCATCTGCAAGTTCGAAGCCATTGCGTGCCGCCAATCATATAATCGCATCGCTAGAATATCAGGATTTTCTTGAGTTATTAAGGTTGTTAAATACAAAACTGACAATGATTAACATGCAGCTAATAATCGTGTTAGTAATTTTACAACTTCGGTACCAGTATTTTCAATTTATACATTACTAGCTTTTGCCCGCGGCTTCGCTCGCGTTAATTTAGAATTTGACAATCAATTCGGGTTGTACTCTGCTTGTAATAATATAATTCAATCATGATTCGAAAGACACGTGGCGCCATCTATTATCATAAGAATGTTATTGTTGTTTTCCTCGGGAGTAGTATTTTTTTTTCGGGATGAAAGGTAAGCCTATGTCCGTTTCTGTACACCTGACAAAGTATATGGAAAATTTCAGGATGATCGGTTCAGTGGTTTGGGCGTGAAAAGGTAACAAACAAACAAACAAACTCATTTTCGCTTTTATAATATTAGTTAGGATTTGGATATTCGATCACCATCGTTATAGCCAACGCTTTACCATGTGTTTGTAATATCTTGTGTTCAATCACTGATTTATTTATTAATATTTAGTTTATACTATTTATACCTTCATATGCAACATGTATATTTGCGATGATGATGAATCCTTATTACCGACATTTTTACTATATTTTGCAATATGTTCAGTCATTTAGAGAATTGAAAAGATAATGTTTTTTAACAGAATACAATAAAAATTCTTTCTGAAGACTATTTAATATTACAGAAAGCCGGAATGAATGGTCGACAAAACAAATAAATGAAAGAAAAATGCAGTAATATTTATTATAAAGCATTCGTTTTATCTTTCATGCATTGGATTATTCAATTAATTAATTAATTATTCTCTAGGTTTTAATCAACTATAGAAATTTTATGGATTACAATTTGAATTTGGTTTAATTAGACAGTATCTGGACATTAAAAAAGCATTGTGTCTGGTTACCGGGATCTGGTACCTGGTCAGCGGACGGGCCGTTGACCAGGATATGCAAAATTCATAATCGAGACACAATAAAAAAACGGATCACGGCGTCCGATAATTCGCCAAGGGATTCAATTCTTTCCTGATTCTACTATTTTATTTTGTTTATAATTAATATCAGTTATACTTAACAAGTATAACACCGATAAAACATTTCTCATTGACCTGAAATATTATAAATAAAAAATATTATCATAAATATTGTGCCCTTCACTTACCGATCAAAATTGTGCCTTTCAATTATGCCCGGTTTATCAATACTTTACAGGTTAAACAATATACGTGCATTATAACGCATTCATTCCTATTCATATATTATACAAATGAAAAGCTTAATTTCACTGAAAATATTTGAAATGTTGTAAGTGGGCCAAGGTATACAAACAACATTCGAGATAGTCGGTTTTGCTCACAAGAGAGATCATAGCGTGTGCCAAGTTCCATTGCAGCTCCTTAATCATAGTCCTAGAATTGTACAAAATTCTGACATTATTTAAAATAACTTTTTAGTATTCGGAGCTGGTTAAAATGTAACTGGTTTATTGTTACATTTTAAAATAAAGAAAACATTTTAGTTGGATGTAATAAAAGCAATATTAAAAGGGTTACGTTCTTTAATATCAAATTAACAACTATGAAAGTTTAAGTATCCCACAAAATAAGAAAACGGGTTACTATTGTGTCTGGCCACTGGTATGCCGCTGTCACTCAATAGGTTAATGGCAAAATTACTTTTTAATAATGATTAAGTATTTAATATCTCTCAACTTTGATGTGGTATAGTGATGAACGTCACATAAATGCAAACATATTGCTTAAATTCTGTTTAAGATAAGGAATTGTTTCCACGAATATTAAATGTACCTACATATATATCAAAATGGATGGCTTACGCAAGTTTCTTTCAGTAGGTTAAGTGTTCAGATTAGCTAGTCCGGTAAATATACTTTAATAATAGTATCGCTGTATTTTCTAGACCTGCGAACAACCCTAGCGAATATTTCATAATTATGAAATTTCGCATACACATTGTCAGGCCAACAGAAGAAGGACATACTTTTCATCCAGACAATTGTACTGTTTCCGAGCGAGCGAAGCCGCGGGCAAAGCTAGTATTGTGTAGCCGTAAATTGCCTAACAATATCGACGCGAGTGTAGTGGCGTCTTTAAAACTTCGCACAAAACTTTCAGTTTAATATCGGTATTATAACACAAGTTTATCAAGCTAAGACAGGCTCCGTGGTGAAGATATTATGTTGCATATATGAAACAAAGTTTATGAACTTATTAATTGTTGCTTGAGAAAGCTAAGTACACACTTTTACGTCACACATTGGGCTACGCTTTTCATAATTACAGAATGAGATATGAACTACTTTTGATGTGCGTTTAAATGATAAGATGATACATTTGCATGTCACGTACTTACTTTAGAAAACATGATTAAGTATTTAATTTATAACAAAGACTATGATACAGCAATTAAATTGATAAAAAACAATTCAGTTCATAACAAATTATTATGTATGCTTTAATATGCTTTTCTTTTATAAAGCGTTATTAATAATAATAATCGTTTATTTCGGTTATAACCCATAACCCATATTGTATGGTTGTAAATATATTGAAGTGTATTATAGGTGAAATATCAGTAGGTACTTATACGAAGGGCCTGATGTTCCCAGCAGTATGGTAAAGCGAAGCGCCAAACTCAACGAATGTAAAACCTTACATTCTCCACAAGACAGGAGTATGAATATTTTGTATCTTTTTTATTTATTTATTCATTTCCAATATAATGTTAAATTAAGTACAAAATTCTCTTACTAAACTTTTACGTTTGAGGGCGTGATACGCTCATTGTTCTTTAACCTTTCCCTGTCATAGATACAAACTATTTAATTGTACTAACTAAAATATGTAATAGGTATTACAAAATACATATTATCCTTATCCTTACTAATATTATAAATGCGAAAATGAGTTTGTTTGTTTGTTACGCTTTCACGCCTTAACTACTCAACCGATCAACATGAAATTTTGCATACACGTTGTCAGGGATACAGAATAGGACATAGGGTACTTTTCACCCAGAAAAAAGAACTGTTGCAAACCTAACTTAACCTAACCTACATTTACGCGAGCGAAGCCGCGGGTGAAAACTAGTAGTTCATAAAAAGAAAATACAGTAGAGAAACAAGATATTTCGTAGCACTTATTTCTTAATGACAAGCAGTCATTGTTTGTATGTTACTAAGGAGCAAGTCCTTCAGCTCTGATTTTAACATACCTTTGCTACATATAGGAAATTTTCTTAATAATTCTATTTTATTCAATATATTGGGCACATCAAAATTAATAATATAATATTTGGTGACCGTAATAATTGGTGACCTTTGGTTGGACTATTTTCTTTTCTCTTACACGTCTAGTGTTATATTTATGGCTTACAAATAATTTAAAAGTATTCACTATAGTAATTACAATCCAATTAAATAACTATTTTTTATCTACCGGTAGAATCTTATATAAGGGGAATAACTTATCATAATTTTTGTTACGATTGTCCTTAACTTTTTTGGTAACCAAGTACATATATATAATCTTATTTGCAAATGTTTGATATCTTGTAGATATGTTTTAAATAATGATCGTCTCTCATTATATACCCTGTTTTTTTAATAATTAGAATCTGGTATTATTTCAAACCACGTGGCATATCTTATCATAACTATCTACCTTGTTTTTTACGTGGCGAAATGCATTGACGCATACTCCACCGCGGGGGTGGGCGGAAGGGTTATATCGGACTCACCGGGGTAAAAGAAAGATGGTAATGATGATAATGATAATGATGATGATAATGGAACTCCCGGTAATACTGACTAAACCTATCACGGTTTTCCTTGACAAAACCGCAATCAGCGGGGCCGCGCGTATGACTTTCATATGCAGTCGCGACCCCGCCAAGGTTTCGGCTCGCTGTATGAAACGGCAGGCACAACAAGACTACCCTTTGGACACCACTACATTTAAGCCTTACTGTCCTCCCATGATGGGGGGATGGACACACGACACAGAGACGCGCTTGGGAACACGCACGCCGCCTCTTGAACCTGGTGCTGATTGGGTGGCGGGAAGGCCCACGAAACCCACCACCTCAGGTCAAGCCTTATGGTGGCTGGAGGTCATCATGCGCCTTCCGGCGTCCGGTTCTGCGGTTGCGAAAAGGGTTTAAGCGTTCCCTCCCTCTGCGCCGATTATAATTACTTCCTCACAGCCTTCTGGAACGCCGTCGTCGTCGGTCGTGGAACGCCGTCGCCTCCTTAGGCGACGGCGTTCCACGACCTCTCGCTCCGGACCATAGCCTGAACCTCGGCCGGGAGCGAAAGGACAACCAATCCAACTGCTGCCAATGCCCAGGTGGGGCAATCTGCCAAAGTGTGCAGCGCCTTGTCCACAACAACATCGCAGCAGTCACCTCAGTGATGACATCCGAGCGTCTCCTGCCGGCCTATGCGAAACAATAACTGGCCAAAGCAACCGTGGCCAGTAATTATCTGTGTCAGCCAGAAGGTGAGGACGCCATGCCGCCTCTCCAGCCACTCTTCTAACACGGGACTTACCGCCACGATCGAGTCGTGCCTGATCATAACTACCTACCTATGTTAAGTTATATTTATTAACTTATTTTATTTACCAGCACCCGCTACAAGTATCATTATGTTGCAGAAAACATAATTTTTAACTCTTAACACAAACTCCCGAACTCAGTGCTAAAACGATTTTACAGACAAATTGTTTTACCATAATTTCCATAGCAATCGATACTGTTAGTATGCTGCTTGCTCACGTCACGCTGATTTCAAAGGACGAAATTCCTAGCAAACGAGATACTCTCCTTTAGCTCTGTAACGAATTTCACAAACATTGGCACACCAAGCATAAACATATTCAAAGTATGTCGAAAATATTGCAGCAAGTCAAGGGCCATAGGTATGCATTTACGCATACCTCTTTGTTGCACCGCGGAGAAGTTATGTCGGGCTCATCTGGGGAAAGATAAGACGTCCCGGATCCTACCAAATAAACCTACTATGGTGTTCCTTAACATTACCAGAGTCGGCGAGGCCGCGCAAATCGTTTTCAGATGCGAATCGCGACCCCGCCGAATAAGTCAATACATTAAGTAATAACGTATTGACTTGGACACCATAACTTGGTTTTAGTCGTATAATTTACTTTATATAATGCTATTCTGTTGCAATAACCAATTAAATAAACCACTAGAGTTTATAACTAATAGATTTCCTTGTAAATAAAACATGTTTCTCTCCGTATGCGACGTCACGTCTACCAAGCACGTGCGACCGAAATAGATGTAGCATTTCTCCTACGAATCTATCCCCTATTACTTGATATCATTAATTTCCGATTAGTTCTTATACGTAGGTGTTTTAAACGGTTTTATTGAGAGATTTTACAGTCTTAGTACTGTTGATTTAGACTCGTATTGTTCGCACTAGCGTAGGTGTTTGATAAACGTATGTGCATCGCTTAAGCCACAAACACCCACGTTACGTATCCAGCCTTGTCGCTATGTTTTCGCTTGTACACCGCTTTGAAGAAGCAAACAACCGCCACTCTGCTCAACTCAGCAACAACGCTAAGTTGAAGTTGAAGCAGAACCGATATGTGAATTGAATCCGCATCTTATTTGTCCCTAGAGTGCTCTCGTTTGAATCCATTTTGTTTACAAATCGGTGTAGCGAATTTGCGGCTTCTGTGCGACGCTAACGTAGTTTAGAAGTTAGCTGTTACTTAATACTACTTTTGGTTCCTGCTGCATAACTTTAAATTATGAAAATAAATAGAATTGATAAAAGATTGTATATTGACTGACTTGGTGGCGCAGCGGTAGTGAATGCGACTGCTATGCATACGTCCTCGGGTTCGAATCTCGGATTAGGTCAACAATGAGTTATTGGGTTTTCCTGACAAGAAATTTTCTGTAGGAGCCCGAAGATAGGAAGTTGACTGTGTTACAACACCTCGTGCCTCGGCAAGCCGTTGCAGGATTTTCGTGCCTGCCAAAACACAGAGGTACACGCCTGATCTCTCTCCGGTCGCGCCGTTGCCGTTTCTTCGTGTTATAGACACACAAGCGTTCGATCACGTGGATCATGAAATTTTAATTAAGAAGCTAAACGCCTATTAATTCGGTCATATTTAACAGAGTAAACAAATTACGGAGATATGTAGACTGAACATCAAAACAAAAACAGAAGAATCTTACACCTCAAATGAGTGCTGTGTAATTTATGGGGTGCCCCAAGGTAGTGTACTAGGGCCTCTTTTTGTTATTATATACATTAATGACTTACCAGGTGCCACTATTCAACACATGACATTATTTGCTGACGACAGTACTGTGACTATAGCGTGTAAGGATGACTATATAATTATAAATCTGACACAACAAATTCTTTGACATCAATAATTTCATAACTTAGTAATAATAATTTAAAAATCAATATAATTAAAACAAGCATAATTCATTTCAGACAAAAGTCACAAAATCAATCAAATTTCAATTACATGACAACATTGAAATAAATGAAGTACTAGTTACTTACTCTTACTCGATTTCTCGGCTTAATTATTGACTAAAAGTTAAACTGGAAAGAACATATTGATAAGTTAAGTAATAAAATCAGCTCACTATCCTAAGCTATTTATAAACTTTTTTTTTACTTGTGGGAGTGCTGTGACGCATACCCCTCCGCGGGGGCGGGCGGAGGGGTTATGTCGGACTCGCCGGGGTAAAAGAGAAAGATGGAATAAGAATAATGTATCTCCTGGAATACCGACTAAACCTACCACGGTGTTCCTCGACAAAACCACTATCGGCGGAGCCGCGTGAATCACTTGCACATGCGGTCGCGACCCCGCCAAGGTTTCAGCCCGCCGTATGAAACGGCAGGCCACTTCTTTTTCTTATTCTTGAATTTTGGGACACCTTGTATAGATTACAAAATAAAGGTCTAGTACAGTTTTCAACACATCAGCAAATGTTGATTAGAAACATACCTAAGCTAAGTGGTCGGCATTTAAGCGGCGGGAATTGATAAATTTATCCAAAAAGCTTTCTAAGCGTGTAGCCCTAAGAACACTCTCGTAAAGCGAGTTCGACTTGCATTTTACCGGTGTTTTACTAAATGTGTCTGATACAAAAAGCAACAAATCACTAATACCAACATACATTATATTGTTTTTCCTGAATAACAATAAATATTAGACAAAACAAAACAACCGAGGACTTCAGAATCAGCTTTTTGTACCTGCTCTAGAATAACGAAGCTTTGATACCTACATAACTCTAGTCAATGTACGAAAATCTGATTCTGAATTCCTAGTTTATTGTGTTTTATTTATTTCGTTAGAGTTTTATGAAACGGTATAGTTGAGTGGCTTATTATGTTCGTCCGTCTGAACCTGTTTTAGTTCGCGACGTGCACTTTTAGACGCACAGAAAATTTTGAGTGTATGTTTCTTCATATTTATTTATTTACATACCTTTATTTAGTTTACTTTTAATAATATACTGCCTCGTAAGCACAGTGTAGGTGCATGTGATTGCTGTGCATGGGGTCGATTACCAGGTCAGCCAAAGGTTGTTATTAGGTTTTTCAGACAAGCAAGTCTTAGTAGGAGTACGAGTCTTGAATTACGAGGGACCTTTAACCAGAACTGGCGAAATGTGGGCTTAATACACCTCTGCATACTCCTTCGGGGAAAAAGAATTTATAATATGTAATTATGTATGTATAAATAACAACTCGTTATTGTATAAATGTTAAGTGATTTGATTTTTCGAGTAACAACTCGAGAGGTGCCTTATGTATTGCCGTATTTAACATTGAATATAGGTCTACATGACGCACATAACTGGCACGGATAGTTCGAGTCGGTCATGTACACGATTCATACAAACTGCAATAGTGTTACACATGCACATGACTTGCAATTTGCCCAATTGTGTGCAAAAGCCACAATATTCACGATTATGTCAATGACCCTCTAATTTTAAATTATATTTAAGGACCGTTATTTTTCTTTCTCGATATTTTAACTTAAATATTTTAAATTAACAAATGTATGCTGTTCGGTCTGCGGTTTAAAATGTTTCAGCACGAGTCTAAATATAATTTATCAAGGACTGAGCTCACAGAGATACGTCAAATAAAAACTGTATAAGAAATCTCTTGGGATTTACTCCTAAACTCAGTGATAGATAACTGAAGTTCAATGCTCTGAAGATTATAACGTTTTGCTCTAAGCAAGTGAAATGTTAGATAAAAAGAATGACATAACTTCAACAGCGACGCAGTGGATTTGCATATAATTTAGCTGGATGGATCGATGAAAAATTTTTTTATGCACCGAATAATTATAATATGTGTTTCGAATATGGGTATTCTTTAAATTTTTGATGACTGGTGTTTGGTTACTTTAATTATTTTTAAAAGTAATTATGATACCTTAAGTTGAATAATGCCAAAAACATTATATAAAACATAATTATTTTCGCAATACTATTATGAACAAATATTTATTTATATCTATGTATTGTTTTTGATGGATATGCAGTCAACGAACACGTAATGATGTTATGATACATGGATGCATTTAGAAATTCTCAGTAATACGAGTAGAACAGAGGACAATTTATTCATACCATTTACTTTAAAATGCTGTTTGTGAAATGTGGGTGTAATACAACTCTGGGAATATATATCTATCCATATATAAGTAAAACATTTTTATACTATTGAGAGTAGTATACAGGTAAGCGTTAGCTCTTAGCGTATACTGTTAGCCGCATATCGTAGATTGCATTCCATGGTAAGCAGTTACCGAGGATAGATCGAGTGGTACAAGTGTTTGCATGATACCGTCGTCACAGTAAAAGTCGTCGCGCTCACAGCTTATGGGATGCACGCTATTGATCCTCTGCTAGTAATACAGCACCCGCTTACGAAGTTTTAAAAGTCTAACTTACCGCAAGAACGTGACACGTTTAGCCGCGATCTTCTGTAGGACGAAAGTAATTTTCTAGGCGAGCTGTTCCAATATTAATTATGGTCGATAAACCGCAATACTGCGCATCTCTTAACGAAGTATATTATTCTTTTGAAAATCTTGTGAAAATGTTTATCCGCCAAGTGACCTAGTTTAATAAAGCATGCCGTATTGTCATGACTGCCTGTTTTGTCTCGTTGATCCAAATGTATGAATGTAAGCGCTCATGCTAAAGGCGATTGTGAGCTTCACTGATCGGAATAAGTGTTATTGGATTGTCTGTACGAAAAGTATAAAGCAGTTTGGGAGGTGACATATAACGGTTTATTAACGTATAAATCAAGCATAGACGTTGATATAAAACGGTGATATAAAACGAAGATCAAAAAGAATGTTTGTATTTTTTTAAGACTACGCTCGCACTAGATTTGGATCCGCTATCAGTTGGTAATAACAAAAACACTCAGACTCGGCATAACTTTTTGTAGATCACATGATTTTTATCCCGTGTGGATATTGAACCCATGATACTCGACGTAGTGGCAATGGCGTGGCGATCATATAAGCCATGCGTAGGTCTTCAATGCAGTCAAAATAGTAAGCTCCTATGAGTAGTATTAATATACCTCGTGCCTAATATTGTCTTACATATACGCGAATGTTATACATTTCAATTAAACAATATTTATACGAATTTTATCACGTTGTTTATTTTTATAAAACACTATTATTACATAATTTTGAAACTTTAAATGGTCACAGGGAGACTCGCCGTGACCATGGCTGCTGAAAAGCAACCGAAACGTCGGGGAAAGTGTAAAATTAAATCTAAATAGTTATATAATATAAATAGCTTCAATTGAAGTAAACAGTAACTAGTAAAAGTGTTTAACAATAGTAGTTTAAAGTTTCAAAATTATGTTATAAAAGTGTTTTATAAAAAATAAACAACGCGGTAAAATCCGTATAAAGTTGGTTTAATTTCAGTACCTCGTGCCATTATAATTTATTAAGCCGCTGATCCTAAGGGCACTTAAATATTTCTCAATTTACTATAGTTACTAATATCCACAAGAAAGCAAACTATATAAAATGACTGCCAACCGTAGTCACAAAGGAGATGTACTTGATAATAAAATAAGAAAATATTACAAGCCTTATTTCCGGTAATAGTCCCATGCGACTTGTATGTTGACGCTATTCGTGAAAGTTCACGGAATCTGATTCCGTAGAGAGTAATCTGGAGATAGATATTCGAATTTTCACCGATCCTTGAGTGTACATTTACTAAGGGAACATTTTGCTCTAGTGACCAAAAACAGGGCTATATACAAATCCGGATAACGTCGTTGTTTTAATAGAAAGAAAAGCCTCACTAAGGATGGGTTTCAATATTAGGAAACGAGTCGTTTCAGCTACGTACAGTAAAATTTTTACATATTTGACCTAGATGCGGGTAAATTAACTGTCCGTAGGTAAAACGATATGGTTTTTGGAGATTCAAAATGAGCATAACTTTAGCATAATTATAGTCAATACTCAATACTCAATACATTTATTGCACTCCACAAGTTAAATAGATGTTATAATAGCTTATTATTTATTTTTATCGACATGACATGTGGACTAGATGAGTGCATTTTAAGACGGGAGCTTGGTAAGTTTAATCTATTTTTATGTCTTAGTCTCTGGTTTTTGTCTTCTCGTGTTGTGTAGAAACTTTGGTGACTTCTAACAAACTTACATATTTCTAAAATGTATAGGCTAGGTAGCGTTAATATTTTGTGTTCTATAAAGTGTGGCTTACAGCTATCAGTATCGTCTATGTGTACAAGTATTCGTATAAGTTTCTTTTGAAGGGTAAAAAGTGATTGCGCCTCTGTGCTGTTTCCCCATAGGATAATGCCATAGCTGAGCCAAGCGTAAGCATAGGCGTAATAGGTGACGAGTGCGGTTTGGATATCTGTGGATTTTTTTACTTCTAGTCTTCGTACTGATATTGAGATTTTCTCTTATATCTATTTTCTGCTCATGGCTTTTCCTGCATGCATCGTACGATGCACATACCGGAATATAAAATAGACTGTATTGGGGTGTCTGTGTGCTTTATCATATTGATATTTTTTTATTTTTTTATACAACTAAGGTGGCAAACAAGCATACGGCCCACCTGATGGGAAGTGGTCACCGTAGCCTATGGACGCCTGCAACACCAGAGGCATCACTTGCGCGTTGCCAACCCTTTAGGAAAGGACGTGGGAAGGAAAGGGAGCGGGATGGGGGAAAGGGGGTGATTGGGCCTCCGGTACTCACACACCGAACGAAACACAACAGTAGGACTACTGCTATTCCACGTCGATATTCTGTGAGAGGGTAGTCCTTCCCCGGTCGAGCCGGCCCATTCATGCTGAAATCAGCGAGGCTCTACTACTCAAGAATATGATAGTTTTCTAGGCCTAAATAAATCTGAATAAAACATTTTCTTTAAATGTTTTAAAGCTGGTATTTCCTCTTAAGTAGCGAACATCGAATCGCGTACGGTAGACTGCAACTATAGGCTTGCTACGTGGGACCTAAAGATATAACTTGCCACAATGTAACACGATATAGTGTTACATTGTGAATAATAATTACCTACTCGCAATTGTAAAATATTATGAAGGTTAAGTAATTTCAGACATAGGCTTGCGTATAAATGTGACGCTCTTTTAAACCAAGTTTTTTTTGTAATTGAGGAAAGTAACTGGGCTGTTAGGGACAGCAAATGGTCCAGCTGCGTTTAAAAGCGCTCTTCAGTTTTGGATTTCATTTCTCTTTTATACTTTATCCCGTTGTTCGTAGACATTGGGATGGCTCTCACTAATAGAAAAGTATGCTTCTAGTAAGATACAGTAGATACTACAGATACTATATAGTACAGTCAGCATTTTCAGCGCGACATTACGCAACACCGCGCAGCGCAACACAACACCAAAGGTAACATGTGTGTGTGTTACTTTTAAAGTTCTATATTCCTACTAGCTGTCCCGACAGACGTTGTCCTGTACACAACAGAAAAAATACATATCTAAACCATTCTCGAATCCACTTGAACACACACAAAAAGTTTCATCAAAATCGGTCCAGCCGTTTAGGAGGAGTTCAGTGACATACGTACAGTAGAATTATATATATAAAGATATGTATTGTAGTCTATAGGGTATATCTATGGATTTTGGCCCGATAGTCCTTACTTCCTTACTAATATTATAAATTTGAATGTGAGTTTGTCTGTTACGCTTTCACGCATTAAGTGCTCGACTGATCAACATGAAATTTCGCTTCCACGCTGCCAGGGGAACAGAAAAGGACATAGGGTACATTTCATCCAGAAAAAAGTACTGTTACAAACCTAACCTACATTTACGCGAGGGAAGCCGCAGGCAACATCAAGTATTTTTGTATCTACTTATGTTGTTGACTGTACAATTATGTGATTTATGAGTGTTGCATTCATCAAGTTGCTAGATGGCTGACGGTTTATAAATAGTTCATTAATTTTCATTATTTAGCGCTTAGAGCGTGTAAAGTCATTTGTAGAGCGGTAATCTAAAAAGCTGACATAATAATTTAAATATCCTAAATATTCACTTTATTAGAGGAGTATTTAACTATGTACATATAACCATAATTCTTTAAAACTAACTTATACTATATTCTTCGGTAGTGATTGCAGTAATGCCAGAGGACAATCATTCACTAATTTATAGATAGTAAATACGTCAGATTGGTTCTAGAGGCGTTTTTAACTATATTTGTAGCTAATTCTTACAAATGGGCAAGTAAATCATCCCGTTAGGAACACTTCTGCACTTGCAAATAAGTTCAGACTAAAAGCCCGTAAAAATCTAGTATGGGCACTCTACAGTTCAAAGTACAGTAATTGGTTGTTGTTTTGTCTGATGACCCAATAAGCTATACTTACGAGAGCAAATCATTCAATCAAGCGGCTGAGATTATTGGCTTAAAGTAGTGGGACTGTTAGAAAGTGGATAACGACTGTCCTCATTGTTTTAGTGGCCAATACCTTTAAACGTGATTAAAAGATTATTTGATCCAAAAAATAAACAACGTGAATAAATAAATGCACCTATGATAATTAACAAAGTCGTTATTTATCAAAAGTTGATTGAGTTTTTAAACAAATTGGTATGGAATGTCGAAAATTTTCCATAACATACAATTTATTATATTAAAAAAATCAACGGGTTGCGCTCCGGGAGTGCCGGCAGAAGTGAAAACTTGAATATTAAAGTTGTGCATTTTTGATATTTTGGAATGGTTAGCGAATAATTTTGCACGAATTGCTTTAATTTATCAGTATAAAAGTATTATCATTTATGTGGTAAAATACAATATTCATTTATTGCGCTATCGTACACAAACATGACAATTCTCCCTCCGTCTTACGAATTTTCGATCAGGTCACGTGTCCTGACGCGAGTTTAACATTTTTTACCCATCACAAAAAAGTACACAAAGCCACAAAATAACAAAATAAATTATAATATTATAGGTAAAAATAAATTGCAATTTATAGTTGATATTCTCAGAGACAACAAAAATCATGGCTTTTTATACATATGTGTTTATAGCCATGTATGTATAATTATACTGCCAAGCCGTGTTTATAGATTTTGGCGCCTGACTACTTGATTAGTCGAGTTACCAGTGCTACTACAATGTAATGAGAATATTATAAGAAGTTGGTAGGTAAGTAACAAACATTTGCCAAGACCAGGAAAAAACAAAATACTTTTCTGGGTACTTATATCTTCTTATATAAGTTTTTAGAAAAGTATATCTTTTAATATTGCAGACTAGTTTCTACCTGAGGCTTTGGG
Source organism: Catocala sponsa (assembly GCA_963564715.1). Taxonomy (NCBI): domain Eukaryota; kingdom Metazoa; phylum Arthropoda; class Insecta; order Lepidoptera; family Erebidae; genus Catocala; species Catocala sponsa. The sequence goes on along the minus strand of OY751334.1, from coordinate 12,530,607 downwards.
CGTATGAAAAGTCTTACCATGAGAGCAATTTTTTTAGGTAGCACTGTCTATTCATACGTCATAATAAATTCATTCGGTTTAATAATTCGTTCATCATAATATTATTATGATGAACGAATTATTATTATGATGAACACGTAGTCGGTATATCAAATATCATAAGTATTAACACAGAACAGTTGTGTGCAAAGATTCATTCAAATTCATTTATTGGTTTACACGTGCTTGAGCAACATACATTTAAACATCTTCAAAAACTTTCACCTTACAATATTAGTAGGACTGATATTTGGTTTATCGTCGGTTATTTCCACAACTTGTAACAAAGTATCTTGAGATATTACCTCCGTGTGACGTGTACGTCAACATTTATCCTTGATTATGATAGACGTCAAGGACATGTCCACAAAAATATTTTCATTAGTCAACATTAGTTTATTGACACTAAAAAGGAATAGTATAATATGTTCAATTGGTTATTTAAAATAAATAGATAATTATAATAAATTAAATGTATTTATTTGTTTAAAAGGGGATAAAATAGACGGCTAGACGTTGTGATCCTAAAATATTATTACTTTTACATAAATCTATTTAAAACTTTTTGGAATAACACGTAATATATCAACTAAACTTCACACCAATCAACATTTCATAAAAAAAGCTCTTATCTATTCTACTAATCTTTTGTAAGCTTTTTAATTAATAAATAATATAAACTAAACAAACGTTGTAAAAGTTCATGTTTTGTCCCATGTCTGGCTGTTCAGATAGTACTATAACGTATGCATATAGTATATATTACTTACCTAATATATATTATTTATTATATAATAATAATAATAATAATATCTTTATTGTCTAAAATCAAATCGATCGTTAAATAAATCCACTTATAACACTAAGTAGTTAAATCAAGGTCTAACTGCAACAGCCATCAGAGCTAACCCCTTCCACTCCCGTGCTAGTTGTAAACTGTGTTACAGGTATGTTAAGGATAATCCCAAACAGCAAAATTTACAGCGGACAAAAATATACCCGTGCTATATTATAGTGGATTTTGAATATATATATTTACATCAAATAGAACGATTTGCGCCAATTTCACTATTTAATAATATAAATATATAAATTTAAAATGTAAATTTAAATTAATGTTAATTTACTTAAATTTACTTGACAATAATAATATTATGTATATTGTCAAGCATTGCACTGTTACTTGACTGTGGCGTTACGAGTCATCAATGCCATCCATGTCTACATGATGTCAGCCACAGAGCACCGATTACTGCGCGCCGTGAAGCGAACGTGATTTGGTGCCGTGCTTTGTGATTTAAAATGATCTTGTTTGAAAACAATCATGGCAAGTTACCTAAATGTTTTAGAAGACGTCTTAGATTCCGACATATACAAAACTCAATCATTTTATTTGTTCTTTATTTTTACGATTTTAATTTAAGCTGTGAAAGCCACAAAAATAGTTTTAGTTATGAAGCTCTTAATTGCTTCCGGTTTTGTTCCATGTAAATGGTGCCATAAAAGTGCCGCAACTTAAAAAAAAATACAATAAGATGATTTATTAACTAAACGTACCTTATTAGAAGTGGCAAAAATAATAATGCATTCCATTATTTTCTTCAAAATAACCAATTAGTAATGACATAATTAATTATATCTACGTTTGCCGTATATGTCAGGCTGTAATTATAAGAATAGACGGTAATTATAAGTATGATATTTGGTTTAAATAAGAATATTATATTATATAAAATATAAATATTCGTGTATTAATTTGATTATATTTGTGGTATGAATAATATTAATAGTTGTTGTATTGATTGGAAATAAACGTATGCACGGTAACTGGTGGGGGCAACGCCTCGCTCCTTACAATTATCATTATTGTGTGATCTCTCGAGCAGAGCGGACGTTGTGACCACTGTGTGCTGTGTGTACCTAAATACTGTTTGTTGAGTATTATTTACCCATAAACGTGTGTGCATATCACAATAAGAATAGCAATGACAACACAGTAGGCGACAGTGTGTTTGACATTACAATAACGTAAATGAATTAATGCGTTAATTAATAATAATAATGGCTTGCCTTCACTGTCTAGCTGGAATGAAAACCAAAGAGCGCTCTCGGTATGACTCCTGAGGATGCTCTTGGGTCCGGCTCAACGCATGTTGCGACTGGCTTGCGGTGATCGGCCGGCCAGAAGGGCCGAGACTAACCAAGTGCATTCAGGGATAATCGTCGGTGGACAACATATCATATAAAGTACATCAAAGTGTTTAAAGGGCCTGTTACAGTGTTGGATAGATATAACCTCTGAATATAAAAATGACAATATCTTTTTTGTGGCTTCGTAATAATAAAAATCTTTCTGATTATGATTATACTGTGTAACCCCCTTATCATTCTAACATTTTTTCATTTAAGACGCCGCAATTCGATGTTAGGTAAAACGTTCTATAGAAACTTGCCATCTGTTCTTTGTAATTTGTTTAGAAATTTATTTATGTTTTAAATAGCTAAATATAAATCTGTCAATTGTTGGAATCCCAGACATACATATTTGTAAACCTGTTGTATCTGGTCGCCGGTGTACCGCTGTGACTCAATAGGTTGATTTGACACTTAGGTCAACTTTAAGGACAAACAAGCAGTAAATTGTCGAATTTAAATCTAAATATTAAATTGCGTAACAGATAGCTTATTTAAAAGGAAACGATTAAAATTTGAGACATTGAAAGAATATATTAAAACAAAAACTTTCACATATTGGCTATAATCTTTAAAGTGGCACAATGCTGCCCTGCAAAATAAATGCGTAGTTATAAAGAAAATGAATGAGCTATACTTTACTTTTTTCGTGAACATTTACCATCCGGATCTTGCGGCCAAGTCTAAAGATAATTATGCCAGTTTCGACAAACTTTGGTACATACGGGTTGATATTGTATCTATGGCCGCTTTAAAATTACAATTAAATAAATAATTAGATAATAACAATGTTGTATAAGTTTTGTTTGATGATAAAATTTTATGTAAAATTTTAATAAATTAACGCATTCTTTATCCTTCTCGCACATATTTTAAGCTAATTCTAATAAAACATACCAAATTCTTATACCAAATTTTTAGGTTAATTGACAGTTGCTAAATACAACACTTTTAAAATAAATGGCTATTTCAGGCTTTTTATTTAAGTCATACCAATAATATTACCAAAAACAATGCCTATATGTGATATCATAACTTTGTTTTAATATATCTATATAGCTCTATGCCTGACCGAGTACTCAAATTACCTCCATATCAATTTCATAATAAATGGTCTAGCGGTTTTCCGATGTCATGTCAACACAACTGAATGCTGCATGCATCCGAAGCTGTTATGTTATTTATACTGATCGGTCTTCTATTAAATCCATACCGCACCTAAGGTTAAATAGTGTATTGGTATATATTAAAACATGCTTAGAAAATTCACTTAACAGGTTCCCTGTCCGATGAATCACATATGATACATTACAATTGATTTTCCATTGAATCACGTGAGAGCGAAAGGGTTAATCTTACGGCTTAGCCGAGAATGCCCACGCATTATGATATAGCTTAGCTATGTATATCATACGTCATTACGTCATGAAGCTATTGAACAGAATTAGATTTATGTGACTTACATTGTACGACGAACAAACAATCAAAAAATTAAATTATAAACACATTCGTTGTAGGTTAACCTTTCTTAATAATTAAACTAAATTCAAAAATATTCAAATATCTATACTAATATTATAAAGAGTAAAGTTTTGATTTTTTGTTTGTTTGTTTGTAAGATTTTAACTCGAAAACTACATAACCGATTTAAAAAATTCTTTCGCCATTAGAAAGCTATATTATCACTGAGTTACATATGCATATTTATGTTACTCGTGTGATAATATAGCATAGGCTATATTTTGTTTAAAAAGAATGTACTGTTACTAACATAATCTAACCTACTTTTACGCGAGCGAAGCCGCGGGCAAAAGCTAGTATCTAAAACAGATAAAGCATTGATAGAGTTTTCCAATAGCTAATATAGATAGTATATAATAATTATGTACAATCTATAATAATCTATAATAATTTGTGTGTGTCGGCCTCGATGGCGTAGTGGTTAGTGTAACCGACTGCCACGCCTGAGGTCGCGGGTTCGATTCCCGCACAAGTCAAACATTTGTGTGCATGAACATGGATTTTTTCTTGGTCTGGGTGTTTCTATGTATAATATGTATGTATTTACAAAACAAAAATATATATTATGTATGTTTAACCATTGTCTAGTAGGTACCCATAGTACAAGCTCTGCTTAGTTTGGGCTAGATGGTGTTGTGTGTATGCGGTAGAATATTATTATTATTATTAATTAATTAAGATATAACTCATCAATCACCGGCCAAAGTATCTCTTAAGACTGATCCATCATCTCTTCAAAGTCCTCCATATTGGTCGCATGCATTGAGCAATTTATGAAATAACACAAGTTAAAGATCTTCCAAATTATGCTTTAACTGATCAGGCTCGTATACTCTGAAGTGATTGATTGATTATTACGATTAACATAGATTTTATTGTAATTGACCTTCTAGGTCCTTTGGCCTATGTCATCGGGCTAATGTTAATGGCCGAAGGCAAACTATTCGGGTCGGGCAAAGCGTTATTGAATATTTCATAGAAATAAGTCTTAGTCGAAATGTAAAGGCTGGAATGGTAGTTAGCTACTCGTTTCCTATTAGGTAAGTGGGAGCTAAAACATCTATTTGCAGTAATAAAATAATCAATTTCAAAAGTAGTATTCTATATTGTAATAAATCTAGTCAAACTTATCCAAAAATATCAATGTGATTAGAAACTTTAAATATTTTGAATAAGTGTTCGCCCAGTGGTCGATATTCGACCATACTCATTTATTGATAACACTAAAGCTTACTAATACTACTAAACAAATATCAGTTGACAAACAGAAAATAAAAAGGTACTAAATTGTTTCGTCTTTTGGTACTTATAGAGAAATTGGCAAATCGTTAATAATAATTTAAAACATCAGTTCTTTACCACTGTGAATCCATCTAAAGTTACCAATTCTAAAGAAAAAAAAAAATTTTATATCAGGTAATTACTAAATCCAACGTGGACATCGTAATCAACAGCTCACAGTTTACTTGTTATAAGTACCATAATTAAAATAATATCTAATAGTGTGTTCATTGATACCTAAAGCCTAAATATACAATTATAAGTTGCGGTTGGGATGTGAATATACCGCCGTATGTTTTCTTTCGTTAGTAACAGAATTCTTTTTCCAAACTCGAGTTTACCGAAGTGTTTTCGGAATGTTTGCGGTCTTCCTGGCTGATGTCTACTTTTGTTATTTTACTGTAACTTCACTAAGTGATTTTTTAACTTCAAAATTCTACTTACATTACCGTTTATTTCTTTTAGTTATATTTCACTTTCATAGTTTGTTATTAGATATAGTAAGCTGTTCACGCCTTTGGAACTTCGCACTTCATCTGCAATGAAATGAGTTTCTTTACCGAAGTGCAATGCACAGTTTTCTACACGTGTAAGTGTATTAGTTGTATTTTAGTTTACAGTACGCTGCACGTTATAAGAGAAAAGCAATCTCGTGAAACATATTGTTTAAAAGGTGTCGTAATTTCGACAACGTTTTCTTTGACTGTTAAATACAAACACCTAGTTTAAGGCTATGATTTCGAACAGAATAGGCAGAAATGAACTACACCCATATTCCGCCAAGTATTGTTTCAGGTTCCACGTAATAATTTGCTTATTGTCTACCGGTTCACATCGGATGGTTACAGACACCGTGCTACAACTGAAATTTCAGATCAGGAGAAGTCTGTATTTCACGATGGGCTGCGTAAAATATAAGAGCAAACTGTGCCTACTACACAAACGAAGCAGTTTTAATAGCAAGAAGCATCGATTCGAGAAGCTTACCGCAGTCCACTGCTGGACATACGCATCTCTCATTTTACACAAAAAGATCCGGTCTTCCACCTTTAACTTTTATTCCAACCCAGTCACCTTTTTTAGATCATAACTCCATCCAGCTGGAAGGCGTCCTTTGTGTTTGTCAATTCGCGATTTCCACTGTAAGACTAAGAAGCATACGAAAAGAAAAAAATGTAATTTTGATTAATAAACACAGTTTTAGCCAAGCGGACTACAAATTGACTTTAAAAACCCTTAAACCAAATCTAACTTTATCAAATAGGGACAGTCGCAATACTAACAATTAATCTTTAAACTCTAATTGCGGCGTACCCCTCAACGTAGCCACGAGGAATTTATAGCTTTACGTACAGTCAATAGAGATTAGTCATTTAGCGGCTATTAACGGTGAATATTTGAGGGAGATTTACTTTGTGCTATATATTAATGTTTGGTACTAAGTCATTAATTATGTGGTAGGCGGGACTTGGTAATAGTAATTCCGAATCGCTTTGCTGATACTGTTTCCAGTAGCATATTAATCTATGTGCGAGTGTTCACACTTATACGTGATTAAATGTCCAACCCGATTGCAGTATGCAGTATTGCAATTTTAAATATTATATTAAACGAGTGTGTAAAGTATTCACATGGAAAAAGTCGTGTGTATATACTGCATTGGCTCGTGAGGTCATTTACGTCGTATTGACTTATGCTTATGCAAATGTTATACGAGTATAAATGTATAAGGTAAATACAATTTTCCCGACATTTCGGTTGCTTTTTAAGCAGGTGTGGTCGTGGGGACAGTAATTGTGGCCGTCTCGATGTCATCAAATCTAGTTATTTAAAAAATACCCGAACTCAATTTAGTCTTTGGTGTTCCGTTTACATAAAATGAGCTCCAAAGTATCATGAAGTGTTGCCGTGTTTTGCTTTTTCTGCAAATAAACCGCTATAAAATACCTACGTATAAAATACAAAAAATTCAAAGTAATTTACGTCGGTTACAATATGCACCATAATCTAGTACGACAGAATAAATAAAAATAAAACGTTAAATTGTAAGTTAAACTTATCTAATTATTATTGTGAAAACCGCATCTACAGCTGATTAGTGATTTTTACGAGATAGCGAAACAAACAAACGAACGGAAGGATATGCAAAAAATATTCTATACGCCATAAACACCTTTAAGATGATTCTAATAAGTATTCAAATATATCTTCGATTGTATTGTATTAAACAATTACTTAAACTTACGCCAGTGTCACACGTTGTAACATTTATCGATTGTACATGATATTCCTTAAATCAAGTGGTACTCATCACAATATCAATTTAGAACATAGATCCGTAACAATCAAATCAAATGGCGTACCCAATAGTCGAAAAATAATTGAAATAAGTGCTGGCTGACATCCAAGCCGCATGACATCATAAGCATCGCATTTTACAGGCACATCAAACGTCCAAAGAATTTTATACTAGCAAAATAGTTAATGCAATAAAAAAAAAGAAATACAGTACACTATTTAGAATAAGCAATGACGAGAATTTTATCTTTATACTCTAAACATGTTGGAAATTGAAAATAAAATTCGAAAATGTTTAACGACTATTTTAATCAAAGGTGTATTTTGAGATATTAAATTAGACCAACCAGTTTGAAGTTAAATTATTATAGAAATTCTTTCAGGGTTAGACTTTTAAACTACCCAGTATTACAATGCAAGATTTGTGATAACAAAAATATTACTCCGTACCGAAGGCAAACTATTGTAATAAAACTCCCTGATTCTCCAATATAATAAATTATTTATTCTCATCTACTTGATATCCTTTATCCCACAGTTCACACACCGTATCCGTTTACACAACCGCTCGGCTCGACCGCTCAGACAAGAATGCCCCCTTCTGCCGTCCGTTACTCATTTTATACTAAAATCGATTATTAAAATACCCGACTTTCGCAGAATAAAATATTATAACCTTACACTCGTCCATCCTGACCTTGTGTATGTCCGCATACACGGATCTAGGTGGGACTTGCTAACCTTACCCTCGGCGAGGGAGGATGCTTGTCTTTTACACTTATTATTTCGATTATGTACTCTACAGAATATTCAATATACATACATACCTATACATTAAACAACAATAATATCACCGAATATCATTAGCAATTAAACCAACACAGTATTCTGTAAACCCATCCAATTCTTACAGAAACACCGATATTGTTATATCTCTTTGTCGTAAACCCATCCAATTCTTACGACAAAGAGGAACATCATTAAATAATTAACTTGCGAACCCATCCAATTCTCGCAATACTAAATCCAATACTTGCTAACCCATCCAATTCTAGCAAGATTGGTCAATCTCAGCACAGTTCTCGCTAACCCATCCAATTCTAGCAGGAACTGTGATAATAAGTGAAGTGCTACAATACATGCCAACCCATCCAATTCTGGCATGACTATAACACAATACATGTATGTATTCCATAATTAAATAAAGTAAATTTAAACACTTTATCTACAATATCATTTCATTACACATACAAAACAATAGTTAATTCATCTCAATATTACTAATATAGATATAACACATTTCATAGATTTATCAAATAACAATGCAATATAAGTGTAACGTGACGCAAATGCCAATCATTCCGCCCCTGAGGCAGAATAACTAACATTCTCGCTACTAGAATCACTATTAATTATTATTTCGAGTAATTTAAGGATGTTTTCGAACTGATTGAGACACTCCTTTTTGTCTCTACCATAAACGAGTACGTCATCCATGCACGCAGTTCCTTTAAATTATCTGGTTGATCCCAATACCTTACGCATCACCTGCTGGAACACAGCAGAAGCGTTTTCTACGTCGAATGATATACGAATGAACTTGTACTAGCCGTCCGGCGCTACGAACGCCGTGAGCGGTTTTGATGCTTCCGATATCGGGACCTGATAGTATCCCGATGCCAAGCCGAGTGCGATAAAATAAGCTTGATCAGATAATCGAGCATCCTCACCCCCGACTATTGGCATCGGGTACCTTTCTTTCACCTTGATCGCATTCAGCAGTCTGTAATCGATACACATACGCATCTTGCCGTCTTTTTGCGTGCCAAAATAACGGGACTCGTGTACTCGGACACCGACTCCCTAACGATACCGGTATCTAGCATCTCACCTATCATTTCCCGGACCGTTCTTCGTGTGACAAGCGGTATGGTCGATAAACAACAGGTATTTCACTTGTTGTTTCTACTCTACTTCTCTACTACTCCACCCCATGTCACGATGGAGTATTGGAGGAGGCTTTGAGCAAGCGCGTAATAGACACATATTAATGTCTCATAATCTGCGGACAGTCTGATTTTTCTAAAGACGGGCATTAATTTTCTAACACGATTCGCAACATTATTGATGTGAGCTGAACAATTTAGGGAGCTGTCAATTATAAGACCCAAGTATTTTATGTTATAAGCACGTATAAGATTAGGGCAGATGCAGTTTATTTGTGAATCGCAAGTATGAGCTTTGATATGGAACTCAACAGGAGGCTGGGTATTGATGCGGGGGGTGAAGGCTATGTATTTTGTTTTATGGACATTCAGTGTTAAGAGATTATCATGAAGCCATTTCAAAACCTCTCTAAGTGCACTTCCAGTGTGCCGCTTAACGTCTACCCAGTCCATTCCGTGGACAATCAGTGCAGTGTCATCAGCATAGGTGATAATGTTACAGTTAGGTAGGACTTTGGTACATAATGAGTTGATGTACACGAGGAAAAGAGTGGGACCGAGGACGCTACCTTGTGGGACACCGAAAGAGAGTGTGGCTAGAGAACTAGTGTATTTACCTACTTTTACACACTGACTACGATTAGAGAGATAAGAACGAAAAATATCGAGTGCCACACCACGTATACCAATTGATTCCAATCTACAAAGCAGCAGAGGAATGTAAACAATGTCGAAAGCCTTAGATAAATCTAAGAAGACTCCTATTACCTTCAATGAGTTATCAAGACTTTTAGTGATATATTCGGTAAGTTGCAAAGTTGCGTCTTCTGTAGATTTACCCTTCAAGAAACCGTATTGGTTTGAGGCAATAATATCGTGCTGCTGCAAAAATGTTGTTAGTCTACCATTCAACAGCTTTTCAAGGATCTTAGAGAGCTGTTATTACAGAAATGGGTCTATAATTTCCAACACACTCCTTGTTACCATCTTTATGGATGGGATGGACTATAGCCCTCTTTAGTATATCTGGAAAAACACCACATGTTAGATATAAATTACACATATGCGTGATGGAGGGGACCAGACTGTCTTTAGCTTTCTTGAAAACAATAGTTGGGATGTCATCAAAACCAGCCGCTGATACGCTATTTAAATTTAATATGATACACTCAATTTCACCGAAATCCGTTTCAAAGAGAGCCATAGAGTCTCTAGGTGATAGTGACATACAAGTACTGGGTACAGGATTATAATTGGCAACACGATTTCTCAACATTGAATTTGCCAATGCTGACCCTATGTTTGCAAAATACTCGTTGACTACATTTAGTGATTCTTTCGGATCTGAATTTAAGCCAAGCAACGCACTGGGAATAATAATAATAATATAATATAATATTCTACCACATACACACAACACCATCTAGCCCAAACTAAGCAGAGCTTGTACTATGGGTACTAGACAATGGATAAACATACATATATACTTTTTTTTTGTAAATACATACATATTATACATAGAAACACCCAGACCAAGACAAACATCCATGCTCATGCACACAAATGTTTGACTCGTGCGGGAATCGAACCCGCGACCTCAGGCGTGGCAGTCAGTTACACTAACTACTACGCCATCGAGGCCGACGAATGGCAGAAGATTGTTTATAATTTGTGATTTTATTAACCGTTTTCCACATACCTCTAGGATTACCTTTGTTTCTATCAAATTCAGACTTCTCGTAAGCAGTTTTCAACTTTTTCAGAAGGTTGTTACAAAAATTGCGATACCTGACATAAGAAACACGAAGTATCGCGTTATGTGATTCTATCTTTGCTTTTTGATGCAGTCTATCCCGGTGTCTGATGCATCGTACTAAGCCCGGCGTAATCCATGGTTTTATAACACGTTTACGATGAGGAACGGTCATTTCTTTGGAACAATCACTGAAAGCATTGGCAATAATTGCAGTGAGTTCATTAGCTACAAAATTAGGATCAGAGGAGGCAAAAATTGGGTTGAAATCCGTATTTGACAGTTTAAGAATTAGTGACGGGTAATCAGTTTTAATAAATGTATTCAGGGAAGAATGTCTTTTGATTTTGGAGTTTAAGCAAAATACAGTTGGTGCATGATCAGTCACAAAAGAATCCAGTATGTACGTTTCAGCATATTTTTCTGATCTCAGCATAACATGATCGATGCATCTATCCTCACGAGTCGGAAGAAAATGGGCAGCTAATAGGCCATGACATGCCAACATGTCTAAATATTTACTAGCATTTTGATCGTTACTAGTTGATGAGATGTTAATATTTATACCTCCAATTAAGACGAGTGAGTTGACAGATTTTAATGACGTGAGACAAAGATCAAGACTGTCACAGAAATTAACTATATTTCTATGTGATGGTGACCTATATACGGCAACAATAGCAAATTCATTATAATTACTTATAATAAGGCAGTTTGCATCAGACACAGTGATATTATAAACGTGGTGTTTAATCTCAGATTTGACAAAAACAAGAATTCCATCATTTTGGTTGCTATAGTCAGAGATATAAGAATTATATCCGGGTATAGCAGGCGAGATTGATGATTTACTTAGCCAACATTCTGTCAGTATAAGAATATCAGATTGAAAGCAGATCGTATCGAGAAGAACGGTCAATGAGTCAAAGTTGCGGGACACACTGCGAATATTTGTATGAATTATAGTTAAGGATGTCTGAGATAGGTTAATGTGATTATTTAATTGCTCAGATGAACAAATTATTGACCGCGATACTTGGATTGTGTCAACATGTGCCTCTACTGATCCCATTCAGGAGACGCTGAGACAACTCGACTCTTCAATTACCTGAGTCAGGCGGCAAACGACGCGCAGGAGCGGTTTCCGAACGCTGAGTTGGTGTTCTTGGGAGATTTCAATGCCCACCATGAGACCTGGTTGGGTTCTCCCAAAACAGACTACGCGGGACGAACTGCCCATGCGTTCGCTCTCACGCATGACCTGTCTCAACTGGTACTCCAGCCCACCCGGATACCAGATATTGCAGGTCAGGCGCCCTCTCTGCTCGATCTGCTGCTGACGAGTAACCCGAACCGGTACAGTGTTTCGATTCGTGCTCCTTTGGGCACCTCAGACCACTGTCTGGTTTGTGCCACAGCTGTTGTTGTTACGCCCCCACGACCCGAGGAGGCAAGACGACGACTGTGGCACTACTCGTTGGCAGACTGGGATGGAATGCGGGAATACTTCGCATCCATCCCTTGGGCTCAACGCTGCTTTGAGAACAGGGATCCATCAGAGAGCGCTACTGCTGTCGCTGGTGAAATCATCCTGGGTATGGAATATTATATTCCATACAGTGATGTCACGAGCGGCGGCAGGAAAAGGCCCTGGTTCGGGCGTGAATGCGCCGATGCTGTTGAACGCAAACAGACAGCGTATCGCGCTTGGACCAGAGCTCGCACTCTCCACGACCCTAACTTGGATCACCTGAAGGCAGCGTTCAACCAAGCCACAAAGGTCTGCAAGAGGGCATACTTAAGAGCGGATGCCCAGCGCGTCGCACGGTTCGGCCAGGAACTAATGGCGCATCCTACGGGCAGTCGTAGCTATTGGCGCCTGGCCAAAGCCGTGCAGTCCAACTTCTGCCAGACCATGCTGCCCCCTCTGAGGTATCCGAATGGATCACTGGCTCATCGGCCGCAGGAGAAAGCAGATCTGCTTGCAAATCTCTTTGCGGCCAACTCCCGAATCGATGACTGCGGTTCGCAGCCGCCTAACATTGCCAACTGCGGCTACACCATGCCTGATATATGTATCAGGCAACGAACCGTTGGTGCGATACTGCAGTCTCTCGATGTTCGGAAAGCCAGTGGACCTGACGGCATCCCAGCTGTGGTTCTTAAAAAATGTGCAGCGGAGTTGTCTCCCACACTTACGCGCCTATACCGGACGTCTTACGTCGCAGGCATTGTGCCTGAGGCTTGGAAGGAAGCGAACGTTCAACCGATTCCCAAAAAAGGGGACCGTTCCGAGCCAAGCAACTATCGACCCATAGCTATCACCTCGGTGCTTTCCAAGGTGTTCGAGCGGATTATAAACATCCAAATTGTCCGCTACCTGGAGGATCAATCGTTGATCAATGATCGCCAATACGGCTTTCGGTCTAAACGATCAACGGGTGATCTTCTAGCGTTCGTCACGCACCTCTGGGGTGAGGCTATGGACAAGCACGGCGTCTTTGGCTGTCAGCCTTGACATAGCCAAAGCTTTCGACAGAGTCTGGCACCGGTCTCTTCTTTCCAAGCTTCCGGCCTATGGCTTGCCCCCTCAACTGTGCACCTGGATTGCAATTTTCCTGCAGAAGCGTCGTATTCGGGTCCTTTGCGACGGTCGCGCTTCCAAATTTATGCAGGTCAATGCAGGAGTGCCTCAGGGTTCTGTCTTATCCCCTACGCTCTTTCTTCTGCATATCAATGATATGTTGAATCTCGGCAACATACATTGTTATGCGGACGACAGTACCGTGCATGGGCGATATCTCGGACATCCTGGGGCCAAACAGGCTGAGGTTGAGGAGAAAAGGCAGAATCTTGTCGTTGAACTTGACCGGACCTTGGACCGCATCTATGAATGGGGTGCCAAGAACTTGGTCGAGTTCAACGCCAAGAAGACCCAGGCATGCGCGTTCTCTACAAAAAAGTCTCCGTTCCTTCCCCTCCCTTCTCTGAAGAACACTCCACTGGTAATACGTGACAGTCTCTCCATCTTAGGTATGGATCTTTGCCGCTCCCTTAATCAGAAAACCTATATCGAGAGCGTCATTAAGCAAGCTTCGCGAAAACTCGGAGTTCTGAACAGGGTGAGGCGGTTCTTCACGCCTGTGCAACTGTGCCTATTGTATAAGGCACAAGTGCGCCCTTGCGTGGAGTACTGTTCTCATCTTTGGGATGGCTCCGCGCAGTACTTGCTGGACGCTCTCGACCGGTTACAGCGGCGGGCTGTCCGTATCATCGGAGATCCAGAGGTCACGAGTTCACTGGAACCTCTGCAACTCCGTAGAGACATTGCCTCATTGGCATGTTTCTACAGAATATACCACGGGGAGTGCTCTGAAGAGTTATTCCACCTTATCCCGCCCTCCCCTTTCCTATCCAGAACAACGCATGCTGGGCTCAGATGCCATCCTTACACGGTAGAGTCGATTAGAGCGCGTACCAAAAAGTTTGAGTCCTCATATCTCTGCCGAACGACCAAGGCATGGAATTCTCTGCCAAGGCACGTGTTTCCTTCTTCCTTCAATCCTGGGTTCTTTAAGCGGGGCGTGAAAAAGCTTCTTCTCAGGCCGTCAAAGTAGAGACCTCAACATCGCCTCGGCTACTGTGGGGGCGATGTCGAGGCCACTGCTCTTAGACCACACGACTGCTTACCATCAGGTGGAGTGTGGTCATTTTGACGAGCAAAAAAAAAAAAAAATTTAAAAAAAAAAAAAACTTCGTTAGATATATCTTCCAAAATAATCATTATGTATCGTAAGATCTAAGTTGCACATTTGAAAATTCAACATAAGTAGGATACTATTAAGAACTGACAGTTTTGAAGCATAAATGAACACCAAATGTAGTGTGTAGTAACAGTGTAAGAATGTTTGTATGTTTGTGTTAGTGCGTGCTAGTGATTGTAAATAATGTACAGTATTAATTGGAAGTGTTCTATATGCGTAAAGTGTTTTTGTAAGTGATAATGTGACAAAATAAACTCTATTTAACAAGTAGAAATGATGATAAAAAAATTGAAATAAACAAACAAATAAAAAGATTAAATTGAAAATTAAGTAAAAATACCATATCAGACATTCTAGTCACAGTGCGTCTTGGGTGTGCAGTTTATTGAAATCAGCCTCCGAATCAATCCGCTGTGATGGAGCGCCTTCCCTTTTGCAAAGAAAGACCTTGCCGTGAGTTGTCCAATAAAATTCGAAAGAATACTTCTTACTGAATTCGCGGGCTAGGTGAAACAATTTCCTAGCTTTTTGTGTAAGGCATTCGGCAATAAAAATTGGCTTAGAAGGACCATCTAGTTGGAGGTGTGAGGTATTCAACTTATTGTTTTTGTTGACACGATTGTATGTCTTAACTGAGGATAAGATCTTTTCCTTAAGTGGTACCGAAGTAAGATCGAGTATGACAGTTCTATTCCCTCTCTTGTCAGGATTCAGGCGAAATAGA
The DNA here is from genome assembly GCA_963564715.1 of Catocala sponsa. Lineage (NCBI taxonomy): Eukaryota > Metazoa > Arthropoda > Insecta > Lepidoptera > Erebidae > Catocala > Catocala sponsa. The sequence goes on along the minus strand of OY751334.1, from coordinate 12,515,088 downwards.
TCTCGAACGTGAGACTCCTCAACATTTGTGCCAGTGGCAGATACAATCTTTTTCACATGTCCTAATAAATGTACTTTGATTTCGTTCTTCTGGACGGGTATATTTTTTATTTCAAGGCTAGTCTGTTTTTGAGATCGCTCCAAGTTTTCAACTTTAAGTTCCAAAGTTTGTAAGTATGCCAAGTGAGTGCGATTTTCAGTTTCAATTTTAATCATTTTTTGTTTCATATCCTCATACTGCTTCGACATAAACTCCATCGATTGAATGATGTCACTATTCTGCTTTTGAATGTCATCAATAGTAGCTTGTATTGTATTTTGTTGCTTTTTAAATGTTTCAAATGACTGTTTCGTTTCTAACATTAGAACTGACATCTCATCGTCATGCTGACGTTTACGTGGTCGAGGTCTAGTAGTAACATGGATTGTGCTTTCATTATCTGTGTCCGTTATTGGCGCTGAGCTAGGATTTGTATCCGATACAAAGTTCTCTTTATGTGTAGATGGCGGTGTCCTTTTGAGTGGCATGTTAGTAATCAGTTGAAATAATGTTAGATTACACTACAAAAAGAGCAACTTAGTGAGGATTTGATACCTCGTCCACAGCCGATGCGCTTAGCAAGGTAGTCACTCAGCCACGGGTACGGTTAAGTGTGTAAGTTAAATTGTTTGTCACTTGTTACAACAAGGTAGATTAGGTGAGATGTGCTTGACCAATAGTAGCTTTGAAAGTCGACCGAGTTATTATTGTCACTGCACGGTAGAGAACACTTTTAAAGTATTATCGGTAGATTTTTAAAGATTGTTTGATTTATACACTTTAACGTTGCACTGTAGTGATAATTATTATAAGTGAACGTAGTTTATGAAGTTTGTTTACTATATACCACAATATTACCACATAAATTAACTAGTAAGTCGTTGTTTACTAGTTAATTTATTTATTTGACGGAGAGAGTATATGAACACGTCCTTTCGTTAGCACAGTTGCGGGGGAGGGGAATTGGATTTTTGGAATTGGATTACAATATATTCATTGAACTATGGGTTAGACTAGAAGTGTGATAACTTGAAAACGGCGTGTCCTAGCTCAAAAATGGCCACATTTTGACCCCCTTTACACTAGGTACATATTCAAGTTTTGAGGTTCAAGTCCAACAGTTGGACCACAAGGAGATCATGTCTGATATTATCATCAACAGCCATAACAGTCCACTGCTGGTCAAATGATTTTAAAGAAAAATGGCGGATTTCATGTCTTTTGGGACCCAATTTTATAGATAACGTGCCTTAAGATAACTTATTGATAGTTGTGGAACAATATAAGACTAACAAAAATCACAATACATATTTACATATGTAATATTCATGTTTTTACTGTCGAAAGTGAGTTTTATATATATATTTTTTTTTATATTATTCAAGATCAAATCTAAAGCAAAAACAAATATAAAGTATTATAGATTGGAACGTAATCCCACACAAGTTGCGTTTTGTAAGTGCCCAATGACTCATTAAAATCAATCATAACTTTTAATTCCCTTCTATAATTACACAATATGTTTTTATATAAAAATCTTATAAACCTGTAGTTATAACTAACGTATATTTGAACTTGAACGGTACTTCGTTAATTTTTACATTTTGTGGGTCTAACCTCGCCATCGTTCTTTAAATATAATGAAATGTAGGTACCTACCATGCAAACCTGCATACTTGAACTTACAAACACAAATGAGGTTAAAACCATTAACTATTAAGGCTTTTAAAATTAACTGTCACCTTTACTACACGGAACACTTTAAACATTTGATAAATTATTTAATTCAATTTAGACTTAAAACGATAAAACAATATAATGTGAGCTGTACTTACCACTTCTGAATTGTAATAAAACTCCCTGATTCTCCAATATAATTATTTATTCTCCTCTACTTGATATCCTTTATCCCACAGTTCACACACCGTATCCGTTTACACAACCGCTCGGCTCGACCGCTCAGACAAGAATGCCCCCTTCAGGGGTTGGACAGATCGAACAGTGACAGACACGAAAGCGTTTCTTTAGAATTGCGCCATCTATGATCACCATCCAAGAACAATTAGTTACTTTATGCCACGGTAGATGGCAATTATAGCGTTAAAATATATTATTGTTACAAAAAATATGAATTATTTATTTATTTATTGCTAAATTGTTGTTTATAATTTATTAAAAATATTATAAGGTAAATTAGCGCATTACCTATTTGTAAAATTTTTAGTTTCTGTACATTGACAGGCAGACCATATATAAGCTGTGGTATCTGTGGTTAAAATATAAAAACACTTCACAAAATGGCGACAGATACCGGCGTACACGCATGTTATTTTCGTATAATTTTGTGCTTTTCTTTTTGAAATTTAATCGCGTTGAGTTGAGTTTTCCAGGTTCCACCAGGTTTTGAAATAGTATGTTACATTCTTACTAATTTACTTGTTTTTATTTAATATAATTTTACCATAGATAAATAGACACAAGAAAATAATATTAACACTTTATTAATATAAAACAAGTAAATTAGTGAAAAAGTTACATATTATCTCAAATATTAAGTACGGTATACAATAATATGGGTGCTTATATATAGATATATATACGTGTATCTATATTGATAAAATGTTAACGGATGTCGTTAATAGATGGCGCTATCAATTGACATATGAGGTCTGCAACGAAATCCACGTGTGGGCTCTCTATTCCCAATGTATTACTTTACTCTATGGCCCCCTTCCGCCGTCCGTTACTCATTTTATACTAAAATCGATTATTAAAATACCCGACTTTCGCAGAATAAAATATTATAACCTTACAGTATCATTAGGTGCGATGGTAAAATAGCGGCTACGTCAACACTTGCATAAATGTTGGTCACACCTGGAGCCCAAGTCTGCTATTTTTATAAATTCGTCATTCCGACACAGCTTAACTGCAATCCCATTGTAATTTTGCTAAAACTTCGTAATCTGCTAAATTTATAATGATCGATCATTGCTCGGATAATGGTCTCGTAATAGGATTATGGTAGAATGACATGTTGTATTGCCATTATTATAAAACCCGTTAGTAAAAATGATTTTCGAAAAACTACTACAAAATTTGAACATTTATTCATGTCAGATTTCGTTTTTATATATTTTTACATATTATTTATTAGTGTTAAAAGCAATCTGATCAAAGGAACTATCAAAATTTTTGCAGATTACCGCATACGCCAGTTATTTGTCATTTTGTACGAGATTACCATTCTATACCATTTTTTTCAATGGAGTGTCAGTGGTTGACCATAAGAAAGTCATAATGACGCCATTATATTAGTAGATTACCATACTTGTCAAAATCAACAATTATGAAATCAATGATAGACCACTCTGACACTACTGTAATAGCAGACTTGAGGCCCAGGGGCCCAAGTCTGCTATTTTTATAAATTCGTCATTCCGACACGACGTAACTGCAATTCCATTGTCATTTTCCTAAAAGTTCGTAATAGGATTGTGGTAGAATGACATGTTGTATTGCCATTATTATAAAACACTTTAGTAGAAGTGATTTTTGAAAAACTACTACTAAATTTTAACATTTATTCATGCCAGATTTCGTTTATATATATTTTTACATATTATTTATTAGTGTTAAAAGCAATTTGATCAAAGGAACTGTAAAAATGTTAGCAGATGCGTATACAGTAATACGTCAGTCATTAATTTGTCATTATGTACGAGATTACCATTCTATACCATTTTTTTCAATGGAGTGTCAGTGGTTGACCATAAGAAAGTCATAATGACGCCGTTATATTAGTAGATTACCAAACTTGTCAAAATCAACAATTATGAAATCAATGATAGACCATTCTGACACTACTGTAATAGCAGACTTGAGGCCCAGGGGCCCAAGTCTGCTATTTTTATAAATTCGTCATTCCGACACGACGTAACTGCAATTCCATTGTCATTTTCCTAAAAGTTCGTAATAGGATTGTGGTAGAATGACATGTTGTATTGCCATTATTATAAAACACTTTAGTAGAAGTGATTTTTGAAAAACTACTACTAAATTTTAACATTTATTCATGCCAGATTTCGTTTATATATATTTTTACATATTATTTATTAGTGTTAAAAGCAATTTGATCAAAGGAACTGTAAAAATGTTAGCAGATGCGTATACAGTAATACGTCAGTCATTAATTTGTCATTATGTACGAGATTACCATTCTATGCCATTTTTTCAATGGAGTGTCAGTGGTTGACCGTTGGAAAGTCATAATGACGCCATTATGTTAGTAGATTACCAAACTTGTCAAATCAACAATTATGAAATCTATGATAGACCATTCTGACACTATTGCAATAACAGACTTGGGCCCCAGGACTAATGTAACTTTTAATGAATATTTTAAACTGTTACATCATATTTCGTAACTTATTCGTAAATTAATGTTCTGGTTGGCCAGACCACGATACCAATATTATGTAAAGCAAACTAAAAAAAATCTATATGAACAGAACAATTGCATCCCAGCCTGTGAGTATCGAACTTTATCTAAATTTGTTTCAGTACACACTATTGAAACTTCGAATAAAATACAATTGAAAAAAGTGGCCTGCTGCAACTGCTTTGACATAGGTAATTCAGATTGCACTATCTATTTTTTATAGTGACAGTTTTACACATGTGGTAGAATATTCAAATGTGACTTTCGTGTCATAATAATTTATTGTTCACTTTTAAGAGGTAATATGTTCAACAGTATTCCTCTGTTTTCTAACTGATGACATAGGTAAGTACAAAATATTCTCCCCGTGCACATGCCTGCTGGAAAGTAACCAAAACATCGGGGATAAATAGTAATAAAGTTTAACAGTAGTAATAACTTTTAAACTTTCGCGTGACATGATATATATTTGATTTTAAAAAGGCGTTTGATCTTGTTGATAACGATGTTCTTTTAGTGAAATTCGCAGAACTAGGATTCTCAACACCACTTTTAAAATTTATGGCAGATTATCTTAGGGACCGTAAGCAATTCGTCAAGCTTGGAGGTTATAGATCTCAAGAATATTACACACGCTCGGGTGTAAGTCAAGGTAGTACGCTCGGTCCAACTCAATTTTTAATTATGATTAACGATCTACCCCGTACTATCTCAACGGCAAAATGCTTAATGTTTGCTGATGATTTAAAACTTTACCATGCGGTGAGCGGGCCTGAAGACTGTGTAGCACTACAACGTGATATAAACGCAGTGGCTGAATGGGGTGTAAAAAACAAATTGACCTTTAACATCTCAAAATGTAAAACTATAACTTTTTCTCGGTCACGCATTCCAATCACAACGACATACCAGCTATCGGGTACTCCATTAGAGCGTGTCTCTGCAATTCGCGATCTAGGCTTAATCATGGATACTCATTTAAATTTTCATGAACATATAACTAAAACATGTAAGGAAGCGAGTAAAAGCCTAGGTTTCATTATTAGAACTTCTTACCACTTTAAAAATATTCAGGTGATAAAACTCCTCTACAATGCTTACGTGCGGAGTAAGTTAGAGTATAACGCCATAATATGGAGTCCCCGAGAGACCTTGTATAAAATGTTAGTGGAAAGAATCCAACGCAAGTTCGCCAGATATTTGTACAAACGCCAGTATGGATATTACCCCTTTTTATACCCGTCAACATTTGTAACAGGCATGGTCGGGATAGATACTTTACAGTGCAGACGGGAACTCATGCATATCATTCATTATTATTTTTTGATAACTGACAAAATAGATAACCCAGAAGTTCGTGAGTCCATACATTTCTATGTACCGGACCACTACACGCGAGGTATTGGTAGGCGGCAGCACAATCTTCTCTCCTGTCCCCCAACGTGGCGCTCCCCACACGCAGATAACAGCCCCACTTCCAGAGCCGTTAAATTAATAAATAGTTTTCTCAAGGCCAATCCAGAAGCAGATATATTCTTTGACAAACCTAGCATAATTTATAAAAACGTGTTCCTTTACTTAGATAAAATAATTAGATAATATATAGGTATGATACTCAATAGATATTATAATAGTAGCCTTTAATTTAAATATTGTAAGTTAATGTAAAACTGTTCTTTGTATGTTATAAGTAAATTTTAATTTAATTTTTTATTTTATTTTGTATATTTTGTATAGAAATAGTATAGATATAAGCGAATTGGATAACTCTGTAAGCTTATATTTTTATGAATAAATGAATATGAATATATAACAGTAGTAGTTTAATAGTTTCAAAATTATGTAATAAATGTGTTTAAAATAAACAACGCGTTAAAATCCGTATAAAGGAGTTTTTAACTTTAATGGATAACATTCGCGTAAAAGTAAGACAATATTATTACGTTCTTGCTGCTAAAAGCTACCAAACAGATACTCCAATAACAATTTGTCCGATTTGGGAATCAGATAATCATGCTATCATACGATTATCCGCAAATATAATCCCAAGGTAGACCAATTACACAATTATTCGTATATTAATCTTACTTTTAGGTATAAGGAGTACTTTATTACATTGCAGGCGTTTACAAAATTCAAAGCCATTTTAAGACATTCGTACGGTCAACATTTTGATATAATGTATGTTGGTTCCACGTAATACGTTTGTTTACAAAGATTCACCTCATTTCAACTAAAACTAAATCTTTAAAGATAAAACTAACTCTAAACGAAGCTAATCTAGAGATAGCAGAAGTACTGCAATATGTGACAAAGTATGGTCGTTTATTATTTCTATAAAATGTTGGAGTCAGTTCTCTTGTTTGTTCATTGATAAATCACAGGCATAAAGCAATTAGTAAAACTAATATAAATATACGCTTTACTCTGACTAAATTTTATTCTTGAATTTTCTCCCAAACGATGTTTACTGCTGGACATAGGCTTCTCCTAAGATTTTCCACACAGACCGATCTTAGGCCGACCGTATCCAACCGTTTCCCTCGACCCCAAGTCGTTGGTCCACCTCATGCACCTAAACCTACCGCATTGCCGGTAGTACTCATATTGTCTATTATTCCGATACAGCGGAGTATGTCTAATAATAATCATAAAATAATATTTGATTTTTCTTATTCTATACTCGTCACAGTTCGTCAAACTTATCTCTAGAAGTAAACTGCCTAAAATACTTTAGTTATAAATAAAGATTGCGCGAAAAATTGTTACCGATTGTTTTTTTTATTACCTCTGGCGATAGAAAAGCCAAGGTACTACCTGGTGTTAAACTATCACCAGCGCTCATGGGTATCGACAACTAGATTTTGCCCGTGGCTTTGCTCGCATTATTGTAGATTTCGACAATAAATTTATATCCCTCGTGAACAGTATTTTGTTTCTGAATGTAAGAGAAGAAAACCCCATGTCCTTTTCTGTATCCATGACAACGTGTATGCTAAATTTCACCATGATCGGACGAATAATTAAGGCATGACAGCATAACAAACATAAAACAAACTCACATTCGCATTTATAATATTAAGTTAGGATATCAATTGCAGTCGTGATAGTTATGATCTCTAAACCCGATTTCAAGTAGGACAAGTCATAACGCTCATGACAGAGAAACACCGACGCCTTGAATTATTTAATAGGATTACGTTATATAGATTACGAGTATTGGGAACAGTTCCATGAGACGTCTCAAAGACAATTATCAAATTTTATGGAACTATCTATATTGATGCAGGTACAACTTCAGAGCATATTGTCGAAGAACACATAACAATTTACCATTTTGAGATGAAAAGAGGCATCTGATAGGCGGTAGAGCGGGCTATGCGTACATTAATAAGTCAATAAAATATAATGAAACGCAGACAGGTAATTCCCGTGAGAAACAATATTCAATATTCCCAAAAGTAATTATTAGATATGGCCACTGTCTGATAAGGTCACTGACCTTTCCTCATTTAAAAGACTATCTTCTTATTTCAGAATAATGTGTTTTCGCCATTTATCGTTATAGTGAATTCCCTCAAGGAAAAGCCTCACGACTGTTATACCTTCATCAAAATGTTGTACATAAATACATACCATCATACCGAATGTTTGCCTAGATATAATTATGTACGTATATAGATGAAGTATCATGCCTACATTGTGTCAGTTATATAGCATGCCTATTGCAGTCTACCAGATCGACTCCTAAATCCAAGTTACTATTTGGCCGTAAGGATTTCTGGACTATCAAAGTTGGGACGCCACGGTAGGTAGTTATAAATGCGTTCAATATTATGACTAAACTAAAGGCAAAATAAAGCAGTTAAAAATAAGAACCTAAGTAAGAAAAGCCAGCCGCCACTTATAAAATGGAGTTTTGTCAAATTAATTGCCAAAGAAAATTTCATCAAGTTTGTCAAACTAAATCTAATTTAATTTACACTTGACCTTCACTTGGTCCTTTAATAAAGTTAGTTTTTGTCTTATCTAATGTTATGTTATCCTTGTTCTCAGTTAGAATTCATAGCGTAAGTACCAAATAAGTGGAAGCATATTCCTGGCATTCTGTTTCTACGTAAATCAAAAAACTAATATTATAAATGTGAATGTGAGTTTGTTTGTTTGTTACGCTTTCACGCCTTAACCACTTGACAGATTATCATGAAATTCGCATACACGTTATAAGGGATAACAGAAAAGGACATAGGGTACCTTTTATCCAGGAAAAAGTAGATACTGTTACTAACCAAACCTTCATTTATACAAGAGAAGTTGCTGTTAAAGTTATAGTATCTATATATTAATACCTGAAGCGAAAACTTTGGATCCCTTTTTACGAAAATTGGGCGGACGGAGGAGTATAAAATTTCGCACACTTATAGTTTATACAGAGAAGAAGTGACGAATGCTAATATTTATATAAAATATGCATTAGAAGTACATTAAATTAATGAAAAACCACTACACGCACACAACCATGCATTTGACAAACGCAGTCGAAGCGCGTAACTATGGTTACATATACGACATAATAATATCTATATATATTATTATATCAGCAATATCTTACAGACAAACTTTGGTCGAATTTCGAGCACTAGGCGACCGCTAGTTAATATAAATATATCATTAAATAAAATGACTGTTTTTTAATTTGTCTTCTTAATGTTCTTGTTGTTCTTGTTTGGTAGGTAGTAGATCCTGGCTGGTTTCAGCATGAATGGGCCGGATCGACCGGGGTAGTACTACCCCCTCACAGAAAACCGGCGTGAAGTAACGGTACCCGTACTTTTGCGTTTCGTATCGGTGAGTGAGAGAGCCGGAGGCCCAGTTACCCCGATCCTTTTCCTATCCTTTCCTTTGTCCTTCCCTCCTTCATTCCTTTTTAAAGGGCTGGCAACGCACTAATAACTCCTTTGGGGTTGCGGGTGTCCATGGGCGGCGGTAATCGCTTACCATCAGGCGATCCGTCTGCTCGTTTGCCCACTATGCCATAAAAAAAAAAAACCTCTCCAATAAGTTATATTCGTGTGTTAAGAAATGTTTGTCTCAGTAGAACTATTGTTGGCGATCAGTTTGGACACGTGACTACTTGATAGCAAGTCATGGGACTACCGCCGCTTCTAATGTAAAAGCGGTTGATATAAATTTGACACAGGTATAACCAAAGCGACTGCACGGAATGTTCTGCGGTTTTGTTGGCCACCATGTCATTTATCAATGCGGTGCCAATGCTGAACCCGCACACTCCCCACGCGTCATAAATCTGTGATAGCTACAGGCAATTACGTTTCTAGTATTGTGCTCTGTTTCCGGTTTTTAGTAGATGTTCTACTCCAATTTATAGACTTTTCTCAATACAGTTGCTTTTTGTCAGAAATATACACCATCACTTGTGGTTGTCATAGACCTACCTCCACTATAGATTATTAACTTAAAGGGCACGTAATCCGATAATTCTTGATGTTATATCCAAAGTAAAAACTTGATTATATACTTTTTTATGGCAAGAAAGGTTAAATTAACAATATGCCTCTCTACATTATTTATATACTGGATTCTCGGACGGAATCATTTTAATTCACAGAGCCAGGCACATTTAGGATCTAAATGTTTTAGCCATCTTTGATCAATCCGTGGCTAGGCAATCGAATTACTTGTAAGCAATTCAAAAGTATTCATCATTATATACATGTATTTAATACTAGTTTGGTCGACCACATTACGAGAGGTTTAAGTCCGCAATACTTCAAGACCATAATTTGTAATGCACCAATGTAAGCCATACTTATCTCGTTTATGACACACCCTACCGGAAAACCTTTTGTTATACCCTGTCGTAAAATTTGATACATTAGAGTTAATGAGAAAACAAACGACTTTCTATTTTGTGTATTTTTGTAAAGTAATGTAGTGAGACAGGCAAGAATGTTACAGGGGAAATCTTTATCAAAGATCAGTTTTTGTCAATCTGGTCTCTTGTTATTGCCAATAATATAACATCAATTATTGTCAAAACTCTGATTTAATTACATATTTGTCCACGCGGACTTTATAAATTATTTAGAAATTATACATTGTAACTTTGTTTGATGGTAGGTAAAGAATGTCCTTCTTTAACGATCTCAAATTTGGTTTTAAAAACGCGTCCTAGTAGGTTTTAATAGACTTTAAACAAAAAGAACATAAAAGTGTTCGTTCTAGTTAGTTTACGTGATTATTTCTTTATATGAACTTGCATTTAATTAATTTGCGCAAACTAATGGCTTGTTGGGTACAAGACCAATTATTGTATGTTATCCGTTACAAAGGATGGGTGATTGACAAGCCAAACGTGTTCCAAAAGTTTCGTATGGCGGACAGCTGATAATATTAAATTTATTGTTATCTATTATATTATAATATTATTCAAACGAATGAGCAAAATAAAATTATAATACTCAACTCACTTCATCTATTAGTCCCTTACATCACTTCTACCACTAGTAACTAATTAAATAATATTAAAAACTTTCATAAACTTGAAGTTTTATGTCGAAGAAGAAACTCTTTCAATTTCGGTTGGACATTTTCCTTGTTAAAGAGCTTAGCTACGCTGTCCTTGGTTTTAGCTGCCGGCGCCGTATTGTAGTACTTTTTACACAGGCTACGTAGGAGTATGTAACTTCGCGTAGACACTGGAATCGCGCCAGCTTTCCATTTATTAAACTTGGCTATACCTACACCATTCATAACCTGAAACTTGTCCTGGTATTTTATGAAACTCTGCTTCAACTATTCCTATTTTTTGCTGGCTATTAAGCAATGTGCTAATATCTGAAGTTTGACTTAACAACATCTCTCTCAGACTATATATTATTTCTAAAGCAATAATATTACTTCTAAAGCAATTTGACAATATCAGTAGACATTTGCTGAAGTTTAAAGTAATACTGCAATGATAGTTTGAAATTAAACAGCATCAATAAATTTCGTTATTACAATACACGCTTAAGTTCGTAGTTCAAGATGTGTACTAATATAATATTGACCGTGTATATAAACTGTTTCACTGCTGAGCACGTGCCTCTTCTTATGTGTGAAGGGTTAGACCATAGTTCTTAAGTATTGAATGTTTATTTTTAAATTTGTTTTTGTTAATCTATGGTGTCATATATTATATTAGAGTACATGTACGTTGTACATGTTCATAAATGAATATACGGTCTCTTTTTGTTCTCTCGTAATACGCGGCTCTGCACTTTTAGCAGTGATATGTAATTTAAAATTAACAGGAATATACAATGTTCAAAATAACAATATGCTATTAAAAGTACCAACAGAATATTAAATAGTTTTTGCCTATACGAGTAATTCTATTTAACTGTAGGCCTTTGTGCAAGATAAAATACTTTATAAGGACATGTGCGCGGCATTTTCTTGCAAAATTTACGCCTTCTATGAAAAAATACTTTTTTCTGGTAGATATACTACTAGATTTTAAGGTCGTAGTTTGAGTGGAACTGGAAGTGGACGGGCGTGTATGAGGAATGTGATGAAAATGAATGAAGCCAGAGAAGTGTGTTAGGATCGTAGCAAATGGAAATCCGTAGTCTCTGCCTACCCCTCTGGGAAACAGGCGTAAATCTATGTATATATGTATGGAAGTGGACGAAATTCCTAGGATCAATTAATAATAATAATAATATAATAAAATATTTTTTTTAATACGTTTGTAAATATATATTAGGTTAATTCGTTTTAAAATTAATAATGTAAATATTTGTGTCAATAAAGTTTTTAGCAACAAAAATAAAATATATAATAATATTCTATCAGATACACACAACACCATCTGGTTCAAACTAAGCAGAGCTTGTACTATGGATAAACATACATACATCATATACTTTGTTTTTTGTAATTACATACATATTATACATAGAAACGCCCAGACCAAGACAAAAATCCATGTTCATGCACACAAATGTTTGACTTGTGCGGGAATCGAACTCGCGACCTCAGTCGTGGCAGTCGGTTACCACTACGCCATCGAGGCCGCATTAATAAAACAAATATGCTATTTATGTTATCTCACATTATATTGCATCATTGTTATAGCAGATGTTGGATGTTATAAGTAATGTTAATTAATTAAATACATACATACAATATTAACAAATAATGTGCATCGCATTGTTTATGTATAACTGCTATTCAATTTTCGCACAAAAGTAGCAAGCATAGTTTGCCTAATACATACAATATCATTTTTAGTTTGATAAGTACATTTTTATATTATTATAAAAGGTCACAGGAGGTCAAAACAAGAGTTCACTAACGGACTTAAAAGTTCTAAACTATCTTTAAATGCCACAATACGACGTATTGTAGATTTACAACTAAAAGGCTTAACTTGTTTATTCTAGGTTTATTATTATTTTCTCTGCTTCGCATGTCGGCTAAAAGAGAAACAATTAAAATTGAATTTGAAGTAATTCCCGCTAAGCTAGTTTCATTTGCACGTCATGTAATTGTAGGACTTGTAAGCTCCTGAGCTCTTTAAAAGGTGAGCAGAATAATTCTTTGTAACATAGTTATCTAAGTGACTAATTAATAGTTAGGTTGATTTGCTTAGAATATATGTTTCGTAGCTGTTGCTAATTCAGTCAGCCAATCATTTTGCTGCTGACATGCATTTGACCCGTTAACAAATTTTTATCTATTTTCCAAAGCCGGTTGTATGGGTTTCACTACTGCGTTGCTTATTGTATAAAAAAAGATTCGTCGTGCTATTAGCGCAAAGGAAAGAACTGACAACATAACGTTTTGTTGAAGAGCTCTATAAATTACTTTCACTGTTATTAAATCGAGCCAAGATATCGTTATGCAATTTCCCTTCATTATTATACCCTTTTCTAAAAGAGGAAATAATCAAATGTGTTGGCTGTCTCATTTTGAGTATTCGCTTGAAATTTAATTACTTACGTTTGCTAGACTAATACTGTAGTCTATTAAGTACATACATATGTACATGCAGTTCGAAACTCGGCTAAAAGAACTAGTACAATTAACTTAATTTGTCACAGCTCTGAGCACCAGATGTACAATTAAAGTAATCCGTTCAATTTCTAAGCTGAACCAAAATGAGACAGAATTTGTAAGGGAGTTTGGAGTATGACCAAGTGCAAATAAGACTAGTATAATGGTTCAAGAGAAGCTGATTTTTGTGGACAGAAGTAAGTGTAGACTGACATGCGCTGTCTACCTAAAAAGACCTACAATTCTTTTCATTTTAACTTACTTATTATATCGAATACTAGCTTTTGCCCACGGCTTTGCTCGCAAAATGTATATATATATATATATATATATATATATATATATATATATCTCTTTCTCTCTCTATCCTGGATGAAAGGACCATATCCTATTATGTATCTATCTATGTGCATGCAGTGCTCGCTGACAAGTAATTATGCAAAATCTCATGATTAGTATCGGTCGGAACTAGTTGCTTATTTCATACAGGATTTATAGATCTGTATTACTTATAAGTTAATTTAGTAATGAAGATTATCTGTGATGTGATATAGTAACTTGCTATCTATTTCAATTATTATTGAAAAATAAAATGTAATGTAATCACATTTAGACTCGGACTGCCTTTGCATTGTCACAAAGTGTAAGTGCCTGCGCCCTTATGACATATTACTGTCTGTTATAGATTAATATGAAATAATTCTAGTTAACCCTAATTATTTCATCGTCTTAATATAATTAATTTATTATTTTTAGATAATATAATGGCAGCAACAACTTGTTGATATATGCTGTAAAATACTGAAATTTATTTTGATTTAAAAGAGTGGCCGTGGCGCTTTTTCAGGTTTCTTCTCATAGGCTCAACGCTTTGCCTGAACCTAGCAACTTACCTAGTTGCAGCTTCAGTAACTTAGTATACTCACTAACCTATACATTTTGACGTTCATAAGGGTTACTTTTGTGATGGCCATGCTGACACAATATATGTAATTCTAAGTACAACGTAGCGTCGCATTGTATTTTACGCGCAAGTCATGCAGAGACAGTCGTCATATAGATTTCGTTACGTTAAGTCGTGACTATTGTTATTTCTCTGAAATAAATTACTTTATATTTAATAATAATAATATAATAATAAAGTTTATTAATAATAAAATACATCATTACAAAATTTAAACAGTTACAATAAATGCACATTGAGTGGAATAGTGAAACTTTGTAAACAGCTTCGGAACATATTTGCAACCGAACTAGGTGGTAGCCTGTATCTCGGTATGCAGCTCATCCCCTTGCAAAAATTGTGCAAAGGAGACCGACTACCTTGTATGGGACCCTGGCCTGGGCGTGAACAATTTTATATTGTAATAACAATATTAATTTTGAGTAACTTAAACTTAGCAGATAATATTATTCTTTGAAGTTTAGTATCAAGTTCGTTAAATAATAAAATAAAACACATTGTTTAAAAAATAATTATTTTCATGTGTCACCATCACCTTCATAAGTTATTAAAAATTTTCCAAAAACTGGGCTGGTGAAGTGACATTATCATATATTGCCTAGCTTAGGTACCATATTACAGACATTATGTGAGCACAGCAACCAACAGTCCTTCGGCCGACTATGCAGTTGCAGTAATACTGCCTTATTGCTTCCAGACTGTGTGTATTATTTTGATATAATATATAAATAAAATACGTCAATTTCATACTACTGGATGATAACCAATATTTATTATATATTTAAACAAAGCTTTTAATATTTTATTTTGTTTATAAGATGATTGTCCACGTGCAAGCCGAATATGGACGGTCTCCTTTAAAAGCCAATTTCTAAACATAATGGTATTTACTTGTACCAAATTAATAGGTTGCCGAAGCATAGGTATGATGTATATATTATTATAATATATGTGTATGTGTGCGTGTGTGTGTGTGTGTGTGCGTGTGAGTGTGTGCGTGCATGTGGATCATTTAGCTCCTGCACACAATAACCCGAACACGCAGTTAGACTACACAGTGTTTATTTGTACAATATTTTTATATAAATATAAAACAAATTTAGCCTATTCATCCAAAAAGGTCTAATTGTGCTGAATAAAGTGGATCAAACTATTCATTCATGAATATGGACAACTTCGTAGGCTGCAAAGTTTTTAGACAGACGCTAACGTAATGAAGATGACGTCAGCGAAACGTTTTTTAGACGATCCCTCTTTGAAAAGGTCAAACGGTAAATTCTATGAACATTAATGTTCGAACCCGTTTTATTTTTAAGCGAAATGTACTGGCAATATATTTTTTGGACATCGCTTATTACAAATATAGGTTAATTTGCAACTTATAATAGAGCACCGCTTCTGCTTCAGAACGAAAGTATGGAAGTATTAGTCCAGAATATTAATCGAGTATGCATTGTCAGTATTTTCAAACTTTCTAAGTCAAACAAAAAACACTCAGTTTGCCTCTAAGGCAAAAATAAAGTGTTAGGAGCCTAATAGGCACCTTGCAATTTCATGGCATTGTCTTAGATTATTGTTCGTATCATTACCTAATAGTTTGAAGCAAGAACGAGCTACGAAATACCTAGATTTTAGAAAATCGTGTTATGCAGGAATATATTGCATCAATATTTTTTGCTGTACTTTTCTGCATTACGGCTGCAATAAAGGTCACCTGATGTGAGGCAATGACCGGCACGTCTGTTGCCCACAACACGAAAATATACTCAAGCGCTGCCGATCCTACAAGAAATCCGCCCACTGACGTTTACAGGTTTGCTACTGAATTAATATGCATTATTAAAGTACATAACACAGAGAACACGTCTGAACTGTCGAGGTTTCATCGCAATATGCGCTTATTACGAACGCAATTTCACAAAAATCCCAAATGTGCTACGGCCTTCATTCTGACACCCTGATCTCGCAACCCAACGGTTCATCCACAAGGTTAACGCATATTTACAGAAATATGCATATTTTTAATTAAATTTCAAACATGAAGAGCTCATTGCGTTGTCCCAATGACAAAAGTCAATTGACGCGAGTACTGAAAGGTTTTTCTTTTATTAATTCAACAACGGTAACGAATGAAAGTAATTAATTAAGGACATCCATGAACCTTTAAATTTATTAATTAACTTGTAATGGATTGTTGGATTAAACAATTAATGTTATGAAAAGTTTACATATTAGAATAATGAACGATGCATGTATTTTATATATCCTTTGTATATATAAAATCATATCAAATCAAATTATTGTCTAAAATATCCCAGAAATTATGTGAATCTATCTGTACATCTACATACCTTTTTTCTACGTGGTTAATGGGTTTACTCAACCCTCTCCGCAAGAAAAGGGGCGTGGAAAGGATACATCGGGCTCACCCTTGGCAAAAATTGAAAGTCTACCGAGTAAACCTACTACAGTGTGCCACCTAGCTGCCTTGAATGGTGGATGCGTCGATGGAACTGAAACTACATCAGCGACCAAACATTTACACACCTAGCCCTATCTATGATCAATTGTGGTTTTATCCTTTCACTGAGCGATGTAGTACTGTTTATAAAAAAGTTGATAATATAAAATAATTGCGCCACTACTTCCATTAGTTACTGATTAATATTCGTAATGGCATCGAATCCATAACCTTTCAATAGTTAAATTATTATAATAGTAGTACGGTACATTATGGCTGGTTGGTATGATAAAAAATAACACAATGTGTTAGTAAACCATTTATAAGTAATTAAGTATCATGTGAAAGAATGACTAGAACGGTTTTTAAATAATTTTTCCAACCTAAAACGGTTTACATAAGGTAAATACTCAACTCTGAAAACTTATCTTTACCCTGCAGAAGATGGAAGGTAAATGATCTTAAATGATATTACTACGATTGCCAGAGACACTTAGAGAGTCTGTGTGATAAATAAAGAGGTCAAGGAACCGTTTTCTTTCTTTCCCTTACCGTTTTGCACTGCTTTCCATCAGTATACCGTGTGTTGACGTGATTTACGGTAGACTGACTTGGTTGTTTTTTCTTAGGATTACTTCTGTGTCGTCAAGTAAACAGCCATATGTACATATAAACAGCCATATGTACATATAAACAGCCATATGTACATATAAGCGATGATTACCACTTACCATCAGGTGATCCGCTGGCTCTTCTGCAACAATAGAAAACATCTATATTTTTGTACATAGGATGTTGCAGTATATAGTTGTTCTTTACTTAATTGTGTTTCGACCATTTCTGAAATGTATTTATAAATATCTGTGCAAACTTGTCAATAGACTTTATTTTGTAAAATTATTATTTAACATTCTCAAGCTAACTGTAAGTTTTTCAAGTCAAAATACTATTAAACTATTTAGTGATAGTTTAGTAGTATTTTAATTTTTTATTGATATCTGCAGAGATTTATAAGTATAAATATTTGCAGAAATCATATTACATGTAGCCGAATATATAAAATACAAAATCTTAAAAATACTTATAAATATTATGATTACATTATCGAAACATATTCCATATCGCTAAAAAAAAACAAAGCATACTGCGGATCCGCTTCAATTATTCAGCGTTTTTTTACAAATGATCTCACAAAAGAATCTTCAAACATTGTTTTTATTAAGTTATTTGGATACCATAATCTTCTTAATGTGATATTTTTAAAGAACAAACTTATTTAAATAAGGATCTAAAGATAAGAAAATATACTTTGCCTGTATTAATATTATCTTATTACCAATAGCAAGTACCCACGTTATATTTTCCTTTTGAATAAATATATTTAACAATAGTATAATTCGGCTTGTTGAGTTTGGGTTTTTTGTTCGCCAGCCTTTTGACGACTGATTTATATGTAAGTTAAAATGCCGACAAATCTTTTTAAATATGGTTGTATTACCTATCACTGCTTATGAAACAAATAGTACCCTTTGTCAAACAGACACAAATAGTTTCCAATTACACTTTATGACTTTCAGAAAGAAAAAGAAAGAAATTAATCTTTATTGCTATACAGCTGGCCACAATGTGTATAAAGATATAACAAAAATAATAATAAAAAAGGAAGAAATAAAAACACAGTAACATAAAATATTCAATAAACATCCTGACATGCGTCCCACAGCTGCAGCAATCAAGACTCCAGTTCAGCATTTGCCTGGTCTCAAGAACCAGGCGCTGAAGACCACTGGAGCCTGTTATTGTGACGTACGGATAACGATATATACATAGATATCTATAATTTATAATTATGTACACACTATTAGCGTGAGAAGGCCAAACATTACGTGCAAAGCGAGCAGACCGTATATTTATATATATCTTTCAAATTATTGTGAAAGAAATTAATGGTTCATTGAGTGGATAAAACGCGCTACCTTAGCAGCTATACTTGAAAAAATCGATGCATTCCCAAAACCAATCCATTTAGCACAGACACGTCAGTATAAAAATACCCAACACTGAGAGATTTTATTCTCACTTGGACCTGATAAACAAAAATGTATGAAAGCTTTTACCATAAAACATTTTATGGTGCACTCTCCAATAAAATAGATACAAGTATTTGGATTCTTTACCTTGGCAATGATATTATCAGATTTAACTATAGTTCGATGAGTAATCTTATAAGTACCTACCAAATTACCACAGAGTTAAAATTGTATTCATGTACTGAAAACGTAGCATATAAACGTACCATAACTATTTAATATTTGAAGGTAGTTTATTCTATTAGACGTTTATGATCGCAGCACAAAATCAAGGCTATCGTTCTTTAAGACTGCGCCGAGCGTAAGACGCACTTGGACTGAGTGACAGTTCGATATTCAAATCAGCACGCGGCCGCCATAGTAAAATTGTACGAAGGATTTGAATTGCTTTTTTGATAAATATTTTTTTTTATTGTCAACCAATTACTTAAATATTTGGGACAGACAAATTGTAATATAACTATTTATGTTTCGTTTAAGCTGTAAAATAGGATAGATTTCTACTGTTATAATCTAAAAAAATTACTTAATACGAGCTTAAGTTTTTGCATTTTTCGTACAAATTTGCGTAATTTTGTAGGTGAAAATATTAATTATTTAAAGTTTTTTAACACGGAGTAATTGTAAACACATTCATTGTTATGGTAAATGTATATTTTATTTTTGTATTAAACAAAAAGTGTTGATTTTATCAACTATGACCGCCTGTTTTGGCACATTTCGCTCGGCGCAGTCTTAACCCATTCAATGCGGCAACAAATTTTGCTTTCACTAGCCAGAATCGGCTCATATTTAACGTAAAGTCGTCGTAACGTCAGCCGCACTTGATGAAATAAAAAAAAACAAAATATCTTAAAACTACTCATATCAGGCATTTCATTAGTAAATTCCAAACACATTTGTTGTTTTATTAATATAATATCTTTAAATTTGGGTAAAATATAAAACAACTATACATGACGCCGATCGGCGTCCGCCGCATTGAATGGGTTAATTCACCGCTAGAGGTGCTAGTGGATGGTAAGGTCCTAGATGTCAAACTTCATGGGCACTTCAATCGTAACCATAGAAACCTGTGTCTACGATAGAAACCGACAATTATTACCGTCAAACACAGCTTGTAACAGCTCAACACTCTGTGACAGGATTACCTTTTAGCCTTACTCACTAGTGGCGTCGATTGGTGAGTACAAAAACGATAGCCATTTGAACCGGATGAAGTCACTTTTCCAATAACGCAACTCCAAAACGAATCTTCAACTACTGTTAAATATAGAATGATATAGATGTTTATTATTTTATGTTATTGTTCAACTAGTATTCACTCGTGCCTGCAATCAAACAAACCACATTTCCATTCCACAACACTATCTAGTCGCGTCGTGAAAGTGACGACAGTTTTGTTTCTGCTGCGCGCTAGGTTACGTCGTTTAATTAGTCGTTCTTAATGACCTAGCCGATCGCAGTGGTAAAACGCAGTGAATATAAAACTAAGCAATGATGTGGTTAGGCGTCTAATCACAGTACACAGTCAATTACATTGCAATCTAATAAATATGTTGAGCACGTGTGATGTGTTTTCAGAATAAGCCAAAACCGATACATATTCCAAGTAAATAGTTTGTAACACAAAATATATGTTTGAGTACAACATTTTAATATTTTAAACATGCCATCATCACTGTTTAATTATGATTGCCCTCAAAAGTGTCGTTTCAGTAATATCGCCTAGCCTAGCTCAGCTTCCACCCTATTGCGCATTACAAACATTTTAGTGAAAAGTCTCCTCTATAATGTTGTACCGAATATCTCCATGTACCGTTGATTATTTATTCTAAATTTTAATTAACATGTCATGGATAAGCTTATTAAAAAAAGCGCGAAAAAGGCATGCTACATTAAATACAATACAAATCCCTTTATGCCGAATCAAGCATGTTAAGTACGGAACCCTAACCGATATTGACGACGCAGCAATTACTGGAACTTTATAATAAATATAGAAGACAGGACGGAAACGCCGACGCAGCCAACATGCGGCCGCGCCGCGACGCCGTAGAAACTTCGATCGCCGACTCAGCAAAACTGCACCTGCATTATTGCCTACGCCGCGAACCAATTTTATGTATTTTATATTAATAAATTGTCATTCCATATTCTAGCATCGAATAGGTTTCACATAAATTAATTGTAATTTCTTTTATAATAAATTAGTTATTTTATAAGTAACTTTGGTTTTTTTTCGAACCTTCGGCTGCAGTAAACGTAATTGGCGCAGTCGGTAGGATACTCGCGGGCCGGTTCGCGAGCATTAGAAGCATCTCACATCGATATTCGCGTTCGCGAGTCGCCCGGGCGGCTATCAAGCCACGGTACGAGTATCCTGAATCTACGAGGCTGCAGCGCCGAGCGGGGAATCCAGAAATCGATTCACGGAGAAGAACCAGAGATGATATATTATATGTAAGTACACTTGAATCTTTCTCGTGTTGCTTCCTACTTTATCCTAATTAATTTTATTTCCAAGATTTTTCGCCCCGAAAAATTGTGTTCCCGGGACCCTGCATCGAGACAGGCTCGCCGGCATATAGTAGATAGTTATAGAGAATTAGATAGTGAATTAGATTCTAGTTTGAGTAGTTTATTTGAAATAAAAATGCCTTACGATCCCGATGTAATCTATAAGGCATTACGCCTTGTGCCAGAATTTGATGGAAATCATAATGTATTAACAAGGTTTATTAACATTTGCGACCAAATCGTAACTCAGTACGCTAGCGCCGAGCCGGGCAGCGAGCTAGGTAATCTATGTTTACTGAACGGCATTTTAAATAAAATCACAGGGTCTGCCGCTTCAACTATCAATGCGAACGGCATCCCAGATACTTGGGAAGGGATTAGAACAGGTCTAATCAACAATTTTTCAGACCAAAGGGATGAAACTGCGTTATATAACGACCTCTCTTTAGCTACACAGGGTAATAAATCCCCACAGGAATTTTATGACCAATGTCAAACCTTGTTTAGTACAATAATGACGTATGTGACTTTACATGAGACTTTACGAACGACTATTGACGCTAAACGGACATTATACATATAAGAAGGTAGCGATGCAAGCTTTTGTGCGAGGTTTAAAAGAACCACTAGGATCGCGTATACGATGCATGCGTCCAGATTCAATAGAAAAAGCTCTAGAGTATGTGCAGGAAGAGCTGAACATTATGTACTTACAACAACGTAACGATGTTCCAAAGGCTCATAGTGCTCCTAAGCCTACCATGCCATCTAACATACCGTTAAATACGCAAATTATTCCACGACATCCCGTACCTAATTGGCCAGCCCCTATGGCACAGCGCCCTTATCAACCTCCAACCCAACCTTTTAGATTCAATATGAATAACCAACAACAGAATCGTTTCCCTACACGAACACAGCAAATGTTCCGTGCACAGCCTAATAATTACCACCCTCAGAGTAATATGTTTAGATTACCACCTAGGAATAACGCACCACAAAATGTCGGCGCGAAACCCATGAGTGGTGTTCAACATTTTTCCCCTAAACCGTTGCCCATGATGACAGGTCACAATTGGCAAAAATCAGGTAATCCGCCACCCAATAGTTATTTTAAGACACGTGAATTAAATGTAAATGAATTTTCATTGCCCAACGATGTCTATTATCCTGCTGAATATTACTGTGAACCTGAATACGAATGTTATACAGACTGTAACGACTATAATAATTCCTACGACTATGACTATGACCCTAACATGACTTATAAGGATACAACCTATAGTAATCAAGTTATACACGAGATAGAACCACAACCAGGTCCTAGCCATGCAGGTCAACCTCAGGATTTTCGCTCAGGCAACATATCAAACGAGCAAGGATAGATATTAATTTGCAAACCCAAAGACAATTACCATACATAGAAATCTCTTGTCCCCCGTTAAAATTTTTGATAGATACTGGCGCTAACCAGTCATTTATATGCCCCGAGGCCGTACAAAACTTCTTTTCTGATTACCCATTAAATTACGACCCTTTCGAAGTAGCAAACATACATGGTGTAAGCAGAAGTGACCATTCTATAACGTTACCGTGTTTTAACGAATTTAACGAGAAAGGTGGTATTAAGCTCTTTGTATACCGGTTCCATGATTACTTTGATGGCTTAATAGGTTTAGATATACTGTCTAAATGGGAAGCCAATATAAACCTGAAGGATTTTAAATTAGTAACAAGAAATGCAATAAACCCGATTAAGTTATATAACTCTCGTAATATAAATCTATATGAAGACATTATTCCAGCTAAAAGTTGTAAAACAATTAAAATACCTATTAACGCCCCGGATGGCGAAGTTTTAGTTGACGAACAGATTTTCTGTGGTTGTTTGTTACGTGAATGTCTTACTACCGTAGTTAACGGCCGAGGTTATGTAGAAATAGAAAACCCATCATCCAATGATATTATATTTTATCTAGATCAGCCGGCTTGTGCAGACATTTTCAATATTAAATGCACACAAATTGAGAACTCAAACCGTGTAAATGACGTATTATCGCGGTTACGTACTGACCATCTTAATGAAGAAGAAAAGGCTAATCTCTTAGCATTATGTAGTCGCTACGCAGATGTCTTTTATATAGATGGGGAGCCATTGACTTTACAAGGTTAAGCATAGGATTCGTACAACGGACGAGGTCCCTGTGTACACCAAAAGTTATCGGTATCCTTTCGTTCATAGACAAGAAGTCAGGGACCAAATTTCTAAAATGTTGCAGCAGGGTATAATTAGACCTTCTGACTCTGCATGGAGCTCACCTATTTGGGTTGTACCCAAAAAGATGGATGCTTCCGGAAAACAAAAGTGGCGTCTCGTGGTCGACTTCCGTAAATTAAATGACAAGACAATAGATGACAAATACCCCATACCAAACATCACCGACGTTCTAGACAAGTTAGGAAGATGTCAGTACTTCACGACTTTAGATTTAGCAAGTGGTTTTTACCAAGTGGAGATGGATCTCCAGGACATACCCAAGACCGCGTTCAACGTAGAACATGGGCATTTCGAGTTTCTGCGAATGCCGATGGGATTGAAGAATAGTCCATCTACTTTTCAAAGAGTAATGGACAATGTTCTTAGAGGTCTTCAAAATAGCATCTGTCTGGTCTATTTAGATGATATAATTGTGTTCAGTTCATCACTCCAGGAACACCTAGTAAACCTGGAAAAGGTTTTCCAAAGACTCAGAGAATCTAACTTCAAAATTCAGATGGACAAGTCAGAGTTTTTGAAGCTAGAAACTGCCTATCTTGGGCATATAATTAGTAGAGACGGCATTAAGCCTAATCCCGACAAAATTTCAGCCATAGAAAAGTATCCCATACCGAACACTCCCAAGGAAATAAAACAATTTTTAGGCCTTCTCGGTTATTACCGAAAATTCATTCCGGACTTCGCACGCATTACCAAGCCCCTTACCAATTGTCTCAAGAAAGGAAACAAAGTAGTCCATAGCCCAGAATATGTAAACTCTTTTAATAAATGTAAGAACTTACTAACTAATGACTCCATCTTACAGTATCCCGATTTCAATAGGGAATTCAATCTCACAACTGACGCTTCAAACGTCGCTATTGGAGCGGTGTTATCCCAAGGACCAATAGGGTCTGATAAACCAGTGTGTTACGCTTCTCGTACACTCAATGAAAGCGAGCTAAACTATAGCACAATAGAAAAAGAATTGCTAGCTATAGTATGGGCTACCAAGTATTTTAGGCCATATCTGTTTGGAAGAAAGTTTAAAATATTGACTGACCACAAACCCTTGCAATGGATGGTGAATTTAAAAGAGCCAAACTCACGACTGACGCGATGGAGACTTAAACTCAGCGAATACGACTATACGGTAGTTTACAAAAAGGGAAAATTCAATACCAATGCTGATGCCCTGTCACGCATTGAGATACATAATAACGAGACTGACGAGATTAACTCCGTAATTGAAAGCATAAAAGACTTAATCTCAATGATCAATAACCCTTCAGAATCACCAATCCAACGTCCTAACTCTTTGACTGACACAAACCAACCCAGAGTAGAAGTTTCCAATAAATTGAATGTACCAGCTAACCAGACTAATTCCTCGACTGACACCGTACATACTAGCCATGAACAACCTATTTTAGAAGTACCTATCACAGATGAGCCTCTTAATAAATTCCACAGACAAATCCACTTTACAATAGTCGGAGACATAAAACGAAGACCGACAGTGACTAAACCTTTTGAAGGTCATACAAGAACAGCAATTCAGATTTCAGAATCAAATTTAGAATCAGATGTCATTAACGCTATTAAAGAATATGTCAATCCAAAGGTCAAAACAGCTATACTAATAAATCCGCCTCTGGCTATGTACTCAATAATACCTGTCATACAAGATAAATTCAAAAGCTCCTCTCTCAAACTAGTATTAACTAAGGTCGAATTAGAGAATGTCAAAGAATACCTGCGGCAACAAGATATCATTAAGCACTATCATGATGGTAAGACAAACCACCGTGGTATAAACGAGTACTATTTAGCTCTTTCGCGAAAATATTACTGGCCAAAAATGAAAGAGCAGATCGCTAAATTCATCAACGAATGCACTATCTGTGGACAAGCTAAATACGATAGGAATCCAATCCGACCATATCTTAATATAATACCACCAGCAACGAAACCACTAGAGATTATTCACATGGATTTATTCACAGTAGAATCAGAAAAATACGTAACATTTATTGACGTTTTCACGAAATATGGTCAGGCATACCACTTACGTGATGGTACAGCTATAAGTATAATCCAATCACTATTAAAATTTTGTACTCACCATGGACTACCTATGACTATTATTACTGACAATGGCACAGAATTCACCAATCAATTGTTTTCGGAATTCATGCGTATTCACAAAATCGTCCATCATAAAACTTTACCCCATAGTCCCAATGATAATGGCAATATAGAGCGTTTTCACTCGACATTATTGGAACACATTAGAATTCTTAAGTTACAACATAAAAATGAACCAGTAATTAATCTCGTACCATACGCCATCATAGCATATAATAGTTCAATCCACAGCTTTACCAAGTGTAGGCCATTTGAGCTATTGACTGGACACTTTGATCCCAGAGATCCAATTAACATTGACTTTACTGAACATATCTTACAGCAATACGCGCAGAATCATAGACAGCAAATGAAACAGGTATATGATTTAATCAATGAATCCTCTCTTGCCAATCGGACAGCTCTTATCGAAAATAGGAATAAATCACGCGAACCAGAAGTAGAGTACACACCTCTACAACAAGTCTTTATTAAAAATCCTCTCGCCAGTCGCCAGAAAGTCGCACCACGATATACACAAGACACAGTTCTAGCTGACTTACCAATCCATATCTACACATCAAAGAAACGTGGCCCTGTAGCTAAATCACGACTAAAGAGAGTACCTAAAGGAAACCAATTGTTACAGGATTCTGATGCTTCCGGTAATACAGGCGACACACCTTCAAGACATAAGACTTGAGACTTTAGCTGACGGACCAGGATTGCTACCGTACAAGTTAGGACCAAACAGACTAACGACACATTACCATTCCTTTATACAATTTATACAACTAACAGACATTGAAGATAAGATAGATTCGGTACAAACTAAACTTAAAATGTTCGAGACTAAACTTAGTAAAGGAGCATACACCATTTATGAATACCAAATTGATTACCTTACTAATAAACTTAATAAGGTTCTTAATCGAATAAAATCTCTAGAACCTATAAGAGTTAAAAGAGGTCTGATAGATAGCTTAGGGTCAGTAATTAAAAGCATTACTGGCAATTTAGATTATCAAGATGCCGTAAAATACAATGAAGCTATTAGAATCTTGCAGGGTAATGACAATAAGATAGTTTCCGAATTCAATAACCATATAAGCTTGTGTAAAGAATGGATGTCGAAACATAATGCTGTTCTAGAACAATTAACATCAAACCAGGCAAAAATAAATGCATCTTTAGAATTACTTTTAGAAAGGGATGCCCTCAAGGATTATAATCTCGTGAGATTCACTAAGTTTTCTCAAATCTTAGGTATAATAACTAATAATGTAGAGGATATACTTTTAGAAATAATTAGAATAGAGAATATTTTAGCATTTATTCGTGCTTCTAGTACGCACCACTCCATGATAGATGTAGAAGTTTTAAAATCTATGATAGATAAATTAAGATCCTTATATGACCAAGATCAAATAGTAAATTTAGAATTAAGAGAATACTATGATCTGATTAGGCCAGGTTCATACTTTGTTGAAAAAAGAATAGTAATAGTCTACAATTTTCCTATAGTTTCCCATGAGATATACGATTTATATAAGTTATCCATTGTCCCTAATGAACACCAATTAGCCCTTATACCTCCCACTCCTTATATAGCAACAAACGAGAAATCATTCGTGTACATAGAGGCTGAATGCCCGAAGTACAGCAGCGTACATCTCTGCGAAAAGGAGATCAGTCACCAGGTCCGAGCAGAGCCCGATTGTATCCAAGAACTGATCACCCGCCAAAATCTGAAGAACACCTGTCAATTGACTAAGATTTCGCTGTCTAAAGAAGCAATAGAGAAATTAGATGATCAACACTACGTACTTTCCCTACCGAGACCTACCAAGATACAATTGACTTGCGGCAGAAGAGACTACAATACGCTACAGGGAAGTTACCTCGCCACTATTCCCATGGGCTGCTACATCCAAACACCAGAGTTCACTATAATCAACGACGAGGATGAGATAAAGGGTCAACCATTAAAATTATCGAAGATTCCTTTTGAAAATTTGAACAAAACTGAAATCTTTGCTCACATTGGATCCAGATCAGTAAATTTAGAAGAACTCCACAGCATCCAGAACAAAGTCTCATTAGAAAAACCGATAGAGATAGAGAAAACTCAGTCGTCTGCCCTATACCATACCACGATACCACTATATACCATCGTAGTATGTGCAGCCGTCATTGTCATATTCCTGATAATCCGCAAATACAAATGTTGGAATCTCAATTCAGAAAACAAAGAGAAACAGCAGACTCTCAAGATCCACACATATGACGAGATAACCAAGAAGCGTAAAGAGACTCCAGCAACATTTTCTCTTAATATGACAAAATAGTTGCTGTTCTGCGGATGGAGGTGTTAAGTACGGAACCCTAACCGATATTGACGACGCAGCAATTAGTGGAACTTTATAATAAATATAGAAGACAGGACGGAAACGCCGACGCAGCCAACATGCGGCCGCGCCGCGACGCCGTAGAAACTTCGATCGCCGACTCAGCAAAACTGCACCTGCATTATTGCCTACGCCGCGAACCAATTTTATGTATTTTATATTAATAAATTGTCATTCCATATTCTAGCATCGAATAGGTTTCACATAAATTAATTGTAATTTCTTTTATAATAAATTAGTTATTTTATAAGTAACTTTGGTTTTTTTTCGAACCTTCGGCTGCAGTAAACGTAATTAGCATTAAAATAAAGCAAGACAAGCTTTGTTATTATTAATAATAATAATATTAGTTCTTTATTTCCAAAATTTACAATTTACAATGCACACAATAGTGTACAATATTTTCTTATACCTTGTAAATCATGTTTTAATTGCAAAACATTATTGTAGCATGGTTTTAAAAACGTGTGTATGTGTTCTAAATCGGTACCTCTGTTTCCTCATACGTAAGGGACATAATATATTTAATGACTGTTTTGAATTTTTAGCACATTTCGCCATTCCATTACGATCTAATTCAATGGTAACAGTGTCGAAGAAGGTAAAAAACTATCAAATTTCTAGTAAACGCCATCATAGTCGTTTACTAGAAATATAGTTCATAATAATATACTCGTTAACGTGTTAACGATATATAAAAGTGCTTATATGGCGTCAACCTTGATACTTGACCGTCATAAAAAAACAATTCTATGAGTACTAAGATAGAGAGAAGGCATAGGTACATAATAAAGAATATTGTTTTCTGCGTAGATCTACGTTTGATAAGAAGCATATGAGTGGTTAAAATAATAACTAAAACCTGCTAGATTATACCTTTCATTTCACGTGATTTACTTATATTTGATGTGGAGTTTGGAAAATAAATGCTCAACGTTGCATTTAAAAGATTAACTAAATCATATTTTTCCTTAAATAATATATTATACTTAGTGTATTTAGATATTTTATACTAGTGGCTTTTGTGAATAAATGTTATATTAATTGCAAAATATGACTAATTTTTAAATATAAAAGCAGATAAATATGAGCAAAATATGTCAATTTCTGCGTTCATAATATCCAATAGCAGTACATACATGATTAGATATTCTGAGTTTGTACTGCACATCTCATGAATATTTCATAATGGTACCTATGTACCTCACAACAATTTCTTTACTGCGTAATTTCATGTTTTTTTAGATTAAGCCTCATTCAAGGGCTCGTGCGTGTTGGCCTATATCCAAACGTAAGCCTTTCGAGCACCCGGGGATTTCATGCAAGACAGATTCCTCTGATAAACAGACACAAAGGTCTTGATTCAGTTAGACAATTACAGTTACTGTTGTAGCCTCGTTGCCTTGTCAAATACTAACGCGGTACATGTTGCGTATTTCTCATGGTCATATATTTCCAATTTACTAGTATTCTTGTAAACCAATCCAGTTATGTTAAAATGCTAGTTTTAGGGACGAATGAATGTGGTTAGTGCAATGAGTGAGGTTTGAATCCATTAAGCTGCCGCCATTTTTTCTTCTTAGCAACCTACAACCTACAGCCAATCACTTTATATCGTAATAGCTGACCCGCGCAATTTCGTCAGCTTCACATAAGAGAATTTTCCCCGTTTTTGCAACATTTTTCATTGATGTGCCGCTTCTATTAGTTGTAGTGTGATGTTATATGCCTATAGCCTTCCTCGATAAATAGGCTATCCAACACTGAAATAATTTGTCAATTCGAACCAGTAGTTCCTGAGTTTAGCGTGTTCAACCAAATAAACAAACTCTTTAGCTTTATAATATTAGTATACATAGATTAGATTTTCCCGCAGCTTCGCTCGCGTTAATGTAGGTTAGTGAGTTTGCGTGCCTGCTGGCCAACCTTATGGGGCCAAACACCTCCTGCCGGAGGCTCTACGAGGGTGTCCTGCGGTCCATGGCCCTCAACAGGGCCCCAGTTTGGGCGGACAACCTGACGGTCCGTAACATTTCGGTGCTTCGTGCGCCACAGCGCGCCTTGGCTATCAGGTTCATAAGAGGATACCGCAGGATCTCGTTCAAGGCAGCGAGCCTCCTCGCCGGATCGATTCCTTGGAACCTGGAAGCGGCGCTTCTGGCGTCACTCTTCCACTGTCGCCGGGAGGTGCTGGCTCGGAGCGAAGGATCTGCTCTTCCCGCTCTCAAGGTGGCAAGGTCCGAGCTCCGCACAAGTCCTAATGGACAAAGGGAAGGAACGACTTTTGCACCCTAGTGCTGGACACGCCACGATCGTGGCGGGAAATCTCATTTTTGAGGAGTGATTGGAGAGGCGGCATGGCATCCTCACCTTCCGGTTGACACAGGTAATGACTGGCCACGTTTGCCTTATCCAGTTCCTGTGTCATATAGGCCGGCAAGAGACGCCTGGTTGTCACCACTGCGGTGACTGCCGCGACGTTGTTGAGGACAGGGCATAAAAGCGTAACAAACAAACAAACTCACATTTTCATTTATAACATTAGTTAGGATTTTCATACATTAATAAAGTAATTCATACATCGTAGGAGTGTGACATGGCAATGTAAATATTTTTCTATAATATTATGCATATAGCTAAAATTCAATAATCAATCATCTTCAATCAATCGATAAGCTTCTCTATACTACTGAAATGTATGATATATTGTCAGATCTGAAAATCAAACTTTGTTTTGACATCACTAATATTATATACAAGGAAATAGCACTACTCGCTCCATATTTTCAATACAACTTTTTGTTCTCCAAACAACTCTCCGATAACACCGCTCCCTCCCTTTTGATGCAAGTGTTATCAACAGACCTACATCTTACAGAGTATGTCCTTTTCTCAATTTTAGAACCTATCTCGTCGATATTTTCGGATTATTAGTGGTCACATTTACAATATGATTAATAAACATTGCAAAATTTATACCCTCATTTTAAAAGAATGCAAGGCAAAAGTTTTAAAATGGTTACAGACACAAAATTATGATGAGACAGAAAGTTTAATAAAATAAAATATATATGTATGTGATATATTATATGCACACGCTAAACACTTCACAACATACACGCACCGCACACACGCACATACACATACACACACACACACACACCCTCACACACGTACACACACACACACACACACATACACACACACACACACACCCACACCTTTGTCATTGCCAATGGAATATGCCATGTATGACGTGTTACTGAAGAGAGCTGGTACCCATAACACAAGTTAGTTTTTACATTGGGTACCAGAGTTCAACAAAAACACTTACTTTTATTGCTTATAAAATATTATTGTTTCACCAATATCATTTGTAAGTGTACTAAATTGTATTTTTTTTTTGGTAAATAAATTATTATTTTTATTGTTAATACACTTTAGCTATCAGCATATTATACGAAGAACACTAGTAAACCGCCAAACAATTTGTCTAGAAACAGAAGCAATAGAAACGTATATTTTAATTAAATCCTTAAAGACAATTAGTTTGGATACTATAAATGTGTCTTTGGTTCAAGCTCGCCTGCTACTCGTTACATGTTAAGGTGTGATTCCGAAAATGATTGCAGAGATAATCGTAATTGCGATTGCTATTCGCCGGTTGATGGCAGTTTAACCGATACTTCGTCATTGAAGTTTCTACTGTAATTTCAGTCTGTGTTATGTATTTGCTTTACTTATATAGATTTCTTTAATTTAATATTACAGTTTCTAAAGGACATAATAAAAATGAAACTACACTTTACACAATATCGCAGCCGTACGAAGTCGTATTACGTTTATTTGGTGGTTAACTCCTGCACTAAAAATCGTTCTAGTATCCTGTAATATTGAAATAATGGCCACGAAGAACACCTAAATCTGTGAATATTTCTTCCCCGCGGGAAAACCATAACACTCGGCTCAGTGGCAGTGGCGAGACGAGCACTTAAATACTGCACGATTCGTGCATATCCTGTATATAATAGCTTGTGACCATGGCTGGTGTAACCTGGTCGAAACGTCAAGCATAAAAAAGGTAAACATTATGCATGATCGCATTAATACCCGTTACGTATTATATAGTACTTCAAAAATGTATATTGTTTTCGTGTTCGGAATCGTACCGTAAAGTTTCAGTTCAGCTGCAGTAATTGTGTTATGACTAATGTTTCTTCATTCTGCTACTTGAGTTATGTCTTCACATTATACTCGTTTCCAACTCCTATTATATCAAAGATATACTACGTGAAAATGCGACGCCTTAAGTCTCTATAATATTTACATATAATATAATGCAAGTGACTGCCTTAGTGGTGCAGCCGTCTGAGGTTCGATTGCGGTGAAGGTTTTCTGTCAAGAAATTCTTAGATATATATATGATGATATGATAGATGAAAATTATATAGGCTCGCCTCTTTTTACATAGGAACTAAAAACATAGCTGGTGAAATGCGGGTAAAATATACCTCTACCTATAGCTTCGGGGAAATAAGCGTCAAATTTGACCCTTATTTCTTTTAAATATATAATTATATTCATATACATATTATATTTAAGACTATTTAAATAATAATATAATACAAAATTAAGATATTTACGATATTATATTGTTAATCTTTGGATGGTAAACCAAGGAAACAAATACTTTAACCAAACATATTTAGAGCGTTATGTTTGCCGCATGCATTTGTATCTGACGGACGACGCTTACCGCACTGAACTTATTTGCTTACAGTGTATATTTCGTGGCTCTTGGATAAAGGTTCATTGAGATTTTATCGATAATTATTCAATATTAAATAGTTATAAAAATATCGCCATATATTTATTTCACAATAGTACATATAAAATTAAATACGTACATTTGGTGGCTAAACTGTAACTTTTATTTTGTGGTCAGTAGAACGAAGTCTGAATCTGTAAATGCTCGATAAATACTTGTGCTTTTGGTGATATATAACAAGTGTGATGCCATGACTGGCTACTTTAGGAAGTTCGTTCAGCTAGCATAAATAAATTCATTATATAATTTTGTGTTTACAATTATATACTTTAAAACATTACTTAAAACTGACTCACATGCTACAACACTAGGAATGTAGTCTCATACTATACGTGGATAAACTTTGCCATACATCAAGAAACCGAGTCGTCTGATCATTCATAATATTTGTAAGTAATTGCTCTCAACTTCTCAATATCCCTCCTCAAAATTTTACGTACACTTGACTACCTTATTTTCTCCAAACTCTTAATAACACTTCAGAGGCGCAAAAGTTTAAAAATGTATCTCATTAAATAAAAAAATAACATTACTTAGATAGTAAAAAGTACCGGATAGAGTGT
This sequence comes from Catocala sponsa, assembly GCA_963564715.1. Classification (NCBI taxonomy): domain Eukaryota; kingdom Metazoa; phylum Arthropoda; class Insecta; order Lepidoptera; family Erebidae; genus Catocala; species Catocala sponsa. The sequence goes on along the minus strand of OY751334.1, from coordinate 12,481,327 downwards.
AATTAATAAGAAAAAGAGTAGAATTTAACACCACCAGTGCAGGGTAGAGGTTTATTAATGCCAACTTATAAACCTAGGTCCAGACTATAGTGCTGGTACTTGCATTAACTTTCGTCGTTAGGTTAGTGTTAAAAAAAGTTAATAGACTATTTAGTAGATATTTTATTGATTTTTATGTACATGTTATGTTAAATGCTATCTAAATAATAATAATAAGTATACTTATACACAAATAATTAAATTGTAATTACTATATATTTATTTACTACTAGCATTTGCCCGCGGCCTCGCTCGCGTTAATTTAGAATTTGACAATCAATTCGAGTTGTACTGTGCTTGTAAATATAATTCAATCATGATTCGAAAGACACGTGGCGCAATCTATTATCATAAGAACGTTATTGTTGTTTTCCTCGGGAACAGTAATTTTTTTTGGATGATTCCTATGTCCGTTTCTGTACACCTGACAACGTATATGCAAAATTTCAGGATGATCGGTTCTATGGTTTAGGCGTGAAAAGGTAACAAACAAACGAACAAACAAACTCATTTTCGCTTTTATAATATTAGTTAGGATGTAAGGATTAGAATATAAGAATATTTAAGTATCTACTACATTTGCATTTTATATTATGCATATATATATGCAATTCATTTGCCTACAGATTTTAAACATTATCCTACCGAATATTATAAATGCGAACGTGGGTTTGTTTGTTTGTTACGCTTTCACGCCTTAACTACTCGACCAATCATCATAAAATTTCGCATAAGCATCAAAGGTTATCAGGGGATCAGAAAGGGATACAGAGTACCTGAAAAAAGTACTGTTACTACAGTTTACGCGTCCAAAGCCGCGGGCAAAATCTAATATGACATAAAATAGTATAAGTTTTATTGTACATCAATAAAATTCAGTTTACATTAAAGGAACAGCGTATTATAACGTAAAAAAGTGCGGCTGTGTTGCTAAAATCAATCTAAGTTTGACTACAATCTTTGGATAGACAAGTTGTAGTAATAAAAAAAAGTTCTAGTCATTTCACCAATTTCGACCTAAATATAATATATGCTCATAAAAATCATTAATTAAAATTGCATTGGTCTACACGTGTAATACGTTGATTTCTGATTTAGAATTGTTTGACTAGAGTACACTTTCATATAGAGGTCAGCGAGCACTATAGCCTGGCTCAGATTTTAATCTGCGAGAGGAACATGGAGAGTTATCTGGGGGGATTTGATTTAATTCACGTATTTGTAAGTGTAAACTTACACGGTAAGTTGAAGATAATATTCGGATTTTTGGTTTGACTTTGCTAGATAGAAATATGTGTTTATTTAGACGGTCTCCTATTCCACCGCTGGTTAGTGTTTGTATACACTCATACACACTCAAACATCCTAATAAACATCCACCCACACACATAAACACACGCACACATACACACACACGACACACAACAATTAATTATAAATCTAACACTTTATTAAGCAGACACTTGCAGATTTTGTATTCCTTCTATACAATAAAGAAAGATAGTTTTCTCCATCTTCCCTAGTCCTATTTTGTACTTAGTATTTTCTCACTATTTATGAGAATATCAATGATTGTAACCATTTGTGAGGCTTATATTAATGTTACAATCAGAAGGTAGCACTGGCTTCTAAGATACAGGTCCATACCTAGTTTAGAAGTCAGAGTCTCCAGTTTGTTATATATTCCTTAAGCCCTAGTTTTGTACTTAGATTAAGTATTTTTCTTATGAAGTAATAAACTAAACTAAACTCGTTAAAGGTCTGAGAAATGTCTAAAACAAGACTTGTGTAGGAAATAAACATGAATTAATATTTAACTTGTGATTCATGCTTGTTTACCAAAGATCACGCATTTCGCTAAATAGAATCATTTAGGACGTAATTAAATCTCATTATTTTGTTACTGTACTCATCAATTTTACAAAGAGCTAAGCTAACAAAAATATGTTATATTTTGTGACAATATTTTTAATTAACACTCTTCTTGCTTTTTCATTCTTGAGTTTTCAATCAACTCTGTGAGATATGTGTATTGATTTTTATTATTAGAATATCATAAATTATACTAGTGTTAGAAACATCAGTAGATTAAAGATAAAAAAAGAGACTTTAAATCGAAAACTATAATTCTTGTTTTAACAAATTATAAATTGACAATAAAAATAACAACCGAAACTTAACAGACTGATATGAACAATTAACAATAATTTACACAAAGTAATAATGACAAGAAAAATGGCTCATGCATCCTATTCACGAAACGCAATCGAACTTTAACTAGCTGTTGCCACGAAGAACGCCAACGAGCAAGTGAGCTCTCTTCCCGTGCGTGCTTGTTTACATAGACGCGTTGACATTTATTCCTCGTCGTCGCCTGATACCGTCAACACTAGTTATAATTACCATTCATATAAAGTATAGCTAATTGAATATATGTACATAGATATGCTCATATTATGTTTTCTTTTATTTAAAGTAAATAATATTAAGCTTTTCCATTATTTTTATGGAATAGAGTGCAGAGATTTAATTTAAGCGCTGGCAGCCAGCAACCTTTAAAATAGGGTGTTATTTTTGCCAGTATAGTAAGATCTGCCACTAATATCTACATACATACATAGATTCACGCCTGTTTCCCAGAGGGGTAGGCAGAGACTACGGATTTCCATTTGCTACGATCCTGACATACTTCTCTGGCTTCATTCACTTTCATCACATTCCTCATACACGCCCGTCGGTTCAAGGAGCTCTTAACCTGGCCTTTGTCCAGGACGCCTCCGATCTGGTCGAGAAACGTTCGCCTAGGTTTTCCTCTTGCGACTGGTCCATTCACACTAGCCTTATAAACTTTCTTAGTCAGTCTTTCCTCGTCCATTCTTTCTACATGTCCAAACCAGCTTAACATACCCTTTTCTATTCTTGTAACTATATCCACTTTCATGCCGCATCTCTCTCTAATCACACTATTTCTTATTCTATCTTTCAGAGTCACACCACATATGCTTCTCAACGCTCTCATTTCTACAGCATTTATTCTGCTCTCATGCTTCTTTTGCCATACCCAACTTTCACTTCCATACATAAGTGTGGGCACTAATAGTCCTCTATGAACAGCCAAACGTGCCTTTTCGGATACATTTCGACTGTTCATAAAAGCGCGTAAGGCTCCATTCACTTTGTTGCCAGCAATCGTTCTCCTTTCACTAATATCTACTTGTCCAATAGGCATCTACCTTCTTTTGCCATCACATAGTGAAAGACTGTCGATAAATATTACTATAAAAATTAAATAACAACTGACAGTTTATCTGGCATTTCATATTTAGTAATAGTCATCACCATCATAGTTTAAACTGCCTCCGTGGCGCAGCGGTAGTGAATACGACTGCTGTGCATGAGGTCTTGGATTCGAATCCTTGGTCGGGCCAACAAGAAATTATTGGGTTTTTCTGTTAATAAATCTCAATAGTAGCCCGGAGTTAGGAAATTGGCGGTGTTAGATACCGCCGTGTCTCGGAAAGCACGTAAAGCCGTTGGTTCTGCTTCTGATCTCTCTCCGGTCGTGTCGGATTACCGTCCCATCGGATCTTTAGAGTGACGGAACAGAAAGTGCACTTGTGTTTGCGCACACGCTGGTGCGCAAACACAAGAGCACTTTCTCACATCTCCTCCACATCTCCTGCGCAGATAGCCAGTCTCCGTTAAGATTGGCCGCCGTGACCGAAATTCGGACTGGAGTCCATTATTATTAACAGTCATCATCAGTTTTATATTGGTCTTACTTAAATGTAACCTTTAACGTGTTTGGACAAGTTTTATAAATATATATTATTAAATTCTAAGTGAAATATTCTCTATAGAAGGTACAAAAGCAAATATCAGAATAGATTCACGACAAGCAAAATCAATTGCCAGAGCCGACGTTTATATTACGTATTGAAAGCAAATACCCTCTACAAATTGAAGCACCTTGTTTGTGTATAAGTGTGTACACATACCTTTAGTAAATAGATATGCAAAATGATTATTGAAGTCCTTCGACAATTGACATTATTATAATATTAACTATCCTGAGAAGGTTAACAGTGTCCGTAATAATATTATCGACTATGTATGTGCTTGTTTATAGTAATCATAAATAGCAGCTTTTCAAAAAGTACTGGTATCGAGCGAGCGAGACTGCGAGAAGTCTTGCTGTATTACCTGTACCCGCCGACATCATGTATCTGTGCGAAATTTCGTGATCAACGGTCGAATAGTTAACCTTAACTACTCGTAACTAATATTATAAATGCGATTGTGAGTTTGTTTATCTGTTCCTCTTTACATCTATAAAGGGGAACAAACTCACATTCGCATTTATAATATTTGTTAGTAGTATTAGTCGAGTTACTCATTTTATCCTTTTAATATAGTATGCGTAATATGCGTTTTCGTAAGATTTATACAGGTGAATCCATGGGCAGAAGAAAGTAGTTTAGAACGAATAGTTATTCCGAAATTACAAGAGTAGACCTATACAATTCAACATAACTGTTTGTAATACCAAAATTGAAGAAGTTCAGGAAATAAATTTTCTAGGTGTTGTTATTGATCAACATTTAAACTGGAAGGCGCACATCGAAAAATTAAACAAAAAAATTTCCAGCGCCTGCTATGCATTATCGATCCTGTCTGAAACAACAAATACAAATGTAACCAGAAATGCATACTTTGGAAATGTTTATCCCTTACTTCTCTATGGTATTATCTACTGGGGGAACTCGACAAACATTCAATCCACATTTATTCTCCAGAAAAGGTGTATTAGAACAATATATAACATGCATAGTACAGAGTCTTTACGAAATATTTTTAAAACTGAGGGTTACCTTACATTAACTAGTATCTACATATTAGAATTAAGCCTATTCGTGAAAAATAATATGCAATATTTTAATTTTAAATCTGTTTCAAGGAGCAATATCCGTAGTAGATATAAGTACAATATAAATCTTCCCACAATAAACAATATGATGTTTTATAAGAGCACTTATGTCACCGCTATTCGTGTCTTCAACAAATTACCAATAGCTATAAAGGAATTAAATGGAAATGTATTTAAAACTAAGTTGAAAAAGTGGTTAATTGAAAATGTATTTTATAATCTCCAAGAGTTTTTGAAAAGAAATAGTAATTATATAAAAGTATTTATAATATGTAGTGTTAAGTTTTGTTGCATTATATCCCTATATGTTGCATGTCCGATATGGACAAACTGTTGGGTCCTAAAACATATGTTTTATTAATACGATCAGTCAATGTACACAGTTATGCAATAAATAAATCTTTATCTTTATCTTTATCTTTATCTTGTGTTAGAGCAGCGATAGCTCAGTGGGGAGACCCACAGACTGCAATGCAGAGGGTCTCGGGTTCGAACCTACGTCGCGCACCTCTGACTTTCGGAAGTTATATGACTTTTCGAAATTATGTGTGTATTGATTGACAATTATCGCCTGCTCCGTGCCTCGCAGAGCACGTTAAGCCGTCGGTCCCGGCTGCCATGAACATCTATGGTAGTCGTTATTGGGAAGTCAGTGCCCTCTATTATCCTGACACTGGTCTAGCCTTAGGGTATCGTTAGCCTTCGGGTTGCGGAGGTCAGATGGCAGTCGCTCCGTGTAAAAACTGATATCCAGCCAAATCCGGTTAGACTAGAAAGCCGACCCCAAGTGATTTGGGAATAATAAAGGCTAGGGAGAAGAAGTTATTTTGTGAAACATAATGTTCAGAAATGCGTACGATTAAAAATGCCAATGCGTTCAATCCATTTTATCGTATTCTTGAAAATCATCATTTGATACATAGTAATAACGGTAAGTATCTCGTACAAATTGAATAAAATTAGAAAGAACAGCATTCGTTTCTTCAAATACACTTAATGGGGTAAGGTGAGGTATATATGGAATTCGTAAGTGCGGAAATGTGTCTGCAATAGTTATCTTACTAAAGCGACTAAATGCTGTCCCGCCGAGAATATTTGGTAATTAATTTTAGTAAATAAATATGTCAAAACAACAAATTTTTCGCATCGGTCGCTTGGCCTAATTGCGGGGCTAAGCGCGGACAACACGCGTCCAATTAACTAACTAACTAACTATATCAAAACAGGCTGCATTTCTGAGAACTGCGGGTATACGAACCATCGATTGTTATATTTAATTATTTACGTTGGCAATAATGTTACTAATTTAATATGACACTCAAATAATAACAGATTATAATTGTGGACATTATTAGAGGTAAATTTTAATAATGTTAATACCATTAGTAGCTGAAATATGAAATAGATTAAACACCAATTTACAAAATAACGTAGACTCGTAAGAATGTAACTCACCATGTCATTCTCAAATGTTTATCAAGTCACTAGATTTTGCTCGCGGGGTCTCTCACGTAAATGTACGTTATGTAAATTTTCTATACCTCGGGAGCAGTACTTTTTTCTGCATTAAAGTTACTCTATTTTTTATTTTGTATCCCTGACAACGTGTAGCGCAATTTTAGGATGATCGGTCGAGAAGTTAAGACGCGAAAGCGTAACAAATAAACAAACTTACATTCGAGTTTATAATATTAGTTAGGATTTACTCGTTGATCTTGATGTACCTTAGCGTGGCATGTTCAAAGTCGAATAACGAGTAACTCTTTCAATGCGACGTGCCGAATATCTCGAGTGAAGTACACCACTCGTAACTCAGTGAGATATATTATATGTAGATCACTAATTTATAATGACGAATCGGCGATATACCTACATCCATCATGGCCGATTCGTCATAAAAGGTATGTAAAAAAATTTGGTAGTAGAATTAATAAGCAAATGATTGCAAATTTTCACAAACTGATTATTATAATTGAAATAAATTTAGGAATATCTTAGAATGTGGCATTTTGTAAATATTTTATGTAGTTCTTAGGTACATATATTATATGCACGTCCACACATGCAGGTTTAGATAAAGATACGGCTTTCGGGCTAAACGATCAACGGTTGATCTTCTAGCGTTCGTCACGCACCTCTGGGGTGAAGCTATGGACAAGCACCGCGAGTCTTTGGCTATCAGCCTTGACATAGCCAAAGCTTTCGACAGAGTCTGGCACCGGTCTCTTCTTTCCAAGCTTCCGGCCTATGGCTTGCCCCCTCAACTGTGCACCTGGATTGCAAGTTTCCTGCAGAAGCGTCGTATTCGGGTCCTTTGCGACGGTCGCGCTTCCAAAGTTATGCAGGTCAATGCAGGAGTGCCTCAGGGTTCTGTCTTATCCCCTACGCTCTTTCTTCTGCATATCAATGATATGTTGAATCTCGGCAACATACATTGTTATGCAGACGACAGTACCGTGCATGGGCGATATCTCGGACATCCTGGGGCCAAACAGGCTGAGGTTGAGGGGAAAAGGAAGAATCTTGTCGTTGAACTTGACCAGACCTTGGACCGCATCTATGAATGGGGTGCCAAGAACTTGGTCGAGTTCAACGCCAAGAAGACCCAGGCATGCGCGTTCTCAACAAAAAAGTCTCCGTTCCTTCCCCTCCCTTCTCTGAAGAACACTCCACTGGTAATACGTGACAGTCTCTCCATCTTAGGTATGGATCTTTGCCGCTCCCTTAATCAGAAAACCTATACCAAGAGCGTCAATAAGCAAGCTTCGCGAAAACTCGGAGTTCTGAACAGGGTGAGGCGGTTCTTCACGCCTGGGCAACTGTGCCTATTGTATAAGGCACAAGTGCGACCTTGCGTGGAGTACTGTTCTCATCTTTGGGATGGCTCCGCGCAGTACTTGCTGGACGCTCTCGACCGGTTACAGCGGCGGGCTGTCCGTATCATCGGAGATCCAGAGGTCACGAGTTCACTGGAACCTCTGCAACTCCGTAGGGACATTGCCTCATTGGCATGTTTCTACAGAATATACCACGGGGAGTGCTCTGAAGAGTTATTCCACCTTATCCCGTCCTCTCCTTTCCTATCCAGAACAACGCGTGCTGGGCTCAGATGCCATCCTTACACGGTAGAGTCGATTAGAGCGCGTACCAAAAAGTTTGGGTCCTCATATCTCTGCCGAACGACCAAGGCATGGAATTCTCTGCCAAGGCACGTGTTTCCTTCTTCCTTCAATCCTGGGTTCTTTAACACAATAATTATAACCAAAACTTTTGTTTTAGTGTACATATGTAGTGTTGTGTGGGAGTATTTAGTGAGGACTTAAGAGCAACTTTTGTAATTATAACATCTATAAAACAGTCACGAGAAGATTCACAAAGATTGATATCACAAAGGACACTCACTCTTGGAGCAATCATGTGTGGATCATACATATTTTGGTCCTACGTGGAATGAAACCTAGCTCTAGACTGGTAATGTCGAGGCAACCACTTAAGGCACCTAAGTCAGTCAATAAAATAACTGGGAAGAGAGGAACCCATCACACACCCTCGGATTGCCCACCCAACAATAGACAAAGGCTGACAATACCGTACGCCTCTGGATAGGAACAGCCACATTCCGCCAAGTAACGCCTAATTCGATTATATAGTCAACTCAATAAACAACACATATCTGCTTATAAACTATTTATTCCTCTAACATCGGATTTAGTTGGAGCTACTGATAAAGCTATTTAACTTGTAATCGCTTTCGTATTGACTTTGACGAAAGAATAACAGAAAGTGGGCGCATTAGCTCGGTGTCGCTCGGAACTGGGTTAGTACGGATCCTCTGCGGTTCATCTGTGATAGCAAGTCGAAGTTTATAATCGATAAACTTTTTCTGTACTACGAAATGTCAGTGCTTACCAGCCAATAATATTTGAAATCTCGGAGATATCGGTGTACTAGAAAAAGGGAATAATACAAATCCTTACTAATATTGTAAATACGAATGTGAGTTTCATACGCTTTCACGCCTTAACTACTTACCGATCATCATGTAATTTGTCGTTGACAGGGGTGCAGAAAAGGACACAAGGTACCTTTTATCCAGAAAAAGGTTCTGTTCCTAAGATACAGAAATTAATTGATACAATCTACATTAATGAATGAAAACCGTGCTGTTCCTTGTTGAAAAGGGGCAATAAAATGAAATACGACATTTATCTAGCTTTTTTAAATATAGGACTTAGTGAAAAATACTATGCTCGTGTCTTCTTTACAACAAATCATATTATAATTATTTTAAACTTGTTCAAATATGTTTTGTTTTTTAAAGTATTGAGGTTTGTAAAACGTGACAGAACAAAAGTTGTTAAGTGAGGTATAAATAGGTCACAGTTAAAAGGTTTTTAGAGTTCGAAAAAACTCTTATACAATAGCTTTGTCCATCCGTCTGTCTGTTATACAACTTTCAACTCAAGAACCGTAAGAGCTAGAGACGCGGTCAACGCCATTAGACTCAGCATAGTCGATATACCCCCGAATTGACTATACCTTTGACATCTGACCAAGGTCACGTGGTATCACGTAACCTTTGCATATATTGTTTTTCAAATTCTAAGATTTACGGCAATTCATTGCCGTTTCTCACTTGTATTAGATTATATCCGATCCGATGAAAAATAAATATTATAGCATTTCCGCGACGTGATGCTAACTTCGTGTAAGTTTAAAAGATATGCATGATTTTATGTTTTCAGTCCATCTACCCACACAATATTTCAATTTAAAATTGAATTCGACAAATATTGTTTAATTTACTGTATGTAACACTACGGTCATGTTTTAGGGTCGGAAGGTGTTCGAGACAGCTGGAAAAATCTTTTGTATTTACAACCAAATTTTCCACTATTTGTTTTTACTATTAAAAGAAACAATACTAAACATAGTTCATATACTACACATACACATTGACTGCTCGTGAATATCAGCTATTCAGCTTCCAAATTTTTTTTTGTCAGCTTTTGTAAACACGCTATTAGCACCATTTCTAATGATTACCTATAGTTAATTGATATTAGCTAATCCATCTCAATGAAAATTTGCTATATAATAAATAAATTTTAATTGTTTTCTATGTTATAATTTTAAATCTTCGTATTTGTTAAAGGTTTACATTATATGGCCTTATATATGACCACTATATTTAATAATTATGCGCTGTATGCTTTCCAAATTGCGTAACAAAAAATGTAACTTGCAAATTATGCTGAAAATTAATAACAACATACGGTTTTGACGATAAATTTTTTTACGTACCTATAGTTTACTTAAAATTGATAAAATCTGTGTTCATCATTGTAGACCCAAAGATAATTATTATGTTGCTTTCCGATCAATCAATTTCATATTCGCAACAGGCCACGTGCAAATTTACTAACTAATATCTCTATATACATTTGTGAAACATAGATTAAATTGATCGATCAAATATACTGAATATTCCTGAAATTGAACACGGAATATTGAGGTAGAGGTATTAAATTAATATCGACAGGATAATATCGCTTCAAACCTCGCAGCTCCTTCATTTCAGTAGCGGTGTATTCATATGTATACATGCCTACCAAATTGTAGGGGTTGCGGGTTAGTACCCTGTTTGCATGTAACTGTCCCCAACCGTAATAGTGTAAGCTTTATTTATTACATTTAATAAAGGTTGCTTCGTTCGCCCTTTGCTATATGATTGCGCTTATGTTTGCAATTCGTTCCTGGTTCCATAAAATGTTATTGAATATTTATGTTAGAAAATACTTAGCTAACCTACCAGTTTAAACGTTTTTGGTGGCCTCGATGGCGTAGTGGTTAATGTAACCGACTGCCACACTTGAGGTCACGGGTTCGATACCCGCACAAGTCAAACATTTTTGTGCATGGACATGGATGTTTGTCTGAAAAAAGTAGATATATATGTATGTTTATCCATTGTCACTAGACAATGGATAAACATACATATATACTTTTTACCAAACTAAGCTGAGCTTGTACTATGGATTAGTATCCATAGTACAAGCTCACCTTAGTTTGGGCTAGATGGTGTTGTGTGTATGTGATAGAATATTATTATATAATAGCTGTCCCGACAGACGATGTCCTATACACAGAAAAAAAAAGAAACCATATCTAAACCATTTTCGAATCCACTTGAACACACAAAAAATATCATCAAAATCGGTCCAGCCATTTAGGAGGAGTTTAATTACAAATACACGCACAAAAGATTTATATAAGGATTATATTATTATTATTTACCAAATAAACGTTAAAAGACTCCTAATCTATAATGGAGAGCCTAGAAACATAATTGGCAAATGTTCTTTTAAGTGGTAAAAGATAAATGTGGGTGCAAATCCTCAGCTTATCCATTCGAGGATATGCTGAGGTAATTCTGTGTATGTAGGTAATGTGCAAATCACTCTACGTTTCTGATATAGAAGGTCCAACAAAATTTAACTCTATAATAAGAACAGTAAGAGTAATAATTTAATAACATTGTGAACAAGTGCTACTTCAAAATAAATTACATTGTTAAGTAAGAGACGAGGCAAGAGACTAACAGCGTCGGGAACTGAAAGCATTAAGGTTAAACCAGGCCGCTTGTCGCCTATTTATTAAAATCCTTGGTGCCAGGTGCAAAAAATGCTTTGCTTTAATATAGTTTTCAAGTTTTATAGTAACACAAGCTGTGCCCGCGGTTTCACCCGCGTTAATGATTACTGCGCCGCCCTCATGGATCGTAGCGTGATGTTATATACCTTCCTCGATAAATAGGATATTCAAAACTAAAAGAACTTTTCAATTCAAACCAGTAGTCCCTGAGATTAGCGCGTTCAACCAAACAAACAAACAAACTCTTTAGCTTTATAATATTAGTATAGGTTTTACTGGTTGGCGTAGTGGCTTTATGGTCGTCTCACCATTGCCACTACGCGAAGTGGTTTGAATTCCACACGAGTCAAAAAAAATGTTCCGATTCGGAGTGTTTCTTGCGTCCGTTATTTAAATATTTCTAAATTCCGCCGCGATACAAAAGAAACATAGCGTGGAAGACAACTTTAAAAGAAAATGAAGAGAAAATCTAATGATCCATGTTGTATAGGAAAAAATATGGACATGCAGATAATAAGATGTAACGGCAAATAGTTACATTGTTAAACAATTAATACTGACTGTTTAAACAAACAACAATGTTTTGTTTCAATAACTCGTACAGCTATTGTAGCATCTCGTTTGTTTACGGAATTATATCGAGATAAACAATACTATATAAATTTTATGACGTCATTTATCTCAGTTAATATTATTTGCTATAAACATTTAAATAATTCATGCCATAACCAAATTAATAGACATCATAAATAAAATATACTACAATATTCGATAATGTCCTGTTTTTTAAAAGTAGACATATATTTTCGACGAGAGAGACTCCTTGGACCTTTCAACAGTCGTAATCATAAACGTAAAGTTATATAACTTTGTGTTTATGATTACGACTGTTCATCACCGAGGGGGGCCTGGTAATCTGTATGACAGGGAAACCTAGTTCAGATACCAGTCTCCCACAAAAGATCTGTTTTCTACTAATTATATCTTTGTAATTTCACGCCTAAGATACCTTTGTGGAAGAAAAATAAATAAAATGTTATTATTATTATATAACGTCCTGTGTCTGATTCCCGGGACGGACAATCTAATTAATTTGTTCATAGATTTTCTGAATAGAATTTTTGTGGTAGACGACAATAGGCTCGACCGCTGTCACATAGGACTTTACACAATATAATATTCTAGCTGATAAACGTATATTTTGTATGTATAATTTAAAAACCTTAATAAAATACTTGAAAAGTTGTAATTTAATTAACATTATATTAACATTTGACAACATATTAACGAGCTCGACTGTATCTACATTAAGAAAAATAATTATATTTTCTTGTCATCAAAGAGTTTGAAGTGACACAGAACTGTGTATAAATAAACAAAAGAATACATGACCAAACTCACCAAATAGACTTCCCCAATCGTTAACTTTGAACGATTCAGGCAACATACAATCACCATTTATTAATATCAAGGGATTTTCTTTTGCACATTCAATGTGCATCCCACACGATAGCGGTTTGGAACCGTATATTCCTCAAGGAGCACTAAGTTCGGGGTACAGTGTCACATTTCGATTTTATGAAGCTGCCAATATAAACAACGATAGCCATTGGGGAGGAATAAAAATGGTCAAGCAGGCAAGAAGGTAGTTTATGTTTGATAGCAGTCAATATTCAGTAGTCATTCAAACTAGGTTTTTTGTTTAGAGAATAAAATAACTGTTACTTGGTATATTGACCTAATTTTAGAGTTATTTACGCTCGAAGCCCTCGCTTTTTCATAATACTGAGAGGTTCCCTATCCAATGTGTATAAACAATAGATTTTCTATTGTATCTATCACAGAACAGCGGCAGATTAAACTTCCCTAACAGTCTCTGCCTAATATAACATTACTACGAAAAAAGTTTTCTACCAGAATTGAGGCCTTCATAGTGTAATAATAAATGGTAGTCGAACCAAATGACCCGCCATAATTGCAACGCCACAGGCTACATTTTTGAATATGTTAAAATTAAATTGAACTGTTTTTCGTTGCACGGACAAAACCTACTAGTGTCTTAATTGACAACACAATGCCTCGTTAAGGAGCTATTAAATGCTGCCTCATCACAGGAATACAACATATGATGGCTTGGTGACAAGAACAGTAGGTAGTTCTAAAATATCTTTTGTTAAACACGAAACTATTTATTTTAGTTTTGCCGCCATAAGCGGATTAATAAAAACAAATTATCTTACGTTTAGGAGAATGTTATGCATTTAAATTAAATTAATATTAACGAATTTTATCGCAAATTATTGCATAATAAACCGCGATTTAATCCGTTCACAATAGTATAATTTTAATGAATTTATAAACTTTGTAGGGATGATTGAATGCTATAAAATTTACGTTGTTAGTAAATTGACTCTTTAAGCGGTGCGATATTTTCGCAACCTATCAGTTAAACGGCTATCATTAATAAGTACGATAATTAAAACATCATTACGTATATCCTATAGCTAAGTATATGCATCTATTTTCAATATTTTAAAGAAGTTCTTATTTCAGGCCATTCTGATATATCAATATCCTTTGGAACTACCACGAACTACGTAATTTGCTTTGAGACTAGAGAGCTCACCTATGGCGCCGTCAGTATCATGAATAAACCATTTTCGTTAAGATTTTGGCACTAAGGCTGCTTTATGATACACTATTTTCTTGATATTCATGAAGCAATTTCATGTGTACAAACCTAATTAATAACTAATTTAGAAAAAGGTAGTCGACAGCAACGTCAATTTTATAAAAATATTGGGTGGCCAATTCTGTGAAAATTTAAACTTTATTACCTTATAATGGAATATAGACGAAGATTATTATATTATAAATAATAAGTAATGCAATATTTAACGAAGACTGACGAAGATTTTTACTTCTTGACCCAGGATAAAATATCAGGGGGTTCAGTTCTACGATAATATTCAATTTTGCAAACATAGTCGGCCTCGATGGCGTAGTGGTCAGTGTAACCGACTGCCACGCCTAAGGTCGCGGGTTCGATTCCCGCACAAGTCAAACATTTGTGTGCATAAACATGGATGTTTGTCTTGGTCTGGGTGTTTCTACATATAATATGTATGTAATTACAAAAAAAAAGTATATATGTATGTTTATCCATTGTCTAGTACCCATAGTACAAGCTCTGCTTAGTTTGGGCTAGATGGTGTTGTGTGTATGTGGTAGAATATTATTATTATTATTATAGTTTATATTATCACGGTTTATCAACAAAAATTCAATTTTCGGTACATGTTGAAATGCTCGATATGGCAATAGAAACAACTCCAAATAACAGCATCCAACATTTTTCAAACGTATGATAATATTTGTATACTGTTATTAAAACATATTCATTGGGCGATGTAACAAATTAAATGCGGCTGGTAGTCGTAACTATGTATCGTTTGTTTAAATGACTAACTATTATTATAACATTTTTTGCAAAGTAATTATCTTATTGATATAAGGCAACTGATATAAGGCAAGACTAAAAAGACAAGAATGGTCAAAGTTTATGTTCCTATACATTTATAACGGGCTTGAAATCAGAGGGTTGCACTTGTCAATTTTGTTTGCATATACGACCTGGTCCTCCTTATGTTGACCATTATTGATATAATATAAATCCTGTGTAATAAGTTGCTGGTTCGTCTGTACCAGTGCATGAAAAACATCGTAGATAAACCTGAATGTCTGAAGTTTGTCCTTAAAGTCGGCATGAATGTTTTTGGATTACCAAACATAAGTCGCTCAGCATGATAGACCTTACTATTACCCTTATCATTCTTAGTCCAAATACGTATACACCAAGAGATAGACAGAACAATAAAAGACAGAAAATTGTAATAGTATTATATATTATACCTATTAATAGTTTCTATAAATGATTAAATCAGGCTAAATCTCGACTAAAATATTCATTCCGAAATAGCATCCCAAAGGGTTCCATAATAGATTTAGGCGATCATTGGACTCTGAAGATCTTAATTTGAGATAGAGATCAAATTGAGAGAACTGTACTATTAATTACATAATTATACTTTCAGGTCCATAATCAATTGTCCCGCAAATACGAACACGGTCCTCATGTTTTTGTTATAATAATGACTGTTGAGGTCTAATAATGTTTATTGATATCTAAAAAAGGTTAGGTATTACCATCCTATAATATTTATTATATAACAATAGCTTCTTGAATTTTATTGAAACAATAATTACCTCGCGTTTGTGTTTGTGAAGTGTGGTTAGTTTCTAATTAGTTGGTTTCTACTTAGATTTATTTGATACTAGATTTTGTCCACAGCTTCGGTCACGGTAATCTAAATTTCGTCAATAAATGACCAATACTTGTTTTTTAGATTTCAGGTAGCCTATGTCTATTTTGTACTCTTGACAACGTCTACGCAAAATTTTATGATATTCGGCCGAGTAGTCAAGGCGTGAAAGCGTAACAAACAAGCAAACTCACATTACTGTTTGTGTTTTACATAGCTGATGTAAAACACAAACAGTCGTTGAAGTCTACTGTGTATGAATAGGTACAACAGGGGACCAACCACTACCTACGAGTTGAAAAACCACAGATACTCGCAAAAGAACACCGATTCCTACCAAGGATGCTTTGCAAGGTTATTGAAATTAAAAAACATCCTAATTTCAATAAAGAAGATAGTTGGAATGTACCACCAGCTTCAGATCCAGTAATTCAAATAGTCAAACCCAAGAAGAAGCAAAACACAGCTAGACTTCATGATACATTCAGCTCATTCTGCGTAAATAGAAACATCAAAGATTAAATTATGTTTGGTTACTTTGAAATAACTAGGCACACTTCAGAACATTGAGAGAACTACCTTAGAATCTTAGTCTCCGCGTGAACATGGCTGCTGTAAAGCAACCGAAACGTCGGCGCAAAGTGTAAACTTAAATATAAATAGTTTTAATTAATTTCAATAGCTTAAATTGTAGTAATGTTCAAATAATAGTAGAGTTAGAGTTTCAAAATATTGTACGAAATCAAAGTTAGGCCACTACTTTGTTGGTTAATGTTTTTAGTTGTTGAAAACAAATAAATAATTTATTAAATTTCTATTTATTATTAAATATTTTGATAATAATAATTAAAATTACAAAATGAAACAGAATAATGTCTTTAAGGATCAGTGGTATGCTATAATAAAATGCAATACCTACCTAAACGTATGAACTTTGAACTGACCACGAACATTTGCAGTTCCGTAGTTTGAATTTGCTTCCAAATTCAAACTACAGAACAAAAGAGACACTTACACTATATAAATAAAATTTCTTCAACAACGTCTATCCAATATAAAGAAGCAAAAGCAAGAATCTTCACACTTTTTATCGAATCGGAAATCACAGTGGAGACTCCAATCGGAAGCTCTTACACGCCTCGTTAAATCGAGCCTTCAGTACACTAGGATCACTTATTTCAACAGCTGTTACATAAATGATTCACTGTATTTAAACTTCTAAAAGGCTTAAAACGGGTCAATATCAAACTCATGTCAAAGTGATTTGACTGTCACAATAATTAACAATAATTGACATGCGTTTGCCCGTCATGTTAATATTTTTTCTTCCGTATCGTCTTACCGAATATTTGTGCTAGAGGCTTTATACAAAATAAAGTTTCGTCACCTAAAGAAACGAATCGTTGGCTTATGCCAGAAGTCAACTACTTCTGGCATAAGTTTGCATTTATATTTGCGAGCCATTGTGAGGTTCTAGGTTTGATTCTCATATCGTAAAAAGTGTTAAAACTTTTCTGCCTAGGAATTGTTATTAACAACTCAGTCATGAAATATGCATAGTATGCGAGATTAAGCTCGCCTCCTATTAGGCGGGATCTATAACCGAAATATAGGTGTACCAATACCACAGCTATCATAACGATACAAAACATGTTTCAGGGTTTTACATACGATTAACTATCCTTATTAACAGGATACGACAGTTGCCATATAAAAACCTATAAAATATAATAATTTTCTGGCTATTGAATCTCTGGGTATAACTCATCTCTGCCATCCTCATTGGGATTGTAGGCGTAAGACAATCTTGTGCAAAGCATAGTTACAGCAAAAGCTAGCAAAAGGTTTTAAGAACTATTTTCAAAACAAAGCCACACTCAATACAATTATTATTAGTACAATATTATTTCATTGTAGCATCAGTATCAAGTATTATTTCATTCGAGGTAGATATGCAAATGATGGATTCAATTTGTATTTAAAGTCTAAACAAATCAAAAGACAGTTATTATTTCTTGTTAATAACAAACAGGTGCAGCAGCCACTACAAATATTATACCTCAAATGTCATCAACATTAGGCAATTAAATTTCGAATTGAAAATGCAAACAAGGAAGATGAATTCATTTCCAAACTCGTACTGGGTTTAGCGCGCTTATTCTGTTCGCTTTAAAACGAGATTATTTCTACCTCTGTAGGCCACTTATTACTTTAGATGTATTGAACAGAATAGAATAGAAACTTTATTTATTCAGAAATGGTTTAAAATCAAGATGTTACAAGTTGAGAAGGCTCGAACAGATTTTGTCCTCAGTGGAGATCCGAAAATTCTTTATTTATAATAATATGATACTAGATTTTCCGGCAGCTTCACTCGCGTAAATGTAGGTTATGCCAATTTTCTATCACTCGGAAACGGTCCTTTTTCAGAAGGTACATATGGTTCCTTTTCTGTACCCCTGACAAAGTATATGTCAAATTTTACGCTGTTTAATCGAGTAGTTAAGGCGTGAAAGCGTAACAAACAAACATACTCACATTCGCATTTATAATATTGGTTAGAATTTTGTAAAACAATTTTAGCATTTTGAGAATAATTAAAATATTAATTTTAAAATGTTATTTCATTATAGCGCATAGGAATAATTAACTCTGTGACGCAGCGATTGTCTAGTGGGAAACCATTTAACTGCCACGCAGAGGTCTCGAGTTCGAAACCAAGGCGCGCATCTAGGACTTTCGGATATTTATCGCTTGCTTTAACGGTGAAAGAAAACATCGTGAGGAACCTTACATGTCTGAGAGTTCTCCATAATGTTCTTAAAGATATGTGAAGTCTGCTAACCCGCACTAGCCCAGCGTAGTGGACTATTATGGCCTAACCCTTCTCACAGTAGGGAGAGGCACGAGCAGTGGGACAGTTTAAACAGGGCTGATTAATATCAGTCTGTATTTTTTTCATCTGTCACAGAGTTATAATATCATAATTGATATTATAACTCTGTGACAGATGAAAAAAATACAGACTGTCTATGTTTATTTTGTGCTAGGGTCTAATATAACATCGCATCGACACCAAACAGTTGATGAATAATAAATTTATCATGACACGTAATTTTAAATAAAACTACTTGACATAAGAGTTTTATTGTGGTTTATTTTAAGAAGCAATATACAGTATAATGTGGTTACATTTCAATGTGTAACGCTTGTATTACAATATATGACATAAATTTTTACCTAACAAAAGCACTAAGTCTCTTTAACAAGGAATGCTTCCTACCAATCTTTGGTAAATTTTGAAGTTAGCTTATATCACTATTAACATGAACTTCATACCCTGTATTGCTTTTGACTATTTACCTGGCAGAAGAGCCCAAAAGCACTCCAAGAAAGCACTCGAAGATATTATAAAAAATCAATTACACCTTCAATGGTATTATCGCTGTCCCTTACGCTATTCCATGACAGACACAATATAAAATGTATTGTTATGTGTCATAATATATTATGTGTTTACTGAGAAAAACGGATCAGTTAAAATAAGCGTAATAAGTAATATTGTCTTATATTTTCACAAATGTTATACATTGAAAATAAACTATACTATATACGGATTTTATCGCGTTGTTTATTTTCAAAACACTTTTCTTATGTATTTTCTATCTTCGTTGCTGAAAAGCATCTGAAACGCCGGAGAAAGTGTAACCTTAAATCTAAATAGTTTTAATAGCTTAATTAACAGTGTAATGGTTCTAAAATTATGTTATACAGGTTTTTAAAATAAACAACACCATAAAATTCGTATGAGGTAATTTAATTTCTAAGCGTAATAAGTATTTTAATTTAGCAGGCAATACTCGAATAAGTCTCTTCGTGTAATTAATACGGGACTGTATAACATTTCATGTTAAACGTTGAGTTGCGGCCACTTTCTAACTTTGTTTTACATTTTATTGCTGTCGTTTCCAAGAACATTAATTTAGAGCATGTTTCGTTTGAATCGTGCGGAAATCAAAGATAAATATGGCTGCGGATTCAAGATCGGTGTAATTAGTGACAAGGCAATTTTGTGTTATTGGCTCATTCCGAAACCGTATCATATTTCGGTACATTCAGAAGCAATTAGACATGAGACCTTCTCCTGTATTTATTTTTCTACTTTGTTTTATTGCTTATTTTGTAACTAATTGGTACATATTCACATTAATTATCATAATATGATATCGAATAGGATATATTTAAAAATCTATCATTTGATCTATATTATATTCTCGGTATCTACTTGACAACAGTCAACTTTAGGATTTCATTCGCTTAATTGATAGTTGACATAATGGCTACTTCCGTTGTTTGGCTAAATAGAAACATAGTTTTTCGACTGGGTTAAATGTCTTTAACTTAGTTTGCTATTACTGCTACATTTTACGTAGGAATTTTTTATCCATATACATATTAATTTTACGAATAATTATTTTCGTCTATTTACCTTTACCTTTAAATTTGACTTCAATATAATTATCACGTGTAATTTTTAAATAGTAGTTAGAAATTACTATTTACTGATTTACTTCTACTATCGTAGTTACTAATTACTGATTTACTTTAACTTATAATAAATAGAAATAAGTGAGTGTTTATTATTAATTATGAATACAAAAACATATGCTGCATTGTAGGTTGAGAAATGTGACAACTAATCGACCAGACTTGATAAAGTCACGCAAAATCTTATAGAGCTTTAAAATTTCTTTAAGCAGATTGACAGCATTCGTCTGTATAACAGTAATATTATTATTAGTGAGCCTCTATTATTTGGTGCCTTAAGCTCAACGAGTCATTGTGGCTGTGCTTATTCTATTTAAATATATGTAAGCGTAATGGTATGCTTCGTAAATAAAAGTTCAGATAGGTATAAATACGGACATATTTTGCCAGATTTTCTTTAGCTTTCTCTCAATTTACATAAAACGGTCGTCATAGACTTGGAGGCGGCGGAATGTCTGTATATTACTCTTCTATGGGGTCTGTCAATGGCATGTCTCCTTTCTATATAATGCTATGATTTATATTACGGACTATGCCGTAGATTCAATTATTGGAAAACGGAATATTCGCAAACTACTACCATCAATACAGCAAATTACTTAAAAAAAAGCTTTTGGATAACAATTTGGCGATGATAAAAAAAATATTAGCGCAGTATATAATGCCAACCGCGCTATGAATATTCTTTATATTGCGAGGGACGTCACAAATGTTCAACGAGCATAAAAAACGCCTTGACTTGGAACATGTATTTCATCAAATCATGTCATCATACAAATTTGTCCCGTTTAGAAATTAAAACCCACAACGCTAAGCGCATTGCGTTAAGATTGAACATTAATATTACGTAGTAGATTTCAACATAACACTGATCTCGTTTCTTAGTAAAAAATATTATAAAGAGCAAACACGACTTTGATGCTTAATTATAAACCCTAATACAAAATAGTTACGGTACAGTTTTGAACAAAACAGATCCTACCTTTCTTCCCTCTATTGATAGCTATGTACGTAACCAATTTTTCAGAATCGGTACACCTATAAATACGAACCCAGTATCAATTTCAGTCCTCACAATTGGTTGCCGAATGTCTGCGCCTTTTCCATAAAAGCCTAAAGTACGATCAGCAAGTCAATATTGAAATAAACAATTTATATCGAATAGAGATTTAATTTTACGTAAATTGGCTTGGATTTCTGAAATATGATTGAGATCAAACGATTTATTGCTTTATTGATAGGATTATTGATGTTGCTAAATCTCACGTGGTTTCGGGATCACGACGTGATAAATATAATGCAATTTAAAAGTTAATTGAAAATGTGTCATTTAAACGTAGGGATTTATGTTGCTGTGACATTTAAGATACGTCATTTTTATATCTAAGAGTATTGTTCTAATTTGTGCAAAGTAAGGTGTACATTATTTACACATACTATGGCTGCCTTCTTTAAAGATGAAGTAACTTTAATTACTCCTTATTGAGGTAAAACAAACGACACATTTGCATTTATACAATAAGTAAAGAGTTTGCCATCACTCACAAATAATGTCATATGTGACTTTTAAAATAAGTCACAGAATGTACAATTGCTATAGTTGTCATAATCGTATTTAAAAAGACTAAATCCGAAAGAATACTTTGCTTCTATCTTATTCTTTAAAAACCCGATATAATATAATTCTCGAAGAAAGTCTTTTCTGACGGAATTGGATAACATTGGTTTACCCATAATTTATGTCACATCGTCGATCTCGCTAGATTGATGCACAAGAGAACAATTACTATACAAAAAAATAAGACTACATCTATTTCTTACACAACAAAGAACACACTGCATATTTTCGTTTATAAAAACAGATTCGCTTAAAATTAATGTAATCCTCAGAATGCAATATATATTACTCCTTTCTTTTATATCTGCAGCGGTTATTCGGAGTTGCTTTGTCAACCGTACGTCCCCGAGCGCACAGGTCGCAATCTCATTTCCTCGCCGTTTTGTACCTAGCCCGGTCTTAAAATCATTTATGTGATGCATTTGCACACAACTCGATTTGTTAGCGCGTAACGTTGTAGTAACACGGCACATGAAGGCTGTTCGGAATTTATAGTATTGTAAGAATATTTTTCATTTTACGTATTATAAAACCACGCTATTTTTGCACACCGTGTAGTAGTATAACGTGATACGTTAATGCGTTCCTCAGTAGGGACCAGTGGCATAATTATATACCTACTCTTACTAGAGCTAGACTTCTTTGTAGAGTCAGTAACAAGGGAGTAATACCTGCAATGTGTTACGGTCGTCTTTAGGCTTTTAGCATTGTAGTTTTATCACAGACTATTTAATGCTTATGCTTAGAGTCTGTTTTAGACTGTGTCAACAGTCGTTCCAAGCGGTTAGCCAGTAGTTTCCTCAGCCGGATCGTCCCGCAACCGGCAACTGTTTTAGTGCTATTGTCAGCAGATAGATATTGAAAGATATTGAAAGCACAGGCTAGTTTAAGATAATGATGTCTCCATCAGCTTAAACTAGACTGTGCTTTTATAATAAAACGGTTCAATGAGATCGTTTAAATCTCTACACTATACTGAATTTATTGAAAATATTTGAGGCTATCTACTGGCGTCATATATTTATTGTTGAATACTAACCGAATTACGCGCTCTCTGAGATAGAAAATGTAAAACTAAAGAATTATGTCAGAGATGGCATTTGTTACTTATTATATTAGTCTAAGCCCGTCATACTTAATAATTTACATTTATATCAGTATTAGTCACATACATTATTATATTAGACGTGTTCAAGCGACTGAGACAGCCACAAAATATTAGCACGAAATGGGATCGCGGTTTCAATTACCTGTTTCTTTTTAACCGACTTCAAAAAAGGAGGAGATTTCTCAATTCGACCGTATATATATTTTTTTATGTGTGTCCGCGGATAACTTCCTCGTTTATGAACCGATTCTCAAAATTCTTTTTTATTTGAAAGAGTATACTTCTGAGGTGGTCCCATTGGCACCAAGTCAGAATCTGATGATGGAGTCCTAGGGAAATCGAGGGCAACCCTCAAATGTTATAGGTATTAACATTGTTTTTCTTAGATTTTCTAAAGCTATTGAGACCTTTGCGTATAGTCATCATCATCTCATGACGCAAAGCTGATGAAGGAAGGTACCACTCTTTAACGGTTAGGAGTTAGGTGATTTCTTCTTCTAGAATAATGTATAGAGACTTGTCGATATCGATAATTGATTTATCTGGAGACAACAGAGTAAGTGCTAGAAACTTGAAGTACCGACTTCAAATTAAAAAGGAGGTTTCTCAATTTGACCGTATTGTATATATATTTTTTATGTGTGTTCGCGGATAACACTGTATGTTTTGGCGCTCACCGTGTCAAGTTGATAAAGTTCTCCAGTGTTCATATTATTATTTTTGAGTGGTATAAACAGTTGTTTTACTTGTGGTGTTCATTAATTTGCAAAGTTAATATCACTAGGAATAGTATAAACATTTGAACAAGTTGTTAAGTGCATTATAAATAAACAATATCAGCTAAATAATCTTTTGACAAGCTTATAATTACCGACTTAAAACTATAGTGCGAAGTGTTTTGTGCAAACGCGTAAGCGACGCCAAATCCCCGGCGCTTGCGACGTTTTGGATGCGAGCGCGCTACTGTGTCTAAGGTTACAACTGTCATAGTGCTATGATTTGCAAAATTGCTTGCAAATAATAACGTAAACAAGATACGAAACTTTAAAAGTGAGTACTTCTAACTACTTTTATTGTGAATAAAACGCTCGTATAAGCAATAATTCCATTATGTCTGATACATCTGACCTGTTGTGGGGTTGTTGCGACCAAAGTGGACTAGATGATAAGCATATTAAATGCAAAAAATGCCACAAATCGTATCACTACTCTTGTATGGCACTTGTTGAGAAAAGCGTGTTACCTGCTTCGTGGCTGTGCCCGGAATGCATTAATCAACGTCCAAAGACCGTTAAGAATGATAATACACCGCTACGGAACATTTCTACAACTCGAGGTAGCAAAAGGGTGGCTCTCACCTCACCAAAGCTTGCCTCTGAACCTGCTCTATCCTCAGATGACGTTCGCCATATTGTGGAGAATGTCATTAAAAAAGAGTTAAAAGATATGGTTGTGCAACTTAATGATAACATGAACGGTACCTTGTATGAAAAGATGCAATCGCTCACAGATGAAATTGCTGAGATGAATCGATCGATGCAATTTATGAATAGCCAATACGAGGACATAGTTAAGGAACACGCGGCATCGAAAGAGACGACCAAAGAAATTGTTGCCGAAAATATATGTATGAAAAAGACTATTACCGACCTAACTTTGCGGATTAGCCAATTAGAACAGCAGTCACGTTCAAATAATGTGGAAATCCAGTGTGTGCCAGAGAATAAAAATGAGAATTTGATACATGTTGTAACCAATATATCTAAAGTTGTCGGATGCAATATTCACGAAGAAAGCATTTTGAATTGTACTAGAGTAGCTAAAATTGACAGCAAAAATTCACGCCCGCGTTCAATCGTAGTATAGTTAGCTTCACCTAGACTTCGTGACCAACTTCTCGCATCAACATCTTCATACAATAGGCAGAATCCACATAACAAACTGAATAACCATCACCTTGGACAGGCTAGTTCTAAAACGCCAATATTTATAACAGAACATTTATCTCCGAGCAACAAGTCTTTGCATGCCGCCGCTAGGTTGAAAGCTAAGGAAATGGGGTACAAGTTTGTATGGGTGCGCAACGGCCGAATCTTCGTAAGAAAGATCGAAAACTCTGATAAGATTCTTATCAAGAATATGAACACAATACAAAGTATAGCTTAGTGTTAATTCCTGTTAATATGTAATAGTTAATTAGCTATTTAAATTCGGAGAGTTAAAGATATATTACCAAAATACTCGTGGCTTACGAACAAAAACTCATGATTTCTTTCAACAAATGTCTTGTGAATCATAAGATGTCATTATTTTAACTGAAACGTGGCTGAATAGTTCTGTAATGAGCACAGAGCTATTTGACGATAGATATATAGTTTATAGGAGGGATAGATGGAGTAAGAAAGATGGGGGAGGGGTTTTGATTGCCATCTCAAAGAAATTAAAATCAAGGCGCATGCGTGTTTGGGAAAGTCGCTGTGAGGACCTTTGGGTTGTTGTTGATGTTACAATTAGTAAAACTATTCGTCAGATAGCTCTTTGCGCGGTATACCTGCCACCCCCAGTACAACGGGTCACGCTAGAGTACTTTACTGAGAATTGCAATGCTGTCTTTGAACAGTGCGGGTTATGCACATGTATAGCAGGTGACTTTAATCTAGGGACTATTGACTGGAGTGTGGCTTGCGATTCTACGAGAGTCTATGTTACATGTAGTCTCAACCATATTGTATTAGATTACATGCACTTAAATAAACTCAACCAAATAAATAAAATTCCAAATAAAAGTGGTCGAATACTAGATCTCATATTAACTAATTTGCCTTCCTGCGTTGTTACTGAGCCACCGAACCCATTAAGCAAAATTGATGTACTGCACCCTCCTTTATTGCTCACCACAATCGCTAGCGCAGATGAGAGACTGACGTATAATAACACTAATAAAAGGCTAAATTATTATAAAGCAGATTACACAAGTATTAGAAAACACTTAGATGAATTAGACTGGACTACGGTGTTAAATGTTACCCAAAATATCGATGAAATGGTCAATATATTTTATAGCAAAATTAAAGAAATAATTAACGTTAGTGTTCCCTTGTGCAATCCTAAATCAACTAAATTTCCCGTATGGTTTGACAAACAATTAATAAAAGCTTTAAAGGAGAAAAACAAGATTAGAAAAAGATTTAAAATATACAAAAATCCCATGGATAAAATAGAACTGGCTTTACTTAGTAAACGTTGCTCTTCGCTAGTTACTATTTGTTATAATAATTATCATCACCAAATTGAACGTGAGCTGTGTAAAAATCCTAACCGATTATGGTCATACATTAAGCAGAAAAGAGGTGGAACTAGTTCACTGCCACTACTTATGACAGATGGCATCTCAACAACATCGAACGGTCACAAAGTATGTGAAATGTTTGCTGCACATTTCTCCTCTGTTTACGGTGATGGTAATTGTTCTACACAAAACATTATCAGATCGAATAATTTGGCACTTATAAACTATTATAGTCTCCCGTTAACTATACCAGTTATAAAACACGAATGTCTTATAAAAAAAATGAAATCGCTGGACCATCGCAAAGGCGCTGGTCCTGACGGTATCCCTCCGATCTTTATATCAATGTGTGCACCTCAACTTGCTTTGCCATTGTCACTAATTTATAATAGATCTCTTTCAACTGGTATATTTCCAGACATTTGGAAGCAAACAAAAATTGTACCAATACATAAATGTGATGACAATGATAACGTTATTAATTATAGGCCTATTTCTATCTTGTGTACTTTCGCAAAATTATTTGAATCCTACTTATGTCCCCTTATTCAAAATCACATGAAACCGTACATTAGCAGCTCACAGCATGGTTTTATTAGATCTAGGTCTACTTGTACGAACCTTGTTGCCTTTAGTGATACTCTGGTACAATCAGTTGACGCAAACAGGCAGGTAGACGTAATATACACGGACTTTAGTAAGGCGTTCGATAAAATACCACACAGAATACTTTTGCATAAATTGGCAGCGTACAGCGTTACTGGCACTCTCCTAGATTGGTTCAAATCATACCTTGGTAATCGTTTTTTCTTTGTAGCAATTAATGGCTTTCAATCGGACATACGCAGAATTAATTCTGGCGTTCCGCAGGGATCGCATCTTGGACCGATTTTATTTAATTTATATATCAACGACATTACTCGATGCTTCCGCTCATCTAATTATTACATGTATGCCGATGATCTCAAGTTTTGTAGAACCATAGAATGTTTAAACGACTCAAAATTGTTACAAGATGACATTAACAGGCTTGTAGATTGGTGCAATGATAACTTTATGAGCTTAAATATAAAAAAATGTTACCATATTAAGTTCACCAGAAAACAGCACCCTTTGCAATCCACATACTGTATTGGACCTGATACCATCCAAGAAGTGACAGAAATAAAAGACCTGGGGGTGCTGTTTGATGGGAAGCTTACATTTGTGCCTCATATGGAAAACACAATCAAACGAGCGTCAAAAATGTTGGGATTCTTACTCCGAAATGTCAGAGTTTTTCGATCGCATAATACAAAAATCACACTTTACAACTACCTTGTTCGCACTATACTGGAGTATTGTAGTACAGTCTGGCGACCACATTATGCTTGTCACAACCTAAGATTAGAGCGAGTGCAGAAGCGTTTTCTATGGCACTTGGCCTACACCGCGGGAATAGCTCGCAAGATTAAGTCGTACGTCCAAAGGCTCACGCATTTTAAGATGACTTCGTTACAGAAGCGCGGTATTTATATTTAAGCTATTGCAAAATAAAATCGATTCTTTTTTTTTTTTCTTTTTTTTTTATAAAAAGTATATAGGTATGTTTATCCATTGTCTAGTACCCATAGTACAAGCTCTGCTTAGTTTGGGCTAGAAGCTAGATAATGTTGTGTATATGTGTTAAGTGTGATATATTAATATTATTTTTTATCGAATATAATTTTTTAAATGTCCGCTTGACTATAATTTATTGTTGTTGATTGTCTTGTGTATGTCCTGACTAATAGTAAAAATATAATTTATGTTTAATCTTCAATGCACTTTATGATATCAGACCGTTAGAATTTATATGATCATATTTTTTCAAATATTATTTAATAATTTGTATGCCCAAGGAATGGACATTATTAAGTACTTATATAAAGATGGAATGAACACCTGTATATAACCCCTGTATCACAAATAAACTATTTTATTTGAGTATTTCACATTCCAAAGATAGGTAGTTGAAAGATGTTTAAATAATTAAATTTCCCTATATTATACATAAATATGTATTTGAAATGGAAGCTTTTTAGAATACATTTTTGATTTATTCAACACCATTTAAGTGCGACTAATTAAGGTAAATTAAGATTTTGTTAATTAGGGATTGAATCGCATTGTTACAGTTATTGATTGTCTGTATTCCCTTTGTCATATTAATAATCACAAATAGTAAATATTGTTCTAAATTAAAGGCCTTTCACGTCAACCAATTTGGGACATGTGACGTTCCATTGTCACAACATGACCCGAACGGAACTCAAATTTGTATGCTTTATAGCTAATATGTTGTTGAATCCTCTTGTGATATTGTACAATTATTTCCTAGTTCCAATGTTGTTTACATTTACAAGTAAAATTTAATGTAAACTGATGAAATGTTGGAAAGGTGCTTATTGCCTTATAACGCAAAGTGTTAATAAATTAATATAATATTTACATTATTAATTAGGTTTGGTCTAGGACCAAACCTTTTACTTAAATGTCTTGTACTTTAAAATGCCGTTTATTTTTTGGGCTTTTGTCGACTGTTATTGAGTTTTTTTATTAGAAAATTTTCAGTAGCAGCATATGTGTGACCAAAGACATACCTGTCAAGATGTAACATACCTATACGTTAAGCAAACGGTTGGCACCATCGAGAGCGTTGGTATTATATAAATCAATAAACACCTTCATCCGTTCTGACAGACCGTATTCAAATTTCTCCACCAGTATTTGCCGTCTACTTATAATATGTACCTTGTATACAGACATTCAGAGTGGACCTTGCTTTATACACCATGGATTACGGCGTTGTCACTTGCCAGATTTGTGCGCGTCTGGCTGTTGTGCATGAAAGTAATTTTCTTCCTTCGGTCTAAGGGACCTGATATAGAAAATAACTTAAGGTTTCGTGTATGTCTACCAAATAATATCGAAACAATAAAATTAAAGGCAGATTTTAAGTTTATTAAGAGATGTATAGAAATGCCCAGGTAACATGGGAGGATGCAATTCTGGCGCACGGAGGCTGCAAATTCGGATGTCATGCGATCGTAAGGAGGAATTTACTACGAAATACTTGAGATGATCATGCAAGGAGCCAACTTTCGTAAAGTGCTGCGATAAATTATAAACTTCAGATTCTAGCAAAATATTTGATAGTACAATTATTTAGTTCAAGTTTAATACAATTTTCGGTGTTTTATAAAGTTTGGACTTTTTATTTACATTTAAGGCTTCGCAACGAAGTCTCAATACCACGATGAAATGTGGGATTCAAAAAAAGTTCGGTATATTTATATCCTTGAGAAAGATTTTGTATGGATATAAAATTTTTGTTTGCTGATCTTTTTGTACAACTATTAATATTTTGCTACACGGTTTTCTACAAAGGTCCCAACTCCCAGTAATATTTGACTTGATTAACGAAAAACATTATTTGGTAAATAGCATGTTTTTGAATATTGTAACGCGTATTGTGTTTGCCCTTAAACGTGTATTTTAATGGTACATATTTGTCATACTATTTACCCTATTTAGAACTAAAAATAATAATTTGTTTTATTTTATTTATATATATAACGGTGTTGGGAGCATATTTTTATTTTAATGTTCGTCCAAATAATAGATATAAAGATACTTTTGAAATAACACGAGGTTTATGTTTATGTCCAGTCATAAAATAACACACACAAAATGCTCTGAATATTAAAAGAGCTTCACAAAAACCACGTGGAATGTAGTAAGTTGGTAATAAGATTAGTGGTGCCACGATATGTCTGGCTGTTAGCGTTGTTGCCAATCGAATCAGTTGTAGGAACATCTGTTATTTTAAACCAACAGTCATCAGTCGTCGACCATCGGATAACAAGTAAACACACTCCAGCAGTCATTAAAATTAGAGAACTAAATAAACAGTTAAGCAAAATGCTAATGATAATATTTGCTGTCTGAAATGTGAAGAAGCAAATATAAGCATTATGAGTGCGATGGTAAGGTACTACGCTCTGGAATATATTTATAATAGTGTAGACTTCAATTAATATATATTTTAAACTTTATGATTTTGATACTCAAAATGTTTTATTGAAAGAGACCAACGAAGAGAAAACTAATTTGTATACGTCTTTTCTGTAGAGTTTGTAATATCTGTTGTACATATATTGTGTTCATATTTCATACTTTCTGTAAAACAAAATTGAACAAAGGATCTTTTTATAATATAAGTATAAAATGATAAACAAGGTACATATATACATAATTATATTCTTATTCACGAATATATGGCCACAAAGAAGTGGCAAGGCAGAGGTATTTCACGCACATCTTGTAATTTAAAAGTTTTTAGACTATCGCGATTTGTACACATATATAGTGCTAGACGGATCTTACGGTTCTTACTCGCGATAAAGTATTTAAAAGGTAATAAATACCTGCTGTTTTCCCGTCGTTTGGACCGACTTGCATCGATTGCGGTCACGGGTTGACTGATGTGAGCTCAGCGGCGCCGTCATGAAGTGCGGGTTCCAGTACCTACCCTCACTTGGTAACTATTATTTATATTCGTACTGTCGGTATTTCGACACACAACACTAACGACGTCTACACACTGATGATGTAAGTCACTACGGCGACGTTTACATTTGCTGACGACTGGATTCCAAGATGTAGACAAACGGTATCGATCCTCCTGATTAAAATTGCGATATTTCTTCATTTCAACCGCTTCACGTACTATCCTGGAGTAATAGTGACGATCAGTGGTTTGGTCCAGATTCTAGCAGTAATGCTCGGCTATAGCAGACTTGTTTATTAATCGGTTCTTGACAGCTGTGATGTGTTCCTTGACCCTTTCAGTGATTGTACGTTTGGTCTGTCTTATATAAGAACTACCACAACTACAATCCAACTTGTAGACGTCAGGTGTTTGAAAAGGGATAACATCCTTTGGAGTGCGACCTTTAAGTACATTGCGTCTGAAAGCCGGTGTCTGGACACAACGTTTTTAAGCTATTGCATAGCTTCTATCGCGGGCCTTGAGCGTGGAGACCGAATCCAGAAATTCCGTAACGAAAATAACCTAACACCCCCCACTCCGACCGGCACAGCGGTGATACTTTTTGAAGTTATACTTCTTTAGGCGCGTTATGAAAAAATGATGAGAGTGAAATTTTAAGATGCGCGCGCTACACTGTGACACAAATGCTACATGTTGAAGTTGGCCACAGAATAGAATTAAAAGTATATATTTTTTTAAATGACTATAAGTTACCTCATATACAGGCTAGTTGCAAAGTATCCAACGAAACGTTGTTATTTTAAATTCGATAGAAATACCATTTAATATGAAATATATTATTCATATTAATAATCAATTCTAAAAAATGGTCAATTAAATATTTTAGTTTTTATTTAACTTGATAATAATTTTCTTTTAATCAATATTTTTTCAAAAATAATAGTAATTTAATGAATTAAAATATTTAAACTAAAATATAAATATTGTAGTACCTATTATATTTAGGTATCTTTTTATTGAGTTCATAATATTTTAATACAGACTTACTTAATCATTTTGTTTATCGAATATAGTAATTCTATCCATATTTTTTTAAATTTATATTATAGACCATTTTAATAATTTTCCGGAATTTTGTTGGAAACAAAATCTAGTTTCGTACTACAATATTTGTCTTTTAATTCATGTATACATTATTTTTGAATAAATATTAATTAAAAAAATGCTATGCAATAGCTTTACCGCGGCAGTCTCCGAGTGCCACACGTCTTTTTTTATTGTATATATATACGACTATAGGTATTGACTCATAACTTTTAGATCTGTATTTAAAACCTATACAACACAAAGTAAAGTAGAATAAAATTTGGGGAAGAAAGAAAGTGTTTCTGCCACAAAGTGACAACCACAATAAGAGGACACATTAAAAATTTTATGAAAATTAAAATATCTTTATCGGTATTGTGGTATGAGGATGCGATTGATTTCCTGTGCGTTCGTGATATCTAGTTCTATTGTTTTGATTCCCGTTTAGAAAAAGTTATAAGTATAAAAATTAAATAACTTTTCTGTAAATTATTATAAAATACCCAGTGAGTATTGACGGCTGTAGGCTCGCTTCTTATTACGTGGAACCTGAACTATAGACGGCAAAATTTTGATGTTATACACACGTCTACATCTGTTATACTCTTTTGATGATTTACAGGTGTCATATCATATACCAAATAAAATATAAGCATAAAAGATTTAGTAGGTCCAAATGTGGAACATTAGTTACCTTTTAAATCTAACTACCGTACGAATACTTCACAAACATGAATTGTACTTTTATTTTTTACGTTCCTAGAATTTATTTGATCGGCCTTTGATAAAAGCAACGATTTTACATTGAATGGACATGGCTACTCGTGATACAGTCACTGGTCCAATCGTTGACGAATCGTGTAGATTAAAATTGAATGGAAATTTTCAATGGGTGAAAATAACGACGTGAGTGCGCGGTGAATGTTTTAGACAAGTGGCCGTTGTTTATGAACAGGCGGTAACTCCAACCAATCTATTATTCAAGAGATAGCGGGATAAATCCAAATCTACTCAAATGTAAAGCCGGAAAATATCCTCATACAGAAGAACGCATTAAAAACCTGTTTTATGTTACTGCTGTAAGTGTGCTTTACAGAACTTCCTTAGAAGGCGTCCTGGCGTCAGCAGGACACCATAGTTTATTAAATAAAATATCTCTACTCTTACCTATATTTTTGTTAACCCCTCCAGCTAAGCTAATCCCTAAGCTATGCTTGCGTTAGTAGAGAACTCATGTCGACAGTGCAATGAGTGAAATTCGAATCTCTCGATCGCAAGACCAGAGCTATATTCACTGGTTACTGCCACATTATAATTATGTTCCTTAAGTACCATCAACGCTATGACTTCTCCCTATACAAGGTTGGAAACTATGTTGTCATAGACCGTAGTAACATCGGGTGATCCATGTAATATTCATTTAATATTACCATCATGTAAATAACTAATCATCATCATCAGGCTATAATAGCAAATAACTAATAGCAAACATATCTTCTTTTTCTTTTTAAAAAGACATGCTATATGAATAATTTGTGTGACGCGAAGGTCTTTAAAATTATTCCAACAATGGACTCAAAGAACATCCAGGCTTAAAATACGATTTTTGGATCGCACAAATATTTGTCTCGTTTCGGATTCGAATCCTAAACTTTCAGCAGTGGTGAGGCGACCACTTAAACTACTACGCCATCCGTGCAGCCATACATTATAAAAATGTGTAATGTAGTAAATAGAGAAATAAATAAATAAATACATGTATGAATACATTGCAACTGCATTTGTTAAAATAAGTTTGAGTCGCAACAGCATACCGGTGGCCAGAAATAATATTTTTTAATAATATCTGATATTGTAGTACTCGACAGATTAATAAGCTTACTTACACAATTCACATATGTAAAGGCAATATTATGTTCACTACTATCCTTTGTCTGCTATACTCGTGAAAACTTTTAATGTTATCGACCGAACTATAGCCGCAATGCACAAGCTTCTAACGTATGGTTATTGAGAACTTATCATGTTATACAGCGCCATTTCATTTACGACACACTTCAATAACATACTCCTAAATATTCTGTCTCTTTTGCATTTCTCAATTGAACACGGATCTCTCATTCGCACATGATGTCAAGGGATATAACACGCAGAGCTCTTTCTAGCTTTGTGCTCTCATAAAGATGTGTCACTTCCGCTTCCCTTTTGTTCAGCCATAATTCTTTTTAAGATTTTTTTACGACTGCGTGTAATGATGATCGTGCGTCTGGGATTTCATTTCCTTTGAATAACCTACCTTCTTTTTCAAAGTTGGGCGCGCTCTTGAGGTAAATTATATAAACTGAATAACACACCAGTAGATATGGCTTCAAACTACTTTTTACATTTATTCATTCTAAAATAAGTATTATACATTTAAAACTCTAAATAAGTAAGGTAGCACGGTCTTACATGCTTATACATAGGGAATTTCAATCTCTGAAGTAGGACCATTAATAGCAAAGTATGTAAAGCAACGACACGATTTGTCGATGTCGCAGATTGAAGTCCTTTTGAAGGATTGACTTTAAAGCATGAAATTACACGTATGGTGAACAATGCGTACAAAAAACACTTTGACATGGCATCAACTCTGTATATCACCAGGTATTTTTATATGATAAATTGCTAAAGTTAGAAAATAGACAACATATTACAACTTGTTTGGATTACGTAAGTTTTAAATTGCTTTTAACCTATCAAGACTTGGAATGCTAGACATAATTAAAAACCTTTTGTGTCTAGCCACCGCGCACCGGTGTGCCGCTGCGCCTCAATAGGTTGAAATATATTTAAATACCATCAGTCTACAAAACCGATGGCTGGCTGAGTGAAGCGCTGTTCTCAATTCAACTCAGCAAGAACTCTATAAATATTGAGAACATTATCTAGTGACAGAAACTAGTGGTGGCTGTTTCCTTATATGCTTTAATTGAAGTTTCTTCTTCATAACTAAAAAGTGGAACAAACTTTAAAGGTTACACGTTTGGAAAATGATGTGTTTTTACTTTATGTCGGAAAATTGTTATAGACTATAGATTTCTATTTGTTATGAACCCAATATACATCTTTTGCTTTATATATGCTGTCATCGCATTCTTCACGCAAACTTAACATTAAAATGCACTTAACTTAGAAATTACGGTAAGTCAATAGATAAGGCATTAGACTTGCGGCAGAGAGGGTTCGATTCCCATCTATTCCTCCATCAACGTAAACCTGCTCCTGACACAGAAAAATTTACCAGGTTTACTAGAACGCTATCAATTTCATTTTCTATTCATTCATTTAGAAATCGAATTAAATTGTCTAAATTTAAAACTGCACTGCACTAACATGAAATCCAAATCTTACTAGGATTTATTGAAAAACGATAAATTGGAAGTTGCGCACGATTGTCCAATAGACATGACATGACAGTGAACATGCGATAAATAGTGGGAGGGTTCGAAACCTACACAACGTGAATCTACTCCTAACACAAAAATTTACAAATTACTAATAATTTTACTAAGCTCGAGCTGGGCGTGGTAATCAATAATAGTACTAACTTGTAACCAAATTTCTTTATAACCGAAAAACATATCAAACCACATAGGTTACCAACACGAACCTACAAGAAGAGCCTTACTACGTTGTTTTCCCTCACAAAGCGCTCATTCACCGACAAACAAAGGCTGAACTGCACAAGGTAGTAGAGAGTATGAATAAATTATGACTGAGCCTCAAGAACAATCCGTCGTGTATGTGTTAAGATTTACACCTCATTATGTAACGCTCTGTTTGGTATTGATAACATTCAAGGGTAGGAACACTTGCAAATATACCTTTTAAAATGTTAAGCAAGCATTGGACTGAAGACTTAACGCGTAAGGATATCTTGCCAAATAGAGACTTGGCAAGCTCAGCGCGTTAGTTCAAGGATTTAAACGTCGAACGGGAAAATTACTGTGAGACACAAATATTTATGGTATGTGCTTGTACTGCCGGTATAAAAATGAACTGTTATTTTGAACTGTCCTGTTTATATTTTCAAAAGTAGACACCATTCATTGCTTGAGCCGTGATAACTATCACGTGACCTATAAATCAATAACCAAACTGTAATATTTACATACATGAAATGAGTGTGCCTCCGTGACGACAATGAATGCAAGTACTGATATGAGGTCTCTGATTTAATTCCCAGGTCGTGCAAGTGTTAAGTTCTACGCAATATTAGG
Organism: Catocala sponsa; assembly: GCA_963564715.1. Classification (NCBI taxonomy): domain Eukaryota; kingdom Metazoa; phylum Arthropoda; class Insecta; order Lepidoptera; family Erebidae; genus Catocala; species Catocala sponsa. The sequence continues at coordinate 12,444,940 of OY751334.1, read as the reverse complement.
CGAAACTATTTAAAGACGGGAATCGATCCCGAGAAAGGTCTCAGATTTGTTTCGACATACGCGACTCCTTTGCATAAGGATGCACAGCAGTCGCGATTCTTGATGTAATTTTCCCCTTTCACATTAAAAAGAACTACAGGCATGTACTAGTTTTAACTATATCATGAGCATTTCTAGGAGTTATATGATAGATGGAATCACGAACATCATCGCCTACTATGTAAAGCGGGGTATAAATAGTAAAGTCGGTAAAACGGATTTACGCGGTTGCAGTGTCTAATAACGTTTAAACTTCCGTATAGTATAATATATAACACAATTCGTATCAGGAATAAACGCGATAATGCATTTTGTTAACCTTAAGGCGCTTCAAGTTTTGACTAGATTGCAAGGCTATAGTCAAGCTGACTTAGTATGTGACCACGGATTATATAAGTACATATTAGTGCTTTTTAATGTAACTTAAGGTACATTATTTAGTTATGTTTCAACTGCCCTCTAACAATCAAGTTGAATGTACTTTGTAAAGACGCGTTCAAACGAACGGCATTGTGTCTTTCTGGAGGAAAATCCAGAGACAAAAGAAAAATCACTGGTGTTTATTCGTTGCCACAACCACGACGTCAGATATTTTTACAAAAATGATAATGCGCAATTATTGACCCAGATTTTTTAAGCCATCATAACGCTTACCATCAAGTATATAATATATGTTTTTTTTATTTTTTTTTAAGATCTATATCTGTATTATGTATAAAAAGAAATGAAGCGCTAAAGTAGGTCCTTTTTTATACATCTTATCTTTGACCACAATCTTCCTTGATTTTAAGCGGTGATGTTGTGGATGATGGAATACGCTTCGAAAGTACATATGCACTCACAACTTGAAGATGCTTAGTTTGTACAGTTCGGGCAGCAAATACATTTTTATTAAAATTGATATTTGCTTCTATGTTATCAAGACTTGTTTAGAGATAGGGTATAGACGAAACTAAATATATTGTAAAATAAGTCGCAGTGTTTTACCTCTTACAAGGCAATTTCAATACTAAAATTGACTTGTAGTCGTGGCAAAGGAGAATGTTATCGTCATTTTATTGAAGGCTTTGGCTTCTACTGTGTTTGTTGGGCGGTACAGTAACATCCACGCTTGATAATGTCTTAATAAACATTTAGAACAAAAGTAGGTAGGTACTTCAAATAATTATGTTTAAGCTATTAAAACTATGAGTGTCATACACATGTAGTCTCAAATCTATATTCAGATTGGGTGAGCAGATGTATTGATATGATATGATGCACAACCATGTTTTTTTTTCTTACTGCTTTATTTATTTTTACACTGCTGTGCATGAGGTCTTATGGTCGATTACCGGGTCAGGCAAGGTGTCATTAGGTATTTCTGCCAAAAAACTTTTAGTAGTAGCACGGAGCAAAACTTTTATAAGTTTATCTCACAAACCTTTTTGAAGTGAAAACTTCTTTAGCAGCGTTGTGCACTTATTTTGTGATGGGTAAAAAATTTTAAACTCGCGTCAGGACAAGTGACCTGATCGAAAATTCGTAAGACGGAGGGAGCATTGTCATGTTTGTGTACGATAGCGCAATAAATGAATATTGTATTTTACCACATAAATGATAGTACTTTTACACTGATAATTAATTAAAGCAATTCGTGCAAAATTATTCGCTAACCATTCCAAAATATCAAAAATGCACAACCTTAATATTCAAGTTTTCACTTCTGCCGGCACTCCCGGAGTGCAATCCGTTGATTTTTTAAATTATATATGTTGGTTGTACATCCCAAGGCAAGCCTTATTAAGCCTTAATTTAGTCGAAATCCCTGGTAAAAACGGTTAAGATAGAGATCCTGATGTGTATTGCCGTTAATAGAATACGGTATTTTATATACCTATATACCTACGACATACGGTTTCTAATATAATACAGAATCATGTTTGTATCTATAATAGTTACGAGTCTCATAAACACAACCGTGATTTTGTATTATAATAGAACCCGTATATTATAACTATTGAACTGAATTTAACAACCGATAACGACAAATAAACAAACCGACTATGCAAACTGAATGTACAATTATAATTTCTATCAATGTTCAGGTACATCGAAGTAATATTAACAGTTATTTATAATGCTTTATATTCTGTAATCTCGATAACTTACTCCGCAAAATCTCATAAAATATCTATATATATATTTTATGAGATTTTGCGGAGAAACTCATCGAGACCTGCTTGAATACATCTACACTTTTTTTTTGGTTTTTCTGCAATTTGGTTTTCCTCATATTCTTGTTTACCCCTCCGGCTATACTGGGACGCTTGTGTTAGGAGTGGGTTTACAGATCAAAGAACTGTTCAAATGTGCCCGAAGAAGTAGTCAGAGGTACCGTACTACTGAGAATTTTTTGACAGCAAAACCCGGGAGACGAATATCTCATGCACACCTGTTACAAATAGTATAGTGAACATGTTTATAAAATGCTATTATATCCACAAGACACATAATGAAAACTTTTTAACCGAATGGACATGATAGTATACATCTACACTAATATTATGAAGAGACTAGCTGTTACCTGCGACTTCGTCCGCGTAGATTTTAACTAAAAAGTGTTTTTCTCCGCGGAACCGTATTTTTTTCTAAAATCAAAGTAGCCTAAGTTACTTCTTATAACATCAGCTATCTGCTAGTGAAAGTCCCGTCAAAATCGATTCAGCCGTTTCGGAGATTAGCCGGAACAAGACAAATTTTTTTTAAATATATGTTTTCGTATAGGTACCTTATATACTTTCATATGCATTAGATAAAAAGCTGTTTTGACATAACAAACAGACACTTCAATTTTATTTATTTGTATAGAAAAGATTTGTACTTTTGTTTGAAGTGAATAAACGCAATTACTACTGGACCAGTTTTAAAATTCTTTCAGTAGTAGTATGTTATACACTCGGCGTCAAAAAAATCGCACCTTTGCAAAAATTTAATTCAATTCGGTTTATGTCGCGTTTAATCCTTTGTATGGTTATTTTATGCTATTTATTTGAAAGGTTGGTAGGTATAGTAACAGTAAAATACAGAAATATGCATTCAATTACAATCGTTTAAAAAAAAACAAGGTGCATGTGTCAAGTGAAAAACTTATCTTTATTAGGAAAAAATATTCAAACAAAAACAGGCATTAAAATTACAAAACAACAAAAGAAATTAATAAAAAATGCTACTTAAAACCTAGTGCAACCCCCTCTTGCTCTAATAACAGCTTCCATTCGTTCTTGCATGGACCCAATCAGCCGTACCACACTATCTTGAGGAATCCTATTCCATTCTTCAATTACAGCATCATGGAGGTCTTGTAGAGTTGCTGGGGCAGGATCACGTAACCGTACTCGTCGTTTTAGTTCATCCCAGAGATGCTCTATTGGATTCAGGTCTGGGCTTCTCGCTGGCCACTGCAAAACTGGAATCCCAACCTCGTGTAGATAATCCTGCACGATTACTGCGGTATGGGAACGAGCATTGTCGTGCATTAAAGTGAACCCATCCCCAACATATCCTGCATATGGGACTACATGCATGTCCAGCACCTCGGTTATGTACCGATGAGCGGTTAGTGATCCCTGACCACGAGCACCTCCAGTCCGGGATACGCAAACGAGTTCCGTCTTGCCGTCGACTGAAATTCCGCCCCAGAACATGCAAGATCCCGCTCCATATTCCACTGTCTCCTCCAAGCAAGCTTCAGAAAACCGTTCGTTTCGCCTTCTGTACACTCTCCTTCGCCTATCGTTAACGAAGAGACATACTCTCGTCTCATCTGAGAAGAGTACGGTCCTCCATTGTTCAAGATCCCAGTTGAGATGTTCTCGAGCGAACTGTAATCGCTCTCTACGATGCTGTGGCGTTAATTTCGGGCCCTTGGCTGGTCTTCTGGCCGCAATACTCCTTTCTCGCAGCCTTCTTCTAATCGTAGATGTGCTTACTGCGGTTCTACGAGCCCCACGGAACTGCTGTTGCAGCTCAACAGCATTGGAGAAACGGTTCCGCAATGACGTCGTCACAATGAAACGGTCATCTCTCTCAGATGTACAGCGCCGTCTTCCTGATCCTTGTCTCCGGGTGTAGCCCCCAGTCTCTTGAAACCGTTGGAGCACTCGACGAATGGCAAAACGGCTCAAGTTCAGTTGTCGAGCAACATCACACTGTCGCATCCCTGTTTGCAGTAGTGCTATCACTTGAGCGGCTTGATCTGCAGTGGTATCCATTTTGTAGGGCTGTTTTCTTGTGTTCTCTATTTTCATGTGTTCTCTACAACGTCTGGATGTCGAATGACCTAATTTTGATGCTTACTGCCCTTTTTATAGCCCATGAAAGTGCGGCAAGTTGTGGTCTATGTAACGAGTATTTGGATATCATTTTCTTCAACATGCAGTACATGCGGTTGTTTAAGGAATTTATTCATTAGGTTGTTGTTTAATAAAAGCTAATTAAATGTACTTTCAATTAATATTAACATTGTTTGGGGTAAACGTACTGGTTTGCAAATTATTAGGCTTTATAACTTATTTTCAGAGAAGTGCGATTTTTTTGACGCCGAGTGTATTATCACTGTATTACATGGATATAATTTAACATCACGTTATGAGCCGCGGCACCGCAGCATTAATCATAAACGTCGGTGAACCTGCGGCGGATAGCTAGTTTTGAATATATTCACATATAAAGTGTCAATATTATTACCCTACTAAAATTAAAAGTTCTTGTTAAAGTTAAAACAATTAACTTAGAAATAAATGTGATGCGAATGAGGAAGATAGAATATTCCATCTTTTTCTATTTTTGAAATAACTGAAGTTTTGAATTCAGCCAAAATATTTTAAGGATCACGATAAGTTTTAAATCATGTCTGATATTCCAAGCATTGAACAACATAATAATGATTTTTTTAAATGCGAATGTGAGTTTGTTTGTTACGTTTTCACGCCTAAATTACTCGACCAATCATCATTAAATTTCGCATACGCATACATAAAGTACTTTTAATCCAGAATAAATCGTAAGACGCTGCAGGAATAAGCTAATATTTATAATTATGAATAAGTTTCTACCATCTTTAGCAGTGATGGATACGTAAACTAATTCTCACACTAGGTCAAAACAGGTAATTAGTCGATGTACATAATGATATTAGCATAATGGTAAAAGCACTTACTGTAATTTGTTAACTTCGTGACTCACGTCAACTTTTGGCAGCGTTACTATACAGTTTTTATTCCGCAATTATATCAGTTTACAACTGTTTGTATTCAAGTATGAATTATAAACTACACCTTTATAATAATTATTTTAATTGATTTATTTATTTATTTTAAACTTTATGCATAAAATAGTACATCGGTGGACTTAATGCCACAGGCATTATTATATCTACCAGTCAACCATTGGATGATGCAGAGATAAAAAGTAGTGGGTGCATACATTAGAGTTCGTTGTTTTAATGTTTGTCAAGTTCTTCGGGATTCTTTCTATTTTTGAATACAAACCTACCGCACTAGGAGTGACTCCTTTATTGTGCAGGGCTTTATAAACTTTCAAAGAACAGACAAAAGGAACATCCAGATTTGGAGCACTTAGAATTTGACAATCAAACAATTTTTGACCCGTGTCTATCGAAACAAAAACTTATTTTTTGTTATATTATTTACTAGATTTTGCCTGCGGCTTCGCTCACGTAAATGTAGGTTATGTCAATTTTCTATCCCTCGGGTATTGTTTTTTTCTGGATGAAAAGTACCCTAAGTCCTTATCTGTAACAACGTGTATGCAAATTTCATGATGAAAGCGGGCATCAAATTTCATGATGATCGGCCGAATAGTTAAGGCATAAACGCGTAACAAACAAACTTGCTTTCGCATTCATAATATTAGTACGTACTATAAATTGTGCCGTGTAAACAAAACTTTCTTGCAACAAAGTTTAGTATAATATTGAACACAAACAAGCCAACTCCATATTTATGTCGTTAGAACAGTATAAGTGGCCTTCCGCAACTAAAAACATGTTATTTTTCCTTAAAGTCTCTCCTAAACTACTTGTTTGATTATTTCCAGCTTCACATAACGTTTTCAGTTTATACATAATTCATGCGACGTCCCGAGCCGATATTGGGACTGCATGGGACCCGCCATCGGTCTTTTTAATGAGAATTTATATCGAGAAAATGTCACCTAGTAAAAATATTACGCTATTATTATTAAGAAAAAGTGTGATTGAATATCAGGCATGATCACGAAATAATAAAGAAAATAAGACATTTAAAAATAGTAATATCTTTTTTTCCAGTTAAAGTGGAATGGTTTTTATTTTATTAACAAACTAGCTTTTGACCGCGGCTTCGCTCGCGTTAATTCAGAATTTGACAATCAATTGGAGTTGTACTCTGCTTGTATAATAATATAATTCAATCATGATTCGAAAGACACGTGGCGCCATCTATTATCATAAGAACGTTATTGTTGTTTTCCTCGGGAACAGTAATTTTTTTTGGGATGAAAAGTAGCCTATGTCCGTTTCTGTACACCTGACAACGCATATGCAAAATTTCAGGATGATCGGTTCAGTGGTTTAGTCGTGAAAAGGTAACAAACAAACAAACTCATTTACGCTTTTATAATATTAGTTAGGAAGTTAGGATTAGGATTAGGATACGATTCTGATTGCTTCCATGAATCATTAGTTTTTCTCAACACCCTCTCCCTCATACGTACTCTCTCTCCAACATACGTTGCAAGCATAATATATGTAAGCTACGGTACGTCTGTCTATACGCCTATTTACCCATATGGTACAAAAAGCTTCTAATTTCTCTCTTATGGATGGTAAGTGAGATAGCTCACTTACCATCCATAAGAGAGAAAAAAGAAAAGCACTTACTATTAAGTGCTTTTCTTTTTATTTTACCCGACTACGGCGAAGTCAAAAGGAAGGGTAATGATTTTGGCAGTCTGGGTATGTATGTTTGTATGTTCCACCGTAGCGCCTAAACTACCGATTTTAATGAATGAGGTGTCAATAGATTCGTAATAATGGCCTGGGTGACATACGCAATATAAATTTTAAATTCGTCCTTTTTAGACACCTTTTTTTACTTAGTCGGTTTATAGTTTTAAAACGTTTTTAAATAGGTACCAATCAACATTTACTGTAGGATTTATTAAAGAAAAGTACTTATTGTCTTACTTAGTCAACCTTGGCTAGTGAATACTCATATACGAGTGTATACCTACGAGTAGTCAATAACCAAGGTTGACTGTAGAATAGTATCTAATATTTAACATTAATTTACAGCGTAACTGTTACGCTTAAATTATGTCATCATTATTAGTTATTGTTTACAAAGGATGGTAATCATGAGGGAGATATTGAAAGGAGAACGATTGCTGGCAACAAAGTGAATGGAGCTCTACGCACTTTTATGAACAGTCGAAATCCGAGTATCCGAAAAGGCACGTTTGGCTGTTCATAGAGGACTATTACTGCCCACACTTATGTATGGAAGTGAAAGTTGGGTATGGCAAAAGAAGCATGAGAGTAGAATAAATGTTGTAGAAATGAGAGCGCTGAGAAGCGTATGTGGTGTGACTCTGAAAGATAGAATAAGGAATAGTGTGATGCCGCATCTGTCTGTAACAGATGCGGCATAAAAGTGGATTTAGTGACAAGAATAGAAAAGGGAAAAAAAACCTGGTTTGGACATGTAGAAAGAATGGACGAGGAAAGACTGACTAAAAAGTCTATAAGCCTAGTGTGAATGGAACAGTCGCAAGAGGAAAATCTAGGAGAACGTTTCTCGATCAGATCGGAGGCATTCTGGACAAAGGCCAGGTTAAGAGCTCCTTGAACCGACGGGCGTGTATGAGGAATGTGATGAAAGTGAATGAAGCCAGAGAAGTGTGTCAGAATCGTAGCAAATGAAAATCCGTAGTCCCTGCCTACCCCTCTGGGAAACAGGCGTGAATCTATGTATGTATGTATTAGTTATAGGCTGATAGTTAATCTGTCAATTGCCGTAACGCCAGACAACATTGAAAATAGTTGTGTATGGCTGCCAGCTCAAGACGACTTTAGGAAAGGAAGTAGGAAGGATAAGGAGTGGGAAGGGGGAGAGAGGGTGATTGGGCCTCCGGTACTCTCACTCACCGAACGAAACACAATAGTAGGAATACTGCTATTTTACGTCGATATCCTGTAAGAGTAATACTTCCCCGATCGAGCCGGCCCATTCGTGCTAAAATCAGCAAGGCTCTACTACTCTAGAACTCTGTACTACCGGCTTGGGTTCCAGTAATTCAAATAGTCAAACCCAAGAAGAATCAAAACACAGCTAGACTTCACGATACTTTAAGCTCATTCTGCGTAAATAGAAACACCAATGATTAAATTGTGTTCGAGTATTGTGAAATAACTACACTTCAGAACATTGAGACAACTACCATCTTAGTATCCCCGTAACCATGGCTGCTGTAAAGCAACCGAAACGTCAGAAAAAAGTGTTAACTTAAATAAAATTGATTAAAATAATTTTTAAATAGTTTAAATTGTAGTAAAGTTCAATAAGAGTAGTGTTATAGTTCAAAATTATGTAATAAAAGTATTTAAAAAAAAACAACGGATTGCACTCCGGGAGTGCCGGCAGAAGTGAAAACTTGAATATTAACGTTGTGCATTTTTGATATTTTGGAATGGTTAGGGAATAATTTTGCACGAATTGCTTTAATTATCAGTATAAAAGTACTATCATTTATGTGGTAAAATACAATATTCATTTATTGCGCTATCGTACACAAACATGACAATTCTCCCTCCGTCTTACGAATTTTCGATCAGGTCACGTGTCCTGACGCGAGTTTAACATTTTTTACCCATCACAAAAAAGTGCATAACGCCGCTAAAGAAGTTTTCACTTCAATAAACAACGCGACAAAATCCGTATAAAGTAGTTTAATTACAATATAAATATAACATTCGGGTAAATGTAAGATAATATTATGTAAATTATTGATCGCACGATTATATGGATATATTTAATTGCCAAGTGTATATGTTTCAAACAAGTAAATCTTAATATCATGAATTTTGTCAATTGATTTATAATAAATTATTAATCTCAACCGCCTGGTTTCCACCTCGGACTGCAGTACGATCTATCTACAAGTAAGTATGAATGTAGATGCTTTTATTCTACCATACTATTAGTATTAGAGACCATCAAATTTAATCGCCGTTCCCTACATTTGTGAGATAATCGATATTGTAAACTATCGACGACGACCTACATGAGTTACTTGCTTGCTCTTCTCATAGAATATACGCCTTTGCATTGCTGAAAATGACAACAGCGAAATATTAGTGCACGTTCTTAAATATAACATTGAAGTTAATAAGTAGATATTCCTTTGTAACCCAAATATTACATGAATAAACGTCTTTTACTTAGAAATCCACACCGAAATTGAATGTGTAAATCTAAGTTAGAATGCGATTTAACATGTTTAAAGTTTGAAACTGAGTTATGATAAAATCCACGTACAAACTACCAAGTTCTAAAATAGGTGCTAACTTATTAAAAATGCCAAGATATTCACTGTATTTTACATCTAGGTTATTTTTAGAGTTACGCAGACAACAATCTTACTTTATTATACTAATTCAAACTTAGCAAATGTCAGTTAATTATTCAGAGAATTCCGTTATTAGACCTTTGACATCAAAGGAACCGTAAAACCTAAGATCCTATTAAGTGCACCCGGTAGGGTGTCTCATCATCTGAAACAGTTCTAAGTAAATTTAAACCTTATGTGGAAAGCTAAGAGATCAAAATTGGGTAAACATTGTAGCGACCGCGATAGTCAAACTGAATTCGGGTAGTAACAATTTACGTAAAAATTATTCTTGTGTGTGCAATATTGTTTTTGAATCTCGCCAACTAGGTAACAGTATCACGACCGTATCTTCAAGACCGTTGCAGATTTTTATTAAACTTTTATATAGCCATCTAGCGATGTGAGCAATTATCGATGAAAACCGTATCAATTAAGTTTTTAAATGAACCCAATCATTTGAATCAAATTTGAATTCATTGCTTGATTGAGTGTGAGTGTGTGCGTGTGCGTGTGCGTGTGCGTTTGCGTGTGCGTGTGCGTGTTCGTGTGCGCGTGCGCGTGCGTGTGCGTGTGTGTGAATACATTAATGGCATTATAGCACAAAGAAACTAAAATCCAATGAGATACGAGGACAAAACAATATTGAAAGATAAGGGAAAGCATGAAGAAACTGCCCACAATTGAATGTAACTTATCAAACCGTATTTCGATTTTTGATTACGTTTCGAATAATTAAATAATTTTTATTTTATTAAATAAGTAGTAACTATATCTAGGTCTCGCGTAGTGTAGTGCCTACCGAACAGCCAGGATCGCATCAACCCTGACATTGTCAGCGCCTCCGTCAACCATATCGAGACAGTGATAAAAACATCGCGTCTGGACGCCAGCATACGTATACCGATGTTATTGAAGGTGCATGATACCACTCCTTACTTGCCCAACGTAGACTAGCACTTTAAAACTCAAACACATAGCAATTAAGCTCACACAAAACAATCTCCTACAAAAGTAACATTTCACAATAAAACTGTAGATCATTATCATAAACGCGAAGTTAGCGAACAATAGTAACATATACCGTGTCGCCTGTGGCGTCTCGTAAAACGATCAAATAGAGGTATCAATGCCCTTATCTCTGAATTTCGACGAGATTGCGGAAATTCATTTTGTTGGAGACAAAACGAATCAACGTTTCACTTGTTAACTGCCGTAATAATTTATAGATTATTAAACCCCAACAAAATCATAAATAGGAAAAGGAGTCAAGTTTGTACAAACGATGTTCGAGGGTGTCGTTCATAAAAGAATTGGGATTTGAATGTGAACTAAATTTCATGAAAATGACGGTACTTTAGACAAAATATTTTACCGTAGAAGTTCAACTCAAAGGATATAATCCATACGTATAATAAAATTGTAACGTGGTCCAGTCCGAACATGAAATATTTTTTGAAAAATCTTCTTTGGCACTAATGCTTATCGCATTGGTGTTGATATAGAGACTAATAATAATTACTTAGCAATAATATAAGACAATTGAAGAACATAATATATCGATTAGTATTGAAACGACTGAACATTTATATTTACACGTCAAGGCTGCCTGTACAGAACATCCTTTTTATAATATAAGACCAGTTCATTAAAATCAACTATCAAAACTGTAACATATTTCAACTAATAAAATGTACAATCTAATTTTAAAATAGGATTGGGCAATAAAGTGTTACAATAAGACCATACAAAACTTAATAATATAAGGAAAAGCAGATGCAGCAGACCTTAAAATTTATGCAAGAAGCTGACTAAAAAGTGGAAAATACCTCGTATTAAAAGGTTAAAATAAAAGCAAAATCTTGTAACGAGTGGCGATTACTTCAACGATACGAACAGTACCCTTAAAAGAGCATATCTTTTTGATGGAGATTTGTTGAGATAGTTTAAAAGAAAAGGCAGGTTTGCAGTTATGGGTTTGTGGTTACGGTCTCGTCCGATGCACCTCTGAATTAAACCCACTCCTTACACAAACATTCTAACTTACCTGAAGATGATAATAAAAATACTAGTAATATGAAACTCGAATAGCTAGTAATCTTGTTCATAAACAAAATACCGAATGGCTAGTCTTTATTATGTAAGTTGAGGTTTTGAGATAAAATTACAACGTTGGTTTGAGTCATGTTGATTTCTGTTTCAGCCAGTAGTATTTCTTTGAATGATTCAGAAGCTTTGGCGTTATAGAACAAACGGGTTGTAAACAACAAACTTATTATTAACTCGATTACCAAGTTAATAAAGGCAGTTTAAAGCTTACACAAAAGTTGATAGCAGCAACAAATTTTAAGTTACTCTTGTCTATAGAAAATTATGACGTCAGCATTGTAGCTACAGGGGATTAAGAAGGAAAATACATTTATACTCACTCTTATATATTTGCAATGGAGTCGACAGAGTTCAGACACAGATAGAGATTTTATACCCACGTCATTACGTGGGTTCAAAATCATAGCTGACTAGAAGTTAGGGAAGTCTATTATTGTGCAGCAGCGGTCATCTCTAGACTATGTGCTGCTACTGGGATTTTGCTAACTGAAGAATTAATTGACCTAACACAAGACCAAGAAGGTTACAATAAAAATAATACGACCATTCGGCTTAGCCAGCATTTATGACATTGGAAAATTTACTAGGTAGGGTTTTCTTTGAAGCCTTAATCGTAATTGTTATGATTAAACTTAATCTTAATTCTTTTATCTATGATTTTTAATGTTTTATATTATTTACTAAGTCTAATGCGTGTACAAAATGGTTTTACAAATAAGAAAACAACATAACAACCAGCCAGCATAGTTACAACTATAAGATCAGACATTTTTTATACGCACTAATCTCTCACATTTATGGAAGACAATTATTTTCTCGTTATCACTAAAAATCCAGCAGACAATAAAGTATAATAAAGGTGGTCAATATTTAACATACACCATCCATTACTCTATTCAATATAGATACATAATAGTGGTAGGTATTGAAAACTCAATATGAATAAGCTACTGGCGTAAATCTTACTGATAATATTAGATAAGTAAGATTAATGATATCCTAATTCCATTTATTACAGCAAAACAAGAACCACTAACCTATTTAAACTTAGTTTAACTAATGTCTGAGTCAAACATCAAGCATTTTCAATCACCACCGTGTTCAGAACAAGCCTATAACTTCGCACCGCTGCCAATCATTACAAAATTTGGACGAAACTCTAAAGCAGAACTTTGTTCCGTCACAACTGTCAAAATCGCAAAGTAGTCGCTATTAGAATGAGAAAATATGTCAAAATTATGCCAGTTTAAAAGTTTGAAATATTTACTTACACCGTTGTGGCAGCTATCGATCAACGTTGAGAAAGATTAAAGATCGTCGATCAAATTGTCTATTAAGTTTGACTTCAATAATATCTGCGTGAAGGCAATTATTTTATAGAGTCATGGGTCCCGTGGACTAAGCCAATAATAATGTAATTTTAATACGTATTTGGTGAATTAACAATGGTTGCATTAAACACTGATCCATTAGCGATATTAAACCTAACCTTTAGAAATTAATAAATACTTGTTGTATTACATTACATAAAATGACTGTACTCAATTGCAAATATTGTCATTTGATACAATTAATTTGAGTTATCGATTTTATAAAATAGTTGTAAAATTTTCAAATTAGAAATAGCATGTAGTATTTACCGGTTAATATTGTACATCTAGTTTATGTTATGCTGTATTTAACTTATGCATTGATAAAAGAACTGTTGGTAAGCCGATTAAAAAAATTATTTGTACTGTACGAAAATGGTTATGGCGTACTCTGCTCATAGGTGGCAAAGTCTGTGTATGTATAATATACATCCGAGTACCATCAGTCAGGCTGTAAGCATATTTGTGACCCTAGTTATATAAAAAGCCTATAGTTTTTTTTATATAACTAGGGTGGCAAACAAGCATACGGCCCACCTGATGGTAAGTGGTCACCGTAGCCTATAGACGCCTGCAACACCAGAGGAATGACTTGCGCGTTACCAACCCTTTAGGAAAGGAAGTGAGAAGGAGAAGGAGCGGGAAGGGGGAGAGAGGGTGATTGAGCCTCCGGCACTCTCACTCACCGATCGAAACACAACAGTAGGAATACTGGTATTTCACATCGATATCCTGTGAGAGGGTAGTCCTTCTCTGATCGATCCGGCCCGTACATGCTGAAATCAGCGAGGCACTACTACTCTAGTTTAGTACATGGACATGTACATGGTAGCTTGGACATGGTGAAAATAACTGGTGCGGGCTTCATGCGCATGCTACTCGTGCGCGGTACATACGCAAGCTACTCCAGGGGGCTACATGCATAAGCTAGGCGTAGTTTACACGCATGGGCTACGTGCGTTCATGCGTATACTACACACGTAGCCTAAATGCACATGGTATTTGCGTGCGATACATGCGCAAACTACTTATGCTCGCATAAGTGCGTATATCTAGCTAGACGCTGCCAAAATACCTCAAAGTATGCTTACCCGCGTCATGTACAAGAGACATTTCTAAAAGAATGACGATGCCTCAAAGACATAATAAGAAGAATACGATTCATCCTCTATTTTATGGACTAACTCATAAGTGAAAGCGTAGGAAACTATCAAGAGATAAGCATCGGTTGAATACACCTGCAGGTGATTTCCTTACGTCGGCAGCATAAACTTACAGATTATATCGACTGTTATTTCACCTAGTTTCTCGCGTACAAGGTTATATCATAAGAATTATGAGTGTAAACACCGTGTTACGTTAATCTTGACGTATATTTTATGAAAACGTAGGTGTTGTGGAAGCGATAGCGGGATGATGGATTTATTTATTTATTAACACGCTTAAAGATTAAACGATTGATCTAAGTATATTAGTAGTTAGGTAGACGTGCCGTGGTGTTTCTTATTGTCATTTTAAAGAATTTTTATAATTGTACGTATTAGCTTTCATCCGCTGCTCCAACCATTAATTACACTTTAGTTATTAAGTGATCTTATCGTATCCTGAAAGAAGATCCTAGAAGAAGAGAGAATATTAAAAATATACTGTAAATAATGATTCGTGATTATAATTACCAATTCATATATGAAAGTTAAAGTCTCTAGTAATTTGCACTTTACCAATTGTATCTCTGAGAACGGAGCTTGTTTCTGATAAGCTTCTGAAATTTTTGTATGCACCAGAAAACTTTATTTATTTATTTATTTGGGACAAAAAACAGTTAAACATTGCAGTCTTTACAAATAATTTAGCATTTACATATCAAAAACGTATAACCCACACTATTGTCCACGAAATAACAAGTGGAGTAGTAAAGATAACGGACGTGTATTATGCAAAAGAAAAGAAAATTATATTGTAACAAGATAATTAAAGAGTATAATTTTTGATCATCTAGAAATTCAGTAGCAATTTTTTTAAATTTAGAATGAATGGGGCCGAAGATATCTAAATTCATAAAATGTGAGTTGTATGTTATTAATAATCGGCGAAGAGGTGCACGCGCTCAGAAGAAGAAGAAGATGCAATCCCTTAGTTTTAGTCTCCACCTTACAATATTATATTCGTTTCTTACAGATATGAATCTTGTGTCACGATAGCTGAAGTTAATAATGTTTTCCTCTAGCTTCCTAGTACGTGAGATAGTGTGAATCAGAGGACCTCATTACCGTAAGCACCGCATCCTTTATACGAATACGAAATCCACCCACAAGGGATTAATTTAATGGGGTAGGTACTTGGTTTGTACACATGTTTGTTTACAGATACAAGTTTAAGAAACTACCGGAAAAGGATCGTAAAATATGAAATCTCTAGTCTAATAGTTTGCAGCTGACTGTTAACTGAATTTTCTGGCTTTATTTAAAGCTATTGGACGAAACTACCGACGTTTGTGAGCGAGATCTTATTGATTTAGGATAATTTGTAGAAATGTTATGAAAATACCTTAACAAAATCTCTGTTAACAAATAAATAAATTTATTTTGTGTCCGATTTTAGATATGCGTAGTAGTATGTTTATTTTAGTCCTATAACAGGATAAAGTAAAGGTCAGAAGGTTCCGATGCTCGTTGTTCAATACAAAAATCTGAACGAAGAAAAGAAATCCCATTTTATTATGACAGGCGTTTCGGGTGACAATGTGTCAGAACAACTTGCAACTTATCCAACTTTTGAATCGCCATTGCTATACAAATGTGGCTTGAGTGGCGTTTTACCATTCAAAACGTGCGTGTTTTCCTAAAAATTGTTGTCTGTACATTTAAAATCCACATTTCAAAAGTTGTGGAAACCGAATTAACAATTTATCATGCAAATGTCGACAAATTTTGTTATAAACACATTAGAAACATAGAAGTTAGACGCAAAATGTTTGGACGTCAAACAAAATCCCGATGTTGACACATAAAACTAGAAACTAAGCTTCGAAATGATACTCTGGTGGTGCTGGAATAGATTTTTAACTCTAGCAAACTAGGCTACGCTCTGCTTCATGATAAGCAGATGATATGCAGACACTTGTCATTAATAATGAAAACGGTAGCTGGCAAACAGGGGACTGCTTATGTATTGGTGTTGCTCTAGTAGCACTATTACTGCAAGGGCAATTTTAACCGGTCTCCGAAACAGCACTGTTTCTCTAGGAAACTCTAATCACTGCAGTAATACTTATTCAATGTTCTTGGCCATAATGTTCTGCAGAGATACTTTCTTGGTCACGGTACCTCAGTTTGAGCAAAGTCCTATATACTTTAAATAATATATTTATATATACTCTACCTGTAAATTCTTAATAGAGCACCAGCTGGATATAGCATATTAGAGGAGTGAGATCAAAGAACGAACGTTTGCAAAGTCAGCTTAATTAAGATAAACGTCAAGCCTGACTCGAGGCTGACAACTCTTATGGGTTGGCGATCCTCTTCTACTTCAGTCAAATACGAATAGCGTGTTCGTGCTCGCCACTCATGGTTTTACGAGTACCTTATTCGAATGAATGGTCGTAAAACCAAAAACAACAGTGTAATGCATTAATTGCAAAAGAAACCTGACTTCCTGGTTATCCGGTTCGGGGTAGAATTTATTTTTGCAACTTATTCGGTTATGTTAATGGTAATGACCCGATATAATATGTATGTGAAACTACAGTGCTTAAAAAAGAGACCGTCAAGCAGTATCGCCGAATATCGACTTGGGTACACTCTGAACACTGCATAATTCTCTATGCATTGAATGAATTCACAGAATTGAAGGAGCTCAGAATATGCAATGTAAGTAGAGTTTTTTATAGAGCTTACTTTATTTGGAATAAAACTGGCTTAAAAATTCAGTTTCCATCAAAATGGTACCAAAATATAGGTAAGAACGTTATTCCGCGCCAATCCGCTCATCTACGCAGTCGGGTTTAAAGCTCGTTTGCCGTGTTGAAAAATGAACCAAACCAAGAAAATAGTACCTACTTTACTTGTTATACGTAGAACACAATATTTATTAGTGAATGAAAGTATTAACAGCAATACAAACTTGTAAAAAATAACGAACTCCGTAGCAACCAATCGCTACGAAGTTAAATAAAAGTAAAAGTTTAGCTGTTATCATTTTTACTTACGATTCTTATAGAACGTAAATGTTCTGCTGAGCCGAAACAGATATATTTAAATAATTAGTATCTAAAATAATGAATACTATATTAAGTTTTTAAAACATATTAACACATTTTTATTTTATTCTAATATCATGAGAGCCCTGAAGTTATAATATGATGTTATCTGAATTCTTTGGAGAGAGAGAGAGAGAGAGAGTACATTTGTATGTTTGTATAACCACAGCAATATACTGAGCCAACTACCAACCATTTTTAATTGCTACAGACTGGACACACTATTATCATTTTTTATTGTATTATGTAGTATTTTGTGCCATGTCATAATCTCTCTGTATTGAGCAGAGCAGGAAATTGCCTACCTAGATTTTCCTATTTAAGTAAAAACAAACCCAAGATTAAAGTCTAGCTGCGTTCCGTGTATTTGAGTACAAACCCCAGGCCGGTAATGCCACGCCTATCTCATTGGAGTGCATTATTCTTTGAATCCTTTGTTTCAGTATTTATACAATCCCTCGATACAGGGATTACTCGACTGCGATCTTATTTCAAATAATAATAATAATAATATTTTTATTTATTCAAAAAGTTACAGATGTTACAGAAAAAGAATATAGATTCTACTCCATTGAAATCAGAATGCTTTTATTCTGAAACTGATGCGATTGTCGATAAAATCCGTAAATGTGTAGTGATTTAATTTCAATGGTTTAAATTCACTGAAACCTTAATTAATACCTTAAAACCTTTAATACGAATTAAATAGTATGTAAACGGTTTTTCAAACAATAATACCAAGCAAACAGGCAATAAATTGGCTTTGGATTCTCCATTTACATTTGTTACGGATGGCATACTGTAATAGGCTCTCCTGTGAAAATCCTAAAGGAATTAAAATGGTTGTGCCTTTACAAAATATCATTATCTCAGCTAACGTAATGTGCCACACATTCTAGTATTCGTGTGAAGGTTATCGGTACCATTTGGGCTTAAAAGCTATTATATTTACTCATTTATGTAAAAAAGAAAAATATTATACTTAGTATATTGACCAATTTTTTTCGACCGTAGGTAAAATGTGACAATGCCACATTTTTATATGGGATTAAATATAATGACCATTAAAGATACTAATTACACAGCAAATATTGCACAGCATAACGAGCAACGCCTCAAATCACTGCATTCCGTCTTTGAAGGGTAAGGTTATATTAGTTTATGTTAGGTTCCTTCGTAAACCCACCCAAAAATAGGAGCCTCGCAAAGCGGGGCTCCGTCGACTTAGTTCGTTCTCTTTAAATATATTTTGCTGTGCAATTAGTATCTTTTTGCTGGGCAGTTAAATACTACCCCTTTTATTTTATGGATTACCTCCGACCATTTTGGATTGCTATCCTATCGGATTATAAGGATGAGGAAATAGAGTGCATTTGAGTTGAATGTATAATTGAATTAATTGAGTAGTAAAAGTCCTTACATCTTCACAAGCTTTATCATTTATAATATTGGTAGAACTTTACTTTGACTTCAATAATCGCAAATATGTAGGTAAGTGTAAGCTCAACACGATTCATATGATATTGAAAATCATAGAATATAGAATTTTCTGATTATCTCACAAAGGTCGTAAACGGGACCGAGAGGAAACTCCGTTGGTTTACGGTTACCCGATACATAGTGAGTTAGAAATATGACAGTGCATTCCACAACTTTGTATTTTACTTCATTCAATATTTTATAGTTTCACGCTCACTTAAGTTTAACTGATACCGTTAATTTTATTATGTGGTTTGTTATATATCTTTTTGTTACAGAAACTAACTAAACTAGTTGTTTTATTTCATTTGTATGTAGTGTAGTAGTAATTTCTGTGTCTATGTTTACCTACATAATATAACTATATTTAACTATTGTAATTTTAATTAAAGTCGGGGCTGAATTATTATATTCGGTACATCTTTGTTTTTTTTTGCTGATGCTAATATAATAAAAAGTTATGTCATAATCATTAAAATAGGGTCAATTGGAATATATAACTTTACGGTTACCCGTGTTGCATTTATTCGAGGTATAAGAGGTACTATAGCCATGATTGGTAGAGGATTGTCTATGTAAACGTCTTGCATTACTGAAGTCCATGAACACAGACCAATATCTACCATAGATGCGTCGATAATTCGCTTTTTATAGTGGCAAAAACAAATCGGATCCTTATTTAGGAGTCCAGTTTCACTTTGCCTTTGATTTTTTTACCACATTTTGTATGCACTCCAGCACGAGTTTAGTAATATTTTGTAAGCTTAATAAATAAACCAATGAGAAGAACTTTACTTTGAATATAAACTGTATTTTTTTATATTGATATAATGTAAAAGTTCTGCTTTCATTGATAACATAAAAGGCAAAGAGATTTATTTATTTCTGTCGAGAATATTTTTTATAAGGTGGAGTGGGCGTTATTCCACACAACTCAAAAGATTAAGGGTGAAAAGGTTTTTAATCGCGCCATTGGCCGATTACATACTTGAGTGGTGAAGCCTTAGATAACTATACACAGCTTGCAAAAAATTGTGTATTATTTAAAAACGTGTAACTACAAATACACAACCTTTTATACTATTATATTTAGGAAAAAATAAATTGTATATCAGTTATTATAATATTGCATCGTATTTTCACCGAGATGTTTTTTTTTACTGTGGAATACATTAATACATATTTAAGATGCTTTAATACATAAAGTGTTTGTTAGTCACATCATGTCCTGCACACAATGCTTATTATCGCCCAAAAGTTCAGAGCTTATATTTTGGGTAGCTCCTTAACAAGATATACTAACAACAAAGAGAGTAATGGTTGATTAGCCTCACACAGGCGCAACTACTTTAAAAAAAATCTAGTTGACGCAGCGGCAGTGAATGCGACTGCTGTGCATGAGGTCGGGCAAAGTGTCATTGGGTTTTTCAGTTAAAATGGTCAGTATCAGCACAGAGTGTCGAAATTTTCCCGTTAGACGGCAATAGGTTAGCCCGTTATTACGTGAAACCTGAAACAAAAGCTCGCGAAAAGTGAGTGGTGTGCATATCTACCGAGACCTTAGACTTTGTATCCAAATGGTAAAAGTTATCTGACGACTACAGTATCGGCCCTTAGTATCCTAAATTAAACATATCTTCATTTGGATACATACATAGTTTAACGACTATAACTTTAAAATGTTAAAATCTATAAATCTTTCCCATTAAGACTTTAAAGAACAAAACTTCACTCCGACTTAAAATTCCTACAGGCGTAAATCGTTTACTATCTTGTTTAATCTGAATAAAATCTTATACTAAGAAAAATGTCTTCAATTTAAACTTGAAAAGGCTATCCCAATAGGCACTCGCTTCAGCGATGTGTGAAAAGCTATTCCTACTTTAAACTCAACAGAGATTGGAAAGCTTTAGCGATGTTGTCCAGCTGAATATTGAATGTATATAAGCTGTACAGTCGAATACATAAACGATGTAAATAAAAAAATACTTTAAAACATGAACAGATCAAGGACAGATATTTAACCAATATTGTTGCTATTTATAATGAAGTCGCTGTTTTATTTACTAGTTACTAGTTTAAAAGCTCTGTTTTGTCTCCATATTCTTAAAAAGTGCAGCCTATGAAAAAAAATATGACATTGATGGCTTCACATAACAGCATTTAAAATGTAACCGTAAGTTTTTTCAGATATCTTCTCATATGCTCAACCGTATATCCGAACCTAGGAACAAACCTAAATGTCGCTTCAGTAACTTAGTAAATTATTTATCGAACCAATAGTCTTTGACGTTGTTAATTGTTAACGTGTGTATGAATTAATTATCTTTGGCTTAGATTAACGAACACACTTTTGCTTTTATATCTAAGACTGGCTTTTGCCCGCGGCTTCGCTCGCGTAAAAGTAAGTTACGTTACATTAGGCTATATCAGTAACAGTACCTTTTTAAAAATTAAATATAGCCCATGTTACTCGGTGACAGCTTTCTAACAGTGAAAGAATTTTAAAATTCGGTTGAGTAGTTTTTGAGTTAAATCCTTACAAACAAACAAACAATAAAATCTTTGCTCTATATAATATTAGTATATAGATTAATAAAGCCAATATAAGGATGTAAGAATAAGGATGGTAATTGCACAAAGGAAAGTAAAATTTATTTTTATGCACATAAGCTATCGAAATGCAGTATAATTGTAATGTAGTACATAATCGTATTTATTTTAAATCTATACTAATATTATAAAGCTGAAGAGTTTGTTTGTTAGTTTAGTTGAACGCGCTAATCTCAAGAACTACTGCTCCAAATTGAAAAATTATTTTAGTGTTGGATAGCTGATTTATCGAGGAAGGCTATATAACATCACACTACGACCTACGGGGGCGGCGCAGTAATCAAAAACGCGGGTGAAACCATATAGACAAAGCAACTCATGGCCAATCCTAGCGTTATCTCCTAGATTTATTTCTTGCTTCATAGTTTGATTTTTATAAAGTTACATAGACTCACCTTTGTATATGTCCAAAGTTACTATCCATAAATTATGTTCTAGAATTCTAGGAGTTGCATAACCATAACTTATAGGTTTATTTATTACCTTTATAATATTATAAATGCAAATGTGAATTTCTCCATTTGTTGCGCTTGGCTTGCCTTGCCTTAACCTAAATGATTTACCTTTTATCCAGGAAAAAAGTAATGTTTCTGAGCGATAGAAATTTTTCGACAAAATTTAAGCTAACGCGAGCGATGCCGCGGACATTTCTAGTTCCCTCTATAAATTAAAACATCGCTTCCTGTCTAACGCCTGTTTATTAATACAAAACCACATTTATATCTGATAATAGTAAATAAAATTCACTAAAGCAGCAAAAACTAGACTTAATACAATTTCTTGTATGACGGCTTAATTAACTATTAGCTATTGGTTTCATTAATAAAAAAGAAGACGTTCCATTTAAATAAATAAAAAGGCGGGCACCTCTGGTCTCTCAGATATCAAAGCACTCAATTAGCTGTGATATACATATTTCAAGAACTCTTTGTACAAATTAAGGCAAATACTAATCATTAATAGTTAAGAAACTTGATGACTACATAATTAGCTAAAACATTTATCGAAAAGTTTATAGCACTTAACAGAAAACCTTATGTAATATTTGAGATTATCTATGTACTCGTATATGTAAGAAAAGGGGTAGCGAGAATTTCGAATATAAAAGGCTGGCAACGCACTTGTAACTCCTCTGGTGTTGCCGGTGTATATGGGTGGCGGTAATCGCTTACCATCAGGCGATCCGTCTGCTCGTTTACCCACTAAACCATAAAAACATTATTTCCAGTCAAAGTTGATAGTGATCTACTCGTAACCAAGTTACCTCTTTCCACCCCTTATAAAGATTACTTATGATGGAGGAAGGCTACTTATGATGGAAAATATGAGAAATATTTTCCATCATAAGTCGTCATTATCGTTTTAAGAAGAGGCTCGTGCCCAGTAGTGGGACAGTTTATATATAGAACTGATATTATTATATCATAAACACATGCAAGAATATTATTTTCTAGTAAATCTTTCTCTACCAAAATAATAAGATATTGCAATACTTTTTGTTATTATACATTATCGTCTCATGCCTATGACCCCGACGTGGTCGAATAACGTGTAGTACACTATTGCGCCAGATATCCTTGTAGGTCCCACGTCAAATGGGTGAGCCTTTTACCGTTTACCAGACACAGTTCCAGACTCCGTGCTACTACTGAGAATATCTTAACAGAAAAAGTCAACAACGCGTTGCCCGAGTATCGAGCTATGGGTATTTAAGGCGAATAACTGACTGCGCCAGCGAGTCAATCATACATTATACGTATAATTAAAAGAGGTTTTACTCATCGTTTAAATTTTTCGTTCGCATCGAGGAGTGTCAAAATTGCCATAGTTCAAGTTTATATGGAGAAGGAAGGCTAACCTGATATATATAAAAAAATGTTTAAAATAAATTATGGTTAAATTTTCTTCGCACGGCTACTAGTAAATATAATTCATAAGAAAGTATTTCATCAAATTACATCTAATTACCGTAGCAAATTTAAAGCACAAAACATAACAGTGTATCACTTAAAAAATAACTAATTGAATAATTCATTAACATACCTAATTGTCATACGTGTCAATTGTAATATCGAAGAGCTGGGCACATCATTTGCATCGAATACATGTGAACAAGTCAATGTCGAACAATGACACTCGACAATGCACTTCGCTACAACATCGATATTCAAAAATTAAAACGATAATCGGTTTAAGTATTCGCTAGCAAATATTTAACGAGTGACATGCAAATACGCTAACTGCATCATAACTGACAATTTTAGTGCGAGTGTTCCAAACTAATTAAATATTAATACATACGATACATCTTGTTCATTTATTCAAACTTAACTTATTGGTAAATAAACTCATTTTAAAAATCAGTCAATACGTTTAGTTTTATAGAGACGTTAAATAAGAAAGATGATAAATAGAGCTTCAAGGACCTAGTGCGAGTTGCTTTTACGTCAACGCGATCGAAACGTTTACCGCGTTTGGCTCTCTGATTGGTTGGAGCGAACCAATCGGAGCGCCGAACGTCATAAACATGTCGATCGTGTTTACGTAAAATAAACCCGCACTAGGCACTCTGATGTGTCTCTATGTACCTATTATCTCTACCTACTGGTGCGCCATATTTGCTTAGTAAGACAAGTAAGAAATAATGGGCTACATATAAGCTTATGCCTAGGCTCATGCCTACAAAAAAGGTGCAGGCAGAAGTGTATTACAATCGTTAACCATGGTTTTAAGTCCCACGTAATAGTGGGCGAGTTTGCTTGATATTTACCGGACGCAGCTGAAGTCTCTGTGCTGCTGCTGATATTTTTTAATGCTAAAAAAATGCCCAATAACACTGCCTGTTCCAGGTATCGAGCTCGATAGATACCTCACCGCTGCGCTACCAAGGCGAGTTAACAGGCAGTAAATAAAAAAAAATTGGGGCAGTCTTTGAAAACTGCTGATAGAAGTGAAAACTTTAATTCTTGATCATAAACACTTCTATATAAACAAAAAAAAACAAAAAGGTAGCGGATCGGATTCCTGATACTCTCTTAGAAGTTATGAAAGGAGTCAGTTTGGTTATTTTTTGCGTAGGACGTACCTTTTCTGAGATATTGTTAATATTCTAAAATAATTCAATAATGGAAAGCATGGAAGCGTGACGATGACGAAGCGTGACAATGACGCGAGTTCTATGATTTTTGTTCACCCAAGAAGTGCTCAATGCGCCTAAAAAAGTTTTCACTTCAATAAAGTATACATTGGAAAATAAACTGGGGAGTATAACCACCTTACATAAGAATGACATATAACTTTATGATGTGTTCCTAGTTTTCTATCGGTGTTAGTGGAGCAACAAAAAGTTTGCTCTCTTGCACTGAATGCCGTTGTAACTCCTTTTTGGTAATTGTGATGCTTGTGTTTATGTATGCATAGACTATAATTACCAGTTAAAGCCTTTCAAAAAGCTATGTAAATACTAAGCATGATCGCGTTAATACTCGTTTATCTGTTATATTTAATTATCTACTCTCATCTTCATATTTAAATTATAGCTTCCGTATGTTTGTAAAACGTTGTCCGTAAAACTCGAAATGTAATTGATAGATTGTCTTGACATTTTTACAAAACGTTGCATTTCTAAATAAGAGTGTTTTTAGGCGGAAAATTTAAAATTTCAGACTGGGTCATATTGAAGTGTGGCCGGGTTTAGTTATAAATAAAACGTAGCAAGCCGAAGTTAGAAAGTTGGCGATGTTGTGTGCAACCGCGTGCTGCGGAAGTGACGTAAAGCCAAAGGTCCTGCGCCTGACCTCTCTCCAGTCCTATCGGATTGCCGTCCCTTCGGACTATGAGAGTGAGGGAATAGAGAGTTCACTTGTGTTTGCGCACACATTTGTGCACCATAATATCAAGATGTATGTATTCGTTAAAATTGGCCGCCGACTAGCAGAAAAATTCCAAGATAGCCCAAGATAATAATATTTTGTCGAACCCGCAAATCGGACACAAGATCTCATCACTAAGCAAAAGCTATAATATAATATAATATTCTACCACATACACACAACACCATCTAGCCCAAACTAAGCAGAGCTTGTAATATGGGTACTAGACAATGGATAAACATACATATATACCTTTTTTTTTTGTAAATACATACATATTATACATAGAAACACCCAGACCAAGACAAACATCCATGTTCACGCATACAAATGTTTGACTCGTGCGGGAATCGAACCCGCGACCTCAGGCGTGGCAGTCGGTTACACTAACCACTACGCCATCCAAGCCGCCATCATCTATGACTATAATATTGAATATAATCAAGACTAGATTTTAAACCAAACTTTATCCCAGAAGTTTTGTACGTCATAATCATAATACAAGTCAACCATATAATTATTCATCGTTACTGCCAACGAATATGACTCTTCCTCGCATACTTAATTCATATCAACAATCAAATGTCAAGCCTTGCTAACTCAAGCACATTTCTTGCCAATTCTAATAGCCGACCTTAATTAAATGGAACTGTACCAATATTAATTAATTACATTATGAGGAAAACACAACAGAGCTTAGTGCAATGCACCAAATGTTAGAACAAGATGGATTTCGCATCGAGAAAAAAAAACTGTCTACAATAACTGTCCCAGACTTGTACGTTCTCTGCCGATGAAGTTGATTTGCTGGTTTAATGTATGTTACGCATCTCACAACAAAGACATATTACAATTACGATTAAAATTAAATTGCTTTCACTTACAGTTTGTTTATAAATAAAACAATCCTACACCCTAGTGTAGGAAGGTTTTATTCCTTTTCCCTAGAAAATAAATTTGAGATGTGATTAAAAGAAAGGCATGTAATTCACCTGACAAAATGAAGTAACATTTGACAAGCCGGTTCATTTTGGCTATCGTGAAATAATTAGCTCTTTCACTCAAATAAGCTGTATTATTAAAAAGAAAGGTAATTTTTGACAGACAGAAAATACAATTTGTAAAATTTTTCAACACACACTAGGAAATCCTATAAAATACCATAATGTATATATATGTAACTGTATGGAGTTTATAATGGGAAGTCATCTATATAAAATAAAACTTACATATATTTCTGTAACAAAATTATTCGCAAGTGTACTAGAACCGCCGGACAGGTGCGGACTAGTACTCCGTGGAGCGGACCTATTTAAATTCTTTGAATTTGACCTCCTTGCTGCTCACTTGAAGAGATTAAATTGATCAATCATTTATCACTAACGTACAATATTATCTATGTACTTGGAGCTTATAGCAAACTATGATAGTGAACAGGTACAGTATAATATAATAGCTGTTTTTAAATCTTATACACAACTTTATTTTTATTATTTTTTTATAAGAATTGGATCACTCAATCAATCGACACTGTGGCAGTGGTGACGACCACTTAAATTACTACGCCATCTATATAATGCCGTGGTTGATTGATTTTCAGGTAAGTATTGTAAAAGAACATGTAGGTAGTATCCAAAAAAGACGTAGGAGTCGACGAATGAGATTGCATTCTACACATTACCTTCAGTTTCAAAAAGACTGTTTCTGTTGATTAGAACATTTGCTACTATTTGATAAAGGTACGAATGAGGTACTTGATTGGAATGCACGTTACATGCATGCATGTGCATACACATTCGTTTGTCGACGGTCTTCTATATCTTCTAGCATATTACAAAACTGAAAACAAATCAATTAATAGCAGAAAAGGTTCAAAGCAGATATTATACTTATTTTATTGCACAGTACTTATTCTCAATCGTAGTTTTCGATACGCGTTGGTAGGTAATATTGTAAGTTAGTCTTAAATTATCTTATAATAAACATTTATTTTGTTTTACTAGAATGCATGGTCGTGCCACAAATTACGGTTTCGTGACAATAGTCGATAAACGGCGAGTAGTGTGGCAACTTTGTGTCTTGTAAACACTTTATTTACGAGCGCTATTAACAGTTCACAAATAATGACGTCATAAACATTGGTAAATGAAAATAATTTTGGGACGGAATGTGGGTCTTAATTATTATAAAGACGATAATAAAGACGGTTTAAAAGAGAAAACAACTTTTGGTATATATTTTTTATTTAAACTATTAAGTCGCAGCGGCACACTGACGGCTAGACACAATAGGTTTTCAATTATGTCTGGAGTTCCAAGCATTGACAGGTTAAATAAATTATTGAAGTGAAAACTTATTTAGCGGCGTTGTGCACTTTTTTGTGATGGGTAAAAAATTTTAAACTCGCGTCAGGACACGTGACCTGATCAAAAATTCGTAAGACGGAGGGAGAATTGTCATGTTTGCGTACGATAGCGCAATAAATGAATATTGTATTTTACCACATAAATGATAGTACTTTTATACTGATAATTAAAGCAATTCGTGCAAAATGATTCCCTAACCATTCCAAAATATCAAAAATGCACAACGTTAATATTCAAGTTTTCACTTCTGCCGGCACTCCCGGAGTGCAACCGGTTGTTATTTTAATATTATGTTATCTGATGTCTATAGCAGTATTCAGATTAGGTCTTGACTGTTCGTCGAATAAAGAAAATCCTCCTTATAGAACGTAACAAAAAAAATTTCAAACGTACTTTTGCCAAATACCGTAAAGTTTCTTTTTCTGTGTTGAAATTGAAAGACTGAAAATATTAAAACCTCTTACCGTTCAAATATAATAAGTATTAGTGCTACCCACTCTTTTGAAACTTCGATAGAAACGTTTGTCCGTATGGTTTCGAAAATGTTATTCTGTTTATTATATTCTAAAAATATAATAATACGCTACTCATCACATGAAAAGGGCAATTGAAGAAAATGCGAAAGGACAACTCATTTCTTAGCAAATAATATTGTATTATGGAGAGGCCAGTGTAAGGAATAATATGAGATAATACTGTTCTTAGTAACGTATTCAAAAGCAGATAATTATGAGAACCTCCTCAAGCGCAATAAATGGATCTTATGTATCTTATATAAGATTCAATTTATTTTTCATTTACATAAAAGTACTGTCGGCATTACTGTTAGTAAGTTTTCTTAATGTTCTGTACATTTTTTATACTAATACTATATTGGTAAACTACGTATGAGTTATAGATATGACATATTTATTTGAAATTGCCATTGATTCAGTAGAATTCAGTATCCTGATTAATTAAGATAGGTTTAATAACATGTTCCACAACTTTCTGCAATCCTAGCGCCTGTATGATGCTAGAACGTTAAGAACGCTTATAGATGTATATAAAAGAGTTTGATTAATTAGAAATTGATTGATGGATTTATTTAATGATTCTAAATTAAATCTGGTTATCGACTTTAATTTACCATTACACGTGTATTTTATCAGCGGAAAATTATAAATGGCCGTCAGATGTTAATGTTTTACATTTATTGTAATGATGTCGGCGTCGTCGGGACGTGACGACCCCACCGCCCACTGGCGGATCATCTACTCCAGTGCAGCTAGTCAACCGTTAGATGGCGGTCAAACCATCCTAAAAATAGGCGGAAGGAAATATAAAGTTGCTAGGTGGGCAGCAGCGCCTAGTGTCGAAGACTTCCGCCACTGCGATCGCCAATCCGCCTGCCAAGCGTGGCGATTACGGAAAAAAACCCCCCAGATGAGCCACACTTACAAAAAACGGCCCCTATTCCCCGGCGGCCCCGCTAGTCCTGGCTCAGGTAGCGGCTATGGTAACGGCGGGGCAGGGGGTGCTAAGAATCTCCGGCAGAGATCGTGCTACCACCAACGACGACAATTGGCTCTGGCAACATTTAACACGCGCACATTGCGGACCGACGAGAAGATTTTTGAGCTGGAAGAAGAATTGAGCAAGTTACGATGGGATATTATAGGCTTATCGGAAGTCCGAAGACAGGGGGAGGACTCAATAATTCTCACATCCGGTAACTTGCTCTTCTACCGGGAAGGCGGCTGGCCAACAGTCCCAAGCTGGTGTCGGGTTCATCGTCCACAAATCTCTCGTGAACAACGTGGTAAATATCGCGAGTGTGTTGAGCAGGGTATCGTACCTTATACTCAGAGTATCTAAACGGTATTCGTTGAAGGTCATACAGGTTTACGCCCCGACCTCGGCGCATCCCGATGAAGAGGTAGAAGCTATGTACGAGGACATATCTCGGGCTATACATAGCACCAAAACCTATTACACCGTTGTCATGGGAGATTTCAACGCGAAACTGGGCAAACAAGGCGTTCATGAGCAGAGAGTGGGGCAATTTGAATATGGACATCGTAACTCACGGGGCCACCTGCTGGCTAGCTTCATGGAGAAGGAAGGACTCTACATGATGAACTCTTTCTTCAAAAAGCGAGAATGCCGCAAGTGGACCTGGATTAGTCCTGACGGTGCGACCAGAAACGAGATAGACTTCATCATGTCGACGAAGAGGCAAATATTCAATGACGTCACCGTAATCAAGTCGGTAAAAGCTTGAAGCGATCACCGGATGGTTAGGGGCACATTGAATATTAATATACGCCTAAAACGGTCTAAATTGATGAAGTCCACGCTCCGACCATTACCAGTTCATATCCAAAACCCCGAGAGCTTTCAGCTCGAACTCCGAAACTGTTTTGAAGGCCTGGACGAGTGCGTAGATGTGGACGACTACAACAACAGGTTCGTGGATGCTGTCCATAGAATGGGATCTAAATTCTTTAAGCCCCAAAAGACCAAAGGATCAAATAAGATCACAGGTCCAACTCGGGAGCTTTTAGAGGAAAGGTGTAAGATGCTTCTGCAATCCTCCGATGATATGCCAGAATACCGGCGCCTCAATAGACAGATCTCCAAATTTTTGACTCGCGATCTTCGCCAATACAACACAAATTGTGTCCGTGAGGCGATCGAGCGTAACAAAGGCTCCAAAGTGTTCGCGAAAGATCTGTCTATTGGGAAAAGCCAGCTGTCAAAGCTGAAGACGGAGGATGGTAGAACAGTATCATCCAAACCTGAACTCATGAAGGAGATCGAGATCTGCTATGGACAGTTATACGCGACTACAAGATCGCCTGTTACCACTCCAGCAACAGACGCTAGAGCTGGTTTGACCCGACACTACACCGAAGATATCCCGGACGTCAGCCTGCATGAGATTAGCATGGCCCTTAAATAGCTCAAGAACAACAAGGCGCCAGGTGATGACGGAATTACGACTGAGCTTCTAAAAGCTGGCGGCGAAACCACTATGGCATTTCTACGGAGGCTTTTTAATTCCGTCATATTCGAGGGTAAAACGCCACAGGCATGGCACAGAGGTGTGGTGGTGCTTTTCTTTAAGAAGGGCGATAAAACCCTGTTAAAGAACTATAGACCCATCTCACTTCTGAGTCACGTCTACAAGCTGTTTTCAAGGGTCATCACAAATCGTCTTGAGAGTAGGTTAGACGACTTCCAGCCTCCCGAACAAGCCGGTTTCCGTAAAGGCTACAGTACCATAGACCACATACATACGCTGCGGCAGGTTAAACAAAAAACTGAAGAATATAACCAGCCCTTGTGCGTGGCGTTTGTGGACTATGAGAAAGCCTTTGATTCAATTGAAACCTGGGCAGTGCTGCAGTCTCTCCAACGGTGCCAAATTAACTACCGGTATGTCGAAGTGCTGAAGTGTTTGTATGAAAACGCCACCATGGTAGTCCGTCTCCAAGACCAGAGCTCGACACCAATAAAACTACAGCGAGGGGTGAGACAGGGAGATGTTATATCTCCGAAACTGTTCACCGCCGCGTTGGAAGATGTTTTCAAGCTTTTGGATTGGAAAGGACTCGGCATCAACATCAACGGCGAGTACATCACTCACCTTAGATTTGCCGACGATATCGTGGTCATGGCTGAGACCATGGAAGACCTCAGCATAATGCTCGATGGCCTCTGGAGAGTTTCCCGACAAGTAGGTCTTAAAATGAACATGGACAAAACGAAAATCATGTCCAACGTCCATGTTACACCTGCTCCTATTAAGGTTGGGAACTCTACTCTCGAAGTTGTCGACAAGTATATATACCTGGGACAAACGATCCAGTTAGGTAGGTCCAACTTTGAGAAGAAGGTCAATCGTCGAATCCAACTCGGCTTGGCAGCGTTCGGGAAGCTACGACATATCTTCTCGTCCAATATACCGCAGTGTCTCAAGACGAAAGTCTTTGACCAGTGTGTGTTGCCAGTGATGACTTACGGCTCAGAGACGTGGTCGCTCACTATAGGCCTTATCAGAAGGCTCAAGGTCACGCAAAGGGCGATGGAGAGAGCTATGCTCGGGGTTTCCCTGCGGGATCGAATCAGAATTGAAGAGATCCGCAGGCAAACTAAAGTTACCGACATAGCTCTCCGGATAGCCAAGATGAAGTGGCAGTGGGCAGGGCACGCAGAACTGATGGCCGTTGGGGCAAAAAGGTTCTAGAGTGGCGACCACGCACCGGAACACGCAGCAGGGGTAGGCCTCCCACAAGGTGGACCGACGACCTGGTAAAGGTTGCGGGAAGCGGTTGGATGCGGGTGGCCCAAGACCGGTCTGTGTGGAAAACCTTGGGGGAGGCCTATATCCAGCAGTGGACGTCTTTTGGCTGACATGATGATGATGATGAATGATGCTAACTGTAAGTTACCAAAATGTGAAAATAATAAATTTTAGAGGAGTATTAAATTACAATAAAATTACAAATAAAACCTTGCTCGGTTAGGTTTATTCATTTTATTGTATTTTTGTTTTGGGTTCATTCATTTTTCTTTTCTTTTTCGCTGAACGGCATTAATTGTAAAACTTCCGTTAACTGTAAGAAGGTTATTAACTTCTTATATTTATCACAAGAATTAATATGTAATAATTCCTGTCTTCATTTTTAACAATTGCTTGACATTGCGTAAATTCTCGAGTTATGTTAATTTCATTGGCACTGTTGGACATAATTTTAGTCTACTTTAAATTAATAATATCTGTTACTCATGACATCTTTATTTCTTTTTTAAACTTTTATTAGTCTGTTAGATTTTGCCCGCGGCTTCGCTTCTGCGTTTACATTTTTTATCCCTCGGTAAAAGTACCTACTATTTTCTGGATGAAAAGTACCCTCTATACTTTTCAGTACTCCTGACAAAGTGTATGCGAAATTTCATGATCATCGGTCGATAAGGTAAAGCGTGAAGGCTTAACAAACAAACATACTCACATTCACATTTATAATATTAGTTAGGGTAGTTAGGATTCAAATCCAAATACCGAGATTTCTCGTATATAATAAACTCAAATCATAGTATTACGGTTTGTTGTCAAGGCACAAAGCAATTGTAGAGCAGAGATTGTCCAGCCATGTAAACAGTCGACCCTCAGTCCATTACGCAGAACGATTTATTTGCGTTACAGCGTTTGAAGAAAAATACTTAAAAGCCTTGCCTTTTTGACTTGCAAATGTAGCGCCATGAATATTGAGTTGTCATGGTGAGGACGAAAGAAGAAGTGATAAGTGGGTTGAACTTCCTAATACTATTATTGTAAAACTTTGGATGTTTCTTAATTTATTTTATTTTGATATTATGGTAGACAGGTACATAATCAAGCCCGAACTGTTGATAGAATTTTGAAAATATTTATAATTACTTAAATAAAAATAAACAAACTTAATTCGTAGCTACCTCTCAACTGAATAGACCTTGATTAATGTTACGCTACTGTTACTTAACCATCTTTTTTTTTACGTGTGTGAATGCATTGACGTATACCCCTACGCGGGGGCGGGCGGAGGGGTTATGTCGAACTCACCAGGGTAAAAGAAAGATGTTGAAACGATGAGAATGGACCTCCCGGAATACCGACTAAACCTACCACGGTGTTCCTCGACATAACCATAGTCGGCGGGGTCGCGCGAATCACTTTCACATACAATCGCGACCCCACCGAGGTTTCGGCCCGCCGAAACGGCAGGCCATTCACGAAAAGACACTTTGGTCATTTAACCCCGTCCCCTTGAAGGGGGACGGACACAAGACACAGAGGCGCGCGTGGGAACACGCACGCCGCCTCTCGGACTTGGTGCTGAACGGGTGATGGGCAGGCCCACGAAGACCACCACCCCCAGGTAAAACCTCAAGGTGGCTGGAGGCCGTCTCGCACCCTCCGGCGCCCGGCTCTGCGGTTGGGGAGAAGGTTTAAATGCTCTCCCGCTCGGCCGCCTCCTTGATGGAAATCACTTCCTCACAGAAGGGGGCGACGGCGTTCCACGACCTCTCACTCCGGACCATAGAGTGAACTACAGACGGGAGCGAGAGGGCAACCAATCCGACTGCCGCGACCAACTCACGGCGCTGCGATGCCCAGGCGGAGCAAACCGCCAAAGTGTGCAGTGCCGTGTCCTCAACAACATCGCGGCTGTCGCCGCAGTGATGACAACCGGGCGTCTCTTGCTGGCTTATACGACATAGGAACTGGCCAAAACAACCGTGGCCAGTCATTACCTGTATCAGCCGGAAGGTGAGGGCGCCATGCCGCCTCTCCAGCCACTCCTCAAACACGGGACTTACCGCCACGATCGTGGCGTGCCCGGCACTGGGGTGCACAAGTCGCTCTTTCCAATTCGCCACTAGGTCCTGGCGGAGCTCGGCAAGGTGCCGCCTCAAGAGCGGGAAGACCGGGTCCCTACCGTTACTTAACCATAATTTAACTAACACACAACGTTGAGTAATGTTTATACCTGATATTTTTACCGATTAATCGCTAGTTACATCGTAAGTATTTGAGATTGGTTTATAAATAAAGTTGTAAAAAAAGGTTCATAACGGCTCTATTGCTGTTGCACTGAGCCTTAATAAAATTTCAATATAAGAAAGATTTGCGTATATCTGTGTGTATTTATTTAATTCATTGGAGTTTTATTTGTATAACCAAGCAATTTTTGTAATTTAAGAAGCTGTCGAAACATCGAAACATTATTATAATAAAATTATTAAAAAATACCTTAAAAAATACCTATGTATATCTACTGTAGGTTGTAATATTATCTTAAATAGTATTACTAAATTAGTGTTAGTAATCAGGGATAAAACACATAAGTACATACCTTTGTATAGAAATTTTCATTTTTTTATAACTGCCACTGCAGAGCAACGGTCATCCTAATCTTCTTACATCTTCGTCTATCTATGTCATGTATGACAAAGTCGCTAGCTACCAATATGTTTTAAAGGAATCTAATTCGTCTGGCTAAAGACAACTTCTTTTTTTTTATGAGATTGGAGGCTAACGAGCAGACGGATCGCCTGATGGTAAGTGATTACCGCCGCCCATGGACACCCGCAACACCAGAGGAGTTACAAATGCGTTGCCGGCCTTTTAAAAGGAGTAGGTTTGTAGGTAGTATTGGTTCGGAAATATCGCGGCAACTTTCATCATAGATATTTTTTTAAGTATTATAAATGTAGGTACATTATGTTTCATCGTGAGAATTATATCAGTATATGGTGCTGTAATAGTTTTTCATGGTATCCGACATCCAGCCCGACTTAGTCCCCGACGAAAGCTAGTATTTATCGAATATCAATATAGTACGGTATCCTAAAATAAGTAAATACTCGCAAAATATGTATTGCACCTGAAACAAAATATAGTCATAATTAATAATTAAATTTAGTTAAAATGTGTATAATATGACGAAGCCATACTTATATTCAGTACTAATATTTTTACTTTTCTCTTTTCAAAGCCGTTATATTTATTGTTTTCTTTATTGTATATGCTTCTGTAGAAACGAAATATTTAAAAACTTGACCAAATAGAAAAGAATGTTACATTTTTACGCTTATTGCAGGTTTCGGGTTTTAACTTGTCACAGTACTTTGTACTAACATAAAAATAAATCAACCTATTTTGGCATATGTAGACTCATAGACTCATACCTGAATATTGCCGATGAGATAGGTACACTACCCAACCGAACCGACGTAAATGGAATCTCTAAATAATATAATTTTCATCTTTTCATTTCAACATTTCTTAGTTTAGTATTGTTACTTGTTTTACTTAGTTAAGTCCAAAAGTTAATGTTGAATTATTATTTAATTATTCTTATTATTCATCATTCTAAATTGGCTTCCAAGATACAGGCGTGCCTTGTTACTATTTAAATACTAATTTAATGTATTCTTCCTCGGTGGCGCAGTATTAGTGATTGTGATTGATGTCTACTATATCGTCGTGATTGTGCTTGTATTCTTATTTGTGACAATAGAAACGAATAGTATGCTGTAGTTGGCAACGTAAAATAATCATAATACCTGCCTATTTTATATTTTTAGGAACATAATGTTTTTTGTAAATGATACAAATAACATGTACCACTTGCCAGGGGAAGCTATAAAACCAGCCATTTATAATAATTAATAAACAATAAAATCGTTTATTGGACATAAACGATTTTATACAAGAATTACATGTGTGTGTAAGTGGGTTGAGTAATCGTAATAAAAAACAAGGTCAGTGTGGTGGGTTAGGCCACATAAGTAAGAATCTTCTGCCATTTCATAATCAAGTTGTTCGAGCCAATGAAAAGTTTTCGCTTTAACTTCACGTCTACTTAGACCAACGATGTTAAGTTTCTTATTTATGTGATTGTATAATTTGATACTTATACTACGTGATTGTCTTCTGGCGAATGAGGTTTTATACATCGTGTAAGTTACAAACACGTGCCAACCACGTAATTAGCCCTTATGATTAACTCGCGCCTGCGCCAGCTACTTGCATCGTGCACTAGCATATACAGAAAGGTACAAAATAAATAATTATAAACAGATGAAATAAACCAAAATAATGAGCACCATATTAACATATCACGCTACTTAACGTGACTAAATTGTTTCCAAAATAACTTCATACCTACTCTTTTCTCCATGTGCACAGGAAAGCAATTTTATTATAACCTGTTTTAATATTATGGTGTTTAGTTAAAAGCAGTTTGGTTTTATTTTTATTGTAACAATTACTTACGGTATATAAATTTAATTTCTCATAATAAAGAATTAATTGTACTCATTATTTTTTGCTTAGGAGCATTTCTACTGACCAGGCTAAGCCAGGAGTTCAGAATTCCAAAATTCAATTCCCTCATAGTGGATTCTGTGTGGAAATGGTCTGGATTTGCGAGGATGCGCGAGACAAGAATTTAAATATTTGTTCATATAATATTGAACCGCATATGGATTTTATTTATTAACACTGCGGCGGATATTTTATTCGGCGATGGTCACGAGACAAACGATGTAGGTATTTATGTCGAGCAAGTTCGACATTTCAAGTAAGTGTAAATAAATTTGATTAAAATCTCACTCGCCACAATTGTTTGCAGTAGTGTATTTAATTTGACAAGTTGAAAACTCAACGGTGACCGATCAGGTTGATCATCGACGAGATATTCTAATTTATTTTTTAAAAATGCAGCTCTCGCGCTGGCAATAAATCCTGTATCGCGGGTAACTTGACAAAAAGAAAAGTTAGTGCCACTATAGATAAAAATATACATTATTTATACTAATCGACTTCTATCCCGGTAATTTACGGGTACCAGGAAGTATGGCTTGTTATCGTGTCCCCTCGACGCCACAAATACTCATATCGGTTAATGACGCGTGAAAATACCATGGAAAAGATTTTACTGATTAGCCTGATGATGAACGAGCATGTTTTTTTAAACACTCTTTCACTAATCCGTAGATATATCTACGGATATCTTTATGGGATCTTTTTAGCAAAATATGTGAACCATGGTATTAAATTGCTTGAATTACATTCAATAATTGCAAGCACAGGATTAACGAAACAATATTACATCTCATTCTAATAAAATATATATCATAATCAAAACAAGTATGTATACCTAGTCTTGCCATAGATATGATTTTTTTTTTTCTTTTCTATTGCATAAAATATTTATTACTTTAATGTGTGTTAGTTTATACTTTAATATAATAACATTAAAAATATATGAAGCTCATTCAAAATTATCTCTATTGGCTTCAGTCCTTTAAACGTTGAGGCCATGGGGAAATTTGTCACTGCCAATCTTATGGATTGTTTTAGGGACTCCAAATCATCATGGCGTTTAGAGCATGCTATACTCTCTAAAACTGACCATAAATCATAATCCAGCGGATTAAGATTGGGACTAGATGACGGCCAGTCTTCAGCTTTGATGAACTCCGAAACGTTTGTTTCCAACCACGCTTGGGTGAATCGAGCTTTATGACCCGGTGCTGAGTCTTGCTGAAAGGACCATTCTTGGTTATGGAACACGGTGTTGTTAAGAGGCTTAATTACCTTCTCAAGAATCGTATATTGATACACATGTGCCGATATTTTGAAACCTTTTTCAAAAAAATATACCGTTCTATTCATTTTTAAATTATCAGTTAAATAATGACCAGTGCGTCTCTTATAGGCTGCAAGTCTTAAGTCATCTTTTGCAATACGCGACATGGTTCTTGGTGGTACATTCATTTCCCGAGATAAAATCTTTCCGTTTCGGACAGGATTTCTTCGAATTCTTCCTTCACTGATTTGATCGCCTTTTTCGTACGATTACTACATGGACGCCCAGATCTTTTTCTGTCACAAACAGGGGCGGTTTTATTGTACCTATCAATAGCCCAGTACACAAACATTCGACTAATACCAAGCGGATGGAGACTTTCAAAAAATTGTATTTGACTCCATATCGACTTTGTGTAAAATGCTATCACCGCAATTCTGTTCTCTTTATAATCCTACTCCATTTTCACATCACAAAAATATTTATCACCGATTGGCACGAAAATGAAAAAACACAATGAATATTCATAAATAAGAATCACAGATTCGAAATTCAAATGTAATATTATATTTTTCGTAAGTATAGTATACAGGCTGCATTATTGTGATTTAAAATTAATCATTCCGAATTACCCTACGTTGATCTATCGAATCAATTGATCATAGAACTTTTTAATGGTTTTCAATATTGTGACGAAATTTAAATCTAATAAGTGACACAGTATAACAGTGATAAGGGAAAATATATTTTATTAAATAAATTACAATATTTTTATAGAAAAGTAATCATGTAAATTTATTTTCCAAAGTCAGCTATATTGTTAAACCCAAGGCCCCCTTTTGTTTATCCCTCCTTTTTTATCAACAACTATAGCTTTTCAGCCCTATTTGTGGCTGATTCAACAAATTCAGATAAGAGTCATACATAAATAGACCCTTTTCTGCTCAATTTAAACTTAAAAGACTGCGACTTGCCGAACCTCCTTTTTCTAAGGACTATTTATACGCTCCTAAGTCGGAGTGGCTTACTCCACGGTCTATTAATTTCGAACAGCTTAACGCTGGCAGGCTGACCTCGAATAAGAACGTAATTATCCACCATGACCCGACTTACGCTGACAAAAAATTTGGATATATTTGGAAAAACCATTTGTAAGTAATGGGACTGAATTTCGACCCGTTGCTGTCGTTTTCCTTGTGATTTTTC
This sequence comes from Catocala sponsa, assembly GCA_963564715.1. NCBI lineage: Eukaryota > Metazoa > Arthropoda > Insecta > Lepidoptera > Erebidae > Catocala > Catocala sponsa. The sequence goes on along the minus strand of OY751334.1, from coordinate 12,405,853 downwards.
AGTCACTTCAGTGCTGCTTGTTGTTAGAAATATTAATTAAAAAATATCGTAAATGTGTAAATGAGGTGTATTTAATAAAAGCAGCAATTTTGTTGATCGATATCAGACAAAATGTATTGTCTTTTTTGTAAGAATATCTCTATGTAGTAAAACGGACTTTAAAATAGTTTGCGATTGATCGATTAGATGTCTGTAAGCTAGCACTCTATAACATGAAAAAGATAAACCATAGCTGGTGTTTCTACCTGTTCGTAAACTTGCAAATGATTTGGCCTAATGTAACCTAAACTGAGTATTTTAGGATTTAATATTTATTTACTTTGTTTAGCCATTCAATTAGATGCAGAACTGAAACTCTGAGGCCTTTCTACGTAAAGTAGATTAAAATTAAAACATGCGAAAGACATTTGTCAGGATTCGAACTACTGCACAAGCTTAATCACTGCCAAACCTACCGGAAATTAATATCTCTTCTAACTTTTTACGCAGTTAATACACATACATGACGCCGTTTTACTGTCACGAATATACGTAGCGGTATCCAATCCACAGCACACATCTCTAACTTTTGAAGTTACGTGTGTATTAAATAGTTAACAATCACTTGCTTTAAGTGTAAAGGAAAACATTGTTTAGAAACCGATTTAGCAGAGAGTTTCACATAATGATCTCGAAGATATGAGTTTCTAAACTTGCACTGGAATAGCGTGTTCAACTACGGGCTAACCCTTCTCAAACATCAAACTTGCTGGTGGCGAGCAGTGGAAAATGGTAATATATAAAAAGTTATTAATATTACATATATACAATTAACCAACCTAACCTAAATACTGCAAAAGTTGCGTAACTTCAAGAGAGGGCAATAAACACTACAATGCCGACCGAATTCTACAATACTTTGCTACAGAAAACGTTTATCATCTAAATAGTCACCCCTGTCACGACAACCACTGAAATTATTTCCCCAAATAACAAGGCAATTACGCCTTCATAAGAAATATTACTCAATGTCAACTTAAAATGGCGCCATATATTTCTTAGCTATCGTACTAAAATTATATTAACATAAAGACTATCTAATATCTGATCAAAGAGGCAAATTGTCTTTTGAGAAAAACAAATGGCAACTTTTTCTAAATCTGTAACATGAAATATCTTTCAAAACCTTTAGAAAGTTTCGTTTGTAAATAAGGAAGGCTTATAGCTCTTGACTTCAAGTCAAACCAGAAGATTTATAATAGATTGCACGTTGATCTAATTAACTTGATTAGTATGTATTTGTGTATAATAGACATTTATGTATAAATATTTACCATATTTCCCCACAGCTTTTCTTTTATAATTCTCTGGCAACTGTTATTGTTACAATAAATTTAATGTTTTATCATAACAGCTATCAATGGTAATAAATTATACAAAATCTTTTGCCCGCAATGAGGCCTGCAAGAAATTCTGAAAGTAGTAGATGTTTTAGTTTTTATAACCCATGCAGCCTGCATGGGTTATAAGAACTGAAACATCTCTCACTCACCATATGGTCATTTATCCGCGAAAATAGTTACGACCGATTACATAATGCTAAAGATTGTCAGTCTCTGAATTTGTGAAGAAAAGAAAAAAATTGGGGCAGTCTTTGGGGACTGCCGATAGAAGTGAAAAGTTTAATCCTTGATCATAAATACTTCTTTATAAACCAAATTATAAACCAAAAATAATTCAGAAATGATGATTTTTGTTCACCTAAGAAGTGCTCAACGCTCCTAAAGAAGTTTTCACTTAAAGAGGACTGTTCGGATGGTAATTCCTGATACTCTCTTAGAGGTTATTAAGGGAGTCAAAATTTCGTTATTTTTTGCGTAGGACGCACCATTTCTGAGATATTGTTAATATACCAAAATAATTCAAAAATGGAAAGCGTGAAAGCGTGACGAGGACGAAGCGTCACGATGACGAAGCGTGATGATGACGCGAGTTCTATGATTTTTGGTCACCCAAGAAGTGCTCAACGCGCCTAAAGAAGTTTTCACTTCAAAAATATTGACCAACAAACATTCAAATATCGGACACAATACCACCTAGACTCGGAGGAACTATTTGCGGATCACACAAATTTTTATTCAGTGTGAGGATCGAACCCGTAACACTCGGCACAACGGTGGTGGCGAAGCGACAACTTGAACTACTCCGCCATCCGTGCACTCTGGTTGTTGTAGCGTGCATGTCATCGTCCGTCCACAATAAAATACATTTATCTGGATTTAGCATTTTCAACTAGCATATTATATATAAATTCTTAGAAGAAATGTCTTTATCAACTGTTAAAATATAATAGCTAATTCATAATACTTTTTAATATCCTATAGTAGAAAACTGTTTAAACGTGCGTGTACCGTAACATTGCGTGTTTCTTTGCCAACATTCAACATAACTAATACAAAATATTTTATTAGATTCCGCTCGATTGTAATGTATCTTCAAATGATATTATATTCCACTTGGCAGACATAAAAGTATTCGTGTACTATTTCTTTTTTCGGCTTATAAATATTTACAGGGAAAGGTCATGCCAAGGGTCCATGTGTTTGTAATAAAATTTGACGTGTGTACTAAGTATTTTACTTTCAACGTTGAGTATAAATGTCAACACCATATTTTTGTTAAAATGAACATGAAGTCGATGTTATGGCACGCAATATAAGTTACGTAGACCGTACTGGTTTAGGACTATGCAAATTAATCCGTACCCCTACAGAAAAAAGACAGATTCACGGTTCCTACTAGCTTTTGTAGGAGTAGATATTTATGGCAGACCAAATCTATATGATAACCAATGAATGTTTTAACTTAAATATATTGCTAACTTAAATATATTGCTATAATTTCGCGAGCGAATAAGCAAATTCAAATATCGAAGTTAAATATCAACAATGCAACAGGCTAGCCCAACTAATAATCCAGGCTGTAAGTAAAATGAAATTAATAACCATGCTAAGTGTCGCAATAGTGTAGTGAACCGATTGCTACAAATCTGGTTTCGGATTTGATTCACAGGCCGTTGCCCAATAGAAATGTACGGACTCTGGAAATCTGAATCTGCCTAATAGACGGCAATAGTCTCGACACTTTCTATGTGCGACCTACCATCATAGCTTTTACATGAGAACTAGCTAATATATTTGAATGTTTGCCGTATATAATAGTCTAGAACAATTGTGAATCTGCGAATGCAACGACTGTGTAATAAAATAAACAAATATATATCGAGTTACATTATAAACGTGTGACCATATTTTAGGCCGTGAAGCATTGATAATATATTCTTGTTCAGATGGAGCGTTTTCGAAATACGGTTTACTATGTTTGCTTGCTAATACTAGTAATTTAGTGTCGTATTATCTTACACGGACATTTGCATACAAATTCATGACATGATATCAGCACTCTCACGAGTTAATTCGCTATATTGTCATTTTTCAGGTACATACTGAAATAAAATGTCTTAAGACCCTATTTATTATGTACAATTTGGAAAGTATTACCTTAACCACAGGTTATACGACCTTGCAATATCACATTTATGAACACAGTTTATATTAACAAATCAAGTCTGTACATAACATAAAAATATAAGTAGCCATCTATGCTTTTGCGCAAATCGCGCGGTTCGAAGTCACGCACTAAATGGTATGTTTTACGATGACATACACAATATATTCAACCACGCCCGTTTATATTTTAAACATTCAAAGGTATAGGATATACCTATGTATGTTGTATATCATAAACAGTTATAAAATTGGTTGCGTGCCACTCAGACCGAGTGATATCATTAACTAAATCCATTTCAAGTATATTTTAATACGAGTATAATTTTTATTTAATCCCATTAGTAAATTAAAATTAACGTCATGCATCATACACAGAAGTACGATTGAAGACTTTCCACTAATAATAACAAAGTTCATTTCTGCTCCTCACGTATTATTGGCCCGGATTCAAATGATTAATTCATCACAAAACTAAGACAAAGTTTATAGCAGTTTTAAACCTTAATACCTAAGCAATAAACATTCTTTACTTACAGTTTAATTTTGATATATAATAATAATAATAATATCAGCCCTGTATTAAACTGTCCCACTGCAGGGCACGGGCCTCTTCTCACTATGTGAAAGGTTAGGCCATAGTCCACCACGCTGGCTTAGTGCGGGTTGGCAGACTTCACATATCTTCGAGAACATTATGGAGAACTCTCAGACATGCAGGTTTCCTCAGGATGTTTCCCTTCACCGTTTTATTTTGTATTTTGATAGATTTAATCAAAATAACGAACTTTCAAGATCGGCTTTTTCACTTGTACTTGCAAGTGAAAAAGCCGAAAGAAGTGTCTACCGGATACGGTCATTACTTACAATCAGAGCAGCCGTATCCTTGTTTAGTAAATACTTCACTTTTGCTTGCACGACGGTCTCAATAGTTTAAATGCTCATCTGGCCATTACGCTACGTTCAGTGTTATAGTTTTAATCAGCACAAAAATTTATATCATTAACAAAAAGTTGTTCTGTGTCTGAGTGTTCTATGTATTTGTTGCTTCAATGTTTCTAGGGCCTATCACGACAAAGGCGGTAGAATTAGGGTAAACATAGTTCTATTAAAATAAAAACTGAAATTCATCCAAAGACGTATAAAGTTGTTCTTTGCATAAATAGAATTGCATAAATATAAATTACATCATGACATGAGGCTTTAATTCGTTTTAGTTTATATATCTAAAGAGGTAAGCAGAGGTGTATAAAATTAGGGGTTAAGCCTATTGCTATCTACACACATAGCCAGGCTCCGTGCTGCTACTGAGAATTTCTTTACAGAAAAACCCTAACACTTTACACTAACTCATTTTCCGACCCGGTCATCGAACACAAAACCACGGCAATCGCATACACAAAAAATTTTTACTAATTACAACATGATCTAAATGCCTTCACTCTATCTACGTTTAAAAATACAGTACTTCAAGCGGCAAAAGGGTCAATTGTCGCAACTCATAAAATATTAGACTACTTATCTGATATTCCGTCTGTGTATCGACTTGATTAATAAATAGGTAGGTAATGAACTGTTCGCTTGCTTACTGAATAAAATTGTTCTCGGAATTCATTCCAAACGTAAATGGAAGGTGTAACTGACTCAACGTCTTGCATCCATTCGTTTATTAAATCGGGTAGCTTTATAAATATAATTCGGCAAAACTTTTAGGTTTACGTAAAAATAATAGCGCTTGTACAAGAAGCCAGTACATAGTTGGCACGTGATTTTTTTATGCGCAAGCTAATCATGGAGGTAACTTGCGCAGCTGGCTCACGCTGGTTGTCTACACAATACGTACTATGTATTGACATGTTACTCACGTTGTGTGCAAGAGCAAAGAATTTACCACTATTTGCTACGTTGCTTACATTGTAGCATTCTTTAGTTACCGGTCACGGATCGTACGCAGTGTGTTCAGTTAGATACCGTTCGTAGTGATGACCTGCCAATCAACATAGGCGTACCACAAGGCAGTATTCTTGGGCCTACGCTATTTCTAATTTTTATCAACGAACTTTGCCAGCTAGACCTGATTAATGGAAAGATTGTCACTTTTGCAGACGACACGGCACTAGTTTTTCGAGGAGATTCCTGGGATGTCACATATCGATATGCACAGGATGGTATGAACCACGTTACATACTGGCTTACTACCAATGTTCTTTCCTTGAATGTCAAAAAGTCTAAATATATAGCATTTTCAACACTATCACATACAGTCTATTGTTTCCTGGGGCCTTATTTATACAACAAAATTAACTCTCTCCTTTCTATATACTCTCTAAATAAATTCAAATTAAAAATAACACTGTCAGCATGGTTGCAGAATTTATCATATACGGAGACCGAAAATCTACTTCTACCGATAACATAACAAAACTAAGCACAAATAAAAATATACCCTTTTACACATACTTGCACTTCTAGCACACACACTCACGAACACACACACACACACACACACACACACACTTGCACTCACACACACGTATACACACCCTCACACACACGTACACTAAATTGTTACTTAATTTCATCCGCAAAATAAAATATGAGGTTACCTGTATACAGCAATTGTTAACATTTTATCTACTATACGTCCAAGAGGTGGGAGCCTGGTGATCTGTAACACAGGTTTTCCTACTATAGGCACCAGTCTCGCCACAAAGGATTAAAATTTGTTAAATCTTCACTGAGTTATCTTATGTATGTATACTTACCTTTGTGAAAGAGATAAATAAATACTTATTATTATTATTATTATTACCTTTTTTAGAGAAAAAAACAACTATTTTCAAACATAATTATTAAGGAATCTCAAGACCGTAGAACTGTAATGTTACTTTACGGATGGCGCTGTAGTTTAAGTAGTCGTCTTACCAGTAGCGGTCCGCGCAGTATTGTGGGTTTGAACTACAAACGGGACAAACCAAAAAACAATATACTACATCTTGAAGCGAGCTTCAATCGACACATATTTCAAGCCGCTAACGAAGATAAGTCAATTTTTACCATCCGTCAAGTGCCAACTACCTTTACAAGATGCAGGGGCCTATAAAATAGATTGTGACTGCGGACTCTCATACATTGGTCAAACCAAGAGAAGCATAGGCACACATATCTGATGTAAAACACCAACGCTCGTTGAAGTCTGCTGTGTGTAAACATGTGCAACAGGGGACCAACCACTACCTGAGATTTGACAAACCACAGATGCTCGCTAAAGAACATCCTAATTTCAATAGAGAAGATGGTTGGAATGTACCACCAGCTTGGAATCCAGTAATTCAAATAGTCAAACCCAAGAAGAAGCAAACCACAGCTAGACTTCGTGATACTTTGAGCTCATTCTGCGTAATTAGAAACACCCATGATTAAATGATATTCGGGTACTTTGAAATAACTACACTGGAACATTGAGACAACTACCATCTTAGTCTCCCCGTGACTATGGCTGCTGAAAAGCAACCGAAATGTCGGGGAAAGTGTAAACATAAATATAAATAGTATAATAGTATAGTAATAGTATAAATAGTTAAAAAATTAGTAAAGTTTAATAGTAATAGTAGTGTAACAGTTTCTAAAATTTTGTAATAAAGTGTCAAATAAACAACGGGATAAAATCCGTACATAGTAGTTTAATTTCAATGAATAACATTCGCGTAAACAGAAGACAATATTATGAACTACCGTTGTTTGTGGACTTAATTCTCTCGCAAATTAACGATAGATACTAATTGTATCTCGCTTAGAGTATTTAAGCTCCAAGAACAATAAAACTAAACAATTGCGTGTCCTGGTACCTACTCGTCTGTATTAAACGAATTTGTTCCGCTTGGCGCTTCTATTTAAATGGTCAATAAAACGATATTGGATACTTAGAATTGATTTATTTTATATGAAAGAATAAATACTAACTGAAGCGGTACTTATCAGGGCATGATCTTTAACGAAGAACCAATTACCGCCATAGCAGAAAATATCTGAATAGGCTAGTATTTTTTTCATTATTTTTATAATAATATTCTATCACATACACACATCACCATGTAGCCCAAACTAAGCAGAGCTTGTACTATGGGTACTAGACAATGGATAAAAATGGATAAACATACGTCTATGTTCATGCACACAAATGTTTGACTTGTGCGGGAATCGAACCCGCGATCTCAGGCGTAGCAGTCAGTTACACTAACCACTACGCTATCGAGACCGCCTTTTAGTCAGTGTACTGAAACTCTAAATAGCGTTTGAGTCATGAAATTAATTGACATAGACAGACATACATAGATACAAGCGTTTTATATCTGGTAATAGGGGTAATTATCAACTGACAAAAAAGGATGCACGATACAAACTGTGACATAACCACTATTTACATGCATCTGTCCGAGGGAGATAGCGCGATAGCCCCACTACTTTTTCTTACATCCATATTTAAAATATTAATTTCTCTCTTGCAACCAATTTTGATACTATATGCACAAAATAATTGTATTATATTCTTGTATGATAAATAAAGAACAAAATCCAATACAGGCAACGACCCTATCTCTATTGTGACCTCAGAAAAGTCTATGCCAAAATGTATTTCTACAGGTTAGACAGGCGACTAAGTCTTAGTGAAAGATCAGATGTCGTATGCAGAGAGCACGATATTGATTGCTGTACAACATTATTATTATTAAAACCTCTACGGCAGCGGGTGTTGCACAACTTAGATAAAGAAGACTTTTTTTTATTTAGGCCAACGAGGTGTTCATATTTGAACCACAATCGTTACTGATCAATTGAGCAAAGGTGATTAGCCTTTACAAATAAAGTTTAGGTCTGATGTAATGAAGGGTAAGTGTAATTTAAACCAGTTTGATAGCTATTGGATACTCTCGAGACGATTGATTACCACTAGATTAGTTGTAGGTCACGGACTATTGTACAAAATGTTGTTACAAAACATCCCTGTAATGTTCCATTGCATTAATGAATGCATGAGTTAATTAATTCAGGAATAGGAACCGATTTCCTTTCGGTCGACGAATGTAACTAATACGAAGAAGCAAATATAGTAAAACTTACCCATTATATTCTGCATTCAACAAACGATAGCCTTAGAGGATCGACAGTATTGGTCGCTAACGATAAAACAGCATATCCGAAGATATTGTATCATACTGTTTTTGAGAAAGATATACCGGTTGTTTCAAATTGCTAGATATTATGAATTTACACCGATGATAATTAATATAGAAAACATAATATTCTTTTGCTACTTAATCATTTCAACTCACGATGTCATAAACGAATGATCATATTCTTTATGTACCGTTGCTTTCTGATATTGTATTTCTGTTTGTTGATGACACAAACATTACACATACTGTTCAAATATATAGAATATAATGGCTGATAGAAGACGCCATATCTCTTATCCAGTAGTTAATTCTTAGATTAACTCATAAAATCTACCATATTATCTACCATAAAGACCCTATTTAATCCTGTCGTAATTTGTAACACCGAGTACTTACAAGTAAAAACAAAGCCCGAACTGTCACCGCAGTTATCTTTACGTGGCAACACATAAAATGCCTCGTAAAATACAACCCAAAGGTTCTTACGCCGGAAAGAGGGCAGTGGAACACTTGGTAAACAGTAAACAACCCGATGATAATTACCTGGAAGAAATAAAAACGCCTCTAGAGTTATTAAAGGTACCGATTGTGGGTGCAACAAATATTTATTAAACTTTTTTATATAGCAATGAAAAGTTTTCAACTTCAGATTTCTATAACAGTTTAACAAGCATTTTGACGCATTGGTGACTTTTGTTGGTTAATTTGGTTGTTCTCATACAGGATTTAATTAATGTCTATATGTACCTATATACAGACATAAATTTGTTGCCGATCCTGCAAAAACGAGATACAGCATTCTTGTTACTGTTTCAATAAATGCCAACACAGCGTCTCAAAAATCTCTGGTTCCACATATATCAAGAATATAAAGATAGGGGTATTTGGCTGCGCTCTGGTTTAACTGGAAAAATACTTTCACAATCGGGATGCCTCCGGCTTTAACGACGAATCAGCTGTCATCTGTCTCCCATAGATAATATTTTATTAAATGTATTTATTCAAGAACAGTTTCAACATTGTGTGTAAATATACAATAATAATAGGTAGACAATCAATTAAATAAAAAAACAATATTGCAAATGAGATAAGAAATGAAATAAAAATTAAAATAATAAATAAAAACAAATTAATAAGTAGTCATGACAGAAAAAAAAAATTAAATATAGTCTAAAAAGGAATGTCAAAGGCAAATATTAATTATATACATAATTGTAGGTGCATGTCACAATCATAATTAAATTATATTATAGATGTTCTTGTACCCGCATATTCATTCAATCAATCAATCAATCAATCAGCCCACCGCAGTCCATATTATGTGCATATTCATTAATGGCGTAAAATTACATATAATTAGCAAAGTACATATACTTCTATCTAAACTATTAACAATCTATAATATAACTTACTTTGATCGGTGCAAGACATCTCTCTTTACATAATATAATAATAATATCAGCCCTGTTTATTGATACTCCCTCCCACCAATGGGCACCAGCCTTTTCTAAAAATGAGAAGGGATAGACCATAGGCCGCCACGCTGGTACAATGTGGCTTAGTAGAATCAAGTCAAATCATTTATTCAATTGCGAACATGGTTTACAGTTAGGATGTTAACATTATAGTTGTCCTGCCACGTTCTACCTACAGGCATGCAAATATAAATAGTCTTGTTTAAGGATTCAGACTTCAGACATCTTTAAAAAACTTATAGCTAAGGCCCTTCGTACACAAGCCTACGCAAATCTTCGATACCCGACGATTATGGTCTCTAAGCGACTACCGCAATACAAATTCATAGAGGTTCGTACACAGGTACAAATGTCGGCGACGCGTGCCTGTGTACGAACCTCTATGAATTTGTATTGCGGTAGTCGCTTAGAGACCAAAATCGTCGGGTATCGAAGATTTGCGTAGGCTTGTGTACGAAGGGCCTAACTCTCAGATATGCAGGTTACCTCACGATATTGTCTTTTACCGTTACTGCGAGTAATAATTACCTATTTAGTATACAAATAATTTCCAAAAGTTAGAGATGCTTTGGGATTAAGTCCAAGTCCTCTACTGTAGAGCCAGCGTGGTCTCCTACTACTCCAAATAAAACAAAACATTTTCTCTCTACGAACATCTACAAAAATATTCTGTTTTATTTCCAAGAAAGTTCTTTTAATAAGAGCACATATCAGTCGGTGACATCCCGTCAGTCAAAGCGCGCCATATGTCGCTATACCACGCTAGCGATTCTTTCAGAGTGGTATCATTGTTAATTTCAGCTTTCATGTCACTCATACTCATATAAAAACAGCCTATACATATCATTATACCTATGTATATAAAATCTGTTTTAATCTCAGAAAAATAATAATTGAATAAATGCTCGAGATCTAGTTACTAACCTGTTAATTTACAAAATAAATTTTGAAAAAGTACTTTATTTTGCATTTTTTATAAGTTGCCACACTACTGCATTACGCCTGTATTTTGATGAATGGTAAGATTACGCATATTTTAAACTGTAATAAAGATACCTTTTTATTTTATAGAGCACATATTGCTTATGAGAAAAAACAACGTCAATCAATAATTATTATATAGCTACTGATGTCATGGATTAGAATGCTTATCGTTAAATTGAGGATTGCGATTAGAATTGTAATGATAAAGATTTCTTATACACATACATAATATGTCTGCAATTTTGAGCCACTGATAATAAAAATCTGTGGTTTGTGGTAGTTTGGATCTCGTAGAGATTAACTTAAGCAATATATACAACGAATATACGCCTATGGAGGTGTTCGTGCCACAGAGATTTATAGATTTTGTATAAGAATGGTGTAGCACATGGCAATATACTAGCTTTTATTACATGGGTTCGTGGCAGGTTAGTGAGGGTGTAGTATACCTTTGGGGATATCGATATACAAGCGTGTAAGGACTTATTTTTACCCGCGGCTTCGCTCGCCTTAATATAGATTTTGTCAATAAATTGCCCTATGCATTTTCTTTTTTGCACACGTATTTTCTTTCAGGGGTACAGAATACTGTACCCCTAAAAGAATACGTGTGCAATCATATAATGGTGATCGGTCGAGTAGTTTAATGCGTGGAAGCGTACAAACAAAAAACTGACATTCGCATTTATAATATTAGTTAGAATATATTAAAGATACATTATCTATACAACTACGTAGACTATGTTTAAAACTTGAACAGAACGTATCCGTTCAGACTGTATACAAGTCTCAACTGGGACACGAGTCCATAATTTATGTGCCGATAATTCATCTACCTTCTGTTACAGTTAACATCGTAAAGGTAATAAAACAGTGTCGTCTGAGATATCCTTTTGTACTTCTTGTTGTAAAATTTAGCAAAGTAGCGGCAGCTTGGACGAGGCAGGAACGTAAAGATAGAATTAATATTAAAACAATGTTATGAACTCAAAGTCTATAATGACACTTGAAAGTGTTGCAAGAATTATATAATAATTCTTTCCACACTTTCAATTTCATTATTTATTAGGTCTATAACTATGAATTTTGAGTTTATGTTTTATATCTAATTTTGTGGTTTCTGTACGAAATGCAATGGTATAAAAGGATATCGCTTATTATCTGCACGTTGTTTCAATTTGCCATAATTGCATTATGGTTGATGGTTTTGTTGATTAAGGATAAGCCTGAGTGGCCTGAATACAAGCAACTATATAAAAAAAAACAAAAATATTCATGAAATAGTTCGTATGTAAACCTTCTTCGTACAAAGCCTATTTAATAATATAATAATATATTCTATCACATACACACAACACCATCTAGCCCAAACTAAGCAGAGCTTGTACTATGGGTACTAGACAATGGATAAACATACATATATACTTTTTTTTGTAAATACATACATATTATACATAGAAACACCCAGACCAAGACAAACATCCATGTTCATGCACACAAATGTTTGACTTGTGCGGGAATCGAACCCGCGACCTCAGGCGTGGCAGTCGGTTACGTTAGTGTAACCGACTGCCATGGATATATTATATTCGTACTTCATGTTTAAAACCCTATTATTTGCAGTGATGTTGGCCGATCGCTTCAGTGCTACTCTTTTATAAGTAATTTGTTTCTCACACGAGGCTAAAATTTATGTTATCCACAAAATGAAAAAAGATTACTACTAAACAATTTGGGATTACAAAACATATCTATATAAATAAAAATCAATTGCTACAATGTGTATGACAGAGCATCACTTTATTTCATCACGGCTCTACCGAATTGGCTGGTTTTTTATTTATTGTGTTTATAATTGTTAGGACAAGGTTTATATGAACGAATATTTGCGACAAATCTGCAGGAACTGTTGAAAATTTAAATAGTACTTTTATATGAAAAAAAATTAATTGGCGTTTTGATATTGAATTTAATTACGTGAAATATATTTTTGTATAGATCGACAGGACATCGACTGTCGGGTCAGCTAGTATATAATAAAATTAATGGACTGTCTGTGACAATGGTTCAACAAATTTGGTTGTCATGTATTGGAATGTGCTAACTTTACTGTTTGTTTAATTTAAATCGGTTATAATAAAAAGCTTATAATATGTCGTATTTTAAGGGTACCAGACCAGGCAATCGATGACCTTACTGACAATAAAAAAGTTTTTTGATCATATTTTGTTATCAAAATATTATAATTGTTTTATTTTTTTACACTGTAACTTGAGCCGTATTTACAGTAGAATATTATCATAATTAAATAACTGTACAGTCACAAAGCGCTGATCATGACTTGTACTATAATTCTATTCAATCTAAGCGTGTCAGTGATAGCTACACAGACGATTGAACTATGAAGGTTATTTAGTCAAACTGACGATGCTGCCTACGCTCAACGAATAAGTTCGTTTCTAGTAAAACTGTACCGTGTAGTATTTTATAATCTATGTTTAAAATAGTGTCACTTAATTAATAACAAATAGAAAGCCATTTTTGAAAATGTTAGCGCGCAAACTCTTTGTCAATTTATTGCAGAGTTCCTCTCTGCGAAAAATGTATTATTCAACAAGGCTGTTTTAAAGGGTACCAAACATAACATGTCTCCATGACGCCATCCATTAATTTTTGCGTAGAAATGTTGGTTCATTATAACTGTATTATACTCGTATATACATATATTGTGCCATACAAAGTACCATACACATAGGTATGTTGTGACGTACGTGTAAGATTTTTTTAAACTTCGAAGTAGTAACTTGTGGCTTATCGTGGATTATATTCAATATAATTTTACTTGATGGGTATTGTAAAAAGAACTTAGTATAAGACTTGTTCGCACATGTAAGCAGATAACAACAACGTAACGAAAAATCCAGTGGAAAGCACTTACACATCATGTGTAATGTCTAAACAAATGTCAAAATAACAGCATTTTACTCAATGCATGTGAAAGTATATACGGCACTTATACAAAAATCAATTTTTAAAGTTTTAGTCTGTCTGTCTTTCCGTTTGTTCCGGCTAATCTCTGAAACGGCTGGACCGATTTTGACGGGACTTTCACTGGCAGATAGTCGATGTTATAAGGAGTAACTTGGGCTACTTTTACATTAGATATTTTTATTAAATTCCACACGGCCGACGTCGCGGTTAATAGCTAGTACTATAATAAATCTGTAGCGAGACCGTGTCTGTGTATTGGAAATATTTTTATAAAACGAATTGAAATCCAATTAATTATCTGTACGACCAATCATCATTAATACAAATAATTACAAAGCCAAACCGCTACTGCAATAATAAAATTTGCTATGTAGACACATTTAAACACAAACAAGCACGTTAGCCGTATTTTTCTTTAAAAAAGGCGCCGTCTGTCCAGTTATAATTTCTGTATTACGCACATTCAAACAATAAAGACAAATAATCCTAAAGCTCGATACAACTATATTGTGAAACATATAATTTATATGATAGATCCAATTGTTACTCGGACTAGAACACTCGCGTATTTTTTTTTTATTACGGAATACTACAGACTTAAGTGCTATGAAGATGGTCTATTATGCGCTTTTTCAATCCATTATTGGCTATTGCGTTACCTCTTGGGGTGGTAGTTATAAAACGTTAATGTGCGTATGGAGAGAGCCCAGAGATGTATACTCAAGGTCATGACTGGTAAGCCTAGACGATTCCCAACGTCAAATCTCTATAATCTCTGAAAGGTGCTAATGGTACGACAATTATATATACTGCAGGTGATTTTGCGTAAGCATACTGAAATGCCGCATGACATAGAATTTATTAAATAAAACCCGTAGACCTGACAGAGTTTGCTCTTTTAAATCACATTGGACTTCTCTGGCATCCCGTCAATATTACTTTCTAAGCCCCAAACTTTATAATAAGATAAATAGGGTGCTTATAATCTATCCTTTGACTTATAATAAATCTAAGCTGAAACTAACAGAGTGGCTTCTTTCACAAACTTATACACAATGTGAGGACATCATAGCATGATAACAAATACATCTTGCTCCCATACATATACACACACCTAAATATTACACCGATACACACATATGTACATATACACCATACACACACAGACACTCACATACACTTACCGACAAACACATACTCTCATCCTCAATAAAGGCACAAAATCAATTAAAATAAACAATAGATTTGTATTTTTAATTACATACTAAGGTTAGTAAACCTTAGTAATTAAAAATATATTTGGATGTGGGCGTCAATGGCTACGACACAGTTTATACGACTGTAGTCATTATCGTTTAATTATTGTGAAAATGTAACGAGATTTTCAATAAAAAATATTATTATTATTCTTGTGCTGACTCAGCACTGCTGATTATGATCAAACTCCCAATAGGTTCCCTGACTGTGACTAACCATGCCAACCTTACGGTCAACGAGGTTTAACAAATTTCTAGACTTTGCGACTATCGACAATTTCTAGGGCAAAGATCCAGGAGTTAAACTTTGTACCTCACGATCGCGACATCGCAATCTCGACCACAAAAGGTCAGGAAACCAAAGAGAAAACTATAGATCTCTGGCATTAAAACATGATGCATAAAGTGAAAAGTTAGCACTCGGAACTAAAACATAAGCTTCGGTAGTCTGCAGATTAACATTAGAAAGCATAAATTTGAATATTCAACATCATTAACTGGAACTCGACTCGAAAAGTTGCGCCAACTTAACCATACTGCATAGCGACCGTATCGAAATAAAGTATTACGTGTATATACCCACAAATAAATACCTATTATAAGACACACATTTATCTTCTTTCTTCTTTTCGTGTGGTTAGTGGTCAACCTGTTATCAAGAGTTGTTCAAGCCGCCCGTAGGCCTCTGACATGGCTTAACGACTGCTATCAATTTAATTTGCTATTTATTTGTGGGTAATAATATTAGTTAGGATACATATCCTAACTAATATTATAAATGCGAATGTAAGTTTGTCTGTTTGTTACGCTTTTACATCTTAACTACTCGACCGATCATCATGAAATTTCGCATACATGTTGTAAGAATGGGGTCAGAAAAGAACTTTCATTCAGAAAACTTAGTACTGTTACTGCCTTAAAACCTACATTTTACGCGAGCGAAGCCGCGGGGCAAAAGTTGGTATTAAATAAATGCATACTCCTATTCCTCTGATTATGGTAGACAGGCAGTGCTACACCTAGATTTTGACAGCTATGGCTTTAGGTTCTGCGTAATAATGGGCTGGCCTATTGGCGCTTACCGACCACTTCTAAACTCCGTACTGCTAATGCGAATTTAATTACAGAAAAATCCGATAGCACTTTGGCGGCCGTCAATCAAATTGACTACCACTACGCCACCGACGCAGTCATAAATAAGAGAAATATTAAAAAATCACACATGACTTCAATAAATTTTACGAATGGCAGCTCTTATTACTGAAAATTTAAATAAAGAATATTGTTCGTTCGGTAAGTTCTGGTTCGTTAGTTTTATTTTTCTAGTTGGAATACTAATGAAACGTCTAGCGGTACGTCCACCTGTCAGTACCTGCGTCTAAAACTCCTATTAAACCGGACTGCTTGGAACAGACAAACTTCGTTCGTCGTTTTCTTTATTTCTTGTTCGTATTTAGGGTTCGGTGCTTCTTAAGACAAAATAAATCAGTTATGTCCATTATTTATTAATGGAACATTTATAGTAGCGATAATTTTCGACACACTATGCAATTGAAGTGATGCTATTTCTATCATAAGCGTTTAATTAAGGTAAAGGGTCTAGTAGGAAATAACGATTTATTTTAAACAAAATATAGTTTTTAGGTTGAAAATAGTGTGAACATAAAACCCACCTTAACGCTGTTTTGTTTACGTTCACACTATATTGTTGTTTGTCGGTTACAGATTCTTATAAAGACACAGGAAAAAGGAATGCGTTATTATATTTAGTACAACGATTGGTTTTATAATTCTCATATAATTCAATATGCAAAATCACAATGCCTTTTGTTTATTTTATGATGATTACTTCCCCTACGCTTACAAAAGTTTTGGTTATGCTCGGAAAAAATAAGCACCTATATGAGATAGATGGTTATTTTATTCCTGGTCTTATATATCGTGTCTTTATGATAAAAACTTCTTGGAAATTAAAAATCGATAGAAATACAAAACATATTTATAACTGGCAAACTACAAAAACAATAAAAAATTGTGATGCTGTATGAAAATAAAATATCTATATTTAATCAATTATTTCTAATAAGTTGCAATACTGAACCCTAATAGTGCAGACCAGTTCCTAACTAGATTAGTTGTCCAATCCACCGGTAGAATATATCAGTTCCTGCAAGCACGAAATTAGATTTCAGAAATATAGAATTTTAACCCAGAAAAATCAATTTGTAATCAAAATGTTTTCTATCCTATCTTCATTAATCAATCCACAAAATACTTAATCCAACGTCAACAAGCTATTAAGGAAAATAAAGATAACAATATCCTAAAGGCTAAATAGTTACTCATCAAATTAACCTAACATTGAGAAATAAATTAGACGGGTATTTCGGAAGTTAATATCGTTGCAAATGAAGGTAAATAATAGGTATGCGCTGGTAATGGTAGAGGTCACGCAACCGAGCCGACGACATCTGACGACAATAGCTTATGAGTTTGGACCCTTACCTATATAATTTTTAGGGTTGTATATAAATAATTTCGACTCCTTTAAGATAAATATGTGTGTAGATACGATGTCCTATTTTATTTTTATAAAAGCCTATCGTAATATTTCCTGTATTAAGAGAGACCTTATAAATATTTACACAGTGGATATCTTATCTTATCTTATGTGGGGGCCAGTCAGTGCAGACCGGCGACACTTCGACCCAGTGGGATCTTTTGTGTCGACACTCTCCCAATAACGACTGCCATAGATGTTCATGGCAGCCGGGACCGACGGCTTAACGTGCTCTCCGAGGCACGGAGCAGGCGATAATTGTCTATCAATACGCACATAATTTCGAAAAGTCATATAACTTCCGAAAGTCAGAGGTGCGCGACGTGGGTTCGAACCCGAGACCCTCTGCATTGCAGTCTGTTGGTCTCCCCACTGAGCTATCGCTGCTCTGCTGCTACACAGTGGATAACAAGAACTAATTAAATATCGAATGGTATAGTAAAATTATTAATTATTTAAATTTTGCTCGTAGTGGTTTAACTACAATACGACTACAATTGATATGTTTCTTGCTTTTACCCTAACCCATTTAGGACATAACATTATAATAAATATAGCTTACTTACAATTACTCTTTGTCTATGTAATGGTATCGAATCGAGTAGCTTTATGCATCTAAAATGGCGCAAACGCTGGTACAATGCCTAGCCTGAGTAAAAATATTCATGCTTAAAAGTACTTTTTTACTATGCTGTGCAGAGCTGAAGAGAGCTTTTAAAGTCATAAATGGTGGCAATCATGTTTAAATAAACCTATGATCGTCAATATGGGGAATCAGTACCTTTAAACCATACAGCACAACAAGTTGACTAGTCTAATCAAAAAGTCTAATATTTAGATGTCTAGAGAACTCTTCTCATAAATAAGTTATTCGGTAGACGAATAAAATTTAAGCTTGTCATTAAATTACACTTCTATAATTATTATACAAACTTTTATGTCTACAAAGTTGTAAACAAATTTAATATACCTCGTTAAAATCGATGTAAATGAGGTTATTTACAATGTAAAACTTTCATATAATCGTGAGTTACTAAAAACATTTTACTACTATTTTAAAACCCATATCCCCAAGGAAAATTCTCTCTCAATTTATCAAAGTATACGTTTTTATCTCATGTCCATCCAATAGATTCGGCTTAATCCAAAGTTATTTAACTTAAACTTGTTCGATATAACTCCTTGGAGGTTTTATCCCGTCTGGCAAATATATTGCACCTAGTATCGGGTGGTATCTTTACAAGAAACAACTTATATAACATTGACTGAAATAAATTTGATTCTTTTACGAGTGCTACTGCGGAATGTCACACGTATTATTAGCGCTAGTGATACGACTGCTGTGTATAAGGATTGGTTTCGAATCCCTGGGATATTAGTAACAGTACAAAGACGCCAAAATACACGCTTCTCCTATTACGTGAAATCAGTCGCCTCGAGGTAAACCAGTTTCGTTGAGCTGGTCTAACTTGAGGATCAGTCAGATGTACTTGTACTCGAAAGAGTAATAGGTAATATGAACATTGAAGCATTAATACACTCAGAACTAAAATGATAGCTTGCAAAATGTGGGTGTAGTACTACATTATTTGCCTACCCATTCAGAGATATGAGATAATATGTATGGCGAATCTTAAAAGCACAAGATTATAAATATGTGTTTCAATTAAACCTTATGGCATTTGTACACGACACGCGCGACCCGCGCAAGTGACCCGTATGATTAACGCAAGTTATCCGCGCGAGTAACTAGCGCAAGTACTCCATGCCAACTACTTGTATCATGCACAAGTCCTAATAAGAAATCGCGTCCGTCGTTATAGGGCTCTACGAATTCGTAGATAATGAGGCTACGCGCTCTACGCTCATCTTCTACAACAAGTGCTACGCTTTTGTAGCATAACCACTACGATAGCGTAGCACTTTACACATTATGTTTATATAGCTTTTAAAGATATATTATTTTAACAAGCCTGTTGTACTTGTCAAACATGCTAATTTTTGTATACCTACTAGTATTATAAAATGAAAAGATAAAAAATAGTAACATAGACTTTATAACATCACGCTCCGAGCGATGGCAGTGAAGCAGTAATCATAAACGTGGGTGCAACCGCAGGGGATGGTTAGTATTTTATAAAGCAGCAACAGTACTGTGTCGCGTACTTTTGATATTGAAATAATGCACACAAAAATATTCGGATTAGCAGATTACTAACATGAACTACAGTTACTAGAGCAATCGATATCTCTCACCAATACTGGAGTCCATTGCATCTTCGGACTTCCAATACTAATAATTCCCTCCTAATAGCAGGTAACCATAGATTTAATTATTGTTAGTTCTTTACTTTGACTACAACGTAGTCTATAATTTCTTTAAAATCAAAGGGGCATGCCAAGACGCCATAGTAATTCGGGCCCACAGACAACACCTATAAAGGTTAATGATAATAATAGTCAACAATGCCAATAATTTATTAGCATAAGAAGTGATTTACAAAAAACTGGGCATTTTAAAGTTATCAAATCTTTTTATATATCATCAATACAATTTATATTAAATATATGCTATATTATTTTCAATATTATTTTAACTTATTTATGAGTACAATCTATTAGGAATGAAATAAAACAGAATACATTGCAGTTTTATAGCTTATAGGTAAAAATCGTCGATATTAATCGCAATAAATAAACACTAACCGTCACAGTGGAGTTGCAAAACAAGCAATGATATTGACATTTACGTTTTCCGGGATCATACAAGTTAGAGATGGTGTTGCCATATTAAACAAAAAAAATTGAGACATCAATAATAGACATTACTTTAAGTTAATCAAAGCAATCTTGTAAAGATAAAACCAATAATTATTATTAGCTTTTGTATTACTTTTGTATAAAAAATTAAATGAACGATTAAAATAATAATTATATAATTACCTGTCAATATTTTGTGTAATGGCAATATTTTCACGTTAATGCACTTGCTTCCAAGTTCTATTACATAGTTTAGTTATACAGAATAATAAATACAAGGAAAATCTTGGATAAATATTAATATATTTTTAAAGTGATAACTTCTTTGGGCGCGCTGAGCACTTCTTGGGTGAACAAAAATCATAAAACTCGGGTCATCCTCACGCTTCGTCATCGTCACGCCACCACGCTATCCATTTTTGAATTATTTTAGAATATTAACAATATCTCAGAAATGGTGCGTCCTAGGCAAAAAATAACGAAATTTTGACCCCCTTAATAACATCTAAGAGAGTATTAGGAATCAGAACAGCCCTATTTTTTTTTGTTTTGTTTATGAACAAGTGTTTATGATCAAGGATTAAAGTTTTTACTTCTATCGGCAGTCCCCAAAGACTGCCCCAATTTTTTTTTTTAGTTTTGCAAATTTCTTGTGCACCTCTGGGCCTAATACTGGCATGCCCCTTAAGTTTTAAGGTTAGTCTAAGTATTTTTGTATATCATACACAAGTATATTAATACTTACTAGTGGTCAAAATTTGACCATAATTAATTAAATTTTAAGTTTGATCGTTATTAAGGTTTTTTGGCTATAACTTTACCCTTACAATCACATTTCATTTAGATTTCGCCAAGGCTATACAGATTAATTTACCTACGTTTTTCAAACAAATTATATTTACTTAACTTTACTCTTTCATTGACGATATTCCTAAGCTAGCTACTTAGTTTTCTTTTTTCTTTATTACATATAAATAAGGTATAGGTAACCATAGTTATAAAGAATTGTACGACGTCAAACGAACAATGCCGAAATACTACGAACGCCATTCGACTGCGTCTATCAATTGCATGGTTGTGTGCGTGTAGTGTTTTTTCATTAATTTAATGTATTTCTAATGCATCTTTTATAAAAATATTAGGTTTTGCCACTCCTTCTCCATATAAATATTAACTGCGCCAAATTTCATACTCCTCCGTCCGCGCAATTTTCATAAAAAGGGGTACAACATTTTTGCTTCACGTATTAATATATAGATAAGGTATAAGCGACCAGATACAAATCTACTCCCTTATCCCTTATAAAAGTGCCCGTATTACATAAAAGCTGTGTAAATACATAAACAGTTCTTCATACCATATTTATGAACATTACACAGGGACATACATACTACCGTGCATACTACCAATAAGTAGTAAATTCGCGTACTACATGACTGCTGAAATCGTTTTGCCAAATTGATTCTGGGCGCTAAGTTTGATCTATCAATTTTCCATTTTTATGAAGAATATACTCAAGTGATTTAATGTTTGTTGGTAAAGAGCTTTACCGACAAACGCAACGAAGATGCATCGAGGATATTCATTACGACGCTTGACACCTGATTTATTGCCTGACTTTGTAGCCCTGCATATATCTCGCACTATGCGTTTCAACTTGATGAATAACTGAAGAGCAGCAACCTTTAAATTTGGCAAATAATAATTTTAGCTTTGGCTTTGACTATTCATGTCTATACTATACAATGAGTTTAAACATGAACATTTTTGACTTACTTGATTGAACATTACCTATGTGGACTGTGGAAACGTATTGTTTGTTTTAGATGCGGAATATTCTAAATTAGATTTTCTATTAGTGATTTTTGAAAATCTATACATACGACGAATGCTTGAAACGAATATTTGGCTCAATATTAGGTACTTGGCTTTTTAAATAGTTTTGTTCTTGGCTAAAGCTCCACAATTTGGAAGTGTCACCCCACGCTATCGTAGTCATATTTAGATTGTGCGTTTGTAGTAGATAGGGTATCGTGGCTCTTTAATCGTGTCATTATGTCAAGGGACTTGGCAACGGCGTAATAGTGTTTGTCTGTAGAGCTACCAACATAGTAAGTATTTTCTAAGAGTTGTCAACGGACTGATGATTCATCCTAGTGTTGCTACATTGTCACTCATGTCAGTCATAAGGAAGACCTGAAAATTGTTGTTGTCGGAGCCAATCGCGACAAAGCAAATTCTATAAATTAAAAAACTAGTGGAATACTGATAAAAAATATACTTTAACCACTGCGACATTCGTGCAGTCAACACTTAACCAACCTGTGAAGCACTAATAAGGATATGTAACTATAATTATATCCTTTATAACTATATCTGCAGTTACAAACGTCGTCGAGATAATAGAGCTCTATTCAGCATTTCGCCAACACGAGTGTAATGCAAAAATATTTAACGTCGAGAAAAATCCGTCTCGTAATTTATGCACGATTCAAATGGCGTTGAATAGCCAGATAAATGTTTCAAATTGTTAACGCTTATTCGAAGATTTATTGAAATAAACGTTTTAGAATAGTTTTAGTAAAAGCCAAACCTAATTACATACGCGTCTAAGGGTTAGAAGAGATATTATAATGATCCCCTGTTGAAGCGCCTAACCTTAATATCATAGCAACAACGTAAAGAGCCTAGTTGCTCACTTATTAGTTCGAGTATCTATCGTTTTAGCATAAACTTTTGTAAAATTCATTCGGTCATTAAAAGTTCACCACATCGACACATATCCAATTGTATTTTTTTACCATAAATTCCCTGAGTAATCCCTTCATAATTGGTCCTTTATCGAGACGGATGCTGAATTAGCGAAGTTTAAGCTATACTGTGGATTACATATTGAGGAATTGAAGGATTAATTATTTAAATCGAAGAAATTAATTCGCCGATCAACCTTGACGAAGGTCATTTTACCGGTTTGGAAGTTTTGTGGTGTAAAAGTTAATTATATACCATATAATATTGTCACCCAGCACTCGTAAGGTATTATATAAGTTATTTAAGGATTTACAAGGTCAGTAAATTATATATTGCCTATTTTATTGTATCGTTCCATTAGGTTCATTGAATACCGAGTTTTGTGAATATCATATTTTCATTTATTGTGATAGTTAGATGCAATTAAATAAAATTATACTGTAAAATAATGCAATATAATAAGCATAATTGCTTAATTATTTTGTTTGATTGATATTACAATAATTGTATTCACATAATCTCATAGAAAGGTATTTTATATAGTACTTAGATACAGTTTTAACGAGTAGATATTATTAATTATTGTTTTACTGCAGATTGCTACAGTAAATTAATGACTATTGCTGTTAAACTTATGTAATTAATTGCTTGCATTTCATTTGTACGAGTAAATACTGTGTAATTGTAAATGAGCACGTTTTTCTAGAACATTTGCTTAAAAACTTTGTAAGCAAGCTTATTAGATTTTATTGATCAGTTCTGTAACTTTATTATTGAATATCCAATAAAGTGTTGCGCCGTAACTGCAGAGTATCTAATTGTAGACCAAGGTAGTTAGGTACTTAGTGCTGTGCTAGCTTGTGATAAGTACAAGTTGTTGTGTTGTGTTCATTTATTTTGTTTATATAAATTCCAGGTTGACAATACTCGTCTCCCAAAATGTCTGAAGAAAGGGAATTGATTAAGAAGCGTGGGAGTTTCAAAGGCCGCTTAACTGCTTTTATTAATTATTTAGATCAGCTGATTGATAAAGCAACAAGTAGTTGTGATGTCACCGAGCTGCAGTTGCGTATTGGGAGAATGGAGTCATTGTATGAGCAATACGATGAGATACAGTTGCGTTTAGAATGCATCGTGGAAGATGACAAGTTACAGTTAACAGAACGTTCAGAGTTTGAGTCCTTGTATTATAAGTCACTGTCTAGGGCACAAACTTTATTAAGTAAGTTTAATCAAGATGTGAAATCTGTTAGCAGTGATAAGAATACACGTAGCAGTAACACACATAAGCCAGTTAAGTTACCCACTATACAATTACCAAAATTCAGCGGATCTTACTGTAATTGGTTGGAATTTCGTGACACCTTTACTAGTCTAATTCATTGTAATGACGATATTGATCAAGTGAATAAGTTTCATTACTTGCGAGCATCTCTGGAGGGATCTGCTGCCGTGGTTATTAAATCTATAGAATTTTCAGCCAATAATTATACTGTGGCGTGGAATTTATTATGCGACCGCTTCGACAATAAAAGAATATTGGTGCAAAATCATGTATCAGCATTGTTTAATTTAGAGCCTATTGTTAAAGAGTCTTCTACAATTTTGAAGGGTTTAATAGACCAATTAAACAAAAACCTGCGTGCACTAGAATCATTAGGTGAGCCAGTCAAGCATTGGGACACTCTTTTAATTTATATTATTACGCGTAAATTAGATCAGAAGACGTATAGGGAGTGGGAGGAGTTTAAGGGTCGTATGGACAAGGATAGCATAATAACATTCGACAAATTCATTCAATTCTTGCGCAATCGCTCTGATTTGATTGAAACTATAGAACTGTCACGTAGTCAGATGCAGTCTGTCGTTAGCTCGCGTCCGAGAATTAAATCTATGGTAACAACACAAGCTCCTCACAATTCAGATACAGTATTGATACAGAAAACATGTCCCAAGTGTAACGGCGACCATAACTTAATTAATTGTTCACAGTTCCTCTCATTAAGTAATGAAGCACGTCTTAAGTTGTTGCCATCATACAAGGTTTGTTTTAATTGTTTAAAGACAGGTCATTTTGCAAACCACTGTAAGAAACCAGGTTGCAAATTGTGCAAACGTAGGCATAACACGCTGATACACTTATCAGAACTCAAAGGTGTTACGAGTACCAATAATGAGAGCGCACAAAATACTAATATAAATAACGTGTCTTCTCCGTCGATAACTTCCCCCACCTCCGATACAAGTAATGTAGCATTGTCGGCAAGCGTTGCATTTTACTGTGGCGAACGTAAACAGCGCGATGTGTTGTTGTCAACCGCTTTGCTCAAATTATATGATCATAATAATCATGCGCATATAGTTCGAGCGGTACTCGATAGCGGTAGCACATCATGTTTTATTACAGAGAAGCTGTGTAGATTATTAAAATTAACTACAAATCAGGTAGACAGGTCGATTCTAGGCATAAATAACGTGTCTTCGCACGTAGGCAAAACATGTCGTGTTAACATGACGTCATTAAATGATAGTTTTAGTTGTAAACTTCATTGTTTCGTTTTGCCATTTATTACCAGTACTGTGCCGTGTCGTGAAATTAATGTTTCTGAGCTTGATATACCTTCTAACGTTTGCTTAGCAGATCCTAACTTTTACATACCCAGTGATATAGATATATTGATTGGCGCTGACCTTTTTTGGGACTTGTTAGGATCAAAAAGAATAAAATTAGGTACCGGAAAGCCATTACTTTGTGAAACCAAATTAGGCTGGATAGTCACCGGTCCTATTAGTCATAATTATTTTACATTACTATCAAATGATATAAGATGTAATTTTGCGAACATCACTAGTAATGATGATAATACTTGGGGCAAAATTAGGTCCGAATTGTCGCGGTTTTGGCAATTAGAAGAGACAAATGTTAATCTTTCTCATTATTTACCTGAGGAGAAGTTGTGTGAGGATCATTTTATAAAAAATACGACCAGATTGAGTAATGGCCGTTTTTGCGTGCGTGTACCTCTCAAACAAAATCCTTCTGTTCTAGGAGATTCCTTTAAAAGGGCAACACAATGTTTGTACTCTTTAGAACGTAGGTTAAAGGCTAAACCTGATTTTAGTAAAATGTACTATGATTTCATGTCAGAGTATGAACAGTTAGGTCATATGACTGAGGTTAAAAACACTAAATTAGTTTCTGATGGATATTATATACCACATCACGGGGTGTTACGTGAATGTAGCACCACGACCAAGCTCCGTGTTGTTTTCAATGCGAGTTGTCCCACTTCGACTGGCGTTTCTTTAAACGATTTGCAGATGGTTGGCCCAACAGTTCAGGACGATTTGTTGTCTATACTTCTTAGGTTTAGGCAACATAAGTACGTCTTGGCTGCTGACGTCGAAAAAATGTACAGACAAGTGGTTGTACATCCATGTGATAGGCACTTGCAAAGAATAGCTTGGCGTAGTAATACTGACGAACCTATTAAGGTCTATGAATTAAATACCGTCACGTATGGTACTGCGAGCGCGCCATTTCTTGCAACGCGTTGCCTCAAGCAAATAGGAATTGAATGTAGCAATAAAAAAATTGCTGAAGTCATCAAGCATGATATTTTTGTTGATGACTTATGTACTGGGAGTATGAATTTAGATGAGATAAAATTTATTCGCGAGGAAGTCACTAAGGCGCTCTCCTCAGCTGGCATGTCATTGAGAAAGTGGAAGTCGAACGAACCTCAGTTGGTGTCTGAGTCTGTGGACTCACCGCTTGACTTGAACATGGGATCTAGGGAGCCCGACAAGCTGCTTGGCCTCAGTTGGTATGCCAGTTCCGATGAGTTTGGTTTCTCAATAACCAATAATATGACTTCCGATGCTTGCACTAAACGAGATTTACTTTCAGCAATAGCTCGGATCTTCGATCCACTAGGGCTTCTATCTCCCTACGTAATTATTATGAAGATGATGTTACAGCAATTGTGGTTAGACAAGTTGTCATGGGATGAACCACTGAACCCGGAGATTAAGATTAGCTGGAACACCGTTATTAAATGTTTACCTTTGTTAAATAGTTTTCGAATCCCTCGTATTGTAGTTTGCGAGTGTTACAAGGAGTTAGAAATTCACATATTCACCAACGCTTCCGAGCGCGCATACGGTGCGTGCGTATATATTAGAAGCATTAATGATGAAGGTGAGTACATGGTTCGCCTGTTAACGGCCAAGAGTCGGGTTGCGCCGCTCAAGCCCACAACTATCCCAAGGCTGGAGTTGTGCGGCGCAGTAGTAGGAGCGCGTCTTTATGAGAAAGTCCACAGCTCTCTTCAAGCAAATATCAGTCGTACTTATTGTTGGACTGACTCGACCATCGTGTTGGGATGGTTACACATGTTGCCTTCCAAGCTTCAGCCTTTTGTACGCAACCGCGTAGCTGAAATTTTAGATAAGGCGGCTGACTGTACGTGGAGACACGTCCCAACCGATAAAAATCCCGCAGATTTAATATCGCGAGGCGTCGATATTAATACTCTGCAAAATTATGATCTGTGGTGGTCGGGTCCAGACTTTTTGAAGCTGAGTATGAGCAGTTGGCCTTCTCAACATAAGCATTTGGGTCAAGAAACTTTGCCCGAAACTCGTTCTGATGTTTCGTTGAGCGCTGTTCTTAGTGATAGCGAGTGTAATAGATCATTTATTAAATTTAAACGCTTTTCAAATTATTTAAGGCTTGTGCGTTCCATTGCTTACGTGCTTCGTTTTATTAAATTATGTAGAAAACTTTCAGTTAATGATAAATTTCTTTCAAAAAATGATTTACAAGATGCATTAAATGTTGTAATTTTTTATAGTCAACACGAATCATTTCCCGAGCATAAAATATTATTAGATAAAAATAGATTACCAAAGAAAAGCTCTCTTTTAAAATTTAATGTTTATTTGGATGAGAAAAACATAATGCGTGTTGGAGGGCGTCTTGATAATTCTAATTTTATGTATAATAAAAAGCATCCCATTTTATTACAGTCCACTCACGAATTCACTAAATTGTTATTTGATTTTGAGCATAAGAGATTGATGCACGCGGGCCCACAGTTATTGTTAGCCTCTATTAGGGAAAGATATTGGCCTATTGGTGGCCGTAACTTGGCGAAAGCTTGCTTTCATAAATGTATACGTTGCCGTAGAATGAAAGGAACTGTAGTTACTCCTTTAATGGGGAACTTACCACGGCAGCGGCTTGTTCCAGGTTTTCCATTTGAGAGCACAGGCGTAGATTATGCTGGCCCTATAATGTGTGCTAGTCGACAAGGGCGTGGTTGCAGGCTAGTAAAGGTGTATATAGCTATATTCATTTGTTTTACCACCAAGGCTATTCACTTGGAGCTAGTGGGTGATTTAACTAGCAATAATTATTTACTAGCTTTGTACCGATTTATTTCGCGACGCGGCAAACCTGTTAACATGTATTCTGACAACGGTACCTCATTTGTTGGCGCATACAATGATATCTTAAGATTTCTTAAATCTAATGCAACTTCTTTAGGCGAAAGTTTGGCCAATGATGGGATAAGATTCCATTTTATTCCTGCATATAGTCCTCACTTCGGCGGACTTTGGGAGGCGGGTGTGAAGTCAACAAAGTACCATCTTCAACGAGTGTTGGGAAATTGTTACTTAACCTTTGAAGAACTTTACACCACTCTAACGTCAATCGAGGCGATTTTAAATTCTCGTCCATTAACACCGCTGTCTTCGGATCCTGAGGACGACACACCGTTGACGCCAGGACATTTCCTCATTGGTCGGCCACTTACTTCCTTGCCACAACCTAATCTTCAAGACCATTCTACGAATCAGTTGTCTCGCTATCACAGGATAGAACAACTCCGCCAGCATTTCTGGGTTAGATGGAGTAAAGAGTACGTTGCCGAACTTCAACAACGGACGAAGTGGCGTTCATGTAAAGATGGTTTAAAGATAGGATCGCTGGTCATAGTGAGAGAAGAGAATCTTCCTCCTTTGAAGTGGCGACTGGGAAGAGTTGTTGCAGTCCACCCTGGATCAGATGGTATCGTTCGTGTGGCTGACATCCGGACGTCTGCTGGTGTCTTGAGGAGGGCATTCAATAAGATTTGCCCTTTGCCTGTTTCGTGTTCTGGTTGAAGGTGTAACTTCAACGCCCGGGGGCATGTTGAAGCGCCTAACCTTAATATCATAGCAACAACGTAAAGAGCCTAGTTGCTCACTTATTAGTTCGAGTATCTATCGTTTTAGCATAAACTTTTGTAAAATTCATTCGGTCATTAAAAGTTCACCACATCGACACATATCCAATTGTATTTTTTTACCATA
Source organism: Catocala sponsa (assembly GCA_963564715.1). NCBI lineage: Eukaryota > Metazoa > Arthropoda > Insecta > Lepidoptera > Erebidae > Catocala > Catocala sponsa. The sequence continues at coordinate 12,375,994 of OY751334.1, read as the reverse complement.
AATTCCCTGAGTAATCCCTTCATCCCCAGCTATGTTTTAGGCTCGACGTTATAAAGTCTTTCACCGCGCTCGGTTCTGGACTCGGAGAATTTTCATTTATTTCTATTTAAAACAGACAACTCTCACACTAGGAATAATTCCTGTATCCATTCATACAACGGACACAAAGAACATCCAGACTCGGAACAACCATTTGTGGATCACACAATTTTTTGTCCCGTGTGGGATTCGAACCCACAACACTCAGCGCAGTGGCAGTGGCGAGGCGACTACTTAAACTGTTACGCCATCCGTGCAGACAAACTGAAGGTTTTGGAAACACTTCTGATCCGGCCCTCGTACCCATGACCTTACAGCGGTGGTATCCACTATAACTATTCCACCGAGGTTCACACAAGTCAAGAGGTTAATTATTATGCAAGATAGATAACCACATTTGTCTCATTTACTCGTACCACAAACTTCAGATCTCTATGTTATTAGTTAACAGTGCCAAATACTATCACAGTTCACTAATTACAATGCTAGGTTCTAATGAGTTGAGCCTTGCTTCATTATGGCTGGAGATTTAGTATTAAGTAAATTTAATTACGGGTGAGCTTATCGTCGGTGATATTCTCGAAGTTTGTACGTAATGTGGGGATTTACTAGGTTTAGTTACAGTATAATGTAACTTTGGTATTCCAGTGTTTGGAATTGTATTGAGTAATGGGTATTTTATCGTTTTTACTGCTTCGTTCTTTCTGGCTTATATGTTTAGTCTTACGCAGTCAAGCTTGAGACATTTCTCTTATTTTCTTGATCCTTTCGGGCAGGTAAAGTATTATGTGTTTGCTTGTTAAATATAAAATCTAGAGTACTGTGCCTAAAAAGATACCCCGTAGGTGGAACTCAGCTGCTAGCTAGCTGTGATATGAGACCTAATTGTTGCATAAAAAGCAACATAAGTTTATTATAACAATATCTTATTTTAATAATTAACATAATATGTACACTTTTTACAATTATTTACAAGAAATATAAACTAAAGAGAAAAAGAAAACAACAATTAAAAAGCGTCACATATTCCTCCGTCGTCAATGAGCAACGTGCCCGAAAGACTGGCAGCATTGCCTCGTTTAATGACAATACTTATTCCTTGTGCTCTGGTCAGGCGAAGCGTCGATCAGCCGCTTAGCTAGGCCTCTATAAACAGACTAGCAGTTAGACCCCATGGCTCTAGCGATATGACCATTTTTATTTCGTACGACTCTAAGGCTCACGGGATACATACTTATTATTATTTTTCATCCCACAAACGGCTGTAAACGACAAAAATATATAATACTAAAATTTTCCCGCGGCTTTGCTCGCATTAATTTAGATTTTGTATTTTTTTCTTTTCTTTTGTTAGGTCCTGTACTTTTCTTAGATGAAGGTACTCTTCGTCATTGATATTCTCCTGACAACGAGCATGCGAAATTTCATGATGATCGATCGAGTAGTTAAGGCGTGAAAGTGTAACAAACAAACAAACTCACATTCACTTTTATAATTAGTTAGGATTCCGTTAATTATTCGCCATACCACAAACGGCTGTAGACGTCAATAATATACCTTATCAAAAGTATATCATCATGTTGAACGTCAGCTTAACTAAAAAAAACTAGCTAAGTAGGTTTTGTATTAGATTATTTATTAGAATAAAATAAGTATATAAGCAGCGATAGCTCAGTGGGGAGACCAACAGACTGCAATACATAGGGTCTCGGGTTCGAACCCACGTCACGCACCTCTGACTTTCGTAAGATATATGACTTTTCGAAATTATGTGCGTATTGATTGACGATTATCGCCTGCTCCGTGCCTCGGAGAGCACGTTAAGCCGTCGGTCCCGGCTGCCAAGAACATCTACGGCAGTCGTTATTGGGAAGTCAGTGCCCTCTAATATCCTGACACTGGTCTAGCCTTAGGGTATCATTAGCCTTCGGGTTGCGGAGGTCAGATGGCAGCCGCTCAGTGTAAAAACTGATATCCAGTCAAATCCGGTTAGACTAGAAAGCCGACCCCAAGTGACTTGGGAATAATAAAGGCTAGTGAGAAGAAGATTAGAATAAAATAAGTATAGTAAATAAGTATAATAAATAGTCATTATCGATAACAAGATTTTATTATGTGACAATAGACACATAGGTTTATATCTGACTAAAATAAAAACAGCTAGAAATAGTGTCAGTATAGATTTGGTCGGCTGTTCACTTACACAACATTTCCATTACCCCACACCGAGCTAGAAATTTTCTTTGGCTTTGTGCTTATGCTTAAGAAGCACATAATACTGAAAAACCGCTACAACTGTCTACTGCTTTACTTAGGCTAAAGTAGATAAGGTTTTTCTTTACGAAGATTATCGCCACATAAATTCGTTAAATGTTCGTTTCACGAATGATTTTAGTATCAATTTGTTACGTCTCATAGCTATTAGGTGTCTAACATATTTTGCCATTTCTTTTAATCATCAGTAAACATTTTAAAAGACTCACATCTTAGTTTTTAAACCTGTAATTCAAAATCAGAGTAATATAAAGAACGTAATTATTTCAATTAGGAGTACATTTAAAATACTTACCATGTTTTCTGAACGGACTTCTATCTTTTATCCTTACTAATCCTTACAAATATTATAAATTCGAAAGTAACTCTGTCTGTCTATCTGTCTGTCTGTCTGTTACCTTTTCACGGCTAAACCACTCAACCGATTTAAATAAAATTTGGTACAGACATATTTTAAAACCTGAGGAAGGACATAGGCTACTTTTTATTGACGTAGGTACCACGCGGGCAGAGCCGCGCGCAAAAGCTAGTATAAAATATTTTTATAAAATGAGCGCATGCCACATATAAATATTTATGATTAAACCACGAAAATTTTGCATGTGTCTCACGTTTCTTGAAATTATTGTCTGCTTTTTGTCTTTGTTATGGCATCATCATCATCATAAAGTAATATGAAATCTATTTACAGAACATACAAATAAGCAGATATTTACTATTAGGTATATTTTATTACTAGCTTTTGCTTGCGGCTTCGCTCACGTAAAAGTAGGTTAGGTTATATGAGTAACAGTACTTTATTTAAAATAAAATATAACCTATTTTACTCGGTACTCAGTGATAATATAGATTTATGAAGTTACAAGATTTTTTTAAATCGGTAGAATAGTTTTGAGTTAAACCCTTATAAACATACAAAGAATCAAATCTCGCCTCTTTATAATATTAGTATACATAAGTATAGATTTTAGATTTTAATAGTCAGTAATAAGTGGTATAATGGCTGCAAGATATGAATGGTTTAGTACTGAAATTACAGTTTAATGGTGATTTAACAAAGAGGCCGTAAGTTTTTGCAGGTACCTTCTCACAGGCTCGACCCAATCCATCATCATAGCATTAATCTACATATGAAAATTCAGTAAGTTCACTAACTTTTAAAATTTGACTTGTATAAGTGTTCATTTATGACCTAAATGAATAAATAGTTTTTGACTTTGACCACGCAAACAAGCAAGCGAGTTAACAAAAAATTTGACTTAAAATTGATGATTTAGCATCAAGGTACATCAACATATAATTATAGCGATGCGAGATTGTCATCAGTAAATATTGAGTTATTTGCAAATTGCTCGATTCTACAGGCTGTTAGGCACACGGTTGTCCAAATGAAATAGAGATCTGTTTTGGGCTATTGCCAACGTGTTGGACTCAGGCAATTTTTTTTTTTTTCTGGCATGATAACGTCTATTAAATCGATGAACGCCGGCTGCACGCACACAGGATGACTCATTTCCCGTTACGCTCATTGTCCCGTTACGCTCATTGTCCCGTTACGCTCATTGTCCCGTTACGCTCATTGTAACGTTACGATCGGAGCAAGAGCGCTACACGAGCGAGCGAAAGGCACGTTATGACGTTGTCACGTTAAACTATCGTCCGTAAACCGACTTTACAGAAAACCAATATTTTTTAATCATGCAAAGTCGAACTTTTTGCTCTTTTTAGCTCTTTCCGAAACTTTGACAGCCTGTTATAATTTTTGTACAAGGTGTCTATAGGAAATAATAATTTTAATGAAATGTAGCAATAGTTAACTAAAATAAAAAATATCATTATGACAGTTAAAACCATATTCGTTTAACATTTTTACAGTTTTAATCCAAATTTCCGACCTTTCATTTTAAAAATTAAAAAAGTCATATTGCCGAAACTGTGAGACAAAATTTAATTTGCCTGAGTCCAACGCGTTGGCAATAGCCCAAACCAGATCATTTCGACAACCGTGTGCCTAACACTCTGTATATTTGGATGTCAATTTATCAGTAGTCAATGATTTATTATTCAAATCACGATTTAATGGCACAGTGATAAGCTTTCGGTTTTTGTAGCTGATGATGTTAATGTCTCTTTAATTGTCATTCGAATCTTTTATTTTCATACTATACAATATGTATTAGTAATCTATAAATCTTCGAATACTGTCTATGTTTAAAAATACTTAAAGAACTGTTATTTAGGTCGTTACACCAGTATTTGCGTTGATATTCGACATACATTAATTAATGATTGATGATAAAGATAAATAAAGATAAAGATACAGATATATTTATTTGTTGGAATAAAATAAGTTATAAGTTTATTTTAATATACAGGTATGACTCACTATTCATAACATATCACAGATAAAGAAAATTCAAGCAAACGTAGACGAAGTCACCTAATATGAAATGATAAATCCACGCGGGCAAACCTGTCACGTCATGACGTCACGAAGCCCCGATTACGTCACGTCGCTCTAATGCGTCCTCGACACCGAGAATTCTATATTACTACATGTTATACGCACTCCTGTGACAGGAAATATAATATACCTTATTAAAAGTATAGCACCATATCAAATATTTTTATTCCACTATTGAAATTGCCTGCTAATAATGTCAATTTATTTTGCTTGTATTTAATTTGTTGTTGATTATCGTCGCCTTTAACGTAAACGAAAAACTTCGTACGAAAATGTGCACAACTGAGATTTCCCCATAGTGAAAAGGGAAAATGTTAAAGAGAAAGATCAGTCATCATGACTAAGGAAAAGATGTGTGAGATCAGCCGTCCTGATAATAAAACTTAAAACCTTAATGTAGCTGCATAAGTACTCTAAATACTCTACACAAACGCGAATACAAAAAAATGGTTTATCTATTGTTAAAATAACATAATAATAATAATAACAGGCATTTTTATAAACTGTCCCACTGCTGGATACGGGCGTCTTTTCAGTGTGAGAAGGGTCAGGCTATAGTCCACCACGCCTGGCCCTGTGCGGGTAAGCAGTATTTACATATTTTCGAAAACTCTACGGATAACTCCCATATAAGTGTTCTCACGATGTTTTCGTTCGCCTTTAAAGCTAGTAATGATTAACTGGTTAATGCGCACATTGCTTAGAAATCAAAGATCAAATCGAGACATCTGCGTGCCAGTCCCAACGATCTCCAACTAAGTTATCGCTGCTAATGTTAAAGTAAAACTGTAAAGAAATATTACTGCTGGTCGGTATCTTAAATCACATTTGATACGAGCTCTTTAGTCAACTGTTACCGCAGACAGAACTAATGGAGTAGTAAATTTGATGCCACATGCGAAAATAACAAAATATATTAGTCTCCTTAAAAGTCAAGCCGGTGGAATCTTCAAAATATGGTATAAAAACTTTGATATAAAACTTTTATTATATTACTTCTACTTTGAACAAATGGAATAAAGTGACTGTTGAGAGACCTCTTTATTACGTTCGCTATATGAAAAAGACTTTAAATGTAATAAAATATTAAATTTCAGTAATAAGGGTACTTATATATATTCTTCGCTTTCGTGGTATATGTTTGTGTGTGACCGTGAAGATCCGGGTTCTATTACAGGGTCGGCTAAAGTGTATGTGTAGATTCTTAGTAGTACCACGTTAAGCATAGACTAATTGTGGGTGCTATGGAACTCTGCCAAAGAAATGTACATACAGGCTCAAAACTATTTTTATGTTTATTAAATATTACAATTTATGTATATTACACTATAAATACTCACTTAAACTAGTCGAGTGTATACATGATTTAGGAGTTTTAATGGACAGTAAACTTACATTCAATGCACACATAGATAAAATAATACTAAATGCAACTAAGATGTGTGGTTTTATAGCCAGAAACTCTAAAGGGTTTATACAGACTAGAACTAAGATTATTTTATTTTATTTATTGGTCCGTAGCATACTGGGATACTGCTCCCAGGTTTGGTCCCCATTTTATGAGGTTCACAAAAACCGACTTGAAGGAATACAAAGAAGATTCGTCAGTCATCTTGCTTATGACATGAAATTGCATCATTCATTAAAATCTTACAGTCATCGTCTTGAATACTTCAAAATTGTTTCGCTGAACTATAGGCGCCAACTGCTTGATTTATTATTCTTATACAGCTTATTAAACAATATAATAGATTGTCCTGAATTATTGTCTAAAATTAATATCTCTGCTCCAAGTAGACTACCGCGCTCAGGTACAAGCTGCTCAATGTCCCTAGATACAAGACTAATATAGGTCTTAATTCACCTTTAACAAGAATAGCCAAATCATACAATAGTCTTCAGCGACTGGCAGATTTAGATATATTTGGTGACAACTTCTTTAGATTTAAGAAAAAAATCACTGTATACCTGGGTTCCAGGCTTCGGTAATTATGATACCATACTAGACTAAGTATAATTTCCCATGTTTACTATAACTTTTCTATTTCTTCTTTCTTTTTAATTTCAATATAATTTTAATTTTAATATTATGTTAATGTATTTAGAGTTTTTTACTTAGTATTTGTGGCGAATTTTTTTATTTTTGTTAGATGTGGTTGCCTGTAAGTGAATGAGCACAAGGCATGTCTGTAAATTATTATTTAGAAGTAAGAAATGTGTATCATTAGTTGGCGATCCAAATAAATAAATAAATAAAAAAATAAATGTTTCAAGAAGGTAAATAGTAAGATATTAATAATATTGGTAATGACTAGGTAAATAAATTTGGTCTTCGTAGAAAAACATAATAGCGATCAAAGAAATTGCCCAATTAAGGTTCTGCAGCTGCTACCTACTGAAAACATCAGCTAGTAATATTAACATAATATGCGATTGTTACATATTAAAAAGTGAAGAACTGTTTGCATACATTTGATGCTCATAATACAAGCATTTAAAAAAATAAAATGGTAACCATGCAAGTTACATAAATCACGTTATTTGAAATGTACCTACTATGCATATTAAGTACATGACCTTTGAAATGTTATGAGAAAATACAGCTCTACCTCGAGACCTAATTAAAACTTTCAAGTTTTGTTTCAGATAAAATTGATGAGCAAACAAGTACATGATATGAGAACTTCGGACAGTCAAATACTTGAGGGTCCACTTAGGTTCATAGGAGCAATCCAAATCTTGCAGTCCTGGATTTGAAAGGCAATAGAAGGAACCCGGCTAAGATTTTAGCCAATAAAAATCTTTATGACTTATTTACCTTACGGATGGCGTAGTGGTTTAAGTGGCTGCCTTGTCACTGTACGCCACACCTAGTAAGTTCGAAATTCGGTTCTCCACAAATGGTTTTTATGAGTCTGGGTGATCTTTGTGTCATTAGTTCGAATGTTTATACAGTCTCCCAAAAAATAGAAATGTAGCCAGTTTAAAAAGACAACTGACAAATTTTTCTCTTTCTATTTGTTTTACCCAGAGCAGCACTAAACTAAGAGATTTCAAAATACTCAACGCATTTTTCCATGATGCATTTTTGATTCATTTTCTAAAAGCACCTCGGTCTTATCGACAATCTTATCAAAATGTATTGAAAAGACAGTCGATAATAAGCCATGGTGCGAGATAAGAAAGCCCTCTGCATCGAATTGTAAATGGTTGAACTTAAAACGACTAGAATACGACGTAGTGTAGTCACATTACAGAATAAAAAACGCTATTATAATCCGAATTATTGTCACTCAGCTGGATTGTAATAAGTATCAGACGTATTAATATATATGTAATAAAAATGACTCATACTGATTGCCAAGTCTTAGTCATAAAGTATGTACAGTCACCACACGTAAAACGTAATACGATTTTGTGTTTTATTGAAAGTAACTTCATGCCGTATCCTCTTGATAACATGCGCAGGTACAATCATTTGAATTTTTAAAGACCCGTTTTAAAACTATAAATGATTTCATCGATTTGTTTATGAATGATTAGCTACTTTTTCATCGCATCATTTAATTATCGCTCGCATGTTAATGCGAGCGATAATTAAAACTATAAATGAAAGAAAAATATGAATCTTTATACAAATGTAAACAATGTTTAATAAGATATAACTCTTTTATGAAATAAATACGCATTTTATTGATATTATCCTGTTTGATGAGTCTTATGTATTCGGGGATCTGTTGCTTGCACACAAATATTTCTTTCAAGTCAATGGTCAATATGTGTATAAGACTGTTTTCCTGTAGCGATATTATTTTCATACATTTTTGTCGCATTATGTATTTACTAGTTTTCACCCGCGGCTTCGCTCGCGTAAATGTAGGTTAGGTTAGGTTAAGTTTGCAACAGTTCTTTTTTCTGGATGAAAGGTACCCTATGTCCTATTCTGTACCCCTGACAACGTGTATGCAAAATTTCATGCTGATCGGTTGAGTAGTTAAGGCGTAACAAACAAACAAACTCATTTTCGCATTTATAATATTAGTAAGGATTAAACGATTTTTATATACTGACTGACATTTTTGCAATGATATTCTTTACCTTATACGTTAAAGTTATGGTTATGAAGATAATTATATTCCTAAATTATCATAGATTTTCTAGATGACGTGGACGGATATGACTGTATATTTTTGAAAGTAGGTATAGTATTTACTCATATTTCGCTAGCTGTTTTTAGGTTCTACTTAGTAGGGGCCGAGCTATTGTCGAATAGATATAATACATTTTCAGTCTTACTGTTGCTCAGAAATTTCTATAAAAAACTCGAACACATTGGCCAAACTCAAATCCGGGACTCAATGACCGCACGTTACTTATGTACACGGTATTAACGAGGCAATACAAATTACTAAAGGAATTATTAATAAACCGACTGAATTTCCATTTTATAGATTGAAGTAATAGTCCTTTTTTAAATAGTCATTTTTGCATAGTATATGCCTACTACTACATTTCTGTAAAATCATTAACATTTACGCCTTGAAATTAAACTACTTTATATGAATTAAATAGTTTATTAGTTTTAAAATCTTTTCTTAAATCAAACCGAAGAAAGAATTCGTATTAATTTTATATTATATTAGTTTAATTTCTATGTATAACTTTCGAGTAACGCAAGACTATATAAACTCTTACACTAATTACTATTTGTACAATATTATATGTTAAAGCGCACTCGTTACACATAAAAAATATAAATGTTATTCACCAGTCTATGCCCGCGGCTACGCTCGCTAATTTTATCATTCTATCCCTCAGATTCTTCTTAAGTGGTACTCTATGGCTTTTACAACGTGTACGCGAAATTTCATAATAGTCGGTCGAGTAGTTAAGGTGTGAAACGTAACATACAAACAAACACGCATTCACATTTATACAATTAGTAAGAATTTTAAATGTTACTTTACCCAGTTCCATATGTCTCGAATGAAAGAGGTAATTTTAGTAAATGCACTTCGAAAAATTGTGTCTATAACTTTGTCAGAAAGTTACGAACAACTGCACTCTCGGCAATTTATAGTGTAAGATGGCAAAGTTTTATAAGTAAAGACTTTCCTCGTTACCGACAGTGTGCCGAGTGCAGTGAGTTCGATTGAAGCCTTTTAACTTACTTATTAATGAGTCAATATAACCGTATCTAGACATGATAAAAAAGCTGAGTTCTTGGTTGGGTTTGGTTTTGAGATTGACCCAGGAAATAAAGCCAAAAAGATGTTATTAAGATATATCTGTTCAGTATCTGGATTGTTTTAGAAAGTTTATTATATACAGCAAATTTTGCTTATTATTGACAATTAAAAATTGTTTTACATCAAACAAATCACAAGAAAAATTTAGTATATATACATAAAAATATAGTATTTATATACCAAACAATAGCATTAATTCTAACGATAGCCATTTTTTATACATTTATAATATTTTCCCGCTATATAATATCGTAATATCGTACTAGTCAAAACTTGAAATATACAATAAACAAAAGAAATGCAAATTTAACATTTAACTTAAGCGTAAGACAATATTATTTAATAGTATTGTTATAAATAATAGTACTTATACTTAATTATGTTTTTCCTGCGCATTTACAACGATGTTTTTTCAGCCTGTTCATTTCTGTTTATTTTTACTTTTAATCACACATGCAGGTTATACAATGGTGTTATTTTACCTTAAATAGGTACGACATGTACTACACTACTAACATAGTATATTTAAAAATAAATAAAATAAAGGCAAGTATTTCTTATAATCGAATATAACCGACCTTTGAAATAGGAGATATAATATTATTACATATGTTATAACTTATAACATTACGGCGTTTACAAACAAGTATTTAAACATGTAAAATTTCTTACGTACGTATCGCAATTAGGAAAATACTCTGCAGTCATTCAGTCTTAAAACGTAAACAACTGATTGAATGTTAACAGATTCAATTCTTGAACTAATATTATAAATCTATATATATAAAACTCTTCCGTTACTGAGTGACTGACTGACAACGCACAGCCAAAACTATTGGGCGCACGAAGCTGAAATTTTACATGTATGTTCCTTGGATACTGTAGGGGTGCACTAAGAAGGGATTTCTTGAAATTCCTACGGGATTGGGAAGAAATGGATAAATAAAAAAACATGCGCGGTCGTAGCTGCGGGCATCCTCTAGTAACATATGAAATAATAATTTCTAAAGCGTTATCGCCCTGTGGCAATAACGCTTCAGAAATTGTATTGTATTGAAGTATGATTTTACAATAACTTAAGTAAAGAATAAATGTGAAATGACGAAAAATTTGTCGCCTTCCTTCCTACCGAACGATTGAAAGTCAGCAGAAAGATTAAAAGATTAGGACTATCTAAGTTAAAACAACTTAGTTTGTCCTAGTCAGCTATAATATCTATAGAACATTGTCCACTTATCTGCGCATCGCCAACACAAGGAAAGTAATCATTGCAATTCAAGGACGCCCTACTTTATTCCAGTAAACAAATAAACCGTTTATATTATGCGTAGTTTCATACACTTCACACACGAACAACTAACTACTACTTGAGGATTATCTTTCTCCTTCAGGCCCATAAAATCTTCTCACCCGGGAAAAGGAATTCTCGCCTTCGCGATTACGCAACGATTGCAACGAAAGTAATGAGAACTAGACATAAAAATATTTATACTAAAATTTTCTCATAAGAAAACATATATATTGGCAATCTATGTAAATAGTCACGTATATGTAATTGACAGCCCCTTTTTCATGGCTTCCTATAACTCGTGAAAATGGGCCTTACTGCAGAAAATTTATGTGCAAATAGATTGTGATGTGTAAAAAAATTATATTTGCTATTTCGACTGGAGGCGAGGTTTTAACTGATAATATAAATATGGAAGTGTGATGTTGTTTTTCGTTTGTGTATGTCGATAACAAAAACAAGATAATTTGATCTTGTTTCTATCTTAATATATAAAAATCTCGTGTCACGATGTATGTTCGTGATAAACTCTGAAACTACTGAACCGATTTTGATCAAACTTCGTAACTATCTCTAATTTGGTCCAACTTAAAAGATAGGACAGTTTTTTTCGTGTTTACAGGACAACGTCTGTCGGGACAGCTAGTAGGTATACATATTATATAGGTTTTGACATTAGATGATTTTAATTTCACAAAATATCGACATACAGTACTAGCGCTACATCCACAAAAGCGAATGAAGCAATGGTAACATATGTAAATATAAAATGATGTGCAATTATATATTAATTTTCACGTTCATCGTAAGACCATTCTTAAAAGCAAGGCTAACAAAGTCTTTCTAAAAAAAATGTGAGCAAATGTAAAATTTGGATACCTTCAGAGAAAGAGCAGAAAAGATTTTAAAAATTTTACTAGGAGTGTAACAAAACCGGCTTGCAAATTACTTAGCTATTAAAACATTAAGAGAAATTAATACACAGACAAATTGTAACGAATATTAAAAAACTTGAGTTATCTGTTTCTCTTCTTGATTAAGCCTGACGTTTAATTAAATAAAAATGTTTTCTTTAACTTTGTTAGCAGGATTTTTTGAATAAAGAAATTGATGAAAGCTCCACGATATTCTTCACGATCTTGTCAAATTCATTTGAAAACCGACTTGCGTTGCGTTCGAAATTAGGTGGCTGGTCTAACATAATCCAAGGATACCAATTTTTGAAAATATGTAATTATCATTTAACTTAAAGCAAGATGTATCACACTTCGCGGCAATAAAAATTTCCAATACTTAAGTATATTTTGAGTCAGTTTTGTCCAATGCAGATCATTTCGTAATCACTAATACAAAATTTACTTTACTTTTGCGAATTTTACTTTTTTAATATGTTAAATAAATACAAACGGTAGGTGTGATCTCGATAATATGTATACTCATCTGCACATTCTCACATATCAATCGTTATCTTTTTATGAAGTGCCGTGATCGTGACAAAATGACGTTATTATTGTGCGAGAAATAGGGAAAATTAATAATAATAATAATAATGTCCTCCAGACCGAATTTCGGTCACGGCGGCCAGTCTTAACGGAGACTGGCCATCTACGCAGGAGATATTATAGTGCACAAGCGTGTGCGCAAACATAAGTGTACTCTCTGTTCCTTAACTCTCATGATCCGATGGGACGGTAATCCGACACGACCGGAGAGAGATCAGGCGCAAGACCAACGGCTTTACGTGCTTTCCGAGGCACGGGGGTGTCTAACACCGCCAACTGCCTAACTCCGGGCTCGTATTGAGATTTCTTAATAGAAAAACCCAATAACTTTTTTGTTGGCCCGACCCGGGATTCGAACCCGAGACCTCATGTATAGCAGTCGCATTCACTACCGCTGCGCCACGGAGGCATTAGGGAAAATTAAACCAGTCACGAATCAACAAAACTTTTTTAAAACGAATCTAACTTATGTATGCCAATTTAACAAGCTAGATATTCAACAAAAGTCCACCACGAGCTGAAATAACTACGTGACCCTTTACATGAATAAAGTCATAACGTTGTTTTTTTAGCAAAGAACCTCGTTAATCTGACGACATGACCTACTGAATATACAGTGACAAATTCAATTACTGCCCCGACTTAATGAGGGCCCGGGAAACAAAGTGCTTTCGACGAATTGACGTCAACCAACATCACTCCTCTCATGTATTCAGTGTTTTACTTTAAGGTGAATCGTCATTTTCGATTTAGGTAGAAGAAATTCTTAATTACGTATATCACAAAACAAATTACATTTTACATTCAGTCTCTTTCTAATAAAAAGGAATATACAGAACGCAGGGACGGCAGCTCAATAGAAACTGCGACCGAGAATTTGTGGATTAAATTTATACCACACCCTATCTACCCACTGCATGTATCGTAGTAGTAAATTACTACGCCATCCACCCGTGGTTTAATATCAGTGGTAATCGCTTTGAGTTCAACAAGAACAAAAATTTGTGTGAGCCACAAACAGTTGTTTTAAGTCTGGTTGTTCTTTGAAAGTTTGTTAAGTCCCCCGCGACACAAGAATAAATCCGAGAGTTATCATTTTTACAACAAATTAAAGATTAAAATAACTGACGTGAGCTCGCACCTAGTAGAATCATTTAGCTCAGCGAGAGGGGTTAACAAGAAGACTCTAAATTTGCAATCTAAATTGCTAACACATAACCTTGAAATAAATCAAAAATATCCAACATAAAACAGGAGATAAACCTTAATCCTCGATAATCTGTGCCGTTGGTTTACCAACTAAACTATCATTCCGTCAAATATTGATCTCTGAGTACGTACTTCGTTTTGGAGCGTCGATATTAGACTGGCTGAACAAAAGCAACAAGATAGTAATCCCTTCTACAAGTATTTGCTATCCTATATTGGTTGCCGAAAGTTTATCTATCCCTGACTTGCTAAAGAACGGCTATTTTATTTTTATTCGTTAATATTAATATGATGTTATACTTCGGCAAAACGTTAAAGAATTTTCAAGCCGACCTTAATCCCATATTTATTAATAATACAGTAGTTCTGGCTTTCCTTTAGAATGTCTGCGGAACGTTCTCCTAGGTATTTTTAATGCTATAATAATAATGCACCTGCCTCGGTGGCACAACGGTTGTTGAATTATTCTGTCAAGAAATTCTTAGTGACAGTATGGAGTCTGGGACTGTGCCCGATAGACGGCAGTAGGTTCACCCCGTTTTCGTGGGACCTATAAACATTGTTAGCATGGGTATATTACACTCCTGCCTACTTCTTTGAGAATATAGGCTTGAGTTACTGCGTCATGTCATGTTTGCATATGAACCTGGCGATTAAGTGTCATAAAATACTTATATACGACGTGAATAATTTTACGTCAAATCGCCAGCTATTTTATTTTCAATAACCACAATATGAATGGTAAATTAATGCAATATGTTAAATAAGTTGTACGAATAGAATAAACCTAGTTATTGCATCGTCATTACATAATATAAGTTAATGGGGTTACAAAATGCCTTTTTCTTATATTACTTTATTGAAATTAAAACTACTAATGCACTAAATACGACGTAAAGTGTTAAGTAGGCTAGATATAACTGTTTGTAATCAATGCAATGAGGGTGAGAGTTGGGAAAACTATAGATTATATTTAATTTTAAACAACTTACCTACATAAAATAAGTTTATAACTAGGTGCTCAAATCGCGAAGTTTACGTAGAAAAGCGTAATTATAGCACTAACAGATTGCTAAACAAAATAGTAGAATAGTATATGGGCAGAAAATTACAATGTTAAATGTAATAAATATCATTAATTCATGTTTTTTAATTAAGTCAGGTAAGTTAAAATCAAATATATAATCATTAAGAGCATTTGATGGATCCTCTCCATTAATATTGTAATGGAGTGATACGTGAGATTAATTTAGGATATCAACGCATGGCAGAGCTTCGATGTGTTGCCGCGACCACAAACATATTTCAAATGCGACCAGTTTAATCATTATCATTTATAGTTGCTTGTGCAGATTTACATAAAACTATAATTATAAATCATAAGAACTTTGCTATATGACGTTACAACAAAATATCATTATTTTTAAATATATAACATTTGAATAAATTGTAACAACGAAATATTTGCGATCCAAATGAATACCTCAAAAAGAATTGTACTTAATACGTCATAGTCTGTTAGTAGAATAATTTGCTTGTATCAAAATGCCAAGTACAGGCGACCAGCAAAGTAACACCAGTGATGCAATTAAGGATATTCCTCGGATCTTACACATACATAACTTGAGTTAACTGCTATTGTGGTTATATTCTCATATACTCAGAGGGTGTCGACAATGTCTTTACAAACAATTCGCACGTACCGCATTAAGATAAGTTTCATAATGAGATTGTTTACTACAATATCGAAGTTACGCAGGAACTAAGTTAGTGCTTATGAATATTATTTCCATTTCCCGAACGTCTGCTATACCTCTGACAGAAAGAGGAAAAGTCGTTTTAAGTTCTGTTTGTGAAGCGCGTCCTGTAGCTGATTTGTTAGACACACATTTAGTACCCTAGAAATAGTTCGGGATGATGTATAAAGTTTGCTTAGAGCTAAATAATAAAATTCGCCTGTATATCAAGTTTTACGTAATATATAAAATCAGCGACGTCAGTAGTTTTAATCGATTTACGAGTGATATTAGTATTATAACTTATATTAGTAATTCGCTTCGTACCGGTAGTACAAAATCTTAACAAATTATATACCTCATAATCTACCATGAATTACTACTATACTATACTCATGAATTACTCTGTCTATTGGTGAAAACAGCATTAAAATCCGTTCAGTCGTTACAGACGCGGCGGGGTACTTGGTTTTATAATACCTCTGTAGTAACAATGTCCGAGATTTTACAATAACTAGTGAAATTGTCTGATGGAAACAATCCAAGGATTTGATCTTCAACCACGCACCAATGTCAGAATAGCACAAATATCCTTACGTTGCTGTAGAGAAAACGATATATATACAGGATGTTCGGTAATTAATGGATAACCTTGAAATGTCTTATAGTAGAACTGGGCCGTTCAGAAAAAAATATGAAAGAAATATTTAAAAAGTGCAATAGCCAGTCATACTTTTGACTGTCGATCTGTTAGCATAATTAGTGTTTAATAATAAAACAATAAAAACCGATGGAATTCATTCATTTATGGTCGTAGTGTACAAGAAAGTTAAATATGGTAATTAAAAAAAAACATATCTCAGGTATTAGTTAGAATAGATACTTTTTCATATTTTTTTCTGAACGGCCATGAGTTCTACTACAAGACATTTCAAGGTTATCCATTAATTAACGGATACGCTGTATAAATAGGGTTTAGAATTATTAATAAAACTACATATTACTAGGATATACAAAATTTTATACATAGCTTATACTTAAGTGTATCGTTTGAAATAATAAAATAAATCGATGTAAAATTATTTTTAAGCAATTAAGTATTTATAATGGAATCGTATGCTTAAGCAAGTGACATTTCTGTTATGCCATAGGTTATAGATTTTGATAAATGATACATGAACCCAAAGAGTTGAAAGATTTCAAATCAAAATAACAGATTTGCTAGAATGATAATTTTATATTATATTGCCAATCGAAATAAACGCCAGATTGGACTTATATGTTTCTGTCATGCTTAAATTGAATTTTAAAGAAACTAAAATAAAACGTGTCATTCAACCTTACACGTAGGTATACGTTGCTATAATAGACGTCAATCAATATCTGCAAATTACTTTCTGGTGGTATTAACACAAATACAAAAGTCCGAGTTATAATTATTATTATAAAGATTTCACAGGACTGAATTAGTTACTAATTTCAATTGTAACGTAAAAGTTTATAGACTAAATCATATTTTGACACGCTGATAACAATAAATATTTTGGAATAGATTTATAACAAAATCTACTTACCGTGAAGAAAGAAATTCTTAGTGATATGAAACTATCATTAAAGTTATTTTATAAGTTAGACTTTTATTAATAATGGCATTTATTAAAACAAACGAAAATCTCAGGTGCCTGTGGAATACGTCTTTGAAATCAATTATGTAAATCTGTAGAGCAAAACAACATTGTAAAAATTATAAGTCTCTCATAAATATGTAGAATGAAAGCTATATATTTCTTTTTAAAATAATCCCATTCCTATTACATAAATTATGCACCGCAAAAGTATAAAAATTAATACCATGGAACAACTAGCTAATGTTTGCACTTTCTCCAATATTTACTCTTGCATATTTGATATTAAATGTATCAGAGTTTATCGATATATACCTAGGCCTATCGCCGCGCCGCCACTTGTCAAAAGTAACTTTTTACAAAAACTTTGACGTCCAATCAAAGCTTAATTCTACCGGATATGATGTCTAATTGAATTGACAACTCGCTATATCTACCTAGAGATAAGTCCTTTGTATCTAACAGTAGTTTTCTACCTGTACCCAAAAATTTTATAGGATCAAAGAACAGTAATCTTTGTAGATTACAGAAATATTTGAGGAAAAGACACCAACAATACCTTGTCCGAATTTAATCTTCCAAACTCAATCTATAGGTAGACTCTACTTTGAAAAGGTTAAACTAAAACTATTTTTTAACTTAGTCTCTAACTTATATTATAATTACGAGTGCTTATTCTTCTTTTGCGACGGAGATACATACATATTAATATGTGTTTCAATGGAGCTGTGTAATGTAAGATAAGGCGTGTACTACTTTTTTACTTCGAGAATTATTTTAAAACATACATCATTATTCATTACTATCATAAGATCAAGACTAAAATAAAGGTGGTTGATATATATTTTAAATATGACTAAGATAGCAAATATACATGCGACCCGCCTGATAACAAGCCGTTAGAACTAAGTCGCAGAGCAAGTGACAAACTGCAAACATCAAGACGAAATACTCCTAAGCTTACTATAAATACACTATATAGAAATATGGATATTAAAAAACTGGT
Organism: Catocala sponsa; assembly: GCA_963564715.1. Taxonomy (NCBI): domain Eukaryota; kingdom Metazoa; phylum Arthropoda; class Insecta; order Lepidoptera; family Erebidae; genus Catocala; species Catocala sponsa. Next base: position 12,357,602 of record OY751334.1, on the reverse strand, counting down.
CACGTTATTTTTATATTTTTGTGTATCTTTTGGTCAAAACTTTTATACACGCAGCTTTCGTAGATTATTAATACAGTCACGTGCTATGTAATGTATACGTTGTCGCATTCTCAAACTTCTTTATTAAGTGATTGCGTGGTATGTGTACGATTATAAATTGATACTTAGTTCATCTTAAAGTAAACTCATATTTTTTGTTTTCATTAACAATAGAATTCAATAAATAAGTCTGATATTTTATTACTATAAGTTCCACACATTGTACTCCATTTTTGTAAATAAAATTTATCATTATTTATATTTTATTGGTTTTATCCTCGTCCTGGGGAAATTTGCCAGAATTGCGGGCTTTTGGCCAAAACAACTCTGGTGGTATGGTAATTAATCTATAGATAAAAACTTTCTGACAATTCTGCATTGTATTTAAAATAACTGCTTTCTGTAGTAGTGTGTATGTGAGAGGATGGATGTTTAGTGTTTTTAGGCTTGTATGGAGTGTTTTAGGTATGACGCCTGTGCTGGATATGATTATGGGAATGGTCTTGACCGTATGAACTCACCACTGGGTTTTGAGTTCAATAGTCAAATCTTATTACTATATTATAAAAAAGTATACTTTCTTATGTTCTGTAGATTAGACCTAATATTGCAATTTATAGATTACTATCTTCTTTGTTCTAATCACTAGGGTATACAATTGATGATGAAATAATCCCCGATTCAAATAATTTAATAATAACTTATTCGGTTTTCTACCAGCTAATTCTCAGTAGCACACCGAAGCTAGGAGGTTGGTAGTTTTATCACCGTGCTCGGCAAGCACATAAAGCCACTGCATTGCTGCCGCGCCTGATCTCTTCCCAATCGTGTCGAATTACTGTCCAAACGATATATCATAGTATAGACATTTCACTTGTATTTACACAAACGCTTTTATATTATAATATCTCTAGATATTCTGGTGAGTGATTAGTTGCTGAAACCGGAAATTCGGTCGTAACCGAAAACCGAAAATTAATTAGAATAAAGATTGCACTGTACCATGACATATTGAGAGCACGCATTTGATGGTCGTATAATGGTACCGACATCACCCGACATGTTTTTAAACCGCTTAGTAACCTGGGCTAAAAATATTCGACAGCCGGAAAGTGTGAAATGGTACTTATTGTACATGAATACGGCGAATGAACAAATCGGACAACAGTTAAAATGAATGGATATTTCATTTGATTACAGAATTTTAATGACGTGTTCATCGGCATGGGCCGATCGGATTGGGATATTACGCGGGGAAAGCGCGAACGTTTTGCAAAATTTTAATCGGTTCCGTCATTTATTGGATTTGCATTTTGATTTTTATATACAATCTTTGTTTCAGTCAAGCTTTTAAAGTCAAAATGCATGATGTAATTCTTCATATATCATATCATATCTTAGCATGTCTTAATTCTTAAATACAAATGTATTAAGCGGGCAATGGCTAGCAATACTACTTGTAGCTGTAAAGTATACAGCTAGCACTATTCTATCAAAAATATATAAGGCTTTGTTTCAGTGATATAATTATTACATCCTAGGTTTCGAGACAGTCAACAGCCATATAATGAAATATCGTTACCTGAGGAGATAATAATAATAATAATAATATTCTACCACATACACACAACACCATCTAGCCCAAACTAAGCAGAGCTTGTACTATGGGTACTAGACAATGGATAAACATACATATATACCTACTTTTTTTTTGTAAATACATACATATTATAAATAGAAACACCCAGACCAAGACAAACATCCATGTTCATGCACACAAATGTTTGACTTGTGCGGGAATCGAATCGAATCTCAGGCGTGGCAGTCGGTTACACTAACCACTACGCCATCGAGGCCGACCGAGATTGAACGCTCTTACTGCGCTAATGCGCGAAAATTTTAGTTGCAGTCCTTCCAGAATTTAAAATGCAGTCCACGTATAGTTTTACTGAGTCAAAGTTATTTAGTGCTCATCTCTTATAAAGTCCACCACGGCACTTGGAAAAATAAAAGATCCAGGGATGTCCCTAAAATAAAATTAATATGGCTACCTAATACATCAAATTATATTACACTGTTATGATTCAAGGATTGTTAGGAAATGCTTTCTGTAACGTAGGTATTTTGTAGCCCAAGTTTAGCGTACGCTCCAATATAATTTGGCTCGTTAGGGTGTAATTCTGAAGGGTCAGCCATGACGGGTTTTGATTTGTACAGGCTGCCCTTAGCGAAGGAAACTTCCGACGTCGCTTGTCTACAGACTGATTTGAAAGTTAGTTAAACGCCTCTAGCTGATGGGTCCAAGCGTTCGGTTGTGACCCAACTTCAATGACGGCCATCATACACATATACAGCGTATAACAGAAAGGTGTAGTAATATTTTAGGGACAATAAGGTACATCTAAAAAATAACTAATGTATCCCCTGTGTGCATCCCCGGATCAAACAAACTTTTAAAACAATATCAAACATATTTTTATTTATTGTTAATACAAACGCATTAAAAACTATCAAAATTTCGCCTGGTCATTTTCGGGTTCACGGAGGTCACCGAGTCAGCTAATAGTGTTGTTTAAGTATCGAATAGAATGTACTGTGTTTGATAAGTCGGTGTAAGAGAAAATACTATATATTAGTGAAAACTATGGTTACAGATTTATTAGTTTATTAACAGTTTTCCATTGTACAAGGGCTATATTATATGACGTTTAAATATTACCACAACTTACGTTATATGCTGTAAAAAATAAATTTTAATATGAATTATTAAACTTGCAATATAAAAGGTATGAATAACTTCGTTTCGACTTAATATATTACTAAGTACTATACTATAATAATAATCCGTAAGTTATATATATTTGTAAATGTTACTATAATTTTGCGCTAGATAGCAAGTATAGTAGATTCCTGTAAACGGGTAAGCATATAGGTACTCTTCCTGTCATACAATACCAAGCTAAACACTCATCTATTTGAAATACTTTAACTGTAGTACTACAACGAATAGATTAGAACTTATAACTTTACGACTATAACCCTAATATCTTATTGTTTATATCACCAAAGCCGTATCACCTTAAAGTTTATATCAGTGCTTGCTTTTAAGGCACATATTAAAATATAGTCTTAAAAATCTAATACCATTTATTATAAAAATCGATATCGTATTTTATGACTGGAGCAATTTTTACGATCGCCTAATGACAAATTCACTTGAAAATATCCATAAAAGTGAATGTCACATTTCTTATAATTTCAGGAATCGTAGGTTTTCTACTGGGAATTGCCATAATTACTGTAATTTATTTGTACTTGGTAGAGAAAGTAGTGATAATTAAGGAAGAATAGTACCAGTACGTTATAATGGCCCAATATTAATAAATATCGATAGGTTAATTGTCCAGCAGTTCAATGACTGTTTGAAAAATATTATTATGATCATTTGTTTGAATATTAATATTAATAATTGTGCTAATAATGAATGCAGTAGATGCCAAAGGGCTCGGTATGTCTTATAGAAGGCTGCACATAACTAACCAAATGTTAAATGTTTTTAGCGAGAAATACATCTATATTCATTACTTTGGCTTATATTTCTCTATACTAAAAATACGATGATCAAAATGCTACATATCTCACGTTAAAGGCAGGCAAATAGAAAAATTAAATATGTAAAAAGATGTTCTGCTACTTGAAATATGACATATGAAAAGATTGAGTTCCTGAGGAATAGGTATTTAGAGAGAATATCGGGCCACTCTTTTTCTGTCGAGATTAAGGGAAAAATATACATTCATATTTCCCGCTCAATTTCTAGTCGGTTGAAAGAAACGAGGGACTTAGCGACACTTGTTACCATTACCTAGAGAAATGAAATCGTTTCTAACATACATAACAGAAACTTACGGTCTAATGTAAGTATAGTATAGAATAACCCATGGGTTCTCATAGCACCGATAAAAATAAATGCATTTCATGGAGTAGAATAATGTGCTCGTAATACCTAGTTATGTTTCAATATTACTCAATATAAAAATACTCATGTATATGAAAATGACACTTTATAAACAAAATGTTTTTGAATTCAATATTTATATTTTACCTGGAACTTAAAAACTTAAAAGACTGAATATATCAACCCTAAGTGTTCTTCTGTGCAAGTCTTCTTCTCCCTAGCCTTTATTATTCCCAAGTCACTTGGGGTCGGCTTTCTATTCTAACCGGATTTGACTGGATATCAATTTTTACACGGTGCGACTGCCATCTGACCTCCGCAAGACGAAGGCTAACGATACCCTAAGGCTAGTCCAGTGTCAGAATATTAGAGGGCTCTGATAGATGTTCATGGCAGCCGGGATCGACGGCTTAACGTGCTCTCCGAGGCACGGAGCAGACGATAATTGTCAATCAATACGCACATAATTTCGAAAAGTCGTATAACTTCCGAAAATTAGAGGTGCGCGACGTGGGTCGAACCCGAGACCCTCTGCATTGCAGTCTGTTGGTCTCCCCACTGAGCTATCGCTGCTATTTGGCTACTGTGCAAGTATTTAACAAAAAATAAAATATAAGCATGCCTGTATTAAACCATAAAATCCGAAATATGGTTATAATACCAAAATAGAAAAGAACATGGATTTAGGTATGTGTGGTTTAGATTCTAACTTAATCTTCAAGCTACCTATGAAAACCGCTACAAGATCGGTCTAGTGTTTTTGCATGAAGCCTAAACAAACAGATATCAAGACAAAGAACCTTCTATCGAATTAAGAAACTAATAATTAATTAATTTATGTTAGTTTGTTCTTGTTATACGTATATCTTTAATATAGCTTGACCTCTAATATAGGTATCTATATTAGAGATCAAGGTGTATCTATATAAGAGACCTATCTCTAATATAAATAGAGATAAATATGTCTCTAATATATATAGATACAACTTGGTTACAGTTTGTTTACCTAATAATAGAGAAACATTAAAAAATTATATTCGCATATTTGAAAATTATAGAACCGCGTAACTAAGGCTGGTTTCACAGCCGCGCCGTCGAACAGCGCGTTTCAACAGCACGCGCTTGAGGCAAGGCGGACCTATGGGAAACGCGGCGCGCTTCAACAGCGTGACTATAAAACGCTACTAGGGAATTTACAAGCGCGCGCGTCTGAACGGCACCGCTCGACGGCGCGACTGTGAAACCAGCCTAAGATCCAATAACAGTGATTATCATTTTTAGAGCTTTCCGTAGATAATCAAACGGTGGTATCGCATTCGTATTGCCGTAAAGTTTAAATTCATTTGAATATTCGTCAGTTTCGAATTTCATAAGATTTGTCTGAAGATTCGAATGATTCGAATTTTAATCGATATTCACCACTACGCCTACCTAACAGTATGCTACTTGGTGTCTATTACAAATTCATGAATCTGTTAATAATATATAATAGCTGGATCTCGTAACACTTTGGCGTGTCGGTTTAATCCGGATTCCTAACCTCATATATCAGATTCATTAGCTGATTCACTTATATTAATTTTCAAATGAGGATTAACCCTTCAGACGTGCGTGATATATCGCGTGCTCTCACTCACTACTGAATAATGTGATTCTAATTACTAAACTACTCTATAATGCATATGGAGTAGAAGATGGGTCTACCTTAGTGGCATAACGGTTGTAATATGTGGTGCTGTGGATGAGATCTGGTACCGGTTTTATTGGATTCCTTTGTTATTCAATTATTATACTATTAGCAGCGCAAAATCTGTAACTGTGCCAGCTATATGGTTTTAATGCTCACGTAATAGAGCATCTTACCTGCTAATAGCGGGGATTTTTATAAAACTCGATTGTAGCGCCACCTACCCGGTCCAATTGTGAATCAAACCATTCAAAGACTCACCCAATCCAAAAAATAATTCCGTGATATCGGTGCAGGCATTTAAAAGGAGACCGCGAGATAGACACATACAGAAGAATAATATAAATAAAGAAGATGTATTACTTATAGTTTCACTAGCTGTTGTCTGCAGTTTCACTCGGGAACAGTACTTTTTTTCTGGATGAAAGATACCCTATGTTCTTTTGTGTATCCCTAGTAATATGTATGCGAAATTTCATGATGACCGATCGAGTAGTTAAAGCATAAAATATTATAAATGCAAATGTGAGTTTGTTTCCTTGTTAGGCATAAGGAAACAAACTCACATTTGCATTTATAATATTTTGTACACGTAAGACAAATCATCATCTTAACAAATTACTAAAACAATCAAATTATTTGTCATATTAAATCAAAGTGCTAATACTTCAAGTTTAATTGAAGTTTGCTGGAAACCCACAAGCATCTTAGGCACAGACTGAACAGAAGCGTCATAGAAGTAAGGGAACGTACACAGTACAAAATCGACACATTACAATTACACGACACGTATATTATTAAATACAAATATATAATCATAATATTGCATACCCGCATTTTCCTAAAGCTGAAAACGTCATTGAAACCAAGACTGTTTGTTCCTTGTGGAATAAGGACCGTACTTTAACAAAAGGCAATCAATCAATCAATTTAAGAGCCCAGCTTTTTGTTGGTGGAGCCTCTTCCTTGTCTCTATATTCTTTGCCATTACGTTGATCTCTTGGTAAGACATGACAAGAAATATAATAAACAACGGATGATATTGAATCCGTTCGATCAGTATCTATTAGCGAACAGTGATGAAAATGATTTAAAATGCCAGTCTCTCATGAGGTATGGGATGATACTACTATAAATAAAACGAAATAAATTTTTCAGAATGAGCATGAATGAAATTCTATCAACTCTCATATTAATTTGTATGTAATTGAGGTATATTTTCATAAAACCTATTTATATTAAATACTAAACTTTTGCGTTGCATAACATATTTAATTAATAACGTGTATTAACGTAGTCATAAATAATTTTTAACCTTAACATAATGGATGATTATTATCAACCAGGTTACACCGGCCGTGATCACGGCACAGCCAGTATAACTTGGTTGAAACGTCAAGCAACAAAAAGGTAATACCCGTTACAAATTATATATTTTAAAAAACCTATTGAAGTTGTGGCAATTTATTAATTAAATAAAACAATAATCCATGCCAAAATTCGTCATTATAATATGATGTGCAATTAATATGAAAATTCGTGTATTCAAAAATTGTGTGGACCGCCTCCGAAGATTGTTGATTAATTCGTTGTCACTGATTGACTGGCGTTATTTACATGCGATTTGCATATGGCTAATGCGTAATCAAATAATCAATCGATGTCAACAATCAATGTGTATTTCTAATACTGATTAGTTTCAAATAATTTGATCTACTTGAAGTTTCGAATAATTCGAATTTTTATCATCAATCTTACAACGCTAATAGACGTTGACTGTCCCGTCAGTCTAGCACCATGTGTTAAGTAAACATTGTAGGTTCAAACTATGTCTTTTCACATCACATTTGCATTGACGTTGCGTACAAGCTTTTAAGCGCGATGAATTATTGTTGCATTCGTACCATCCCCGCGTCTTTGAATCTCAGTTAAAGGAGTCAGCCAGTCTTAGGTCTGCTCTAGTTCTACGACCGTTCTGTGTATCCTGCGCCTTATAGGTCTCATTGCTCATAAATATCGTTTCACCGCTGTTTCTGATGTAATTACCACATTTAATCATGTATGATTTATAGCATCAATCATTTAGAAAAACTAGGCTTAGTCATCTTAGGAATGTTGTGATATTTTAGTCACAGACACATTTCTGCGTACTTATAACTAATAGCAAGGGAATTAAAAACCATTTTATGTGTTCGCATCATGATCCCATCTTTCGAAAACTATTGTACATGTACAGTACCTATTTGTGACTTTATGTTTGTAGAGACTGACACTAACACATAATACGTTGGCAAACAACGGATACATAATCGCTAGATGAAAGTAGGCTATTTAGTTCATACTGTTTCTTTTTCTTGGACCTTTGCCTTTCGGATCGACCTGTCCGCCTTCCTATTTGAAGGCGGACAGGTCGATCTTTTTTTTTTATTTTTTTTTCTTACTTATATTTTTGTTTACTTGATTATTCATAGTGTGGCCTTCTTTTGTTTTGCATTGATGTTTTAATATTTTAATGTTTGGTATATTGTTTGTCTTTTTAATTTTTTTTTTTTTAATTTTTAACTTATTAACGCTATAATATTGTGCATGGTGTGACACCTTAAAATGTTATGCATTTATTCTTATTACTGTGTAAATTTTTAATGTATAAGCACTAATGTAACAACTATTGGTTGTCCAAATAAATAAATAAGATAGTCAAATAATATCCTCGGGTGGAAGGGTGGTGCCAAAATAGTAACCGCTTAGCAGTTACCACCTGCCATCAGACGATAGGCAAATATACCATCTATAACTAATCGTACATATTGTACATACAAATATAATATACGAATGAATTTTAAGCATTAATAAATTTCTTAATTTCAATGTCAAAATATTATTAATATCTAATTTTAATAATATTTTGATAATAAAATCCAATACTTAGGCATATCAAGTCGACATACGTGTAAAACAATATAACCACATAAATTTAGTAAAGCAGATTTACTTATATGGCATCTGTCTCAAGGCGACGCACCATATACACGTATAAGTAATAATCAAAAGTATGTTGAACCGTAGAATTATCAGACGTACATAATTATATTTCTACAATCATTGTTTATATAATTGCGTAAACGATACATCTTCCACTTGATTATCCTTGCCAGGATAATCGTTTCCAGGTTCTCAATGCTTCTATGAAACGTATTCGTTCATTTTGCAGTAAATAAATATACCTACTGCGAAATTGACAAATTGCATGTTTTTTTTTATACTACTAAATTGGCAAACAAGCATACGGCCCCATCTGATGGTAAGTGGTCACCGTAGCCTATGGACGCCTGCAACACTAAAGGCATCACTTGCGCGTTGCCGACCTTGTAAAAACCTTTTAACGCCCTTTTTGAAGAACCCTGGAATGAACTGCCAGCTTCGGTGTTTCCCGAGCGCTATGATATTTCCTTCTTCAAACGAGGTTTAAAGAGAGTTCTTCTTTCACGGTAGGCAGTGGCTTTGCTGTGCCCTGACATTGCTGAAGTCCATAAGCAGCGGTTACCAATTTCCATCAGGTGTAATCTTGTGGGAAAACCTGGGCAGGGAGTTTATTCCACAATCTGAGCGTCCGCGACAGAAATTTCCTTTGGAACCGCTTGGTGTGGCACCAATTAGGTTGTAAGTACAGTAAATATAATATGTCATAACTACTAATACTTATTTATACCGATTGTATTTTTTCGTAGGAGCGCGCAATGGTAGTCTACTTGCAAAGCTGTTGTACTTAAGATAAAGATCTTAAGTTTAAAACCCATTTCTAACTATGCAAAATCAGGATTTGTACTAGCTTATAATTATTTTGTAAGATAACGACAGAACGAGACAGCGATATACACTGTGAAAAGAGCCTCGTCCTATTTTTAAGTACAATCGCAATGATACAGCTATAAGCCACAACAGTATAATACTGGGTTGAAACTCACCTTTAGCATCACGGGTCTCTTTGCCTTGCAACACATCTTAGACAGCATAACAACTTCTCTTCCGTTCTGAAAACAAGTTGTATACTTTTGAGTTTATTGTGAAGAACCTAGAATCAGATTGGACTAAGTTATGAGAATGCTCACTGCATCAGCTTCCACATTATTTACATTGTGATAAAGTAGATCGAATCCACATTGATTTTCCAATGTAAGAAATAGGACGTGTTGAACTCACTCTGTGTTTTATTTGTATTGTCTAAAAGTACTATAGATTTTAATGATATACTTCATTAATAAATGGCTACATGACTCTAATATTCTAACAGAAACTAAAGTAGCAATTCCGCTACAACCTCCAATGTAAAGACAAACAAAACTTAAATTTTCATAAATATTAACATTTACCATCTTAATATAAATCGGGCTTAACATAATAATTAAAAACAACAAGAGTTTCCAAGAAGGATTAATAAAGTAAGTCCTTTAATTCCGCTCTATAAGACCAAACTCTTAATCAATAATGAATTTACTCCAAAGTGCTTATGAAAGAAGACTTTGACTTCAATTAAATATATCTTTTACGGTTTATTTTCAAATGAAGCCATGAACAATCCATTTTATATTATGTAGAAAAACTTGCTTGCTTTTTTTACACATTTTTGCTTTAGAAAATCTCTGATTTTAATTAAAATATCTTCGCTCAACGGGTACTGAGAACCATTGTATGGCTAAGTACAAAGTCAGAGATGAAAATATTTATAAATTCGTTTATAACTATAAGTATGAAATCAATTTAAAAAAATATATATGGATAATACAAGTTTCCTTACAACTAAAGATAGCAATTAGGATTTTCCCGTTTTATGAATTAAAATTACATAATATATACTTTACATGTTACCAGTGCGCAGCGGTAAAAAGGTCGGGTTATTAGAAAACTGCATATTGCATTATAAGAACTCAAAAATAAAATGTTTTTGGAGCTGGTCTAATTAGACCAGGTCCAAAAACAATAACAAAGATACATTAAAAATATTTATATCTCTTATAAGGGATAGGGCAAAGCAGAGTTTGTCATAAAGATTGGCCTGGGATTTCATCAAAACTAGGGGAAACCTGACTGTACACAACGTTGTATGGAATAACTGCCATGACCAAGTTTTCTAGGATTTAAGGAGATGGGTTGTTAGAATATGTTTGCATTTTGTGCTGGCTGCACAGTGACTTCTTTTTAAAGAGTTGGCATCGCGTGAGTGATAGACGCACAGCGTTCATGGACTATTGTAACCCCTTAACATCAGATGTCACGTAGACTATTTTGCCACTTTGATGGCTTATAAACTTCAAAACATAAAGTCTTTAAACTGTTGATGCTGTTTCCCCATACTATCCTTAGTATGGGAAAGCTGTCGTTCATACCTATATAAAAAAGAAATACACAAAATGAGTAAAGTAACTGCCTTTCAATGTGTCTTTGTCTATTTATTAGCCTATAATATACACAACTAGGACTTTTAACGCACGTTCTAAGGGTCCCACAACATTACTTAATGGGAACAGAAAATTAGAACACAATAATACACCAAAATTCCAACTTACATATACCGCGAGTTACAAAGTTGCCTTGATGATTCTGTGATATAGTGATTAATTCCTCAACATCATCCAGTATCACTTGACCTGTAACTCTGAAACCAACCGACTTCACCGATATGATGAATGGAGGTCTAATTAAAGTGGAGTTATGAAGCAGTCTTTGCACATCAATCACGTCTGCGACCTCTAGCAAAACAATGGTTTATATAAATGTACTGTTTATTGTGCGTTGTGTGGATTTACTGTTGGCAAACAGGAAGAGATGATATTTGTTCTGTTTTAGACGTGCCTGCAATAACGTCTTGTTTTAACGCGAAAATAGGGTGCGGCGTTTGATAATTGTTTACATGATACAGTATACATACAGAGATATACGCCTGTATATGCCCGAAAGCGTAGGTTTTACATACCTGTATGATACCACTTACCAGGTATAATAAATATTCTAAAACAGTCCTTCAATATTTTTTTCTATAGTTGCCCGTTTTTGTCTCATCTCTTTTCCTAAACGACATCGAGCCTTTTATTAATAAAACGTTTTTAAATTGGCACTATCACTTATGACAATTTAGTTTAAAACACATGACGACCCTCCGACTCTTTATGGAAACTAAGTTTTTTTTAAACATTGACTGCTTCTCATAGTGGTTAGTGTAACACTGTTTATTATGTTATATTAAAATATTCACTATTCATAACGCAGTGAATATGACTGGTCTCCGTATGATCTCAGATTGTAGTTCTAGGTCGGGAAAATGTTTTTTGTTTTTCTGTCAAAAAAGTCGGATTTTAACGGCAATAGGCTATAATACACTTGAACCGATCCCTTTGGGAATATAAGCGTCAGAGTATGTAAAAAAATATCACATACATTTTTAATAATATTAGTGAATGATTATATCATACTTGAAAAAACGCGGATAGTTATCTACAACAGTCATCCATGCAGATTGTTCAAGTTCAGCGCCTGACTTACAACTTTCCTAGCTCCTCCTATACATTCAATTTTCAACGACAGATATGGGATTTGACCCCGTGAACATTTATAGGCTCGGTAAAGACCCTTGTCATAACATTATTTATTCTTTACGTTTAGTTTAGCTGTGCTCGTTCGATAACAGTGTTAACCCACATCGACGGATCAGACAACTCCAATTATTTTTAGGGACGGTTATAATTCCCTTTTTTTATATAATCCTAAAGTATTTGTCACACCTACGCTAGCGGGCATTACTTTATTGCAAGTTGATATTGGACGCCAAAGTGAATTTTGGTTTTTTTCGGAATTCGGAATTCGGAAACATTTTGGTATTTTGGTGTTAAATTTGGTTTTCATCCATCGCGCTAGTGACGTGAAAACTTTTAAATAACATAAAATAAAAGCAGTATATGTAGTAAATAAACAGAATAGTATATAATATGTTGCTGTTGTGAACAAAATAAAAGAGCGTCGATAGTTTAAAATGTACATACATACAAAGACTAAAGCCTATTATCCCTAAATAGCGGGCACAGGTTACATTTACATATTGCCAGCTAAGTAGTTTCACGTGATAGGAGGTGAGCTTATAGAACTATACCGGGCACAGTCAAATAATGCCTAAAGCTACTGATAAATAAATAATAAACCATAACACTGCCAGATACGGGCATCGAAACCAACATCTTGCGCACAGCAGTCACAGATACTCCCGCTGCACAACCTAGATATTATGTGCCCGATGGAAAGTAATTTATACTTTTTATTAATCTGGACGTTAGGCTCGTATCCTTGACGTTAGCTCCGCGAGATTTAAGAAGTTTCGAAGATATACAATACAGAAAAGTTTCTAACCTCGTAGACCAATAACACTTTACCCATTTAAAAGTCAAACTTAGGACCGCTCGATTGGAAGTTCGAAAACGCTTATACTTAAGTAACTAAAACCGGTAAGTATAATACATATAATACGTGTAATTGGAAAGCGACTGATATATAATAATTGTATAAACAGTTTCGTCATACATTGCGCTGCGCCTCGTCAATCTGTCACAGATATTGTAAGGGATCTCTTTATTTATTCAGAGTATATTTATTTTACCATTTAGTTCTCCCATTACATACACAATCTATCTCAACTGATTTTGTTGACTTTTTTTTGCCGCCTATTTATATAATTTATTTATCATATTAGCCTAACCATATCCAGAGATGATGATAATAGCATTGTGTCTAGACGGCGGCGTCCGAATGATTGTTAATGAGTTAAAGAAAAGATTCTTATAATACATAAATTAAATTGTTCAAGCCTTATTATTATTGCGGTATAATCTCATACATTTTACAGTCATGTAGAGCTTACAATTTAACAATTGACTTAGACAATAAGGTTACATCATCATCAGATTCCCGCAATAGATTTATACAATAGTCTATTTATAGTTTACTAGCGGTCGCCAAGTGGTCGAAATTCGCTCATAATTTATTTAATTTTTTATTGAGATTTTATTGTATATAACTAATACCCTTATAATTACATTTCATTTAGTCACCTACTCCACATACATAGGTATGTAACCATAGTTACGAAGCATTCTACGAAGTCAACCGAACAATGCCGAAATACTACGAACGCGATTAGACTCTTGTGTCGAAAGCATGGTTGCGTGCGTGTAGTGTTTTTTTATTAATTTAATGTATTTCTAATGCATATTTTGAACCAATATTAGGATTTGCTCCTCCTTCTCCATATAACTTTGACTGTGCCAAATTTCATACTCCTGCGTCCGCGCAATTTTCGTAAAAAGGGGTACAAAGTTTTTGCTTCACGTATTAATACATATATAGATATATAGTGCAGGGGTCAGAGAATTCTAAATTATTGTAGTTTAATTTGTGTGAATAAAGAATTATTATTATTATTAGTTTAGAGAACTTTTATAGCCTGTATTAAATCGAAATATATTTTACAGGTGCTTGGACGGGTAATATGTATTTATTTTCATAGAGTTTTGTGAGAATATAATTATTATCCTGCTATAATTGTGATGAATCATCCATAACATGCAATGTGTATATAAAGGCTTACTGTTTCCTTGTTATCGGCAAAAATTCTATAAGAATGGCCTGGCTTGGTTCTTGGTGAAAAGCAAGTAACTACTTAGGATTTGTTTGTACGAAATCTAATTTATTTTGAACTTGGGGACATTTACAAATCGTAGTTTTTTGTCAGTTGTAAATTGCGTCATTTGGTTTATCCTCTTACTTGCTGCCTTTACAAAGTTCTGTATCGCGATAGCGAACAATGTGATGGTTTTTATTGCTTCTAGCAAACAAGCTAGTGGCTCACCTCATGCTGATTAGCCACCACTCATGGCCAAGCTCCCCTGGCACGGCAGTTAAGTATTATTCAGGTAAAGCAGTACTCTGCCCCCAGTGATAAGAAAAGAGGACACGTTAACCATATTATAATAAGATTTTACGTGACGGACAAAACTTATACGATATTTAAAAAAATTTGGTCTACTGAAGTCGCAGGCAAGAATACAGCAATTACCTTATGCTATAGATGCCGTGTAGGACCAGAAGAATCAATTATTGTAAGTGGTTAACCTTTCAAAAACGAAGATAATGTGTAGGTATCTAAAACATATTTCACGAGACATTCCTATAAATGACAGCACAAAGTACAAGATGAAGCTTCACTACTGAGGCAGACAATATCTTAAAATGTTAAATGTATGCACTGTTATAATATGTATCCAATACGATACGTGACGGTGTGACGGCCGGGCCTTAAAATGGACCACTTTTTCACACTGTCCACGTAACGTCCAATACAATATTTCAACCTTCAATATACATTTATTAAGTACGTATGTATCGATATGTTTCAGTGCTGGACATTCATTTATTATGCTATTAATGTTGTTTTTATTTTTGTTTCATGATATTTGATTTTCGACCTTTTTATTGTTTTAATGGAGCCGTTTTTATCATAAGGTCTGTTACAATTGGTGATTAATAGATTAAATGATTTTGATGAATTAATAGGTGACTATTTATATAAAGTCAAACGCCTTCGTACCTCGAAGAGCATGAAAAAACGTCTGATCCGACTATCACGACCATTTCCACTTTTTTATCCATTTCCCTTATCTATTATAAGGTGGAATGCCTGGGGAGGCAGGCAACTGGAATTCTAGAGTACACGAACAGAAAAAAAGAAATTGCATTTTTTTACTTCGTAGATAATATCTAAAACTCAATTTATGTTTCAGTTTCTAAACAGTCTCTATATGTTAAATAAGACGATGTAACTGTAGGAACTGTAGGCAGGCTGCTTTTTTTAGTAATAGCCTTAAATGTGATGAGATGTCTAAAAAACAGACCCAACAATTTTATAAGGAATTAATATATGTTTGGTACTGTCAGAATAAAAGGTTAAAACAGTAGGAGTAAGAGTAGTATATAAAATCACAACTTTACTTTTTTTTGCGTTTCAGGAGTAATATTTAATATCGTAATGTTGCCAACGAACAACTACCTCTTAGCTAAAAGCAATATCATCGTTAAAAGCCGAAAATATATCGTACAAGATTTATCAAAATATTTGAGATCAATTACTATATTCACTTTATTTTTTGTATGAAACCTCAGAAATTTGTCTGTTTATAAACTAAGCGTATTATACTTACAAACGAAAATATCACAAAGATCCTCCCTCCCCTAACCCTTCACCTTAAGCAAAAAGACTCACAATAAACGGGTGATAGTGAAGAAACGTTGGCGTCGGGAATCTCAGCACTTTTCTCTATATTCTTTTGTACGACAAATGTAAAGTACGCATAATCCGACAGTGTTACCACATCGAAAAGCTTTTATGTTTTTATGTAAAGAACTTGACTCGCACGTGAGGAAATTTATTATGTTGATTTCTTAATGTTTATTGTGTTAACATGTATACCTAACCTAAACTTATATACAACTACACAACCCTAATGGCTGTGACCAGCCAGTGCATTCATTTGGTTACAATTTGAAAAGTAATACAAACGTCTAAATTTTAAATTTCGAACAATCTGTAAGTAGAATCGTCCGAGATATTGTCTATGCCCTGTGTAAGCGATATCTGCATAGTACCGCGGTACACTTATTGACAACTCTGTGCACTGTGCGTTTAATATAATATTTTTTCACTAAATAAAAAAATATTGCCAAATACTCTACATGTTTAGTCTATATCATATTTAAAACTAACAAAAACACAAGGTAATAAACGCTTAAACGAAGTTCAACAACATTGTTCGCAATAAGAGCAAAAGATGCAGATCTAAACCACAACACACCACACTGGAATGATAATAACTACATAGGTGCACACAAATTTGTTTAATAGTTTAATTAATCATTATCCTTACTTTCTTACTAGTATTGTAAATGCGAATGTCAGTCTGATTTTTTGTTTGTTACGCTTTCACGCCTTAACTGCTTTACCGATCGTCATGAAATTTCGAATACATGTTGTCTGGGGTACAGGGAGGAAAATAGGGTACACTTACACACCACTATTGACTAAATCTAGATTTACACTAGCGAAGCCGTGGGTAAAATCTGGTAATGCTATAAATTTATCTCAGCAGCAAAATTTGAAGAGGCCAAAAGAAACCTTGTGGCGGCTCTTGATCAACTGGCACTATACTACGCCGGAAATGACATGAAATGAATAAAAAGACCTAACCCATTGAAAACTCAGTCCTGTATATTCCACTTGCAAAACTATTGCGCTAACGGAGTCTTTGACATCTAATGGCAATGAGTGATTATTGAACATAGTCCCGAGCCGAGATATCTTGGGGTATACTTTTAAAACACACTGCCAAAATACAAAGATGAAAGTGGCGACACGAAACAATTTGCTCCGCCGTTTGTCCAGTCTGGCCGCTTGTCCAGTTTGGCATTGGTCTGTACATGCTGATCTTGTTAGTGTGGCGTTGAATAAAACATGTCGCACCATAACTGGCTGTTAAAGCCTACACTACGACATATGATCTACCCGCTGGCAGGAATATCACCGCCGTGTGTTCGACGTGATGTACCCTGCTCCATAGAAAAACAGAAACAGGAGTTCGACCGTCGACACCTCCTACACGGCAATCACATGTCGCCAGATCGCTTCAAAAGTCTTTAAGGTCTTTTAGAAAAGCTTTTAACGCCACATTGAGCCCTTGAGCGATGATCCTGCAAATGAAAGAGGTAGACTGTGGGCCAAAAAGAATCCCCTACCCTCACATTATATCACACCACAGGCGTCTCTACCACCTGGTCACACCCTGCCATAGTTAGTATGCCTGGGTGCGAAGTCTGTTTCTCTTGTTATATCTTCGAGTCCCTAAATAGACTTCAAGACAAGTTCGTTCTACTTAATATATAAAAAAATTGAGTTTTATATACCTTGGATTTTTAGGGTGCAGCAGAATGGACAAGTGGAACAAAAGTTTTATACAGCTAATGGTGCATATAGAAAGTAGTCGCAATTGCGTACTTCACCACTTAACAAGACAATACTATAGGATTGCCTTGTGTAATGGTGAAGGTTTTGTAACATTAGTTATAACTAACGAGGCAATTTATTTATGACCTCATTAATTATAGGTAGGTACCTACAAATTATATACACTCCTTTGCAAAAAAACGGGCACCTTACAGTCATTGGCTTTTCGTGTATCTCATGTCGCATTGGCCTCTACTACATCCGTTGAAGCCTAACACACGTACACCGCCCGACCGCGCGATCAAGCGATGCTCTTTCCCTTTACCGCCACCGCCCTCCGCGGCGGTGCGCAGTGCCGTGTGATAATCGCCTTAAAATTGTCATTTTTTTAGGTATAATGAAATTAAGACTAGTTGTATTTTTATGGTATTTTAATAAAAAAAGACATTAAAAAAATCAAATCAAAATCAAAAAATCAAAATACTTTTATTACCAGATCAAAACATTACATTTACGTAGTATCCTTTGGCCCCAAACTAGGCAAGCCTGTCCAGTGGGTACCTTTTACCTTTTACTTATTACGACATGACAGGGAGTGAATATGTGCCATAAAATTTAGGTTTTTGTCTAAGACAACACCTAGATATTGTATAGTAACTTCTTTTTGTATAAATCTACAATTACAGGTGGTGCAATCTTTATATTGATGTAATTTTATTTTGTACAAGTTAAATGGAGCGGTTGCTGCAATTTTATGAAAACAAATATATTTTATTTTATTGGAATTAAGTGTCAACAGATTTTGATTAAGCCATGCTGATATATGTTTCATACACTCCTCGGAAATAAAAATTAATAAAGAGTATGACCTCCCCTTGCAGCGATTACGGCATGTAATCGTCTTGGCATGGTTTCCACCAGGCTTTTGATGGTGTCCTGTGGAATGTGTTCCCACTCAGCTGAGATCACACATTTAAGCTCCTTGATGTTTTGTAGAGGTGGTTGGACAGATCGTACTCGCCTTTTTAGGAGGTCCCTAGGAAATAATATATTACTAAATTAACACAATTGTTTAATAATTAGTCAAAGATGAATTAAAGATGTATTTTGTCAACATTAATTTTCACTAAGTGCACAAAATGGTTTTCGGTGGTATCGTATATTAAAGAGGCTAGCCACGTTGTTACCTTAAGTTATGCCTCTTTTAGGGAACACAACTTTACGTTACGTGATCTTTATTTTACACGATCTTTGTTTCGCAATCACGCGTAAATTGGTAGACGAATTTTGATGAAACTGATACATTGATCAATTTTTTCTAGGATTCTATATGATACTTTTATCCCCGTATGACATCCCAGGGTATTACCACAGGCAGAAACTAGTATAAGTTTAATAAACGTGTTTGCTTTATTAAAATGTAATAGAGCGTTGTTATTCAGACAACTATTTAATAATAAAGAAGCTGTTTGTAGCAAGCCCTCCAAATATTAATTAAAGTACCTATTATTAATGAAGTGAAGAGTTCAGATGATAAAATATATTTTATCTTAACTTTGTATATAAAGGGACAGACCACTTTAGTTTCCTTTGACAAAGTTTAGTTTAGCTAGTAATAACACAAAACGCCCTTCGCTTAAATTGCATTTTTATCATTCATATTTAATAATAGCATATTTTAAATACCACCTTTTTAAAATGAGAAGGTATTCATGCACCTTTGTGAGAAAAGAAAAAATCATAGACATCACACGCCTTGTTGCTCCCGCGGCCATTATTTGCGCTTGTGTTTGCGTGCAATTGTGAATGCCTGAGTTCACTGCCAGGGTGAGGTAAAGTTATTACGCTTTTCTGCTAGGAAATTATTAGTGGCCGTAAGAAATTCGGAATTGTGCCTTGTAAAACTTCAATAAGCTCGTCTTCATTTTTGTGTGACATAGCCGGCGTAAAATTAGTGTAATATACAGAGGTATATTACACTTTTTACGGGAATTCTTAATTCCCGGTGTAGGAAGAGTCCTACACCGGGAATATATACACGTGAAATATTGGTATTATGTTAAGGACATAGCATCATTCCCGTTCAAATATAGAGTAGCCAAGCCAAGAAAGAGGTATTATTTACTGGTGATAAATAAGTTTATATGGCTGCAGACCGAATATCAATCATAGATGCCAATATTAACGGAGACTACTTCGCAGGCGATATTGTTATAATAGTGCATATATGTAAGCGCAAACACAAGGACACTCTCATAGTCAGAAAGGACGGCAATCCGACACGCCCGAAGTGTCTGCCACCAAGCCTGAATTAGCCACATTGCCAGTAACTCCTGTACAGACCCTAAAGTAGGCGGTCAATATAACTGAAGAAGTTGTCGGAGGTTAACCACCAGCCAAGTTACAGAAGCAAGGTAGGTATGGCTTATGCCCACAAAAAAATTACAAAAAGTAAACAATATTTGCACAAAATGAAAAAGGCCCGCTTGCCCGGAACATCGGAAGGAAATATGCTTGGATTGTATCTCAATCGATTTTATTTTATTTTGTTAAATTAACTATGCTTACGTACTAATTGATCCCGAGTAAAAAGTGCTTTATGTTTGTCTTATTAATAACTAGATGTACCCGCAGTTTCACCCGCGTTTATGATTACTGTGCTTCCCCCGTTGGTCGTAGCTTGATATTATATAGCCTATAGCCTTCCTCGATAAAAGAGCTATCCAACACTAAAATAATTTTTCAATTCGGACCAGTAGTTCCTAAAATTAGCGCGGTCAAACAAACAAACAAAGAAACAAACTCTTCAGCTTTATAATACATACATACATAGATTCACGCCTATTTCCCAGAAGGGTAGGCAGAGACTACGGATTTCCATTTGCTACGATACTGACACAATAATAGCTTTATAATATTAGTATAGATTAAGGAGTTTTAAAGCAAATTGTGGTTTACTTTATAAATCCTTTAACAGGGTTGACCTGTCACCCCTGTTACCGTTACCGCTTGTCTAAAACGTGTTACTGTCCTAGGATTAATAACACTTTGCCCAACCCGAGTATCGAACCCGATCTCAAGCACAGCAGTCGTGTTAACTACTGCTACGCCACCAAGGCAGTTAATTATACGTAATATTATTAGTACCATTTCATATTTGGTTATAATGTGTACATGTAACAGTTTGGTTACACGGGCAGCGCAAAAGTTTAAGTGGCCACTTTACCACTACGGCGAACCTAGTACCTAATGTAGGCTCTGGACAAAAATCTATGTGATCCAGAATTAGTTGTTCTTACTCTGAATGGTCTCTATGTTCGTTGTTTCAATGCTTATAAAGATGCATACGTAATAAAAAAATAACGCATGAATAGTATTTAATATTTTTAAATTAAATGAAAAGGAGATAATATAATATTGTCTTCTGTTTACGCGAATGTTATTCATTGAAATTAAACTACTATATACGGATTTTACAGTTTTTCAAAATTTTGTAATAAAGTGTCAAATAAACAACGCGATAAAATCATTATATAGTAGTTTAATTTCAATTAAGGAGATAATACTTATTTATTAATAGATTAACACACTGATTTTACCGGCCCGGGTAATGGAGCGCAGTTTTTAGGATCCTCGACTCATCACTCCACTCTGATCCTGACATTGTGATAATTTAAGTTTAAGCATATGTATTTTTTCGCGGATTCGATTCACGAGTTGGGTAAATAATTATTGACTATATAGGTCAAGAAATAAAAAGACGGCCTTAAGTTCGACATCGATTAACGTACAACGACATCTATTGGCACAAACATATTGCTAGCAAATGTAAGTATGATACATCTCTACATAGCTCCTTAAGGAATACATATGGTGGTGTGATGTCATGTGTATGGTATTCATTTAAGCCTACTACTTCTTATCTCGCAAACAATAACCCTTTGCAATATACAACTAGGCCATCTCACTATCTGTGCAATCATATGTATTTCACCAAATCCAACTTTTTCTCTTTACCAGAATTCTATAAAAAAATATTTCCTGTAATACGAACTCAATTTGTACAAGAAAAACAATGATGTCAAGATATTTGGCCTCCAAATATTCATGTGAGATGGCAACAGTTTTATTTTCGTTATTTAGGGCACGCTCCTATTTCAGTTTGGGAGACACCTGTCCCGCCTTATGGGGCTGGGTAACCGATCCTTCACTTAGGAGTGGAGTTTCTTTAATAAATCCATTTCAGAATCTGAGATAAGCAGATTTGTCAGTTGAATAACCAGCCGTTGGACGGAATATTGTTATTGTATTGTGTTGAATTTCTGTCATTATATAGAATGCTGCTGCGTTTTGTCTGTTGTAAATATATAAGAAAGAAGAAAGAAAATACATTTATTTGCAGCAGATTATGCACTACATAGTTACATACTTTAGACACGTTAATTACAAAAAAAAATAAAAAACAAATCTTACTGCAACTCAGCAAAATGCTAGTTTTTGAAAAAACTAGCGCTGGTCTTCCGCTGCGACCATGTTTGTAAATAATATAATTAACACAACACAAAGATGACAAACGATATAAAATAATAATAATAATAGCGTCTACGGTACCAATATGATAACAATACAATATTTATTTTTGCACCCCAGTTAAATCTAACAACTATATGTAATAGTAAGGCGTAGAAGGAATCTCTCCAAAATTGCAAGATATATATTTTTATATAGAAAATTAATGTGATCTCTGGTTCGATGCCTAGATCGAGAAAAGGGTTCTTGGGTTTATCTACAACAACAGGGAGTTGGAACTGTGCCCAGTAGACAGCAACACGCTTGCCCTACTACGTGGTACCTAAAACCAAAGTTAGAAAAATGTGTAATACCTCGGCCTTCTCCTTCATGGATATGTTATTCTGTGGATGAATTTACTGGCTTATCTTGTAATTGACAATAAATTAGTAGTGAATATGAATGCTTCATTTGTTTTTACATCATATTTATAACTAAAATTAATCTAATTTTTAATTAAAACAAAGAGTTGCACTCTGGGAGTGCCGGCAGAAGTGAAAACTTGAATATTAACGTTGTGCATTTTGGGTATTTTGGAATGGTTAGAGAATAATTTTGCACGAATTGCTTTAATTATCAGTATAAAAGTACTATCATTTATGTGGTAAAATACAATATTCATTAATTGCGCTATCGTACACAAACATGACAATTCTCCCTCCGTCTTACGAATTTTCGATCAGGTCACGTGTCCTGACGCGAGTTTAACATTTTTTACCCAAGGAACACAAAAAATGCACAACGCCGCTAAAGAACTTTCCAATTCAATAATTTTTTTCACTACTTAAATATATTATTTTGGTTATTACAATTGTATTCATAAAGTTGGAATTTTATTAAGAATAGTTATAATTATAATTAATACTTGTAAGTAATATAATGTATTAATCTTATACAATATGTTGTGGCTGTAATTTATTTTTATGGATTGTTTATTAATTATATGTATACGTACCTAATACTTATATATATATATATATTTTTTTTATTTTTTTTTTTATTTTTTTTTTATCTTTTTATATTATGTAATATTCAGACACAATTAAATTGTTAATGAATTAGTAAATAAATATAGATGAGAGGCTATATATCTTTATCGCATATAAAATTATGTCCCAACGCATATTTTATTGATCAACTTATTTCTGTCAATAAACAACACAAAAGCGACAACTATGCTCATTCGCCAACATCCGAAACACAAGAGAAATAGACAGGACAATATCCTTTTACTCAACTTTGTTCATATATTATGAAGTTCTGAACGCATTTTGGTTACCAACACAATTGATTATTGTTATGGACGAACGATATTTTTATTAATAGGTACTGTATTGCCTTTATTGTTATTATATTGTCGAAGGTTATTAATGCTTGGTAACAAACGTCATGCTGAGAAAAACAAAGAAACTGTAGTGTTTTGTTACGATTTACGCTTTGATTGTTTATCTTAGTGGTTTTCATGTTTAATATTACTAGCGGTCGCCTAGTGCTAGAAATTCGACCAAAGTTTGCCTGTAAGATATCGCTGATATCTGTCATTATATATTATATTGATATATGTAACCATAGTTACGCGCTTCGACAGCGTGTGTCAAATGCATGGTTGTGTGCGTATAGTGCTTTTTTATTAATTTAATGTATTTCTAATGCATATTTTATATAAATATTAGGATTCGCCCCTACTTCTTCATATAAACTTTAACTGTGCCAAATTTCATACTCCTCCGTCCGCGCAATTTTCGTAAAAAGGGGTACTAAGTTTTTGCTTCACGTATTAATATATAGATAATGCTCAGTTCACTCAAAAAGGTTCATTTGAAGAATTTAAAACTGCACGGTTGAGGTGCTAGTTTAAGTGGACGCCTCGCCACTGTTTCTGCTCCCTAATGTTAGTTTGATCCCTTAACAGGACAAAATTTTGCTTCATAAATAGTCGTGCCCGGGTCTGAGTATTCTTTGTGTCCGTTGTTACAGTAGTAAGGTTTAAAGAGCTTTATCCTCATAAGAACTTACAGTCCACTTTTAATGAGATACAATAGATTTAGCCTCTGGGGTGTTACATTACATTATTGACTTATTTTGCTTACATAATCTTTGAGTTTCGTTTTGTACAGATGTATGTTTTTACATTATTTTATGTAATTTGGTAATATAATGTATTGTACAGCCATGCTCCCTCGAATAATATTGTTTTCCTTCCATAATAACTAGTGCGTGGATGAATTACCTGAAGTTTGCTGCCCGTGTTTCTTACTTTTTTAATTTTTTCGTCAAAATGACCACACTCCACCTGATGGTAAGCAGTCGTGTGGTCTAAGAGCAGTGGCCTCCACACCGCCCTCATAGCAGCCGAGGCGATGTTGAGGTCTCTACTTTGACGGCCTGAGAAGGTGCTTTTTCACGCCCCGCTTAAAGGACCCAGGATTGAAGGAAGAAGGAAACACGTGCCTTGGCAGAGAATTCCATGCCTTGGTCGTTCGGCAGAGGTATGAGGACCCAAACTTGTTGGTACGCGCTCTAGTCGACTCTACTGTGTAAGGATGGCATCTGAGCCCAGCACGCGTTGTTCTGGATAGGAAAGGGGAGGGCGGGCTAAGGTGGAATAACTCTTCAGAGCTCTTAAACAATGTATTGTTTCTTTCTTTCTTAATTGTATATTGGTGTGAATGGAATTAGTTGCAAATTTTTAATTAAGATATAGGTGTTATAATATATGTGTACAGTTGTTTTATTTTTAATAATTTGGTATAATTTAATATGGTTTATCTGTTCGGTAGTGGTAATGAAATAAAATTTTGATTATTTTATTTTGTGTTCTTTGCACTGGATTTAAGTTTGTTTAAAGCGGCTGAAACCCATATTTCAATTAAATATTCTAAATGAGATTTTACTAAAGAGCTATAAATAATTGTGCTTATTTTAGGCGGGATACTATTTGATATTTTTCGTAAAGCTCCTAGTACTGAAATAAGTTTTGATTTTACTTGATCAATATGCGGTACCCAGGTAAGTTTGTCATCGATATAATTAGTTCGAGATATTTCACTTGTGTAGAACGATGTGTTATTTCATTACTTATGGTAAGAGGAGCAAATTGCTATATATGAAGCTTTATTTTTCGCGGCAAAGATCATAAATGATGTTTTGGATGTGTTAACTGTTAGCAAATTATATTTGAACCAGTCATTTAGCAGATTGAGGTCCTTTTGGGCATCGGTAATAATCGCGTGTATAGATTTATCGAAATAAATGAGACAGTTACAGAGAGTTACCATTGACATAGGAATAAATCATAGCACGGGAAGCAGGGTTTGAAAAAAAATTTATAATTCCTTGATATGGATTGATTTTGCGCAAACTGGTTATTGGAGATTGATTTAGAGAAATAGATATCCAAACAGTAACCCGCCAATGGGAATTATTTTGACAGATTACTGTTATACACTTTTTAGTGGGCTTAGTCAGAGAAACAGTAAGATATCATAAATAATGATTCATTTTTTAAATAAATATGTTATTACATATTTGTTTACAAAATGAATCATTATTTGAGTAGGTATTCCTACTCAATATCAAATAAACTATAGCTATTTATTATTATCTTATTATTTATCTAACTAAGCGCACTAAAATATTAACATTCTCGTCCTTATGAGAGACGACACAACTGGACAATGTAATCTTTATATTTATCATCATCATCATCAGGCTATAATAGTCCACTACTGGACATAGCCCTCCCCCAAAGAGCACCATAGCGCCCTGTCTTCAGCTTGCCGCATCCAGCATCTGCCTGCAGTCTTTCGCAGATTGTCATCCCACCTGGTCGGAGGGCGTCGTACCCTACGTTTGCCGAGTCGCGGTCTCCACTCAAGAACACGCTTACCCCAGCGGTTGTCGGTTCTTCGCGCGATATGGCCAGCCCACTGCCACTTCAGCTTGCTAATTCTCTGAGCTATGTCGATGACTTTGGTTCTCTGTCGGATATATTCGTTAAGAATCCTATCCTTCAGAGAAACTCCGAGCATAGTTCTCTCCATAGCTCGCTGAGCGACTTTGAATTGATGGACCAACCCTACCGTGAGTGTCCATGTCTCGGCTCCGTAGGTCATGACGGGTAGCACGCACTGATTGAAAACTTTCGTTTTCAAGCATTGCGGTATGGATGACGAGAAGACTCGGCGTAGTTTCCCAAACGCTGACCAGCCCAGCTGGATCCTCCTCCTGGCCTCCCTCTCGAAATTGTTTTTACCAAACTGCAGAATCTGCCCGGAGTAAGTGTATTCCGAAACGATTTCGAGAGGGTGACCATGTACGACGATCGGTATTGGATCAATGTGGCCATTGATCATGACTTTGGTTTTATCCAAATTCATGCCAAGACCGATACGTCGCGAGGCTGCAGCTAGGCCGTCCAGCATCTGGTTTAGCTCCTCTAACGACTCCGCCATTAAGACTATGTCATCTGCGAATCGCAGGTGTGAGATGTAGTCGCCGTTGATGTTAATGCCCTTTCCTTTCCAGTCCAGCGTCTTAAACATATCTTCCAACGCGCTTGTGAACAATTTCGGGGATATAACATCCCCCTGTCTCACTCCTCTGCGCAATTGGATGGGTTTAGACTGCTCGCCCTGTACTTGGACACCCATGGTGGCGGCTTCGTACAGACATCTCAGCACCTGAATATAACGATAGTCTACTTGGCATCGCTGTAGGTATTCCAGAACAGCCCATGTTTCGACAGAGTCAAAGGCCTTCTCATAGTTCACAAAGGCCAGACACAGGGGCTGATTATACTCTTCGGACTTCTGTATAATCTGCTTCACTGTGTGAATGTGGTCTATGGTGCCATATCCTCCGCGAAACCCGGCCTGTCCGGCGGCTGGAACTCGTCGAGTCTCCTGGCGAGACGGTTCGTGACCACTCGTGAGAACAGCTTATAGACATGGCTCAGGAGCGAGATGGGTCTATAATTTTTAAGGAGGGTTTTCTCACCCTTTTAAAAAAAGAGCACCACCAAACTCCCGCTCCACGCCTTTGGAGTTCTCCCACTGTGAAGGACGGTGTTGAAGAGGTTCTGTAATTCCTGTATAACAGGGGCTCCTCCAGCTTTTAGAAGCTCTGATGTTACTCCGTCCTCACCGGGGGTTTTTCCATTTTTAAGCTGCCTCAGAGCTAACACGATCTCGTCTTGACTGATGTCTGGCAGTTAGTCGGTGTAGTGGCGTATCAGGGTGGCTCTGGAATCGTGATCGTCTCGTCTGGAATGAGGGGAATGTGCAGCGTATAATCGGCCATAGAAATCCTCTATCTCGGCGGAGATCTCCGGCTTCGACGATACGGTCCTCCCATCGTGCGTTTTAAGCTTCGTCAGGTGGCTCCTACTAAGCTGCTGAGTGAATACTTTGGACCCTCGGTTTCGCTCTATCGCCTCTTCAATGAGGCGTGTGTTGGAGCTCCGAAGGTCACGCCGTACCATCTTCGCAATCTGCTTGTTCAGGTCTGACCTCTCAGACGAAGTCGCTTGGGTGGTTTCCCGTCTATTTGTCATCAACCCGAGAGTCTCAGCCGAGGGTTTGGATTTCTTGCCAGTCCGCTGCGTTCTGCAGAATTTGATGCCCTCGTCCCTCAAAGTTTCGACCAGATTGTGTAGGGTCTCGTCAGCGTCATCGGTGGGTAAAGGCAACAAATCTATCCCCGAGAAGCTGCTGGAACTTCTCGGTACCCGCCATGATTTGGATTAGGTTAGGTCGGAGCGTGGACTTCATCAGGCGGTTTCTTTCAAGCTTTAAGATGATATTCAGAGAGCCTCGGAGGAGTCGGTGATCAGAACCGGTATTGAACCTGTTGATCACTGAGACATCTCTGAATATGTGCTTGCTATCCGTCATGATGAAGTCGATCTCATTTTTAGTCACAGTGTCGGGACTTTGCCATGTCCACTTCCTTTGAGGCTGTTTCTTAAAGAAGGAGTTCATTAAGAATAATCCCTCTTTCTCAAGGAAGTTGACAAGCATTTGCCCCCTGTGATTCCTAACTCCATAACCATGCGGGCCTATCCGGGATTCGTTGCCAGTCTGGGATACCCCTTTTTTACGAAAATTGCGTGGATGGAGGAGTATGAAATTTGGCACAGTTAAAGTTTATCTGGAGAAAGAGTGGCGAATCCTAATATTTTTATAAAATATGCAGTAGAAATACATTAAATTAATTAAAAAGCACTACACGCACACAATCATGCATTTGACACAAGCAGTCGTATCGCGTTCGTAGTAAGTATTTTGGCATTGTTCATTGTTCGCCTGATGTCGTAGAATTCTTTGTAACTATGGTTACATATCTTAAGTACCGTGAAATGTGATTATAAGGGTCATAGACAATAAAACCTGAATAACGATCAAACTTAAAATTTAAACAAATTATGTTCAAACTTCGACCACCTTGGCGACCGCTAGTTTTAAGAAATACCTATTGATCAAATCAAAACATGTTCAAATATTTGCTTGATCACAATTAAATATAAGGTATACAAATAAATGAGATAAAACTATATTCCACACAGGTGCAAGAATGAGACAACATTTAATGATTACGCCCGTGTTACATAGCTGATATATAGACCTACGCCTTTAAATTAACGAAGACATAGGCAGAATGTGTTACACTTAAATTTCGTCAGCTATGTCTGTAATAGGTGAGTCTATGTGTTTGTTTTTATTCTAAATAATAAAAAAGACACAAACAGGCACTAGCAGTAAATCGTGTGTCGCGGGAAACTTAAACAATGGACACAAAGAATAACCAGACTCGGATCAACTATTTAGGGATCACAATATTTTTTGTTTCGTGTGGGAATTGAACCTGCCACATTCGACGCAGTGGCAGAGGCGAGGCGACCAATTAATCCGCTCCGCTATCCATGCAGTCTAGTGTTACCTAAAGCTAGCACGTTTCCAAACTTTGTACATTATATAGTAAACAATACTTTTAAATTCCTATGTGAAAACAGAGAATTGAGCTCGAGCTTCATAATCGCACATTTACTTTGCAATGTAAGCTTATTTTAATTAAAAGCTAAGACCTATGAAATAAACCATTTCTAGGGAAATCAGAATTACAGAGTAAGTTTAAAAAAAATTAACAAATAGTACTCGCGTATTTTCCATTTCGTAGAAAACTCGTGCAATTTTGAAAATATATGAATTCATTTTCTGCTTTCTGCGAAAAGATTTTCTATTCGCTTTTATAATATTAGTTAAGATATTATATAAACGAATTCTGACTGTCTCTCTGCTCCCGCGATATTAGTTTACACTTATGTGCAATCGTATGGTTCGATTACCATGTCGAGCAAACTGTTTGAAATTGGGTTTGTTGTCAAATTCTTAGTAACAGTACCTACACATTTTAGCACTACGCCTGGAAGACGGCAAGAAGCTCGACCTACGTGAAGCATAAAGTCACAGTCAGCAAAACGTAGCGACAAGTACGTAGCAAAAATCGGTATTCTATGCTAATGTTAACTGGCTAACCATCTAATGGTGCAATTGGAATCATATCTATTAAAGTAAAGGTACGAATGTAAAGATTACTGAAAACAGTTATAACTACAAACAAGAAAGTGAGAAAACAAATATTCAAACTATGGACACAAAGAATACCTACATACGGCAAATATTTTTGTCTCGTTTGGGAATCGAAACGACTAAAACTGCCACGCCATCCGTACTTTTGTCCTACTATAATTTTCAACAAACAAAAATAACTACAGAACTAAATTGTACAAAATACCTATAGCATGAACGTTACGCACTCGTTAAACAGTCGCTACTTATGACAACATCACTCTTAATACAAGCAACAGGATCTCAGCCTTATTAAGTAGACATCTGGTGTTTATGATGGCGAACAGGAACAAATACTAGGTATTTGTATGCAATGAGAAATTTAGAACTAGACTTGGTAATTATGGGCTATGTCAATATACTAAAGATGAAAATACTTGAAAGTAATATTACAGGGTTGCTGAGTCTGTTAAATAGTCCCTTTTTTATAAAAAGACTAGGCTAAGGCTTTTACCAACGCCTTTGTAATTAAAACTTACTTTTGTTATTAACAAAACCTTTAAAGCCAAGGTCCTCATTATGCCCAATCCTTTGGAAATTCCGAAAATCCAGGCCTTATTTCTAGTCTGCGTAATAAACGAAACCTAAGTACTTGCAAGAAACTCACGGCCACTCTTTTAAGTCGCCGTTAAACAATTATTTTATTTTTTTACAACTCATATGTACAAGGTTACAGGATTGTACCAGGCATTACTGACAATATAAATAAAAAAAATGTAATATCATATTTGATGATATGATTTTACATTTTGGTACATGTAGAGAAGCATCCATCTCCCACGGTAGAGATACGTTTTTATAAAACTAGCTGCTTAATCCATTTGAACCACATTTTAATTAATTATTAATACTTATAATCTGTTAAGTCTTAGAATACCAGACATATTTACAAATCTATTGTGTGTGGCCACCGGTGTGCCGCTGCAATTATAAGGTTAAAGAAACAAATGCGTGAAGACGCCAAAGTGACTTCATATGTTCGTAATTATTTATCTTATTTTGAACCGAAACAGAATATAATATCGTCTTTTGTTTACGCGAATGTTATTCATTGAAATTTAACTAGTTTATTTGGATTTTATCGCGTTGTTTGTTTAACACTTTATTACATAATTTAGAAACTGTTACACTGATACTACTATTAAACTTTACTAATTTTAAAGCTAATTAAATTATTATTAATACTTACTATTAAAACCTATATGGTGTTCATATTTACGCAGAAAGAGCTCAAAGTATCATGAAGCTCTTTAAATTATGTTCGGGTACTTTGAAATAACTACACTGGAACGTTTAGACAACCACCATCTTAGTTTCCCCGTGACCATGGCTGCTGGAAAGCAACCGAAACGTCGGGGAAAGTGTGATCTTAAATATAAATAGTTATATTAGTATTAATAATTTAATTAGCTTTAAAATTAGTAAAGTTTAATAGTAGTAGTAGTAGTGTAACAATTTCTAAATTATGTAATAAAGTGTTAAATAAACAACGCGATAAAATTCGTATAAACTAGATTAATTTCACTGAAACAGAATACGCAAAAAGTAACCCCAATAGAATTGCTACCCCATATTGTTTGTCACGTGTATTTAAATAGCAATCTTGATGGTTGACAAGAATTAATTTGTTTTTCTGTCCGTCAGGCAGTAATTAAGACTGATATATTACGTCAATCTTTTAATTACATCCTTTTCGCTTTGATTTGTATACGACCTACTCTGGCCTTATTACTTCAAATAACATTAGCGAGTTATGTGTATCCAGTATATTAGCTTAACCACTCAGTCGTAAGCAATTTGTACCAACTATATTGTTTATTAGCCTTTGCTCGCGGCTACACCCGCGTAAAAGTATCTTAGGTTAAATAATGTTATTAACAGTACATTTTATTAAAATAATGTATAAGTATATCCTATGTTACTCGGTGATAATATAGTTCCTAATGGTGAAAGAATTTTTAAAACCGATTGATTCGTTTTTGAATTAAATCCTTACAAACTAACAAAAAATTAAACCTTTCCTTTATAATATAAATAATAATAGGTATAGATAAGCTGTTTTGTCCGATCTCAAGAAATCCGTATTACTGTACAGGAAGCCTACTTCTAGGGTGAAGCACTTTTGAGGCACGTGACTAACGAGAACTATCAGCCATTTGCGCTAGTACCCGGTAGATATAATTAACTTGTGCATGTAACTCACGCGTTACATGCGCAAGCTACATTGCGCAGTCTACTTGCGCGGGTTATATAACCCGCGCAAGTAGACTGCGCTAACTGATCGCGTGTGTACAACTTGGGAGCCTTGAGTATTACATTATTCAACCCGGTCTGGGCATACTGTTCTTTTTAAGTAATATCCTAGCTAAATCTAGGAATTTACTGATCGTAAGATTCTTAATCTTCATGAAACATATACTAACATTAGCTTTTGCCCGCGGCTTCGCTCGCGTAAATGTAGGTTAGGTTGGCACCCTAATTACCTAGCGGTATAAAATATACTTCACGACCTATTCTCATACCTACCAAATATACATTAAAACTTACATTAAAATCGGTCAAGCCGTTTCGGAGGAGTGTGAAAAGGTTAACTTCTCGTGTGTTTTATGAACACCCGTGTGTGCATAAGCGTCAAGGACGTCCTTCCACTTTTTTTGCCGGACATTCGACGGGTGTGACGGTGTGTATGTCCTTTTCTGTTCCCCTGACAACGTGGATGTGAAATTTAAAGTTGATCGATCGAGTAGTTCAGGCGTGAAAGCGCAACAAACAAACACATTCACATTCGCTTTTATAATATTATTATATTTTTATAATATTTTAATGAAAAATGGCTGAGAGATTCTCTTATAGACTGCGATATTATAATAAACTACGACACACATATAAACATGTTACCTATTTTACCTCCAACGTGGAAAAACGAGCGGTGTTATAAGTTTGACAGGCAATAAACGAGACCATTTTTTAACGGCGATAGCTGCAATATAGCAAATAACGCAGTTTATTAAAAAATACACGGATGTAAATAATCATAACGGTACACTAGATGGTGTATGCGGATGTTTCTTAGAATCCGAGGAAATAATATATGACTCATTTATAGGGCATATTTTTTTGATTTTGATTAAAATTTAAACACACCAGAACAATTATGTTCCAATGTTTTCTGCAAGCCTAATTATTGATTGCTTTGCTCAATCAAAATTGGATAAATCAAGAGCGTCTTCTGCATGGCTCCAGTCATTTTCAATAAATTACCAAAGGCCTGGAAAGAGCTTAGTAATGAAATATTTAAAAAACAGTTGAAGTCACTACTACAAGACAAAGTGTACCATGACATTTCTGAATTTTTACAAAATATATGTGTTATAAAGATTCTTGTCAGAGAGATAATCTATAATAATAGTTTAATGTTTTTAATTTTGTAAATAGATTTTTGGCGAGCTATGTACTAGCTCTTACAGGTTTCATAATAACAGGTTTCTAATAGATGCCTGTTATTAACCTTTGACCGCCACGGACGTCCATTCACGTCAAATTAAACCGTGCTCACGATGCCCCTGACGGCATGCCACGTCGAAAATACGACTATTTTACAGTTCAAAATAAACATAAAAAAATATGTTTGTTGTGTTCCTTTTACCTGTTATTTAAAACTACATTAATCATCGCCTGGCGTAGGGGGCACGACGCTACTTTTATGCTGTGGCGGTCAAAATGTTAAGAAAGATATGACAATTATAATGAGGTAGTGGTTTAAGTAATCGCCTCACCACTGCCGTGCGCCGATTGTTGTGGGTTCGTTCTCCACATATACATTTGTGTGATCCACAAATAGTTGTTCTGAATCTGGCTGTCTTTGTGTCCGATGTTTGAATGTTTTTACAGTCCTCCGCGACACAGGCATGACGCCTATTGCGGGAGAAGTCTTTATTCAAAAATATAGAATCTTAGACTAAAAATTAGTACAGAAATTGATCATAGTCATATTTGACAACTGTCTTTAGGTCTGAATACTGGGTATGTACTATTGATTCCATAGGTACCTATATCTCGCAGTATTATAACTCATAAGCATGTTTAAGATTATATTCTATTTGAGTTAATACTGTATTAGCACCGGAATCAGTCTTTTGCGTAATAAACATAACATTTTCATTTACCATTTTATACGCGTAACAAAATACGAGAACTTCCACAAATCTTATCGTATAGCGGTTAAGCCCAGCGCTGTCGTAAAATGTTGTCATCAAATCTCGCTCAGTGGATCTTAATTTATAAATGAACATTACCGGAACCTTACAGGTCACATGGCTCAAATATAAACATAATTATATTATTATTATAAAAGGGGACGTTTTACGTGTTAGTAGGGAATAAAATCTTGATTCGTTCAGCATGAATGCACCGTTACTATGAGTTAACGATGCTTTCGCCTGACGTTCGCGCTGTCAAGTTTTTTATGGACGAAAAATTAATTTAAGCAATCGGGTTTGTTATTTTCTCATGCTAGAAAATGAGTTTAAGTACTTCTATATTATTTTTGTTGTTATTATAAATTTATTTTATTGAAAACTGTACTTAGAATAAAATTCTTGTGTCGAAAGGTACTTTATAAAAATGTAACGGATACAATGAATACCAGAACACTCACACACAATACTCAGAACAACTAATTGTGGATTATGCAACGTTTCGTCCAACGTTGGTGTCAAACCCACAACATTAGAATCGCCAACAGTCGCGAGACGACCGCTTAAACTAGTTAGCTATCCGTGCAGTTAACTTTTGCTACTATGCATCTGTGTACCAAACGAAACGTTATTTTCTTTACATTACGCTTCTAAAATATTTACATTGCATGTACCAATGTCTTTAAACATTAAAAAAATTGTGACTACAATCTGAAAAATGTTCCCACCTGCGATAAACAGCTGACGCTTAAATCTTGTGTGCGCGCTCTATAGTTTATATTCTCTAAGGTTAATG
This sequence comes from Catocala sponsa, assembly GCA_963564715.1. Classification (NCBI taxonomy): domain Eukaryota; kingdom Metazoa; phylum Arthropoda; class Insecta; order Lepidoptera; family Erebidae; genus Catocala; species Catocala sponsa. The sequence goes on along the minus strand of OY751334.1, from coordinate 12,322,695 downwards.
ACTTCACAGAAACTGCACGGAGTCTGAAAGTTAAGGGTAAGGTACACCTTACTCCTTATTATATACGATTTAAAACTTAACTGGCGAAATATAATCTAGCCTATCCTCGCCCTTTAGGGATATAGAGAGATATGGATGGATTTTAGATAAGTTGTAGTAGGTACTCATACATCCAATTAAAATTTAAAACAAATCAAGCACAAGCCAGTAATTACGTACTACATGAACGTAATCTGGGTCTGACGTACTACTAACAACTTTTAGCTCGAATCATTAATTTGGACGTCCCAGTTCTGAGCTCTCTTTATACTGGTTTGGTTGGTACAAAAAAAAAGATACTCAGTATATTTGTCAATTTTGACGAATTTCAATATACATTTAACCTAATTAGGCTAGGTTTTGTGGCATTAAGAAAGGCCGATTTTCCGTAGTGGATTGCAGAAGTCTATGCCCCAATCCCTTATTTTGTGGCAAATTTTATGGACCAGGCACCTGCAATGTCAAACATTATCCCAACACAAACTTTTACAAATGTTCAGTTATTTAGGATTTTATTTTTTATGGAAAACACATCAAGGTCACAGAGTTTTAAACTGCAGTAGACTGAAATAGGTTAGTTCCCTATATGATTCTATTAGGACTTAAAATTCGATAAATAATATACACGTTTACTTAACACGTTTACTTTTGCGATTAAACATAGCAATTAAAAAGAGTGGTCTTGCAAGTTCTTCTCAAAGATTGAATGCTCTTGTTTTGCTAAAGGTGGAAGATGGTTGATAGGTAAATGTAAATTCACATTAATAAATGCAGCTTTGACGTTTCTAAGTTACTTTGTGACCTTAATTAATTAACTTATTTTTTTTTTATATATATACTACATGGTTATACGAAGGCGATCCTATCAGGACCAAATTCTTTGTTAATGATGCGGATACAGCAGATGCAATTCGGTACACACGTCGGCAAATGAATAGGAACTTGAGTTGCGGCCTGTTGTCTATAATAATTAATATCAGCCCTGTTTTACATGGTACGGGAGTTCTCTGCAGAGAATGGAAAGGTCGTAATCTAACAGGCTGACCATCTTCAGGGTAGTACACTTTATGTAATACATTAGATAATTCTCACATATGTAGATTTAATTTCAACGTTAAATAGAAGAATTACGTACTCACGCAAATTGTATTGTGACTTTTGTAAATATTTATTACGAAATTGCATAATTGCCTTGGTGGCGCAGCAGTAGGTATTGAATGTGACTGCTGTGTATGAGGTTAGGGAGCAACACAGAGTCTGTCTTATAGATGGCAAGGAGCTCGCGCTCTATTACTAGGGAGCAAATACCATAAATGGTTAAATGTGTATATAAAATATCCTTCGAAAATATAGGCGTAAGACTGTGTACAGATATCAAATAAAAAAAACATGTACAACTAAGTTGTAAAGTTACCACGAAGTATAATTAACAGAGTTACTAGGTGCTATATATTTAATTATTGTTCTGTGCATTGAGTTTGTAATTAACAACACACAATTTATGTTCTGTTCATGTTTCTCATTGAAACACTCATATATATGCACATAGAAGAGAGATGAACTAATCATTATGCTGTGCCATTTGCATACTAAACAAATTTGTTATTACTAATGTAATATTCGTATATCAAAAAATAGTCTCTTTTATTGAAATTAAACTACTATACACGGATTTTATCGCGTTGTTTATTTGACACTTTATTACAAAATATAGAAACTGTTACACTACTATTACTATTAAACTTTACTAACTTTTAAGCTAATTAAATTATTGAAACTATTAAAACTATTTATACTATTACTATACTATTATACTATTTATATATATATATATTCCACGACGTTTCGGTTGCTTTTCAGCAGCCATGGTATACGGGGAGAGATCAAACGAAGTAGTCTGTTTTACTTTATTACGAGTTTCATCACGACTGTCAACATGATGGCGGGAGACTGCGTCTATGATCATGATCACGAGAAGACCGACTTTGTGAGCATTTTATTGTTGGTGGTACCTTTGATTTCTTTTTTATTGATTAATGATACATTTGTATATTAATCCTTTTATCAACCTATTTGTCTTGTTTTTACAGAATAAATAGAGTTCCTAATTTTCTTTTTCAATATAATATTATAGATAAATAATACTCGCGAGTTCATATAATTTTGTCTTATTTAAATGATTTAAATTTCACTATCCAGCTGTGGAATTCGGTTGAGTTAAATCAATGCTGGATTAATTTATAAATACTTTTCGTCCAGTATACTACTGTACAATATCGCTAGATACTCGTAGCGATTAAAATTAAAGATTGAATAATGTAGTTACATACACCTTCTTTAGAGGGCCTCGTCTTTCTAACAGTGGTAACTAAAATGTTTGTCTTAAAGACCCGTATAAAAAAAACGTCTGCACTAATCTTAACATCACCAGTGAAGTCAGTGCCATGGTAACCGATTTTCGACACTCAAAAGATAAACTTAGTCAATATACAACTATTGCAACACAAGTTTTATTTAATTACTCGTTACATTTACAGTTATTTCTTGTTGTATGATATTTGTTTAATATAAAACCATTAAAAAACGTAGCCATTTTCATGAATATTTAAGGCTAATTTTGAAATAGGACTTAAAACCTTAAAGCAAATTCTTGCATGTATTCAAAGATTGTCTTATTATTTACATTTATAGTCCACCTCAAAGTAAACTCCTGTGCTTCACACTCATCTAAAAGCCAGACTAATAAGCTTTGTGTTGCTCTGTAAGAATTTTACACAGAGCTTTGAGCATGGAACTCAAAATTCATATTTCTAAAACTAAATTAATTACCTTTGTTCGCGAAACAAGAGTCAAACCATTGTAAACATTCTAGTAGGAATATGAGAAGATATTATCAAATAGTGTACATCTAATACTAATATTACAATGAGGAAAGATTTGATTTTTTGTTTGTTTGTAAGGATTTAACCCCAAAACTACGTAACCGATTTATAAATTCTTTAGAAAACTATATTACACTGTGTAACATAGGCCTGTTATTTTTTAATAACTGTTCCTAACATAACCTAACCTACTTTAATGGAGTGAAGCCCAAGGTAATGAGTCGTAAATGCAATTCGAGTTTACTGTAGTTATATGACAACTTCATTCAGATACTTGTCTCACCGGCGACGAGTATTGTAAAAACTGCACAAATATAGTTTTGTTTTCTGGGCGGGTGCATAGAGCGATTACCCATGCAGGTCACCGTCTGCTCAATAGCTTGTATATATATAAGCAATCAAAGTAATGCTGAACAAGCACAGCTAAACAAGTGTTGCTGACTGATTTATAGCCAGTATCGTCGAGCTAAGTATAAGCTAAGATAAAACGCTGATCTTAACAAACCAATAAAAGATCATTGGGACTTGGGCGACAAAGTAGATAAGTAATTCAGGATCTTTTTTGAACCAATTATGTAAAGTTCTACCTATAAAAAGTTTTCCATTTGATTCTATTCACGCCATATTGTCAATGGCGCTACGTGCTTGTTCTATGTTTAAAATCAAACACAGAGAAATGTTGTTTTTGTTCTCAGTCTTCCCGCACGGCCTTACATTCCTTTACTGCCTCTTTTAAATAATAAATTATTTTTTAAGCCCTGTAGCAAAAAATCTTTGCCATTGAGAAGAGAATAGGCAAAATTTATTTAGTTTCTATTCCATTACACTGTTTGATGGGGCGACGCGGGGAGAATGTAGGATCACTGAGACTTGAAAAATAATTAGCTCTCCAGTCACGTTTAGAGCTGTGAAAAAAGATTTCATTATCTATGTAGATTAAAATGTCCGTTCATCATGCGTCTTCATGAACCTTGGGACGGTCTAGGAAAAGTGCCACTGCCATTTAAAACTTCAATATCATACCTATTTAAAATATGCTACTGTTTTTTTAGAAAAGACAACTGCCGCACTAGTTATATTTTCGGTGCGGCGGGGGACTTTACAAACAACAAATAACACCCAGACTTAATGAACTATTTATGAATAACACTTCTATCTTATCGGGATCGAACACACTACGCTTGACGCGGCGGCGTGTGCTGTGAGGCGATCTTTACTGCTAATGAGGTTATATTAGTAGCTAGCTTATGAAATGCATAGTGATTAACCAAAATTTCATTTTAATTATTTTAAATAATGACTCATCTCGCATAAATCATACCTGTTACAAGGATTGCTACCGTCGTCCACTGCAGCGGTGCGCCATTTTTATGTGGTCAGCAAGTGATACCTACACTAACAGCTTATAATCAGATTCCAGGCAGTTTCAGATTCCGTGCTGTTTTTAAAAGTTTCTTGACAGTAAACCCCAAGAACACTTTGCCCGACCCAAGAATCGAACCAAACACGCTGAGCCAGTGTAGAAAGACCAACAATCATGTATTGTGATGCCTCGGGAGCCAATATGGATCGTTAGATTAGTCGTATTCTATTATTTGCAATCATAATAGTACAAAACAAATATCATAACTCTATGATAAAAGAAAATCACTAAATTTTTATGCCACCCTTTAGGCGTTTCAAGTAATGGTTATAACACCAATATTACCCAAAATATTTACCCTTGTTTTTCCCCTTACACGTCTCATAGAAGTAAAATAATCATTTAACTATGATTTTTTTTAGTGGCAATCTTTCTTGACCCACAAAAGTAAACACAAACTACCTACGTAACATTGAACTTTATTCCCTGGTAGTTTTAAAGTCTAAAGTTGATTGGTTGCTGATGTTAAGAGAGAACTTCATAGACAATCAGATACTTTGAATATACTTTTCCCGAGGCTTTCTCTTTACATAACACTTGGCTGGATAAAGTGATGTCAGAGGAAAATTGTATATTTTATACGTAGCGTAAACAATAGGTAGGCGGGCTGGCTGATAAAAAACGTGACCTGCGTCATACGGTTATTGGCTGAGGGGTAATCGTGGTGATATAAGGTAAACAACGGCTATAATATTGAAAATATTGGTTGAAAATTCTCTTTTGAATGTTTTAATGAACCAAGTAAGGATAAAATAAAAGTTTAATGTTATGAGCAGTAAGGGTAAAATAAACGCTAGATGATACGAGTATGTTTAATGATACTTTTTATAGTCATTATATTCGTTTTCGTGTTAAGATAATTCTGATTTCATCTTAGATACAAAAATATAACAAAATAAATCTTCTAAATTAAAATAAACATCAAGTGTGATCATAAATTGCGTATGAGTTTATATTTAAGTATTGTGTTTCTTTCACCTATTATGGATTTTATAAAACTAATGCGTTGCTCTGTAAGAACTTCGGTTCGCTGACGAAATCAGTTTACGGCTTTAGCCACAATGTACCATATTTTGATAACCGCATCCAAATTCATTTTGTGGTTTTGCGTAATACATACAAATAAACATAAAGACAAAGCCTATTCAATGCTTTCGATTTAGGCGCCTCTAAATTCAAGCAAACAACTTTTTCAAATATATTTTTTTAATCAGTCTCGCTACATAATATTGTCTTCTGTTTACGCGAATGTTATTCATTGAAATTAAACTACTATATACGGATTTTATCGCATTGTTTATTTGACACTATTACAACATTTTGAAAAACTGTTACACTACTATAATCACTATTAAACTTTACAAATTTTTAAGCTAATTAAATTATTGAAACTATTAAAACTATTTATACTATTACTATACTATTATACTATTTATATTTATTTTTACACTTTCCCCGACGTTTCGGTTGCTTTTCAGCAGCCATGGTCACGGGGAGACTAAGATGGTAGTTGTCTCAATGTTCCAGTGTAGTTATTTCAAAGTACCCGAACATAATTTAATCATGGGTTTTTCTATTTACGCAGAATGAACTCAAAGTATCATGAAGTCTAGCTGTGGTTTGCTTCTTCTTGGGTTTGACTAGTTGAATTACTGGATCCCAAGCTGGTGGTACATTCTAACCATCTTCTCTATTGAAATTAGGATGATTCTTGATTTCAATAGCCTCGCGAAGCATCCTTGGTAGGAAAGTGTAAAAATAAATATAAATAGTATAATAGTATAGTAATAGTATAAATAGTTTCAATAATTTAATTAGCTTAAAAATTTGTAAAGTTTAATAGTGATTATAGTAGTGTAATTGTTTTTCAAAATTTTGTAATAGTGTCAAATAAACAACGCGATAAAATCCGTATATAGTAGTTTAATTTCAAAGTCTCGCTACAGTTTTGTAATGGTCGAGATGGATAGGTATAATGTCAACGTACGAATCTATTCTCTCGGAAAAACTTTAGTTTTCTTTAAATAATGAACTAAATATTTATAAATGTTTTTACATTCTATCGTAAAATGTACACTAGAATGCTAGATTTAAACACTAAAATAAAATGGCAATATTAGGTCTACTCTAGCTAATAAAGTTGCTTCTATCGACACTTTGTATACTTAGTCTTTTTATAAATACAATACATAAACTTGTAAGATTAGCACTGATATCTAAAGCTTACGTAACATTAATTTTAAAATATCTACTATATTAAGCGAAGCAAAATGATAAAAAATATCCAGTTATATTTAAACGTATAAGTGTTTACAATTATTGGCTAAATTACATTTTTAAAACCAAAATTTTACTAACCTTGTCTTCAAGGTTGTTAATAAAATATTGGTTTTGTCCTATAGGCAACGTATTATTGAGTTTCCGAAATTTACCTACCTAATATGACCACCTTGCCTATTTTAGTTAAAAACCTTTAATTGCCTAAATTATCCTACCTTCAATATGACCATTTTACGTAATTAATAATTTACTCTTACATTATCCCTCTGTCTCTTTAATTATTTATATACTAGCTGTTACCTGCGACTTCGTCCGCGTAGATTTTAACTAAAAAGTGTTTGTCGCCGCGGAACCCAACTATATTTCTCTGCCCAACGTACTTAAATGGCGTAGTTTTTATAGTGTAAAGCTAGATAATAGCATGGCTTACTCAAAAACAACATTTAAATATGCGTCGTTAGATTACACGCTGTCACAGAATGCGTAAGAAAAATAAAGATTCACAGCTCCTCCCCCGTAGGTGATAGCGTGATAATATGTAGCCTATATGTTGACCCGACCTGTTAGTAATATTCATGCAAAATTTGAAGTAAATCCATGCAGTACTTTTTGAGTTTAGCCCGGACATACATACAGACAAACAGACAAACAGACAAAAATTCTAAAAACTATATTTTTGGCTTCGATATCGATTGTAGATCACGCACCAAGTATTCTTTTAAAAAAATATTCAACGTACAGTTTTGACTTTTCTACGATTTTATTATATGTATAGATATATGTAGATAGTAGTATATACTATAATTATTCAATAATAGATAAGATAGTAATATATTGCTAAACATTAATGATCACATAAGCATAGGAACTAGGCCTCTTAGTAGCTTCACAGCGCTACTTCAATCAAATGGCAACTAGTGAACACTCAGCCTATGTTATATGTAGGTATATCCACAGACAGGCGCTACGACAATAAGCCATGTTTGCTTAATAAAAAAAAATGGAAAAATCAGTAACATGTCAAGAGTTTAAAAATAAAGAAGTCTATATATACGTTTTTAACAGGAAAGAAAGTAAAGTCGATCTTGTTCCCTCTTTGTTTTCCCTTTTCACCCATGTATTCTGGCGTACTAGAGGTAAATTGCATATAATAATCTACCCAACATTCCGATTATTTTATTAAGGCAAATACTACCACTGCAGTCTGATAAAAGTTTAAATGTAGGTTAAGTGAGAATCATTTTCTAAAATCAAAGTGGCAGGGTGCCATATATACCTATGTGTTAAATAAAGTATCGATATGAGCGCTGGCATCTATCCTTAGCGTCTGTGCTCTCTCCCACGTCTAGTTTAAAGAAACTTCATCGACAGTTTTGAACGGATATACAGCCTGCAGCAGTTTTAGTTTCTTATTAAAGTATTGCGTTGTAAAATAATACGTTTATTTACTACGTAATATTGCAATACCAAAGAATACAAGTTTTAATCATTTTTGACCACGTAAAGAAACTATAACCAATTTGATTTTTGACAGCGATAGCTAAAGAAAATATGATATATTGTTCGTCGCAGGCAAAAATATCAAATAAAACTAACACTATCACGTTGCTCTAGGTGGAGCTAATTTCTACCACCATGCGATCCGCGCGTTCAAAACAATAAATGTTCTGATGGTGCGCACAGTCGGTCGATTAACTAAAAGTGGAAACTATGCCGATTAGGATGGGGTTTGGCATGTAAGGACTAGCTGGTTGGATATTAATTTGGAAAGTATGTTACATACACTATACTCTATTCGAGTCCATTCTGATTAAAATATATACAAACCAAATTGATGTTAAATTTAAATAGACTATATTTTGTCACTAAGCCTAGCAACCGGTTACGGTTAGGTGACTACCGTTAGGTAGTCACCTAAAAATCTATTAAATAAACGAAGTCATATTGAAATTACATCAAGAGGATTTTAACAAAGTTGTTATATACAAAAACAAGTTGTATACATTGAAACCTGCGATAAAAACCATTTAAATTCAAATAAATCTTTCTTCTAAAACCGTTTTGGTCCAATGACGTAACTGTAAGCGCGTCACAGATTTAATTTATACTTAACCGCGGGCACAACTGCCGGCATTTTGTATTTCCGACAGGAAATTGCCAGTAGTATCATTAGGCCTGCCACTGTATTTATTATAAGGCAATAGGCACCCACAATAACTGGCAAAATATGAATGTCTCAAAACGTTCCTAAACTATCGTGGATAAACATTCTAAAATATAAATATATTTTAGCATGTTTATCCACGATAGTTTAGGAATGTTTTGAGACATTCATATTTTAATAAAATTATTATCCATTAAAAATCATATGACTGTTTATGACCAAGTATACTATTTATAAGTGCGAGGTATGCGCGATACGCATTTTTATTACAATATGTAGCAGCACTATACTGGCCGGCAATAACACACGTTAATATTTTGCATATGCCTATCCAAAGAATTATGTTTGGAATTGCCGATGCATTCAAATATTTTTGAGCTAGGCGGGCTATAGTTAAAAACATCGTATACAAAATATTGACAGTTAAGAAGCCTCTTTAATCATACGAGTAACTTACATGTATAGCACCCGTTGATCGTAAGTGCCTCAATTTTTGTACGTTACCAGCCACGTATACGAGAGTCATTACTTTAGAATACTTTTCTGTTGTATTTTTATAATATTTTATTAATTACTAGCTGTTACCCGCGACTTCGTCCACGTGGAATATTTCGTTCGCGGGACCCAATTTTTTTTAAATAAAAGTAGCTTAGTTACCCATTATAACATGAGCTATCTGCTAATCAAAGTCCCGTCAAAATCGGCCCAGTCGATTCAGAGTTTAGCCGGAACAAACAGACAGACAGACAACAAATTTAAAATAGATTTTTTGATATATATTCCGTATATTACTTTCATATGCATTTAGTAAAAAGCTGTTTGAGATTACAAACAGACACTTCAATTTTATTAATTTGTATAGATGAACAGAGCCACGAGCATTGGCCTCCTCTAAAAGTTTAGGCTATAGTATAATACGCTGCCTGTGCGCTGGCTGACTTACTACATCTAAGACAATATTATGGAGAACAATGCCACCGCTGCTGCATATTTGCCTTATACACATATCGACGTTGCGCATTAGAAAATAAGAACCCTTATTCTTGTAACAAGATAAAAGGGGTCGGGTCTACCTATTGCTTCGACAACAGATTTATTTTAACAAAATTTATCGAACTAATGACGTGAAATCCTTTTTTATCTTCAGAGAACATCTCTCGAATAAAGAGCTTACTATTTGGATCGGCAATTTTAGAATTAATGAAGTAATGAATGCCTCGTCTGGCCAGTAACAAAAGTTTGTATTACTAATGATGAAAGTTCGATTTTCGGATTAGTCAAAGTGTTACTAACATGACAAAGTACTTATTAAATGAGATAATTAGCATAATCCAAACACAGTTCAACTGTGTATGAAACTCGAAATATGAGCGCTGACAATAAACAAACTATCTCTTCTTAGTATGAGGAGAGTTATAGTCCATCATGCTGACTCATTACGTGTTGTCAGACTTCACAAATCTTTGAGAACATTATGGAGTCAACTCTTAGACATGACACTATATTTTCCATGACCGATAAAGATAGTGATAATTAATTATTTAATACACACATAATTTTGAAAATGCAGACGAGAGTGCCTTTGGATCGAACTCGAGACAATCCAACTGTTTCCCACTCGCCACTCGATATACCAAGAGATTATAATATATACTTTTATTTAATACTACTTCATTTAATTAAATTCAATCATATCAAACCATTTGCCGAGTCCTGCGACACTATAACCATGGGATACCAATTAGAAGGAAATATAAACAGTTCCAAAAATAGATCATAGATGTCACTATGAGTTCCAATGTTAATATTAAGACCAATTAAAATGCTTTATTGGAAAGAAATTGACTATAAAATGTTATTATAAATAAACATTGTACATATTTAATTGACGGGCATCAAGGTAAACGCATTTATTTTATGATTTAAAGATATCATTAAATCAGTATTTTTTACATCACACATAGGTAATCGACCTACCATTTTATTTTACTAGTATAGTGTTATATTATCTGTGCTATAACTAATATTTAAACCGCACCTAACACCGATATCGGTATTACCGTAAATCCTAAGTAAATTCTACTTGAAAATGGTTTTATTTTGCGCAAATCCTAGACTGAGCTATTTGTACTTGTAGTATGTATTTGACAATTAGAAAATTACAGGTATATCTGAAGTTCGTCATAAAGTTAATGTTTCTATGAAAAAAGTTATGAAGAAAAATGTTGTATCTAGTTCTATACAGCTAGGTTAAAAAAATTTAAGCAGTGATTCGCTAGACGAGTTGTTATTAGTAGTCTAATGGTCATACCAATATCCCTGCTGATACAACAAAGAGGTCTCACGGCCTTAAGTCTTTAACTACCAAACTGTAAAAAATCACACAAAAATAAAGTAATAAGTAAATGTAATATATTTAATGTTATGTGGTAATGTGGTGAGTTTGCAGTAAGTTTCCTGGGCTAAAGCACGCGCTCTTCACTGCAGCAATGGGACCAATAAGTATTAGTCCAGTGCGCGCAAAGTGCACTTGTTTGACAATGCACGAGATACCATTGCTGTTTTATAACACCTATTGAGTCGCACCGGCACAGCAGCGGTCAAAAAATAGAATTTTATGTGCGACATTCCAACAATAATTATTGACAGGTTAAACATCCCAACAACTAATCGATTACTAGTAGACGGATCTCCACAAATTGTCTAGATAAGTAATACAACAATTTATGGAACTTATATCCTTGAGTGTAGCGTCCACGTGCAATGAAATAGACATAGAAATAGCAACATAACTCAGCACAACCTGTACCAATCACAGCACTTGATGCGTACCCGACCGGACAGATGTAGCCCACTACTTACCCTTACAGAGGTATTAATTACTTAAGGCTTATGTTCCATAGCCGTCTGGAACATACAGTCATTAATTATGGATTCACTAACAGCAGCCTGTTTGCGGCCGATGGGATTGGCTTTGGCTGAAATACCAGTACTTGCATGCAAATTAGAACCTTCACAGATTTGATGTACCGGGAGTAATTTTGGTCCGCTGAATTTAATTAAGTATTGTGGTGATAAACACAAAGTAAACATGCATAGATTCACGGCTGAATTTAAAAAGGTAAGCAGATATCTATACTAATATTATAAAGAGAAAATATTAGATTGTTGTTTCTTAGTTTGCAAGGATTTAACTAGAAAACTACTCAACTGATTTTAGAAATTTATTAACCATTAGAAAACTATATTATCACCGAGTAACATGGGTTATATTTTATTTATTTACATTTTTTAAAAGTACTGCTACAAACATAACCTTTATTTTTCACATGGGATATGATCCTCATGCATACCCCTCGTCACAAGGCGAGGCAAGAAGGTTAGCTACAAAGCTACAAAGATAATTTTTTTTTTTTGTTTCCTAGGAAATATGCTTGATGCACTATCCGCCGGCTAGGGGACGGCACCGGCGGGGCGTGTGGGACTCCCCATTCTGGTATTCCGACTAAAAACCTGGGGTGTTCCCTCTCTCACCCAATGGAGGGGCCTGTTGGGAGCTCTTAAAAGACTTGAGACCACCTCTCGTCCCCAGGGGAGAGCCTCACCGCTCTCCCCTATCGACATTGGAAGGCGCGCGGCAACACCGCGCGCGCCCTCTCGGGGTTCTTAATTTGTGGGTGGCAGGCCCCCCTGAGGCCTTGCCACCCGGCACCCTTACGTGGGGGGCAGGAGAGCGACATAAGCGCGTCTCCTGCGCCCCCTCCTGCGGCGGCGGAGCTACAAACATAACCTAACCCAACCTACTTTTACGCGAGCGAAGCCGCAGGCCAACACTAGTGTAGGTATTATAACAGGTAAATTTTGCAAGCTATGTTTTAAGGTTCACGCTATAGACATGATATGATTATGAGACGTGGTATACAAACGATGTAAACAGATACTCAAGGGAACATAATAATTGCAAAACGTAGGTACATTTTATATTCAACAACAATTAAAAGTTGTAAATTTAACTGGAACTGAAACTTTGAATATAAAATCACAGAATTGTTCGTTTCAAATTTATATTAACTTCACAATTCAGGTAAATGTAGCACCGGCTGTGATACTAAACTTATGTTTAATAAGCAAATACAAAAACAGTATATTATTGCGAGGAAACACAAAACGTATAAAACGATTATAATAAACACTCAATTTTAGAAAATGTTATGTTATGTTATATTTCTAAAGTGAAATTTTTTAAAGATGTTTCTTATCCAGCCACACGAAATCGTTGATTGTATTAAGGCTCCTACACACAGTGCCGGCGGCACTACCACCGGCACTACCGCCGGTCAAGCCGCGGTGCACCCGGCAGCATACAAAGTCGCCAGTTTTGCCGGACAAAGAAGCCGCCGGCATGGCCGCCCGGGTATGCCGGCGTACCGCGCGGCTAGCGTTCTACACGACTGTCATAACTGGAATGATACTCGACGGCTTTGTGCAAGTTTCTGCGGCACATGCCGGTGGCAATTTGTGCCTTTGCAATTTGTGCCCGGCAAAAGTCGGCGGCACGTACCGTTCCGCAAAAGCTGGCGGCACATTATGTAAACAATATACCCTCCTATGTCACTCCCAATGTTTGGCTGCGCGGATGGTGCAGTGGTTTAAGTGATCGCCTCGCCATTGCCATTGCGCCGAGTGTTGTTGGGTGCTGGCTGTTCTGAGTTTGGATGTTCTTTATGTCCGTTGTTTAAATGTTTGCTAAATCTCCCACGATACAGGATTTATTCCTGGTTTACTAACAATAAGCATAAAATATAATGTCATTATTAACATTTTCTTTTTTTTACGTGGAGGATTGCATTAACGCATCCCGCAATCCCTCCGCGGGGGTGGGCGGAAGGGTTATGTCGAACTCACCGAGGCAAAGAGAGATGGTGACTAGAGACATTCCGATAATACCGACTAAACCTAGCACGGTGTTCCTCGACAAAACCGCAATCAGCGGGGCCGCGCGAATAACTTTAACATACAGTAGCAACCCCGCCGAGGTTTCAGCCCGCCGTATATAACGGCAGGCCACTATCCGAAAAGACCTACCCTTAGACCACCACTAATTTAATCCCTATCCCCCCTCTCCTTGAGGGGGGACGAACACGACACAGAGGCGCGCGTTAGAACACGCACGCTGCCTCTCGGACCTGGTGCTGATGGGTGGCGTGAAAGCCCACGAAGCCCCCCACCCCTAGGTCAAACCCCAGGGTGGCTGGAGCTTATCTCGCGGCCTCCAGCGCCCGGTTCTGTGATTGGGGAATGGGTTTAAGTGCTCCCACTCCCGCTTCGCCACCGGTCATAATTTACATTGGCATAACTAAATTTAGCATAATGATCATTACGCATAATATTATTAGGCATAAATGTTTTGCCGTAATGTTTATTGCCATTAATACTGTTGGCATAATAATAATAAAGCTTAATGTTTTATAAACACACAATGATATTTACACATAATGTTCTTTGGAATAAAAATAATAAACCTAACCTAACCTAACATTGAACATAAAATTATTGGCTACATACACCCAATTATGACTTTTTATATTTATGGCTCATGATTATTAGACGAATAAATATTGTTTTAAATAATATGTATGCAAATCCAAATTATCACAAAACAAATTCTAATTTGTTTTGGCATAATTTGGAGTTGCATACTATCACACTGTCATATGGTCTACCATATGATAGTTATGCTAACCTTTGCATTATGCCAAAGTATTATTATGCAAATAAAATTTAAGCAAAAACGTTATGCCAAACAATATTATGCCTTAAAACTTTATGCTAAGTGAGATTGCCTTTATACCTACCTGGAGGATCAATCGTTGATCAATGATCGCCAATACGGCTTTCGGTCTAAATGATTAACGGGTGATCTTCTAGCGTTCGTCACGCACCTCTGGGGTGAGGCTATGGACAAGCACGGCGAGTCTTTGGCTATCAGCCTTGACATAGCCAAAGCTTTCGACAGAGTCTGGCACTGGTCTCTTCTTTCCAGGCTTGCGGCCTATGGCTTGCCCCCTCAACTGTGCACCTGGATTGCAAGTTTCCTGCAGAAGCGTCGTATTCGGGTCCTTTGCGACGGTCGCGCTTCCAAATTTATGCAGGTCAATGCAGGAGTGCCTCAGGGTTCTGTCTTATCCCCTACGCTCTTTCTTCTGCATATCAATGATATGTTGAATCTCGGCAACATACATTGTTATGCGGACGACAGTACCGTGCATGGGCGATATCTCGGACATGCTGGGGCCAAACAGCCTGAGGTTGAGGGGAAAAGGCAGAATCTTGTCGTTGAACTTGACCAGACTTTGGACCGCATCTATGAATGGGGTGCCAAGAAGTTGGTCGAGTTCAACGCCAAGAAGACCCAGGCATGCGCGTTCTCAACAAAAAAGTCAGAATCAGAATCAGAATCAGAATCAGAAATCATTTATTTGTAGAAACATAGGTTAATACAAAGATGTTACAAATTATCTGTCCTCTATGTTCTGTCATTGAGACATACAAATTTAAATGGGTTAGTATCACAAAAGAGAATATAAAAATAAAAATATCGTCAATGTCAAGAAACAAATTCAAAATTACATGACAAATACATAGCAAATTAGATTATTACACTAAAAACAAATATATATATTACCATTTACAGAGTTAAAATATGATATTCTTATTATATTATACATTATTATCATGTTATTAAAATTGTGTCATTTAAATATTCATTCAACGAATAGTAGCTTTTATTTACCAGAAAATTAAAAATATACTTTTTAAACTTAGTTAAAGGCAAGGTTTTTATTTCATTAGGTATTTTGTTGTATACCTTTGGAGCTATACCAAAAACACTCTTTTGCATTAGAGCTGTCTTGCACTGTACATTACACAACTGTTCTTTATATTGAGCACGTATTGGACCTATTTTCACATCTGATACTTTTTTAAAGAGTATTAAATTCGTTTTTACAAAAACAGCTATTTCCATTGTGTACAGCGCTGGTAAAGTTAACAATTTGAGGCTTTTGAAGTAAGGTAAGCAGCTGTCTGTAACTTTTAAACCAAACATTGACCTGATACACCTTTTTTGCATTCTGAATACTAGTTCTCTGTCTGTTGACTGACCCCAAAATATTATGCCATACCTTAGTAAAGACGCCACTAGACCGTGGTATGCAGTTATGAGAGATTTCTGGTTTACTTTTCTGGAAAGTTGTGAAAGGGCATACGCTATTTTACTTAGTTTTTTACATAATTCTGCTATATGGGGCTTCCAGGTGAGTTGATCGTCAATGGTTATACCAAGAAATTTCGCTACTTTTGTCTCTTCTATTTCATATCCATTGAAAGTAATATCAAATTTTGGTATTTTACTTCTTTGGTGAAAATGCATTACATTTGTCTTTTTTAGGTTAATTTGCAAATTATTCCTATCGAGCCAGCTAATAATGTCGAATAGGCAATTATTTATGTCATTTTTGTAACTATTAAGATTACTAGAATCAGAATTTTTTATTATTGCTGTACTATCGACTGCAAATAGAACCATGTTATGACAGACAGATTTTAGAAGATCATTTATATATATCAAAAAGAGTAGCGGGCCCAGGACACTACCTTGTGGCACACCAGATTTTAATTCCCTTGGTTCAGATGTATAAATTATTTCTTGTTTGGTTTTTAGACATAATCTAGAAATTTCTGTACATTGCGTCCGGTTGCTCAAGTACGATTCTAGAAGTTGTAGAATGTTACCTCTTATGCCATATCCCTGAAGTTTATTTAATAAAATTTTATGGTCTACGAAATCGAACGCTTTGGTCATGTCAGTGTAAAGAGCACAAACAGGTATTTTTCTATCGAATCCATAACACTAGACATGAATTCAAAAATAGCCATATTTATTGTAATTTTTTGACGGAATCCTTTCTGTTCAGTACAAAATAGTTTATATTTGTTAAAATATGCATATATAGATCTATAAATTAGTTTCTCGAAAACCTTAGAGAATATAGGAATTTTAGCTATAGGTCTGTAGTTTTTTAATTCAAATTTATCTTCCTTTTTATGAAGAGGTTTGATAATTGTATGTTTTAATCTCTCAGGGTATATTCCATCTGTTATGCTTAAATTAAAAATATGCACCAATATAGGAGCTATTACTTTAATGACGAATTTTATTACTTTTGTAGAGATGCCGTCATAACCGACGGTATTAGTGTTTTTCAGACTGTTTGTTACCCGTATTACGTCGTCTTCTTGGACTGGTAGCATGAATAAAGATTGCGATGTCAAATTTTTAAATTCATTACAAAAATGAATGTCACGTTTGACATTACCTTCGATTTCGTCAACAAAGAAATTATTAAATTCGTTAGCGATATCAAGAGGCTGAGTAATCAACAAGTCATTTCTTTTTATTGATGTAATTGGGTTCTTTGGTAAAGAGATATTGGATTTATTAATTATATGCCAAGTCGCTTTTGCTTTATTTTGAGACGTATTTATAAAGTGATTATTTTGAGCTTTTTGTGTTAATTTAATTATTTTTCTATATAAAAATGTGTAATTCTTAAATGCAAGTTTGTTACTTAAGCTCGGTTTCAGTCTAAAGGCCCAAAGTAATTGTCTCTGTTTCTGACTACAAATCTTTATTCCTCTAGATATCCATTTAATTTTATTATTTGTTTTTATAGTTACAAGTTTTTCTGGAAAGCACAAAGTATATAGCAAAGAAAAATCATCCATGAAACTATTATAGGCTTTGTTGGTGTCGTCTGAATTATAGACCTGTTCGAAGGATAAACATTGTAAGTGGTTATAAAATTTAACTAGGTTTTCATTAGAGATATCCTGTTTCTTTATTTTCCAGTATTTTAATTTACACACTTTATTAATAGGGACTTTTAATATTTGAGATGTGTGGTCAGAAAGCAAGAGATCAATAATATCTGCATTGTCCGTTCCTTCCCCTCCCTTCTCTGAAGAACACTCGACTGGTGATACGTGACAGCCTCTCCATCTTAGGTATGGATCTTTGCCGCTCCCTTAATCCCAAAACCTACATCGAGAGCGTCATTAAGCAAGCTTCGCGAAAACTCGGAGTTCTGAACAGGGTGAGGCGGTTCTTCACGCCTGGGCAACTGTGCCTATTGTATAAGGTACAAGTGCGCCCTTGCGTGGAGTACTGTTCTCATCTTTGGGATGGCTCCGCGCAGTACTTGCTGGACGCTCTCGACCGGTTACAGCGGAGGGCTGTCCGTATCATCGGAGATCCAGAGGTCACGAGTTCACTGGAACCTCTGCAACTCCGTAGGGATATTGCCTCATTAGCATGTTTCTACAGATTATACCACAGGGAGTGCTCTGAAGAGTTATTCCACCTTATCCCGCCCTCCTCTTTCCTATCCAGAACAACGCGTGCTGGGCTCAGATGCCATCCTTACACGGTAGAGTCGATTAGAGCGCGTACCAACAAGTTTGGGTCCTCATACCTCTGCCGAACGACCAAGGCATGGAATTCTCTGCTAAGGCACGTGTTTCCTTCTTCCTTCAATCTTGGGTCCTTTAAGCGAGGCGTGAAAAAGCACCTTCTCAGGCCGTCAAAGTAGAGACCTCAACATCACCTCGGCTGCTATGAGGGCGGTGTGGAGGCCACTGCTCATAGACCACACGACTGCTCACCATCAGGTGGAATGTGGTCATTTTGAAGATCAAAATAAAAAATAAACCTAGGGCGGCAGCTGTTTTACAGAAAAAGAAAATACTATTATGATAAATCTAGCGTCATTCCTCTTCATTTCTCATATATTAGAGCCGCTTAAAATACACAGCATTCTAAAGTAAAAACAAATACACCCAAAGTGATTGATACACATGCCTAAACAACAAATATTGATCGAAAGGAATAGAACTCATTAAACAAAGCATAAAAAGACACGATCATGATCCTTTGTAGACAAAAAGAAAAGTAATATACTCGTAGATACATAAGAAGTAGGTACACACGATGACGATATTAATATTTTACTAAATATTCCAATAACCCTATGATCCCTACACGGATGAACACTCTCTACATTTAAATACGTGTCCAATTGAAGAAACTCTTGTCATCTGTTTCATGATTGGTACTGGCGTTCTAACTAATATTATAAATGCGAATGTAAGTTTGTTTGTTAGTTACGCTTTCACGCCTTTCGACCGATTATCATGAAATGTGGCATACACGTTGTCAGCGGTACAGAAAGATATGGGGCACATTTTATTCAGAAAAAATATTTTTCCTGAGTGAAAGAAATTTATTGACAAAATTTACATTAACGCGAGTGAAGCCGCGGGCAAAATCTAGTTCCAGAAATATATTACATAATAATATTAAAACTTTTAGACGTCTGTCTGTTAATTACAGATATTTGGATTAAACTATTTATAAGGCTCTGATTTTTAAAAGTAGGTACTGTAGAACCAAAGTTAAGATGCGTACTCAAATTAGTATTCACTTACTTTAATTTGTTATTTATTTGCCATGAAACACTTTAAAGTTTTAAAATGATCCGATATACCTAATTATCCCAATTACTTTTACAGAAGTCATTAACACGAACCATGACGCCAGCAAAAACCTCAAAGAGCCGCCATTAGCGTTGTGGCTGTCACGCCAAAGTATTGGTCATCGTATCGGATAACAATAAAAAATAGGTGTCACTATGTTAGCCGGTGTTCCGGTCAAACCGGGTGAAGTGATCAATCAGTGGACGGACACTTCAAATTATCGAATAACAGGTACATTTTTAGTATTTATAGAATAACTTGGGGATG
Organism: Catocala sponsa; assembly: GCA_963564715.1. NCBI lineage: Eukaryota > Metazoa > Arthropoda > Insecta > Lepidoptera > Erebidae > Catocala > Catocala sponsa. The sequence goes on along the minus strand of OY751334.1, from coordinate 12,303,047 downwards.
ACATCACACATAATTAAAACGTATATCTTTGGTTATACAAAACACTGACAGTATAATTCTATCAATGTAACAAAACTAGACCGAGTCTGTATGTCAAGTACCTTCCAGAGACATTAGTATGTATCTTTGACCAATAGTTTCATTTAAAAGATTAGGGTATTTTAATACTCGAAATACACATATACTAATGTTTTAATCGGTGTAATAATACAACGTTAAAAGATTTCATATCATTATGATGGGGCGTCCAGAAACCCTAAATTTCCGTATTTAGACTATGGTCGTCTGTGGGATCCAAGCTTTTACAGTTGAGTAGCCAAAAGCTTGAGAGCTGACCTTGCTTGCTTTACTTCTTTTGTAATTTAGGATATGATTATGAATCTCGTATGCACATAATATTAAAGCTACGTTCACATCTAAAGAGTACCTTCGCAACAGACACGTACTTGTTTGCAGATCCTAATAAGAGTTGTCTTAAGCCTGTCTGAAAATATTCACAACTGGTGTGGACCGAAATTAATAAAACGATAGTAACAACCCTATTATACCCATGATAGTAGATAACCATCAACGAGACATATAAAATGTGTTCTAACATAAACCAAGTGGTGTTATCACCCGTTGACGTCTGAATGGAGAATTTATCGGCCAACCCTCAACATGAGCTGTGAAACTTGTTAGTTTTCTTTTTAATACCTAGTATGAAGACCTGCCAATGTTCCTCGTTATTATACATTGTTGAAAGCAATATAAAGGAAGCATTGTGTACGAACATTGGATATTGAATATCGCCTGTACTGAAGCACTGGACTACGATGTAATATTGAAGGATGCTCGGGTGTTCCTAGCGAAATTTATTTCGCTTGTACGTCTTACATTGTGTGGTAACTACATGTGGATACTATGTAACAGAATCAAACTTGATCTGAATGTTTTACATATTATTGTTTTGCTATCGTTTGCAAGTGTCAGTATTATAGACAAGACCCGCTCTATTATGTAGATAATATACTAGCCATCCACGTTGATTGTCACTACTTTGGTTTTTTTTTTTACGTGGTGGAATGCATTGACGCATACCCCTCTGCAGGGGCGGGCGGAGGGGCTATGTCGGTCTCACCGGGGTAAAAGAGATGGTAATGATGATAAGAATACCGACTAGAACTACCACGGTGTTCCTCGACAAAACCGCAATCGGTGGGGCCGCGCGAATCATTTTCACATGCAGTCGCGACCCCACCGAGGTTTCGGCCCGCCGTATGGAACGTCAGGACACTGCACGATAAGACCTACCCTCTGGTCACCACTACTATCAATATCCGTACTGTCCCCCCTAGAGGGGAGATGGACACGAAACAGAGGCGCGCGTGGGAACAGGCACGCCACCTCTCGGACCTGGTGCTGATCGGATGGCGGGCAAGCCCACGAAGCCCGCCACCCCCAGGTCAAACCTCAGGGTGACTGGAGGTCATCTCGCGCCCTCCGGCGCCCGGTTCTGCTGTTGGGGAGAGGGTTTGAGCGCTCCCTCTCCCGCTCCGCCGCCTCCTTGACGGAAATTACTTCCTCACAGAAGGAGGCGACGGCGTTCCACGATCTCTCACTCCGGACCATGGACTGAACCACGGCCTAGAGCGAGAGGGCAACCATACCGATTGCCGCGATCAACTCACGGCGCTGCGATGCCCAGGCGGTGCAGTCCGCCAAAATGTGCAGCGCCAAGTCCTCAACAACGTCGCGGCAGTGCCGCAGTGGTGACAACCGGGCGTCTCTTGCCGGCCTATGCGACACAGGAACTGGCCAAAGCAACCGTGGCCAGTCATTACCTGTGTCAGCCGGAAGGTAAGGGCGCCATGCCGTTTCTCCAGCCACTCCTCAAAAACGGGTCTTACCGCCACGATTGTGGCGTGCCCGGTACTTTAGATTACTTAACAAAAGTTAACCAAATTACAGGTCAATATGCATCTCATGTAACTATTAGGACTACTGATCTTGATGATTTATTAAACCCTAATGTTATCACAATTTACATACACCACACATAAAATAAATTGAACACATCTCATTCAAACTTGCTAGTTTTCTATTGTGTAACGACTTTAGGTGTAAAATATCGTCAAAATTTAAATTATATAGTATTATTTTTTTATATAAAACTCAATTAAATCGAATAGACCTTTAAAAGAATACGCAATCTTCCAATGTGGTGTAAACATCACATTATCGTATATTTTTATTAAGATATTTTCCGGGTATGATAAAAAATCCTGTTTTTCTGCCTTCAGTGTAAAATAAAATCGTTTTGTTGCTTTGTGAACAAACGATACATATAGCATTTATAGATATCAACAGATAGCCGATGGTAAATGGAACGGAGAGAAACTAAATTAGTCTAAAATCTATTTACGATTATTATTAACTTCGAACTACAATATATTATGAACGACCGCTGTTTTTATTTTTTGTATTTACATAAGTTAATGGTCCTTCATCTCTATTCTATTTATTGCTTGCTGCTCCTTTTAAATCAGAAAAGTAAAATTTTCAAAATAAATAATTTTTAATTTTTAAAAAAGAGTGGCCATGAGATTCTTGTTAGTTAATCTCATAAGTTTTAAATTAATGTATAATAAATGTTACTTTATGGCCTAATTCAACAAACGTATTATGATTTTACTTCCTTTGTCCATTGTTAGTAATATATCTTCGTTACCTGTTCTATTTATAATACCAAATGTTTATTGATACATGGATTGCATAAAGCAGATGACGTTGCGTTGCTGTTTTTTCGATTAATAAATCTGCGCTATCTACTTAGACACAATGGACGTCGTTTTATTTTGATTATCGTCACAATTTAGTACAGTAATAATGTATTCAAAAACATAAAAATCTATTGCTTAGCATCAATGAATGGAGCAAACGCTAACAGGTTAAGTGCCTACGAACGTGGTGAGCTACCAAAACGGCTCCATAGGAAATTGAACGAACCCGACCTCCAACGTGTTAGTTCAGCGAAACATCTATGCACGGTTCCAAATAGAATCCAATTTTGTTCACGAAATACCTGGAAAAGTTCTAGCTTTTAAGCCTTTAGGAATTATATGAACTTAGGCGTTTCAAGGGAATTAACTGGATCGTACTTTTTTAATGCTCGAAAAAGCTATTACATTTTGCTTTTCAGAAATGGAGTACAATGGACGAGTCTGCGACATTTCATATTTAAAGAAATAAAATAGGATGGAAGCGAATAATTTCCATGTATTTAATAGAGCAATAATAAAGATACATCGGATTTTTCAAAAGAACAGTATGATTGACATTTTCTATGGAATACAGTGTGTAATTGAAATGTGCTCATATGTGTACACATATTACAACTGTAATATGGTAATGATAAATAATTATGGCAGCCAAAAAATTTATTTATATATTAATATTTTGTTTCATTTATTAATGCATTGTAGCAGTGAAGTGCACTGCTACAATGGTACTTAATCTTATCGCCTCATCGAACTAAATCATGACGTTTCGAAGACGAACAATAATTATGTAGACACGTGTTTGAAGAGAAGACCCTTAAAATAACTCGTGAGGAAATAAGCCTCAAATACGCTACATATGCTTCTTACAATTCATTTGAAAGTAGGTAGTTATAAATTGCACAGTCCGTAGAATGACCCTCCATCCTTCAAGTGGCCGTGGGACCAATACGTAACTAAATGTTCCGATCGAGTGACTCCGGAGATTTATGTTAAATGCTATTGCCGCACGAAGATTGTATTGATCATGTCTTGTGGATAAAACGAGTTTTATATTGAAACTAACGCCATATGTTTTTATATACACACATAGTCTCATGCCTGTTTACCTAAAAGGATAGACAAAGGTGTATTACACCTACATTTCACCGCTTTTGTTTTCTAGATTACACGTATTGTGAAGCCTATTGCTGTCTACCGGTCACAGTTCCAGTTTATACAGGGTACATACATTATAAGTTGTATTGTTTTTACAAATGCACTTTTACTATTTATACGATAACAAATAAATACCTTAATTTATATCTACTTATACAAAGGTTCTTGGCATTTAATCCACCGATGTACATTATTTTCCCTGTGCAAGTGCAATTTTAAAAGAAATAAAGGATGAATTTCACCTTTAAAGAAAATAGGGCTTAAATGTATACATGATAAAGTTCAGATTGTCACAGCATACAAAACATATACCGTAGCGATGACAACGTATGATTTACTTGAAGTTGCAGATATTATATTGAGTGCTTGGACATGAGCGTCCTCAGCGATCAACAAGAAGAAGATAATTAGAGTCTCCCCGTGACCATGGCTGCTGAAAAGCAACCGAAACGTCGGGGAAAGTTTAAACATAAATATAAATAGTATAGTAATAGTATAAATAGTTTTAATAGTTTCAATAATTTAATTAGCTTAAAAATTAGTAAAGTTTAATAGTAATAGTAGTGTAACAGTTTTCAACATTTTGTAATAAAGTGTCAAATAAACAACGCGATAAAATCTGTATATAGTAGTTTAATTTCAATGAATAACATTCGCGTAAACAGAAGACAATATTATAGAGGATAATTATGCTCAGTAAGTTTTCTGCACGAGCATACAAACGCCAAACATACCTATTTATTATTATGTTCGTCAAAATAGCCACCCTGCGCCTGATGGTAAGCAGTCGTGTGGTCTAAGAGCAGTGGCCTGCACACCACCCTCATAGCAACCGAGGCGATGTTGAGGTCTCTACTTTGACGGCCTGAGAAGGTGCTTTTTCACGCCCCGTTTAAAGGGCCCAAAGTTGAAGGAAGAAGGAAACACGTGCCTTGGCAGAGAATTCCATGCCTTGGTCGTTCAGCAGAGGTATGAGGACCCAAACTTGTTGGTACGCGCTCTAGTCGACTCTACCGTGTAAGGATGGCATCTGAGCCCAGCACGCGTTGTTCTGGATAGGAAATGGGAGGGCGGGATAAGGTGGAATAACTCTTCAGAGCACTCCCCGTGGTATATTCTGTAGAAACATACTAATGAGGCAATGTCCCTAGGGAGAATGGCAAGAAAAAAAGTATCTTACCTACACTCGTAATGTGACCAGAAATCACCGGAAATACAAACGTTTGAAGATATTAAATCACATTGTGCTTATATTTCTGCATTAAAATAAGAATCAAATCAAACTAAACACTTGCAAAGAAAAACATTAACCCGTTGTTTCTATATTTAAACTCAAACTGCAGTAAATAATGGAACGCATAACAGTATTGAACAATTCGTTATCTTGATCACAAACTAGGTGTAACATAAAACTATGTTGCCAGTACATAAACCTGTAACACCGAAATAATAGCTGTATCAAAACAAGAACCATGAAACAAATAAATCGAAATTTACCTCAGAACGAAGCCTAACAAAAACCTTGAAACAAGAAATATAGCAAGAATTGTTTATAATCATGGGATAAGTGATCAAGCGTTGCATTTAATTTGTTCACTAAACATCGACTTGTATTTATATTGACGTTCGTAACAAGAAAATAAGGTCGCCTTAGATGTTAACAAAAATATACTAGTCATTTGCAACTCGAATTACTAGAACATCTTTGAAAATCCGTTGGTAAGAAGTTTTTGCGGTAACACTAAGCAGAGCTTAGAGCTTTCACAAAAATTCAAGAACCTCTATAATTCACTGGTAATCTCCAAAACGTGAACCTAATTTAGACCCTAGTTTGCTAAGAGATTTAAAATACCATACATTTTACTAGATGCACACATTTCAGTCTATTATAAAAAACACAAGATTTTGTTCATGACTGGGATCCTACAAGCACCAGACCTATGTCTGAAATAAGATTAGTAAATGTTTAAGTAATATAAATCAATAATGTGCCATAAACCAACTTCTTGTTACGACGGCCAATCATAACGCAGAAAATACATGCACAAGTATATACGCAAAAGCAATCGCTCTCTTTATTCTCTCACTCCGTTGTTTGATGGGATGGCAATCCGACACGATCGGAGAGACACTGATCTTCTTCCGTCTAACAGTTTAACGTACTTCTTGTAGAAGGGTGAGCAACGCTACCAGCTTCCTTACTGATACGAAAGCCAAATGACGTTTGTTGGTTTTACATGCCCTTATTTTGTAGGTATGTTCTAACCACAAAACCTAACAATTTACCTTATAGTAATGTATATTTTCTATAAATTACATTATTAAATTACTTTCGTGTCTATCTTTGACAAAATGATTATTATAAAAGAAAATTCGTAATGTAAAGAAAGCTTTAATTCTCATGTAGGTATTTATTATTTGACAAATAGTAGAGCAACTAAAACAAACATCGCGTATATAAATTGAATTTACTCTTGGTAGAAACCGTACCTACCTAGTTCAGTAATTTCCTCACTGAAAAGTAACGGCGCTGGTTGGTTTAATTTCATTTCGCCTTAAAAAGCTTCGTGCCATCAGAATTTAAAGAAAACTCGTTATCTCACACTATCTCTGTCTAATTATTTTTACAGTAACCTTCTATTCCATGGCCATGTATAAAAAAAGGCTCTTGTTCCTTAGGGATTGTGATATACCGTTAACATTTCTACACTAACTAGAACTCAGAGTTACTCTTTTTGCTTGTATTTTGTTCAATATCAACGGCAAACATGCACGAGTTCTGTCCGACTGTTGAAGCTCATGAACAGTTTGAATATAAGCCGCAGAAATCACTGGAGCGGCTGCCTTCGAAAATAAGCTTTCTCAATGGTGTTCAGATATCAGTATGCTGAGCTGCCAGCACAAGAGACAAATACCTACCTCGCTGTTTTTGCGCAGAGATACAATAAATGTTTCTTTATGACGTTTTATAAGTGATTATTTAGATGGGTTACTCCTGAGTCAACCAAATAACATTGTGCACTATTCTTCCTAAATAATACAAAACACCAAAATACTATACATATAAAGATCACAATGTATTAAAAAATATAGGCTAATACTTCAAAGGCCTCGCCACATTTTATACATACGCCCGGAAATCTAAAATTTCCTCTACTATCAGTTAACATTGTGACAAATTTGTTTATACGTATTGTGATCCGAATAGCGGCAATTATCAAAGATAGCGACGTGTGCTCAACCGAACATAATCCACCCAATCTAAGTTCAACCAAACAAACTGGGAATTTCCTTTGTTTACCACTGCTTAGTTACATTCTGCTTAAATTGTTTGAGAATTTTCTACACGAGGGTATTTGTAAATTTTGAAGGCTAAAGAGAATAAACGCATCCACCAATGGAAGTTGGCTTGTTTTATAAATTCTTAAACATAGATGATAGCATTTAATCTAAATATTTTATATTTTATAGGAGGTGATCGATTTCTAACAAACAATAGGATCATACTGTATGACATTGACGCAAGATTTCTATACTCCATTTGGATAGGTACTTAACTAAAGGTAACCAAATCATAAAAAAGGTTCTTTTATAAGGCCATTTTTCATTTCAAAATAAAACGTAACTTAAATATATTATTTTATTATTTAAAACCACATTTACTTCTTTTATTCTAGTATATTTAACTACTTTGTTTAATATTAAATGTTAATTATTAATTCGTAAGCTTGCGAACACTTAATTATATTAAAATTTATAATGATGTCGTAAAGTATTGCAATGTCCTACCATGAAGAATCTAAAAAGACTGGTATTCAAACAATTTTTTTACTTAGTAGACTTTTGTTTACTCTACAAAACTGAGAAGTAGTACTGCGAGGAAGCGCGGCAACATCGTTAGTTTTATGTTTCTTTGCCGTAAATTCTGTTAATTAGTTAATGTTATATTTGTTAGTTGTTTTTTATTTATTGTTAGTCGTGTTGTTGCTCTTGCTAATGTTTCAGCAGAAAATTCGAAGAGCTGTGAGGGTCACATAATGAAAAAGGAGCAGAAGATATTTAATTTAGATAAAATAATTGATGACACCAGTGATCGTTTTGTTATAAGTGTTAGTGATTGTTCTTCATCTGATTCAGATTAAATATTATAAAGTCAGTATAAAAGGTATATTTATTTCACTCCTTATTAAAAGGTTGTACAACCCTAAACGCCACCATTTTTATTGTTTATCTTTAGTTAAGTAGCTAACCAAATGGAGTATACATAATCCTTCGAAGCCATATTGACTTGTATTTTATTTTATAAAATAAAGTAAATGCGGTATGACAGGATCATAGCAATAAAAAATATGTAGTCTCTGCGTAACCCGCACAGAAACAGGCGTGAGTCTGTGGTATAGGTTTAGTGTTAAAACAAAATATACACAATCAATAAAAAGCAGAAAAGGCTATTGATATGCAACTCGTAATGCTTACTACAATTCTATCGCACACGGCTTGGCTTTTTGAAAGTAAAGTGCAATTCTGATTGCACACTATAAAAGAAAGCCGACAAGGCAGATCGGCAACAATATATTTGACATTTCGAATCAATGTGGAAGTACTTGAAAGACTACTTCACAATTTTCCCGCCAACGTGCAAGCGTGAAATTGGTATCATCTGTAGCTCTGTTTCTTAGCTGCCAATGTACAGATTACCTTTGTAAGAAAAACAAGAAATTGAATTTTGCACACGTAACCTATCACATCCGTCGTAAGTTAAATTAAGCTACTAAAGTTATATGTATCTGTCCTGCCTTGGTAGCGCAGTGGTAATAATTGCGAGTACTATGCATGAGGCGCCAGGTCTTAATCTGGGGTTAGACCAACACGAGGTTATTGGGTCTTTCTGTCAAGGAATACACACGGCCTATTGCCATATACGTGGCACTTCTTGGTCGCCTACTATTACGTCGGACCTTTACCACTGGCTATCTCTTTGAAGATATACCTAGGTATGTGCTGTAAGTAACCATTCCTGCATATTGCGTGCCAGGAGGAATGTGAGATTCGGTATAGTAGTAGGTATAGTTAAGTTTTAAGAGCAGCGATAGCTCAGTGGGGAGACCAACAGACTGTAATGCAGAGGGTCTCGGGTTCAAACCCACGTCGCGCACCACTGACTTTCGGAAGTTATATGACTTTTCGAAATTATGTGCGTATTGATTGAAAATTATCGCCTGCTCCGTGCCTCGGAGAGCACGTTAAGCCGTCGGTCCCGGCTGCCATGAACATCTATGGCAGTCGTTATTGGGAGAGTGTCGACACAAAAGATCCCACTGGGTCGAAGTGTCGCCGGTCTGCACTGACTGGCCCCCACATAAGATAAGATAAGGTATAGTAAAAGTTTATATAAAAAAGTGTAGATAGCTGTAATATGTAGATAAGAAGATTGTATTTTATTTTATAAATTTTGACGCACGTCAATCACTTATGTAAATAAATAAACCCCACTAACATGCTTAAAAAGGACACATAACATTTAAAACAACCTACGCAAGTGTATAAATAATGCTGTAATAATTTTGAGTTGGTAATTGCCATATTCCGTAGTTAAAACGTTTTATCAGGCAGTAAAGTGAATTACGACATTGTCAGTCTGTCTGTCTAAGAAGTATTTCACTTTGTACTCTGTTAATACTAAACTAAATAAATAAAGCTAGTTGTATTTTAGATCAAATACCAGTATAAAGAGCTTCACATCTCTGTGACGTTTTAATCCGACATAATAACAATATATAGAGTCTTTTATTTGAAATATGTATTTTATATAAGCTGGCGTATTTACTGATGAACAAATACTTTAGCTTACATGTTTATAAAATCAGCATTGGAATGGTCGAGTCTGCAAAAATTTAAAAATAGTTGACTTTTACACAACTTTGCATTGTATATAAGTGTTTTATATTTTCCTAAAGTTGCCAGAGTAATAAGAAAATAAGTAATACTTTCCTGATAATTAATATCAGACTAAGCCACAACAAAGCATAGCCGAGTTTAACTAGAGTAAAACTGTTTTATAAAACAAATTAAGAGGTAAACGAAGATAATCTACATGTACACATTTTCGACTACACCCGAATATATGTAGTCTCACGACCATATCCCGGGCAGATGTTTATTATTTGTATATGTCACGGCTAATAGCCGAAGTGCGGCTACACCTAGTTTCAGCCGGCGACAACTAGGTGCAGCGAGCCACGTGCGGTTAGGTTAGGTTAGGTTTTTAGTGTGTATACCGACCCCCTTCAGGGGCGGCGAGTCTCACATAACCTGATGGTTATGTGAGACTCAGCCTCCCCCCCCCCCTGGGGAGGATGATTCCTCCCCCAGGGGGGGCGTATCCATAAAGGATTTTCCTGGGTCAAAAAAAAAGTAGTTTAGAACCAGGGATCTCATACAGAGTAATCGCTTTGACTACCGCTGCTTCACCGCAGTAGCTACTATTTATTTTTTTAGAGACGTCTCTCGAACTAGACATAATTGTTTGGGGATTTAGATGTTTGAAACTTATTTACGCGTAAACCGTTAAATGAATTTAGATAAAAAATACAGATAGACGATATCTTGGTTTAACCCATAGAATACCATATCATATGGGATTTACACAGACGAAGCCGCAGGCAGTATCTAGTGTTTATATTATTAAGATGGCAAACAAGTTTACGGCTCACCTGCTGTGAATGCGATTAGAATAGGGCATGGACATAACACTGCGGTGCGGCAACATATCGCATAAACGACTGCATCGCAACAAGGTGTAATGTATGGTGTCACAATGCAAGAAGTTCACTAGAGATCACATTGAATATAGACCGGTCCTGCTGTTACGGCACATTGAGACAAGAACAATAAAAAAACGGAAAATATTAAACCCATCTGTCCTCATTAACTTAAGTAAAATATTTTAGTATAAATAATATATTATATAATATAATAATAATATAATATTCTACCACATACACACAACACCATCTAGGCCAAACTAAGCAGAGCTTGTACTATGGGTACTAGACAATGGATAAACATACATATATACATTTTTTTTTTGTAAATACATACATATTATACATAGAAACACCCAGACCAAGACAAACATTCATGTTCATGCACACAAATGTTTGACTTGTGCGGGAATCGAACCCGCGACCTCAGGCGTGGCAGTCGGTTACACTAACTACTACGCCATAGAGGTCTCATGTAAATAATTTACATGAGACCTTAAAAATATGTCAAAAACATTTTATTTAACCAATTTAGTATGAGTATATTGAGTTTTTAAAGCTATTTATCTAGCAAGGCCGGTATCATCTCATATACAAAAATACATTATTAGAAAAAGTTATGAGCGCGAACCACTGGAGTTACGTGACTATAGATGCTCTGGAAATGTTTGTAGCTTTGCCTGTAAATGACTGCATTATTTCAATATTTCCTTAAGATTTCTTACTACAATTTTCCATGTCATGAACAAATTGAATACTGGACACCGATTGTCGTAAAGCTCGACGTCGCAAAGTAGAATTAAACGGGCAGCAAATTATCAAATGTTATGCGATACCGCAGATTCAAACTCTGCGATATAGTGTGGCAGCACGCATAAACTCGTGTAGGTTTCTGACCCACAATATACGTCTCGCTGGCGGTTGCGAGACTAGCACTTAGTCAATTGCTTAAATGCCAAACATATTAAAATCAATTGCGTTTGGCCGCCCCCGGGAGGCCGCTGCAGTTCAAGAGACAAAAACACTGCATCAGGTCGTACCGGTGGGTTTCCTTCAGGTATCAGGAATATATAGAAGATAAAAATGCTTGGCATTGAGTTGCGTTCACGAGACGTTACTTTAGTTACGTCTCGTGAACAACACACTCTCACTCAATAAAATATAAAATCTCCGCTTCTCTCCAGTATGCAATCCTATTGGTTAATATTACTCCGTTTCTTCGCTCCGCAGCCTCGCTCCGCTTCAATGGACAGGCAGACTTAAGGCTGCCAGTGCTGTATTGAGCATTATAGTAAATAAGCCCCTTGTTACGTGGGACTAAATTCTGGCGAAATGCGGGTGAAATAAACTTCTGCCTAGCTTATTAGGCGCGAGACTATTATATTCCTCTATATCTATATGTATAAAACTACCTTCACAAGACATGCATTATGATAGTAAAATAAAATATGTTTTTATTTAACTTACACTTCTGTATTTCACTGCATAGTATGCACCTACTATCCCAGATGTATTACCTAGTATTGTGGCGGACACAATCAGTCTCTATTGAAACAGAATTGATTCCACTACTGCTGCAGCGGTGTTAAGGATTTGTCCGACAACTATCGTAGATTTATAAAAGTTTACTTTCTGAACGAAAGCATTTCTATATTATATACCTATAGTAAGTTGTAACAGTGACGCAGTTTGTTTTTAACGCAGTTCATATGAAAATGATTGCACAGATTTATAATTAAATTCACTAAAGGAGATAGAGAGAGAAAATGCATAATTTATTCAGTAAATTGTAAATAGTACAGTGTTGGTAAGATTAGTTAGAAGTTATAATACCTAATAAGCATACATTTCATTAGTAGAATAAGTAAATCATTGCTACAATAATACTATCATCATCATCAAAGCGTGCCTTCTTTGGTAGGGATGTTCCGATACCCACAAGGTATCGATACCTACTCATATAAGTAGTACTCAAATCATTTTTCGATACTACTCATATGAGAACCCCTAAAGTATCGATACTTACTCATATCGATAATAATTTTTAGATTTTTTTGTGGGACTGATATAATAGGAAAATATGTGGGGAGTGGTTGATATTATATATATTTTTAACATTAAACATAATAACAACCACACATTTTAAAAAAAGATAGATTTGGTGGCGCTATGGTAACATTTGAAACCAAACACAAGCAGCAATAACATAAAATTAAATTACTCGATAACAATTAAAAAAAAGTGTTGCTAAAATGCTAACAATAATAACAATATGGCGACCGCGAATATCTCGAGTCGAGCGAGAGAGAGAGGAGAGAGGTCTCTCACTCATCAGGATGAGTTCAGAAATAAAACTGTAAAGTAACATTTGTTCAGTCTGTTTATTTCTTTCATTAGGATGCGTTCAAAAATAAAATTGTAAAGTAACATTCGTTCAGTCTGATTCGATTCGATACCAAGTACTTCTGTTTCGATACCGAGTAAGTATCGCAAGATTGAATCGATGCTAAAAGTAGTTGGTATCGAATCAAAAGTATCGAGTACTTACTAGTATCGGAACGACCCTATTCTTTGGGTCATAGCTATAACAGAGTAATTAGAGAAGGAATTTCCATTATGTCATGACTGCCTTGTTAATCAACTACTTACACCGGTATATACTGAAAAGGATAGTCAGAATATTTCAGCCATATTCTTTTCTATCTTTTTTAATTTTATTTTGATGAAATGGGACGCGCGCCTATTTCTATCTACGGTTTCAAATTACGCCGTTGCTATCAATTATAATTTAAGTAAAATACATTACCCGATCAGCGAATTGAATCCGGAAACTCTATAACTCCCGTAAATTATCTTACGGGTCCAAGGAAATAGTCATCAACAATATTTAAAGCCGAAATATCAATCAGTAATAGCTTGTTCTATGATAGCGATAGCTCAGTGGGGAGACCAACAGACTGCAATACAGAGCGTCTCGGGTTCGAACCCACGTCGCGCACCTCTGACTTTCGGAAGTAATATGACTTTTCGAAATTATGTGCGTATTGATTGACAATTATCGCCTGCTCCGTCGGTCCCGGCTGCCATGAATATCTATGGCAGTCGTTATTGGGAAAGTCAGTACACTCTAATATCCTGACACTGGTCTAGCCTTAGGGTATCGTTAGCATTCGGGTTGCGGAGGTCAGGTGGCAGACACTCCGTGAGAAAACTGATATCCAGTCAAATCCGGTTAGACTAGAAAAGCCGACCCCAAGTGACTTGGGAATAATAAAGACTAGGAAGAAGGAATAGCTTGTTCTATGAATCCGAATGTTGCCATGATTTCAGGCTCAATTTAACTTTATCTATCAAGTACATTTACAGGAGCAATTTAAAATTACGGCGCGAATTTACAGGCTTATAAAACAAGACCTTTTACATCAATAAAATATTATACACACTACACACGTTTACCTTTATGAATTAAAGCTATCTGTGTAACCACTCCCCAATGGCTTATCAGTTATGGGGTCTATAAACCGTAGATATTAGAGTCGTTTCACGACAGTTGGTCAACCACCGGCTCTTAAAACAGACCTTGAAATACACGGCATAACAATATAAGAGTTACGAGACGCCATATTGGAGAAACCTCTCAGGTTTACAACTATTTTATATCCAAAATAATGTATTTGAAACTGTGTTTAAGCTGCGTTGGTAGCATAGTAAACGCGACTCCTATGTTTGAAATTCGATTCCCGAACAGGCAGTGTTATTGGGTTTTCTGTCATAAAATTCTAGTCCGTTTGTAGCATTGCCCGGTAGACAGCTATAGACTCGCCTCTATTACATGTGACCTAAAGACATAGTGGGCGAAATGTGGATATGATACTCCTCTGCTTATCTTTTAGGAATCGAGACTTGAGACTATATAATCTATACCTATATGTTTTAACTGGCTATATTTAAAAGCTATATTATTTATACGCTTAAAATATGATTGATATGTTTTGAACACACACTTTTTATTTACTCCTGACGCCTATTGTTATAAATATCTACGGGTCGAAACATCACATCATAATCCTTGGAGCTGTATCACTACCTTATATTATAAATTTACTTCACGACAGAACTAGACGGAGCTATATACTGTGTATGATTTGACTTTGACTTATCTTATGCAACGCTCGTACGGTATCTTATGGCCTGCGGTATATGTATTAAATCTTTAAAGTGATCGAATAAGACGATGGCAAACGAACTCCAAACACTAAAGAAACTACACCTTTTTAAGCTGCCTTTTGCAGCTGCCAGACTTTACGGAATATTACTTTATATGCATCTCTTTTTCTACTCTTACATAAATGTTTGGGATACTTATACAGCACTTGCGAAGTATTTTTTTTATTTTAATTTTGGGAAAATAAACAATTGTACATTACAATATATAAGAATATCGGTACTTATAAAATAGCTTATAAAAAAAGTACAACCAACCACATTTTCAACAATTTACAACAAAGAGACATTAATCATTACGAACTAGTGACAGAAATAAAAGTATTGCAACAGTGTTATTTAAAGGAGGAAGAGATTCACCTCGACAGGGTCACGACTGCATTTGAAAGTGATTCGCGCGGCCCTACCGACTATTGTTTTGTCGAGGAACACCGTGGTAGGTTTAGTCGGTATTACCGGGATGTCCATTATCATCATTACCATCTTTCTTTGCCCCGGTGAGTCCGACATAACCCCTCCGCCCGCCCCCGCGGAAGGTTATGCGTCAATGCTTTCCCCCAGGTAAAAAAATCAACGGGTTGCACTCCGGGAGTGCCGGCACAAGTGAAAACTTGAATATTAACGTTATGCATTTTTGATATTTTGGAATGGTTAGGGAATAATTTTGCACGAATTGCTTTAATTCTCAGTATAAAAGTACTATCATTTATGTGGTAAAATACAATATTCATTTATTGCGCTATCGTACACAAACATGACAATTCTCCCTCCGTCTTACGAATTTTCGATCAGGTCACGTGTACTGACTCAAGTTTAACATTTTTTACCCATCACAAAAAGTGCACAACGCCGCTAAAGAAGTTTCCACCTCAAAAAAAGGTAAATAAAAAGGAAGATATTCACAACAATGTTTAGATAAAATTATTACAGTAGAATTTAAAAATAAAAAATATTAGTCGCAAAATATAAAACTATTCGTAAATAAACAACAAGTATGCCACAGAAAGAAAAGTTTCTCAGTTATAAAAACAACAAATAGTTATTCTCATTGTCGTTAGGTGAGGTGTTGTACATAATGCTTTAGTGCGGGATCAGCATCTTCACGCTCAAGCACTTCTATAACTCCTTTTTTAAATCGACCAGCCGTCTGTGCAAATATATCAAGTACTGTAAAGTTGGTATTTTAATTAATAACTACCTAGCTGAGGGAGTGGTGCGCTTATACCATTGTTCGTTCTGCAAGTTCGAACTGCAAATATCATCCTTACCTCACGACGATATACTGTTCTAGGAACTACGTAACACAGTTTGTTAACAATTTCAGTGCAATCTACCTAGATTGCACTGAAATTTGAACGATGAATGAATGGAATATGTCATGATAAGGTTACTATGACATATTCCATAAAGCATTGTGGCTTCTAATTGAATACGTCTAGGTTTTAGTGATAGCAATTTGTATTTAACGTAAGAGAAAACCCTATAAATAAGCTAGCTCCTAATCATGCGAGAATAAGCCTTATTCTCTCTCGTCTCATCTTCTATCTCGTCGTCTCTATTTTCCTCAGTCGTCTCTCGTACCGAGAGACGACTGAGAAAATACGTCTCTAAAAAAATAAAACTGATTATCGCAATAGACTAGGTGATCTTCTCATCATAACTATTGCAATTACACATTACAGTTTTGTCAAGTGAAAATACTTTAAATTAATTATATAAAACCGTCAATCAAATCCCATTTTCAAGAATCTCTTGAAAATAAATAAATAGTTTCTACAATACGCCTTTAGCGCTTGAAATGTTTAAGATTGACCATTAAGAGAACTTAATTATTGTCGTTAAAACAACCTTTTGTTGGGCAACTATTGTTATTTTATGCAAACAAATTGCGTGTGTTTAAATAAGACACTACTTTATAAAAACTTCGTCCCTTAATATATAATACTATTATAAGTGGCATAATAATTATGTATATCAGAAGTAGCGATAGCCTAGTGGGAAACCGTTGGACTGCCACTCAGAGGTCACGAGTACGATCCCGAGGCGCGCATCTCTGACTTCTCGACGTTATGTGCGTATTAAATAGTTAATTATCGCTCGCTTTAATGGTGAAGAAGTTTTCCTTCACCGTTAAGGCGAGCGATCATGAGGAAATCTGCATGTCTAAGAGTTCTCCATAATATTCTCGAAGATATGTGAAGTCTGCCAATCCGCACTAGGCCATCGTGGTGAATTTTGGGCTAACCCTTCTGACACTGAAAAGAGGCCCGTGCCCAGCAGTAGGACAGTTTAATACAGGGTTGATATTATATATTATAAACGGCATTTATGCCTTGATCAAGTCTCCATAATCTTTCGTATAATCTTAATAGGTAAACTAGTGTCAAATATTTAAATATTGTCATTTATCCATATTGGCAAATTGTAATTTAAAGCTTTCCTGCGTGACAGGCTTTGCCTAGTGCAGGACGCTTTGCAAAATCTGACATAACAGGTTCTTTTACATATATTTAATTTTTGATAAGTTGTCACTTATTATAAGAACTTGTATATTATGTACTTATTGACAATAAATTTATTATTATTATAATAGCTTGTGACCGCCTGCAGTGCGTCAATTTCAAACTTATTACCACACGACTGCTTACCATCAGGTGGAGTGTGGTCATTTTGACGAGCAAAATAAAAAAAAAATAAAAAAACTTATACTCGTAAGATGGCGCCAATTGACTTAAACGCCTGACTAAACCTGTGCCCATCAAATGCTGTATATTACACTATCACTGGCGTTTCCAAAACCATTTATGGTATGGTAAAGTGCGACTACGACTTAGGGATGGAAGCAAAGATATTAAATTAATGTATAATGAGAACTTTATAAAACTTCTAATGGACACAAAGAACTCCCAGACATGGACCAGACACCCAACAATGGTTGTTCCATGTCTTGGTTACTTGTTAATTACTGGGTACTGTGTTAATTACACATTTTTTTATATCGTGTGGGATTCCAACCCACATCACGCGACGCATTTCGATGGAAGTAGGTAACCCTTTTCGCATTTCTATAAAAAACTAATAGTAATGCTTAACGAGTCTGACACTCTATGAAATTTCACCTGCACGATGTCAATCTTAAGAAAAAGTAATAAAAGGTGTGTTAAAAGCAAAGGAATGGATAAGGTAGGTATGCGACGCTGCGAAACTCTAACTTAACGAGCGAAACGCAGTTACAGTGCCACTACTCTTATGCTTGTCTCTTGTAAGAGAGTGATACACTACTCAAGAAAGCCGTCTTATTCGTCTCTCTACTTACGATGTCTTTCTACTTAAATAAACTCTAAAAAAAATTTTGAACTGGTAGTCTCTTCAACTAATAAAATTATAGTTTTTTAATCTATACCTCTTTTTATGTGTAGAATTTAGTTATTAGCTTATTTAATACAAATGTATCTATAGAAATCAAAGCCTTTACATATAGCTTTGATTTCTATCAGCAATTGCAACCTTGAATACAATGGAAATCAAATGTCATATATATTTTCCAATTTAATATTCAAGTGAATCAATATTAATAAAATGACGCATTTTCAATTTGGCCACGTCGTCAGCAGAAATTGAACTCAATTGAAAATTAAATAACTTTTTCGTTGGTAGACATTTTGTAAAGTGCATGGTCAGCGTTACTCAACCTTTTAGTTGAACAGCTGATAAACAGATTACGGAATATTCAATTTACGTTTATTATGTAGAATTCTCAAATAATAGAGAATGTCTGAATTGATTAAGCTATGTATGTTCTAGGTTAGATGATTTAGAATTCTAGGCAAGGCGTCTCGAAATCGTGAAAAGAATAATTATAAGGGCATAGTAAAGCACGCCAATAACAATTGCCTAAAACAGAATTTATGTAGTGTGTGCATGTGTAAAAAAACAATGTGGTCATATAAAAGTAGATCCCATTAATAAGTATGTCTACTATAGCAGTTATTAACCTCTGAGTTCTCTTCGAAGAGGTTAATGAAAACACTGTGGGTCTGTGTGTCTTTCTGTTAGTGACAGGCATAGCTCCGGAACCACTGGACTGATTGACTTCTAACTTAGTGTGCAGATATCTTGGGGTCATACCTCGGTCGAGTTTGAATATGGGCCCTGTGGGTCAAAAGACCCCCGAGATATAGGGGTCACAAGGTCACATGTATTTTAAATGGCAAAATGGCTTCATTTATATGCAGAGTGGATGCAGAGTGGTGGTGTGCTGTTTCGAGTTGGTTGGTGATGTTTGCTGTCGAGTTTTGTCTTGTGCTACGTTTTGCAACACAATATGCCCAATAGTGAGCATGATGCCCAACAATAGACATGATACCCAACAATGGCCATGATGCCCAACAGTGGGCATGATTCCCAACTGTGGGCATGATGCCCAACAGTGGGCATAATGTCTAACAGTTGGTATGATGCCTAACAGTGGGCAAGAGGCCCAACTGTGGGCATCATGCCCAGCAGTAGGTACGATTGACTTGTAACTTGGTGTGCAGACACCTTGGGGTCATACCTCGGTCATGTTTGGATATGGGCCCTGTGGGTCAAAAGACCCCGAGATATAGGGATTACACATATTACGTTATATATCACGTTTGTTGTATGGGAGCCCCCTTAAATATTTATTTTATTCTGTTTTTTTTAGTACTTGTTGTTATAGCGGTAACTGAAATACATCATCTGTGAAAATTTTAACTGTCTAACTATCACGATTCATGAGACACAGCCTGGTGACAGACGGACAGACAGACGGACAGCGGAGTCTTAGTAATAGGGTCCCGTTTTACCCTTTGGGTACGGAACTCTAAAAATGCATCAAAGCTATTAAAAGTACAATTACAAACTATTCAATTCTATTTGCTTTATAATGACTTCTCCCGCACTAGTAATAATTCCTGTGCCGCAGGGGTCTTTACAAACTCACGACACTCAGTGCTGCACGGCACCAGTGGCGGGCGATCACTTAAACCACTGCGCCATCCGAGCCGTCAAAATAGTTAATACTACAAATTCACAAATTATACTTTGCCTGTATTAAACCCCGAACTAACGATGCGGAAAACGCATAAATCTTCCATAATGCCTACAAATTCACCAACAATGATCTCTACAGATAATATTAATGTTACTTCCAACTACTAGATTTATTAAACAATGCAAATCCTGCATTTCTACATAAAGGCACGTTGCAAACAAAGCACTACTATTACTAGCAATTGTTTTGTCATTTCAATGCCAGCTTTGCTACGTTTTAAATGATCAAAGATTTTCATGGGAGATGAAACGTGTACCTATAACATTGCCATTTTCGCAGTGGAATCAAAGTTCATGAAATATTCATGAAATTAAATTGGATATGATTATATTCAATAATTAAGCATTGTACCCAATAGACCTTAACAGTCAACACTGACTGGCGAAAGTTTGGCAGATAGTCGCACTTTCCGCCAAACTTTAAGCTCACGTCTGTATATCCCCGAAAGGTCAGGCAGTAGACACCAATATTTCTCTAGTCAGTAGGCTCATTGCTGCATTATTGTATAATAATCATGCATATACAGTACTAGGTTTTGCCCACGGTTTGGCTCGCATAAATATACGTTAGGTTAGTATCAGTCTTGTTTTCTGAGGCGCCTGTTTCACCATCACGGGTCTCGCGAAAACGGAGACCCGGAGCGGGTTTCCCCGTAGTTATGCCCTTGAAAATGACACTTCCACCCCCAAGCATGTAGCTCTAGCGGCCCCCCTCTGACCAGCCGATCAAGGCAAGCCAGAGTTGAGACTCCTACAGGCGCTCTTGAAGTTCCACCCCAGCCAATCAGTAACGGCAAGCTGGAGACGAGGCCCTCACCGACTCTCTGAGGCATTCAGGACCGCAGTGTCGCCACTCACATTCAGCTCGCCACAAGCTGCCCTGTGGTTTGTGCCCTTTTATTTAACCTGGTGATACATTTTTTGTTTATATCACAAGGCGAAGGTGGTAGTTTAAAAGCTAGTATACTATGCCCTCCGATGTCGCGTTTTTTTTTTTTGAAAGATCCGGCCACGTTGAGCGTGGCGGCGGCCAGCGAGGGCGCGGCTGAGGCGCCGGGAGCGCACGTGGCGCTGACGCCGCTCGCGCCGAGTGAGTTATTATTATTATTGCCAGAATCACTACGACGTAAGAAGTTGTATTGACTACTACGATTGGAAAGCTTGAAACGTAGACGGAGAAAACTATAGACAAATTGATAGCATCTGTTTCATTCACACAAGAGTAAGAAGGAGTTATGAATTTGACGTGTATAGAAACGAGACAGCATGAGAATATTTTCTGTTTCGCGTTGCGTGCCGGTTTTTTCAAGGTCAGCACAGTACTGTGCTAAACAAATTTGACAGTTGAAAGTCGCTTGCTTACGTTTTAGCGTTAATTTTTGTTTAATTTCAATAAAAGTGCACCATTATTGTGAAAATTACATAAGGAAACACTCAGTGAACTGGTTATTCATATATATTAAAGACAATATGGTTCGTTGTAGTGTATTAGGATGTAAAAGTGATAGTGAAACGAAAACACCAAAATTGTCCTTCCACTCGTAAATATAACAAGTTTATGCCAATTTTAGCTTATTAATGTTTTAATTGATTGTGTCTTACACACATAGATTCACGTCAAGTACAAAATAATCGATTTAGTAGCCAAAATATGAAATCAAATCATTCATAGCCTCAAATTTCAGTGTTGCCGCATTCTAGTTCTTTATTGTCCCACAATTGTTGTGGGAGTTATATTTGATTATGATGTCTAGTATTGCGTGAGCCATCAATTTCAAATCACATTTAGATAATGTTATGAATTAATTATAATTACGCAAAGCGATTAATTAAACTAAAATATCTATTACTTTGCAGTTTTCCATATGATGACAAAGTTTTAATTTTTTTAAATAAAATGTTTAAATGTTTTAAAATAATAATAAATTAAGTTTTTACATAGTTTGTGTATTACTTATTGACCGTAATCCTACAAACTAACATAGTAAATTAAGTAGGGAGTAACGTACATGGGTGGCAACACTTCTTTATGAATCGTTCTATCTCATGTGGCCACGCGCACTATTCGTCTATAGTTTTCTCCGTCTACGGCTTGTAAGCACTAGAAAGAATCGCCAGGTTAAAGTATAATTCGAGATTATCTTGCTGAAATATTTTGCGGATTTTTACCCGGTATAAAAAAGTAATATCAACTAGGAAAGGGTTAAGTGGAGAAAAATATAAATGGCCGAAAACATTTCAACAAAAATAAAAAGCTTTTCTTTTGTATTGAACTAGATCTTTATTACAACACCACATAATGCGACAATAGTATGGACCTCTTTTTACGAGCGTCCAATTCTTAAAGGCTCCAGAAGGCTTCACAGCCGCTCACCTACATAATCTTCCACGAAATGTTTGGAGAATTCATTTTTATTGTATGGACTACATTATCACTAGGTAAGCCGTACAATTACTATATACTCTTAGAATAACCCCTGCTGGGCTGAACGCCATCTTGCAAAATCCTTACTTATCCTAGCTAATATTATAAATGTGAAAGTGAATTTGTTTGTTTGTTTCGCTTTCACGCCAAAACAACTCGTCCGATCATCGTGAAATTTCGCATACACATTGTCAGGGGTACAGAAAGGAATATAAGGTACCTTTCAACCACAAAAAAGTACTGTTCTCGGTCGAAGCCGCAGGCAAAATCTAGTTGAAGATAAAAAATAAAAACACTCATAGGCACTAACTAAGGCAAGTAAAGACTTAAGGTCGCAGCCGACTTTTATAATACCGCTCCAACACCACTCTCGCACAGCTAAGCCAAAGAGGCCACTGCCCGCTGTCCACGCACCGACAGCTAGCAGGCAACCAGCTGTCCACGCGCTTACAGCTAGCAGTCGACTACACTGTCCACGCGCCAACCACTTACGCTTTTCGTGACAGACACGTACATCGCGCAGGCCGACCGCTTGAAGCGCGCGGGCCACCCGCTTGAAGCTCGTGGTAAGCGTGGCTTCAACTATCGAGTGATACGATGGCGGTAAGCTCGCTTACAGCGAGCTGTTTGCTAATTTGTGATATCAATATAAATTATGTCTACAGAGGACGCCTTAAAGCTCAAATTTCTATTAACATATTTTTTTTTTTTTCTCCTCATTATGACCACACTCCACCTGATGGTAAGCAGTCGTGTGGTCTAAGAGCAGTGGTCTCCACACCGCCCTCATAGCAGCCGAGCCTCATAACATTATTTTGCCGTGTGGGAGCGGTGTTGTATAAGTCGGCTGCGACCTTAAGACATTAATGGTAATGTTTTGTGTCCATGTGTGCATACGTGCTGGGGACTTAATTCGCCGACAGAGTAAATGTGATGATAGCTACCTACACTGTGCTGCTTACGAAATGATTAGTGTTTCTATGCACGCACACATAAATTGTTCCGTAGCTTCATTATTTTTTGTTACGATCTACGGGATACCCAATGAAGGGGCGTTGAGATTTTCTACACTTATTTCGTATCCTTTAGTTTTGTCTGTTAAAAAAGTAACTTCTAATCCATTGAGTTAATATGTACTACGTTCTAGAGTAGAGAAGATACTCAATGAGATTGCTTTATTGCATGCTCCCTAACTTCACTTAGTTCAAGGCATGTGTTTACTTTCTTGCCTACTGTGAAAGGGTAACAAAATGTTAACATTTATAAGCATTTACCTACTTAATATAATATCAGCCCTGTATTAAATTGTCCTACTACTGAGCACGGGCTTCTACTCAGTTTAAGAAGGGTTCGGTTATAGTCTACCACGCTGGCCCAGTGCGGGTTGACAGACTTCACTTATCTACGAGAACATTATGGAGAACTCTCAAATATGCAGGTTTCCTCACGATGTTTTCCTTCACCGTTAAAGCGAACTATTTAACACGAATATTACAAAAAATGTGAGATGCACCTTGGGATCAAACCCGAGACCTCTGCGTGGTAGTCCATGAGGCTCCCACTAGGCTATTTATTTATTTGCATCAACTGCTCAGTGTATTTACAGTTGCCCAACACGTGCAGTAAGCCATAATACAGATCGCGCACTGTATGATGACCGGTCTAAACATTGCGCGAATGGCGTCGCAGTTACAAGTTTTAGGTCTCTGGTGACGGGGGGTGGGGGCGGGACGCCTCTTAGCGACTGTACATGCGCAACAATTCGGAGACGCTATGTTCAGTCCGGCCATCATAGATTGCGCGATCTGTACACACATAATTAATATACTATTATTATTATTTATAACTTAAAAATAGTGAACAGTATTTAACAAATTTATTAATTTTATCAAAAAATATATCAATTTCTGGATATTGAGCAATCAGAGAGTTAAGAAATCTCATAGCCTGATTGGTCGGAACAAACTGAGCAGTACAAGTACACACCCTCGGCATCGCTGCTTAATAATCATTCTTTATGTTTGAATCTACGTTTAGAGCCTGTGTCGATACAATATTGTTAGAACATATTAACTGTACAAGTTGATCACTAAAATTGCACTCTTCAATTATATTTCAGTATTTATGTAAGTTGTTACATTTGTTGCAATGCTCAATGAAAAGAGCAATTACCGCTGAAAATTAGTTTATTTTATGTGTATTTTGTACTGCGTTCGTGTGGCTCCTTCGCGTAAGATAATTTTCTAGTGTTGCAACCATTAGACATTGCTATTTGCAACAATATTAGGTAAACAATACATTTGGTTGAGAATTCAAAGCAATAATTACACCAAAATATATATTTACTAGATCCCGTGGCTTCGCTCGCGTTAATCTAGATTTTCTCAATAAATTTCTAACCCTCGGAAACATGTGGTAGAATATACTCAATGTCCTTTTCTGTACCCCTGACAACGTATGAGTTACGTCGGAAAAACGTAACAAACCAACAAACAATATCACATTAGCATTTATAATATTAGCTAGGATTCATGATATTCAACATAACTATTGAAGGCCCTACGTTACAGAGGATGGATCTATAAATTATAATAGAACTAAGCACAACTCCAAAATGGAAGCTAAGAATATGATGAATACTTACATTGCTAAGAAGACCTTACTAGAAGAAAAAGTAACGGAAAAATTGTATTTCGTCCTCCAATCCTGTCATCGAGTCATCGATATATTCACAGACCTGAATTTATTCGATGACGCCATCGTCCTTCTTCAGTCGGTTCGAAATAATTGGTAGGCATTTTTGTGAACTTTATAGAATTCCGCTAAGGTTCCTTAAATAAAAAACTTTAACAGGTTAAAAACGTTCGTCATTGTGCTAAATAGTGACTTAACTAAAACGGAATCATGTTCTTGATTAAAGGCATTCTTTCAATGTGTTTCTCGTAAGCTTCCAACACACAGAGGAATGTACGTAGTAGAATATTTGTCCAACTATTCAGTTATAAGCGCGGTTCATTAAAATTCCCGAGCAAGTAAGTTCCTGCCATAACTCACCAGTATTTCGAGGCTATGGATAAATATTCACTAAATATTTTGCTATCTGATCGAAGAGCCGTTCGTGGTCGTGGGTGTGAAGGATGGCGTGCCATAATCCTCAAGAATATTTGTTGATAGTAGATTGATATACAATGAACGAAAATGCAAATGAAATGTATAAAATATTGTTCAATGAGACTTAATAGATCAATGACGTTCCTCGCACTATTAGTAGCGAAATCTTCAAATTGTAGCGTTATCCAGGAACGAACATTCCTGGAGAACAAAAGAACATCAACAAAAGAATGTTGTCAATGTTGCCAACCCAGACCCCACATTTGCCTTGCATGTTTGTCACAGCCCGTGTTCGTTGTTACAGAGTGGACTCAAGCTATTATTATAAATCAATCAAAAATAAAAACAAATATTTCTTTATTTATGTCTTGCCTTACTTACATCAATATTGACATCTAAGCAGCCTGATCACTTTTTAACATTCATACTAAGATTGATATTACAAGCCTTATCCAAAACAATGACACGACAGACGGTTTTATAAACAGTGTCAGATAGGGTCATTATTTTACGTTACAATGCGTGTTTCACTTGTTTACGAACTTGTTGCGCATCGAAAAAGCACCTAATTTGAATTCTAGTGTGCGAAAATTGGCGTAATTGTGATTGATCAGAGAAACGTTAACTTGTTTCTTTAGAAACTTTTATATAGTGTAGGTACTACCTTTATCTCGCGGCTTTGCTCGCTCGGGAACAGTACTTTTGTGTTTTTTTGTGCCCCTGACAACTTATATGCGAAATTTCATGATGATCAGTTGAGAAGTTAACCCGTTGAAAGTATAACAATCAAACTCATATTCGCATTTATAATATAGTTAGTGTTATGACTTATGATATATGTTGTATCCTTACTACCGTATGTGTCCAAAGGAATAGAAAGAGGCATATCATTTAACTGGAATATATTAACTTTATTTAAATCCAATGTAACAGTGAGCCAATTGTCCTACGATATAGGAAATAAACTGTGCGCTGTTTCTTGAAAATAATGAAATAAATTGCTCGACCTAATCCATTTACGACCTTGAGCAATGAGGCAGCTATCTCAGCTAGTCTCATCTGTTACCGCCTTGAAAGTTTAATTATATAATAAGGTGATTTTTTATTTATAAATTATTTGTATCATAGAACAAACCAGCGGGTCAGGCCATAATCTATATGGCCTAATCCTTCTAACACGGACAAGAGGCTCGTGCCTAGCAGTAGGATAGGGCTGATATTATTATTATTATATAGAGCAAATCCGAATAAGGTTAAGTGATGGCGAGAATCAGGTCATGTAACGCAAAAGCAAAAAAAATGGAATATACAAAACCAAACCCTTTTTGTTTTCATCATAACATTATTGTATCGGCATACCACCATAGAAGCTTGAGTTCTACCCTGTTAATCTATACTAATATTATAAAGCTGAAGAGTTTGTTTGTTTGTTTGCTTGAACGTGCTAATCTCAGGAACTACTGGTCCGATTTGAAAAATTCTTTCGGTGTTAGATAGCCCATTTATCGAGGAAGGCTATAGGCTATATATCATCACGCTAAGATCAATAGGAGCTGAGCACTAATGAAGAATGATTCAAAATCGGAGGGTATTTTTTCCTTTTGAGAGCTTCCGCTGCGTGCGCTGCGTAAACAGTTAAAGTGCAAAAATCATGTATGACAGAATTGTTACCCTTTAAAATTTCTAAAAAAAAGTCCGCAACAGCATATATCTATCTTTTAAGGTTGGCTCACTATAACCATTTATATGCTAACCAAATTTGTTCTAAAATAATGCATTATTTGCGAAGGTATTATTATAAACATAATATTAATCCTTATCCAAATAAATACGTTATTCATCACAAGTATTTAATTTAAAACAAAATTGCCCTTTACATCATTCGATTTCAATGAATATCTTAGGAGATATCGCAGTTTTAAAATAACATTGCAGCAAAATAATTACCCATTACAGACATAGTACAAACGATGTTTCTCCTGGTTTATTCTGCGTGATTACTACTGGTTCGATTTGAAAAATTATTTTAATGTTGGATAGCCTATTTATCGAGGAAGGCTATATAACATCACGCTACGACCCACGGGGGCGGCGCAATAACGATAAACGCGGGTGAAACCGCGGGAACATCTAGTATTATATATTTAAACATAATTATATTCTATCAATAATAATGAAAACTGTATTTTTTTAAAGGTTCTTTGTCACGTTCGTTAGTCCTATTCAGGACTGTCGTGCATGAAGTCTTGAGTACGAATTCTGGGACGTTAAAAAAAACAATGGTAAGTACATAGCAGCACGGAGTCTGCAATTAGTAAACAGTAATAGCTAATAGGCTAAAGCCAGCTAAAGTTTTAAGTAAAGCTTTACCTGGGTGTTATACTCCTCTGCCTATCTTTATATTCCTAACATAGTGCATATGATGTACATCCTAACTAATATTATAAATGCGAAAATAAGTTTGTTTGTTTGTTACGCTTTCACGCCTTAACTACTCAACCGATCAACATGAAATTTTGCATACACGTTGTCAGGGGTACAGAATAGGACATAGGGTACCTTCCATCCTGAAAAAATAACTGTTTCAAACCTAACCTAACCTGACCTACATTTACGCGAACGAAGCCGCGGGTGAAAACTAGTAATAATATAATGCACAAAGTACAAATGTAACACAAAGTAGTTTAAATTTTATTCAAATTACACTATATTCTAAATGTAATATTTATTGATTTTTTAAATAGATATAAAGCGTTTTATTTGCATTTTTTGTCTTAATTCATGTCGTCCTACTATTTTAAACTCAAAGCAATAACAATTGAAATCGAAATGTTATTTAAATATTTAGAACATTGATTATTCAAATTATGATTTACTACGACTATTTTTTTCACATGTCACCGACTACGTCCCATTCAGCCAGCTAATAACTAAACTCAAAGAGAACGAATTCGCGACACAATGCACGTTTAAGTTAACCATGAGCTTATAATTAAACATCTGCACATGAAGCTCGTTGTCAAAAAGCACTTTGCCGAACAATGTGGCTGTTTCCCGTGACGCCGGTGCGCGGTGCCATTAGCATGTTTGTCGTGTAATAATAACTGTGACAACCCTGACGTGGCTTTTTGCGTATACAACTTAATACATATTATAGGTCATAGTGATTTGATTTACTTTATTGTAAAAGATTTTACAATAAAGTAAATCGATGCGGTTGGATGTTGTTGCGGGTGGCCCAAGACCGGTCTGTGTGGAAAACCTTGGGGAAGGCCTATGTCCAGCAGTGGACGTCTTTTGGCTGACATGATGATGATGATGAAAAGATTTTAATGTAACCTAGCTTGAGTTAGGTCCTCGCTTAACTATCTAACTGGTTTTTCAGAGTTATTACTAAAATACGTAGATTTACGCCTGTTGCCAACAAGGCACTGGAAAGTCTCCGACCTGTTTAAAGATCTTATGCCTGTAACTGTATCTTCCAACTACTTTCTTTACATTTTCCTTTAAATTAAATGGCAACAAGGCACGGAACAGAAAGTTGTGGGCAACCAAGTTATCTCATCTAATTTCGAATCCAACGCGTGTTCTTATTTAAAAATACAGCAGTAACATAACGACGATCAAGTGCCTAACCTACTGAAATGTTAATTTGATGAATCTCGTCCAGTTTTGTATAGAACATTATATTGTTGATATAATCGGAGTATTCCGCTTTCGGCAGCAATTTTTTCGGCACCTATGGTTTCGGCACCTAAGCTATTCCACGTTTTATTTCTGAAACCATAGGTGCCGAAAAAATTGGTGCCGAAAGCGGAATACTCCATATAATCTTTTAAATCCCAATAATACCTAATAATAAAACAATAATAATTACCAACAAAATTTCAACATATCATGATTTTGGTACCTATTAAATAAACAAACAACGACCCATAATCCCCACATATAAAAACGTTTATATGTTTTAGAAACTGTAGCTACACTGTGCAAACACAATAATAAACCTGAGCTCAAATATCAAATGAAGTTTAATAATTAGATACGAACAACCTGATTAAACATACGAAGGTTTTTATATCAACATTTTCGAGAAATAAAATTATTATTATCTAAAGAGCTATTCAAATTATTTGCTTTTTAGGAACTTCTTAGCGACATCGATGAATGGCAATTGAGCAGGAATTAACTTTTTGCTATCTGACACCTTTCCCATTCTCAAAGCTTAACATCGGAGCAAGTTTAAAATTTGATCTTTAAATAAGTTTATTCAATGAGATTACTTTGCCCCTGTACAACTAAATCACTCGAAACTTCGTTTTTGTAATAAAAACTAATACGTCTTTAAGCAGTTTTGATTATTAAAAAGGGTAAATTAACTTTTCTTATCATTTAGGCTAAAATTACTTTAAGGTCTAGAGCCTCGTTATTAGGTAGGTGATAATTATGAAAATTGACAAGATCTTCGATATAAGTCTTGAAGATGTCAGAAGCAAAAGACAAGTGTTTTGAAATTAGAATTCGTACAAGAGAATAATAATATTCGAAATATTTAAACGGGCTGCGTTCTAAAGTAAACTTGATGCTATTGTCATTGGGCGCTTTTGCGTCTGGAGTGATATTGAATGACAATTTTTTAAAGTTGAACTACGCTTTGCAAAGAAGTTCAAACTTATGAAAAATAAAACTATCTCACAAACAAGAGTCAACTAAGTCAATGTTGATGAAACAAAGATATTGTGTGTTCTGAAACACACACAATGTTTATGTTTGTCCTCCGTCGAAAAATCTAGTAAGTACAGTCTGTCTATAAAGAGTAGACAAAAAATGAGGGCGCCACTGTCTTACACCTGGTATCCCCAATACAATGTAATAACTGGTTTTGATACTTACTAATTACTGTAATACTGGCATTAATTTTTGTGATGATACTAAGTATAACTCAGCGATAGCTCAGTGGGGAGACCAACAGACTGCAATGCAAAGGGTCTCGGGTTCGAACCCACGTCGCGCATCTCTGACTTTCGGAAGTTATTTGACTTTTCGAAATTATGTGCGTATTGATTGACAATTATCGCCTGCTCCGTGCCTCGGAAAGCACGTTAAGCCGTTGGTCCCGGCTGCCATGAACATCTATGGCAGTCGTTATTAGGAGTGTCGACACAAAAGATCCCACTGGGTCGAAGTGTCGCCGGTCTGCACTGATTGGCCCCCATATAAGATAAGTATAACTTAGTACTTCACATAACTACTTTAAAGCTTGTGGTTATATAGAATAACAAAAAAATTGTTTTAGTGAAATATTTATTTTCTAAAATTAGTCATCCAACATGTCAAAATCTAAATATTCGACACCAGACATGTTGTCGTCTATCTCCTCAGCAGAATCTTGGCGAGAAGTATTTGGCAGACAGGAATCTTCTGATTCTGTCTCAGACTCACTGCTGCTATCGTCACCAACTCTTATAATTAATTTTTCTATATTTTTATATAGCTTGGGGCCTCTTTCAGAGTACTACTTTTCAATATTTTTGACATGGTCACAACATGATTTCCAATCTGATGGTGTTATGGAAGCAAAAGCCTCTTCGGTTAATTGTTTTATATCTCTGGACCCAACATTTTGTGCTGCCACTTTCCTTTGTGCCAAAGACCATATTAATTCAATTGGGTTCAAGTCGCAGTGATAAGGTGGCAGCCTTACAACTATATGCCCATGCTCGCTTAGTAACTCGTCAATTTCATAAACTGGTTCTAATTTTTTTTCACCAAATCTAATAGCATTGGTTTTCGTAGGGTCGGATCAAAATTAATATTGTTCTCTTCCAGCCATAATTTGATTTCAGCAATTTTGCTGGATGTTGTTGGAGCCTTATTTTTTACAATAGAATGATACGGCGCGTTATCCATTACAATTATTGAAGGATATTCCAGACTTGGGATGAGCTTTTCTGTTACCCACTTCGTATAATTGGTTCTGTTCATTTCAGAATGATAGTCTTCCTGTTTGTTAGTACCAGTGAAAATGAGAAGAGAGTTTGGCACAAACCCTTTTTCACTTCCTGCATTGATAAGAATCCATCTTTTCCCTTTAGATATACATATCTTGAATTACTCCCTCGGTATCAATCGATTGCCAACATTTTTTTAATTTATATGATGAATGAATGTAACTTTCATCCAGATATATGATATCTTTTTGCAATTCTTCAGGTAAGTTACGATTGTCCATAATAACTTTTAAATATTTTTCCCGTTTGATACAAATATTAGTGTTTTCCATCAAAGCTTTTCTGTTTGATTTATATTTTTTATATTTAAAACCAATAGATTTTAAAATTTTGTGTATGTGCGCTCGACTTCCATTGAAACCAAGGTCTTCCCTTACCATGGCCAGTATTTTATTAAGTGTAGGGACTTCTTTTTTTACACTATAGAAGTAATGCACTTTTTGTCGGATTGCATACTGGTCAAAATCGTCTAAATCTTGTCTTGGGCGTCCTTTCATGTTTAGCAGGAGTACTAAATTTTTCCTTTATTTTTGGATCCTTCCAAAACTATTCGTCGCACCGTACTCTCGGATTTACCTGTAAATACTAATTATAATGTCATAAGTATCAAAACCAGTCACACACACTATAAATATTTGTTGTATGGTTATAATCTCAACGGTATGTATGAAAGTAAATATTTCGTGATAAAACCATTTCTGAATAAGATATACCATTTAAAAGAGTGTAAAGTGGCATATAAGTATTACATTAAATCGAACTAACCAGTCAGATCCGCTGTTCATTTATAAACGTCTTCCATCTCCGTGAGTAATCTGCCGGCTTGGAATTCGGCTAAACATCGCATGATGACTTTATATATGACTTCGCGAGTGCCGCTGCGTATTGTCTTATTCATTGTGAATATGTATGTATGAAATTTATGGATAATTTCAAGAAAACTTTAGAGAAATAAGCAAGAATTGTAATGAAAGCAAACAATATTTACATTGCAGTGACAAGCTTGACATTTAATGTAGTGATGCCTAGCCACAGAATAAAGTTAGTTCCGCAAAAAATAATTTCTACTCTTTATAGACAGACTATATCCGTAATGCAGCAGTAGTATTAAACAAATAATTTAGGCCTTTAATCCTTCTTCCTTCGACCCTGGATCCTTAAAACAGGGTAAAAAGGCAGGGCTCTAAATGTGGACTACACGACAGCTTACCATCAATAGTAGTCTAATCAATTCATTTCTGACAACAAAAAAGCAATTATCGTGTGTACCTTATACTACCTACCAATGTAGTATCTGTCTAATCCTTAGAGAGACGTGAAGTTGTCTATATTTTTCCACGTCAGATAGAAACCACCATTGCAAAAACCCAAATAATGCCATTAATACTCCAGCGAGCACATCTCTTAAATTCCTTCGGTAAAATATTAAACGCCTCCCTACTGAGTGAGATATTTATTATCACTACGAATTACCCCTTAGGGATGAAAGCAGGGAACTTAACATCTCTCTAGCTTAGAACAGTCCAAACTAAGTATTCCCTGAAGCAAGTTAGACTATTGCTCATTCTCGTTTGTTATTTCGAGGATCGAAAGTTGCGGCCACAAAGAAAACTCTCTACACTCAAGCTAAAGTAATTGTTGTGTTAATTGCAAGGGGTGGTCACAACTTGCAAGCTAGCGTGGCTCCAATCCTTCATATACTCGCTCATTGCAGACACAAACACATTTTGCGTCTGCGAGTTTGCATTCCACGTAAAAACACAAACACAAAAACATAAACAATACTACTTTATTTCATTCGTTAGTATTGTTTGCGAAAAACAAAGATGGAAGATCTGCCACTCTTACGCTACTTAGGATTGCACCCAAACAAACTTCTTGTAAGATGAAAACATTGCATGAACAAAACACTAACAGCCCAGGGCTATTTGCATAAAAGGTACATGACACACCGTCTCCTTACGATGACAGTATGCTGTCAGTAGAGGATGAGTCACGAGATCTTTTTGTCTACGGAATCGTAGCACAGCGACTCTTTTTAAAGGGACGGCTACGTTTGTGTGTGCCACCTTACCATAAAAGCAGGCTGTATACGTATTTGCTATCGTAATACTGTAGGTTATAATAATACTATCTCACCTACACTCAAAAGTGGTTGAAAATATGTATATTTCTCACTCGAACTAACGCCCTATTTAAATATAGGTAACCATAATCAACGTGACTGACGTAATAAATAATACTTAAACGTTATGGATCTACATATTAAACATAATCTATATTTTTTACAAAGTTAAAGTTTTATAAAAAAATAGTGACATTTTATCGTGAATTTATTCATCATAAACGTTATTACATTGACTTTTTTAGGTCTCATTTACGGAGACGCGGGGCGTTGCGCGTCGAGTGTGGCGTGGCGTCTAACGGCGCGTCAGGCGTTTTTTCTGTTTACGGTGCGACGGCGGCGCGTGAAGCGGTACTTATCATCGCACGCGTAAACACAAACATAGGGCAAAATACGATGTTGTTTATAGAGATGCGAGGCGGGAAGAGTAGCGGTGTCCGCCGCTGCGCTCGAGGCAAGTTCTCAAGCGTGTAGCGAAGCACGCGGCGGCTATCGCTGCAGCGCATTTCTTATCATCATCATCATCATCATCATCAGGCTATATAGTCCACTGCTGGACATAGCCCTCCCCCATTAATTAATTTCTTATATTAAGTAATTAATTTTTTAACATTTTGAATTTTGTTTTAAGAAAGTCGATCATATCGCACTCCATTGCGACGGTGACTTACGTGTGCGTTGTACGATTTCCAAATAAGACTGGCAGAAGGTTCCACCGCAGGCATCGCTTCATCGAGAATTGCCGCTGCGTGCGCTGCCGCGATAAACGTTGCGTAAGTCGCGTCGATGCCATCCGCGGACTCCACCACAAAAAACGTCAAGCAAACGCGTGTAAAATCGCTTCTCCGTAAACGCACTCATACAACATATTATATTTAAATTCAGTGCGGGCCGCGCCGCCCATCGCAATACGCGACGCTCCGCGCTTAATTCTTGGGAATTATTGTCTGCCTAAGCAACAAAATAAAATAAGTACTTATTAAATACTTACAGTTCAGGTTGTTTAATTCCATTTTCTCTAATTGTTTTAAACGTGTAGTGTGGGTTGATAGTGCCCACAATGCTTTCATGTTAGTTTTTAAGTTGTTTAAATATAGTTCTGCTAACTGGGTATTCGAGAACAAAAAAACTGTAAGACATAGAATGCAAAATGAATAATTGGAAAATTTACCATGTATCGAGTGTAAGATATAATATGTCTTAGATGACATCAAGTAGAATAAGTACAAGTTGGGCCAGCGTACCGAAAGATCCGTACCTAAAAGTATTAATATAAATAATAATATCTAATATAAAAATGATATAATATTTAATATTAAATGATTTCATCAATTTGTGGCGCTTTAATACCGACCATATTACTAAGTTTGTTTGTAATAAATTTCTCCTAATTTCTTAACACTGTCATAGTTAGAGACACGGTTTTATTTATCCTGCAATCGTTACATAAACCTCTATACATACGTGTATACAAATTAAGATTTTTCGCTTGTCAAATTTAAAAGATAAGTGGGTGAATAGTATTTTGTTTAGATTTTTCATCAGAAGTCGTAAAAGCTACGCAGCATAAAAAATATATTATATTTTTAATATGTATGTAAAGTATTTTTATACTAAGATATTCCATTTGGCCTACGTTCCTTTTACAATAAACGGCATATTTATATAATTATATTTTGTATATTATTTTTATTTGCAATCATGTTGGATAAGTACTAATTAAATTATTTTAATTTGTATGTTAATCGCTTCTGTAGTCGCTGATGAAATAAGCAACTATCACAAACAGACGGACGAACGGACTGACGAAGTCGTACCATAACGATTCTGTTTTTACGATTTTGGTACAACACCCGGGAAATTACTCAAGGATCCCAATTCAATTATGTTTCGTAACTTAATTCACTTTATTCCATCACAGAACCACTGACTTATTACGCCAGTTCTTATTATGGGTATATACCTACGATTATCCTGGAACCTAACATTACAGTTACGATAATTAAAGCACACAGACGAACAAACCAAACAATCCATCAATCTAATGAAAGTATAACCTTTGACCTAAGGCGCAGAATACAGAATAATAGCAATATATTATCTGGGTACGAAGCACCGACGCCTGTGGGCATATAAGTGTTATGTTCCCACTAAGCTGACTATTTGTAGATGTTTCTTTGTTGAGCAATTTTTATCACTTTATTGTAAAGTAAATGATTCAACTACGAATAAGGTTTGCTACACTGTATATCTTTTTAGTCAATAATGAATTGTGTCACACGTTTCGGAAGCTATCACGCGCGCCTTTAAGCTAGTAGCGGTTTGTAGACCCGATCATTCAAATAATCGATTTTATGAGAGTAAAGAGTCGAATTCTACAACAATCTTAAGCGTCGCAGTGTTTTGACAAAAGCACCCGTTAAATAGAGTCGATACACATTAAATCGCAAAAACTTCAAAATCATATTAAGAAATAATCATAATTAAGCATTGAAAGATAGACAGACACACGACAATTACCTATGCACTTGCATTTTATCTATAATCGATTGTTTTACGTTTGATTCGAATCGAATCTAATATATTTATCAAACTAAAAGTACTGCCACCGTGGCGCAGCGGTAGTGTGTGCGACTGCTGTGCATAAGGTCTCGGGTTCGAATCCCGGGTCGGGCCGACAAAAAGTTATTGGGTTTTCTGTTAAGAAATCTCAATAATAGCCCGGAGTTAGGAACTTGGCGGTGTTAGACACCTCCATGCCCCGGAAAGCACGTAAAGCCGTTGGTCCTGCGCCTGATCTCTCTCCGGTCGTGTCAGATTACCGTCCCATCGGATCATGAGAGTAAGGGAACAGAGAGTGCACTTGTGTTTGCGCGCACGCTTGTGCACTATAATATCTCCTGCGCAGATGACCAGTCATTGCCGTAACCGAAATCGGTCTGGAGGACATTATTATTATTTGTCAAAGCCATTCCATATTCCTATATTATGTAACCCTTTATAGTACCATTCCTGTTTTGAAGTGTGTCACTGTTTGAAGTGTTTGAAGCAATGCGCAAGTGATTAAACCTCCCTATTGCAACGGTCCAGCAGCGTAGTTTATGGTCGCTTCTCATTAGGCAGATTGTATGCTCCATTACCACCTTAATTCATAAACAAAATACATTTCTACGCTGCATAAAAGATAGCTTCATAATTACATTAATAACAGCCTTTGCAAAGTTGCTAACAATATAAACCATTACCTGTGTTTCGTCGTCTGAATTGAAGGAGCCATTCGAATTCGTTCGTTAGTTAAACCAAACTAGAATCTGCCGTAAGCTGTATAGCCTAGTGAGACAAGCCTTAAAATTAAGCCACCAAAAACCTAAATAATATACATTGTGGCTAAATGTAATCAGATTCAACTTACTGTGATTAAAAGTAAATTAAATGATTTAGTTCATTTTCATCTTAATTGGACTGTCTGTAGAAACTAAAATGAAAACTTATTTAGTAAACCAATTGTTTTCAACGTGTTTGGAACCACAGTTGGATATGTCAGTAATCATTTTGAATAGATATTATATATATTTTTGCCTGTTGAGGTTTCCAAATCCCTGTGTCCATAATTTTCAGCCGATTGTTATTGAAAGCGTCTAACGGTTAAAATTAATGATCATTCTAATCCATAATCATAAAATTTTGCAAAGGCTTATAATAAAAATTAGTAATTACAGTAATGCCTCTTAAAATGGGGTTCCTTGTTACGAGGTCCAGCTAAGCTAAATACTCGTGTTAATAGTATGTTTGCGCCAATAGCGTGTAGCAATAAGTGGGGATTGAATTTACGATTGTGGAATACAATTTCGACACCTTAATTGATTCCCGAGCGCTATGATATGTCCTTCTTCAAACGACGTTTAAAGAAAGTTCTTCTTTCAGGGTAGGCAGCGGCTTTGCTGTGTCCTGACATTGCTGAAGTCCATGAGCAGCGGTTACCACTTTCCATCAGGTGGGCCACTTGCTAGTCTGCCACCAATGGCAATAAAAAAAAATATAAAAAAACTAGAATTTCCCAGCTCAAAAACACGATATTGTGATTTTGGCTCGATCATAATTATTTTCGAAAACACCTCTGAAATATTATTATTTTTGAAATTACAAGGTAGTTACACTATCATCATGCTTAGGAATTACTCAAATATAAGTATTCGTAACATCAATATTAGTAATTTACTAGCTCATTATTTCCATAACTAAAACCAATCATTTTTAAATAATATTTTAAGATTTTAACGATTTCTAAGCGCTCTCGATCATTGCGGGCGCATCGCAATTTTAGACCTCTTTAACGATTGATACACAATGAGTGTCAATGAGTACGGGCGTCGAGTCAGTCTATTCTAAACGATAATTTTCGCGGTGTCCCCTTAACCATTAGGTTTGTTTATTTATTCCCGTTAATCATACCTCCATCTCTCTTTAGTTCTTCTCTGTCGCCGTAAACGTATTTGCTAGACCCAATTAGTAGCTGCAAAGGCAGGCATAGCCGTAAATACCTACACAACAGCCTGGTGGATTACACATCTAAGTCGACTATGCGTGTTTTAAAGCGCAGTGTGTCTCGAAGGTGATCTAGTATTATACTGAAGAAGCTATGAAAGCCAATAGAATATACCATAATAATATTATAGTCACTATAAACATGAAACAGAATAGATTAACTGAAATTGTAGATCATATCTACAAACATAATGTGATCGTTATTGGGTATATTGGCAACGGGACAATGATAGTCTCTACTATTGGTATGTTATGACAGTATACTTACTTTATAAAATATATTCATATACATACCTATATTTGTCGGCCTCGATGTCGTAGTAGTCAATTTAACCGACAGCCATGCCTGAGGTCGCGTGTTCGATTCCCGCACAAGTCTAACATTTGTGTGCATGAACATGGATGTTTGTCTTGGTCTGGGTGTTTCTATGTATAATATGTATATATTTACAAAAAAAAAGTTTATATATGTATATTTATCCATTGTCTAGTACCCATAGTACAAGCTCTGCTTAATTTGAGCTAGATGGTGTTGTGTGTATGTGATAGAATTATTATTCTCTTTAATACTTTTTTTTTCTAATAATTACATTTTAAATATACATATAAAAACTAAACATATTTAAAAATATAAAAACTGAAATGACCCACCGGTATCGGGTGCAGGGACCAAGCTAGCGGTGGTTAGGGCTTCAGAGAAAGGAACCTCCGCACTATGCGCGCCGTGTCGAGAAATATTATTATTATTATCATTATTATATCAATCCTGTTTATAAACTGTCCCACTGCTGGGCCCGGGGCTCTTCTTACTATACAGAATAGTAAAATTTAAAATAAAAAAAAGAATCATCAAAATCGGTTCACCCAGTTGAAAGTAACGAGGTAACAAACATAAAAAAAAAACAGACGAATTGAATACCTCCTCCTTTTTTTGAAGTCGGTAAAAAAATAATATTTAATGATTATTAGACAATTTTACATTACCCATTTTTATTAAGGAATTAGCAGTCTAATTTGAAATAAAAATTTGCATTAAATAATACTGAAGCATGTTAGGTTGTAAATGTTTTAACATTACGCCGCGACCCCTGAGAGCGGCTAATGTAATGATGCCTAATTACCATTCAACGTGGTAAAACCGCGGGGCACAGCTAGCTTTGTAATAAAAGCTGGCAAAATCAATAAACTTTACTATACTGGCTATACCTACCGAAGACGGGCTACAAAGATGTCTAAAATAGTCAACGATAAGTAATAAATGGGCACCGGTTTACTTAGAATAGAGTCGTAAATTTGGTGCTTAGCTAGTTACAGTAGAACGTACCTATAAAACTGGAATGGTCAGAGCCTATTCTAAGTAATCAAGTAACAGTAGCTCTCGAAACCGCCAGACAGCAGACACGGTTAATAACTTCGTGAAATGATTTATACGCTTCTGAAACTCGACTGGATTCCGTTCTCTGAGAACTCTCTAACTAAATGGACAATTGTATTCATGTCGCAGTTAAATCTGTGAATCTGTAACATCACAAAGGATCTAGACTGACGTTGAATCGGATTATAGTACAACGTGTGGTCAACCAATACTACAGTGTTCTTCGGTAGAGAGCACACAGCACGGAGAATTTCTGCGATAGAGAATATTACTTACTTCGAACGACGTAAGAGATGACGAAATAAGATCCATTGGGTCGCGGTTGGCAGAAGCATTCTGATTGTCTATGCTTTGTGTGTGATACGCGATCCATAAAACATACCAGGGAGTGTCGGGCATGCTATATTAAAATGTTAGGTAGCAACAGTACAATCATATATCTATACAAATAAATAAAATTGAAGTGTCTGTTTGTAATGTCAAAATAACAGCTTTTTTTCTAATCCATATGAAAGTATATAAGATACCTATACGAAAATATCTATTTTTAAAATTTTTGTCTTTCTGTCTGTTTGTCTGTCTGTTTGTTCCGGCTTATCTCCGAAACGGCTGAACCGATTTTGACGGGACTTTTACTGGCAGATAGCTGATGTTATAAGGAGTAACATAGGCTGCTTTAATTTTAGAAAAAAAAATGGTTTCGCGGAGACAAACACTTTTTAGTTAAAATGTACGCGGACCGAAGTCGCAGGTAACAGCTAGTTACATAAACAAAGTTATATAAACAAAGATTTCTGATTTGAATATTAGCTTATAAGTAAAAAGATATATTGTTATCAAAATGTGAGTGTGCCTGATCTACCGTATTACCTACGTGCTAAATGATTTGTAACTTGCTTACTAGTTAGTGCCTTGTGACAGCAGTGAACAATGCCATCATACTCCTACTTTATTAACGTTCTTGCTAATCTACCATCATTAGTGAAACGTAGGCTGCCATTTTGACAGTTATGTCACAAAGACAAATACACCATTACGTCAGTCAATTTCACAGAACCGGGCGGTTTATACATAGTCACGCGACTGTGTATCCCAAAGATACATGTAGAGACATATTACACCCTAGATTTAACCAGCTTTCTTTATAAATGTACTACCTAATAAGAGGCGTTTACTGGACTTATTTTCGACCTCCGTGTTGCTATTGAACATTTCCTAACAAAATAAGCAAAAAGCGATTAATTTGACCTAGAAATCAATGAAACTAGTAGGAACAACGTCACGTACTAACGCAGGCAAGCGCGCTCCTATTCGTCGTATACTTGACTCATACAACTGCCACTTTAATCACATTGATATGTACACGAATAGTGTGGGTGTTTACAAAAAACATGTTATTAAAAAACTGTCCAATTTAAATTT
Organism: Catocala sponsa; assembly: GCA_963564715.1. Taxonomy (NCBI): domain Eukaryota; kingdom Metazoa; phylum Arthropoda; class Insecta; order Lepidoptera; family Erebidae; genus Catocala; species Catocala sponsa. Next base: position 12,262,052 of record OY751334.1, on the reverse strand, counting down.
AAATGACTGTTAAACATACTTATTATTTTAGCGCTACAACTCATTGTCACCATTTTGTAGTTTTAAGTATACCTACCACTCTAAACTTATATTATGTATTTGTTTTACTCGTGGTAAACGGTGTGGATGTCACAATTAGTTACAATGTTTAGAACCATACAATTTTAAAATTTGTTATTGTGATGTTGTTAGTTTACCCAATAAAGAGAAAAACAAACAGACTGATCCAAACCCAATGCCTTACGATTGCATGTAAACATAAGCACATTTATGCTAAACTTAAACTTATGCAACGAGATCGACGAAGCAGACGATTTATGAAACAGCGAATTATCGATGAAACTGCAACAAAAATCACCAGAGGCATCACTTGCGCGTTGCCGACGCTTTAGTAAAGGAAGAAGAGAAAAAGGAAGTGGGAATAAAAAGGAGCGGGAAGAGGGCAAGAGGGTGATTGTGCCTCCGACACTCTCACTCACTGAACGAAACATAACAGTAGGAATACTGCTATTTCACGTCGATATTCTGTGACAGGGTAGGCCTTCCCCGGTCGAGCCGGCCCATTCGTGCTGAAATCAGCGAGGCTCTAGGCACTACTAAAAAACCTAAAATACATTTGTCCATATGTATTTTGCGAATATTGTATGCTACGAATAAGTCAGGGTTGGGTAAGGGGTTTTTAAATAGGTACTATAATAATTTAACGTCATAGTACAACTGATTATTCCATCTGAGATGGTTAAAGCGTCACTATTAGGGCGTCGATTGTTGTGAGTACGATTTCTAGGTACACATGACAGAACATGTGTGATTCTATTTTATCTTATTTTTATTTTAGGAAAACATATATTATGTATAACGCCTAAACTAGCTATAATAGGATTTACACTTTACAATAATTTTTTAATTCATTGTAATACCTTCATTTTAACGAATTGCTACTAAGTATATGGCCTTTAAGTAAATTCAACATAATTCTAAACCAGTTAAATTAGATTGATTGACTGTACATAATATAATATACCTAAGAAGAGATCATTGCTCGTTCTTCGCCTACAGCGGCCCAACTGGAGGATGTGAGCTGCAAACAGAAATTTTTTGTTATTCTATTTATCATAAGTTATAAACAATGGCGCATATAAATAATAAAAAGATTTTAATTAAATTTAATTTAATTATCAAATCCTACTTGAACTAGCAATTCCATTAATATATTAACCCCGTTTCGGCACCTTTTGAATTGAGAATAAAAGCATTTCTCTTTATTGTTATAAAGTTACAAACGTTGGGCAAGCAAGCCAAGCACTAATATATTTAAAACTAATATATTTCAAACTTCGATGGTATATTTGATCGATGATTTGAAACCATAAGTGATTACTTAATTAGTTGCTGATATATAAGAAACTGTGTCAGACAGACGGCAAAACAGACAGACGAACTCGCACCATAGCGTTTCAGTTATACGGAATGGTAAAATTTTGACGTATGTGAGAACCGACACCACCGACACGAGAGGTCATTTTGGTCATGATTAATGGTCCTGTTACGTCTAAAACTCGTCCAGCAAAACCAAAATGTCATCGTAAATAAAACCGTTAAACGGCTAAACCCACGCTAATATAATACATGCAAAAGTTAATCAGTTTGCCTGATACGTTCTTACAAATAAATCGCTAAATAAATTTTTATGAACGTTATATTATGAAAAGTTCAAATTATTTACAATCTCTAAAAACGTTAACTCGCACACTACCAATGATTCCTAAGGCGACTACAAACATGCAAAGCATGGATACAAAGAACACCCAGACTCGCCACATCTACATATTTGTTGACCACACATTTTTTTATCAAACAGACAACACTCGGCGCACTGGCAGTGGCGAGGCGACCACTTAAACCATTATGCCATCCATGCAGTCAATCCAATTCGTTCAAATGAAATTATCTTTATTGTCTGATTATTTTATCGATTTAATAATCAGGAGCGTACAGAATAAATTAAATTATAATTATTGTGGGGAAGACGTATATAGGTATCTCGATAAATATGCTGGTAAATAAGCATAGTGCGTATTCACCAGCATATTTATTTATTCGAAATATTTTTACTGCAAACTGCAACAGAGCAGATTATTCCAATCGAGAGATTATTAAGAACTAGTAGGTAACAGTTACATAATAATATGTATGTCCCACATCGATACCGATTTTGGTACTGCCAACAGCCCCTTGTAAAGGGATACGAGGAGATAATGGGCCTCCCGAGATTCGGATCTACCGATTAAAACCATCACGCTTTGCTGATGGGTGGATCGCTGAAACAATAACTCAACGAGACTTAATGCAAGGTGAAAGTCTGCGGGTGTGGACGTCGAGGCGACCTCCCAGCACCCCTTCAAACGTCGGTATACCTCACTGGCTAAGCAACGGGTCAAAGATCCTCGATCGCCCGTTTGTCCACCATCCGCCTTCGGAAATAAGTTTCACAACTCAGCAGCAATGGCCTTCGCTGCTTTATTTCCGTTGGCACCCGAGCACTTCAGGATTTGAGCCATGGGCGAGCGGTGGATCCTGGTGCCAACGGTTGGCATTTCAACGGCGTCGTACCGCCTCGCTGCGCACCATTTTACGGCAGCCTAATAAGTCAGGCCGCACTCAGGAGCTTCAGGCAACAACGTGATTACAACGACTGCTGCCTTCGAAGTTCACAGCTATCTACCTACGATTTTCCTTTGATCTCCTCCCTCCTTGAGACTACAGAGCCGATCCCAGCCGCAGCCATAGTGACAGCCACAGCGACAGCCACAGCAGCTCTCTTTTTTCCAGAGGATCCTATGCCAACCTACTTTCCAAGCGTTAGGGGAATCTAGCGATATAGAGGCCGAACCGATTTGGAAATCATGCTGCATATGGTGCCAAGTGGGTCGCTTTATATGGGTAATAACTATTTCCCATATAATTTTAATAAATGATAGTGTGATATAAATACCTAATTAAGCAAACTACATCTGTGGCGATGTTCTAGGTGCCCAAATGACGAGTAAATTAATGCCACACACTGAATGTAACATTTTTTATTTTATTTTATTCTTCAAATACATACCTACTAATAAACTTGGACCATACTTATATCACCTCCTTCCTGTTTTTGATTTGCGCAGTCCTTGGTCACACTTCAAAATATATTACCTATATTAGAAAAAATTGGCAAATGTTCAATACCCAAATTCATGCTCACTTTTATATATTATATTAGATATGGAACACATTTCCACATTCCGTTCTACGGCAAAAAATTGCTACGAGAGTTACATATATACTGTCTCTGTTGCACTTATGAGTAAAGCGATAAGTTTATCCTGCTGTCACAGAGTAATTAAATTTATTATCTGTTATCAATTATGATAGGTATTTGTGTTGTCAAGCATTTGTCAGTTTGTCACTGTTTTCCTGTCTGAATAGGTATTTTAAATAATTTCCCTCAATAAACCTTACTTGTTTTTCGATAAATTGTGATAAATCGTACAGAAAAAGAAGATGTCAGCACAAAATTCGCCGGTAAAGGCGTCAAGATCGCCTAGCGTTATTGAAACAGCAGAAGACTTTGATAATCAGGTATAGTCTCGTCACTACGCCTACTTTCTTCCTTGAGGTGTAAATAATTAATTTCTTAGTGTTTCTTGCAGGATACTCTACTAAAACACGTTGATATTTCAATAGTGGAATCTGAAAAACGTGCTAATGGTACGCTGCACGTTCGGGACCATTACACAGTGTATCTAATCGATCTCAAGTAAGTGGTTTCATTCTATTGTTTTCTTAGTAAATTAGTCGTCCATTATGTGCCAATTAGGCTTATTATTCGTGCTCACGTAGCTCTCGAGAGTAGCTTGTTGTTGAGATATATATTAGGTCATTGTGCTCTCAGAATTGATGATTGAATTCAATTATCTAAAACATTATTACTCATCATTACAAGAATAAATTCTAAAACAACGTTAATTGCTCTGTTAGCCTCACTCTATAGACTACACATATTAAGCTTATTTGTTCTAAGTAAGACTATTGTATAGTTTTAAATGTAATGACCACAATGTTGTTTCTTACTACAATCAATGGACTAAAAGATACATCTATATAATCTGTGTGATGTTTATTTTCAGAGTAACAGATGCTGACTATAAATTGGTGCAATCAAAAATCAGTACTATATGGAGGAGATACACTGAGTTTGAACAGATACATGACTACCTACAAGTCACATATCCACATGTTATTATACCACCATTGCCAGAAAAGAGAGTGAGTTTATTGACCTAATGGTACTAAATATTTTTACTGCAGGGATTTAGCCATTTTCTTTTAATTAAGTTACAATGAAATGAGGCAATTTACATATATAAAGTAATTAATACTTATTTTATAAATATAAAAAAATAATAGTTTATGAAGTACCTATTTAAATAATATAAGTACTTTGTAAATTTTATAACAAGGCTAGCTTTGAAATTTTAAACTCGATAATGCATAATCTAAGCTAGAGTAGCCCAATGAGGCATTGGAGTTGTGATTGAGAGGTTGTGGGTTTGAATCCCATCAATCGCACTATGAAACCATAGTTCATACTGTAATTGATTGAAATAGTGTTAACTGCTCCAGCTAAGCTAGATTACTTGTGTAATCTAGCTTAGCTGGAGCAGTTAACACAAATACTAGTAATTTGTAAAACAGACAACTAGGAATCTTTAACACTTTCACCGCCCTGCGGTCCGCCGACGTCCCGTACGTTTTCGAGTCCAGCACGCCACATGTATGTTGCACTGAACTGTTTCTGTAACAGCAGGCCACGCACTACAAAATTAATATGAAAATGCGAGGTTACAGCGGACCGCATGGCCTGCTAGTGAAAATAAACGGTGAGCCCGCCAGCCACCCGTATGGCTTGCTGAACTCGACGTAGTATTTCCACCTTGGCGTGCATGGTTAGGCAAAGTTGAGGACACCGGCGGACCGCATGGCCTGCTGCACTGGAAAATTCTGTATAAGGGTGGCGGTGAGAGTGTTAAAGAAATATATTCTTAAATATACTAAGGGCTGTGCTTCAATTAGTAAACAGTAAAAGTGTCATAAATAGCAGATGTCATTAACTATTCAAATAAATGCATTTTGCATGAAACATTCCATGCATAATACAAAAAGACTAAGAACAATATCTGTAGTCTATCTATTTTGATTACTTCATGCTTATAACCAGACTTCTTTATCACTATCAAATCAATGTTCATATCTTAGATATTCAAGAAATTTCTTTCACTATAAAAATATTAATATTGTTTTAAAAACATTGGTGTTTGCTTAAAACATAAATTTTAATGAATCCTTTAACCTTGTAATGTAAATTTTGATTTTAATATTTCAATTGCAACACAGCAGCATAATCATTACTGTAACTACTAATCTAGGATGTAGGGAATATATCCTGTAAAATAGTATATAAATAAAGCTAATATAGTTATGATTATAAACAGAATATAACTTATCTATTTTGCATATTACATTTGATACATTAATCCTGCTATTATTTGTGTGTCACTGTATATTATAATAATTAAAAGATTTTGGTATCATATATTATACTGCAATACATTTCAATCGATAAGCCTAATGCAATTTTGAGGTATTCAACAACTAAACTTATGTTACAACAACCCGGGGAACTGACTCAAGTTGAGAATACAGACCAGCTTCTTTCGTGCATATCACCTTTCTCTTTGACAAAGTATTGTGTATTTAGTTCAGTGTACTCAAATTATTTTGGTAAATTCACAGTTCTAGTGCATAAAGTCTTGGGTTCGATTCTTAGGCTGAGCAAAATTTTATTGGGTTTTCCCTAAGAAATTCTAGAACAGTATGCACTAGATGTATACAGTATGAATAGACTTGTCCAATATCATGTACATAGAAAAAAATATAGCCTGCAAAACAGGGTACAGGTATAGTCTTCTGTCTATGTCTTTGGGGATATATGTGTTAGACTTGTATGTCTACTAAATATAAGAACACAACATTGTTCATACTTTACTTTAGTACCATGGTAACCTCATATTGTAGTAAAAATAATCATAATGAACTACACTCGCGTGCAAGTAAATCGACTCAAGCCTCAAGTGCGCATAAAAAGTGATATAACTTAAAAATGCCTTATTTTACCTCTATATAATGTTTTACATAATTAAAGCCTAGTAATTGAGCTTTAAAATTATGTAAGTTGCATGAAAATCGATTCAGTAGGTTAGTAAAAAAGGTGAATGTCAAAGATATTGTACAAAATTTTGAAAATTCATACAATTTCACAGTATGGGGGTTATTGGGTATAAATGAAACAAAATGTGCATAAGATAGAAAATTTATTCGTGTCAATATTTGGTGTTCCCTCCTCTAGCCCTGATCACTGCTCTCAAGCGATTCTTTATCGACCTTATCAACTTTTTAATTGATGATTGTGGTTTTCGGCCCCACTCTTCTACCAACGCAGTCTTGAGCTCATTGATGTTTGTCGGAGCTGGATTCCTCGCCCTAACTTTACTTTTGAGCTCGTCCCATATGTGCTCAATGGGATTTAAATCGGGGCTGAGCGCTGGCCAATCCATAGTGTGAATTCCAACTTCACTCAGGAACTCACGTGTGGCCCGAGCAGTGTGACATCGGGCATTGTCATGCATCAAGATGAAATTATCCCCAATAAAGCCTTGATAAGGGACAACTTGATCCAGTAGAACATTTTCAATGTAACGATCACTGGTCAGACCTCCTCTCCGGCCTCCCCCAGGAACGAAAACAAGGTCCGTTTTTGCTTCTAAGGAAATTCCAGCCCACATCATGCAAGAACCGCCACCATATGCAACGGTTTCAACAAAGCAGCACTGTGAAAACCGTTCACCAGGACGCCGGTACACCCGACCTCTCCTGTCGCTGCCATGGAGACACATCCTCGTCTCATCTGTGAACAGGACCGACTGCCATTGCTCTATGCTCCAATCCAAGTGCTCTCGAGCAAAGTGAAGGCGTGCTTGACGTTGGGCTGTGGTCAACTTCGGGCCTGTAGCGGGTCTTTTCGGAGTAAGGTTAGCTTCCTTCAACCTTCTTCTAACTGTCCACTGACTGACAGTTACTCCGCGAACTTGACGTAGCTCCTGCTGCACATCCACGCCGGTAAGGTGTCGATTTCGGAGAGAGGTCGAGACCAAAAACCGGTCGTCACGCTCCGAGGTGCACCGGCGTCGGCTGGTATTAGGCCGCCGAGTGAAGGCACCACTCTCTTGAAACCTCCTGTACACTCTCGAGACAGCAGACTGACTCATATTCAACCGACGAGCGACTTCTCGCTGGTTCAACCCTTCTTGCAACAGGGCAACGACTTGAGCGGCTTCTTCAGGTGTTGTATCCATAATTTTCTTCAAATGACGGCTTCAATTTGCAGAGATGTGTTCAGGTCAACGTCTAGTGAGCGACTGATAAGAAAAAACGATTACAGGGGGTTTTTATAGCGGGTTGTGTCGCGCAAGTTGTGTATAGAGCGCAGAGCAGTTTATGGGAGGTTGCGTTCAGTTGCATTCTAAGGACATGTGTTTATTTAAATTACTGAAATTATGCTACCATTTTAAAGCCTAATTACTAGGCTATAATTATGTAAAACATTTTATAGAGGTAAAATAAGGCATTTTTAAGTTATATCACTTTTTATGCGCACTTGAGCCTTGAGTCGATTTACTTGCACGCGAGTGTATTTCAGTATTAAGAAAGAAATAATCAAATGTTTGATCTCAATGTGCAATTCTGCAAAATCATTATTAAACAGGCACAGAGCCAACATGCGCCTTACAACAAAGAGACACAGAAATTAAGACAATGTATGATCTGGTAAACCAGATCATAAATTGTTATTGTTATTGTGCATACTTTGCTTTGTGAACCAGATAAATCTGGTTTACAAAGCAAAGTTTGCTATATTTTTGGGTGATTCACAGTAACAATAAGAAGCTTAACATCAGGACAGCATGCTGTGATTCTCTTGAACTGCATATAGTTGACTTTACTAGTTTCTCTCAAATCAAGGAATACACACATACAATTAACATATTAAAGATAGTCGATTTGGCTGATCGCTAGTGAGTCATGCCAGGAAACTTGTCATATTCTAAGTATCAATTACAGTTTGTTACAAATGTTATGATTATGATGTATTGTGCTGTACATACATATACATACTTGTGTATCGGCGAAGGTAGGTTGTGTTACATCCATAATACGCCAGCTTTGTTCTTAGGATCCACATGATACTCTGCGAGCCTACTGCCGTCAAGAGACCACATTTCTAGAAACCGTGCCGCTACTGAAAATGTGCTAGCAGAAAACCTGAATAATACTTTGCTGATTCATCACCTGTACATAAATCGTATAGTCATCCGTCATCATCCCAATATTCCAGGTGTTATACGCATGGAGGAAGTCGGACACCACAGACCCTGAGTTCGTGGAACGCCGGCGGGCCGGGCTAGAAAACTTCCTGCTGCGAGTCGCCTCGCACCCTAGGCTCTGCTTCGACGACCAGTTCATCAACTTCCTGCAACAAGAACATGGATGGCGGGAAACCATCACTGACAGTGGTTAGTCTGCTGACTGCTCTGAAGAGCTTGCTATAGCCTGAAAAGCAGATACCAGTTACCTTGCTTGAGTTCAGTCCCACTTGGATTACTTTCTACATACACACATAATCTCACGTCATATCCCCCAAGGGGTTAGCAAAGGTACACCTTTAATAAATTACGCCCACATTTTGACGACCATGTTCTTAGATCCCACATAATAGATATTTAGCTTATTGCTGTTTACTGAGTATAATTGCAGACGTATGAAGCCTAAAACTGTACTCAGTAGCAGTAGCCTATTGCCGTCTACTGAGCACTGAGAATTACTTTTCTTAGTAGAAAATTCAATAACACTTGGCCCGACCTGGGAATCAAACCTGACATCTCATACACAGCAGTAGTATACACTAACGCTGCGCCACCGTATAATAATTCTATTTGCATTAATTTTAATAACCTGTCAGCTTAATGATAAAAGAATTGTCTGGATACTGGCTTTCGAACCATTTCGAGCTAATGCTGGCCTGGCTTTGTTTGACGTTTCATCTTTTAAGTTATATACCTATTATTACAATTTATCCATTGCAGGGTACATACTACAAGCTGAAAACAAATTAAAATCACTATCAGTATCAATTAGACTAAAAAAGCCGGACCCGGAGATCGAGAGTGTCAAAAACTATGGGAAACAACTAGAGACTAATTTAGGAAACTTTCTTTATACTAGGTAAGCTTCTTTTTATATTCTAATGTACTGCGAACATAAGGTTGGTTTATCCTTATTCGTAAACGGCGTATTGTGGATATGGGGATCGATCCGATACTGACTCAAAAGCCTTCCAAATTCACGTTAGTGTTTAGTCTCATAATGACAGACTGGACGGATTACAAGCTAATCTGGTTGTGTATTGCGTCATTGCTGAAAGAATTATTGTTTTCTATCACACTTGATTGTATCTAGTATGGACAGTTCCATACTAGAGACAACTATGTATATACGTAACTAAATTTATCCATGATTTCATACAAATATATCGTTGTATAATCTACATAATAATATCGTAACGCGCTTTAAAATTGACGTATGTTTTTGTCTACTGATACAACAACAAATACTTACTTTTGGCAGTGTTGGCCCAAGTTCATTGCAATATACATATATAAGTATCTAAAAGCTATACTGGGTGTAAGGGACGGCGTACCGCAAACTTTAGCATTGACTTTCTTTCTATAGGTACTTATCTCGACGCAAACTTTTATTAATCATAAAAACGCAAGATTACGATTATATATTTATTAACATTACTACGCGGTACGCAATGGATTGCTACTAATACAACGCAACGCTCGCGCAGGCGCCGGCGGGAATGACCTCTGCGTTCCGCGCGCATAAATACACCTGATCTGTTTATCTTATCTTATTCGGGGGCCTGTCAGTGTAGACCTGCGACACTTCGAACCAGTGGGATCTTTTGTGTCGGCCCCGAGATCTATCCCTTAGCTATCTCCCTATGAATGTACTGCATCAGTCGCAGCGTACACTTCAGGGTTCGGATATGCCAATCCCATCAGACCAATCCTTAGTCCACCCAACGCGTCACATTCACACAGTAGGTGTGATATAGACTCGTCCTGTTCACCACAGGCTCTGCAGATCAAATTGTTTGCCAATCTCATTGGTGCCAAAATGACCAGTGAACGCTCCTGTGAGCAGTCGTATTTGGCTCTCGTTATACCCGCAGAATTTGCGGGTGAAGCCCGTGGCTCTGTTTGCAATGAATTTCTTCGAGTGTTCCAGACCCCTAAGGGCCATCCACTCTAGCCTGTGTTTATCATTGCTATGTGCATTCAAAGCTGCCTTGACGGTGCTCTCAGAGAGTCCTACATTCGTAGTTAGCAACTATTTGTGGGCCCCGAGGCATTCGGCTAATTCATCAGCCTCCTCATTACGCAGGGTAACCACCCCTGCATGCCCCAGAACCCACACTAGCCTGACTATGTTTTTCCTGCCAAGTTTGTTAAGGGCTTTAACACAGTTCAGGACCAGTCCGGAGACCACCCTATAGAATTTCAGAGCCTTAAGAGCAGCTTGACAATCACTGAGAATATAAACAGTCTTGTCAGTGACATTAATGTTAATATTCTCTTGCGCACAGGCAATTATAGCATAGGTTTCCGCCTGGAAGATCATTGCATATTTGCTCATGCTTTGGCTCACCTTGCAGGCGTTGGTATAAATACCAGCGCCTGATCCTGTTTCCATTTTGGAACCATCGGTGTTCCAGATGAAACAACCCTTATCAGGGGATTGTAGACCTTGTCTCCATTCGTCCCTCGTGGGGACCTTTATTTTAAATTTTTTTTTATAATATGTGCATTGGTTGCATTTTGTCTCATCCTATGCTCATAATCTCTTTGAGATACTTTGAAATCTCCAGTTTTGTGTGGCGAGTTTCCGGCATGTTGACGCTCCACACCCCATACACAGATAGTCTATGTAGCGCCTTTATCGCCTCTAACTCCACGACAATATGTAGCGGCGTTAGGTCCAGAAGGATCTCTAACGCAGTCGTTGGCGTAGTCGGGATCACGCCTGTTATAACCATGCAGGCTAATCGCTGCACCTTCGATAGCGCTTTCCTGCATGTTGCTAGTTTCTTAGCTGATCTGTTTAAATCACGACGATTTAATTACATTGCTGTATTTTAGTAAAATGTGGTATTTTTTGTTTTTATTTAATAAAATGCATGGTATATGCACTATGTTACGATTTACAGTCAGAAAACTGAAAAATTGCGGAAAGAAAATTGTGATTTGTCCTGTAAAAAATTCCAAACATTTTTAACTCAGGACAATGGTCTGAATCCATTATTTCAGTTTTCGGTACACCGTATCTTACACCCAGTATATATGCAAATTGCTTCAGCCATTGTGAGGTACAGCATGCATAAACACACAGATAAATGGGAAATAATCTGTTAACGATTTTATTGTGTATAGATAAGTCAAATTAATTTGTTCTGGGGTTTATAGTGGGGATGTCTCGCTATCTCCTTCGCACAACTGTAGTTAAATAGCGGTTACGTCACAGTTTGTATCGAGCAACCTTTTTCTGTCATTTGACAATTACCCCTACTATTGGATTTAAAACGCTTGTATTTCATTTATTTTTGAGTAAATAATTAAAAAATAAATAACATACAAAGATTTCAAAAATTATTTCTATTTTAGAATTTGGGTAATGTAACTATTTGATTTTAATAATACCAAATTGTGAGTCAACTACCTTATTGTAAGAGGTATTTTTATACCCGTTGTTTATTTTTACACTTTCTCTTTATAGGTTTGCCTCGTACATTTCCATATCATAAATGGCTCTTATTACCAGCTATGTAATTGTAAATTTTAAAAAATAATATTCCAACATTTCAGATCAAAAATAATAGAAAAGAATTATGCGCTATGTAAACTACACGCGAACTATGGCAAGTTGTTCAGTGAGTGGAGCGTCATCGAAAAGGACATGGGCGATGGCCTCCAGAAGGCGGGACATTATTTTGGTATGTCATTTTAACCTTCAAAATATAATATTATTTAAACCAATTTAAACTGTTGCTGTGTGTACCTTAGACTTAGGAATTGAATGTGTATTGAATAGTTAATTAAAGCTCACTATAACGATGAAGGAATATCGCGAGAAAACTTGCATGTCTTCGAGTTTTCTCTAACGTTCTCGAAGATACCTGAAGTCTGCCAACATAAACCAAAAATTATTTTTTTGAAAGTGAAACATTATATTGACATGTTAAAATAATATTACTCAAAAATTTTAACTAAATCGGTCGAATGATATACGAATTCATTAGTGAAATACGGTCTAACTTTTTTTATTTTGTGTTAAGACTCGATAGCGGACAGTATAGACTCGGTGGCAGAAGATGAGGAGCAATTGGCAGACCAGTTGAAAGAGTACCTGTTCTACGCGGGAGCACTGCAGCAGCTCTGCTCCAACCACGAGACGTTACAGCGCGCGCTCGAGACTGCGCAGGATACACTTAACAACAGGTAAGCATTATGAACTGCGCGGATGAGCGCCATAACAGGTTATATTTATGTTCTACGCTAACCTAACTGCGGCGCTCTTCCTGTCTATCATGGAGCGCCGGAGGATCTCCGTTCCGAACTCTCTCCGCTCAGACGTTAGCCTGGCAGGGCTACGACCTAAGACATAACCATCTAAGGCAGGTGGAGGAATGTTCTACGCTAAAGCCCAACTATTATTTATTAAATATTTTTGTCGATATAGACATGACAACTCCTTTGTCTCTTATTCCTAGTCTACTAAGACACAGATGAATTAATCTTAAAATAATTTATGCAAATACAGGTACATGGGATGTATTTATGTATATAATATTCTACCACATACACACAACACCATCAAGCCCAAACAAAGCAGAGCTTGTACTATGGCTACTAGACAATGGATAAATACATATATATGTTTATTAAGAAAGTATGATAATTTAGTTTTGTATTAAATTGCAGACATTTTCAGTCAAACTTGATCTTGGATCTGTCAACATTGCCATGATTGTATTGTGCTTACTTGTTGATATGCACATAAGCCTTCTGATCTCTGCTATTGCCTAAAGAACGGAAATAACATACACATATACGGCAGTTGATGCGTAACGCTATGTAGCCATTCTTCTTGTCATGTCTTTTTCTGGTGTTAAATCAGCCTATTACACAATTCTCTTTTATTCGCGCCACTTCTGCGTCTCATAAGAGAATTTTCCCCGTTTTTGCAACAATTTTATTAATGCTCCGCTCCTATCGTTCGTAGTGTGATGTTCCTCGATAAATGAGCTATCCAACACTAAAATATTTTTTCATTTCGATCCAGTATTTCCTGAGATTAGCGCGTTTAAACAAACTATTCAGCTTTATAATATTAGTATAGATGACAATAATCATTATACAGGGTGTTTGGAGGGTGAGTAGCCATAGGAAAATGGTCGATAGGTGATGGTGTTGGCTACGTGTTGCGCCTACTTAAATAACATTTTGCCTTAAGTTTAATGAGTAATAATTTTTTTTCTATTTTTCTAGAAAATCTCCATTTTTTTGTATAAAAACTTTAATTATTTTTTTAATAACCGCTGAAATGTTAAAAAAATGATGTCATTTGTTAGTGTAGTCTTACCTTATTCAGATTTAATCATAACTTCATACAAACAATTCAAAAAGAAATAACAGTGAAGTATCAAACTTTCATAAATAAAAAAAAACATCCTTATGTCAACTTCACACGGTAAAATAAAAAAAACTTACGGTGTATGGCATTTACAAATGTTTTTAAAAACTTCTCTAGTTAATACTCTTTCGAACGGTATGTAATATGTATCATAACTAACCAGGTAACTCAAGAAAAACCGGTTTGTCGTCACGAATGCATTAAAAGGGTGAAAACCTAAATTATTCAATTGAGCAGGTAAAATGTTTTGTTTTGGATGACGCAACGAAAAAGTGCAATAGGTTTAGCTGTTGCACTTTTTTGTCTTCTATTACTATGTATGTACTTTATTTTGGGGCAATTAAAACAAAAAAGTATTTTTTTAAATCATTTATTACAAATCTTGTTCAAATTGATGTCCATTATTTCTGATACATGCGTAACATATCTTTCTAATTTCCGTTGTGGTATGGCTTAACCTGATTTCTTGTTTCATTATCACAAATGCATTATCTATTTTTTCAATTAATTGCTCTCTTGTTTCAATGGTTTCCGTATACACTAGAGCTTTAGCACGACCCCAGACATAAAAATCAAGCGGTGTTAAATCCGGCGACCTTGCAGGCCATGGGATGGGACCATTTCTGCCAATCCAAGCGTTGGGAAATGAATTGTCAAGGTGTTCCCGGACTGCTAATGTCCAGTGCGCTGGGCAGCCATCTTGTTGAAAAACAATGGGTTCTTGATTCTGAACATTTGGAACTCCATCCATGAGTTCGGGCAAATCATTTATTGAAAAATCTAAATAATTATTGCCATTCAAATTGTCTGGTAGATAATGTGGACCAATAAGTGTATTGCCAATTAGTCCTGCCCAAACGTTAACCGAAAACTTCCTTTGATGTGTCACCGCTCTTTTCTTTTTAGGGTTTTCATCCTTTGGGGCCCAATGATGCAAATTATGAAAGTTTACAATGCCTTCCCTTGAAAACTTTGATTCATCCGTCCACAGGATACTTTTTAAGAAGTCGCGGTTGTCAACATCCATGTGTAACAAGAGACGGCAAAACTGGACGCGTCTTTGATAATCGTTTTCTTCTAGACCTTGCACAGGAGTGTAATGAAAAGGATGCTTTCCATTAGCGCGAAGAACAGACCACACTTTCTATGAGCTTAGATTTAGTGTTGCAGCTACAGTGCGGATACTTGTTGTGGGATCTTCATCAAAAGCTTGCAAAATGCGTTCGTCATCAGCAACGTTACGTTGTCTGGCAACTCCAGGTTCACGGCGATTTAGATTGCCAGTTTCCCTTAAGCGTCTAAATGTCGTTTCAAAAGTATGACGATTAGGTTGACGTCTATTGGGAAAACGCTCTTCATAAATTCTTTTTGCTTCTCGTCCTTTTCCATCAGCTTTGCCGTAAGCCATCAACATATCAGCGTATTCCTCGTTAGTAAAAGCAGCCATTAAAAATAACAGTAACAACAAAACTTAACAACAACAAACGAAAACAAAAATAATGCGCAGAGCGGAGTTGTGAGGTACAACACGTGAAGTAGCAAAGAACGACAAGTGTCGACTAAATGCACCCGACAGGGTGCGCAAGGGCCAAAGGGAGCATAATAGTCAACCGATGAAACAGATAGCACAATACTTTTAGCTGTGTTACAATGAGACAAAACATTTTACCTGCTCAATTGAATAGTTTAGGTTTTCACCCTTTTAATCCATTCGTGACGACAAACCGGTTTTTGTTGAGTTACCTGGTTAGTTATGATACATATTACATACCGTTCGAAAGAGTATTAACTAGAGAAGTTTTTAAAAACATTTCTAAATGCCATACACCGTAAGTTTTTTTTATTTTACCATGTGAAGTTGACATAAGGATGTTTTTTTTTATTTATGAAAGTTTGATACTTCACTGTTATTTCTTTTTGAATTGTTTGTATGAAATTATGATTAAATCTGAATAAGGTAAGACTACACTAACAAATGACATCATTTTTTTAACATTTCAGCGGTTATTAAAAAAATAATTAAAGTTTTTATACAAAAAAATGGAGATTTTCTAGAAAAATAGAAAAAAATTATTACTCATTAAACTTAAGGCCAAATGTTATTTAAGTATGCGCAACACGTAGCCAACACCATCACCTATCGACCATTTTCCTATGGCTACTCACCCTCCAAACACCCTGTATATTGTATGGTTTGTCAGGATATTGGAGCGCGGGCGAGCGGCGGCGGGCAAGTCGGGTCTGATGTCACGGCTGTTCGGCACCACGGAGCCAGACATCGTGCGCGACCAGACCACGCGCGTGCTTGACAACAAGATACGCCAGGACACCGACAACATCGAGAAGGCCAAGACCGACCTCGAGTTAGTCCCACTATCTATATACTATGAGCTTACCTAATTATGTAATATGTGACAAGATAGGCGATGTCCAATGCCTACTGATGGAATGTGAGAAGAACCAAAGAGAAAGGGAATTAGTGAAGCAAAAATTTAACATAAATAAATATGATGTGGCGTTCTGGACAAAGGCCAGGTTAAGAGCACCTTAAACCGACGAGCGCGTATGGGGAATGTGATGAAAGTGAATGAAGCCAGAGAAGTGTGTGAGGATCGTAGCAAATGGAAATCCGTAGTCTCTGCCTACCCCTCTGGGAAACGGGCGTGAATCTATGTATGATGTAGGGGCTTTTATAGGGATTTTGTCTGAACTTTTATCGCCTGCCGGCGCAAGCTTACTGCCCTAAGTTGTGTTTAGAGGCCACAGCACCCGAACCCTTGAAACATTCAACTTGCAATCGAATTCGTGTTCTATCTTCTTCCATTGGACTTTCGATGTGAACCCAAATTTAGGCTAACTGGAAAGGTAACAAGTATACTAGTCATTTCTAACTCAAAATGACACAAACTTTGCCATTTAATGATTAATTCAAATTTAATTGCCAGTATTATCTTCTTTCATTATATAAGATCACTGTATTTAAATAATTGCCATAATTACATACTTATTCTGTTAACAGAGAATTCACCAAGAAAGCACTGGTAGAGATCGAATTTTTCCAAAAACAAAAAGACAAAGACCTCCATGAATCCCTCGTCAGCTTTATAACTCTACAAGTGAAAGCTGCGAAAAAGGTAAGTTGTGATCAACTTCTGAACATCCGTCCGCTAGCAGCGACCAAGAATTGGTTCTTTAAAAATAAACATAATATAAGGTTATATTGCATGAGTATTTAATAAGAGAGAGTTTTCAAAATGCAATTCCTAATGGGTGAATTGGATATTTAAGTAGTGTATAAAATAAAATTAGGTTGCAACTTCGTAGAAATATTTAATAAAACTAGCGGTCGCCTAGTGCTCGAAATTCGACCAAAGTTAGCCTGTAAGATATTGCTGAAATATGTCATCATACTCGTATATTGATATATGTAACCATAGTTACGCGCTTCAACTGCGTGTGTCAAATGCATGGTTGTGTGCGTGTAGTGTTTTTTCATTAATTTAATGTATATTTCGAATAATTTTAAAAAAATATTAGCATTCGTCACTTCTTCTCTGTATAAACTATAAGTGTGCGAAATTTCATACTTCTCCGTCCGCCCAATTTTCGTAAAAAGGGATCCAAAGTTTTCGCTTCACGTATTAATATATAGATAAAAACCTCATATGATCACTTTTAATAAATCCTTCCGAGGATGCGGGCTCTGATGTTTGAATTTTAATTTAATTAATTTGTCTTGTTAGTAGGACCTTTTAATTAGTCCCATTAGGTAACAAAACGTAGTCCGTTGCCGACTTATTAGTAAAGAATTAAACTAAAGCAGTCGAGAGAAGAACGTGTATATCTATTGTTCCACTTCTCGATGCTGCACACCACTCAAAGCATAATCCTTACCCAAGCAGTAAACGCTCACCACGCAATCAAGGGAAGATTGGTAGTTCGCTATGAAAAGTTGCTTAATCTGTTATGTTTTAGAATACCAGACATGATTAAAAATGTCACGACAGTTTCCTGTCCGTGCATAGATTTGAAGTATGCTAAGTACTTACACTGCGTCTTTGACCATAGGTATAAGAAAGATCGCAGGTATATGAATCGCATTGTACACATCTTCATTTGAATATCATTTGAATGATCGATAAATTTATTAGTAGATACTTTAGGAAGAATACTAACCTTTCTTATATTTTCTTTTTCAGAACTTACAAGCATGGACGCAGATCAAGGAATGCTTGCAGAACATGCCGTGAGCCCCAACGTTTTATACCAAATGTACCTACCGTGCTGTACCTAACTGCGTTAGTCTTAGTATTTTCTATCTCACTTTGTAAGTAGAAATTATCCTTCTAAAATGGTGTGTGTACATACTGTGTCTATGTCCACAATTGAAGGCGTTTACAAACGTATTTGGGCAAATGTTAGCGATAATCGCCCAAAGTAACATAGGCTAAGTATATGTTTTTGCGTAAAGTTGGTTTTGTTTTGGTCAAACATACTAAACATATTAAACATTATTTTGTACCATTAACCTATGATTGACGCCATTACAGTTTATATTGAAACCAACTGCCCTAATCATTTGAGATAGTTCCAAACATATGAGAACTGACATACTGAAAAAAATAACAATAAATCGCCTAGTCATGTCACAAACACACAAAAGAGAATATTTCCGTGTTCTTCCTAGTAATGTACATACGCCCTATTAGAAAGACGTTTATGTATATGTTTTAATATGTGATAATTATGTGGTTTATACTCATTTATAAAAGAAAATATGTCTTTGGAATCACTCAAAATAAATTTAATTAATTATATTTTAATTCGCCCATCGCTATCATTTAACTCAAATCACATAATTATAAAAATCTTACATTGAAAAGTTTATTTACAAATCTATTTATTGCAATATATTCGAGATTCTAAATGTATAATGTGTTTATATTGGAAAAGTTAATATTATATATCGTAACCCATTCCATATCAGTAAAGATATTACATATAATAAAATAAAATAAATATTAATAATATTTGTCAGTTTTGCTCGCCATTTCATATTTTTAAATTTTCGTATGGATATGTAAGTGACACCTAAATGTTCAAATAAGATTGAGTTGTAGGGGCCAATAACGATCTTGCGCGAGAGACATTGTACGTAAGATAAAGACATTACACTTAGATCTACTTGTGCAGTTATACTTAAAAGTTGTACCACAGAAATATCGATACCGAACTTACGATATCTTAGTTGTCGAACGATACGGTATGATGTTGTTCGCTTTATATATTTTGATCTCAGAAAAATCGTTTCGATGACAGGACACTCGTATCGATAACAGTAGTTTATCGATACTATTATCCATTATCAATATGAAATCAATCAATACCCGGTTTGTAAACTTAAAGTTTTAGGTTTGATCTCTATCTATTGCACTACCGACATGAATAATCTCGGAACTTAAATTGTTACTCTAACTCAAAACTCTGAATCGGCCGGATGGACTAACTTAATCAATATGTACGACGCGTAGTTAGCACATCTGTTCTATACCTATGTATTTTATGTCACTGCTTACTCAAAGCACGTGTACATCATAATCGTGATACTTTTGAGTATGACTGTTCATGGTAAGCGACTATTACTTACCTATATAGTATTTTTCGTTGTATGCGTGGAAATCCAAGCTATAAGGTCGCTTAAAATAGTTGTACCAAGTAGACACATTCAAAATGTAAATACAGCGTGTAACAGAAAGGTGTGGTCATGTGCAAAGCTCGTAAAAATCTTGGATTCAAATATTAGTTCAAAAGAATTGCACACAATGTTTTGCTGCATAGTTTACCCATGTAAATGACGTAGAAGTGACAATACTGCTCCGCTTCTCTAGGTCCTAGGTATGATGTTATACAGACTATTAACGAGCTTTTAAAAGAAAAACAATTTGAAAACGTTCTTATAATCTATCAGATAATGTGTTAAAGCATACCTAGCACCTTTTTAAAATATGGTAATAATAACAGACATTACTTTTGAAATTTGTTCATATTCGTCTGAAAGATCAATAATTGTCGTCTTGAAATTTACCTTTAAAGTATATCAAACAAAATTTCATTTTAATCTGTCACTATTTCAAATGTACAGAAACATTACATAGATCACACCATTCTAGTAAACGCTAAAGTATTCATACACAACCATGTTGTTCAACATACCTTCTAAATATCGTCTAAAAGTTCAATCCAGTATTTTAAAATGAACCTAGAACATATTTTGATAGCTGAATATAAATGTCGTCGTTTCATGCTCAAACGCTTTGTTAACAAGAATTTTGCCATGTCTTTAGAGAAACTGTATAATACCTAAGCATTTTATATCATCTTCTTACCACGGAATAGTAAGCAAAATGCCAATGAAAGTGATGTTAAACCAATTTGTATTACTGCAAAATCGAAAAAGAATATCAATCTGAGTATAGTTTCACTGAAATTAAACTTTATTTCATAAGAATTATGTCGATTTTCTAACATATTTCAATCATATTATGAAATGATCAACAGCACTGATAACATAACAGTTTAACTGGTCGATTACCATAACGGTAATCCACTAATTGTTTTGCCGAGTTTTAGTGCTTTTTGTGTCTGTTGTTTGTACGTTTGTAAAGAGAGGCGATACAGGAATAAATACTAGAGCAGCAGTTATCTTTTTAAAAACTAAATTCATGGTCCGATTGAGATATATTATAAAATCAATTCTAACTGAGCGTTTACACTCTTACGATTGCCAGAATTGGTTGGCTGATACAGTTTTCAAAGGAATACGAATAAAAAATGTATTCAACACTTATACGTCAATGCCGAATTTACTAACTAGTGTGCTTTTCTTTTTTCATATTCGGTTAAATCTTATCAGGAAAGGCTATATGTTGTGAGAGTGTGAACGCACTCTATGCCATTTAGAAAATTGCTATAATTTCCCACCACATGTTGTATAATACTGTTAATAGACATTCTTATTATAATAGTCCGTCTATCAAACTATATAGTAACTGATTGACGCATTTGGTCAGTTCCGTAAATTTCGGGTCATTCGTCCTTAATAGTGGCACCAATGTTGCGCATCCTACGTCTTGACTATTCCGTGTGTATGTAGCCACTTCTATGGACACATACATGTAAACTTACTTCCCTCTAAAAGTACCTAAAGATTTGTTCTGCCATGCAGATAACCAAAGGTTTTAATGTTTATACAAATATTTTATCATAACTAGTCTCTGAATGTGTACCTACGTATTGTACAATAAAATTACTACTGCATCAATAAATAAAGAAGAATTGATTTGACTGATGATTTTATTACATACTATTAAGAATTTGCTCATCTAGCGTAATGACAGCCAGCCGACTATAATCATGCAATGTGTTAGACGCGAAAACTAGTGGCTTACTCATTACCATAAATTTATAAACAGATGTACTTCTGATTCGTGCACACTAACGTTAGAAAATAAAGTGTTATTATTTTACAAATTAAATATGTAATTTGGTGTTTCAAGTTTAAAACGTGTCTTTTAAACCGATCGACAAATACGAGTATTGATGTTGTTTCCGTCCGTTATTCCAAAGTTTATAAAGTTCGCCAAAACATCAATGATATTATACTTATCCTTTCACTGCACGTTGACATTCGGCCCGCTAACTTTACGCTAGATCTGTTGAAACCTGAAAATATAAATGTAAATTTGCATTGTATAAATATTTTTTTAGTTACGCTTTTTGTTTTATTTCATTTTAAGAGTTTAATTGCAATATCGCGTCATGTGTACCTAATACTCACCGTTGGTGACAGATATGCAATGGTTTGTTATAATGTAAAAGTGTGTACCTTACTCTGTATATTGTTCGTTGTTTAGCAAAGTGACTATTTTCTATTTATGTTGATTTGTTCATTTGAAGTGTCGAGATCAGTTTTTTAAATAAACTTCAACACTTTTTATGTATATTTTTTTATTTTTTTTACCTATTCATTCTTACATTTTGGTGCCAATTCAGTTGTCACAAAATTCTCTAAGCTTAACTAAAAATCACTAAAATTTAATTTAGTCCTCTCAAATGACATTTCGTATTCTGAAATCGCTAAAAGTGACAGGACTAAAAAAAATTTTTGTGATTTTTAGGTAAGTTTAGAGAATTTTGTGACAACAGAATTGGCATCATTATTTGACTTTTGACCTTTTTATGTTTTTGTTTTGACTGTGACGTTCGCTCACATGTCACAATAATATTGAATAGGTACTTATATTACTGCCACTAATAACATTACCAAATTATAAGTTACAAACTTTAAAGTTTATTAAATTAATTACTTAGTGTTGGTGAAATAGACACTTGAAGATGTGGAAATAATGAAGCGAGAAATCTATACTAATATTATAAAGCTGAAGAATTTGTTTGTTTGGTTGAATGCGCTAATCTCAGGAACTACTGGTTCGAATTGAAAAATTCTTTTAGTGTTGGATAGCCTATTTATCGAGGAAGACTATAGGCTATATAACATCACGCTACGACCCACGGGGGCGGCGCAGTAACTATAAACGCGAGTGAAACCGCAGGCACATCTAGTTATCAATATTCTTGAATTAGTCGTAAAATGACTTTCGTGTATAAAACCATTTATTTATACCTATATACATCATTTCGCAAAGCACTTATACGCATGTTAAGGTGGAGACAGACTTTGCGAGGCATGCGCCGGGCATTATCGACTCAGCAGTATTAGCAAATTCTAGTCGATACGTAAACAATACTTACAGCTGACTCAGGTGACCTCCGTGAACCCGCAAATGACAGGGCGCTCAGGATTCAATATAAATTATAAACTGTAAAAACAGTAAGTATGTAAGTAAGTTATTAACATGTAAAAGTGTTTCTACAAACCTACTTACAGAAATAAATCATTATTATTATATTATTAACCACATAATACTTATTTAAAATGGCTTGTCAATAAGAAAGTTTCTTATTTAAAACTAGCTGTTACCTGCGACTTCGTCCGCGTAGATTCTAACTAAAAAGTGTTTGTCGCCGCGGAACCCAACTATATTTCTCTGCCCAAGTTACTTAAATGGCGTAGTTTTTATAGTGTAAAGCTAGACTATTGTATTGGCTTACTCAAAAACAACATTAAAATATGCGTCGTTAGATTACACGCTGTCACAGAATGCGTAAGAAAAATAAAGATTCACAGCTCCTCCCCCGTAGGTGATAGCGTGATTATATGTAGCCTATATGTTGACCCGACCTGTTAGTAATATTCATGCAAAATTTAAAGTAAATCCATGCAGTACTTTTTGAGTTTAGCCCGGACATACATACAGACAAACAGACAAAAATTCTAAAAACTATATTTTTGGCTTCGATATCGATTGTAGATCACGCCCCAAGTATTCTTTTAAAAAGATATTCAATGACTGTTTTGACTTTTCTACGATTTTATTATATGTTTAGATTAATTCTTATGGCAGCTGTATACACTCGTCGAGAATCTCTCGCCGAGAGCCTCGGGCGATGAGGCTCTCGACGAGAGCATACCTGTACACACTCGTTTTTTCATTCGTACTGAAGATTCCCGCAGTAATGGACGTAGAAATTGCTGCTGCTATTTGTCTTTGTGCTGTGAGCTATTATAATTTCTTACAAATTTACTACAAAAAGAAAATTCTTAACACATGGCGAAGAAGAAGATGGTGGATGGTTACTATGCACCGCAATAGAAACAGGTACCTAGATATATATTTAAGACTTACGACTTCCATCTATCTCGGTCGCTTGTTCTGAGTTGCTAATCCCTTTTAAAGGCATCGAGCACGTCTCGCATCTCCTCCTGGGCCGGCCTCGTTGTCGCTTCCCGTTACTTAGCAATTGGCATCCACTGTGTGATTGTTCCCGCCCATAACTCTCCTGACATACGACAAACGTGGTCTGCCCAATTCCACTTTATTTTGGCACTCAAATTGCTGAGTGGCCTACATCAGCAATTTGAGTTTTAGAACGTAGTATTGAATTTCTGATGCGGTCTGTAAGTCTGACTCCTAAAATACTACGTTCCATTGCTCTTTGACAGACTCCGAGAGTGGACTTTTGATTTTTTGTCAATGACCAAGTCTGTGCTCCATAGGTAAGAGTGGGAAGAATGGACATGTCCATGAGTTTTCTCTTCAGGGTTAATGGAAGAGATCCTTTCATTAGTGATTTCATCGACCAAAAGCTCTTCCAGGCATTTTCGGTGACTCTGACAAAACAAAACATAATAAAATATAAACAAAATATAGTCGACATAATAAAAATATGAATATTTTATTCAATATAGGTACACCCACACAGCGGGGTATGTTGCCTCCATTTAATTCTGGAACAGCCCGAATGGCGAAGTACTGCCACCCTATAAATTGGGTACCGCAGAAAATAAGCTTGTATTGTATTCCTGTAGTACCTAAATAAGATTGCCAGACCTTAATAAGAGGCTGTCTTTGGCAAGGAGCCTATGTTCAGCGTCCGTTTTGTATTCTGGACAAAGCTCAATTGATACCAACCTCAAACTGACGAGCTTGAAAAATGTAAGCAATGCGAATTAGTGAAACTATATAGAGCGATATTCCACGATAATTCATTGTCTCTGCTTGGTCCTCTAGGAAACTCTTTGTTTTTACGGATTTACTGTGTACGTTTAAGGGTGAAGGAAGTAGTGATTATATTCAATTTATTAAGAAAATGACTTATTTTCCATTTAGCCTATCCATTTTCATTTGGTAGAGCCGTGCGCCACTTATGCGCTTTGAACTGATATTATAAATTGTTTGATAGGCTCAAACAATTTAATTAAATTAATAAATTTAAAATACTAGGCGTATCATACCTTGAGGACGTTAAGTCCTTCACAAGGAAACAGCGTAAATCATAAAACGAATGCCTCGTGCATTATTAGTAGTTTTCAAACAGCAGTGACAATAGGTAATCTATGAGTAGCGGCCGGTCGGTTCTCACGTGTGTAATTACACCTGAACGATGTGCTATTGATTTATCGATTACATGTGTTCAAAACATTTCTACACGGTGCGGTAATCGAAATAAAGATATATTTTTCGTTATCACTATTCCTCAAAACAGCGCTCATTTCTACTGATACTGATTTCATTAAAGAGAGAACAATTCAGCGATATCTTTTTGTGTGTTAGGCAGGTACCTACACTACCTACACCGTAACGAGAGATAGCTCTAAAGGTGGTAGATTATATTTGCGCGTATTGGTAGGTAAATGCTCTGACTTTATGGATACGCATTCTGACATAATCAACTTTTTTCCTGATGTATTGAGTAGGTACACCTTACCGCGGAGTAATTATTTCCAACAAAATTTCAATTTTATTGAATTCTAGTGTGGTTAAAAGCTATTGTAGCGTTACTGTTTTTAAACAAATTGTTGACTGAGTAGTCCAAGCTTCAGACTAAGACTAGTCATTACAATATTTTAAGACTATTAACTTCTTATATTGACTGTAATATCCAGGTATGAGCGATAACGACAACTCGTGTCGTTATCGCTCATATTGAGTACCCGATCGTAATTGTATAATTGTGTAGGTACCTACTACATTGTCAAATCGCGTCTGTCATTATTAGGTATATAGTAGAACTCAATATTACTCAATCTGGCAATTAAACCCAGGAACTCAGGATATTACGATAAACACGTACTTCTGCCTCTTTTCTGCAACGATTTATAATATCAGAATGCAGAGAAGCATCTTTGATTAGCATAAGCACGTACTTTTAAACGTCTAGACGAACGCTGAACACTTGTGCGTCAATCGCATTTCTAGGTGAACATAAACATATTTTTGTTCCAAAACAATGTGGGGATAAACATTTTGGGTATAATCTTCCTCCTTGACACAGTCTGCATTAAAAATAGTATTTGGCGATGTTATTTAATTTTATCAATCAAGATAAACTCAAGGTTTTGATAAAGAGTCTATTATATTATCATTATGTACAATTTTGTGTTTAACTTCTAGTAACGTCTTTTTACCGTTGTCAAGGTAAACAAGTGTCATCGCACGATACGGTTACATTGTCTCGACATGCTATATAGACCTTAGACTTGTATGGATGTGAAATACCATTGTTCTGTCACAAGAAATATGAGCTTATCTATTCTGTGTAATGTTTATATGATATTAATAGTATAATGCAACAGTTTTTCTATGAACTATAAAATTGTCATATTACACATAACACTGACAAACAACAAAAATGTAATTGGGTCTTCTTTAAAATTTAGGAAATCTTAAACTATCACCGCAACGAAAGCATTTCATCGCAACTAAGAATAATTCCAACAAACGAAAAAATAAACACAGATATCAAAACAATAGCGCGAGCTCTGAAATCTCTTTATGATGATTTCAGAGCTTGTGTTAGGATAAACACCTACACAGAATGGTTTAGCATCGAAAAAGGTGTTAGACAAGAATGTGTAGCGTCACCTTGGCTGTTTAACCTATACATGGACAATTGTTTGAAAGATTTAAAATATTGTGAATGCGGTTTAAGAATGAATGAGTTACTTGTCAAATGTCTTCTTTATACCGATGACCAAGTAATACTTGCGTCATCAGCGGAAGAGTTGCAGGCGATGGTAACTATTATGCATGGTGCTTTTGAGAGTAAAGGAATGAAAATAAATGTAAGCAAAACTAAAGTAATGGTATTTGAAAAGGAAGAGTGCGTGACGATGTGTAATATTATGATTGATGGAGAAAAAGTGGAGCAAGTGAAAGAGTTTGTATATTTGGGTACTTTGATTACAAGGGATGGTAAACATGAGGGAGATATTGAAAGGAGAACGATTGCTGGCAACAAAGTGAATGGAGCTCTACGCTCTTTCATGAACAGTCCAAATGTATCCGAAAAGGCACTTTTGGTTGTGCATAGAGGACTATTAGTGCCCATACTTATGTATGGAAGTGAAAGTTGGGTATTGCAAAAGAAGCATGAGAGCAGAATAAACGCTGTAGAAATGAGAGCGCTGAGAAGCATACGTGGTGTGACTCTGAAAGATAGAATAAGGAATAGTGTGATTAGAGATGATATGATGAAAGTGAATGAAGCCAGAGAAATGTGTCAGGATCGTAGCAAATGGAAATTCGTAGTCTTTGCCTACTCCTCTGGGAAACAGACGTTAATCTATGTATGTATGTACATCAAAACAACTATATATTTGAGGATCACATAAAGCATCACATGTTAGTTTCAAAAATGCAACATTCGGCGCAGTGGCACAGAATTGTGCAGTGCTATGAAGATTTGTTGTTGGGTGTAAAGGCTGAGCCTATAAAAATACTTGCAAGAAACTACTCTTTAATCTATATATAATACGTAACGGGTGTTAACGCGATCATGTATAGGTACATCAAACATGACATCGTAGCACCAGTCAGCTTGTGACCATGGCTGGTGTAACCTGGTCGAAACGTCAAGCATAAAAAAGGTAAACATTATGCATGATCGCGTTAATACCCGTTACGTATTATATATGTACGAGTATATATCATGCAACGCGAAAGTTTAAAAGTTATTACTCTTTGATCTTTTAAGTCGTTACAGGAGCCAGGTCAATTTCCTTCTCTTTATCACGTTATGTGGTCGATACAATACACATTCGAAGCTATTAACGAGCTTATGATAAAGTTTATAGCAACAAGCCGGTTAATGTTTAGGTAATTCACATTCAATAAGTCGTTAACTTTATTTAAGTCATAGAAATGGGAAGCAAATCCGCGAGGGCATTGACTGATTGCGAGCTGTATAGCCTGTATATTTCTGAGTTACTAAAAATGTCATAAATGAAGACTATTTTTAAATGCCATGTTATAGCAGGCTATTTTATTTTTAATCAGTATTACGAGTAGTTTCATGTACTTATGCACAAAAGCTTGTTGGCAAAAAAGCTTACTGCGCACTGTGCGACTTTGTCGTAGTACCTATATAGTCGCTTGTATCGAACACCGGTCTGCTACAATTTCTTTAAAAAAAAAATACTGATGACACTGATGACTGAAAATACTGCCTATAAAATGATAATCAGGTTTCCCTTATTAACTGCAAACTTTTCCAGAGTGCTGTATTTACGTAGTACAAGACACGTGACCCACAAAATAGAGCGCAATAAGGCATTCCCATCAGAAAATTTTAACAACATTGATAAACTTTGTAATCGAATCTTAGGAAATCTTAAACTAGGTAGGTATTACGGGCGGTCATGATCTACTCACGGTCGTAAGCGCAAAATTATGGCAAGAGACTGTAAAGATTAAAAAAAGCTATTATTACGAGATAATACATATACATAGGTACATCATGTTTATTTTAATATTTCTGCTTCCGACTTCAAAGCGGGTTGGTCACTTCTGTCTGCATCAATTATTCCTAGGGCCACGTAGTCATAAAATCGATAATGAAATGGGTCACTGTCATAAACACAAGCGTTTCTTACAGACCATAACACATGTGCCCATTAAACGGACACGGTGTTACTCAAACTTGTGACAATATCACAAAATAACCCGCCCAACATAAGCACAAAACAACTGGAATTGAAGGATTTTAACAGAAAATATTTGATTGTTATATGTAACCAATTTTTGTAATTCGAATCAGTGTAAGCACAAAAGATTTTCAATCTAAACTAAGCTCCAATCGAACTCAAGCTCAAAAATGAAGCACCAGCAAGTCAGCGTGGATTTCTGGGCGATGGCGAAGTCCATGTTGACGTATGGAGTTCTGACTATAATGGGCTGGATGATGTTGAGATTGTTTAATGCTGTGTTTACATTTCCTCGACGATTAAGGAGCCAACAAGAAACTATACAGGCTACTCTGCAAGAGTTTCAGGTAAGTATTTATTTATTATAGTAATTCTGCTCGCGACATTCCCTAGCATGGATCCTACAGAAATTCTTACCTGGTTAAAAGTATATTGTGTGCTAATTCAATATTATGGTCTATCTATATGTATATAATAATTTCACCCATATTCATACAACGTGTGATTGATTAACAAACATCTTCAAAAACCTTCCCATATACATTACCGTTCAATAAATATGAATATGCAATTTAATCAGTTAATACTATTATTGATAAAATTATTATATTTGAGTACATAACTACCTCAGTATGTCATAATTGCTGGCCAATTATGACATACTGAGGTAGTTATGTACTCAAGTTGTTGCAGCGCTTGTGGGTTTACGGGTTGCCACATCGCTGTTGATGGCTATGTAGCCCTATTGCAGCACGGCATTTCTTGCCGCATCGAAAACATATAAAGCGTGAATCTGTAGGAGATGGTAAAATGCACCGGGATCTTTGCTGCTTTACTAGCCAATCTTCGTCATGTTTTGACATTCCAACGTTTATGTCATGGCCTAGTCAGCGCGCGTTTTTTCCAACCATCATTGCGTATTCCAAAGCTGTTCATGTCACGCTTACAGGCATCCTTAAATCTTAATATTGGGCGCGCAACAGGCCTCTTTGCGTCTGCTATTTGGCTTAGCATGACTTGGCGTGGTAGTCTCTCAGGGTCCATGCGATAAAGGTGACTAAGCCAACGTAGTCTTCTTTGCTTTAACATAGCTGTTATGGTGAAACAGCGTGTTTTTTTTTAGGACTACCTCGTTGCTAATTTTATCCCCCCATGTGATACCGAGTATAGTCCTCAGATATCTCATGTGGAAAGCATTAAGTTTGCGCTCTTGTTTTGCATATGTACTAATATGTAGTCCACGTTTCCGAAGTGTACAACAGTATACTTAGGACGCAGGTCTAGTACACGAGGACTTTGGTATAAGTAGTGAGCTTGAGGTTCCTCCAAACACGCGCAAAGAGCTTGCCAAATGTAGTAGAAGCTTTGTCAGTCCGAGTATCAATTTCCTTATCAGAAGTTAGTGAGGATGTGGTGGCGGAGCCAAGGTAGCAAAAGTGATTTCCGACTTCGAGAATAGACCCGTCGAGTGTGATTTTAGGTGGCTGGTCCATACCCTGTACCATAACGACAGTCTTTCCGGCATTATCACTCATAGAAAACAGATGACAAGCACGATTAAATCTCGTCACCAACTCCTGGAGTTCGCTTTCTGAATTTGCAACTAGTGCAGAATCATCTGCATATAGAAGTTCTCAGGCAATTAAATCCTGCCGCTTACTTTGTGATTTAAGAAGGTTAATGTTGTACAGTTTTCTATCCTTTTTAGTATGCAGTTGTACTCCGACGTCACAGTTTTTAAAAGCAGTCACAAGCAATGCCGAAAAGAAGATCCCAAAGAGGGTAGGTGCCAGTACGCATCCCTGTCTGACTCCGCGTTTGACGCCAGATGTCGTGGATTTGTCACCACCAAGTATAACTGAGTCATTCATTGTATCGTGAAATGATCTTATTAACGATAGAAGTTTTGGAGGGCATCCAATCCTCCTCAGTATGTCATACAGCCCTTCTCTACTCACTGTATCGAAGGCCTTATTAAGTTCAACGAAGGCCATGTATACAGAATTACTGTGTTCGCGGCTCTTTTCTTGAATTCGACGAAGGGTAAATATCATGTCGGTAGTGGAACGATCAGCCCTAAACCCATACTGTGATTCAGGATATATTTGGGCGCCCAAAGTTTCTAGCCTACGTAGGACCACTTTAGCAAATGGTTTTCCTGCAATACTTAATAAAGATATTCCCCTGTAATTATTACAATCACCCCTATCTCCTTTGCCTTTATATATGGTGATTATATCAGCATCTCGCATATCTTGAGGTATAGTCCCCTTGTTCCAGCAGCGCTGTAAAAGAACGTACAGTACCTCAGTATGTATACGAACATTAAAGCCCGATATCTGTATCTATTATAACTTCTAAGGACACCTACCAACTAAAACAAATAACATTCGAACAAATAATCATATATTATTTAAATAAATAGAAATGTAACTAGTTACAATAGCATCACACGTAAATATTAGTAAAAGCAAGTAGATACAGAATTACAGATACTATCTTCTGATGGTACATGTTTGGTTACATAAGTAAGTGTGTTTGTGTTTCAAAGAAATACTGCGAAGTTATCAAAAGAAATCGAAATCACATTCAATAAGTTAGTAACACCGAATATTATATTTATACACATAGATAC
Organism: Catocala sponsa; assembly: GCA_963564715.1. Classification (NCBI taxonomy): domain Eukaryota; kingdom Metazoa; phylum Arthropoda; class Insecta; order Lepidoptera; family Erebidae; genus Catocala; species Catocala sponsa. The sequence continues at coordinate 12,230,898 of OY751334.1, read as the reverse complement.
ATAGTTAGATTATTATAGTGATGGCAAAATATCCAAAAGTGGATACTATTATCAATGTTAGTAAATATTTTCTTCTAATCTTGTTCTTTTTTAAATTCTTTTCCTGCGGAACTCATTATAATTATTTACCCCTTTTAGTATTTAGGCCTTTTCTAATTTTTAATATTGTCGACTACTACCAAGTAACTTCTCTTTACTTGATATATTTCAGACATCAGTTTTCGGTTGTACTAATGTCCATTATAGTGAAATCGGTCGTTTAGTTTAGCAGCAATAGGTGCTGCAGTGCGCCTAATATACGTGTTCCATCATGTACACATTATAGCATTTTCTTTTCATTGATATCGAAAGTTTTCCAGCTTCAATAAGTTCCAGCTCCAGATCCAAATCCTAAAGATTATATTCAATACAATGACATATTCTATTGTAGGTAATAACAAGAAAAAGTATAAGTAACTAATGTATGCAAATAAGGAATTGATATACATATAAAAATAGCGCTAGGCATGCTCTCCGTATATCTGAATACACGAAGGGTATCATCAATCACGGCTGTATGTAATATATTCAGCGGGCGAACGCTAATATTTCGAGCTTCTAGGTCTGTGTACATATACATTATACACCTATATACATTTTCATTCTGTTTATTTATATTTTACACGAGAATAAGTGGGATTCCTTGCTTAGTTGTTAAAAATGTTTTCTTTAGTTTTTTGATCATTGGCCTATATTTTAATCTAGAATTTAAGAGAATATCGAAATATTTGCCATCAAAATTACAACAAAATCTACAACTCATCAAAATATAACCTGTATATGGTATCAGTCTACTGCTGTTTCAGCATGTTGCAGTCTAAATTTAACGGTCAGCGGAAGGGACAGGTTAAAAATAACATAATCGAACCAATGTACTTAAATAGGTGCTATGAACAAGTAGTATATACACCTATCTCGATAATAATAACAAGTGGCAAACAGTAGTATATGTGTCTCTTCCTTCGAGACGGTTGTAATTCGTTGTACATATCCGCAAACAGCGGCCAAGAATTTAAAAGATGTACGTCAATAATTTCCTTCTTATTTGCTATTAAAAATGTATTACGAATAGGGATCAGTGTTGACTGAACTAATGTTATCGACATTCATTCCCATTAACATTTCATCATACTCGAATTTGTCCAACCAACTTAAGATGTACGTTTATTTAAAAAGATCTAAATTATTTTCAGAGACGATATCCGGATTTAAACGTTACCGAGGAAGACCTTAGAAACGCTGAGAAAGAGATAGAGGAATGGAATAAAGATATGGATAAGAATCTAAAAGATGATGAGAATAAGGAAAAGCCAGAATCTACATCTGAACCATCGGCTGTGGAGGACAAGAAGTCCATTTAATAATATGTTTTCTTTATTCAAAGTTGTTATTATTAATTAAAACTCACTAAATTGCTAATTATAATGCATAATATGTATTTTTATTGAATACACGATTATAATTTAATTTTGTTTTTAACAAATGTAATAGTTTATTTTGAAATAGCTTTTGCCCACGTATTCGCTTGAGAACAATTTTTTTTTCTAAATAAAAAGTACCCTTTGCCTTTTCTGTACCCCAGACAACGTTATGCAAAACTGTATGATGATCGATTGAATAGTCAAACCGTGACAGCGTAATAAACAAACAAACTCACAGTCGCATTTATAATATTAGTAAAGATGACACGCGGGTACAGGGAAGTGTTTTGGAGTTAACAGTTAATCGCTTGTGGTTGCGATATAAACATATTAAGTTTATTTTGTAGAGTAATCTACACTCTATAAAATTTAACAGGTAAGCAAAGTTTTAATTCTATGGTTTCTGAAAGTTCAAAACCTACTTTATGTGATTGCCAAAATTTACTTTATTCATAGTCTACTTTATAGCACTTCCTAATAAGCAAACGCAAAACGCATTTTCATTCCAAACGCAAAATTGTAGCAATCTTTTTATAATATTTATAAAATTGTACCGAGGGTGTATCCGAATGTTAAACATTACAAAAAGTAATTAATTATGATTGAGTACCTAAAGCAATAGCTTTGTTTGTCTATAATATAATAGTCTAGTAGTAATATAATATAATAGTCTGTTGGTTGCATCACACAAAAATACACACTGAATAGTTTTTAAGCGAACTGAACTGCGAATTCGGTCCACGTGATATATGCACGCGTCTGCTTGTCAAAATTAATATCAAATGCAACCATGCAGATTGAGATTTGCACGTGGCGCAGCGTGCTGTACAGGTCATGGCTAGATAACTCTGGTACGATTCAGTACGCTTACACGGTCTATCGCAGACGATAATGATGTGTGTGCCCATTAACGCACTTGCATTTCCTATATGGCGCCTTTGTTCAAATCTGATAGAGTAGGCGCCTATGTGTGATGTTGGCAATCAAAAGAAATCTTTTTCAGCAACCAGTATCAAAATTGGTTGCAAAATAAGGTAGTAATTACTATTTAAAATTTTCTGTCGGAATAAGCGGGTTCGTACTGGGATATCTTGCTATCTCGCTCAAACAGCTGCGTTTAAATAGCGTTTACGTCATAGCTTGTATCGTGCATCCTTTTCTATTAATTTGATAATTACTACATTACCCCATTTGAGACGCTTATATTTTATATGGTTTTGAGTAGGTTTCAAAAATTATTTATTAATTAGTGTTTGGGTAATACAATTGTTAGACTTAAATAATAAAAATTGTTTAATCAACTATCCTATTCTATACCCTGTGTTCGCAGTTTATAGTTCTCTATAAATAGTCCTCGTGACCATTGAGGTGAATCTTTATATATCGCTTCATGATGTCCTGGGGTAGAATTTCGAATCGGAAATAGTGTTAATTGACAAGAATTACACAGTAGCAGCATGAAGTCTGACAATAATTAATTAAATGAATTTTGTAGGTACCGACGTTAATTATAGGTTAAGTTAATCCATAACAAAACGTACCTAACTACAAATATTAAATATTTGCTTAGAACCGGGGATAAAGCACATAGGTTATTATTCAGATAAACATTACGGTCCTAAAATATGACCACAGCTTTCTGTTACACGCTGTTTATATACCTACATACAGTGTAAACTCCATGTAACATCACTCGATTTAACGTCAAACTCCCTAAAGCGGCGAAATCACTCGGCTTTGGTTGGTTTAGCTTGTCTTCCATACACATTACACCCACTCTCAATAACGACAACAATTAAATAATAAAAAATACTTTTTAAGTTGCCAAAATTAGTAAAAACTGCGCAGCTGTGTACTTTCTTTTGTCAATTTATTATCCTAGCCCGTAATAAACTCGACTGTCGGCATCACACATACCTACCGAACTTTCTAAGAAATCCGTTCTTTTGTTTACAAATTGGGATTGCTATCTAAGAAATCCGTTTTATTTGTTTACAAATTGGGATTGCTTGCACGTGAAGACTGTTGCTAGTAAGAGTCATGGATTGAAAAAAATACAACAAAATTACTGGTGTAGCAAAAGACGTCAGACGAAAATAACAGACTATACGCAATAGCGTTCAAATAAGAATTGTTTTTTAAGTAATTACTAACATTAGTATGGAATAAACTTTTCTTTTTCTAATACAGATTTTTCTTCTCTCCATTTAACGATAACTCTCTATAACGTCAAAATATGCACAGTCCCTTGAGTGTCGTTATAATAATATAGAGTTTACACTGTCATATATACACTAGATGTGCCCGCGGTTTCACCCGCGTTTATGATTACTGCGCCGCCCCCGTGGGTCGTAGCGTGATGTTATATAGCCTATAGCCTTCTTCGAAAAATGAGCCATCCAACACTAAAAAAATTTTTCAATTCGGACCAGTATTTCCTAAGATTAGCGCGTTCAACCAAACAAACTCTTCAGCTTTATAATATTAGTATAGATATATATGTATATGTACATATATAAGCAAAAATCAATTGCAGTGAATTAGTCTCGCAAAAACTCGTAAATGGCTCGACCGCTACGAATTGTGTGTTTGTATTGTTCGCCTCAAACTGGCTTGGTTTTGAAAAATAAGGAACATCCCAATGGAACAGACGGAATACTGAGATGAACACAGTGGACAATTTTGTATGGAAATTGCTTATTAGGATTACTAATTTAAGGTGACATGAAGTTCACCGCGTCATCAAGTATTAAATTAATTTTAATTTATCGTCTCATAGAGATGTTTATTTCATTTCATTTTAGTTGCACTCTTACATGATCTAAGCGTATGATTAGCGTGGCAAATGTTCAATTTGACACGACTAAAATGAATTTACCGGCAAATATGAGTTCTTAATTTGAACCATTCACTATAACCCAAAATATTGTTGATGATTTAATGATTGATAAGCCAACAACCTACCTAATGAAAAGCGATAACATAACTATGTTCTAAGACGTTACTTCTGTAACCCCAAGAAACACGGACAAGTTCCTTTCTACCGTAAAGAAAGAGTTACAGCTATTCTGCCGTACACACGGGAAATAATCTGTTTGGCTACTGCAATTGGCATAATTGTGATACTAATCCGCTCTGAACAAACATGAATTGTATAGGTACTCTATGACATTCTATACGTACCATATATTTATTGCGTCCATATTAAATGACCGCAAAATTCAATTTCGCTACTCGTAGCCTATAATAGGTACTGCACCATGTTTGCTATGTTTACATGATGCAGTGATGTATTCCTATTTTATAAGAAAGAAGATACAAAAAATACGACAGCTATCTAAAGTCTATAAACGCTTTAAATTGTTGTTTTGGGCGCTTTTTCCAGGCGATTTAACCTTTGGATCCTTACTTTTGGAGTGCGTATTTTTTTTCCAAAATTTTATTAGCGAGTACCATTCATGATCATAGTGTAGAACGCATCCTAGGGCGTTTATTCGTCAAGATTTCTTTCCATTTCATGCGTTTTGATTAGTACACAACGTTGCCGCAAGAGGCGCTTTAAGAAATTTTTGCATGAAATACTAATAACCTGGCCTCTCTAAAAATGCTACATATGATCTCCCAGAATGTTAGCTTTTTATTATGAAATGTGGGTAAGTAAAGGGTACCACACTTATTGTAGCACGTTATATGATACGACACACGTCCATTGCACGTGATTATCAAAGTAAATCTAATGAATGACACATAAATTTCAATGAAACTATTGACACAGGTGAGTATTACTAATACTTAGGTAAACGGGTATTGCATCGACCGTTTTTTTCTACCTGTATTTTTTACAATTATTCATCATTATTCATAGTAAGTACCTACGCATGATCTAAGGCTCTTTGACAGCAACTTATATTGCAGGATTATCTTCAGCAAATATTACCTACCTAGTTTTTGTTTTATAAATATAAATGGCATAAGATTGTTGATGTCATTGGATTTGCTATTGAGAAGTCGTGGGTTCGAATTGCACCCTTTGCTACTAGTATAGTATTATGTTATCTGTGCCTTTGCATTAGCAATGTGAAGCCTCTCCTAACACAAGCATTGTAGCTTAGCTAAAGGGGTCAAAAAGAATACTATAATTGTGATTGTAAGCAAATTTCGATTTGCAAGAAACTTTATAACGAAAGTGCTTTAATTACCCACGGTTTTGGTTGCATGGTTCTTAAGACCTGTCCTACAGTAAATGTCCATATTGCAGGAAGAAAAAGAGCCTCTGTAACTTTCGTAAACTATAGATATCTATGCAAAGAAATGTCCCTTGTTTCGTTCGTGTCTAGAAGAACAATCCAACAGATATACTTCCACATTTATAACTTTAGTAACCCAGACGAGCAATTATTCATGTATCTTATACATAGTAACACTCTCTAATCGAAGGATACTTTATTGTCCTCGAAATGTATAAATCTATACTAATACTAGCTTTTGCCCGCGGCTTCGCTCGCGGTAATTTAGAATTTGACAATCATTTCGAGTTGTACTCTGCTTGTAATAATATAATTCAATCATGATTCGAAAGACACGTAGCGCCATCTATTATCATAAGAACGTTATTGTTGTTTTCCTCGGGAACAGTAATTTTTTTCGGGATGAAAGGTAGCCTATGTCTGTTTCTGTACTCCTGACAACGTATATGCCAAATTTCAGGATGATCGGTTCAGTGGTTTAGGCGTGAAAAGGTAACAAACAAACAAACTCATTTTCGCTTTTATAATATTAGTTAGGATTAGGATATTTTATTATATTAATTGGCAAAATTAAAGTTTATAATTAACAAATAAAACATAGGAGTTGATCGTAGAGGGGTGAAAAATTGAGAGTAATATGAGATTTTTTAATGTAAGTCATCAAAAAATTTAAAAAAAAATTTTGCCAAAAAATTAAAGTTTATAATTAACAAATAAAAAATAGGGGTTGATCGTAGAGGGGTGAAAAATTTAGAGTAATATGAGATTTTTTATTGTAAGTCATCAAAAAATAAAAAATAAATTTACCAAAAAAAATTAAAGTTTTTAATTAACAAATAAAATATAAGGGTTGATCGTAGAGGGGTGAAAATTTAGGGTTGTATATATTTTTGTATGCTGTGTCATAAAAAAATAAAAACAAAAAATTTTGCCTAAAAAATAAAAAATAAAATTTAGGGGTGGACTACCCTTAACATTTAGGGGGATGAAAAATAGATGTTGGCCGATTCTCCACCCTGGCCGACAATCACGCTAAGGATCACAAAAATCGGTCGAGCCGTTTCGGAGGAGTTCAAGTTCGAACCCCGTGACACGAGAATTTTATATATTAGATAAAGCTGAAGAGTTTGTTTGTTTGGTTGGTTGAACGAACTAATCTCAGGAACTACTGCTCCGATTTGACAAATTCTTTTAGTGTTAGATAGCCCATTTATCGAGGAAGGCTATAGGCTATATATCATCACGCTAAGATCAATAGGAGCGGAGCACCAATGAAGAATGTTTCAAAATTGGAGGGTTTTTTTCCTTTTGAGAGCTGCCGCTGCGTGCGCTGCGTAAACAGTTAAAGTTTCGCAAAAATCATGTACGACAGAATTTTTTCCCTTTAAAAGTTCTAAAAAAAGTCCGCGACAGCATATGTCTATCTTTTAAGGTTGGCTCACTATAACCATTTTTATGCTAACCAAATTTGTTCTAAAATAATGCATTATTTGCGAAGGTATTATTATAAACATGATATTAATCCTTATTCAAATAAATACGTTATTCATCACAAGTATTTAATTTAAAACAAAATTGCCCTTTACATCATTCGATTTCAATGAATATCTTAGGAGATATCGCAGTTTTAAAATAACATCGCAACAAAATAATTACCCATTACAGACATACAAACGATGTTTCTCCTGGTTTATTCTGCGTGATTTTAAATTATCTAGTACTGTAGGTATATTTATAATATTATGTTGAATGGTTCTTATGTGGTTCGTGGATTTAACAAAGAAAGTTTCAGCTCCTTTAAAATTGTATTATAGGTGCCTACGACCCACTCTCTCTCTCTTATGTGACGCAGACGAAGTTGCGCGGGTCAGCTATCTATACTATAATATTATAAAGCTGAAGAGTTTGTTTGTTTGTTGGTTTGATAGCGCTAATCTCAGGATAGCCTATTTATCGAGGAAGGCTATAGGCTATATAACATCACGCTACGACCCACGGGGGCGGCGCAGTAACGATAAACGCGGGTGAAACCGCGGGAACATCTAGTAAAATTAATAAAAGCGCCATTATTATTACTTATTTATTTAAGAGTGCACAATTATATTAGACACAAGCTTATCATAAAAACGAGCGCATATAAAGTTATTAATAAACATTCTACTTTTAAGCCGCACACATTTGTGGCGGCACTCATTGTGAACAACAATAAACGTGTTAACCCCTTTAAAGTTCACGTACCCGCCGACAGATGGCGGTATACTAAGTGAGCACGACAAAGGCTCGCGAAACCGGCTCCCGAGGCGTGGTGCGAGCTTTCACCCCAGCTTTAATATTATTGATCGGCAAAGTATAATACAAGTAAATAAACAGTCGTATTCGACTTGTTTTTTCACAGAACTGGTCGAAGTTATAAAGAATATGTCCCTGATGTATAGATAAGTTATCAATTGCTAGTTGTAAGTAGTAAACAGATATGCTTAATCAGTCGTTCGTTCGGTGCGTTGTACGACAGGCGTGTCACTTGCTCAATGTACTATTAGTTCTACATGTGATTATGATGTTGTGACTGATCTACCTGTGTCAACATGACGAGGTCTAGTTACCGTCCGCTTGTGCCAAGATCCTCAAACAATTCATTGGATAACCGAGATATTAGGTAAGGTATTATATACTATTATTTCTCTAGCTACTGATAATGTCAACTTCATTCATAAAGTTGTAAAAATAAATCATTTTAACTAAAATATTATTTTAAGATATCGACTGAATTATATTCGTTACCAGCTTGCAGGTTTCACGTAAATCATAGAGGACGGTAGGTACTTTTAAACAAGTTCCAATATCAGGTTTTGCGAAAGAATGTATGGTTAAGATTGTTTTTACTTAGCATTGCTTCAAAACTAATAATTATCCATCCAAATACCTAACAGTAATGTCTGTACCGAAAACCTTCATACTTACTGTTAGGTATTCAATATAATTTGACCGTAAAATTGGAGCTAAAAATAGATCCACCCAGATTTTCACGTGAGTGTCGTGTACGTATAGGATGAACTAGGGACTCCAGGATCTTTGTTTAGCGTGCGGATGATATTTACTATCTAGAGTATCTAGTAGGCACTTATAGGAATGTATTTTAAAATCTGTATTGGGATATATATGACATATAGTAAACACTAAATATAGATGTTAATAACATTTTAGAATCCCGATATCTGGTTAAGGCAGGTTTGAAAATCAATCTGAATATTTTTAATTGATCATCTTTTTACTGATAAATAAAACTGAATGTTATTATAAGTTCTACTTAATTTATTGTTTGCATTTTAATGTTAGGTAGACTTGGTTATGTAAAGAAGTTAGTCTGTCTGGATCAGAAGTTGCCGACTGATATATACGTAAACAAAAAGACCATGTTTTAAAAATATTCAATGAATTCTACAGTAAAAGCTTACAATTAGATATTACCGCATCTTTGTATGCCCTTAAGATGTACCATAATGAAAATTAAACCATTCCAGTAATGTGTAGAACATAACCCATTCATTATAATTCGATTTATCGAATGGATTTATCGTGTCAGTGATACATAGATTAACATTGTCTTTTATATACATACACGAAGATACACAGCCACGCAAGGGAGTATTTATTGCTATAGGTCCACACGTGCATGTGTGGTATCGCACTGTTACTATCCTCAGGTAATAGAGGGCTATCGAAATCCTCAAATACATAGGACTAGAGACCATTTAAGTCCGTACAAGTCTGGTTTATCATCACGCCGCCTAGAGTGGAGAAGAACACTTGATGATTACCCACCCTAAACCTAACCTTACCTAACAAAAGAAGGTAATAGGGGACTAGCCATTTATTTACCGCATATAGGTCCAAACCTATTGATGATAGTGAGAATTGTTCTGCTGACATACCCTGGCAGGATAGGGAGATGAACATAGGAACCCACGGTCCACAATTACGCATGCGCTCTTACTGGACAAACAATTTTATTAAACCCTAGCCGCTCGCTCTGACTTCACCATGGTTGAACATAATATATAACTTATGCCCATCTAGAATAATAGGTATACCTTTGTTATAGTGAAATAATTATTTAAGTCGGATACGTAGTTACGGAGATATCCTCCTTTATCCAAACTTACTCTTTGCAATTTTATTATATTGAGATACATAGAAATAGATAACCATCCAACGATGAAGCATATTTATTATATATACATATAATCTACTAGTTTTCCTACTACGAACATTAGTATTTAATAGGCAAATACCTGTTTTGTATGCACAGAGTTTAAATAAACATGAATATCATCACACGAGGCTAAAGGATATCGGACAAAGTGCATATCTAACAATGACAATTGTTAACGATACCAGTATAAAACAAACGAGTGTTATACTAGAGAGCTATTAATTAGATTATGTTTACTAGAGACTCCTATTATCTTCAATGGACATGGAACAGGTGCGCCCCGTGCGCCCAGATTTTATTAGATAACACAGAATCGCGGATTTTTCACTTAGTCTTTACTGCATATATGGGGTAGTGATTTAAGTGGTTGCCTCGCCACTGTCACTAAGCCGAGTGTTGGATTCGAATCCCAGACGGGAAAAAAAATTGTGTGATCCACAAATGGTTGTTTCAAGACTGTGTGTTCTTTATGTTCGTTTTTTAAATGTTTGTAAGGACCCCCGCGACACAGATTATATGCAAGACAAGGAGTTGTCTTTTTAAAAATAAGAAAATAACTATTTGTATTCCTTCGATGACGCTCATATTGGATCAGCCCTACTGTGCAAGTTCCCAGTACTCCATCTTACAGAAAACTACAACCATACCTTGTGGTATGTTCCTGTCGTTATACGGAGAGGATTCCAGGGACTTTGAGAAGTTGCTTTGCTATCAGCTAGGACCAGTTATCTCTGTATTTTACCCTGGTAGTATGTATAGCTACTCTATAAGGGTCTGTAACACGCAAGTCTTGGTGCTGCTATACATAAATAAAAAAGGATCGGCGAATACAGGAAAAAGAAAAAAGACCACACTCGGAGCAGCTTCTTAGAATTGTGTGTTGATATATTATGTATTACGTAAAAGAATCGCATATGGTACGTTTAACACGTATAAATAGGAAACTGATCAGTCCGTGAAATCGATTTTGAAAGTGATTCGCCTTTCCACCTTACTGACGCCTAGGTTCTTAAAAATAATCAATAACTAAAATATTTGGATGAACACCATCACATCTAGTGGTGTTAGCTCTCTGTATTCTTAATTTTTTTTTAATCTTTTACAAAAGTGCCGCTCGCAGTAGATAATGAAAGCGATAAATAAACGGATAATGTCACAGGACTTTACAAACATTGAAACAATGACAATAAATAGCATTATATTTAAAAATACATTGAACCATGCTACATTCAGAATTATAGCCTAGTTCGCGATTAGGAACAGTATTTTTCTAGATGAAAGGTACATGTCCTTTTCTATGCCTACGCCTGACAATGTGTATCCGAAATCGCATTTATAATATAGTGAGGATATTATTTTCTAAATTCCAATATATTTAGGATAATACTTTATTATCATGCTTCAGAATATGTTCAGCTAATTCACTCCCCACATTATAGGTGTTTTAGACACGGACCGATGACTCCGAGCAAGGAGGAAAAACATGATTGCACAAGATGACTACTTGTAGCGATACAAACTGTTGCAAGAAAGAAAATTCGTAAATACCATTACGCCATCACTATAGTCTATGATGCAATCACGCTACGAGACGATGATGAATTTAAACGCATTTTGTGATTGTATATATTGTTTAAATACACACACGTATAACATGAGGCTTGTTTAGTTATAAAATACAACAAGCTTCCAGATATAGTTTTAGTCAGATTGAAATTCGTTGAACACAATACGTATCCTATATGCCACATATTAGTCATTATAGCGTCATAGTCAGCTGTTACCGACCAGCTTATCAACCTCTACAACCAATGATTAATATATATTAAATGATGACTATCATGGTTCCTACAAACATGACTTATATTTTCGCATCTGTTTTAATGCGTACCTATTGAAAATACTCTGTTTCCTCATGGTTTCCTCAAAGTATTTTAAGGCAATGCTCGCACTCGGTGTAATTCTAGTATATGTATTTAAACCAAAGCGATTTCTACACATCTTTAATACTAGGTTTTTCCCGAGGCTCCGCTCGCCTTAATCTAGATATTGTCATTAAATTGCTATCCCTAGAAACAGTACCTCTTTTCTAAATTAAGGTACACTTGGTCCTTTTCTGTAGTTTCTGTGTAGGGGTATTTTGTACCCTTGACAACGTGTATGCGAAATTTAATGATGATTGGTCGAGTAGAAGGCGTGAAAGCGTAACAAACAAACAAACTCTCATTCGCATTTATAATCTTAAACGCGTTGGTAATTATTTGATCACCTATTTTCTCGACGTTTCGACCGACTTGCATCGTTGTGGTCATGGTAATAATTCTTGTGTTGCTATTCTTTGAAAGAATTCAGATTCAGAATAACTACTTGTGCATTACATTTAAGTGTTGTTTGTTCAGAATTGGATCCAAAAGGAACCCAAAGCAAGCGCAGCGTAGTGGCGAGATGACCACTAAAACCTTTGCAATAAAATATCGCATAAATCCCATCTGGAAAGTTAGAACTCCCTTGCCAAAATGTAAAGGAGAAACAAAACTATTTATAATTAAGTAGGTATTGCATGCAGGTTTGCAATACCGATACCGTCCGCCTATCTCTAAATAAAATATATAATTATACGCGATAAGGAAAACATAAATCAACATTTACCTACATTACGGTGATATTAAACAAGTGCTCTGTTTACTAACATGCGAATTACATACTGTCTTTAGTTCCTTCCTGGAATACAACAATGCACACATTTTACAAGTATGCTTACAACAGTTGTTTTAGACTTACTCTACAGAATAAGTACCTCTTAAGACCCATGCGAGGCATGTCCTAAAATGCAAGTGTTATCCTTGTCTTAATTTTGACTAAGGAGCTTGCCTTGTGTACGTAGCCTTTAATTGATTCGATAACATTAGGTATCTGAGTCCAACTCTTGCTGTCATTCTACTATTGTCCAATCTTTCTTCTGCAACGGTAATCGTAAGTAAAGTCCCATTTACATGATAGCAGTAACTTGATGCAAGTGAACTTTTATCTTTGTCTTATTTGGCAAATAAAAGAAGAATAGTATGACACTTGCTAAAGAATTTTGCTTCGTATAAATAGGGCTTTATACTGTAAAACACCACGTGATGTACACTACTACACTCACACAACGTTATTTTTATCGTTGGAACGTTAGTTATTAATTAAATATATATATTCAGTTAGTTGCAACATGATAACAATATACATATTTTACAATTTATATTACAACAACGAAAGTACGTATCAGTAACTATTTATCAATAACAATACGGGTCATTGCCCGCGAAAATGTTCGAACATGAAACTCAAAGGATGTTTGTACTTCGGTATCCAATATTCGTAATAAGACCTTAGTAAATAAAAGTATTTTGATATAATCCACTTGAAGAAATCCCAAGTAAGGATCACGAACATGAAAAGCCGTCGTATGAGTTACCATTTTAGAAACTTTGTTCTGACGAAGGAGCTATTGTTTTTCAGTGGCTGTGCCTTTATATGGGCTTAGGATTCCTGCTTTATTAACCAAATTATTATAATAAATCTGGCTTAAATTTTCTTTGATAAGTTAATCCACAAAATGCAAGTGAAATTGACTAATTTAGAGAACTAAAGCGACGTTTCACTTTACTTACAGTTAAAAATATGTACCGAGTACGTACAATAAATCGGACCTGCCTTATTATAAAACCTTAAGCACAACAATGGTAATTCTAGTAATAGCATTATTGACGAGATATTATATACAGCGTGTATCATTGAAATGTGGTTATATTTAGGGCTGTTTATAGAACAGTACTTACATGAATAAGGGAATTCCTAAGTGATAAAACACCAGTATATTGCTGGAATCTCCAGATTTGTTAGCAAATATCGGTATAAAATAATAGAAAGACAACTTATTGAAATGATAAATTACATTACTGTAAATGAGACGTTACAATAGTAACATGGTCCTTTATAAGGATTTTATTACCTTCATCCGAAAGGACCAATTTCCAAGTAAAAGTTCTATCATTTATACGATAGATGGCGCATAGCAACTCGTAAGATAAGATCATAAATAACTTAGCAAAGCAGTAACATGTTTACTTAAGTCGCAGGTTCTAAATCTGCTAATAGCTTAATGTTTTCGATGTAACTCCAAATTAAAGTTCTATTATGTATACTATAGATACCGCATAGCATCACCTACTAGGCATAAAGAGGGCAAAACTCGTAAGATAATAATTAAAAATACACTTAATAAAGAGATCTATCACAGGTTTAAATTCTGCTTCATAGTTAACTTTTAGTTTTTTAATCCACATATTTTTATAGCATAACCATTTATTTATTTAGTTACCATTTTGGTCATTTTCTCATAACACATTAAAGGTTAATTTTGATATTTCCGACAAAATCCGGATGTTGGCACCAAGCATCCGTATTTTATCGCACATTGTTATCACAAATACTGTAACGCTGAATAAGATGTTCAGAGCACTTTGCCTAGTTTTATGTCAGTTTTATCTGTTCCCCATCATTCGTATTCTAATGAGAGAAGACTTGTTTGTTTGATGATATCGAACAAATATTTGTGACCAAACTTCTTTTTGCAAACACGGCACGGATCAAGTTTGTTAAAAGTTCGCTGTGTTGGATACCTTCTAGTATTGTACCTCGATTTAGTTGGAGCCTTATATACTTTAGTAGCTGACCCGCGCAATTTCGTCTACGTCACATAAGAGAGAGAGTAGGTCGTAGGCACCTATAATACAATTTTAAAGGATCTGAAACTTTCTTTGTTGAATCCACGAACCACATAAGAACCATTGAACAAAATTTTATAAATATACCTACAGTGCTAATTTAAAATCACGCAGAATAAACCAGGAGAAATATCGTTTGTATGTCTGTAATGGGTAATTATTTTGCTGCGATGTTATTTTAAAACTGCGATATCTCCTAAGATATTCATTGAAATCGAATGAAGTAAAGGGCAATTTTGTTTTAAATTAAATACTTGTGATGAATAAGGTATTTATTTGAATAACGATTATTATCATGTTTATAAAAACACCTTCGCAAATAATGCATTATTTTAGAACAAATTTGGTTAGCATAAAAAAGGTTATAGCGAGCCATCCTTAACAAACAAACTCTTCAGCTTTATAATATTAGTATAGATTGAGCAAGGACGAATTTACTGACCATGGATAATGTGGAAACTAGTGATACATATATGATACTTACTGCTGAATTCGGCTATGAGTTCGGGATACTGTACCTCTGTGAGAAGGCCCAGTATTATTAAAGTCACAAAGTAACACATTTAAATGTCAAAGTTCAGTGTATTGCTCCGTGTCTGGCTGTTTTTGCCATTTTTGTAACCATTTGTGAATCACACAAATATTTGTCCCGTGTGGGAGTAGAACCCGACCACTTATACCACTACGATAATGAAGCACTTGTCGCTAAATATTTTCTAATTATTACTTGTTTTACGTAGTTCTAAATAATACACATCAAGTATTCAATAATGTCTATGTACGATTTTTAGACTGATTACAATGACCTTCATGAATAGCTAGTTTATAATAATTACGATAAGCAACACAAAAGCAAATGGCAAGTTAAAATAATAATACGCCTGTTTACTTAGCACGCGAACTTATATGAACTATAATTTGGCCACAATTGATGTACAGGCAGATTCTATTACTGATTATGAACAATCTAAATATAGTCAGGTATATGACTGCCTCATTACTCGCATTGCATAAGTTTTCGCATATGTTTAGAGGTCGCATATACTGGTATTGGTATTGTATGTGTGACTGTCGTCTCTGTATTTCTTTTTTTTAATACAAATTTAATACTACGGATATTATCTGTTATGGGACACTTTACAGTTATATAATCAAGGAATACAGAGAACAACTGTTGTCCTATATAATATTATCTATACTAATATTATAAAGCTGAAGAGTTTGTTTGTTTGTTTGTTTGCTTGAACGCGCTAATCTCAGGAACTACTGGTCCGAATTGAAAAATTCTTTCAGTATTAGATAGCCCATTTATCGAGGAAGGCTATATATCATATATTAATAAAAGTATGTAACCAATTCTTTATTAAATACTAGATGTGACCGCGGTTTCACCCGCGTTTATGATTACTGCGCTGCCCCCGTGGCTCGTAGCGTATTATATAGCCTATAGCCTTCATCGATAAATGAGCTATCCAACACTAAAATAATTTTTTAATTCGGATCAGCAGTTCCTGAGATTAGCGCGTTCAAACAAACAAACAAACTCTTCAGCTTTATAATATTAGTATAGATTGTCAGTTTAATACAAAATTTGACAAAGGATATTCTTAATAGCAGTATGGAATCTGAAAATGCTTAGTAGGCCGCATTGGGGGTCAAATTAGCGAGTAGAGTACTCTACAGAAGATCACATTTAAACAACTAGTGTTGCGTTTCTCCGGTAAGCAGAGTTAACAGTCTAGTGTAGGTACTGTCAGCAAGAGTCCAGTACCTAATTATTGCTTATGCGCTTGCAAAACAGCAATTCCACGTTTGAAGGGTAGGCAATCACGATGATATCCTCTATACACTACAAGCATTCATTAATTACGGTAACAAACAAAAGGGCGGTATGCTTTTATTGAAAATTCTTTGTGTTTTTTATAACGGTAACGTGCGTATAATAATTAAATGGGTAGTATTTAACTGCACAGCAAACAATTACTAATTGCGCAGCAAAAAAAGCTAATTGATCAGCAACTCATGGCCAGCAAACTTTAAAGAGATCAAACTAATTCGACGGAGCCCCGCTTCGCGGGCACCTATTTTTGGGTGGGTTTAAAAAAAGGAACCTAACATAACCTAACACTTCCGAGACGGTATGCAGTGATTTGAGGCGTATAGATGCTCGTTATGCTGTGCAATATTTGCTGACCAATTAGTATTTTTGCTGATCATTATATTTAATCCCTAATTAAATTAACAATGTACGAAATTATTAATATATACAACCGAATACAAAATATGAAGTAAACAGATAATAATTATTGAAATCAATTTTGTAATGAACAATGGATTTGAACAAAGAATAATTATGTAAACGACTGACGCAATAACACATACAAATACACACGTTTACAAAACTATGATAACTCTTTAGAAACAACACCTTATTTGTAATCGTATTTAATGTAATACACTCTTCGATCAATAAATAATACATTTTCTATTATTGATCGAATAATCCACTAGAAATACAGTGTGTTTTTGTTGATGCTAGTAACATCTAACAAATATTTATTATTAAGGAACGTTTTAGCCGGACGCGGACCATTACAATATATGTCGCTATTAAGGTAGATAAACAATTATTGTTTTTATTCAAATTAGGGAATCTATAGCGTTGCTTCAAGTAAACAATTAAATAAAACCTGTAAAAATTGACATAATGTAGGATAGGTAAAATAAAGTTTTTCACGTACTTTATTTACCTAATCTATACAAATAAATAAAATTGAAGTGTTTGTTTGTAATGTCAAAATAACAGCTTTTTATCTAATGCATATGAAAGTATATAAGGTACTGACACGAAAACATCTATTTTTAAAATTTTTGTCTGTCTGTCTGTTTGTTCTGGCTAATCTCCGAAACGGCTGAACCGATTTTGACGGGACTTTCACTGGCAGATAGCTGATGTTATAAGGAGTAACATAGGCTACCTTGATTTTAGAAAAAAATTGAGTTCCGCGGAGACAAACACTTTTTACTTAAAATCTACGCGAACGAAGTCGCAGGTAACAGCTAGTAAAGTATATAGTACATTTATCCAAAATAACGTACAATACTTTATTATAAAGTACGTGTGGCAACTCTATTTGCAATAGACGCAAGCACTATTGACAGATAAAAATTGACAATTGTTGCAACATAAAATGCTATGCCGCTATTGGTCGATTGATTTGGCGCTACTTGTGCGAGCAGTATAAGGACACGCGTGTATTATGATTAGGACAGAAAGAAACGTATCAATCAACATTACAACTTCAAAAGTTGAGATATATAAAGACAAAGCTTGCAAACGTGGTCGTTTCTACATGTACGTTTACAAAACTATGATAAACTGTTCGATGCAATACCGTGTTTGTAATGAGTAATGCACCTGAGATAGCTCGGTGATGCGTTCAATGCTAGACACTGGCCACTCAAGGATTACGGAAGCTAAGCAATTGCGACGCGCTTATTTCAAGGGATATATGCCCAAAGAGGTTTGTAGAAAACGTAATCTTCCGTTTCGTTTACTATCAAGATCGCATAGATGTATAAAAAAATGATCAGAGAGTCCACGCGTGACTTCGTTCACGATTATGATAATGAATCGTATTTAATTTTTAATTAATTTAACAACGATACACCGTATGTCATTGCGGTGTGAATTTATTTATTACGTTGCACCATGCTGTCATGTTATCGTTAAACAAAGAAGATATAATTAATAATAATAATAATAAAATGTATTGACAATATTTAAATAAAGATAATAATAATAAAATTTATTGTCAAAAGAAACACATTATATTAGGTTATTACAGCCAAGTTTTCACTCATAAGCACTTTTTGACTTTGAGTTATTGAGAGTGTTTTGTAGTAGTTTTGATCCCTGCAATCGAAAGAAAATCTCGTGGTAGTACCTACAGCTACACAGGTTCCTTCCAAAATACGTCACTAAGTCCGAATATCAGTTGCACTTTTACAATGAAATACTGCCAAGTCATATACATAAATATGAATAATAATATATCGCTACTCCATCGAACCGGTGAGCGTCCTATTAGCCAAGTCGCAATCTTATTAAGCCTTTATGGCATATCTGTAAATCACTTACATTTGTTCTGTGGGATAAAAGACTAGCAGCAATTGCGGCGTATCAGTGACAATTCCCATGCTATAAAATCAAATAGGCTATACCGATGCTATCAATCTAAACTAATAGGCTTCACTAAGCTGTCTCTACTCTAATGGTGGTCATCAAAGGAATAGGGACAGCCGAGTAGAGAAACTATGAGACAGCCACACAGACCTTTCAAGTTAGTTTGACTGCAAGGATGGCGTAGTGGTTTAAGTGGTGACCTCGCCACCGCCGCCGCGCCGCGTGTTGTGGGTTCGATCCCTACACGGGACAAAAATTTGCGCGATCCACAAATTGTTGTTTCGAGTCCAGGTGTTCCTTCTGTCCATTTTTTTAATGTTTGTAAAGTCCCCGCGTCAAAGGAATTATTCCTAGTGCGGAAGTTGTCTTTTAGAAATATAATAGATAAAGAGAAATAGATACCAAGGGATATGGTAAAGTTAAACCTCGCGAGGAAACCTGCATGTATTAGAGTTCTTCATAACAAACGTGTGAACACTGCCAACCTGCTCATATCTAGCTGGGGTTCAATGAATAAATAGAGGCGTTATTATCAAATCACGAGTGATACGTAGATATTACTCATGTATATCTTTGTTATCGATGCTATTGTTGTGGATGGCGTGTCAAACGTTACCGTCATCGGTCAACGGCCCATCTAGCCACAGAATGATCCTCCATTAATCAACTGTCTGCCCATATAATCCTTGCAATGTGAATCAGGTAAATGTCCTACACCGTCCCTTACTTTCCTATCTACCATTAAGCGGGTCATTGATCTATCTCGCCGCGAAACTATCGCCTTAATGTAGGCAAATTCCACATTTGATCAATCGATAGATATAATTAATATCAGAACGGCCTACCCTATCGTAAATTGTTCGTATAGTAGATTACAATGGCCTATGACGTCAGCGCAGTGATTGATTTAGCTTGGAGATTGGGTTCACATAATGTTGATATGTAATCTTCGATAATATATCAACTCTTCAAGCTAAATATGAGATCAACAACCAGTTTCTGAAAGTCTCAATTAAACACTAATTAAAGTGACAAGTGTTGAAATTAAACTTTATACGGATTTTATCGGACTGGATCCCAAGCTAGTTGTACCTATATTCCAGTAATTCAAATAGTCAAACCCAAGAAGAAGCAAAACACAGCTAGACTTCATGAATCATGATACTTCGAACTCATTCTATGTAAATAGAAAAACCTACTATAAGTAATTAAATTATGTTCGGGTACTTTGAAATAATTACACTTCAAAACGTTAAGACAACTACCATCTTAGTCTCCCTGTGAACAGGGCTGCTGAAAAGAACCGGCAAGTGTAAATTTAAATCTAAATAGTTTTAATAATTTTACATAGCTAAAATTGTACTATAGTTTCAGTAGTAGTGTAATATTTTCAAAATGTTGTAATAAAAGTGTTAATTAACAACGCGATAAAATCTGTATATAAAACAGTTTAATTTCAATGTATATAACATTCGCGTAAACGTACGACAATATCATGTCAAGTGATTTGATTGGCTACTGCTAATTCAGTCAGCCAATTCCAACAGATGACATTAGTCTGACCGTCAGTTAAATATTTTTTGTACTTATGTGTCTTTTAGAAACCGAGGTTATATTCAGCAAATTTTAGCCAAGTAATACCCAATTTTTGTCTGCATTGTTTTGGCACAATTTTATCGTAAGGGTCGGAGGTCGCATATATGTGTTACGTGTATTGTTGGGCCGGACCCGTACTATCTGACCCTTTGACTACATTATTTTATTATAAAGATGCGTTTTCATTGACTGCACGTACCGGCGTGGTGGTTTGAGTAGTCGATACTATCACTGCGCCGAGTTCGGAGTCACACACGAAACAAAAATTTGTATAATATTGTCTTCTGTTTACGCGAATGTTATTCATTGAAAATAAACTAATATATACGGATTTTATCACGTTGTTTATTTGACACTTTATTACAAAATTTTGAAAAACCGTTACTTACGTAGTGTAAGTAATACTATCTACTATTAAACTTTACTAAAAAAAAAATATGTAAATTTTGTAATAAAGTGTCAAATAAACAACACGATAAAATCCGTATATAGTAGTTTAATTTCAACAAAAAATTTGTATGATCTAAAAATTGTTGTTATGAGTCTGGGTGTTGTTTGAATCTTTGAAAAACATGTCATTGCAGTAAAATATGCATGGTCTAAGGGAAAAGTACAAAATCACGCAATCAAAGTTGTTGTTTTTCTTTTCTTTTGCAAGCATTTTTCTATTTCACATTCTATCCTTTATAACGGTACAAATTCTGACTTAATATAGGAAGAATTTGTTAGAAAACGTGATCAGCCAAGATCTTGTAGGTAGGTATACCGCACAACCTAGTTTACTTTCTATACGTAACATTTTGTTATGGGCGATTGGTTTACGTCAATAAGTACTTACCTACTATATAATTATATCAATAGAAGCTTCCACAAATGAGATGGTGCCCTAATTCTGTGCGAACACAGCTTTGGATATCTAAGATCTAATTTGTTTCTGGAAATAAAGCCACGTGATTCCGATTGTTATTTGCCCCTCCTATTGTCCCGAGGGTATCGTGAACACCAGTTACATCAGGTACGAAAGCTGTATCAATGTGTTTACTAACAAACAGCTACATAACGAAACATTGTGTTTTGAGATTTGAACTTTACAAATGTGGTATTACTCCGCATCAGCATCCCTTGTTGTTGGTTTCATATTCGGTCATTGGATGTGATAGTACTATTGAAATAATAGTAAGGCTTTGATTGTTTTAGTTTATATTAATAGGACAATATCAAAATTAATAATTCAATGTATATTTTCAATCCTTAAAAATATTAAGATCGTTCAGTGGATCCCGTGTCTATCAATTATTTTTTAAGTTATATAATATCAAGATCATTATGAAGAATTCTCTGATGCATTTACAGATACATACTTCAAGATGTTTTCTTTTACCGCTAAACCGAGAGATAATTAGTTAATTATCTCTCGGTTTAGTGGTGAAAGAAATTTAAATAGTTATTTAATACGCACATACCTAGCTTCAAAAAGTCAGAGGTGCGTGCCTTGGGATTGAACTCTGCGCGGCAATCAAACAGTCTCCCACTTGGCTATCGCTATTCCATATATGCTATATTTAACACAGACTTATTTAATGGAAACCACGAAACCACAATTACCTAACAATACTTTTCGTAAATTATTTAAACATTATTCATGCCAAATTTAATACTGTTACGTGCTGGGTTCTCGAGGGATAAGAATTTAATTTAATTTGTAATAATACCAAATTACATAAAGTAAACTGTTCAAATATAAGTTACTTTCGTTTGCGTAGCATTGACGTAAACACACTAAAGTAATAATTATAAAGTTAAGCAATGACTTATGAGCGATTGCGTGAGTAAGTAGGAATTGTATAAAAGGATGCCAATTTTCTATAACCTACTCAAACGACAATACTTAATTGTACTAGACGTAAACACTGTAAATTAAATATACCTACAGTGTAACGTATAATGTAAACGTATTAAATCTTAATTAAGTAAACCATTGCTAAGTGTTATTGGGTTATTCTGTTTGGAAATTGTCAGTAATAGCACGGAGTTTGGACGTGTGCACGTACAGTACAGCCAGGCCGTGTGGCCCCGTAAACGGCAACAAGCCGAAATGTAATACCCTTCTGCCTAGCTTCGGTCATAAAAAGCCATAATCCGTTACATAAAGGTGCTGATAGACAGCATTCTAGCGAATGTTACGTTATAGAAATATAAACGAGAGCGTTTTAGCGAGTATTCTAGTGAGCGTTCAAGCGAGCATTCTAGCGAAAGTACGAGTAATTTTGCTTCGAGCTTTTTGCCGAGCCGAGCCATTCTGTCATTGTTCCGCGACCGTAAAATCTGACACCTTCGTGAAGAATATTTTTATTACGAGCATTCCCCTAGAATGAGCGTGAAAATGTTCATAGCGATGTTTGGCTCTATGCTTGACTCTGTTCGTTGTTCAGTTCGACAATTTGAAAACGGCGAAGGCTCGATGTTTTGTTACAAGTGAAAGATCAAGTCTATTAGAACCTTAAGGAAAAATAAGCAAACGGGGTAAAAGACAAGCTGTATTTTTAAATTAATCTTTTTTTTGTCGCACTGTCGGCTTACGTCTGTCTTAGTCACGGTTATATCGTCAATTAATTATGCCGAGACACATTGTCTTGTTATACACAAGTTGATAGATGGACTAAATTTTATGGACTTTCTAATAACATTCAAAACTGGTTTCTTATTATCTAACTGAACAGGATTATGAGCAAAGATGCTAAAATTATTTAATCCTAATTTAATAAATGTCCTTTACTATGTGAGTATGTGTTGATCTTAAAACAGAGAGTCAATTTCTTTTTTAAATGAAGTTACTTGGAATTTCGGTTACAAATTTCTCTTAAACCCTACAGAAAGCTTGTGTTACGAATGAGTTCGAACGGTAGTCCAATGTGAGGGATTCGAACCTAACTTCGACCTCTCAATCGCAAGTCCTATGCGTGCAGGCCATTATCGCTAATATTAAAAGCAATGCTGTAAGTAGGATTCTGCTGCTGCTTTAGGAGATGCTGAAGCCTATTTCCTAATGTGTCACTATTTATAAACGTCAGTGTCAAAACCTGTATGATCTACGAAGACGCGTTCTGATTTTGGGTATTCTTTGTGACCGTTGTTTGAATCAACTTGTAAAATCAACCTCGAGGCAGCGATTATCCATTGTCGTATTTATTAACCCCAGTTATGTTCGCTAACGTTATTGTAGATTTTGCTAATAAATATGAATCTTTCGGGCACAACTTTCTTTTCTGGATCTAAGATCTTTTTCCGCGTCATGCATTTCATGATGATCGGTCGCGTAGTTAACAGCAAACAAACAATCTCACATACGCATTTATAATATTAGTAAGGATAGTAGCGGAGCAGCGATAGCTCAGTGGGGAGACCAACAGACTGCAATGCAGAGGGTCTCGGGTTCGAACCCACGTCGCGCACCTCTGACTTTTGGAAGTTATATGACTTTTCGAAATTATGTGCGTATTGATTGACAATTATCGCCTGCTCCGTGCCTCAGAGAGCACGTTAAGCCGTCGGTCCCGGCTGCCATGAACATCTATGGCAGTCGTTATTGGGAGAGTGTCGACACAAAAGACCCCACTGAGTCGAAGGATCGCCAGTCTGCACTGACTGGCCCCCACATAAGATCAGATAACGATAGTAGCGAAGTAAGGATTAGAGCAAGTATTAAGATTATTGCAGGGTATATGTATAAGAAAATATTGTAGGGTAGGAAACCTTGCAATGCTTTATTTAATTACTATCTTAACCCTGTTAGTAAAGCAGTATCGATATAAATAAAAACCATGTGTGAAATGTGCTAATACAACTGAACTTGATTAGCTATCGTTCACACGCTGGTAACAACGTGAGGTGATTAACAGCTATTTGAATCGCACGCCTTTTAATTAGCTTATCGATAATTATCGCGATACAATGTAGGGGACAGATTAACTAGAGGCATGCCAGTTAGAGATCGTTATATTGAAATAATCAGTAATCACATCTCTTAACAAGCTGTTTATACATCTGCGGGAAGGAGACTCTACTACTACTTCCCACTGGCCTAGAATCGTGAAAGTTGATACTATGAAGGTAATGTATTCCCAAATAAAGATAAAAATATCAATGTAACAACGTTTTATCATTAACTAGATGTTCCCGCGGTTTCACCCGCGTTTATCGTTACTGCGCCGCCCACGTGGGTCGTAGCGTGATGTTATATAGCCTATAGCCTTCCTTGATAAATAGACTGTCCAATACTAAAAGAATTTTCAAATCGAACCAGTAGTTCCTGAGATTAGCACGTTTAAACAAACAAACTCTTCAGCTTTATATGTAATATTAGTATCCTAATCCTAACTAATATTATAAATGCGAAAATGAGTTTGTTTGTTACGCTTTCACGCCTTAACTACTCAACCGATCAACATGAAATTTTGCATACACGTTGTCAGGGGTACAGTATAGGACATAGGGTACCTTTCATCCAGAAAAATAATTGTTGCAAACCTAACCTAACCTACAATTACGCGAGCGAAGCCGCGGGTGAAAACTAGTAGATTATAATTTACTAGTTGCTATCCGCAACTTATCTCGCGTAAATCTCTCTGGAATGTACATATTAAAATA
The DNA here is from genome assembly GCA_963564715.1 of Catocala sponsa. Taxonomy (NCBI): domain Eukaryota; kingdom Metazoa; phylum Arthropoda; class Insecta; order Lepidoptera; family Erebidae; genus Catocala; species Catocala sponsa. The sequence continues at coordinate 12,205,780 of OY751334.1, read as the reverse complement.
TAATAATATGTATCCTATATCCTGGAATTACAAATATATTAATTCAAAACAAGGTGCATCTGACAAGTTCCATCTAAATCTGTTTAACGGTTAACCAACTAATTGAATAACAAATAACCAAACCTCCAAATAGCTACACATCTTAAAATATTATTAGGATTCATAGTCTCATGTCTATATATCCAGACGTGGCAGGAGTGACATACATTTACATTGCCCCAGCTATGGTTTTTAGCCCCACGTTACAGGAGGCAAGCTTATTGCTATCTAAGGGGCAACTCATACATTAGGGGACGTCTTAACTGGAAAAAATATGAACACTGACCTACTCATACCGCAAATAAGAAAGTTCCGATAGCTAAATGTTTAAGGTAACGGACTTGCATAGAGAGATAAATAATTATGATTCCCATCATGATTTTGAATATTAATGTGAGCGAAGAAAATTACTTTGATTAACTTATAAATAATAATAATATCCGTAAAGAACTATAAAGTTTATGTTCTAACAATTGTTTATCATTATTTCTTGCTGCATTCAACATTTTGTCACACCATCCAGTGATAATTATCGACTAATAACCGAATAATTAAGATAGTCTATCGAGAGGATTATGCGGATCTTCATCAATTAGTCGGGTGTCGTAACTATCAAGTATTGGATTGATTGGGTGTGCCTTTCATTTTGTTCAACGTGGAAGCTAAGGCAGTATTGGAGACTGGTGACCATTACTCCAGCACGTGACTGCTGATATGACGTCACGTTTCTGAACGTAACTCTGTTTACGGAAGATATGTATGTATACGAATAAAAAGCGAATGTTTGTATCTATAGAGATACACACAAAAAATATAACGTTAAAACGGAGATTTTAGTTGCCTTATTCACGGTCGATAGTGGGCACTGGCTTCGATTTCCAACTTCTGCAGACATTTTTTGTAGGAGCATGGCGTCGCATCTGCTAAATCTTGGTAAGTGATGTAGTAGCGAAATCAAAAGCAAATTTTTAATCCTTCTTCCTAAAACTCTATGATTAGGAAACAACGACATCTCACTTAATCCTTTGATTTTGCTCGATGTGTAATTGTTGGACGAAGTAAAGTGACCCTACAGATGATCTCAGTCAAACAAACTTATTTATTTATATATACATATTTGGGAAACATACATACTTTAAATAAAAAATAATTATACACCAGTTAAGTGTCAAAATCTTGCCTTATATTATGGCCTTGGTGGTTACAACAGATGCTGTGTAGTCAGCAAGGATCTAGTGTGATCTTTATGGCCACGCGTTAATAGCGCAGAAGTACATAAAACCAATTTAGAAAACAAGTTTACCTTTGAATTGAGCAGCGGTAGTACAAATAAATGCAACTACCGTGCATGAGGTGCCACACACACAGCCTGCTCGACTCCGTTCTCGGGGCCGCATCTTCATATATTTTAGTTGAATGTCCGCTCAGCTCCGCTCCGCTCCACTTGCACTGTTTCCACTGATGTGGAGTGGAGATATCGAGCACTGTCATTGGCCAATTCACGTTCCGCTCCTCTCCACTCCGTCCAGCTCCGCGTCAGTGGAAACGCACCTTTAGGCTATTAGGAACCGTTTGCTATCATACGCATCTTAAGACAATTTGCACCTTAGTATAAAATAATAGGCCTCTTCCTTTCACTCCTCTCTACTTACAGTGGCTGTACAGTCGAGGTACCTACTAAGGTATCTCGACTGTACAGCGACCATGTACATGCATATTAATAGCTTTATGTAGTGGGAGCCATATAATTTCCATGCGGAAGGCTTCCTTATTAGAAGCTATTTAGATAACAGCACTGCTTAACAATATTGTCATCTGTTGGCATTAAGGTAAGATAATGTACAACGATACTAGAACAAAATGTTTTTTAGTAGGTACTACGGATACGAAAAAATACATACATACATAGATTCACGCCTGTTTCCCAGACGGGTAGACAAAGACTACGGATTTCCATTTGCTGCGATCCTGACACACTTCTCTGGCTTCATTCACTTTCATCACATTCCTCATACACGCCCGTCGGTTCAAGAAGCTCTTAACCTGGCCTTTGTCCAGAACGTCTCCGATCTGATCGAGAAATACATATATAAGTATATAAGTACTCATGCATTTCTATGTATCTTAGAAGAGTTGGGCAAAGGTGTAGTAAGCTTAGGTTTCGCTAGTTATGCCTTAGGTCCCAATTAATAGCTGAGGAGGACGAACTTATTTCCATGTACCAGAACTTTTCTAACAGAAAAGCCTAATAATACATTACCTGACCTGGGAATTCAATCCCGAATCTACGATCAGTAGCACTGTTACCTATGGAAATGTTTAGACAGTTAAATAACTTTATCTTTTTACTCGTATTAAATGCAAGTTTCGATTTTCATAGCAATCCGTGAGAAATTGGATAGGTAATTGTGGAGGCTTGTAATTAGCAAATACATATAAAATTTATGAAAATTTAAAAATGTTATTAGTCTGTAAGCCTTCTTCCAAAATCAATATATAAATAAATAATATTATGAATGCAAAAGTCAAATTTGTCTTCCAGTATGTATGTTTTATAATTTAAGAGCTAAAACGCTGCAACGATTAGTATTCTTGCCTAATAAGTAGGTAGTTACAAAATGTAATTTTATAATGATACTAGCAGTTACCTGCGATTTCGTCCGCGTATATTTTAACTAAAAAGTGTTTGTCACCGCGGCACCCAATTTTTTTTCTAAAATCAAAGTAGCCTAAGTTACTCCTTATAACATCAGCTATCTGCCAGTGAAAGTCCCGTCAAAATCGGTTCAGCCGTTTCGGAGATTAACCTGAACAAACAGACAGACAGACAAAAATTTAAAAAATAGATGTTTTCGTATAGGTACCTTATATACTTTCATATGCATTAGATAAAAAGCAGTTATTTTGACATTACAAACAGACACTTCAATTTTATTTATTTGTATAGATGTATAGATAGGCGATTTGAAAAGATCGGCCTTATGCTTCGTTTAATTGTTCTTATCGCAAAAGTAAATTATGACGTTTATAAACGAGTCAAAAAACCTACTAGCTTGACTTTGTTCTACTTTAAAATAAAAGTTCTAGCTTAACATACTACTTAATATATTATATCTAGTAATAAGTTAGATATGCCATTTCTGTAACGTCGAAGTAATTATTCTCACGCTAGGATTAAATCTTGTGCCACGGTCGACTCCACATTCAAATGATGGAAGTAAAGTACATCCAGAATCGGTACACCTTTTTGTTGAACACACAAATTTTTCGTGAGGTCTGAATCCACAATACTGCGCGTGGCAAGTGGCGACGTGATCACTAAAACCACTACACCATCGGTGCAGTCATGGTACATTGATTCTGCACATGTCATGTCGTCTCGACACGTGTAAGATATTTACAGTCCAATGACACGTGCATATTCATTCTATGCTATACAAGTACTACAGTATACCTACGTGGTATGTTTAGTAATTAACTGTTCATTATTCCTTTAATTTTTTATTAGTCAAGCATTAATCTTTGTACGAGTGTTTTTGTGGCTCCTGTTGACATTCAGTAACGAGTCAGTAAAAACCTTTTACCCTCAGGCATAGTTGATTGATATATATTTAGCATAAAAAGGAATCACGTCGGCGTATTTTTACATTACGTTTTCAATTTACTTTCTAGTGATATCCCCAATCCGTATCTAGTCGTTATTACGTTTTGTTTGTTCACTAAAGTTCTCGATAGAGGCGCTTTAAGTATATATATACAATGTCTTCATTAGATCGTTTCTGACGAAGCCCGTCGCAGTCGATTGTCGTTAAAATTTATATAATGTTTACGACGCGGCGACGTTACGACCTTCTAAATATTGGTAATCAGTAGGTAAAAGATAGCATATAGTGTAGCACCATACTCAATGGTCGGTACCAGATATATTAGGCTTATATTTTGCCAGCTATTTTCTAATTTTACATCAATGAACACGTACCTAGTTCTTTATTTACCTAAGTAACCTTAACCAGCAAGGTACTAAAATAGATTCAAAGGGTCGACCATTACTATGAACGTTTTGGAGATTGATATTTCACATCAAGTGCTCATTAAAAATGTAGACGTTACAAACTTTAACGGGCAGACTCCATTTTCAAATGGTACTTAAGCTTTAAAAAGTTGTTAGACTGTCATTTCTTTGTCTGTTTTGGAAAGTTTTAAGAGTAATATCTGAAGGGTTCCATTTTAATTTCTTATGAGTTTCTATGCCAGTTCTTGTTAATATATTAAAGTGTAAAACTTTGTGCTTAAATATATTTAGCTCAATTATTCTTATTTTAAAATAGCTTTACTATATTTCTAATGTTAGGTTAGAAATAGACCACGCCCATAGTTTGATTTTACAATCATTCAAACAACAGTCACAGAGAACACCCAGACTGGGAACAATCATTAGAGCATTACACAATTATTATTTGCCGTGTGAGTGTGACACTTGTATCCGCACAACCCTTGGCGCGGTAGCAGTGCTAGTGGCGAGACAGCCACCTGTCATGTTTGGTAATACAGAGTTTTACCACTAGCTCGACGAGACAGTCCTTGTTTCATTATTTTTAAAATTGGACGTCCAAATATAAATATTCTAAAACGACGTTCTTTAAAAAGAAGATTGTCCATTGATTTTGATCTTCAAGTAACTCAGTTTCTAAACTAAGCTAAAAATAGCCTGGAAAGGTCGAGGCGACTGACCTTTTATTTCTTCTAGTACTGCAGTAAGTATTTGCTAAAGTAGATTGTGTTTGTTCCATGTTGTTTTTAGTAGAAATAAATCTGTTTAATTTTGTGTTTCACAAAGGGACCACGCGCTCGTATTTTTCGAGTTAAAGCACAAGTTAAACTGAGTGAGTATAATGAGTATTAATTTTGTTGTTGTGTACATTCTCTTTGTTTACGGATACAATATATTTTTATAACCGAAGTAAATTCTCCAATTTAAAGCTTGTTTAACCCTTTCCTTTTTTTAATTCATTGGGAACGAGTCCAAAGGGCTGATTCGCGTAATAAAAATGTTTAAAGTAGAGTTCGGATCTAACCTAATAAGAAATGTGAACTAAAATGCAATTAATGTTGATGTTTATTTTAATTTAGGAAAATATCAATTTTGTGATATCTATGACTCTGAGACAAGATCAATACTTTTTAACCAGTTTTGCTCATTTGCATCTCAAAAAGTTATTAATGAAATAATGCACTTCGCATTGATATCTAATAAGAAAATAGATAATAACATAATAACGTCTTTTTCCTTATGATATAGGCACAAAAATGTATGTTCTTCATTAAAACACGTTATGTGGTTATATACCTACACTTGTTCAATATTAGAAATCACTCTTTGTAAATAAAAATGTTTTGTAAGTAAAAAAGTTTAGAACCTTTTAGGAACGCATTTAATTTATACAATACCTACATTAAATTAAAAGGTAACATTTGAAATATATTTTAATAAATATATCCCAATAAAATTTTACTTATTTAAAGGCCGTGTAGTTAAATGGCTTTTTAATTGATTTCTTATGATTTCTATTTAGGAAAACCTGCGTACCTCCTAGAAATTATTTTAATATCTTTGAAACTCTGTTAACAAGTTAGTGGACACACCTCGTAAACAAAACTATTGTAACATTACATGATACTGTTTTTCAAATTAATTTTATTCCAGTATTGTAATTTGTTTCCAAGTGATAAGCATTTTTGATAAAGTGAAATATATACGCCCTTATCATTGCAATTTAATCAAACAAAAATATAATTGTAATAATCTTAATAAATGTCTTACTTACTTTACTTTTGTCTACTTTTTCTTCTTTTCGTGTGAATAGAGGTCAACCTGTTGAAGCTTAATATGACTTTTCAAGGTAAAATTAATTACAGAAAGGTCAGCAATGTCCAGGGTTATTTTATGTTAATGGATGCAACCACGGAATAATGAGATCAAACCAACAATAATAGCATTTCACGTCATACTCATATACACGGAGACCAGTTTTACCAAAAATACACTGCAATGTAGTAAAATCAATCCAATGTATTGTTACAAACATTGAGACAATATTACCCGAAAAATATTGTTTAATACATAAATACATAGTCCCCAAAAATGAGCAGGGGTGGGTTATAATTATAACAGTTACACACACCACCGTTTCAGCACTGCATTGTTTCGAACTTTTTATTTATAGGTACTATCATAGAAATATAAAAAAGAGATATATTTTCGTCTACAGGGCATATCTCCTTGTTTATTATATCTATGGGTACTATATTTGAAAAGGGAGTGCGGATTTTGTGAGTTTGTGTATATGTGGAGGATATTCTTTGGCACCACTGCACCTATCTATTTGAACAATTCTATCAAAATTTAAAAGGTACCTTATGCCAGATAGACATATGCATTACACTATCCCAGAAATCGAGATCAACACCTCGAGTACTACGTAGTTCCTAATAAATATGTGAGGCACAATTTTGATATAGGTCGTTACAAAGCTGTTCAAGCTATCAACTTTATGACACGCGCGTCATAACATGCCAGACTGTCGTCCTCACATTCCGTGCTCTTACAATTAATTCTGTGCTATTACGTGATACGAGTAAAGCCTTAAAACACAAAGATGAAAAAAAGAACTGACAGCTTAAACGACAACTCAATATTTAAGTGCAGTGCTCTCCCTCGTGTCTGCCATCGGTGAAGCGCCAGGTTCAGTGAGTTTTCCATTTGCCGCCACATTACCTAAAACATGTACCGACAAGCACGGTTAAGCTAAATTCGATATCCGACCTACATAACCTCAGACACCACATCTGATAAATAAATGGGTGAAACGTTTGCAAGAATTGAATACTAATATTTTGCTGAAAAAGCTTTTATATACGATACGACTAATGTTCCTACTATCAGTCCATTAAAAGTAACTAAGGTTCTTATAAATATGGTAATTTTGGCAGTAATATAAAATACTGATGCTTTTCGTCGTTTGTCGTCTTGAGATGCATCGGCGCGCTGATTCCCAAATACAATGTATTTTCAATTACGTCTAACATTCTTGCTTCTGACAGGTTGTTACAAAAACATAATAATAATTGATTAAGTCTCATATCCACTAGGCAACAAATGACGCCCAAAACGTGACGCTCAACAAAATCGGTAACTTTGCGCAACAACGCGTGACGTTGCCAGCTGGCTCGCAACATGAAGTGCGGCTTATTGTTTGTTTCCGTGCAACAAGCAGTCGAGCATCAAATGTTGTCAAGTGGAGACGTGAAAAAGCCACTGAAATCAACACTAGTTCCTTTGGCGACATGCTGCCGACGCCTGGTCATGCGTGGACAGACAACGTTGCTAAACAAAATTCCTCGTTGCCGTAAACAACAATGTTGTGCAACATGTCGCGCGTCAAATGTTGCCTAGTGGATACGAGGCTCTAAATTGACTCGTAAATTTCTTATAATTCTGGGCATACGAATTTATTTACATTATTACAAGTAAAAAAGAAAATATATTTCTATTTATAATTGAAAGTAAAGAAAAAGTTTATGAAACGTAATATTAAGCTCGAAAATGTTGATGTTTAGTGCGTGCACAAGAAAGATTGTTGCCGTGATATAACATACTAGCTGACCCGCGCAACTTCGCCTGCGTCACGTAAGAGAGAGAGAATGGGTCGTAGGCACCTATAATACAATTTTAAAAGAGCTGAAACTTTCTTTGTTGAATCCACGAACCACATAAGAACCATTGAACAAACTTTTATAAATATACCTACAGTGCTAATTTAAAATCACGCAGAATAAGCATTGTAAGTATGTAATCGGTAATTAAAACAGTGATATCTTCTAAGAAATTTATTGAAATCAAATTATGTAAAGGCAATTATGTTAAGAATTAAATGCTTGTAATAAAATATAACGTATATATTTATTTGAATAAAAATTAATACCATGTTTGTAAAACACCTTCGCAAATAATGAATTATTTTAGAACACATTTGATTGCCATAAAAAAGGTTTTAGTCAGTCAACCTTAAAAGATAGACATAATTATGTCACCGCGGAATTTTTTTTAGAGCTTTTTAAGAGGAACAATTAACGCAAAAATCATGTATGAAGTACATGATTTTTGCGTAACTTTAACCGTTTACGCAGCGCACGCAACGAAAGCTCTCAAAATGAGTAACTTTCCCGGATTTTGCAACATTTTTCATTGCTGCTCCGCTCCTATTGGTCGTAGCGTGATGTTATATAGCCTTCCTCGATAAATGGGCAATCCAACACTAAAAGAATTTTTCAATTCCAACCAGTAGTTCCTGAGATTATCGCGTTCAAACAAACAAACAAACAAACTCTTCAGCTTTATAATACTTATTAGTATAGATTTAAATCGAAGGAAGTGAAGGAAGTTCCTAATCTGCTTAGTTAACAAGTTGCTGCACTGCCCACCTAAGGGACTAAGATCACTGGTCCCCTGGCCCTGGTGTCAGCACAGCACCTCGCTATACCTTTGCAATCCTCATCACAGGAACTAAATTTATACTGGTTGATCGACTGCAAACTTCTGTGGTCCTTTAATATTTTTATGTTAATATATAGGTAGGTACTAGGTACCTATATCACACTGACGGTTAACGCTTGCTTTAAAAACACACTCAAATGTTTCATATCTTACTACACATTTTTACACTATTTAGTAATTATGTTTATATCTTATTTACTCGTATATTTACATATTAAGTATATTTTAGACACTAGGCGACGGCGAATTGGATTTCGCAGAATACCAGTGTTGCGATTTAACAATCGCAACGTACGCTGAGCGATGTCCAAATTTTGGCACTGATGGGACACACTTTCATACTACTTTTAAATTAAAAAATACAACCAATAATATTAAATTATTTAAGTCAAACTTAAATAAGTAATTGAATATTATTGTTTGTATTTTTGGTTTGTATGCCACTGGCAATAGATACTAGCCTTAACTTGATGGGATGGGATATACAGATGCAGTTTCCGTAAGTTAAGCGGAAGGTGTGGTGTTGCCAGTGAGCAGAAATGAAATTAAATAATTATAGTGTTAGTATTAGAATTTGTTTTAGTTTTTAGTTACATATTGTTCTGCTTTTTATTTTGTATTTTTTTTTTTATTTCTTCATGTTTTGGGTGTGCCCTTTTGTGTGCCAAAATAAAAAATATTTCTTTCTTTCTATATTGTGGCGATCTTAATGTTGTGGGTTCGATCCGTAAATAGACTAGATGATCTTTGTGTTTGTTGGTTGTGTGTTTGTATAATCCCCCGCAACACAAGGATTTTGCGTACTAAGAGAAGCCTTTTAAAATAACTTTGAAGAAAAATTTCTTTGTTCAAACTACTCCAACATAGGTACATATTATTATTTTATTCAAAGTAATATCCATTATCCAGTATACTGTTATTTACTTTAAATAGTTGTGTGTTTGTATGCATTTTATCATAGTCAAATATCTTACTTACTTAGTTTGTTTAAACAGAAGTCTTGCGAACATTTACACTGAGATATGACGGAAGCATTGTGTGATCTCAAACAATATTTGAATATAGGTACGTGTTATGGTTGACTAAATAGAAATACAACTGTTTTTATGAAAACTACAACACTACACTTTGAATATAGTTACTGATATGATTTTTGTGGTAAGAATCTGAGTAATTTTAGTGACATGGACTTATTATGCCCGAAGTATTTTTGCCTTAGGTTTGGAACAACCAACAAAAACATTACAACCCATCAACCAACACGCCTTAAAAACTGTTGTAAGTGTGTTATCCATATTACTGCCTTGGGACTAATAGAATAAACGTAAAAAAGTATTAGTTGGTTTGTCCCTCTTTTAAGCAGGAACTAAGCAAGAGGACATGATTATTACTAACTAGATGTTCCCGCGGTTTCACCCGCGTTTATCGTTACTGCGCCGCCCTCGTGCGTCGTAGGGTGATGTTATATAACCTATCGCCTTCCTCGATAAATAGGCTATCGAACACTAAAATAATTTTTCAAATCGAACCAGTAGTTCCTGAGATTAGCGCTTTCAAACAAACAAACTCTTCAGCTTTATAATATTAATATAGATAGATAGATGACAGTTTTTGGGCCGGAGAGTAACAAAGCCTACAATTTCCGATAAATATGCATACAATGATAAAAGTATTTACTCATTAAGTATCGTTCGGACGCCGACGTCCGACCGATACTTAATGAGATATACAAACAGGTTTCCTATTAAAATAATTTAACATGGCATACTTTTACTTATCCTAATAATAGTTACGTACAATATTTATTTGGCATAACTGTTTAAACACAAATTTTCAAGCATAATTACTATAAACATAATAATTGTTAAGCATACTATTACTAAAGCATTTGAAGTTTTGTAAATTTTGTGTATGCATTTAATAAAATACTTTTCGTATGTAAAATAAACATGTTGCTGGCTTAGGGGTGGCCCGAGGGCCACCCCCGCCGCACCCTAACCTATTGTTACACTATGGTACCCAAGTTATATATTCCTTATTACTTTATGCCAATCAAAATTAGGGCAAAAAGCATTAGCCTAAATTATATTTATGCCTACTGAAATAGTATGCCAAAAAACAATGATGTCAAAGTATTATTATGACAAAAAAATATATGCCTAACTCGTTATGCCAAATTAAACAAGGACAAAAAAATTATTGGAACAAAAAATTCCCATACAAAACATCAAGCTTTCAGGTAATAATCGTATCTCACTTTAAAATAACTAGTAGCCACTGCATACAGTAAAGTAATAGGTCAAGCCCTAATGAATACAATCTCCAAGAATCTCGTGGCACATCTCGTAATGACAGCGATACTTAATGCTAACACCGGCCAGAGGATATTAACTATTACCCACTTAGTAAGATATAGAACATACCTACATAAACGACAACAAACAAGGTCGATTCGTTGTTCGTTCGCCCTCCTTTGTCACAAACTTTAAAGCTTAAGGGTAAAGTTAATGTACCTCAATCATAAAGCTATTGACCTGGCACAAAAACGGAGCGTCTAAGTATTCCTATAGGTGGTGTTAAGTTCAACACCTATTCGGTTTTGGCTTCGGTCACCCTGATAAAACATCTATTAGGACTTGGGTGGCGGCTCGGAGTAAATACTTTTGTTCAATGATATTCATATAAGATGTGATATTTAATATATAACCGCACAGTACATTTAAATATTCATTTAGATTTATCCACAGCAACAAGTTAATTATTGAGTATTTGGCTGACAATATAATTTCCAGTAGACCAGCATGCATACTATTTGTTACTATGTGAGTGACACAATTGAATATAAAAATGTAAATGATAAAATGTATTAATGTTAACATTAAAAATAGTACCATGCAAATATACGTATTACACACACATTTCGCTAACCATATTTTTAAGTCTTTCGTAATAGGCGGCAAATCGTTTGCTAATTTGACTAACACATTGTCAAAAGCCATAATTAAAGAATGTCTTAAGTTAACTGAAAAGTAGGTGCAATAAAACTATGTTCTACATCGAAATCGAATTCGGGTCCTCATAGTTAGCCGAGTAAGCTCAAATTTATTTCGACAGAGTTGTAACAGTGGATGTGTTTTTTTTCAAAGGTCGAATCATTCTGGTTTCACCAGTCAATTATACGAAAATAAATACAATAATTTAATAAATCTGTCAACAATAAGTAAATTAGCTTTTGTTGTCTAACGCCGCTTATAAAGAATGTTATCGATGCACTTTATCAAACCGATGACAGAAGTAAAAAGTTTTTAATTTTATTTGGTACTTTATTCATACGGCGCAGCGATAGTAAATGCGATTGCTGTGCATGAGGTCTCGGGTTCGAATCCCGGGTCGGACCAAGAAAAAGTTATTACGACTCGATGGCGTAGTGGTTAGTGTAACCGACTGCCACACCTGAGGTCACGGGTTCGATTCCCGCACAAGTCAAACATTTGTGTGCATGAACATGGGTGTTTGTCTTGGTCTGGGTGTTTCTATGTATAATATGTATGTATTTACAAAAAAAGAATAAGTATATATGTATGTTTATCCATTGTCTAGTACCCATAGTACAAGCTCGGCTTAGTTTGGGCTAGATGGTGTTGTGTGTATGTGGTAGAATATTATTATTATTATTATATTATTATTTTCTGGTAAGAAATCTCAATAGCAGCCCGGAGTTAGGAAGTTGGCGGTGTTAGACACCCCCGTGCCTCGGAAAGCACATAAAGCCGTTGGTCGTGCGCCTGATCTCTCTCCGGTCGTGTCGGATTACCGTCCCATCGGATCATGAGAGTTAGGGAACAGAGAGTGCAATTGTGTTTGCGCACATACTTGTGCACTATAATTATTATCTCCTGCGCAGATGGCCAATCTGCGTTAAGACTGACCGCCGTGACCGAAACTCGGTCTGGAGGACATTGCCATGCCATGTTTTTTTATACTTGGGGAATTCATTTATGCATACCTACTCCTCCGCAGGGTCGGGCGGAGGTGTTATGTCGGACTCACCAGGGTAAAAGAAAGATGGTAATGATAATAATGGACCACCGTGGTAGGTATTCCCGGTAATACCGACTAAACCTACCACGGTGTTCCTCGACAAAACCGCAATCGGCGGGGCCGCGCTAATCACTTTCACTTGCGACACCGCTGAAGTTTCGTCCCCCCGCCGTATGAAACAGCAGGCCACTACACAATAAGACTACGCTTTGGGCACCACTACGCTTAAGCCCTATTATCCCCCCTTAAGGGCGGACATACGACACAGAGGCGCGAGTACGAACACGCACGCCGCCTCTCAGATGTGGTGCTGATCGGGTGGTGGGCAGCCCCATGAAGCCCATCACCTCCAAGTCAAACCTCAGGGTGGCTGGAGGTTATCTTACGCCCTCCGGCGCCCGGTTCTGCGGTTGGTTGGGTTTAACCATTCCCTATCCCGCTCCACCGCGTCATTGATGGAAATGACTTCGTCTCAGAAGGAGGCGACGGCGTTCCAGAAACTTTCGCTCCGGACCATAGATTAAACTACAGCCGGGGTCGAGAGGGCAACCATACCGACTGCCGCGATCAACTCACCGCGCTGCGATGCCCAGGCGAGGCAATCCCCCAAAGTGTGCAGCGCCGTGTCCTCAACAACGTCGCGGCAGTCGCCGCAGTGGTGACAACCACGCGTCTCTCGCCGGCCTATGCGGCACAGGAACTGGTCAAAGCAACCGTAGCCAGTCGTTACCTGTGTCAGCCAGAAAGTGAGGGCGCCATGCCGCCTCTCCAGCCCAAACGGGACTTACCGCCACGATATATTATGTACAATTACATATATTGCCATATTTACGCCGTTTTTGCTTTTTGTAAGTATAAAACATGTATTTAAAGAAAACAACCTTTGTTCTATCGTATAAAATATCGAATAAAAAAGTTTAAATGTTACAGTTATAATAGTGAAAAGAAATTATATTATCGCAAGGTACGCGAGCCCGACTGTCATTTAACTATTTTTACAATGAAGTAATTTGAAGCATAGAGTACAGTAGCATCTTTGTTCAAACCTGGGTTTCCATTCAAACTTAGAACCATCCTAATTAAAAAGTAGAATCACTCCACAAAAGGTTGCAATTTAATAATATTAGCAACGCAGCAATTACTTATTTGCGGTTAAAGCATTGTACGAGCGTATGTCTGGCTATCCTTTCTAAGCTGTACAAACGTAAATCTGTTTTGTATTATGTAATATCTTAAATAAATATTCGCATTATTGGATATATATTATCGTTGTAATAGCTTTCTTTATATCACAAAGAACCAAAATGGATGCCTCAAAAAATCAGCGTTGAAAATGTGTTTCTATTTTTTAACGGTCTTTGGAGGCCAAAAGTAGATAAAATCTGAAGTAAACGTAAACCTAATTATTTTCGTTGAAGTAGAGAACTGAAACTTATTTAACCTTGTTTTGGCAGATTTTGAAGTAAGAAGTTGTGGCCAGTATAACTTATACCTTAACGTAGATGACAGATACCAAGTTCACGAGGTTATTTATTGTTACTAGCGGTCGCCTAGTGCTCGAAATTCGACCAAAGTTTGCCTGTAAGATATTGCTGATATATGTCATTATATATTGATATATGTAACCATAGTTACGCGCTTCAACTGCGTGTGTCAAATGCATGGTTGTGTGCGTGTAGCGTTTTTTCATTAATTTAATGTGTTTCTAACGCATATTTTATATAAATATTAGGATTCGTCACTCTTTCTCCATATAAACTTTAACTGTGCGAAATTTCATACTGCTCCGTCCGCGCAATTTTCGTAAAAAGGGGTACAAAGTTTTTGCTTCACGTATTAATATATAGATTATTCTACAGACAAGTTGTGTATTCGGTCACCATATTGAATTTATAGAAATATTATTAAATGGTTATACCTATATTATTAAACTATTCGCTACTTTGTTCGCACTTTGTTTATAAACTACTCTACTAATTAAGATCAGCATGCTTCTTACTTTAAGTAAGAATAGCAATTTTGATGCACGATTCTTAAATTCCTCCGAGCTTTTTCAAATGTTTAGAAAACAATGTAATATATTTTTTACAAGAGATGCCTCGGATAGAATCTTGTATGGAATATTTTTATTTTGCCAGTTTTAAAACAACAATTATTGACAACCCGTAAATTATTATTACATTGCAACAGGTAGTAATATATATACTGGTTCGAAATTTGTTTGTCCTAAGCAGCGTCTAACTTACACACTTACACCATCGTCCATCTTACAATAAATCTGTGTAGACCAATTCATAAAAGAAACAATGCGACATCAAAAGTGATTAAATATTTTTCGACAGTAGGTACTAAAATAAAACAAATACTTTTATTAAAAAATCTTTCTTCAATTCCAATAAACTGTTCTCATTCTTATTCTCATTCTTATTTATGTTTAAGGACACGCACTAAGTCGCAGCGGACTCGTAAACTCTCAAGTCTTAACGCTTCGCCGAAGTCCACATTAATATAAAATAAACGAATAAACCTTCAGCTACAAAAACTTTGCAGATTAACTGTTGGTTGTAAAAACGTATATTACGCGTAAGGCTCAAGATAGTGAAGTTACAGCTCATAATGATACAAAATTAGTACGTACTAACGGTGTGCTTATTGACTTCTTGTAACGCCTGAGAAAAGTAGGTGCGATATTTTTGTAAAGGTGAGCAAGCAATTGGTCTGTATTTTATCGAAAATATTATACTCTAATCTGCAACGTAGAATAGTCTTTTCAACATCTTGTTCCTGTTTCTAACTAAATATAAATTTAAGTCATAACGTCATAATATGTCACTTACGGTTACAGTATAAGTTACGGATGATATAGCTTTAAAAGTTTTAAATAAAGACTAACTTTAAAGATAATTCCTAATAAGCACCGGGATTTTACTTACCTACACACGCCAACAAAATTACAATATAATTACTCGTATATTTAAAGAAATACAGTATTTGGTTTGACACACATAACGGAGGTGACGTTATCAATACGGTTCTTGTGGGAGCTCACCGATTTTTTTCAGCATTCTATTAAGAAAGCTTGCTGAGTTACGGAGACCTATTATAGCAAATCGTTACCGGCTAAACCCACCCTCGGTGTTTTGCTTATTTGGGTAGAATGCGTACTCTGACGTAGATAACATATTCGGCGTCTTCATAGGAGGGGCCTTCAATAACCGATGGGAAGATTTACAGCTTTCCTTGTAAGCTGTCCTTCCTTTGTATACGCGAGCGCCGGATCATCGAGTGACATAGCACGACTTGTCTGTGACCCGTTATCCTTGTCATCTCCCATATGAATACATATGCCTAAAATTCTATACAATTATGTCATTGATGTCGAATAAATAAGCATTCATTATTACATTTTTGAGGCAGATATGGATGACCAAAAACTTCATGAAACTTTCTGACTTGACCTGAAAAAGAGTCACTGTTAATAGAAAAACTTATTCGACCAAACACATAAATAGGTCGCATACTTACGTAAGGTGAATAGAATATGATCTAATAAACGAAGATAATGAGCTAATAAAAATCATGTAACGGCGAAACACGTGTCTAAGCACAAATGTATTTGTTTTTGGAGCGGAGTACAACAAGATGGATAGCACTCAAGGCTCCGACCTTGACGCCGCTATCCAATAACAGATGACTTTGATATTTTCGATACCGTCCTTGGCTTTAGCAATTCAAGAGAGAGTGACGGGTATTTTTTCAAAATATATCTACCTATTCACATATACAACAAGAAAACTCGAACTTTCATGTTAGTTCCACCCATAAACGTAACAAAGGGAGAACGATGAAAACAACATCATAATATTATATGTTATCTTCACCTACACAGTTACTCACAAAAGTTATTGTAATTGTCGATGATTTACAACACTTTAAAACGTTTTACGTAAGTGAGATAACGATACTCCGTTAGTATTGCGTCTGCGAGCTAAATAAAACCAGCTGTGATAAACTGTGGGGCACGCACGCAATCACAATACATAAATAAAACATACAAAATATTAGGAAACAGTAAAATTGGACGAAATACTACAGTTTTTATGCTAATCTTGAGAAAAACAATACATTTCAAGTCCGAGGGTGGTCCCGAAAATCAATCAAGTAGACCGTTTCGCTGATCGAAATTCATGTGTATCAACTATCAATGCTTTGTTTGTCAAATGATATGAATTCAGTATCGACATTGATCTATAGTTTGAATACTGATTTTGGACTATGTTTTTGCAAGCATCACACACAGCAATAAATTTAAACGAAAATAGGTCACATACGAATAAGAATAGTATCAGGCTTAACCATCAAGTTTGAGATTCAACTGATGTATTTTATATTCGTAGTATATGTAAATATTGCCCATCCTAATTCTAACTATTATTAGAAATGCGAATGTAAGTTTGGATGTTTGTTTAATTGTTTGTTATGCTTTCACGCCTTAACTACTTGACCGATCATCATGAAATTTCGCATATACGTTGTCAGAGGAACAGAAAAGGACATAGGGTACCTTTCATCCAAAAATAAGTAGGTACTGTTACTAACCTAACCTACATTTACGCGAGCGAAGCCGGCGGGCAAAATCTAGTAGTTAATAAAAAAACCTATACATCATTTATGCGAGAAAAATATTAAAACAATAGATTAGAACTATCTACAAATGCCGGAAAATCTAATAATTTACTAAAATGTTTGTTCGGGGTTGGGGTGACATTAAGACAAACTACAAACAGTATATACCTGTTGTACGGTTGTTAACCCGTACAATGTTATAACTAAGTAAGTAGGTTTTCATCAGATTTTTAAAAAGCTTTGTAATAAAAGTGCTGCAAAATATTTTACCTTAGTACCTAGTAATTTTAGCCTTTAAATACCTTTTCTCCAATCATCACATCTAACAAATACACTTAAGACATACTTCCTCGAGTGAAATTACCTCACAATTGCAAAATCAACCCTTCAAGCACCGACTAAATGTATAAATTACTATGCAGTGGTTGTGTTTGTTTTTCTAATATCCTCATAGTTCCAGAAAATTTTGGAGCCGCCTTTCATAATTGATGCATGATCTAATTGTTTCTGCAGTTTTCTTTTTAATTTCTGTACGAGCCTCTTTCAAATACGTCGACATTATTAATGTTAAAAAGTAACTAAAAGAAGGCTTTATATCTTAAGAGAAAATTTTCATAATTGTGTGGCAATAATTAAGTCTCGTTTAATTACGTCCATTACGGACCACGGACTGGTCCAGAAATTAAATAATAAAGAATGGAAATGTAAAGGTGAAAGAGTTATTACTATATATTATTGTTAGTATATACTTACTTTATTTTAGGTATTATATGCTTTCTTGAGAAGAACCCAAATTAGGTTAGTTTTATTCATAGCCAATTTTTGTTTTGTGGCTGTAGCCTATGATTATTGACTACGTACACTAGATATAATAATAACATGCACATTCAGTTTCTGACCCTTCCAAAATATAGTCGCTGCTGCCAGCATAAGACATTACTGGTCGCTTGCCGGCAAGCGACCAGTAATGTCTTAAGGTTAATGCCTTAAGGTCTTCTTATGTAGCCGGAAAATATGACTTACTAGTTTTCACCCGCGGCTTCGCTCGCGTAAATGTAGGTTAGGTTAGGTTTGCAAAAATTATTTCTTCTGGATGAAAGGTACCCTATGTCCTATTCTGTACCCCTGACAACGTGTATGCAAAATTTCATGTTGATCGGTTGAGTAGTTAAGGCGTGAAAGCGTAACAAACAAACAAACTCATTTTCGCATTTATAATATTAGTTAGGATGACAATAACACAACACAAGATTATTTAGATAAAGTCTTCTGTGTGATGAAATGACTTCCCTAGCCGATATGCATCAGTTTAAGCACAATCTCTGTCTTTTGAAATACAGATTGAATACAGTAGATATTTTTCTTTTTCGCCACGTTTATCACTTGCCAGTTTTTTTTAAAGGACAACTCCCGCACTAGGAGTCATTCCTGTGTCGCGGGGGACTTTACAAACATTCAAACAACGGATACAAAGAACACCTAGACTCAGAACAACCATTTGTGGATCACACAAAGTTTTGTCCCGTGTAGTATTCAAACCCACAACACACGGCACGGTAGCAGTGGCGAGGCGATCACTTAAACCACTACGCCATCCGTGTTGTCAATTTCATTACTTTTGCATCAAACTAAACATTTCAAAGTTTCCATAATTAATGTATCTATTATTTTTTTTAATACGACACGTTTTTGTGTCACGTTTTAGAAATTCAGTAAACATTTTATAAATCCATAATTTTTATTCGCAGTGACATTAACGTGCGTACGATTCACGATGTTTGTTTTCATACGAAACGTGTTTGAAATTAAATATCTTTACATGAACCAATTTAATTTACGTTCTCACTAAATTTCATCGAATGTTTCTTCAACTAACGTATAAATTAGTATCGACTGACGAATCGACTAATGCTTGGAGGACAATCTATGTTTACAAACGAAATTCTACGATACGAAGGATAATTCTACGATTAAATAGAATTCTATATTTAATGCTACAGTTAAGTAACTTAGTTCAATGGTCAGCATGTTGCATGCAAAAATAATATTCGAATAATTTTATGTAAACAACTGGGCAAGGTGTTTTGTGATCGATGTCGCAAGCAGCTCCTTTTTTTTTCTTTTTTTACATGTGCGAATGCTGTGACGCATACCTCTCCGCGGGGGCGGGCGGAGGGGTTATGTCGGGCTCACCCGGGGAAAGATAGAAAGTCCTGAGTCCTACCGACTAAACCTACCACGGTGTTCCTTCACACGGTCTATGGCCGGAGCGCAGGGATCGCTCGCGCATTCATCCTGCAGCCCCGGCAGATCTTGGCCGCCACTGAATCGTGGCGGCTTCGTCCAGTCAACTTTCTTTCCTCTGGTGAGGCACGCGCGGAGCACGACGCACCGCCATCTCAGGCCTGTTACTGCACGGTCAACAGCCTTTCCTAGGTCTGTCGCCCCAGGCTAGCGCTCATGGGGGCCGGAGATCGTGCTGCGCCGTACGGCGCCCAGTGCGTCGTCTGCGGGCCGGGAGATTGGTGTTCTTCTCCCGTTCCCTTTCTGCCACCTCCTTAGCGAGCATAACTACCTCGAAATAGGAGGCGACGGCTACCCATGCGCTCTCGTTTGCAACCATAGACTCGACCATGGCCGGTAGTGAGAGACGCTCCACTCCGACTGCTGTGACAAGGTCACGGCGCTCTCCAGTGTATGCTGCGCCGTGTCCTCGTGGCAGTCCTCGCAGTGATGGCACTGGGACGTTTCCACTCGGCCGATGCGACACAGGTACTTCCCGAAGCAGCCGTGCCCCGTAAGTACCTGCGTCGTCCGGAAGGCGAGGGCACCGAATTGTCTCTCCAGCCACTCCTCCATAATGAGTCTTACCGCCGCTATCGCGGCGTGCCCTGCGCTTGGTCCCATAAGCAGTCCGCCACAAGGATCTGGTGGAGCGCGCTCTGTTACAATCCAATTTCACGATGTAATGGGCGGAGTCCGCGCTCCACCGCCTCCCTGCGCCATTGATAGAGTGACGGTACGTATTTATTTTGTGGTGACGGGCTCTCGCTTCAAGATCCCAGAGCGGAATGCCGGCGGCGCAAGTAGCTCTGGCAGACAAGCAGTTGTAATTTGAAATATTGAATCTTCGAATAAGAAATGTACGTAAATTCAAAAGTTTTATTTATTTCTATTAGCAAAAAATAAAACTGTCAAGATATTCAAGTATAGAAAAATAAATGATATATTATGTACCAAATAAACTTTTAGAAATTGGTTATGTTTTATATATTTTTTTAATAGATTATATTATTATATTTTTATTTTATTATATTACTTCGCTTCTCCATGGTTTTGGTATTGAACTATATTGATTAAGAGTTGCTTAAGTCTATAGAACCACTTTTCTCTTAAAGTATAAATACCCAAGAAATAAAATAAAGGAAACAAAGTTGGGCGAATTTACAACTTTATGAGTGCTTATTTATATTTCAGACTTTTATTTACAGGAAGCACTTAGATAAGACGATAAAGTATTCCCGAGCTTCACAAACTTAACTTTGGAAATAAAATAATTAATTTACGTACAGTAAGCGCTCCAAAAATCTCGCATTGTATTGTTCAAATGTAAATTCTCAGAAACATTTCGTCCTTGAAAGTTTATCCTTACAACAATTCGGATAAGAAAACGAAAGTGGCTAAAACGTACCTCTTGTTTTTTATAAAAAAAATAATAAACTTAGCATAACGCCTGAATATCTCCAAAGAGACCAGCAGTGATATTTTACAGCCACAAGTGATCCACTATGTTTACGTCTACATAATAGACAGCTGATCTGTGGTCGTATACGGCGTATAGTCGCTTAATATGCTGAAAGAGTGCTTTTATAACATCTATCAACACGTACCCTGGAGGCACGGAACAACTTAATCGATGACGTCAAGAACTGTCCCAGACACGGAACAAATATTTATACGGGTTAGACAAATATTAGTCCCTGTAGGACGCGGGCTTGCACTCTGCCAATGTGCTATTTAGGGCATCAAAATATTGGACTTGTCACCCGTCGCGTATCAGTTTACGCAAATGTCAGCAGACGGTACTATTTACATACTTATAAAAGCAATCTTTATTTTGTCTGGAATAAAATTGTTGTGTCACTGACAGCTGTGTATCTTATTTTCGACACGTGCTTGAAATCCTTGTATTTATAAATCTGAAGATATACTGATGCAAAGACATTGTATATAATTGCTGTTCACAGTCAAGTGGACAGTCAAAAGATATTTCATACAAGTTAAAATATGCTAGAAGTGTGCCTGACAATATTTGGATTGAATCGATTAAAGTATGGGTATCGCAATAAGTCAACCGCAGTAGAAGATCCAGGTAAACATACAATGAACGTGTCAGATACATGGAGTCTTACTAAATTATAGACCACAAGATTTTGTCCGCGGCTCCGCTCGTGTAAATGTAGTTTATGTCAATTTTGTACCTCTCGCTTTTATCTGGATGAAAGGTATGTACTTTTCTGTACCCCTGACAACTTGTATATGAAATTGTATGATGATCGGTCAAGTAGTAAAGGTGTAAAAGCGCAACAAACAAACTCACATTCGCATTTTATATAGGATTATCACTATTCGAGGCGAAGAGGTATTGCTAAGTATGGGATAGTGTGTATTGAACACACTACACAATACTATCAAAAGTGCCAAGCAACTCTGTATGTCTTTTCACGACAAAATATCGAACCAACTCTAAACAAATTTGGCACGAAGAATATGGCGATACCGGAAACCTTAGAGAAGGACATAAAGAGGCGGATAATAACTAATACATATATACACAAAACTCTATTGTAACTAATTTAGGCGCATACTACCGAGCCGTTCAAATCCTTCCTGCAGATGCATCCTTTGTAGAATAACCTACTTACCAAGGCCTTTCCAACATACAATGCTGAACAGGATGCCTCAAAAATCGTATACACAGATAATGAAGTAGGTATAGACATCACTTAACAAAGAACCCTAGTTTTAGAAATGGCCATAGACTACGGTGGCTCTTTTTAATTAGATTTTTTAAAAGTATATTTTAGTAATATAAAAAGAATAGAAGTGGTATTTATTAGGAGTCTTTGCCTTGTTTTTGACCAAGTATCCAGGACATTAAGATAACAGTAATCAGTTCAGCTGGATATTATAATATCGAATTGTAACGCACACAATGACATGCACTAGATAATATGTCACTTTCATAGTAATTGACGATAAAAATCTGATCCACACTATTGGAACGAAGTTCCTTATCGCGCGTTGCGAAAGGGGGCTAGACGGAAAAAATTAAGACCAAAAGTTGTAACGACACTTTTTATGTCATTATATGTATATTGATATATGTAACCATAGTTACGAGCTTCAACTGCGTGTGTCAAATGCATGGTTGTGTGCGTGTAGTGTTGTTTCATTAATTTAATGTATTTCTAATGCATATTTTTAAAAAATATTAGCATTCGTCACTTCTTCTCTGTATAAACTGCTGTGCGAAATTTCATACTCCTCCGTCCGCCCAATTTACGTAAAAAGGGATCCAAAGCTTTCGCTTCACGTATTAATATATAGATTATATCCGAGGTGATATTTACGTTAATTTAATGCATCTTAGGAATTAGTTTAATTATCTTCATATTATTTATCAAGGTTTGTCGATTGTCGATGCGTTATGTTATGAATTAAAATATAATAAGTATATTTTAAGCCGAATCGATAGACATCACATCACAACTATCAGAAAGCTGTGTACCGGCTACCAAACACGGCTGAACATCATTATTGTCTGACAACTAGCACTCCCTTACTTTCGTAAGCTGGAAGGATAGAAATATTTTGAACGGTTAAATCTATTATTATAACTTAAAAAAAAATATATATTACAATTCCTTCACTAATTAATCGAAAGGAACTTCGTTCCATCCGGGTGTCCCTTGACACCTCTCAAGTTTTTTTTTGTTATTAATAACAAATTATTAATAGTATTTGTTGAAAATTTGATAAATAAGTAGCGCACTGGATAATAAAAGAGCTTCCGTAAAATAAATAACTATCTTGCGAACAATTGTGCTTTGGCTGTTTTGCAAGGGATTTTATCGAACCGATTTTGTTTTGAAAAACTGTTTTGGGTCGTTTCTGTGTCTTAACTTTTCGTGTGCTAATAACATATCTGCTTTTGTCCTGTATATAATATAATTGATCCGACATCTTTTAATCTCTCGAGCCTTGTTCTCATTCGATGCAAGAATAGCAACCCAGTGTTATCCACAAGGAACGAGGCCTCTGATAGCGATTATCTTAAAATAGAACGGCAAGTGTTGTTTATCTCGCTCTGGCGTGGTGTGAACGACTTGTTTATTGCCATCTGTTATCACTTCAAGCTGCGTGCAAACTGTGAACAGACCAATACACTATGATACTATGGAAGATATATACTTTAGGTATTTACATTGTATACGACTCGTAGACTCATTAATATAAAATAATCACGTTATTAACAATTTAAAATATAATTAGTGTATAATATTGTCTTCTGTTTACGCGAATGTTATTCATTGAAACTAAACTACTATATACGGATTTTATCGCGTTGTTTATTTGACACTTTATTACAAAATTTTGAAAACAATAATTAGTGTATGTTTGACTGTATGGATGGTTCTGAGGTTTTTGAGGTCATAGTTGTCACTGTTTGTGCGTTGCATAATGTGTGTTGTCAGCAGACCAATAATAATTATTGTCTATGTTCCTGGCTTAGTAAGCGCGGCTGCTTCTTTCTTATAGCGACAACATCGCACATAAACTTAGACTCTCTGTTACAGGCTGTATATCAAGCATTCTGGAAAGTATTAGGCTAGCTGCAATTAACTTCATTGATGACGTAGTGGTTTATGTGGTCGCCCCGCTACTGTCACTGCGCCGAGTGTTACGTGTTTGATGTACATTCGTACAAAAAATGTGTGATGTGTACGTAAATATTTGTACTGAATCTATCCTTCAAAAAGTGTAGGCTCTGACTGTACAGACACTTATTCTAAAAAGTAGCTAGCCGCTGGACCTAAACCACGCTGCTTCATAGATTTATATAAACACTAGTAGGTAATACGAGGAAACGACTAGGATAGCTTTCAAAAGCTCCTATTCGATGGACAGAATGAATTACGTACCAATTTGTAAAATGAGATTAATTTATCTGTAATTTTAAAACCAGATATAAATAAATTATGATTCTTAAAAAAAGTATTTCAGTAGTACTATTGAATTTTGTTAGTAAACAGTCGTTGAGTTCATTTGTGACCTAATTAATTAGGATGGCAGAACGTCATCTGGTAATTTATTCCAGATGTGACGACTCTTGCTGATGCGTTTATATAATAATGACGAGCAGGTCTGTGCTTATATCTTTATACTATGTCGATTCAGGACATAAGATTGCACTACGACGCAGCACACGCAGGCAAGATTATTTTTCTTTTTACTTATTATTTTTTGCGGGGTTTCTGTCTAAACCAGACATATTAACCCCATCATACCTTTTAACATCAGTAAAATAATTTTAACATAAATGCTATTATCTTATGTGGGGGCCAGTCAGTGCAGACCAGCGACACTTCGACCCAGTAAATGCTGTTAAGTATAACAAACTAACAAACAATTACAGGTAAATATTAATTTAAATAAAATACAAAGTAGGTATGTACTGCTATCACATCACACATTTTTTTAGCAGCCTCTGAAGACGGTACAGCCAATATAGACTGCAGTAACCCCATATATAATCTATTTAACTTGAATTCATTTAAAACTCGCTCTCGTTGAGTTCTATTTCGGACTCAATCCATCAGCAAATGTTGTACCTACATCCTCAATTTGATTACAAACAGAATAATTTGGTGAATCTTTTATTTTTCATAAGGAATGCAAACTTTGCCGATGGGTAGTGTCCCGAACGACAATGTGTTTATTTAATTTAACATTATCAAACCATGGTACAAGTGACAAGGCAAGTTGTTTTTCATGACATTCTTAGCAGCATTAAAATATCTACTAAACTTATTACATATAACGTTACAACTGTTACGTGGCATCTAAACATTCTAAACATAGACATAAATGGTTTCATTTCGGTTGCTAATCTCTGCCTAACCTTGCAGGCAAATAGACATAAAGCTATGTTATTTTTTTAAAACAGTATTATAAATTTATAAATAAATTTAAAATTTGTATGTGAAAAGTTAATTAAATAATATGAAAATAAAACTCCAATGATAACTTATATTTTATAACTTCTTTTATTCTGTGCTCTATATTCAGCTTCTTCGAATATATATTTTAGTGAACACAAAGACCCCGTTATTTGAATTTCATCCCGTGCATCCAAAGCTAGATAAATGCGGCTATATAACACGCCATTAGCAAACGCTGAGCGTCCCACAAAGCTGTTCCCAGAGCAGCTTAGTGGTTATGCATTTATGAAGTCCTAGTACCAGTGCTAAGCGATCACTTTTTTCTTTCTGGCGCGGACGCGATGCACCCTCGTCTCCTTCCTATTTTTCTTTGTTTTACGTTATGTCCATGACAAAATACGCAATAAGTTTCTATTCACGTCTGTTTCCTGGATCGGTAGGCTATAATTTACGCATGTGCGAATCTAATGGCTCCTCTACATTATCGGTGATTACAGACGATTACGCGCGAGCACGATCGTGTAGAGGGCATACTCGGCTGTGCTCGGCGATCATCGTCTATGATTGCCTGCGACCCGTGAATTGTCGGTTTTTCGGACACGCATCAAAGAGAATCGCCGGATGGTTGCGTGGAGGTGCCCACACGATCGTCGACCATTCATTAGTCAATTCAGCCAATAACTCAGCAAGCAGATTCTTCATTATTACTCTGAAAAAAAAGTATATCTAAGTGCGATAGGGATGCAAATGACGTTTTTCGAATTGCGATGTTCGGAGTATCTAAACTCACTTGACTTAACCCGAACAAGCCTGCCAAAAGGTAATTGTATTATATATTTATTGTGACTACTTACTTGGTTCTATTACGATGAATGGTCAAACACCTCCATATTCTTTTCCTCCATTTTTTTTTCACAACTTTTCATTGAACCTCAATAACATAATGGTTGTATACCGCTATTAAATAAATGGTTGCAGCAGCAATACGTTCCACGTCCATCTTGAAGCTTGCCGTTCGAAAAACTACTACAGACGATCGTGTGGATGCTTGCACGATTATCGTGCCGATTATAGACGATCAACGATCATCGCCGATAGTGTAGTGCAGGCTTAAAAGGAATGCCAGTGTCAGGTTTTTAATTCATTAACCGTTACCTACTGTTCGTTGTTGGTTAGGAAATAGAATATTTATTAACTTGTAGTTATCATCTGAACATTAGGTTTTTTATATTACCAAGTTTTACTACTAATAATATAATTATAGAAATATATATTTGATAGTCAGGTCGTATTAGGTCCAAGAATATGAAAACCTTGCAATACAACAAGTTTACGATCAATGACGTAGTGTAAATGCTTATATTCGAACCTTATACATATATGACTTTAGCTTTCTGTCACCTGTCTTAGCCAAAAAGGTAGAAACTAAAACAAGAAATTCCAATATCCACTTCCTATGAACCTAACTTCCTACCGAAGCCTACCCCTTGGAAAAAATAGGCGTAATTTATGTATGTATGAACACGAAACAAATTATAAACCAAAACTCAACGTCATAATAAAATTTAACAGCAATGGGGAAGTTTGCATTTAAAATTCCATTGTGTCACTTTGCCGTTCATATAAATGAAACAAGCACATATAACTTTCATTTAGCTACATGTGAAAATGTTTGGAACTCTCCCAAAACAGAATGCCACAATGAAACGCGAGTTTAATAACAAACATTGTGTTTAAAATATTACATGGCAGTACTGTAAAATTTAATGCTTACCAAAGGAAAATCTACGGTAGTGAGCAATTTACTTCTGGACACATATTGTGTTTATAAAATTGCATAGTAACTCGCCTTTATGTCTCCAGAAGGTTAGACAGAATTGTAATGAATAACGTAACAGAGGCTGTATTTTTTACCATCTTTACAGTCAACCCAAATACACCTATCCGACCCGGCCACAAATATAATTTGTAAGTGAAATATACGACGACATCTAGTAGTCAAGAGTAATTAAGTATAGCAATAGTAATTTATACAGCCTCTGACGTAAGGAAACATAGAACAATTATCAGAGCAAAAAAATCCAACCAAAAATAAATAGAGTTGCCAAGTAAGTACTTTTGCGAGTAATGAAGCACAAGGGTGTACTTCACACTGTCATTAACATTTAATGAAAGAGCGACTATGTTGCGTGATAACGCTCTCATCACTCACGAGCTCATTTTAACGAAACGGTGGAAATGCGGCCGGCCTGTTAATTTCAGCTGTTGGCACTAAGCCAATACCTCGTTATGCGTATTGTCAATTTTATATTGTAAAAAGTTGCTTTAGCAAAATGGTTGCGAATGTATTTTTTTTATATTAACCTTGTATACACAAAGGACGTTGAAAAATACTATGAGAATTTTTATTTTCAAGAACATTTATTATAATTTGATGAAAGAAATATTACTTCTTTTTTTTAAAACGGACACCTTTCTAACTGACTATCGCGAGGGACTTTGTGAATCATTTATTTAGACATTTTATAAAACTGTTTGGGTTATAATAACTATCTCTTGAGCATATAACAATTACTTTATTTCTCTTCAAGTTAATGCCCGCTTTAACTTACAGAAAAACTGACCACATTCACTAACTACTTTTATTTCCCAAGCATTAAGCAAGTACATATTTTTGTATAAGTACTTTTAAAACTAAAACTTTCAACCGGCAGATTTTAGGGATCGACCAATGTGAATTGTACTAACTACAAAACTACAAAACTAACTACTAAACTAAATATCTCATGTGCAAGAACTAAAGCGAACTGATGAGAGGTACGGCACAGTGGAATCATTAATAATAATACTCTAGAATTTCGTTCAAACTGGGCCATCTGACTGTGGTAGTAATTCCGCCAAGCAATAGATCACAGCCAAGCAACTTTGTATTGTATTCCAGCATACTTAACGCTATAGGTCCACAACACACCATCGCCCCAGGGCAACGCTATACATAAGCAAAGTATAAGCAATTCAATTCAGGCGTAAGTGGTGACACCCGAGTGAATTCAGCAATAGAGTACTGCCAGTCGTACTGCCAGTCGTACTGCAACGAGGATGAGTAAAGCACACACTTTACGTAGTTATATTTATTAGACCTGATTTCAGTAAGAAGGCAGTGTGATCATTATCTGTCAGTCTGGCAGCGCAACATAGTAATGGAGGCATTGTAATCTTTGTTTCTTGGTCTAGCCACACAGTATCTCTTTTTTGTAAGGTTGCCGCTTAGTTTCAAGTGGGTCGTGTATTTGTTTACCACCTAAGCAGTATAAAACATACACAAAAAATGATAAAAATCTAGTCATGTTTCCTCAAAAGACATTTGATTCACATCCAAAATGCTTAAACAATGAGGCTCCTACTGGAGCAATATATACCCATCCCCGTAACAGTCTGACCTTGACACGAATTGTGACGTAACGCGACGTACTACGTGTAACATTTTACATTTTAATTAGATAATACCAAATTTTCTCTAGAGCCTCTTTATACATTATGAAAACGGCTTCGAACAACATCAATTACTTTCATAAAGGATCTTCGTAAAATTTGTATTGCCACTCTAAAATCCGATCCTAATTTTACGGCAAAATGTATTCCCTAATATTTATGCGGGCTAAAGTGATGGAAATTTATTTTAGACCTCATTTTATTCAAATTTAAATGTAAGTGTTTGATTTCTGGTTTTTAAGACTGTAATCATTTTTAATAGAAGACGTTCGTACCCATTGAACCCTTACCCTTTGATTATTTTATTATTATATTTTATTTTAATTTTAAATAGACCTGACGAACTAAGAATACTTGTAGTCAAAAGATTCGACAAAACTATTTGCGTTTCATAATCGATAATCATAATTCCAATCAAATATCTTTTCATCACACAACTTTACATCTCTAAGTAAGAGACTTGGAATTCTCAAAACAGTTTTATGAACGTCATCTTTCACCCTAGAAAAGACCCTAAAAAAGGACAGACCCAGCCGACAGGACAGACAGAGGACAGAAAAAGCCCACACCCGAAACTTCTATTTGTGAATGTCACAAAATTTCGTCCCTTGTGAGATCGAACCTCTAACACTCGGTACACTGACGGCACTACGCCATCCTTGCAGTTAATTTTCTCGTCATATGTATAGTCGTACCTACATTAGTTATGGTTCTTTGCAATGAGGAAATAGTTGTATTGATGTAATCTAACGTTTACAAGGAGCTACAATCATAGTGTAATGGCAGCGAAATAGTTACATTGTTATTTCCTGTTTTACCATCTGTAGAGTGATGTGAACTTGAACAAAATTAGTCTCTAAATACGAAGTTATAATGGTGCCAATTCTGTTGTCACAAAATTCTCTAAGCTTAACTAAAAATCACTAAAATTTAGTTTAGTCCTCTCAAATGACATTTCGTATTCTGAAATCGTTAAAAGTGACAGGACTAAAAAAAATTTTAGTGATTTTAGTTAAGTTTAGAGAATTTTGTGACAACAGAATTGGCACCAATATCTATCTATACTAATATTAAAAAGCTGAAGAGTTTGTTTGTTTGTTTGAACGCGCTAATTTCAGTAACTACTGGTTCGATTTGAAAAATTATTTTAGTGTTGGATAGCCTATTTATCGTGGAAAGCTATAGGCTATATAACATCACGCTACGACCCACGGGGGGGCACAATAACGATAAACGCGGTTGAAACCGTCGAGCTTGTGTTTGTATACACACATACTAATATTATAAAAAAAGATTCGATTTTTTGTTTGTAAGGATTTGACTCAAAAACTAATCAAATGTTTTAATTAAAAAATTTTTCTCCTTTAGAAAGCTATAGAATAGAAAAGGGTATGTTAAGCTGGTTTGGACATGTAGAAAGAATGGACAAGGAAAGACTGACTAAGAAAGTTTATAAGGCTAGTGTCAATGGAACAGTCGCAAGAGGAAAACCTAGGCGAACGTTTCTCGACCAGATCGGAGGCGTTCTGGACAAAGGCCAGGTTAAGAGCTCCTTGAACCGACGGGCGTGTATGAGGAATGTGATGAAAGTGAATGAAGCCAGAGAAGTGTGTCAGGATCGTAGCAAATGGAAATCCGTAGTCTCTGCCTACCCCTCTGGGAAACAGGCGTGAATCTATGTATGTATGTATGTAGAAAGCTATATTATCACCGAGTAACATAGACTATATATTGTTTTAAAAAAGGAACTACTGTTACTAATATAATATAACCTAACCTACTTTTACGCGAGCGAAGCCACGGAGAAAAGCTAGTCTACAATAATATTATAAACAGAAAAGATTTGTTTTGTATTTTTGTTTATAATAGATGTGATGTACACTAGTTTAACCTTGGGTATTGAATAAAACACCAAATAATCCAGTAAGTAGGTACACAGCTCAGTGGCGCGTCTGCTCACTACGAGTGACAGATCGAGAGTGTGCACTGTGCAGGTGACGCCACCGTTGATCTATGCACTACATTTAATTATACACATCTGTACACATCACAATAGATAAATACAAGAACACTACGACCGAATTTAAAATATTTTTCATTAGAATAGAATAGAATATCGTTAGAATAGAATATCGTTTATTTCTGAGTATATGGTATTACAGGTGGTACAATAACAGAATAGTTCACATATACTACCGTGTACACGGTGTAGAAATATTAATTACTTATTACAAATTCACTACAAATACATAAATAAAAAAAAGAAAAGAAAAACAATTAATACTATTTAAATTAACATTATTATTATTATTCCCCATTATAACATAACATATCTATAACTTATAATCTAAGAACTCTTTATTAGTGTAGAAGCACATATCCAGCAGCCATGAGAAAACTGTGCTCTTAAATTTATTTAAAGGCAGTAGTCTGATATGTGGTGGCAGTTTATTAAATATAGTTACGGCCATGCAGGGGACATTACGACTGTATAAATGTAGTCTTTGGGTTGGCACTAATAAATGGTTTGGGTTTCTATCTTGTACCCTTTTTGAAATTCGTTCAGTTAACGGAAATAGGTCGGAATATTTTTTGACAAACATGCAGATTTCAAAAATGTAGAGACATGGTAGTGGAAGTATCTTTAATTTTTTAAATAATGGCTTACAGTGTTCATCATATTCCGCACCACATATTGCTCGAATACATTTCTTCTGTGTTATAAACGCCCTGCCTACATCAACTGAATTGCCCCAAATGACCAATCCATATCGCAAAACTGAGGAAACGTATCCATGATATGCGTTTAGGACTGCTTCTTTGCTGGTCGTAAGTCTTAATTTACGAAGAGCGAATACAAACCTGTCGAGCTTAGTACACACCTTATCTACATGCTCTTTCCAGTTCAGTTTATTATCAATAACTATACCTAAAAATGTTGTAGATTGTACTGGTTGCAAAAAAGTATTATTATTATGTATTGCAATTGGATGGTAAGTGGAATTGTGGGTTTGGTACTGTATTAATTTAGTTTTATTTAAATTGACATGTAGGTTGTTCTGTTGTAGCCATTGTACTGCTTTTTGCAATTCATTATTTGTTTCAAATTCGAGATCATTCTTGTTCGAGCATCTTATAGTTAATGTTGTATCATCAGCAAACAATATGCATTTATGGTCTAGGTTAGTGCACAGATCGTTAATGTAAATAATGAATAGTAGTGGCCCTAATATGCTACCCTGCGGCACGCCATAACTGTTAGTTTTAACCTCAGATTTATATGAAACTTTCGAGTTATTTTCTATTCTTGAGAGTAACGTTATTTGTTCGCGATTTGACAGATAGCTCTTAAACCATTCGAGAGCCATTCCCCTGATTCCATACCTCTCAAGTTTAAAAAGTAATCTTTTATGCGAGACAAAGTCAAAGGCTTTGCTCATATCAAGAAATACCGATGCCGTTGACATTTTGTTATTGAGAGCTTCTGTAATATGTTTAACTAAAGTAAAACATGCTAGAGAAGTAGAACTATTTTTCCGAAAACCAAATTGATTGTCAACAAGAATGCCACCTCTATTAATATAGCTAACAATTTTATCGTGCATTACTTTTTCAAAAATCTTTGCCATTATTGGTATTAATGTTATAGGCCTATAATTGTCAACGTTTGTACGATCACCTTTTTTAAACAGAGGTTTTATTATGGAAATTTTTAGTATAGTAGGAAATATTCCTTGTTCCAATGATAAATTAATAATGTAACTCAAAGGAGCCGCTATACTTTTAGCACTTAGTTTTATGATTCTTGTTGTGAGTTCATCATTACCAGTTGCATGTGTATTATTTAAAGAGTTGATGATTTTTATAATGTCAATTTCATTTACTGGGCCCAAAAAAAAGCTATCTCTTTGTGCGGGTATGTCAATATTATGTAAATTATTAATACATTCATCAAAATTGTCCTTATGTGTTTGGTCAATATGGTAGTTGTTAATGAGATTGCACATATCATTAGGATCATTAATAATTTTATTTTGGTAAACGAATTTTCCAATATTACTTTTATCAATAGAATTGTCAAAATTATTTTTTATAATAGACCATGTAGCTTTACATTTATTTTTAGAATTATTAATATACTTATTATTATTTAATTTCTGAGAATTCGATATGCATTTTTTTAATAATTTGGTATACATTAGATAATTTTTTTTATGTAAATGTTTGTTTATAGCATCATGTTGAATTTTATAATACAATATTCTTTTTTTGATGCACGATAATCTTAGTCCTTTACTTATCCATTTATTTTTTACAGGTTTAGTACCTTTTTAACACGTATCATAGGAAAGCACAATTTGAGAAATAGTATATAAAGGTCGTGAAAAACGTTAAATGACTCGTTACAACATGTTTTGCTATATACTTCATCAAAGCTTAAAGCTGTTATGCATTCTAAAAATTTATTAATGTTGTTCTGGTTTAAATCTCTCACAGTTTCATACCAAGTTTTTATAATTTTAGCCTTGTTTTTATTTTTTGGGACATAGAAAATTAATGATTGACCTGTATCATGGTCTGAAAGAGCAAGATAGTGTATATTACTATTCACATTATTGCTGGAAATATTACTGGCTATTTGATCAATGCTTGATTTCTTTCTAGTGGGTAATGTTATGTGAATTGACATATTAAAATTCTTAAGGATTGAAATTAATTCTTTTTTTTGTGCACTTTCTTTCAGAATGTCTATATTCCAATCACCGCATAAGACGATATGATTTTTACTGTTAAAATTCAATTTAGACAATAATAGTGCTAGATTTTCTAGGAATTTATATACATCGGAATCTGGTGTTCTATATATACAAATAACAAAGAGATAATAGTTTGGAATTTCTATACCGCAACACTCAAAGCAAAAATCCCTCGCAAAGTTGTTAATTAATGACACTGTAGTAAAATATATACCTTTTTTTACCAGTATACAGGTTCCACCACGTTTTTTATCCCTTCTTGAGTAATTAGCTGCTAAATTATAATTTTCTAAATGTAAGTTATTTTCAGTAGTTTAGTAGAATACTATATTATAACTGAGTACCATAAACATGTTATAACATCACGCTATGAGCCACGGGAACGCAGCAGTAGTCATACACGCGGATGAAACCATTGCGGTCAGCTATTCCCGTATAATTTTGAAAACTTATCGCCAGTACCAAAAACGGTTTTTATCATATCACCACGTAAAAACCATTTGACGATTTTAAAGCAACTTGTATTTGAAGTTTAGCTAGACTTGACTTTAGGTTCAAATTCAAATGTAAGCTCTTAATCTAATTCCGTTCAATATAATCAAGGATAATTATACTGAATGCTCATACTCACTGGTATGACGAGGTATCCACGACGGACGGACTCGGACGAACGTTTAATAACGCGAACGAAGTGGTGGGCAAAAGCTAGTATGTATATAAATGAAACAATTACCCGCTATGAGTTCTATAAATGATGTGCTGCGGTATATCCTCAATTGCTTTCAACGAGTTTACGCGTTTATGTCATGTTTTCGCATCTATTTTTGTGAAAAGTTTTCCACTAAATAAACTATTATGTTATTCCAATGTATAGACTAGATTACATAGACTACATACACTTAAAAACATACTTAGCTTAATAATAAGCATTATAAATACAACCTAATAATGCTTACCTATTATTAAGCTATCCATGATTATGAATGAATGTTTTAGTCTATAATTGTATATAAGTACTTCCTACATCAGTCAGAGTTCAATTTACCACTTCCAAAATTCCATTAAATCGGTTTAATATTTTAATAGAGATATAAAATATTTTTTGGATTTATAATATTGTTATGAATAACGTTTTCATCTATCTATATACATATATAAAGGAAAATGTCCTGACTGACTGACTTAGAGACAACGCACAGCCTAAACCGCTGGTCGTAGGAACTTGAAATTTGGAGAGCATGTGTGTTTTAATTTGTAGGGGTGTACCTACTAAGAAGGGATTTTTTGAAATTCCACCCCTAAGGGGGTGAAATAGGGGGGTGAAGTTTATATGGAATTTGCTCATTTCTGGACTTATAAGTATAAAAATAGGTATACAAGTTATTGATTATAGTATTATATATTATCCTTACTTAATATTATAAATTCGAAAGTAACTCTGTCTGTATATCTGTCTGTCTGTCTGTTACCTTTTCACGGCTAAACCACTCAACCGATTTAGATGAAATTTAGTACAGATGTAGTTTAAAACCTGGGGAAGGACATAGGCTACTTTTTATTGATGTAGGTACCACGCGGGCGGAGCCGCGCGCAAAAGCTAGTCTAAAATATTACTGCCTCGGTATGGTCTTAGGCACTTAACTAACATTTTAACCACACACGTTATTTCATTGCCCGGTTAAGCCAGTGAAACGATTGTGCAGATACACGTTACTATTTCCACTTTAAAAATTACGAACTACGTCGCGGGCAGCATTTCACATAGGTACATATTCAAATTTATAAGTGCTTCGAAAATTGATAAATATTTTAGGTATCGTGAATAAAAAAAACATGGTAAATATTAATAAAGCCCGTAGGAAGCAGCGAGTCAAACAAAGTATCCAATTTTTATTGCTTATGGGGTGGGGTGTCCTAATATTTATGTTCCTTAATTGTATTTATGTGAATACAAATATGGACTACTTGACATTTGTAAATATAACTTACCTACTTGATCATATTGTAATTTGTAACTTTTATCACCCATTGTATTCTGTCACTTAGAATAAAAGGTTCTATAAATATCCACAACCTTTCTGTGTCATTGTTTTTGTAATAAAACATATTAACATAAACATAATACATCAATAGTCAACATTATCTGATATTGCCTACATTATCAATTTATTTTACGATATATCAATTATTCCTGTGTAATGCTCAAAACCGCGTATTCCGTTTGTATTTACCTTTTGTATTTTTATCGACCTTTGCCTTCGCTTTTGGGAAACTGTTATCATCTCCGTGATTTACGCCGACTTTTTGGCTCTCGGACCTTCAGACCTCTACAATTTATTGTATTTTATCGTTCTCTCATAGAGATGAACATCCATAAAATATGTACGTGAAATATGGGTGTGATTAATCCTTTGAAGGCAACCAAGAAGTTGTGTTATGTTAGAAAACAATACTCTTTACTGGCTCATTAATTGCTTATGCTTAGGCCATTCATAAGGTCCTGGAGCGGATTTCCAAAATTGACAAATTTAACTGGTTGAACTGATGAACTGATTGCTTGTTATTGCGCCGAACCTGAATCACGACTGAAATTTAGGTATATTACACGTCCGATTATCAAATCTTCTTTATAAGTATATCCCACCATGAGTCTATATATATATATATCCACTATGTTTTTATTTATTTAATTTATTTTACTTGCAAAGCAAAGATAAAAATAATCTTCTAACAGTAAACTTTCCTAAAACATATGAGAAACTTTCCTGCATTCATAACAAATGAAAATCTTGAATCAGAATAGAAACACAAGTACGATTGAACGCAGTTTATTGGCCACATCCAGTTACTACGCGGCTCCGTAGGGGGCTCAAGCTCGACGGTGATCTCAATAACAGCGGATTGGATGTTCGCACAAGGTCGTTCTACTTGCGATCTGTTGACACAGGACGCAGTCATCGTAACACATCTCAAGTACAATGGGATGGACATCGCCTCCAATTTAACAAGTGCAATTGGCAATTCACCAACCTATTCTTAGAGTTTTTGAGTGGCCTAAAGTGAGAACTTCAATTGGTGTGTAAGTGTTAATCTCTACTCTAATCTCGTGACTTCGTTTGCTTGAAGGTAGGCTGTGTCCATCCATAGACCTAACGCTCAAACTATATCAACAAAATCAGTTTATCAGTCTAGTAATGCAAACGTAAAAGACATACCAAATTATTCTGAACTTACGTAGTAGGTATTACATAGTAGTAGTGTGGGTTATATAGAAACATATATATATTTAATTAATAACACTAACTGCAAATAAATAATGTACCTATATTTAAATAAGTTAACCTGGTACTTCACAGAAAACATACACGTCAAATAAAATATTTTTTTTATATTGATGTTTGTTTTAGAACTTTTGCAAATCCGTGTCTATAATAGAATTCAATAAAACGGATAAAAGATTTAAACTTTACCCGTTCCAAGATACGAACTCATATCCGTAACGACTTTCCAATAAGTTTACATCTAATTGCTCTCGTAGGCCATGTTTCAAACGGCTTTTGAGCTTCGAAATGAGACTTGAAGATGTAAGAAAGTGAACTGGGTTGTGTCAACAGCACACTGAATGAAACTGGGTCGGGTTCGGGTTTTACTTGCTAATGAGAGGCCTGCAGTCGGCCGATATACACGCTTTTAAAATTTAAATGCGTTGCCATTTCCCCATTAACTTTAACTACTAAAAATAGAACGTTTTCCGATTTGTAGAAACATACACAGCGGGGTAGAAAGTTGATTAGATTTGTGCAAATGCGCTTGTATGTGTTGATGTTAAGCAATCAACGCTGTGTTTATACACATACATACGTCAATAGATAGATAAGAATAGCCTTATTTTATATTATAGCATGACTTCAATATTTTTATATTGGTTGCTTTTAAATATCATATACACATAATAATATACATATATATATAAATCTACATATATTATTATACTTTCTGTTTGATGTAATCTGTACATGGGAGAACAAGTAAAAATTTATATTTTTGTTTTATATATTATTATTGGGAATGAATATCTAAGAGTTACAAGTATTTAACCTTACATTTGGTTAAGAAATTTCTTCTTCGTTTTTAAAACGTATTTTATTCGAACCTAAGTGTAAGTTTAGTTTTAAGTAATTCACATTCTGCTGAGTATATATTATTTATTCTGGGATGAACTGCCAGCTTCGGTGTTTCTCGAGCGCTATGATATGTCCTTCTTCAAACGAGGTTTAAAGAGAGTTCTTCTTTCACGGTAGGTAGCGGCTTTGCTGTGTCCTGACATTGCTGAAGTCCATGAGCAGCGTTTACCACTTTCCATCAGGTGGGCCACTTGCTCGTCTGTCACCAATGGCAATAAAAAAAATTAAAAGAAAAGCTGACTTTGTGATAGTCAGAGCTTACTTACATACTCATAAATAGCTAGTTTTAGGCTAGTATATGTAACAGGGATACCGTTTATGTACGCAATGCAAATTTTTAACGCCTTTTAGTAAAAGTTTTGGAATATGTTATGATATTTGTTACTCAATTACACGTAAACCGCTGCACAGATTTGGATGAAACATTAACATAAATAGAGGGTGTCCGGTAATTAATGGATAACCTTGAAATGTCTTATAGTAGAACTGATGGCTGTTCAGAAAAAAATATGAAAAAAAATCTATCCTAACTACTACCTGAGATATGTTTTTTTTTTAATTACCATATTTCACTTTCTTGTACACTACGATCATAATTTATTTTTTATTTTTTTTTATTTTGCTCGTCAAAATGACCACACTCCACCTGATGGTAAGCAGTCGTGTGGTCTAAGAGCAGTGGCCTCCACATCGCCCCCACAGTAGCCGAGGCGATGTTGAGGTCTCTACTTTGACGGCCTGAGAAGATGCTTTTTCACTCCCCGCTTAAAGAACCCAGGATTGAAGGAAGAAGTAAACACGTGCCTTGGCAGAGAATTCCATGCCTTGGTCGTTCGGTAGAGGTATGAGGACCCAAACTTTTTGGTACGCGCTCTAATCGACTCTACCGTGTAAGGATGACATCTGAGCCCAGCACGCGTTGTTCTGGATAGGAAAGGGGAGGGCGGGATAAGGTGGAATAACTCTTCAGAGCACTCCCCGTGGTATATTCTGTAGAAACATGCCAATGAGGCAATGTCCCTACGGAGTTGCAGAGGTTCCAGTGAACTCGTAACCTCTGGATCTCCGATGATACGGACAGCCCGGCGCTGTAACCGGTCGAGAGCGTCCAGCAAGTACTGCGCGGAGCCATCCCAAAGATGAGAACAGTACTCCACGCAAGGGCGCACTTGTGCCTTATACAATAGACACAGTTGTCCAGGCGTGAAGA
Organism: Catocala sponsa; assembly: GCA_963564715.1. Classification (NCBI taxonomy): domain Eukaryota; kingdom Metazoa; phylum Arthropoda; class Insecta; order Lepidoptera; family Erebidae; genus Catocala; species Catocala sponsa. The sequence continues at coordinate 12,166,652 of OY751334.1, read as the reverse complement.
ACCGCCTCAACCTGTTCAGAACTCCGAGTTTTCGCGAAGCTTGCTTAATGACGCTCTCGATATAGGTTTTCTGATTAAGGGAGCGGCAAAGATCCATACCTAAGATGGAGAGGCTGTCACGTATCACCAGTGGAGTGTTCTTCAGAGAAGGGAGGGGAAGGAACGGAGACTTTTTTGTTGAGATCGCGCATGCCTGGGTCTTCTTGGCGTTGAACTCGACCAAGTTCTTGGCACCCCATTCAAAGATGCGGTCCAAGGTCTGGTCAAGTTCAACGACAAGATTCTGCCTTTTCCCCTCAACCTCAGCCTGTTTGGCCCCAGGATGTTCGAGATATCGCCCATGCACGTTACTATCGTCCGCATAACAATGTATGTTGCCGAGATTCAACATATCATTGATATGCAGAAGAAAGAGCGTAGGGGATAAGACAGAACCCTGAGGCACTCCTGCATTGACCTGCATAAATTTGGAAGCGCGACCGTCGCAAAGGACCCGAATACGACGCTTCTGCAGGAAACTTGCAATCCAGGTGCACAGTTGAGGGGGCAAGCCATAGGCCGGAAGCTTGCAAAGAAGAGACCGGTGCCAGACTCTGTCGAAAGCTTTGGCTATGTCAAGGCTGATAGTCAAAGACTCGCCGTGCTTGTCCATAGCCTCACCCCAGAGGTGCGTGACGAACGCTAGAAGATCACCCGTTGATCGTTTAGCCCGAAAGCCGTATTGGCGATCATTGATCAACGATTGAATTGAATTCCATCGGTTTTTGTTGTTTTATTATTATACACTAATTATGCTAATAGATAGACAGTCAAAAGTATGACTAGCTATTGCACATTTTTAATATCTTTTCTCTTTTTTTCTGAACGGCTATCAGTTCTACTATAAGACATTTCAAGGTTATCCATTAATTACCGGACACCCTGTATACGCCTGATCCTTGGTATTACTTGAAATTGAGACTACCTGTATATATAGCACTTTGTCTTTTATGTATACAATCTGAGTAATGTATCAAAATAATTTTATATGCCAATAAGGCACTTTTAAATAACGGTTAGGTTGGGATATTTATTCGTATTGCAGCCAGATTTGCATACCTATAAAGGCCTCGCAATAGGTAAATAAATTCGCCTGCCACTGACAGCGACATTGACGTCACATCATCCCGTCCAATTTAAGGTCCACCGACAATACAAATATAATGCTAAATTAAGAACTTGACGCAGATAGGACACCTTTATTTCAGTAATTATCATTACCCTGTCGATATCATTCCCCTGTCAGTACCGTTGCCATACGGCCAGTTAAATCATTTAACATAAGTACCCTGCCCTAATTTCCCCTGCTGTAATCCTAGTAATATTTAGGTGAGTATTGAGTAAGGGAATGACAGGACCGGCGAATACTCCCCTATTAATTAAACTATGTTTCTTGGCAAGCCTATTTCGAATAATAAATGGAATGCTATCTGTTTTATAAGGGTCGGCGTGGAGCCGGCTTACTCATTTCGCATTGGATAATTCGAGGTGTAAAAAGGAAAAATTTATAAATAGTACTATAGTAGTAGTAGTAATTGATTCCAGAGCTGCCCGACTTAGTTTATTTCTACGTAGACTAAGTTATATTGATGCTAAGCATGGTATTATTATATTACTTATAATTTAACTTACGTTGTAAAAGTACGGCTGAATTTTATGTCTATTATTTCGATGACTATATTAGTAGGCAGATCCTTAACGCTAACAACCCTTAAGACCAATTAATTCGCTCATATTTTCAAAATAGCGATTAAGCTTTATGTAGCTTACCTATGTAGATAAATATTTCACATTTATTTTAGAAATCATAGCATAGCATGACGTAGGTTTAGTGGCTCTGGAATCTTTTACAATACTTATAGTTACGACGATCCTAGATAATATTAATGATTCAAAAATTCTTACTTCATATAACGTGTATAAAATTTCAAAGTTATATGTTTAGAGCATATTTAGGTACTACCTGTTTTCTCTCTACAAAGTCAGTAGGTTGTGCTTGTCTTGCACTTTTGGATTTTGAATAATCATAAATGTCATTATTGCTTGATTTTTAAAGGCATGCATCACGAGAATATTTGTTGTCTACAAAATTAACTTTTTTAAATTGCGTTTCTTCTTTATGCGCTCCGCTATGGTTTCAGGCATAAAGAAAGAACTTACACCCGGGACCTTACAGCCTCAAACTTATATAACGGCCTACCAAAGCAGTTATCTATTGGTATATCCCGCAAAAATTAGGTCACATTTACATGTGTATATTAAGTATTAATTTTATTAATTATTTTTTTATTTCAGGTATGCATTATCCCGGGTTGAGAAGCAAGCACCGATATATTGCGTGAGTTAAATTGAACGTTTATATTATTCAATGCACAGAAAAATGAGGACAAAGGCATTTACCCACATCTGCCATATGCGTGACAAGTTGCGGCCAGTGACAAAACGAACTAAATTAGGCCACATTAAATTTATATATCGTCATGAAATGGTAGCAGAGTATTGCATCCACATTTCGCCTACCATAGTTTTCGGTCCTATGTAACAAGACATACGCATCACATAGGATCGAAAACTAGGGTAAATAAATAAGTATACCCGGCAATAGAGTCGGGTATATCTATCTCGGGACGGATCGGACATTTTTTGACAGAAAACTCAGTAGCATTTTGGCCAACACAAGCATCAGATAACAGTCCTCGCGAATCGCAGCCGCAGTCGGAGTCCATTACGCAACTGAGGCAGTGATAGGAAAATAGAAGATAACTCTACAATAGCATACAGCATGAAAAGCAAGTTGATTTAAGTCACTAAACACAGATGTAGGCTTAATATAGCGCACTAAAATAGACGCAGGCAGTGTTTCAGATTAAACCGGTCTAATATCAGTGCCTGCATTAGCTTTCCACACACGTAAATGTGTCTATTTTCAGACGTTGTGGTAAACCGAGCTTTTTTACCAATGATTTATCTTATAAGTTATTTTGCAAAATTTGTGCAAAGTAACATATATCTCAATAGCTTTATGTTAAACTTTTTATACTATAATTGAACGTACTTATATTTGAAAAAACTTCCAACTCAATTTTTATCAAGCTAGTCTCGTTGTTCCGTGGTTCTATTTGTACATATGTACGTATGTATGATCATACGTATATATGTACAAATATGTCATAGTACATTTAAGGCTCCACGTAATAGACTTGACTCCTCTGCCCATCTCAGTTTTTCAGTCATAGCTCCCAATCCAAACTACTAACAATTTTAACACACAGGCCGAGACGGGGAACGAACCCGAGGCCTCATGCATAGCAGTGGCGTTCACCACCGCTCCGCTACCAAGGCATATTAATTCTTTTACGTTTTCATATTTTTTTTTAGCGTTTCATCACTCATCAATAATTGATACGATATGGCCATTATTATTGAACTACAAAGAATGTATCAGCTGCTATAATCGATAACAGAAGCCTTTGGTAACTTTTAGTAAATTTATTGCAAAAGGTGTGCAGGTGACAAAAACAAGTTCAGTTTATCTCGTTCGTTCACCTGATAACAATATTATCTACTACCTATATTATTATATGTTCACGATTTCGCGCACATGTGTCATCTACGATTTAAATAAAACTAACGCTTGCTTTAACTTAATTGAATTGACTTGACTGGGTGTCGTAGTTGTTAAAGTAGTCATCTAGCCACTGCGCCGAGGTTGTGGGTCCGATCCTCGAACGGGATAAAAAATTGTTTAATTCACAAATAGTCTGAGTGCTCTTTGTGCTCTCTGTTTGAATGTTTGTTAAGTCCCCCGCAACACAGGAATTATGCCTAGTGCGTAAGTTAACTTTAAAAAAGAAATAGTTCTTGGTTCATATTTAATCATTTAATATTTAATATTCTACCACATACACACAACACCATCTAGCCCAAACTAAGCAGAGCTTATACTATTGGTACTAGAAAATGGATAAACATAGATATTATAAAAACTTTTTTTTTTGTAAGAGCATACATATTATACATAGAAACACCCAGACCAAGACAAACATCCATGTTCATGCACACAAATATTTGACTTGTGCGGGAATCGAACCCGCTACCTCAGACGTGGCAGTCGGTTACACTAACCACTACGCCATCGAGGCCGAATTTATTAAATAAAATCACTAAATGATTTTTGCACTAACAAAAAGTCTTTTTGCGTTGTTATATGTATAGATTAGATTAGATATTATGCACATATATATTTTATGATATGGTGATTTTAAATGCAAAGATAGTGGATCGATATCGTTATTTGGAAGTGTACTTGATGTACTGATAGATTAGATAAGATAAGCACTGGAAAATAAAACTGCGCCGTTGGACCAGCTCAACCACGAAAAACAAATAACTAAAATATGTACATAATATGCACTGGACTTTGTCTGGTTGGGATAGGTTTTGTTCACTTTATAGTCACTAGTTTATTTCTCCTCGCGGTTTATCATCATGTATCCTACATAAACGTAATTATATGAAAATAAAAAGTATCCCATATGTTTAACATATTAACAAACTTTCGCATTTAGAATATTAGTCGGAGTCTATCTAAAATAATAATACTGGAATCGGCGTAAAAACACCATGTACCTAAAATGCAACGCTTTTGCCCAGACTAGTTGCTACTAATCTTTTAAATCGAACTGAAGAATCTGTACAGTTTTGTTTATCTATAATTTTTCATTAATCATAATAATAATTATTATATTGTCTTCTATTTACGCGAATGTTATTCATTGAAATTAAACTACTACATACGGATTTTATCGCGTTGTTTATTTGCCACTTTATTACATAATTTAGAAACTGTTACACTACTATTACTATTAAACTTTACTAATGTTTAAGCTAATTAAATTATTAAAACTATTTATATTTATGTTTACACTTTCCCCGACGTTTCGGTTGCTTTTCAGCAGCCATGGTCACGGGGAGAGTAAGATGTTAGTACCAACTACCATCTTAGTCATCTTAGTTCAATGAATAATTATAATTTTTATTTCTTACTTTACAAGACACAAGACATTGTGAACAATAGTGGTAGTGCGTGAAACAATGCATAGTAAACCGTTGGCACCCGAACTAGGTAGAACCTGTATCTCAGGCACCAGTAATATGCTGAAATTGCTTTTAGTTTTGTCAGCTTTTTAACTTTAAACTTAAAACAATGAAATTAATACAATATTTTATACAAAATTAAATTTTCCCTCCAGTATTATAACTTTGTGTACTCTTCTATTACCCGTAACTCCTAACAGAATTTTTAAAAGCCTTTTTCTTCCCCAACTTTAAGCCTGCATACCTAATTGCATTGGTTCAACTTTAATGAAAACTCAAAAAGCAGTCCCTTTCCTCATGTATAATATTCGTAGATAAGTGCATGGATAAACTAGTACGCATTACAAAGTGTGTGAAGCATACTTACTAAAATAAAAAATGATTTTTTGTTATAGTATGCGACTACTAAGTGGCATCTACATCATCATTGTTTTCGTTTTAATTTAATACTAGATGTGCCCGCTAGGCTACCCATCACTAAAAGAATTTTTCAATTCGTACTAGTAGTTTCTGAGATTAGCGCGTTCAACCAAACAAAGAAACAAACTCTTCAGCTTTATAATATTAGTATAGATATTTAACATACGCTCGAAATTTCTGCTATTTTCACTTTACAATGCAAATGACAGTCTAGTTTGATCAACCTTAACATAAGCTTACAGGATTAATCAAAATCGTCGGTAATTGAGGACAGATGAAGCCGTTCCCGATATTACACAACTGTATGCAAATGACATGAATGGCGAGCACGCCACATTACCATACATTCGATTGAGATTTAATGCTAATTACGTAACTCTCTGACATAATCCAGTCCCGTTTTACGTTAGTTTACTAACCAAAACATAATTGTGTTTGGTTGCCTGCTTTTCGCTACATAAGCTGGTTAAAATATATTTTGTTTTGAATACCAGAGCTCGGCCAATACACTAATTATATTACAGATTTACAATACTCACACAATACAGTATACTTTATTTTTTATGAATGCCTAAGGTGATTGTTTTATCATTCTTTCATGTAGCATCAGAGCTCCGGATCGACATGCCTTGTGATAGCTTACAGCATAATCTGTTATGTCCAGAAAAATGCACACTGTTTGTAGAATAGTTATTATTCCTTAGACCCACAGGGCCACAGGAGCAAAGCTGTGGGTCCATAATTATATAATTACCTAATGCGAAAACAGTTTTATCTGCTTGTTATTTAATATTTAATAAGTAAGCGACTGTAACGATATTAATATTTTTTTTGAGGAGCGTAGAAATGTTTACCATTACAGAAATTTTATTGAGTTTTCGCAGGTTTTAATAAAGTTTGCTACGATGATTAGCCTGGCATTTAGTAATAAAATATTCTATTTACTATTCTGTATACAACGTGTTATCTATACGTGAAGCAAAAACTTTGTACCCCTTTTTACGAAAATTGCGCGGACGGAGGAGTATGAAATTTGACACAGTTAAAGTTTATATGGAGAAGGAAGGGCCAATCCTAATATTCTTATAAAATATGCTTTAAAATACATTAAATTAATGAAAAACACTACAGGCACCCAACCATGCATTTGACACACGCAGTCGAATCGCGTTTGTAGTATTTCGGCATTGTTCGTCTGACGTCGTACAATTCTTTGTAACTATGGTTACCTATAGGTAACCATAGTAAGTAACATGTAGCATGTAGTAACAAGTTTTCTTTGTTACAATAAATAGTACCTTATTTATATTTAATAAAGAAAACAAGAAAACAAACTAGCAAGCTTAGGAGTTTTGGTCGAATTTTGACCACTAGACGAGCGACGGCTAGTATACTTAATTAAATACTTTTTAGAAATTGATAGTTAAAACAAAATTGTATTAGTACAGATATTTGAAATGTTAATAAGTTTAAAAGCCGTAAAATAGAAAGTTATGCTCTGCAATTTAAAAAAAAATAAGACTAAAATATGTACTCGTATATGCCATTAAAGATTAGGTACATAATCAAAGTCTCGCAAAAATACCCTGAACGGAATTCTGTAGATTGTATTGTAACTGTTTATCGATAAATTTGTTACACGGTCCTAATATTACTTATGAGAGAAGAATCCCGATCATATTTACGTCTAGGCCGAGTACAAGGCCAACCTTAATTAAGAGCCTACATTGTATCCTTGAGTAAACATCTTCTATTTATTAATAATAGTCTGAGCCACTGTGATTAATAAGTACTTACTTATAAGTAAACATACGAAAATGAAATGAGACATCAAACACAATCATTACATATTACTTATCTTTACAAATAAATAAAACTGAAGTGTCTGCATATGAAAGTGTATACGGTACTTACATCAAAAAATCAATTTAAAAATGTTGGTCTGTCAGTTTGTTCAGGCTAATCTCTGAAACGGCTGTACCGATTTCGACAGGACTCACTGGCAGATAACCGATGTTATAAAAAGTAACTTAGGCTACTTTTATTTTAGAAAAATCTCTGCATATTGAATAACTTTGCTAAATTTCACACGGACGAAGTCGCGGGTAACAGCTAGTTAAATATACATATAAGAATATTCACATCAGAGTGCAGTGATAGCCTAGTGGAAGACAACTATATTGCTAGTAATTATCTCTTGCTTTAACGTGAAAGAAAAACATCGTCTGAGAGTTCTCCATAATGTTTTCACAGATATGTGAAGTCTGCCAACCCACACTGGGCTAACGTGGTGGAGTTTGGCCTAACACTTCTCACACGGAGAAGAAGCCCGTGCCCACCAGTAGGACAGTTTATATACAGGGCTAATAATATTATAATTCACATTAAAGCGTTCCATACTATTTTTTACATAAAAAGCAATTGCTACTATTTGTTATCTTGAGCGACGCAGACGCAGCAAGCGGAATGCATTTATTTGCCGCATTTATTTGCCGCATTTATTTGCCGCATTTATTTGCCGCATTTATTTGCCGCATGCGTTTTACGCACAGACGCGTTTTAAATTATACAGACGAGACAAAATGTGTTATTATACAATTCGATTTTGTTGCGATTACTGGTCTTCTTTATAAGTACTGTAACAAGCGACGTGCCTCTTGCGCGCGGCTTCAGTCGCATCTGCAGGATGCGTGGCGCAGACAACGAAGTGGCATGTCTGCGCTGCGTCGCTTGTGTACCTACATATAATTCACGATGCATCGCTTTCTTACTTTTTGTATGGAGAAGTTTTGAAGCAGCACCATGCCACTGTGCGCCTTCGTCTTATACCACTTCTGTATAATTTACGCCTTATACCGCATAAACAAGCTGAGTGCTTTAACCTAAGTCGTAAAACTAAAGATGAATGTGATAGAGACAAATATTTTCGTCATTCGTAGACGATACTTCAGAGAGTTGGTGTCTGTGATTTATATGTCTGTAAAGTCTCTGCTGATTGTTCCCCAGGGCGCACGTTTTTTACGTTGTATATTGTGCTTTAATAGACGGGTTATATCTTGTATACATTTATCGCCCTACACGAAAACTTAAATCCTTGCGAAATTTTCTAGAACGTAGATGATGTTATCTTAGGAAAACGTTCAAAATCTATTTAACTCTAGTTGCAATATGTCCAGCTAACGCAACCGCGCGATTTCTGCAACATTTTATTTATTACATAATTATATACAATAAAATCACCCCTGTTTACGAACTGTCCTACTGTGGGGCACGTATTCACCTCGCTGCTGGCCAGGTGCGGCATGGCAGATTTTACACAAAATCTTCGAGAAAATAATTAAGGACTCTCAGACATACAAGTTTTCTCGCAACGTTTGAAATTAACTATTCGCGCGCATCGGGTTCGATCTCGAAACCTTTGCGGGGCAATCAACGGTCTACCACTAGTCACTAGGCTGTCAATATAGTCGGCTACTTATGATTATAGTACCTGCATATTGTTAAACTTAAATCTAGGCAGTAAAACGATATATACGATATAAATAAATGCTATTATTCATCGTAAAAGTATATTAATTAATTAACTAATTTATAACTAATGTATTGAATCCATCCATATATAATTATGATTCTTTGTTTTTCATAGCATGTAGGATGCTCCATTTTTATATAATATTGTGTAGTAATAAGTGGATAATGCTGTTGGTAGTATAATTAGCACATTTATATTTAATGATAATATGTAATTTTCAATAATATTGTACTACTGTTTGTTATCCCAAATACATAAATAAATAAAAAACACAATTCGAACGATAAAACACTACACAACTAGTAACAAAAGCGTACTTAATGAAGACATAAATATTGCAGTCCAAACTGTCTAGATCTATGTACAAAGTTCTATAACTCAAGTCCACAAGACTGGTACTGTTGTGAAACGTTCACCATTATAATATTGAAACTAAACTAGTTACACTGCAATGTGGTCTGGAGTGCCGCCGCTATACTTGTTGAGGTTATCGAAAGCTCTCTCTTCGGCGACACTTAGATCGTTACGACAAGAGCAGCGAATAATTTAGGTAATACTATGGTCTAGGGGAGAAAGGGACAAGACAATACATGGCAATGTAATGCAAGTTCAATATTTTAGTTGAGGAGGAATATTTTGGGATTGCATGGACTAGTTTATTATTTATCTCGTCTATAAATCCTGTATCTTAATAAATATGGAAGTAAACTGGTATGTGGCTACACAGTACCTGACAACCCCTTTGGTGCCCTAGTATTTTTGCGTTTATATTTAAGGCTGATTATGTGTTCCCGAATTCTCATATCTGTCAAAATCATATTGATTTTGTCATCGTTTCTGGAAATATCACCCGGTAGACGGCAATAGAACCACCCTCTATAGGGTGGGACTTATAAAAAAGTTTGTAAGTAGTTGTTAGTTGTCAAAAATGTGCGTTCACTTTCACGACCGCTGCCGACGAGGCAATCTTACGAGAACATAGGTTAGGTACTATTTTGCTAGGTTCCTGTGTGATATCTGTATTCATGAGCAAACTGCAAAAACTATTAAAATATAATCATTTTTCGTTTTTTTACGAAGATTCTCTTCAACATACCTATTCGTATTATAGCGCAAAAGTTAGTACTTTGCCCTTTTGCCAAAACATAAACGTGAGTTACGTAATAAGTTGTTAATTACTTTGTAGTCACGTGTGAGTGCCACTCGTGTGACATTGCCGTGACGTATAATTGTGCTAAGACGTTGTTTACATTGCACTGAAACGACCGACGCGGCGGTCGTTTCAGTAGTCATATTTTTCAATGCAATATCAGAGTTACAATTTTAGAATATCGGTTATATCTACGTACGTATACAATGTATTGCATGTCACGCACATGTTTAGTATGGGAGATGCATCGCCCGTACTTTGACTGCATGAATGGCGTAGCAGTTTAAGTAATCGCCTTTTATGTGTCGTGGGTTCGATCCCCACACGAGGCAAAACATTGTGTAATCCACAAATAGTTCTTCTGAGTCAATCGACATTCAAACAAAGAATACTTTTTTTGTTTGAATGTTTATAAAGTCCCCCGCGATATAGGATTTATTCATAAAGCAGAACTTGTCTCTTTTATAAAAATCTATTAGATATATTTTGCTGATAACTTTATAAACATTTAAATAATGGACATAATAATATAGGTACAAGAACATTATCTTGTAATTTATATTTTTATACTCGAGCAGGATTGAAGTCTCAACGCCAAGAACAGAAGTAAGGTAACCAATTGAACCATAGCGCCGTCCGAATACATATATTTTTTATATTATTAATTATTAATGACCAAACAATCAATAATGAAACACCTCGTATGCTAAAATTATAATTGAATGGTGATTTAATAGAGTAGCCGTGAGTTATTTGCGGGTATTAAGATACCTTTTTCGAAGGTAAATGTAGGTAGATAGGTGCCTGAGCCTAGTAACTTACTTTAATGGACATTTAGACACTTCCCTAAACTCACAAACTTGTAGGTTTATAAGTGTTACTTTGTGACATAAATGAATAAATAACTTTGATTTTGAATGGACAGTATTGTCGTTATCTTCACTTTCCAACTTTGGTTGGTTTCGTGATTGGCATAACCAGAAAGGAGTTGCAGTGCTTATTTTTTTGGGTTTATATCGTAAAACATTGTTTATGTTTATGTAGTAGAATATATGGCGATCTACCCATGAACTCTCAATTGTTTCGATACGTTAATGATCTTACAATATGATTTACACATTGTTTATGATTATCAATTATATTAAACACGTGGTTTATTATAATAAAGGACGTTCAATTGCATATTACGCGTAGTAGATCGAGTATATTATAAATGTCGAAGTTTGTGAAGATGTTTGTAACTCAATCAAGCGTAAATTGTTGACCGGATTGAATTAAAAATTGGCACACTGGTTAACAACATAGGATACTTTTTATCTCGATATCCTACAAGTATAATTAAGATTCATCCGGGTAAAACTGCGGGCAAAACCAGTGTTTCATAAAACAGTTATTTCCTAACGCTCAACGGCGGGCTTATTGCAAATAACTTGACAGATAAACTATTGACTGCACAAAATAATGGCGTAGAGGGTAGAGGTTAAGGTGGTCACCTCGCCATTGCTACAGCGATGAGTGGTGTGGGTTCGATCCTCAGACGAGACAAACATTTGTGAGATCTGCAAATAGTTGTCCTCAGTCTGGGTGCTCTTTGTGTCCGTTGCTTGAATGTTTGTAAAGTCCCCCGGGACACAGGATTTATTCATTGAACGGGAGTTGTCCCAGAAATCGATATTAGTGCGTAATTATATTATTAGCGATGTTCCTTACGTTTATACCACTCCTTTATTACAAATCACGTAAACACAACAACACTTAATACACGACATCGAAGTTCGGTACCTCAGTACTAAAACCGCTAGTCAGCCTTGCAGTAATTTCCTTTACAGAAACAGCAGCTAGCTGCCGCTGTATGAAATGACCTTACTAAACCGTTGTATCGTATCTGGTAGGGTGCCAAATGACGAGGTGCTGGCCGCCGCGCCGCGCGCCGTGATATACCGCTGACTCGCACGACACTATTACTTACGGCACCACGTAGATATTACTTACTGATACACTACGATATATAGCCACAAGTATTGTTTTAATGTTAAGCCTAATTGTTAAGGCGTCGGACTTGCCATCAGGGTGCCTAGTGCGAGTTCTTTTTACGTTAACGCGATCGAAACGTTTACCGCGTTTGGCTTTCTGATTGGTTAAAAGCTTGGAGCGGGCCAATTGGAGCTTCAGACATCATAAACGTGTCGATCACCCTAACGTAAAACAAACTAGCACTAGGCACTCAGATCGTGAATCTATTCTACTACCGAAGTGCACTCTCTTATTAACAAAGATACCTAAATAATAATTGCAATCCCAATAACTGGTGATCTTTGATATAAATAAATAAGATAATAAAACATTTTATTACGTAATTTTAATTTTGTAAAATAAATATACTTCTTCAGAAAGAGTTTTCTAAAACTCTATACTGAGATATTAATTAAAGGTTTAACCCGAAAAGATAACATACGAACGTTGCAAGTAATATAAAAGCTTGATAAACCCAATCAAACTCCGACAGGGTTCAATTAAAAAGGTTATAAGTTATACTTATAACAGTGGACGGAAATTAATAATTTAGTGATATGAAGATAGAAATATAGAAAATGGGATAAGAAGAATATGATCACCAAATAGCCATCTTTTGTCAGTAGAATAAAAATGCGGCGCACATATTATGCGCCAACTCCGTACATACAACGTAACCCATAATTGACTTAGATTCATTTTGCGTACCAACATCTAAATTGTAGGATAGTAAGGATTATTAGGCTGTTCTCAATCAAATATCTCTAGTAACAAAAAAATATCCATCTAGTATGAGCCTTAGTTTTTAGAGTTCGAAAACCTCTTATAAGTACAACAGCTTTGTCCGTCCGTCCGTCTGTCTGTTATACAACTTTCAACTCAAGAACCGTAAGAGCTAGAGATTCGCGGTCAACGCCATTCGACTCAGCATAGTTGACATACCCCGAAATTACTATGACCTTTGACCTCTAACCTCAAGGTCACGTGGTATCACGTGACCTTTGCATATTACTTGAACCATTTTTCGAACTCTAAGATTTACGGCAATACATTGCCGTTTCTTACTTGTTACATTTTAACATCAACTTATACTGAGATTCAAGCGGCAAGCGACAGTCAATCTAAAAGACTAAAGATAGCAAAAATACCAATAGTAGTTTCTCCTTAATATATTTTGTTAATATTGTAGATCTCTACAATGTTAGTTTCAGTTAACTACAACATTTAAACAAATGAGTAACGCTGAATGTTTAACTAAACCCTTCGCCTTCCCACCAAAATATATCGCTTGCGTCAAGTTTCAGCCCGCCGCAATGCTTCACGGGAATTTGAACTCGTGACCTTTACAATCACGGTAGTCGCCAGAGAATGGTTTCCTTCTAATGTAATATTTAATCGATTTGGGCGAATGGAACAGTTTTCTTCGCTGTAATCCCAAGAGTACGCTACAGAGAGCATTGCTGAAGTAGATTCTGTAGGTAGACTTGGTACGTAGTACATGATTCTCTCAAAATAGGTCTTGGATATTTAAGCCAGGATTTTTGAATTAGGAACATGCAGTATGAAATTAAAATCATTGAATACTTTTGTAGATAAATTTACTTTCAGTCCAAGATTCAAGTAAATTTAACTAAGTAAACTCTTTATAAGCATGAAGTAAAGAAAAATACATTGCAGAAAATATGTTATTGTTCTTTTACGATATAATTATTTTATTTTATTAATGACACAATATTTATAAAGGTTTATTATTTTATAAGTATTTTAAAATGTAAAAGAAGGTATTATACTCGGTAAAATAAGAATTGATTAAAATGACAAGTCAACAAATTAGTATAACTAGGTAAGAGTATTTTGAATCTATGATCATTACGGTGACTTGTTTCCCTGTGTGATAATAATTGGTCCGAGTGTTTCCCAAAACGATGGGCTTAGTAGTACAACGTTATTACTAAGGTGCTTCACGGAAACATCCAGATTTGGAAAAAGATTAAGTCCGTAAGTGCTCTCAGCTCTTGGCAGTGGTGACTCGAAATCCAGTACTGCACCATCCGCAATTCTCAAGATGATGCAGCAAAACTAGCAATGCAAGCAAAGCTGGGTGTAAAATATAGCTCACTATAGCTCACACGTTATATTTCGGTTCGGTTTACAAGTTTATTCGTACCATAATATTTGATATCGTGGCTGAGTTTAATCGTAGGTTGTAAAAATGGACCGAACACTGCGAATAATATACTAAACTATGTTGTTCGAGCACACACTGCAAGTTTACGAACACTCTTGAAAAATTTATAGTAGAATGTTTTCCATAACTTACTTACTTTATGTATTTAAAAAGGCAACGAGGTCGAGGTTCTCTGGTAGATTTTTTGTCAACGCACTCTCAGTTGTAGCACTGTGCAAAATCTATCTAGCTATCTCTCTCTTTTTTTAACCATTACATGCATTACCGTAGCCAGTACGTTTTTCAGTTGCTTACTTTTGTTGACAATTCTTTTTTATCTATATCTATGTTATAAAGAGGAAAGATTTGATTTTTGTTTGTAAAGATTTAACTCAAAACTATTTAGCTGATTTTAAAAATTCTTTCACCTTTAGATACCTATATATCATTATATTATCACTGCGTAACATAGAATATATTTTATTTAAAAAAAGTACTGAAACCGGATTTTATGCTAGCAAAGCGGCCAGAAAAAGCTGTTTAATAATATTTTTTATTATACTTAATTGAATAAAACGAAATCGTCTCGGATTTAAAGGAGCCTTCGGAGATCTTCGGAGCCAAAGGTAGGCTTAATATTTTTGGAGAGATTTTAAACGGTACGTTTCCATTTTTACCGCTACCTGGCAACGCCAATGGTCCGTCCAAACTAGGTCCTAATATGACTATGACTAAATCTAGATAAAATAATAATAATACGTAGGATAGCACTGTTCTACGGTCAACTGCTATCAGTAAACATTTTTATAGATAGCCAATTCATAATCAAAACATATCGTACGAAAACAGCCGCTGATGGGGAATTCCCAAAAATATGTCTAATATTAGTATCATACACACAGCAGAGCCCACACATTACTTCATTAAACTATAAATAACGAATGATAGCGTCGATGTAAGTATGTATATTACGCAGTATCTGAAGAGCTTTGTGAATACGTAAACAGTGATTTACAAAGAACGACTCATGCTTTTATAATACACTACATTATGCTCGCAACTTTCGTTTGGGGAAATTAAGTTTGCTCTCCGTCATCATCATCACGGATTCGTGGGACACACTGTATCGCCTATTCCACTTAATTAAGTGGCAGCGTATCTCAGATTTTAGTGGAACCCCTTGCTACCAAAATGTAATAAAAATGAGGCAACATTATGCAACAGACAGAGGGACAAAAACAAATAGAAGGACAATCAGACAAACAGAGTCAGGCAGACAGAACAACAAGAAAAACAGACTAAAATTTTTAAATCCATTGTTATGGTTCTTATCTAAATAACTAAAGTTCTATTGGTTTTCAAGAATATCGGTAACTAGTGCCCGTAGAATTTATGCGGAATACCGCAATTATAAGAATCCTATGTTCAGATTATAGTCGACTAGATTTTGCCCGCGGCTTCGCTCGCGTACGTGTAGGATAGATTAGGATAGTAACAGTATTTTTTTCTGAATTTAAGATACCCTATATCCTATTCTGTACACATGACAACGTGTATGCAAAATTTTGTGATGATCTCTCGAATAGTTAAGGCGGGAAAGCGTAACAAACAGACAAACAAACAAACTCACTTTGGCATTTATAATATTAGCTAATATCTGTATGCACAGTTTCATCCGTCTGCGCGTGATTAAGTAACAAACTTCCAAAAATCCCTACAAACTTTAACATTTTTAATAAGAGTAGAATGTACAGACACAGTATCGTTACAGTTTTATGGTAGTACTAGCTTTTGTCTGCGGTCTCGCTCGCGTAAAAGTAGGTTCGGTTAGAGTAGAAACAGTACTTTAAAAAAAATATATAGATAACTAGCTGTCCCGTCAGACGTAATTGTTCTGTACACACTAAAAAAAAATAAAAAACAAAAACAAATCTAAACCATTCTTGAATCCACTTCAACACACACAAAAAAATTTATCAAAATCGGTTCAGCCGTTCAGGAGGAGTTTAATTACAAACACACGCATTGAAGATTTATATATACTAGCGGTCGCCTAGTGCTCGAAATTCGACCAAAGTTTGCCTGTAAGATATTGCTGACATATTATGTCATTATATATTGATATATGTAACCATAGTTATGCACGTCGACTGCATGTGTCAAATGCATGGTTGTGTGCGTGTAGTGTTTTTTCATTAATTTAATGTACTTATAAAGCATATTTTAAAAAAATATTAGCATTCGTCACTTCTTCTCTGTATGAACTATAAGTGTGCGAAATTTCATACTCCTCCGTCCACCCAATTTTCGTAAAAAGGGGATCCAAAGTTTTCGCTTCACGTATTAATATATAGATAAAGATATGGATTTCTAAGGGTGAAAGAATTTTTTAAATCGGTTGAGTAGTTTTTGAGTTAAATCCTTACAAACAAACAAGCAAAAATCAAATCTTTCCTCTTTATAATATTGGTATAGATAGATTAAACAATATACGAATTATCGTCATTACCTGTATTTGTTCTCGGTAAAATGAAATCACTATTATCTCTTTACCCGTATCTCATCAGCCAAGCAAGCTGTTCGCAATCGCATACGCTTCTTAGATTGATATACAAATAAATAACGAGTAACAAATTAGAATGAACCGTAAAATTTCGTGGAAATTGCAAAATTACAGGTTGAAATAAATTTACCTAACGTTATATTGAACCTTAAGATCTTAGAACGGCTTTTTAATTCTGATGATTTCAAGTGATTTGCTTTTCCTGGAGAAATATTTACAGTATCCTGGTAGTTAGCGTGCGTTCACATTTATCAAAGCAAATGGATGAAACCGGTTTGCTGTTACTTTTAACCCGTACCTATATTAAAAATGTTTTCAATTGTAATTGAAAACTTATGAATAATTCGATTAGTAAACTGTAAGAGTGTATGTACCGTTACAAATCAACGTATTGTTTTTACAAATTATTGTCATATAACATGAATTTTGACGTTACTTTCGGGAGTATTATTTTAAAGCCTTATTATAATTTCCATACATATAACCACTATTCTGTAATCTGGTTTCTTACGCTATTAAATGTAATAATTTGAATTATGATAATTAATATCATGTAGATTCACGCCTAAATAGCTCAAGCTTATTTCATACATAGGAAGAAGGAGAAAGGTGATATATGCATAGATTTAATACATACAGATCGCCTCGCTGATTTCAGCATGAATGGGCCGGCTCGACCGGGGAAGGACTACCCTCTCACAGAATATCGACGTGGAATAGCAGTATTCCTACTGTTGTGTTTCGTTCGGTGAGTGAGAGTACCGGATCACCCCCTTGCCCCCATCCCGCTCCCTTTCCTTCCCACGTCCTTTCCTAAAGGGTCGGCAACGCGCAAGTGTAGACTCTGGTGTTGCAGGCGTCCATAGGCTACGGTGACCACTTACCATCAGGTGGGCCGTATGCTTGTTTGCCACCTTAGTTGTATGAAAAAAAAAACAACCAGTGAAAACTCACATAGATACAATCACATTGATAAGTTGAATTATATTCGGTTGTTTGTACTTGTACCCCACATGATCTGAAATTGCCCTACGTACAGAGGCGCTATATTCGCACGCCAATTTACTCACGTTGTATCGAGCTGGCCATCTGAGTCTATTAATTTGTGGCACAATACATGTGTCAATGTCGTGTTGCAATGTCACGAATGTTATTGTACAATTTGGACAACTCTACCCTGTCTGTACTGACCACATGTGATGTACTGACGTCGGCGTCGTCGCCGCCCACAGTAGCCGCTGCGTAAGGATACGTGCACTGACAGGTACATAATCCACCTTACTACCGGTCGATTAACGTCACACCGAACACTGCTCTCTATTTTAAATTAAGCTGTTGGATATAATATATCTAGTATCTATGCAGTGTTGTAACCTAAATATTTATTTAAAGAAATCAACACTTCATATGTAACTCAAACGGTTTGAGGGTTATATCAATCGTAATCAAAAACCGATTTTAGATTAAGTCTGAGTACAATATAACCCAACTTGATCTACTGTGGTTGTACTCGTCTGTGTGCGTTTTTGAGTATATGTAGGTATATACTTGTGTGTAAGTTTTAAGTTTATGGGGTGGCATAGACTGCCACCCCATAAACTGAGTACGCTTAATGCTTAAAGCTTATGGAACAATGTTCCTAGCGTTAAAATTATTCATCGAAATGTAATAAATGCAAACACATCTGTATCTTTGATTAATACATTGTACTAGCTGTCCCGACAGAAGTTGTCCTGTACACACGAAAAAAAAAAAAATAATCAAATCTAAACCATTTTCGAATCCACTTGAACACACACAAAAAATTTCATCAAAATCGGTCCAGCCGTTTAAGAGGAGTTTAATTACAAACACAGAAGATTTATAATACAATCATATAAAGATAGTCGCTTGATTGCCTGCAAGTATGCAATAGTGCAGTGCGGCAGTCGTCACCCTGCAACCACACAGTTTGATAGTAGTTTAATAAGTACTTATTTTATTTATAACTGGTACTAGTAAATATATTACATCCATATCTATACTAATATTATAAACCTGAATAGTTTGTTTGTTTGTTTGAACGCGCTAATCTCAGGAACTACTGGTTAGATTTGAAAAATTATTTTAGTGTTGGATAGCCTATTTATCGAGGAAGGCTATAGGCTATATAACATCACGCTATGACTCACGGGGGCGGCGCAGTAACGATAAACGCGGGTGAAACCGCGGGCACATCTAGTCTACCATAAAGCCTTTCATTTGGACACCCACAACAAGAACTCTTAACAATACTCTTACTTTTCACTACTCTTAACATTACGTTTTCCTGGCTAAACCACTAAAGCGATTCTAATGTTTATGTTTCCAAAACATGTATAATTGCGCGATATTTTCACAAATGTTGAGGACATATAATCAAGAATTAAAAATAAATGTAATAGGAAAATGAACTCATATTTTCACAATTTTCTTGAATGACAAAGTTACCAGGAATGTTAGCGATTTAAACACAATTCTTGTTATTATTATTTGGCGCTTGACCAAAACGTTGTGTCTAACGAAGTCTGTAATGTACTCTGAATCACATCTCCATCGCTATGAGGTAACGTGTGCCTTTTAGTCAAGTATCTCACTATAGTTTATCATTGTCTTTGTTTAAATTATCCGTTGAAACAAACGAACCTTGGAGTGAAGATCGCGAATTGGCAAACGTAAGACGGCCCTGGCTGGGCTGACGACCTGGAAAATGTTGATGGTTTGTACTGAATAAGACAAGCTGTGTAACTGTACGTTGTGCAGCGAATTGAGCAAGACCTATGTCCAGTAGTGACATAGAACAGGCCGATTGATATCTTATAGATCACGGATCAATGAGTGTTTATTGGTTGATTAAGGCGAGTATTTCCCAAAGTACAGTGTTATCTAGCGTGCTTAAACGCGTTTTATTTGTAAATAACATAGATTTAAATTCTGAAAAAAATATATGTTATTTTACAGCATTAGATAGCAATAGCTAACTAAGTATAACGAAGTCGCGGGTTAAAGTCAACGTTAGCCCAAAGTAACTATTCCACGCGGACGAAGTCGCGGGCAGAAGCTAGTATTCAATAATCCTATTGACTATTACCACACTATTACCAAACATGGAATACGGTTTGATTGTTATATTTACGTAGTTTTCATGGACACTTAATAGTATTATTATCGTATTATCTATCACTATCACGCCTATGAAGAATGCACTAGTGTCACAGCTTAGAAATGTTCTACCCAAACCGAGTTTCAGTATCCCTCTACCCAAAAAAGGCATTGCAAGAAAGCAAATTAAGCTATTAAAGTAAAAATCACAAGCAGTCAAATTTAAAAAAAGTTGACAAGGCCGATAATTGGTGCCACCACCCTACCTACGTCACCGGCACTCACGAGTAGCATAGCGCCCGACTCATCGTAATTATGGACGTCGGCGTACGCGCGAACCGGTGAAGCAGGGGACCCCAAAACATTTGAGCGCTCGGAAATCCTCGCTTCTCTTCATAAAGTTAAATATTCTGACATCATTGTTGATAATGTCAATTACGAGATCCCTGATTCGATTCTTACGTCAGACAAAGATTATGTTTGAGTTTTTTCTGATGTTGAGGGATAAACAGACATACATTTATATGTATAGCTTTATATAATAATAATAATAATTTATTTAGCATAAAGGTATTTTACAATAGTTGACATTATACAGTTCCATTCATTACAGGTTTGTATAAATAGTTATAATTAGCAATTACCATAACTACCCGCACTAGGCTGAGCCTGTCCCGCGGGCAGTTCACAATTATTATGAAAGTTAACAATTTATTTTTGAATTTGCTATTAAATACTGAGGCAATGAACGAGCGGACGGTATAGGTATATATTAAATAATTAACTATATGTATTTATCTATCAAAATTATTACAATTATCAAATATAATTTATGGTATGTGTATTTTAAATTCTAGGTAAGAAGACAGAAAAACAAACATAATATTAAAGTAAACATCTGAACAGTTCAAAAAACATAAAAGTGTTGTAGAATAATTATAAACGTAATATATTATTATAACAATGTTTTCAAAAAGCCTTCCGTTTTATCGTAGTCCCAATTTAAAAGTTCCTTATTAATAATGGTCTTTACAATATAATTTATAGCTTACGTATTAAACTATTAAATTATTGACTGCTTCGGTCTAGTTGCGTAAATTTAAAGATATACTTACTATCAATGCTTATTTCGATTCCCAAGTCCAGCAAACTGTTATCGAGTTTTGTCTCAGAGAACGACTCAGTCTACTGTGCTTACAAGAATATTTTGATTTATAGGAATACTAGATTTTGGCCACGGCTTCGCTCGCATTAATCTAGATATTGTTAATAAATTCCTACCCTTCGGAAATACCTACTATTATTTTTCCAGATAAAAGATATGACCTATTTTGTAATCCTGATAATGCGTACGAGAAATTGCATGATAATTGGTCAAGTCGACGAGCGCGAAACGTACCAAACCAATAAAAAAACTCACATTTACATTTACAATATTAGAAAGGATTTAAGCCGTATTGCTAATATAGATAAACAAAAGGAAGCAGGAATATTGGGCACAACAGGCTATTTTTAGCCGAGCCAAGACTGTTGAGACTCGGACTGCACGAAATCACGTTAAGAAATGGACTAAACTATTTTTTTAGAAAGAATCCTGGCCACATAATCCTGTTACCCTTTACTTTGTTTCCATAGCACAACGCTTGTAAAGTTTCCTGATATAGGATTTTTGCTTAGTCCAGATATAAACTACAAATAAATTGCCTACTATCTATTACGGTTCATAAGATAGAGCCATTTAAAGGTTGGTATGACAAACGGTATAAGCTTAGTAAAGCGGCAGTGTTCTGTTGGACCTTAGATACGAATCCCTAAAAAATATAGTATAGCATTACGCATTAAGTATGCTGATCAGAATAACCACTTATGACTAATGTGAATGTTTAGATATTTTTGATGAGTATGTGTATGAAACATCATTACAAACAGATTTATAAATTTATAAGTACAACGATTGTAATAGCAGTCTGTTTGCCAAATATTTAACCCATTTTATTGTATATTTATTTTAGTCATTTTATTATGACATTCTCGCTGGCAAAGCGGTATTAAATGCAAGCATGAGTAAGGGCTCGATTCTCAGTTAGAGCAAAGTTTTATTGGGTCAAAAATTTTTCAGTAGCAGCACGTAGCCTAGACCGGTAAGTTCGCCCTCTATTCTCTCTCTCTTTAAAAAAGACAACGCCCGCACTAGGAATAATTCCTGTGTCCCGGCGGACTTTACAAACATTCAAACAACGGACACAAAGAACACCCAGACTCGGAACAACCATTTGTGGATCACACAAATGTTTGTCCCGTGTGGGATTCGAACCCACAACACCCGGCGCAGTGGCAGCGGTGAGGCGACCATTTAAACCACTACGCCATCCGTACAGTCTAAAGTATTACGTGGTACCTAAAATTATAATTGGCGAAATGTGAGTGTAATCCAATTCTGCTTACTCTTTCGGGGATTGAGCGTGAGCGTATTTATGTTCGTACATAGTGCTCATTGTGACCGATAATGTATAAAGATTTAATTATGTAAGGGCCACGTTCCTGTCGTGTGCACTGGTGACGGCAGCTTGAGCAATTATTCCTACGTCATGGATGCGTTCTATTGTAGTGTATGCGTAATACACCTACCGACTAATGAGACGCAAAGATATGCATTTATCCTGAATATGACAGTAATAAGTAGCGGCCGTTGCAGTCACAGGTTCGGTCCCGAGTCAAACAGGGAATGTAGAGACCACATTGTATGAGTCTGCTGACAATACAATTTTGTAATGCTACGGCAATAAATTCGACTCGCCAGTCGCTTCCTCCCCTGCAACCAGTCAAACATGAATACGTGAATAGAGTATGCATTAATACCGATGAACACTTTAATTCCTTCACCCAAAAGAATCCCATGTGTATATGGGATTCTTTTGGCTGCTACAGTTATGAACACACCGTAAGAATGGTGACAAAGTAGCTTTACATTGGTGACCCCGACGTTATAGACGTTTTCCAGGTGTATTTATCACATGACCGCGCTCGATGCTAACTTACTAACACTCAAATTCAAACTGTGAACTATTCAAATGTCGTAGTCCTATTTTCAAATGACATGTATAATATTTTCTATGAAGATGAAACTAAAGTTTTAGTAGAAAAGTAAACCTTAATAGTTTTCTTAATTATCGTCCCACTTAAGGTAAGCGTTCAATATACATGGCGCTACATATTATATGTTTCGAATCCGAGTAGTTCTTTATACCAATGTTTGTAAAAATTACGATATATACAGGGTGTGTCGTAAATAGTGGTCCAAAGTAAAGGAGTCGATATACTGTATTCTTATGTATCACATACCGAAATTTTAAGCATTTCCAGTTAAGGGTCTCCTAACAAAAAATAAAAGTTCCTTTTTAAAATTTCTGCACCTTACTTCACGAATTTGGCTGTCATTTCAACAAATATCAATATTTTTTAATTCTGTTTTTTTATTATTACTCTTGAATATGTGTATTATCATATCCAAACCCTTTTTTATGTTTTAAAGTCAAAGGTACTTAAAGAAATTAATCTGTTTCCAATTTCAATACTCATCTTCAGCAAATCATATGACTTTAGGGGCATAAAAAAAATGGTTAAAATTTCGGTATGTGATACATAAGAATACAGTGTATCGACTCCTTTACTCTGGACCACTATTTACGACACACCCTGTATATGGATTATAACTGAAACGAGGTTAATTTGCCATTTGTATAGAACATAATTTCAACCGTTTAATTTAGTTTGCCTGTAAAAGAAACAAGCTTCTAGCTAATTTAGAGATGGTACCTTAAAACAGGCGAGCGTATGTGAAGGACGTTAACCCGTTGAGTGTCGGCAAAAAAAAAGTGAAAGGAATGTACTTGGCGCTTATGAACACCAGGTGCGCAAAAAACACACGACGCAAAAATGGCTGAAGCAATATCGGTATGTTAAGATCGTAGCAAGTCATAATGCCCATGTCATTCTCTGGCTTCTCCACCGAGCAATCAACTGATACAAATTGTAATACAATTTACGTATGTAAATAATATTAATCTAAATATAGATGGCTCACAGATGACATGACATAGATGTAGTAGTGCTCTCGTAATTGTAACCTATTATTATAATCAAGCGCGTATGCAAATCGCGACGTTTGCCAAAACGTGCGTAGGACTGAACTATAGTAAATAGTACATAGTACAACAGACAATGTAAATGAACTATAATAAGGACAATACGTCTGAGTTAAGTTGATTGTAGTTGCAAGTATAATCGAATTTACTGTTAACTAGATTTTGCCTACGGCTTTGCTTGCGGTTATCTAAATTGTCAATAAATTTCTATCCCTCGGAAACAGTGCCTTTTTTATAAAAGTTACCCTATGCAAAGGACAACATTAATGCGACGTTTTATGGTGATCAGTGGAGGAGTTAAGGCGTGAACGCGTGACAAACAAACTCACATTCGCATATACAAAATATTAGTTGCGTTGCGATAGAGCGTTACAATACTACGAATATAAAATGCCTAGCGTGTGGTACTGATATTACTCTGAATATCAAAACGACAAGTGTGATATATATCACGGGCTAAACCATAGATGTGATGACACAGGCTGTCATCGTAAGTCTGTGCTACTTATGAGACTTGACAGAAAAAATTACATTACCATTCTATACATACACATATCACGCTTTACGAACACAGCGATAGCTTAATTGGAACAGATAGACTGCCACGTAGAGGTGTTGATATTGATGTTATATGTATATATAGTCTACCAATCAATCATTGTGGGTTAGTTAGATAGCGGGCGGAGCGCTGACAATAGGCCTAAAGTAGCTGCTACAATACATTGCTCAACCCGAAAATCGAACCCGAACAAGCTTCACAACTAAACTTAAATCAACATCACAATTAACATTTCCATAAAAACATCAAAACCATAAACAAG
The DNA here is from genome assembly GCA_963564715.1 of Catocala sponsa. Lineage (NCBI taxonomy): Eukaryota > Metazoa > Arthropoda > Insecta > Lepidoptera > Erebidae > Catocala > Catocala sponsa. The sequence goes on along the minus strand of OY751334.1, from coordinate 12,141,585 downwards.
CCTATAAAATTCCCATCTTCACGCACACAACCACATTATAATAAATCGCTCCACTCACACATAAACACCCCTAACAGGTCACTACATACACACATAATTTCCAAAGAGATACTATACTCATGAATTCTAGTACCCTTATATGTCACAAAGATACGACTCAGATTGTCAATATAGCTTGTGCTTGTGCTAGTTGAAAGAATTCAATACTTATTGCCTCGCCGGCACTTTCCAAGTACGTGCATGGACGTATAAGTTCGTGACGTCTTATCTCCAGTTCTGTATCGGAGCGGAAACTTTCAATTGTCCAGTCGACACTCTAGCTTCTAGTTTCGAACTATTTCTACATTTTACTCGGCTTGTAGTTAAATGGGTATTTGTTCCATATATGTTTATGTGCATATTATTATATGAATTTGTTGAGTTTTTTTATAAAGGAGTTGATATTCTAGGTAAATGCGATAAACGCGTATTGTATTTCTAATAACGTATTGTAAACAATTGGCAATAAACAAGAGAGAATATCTTTTCCCCGTGTTCTTCTTGCCAAAATGAGTTATACTATTTAAGAGTAAAAACTCTATATTAACAACGTAATATATATATAATAGCCTTTTAAAGTAAATGTGTTAGATTTTTAATTGACAGCTCCTTAAACTTCGTATGCCAAAACCCTATTATCTGTCAACTTTGGCTTTCAAAGAGAGGGTTTGTTATTTTATTTATAGCTATTTTAATTATCCAATGGGATACGAAACACAAAAGCTATTTATTAACTAGGTAGTTTAAGAACACATGTCTAATGACAGGAAAATACTATATTTAGTGATATAGCAATATTAATATCATATAGGCATACCTACAGAATAACAAGCAAAATAATCTAAATAACAGCTAGGGGTCTTTCGTCGATTCACACCACGGGTTGTTCGCACCACGGTGTGAATCGCAGAAGGACCCATTTTGAATTAGTCGTTTCGCACCATGGTGTGAAACGGTGAATGCTATTTTTTGTACTTCGTCGATTCGAACCACCACCATTTTTATTTTAAATGTACTTACTTGGTACTGACGGGTGGTAGAAAAGGTTTAATGAAACAAGCAGTTGAAAAAAACAATGTTTATTGTCGTCTTACTTTCTTTTAGTCACATGAAAAAATATTGATTATCTTGAATCATATAAAAGAAATATATATTATAAAAAAATTATAATAATTATTATTATCATAAATTTATATATATATTTTTTAAATTTATTATTATTATTTAGTAAAGAATTATTATTTTGAAATTGCATCTAAGCATGAAACATAGTTTAAATCTCCAAAGCGATAGCTTAGTAGTATATTAATAAATACAAATAAATTGGTGTACTAAAACACTTTTATGCGAGACTGTTCAATAGTAGTAAAATAATATTGGTTGGAATTGACGAAGACAAAAATTGTTCTTCGGTGATTCGCACCGTGGTGCGAATCGACGAAGTACAAAGAAAGCATTCACCGTTTCACACCATGGTGCGAAACGACTAATTCAAAATGGGTCCTTCTGCGATTCACACCGTGGTGCGAACAACCCGTGGTGTGAATCGACAAAAGGCCCCTAGGCAATATGAACTTCCAGACTTAGTTTTCAGTACTTCGAAAATACATTTATAAAACTTGTTACAAGTTATCAATTTGCTGACAAAATCCATTCTTTCTTTTACCAAAGAATTGAGTCGTATAAAGGCGTATAAAACGAATCAGACCGTTTTCTTTTGAACCTTGCAAGAGGTTAACTTGCTTAAAGCTAACCACCTACGCTGTGTAATTCGCTTCTAGTTCATTGAACTTGAGCGAGAAAACTGAAACTTGACTTGTGATACTTACTGTCTAGTGTTATAGATTATACGTCTACTTATTCAGTTTAGTACGGTTCAGTGGAGTGAAATAAGCTAATAAAAACGGCTCAGCTGCTACAGCCTATTTTAACAGTATTGTGCCATTGTTGCTAACAAAGTTCTTACGATTTTGATATGTCACGTAAAAGACCGAACTAGCGCGGGGATACCTGTTTGCCAAGGCTTATGGAAACATTATACTTCGATGATTATATTCAATAATGTCACAAATATGAAATATTGGATGTTAGTTGCTCTAACACTCCCGAGAAAATATAGAGTATATTCTTCTCTATACCAAAGTATAGAGAAGAATATACTCTATATTTTAATGCAATAGGATACAAGATATATGGCTGACCTAAGGGATTGCAAGTATCGCATAAAGTAGTGTAATTAAGTTTTCTATAATTGCAATAATGTGTCTCATAACACATCAGAATAGGACCTATGTCTTCATATTTAATTAATTATATGTATAATTACATAACAGAGTAGTGTTGCACCAAATGCGTACAATAGAGCCAACCGAACTGGTTTTAATCTAGTTACAGTCACAAGAACAGGGACGCAGATATGTAATAGCTCCCTAATATTAAGTTTCCATTCACTCCGAATTAAATTCAAGCAGCACGCAAATTGAAACGGTTTACCTCTTCACTTTAGTGGCAAGCAAGTTAAGCAGATTACTGTATTAATGGTCACCTTGGCAATGTTACTGAACATACAAACTCATTATTTCATAATCGCGCGTAACAAACTTTTGTGGGATATAAATTCTACGCATATATAATAGATGTTCGAGTCCGGGTATTCTTTTTAATATTCGCATATCCCCTGATAAGTTCTATATCTCGATAGAGGAATTTTTTTTTTCATTGTTGTCATTTTCATTATCACGGACACTCACAACATAGCAATTATCACGCTAACTTAATTCAAAAATAAGCTGACCGACAAGCAGTTCCAGTGAAAAGATGTTGGCTGGCTACCCCGGATCCAAGCATTGCCCAAGACATGAAAAATCATAATAAAGTGTAAAGGCAACAATGTTGCCAACGTACAACATACGTGCGCTTACTTATACTCGCAAGCTAGCCACCCTGCGAATAGCCAAAGTGCTGAAAGCACAACGTCTTCTTAAGATAATTGCCATAGAACTAACATAACTGCAAATGTATGAATATAATAGTTTGGGCTCATCAGTGACACCCTACGAAACAAACAAGTCACAGTGCTAACAGCACAACGCCTTCTTAATATTATTGCCATAGAACAAAGACATACATATTATGTAGTTCGAACTCATTAGTGACCCGCACGACGACGTTCAAACCGCAGAAATCAGTAATACAACACGTGTCTAAGGCAAAGATTTTTTTAAATGGCATTTATCCCCAATCTACCAATTAAAGCAATAACATTCCACTAGTCACTGCTTTGTATTCAGACACGTAAATAAAAGGTCAATCGCTGCCTGATGGGATGCCTAGGTATTGCTACCGCTGCACGCAAATCGTTTCAGTGTGCGCTCAGCTTAAGACGCCCACAAAATCGTAGCCAACGAAATTCCAAATGACGTATTTTGCATTCACTTAGCATACTTCGTAAGTTTCCAACTGTCGTCGAACTTAGATGTTTACTGATAGGATATATTATACGGCACACGTTGCAAAAATAGAATAATAACTGAGTGTTTCATTTGCATATTTTTGTGCATTTTTTGTATGATACCCTTTTCATCGTGTGTCCCTGGTGTCCTACAGCATTTTTATTTATTACATTATTGTCGTAACTATTTAACATTAGCTCTTTTTGAATAACTAGATTTGCCCACAAGTTCACTCGCGTTAATGTATCCCTCGGGAAAAGTAGTTTTGTCTTCGATGAACGTACCCTTTGTACTTTTCTGTACCCCTGACAACGTTTGTGCGAAATCAAAGGTCCAGTGGTTAAGGTGTGAATGCGAAACAAACAAACTCACATTAGTATTTATAATATTAGTTAGGATAATAATAGGATGATGAAAACATATTTATAGATCTGAATAAAAAGAGAAATGTAAGTAATATTTTTTTAATGGCAATTTTGCACTATTTTCTGCATGTTTTTATGGGAGTTTTACAAACATTGATGTAACAGATTAAATAACACTAAATATATATATATATATTATTATTTAATGTCAGACCAAATCTGTACGGGTATTCATTAAAATCCTGAACATCTTGATATTGTTGTTATTTATTAGACATTTGAATTTTATTAATTTTGCTAAACACTGAATTTCATACGTTAAGGCAACGTAACATAAAAAATACAAAATGAAACACAAACGATGAGCGACGCTACGAGATCAAAATAAAAGTTTCAATACCTTGAAGTCAAGGATTACATTCAGAAGTTCCTTTCAGACACGTTACACGTCGTCACGTACATATTTTCGTTCCAAATCGTCACAATTCGACGAAACTCCAGTTCTAGCGACTTACGAATATATTCATTACTCTTTTCCTCATAAAACGAAATAAAAATTTATTTTATTGGAAAGACAAGTTGAGCAGATCTGAAAATTGTTATATTGATTTCCTTGCTTCCTATTTTTGCGAACAAACAAAGTTGTTGTTTTCTATAAAAACCTATTATTACATAACTTTGAAACTTAAAACTATTATTATTGATAACCACTTTCACTACATAGTTACTGTTTACTTATATTTAGGCTATTTTTATTTACATGAACAAAAGCAACAATCATATTTATAAGTAGAACAAAATAAAAAGGTATGGCACAAAAATGTATTGTTTACTTGTTTTGTTTATTGTAAAGAACAATGCTCAAAAATGTATGGACACCGTGCCCACCCTTGTAGCACTTTAAAACCTATGTTAATCGAAGGGCCATAATCATCTTATCATTTTATTGTATGACAGCCAAACTGAAATGTCCATCTGAAAAAAGTTATATCGACATGAAGAAACCGGTATCTGCAGTCACAAGTGACAATTATATTGGCGTTGAATGTTTTATATTACTAAAATAAAAAAACGTTCCGTATTTTCGTGAAGTAACCATTGACGTTTGTAGGAGTTTTCAAATAAAATACCTTCATTACAAATAAAACATTCTAGTTTTATTGCAACAAATAGATTACTCAATGTTTTCAGTGTCTATTACAATATTGTACCAGGCACTGGCTGGCCCAAGGAAATTGTCTAAACGCCTTCCAATCCCATAGTACCACATGATACTGACGACATGCGCGCAAGCACCAACCGTCCTCATACCCGTGAAACATGAGCAGTAATATGCCTGAATAGCGTTAATGCCCTGTGCGTTATTCAGTAGTAAATACGTATGCATGTCTTGATAAAATTCGACCCCTCAGAACAATACAATCTGCCGAGTCTATACCGTATTGATTCATAATTAGGCTCGGAGTTGCACAAACCTCTATGTTATAGACGCCGCCACGCAAAAGTGTGCTGATATAGGAAGCTGCCAGTTTTAAATTACATGTCCCCATGCTGAATAAAATAATATCTTCGTTTGACAATACAGGGGACGGCATATTTATGGACTCGTCAGTCAATGTCCTAAACGCTGCCCGCTGCCTGTTAACATTTTCCGAAACAACGCAGTTGCCCAAGTCATTGTTTGTATGAATTCTGAAACCAATTCTTTGGATCGTGAACGTGTTTTTAATTTAAAATCTTTTCATAATCTGATGTCATTATAATGTAGTAGGTATTTTTGAGTTTTATCACGTCGAAAAAGAACATTAAGCGGCACCATAATTGTGACTGATTCCGATTTCTTCATGTCGATGTAACTTTTTTCAGATGGACATTTCAGTTTCGCTGTCATACAATATAATGATAATAAGATGGTTATGGCCCTTCGATTAACATATTAGGTTTTAAAGTGCTACAAGGGTGGTGACGTTTTGAGCATTGTTCTTTTAAAGTAAACGGCTGGCTTAGGCAGCCTCCTAAAATTGCTTAGCATCGTGTCGACTGAGAAAATGTCCAGAAGACTGGCAGCATTGCCACGTTGAATGGCAATAGTAGTTGTTCATAATTAACAAATGCATGATGGGGAGACCACCTACGTACAAACATTTGCATTCGCAGACGATGTAATGTTCACATTCCATGGCAAGATAATAAAATATACATGGTGAAAGACTTTATTCTTTGTAACATTTTTTAACTGATGATATGATTTATGTAGTCAGTTGACAATAATAATTTATATATTATATCTTAATATTAAATTATGATAATATTTATGATATTCGCATCTAAAAAGTATTTAAGTATCTTATGGTTAGACTATGTATATATTCTTCAGTCAAGTGATTTACAGATTAATATAATATGTCGATAAAATCCTGGAGCAAATCACAACAGTTTCATTAATTATGTATACAATTAGGTAATTAAAAAAAATATACAGGTATCGAACTTTAGAACTGTGGCTATACTTTGTATATATTATAATGTTTTGCGACAAGTTATGTGTGTAAAGAATTATAATTGACAAGACAAGTGTCTACAATTCGCAAATTCTATATAAAAACAGATATTGCAACATACCACAATAATATAGTAGTAGTGTATAGTGGTCTATAATCATCGTCTATCAGTATAACATTAACCCTTTTCTTTCTCCAACATTTACGACGATCGTAACTATAAACTAACATGTAATATTTTCTTTCACAAGCACGTGTTTAACACCTCAATTTTAATGTGTAGTAACACTGAACACTACGATCGTGTTTATTTTTATGCCCCCGTTGATACAGATGGTGCATTTCATCACTCTTACAAAAAGTTGTGAAATAAAACCATAATGTTCATTTATGTATTAAGTACATATAAAATTGTTGAGAATAAGTCATCAAGTCATCATACTAACATATGGCACGGTTTTCAAGACTCAGTAAGTTAGGTACTAAATCAAAGTTTGCATTTACTCGATATTGTTTGAAAACTTTGTGTTTTATTTAAAAAAGAACTCACTATAGACAATGTTTCTATAGCCTCAAAAGTTTCTTAAACTACTCTCGCAGGTTTTGAAATAACTTTAGCGTTTTAACCTAAAGAAATACATTTTGTGATAAGCACTGCAAGTTGCTGAAACAATATGTCTCGTCAAAGTTAACTAAAGTTACCACGAACTTTGGATACAATGGTAACTTGAATACTTGATAACTTTCAGTTAATTTGATGTTACGTTGAAAGCGACTATACATTTTGCAAGTAAAGCGTCTATTCTCTATTTACCCTTAGTCTTAGATAAAGCACCTCTAAATGTAGCCATCATTACAGTAAGCAACGTGCAAGTGAGAATACAAACTCAGTGAGAAAACTGAAACAAAGCATCGTCTGTCTCATGTAGCGTGTCGGTTTTTCGCTTGGCGTCTTCTAAAGTTCACCAAAAGCGCATAGGTTTCTCCGTATTGTTTTGACTTGATTGAATAATTGCGGTAATTATTGTGGTAGTTACAAAGTATTTATGAGAATTAGACTTCATTAGTTATAGCTATGAATCTGTCTACAGATTCTTTATCTTAACCCTCAATAGATTTAGATTTTGTTGTACTCTAGAAAGATAAACGAAAAAATGTAGTCAAGAAATAAAAAAAATAAAAGCATATTGCATTATGAATTATCTATTAATTTCTATTTTCTTTTTCCTTGACGTTATGTTACATTATTTATTAGCCCAAAGATTCCATACTTCACGTGCCTAACCAGTACATTCGTGGTATTAGACGTCGGTCGGTACCGCCGACTCCTCTCATACTTACCACCATGGCGCTCTCCGCAAGCCGCTAATTAGTCCCACGGCTAAAGCGATTAACCTCATAAATAAATTTATTTAAGATATTCCAGATACAGACATTCTTCGACAGTCATAACGTAATTATTAAAAATATATATTATGTTCATTTAAATATAATTAAATGATAAAGTAAATACTATTAGGTAGAATAAATTGTGTATGTATAAAAAAGAATGTGTTATTTGTAGTTTAATTGTATAATGTTCCATTATGTTTTTGTTTTTTGTATTGTTGTAAAGCTAGATTTTATTAAAGTATTTATTTTTAATAATATGTATGTGTAAACTTACACTAGCACATAAGCGATTGGTGTGTACAATACTGTAAGCTTATGTTGTTGAATAAATAAATAAATTAGCTTAATGCAAGCATTAGTTCTCTTCATTTAGAAATTACTCGTGCCTAAATTATCTGGTAATGCAACATGTGATCAATACGTGGCCCATAATATATAAATTTTTATTTACAGTCTTTTTGTTCAAAATAGAAAACCTACTCTTGAGAAATAGGATACATTTGTATAAATAGATAGTTACAGCAAAACATTTGGAGGTCATTCAACTTTTAAATTTGTGTATAATATTCATAGACATGTGAGTAGAATAATGCAAAAATAAATAAATATCATGTAATGAATTAACATACAAATATAAATATGTTTTAAAATGCACGTCTATTTGAATCTAATGGAGAATTTTCTATTAATTTATACAAAGTACCTACATAGTTTGAATTTATTTATGCGGTCGTAGACGTTTTGTAGTTTATAAGTAGTGTAAATAAATTGAAGTGATGTACATAATATCTATCTGTATGTCCGCTAAGACCTTATAGTCTCCCTTTCTCTCTTCTTTCGCCTATTTTTGGCTCTCATTTCTAAGTATTGGTATTGGTTCCTTAGTTCTGCCCATCTACTTTTGTATGCCACACAATTGCAGCCAACGTTAACAAAGGCAAGGTTGAAAGAAAAGTATAACGGAGACCATTAAACACTATTATTAACCACTTGTAGTATAAGGCTTTAATAACTTTAATGTTGGCAATACTCTCATATTCCCACACTGCACAATAAGTGATGATATTCACACACTTTTTTCTACAGACGCCTTCATAAAATATGATAAAATTAAAGTGCAGTGCACGTAACACCGTTACTCACAGCTGCTATGAACGGCTAAGACAGGAGCGATGGGGAGTCAGTGCCCTCATATTGCCTGACGACTAGTCGGATTGACAAGCCACGTCAGAGACGCGCTTTGAAAACTGACATAAGCAGCCTTACTTATAAAAATATCAGTAAATACTTAGCTATATTTCAACTGGATAGCTTTCAAGACCGTGATCAGTAAGTAAACGTTGATTAACGACCCACTGCTGTAACTTAAATAACATTTATATAAGTCTCAACTTTGACTAATGTTTATTAGTCGCTAGCTAATACTAAACTACCTCTTAAATATTGAAAGGTGGTTTCTAAGTAAAATTGCTAATCAGTTATTAATAAATAGAACATCGTACACATGATCTCGTGTAATGTTGCTCATCAAGTAAAAAGCGTTAGTCATGATATCAGAACATACATACCTACATTAGTACTACAAATCGTAATAGACCATGTACACGACGCAAGTAGTGTGCACGGTTTACATGCGCAAGTGCAATTATAATTTTTACATGCGCTTTAGCCGATTTACAAAATGCATGCAATTCAGACAAGAACTTCAACTTGCACATAATATTAGACGCGTGGTTTACATGATCCATAAATTTTGTTGTGACATGTTATTATAACAAACAGCTTACAATATCAGCTTTCAACAGTGTTTATCTAATAAACTCTGAAAGGAGATTCGAAACGGGCAATATATTTGCAGTAAAAATATTGCTATAGTTCTATATTATTAGGTACATTTGCTTACATTGGTGAATAATAGAGGCCAAATGGACCGGGTCCATCCCAGAATTATATGGAGCCCAACCCCAGGACACACTTTATATAGGAACTAGCTGCTCCTCGCGGTTTTACCTGCGCAAGTCCTGTTGCCGTGGGAATATCGGGATAAAAAGTAGCATATATTATATGTTAATCCAGGTCTTCAGCCATCTACATACATGCTTGAAAGAATAACAAACATCCATCCATCCTCACAAACTTTCACACATATATAATATATACTAATATTATAAAGCTGAAGAGTTTGTTTGTTTATTTGGTTGAACGCGCTAATCTCGGGAACTATTGGTGCGAATTGAATTTGTTTTTATATTTGGATAGCTTATTTATCGAGGAAGGTTACATCACGCTACGACGAATTAATTATCTCCTAAAGTATGTTTGTCAGTTTTTGCAATTGTAGCTGATACCAGATCATCCTAACTGCCTAACTAATATTATAAATGCGAATGTGAGTTTGATTGTTTATTATTTACTAGCTTTTGCCCGCGGCTTCGCTCGCGTTAATTTAGAATTTGACAGTCAATTCGGATTGTACTCAGCTTGTGATAATATAATTCAATCATGATTCGAAATACACGTGGCGCCATCTATTATCATAGGAACGTTATTAATGTTTTCCTCGAGAACAGTTTTTTTTTCGGGATGAAAGGTAGCCTATGTCCGTTTCTGTACACCTGATAACGTATATGCAAATTTTCAGGATGATCGGTTCAGTGGTTTAGGCATGAAAAGGTAAGAAACAAACAAACTCATTTTCGCTTTTATAATATTAGTTAGGATGCTTCAACGCCTGAACTACTCGACCAATTATTATAATGTTTCGCATACACATTATCAGGGGTAAAGAAAAGGACAAAGGACCTTTCATCCCGTGAAAATGTCCTGTTCCTGTGGGATAGTATTTTGGCAAAATCTACATTAAGGGTGATGCCTCATTAGTGCGTTGCGTCGTCGCACGCGTAGTTTCGACGGATTGACGGACGAGAAACGAAGCGGGTGGCAGGATTCTGCGCTGCGCAGTGTTCCGATCCATTGTGGAATTAAGACTGAAATCAGTGCGTGCGTCGCCCTTTTGCGCTGCGACGTCGTGCATCGTCGCAGCGAGATGTGGCATACAATGCGTTGATCCGTTGCGACGACGCAACGCAATGCATTAATGAGGCACCTTGCTAATGCGAGCGAAGCCGCGAACAAAATGTAGTAAGTATGTAGATAATGCGAATGTAGCTCTACTTCCTGCATAACTTGTAATTAATTATCTTGTTTACTTTTTATCGTACAAATTTTTAACTATGTTAATATATCGGAAACATGCAAACTGTGGGTAACGTATAACGCATTGCGAGAATCAGCTAGAAAAGCGCTACTAAAGTATTTAGATACACCTCTAATGTAAATCTACACGTATTGCACGTAGATTTACAGACTTATCTCATGTTCAGCTTGCTAGATAGTAATTTCCTTTTGCATTTGAGATTAGCTAACATGACCTGTCTACTTAATCAACTACACAGTGGTTATTATTAAAGGGCAACACCCGCTTACGCAAACATAACTCATAGTTAAATGTTCACGAACACTGATGTTGCCCCTTCACTGCGTCTCTGGATTGCTCGATAAGCCCGCTCTATATTCAAATATTCTATTTTCGAACAACAATTCCCTTTGCTTGTGGCATGTCTCGTTCGTGACGTAGACCTGTCAGTTCCATAGCTTACAAGTGGTTACAATAGTATTGCTGTTACAAACAGGGTTTTGTTTATGTTGACCTTTGTAATACCCTTGTTTGAACGTTCTATGATTAAAGAAATAGAGAAGGGTAAAGCCAGGTCAAGAATACCTTAACCAGACGAGCGTGTGTAAAGGATGTGATAGATGCAGCATTTTAAATAGTAGACCGTTCTCACTGTACTTCTACTGCATGAAAAAGTGAACACACCAAAAAATATTAGCTCACGCTTTAAGTAGAGAACGATAATGTACAATATTCAATATGAGTGAGCGTGATATTACTATATTTATAATGTCATGTTGGCATCATGTCTTAGATGATTGATGATGATGATGATGATAATTTAGCGTCTAGAAAAATGACCATATTTGAACTTAGTAGGGCAAACTTATGAATTAAATATTTTGGTAGAAGTAAAATGAAGTAAAAGAGATGTGCCAGTTTCCTAGCAAGTGGAAATTCGTAGTTCCTACCTACCCCTTCAAAACAGGAGGGTATCTATGTACGTATGAGTAATCGTCTTGTTCTTAGATGTAGGTAGTAATTTTGAAATCGCTCGATTACATTTTTATCAGCAGCAGGTATTCAAACCGTTTATTATTTGTTACCTATAGACGCTTGTAACACCACACCCAGTTATTTTTCATAACATCGCATGTTCTTTTACTGTAATACATACGGATAATGCCTATTTATCCCCAAGTGGATATGCAGAGTGGGTATTTCACCCCAATAATGGCCAAACATTATGTTTGAATTTCACATAAAGGTGAGCTTATTGCCATCTACCAGGCACATTCCAGACTCAATGCTACTATTAAAAATTGAATAAGTCCTGTATTACGGAAGCTTTACGCATATTGAAAGATCGGACACAAAAAAAACTAAGCTACAAATAACAGTTGTTGTAATGTGTGTCAATGTTATGTATCCTAATTCTTCTATGTTTGTTACTGAACTCTTCCAAAACGGTTGAATACTAATGATTAAAAAAATGTAGCTCCCTAGATGGCTGAGATTTACAATTGGACTCGGTGGGTAGGCGCTGCTATGTGGATGAAGAAGTATTTTTTTTAATTTAAACCGTCGTTTAGGCCGTACTATGTTTGTCAAACCTGCTAGTTAGGGAACAATTATTCTTACATACCTACTTACGTTCATATATTTATTTTATTATACAGAAAAGCATTCGGGTCATAAAATATGTTTTATAATAACCGCGAATGTTTTCTTAAGAGCCTATTTCGATAACGTTTAGTAATATCACCGATTTATTAGAAATTACGTTATTGAGTCATTTCATCCTACGCTCAAAGTTTTATTCTGAATCATTCTTGAGAATATACACTTTAATACAGATTTTGATATCAACATCATTTCCTAAAAGCCTAACTAATGTTTACGTTTTGCTTCGAAGTTGTCACGACTCTCTGGTGATTGTATTGATGTGTTGGGTGTTCAATCAGGACACTGGATCATCGTTTGCAGTACAATAATTTCTTACATCGTTTAATTATTTTACTTGAATATACATATTACTTGGAGCCCTAAGTACACATTTCTTAATTTGAGTTTTCTTACTACGTTTACACGCATTAACAATTCGACTGATCATCGTGATATTTCGCATACATGTAGTCAGGAGTACAGAAAAAGACATAGGTACCCTTTATCGAGAAAAAGGTGCTATTCCCGAGAGATAGAAATTTATCGACAAAATCTACTTTAACTTGAGCAAAGCCGCGGGTAAAACTAGAAAGAAGCCTTTATATTGAAAATGGTTATAGACTAGATACTCTATAACCATTTTCAATAATAGCACGTTATGTCTCTTAGCATGGGAACAAAACGAAAACTACCATAATCATATTTTTAAAATATTGGATATTAATCACTGATATTTCATTTCACTTATTCAAGGATAATTTTTACATTCTGTGTGAATATACAATAATAATAATAAAACCAATTAATTAACTAAAAACAACATTGCAAATCAGTTAACAAATTGTATCAGGATTAAAATAATAAATTGATCAATAATTAAGAAACAAATGAATAAGTAGTCATGTCAAAAAAATTAAATAAAAATGTCTAAAAAATAATGTCAAGCCAATAATTAATTATATACATAATTATAGGTGCATATATCAAATTGACGGTTCAATCGTCACCCATGATTACCCTAAGGTAAGTAAATCGACCTAACCAATTGGCAGCGAATAGCCATCGTGCACATGAAGTAAAGGCTGATAAGGGACGCTATATTGGATTGTATTTAATTTATTGTAGTTTCGGCTAAAATATGTGCTCAATGTAATCTAACAACATTTGGGGCAGATCTATACGCCTTATATTGCAAAGGCTTGAATTATTATGACAAGAAATGGCCAAATTTGCATGCAATCGAGAACACTATGTAGAATTCTCAGATATTAAGTTCTCACGCAAATTTTCCGTCACCGATAAATCAAGAAGTCATCAACTTATCAATACACACTCATTGAAATTAGTCTAACGTAAATACGTGTCAACGACTTGGCATTTTTACTCGCTGTTCAATCAAATGGACTAAATATTTAAGCGCTTCAACATGATAATTTTAAGCTTATACATAATATTATACATGCGTATAAAGTATATAATCTTTTCTTACGTATTATTTTTGTATCCGAACAATGCCGCCAGCTACGTAAAATTTTTGCTACCAAAAAATTCGTATACCCGCTTCTATATCCTTTTTACGTAAAAATATGGACGCTAGCCGTACAAAATAAAATAATAAAATACGAATGAACGCGTGTCCTTATTGTGTGCTGCGACCGTCGTCAGGGCGTATTGTATATTATCTGTTGCCAAGCCGATCGCCTCGTACAAGGAAGCCACACAAACATAATGAAACTACAATAATAATAATCAGTGCCAAAAAATCTGTTTCGAAGCTTAGTTTTATGTGTCTTTGAAATCGTATTATTAAAGAGAGCGTGCGACAAAATAACACAATTGTAAACATGGATATATTAAAATAATCTAATTACGTACATGTATGTATGTATATGTATATATAATCGACTCACGCATGTTTTCAAGATAGATAGGCAGCTATTGCGGATCTCCACTTGCTACCTTTCTTGCATATCTCTCTAGTTTAATTTGCTCTCATAACATTATTCCTGCACGCTCGTCAATTTAGAACACTCTTAACCAAGCGTTTCTCTAGAACATTTCTAACTGATCTTCCTTTTATGGCTGTCCCATTCACTGATGCTTAAATACTTGCCTGATCTTGCTACAGTCGTATTATGTTTAGTATTGATTTATTATTTCATGGCATATTGAAGCTGATTTAAAGATTTTTATTGAGTTTACCTACAAGATTGTCCACTTTTGGCATATATTTGTTTTGCCAGTAACTCTTTGTGAAAAACAAGTTAACACAAAAACAAACAAATAAATAATCTAGTCGTTGCGTTGTACTCCATGTTTTCATTTTAACATAGGTAATATGTGCCAAACCCGTCTGTGGGGCAGTGGTAGTAAATCTGACTGCTGTATTATGTACAGTCAGGTCTCGCGTTCAATTCCTTGATTAGATCAACTGTTATTAGGCATCGATCAAATAATTAGGTCTTACTCTCAAGCAGTTCTCATTAGCACAGAGTCTGGAATTGTGCACAGCTATAGGTTTGCTACTATTGCGTGGGACCTGAAATCATAGTTGGCAAAATATGAGTGTGATACACCTGCTTACCCCTTCGGAGATAATAATAATAATATAGAAAGAAAATGAAAGAAGAAGAAAGAAACAAAAACACACAACACCATCTAGCCCAAACTAAGCAAGGCTTGTACTATGGGTATATAGACAATGAATAAACATACATATATACTTTTTTTGTAAATACGTACATATTATACATAGAAACACCCAGACCAAGACAAACATCCATGTCTATGCACATAAATGTTTGACTTGTGCGGGAATCGAACCCGCGATCTCAGGCGTGGCAGTCAGTTGCACTAACCATTACGCCATCGAGGCCGATAGAGGCACGAGACTTTATTATATGTACAAAAGAACACAACATGTAAATAACACTTTATACAGATTGCGTTCTTTGGTACATTATACGTTCCTCATATGGGTACTTATATACGGAACGACGTATAATATGCTACTATTCAAACAAAGGTTATAATTCCACCTATCACTCATGACGTATCCCGACTTAAGCGTCGCGTTAACTCGAATGATACGAAGTTAAACTTACATATTAAAGCACATACGGCTGCAATGCAGCACAAGCTCTATCGTATCCGTATTTGTGTTACCGTGAACTAACTTTACATATCCGTATTCTGTTATTAAACTTTAAAATGGAAACTGAGATCCTATACCTGATATCACCTTGCTAAACTCGGAGTGTGAATGTTCACAATAAATTATTGCAATATATTATGTAACTTGTCAAATGCTTTGAGTTCATTTCCAAAGGAGTTAAAATGCTAAATAAATAACAGTCACAAGAAATACTTTGATGTAGGTAAGCGTATTAAAATTTCAAAAATAATTCTCATGTAAAATATACTGATTCTTGTTTTATAGACGTTTCTTGCTCTCATAAACATCCTAACTTATATTATAAATGCAAATGTGAGTTTATTTGTTTGTTAACAATTGCACGCTCTAAGTACTTGACCGATCATTATAAAATTTCGCTTTCCACGGTGGCAGGGGTACAGAATATGACATACGGTACCTTTCAACCAGAAAAAAAATACTGGTAAAATTAATTAACAAAACCTATAGGTATTAACGGGAGGGCAATCTGTGGGCAAAATCTCGATAACACAACTTTTTAAATACTTAAAATGCTGAAAATCGTTACCTCCAATAAGTCTTTTGATGCAAATAAGCATATTCAAACTAAAAACAAAATAAATGACTAAAGTAAAAATAGTTAGGCTTGTTTTATGGACGTTTCCTGCTCTCATCGAGATCATCATAATTATAAGTATATAAGTTGAGTTTATAACTACGCGACCGGACACCGGACCCACAAGGAACCTGATTACAAACAAGTGGTGCTGTACCAAAGCCCATCTCAAACTATAGTCTTTCACCAGTTTATGGAAGTGATACAATCCCGGAACAAACCCTCATTACGTTACGTAATACAAACATTTGGTAATGTCCCTACATGTTATGAGCGAGATGAAATGACGCTAGGGTCTTCTTATTTGCATACAAATCTGAAGACCCAGAAAATCCAGAGGTTTTCATCAGATTAGGTATACTACCTTGATTATCGAGTTAACTATTGTTCTTTTATCGATAATTGGCGCAGCGCACCGAGCAAAGCATAGACGAATGCTCGAAGCATGCTCGTTGGAAGCTTCTAAAACCATCCATGCAACGCACATTTAGTTTATTCCATGCTACACATTTGCTCGTATTGGTTTGCGTACACCTCACTTGTTATGTCAAATCTTTCTTGTTATGTCATATCAGTGAACGTAAATAAAACAATGAAACAGTACTTTCATACTAACCACGGTTCATTATTAACACCACAGCTGTTTAATAATTTACATATATAATATTTTAACCCATAGATATAATTATACTAGCTGACCCGGCAAACGTTGTTCTGCCATATAAATTATTTCTTAGTGGTATGAAATACATATTATACTTTACGACCTATTCTAATACCTACCAAAAATACATTAAAAAAATCCTAAATATCGGTCGATGCGTTGCGGAGGAGTGTGACCACAAACACATAGATGCTACTATAGCGGCACCGTTTAGTTATATGAAGCGCCGCCTACTTTGTGTAGAATCTGTTGTGCTCTTTTAGGGTGATGCGTCATTAGTGCATTGCGTTGCGTTGCGTCGTCGCAGCATTAACGCTGTGTCGTTTTCCATATATTTTTTGTGACATGCCACATAAATGCGTTGCATCGTCGCACGCGGTATTTTAACGGTTCGACGGACGAGAAACGAAGCGGGGGGCAGGCTGCTGCACTGCGCTGTCGGAGCTCCGGTGCGACGACAGACATTGTTCCGATCCATTGTGGAATGAAGACTGAAATCAGTGCTTGCGTCGCCCTTTTGCGCTGCGACGTCGTGCGTCGTCGCAGTGCAGATGTGGCATACAATGCGTTGATCCGTTGCGACGACGCAACGCAACGCACTAATGAGGCACCTCCCTTACAGCGATAAGAATGCTTCCATGTTATATTTCCGTTCACTGGCCATAATAAAGACATATCTTTCATTCTCTACACTTGTAATATTTTCAAATAGTGTAATTATTACAATTCATACGATTCTTTGAACACTGCGGAAGGTTTCCAGTTGTCACGTGATGTATCGAATTACGTGCAATACCCTGTGAAGTAGGTATGTATAACGATGAACTATACAAGCTGAACAAATTCATTAGTTACCATGGGCTCATTAGCTTACCATGCGGTTTTGAGGATGCCTTGTGTGCTGAGGTAACACATGTCGATACGTATTAGATTGCGTTTTTGTTGCCTAAAGTGAAATCATACAACGCCCGATAGTCGATCATGCCCCTGATAAGCAACAAGTAATTGTACGTTCAGTCTTTTTATATCAAAGTGGAGGTTGAAGGAATAAATGACTTTGTCTGCTATAGTTACAGACTCAAGTTCATGGTAAAGTAAATGTATAAATATGGTGACACATGCGCGATTACTAATTGTAAGGTTACATAACCAAATATATCTGCCTTTATCTAACCATAGCGAGCGAAATATACTAAAAGTATATACAATTAATTTGTAGTCGTAAAGAGCCCTTCTTATAACATAACTACTTTCGCTTTAAACATTATTCTCGTTGTCAGGAACATTTGTAACTTTTCTGAGTTGATGGAGCTGTGAGTGCCCCTTGTAGGGAACCCTTCAGCCTCCACCGAAGTGCGTAAACCCAACTCCAACGCAATATCTGTCGTAAGATATTGATATATCCCACCAGAGTAATGATTTAACAAAAGAGAACATCTCTTAAATAGATATAGCTTAAACACAATTTCTTCATAGCCTGGGGCATGACATAAAAATAATCTAAAAATTGTAATACGATATCTTCGGTTATTTTAGGGTAGAAATCTTATCAAAATACTCAAAACCTTAAGTAAGAATGAAGATCGCAGATTTTCTCATTATATTTATCAGACGATCGTTACGAATACTCTTGCATACAAACCTTGTTGTAACAAGCAGTGTGTCTAAAACAGTAGCTTTACAAAAAGTTAAATTGAAAGCTTCAAGAAAAATAATAGAATAAAAATGTATTTATTGCCACCAAGTACATTCACATAGATTGCTCATATGACAAGACTTATAAATGTATTTCACAGTATGTCCGAATTATTGTTCCCAAAATAAGCTAATAAATACATAACATATGTATATAAGGAAAGTATACACAAGGTTGTTTACCTAAGTGTGTTCGTGTGGACCCTGTGGACTACGCCTGGTAAATGTAAATTATACGCCCCACCGAGAGCGGTGCATTCCATTAATAATTCATTTAATTTGCAGTACTGCGGAGAGAAATGAAGAAAGAAATGGGGTTCATGTTTTTGGTTATTTGTTTGGCAAATTCCATTAGCAAACTAATTCCATTTCCCAAACAAATAGTTCTAACGCTCATTCGTGGAGCGTAGGAAACTTTGTTTTTCGAAAATCTTGTTATGGACCCCATGTTGGTTTTATTCCTTAGTAGTTAACCACCTTCGCCACACACTGAATCTTTCTGAATACTTTTGTTTGCTACATTTTACGGAAATTAAAATTAAGTTAGGAAATATAGCAATTTCGTGGTGACTAAGTTGACACAAAATTCTAGTACAGATCGGGCCATAAGCTAACATTAAAGTAGAAATAAGAAGACTAAGTTACTGTCTGCCTCGCGGGCGCATTGGCCACTATTCTCACTTCTCAGGTTCGTTCGGGTACCTATAGGCATAATACACCTCAGCGTAACTATTTGGGAATATAAACGTGAGACTATGTATGCATATACGTTAGTCTTCGTTTCTATAACTGTACTAAAATAATCACTTGTCTGCGTTCCTCTATTTTAGCTGAAACAAAGAACTATTTTCAAAGTGCAATAAAGTATAATACGAAATGAGTCTGGGTGTAGGTACATAATATAGCGTCTAATCACTGGCCGATTTGTTGACTGACGCGTTGTTAAAGGCGGATGTCAGTGCACAATTCGGCACATACCCAACTTCGCCTCCGCATTGGTACACAACAACCCACCATCACGATTTTGCCAATAATCACAATTTATCGGTTACTTGAATTTTACGGCATATCAATTAACTGACCCAAAATAAATCGGACTTTTCGTTACGGATGTTTTCGCTGTTCGATTTTAACGTCTTTAAATGATTCCTGTCGCTGTTGTGACTAGAACAGTATTGCAGTATTATTAGTTTGTTTTAAATCTATTTAAACTCGATATCCGCTTGTAGTTGGACCTTGGTTTATCGATTAAAGTCAATGACACCGTTTATCAATTAGACCAGTCCTAAGAACAGCTTTTTAGATATAACTGTGGTAAAAGGTATAATAAAATCTATATCGTGTCGTTTTTGTAAGGCACAGACATAAATTTATAACTGACAACAAAACAGTCAGTACTAATATCTGAGAATTATTTTTTTGTTCAAACTTTACCTGGTGGTCTACCAAGGGTAGATGAATTAAATATGCGTCTGCTAATAAAAATCGAATGATGCCGAAAATAAAATGTACAAAACATTTCGGTTTATGAGTAACTGCGTCATATTCGAATGCAAATGCACATAACTAAATAATTGATGTCATTGATTACTTATCCAGAGCAATCAATGGCACTAATTAAAAATAATTTATTCAAATAACCCATAACAACAGCCATAGCACATAAAAACGCAAGTACTATGTTATATAGGTACTTAAAATCCTAATGTACTGCGCCATCCGTACAATCTTTGGGAGTGTATTCAAACTCTAATGAGTTCGTCTTAAATCTATTTCAAAGCGACCCGCTTTTAGTCAAGTCTGAACTTGTCGAAGAGAGTCAACGACACCGTCTATCAATTTAGCTGGCCCTACGAACATTAAACACAAATAGCTTCTTTGATTCCCCTGAAATGTTGTATAGAGCCTTCCACCCACTGCGAACTTTGCCCCGAAACATGAATTATCTCAAACATTTTATTAACATACTTTATTATCATACAATTTGCTTTCATTGAATTACTTTGAACCCAAAGGCTAATATAAAACTTCGACAATTATATGACAGTGACGTTTTAAGAAAATTGATAACTGCTAGTGTTCTTCAAGAGTCTAAAAAACGAGAACATTTTGTATAATTTTATACGGTCGATGACTTTGATGTGGCACTCACATAGACGCATTTCTATTATGATTCTGATGTGAATATATAATTCTGCAATATCAATATTTTCAACGCATATAATATTATTTTATTACAGTGTTATAGTTCTGCAAATGCGAAGTAGAGTTCATACGACAGACAAAGCATTAGTTATTTTAATACTAAAGATTATTAACTAAATATTGTTTAATAAAATAAACAAGCCTTGAACGAATTGATATTAACCAAATCACATTATTGACATTAGGAGGCGCCCTGGCTTATGGTCTTAGTCTGATGGAAAATTGGTTGAAATATTTGAACTAAAAGATCGAGCAAGCTTGTTTTGTATTATGAATGAAAATATGTTTAAAGCCTTGAAGCATCCTCAACCTATCTGAATAATAAGTAAATGCAGTCCGAATGTGCTGTACTTTTTTCATGAGCTTATTTTTTAGTCTGATCTTATTTTATTTCACGCACAATTTTACCATCGTGTTGTGAACTTAAGCTAATCTGTGATTAATATATTTTATCCCTCTTTTTTACAATAATCTCTACACAAGGCATAACAGCTGTATTGGAGAAACATTACTAACATTGCAACAACGCTAATCTATAATACCTAGACTGAACACCACATTAAAGTAGAAATCGAGCCTGCAACATGCGCTGGCGCATTGGCAGAGGCAAGTTAGAGCCGTCCAAGCTAGTACAATGAATTCAAACTTGTGTTTATATTCTGTTCAATGAAATTATATTGACGCAAACATCTTCGCTAATCATAAGCAGTACAAACACCCACAGTATACGGATTGAGATTATATTCCTTATAACATAAGGGGTATATCGACCAATACATAGATATAGAGAGCAGCAAGAATATACCACAAACGCTTGCTGAGTACTTGATGTGAAAGCAATCACATCAAATCCTCTCGGCTGTCGATATCCGATCTCAATATGTGTCCACCGCCCGCGGCGTGTGCCATACATTCTAACTGACGGATTTTCAGCGATTTCTCCAAGGTTTTCTACACGAATTCTAGCTTTTCTTCCATCGCAATCTTAATTGTCTTTATAAAATAAAAGTAATCTTATTATCTTGTATAGGAGACGCAAACAATAGTCTATTTTACATATCTGTTTTATTTGGTAAATAAACAAACCATTATAAAATCTTAAAATCAAAATTACGAAAATACATAGATCTAGAATTTATCTATTGTCTCTCGCTTCTAGTACGCCATATTTGTTTACTAAATAAGAAAAATAGAGTACACGTCATGTACAATCCAAAAAGGTTAAGCAGAAGTGTATTGATATATTTCAATGTCATATTAAATCAACCTTATAGGCAAGCAATAAAATTTTTCTGACCACATACAGAGCTGGTAATATTGTATTGATAATTATTATTGGAATCATACCGTTGAGTTATTAATAAAAAAAAATATCTTACATACATAGAGTTAGGCAACAAATTTCATACTTAGAATGGTTTTTCACCAGGTAATTTGATACAATACATAATTTAAAATTTAATTATAATAAAATAAATAATTTAATTATTTATTGAAACGAATTTCCTTTTCGAATCGAATTAGTAACTGCGCACTCTTTGCTTAGTAAGAATCTTTATCCCCGTCCATCACTGTCGTCAGACAGGAAACTCGCTTGTCGCTCTAAAATATCCAAACATTTCACTTAGTTCCGCAAACACGACAAATTGGTTAACACCATCCCATATCTTTGTCAAGTAAGCGTCATGCCTCTGACACCCCTATTTCCGAAACAGTTACTGTTTCACTAAAAATTGAACTTTCCAGAATTGTTTACGTCACTGCAAATAGGGTAATAACTCTTCGCCCTCGTCAAGGCTTCATAAACAAGCAAATTTCCTTTTTTTAATTCTTTTCCGTAAATGTGCTATACTAGTAGTACTACTTAACCGTTTCATATACTCACAGCTGATTTCCTCGACAGAGGCGCATTTTAATTACATTTCGATCGTTATGGTTTTGCGTGTGCCACATTGCCAGAATCTACGCATTTGAAAATAATTATATAACATAAAATCTAATAACACATTGCCCGTTCTACACCTAACTGCAAAGTTACAGCCGCGTGACAGTCTTTACCGTCTTACTTAACCATTTCAAATAGGGTATAACTAATTAATTTCTCAATTAATATTGGTTCATCTAAATATAACATATTCGATATATACTGGATTCGTTTTCCACCCATTGCATCATGAACCCACTACTAGCACAAGAAATCTAGATCTTAACTGGCAGAATACTAGCAATTTGTAACCCAAATTACTAGTATTTAAAAAAGGCGATACAAAAAACAATTATAGCAACACGCAGGTGTATTCCGAATCATTTTAATGAACCAATTAACACCCGTTTTACCTGGTTTCGTACGTTCTCGCGGTAATGTAATCAAAACAAATTTCACCGGCGCTAATTAAGTCCAAGCATTGGGTGCTAGCAGAATATCATCAATCCATCAAACGCACTAGTGATGTCTGGAAAGGCTCATGTTCTACAGTAGAGGTTGTAGGTAAGACAAATTATTTTCCTAGCCCTTTATTCTCTAGGGTATTCGAAACGAGTTTTATTTTTATTAAGACTGTCGTTTCAAACCTCGCGATAATTCAGAATTCAAACGATTCGGCTTGTCGGCTACGTTGCGTGTAGTTAAATAATATATTGTGAAAGGTTCTTATATATAGACAGATAGTCAACTCGACGTGATTAGAAAACATCAATCAATAACCGAATCTCATGTTTAGGTTGATTGCTCTATATAGCTAGAAAGTATGACCAAGAGTCAGTTTAAAAGCGGCGTGGAACAATACATTTATTTTACTTTTATTAGTTCGATTAACAAAAACTAAGACTAGCAGTATTAAGAACAAACATATAAATAAATAACACGAGCAGTACAGTATTATAAAACAAGCCGTTACTAATAACAGTATTTATTAGTAACAGTTTATTTTATAATAAAATATGTCACTTGTTTTCTTTTTTATTTAGAATTTTGTAACTATTAAGGATTCTTCTGAATGTCTAGAACCTAGACACATAGATATAAGAAAACTGAATGTGGTGTTTCATTCTGATTATGTTATGTAATATAGCGTATCGTATCGTATCGTGTCGTGTGTAATATATCGTAGATATACTTAAATATCCTTAAAATAATCTTGTTGTCGTTAGTTTCATAATTACGGAGGTAAGGAAAAACAACGCCGGTGTTACTTCTTAACACATAAATATTAGACTTTGCATCTGCGAAACTATGGTTTTTTGTTAACAGGAAAAGTCAATATTCGTATTCCGTACCAATCTCTCTGTGAGCTCATGCAGTATACAAAGAATTATTCGGTTATATCGCATGTTTGTTTGTGCTAGAACAAGGTTAGATTGAACACAGTATTGATTCGATTCAGCATCGAAATAAGCAAGATCGGTCCGTGTTGACTCAGTAAATCATCTATAATTTGTAAACTGGACTTGGAATTGGAATTGTACGACGCGACGCATACCCCACTGTATTGTTACATTGTCTCGAACATAATGAAAGACACAACGTACAATTTATTATCTTCCGCTATTGATGTTTCAACATTTGTGATGAATAAAGTATTTCATTGTAGAAATCAGATTGTTTATCGTTTTCAGTTATAAAAGAAAAGTAGTTGAATGTCAATACAATTGAATAAAGCATTTGCTATTTTTAAGTACAGTCTAAATCTGTCAGTATCATTGTGATATCTGGGGGCACGGTAGTGCCCCCGCCAAGTCGAGCAAAAAAGCGGCACGGCCGTACCATCCTTAACACGTCCCTAACTTCGCCCAACTCACAATGAATTTTATAAACCGACCTCACAATCGGCTACACTTATGACATTATAGAAAGGCAAATAATGTTTCTGTCACATTCAATATATTTAACTTTAGAACTTATCTTTACTGACTAAAACGAAAAGCTGTTTATTTTTCATCATATTATTGCAATCAACTTAATGTGTGTTAGATCCCAGGTTAAATAACTTTTGTACTTACCTATTTCAGGTGACCATATGTATTTGTCAATCCATAATAAATGTGTCTTTTTATACACACAAATACGTATGTATAAGACAATGACGCAAACATCTACCGACTAACGTCAAAAATGGCAACGTAAAACAATATTAATAAGCCATAAGTCTTTCGAAACAAAGAAAAAAGCATAATTGAATAAACATGACATTAAATACGATGATAATAACTGATTTGCTCTGTTTATAGTCCGAGCGATAGCTTACGTTGAAATAACAAGAAACATCTTTGTGGATGTCAAACAAAAGAAACATAAGCCAGTACGTACGGAATAAGAAAACAAATCAATCAAAATGGTATTAAACTTTTACACTTTAACTACAAATCTTTACAAAAATATAATATATTAAATATCCTCAGTACTTTGTGTAAAGGAGAAAAATTGATGTTTCAGGACCAACTTTTACAGGTTTATGCGTGATTTATTGAACATAACGTTTCCAGGTGAAGAGAAAGTTGAAAACTCAGCCATTTTTGCTTTACGGATACCATAGTTCTTATGTGTATGTCGTAGTATCAAATACGGCGTTATCTATTAAGATAACGCCCATTTTAAAGTGTTTTTGATTTTATTGGAACAATAATTTTATTGTTCAATAATATTAAAATCGCTTGATAAATGGAACTAAATGAGGTGAATGATGAAAGAAAATATTAATAAACTAATTAATTACCCAAAATGTCATAATTATAAAATATTTTTAAGTTAAATAATCTATACTTATATATATTTTATTATCTTTTTAAATTGTTAAAGGCTATCGAATTTCGACGCTACGATTTATGCTTGGTTTCAATTCTCTATTTGCATATTGTCCGATTGAGTTATTAAGTTAATCATGGTCATCTGCACACAAACACGACACCCTCTCGGCAGCTGTTTGGCACATCATTCGTCTTCACTATTCCACGGTATAAAGTAGTAACGACTCACCGCACCACAGTTATGTTATACGATCCCTTGTTTGTTAATCCACCCGGAGGTGGAGAGATAAAGAAATATACTACATACTGCTGTAATCATATATTACGTTTCAATCAACATCTTTCAATAACATGCCATCGTGTTGTTGTCTGAATATTTAGGTTGTTCAAGTATCGATAATAGTGTTACATACAGAAACACATGCAGTTTTGGACCATGGAACTAATAAGTGTTTTGGACATACTGAATATGTGAGAATTTTAAAAAGACTAGAAGTTAAGTCTTGTGCTTGGGTTCAATGGTATTAGAACATAGAGTTATCTTATCGTCCCGGACCAAACAATTTTAATGACTTCTGTCCTAAGGCAATTTGCCGTAGTTGCCACGTAACCTGGAAGTTAGACCGATAACTATTACGTAAGATCTAAACTTAGCCAAATGTAGGTATTATAGACCTGTGTCAGATAGAAGATACATAATAGTCCCTGCCTACACACACGCTGATGGGCGGTGAGTAAATTCTTAGGTAAATGCCGGTTTGGGAATAAAAGAAGCATGGGTATTTTCAGAAAAAAATAAAATATGGTAAAGAGAGCGCACGATTCACTTTAACTACAGTCAATAGTCGCTGAGAAGTGCTTTTCTTTGATGTTTAACCTGGTATACTTATAGATTTTTCGGTAATGCAGAAATAAAATAATGTCATCATTGAAATTATTATTATAGAACAAATTATATTGAATACTTTAGGCTTCCTACGTAGTTATTGCATAGGTATCATTTTAGGGTAAACATATTTTGAAAACCATGAAATAAAACAATGTTATACAATATAATAAATTATTTATTCAAAACAGACATGTATATCAAAAAAATCCTAAGATAAAATAATCTTTACAATGAGTCTTCACATTATAACAATTTCTTAATTAATGCACGTGGTTTATTGACAAAAATCAATCAGATTATAGGTACAACAATTATTTATTAACAATTGTAATCTCTAACACCAGCCAAAAAACTAGATCAGTCACTATCCCAATATTCTCACGCAGTTGCCGAAATGTCAAAAAATTCAACAGACTGTGACAAGTCTTGTGACGTTGAGGGCTTAATTAAATTTGGTATAGAAAATGGGCTACTTAAAGATGCAGTAACATTCTCATCTTCTGGATCTTCTGTTATACTAATCAACCTGACGGCCATGGCGCGTTGTGTGCCAAAGTGCTGAAATGTTACGGACCGTCAGGTGGTCTACCCATACTGGGGCCCCGTAGAGGGCCATGAACCGCACGACCCTCTCGTAGAGCCTCCGGCAGGAGGTGTTTGGCCCCCCAAGGTTGGGCAGCAGGCGCGCAACCGCAGCTGCAGCGCCCCGAAGACGGGGTGCCAAGCGACGGAAGTGAGCTGCAAAGTCCCATCAGCTATCGAGCAAGACCCCTAAATACTTTAGAGTTGACTCGACGCCGATGCGGACTCCTACCATGATATGGGCCCCTGGAGGTGGCCGGCTCCGAGGGCCGTGAAAACAAATGACCTCGGACTTAGACAGGGCCACTCCAAGGCCTCACTGACGAATACGACCAACGACTTGTGCAACCCCAGTGGTCGCCAGTATGGTCGCCGCCCGGTGCGATTTACCCCTCGCCGTGACAAATGTGTCGTCGGCGTCACAAACGACGCCGACGCCTCAGAAGTGCGCACCACGTAGCACCAGTCGTAACCGATGTTCCACAGGAGCGGACACTGAACCGATCCATGTGAAACACCGCACGACATCTCTCGCCGACTCCAACCGTCGTGATCCGGGTAGACTACTACCCTCTCGGACAAATATGCCCTGACAATGCGCGGAGGTAGGTCAGCACTCGATGGAAAATGAGTACCTCCCTTATACAACTCCAGGGTAAGGTGTTAAAGGCATTTGCGATGTCCAAAGACACTGCGAAGATGACCTCGCCCCGGGACACCGCATCCTCCGCTAGGCTCCTCACACGCAGAACAGCGTCAATAATAGAGCGCTTGATGGCGATTTTCAATGCGTTTTTGGTCGCTCTGTAAGCCTCATATAGTTCCGTCTCCATGAAGACAATATCGGGAGGGCGGCGACGCCTCCTGCGAAGCCGGGTGTACTGGCGTCGGACTAACACGCAAAAATGGCGCAGCTGACCGATGTAATGAACACCAGTACACCCGGCGCCTAGCTGGGAAATTATGTTTACGTACTTTTAAGAGAATTAATAAATTGAGTTTTGGTAGAGGTAGGTGTAAATCTATCGTCATGTTAGAAAGTTCAATTACTTATCTTTAAATAAATGAATATTAGGTTCTAGCAAACTCTTTAATTTAATCCTTGAGATCTAGATTTTGATGTCATTCTAATAACTTACATAGTCTTTTTAGTAAAAGTGTATTACATATCATAAAAAATAATAAAACTGTAGGTAATCTATTTTTGCATGTATTTAAGTGTTATTGTATACCAGAATAAACGTATAAATGTATATTACGCGATCGTGAAAGTTATAATTTCCTTTAACAATAGCCTAAACACTGTCTTATTTTCATGGAAGATTTACATTTCAACATGAATAAAAATATTATATCTCAAACGATTTGTGCAATAATGTTATATCACAAGAATAAAAAACTAAAATGGTTTTTTATGATTTGTCTGAAAACTACAAACATCTTAGTTCATATTATTATACAAGTCAGAAGTTAATTTTGTTATCTTTAACTTCTCTCGACATTATATTTACTTTTTCTCAACCATAATCGCTTAAATTAAATTCCAACGTTTTTATTTTTCCCTGTAATATTGACTTTTTCACTTACACATTTATTCGATAGAGTCATCGATATTTTGCTACGCAAGTAAAACGCACATCGTTTTGCGATATAATTTTATCGTTTATTTTTTATAAAACACGTACAATGTGGCACAGTCCTATGACATACATATGCGACATGCACGGATAGCGTAGCGGTTTAAATGGTCGCCTCGCCACTGCCACTGCGCGCAGTGTTGTGGGTTCGAATTCCACACGGGACAAAACATTGTGTGATTCACAAATGGTTGTTCCGAGTCTGGGTGTTCTTTGTGTCTGTTGTTTGAATGTTTGTGAAGTTGCCCGTGACACAGAGGAATTATTCCTAATGCGGTAGTTGTTTTTTTTTAACTAACTATCTATATGGACGTTTAGAGGTTAATCCTAACCCTAACTAATATTATAAAAGCGAAAATGAGTTTGTTTGTTTGTTACCTTTTCACGCCTAAACCACTAAATCGATCATCCTGAAATTTTGCATATACGTTGTCTGGTGTACAGAAACGGACATAGGCTACCTTTCATCCCGAAAAAAATTACTGTTACCGAGGAAAACAAGTATAACGTTCTTATGATAATAGAAGGCGCCACGTGTATTTCGAATCATGATTGAATTATATTATTACAAGCAGAGTACAACCCGAATTGATTGTCAAATTCTAAATTAACGCGAGCGAAGCCGCGGGCAAAAGCTAGTATATTTGAAACTAGCTTTTACCTGCGGCTCGAGAACAATATTTTTTCCTAGATGAAAGTTCTATGTCGTTTACCCCTGTACCCCTGAAAACGTGTATGGGAAATTGCATGCAGATCGGTCAGTACATAAGGCGTGAAAACGTAATAAACAAACTTATATTCGCATTTATTATATTAGTAAGGATAGTAGTTAGAAATAATTAGTTTAGAAATATCGACCGATATAACGTCTGTGACAAAATACCAGTCGCACGATCCATTATCACATGATAAAATTGATTGTCATAACGTAGAGAGTTCGCGCAAATCGATAGGGAAATGACAATCGATATAGTGAGTCCCGCAAATATACTTATATCTCGTCTAACGCTAGAACATTGTTATTTTATTTTATATTCAGGCGAATTTGATACAGACTAGAAAGACAATACCAGTCCAATTGGACATAATAAGTTTTGGACGAAAATATTGGACATATCATAATCATATCAGTAAATCGTTATATCAAATTATTTAAAGTCGTTTCGCATAAACATAAATCAATTTGGTCTAATAGTTACCTACCACTGTCATTTCGTGAAGTTCAATGGTTTCCTAATTCAATTTGAAGAGTCTCCCCATGTTCATGGAAAAGTAATTGTCACGTCAAGTGTTAATGTACCTAACTAATCACTAACAATCAAGTATACGGCGATAAATCTGTTTTAAATTGCGTAATTGCAATCGATTTCGTTAAATATGCAAATAGCGTTTCTATTCATCAATTGGAAAGTAATACAGATATTATGATTTTATTTATGTTATGCTACTATGTGTTCACTGCGTTGCAATAAATGATTTTTTCATATATGAAATACAGGTATTCTTATCTTTAACCTAGCTATCTATACTAATATAATAATAATAATAATAATAATATTCTACCACATACACACAACACCATCTAGCCCAAACTAAGCAGAGCTTGTACTATGGGTACTAGACAATGGATAAACATACATATATACTTATTTTTTTTGTAAATACATATATATTATACATAGAAACACCCAGACCAAGACAAACACCCATGTTCATGCACACAAATGTTTGACTTGTGCGGGAATCGAACCCGCGACCTCAGATTATAAATGCAAATGTGAGTTTGTTTGCTTGTTTATTTGTTTGTTGCGCTTTCACGCCTTAACTACTTCACCGATCATCAAGAAATTTCTCATACACGTTGTCAGGGGTACAAAGTAGGAGATAGGTTATCTTTCAAGTAGAAAAAGTACTGTTCCCGAGGGATAGATAATTGATATAGTCTACATTTACGCGAGCAAAGCCGCGGGCGAAATGTAATAAATAATAATGACAACCGCGTACTAATTTGTATACAAAAATCACATGATTCAAAAAAGGAATTACATATACAGTTTTAAACCGACTGTTCTTTGTTTTAAACCGTCAGCGTTGACAGCGACATTGAATTATGGTGGAACCGTTAAAGTCAGGCCTTGCAACTTAATGTTTACATAAAAACATCGTGCCTGTAAACAGAAGATAATTAAATGTCACTCATCATGTTTACATTAGCCAGTGAAATAAAAATATGCCATGCTCTGTTGAAGGGCAAACAGATTATTTACTAGGATAATCATATTTATAATTTAGTAAATAATATGTACTAATAGGTACAGTCTCGTTAGTTGATTCGCGTAGGTAAGTATACTAATATCTTATCTTATGTGAGGGCCAGTCAGTGCAGACCGGCGACACTTCGACCCAGTGGGATCGATCTTTTGTGTCGACACTCTCCCAATAACGACTGCCATAGATGTTCACGGCAGCCGGGACCAACGCCTTAACGTGCTTTCCGAGGCACGGAGCAGGCGATAATTGTCAATCAATACGCACATAATTTCGAAAAGTCAAATAACTTCCAAAAGTCAGAGGTGCGCGACGTGGGTTCGAACCCGAGACTCTCGGCATTGCAGTCTGTTGGTCTCCTCACTGAGCTGTCGCTGCTCTTTTAAGTATACTAATAACTACTACTACTAAAATAAAGTTGTAAGTTCCTCGCTTTTACTTTTGGATTTTGATAGGGTTCTTTAGAAAACTGAAAACTTATCTCTCGAAAATCACAGTAGGAGAATAAATACTGAAACTAAGGCAGCTGTAAAGGCTTATACTCATGGTATTAACGGAATATAGATGCATGCAAGATGCCCATATATCAGTTGATATACACATGCCTACCCAATTGAGAATATAAATATATAAAAATCATAGGCTAAATAAGTAACTTATCACACGAACACTTCAACAGATGTATTTAAATAAGTTTTTAATATCCAGCGAGAGCCCTGGTACCCAAAACTCAAGTTAACTCTTACCTTGTGTACCAGTGTTTCAACAAATGTATGCTGTAACTTGTTTTTAGATTATAAGTTTTTTTTGTGTTTATACTGTTTGTAACTTTTTTGAGAAATAAATATAAAAGAGTTACGTGAAAAAAAAATTGTATGTTTCTATTAACAGTGAAGAGATATTTGACTTGACTATTTTTTCAACTTTTATTATACTTCCAATGTTCGTTAGTTTGTTTTTATATTAATTTATGTATGTATATGCTAATAATGTAAATTTCATATATTAGGTATATCTATGGTTTGAAAATATGTATGTAATTTGTCTTTTTTAACATTCCAAGAAAAATGGCAGTAAATAAACAACGTGATATTTAATACACCGAATTTTTTTTTTGTTTCATTGTTATTGTAATAAAGTTGCAAAATATAATAAATAGTAGGTATGTTAGCTACATAGAAATAAAGGTGTTATCATAACACAGCACACAGTAATGTTTAGTTGCTATTTAAACTGAAACTGAATTGTCATGTAATTATAGTAAGTAGTATACGGATGTATATAGGCATCATAAGTACCTAAGCACTGTAATAAAATAACGCTCATGTCATATACATTTTGAAATTATCGTTTTTGATAATTATCGAAACTTATTAAGAGTTAATATTTTTACATAGGCATTTAAACATATTTACTCACAAAGGCTTGTAAGTTGCCAATTTAACCTATTGAGTCGCAGCGGCACACCGGTGGCCAGACACAATATTTTTTTTATTATATTTAGTATTTTAAGACTCGACAGATTAATCGAGATGAACATTTTTATTCTATTGGTCTTTATATTTCTTTAAATGTGTAGAAGAACGAATTTTTATATTCCTTCAATGCCGGTCGCGGTTCAAGATGCTATATCATAGTATACAGTTCTGTGAATGCCTCTACTTTATACAGTCTTTTCACACCAACCACATTAAACAAATAAGTTAATGTCTATTAGATATAAAATAATTGTCCTAATGGTAAGATCATATTAAAAGCATCTTATATGAGATGGATGAACAAGCAGGGATAGTTCGATCTTTGTCAAACGCTCTATTTACTTCTGCAGGTGCATTTGGCTTAACTGGACGGATTAATAAGAAAAGCAGCCGAAATGAGTATACAACAAAAAAAAAACAGCGCAAGAAAGGTCTTGGAGTGTAGAGTTTTAAAGAAAACTGTCGTTATGAACACATAACGACAGTTTTCTTTAAAACTCTACATTCCAATTATGAATAAGGTTGGCAACAGTATCGACATCAAAGTTTGAACTTTAAACTCATCAGCACAGTACTTGAAGTTTGGTTGATTATAAAAACGGCGTCAATATGAGCTATTGAACTAACTACATTTAAAAAGTGTACAGTATTTAAATAAACATTTTACGTACATACATCAGACTTTTTGTCATTTGCGTGCGTCAGACATCGTCAACTGGGGCCATTTGAACGCTGAATAGCCTTTTTATAACATCTCTAAAGCAAACGATGACTTTAATAATATTTCTATCTTTGGTATCTAGTGATTTACAACTCGAATGACAGAAAGCTGTGCTCATTTTCTAAAACTAGTGTATTCAAGTCAGACGGCAAATTTGATAAATTTATCCCTTTCTGCAAATATCAAATTAACTTTTTATAAAGTTTATGCGCTTATTTTCTGAAGATACATTATACAAAATTACAACTCGATATGTTTAAATTAGCAATATCCTTAATTATGTCTGTCTCACTGATTTTTGGATTTTGACGTTATTCATAAGATTTATGTTCCTTGTTAAAGCTGTAAATTGTCGACTAGTAATTACACGTTCCAGGCCGCGCTGTTGATGACGAGGAATGTCTATACAAGAGATAGTAATTTCAATGTTATTACATCTGCAGTGCGGGTAACTATAGCGGTTATCGCTAAGCTCTACTAGGAGACTGGTCTCGAACCGGTTTAGTGTTGCCAATAGATCAACTTTCATTTTTATTTTGATCTCATGTTTATCGCTAACCACACGCATCTCGTTTGTTACAGGTAAAATCTTGAATCGTTTCTACGACTGAGAATTGGCTGACTAATTTGGTAACTAAAATTAATTTCTTCAAAACTCGCTCCTTGCAAATTCTATTTTTGCATGATTCAACAAAAATAATCAAAACGTTGGTTCACATTTGCTTTGGTAACACAACCGATGAAGGCGGCGGCAGCTTACTTCGTGTCACATTATTAAATCATGAAACAGCAGCGACACTGACCGCATTTCGGTTCAGCCTGCAGCATCCAACTCGGGCCACACGGGGAAATGCACCTACTTTCTTTCCACTGCATCTAGCGGGCTTTGGCTACAATCACCATCTCTACACTCGTACAAATCAACACATGTTTTTTTATTCAAATCTATATAAACAACTTTATGACGATTGTGATAAAGTCTATTTTCGGTTAGAGGTTCTTGATTTAAGTCCTATACACAGTGCGCACGATCCCGTTTATTTTTCCGTAGCGAGATGGGTATAGTGTCGGCGCTCGGTTAGTCGCTCGTTAGCCTCAGCGCGGGTGAGCCGCGCTCGCGAGTGCTCGCCAGTTAACCCGACGATTATTTGTGTGACATCCGTTTTTTTCTTGGAACATGTGCTGTGTTTTATAGAAGATGACCGGCGAAATTTGCTGCAGCCAAAAATGGTATGCGTTGATTTGTGCGCGTAGCTGAACCAGAGAGATGCACTTGCGTGCTCTACTCTCACTCGAACGGACAACTGCCGGCATGAAGGGCCAACCGGTTTGGTGAGATCTCTTACCGATCCACATCATGTAGAATAGGAAGCCCTTAGCTTTTGACCATTATTTACTCGCCAACGTTCAGTTATTCGTTTGCTTGGCAGTTGTTTTTGCTTTTCAGGAACTACTATTTAAAAATTTATACTTGTTTTGCAAATCGCTTAGTCAAATATTGTGTCTTAGATAATCAGCACATTTTTGTTGGTGTTTGCGTGTATATTTTAGTGGAGCTTTGCAACATTACATAATTGTCAGCAGATATAATTCAGATGGTGGGAGTTTCATTTGTGTCTCACAATACGCTTTAGAATTGGAACGCAGAATGAATGTATGATTACGATCACAAAACCGGCCGACAATATTAATGGAAGACACTTTTACAAAATTGAATTGAAAAGACAATTAATATTCTAGTCGTATTTCAGTCCCGTCAGTAACGATATTGTTTTTTATAAGTGCGTTGATATCGTCAGAATTTGAATATAATGGATTTATTGATGGTCACTCTCTTTGATTGGCTTCAAATGATATTTGTCAGTGTTTTACGACAAGTCCTCATAAAATTTAATGATCTAGTTAGAACACTCCCTACATCCATTCCGCTAATGATTTCTGAATGCAAATGGAGGGAACGATCTTTAACATTTACTAATGAACTTATTTATTTGCCGATATTTAATTATGTTTATATTATGTTAATGAACTAAGTTAATGGGGACGTACCTAAGCATTGTTTGGAGAGGTTTTATTAGTATGTATTGTTTATTTCGTTTGATAACGAGAAAACGAATTCCGTTTGATAAGGTATGGCACTGTCTAATTAAAATTATTTGATATTGCCATTGTTATGATCTGAGGGCAAAATGAATAAACAAGTTTTCTAAAATATACTTCATAGATTGCAGAAAACATATTGTATGTATTTGTATTCAAATACATACAATATGTGCAATGCCCCGTCCAAAAGATTCATTGATAAGGATAATATTTTGGAAATTAAAGAAAAGTGTACGTATAAATTTAATTTACGAATACCAATTACGCACACTTGGCAAATTCGCCGTGCCTATCGTTATTCTGCTAATCTAGCATTTAACTACAGAAGTACAATATGCGTCGTCTGAATATAAAAAATATTTTCCAACCTATAATTTAGTTGCGGAGAGCTTATATGTATGATGTAGTCATTTCTATTTCTGTATTACCAGTTTCCATAATTTTAGGTACAGCTTTTGACTGTCAGTTAGTCTAATTTATTCTCGGTCTATAATTTACTCACACTACGGTGTTCAATATACATGTCACGCGTCACGCTTAAATGTGTCATCATATCGTTCTCTTCTATTCTCTGTTTCTGATCTCCATTTGTCACTTTTGTGTTCAACAGCCATTTATGCCTTTTTAACGTCATCATGCCTCATAGGTTAGTTTGTGTCTCTAACTTTGTACTAAAGACCCATTGTACATGGTGTTAACAGGTGTACCGTGTAACCGAGTTCAAATGAAAAAGATACAAATCGCACACTGAGTGCTATTCAATATAAGCTATAAGAATTGTTTGAAGTATATACTTTAACTCATGTTCCGAAATGATTTATTATTCATGAGACAAGTATCAAGTTAAATAAAAACAATCCGTTTGCATTTTTACGTTTGATTGCACGTTATAACCAAGGTTAGTGATTTTATTTTATGGCAAAATTATATAATATACTCTTTTCTATGTTTGATTAGTTACATGTACCTATTGTTTGTATGTCTTTCCGGAATAAACATAAAATATTAAAATCTAAGCAGGCTCTTAGACAACGGCCATAAACAATAACCTATAAATCTATACTAATATTATAAAGCTGAAGAGTTTGTTTGTTTGTTTGTTTGAACGTGCTAATCTCACTAACTGCTGCTTCGAATTGAAAAATGTTTTGGTGTTAGGTAGCCCATTTATCGAGGAAGGCTATAGGCTATATAACATCACGCTACGACCAATAGGAGCGTTGCAGCAATGAAAAATGTTGCGAATACGGGGAAAATTCTCCTATATGAAGCAGACGAAGTTGCGCAGGACAGCTATTATAATATATTTCCTCTTAGCATGAAAGTCTTGATTAACTTTAAATAGAATTAATCAAATTTCGACTCAAATCGAATCTTATTTGATAATCTTTTAAGT
Organism: Catocala sponsa; assembly: GCA_963564715.1. Taxonomy (NCBI): domain Eukaryota; kingdom Metazoa; phylum Arthropoda; class Insecta; order Lepidoptera; family Erebidae; genus Catocala; species Catocala sponsa. The sequence continues at coordinate 12,104,845 of OY751334.1, read as the reverse complement.
ACCTAATCTAATCGACTCAAGACGATCTAAAGAACATTTTGATAATGATTTTCCTCTAGTAATTCTATTAATTCTTCTGAGAACACTTTATAAGAAAATGTCAATTAAGGTGTATAACCTTAATTGACATTTTCTTAATTAAAAAATCAACTGTTACTTAAGACCTTTCTAATTTTGGTGTTTTTAGTACTGTCCTTCTTTCGCTTATCAAACATTTGAACGGGTATGTTACTGAACCTTCAAATGTGTACACATGGTATACATGGTTTACAGTATAGCGGTACTTACTAGTTTGTTACGTCACGATCCAGTACTTCTGTCTTCGTCTAACTGCGCATTTTAAAACGTTTAATGTTCCTTAAATATTTTTTTGTGTTAGTGTTTTCTATCAAATTATTCTGCAAAGTTATTTCAAAGATAAACCTTGCACAATTAGACTCCTTGATCTTAAAGAGATTTATAGTATGTATAGGTATCCAAAAATAACATATACAAAAAACATTCAGGATTAGGATTGTAGATAGTCCTAATCCTGAATATTTGTGTATAATTAAAGATCACACAGTTTTCGACCCGTGGATCGATCACACACTGAACGCCATTCAAGCACACAACACCATCTAAACTATTTGTTTTCCTACCAACCCCTACCGATTTCTACTTAACTGGTATTCTATAGAATTTGGGCGGCGCCTTTAAGACCGCCTAAGCAAACTATAGTAGGGACATGTTTACACTCTACACGTCTAGAGTTTGCACTTTCAATATAGTCCTCTGGCGTCAGCACTTTCGCACTCAAGTGTTTATTACATTCGCTAACTTCGTAAACTGTATATTTAGCATAGAAGCATCTTATCATATTTTAATTATTATAACAGCATTCCACTTTGTAATCAAAGCAGCCGCGTTTACTGACTTACCGTCTAGTTTAATGTGTAACATTCGCGTAAACGTAAGACAATATTAAGCGTTATACTGATCTGTCCCCAACGGATAAGCCAATCTATGCCATAAAAAGAAGAAGAATGAATTTGGCAGAAGATCTGAGGATGTAATACATTAAATAGAACAGCGTGCCTTGCTACTAATTTCATTTTTGTATAAATAATTGCGGCATCATTTTTTTCGACCCGAAAGCCGAACCAGGTACGTGAGGTCCGCATTTAGTAATATTTTTTCATGCGCATCATATTTTGACCAAGGTCTATTTTAATTTCAACATCTGTATTAAAAACCTTCCTTATAATAAAGAGTAGTTATGTTTTATACGGTAAACATGTTTATGTTACAAACAATAAAAATATTATCGTTTTAAGGCCAAAATTTAATCTGTAAGTTTATGACACAATAAAACAAATTCCAATAAAAACGTTGTATGTTAACTTAAATTAATAGTCAAATCAAATTAACATCAAAAAGTAAATCAACAGTACTACCATCATCGTATTAAATACCCAACTTGTTACTGTTATATTTAAATATATTTATCTCTAGGCTTTTGTGTATTTTTCTATAAGTATAGACATAAACATTTTTAAGCAAACTAATTCATGGTTTAATAGACGCTCCCGAAGTTCTAGCACGTGTATCGTTCTTGGTGCCGCGGGTAGCCAGTCGCCTTAACAACCGGAAAACTTTCCACTTACCTCACTGTAAGACGAACGTCGGCCGACATTCGCCTCTGTACCGTATGTGTTCCTCCGCAAACGACGTCAGATTAGACATCGATTTATTTAAATGTAGTTCTATGACCTCAATAAAGAAAAGTCTTAATTGTCTATATTGATATCAATTTAATTTTATCAATAATTTAGCCAAGCATACAAAATATGTCATATAATATTGTCTTCTGTTTACGCGAATGTTATTCATTGAAATTAAACTACTATATACGGATTTTATCGCGTTGTTTATTTGACACTGTTACAAATTTTTTTGAAAAACTGTTACACTACTATAATCACTATTAAACTTTACAAATTTTTAAGCTATTTAAATTATTGAAACTATTAAAACTATTTATACTATTACTATACTATTATACTATTTAGATTTATTTTTACACTTTCCCCGACGTTTCGGTTGCTTTTCAACAGCCATGGTCACGGGGAGACTAAGATGGTAGTTGTCTCAATGTTCCAGTGTAGTTATTTCAAAGTACCCGAACATAATTTAATCATGGGTGTTTCTATAATTTATTATAAGCATGTAGTGTATGCGTCTAGTAGGATACATCTTAATGGAAGTGTATTAAGCTATGATAAATACTATTGTACTATCGTTAGATTGTATCCAGTTTTGCGAACCAATAAAAAAAAAATAAAAAAAAATAAAAAAAATATGTGCTCTAGTACAATGTTACTTTTACGGGAATAATACACAATACAAATCAACAGCGTTTATCGTGGTGGGTTTTATTTTGTTTACAACTGCGTACTTATTAGGTACCTACAAAGTTTCTCAACGGGACGATAGATGTGAATATTAACCGAAATGCTGTCTCCGACGGGTTCAATATCAAATCAGGCATTAACTACTTCAAATTTGGCAAACAATAATAAATATTACTCCCAATTATTATTCTATATGACACTGCACGGCATAGGTAAAAATCACAAAGAAAATAATCTTTCGGATCTAAATCTGAATACAAAGGGTAATGTGCCGATGTGTAATCCAGCCAGCAACTACTAGAAACAATAGCAATTTCCTCCACCCTTCAACTGAACCACAATTTACCACTTGACAAGACAGCATCAAAAAGCAAGAATCATTTTCATCCAGCAGGTTAGCGTTTGCGGTAAACATTTCTAACAAACGCACAAATCTATGAACGTACATAGAAGCGGATAGAAAACATTATCCGATTACTTATCCATGTTAAACAGAAACGTGACGCCCGCCATCCAATTACAGGGATATCGTCTGTTCACCGCAATACCACGTGTATCTAGTCACGCGGATTAAAAATAAAACAATAAACGTTGCTGCTCTACTTTAATGTTTACGTCTCGCAAAAGGTGCCTTAGAACTGTACATTTTAACTAAACAATGTAACTAACAATTCGGTTTATACACGTGACATAGCAATTTAGCATAACTTATAGCAATAAAATACCTAAAGACCGACATATATGACGTGTCGAGAGGGATTAATAATTAATAATTATTATTAAAAAAGAAATGACACTTGAGAAATCAATTATAGAATAGATATCAGTATCTGCCTAACCTCTAGACAACAAATTTGTTTTTATGAGTAATAAAACAATTCATTGAAGCTGGTCCGGCGGAAACACCTTAGTGTACTTTAAGCTGATCAGTCAATCAGTGAATTCTTTAGCTTATCCAGTAATTAAGGCTTTACAGGTCTTTTTTTGTTAGCTTAAATAATCTTAAGACCTAGGCCACTCTTGAATAGTTTCAATTTATCAAAACTCAGCAGCTTTTTATTAGAAGTGGGTAAGCGTACATTATATTCGTTACAAAAATGACCGGGCAATATATCAGATACTGATATCCACTGGCCTTTCAAAACATAGTAGTTTTATTAGCAACTGAGAATTATATAAATATTACTATGATTAATACTATTTTGCAATGATAATCATAATAAGACGGTTATTTTTCGAAACATTACCAAATGAAAAATGTTACCAGCCAAAATAAAACGTTCAGGGCTCGGGCTTTTTTTTAACCGACTTCAAAAAAAGGAGGAGGTTCTCAATTCGTCTGTATTTTTTTAAATGTTTGTTACCTCATAACTTTCGACTGGGTGAAACGATTTTGATGATTTTTTTTTATTTGAAAACTGGTGCTTCCCGTGTAGTCCTATTTAATTTTGATCAAGATTTGACCATTCGTTTTCGAGTTATCCTTAATAATGCGTATTTGGCTACATTGATGATGTTCTAATTTTTGGCAAGGTTAACTAAAAACCGAGAAATAAACAAAATTTTAACAAAAAAAACCGACTTCAAAAAGAATATTCTAAATCTTATGAAATGCAATAAAAAGTTAATAAATAATTGCATATTCTTATTCTTGTGAATAATTAAATTATTGTTATTTTTGGAGTCGGTGTCAGCCGCCCGCGCCGCGTGCTGCGTCTATGTGTGTAATTGTGTATGCCAATGTTATGTTATGATTATAGTAAGACATAATCAAGTAAGATTATGTTTAAGTAGTTACAAACCTACCTTGGCTGACACCGACTCCATTAATAACAATAATTTAATTATTCACAAGAATAAGGATATGCAATGATTTATAAATTTTTTAGTGCATTTTATAAGTTGTAGAATATTCTTTTTTGAAGTCGGTTTTTTTTTGTTATAATTTTGTTTATTTTGTGTGTATTTTAGTTGTTGGCCTCAGATGGCCTTCACAACTTTACGCGGACTGTGGCTGAGCGCAGAAGGCTCCCAACCCGTTATAAACTAGACAACGTTAGCCCCCAAGGGCGGACCTCGGCTTGGGGCGTTGTCGGCAACCTGGATCTAAGGTGATCCACGGGCATCTCCACGGTCATTCTTATACTATGGCGCGCGGCGCGGCGCGGCGGCGTACAAACTTGTACAATTGCCAATATTATTTCACTTTTCTTTATACACAATCTGTATTGAAGATAGTTTTATGTAGGTACAGAGAATGGCAAAATCGAATATTGTATATTTATCGTATTAAGCAAAATTGGCAATTATTATGAACAAATATTTTCTGTAAACTTATTCGATCAAAGGAATATTGGTACAGACTCTTGAGATTCGAATCTTATAAGATTGTTTGTTGTATCACTTTTGTTGTCCAATTAATTAATTATTGTACAAAATACTACGTTTTTATTTTAAGGTATAAAGCGAGTACATAACTAAAAGTTGTATAGATATGGTAACTAAAATACACACATTTTTCTTGACTTCGTTCTTGGAAACGTAGATTTGATTTTGAGGGTATATTTTATTTTACCCTATAGGTACTTACATTATACGGACCATAAATGTATTCACGGTTTTTGATTACGAGTAATATTACGTAAACTGTCTTCTATAGTGTTGCACAAAGTCCTATTTCGACATACACCGTGAATTTGTAGTCGTTTTGGAACCGAAACGTGGTAACTTAGGATAATTAGTAGTATCAATAAAAAATAGTAAAATAATTGTACTGCGTATAATAAAAAAGTTGGAATATAAATAATATTTTTCACTTATTCGAGTTTGATCGTAGTAACGCACGGACAATTCATTCATTAACGCATGCATACGTCACCGGCGCGGCGTCCGCGTTGCCGCGCCGCGCCGCCGCGCACAGTCGAAGTTATGAACGACGCACGATAGGTAACTACGTATATCAGCTGATACCTATCCAGAACCTCGTGTACCACGACCGAGTCCTATGCGTAATTTAAAAACTAGTGAAGCTACACAAGTATTATAAAATTAGGTAAATGCAATAGCGACGAAATTGATAATAGGCTTAGCACAGTTCAGAATCAGCTGATACGAGGCAATACGTTTTCTCTTTTTATTATGTAATTTCTGCATTGTGAAACATCACAATTAATACGTAAATGGATACTCCAATTTCTCCTTCATACTTTACACGGGCTTAGGACCGTCGGAAATACTTTATCTAAACATTACTTTTCGATAAATAGCTAACTTTATTTATTATGTAATAAAATAAACACAGGTGAATGAACTGTGAGTATTTCGGGCGTATTTAAAAAATTGGAGCTATTTACAAAATAATTAAATTACATACCTATGGACAGTTTATTAAAGGCCTCCACTAGTGCACTACGTAGCTCCTCACGACTTTCACGTTCACGAGAATACACAAGTCTTTTTATTTCCGACATTGAGGCTTGTCGGGGCTTCTCGGTGGCCAAGCCACGGGACCGCCGCGGCCTATTGTGTACCTATGTGATAGGTATCACGTATCACCAAACTGATTGTTGAGATAGGCACGTACTGCACTTGCATAATGAGTGGGACAGCCGTTGTGCTAGTAATACATATCGTGTATTGATAATGGCACTTCCTCCAATAGCTCGGATATTAGTTTGTAACATTTCTAAATACGAGCTGCCCGTTAGATGACCTTCAATAAAAACAGGCCCTATTAAATGGTCGTTTATAATATCGGCCTAAACATTCACACTGAACCTCACTTGGAGGTGGTCTTCCTGTATTAAGTGAGGGTTTACAGCGTTACGATTATAGCGTTTTACAGTCCCACTCGAGTAAACAATGACTCATCTGTCCACAGTATGTTCGCATTCGTATTATTTAACAACCACTGCACTGACATGGCGATCCTTGCTGGTGCATCGTAGTTGTTAATTACGTGAGCCCGACAAAAATGATAAGGGTGTTATCTATTAGTATTTAATGTTTTCCATACAAAGTAGGTATTGGCTAATATTAAATTCTCGAGCCGCCATTCTCGTGCTTCGCCGCGGATCCCGCTCTAATATCCTCTTCGATCTCCGGGGGTCATTCAGGAGTCCTCGGCCTTGCGCATGAGTCGGCGTACGGAATTGTCCATGGTCAAGAAGGCGCTGAGTTGCAGCTAAGATGGTGGGAGTGGTCGGAACTTGAGGACTTTCAATCCCTCGTAGCCGCAGCACATTCAAATGCTTCAGCTGGAAGTACAACCGTCTGGCCTCTTCCAAATTGTAATTGGCAACAGCATACAGCTGAACCAAGTAGTCAAAGAGTTTTCGTACTGACGACTATGTAATTTTCGCGTGACAATAAACAATGCATTATGCAACCATTTCGCGCGTCGGTTGCCGCGGTACTGAAGGGCGGGCGAGGGGTGCGGGGTCGGGAGCGCTCGCCGCCGTGCCTAGGCGCCTCGCGTCTGGGGTACATTAGGGTAGTTAGTGAACGCGGATTGGCGGGCGGCGCGGGCGCGGCGGTTTCTGTGTTGTTATTGGCAAATGTTTTACCGCTTAGTTAAATTAAACATGAATGATATCGATCGTAGTGACACGCGTAATCGTAGTACGTGAAATTGAGTGGCGTTACCACGAGTTCTCATTTATTTTTCGTAAACGACATTAAATTTAATGTTTATAAATAAATATATTTTTATTTTATTAAAATAATCACTTTTATCGATTCTATGATTGATATAGAGTATAGGATTTTCGGTTCCAAAACGACTACAAATTCACGGTGTATATCCATAGACCCACGCATGTATGGCCTGAAATGGTAGGCAGAGGTGTAGGGATCACACACCCACATTTTGGCAGCTCTATTAATAAGTGCCACGTGCAAAAAAGCTTAATAACTGATTCGACGCAGAAATTGAACTCAGTATCTCAAAAACCGCTAAAAACTAAGCACAAACTCACGTCACGGCAGTCGTATGTCCTATTTCTGTCCGATCTCATTATCTGATGTTAATATTGTGAGAAGCAAACGTGAGTTAAATCACCATGAACTCTATGTTAACCTCTGAATCATAACACAGTCTATAAAAGGAGAAAAGCAGGTTATACAGAACGAAAGAACTCGTCTTCGTTATATTTTAATTTATTTCGCATACAAAAGTCATTCGTTTGCTGTGCATGAGTAATCTATGTACCTATATCCAGCGTAAAAAAACTATTTGTTTAAATTACGAATAAATTTGCTGTTCGTTTCTATTAAAACGCAAATTCAAATTAATTTAAATTTTACACTGATAGATATTATTATAAACAGTCATCTACATACACAAAATATTTAAGATTTAATATTGGTAATCCTGGCGTCTGCAACATCGGTTCCTCATCATCAATAAACCATTTGTCCTACGGTTCAACTAGCAATGCCTTGCTACTGACCAAGCTTTTAGTGCCAAGTTTTTAATAGAATTATGCGTCTTCATTGCTTTTTATGTGTTTAAAGTCGAGAATATATTATCTTTCACCTTTATTTTACTATAGCGTAACCCTTTTACTAACTAAGTACATTAAAATATTTCTCTGACAAAAAACTCAATTATAAAAAGCCCTCTAGAGATATGCAATTATTATCGTCAAGGAGTACAAGGAAGGGAGGACGTAATGGGGAACGGGGACCTTTCTACCTTACTCTCATTAAAATTGTCGACGAACGATGTCCATTGTTCGCTACAACGCTCTTGTGAAATTCTATACAGTTACGCAATGTATAATTTAAAATGGAGTACCTACCTCGAGACGGTCGCGTCGCTTGTGCTCGCTTTTATGACAAAAACGAATCGTTTAGAAATGCGTTTAGTTGAGAGAAAATTGTTGTACGTCCGATTCGCACGTTAGGGTTATGTTCAATTTAACTCGTCTTCTACGAGCATTACTGTAAGAAAATCAGTTGTTTAACAGAAAGCAGAAAAGAGTAAACATTATGTTTTTAGTTAAATATAAACTTAATATTTGAGGCTGGTATGTTTATGTGAATGTATCAAAATGACATAAAACTCCATTTTATTAATTTTATGCGGTTTTTTTTAAATGCATACTAAACATTTAATAGGTATTTACTATATATTACTTATAAAGCAATATATGAGCAAGACAAATCACACTGAAACACGCAAAATGTTTAGATAACCAATTTTATGTGATCTTTTGTTATTTAAATAATTTTTATATATTAATTTTGCGAAAAAAAGGATTGGCTCTATCAACAGTTACCGAAATCACTTACAGAACCTTGATCTATTTTCCGTGTTTTTTTTAATTTTAAAAAGACATTTAAATCCTGTGGCTCATTCAAACGTTCAAGCAACGGACACTTAGACACGGAACAACTTTTTATGTCTGCCCAAATACATGACGTGTATAGGTATCAATAAACCGATAAATTTTACACTAATAACATATAAAAAAATATAAACTCCTCAAATACTTATTCCACACAAAATAATGTTATGCTATGTTTAGCTATTAGTAAAGAAATATTATTATAGTTATTATACTTACCGTTAAGAACCATTTATAGTTTAGGATATTTGCGTCGTATTTTATAAAGTAATCTAGTTCATAAAGATTATAGAACATTACTAACATAAACACAAAATGAACGCATCAAAGTAAGTGTATTATAGTCTCGCCTGAACTAAATTAATTTAAAACATAAATGTATGAGTAAAACTAAAATAATGTTTCACATCAAGCTCGTTTAGCACAGCGGGGTTTATTCATAATTTTAAATTAAAAACGAGGTTAAATCTTCTCGTGATTTATTCTCATATTTTTATATTAATATTCTTAAGTAGGGTGAGATGAATTATGCTGTGGCCGTACAACGGTACGTAGGCATATTTGCAGACACATTTTCGCTTCACGGTCAAATTATTATTATCCCGAAACGTCACATATAGTGTATGGTATACTCATTTCGACAGACACGAGCATGCGATCCCTCAGCTCTGTCTACACACAATAAATAGAGAGTTAACCTATCGATACCTAGAAGCCACAGGTCCATACTTTGTATTACGGATGAATTGTTGGATCATCTTAAATATAGCTGGCTACAACTCTTCGTGGATATAAAAGTATGATATAATGTTATTTCTATACCACGTTCATTTGATAATTGTGCGATCAGTGCATTACAAGCTTCGTAACTAATACATCTAATAACCTCTAGGCACTGCTTTTATTTATCACTTTATCAACTCTAGACGCTCAAATAACACGTTTCTAATTAACTTATATAGTATAATACCGGACAAAGTTTATATTTGTTCCGGACTGCTTTGTTATCAAAGTAGAATTTAAATGCAAATAACTATCAGCATAAATATTAACGACGTTGGGGTCACGCTGGCGCTGCCGCGACGCCGCCGCGCTATCGTCAATCGTCGCATAATCAAACTGATGGCAAAACAGGAGATGCTGACAACAACAGAATCATAAAAAAAACAACGTTATCGATTTGATATTACAGACTATGGCTGAAATAATGTAAAGAAATTTTGTACTAGAACTAGTGTCGCTCATCTTTTAATTAGGTCCGAGCATCAAAAATAGGCATGGGTGCTCCCACTAGTACAAAGTTCTACAGTGATGTACACCTACACACGGAACTCTCTGAATAAATACAATTGGTTTCATTCAATTAATTCAATTCAAAACGAATAATTTTTGGAAATGAGACTTACCTTGTTGATCTTTGATTGATGCGCGCTCGTAGAGATGGGCACACAAATTTAAGTAAGGTCCGGTAGAAAGTATAAGTTTAGTGTTTTATTTTTGTCAGATGATTATTCCTAACAGTCAAGTGTGTGATACTAACGCGTGCTACGTCTTTGTACGCCTTTATACTCATCTCCTATTCCGGAAGATCTTAAAATAACAGATACTTTCGTGCAAAAATTATACCATCCGCCATCGTCATCCTGGCTTGCTTTATTATTCCCAACTGGCTTTCTAATCTAACTAAATTAATAAGTTAAAGTGACTGTCAACTAATCGCTTTAACCCAAAGGAATAACAACCATTCTAAGGCTAGACCAAGATAATCTTTTGTAGTCAGACTGGTGATATGTACGTATGACGTATACTTGCCTTTAGGCAGAATACAGTCGTCATCTTATATTAAAAACGTATAGTGCTGTGACTGTTTTTACGTGTCCAAACCAATATCCAATAGCAATCCATAGCCTGCACTTACTAACATAAAAAGGAAGATTTATAGAGGAAAGAACTATATTTGCCCTTCATAATATTATGGTATATTTCCCACAAACAACGTGAAAACTTATTAATAGTACAACATCGTAAACCTAGTTTCTTTCCCAGCAGTAAAAGCCACAAACACATCGCATATAATATACATTATATACGACAATATTATTCCACAAGGAAGCTTTCTAATATTTGGAGAGTACCGTAATTCTTTTAGGTCGTGACCTCTTCAGCCTTTGACAGGGCAATGGCGGCATGGTCTTGCCCGGGGTTTATTTCCCGGAAAAGTAGTTTCAGCTACATACAGTAAAAGGTCTAACTCAATAAATTCTATTAATTCTAGTCCGTGAGGCAAATACCAATATCTAATAGCGAAGGGCGAATTACAAAAAACATTATATTAATCTTTTTATAGGATTTTATAACAATTTAAAACAAACCAAACAGATAGGACATAAATTAGTAACAATATAACTATACATTAGATTGTATCGCCTTCGTGTTTAAAAAGAATTCGTTTTTGAATACTGCAATCGTGCATGTTCCAACCAAAAACAAAATGGTGGACAAGGGATTGAGTCGTTTTTACTACCTACGCTTTTATGATATTTAATCTGCGGCCCGATCCTACTTAGATAAAACCAGCCTCCCAATGACCAATAAAAACTAAAATTAGACGCGATAAAATTATTTTCTTTTATTTACGTTCCCTTTTTTCGCGAAACAGAGGAGAGTGCATTGACCAAATTCTTTTAGTTGAAGTGATTTTTGTAGTGGCGATAAATCTACCGTGACGACGACCAACACAATTGTTTTCTTTACAAGCAATTTGATACAGAATATAGCTGATTGTAAACCCTACTATGTACCGAAAGGCGAAGCTGTACATTTACTGGACTGTCAGTATATATTATATCTAAAAAACAATATTAACCTTTATAAAAACAAATAAAATAAGGTACCTATAATTAATCGTGAAATAAGGTAAACAAAATCAACAAACTTTATACGGATTTTATCGCGTTGTTTATTTTTTATACATACATACATACATAGATTCACGCCTGTTTCCCAGAGGGGTAGGCAGAGACTACGGATTTCCATTTGCTACGATCCTGACACACTTATAAAATAAAACACTATTATTGCATTTATTACATAATTTTGAAACTTTAAACTACTATTGTTAAACACTTACTAGTTACTGTTTACTTCAATTTAAGCTATTTAAATTATACAACTACATATTTAGATTTAATGCTACACTTTCCCCGACGTTTCAGTTGCTTTTCAGCAGCTATGGTCACGGGGAGACTAGGTACAAGTATAGTAGTTTAAAGTTACAAAAGTAATAGTGTTTTATAAAAAATGAACAACGCGATAAAATCCGTATAAAGTTTGTTTAATTTCAATGTATAACATTCGGGTAAACGTAAGACAATATTATCAAAATCAACAAATTAGTTATTTAGTAGAGTGGCAGTCGTTAAAGCAATACTGTGATAGTTAAAACAGTACTTTTCGTCAAACGTGTAGAGTTCGACGTTGTGAAACACAAAGTCGAAGTCTCCTATTAATGTATTGAGCAATCAGCGCAAATCATAGGCAAAATTTTAAAACAAGAAACCTTTTGTGGCTTTTGGCAGACTGCATAAACGATCAGAGAATAAAAGATCTACAAGTATCATATCTTTAAAATGATTCGATTTACAAGCTATATAAGTTTTGCAATGCTTGACATAGGGATCTTAAGAAGTAGGAACGATAAAAAAATAATTGTTATAGAGATTCGTTTTAAGAGGTAAAGAACCTTAAAATAAATACATCCAAATCGGGACATAATTCAACGGTATAGAACTAGATTATAGAACTAGATAAACAAGTATAGAACTAGATTCATTAGAGCTACTAATATTTAAATCAAATTAATCAGAAATGATGACAAGCAAAGGCGTACACATTATTCAGTCTACCCACTCAGTCATTATACTTGATTTCTACAATTTCAAGCTATTTTACTAAAGTAGGCCGTATGATACAAACAACGTGTAATAAGATGCGGTCCTATCTAATTTGTTTGATTTTATATGACGTATTTTTCAAATTTCATATGTATGCAATTAATATATTTGTCGTCATGATTTTAATTTTAATCCAATGTATGTATATACATATATTCGGGAAAACATGAATGAATTGCAAGTAATAAACTTATGTTTAGTATTGAGCTAGAACAGGCAAAATAAATCGCGATAAAAGTTGTACATGATAGTTAAATTTCAATTTGCAATAGGCTGATTGGTTGATTGAACAAACCTCGAGGCAGTTAATTAAACATGTCCAGGAATGTTGAAATTGCTACAAACTCTCAAGAATAAATTAGGAATTTTATTTTTGTATCACCGAAATCCTAAACCCTTATAAAAAACTAAATTTTATAAAAATACTTTCCTATTTTCAATCACGATTACTTACTTACTTATAGATATTTATTTTAAATCTATGTTGTATATAATTTCAAGTAAATTTCTAGGTAACTGAATTCTCACACAACTTTGTTCTGTATTATATTTGTAAATTGATCTCGTTACAATTACCTATTGATTAACGTCAGAAATAGTTCAGCCGTTCATTCAGGTGGACTACTTGAAGTTCACAATTTGAAATTCAATGAGGTCGACGTAACGATACTGGGTCAATTGACGTGGACGCTTTTCTTCACATGTATATCATGATTCATAACGATTCGTTAGCTCGGATTCTTACTAAAATGTAAACCTCGGAGCAACGTGGGACAGTAGTACTTCAGGAATGGCCTTGTTCAAAAGGAAGCATAGTTTGTAAACTGCCTCAGTATGATAAGGGTTAGGCTATACTTCACTACGCTCTTCGATTAACAATACAACTAGATATCGGATCACGTACAAAATCAAGCTAAATGCTGTCCGCGTGACAATACGTATACACAGCTACATTTGTTTACTAACAACTAACAAACGGAGAGAAAAGTTTTAAAACAGTTTTAAGTTCAACCTAATTACAACCATGGCTCCTGGTAATAAAGTCACAAATCTTCAAAATATTGTCTAATACTTACGATCATTCGTCACATACAACAACATTTAGTGTAAAATCAACCTTAAGCGGCAACAAATAAAGTACTATTTCCCGTTATTGCATTGAGAGCTTCAATGCAACGTTTTTTTTCGTTTATTTTTGTTATAAAAGTTTGTGCGTGTGTCGGCGACCCTTGGCCAAACATTTGTAGCGCTGGTTTCAAATCGGTAATTTTGTTCAAAATTTGATATTATTTGTTAGTTTAAAGCTTAAAATATAACTTATTCTTCATGTACTTACCGAAAGTAAGATACTCCGGCCGTAAAATTGCTTTTTCGATCATTATTTTTGCAACTTTTGAATACACACTGCAGTATTGTGAGACATGTTTACATTGGCTGTGTTTCAAGCGAACTAAACAAAATAAGAGCTCACATCTCAAGTGCACTGTTATTTACCGAGACGTATTTTTTGCGCCGACCCGATATCTAGTTGTATTGTTGATCGAAGACTACGCTGGACCAAAGTGCGTTGGCTCCATATATCTTTGAGAACATCACCCAGAACTCTCAGACAACAAGTTTCCCCATAATGCTTTCCTTCGAAAGTGTTATTAAAGACATTTGCAATAGCTGTATAAAGCCTAGAAACCGGAAGACGGAAAATGCTCGCTCCCACATTTCGTGTGACATAACCATAGTTGACGAAATAGGGATACGTTTCTTTTCTTAACTTTTCAGTGATAAACATGGTTGACGTATTTAAATCCAAAGAGGTCAATGTATCAATACTAGGTCAAGTGACGTCGTGGCTTTTCTTGTATACTCCATGATGTCGTACATGTAGGTCGTACTTTGAATAATTTCTAATGACACTCCTTGCTAATTACATTCCTTTAAGTGTCATTTGTCATGCTTGATTGGCTGTTGAACTATATAACTATATACCTACTACTCCTACTAGGTATATCCTTTTTAATATTATTTGTTTCTTAATGAATATTCATTACAATGAAATATTTTATTGTATCCTTATTTTTCAATTTTACTCTTTGTATTACTACATTTCGTTAGATCTGTTTTGGTCCCGAATATAAAAAGGCGAGCCTATGTCTTCCAGGAAAATTTTTTGACTCCGGGCTGCTTATAATAATTATTCAAATAACACCTTTTCGATCTGGATTCTTAATTCGGCAATTTTGCAAACTGACGACACAAGAAAGGAGAAAATAAATCTTAAAGTAAAAGTAATGTCATAAACCTGAGATTAGAAAATAATATTTTTTACGATCATTTATCTTAGTTAATGATAGTTCGAAAGAATAAGAAAGGATTTGTGTCATAACTTATACAAAAAGGTATCATATTAACGTGAAAAAAATTCCTTTGATGCAATTTTAATACTACATATTATTGTTTGTGTACAGTTCGCATAAAAACATATCTGGTAAATGGCATGTGCCACAAATCAACCCCGCGCTCAAGCTTGAAAAGAAGGGAGAAAATATAAAATGTATTTCTCGGTTGATAAATAAATTGCATCGTTCGTTTGGACATAGACATCTACATGTCTCATGGTACATCATGGACATAGACGCGTGATATTATTTTAACTACTACTAGTTAAAATAATATCACGCGTCAATATTCTCGGTGATATAAACAGGAACGTTCTCGCACGTCGCATATAGCATTAATACTTACTTTTATTAAATATATAACGCAAAGTAATATCATTTACCGTTACTTATGTAAGTAACCTAAATGTAACGTCAAATTTATGCAATTCCAAATAACGTTAAATTACAATACTAATATACAGATAAACTATTCATAGATCCCTTGAAGGACCCAGTGAAATGGACAGAGGCCGTATCATTCAAGATAATCAAAACATTTGTACGAACAAACTTCGCAACAGACATCATTCTAAGGCTTTATCGATCCAGTCTGATAGCTATCGTAACTAATTAACAGACAGAAATACAAACGATCCATCGTGTTTGTTTCATTTCCATTGATATCGACGTATGGAAAATTAGATAGAGGCAGTAGGATTAGTTTGAGCTTACTTATATTGCTGGTCGGCAGATCACGAGCTTGACTGACAAAATCTGCAAGGATATTTTGGGTAGCAAAGACGAATCCAGAAAAAGGTCTATCGGTGCAGACACCTATTTCGTTAAATCTTGTTAGAAGCCAACTGGCAGTTTGCATAACTCTGACACTATCTGATATCAAAGTTTGTTAAACTGCTAGAGTAGGTACTAACCTAGATATATTTCACACTATCAAGCTTAGTACAAAAAATGAAATAAACAGCAGGTACCTACAAGTTCGTACAAACATTTAAATATATGTATTTAAAATCCGCACCACAAGTAAAAGAGCGCAGAGAAATCTAACGACCGCGTTACGTTATGTTTATTTCTTTGCTAGCTTCAAATTCATTTAAACAAAAGATACATTATGAATAGTAAATTTGAGTTTAGCAACAATAGATTTCTAGTATTTATCTTGAATATGATGCCATTGATGTTCATCGTTATTGTAAAAGATCAGTGACCACTAAGAGTTTTTAAAACACTTACGTAACAGTTTCGCATCTGTAATATCTCAAAGTCTATATTTATAAATAGTAGCCTATCTGATTATAAATATAGACTTAATGAAATTCATAAAAAAATAACATGTGAACAACATAATTATAAAATGTTGAGATAATCCTAATATTTTTCAACCTTTCACCATGACAACAACGGGCAAAAACAACTAATAATTAGATTCCTACCTTATTTTTATTGTACTTTATTTATGCATTCAGCAAATTATGCAAGGTTTGTAAGAAGGAGAAAAAGATACAATAATCAACAAATATTATTTAAATTCAACTAGAATCATCAGTCGCAATTGTCGCAAACAATGTTACAAAGTGTTTGTGAAATTGTTACCGTTAAATACTTCCCATCACAGTTACCGTAACTTGCGAACAACACGTGTTCCTTCATGAACATTCGCGAATGACCTTACGAGTCATTACTATAATTATAAGCCGATGTAAACCATTCAACTGGGACATCATTGCTAACAGGACGTACATTGAATTTCGCCGAACAGGCCATTGGACATCTCTATTGGCCACAACTACAGGGCTTTCGGCAATATACAGAAATTGGGGCAGTCTTTGGGGACTGCCGATAGAAGAGAAAACTTTAATATTTGATCAAGAAAAGGGGCGGGTCGGATTCCTGATACTCTTTTAGGGGTTATTTAGGGGGTCAACATTTTGTTATTTTTTGCATAGGACGCACCATTTCTGAGATATTGTTAATATTCTAAAATAATTCAAAATGGAAAGCGTGGAAGCGTGACGATGACGCGAATTCTATGATTTTTGTTCACCCAAGAAGTGCTCAACGCGCCTAAAGAAGTTTTCACTTAAAAAAATACACTTATGAGATAATTACTTAGGTCTTAAGCGTATGCTAGGTCAGTATTACGCCGGTGACGGCGATGCACCGTTTAAAATCGATAACCCTGTTATATCCGAAAGATGAACTCATATATAGAATAACCTGAATAACAAGATCAACGAACGAACTCAAAAAATGAGCAATAGTGCGGTTCTGTACTTATAAATAAATATCTGTCACATTGTTACGAGTATTTAATGTACTTCCCGCTGCCGTGGGAATTTATTATAAGTAAAGAAGAGTGTGTCAGCCGGCTTCCTTTCTATGAAGTGCTAAAATACTTGAATCGAAAGTGTTACTCGCATGGTAGTACCATTCACGTGGGCGATGGCCATGGCGAGTACTGCTGCACTGTTGTAAAAACAAAACCGTATTTGTTTACCTCGTGGCTTTTCACCGCATTATTAGAAGAATGTTCTTTTATCGTCAAGATTTTTATGAGTACCTCGTGCGTTAAGGCATTTGAACTTTACAAATATGTATAAACAACGTACAAAAAGTACTTCAGGATTTAGAATAGGTAAAATATGTTTGTTTGTAACAATTCTTCATCTGTTGCTGAGATTGAACGCACCATTTTATTTATTAATAAAGTATTATTTAATTCACTACTCTACCAATATATGTATTTATCTACTAATGATAATATTTTTAAAGCATGACTTGCGTGGTCACTGTGTTTCAAATAAACATACCATAGTCGAAAATACCGGCTTTCTACGGTTTCTTTTATCAAACCATGAAATGGATTTTAATCGGTGCTAATTGGAGTGAAAGAGATGTTGCCAAACAAATAACTGCTTAAAAAACGAGAGTAACAGTTTCCAGTATTTATGCTAATTATTCGAACGAGCAAAGCAAATAATGTTAACAAAGGAATTAGTATAGGTCGGCAAGCTAATTACAAGTCGAGACAACGGTATTTGTGACTCACATGACGGACTCATAATTCACTACTATAATATAGAAGTGAGACAATTGAAAAAGGAATCCAGCTCAAAGTTCATTGACAACTTAATTAAACAAACAACGGAAGTAATCGAAGGAAAACATCGGCATACAGCAAAATTCAAGCAATTCTAGTATAAGTGCTCAATGTGAATGACACAATTCCAAAAATAATTCAGTTTAAAGTTCATTTGTAAGTTTCTTAAACAAACAACGGATGTAATTCATGATAATCCGCGGTGTATCAAAAAATTTATTTGTATACGTTTTGCGCTTATAAGTACAATACTAGGTACCACTTTAATGTTTACACACGTCACTGCCACACCGACCGAGATACCGTTTCCGAGGTGTAAAAATCGCAACCGAAACCGCGTTTGTACGTTGATTGAGATTTCTAGGTCGTTTAACGTTTTAGTTATACTTCGGACTACTATTAATAAGACTGTAACTAAGGTATATTGCGTTGAGTAGGTGTTTGAATTTATCGTTAGGTCTATTGCTATAACCTGTCTCTATGAAATCAGACCTGGATTTAATATTACATTCATGAATGAATGGCGCTTATATTTTAGTTATATTGCGTGTAACTAAAATATAGGGCTTTACAATCTATATATTAATACGTGAAGCAAAAACTTTGTACCCCTTTTCACGAAAATTGTGCGGACGGAGGAGTATGAAATTTGGCACAGTTAAAGTTTATATGGAGAAGGAGTGGTGAATCCTAATATTTTTATAAAATATGCATTAGAAATACATTAAATTAATGAAAAAACACTACACACACAAACATGCATTTGACACACGCAGTCTAATTGCGTTCGTAGTATTTCGGCATTGTTCGTCAGACGTCGTACAATTCTTTGTAACTATGGTTACCTATACCTTATTTATATGTAATAAAGAAAACAAAGTAGCAAGCTTAGGAATATCGTCAATAAAAGAGTATAGTTAAGTAAATAATAATTTGTTTGAAAATATAGGTAAATTAACCTGTATAGCCTTAACGAAATCTAAATGAAATGGAGTAAAATTGTAGTCAATTATACCTTACGATGAAACTTAAAATTTAAATCAATTATGGTCGATTTTTGACCACTCGGCGATTGCTAGTTTATGTTATGTGAAGATAAGAAAAGTACCTATAATTGCTAACATGATTTAACCTTAGGTAACCGTCTTTTTTATACAATACCTCCCTTATACTCTTTCAAATTGTCTGCCTCCGAGTCCTATCTGACACTTCTTCTAAAGTTTAAATATAATTTATTATATTCGATAATTCACTATAACAATATGACCTGTTTTAAGACATAATCTCTCTCACTCTCAGTTATGTAAGTATTTCTATACCAGTATTTATTTTTATTTAATGTTCACATTATGTTACTCATGGGGCACGTCATAATATGCCGCCAAAAATATAACCTTTCATTTACACCTTGTAAAACCTTTACACGAAAAGAGACTTAAGTTTCCTAAATTTAATATTTCATCGATACTGATTGGATAGTGCCTCACTCAGTACTTCAATTAAATATCCGAGTACTCGAGTGTATACGCAACAAAACGATACATACTAAGGGTACTCGTAAATAAATGATGTCGGTGACAACACCTGCCGTCCCGTTACTACAGACCCAATTGAATTTCAATTTATTTGGGCACCTGCTCCCGATTCGTGTGTCGCAGAATTGCGTCATTCTTGGCTGAAGTGGTTCTTCGGTACCCGTTCCAAGTACTCGTTGGAACAGTTATTGAAATAGAACTCGATATAATCAAACAACTAAAATAATACTACCACACACTAAATCAGTGTGCGCATACTTGTTTAGTATAGGCATTTATTAATATCAGCCGTGTTTATAAACTGGCCCACTGACGGGCATGGATCTCTCAGTATGATAGGGACCCACATCTTTAATAATTTAATTAAGAATTCCAGGTATCAGTTATCCTGACGATAGTTACCGGCACTTTTAAAGCAAGCGATAGTTAACTATTTAATATGCAAATAAACTCAATAAGCTCGACTTTGCAATAACTAATCGACTGCTATTGGTATTTCTACTAGGCAATTGCAACTCTATATCATTTTCACAATATAAAACAAATGTGCAATAATAATGAACAAATTATTAGAACATGTTCAGTACAGTCATACCGCGCACGAGCAACGGCCAAGCGATTACTTAAACCACTGCGCCATGCGCCATACAAAATATACGTAATTAAAGAATAAAATAATCATTTATTTCCTACTACTACTAACATAAATCTGATAACTTAGGCATTATAAAGGGAAAAATAATAAGTTTTATATATTGATTAATTTTAGTGGTAAACCACTAAAATTAATCAATATATAAAACTTATTATTTAAAAAACTTATTAAGGTAAACCTCACATTGAGCTCAGAAACGGAAGTATAATTTGATAATTATTATTATCCTATTAAATTCATTAAAAATATACACCAATAGGTACAGCTATGTAATTGCCTATTTGAGCGCCATAACAATAGCTACATTATTAAATGTTACTTTTTACATTGAAACAACGCACACAAAATCACCTACATATACTTGCGTTGCGTCAGAGCCACAATTTTTGTGGCGTTTGTTTTGAACCCACCACACTTGCGGCATTGATGATTAAGTTTTTCGCCATCCGTATGAATGTTACCATATACAACGAACTTAGATATTAACAAATTACAGAGAAATTATAAAAATATTCAAATAAAATCACAACATCTATTTCCTTTTTAGTTTCTTTGCGAAATTGATGAATAAAGAAAAGGGTATATTGAAATTGCATACACTGCCACGATCATAGACTAAGTTCGATGAACTATTTTTTGTCGTATCAAATCTAGTTTTATATTACTTTTCGCGGCAGCTCGCTAAAGCTCGACGTCCGAGTCCACGCTCACAATCAAAGAAACATCACTATGCAGACACTTAGTAATTTTAAAACGACTTATAAGCTATTTGAATATATATTTATTTTTATTTTCTAAAGTTCAATGAACTAGAATCCATGGCATGTCTAGTTATGAAGGTTGGAACAACCGGTATTTTATTTCAATACTAAACATTGCTTTTGGTATTAGACGAATGTTAATATTATTGCTGTTCATTTTATACGTTCTTAATCGATTATATTATATAATTAAGTTGTAGATTTTTAGACATCTCTACCACGCATTAAAATTTCGGGTCAATGTTTGTTAAACCATTGTGAAAGTCTAATGTGAAGTTCAAAGTAAAATAAATATTACTTTAAGTTAATCAAACGGTGTATCATAAGCTCTAAAAAGAGTGAAATAACGGTTCAATGCTAGCTTTCAAAGGAGTACTATAGAACAGCCTTACGTCTCAAAACTCAACATCTCTTTACCACTTCTACAAGTAAAAAATATTAGCTACTAGAAGGAAAATAACGAGATAAATAAAGGCGCCAAGTTAAATAGTTAAACTTGTATTACAATAATTATAATAAAATCAATAAACTCACGTAATAGAAAAGGACGAAAGTACATCTATGAAGTGCACTGATATATTTATGTAATCTAGGATAAGAGCCAATGTGTACACACGTGACAAACGTGATCTGTGATATCCACATCAATATCATTATTATGAAAATTTAGTGCTAGTTTGATTTCATATGTACCTTTTACAACTTATTACGCGTTAGTCAAACTAAAAACAAACCGATTTTCTTTTAATAGTTACCTTCAGAAAGTTGAAAAGACAACGTTTGTTACAGAAAACTGGTATAGGGGTTACTGATAAGCAAACCTGTTAAAAAGAAATGACCATAAATGCTTCATAGATCTCATCACCACCTATAATTAGCACGTTACATATTTCTTTTCAAATTTTGAACTGAATAAAGCAACTCTCATTAGCAAGAAATATTCAAGAAACTGTTGTCTGTCACGCGACCGATACCATTATTTGGCGTAAGCAAGTTTTTGCCATCAAATTATCACAAATAATCAAATTAGAAAACGTTCCCTCCTTTGTTGTAAGAGCAACTGTTGTAAATGCAAATTTATTCATAAAGATAATAAAATCCGAACTCTGCTATCTATTTATAATTTTTTAATTTATTAGGTTTAATACCGGAATTTTTGATATTAAATTGCGTAACCTGGCTATATTTTTAGTTCCCCCATCAATCATGAAAAAACAAATATGTTTTTTTAATCCCTCGATAGTAACAAAATAGACCATATATCTACCTACTAATTTCAAGATAAATACAAAAAGTAATTTGATGGAATGCACGATAGTGGTTCGATAGCATACGAGTATTAATCATTTACACCATCGATCGATAAATAAATATAAACGTATTTTGAGGTGCTATCATGTTCATACAATAATAATTATATTACAGGTTTCAAAAATAAGTGACATATTTTTTTTATATTTGTCTTCACTATATTCGTTTAATAGTCTGACAAACGTTGTCTCTAACTTTTAAATACATTCCTAGTTGATATTCAAACTGTAATCATTATGCATTTGGATACGGCACTTAATTTTCAATAGCAATACATAGAGAAAGATTATATACATACAAGCTAATAAGCATTAACCCGAGGCATCATTTTATAAACCTTCTTGCATTAAAGTACGTTTAGATGCTGTAATCTGCAAAACAATCAAATATAATTTAATTACTTACATAGTTATTTAGCATATAGTCCAATATTCCTAATCGATAAAGCAGAGGTCTGTTACGTTAAAGTTAAGTTAAATACGTGGGTCCCACGTAATAGTGGACGAACCTACTGTGGACTAACGACTATTTCCGGAGTTCGTGTTCAAGGTTAGAAAAAATCCTACTTATACTGCCTGCTGTTGCCTGATAGAAAAGTTGACTTATATTGTTCGCGACTTACATAATTTATCTACGTTTTAATAAATTTTAAAAGAAGTTGTAATAATTTAATGTTTAGAATCATACACACCACTGATTTGTTAAACTATACATACTGTTTATAGTACCAACAAATAAAATTATTCTTGCTGAATAAAATCAAAGTATTAGGAATGTCGTGAATACAAGACGGAAACAGTTAAAGTCGGCATCCAAACACAACCTTCACCATGGTTATGCAATTTTTGAAGGAAGCGAACATTCAAGGTTCCATACTGCCAACTCGAGAAAACATGTTCAAGAGAATTATTTAAGTTTCTATATATTATACAGTAATTGTCATTTAATAGTCGATGATGTACTTTTTAGGATTATGAAATAGCATGTTAAATGTTTTTTTAATAATTCACAGATTAAACCGAGTTTGAAAATAACGAAATATACAAGAATGTCAGATATAGACTGGATAAATCCAGTCCATATCCAGTTACTGTAAACAGTATACTACTGTTTTTTTTATAAGGCATACATCGTACTTATATTCAAATTAAGAATCAATTTTCTACATTAAAACCCCAAAGAACTATTAAAAAATAATCATCTTATACATAATATCTGACAATAATTAAATTTAATAATGGATAATAACCCAACGTAATTATAATTACGTTGAACAAGCTTAATTTTTATCCTTTGATCAAGATACATAAAAGATGACCTATTTAAATTCAGATATTGTATAATAGAAGGAGCTTGTTCTTCGGCTATGTTTGGATTTCCTTACTTTTTTGAGCTACATGTAAATATGGCGACAAAAACTATAACATAAAGCCTATTAAGTGAGACAAGCCACAATCATAGCATATATGTATTTAATCATAGGCGAAAAGTAATAGCGGCCATGAACTAAAGTAAAAGTCGTAAACATCCACGGGGAAATCGAAATATGTACCTACAGTTCTGCCACCTGTGTTTATGTAATGTGTAAGTCAACCTACACTTTAGAGAATCACTGTAGGTACTTAGCATCACGTTACGTGTTGATTAAGAACATGCGTGCGAAAAAACGTCGGAAATCGTTAAAACGATCGCGTGTATAACTAAACGCGGTGAAATCTGCCCTTTGCAGTGCAGTATCAAAACATCGCATTGCGGACCGATCACGATACGATCTATTCGTTCTGATTGTACAAAAGGCGCCATTTGCATATATGTATTTAATTTATATTAATAAGTGCAAATCTTGTTGATCTGGCGGCGTAAGGTTACGATTACGATTTTGAAGCCCTATTCTATTTTCAGGGAAGACAATATGTTATTATGTTTTTTGTTATTAGGATTTTCCTAGTTCAGATACCAGTCTCTCACAAAGGTACACTTTGTTACTCGATGTCATAATAACATATACTTACCTAGTATAAGTACCCAACCTTTGTGAAAGAAAATAAATAAACTTTATTTATTTATTTATTTATAAGTTTTCTCTCAGGAAATTCTCATTAGCATAACGGAATATGCAAACTGTGACTTGTATACGGAAATAGGCGCTGTTTATTACGTCGCTCCTCAACATAAGCGAAATGTGGATATAATAATTATTTGCTTCACCTACAGAGCTTATATAGCCTGATAACCGTTTAGATCTTTACAGTAATAGCTATTTACACTACGTAAATATATATTACAGTAAACTTTTATGTAATTTTGTATTATTCGGGATCTGCTTGTGACACGATGATTGTGGCTTTCTCTTTGTTTGGACATTTTCTTTTATTATAATTGCGTGGAGTTATTACCGACGTTTCAAGCCGGCTTGTCACAATATTCTGAAAATAAGCGTAGAACAAATTATCATTACCGTCTTTTATATTGCTTTCTTTAAAGAATTTAAAGATAACTTCAAAATACTTACATTTAAGTTTCCATTCGATATAAAATGTGTATTTATATAAGAATAAAGAAACTCTTAAGATGGTTTTAAATTAAATTTGATTATTTATTACTCAATATAGGTATTTATTGTATTTTACAATGTAATGTCTACTGGTAGGTAAAACGTTTTTGATCATTATGCCATTACCTGGCTCTAGTAGGCACAGTAAATTAGGTAGGTATCATTATATTACCTGAAAACAAACCTCATGTGTAGGCATTTTCTCAATAAATTAGGTTATACTATTTTTAACTACACAGTTAATACATATTATGCGCCTCACATCATTTCCGTTATAAATATATGAAATGCATTAACCCAATCTTCAAAGGAATAAAGGTGGGTATTCAAATAAACATCCGTTTCCTGACATGGATCTAAGGCAAACTAAATTCAGCCTGTAACAAAATCTTTTATAATTATTATTAAATCGTAAATTCAAAGTGTAAAAAGAATAATATAGAATAATATTTACTCAAAATATGTGAAATGGAATATAGTAGCTTACTTCAAAGTACTTCAGTAGCATAAACTGTAAACACAATATTATGAAGAAGTGAAAAGAAAAAGAGTTATAGTTTACATTAAGCGAATGCAAGATATTAAATTTCAAAGTAACCAGTATTAAAACCGGCTATTACAAAACTGGTAAAGACCTATTAGGTACTATTTATATTTATGTATATTGTGAAAGCTATGAAACAACATGTTAAAATGTAGTTTTCATAAAACCACTCGGACACAGTAATGGATAGTGTAATAAAAGCGCCGAGATTGCAAAAAGCATCAGCTGTTATGTGCGTCCTATTTATTTTACTACTAACGTATTAACATTAACACCATTCGTCATTTCCCTTATAGCCTAGATGGCTTCTGTTTTGGTACTGAAATAAATGCATTTTACATCAAACTTGAACAACATACTTATTTAGTTTTTGCAGCCGCAAGTTTAAATTTCGAATTATTGTGAATGTATTTAAATTGACATTAGATTGTACTTTTACATTTGTTACTTAAATCGAAATTTAAATTGGTCGTCGGAAGTTGGATTTAGTTTCTCAATTGAATTTAAAAACTAATTTAGCTTCATTAAACATAGTTCCTTCTATTGTGAACTAGTCTTATTACATTAACTTGCTTTAATAACAGTTAATATATTCAAATAAACATTCAAAGCGCATTAGAGAGTTGTAAACAAGACTAAGTATACATCGTAAAGCTCAAGCAAAGGCTACGTCGCCGACTGCCACGGTTCCGACCTTCATAAGTCTAGGGTCATGGCTTTCACGCAGAACGACTAATTTCAGAAGACCTCCCATTCGGACTATTCCTACAGCACAACACAACTTCGCAATCCGCCGTGTTAAGTCTGCCAAACATGAAAAACAACGCTACTACTACGAGAACTCGATCGAATGTAGTGTCTTTATGGATTGAATAAATATTTACATTACATTTAACAGATGCGGTGTTCTCGACACCCGAATAAAGTACACGATCAACGAATTCGGGTTATGGCATCCGTCAACTTATTTATAATGGGGCCATATTTGTTTTTTTACTGTTTCATGTTTTTAAACATGTTAGGTAAACTCTTATATTTTATACAAATACCAGAACAATGTTTATGGCTGATTTAATAGTTCTATTACAAATTACGTAACAGAAATTTATGACGCTATGATTATTATATTTTATCGTGACTTGAGTACGAAATTCTAAACTATTTAAAAATTCTCTAATTGATAAAACACATCAACAGTCTCAGATTAAATTTGCATAAAACTAAATTAAATAGATATTGAACAAGTTTTCTGTAACTTCCAGGCCAATACAGCAATGAACACTATTCTAAATATGCAAACTGGATCAGTGTGCCGATGCTTTTAAAACTCGATACAATATCGCAAACCAGTAGTAATTCGTTCAGTAATTTTTACGGCCTAACTTTTAATAAGATCTAATCACGATAGCTATGACCCTGAACAATACTGGCGAATGCGTAAGGCTACGCTTTCTTTTATTAATCATTCCTTCAACGTGATACAGCACGATTGACACCCACGGACGGAGATTAATGAACAGCTCGCCTTGTTATCTAATGGATGTGGTTTCTTCAGAAAAAGATTATGAAAACGTTATTTTAGAAAAATAACATTATGGCCGCACTATTATAGAGAAAAGCTATGCTATTTATACCACTACATTTGGCCAGCTATGTTAAAGTCTTACGTAGTAAAACAAAGTTCCGAAAAATGCGATATCATATGAGTAAGCGCGATTCCAGATAAATATTATTTAAATTTTCGGAAATAACGCGCTCAGAATTTGACATTTATCTTTTTATTTGTCCAGCTAATGAAACAAACACTACATGTAAAGCCAAGCTTATCATAATACACCATATTCATATCGATTCAGCCATTTGTCTAGTACCCATAGTACAAGCTCTGCTTAGTTTGGGCTAGATGGTGTTGAGTGTATGTGATAGAATATTATATTATATTATATATTTGTCGACGTGTTTGTCTGTGTGTTGGCACGCCAATCAGCATTAGCATGCAAACTTACAGACAAGCAGACGAAGTTTGTTTACTATTTTATTAAACCTACTTATAGATTATATATTCTATTTGTACAATATTATGCTTTATACGTTTGTTAGTGAAACGTTGATTACGATATTATTCATTTTTATTTACATTAACATCAGGTTGTAATAATATCTTATATGTACCACATTTGTCTTTGTTCCCCAAAATAGTATATGATTTACATTCAAGTTGTTTACTTTCACAGAGTAACTTAAATCTTATTAATGATAGCAACGTCTCACAAAATTATTTTCTCTATCGATTATTCACGACATGCATAGATGGCGCAATGATTGGTGGTCACCGCGTATGTACTAATATGCCGAATACTGCCAGTTCGATGATCACACGAGACACTTATGATGGAATTGGTTAGGTCTGGTGCCATAATCGTTTTTAAATATAAAAATATTTTCTCATTGCTACATTCCCATATGTATAATCGTTGCAATTGCATTTTCCTTGATACGAACACATGCTTGAGCCTGAGCCTTTCGGTCTATTGATATAATTAAACCTTTGTATTCTAGTACAAAATCTGTATAATAGTCTAATATTTTTAAAACTTTGACGTCAGATGTATCTAAATTAAGTGAACAGTTTTAAACTGCCCGACTGAGACTGCACTTTCGGGCTTGCTCTACATTTTAATTCAAAATAGACGCCGTGCCCTACATTTAAAACCCTGAGGAGTATGCCAGAATTAAATATAATATCATTAGGACAGGCCAAGATATTAATAAAGTATTACTACTGCATAATACTACGTCAGTTCTAAAAACGATGTGCGTCCAAATATTTAACTAATATGCTATCAATCTTCTTTTAAATGTACTTACTGTACACTATAATCATAAATTGTATATATAGTTTTTAAATAGGTAAATGTGATTCAGCAACAATGACAAACACTAAACGAACATTCATGTTACAAATTTCATGCCCGACCAGTAACAGCTATCATACATTGCATACAAAAAAATTAAATACGGAAATTATAAACAACAAACAACTGACACCTACTCGGAGACTTAGCATGTCTTGATATTTTTTATTCTGGTAACATACGCTAAGCAAAATTATTTTATGGAAAATGATTAGGTCTTACCCATGAGACTCGTGGGCACGGCTAAATTTACAACATAAGAGATAGATCCCGGGCATAATCAGAAAAAATTGCATACGGCGTCCGATTTGGTCAGTCAAATAACTTTGTCAGCGAAATATAAACATTACAAAAAACATAAAAGTACAACCTATAAAATGTTTACGTATGAGATCATAAACCTGCTTTAATTATAGTGTGATAACCTTACTTATAGTGAGCATCGCTTATACTTAACTTACGCTTATACATAACTAACAAAATAAAAAGTAACAATATTTTTGTTCCATTTTTCTATCGCTTATAAATATTTACATAATACTTTCAAGTTTACCTCCGTCACATAATTCATGTCGACAGTCACGCACACACACAACACGTACACGGTGCGGTACACGCGCGACCTCGTCTCGACCGAGACCCTGATAGGGCTTCACTAAGTCCTATAATGAACGGTTAATACTTAGAGCTATTTAACAAGTCTGACGAGCTAAAGAGGATATGCTATTGACGCAGACACTCTTAAATTGAGGGTGACATTTTGCAGTTGGTATTTTACTGGCATTAGTGTAACTTTGACACGCGGCTTCTATCCATGGAATTTAATTACCTTCCCCCGGGAAACAGGAAAAGCTGTAGAGCACGAACAGAGAACTTTATACTAGAATACCTTCTGCAAAAATCCTTTGAATATTATAAATGAACACGGATATTCACCTGTCTGAAATATTGGATGTAATTTAGTAAAAGTATCCTAAGGTAAAGATGTAACGTGATTTATTCCGTCTTTTTACAAGCAAAAAGTATTATTCCCTTACCAAATTACTTCCTAAACATATAGAATTTTGTCCGTATAAAAACCGAGTTAATAATAAAATTATTATTAACTCGGTTTTTATATTAACATATAAATATATGTCAACGCAAAGGCTCCCGGAATTGAGTAAATTATTTTTACTAGCGGTCGCCTAGTGCTCGAAATTCGACCAAAGTTTGCCTGTAAGATATTGCTGATATATGTCATTATATATTGATATATGTAACCATAGTTACGCGCTTCGACTGCGTGTGTCAAATGCATGGTTGTGTGCGTGTAGTGTTTTTTTCATTAGTTTAATGTATTTCTAATGCATATTTTATATAAATATTAGGATTCGTCACTTCTTCTCTGTATAAACTATAAGTGTGCGAAATTTCATACTCCTCCGTCCGCCCAATTTTCGTAAAAAGGGATCCAAAGTTTTCGCTTCACGTATTAATATATAGATTTCGCTACAATTTTACGGAGTTGTGGGCGACGTTATATGATTAAGGTGTAAAAGAGGTGAAGACATCAAAGATACTAGGGTTTATCTTGATTTAAATAAAAATTTGAATATAGTTTTAACATCACTCTAATAATAATATTTCGCATAAAGCTATTTAGGTGACCTGTAACCTGAGGCTTCTCTCTATTTCTCACGGTATCTCGTTTTGGAAGAAGAAGAGGCGATTATATTTATCTTACCTTTCCTATTTTCCTGTTTACATTTAATTGTATATTGCTGTCGTATGACAAATCGGGCGAGACACTACGGGAAGTGATCAAAAAACTGTACAAATGTAATTAAAACTTAGTATGTGAACAAATTGTCATACCCTATATCTTGAGATGCCAATTAGCGAATTCAAATCAAATCTGTCCTGCTTATTAATAAATCTAATAGGCACCGGCCTACACTATAATTACTAGATGCAGATTGGCACATTTCACAAACCTTCGAGACCGGTGAACTGAAGAATACAAGTTTACTAACACTTCCTCTCGAAGTTGCCTTCACCGTTGAGACTAAAGATTAATAATTTGATTTTTGATTACTTACACCTGTTTGAACTATAATTTATCTACTGTTATACAAAGAAGTATCTTATAATGATACGCTGTTTGGTTATCTCTCTTCTTTAAAATAATCATGTGTTTATTATGACTTTACTGCGCAATATATTATAACTGAATATAATACGTACTTCAGCAATACAGTCGTCATTCAATCATCAGAGGCGAGCACCGTATTAATGAGCCGGAAGCGATTATTAACGCGGCACGAAGGACTATTTACTTTGCTGCGGATGAGCCGTGTGTGATGCCACTTGTTCACGTATTAAATGCAGTTACGACTCGTAACAGATAACAAATTGAACCAGTACTCAATTGATCACTCATCAATGCTTCAATATTATGTGATGAATTGAGATCCTAAATTGAGAGAGATCACTATGAATGGGTACCCATCCATAGTAATCTCTCTTAAATTAGGATATATAGATTACAATTATTATTATAGTCGAGACTAGTATATGCTTCAGTATTAAAACGTTAGCCTAATGTTAATATAGAAACAGTGGACTTTAAATAGAAAACGAGTCATGGAGCGGAAAAGTCCGAAAATAAAAATAACCCTTTTGCCAATGGCACTAGTTGCTCACTTTGTCGTATCAAAAGTCCGTTGTATGAAGCACAAGCTTTAATTCAGTATTAAAATTATTACCGGGAAAATTATAACTTTACTCTGCGACGCAAAATGCAAACTGTATTCGTAGAATTAGCTTTCAACCTTAATGAGCTACGCCAATTTCAGGCACTTTATAATAGTTTAAATGTTCAAGAACTTGATGCTATTTTCGTAATATTTTAATTCTAGCTATTATGGTCTACGATTCGATTCACCCTTCTTATTTGCAGCCTAAGAAGTTTGCAACCTTTGTTTATTATATTTTCTTAAAAATTACCTTTTATATTATTTCTCACAGTTTAATCTATTGCTACATTTCTTATCTAAATAGAATAGAAACATAACAGATAGATTTAAAGACTTCCCTATTTATAATATGAATAAGGACTTAGAGTGCCCTAAAATAAGATATAATGTAACATAAAAAATAATATCAAGTTTTTCCTATTGCCTGAATAGTATTCGCTGTAAGTATTACATAAAAGTAATAAAAACGTTTCAAGTGGCAAGAAAATCTGCGATGAAAATATTTTTAACTTTTGGTAACTAAGTACGTTCGTTCTAACAAAGAGACCTCTCTTCTTTACTTCTCCCTAAAGTTTAGAATAGTTGGTAACATTGAAAAACTACCTGTGGTTCATATCTGACACATTCATGTCAAGAATTCAAGATGGCCACGCTATAAATAGAACGGGTGCCATCATGGACGTATAATACGTCCATGGGTGTCATTGTTGCCTGTGTTGCCACAACCTTCGTCAAAATTAATACCAACCTACGTAAACTTATAAGAGTTTGAAGTACCTATAATATATTAATTGACAGTTCTGGTCCAATATTTGATGAGAAATGACGTAATTATGTAGAGCTAACACAAGCTATGCCAGTACAATCGTCTATTAATTATACTTACTAAAATAGTAACGTGTGTATCTGTACAAATAATCCAATTGTACGATCCAATTAAAACGGTAATAAGTATCTACAAAGCAGCTTAAATATCATAGCCATTTTTTTTTTATGCTACTAAAGTGGCAAACAAGCGTACGGCCCACCTGGGTAAGTGGTCATCGTAGCCTATGGACGCCTGCAACACCAGAGGCATCACTTGCAGGTTGCCGACCTTGTAAAAACCTTTTAACGTCCTATTTAAAGAACTGTACTTTACTGTAGTCTTGTGGAAAAACCTGGGCAGGAAGTTCATTCCACAACCTGAGCGTCCGCGGAAGAAAATTCCTTTGGAATATTGTGTATGTACTTAACTAGACTAGTTAATCAATAGTTGGTCATTTATATCTAAAGATATACAGTTTATTTGGGCGTTCAAATCAAATTGCGGCATTGCAACATAACGGTAGATCCGTTATGTTGTTCCTTACTCTCGTTATAGAAAAGCTCTCATCCTGTGAGGATCCGAAATGAGGCCTCTTAAACAGTAGCTCAAAATTGTCAAAGTATTAGTCGGCTAATTGGCATAAAATATGTGTAGGTATTATAATATATTTAAAAAAATTAAAGCCTTAAAAAAAGTTTGCTTGAACCAATTCAAGCAAACTTAAAACTATAAAACATGTCGAGGATGACTATTATCGTGTCTCAAACCTGTTTTCTTACTATTATCTAATTCAACATACACGTCATAGGTATATACCACAAAACAATCATACAAACTCTTTTGGAACGTAGGATCGATTAGTAAAAGCGACGTTTGGCGCCACGCAATCGTTGACATTACTACGGCCATCACTCCGTCCATAAAGCTTAGCAAATAATAGTGCCGAGATTGGGCATTTGCGTTCTCGTCTACGTCACTTAATGTATTCTCCTTACAGTATAAAGCCTTTTGCATAATATTTATACAAAATATTACAAACATAGAAAACTGACAAAAATTAAAATTTAATCTACATATACATTTTATATTGTAGAATGGAAGCTAGAACAGTGTAGCAATTGACTAAAGACGTCTTTGCACTTTAGCATGTATTTAGATATATTATGTACATAGATACCATTTTTTGTAAGTAAGATTACCCACTTCACCTTTCCCTATGACACATGCAAAATAATTTTACTGCCAAACTTGGTTTAAAGCAACAGGAAAATTAAGTATACTGTGAACACTGTGAGTCATTTAAATCTATTCAAGCCAAATGCTAATTTTGTAAATCAACAATTGCGAGTGCAAATAATTAAATCACGTATAAATATTCTATTTTAGTACGATATGTTAGAAATATAAATAAAATAATGATAAAATTTATTTTCCAAAACAATACATAATATCTGAAACAGTAAATATAAAAAAAAAATATAACATACTTCCATTGTTTGTTTATATGAACAATGACCCCGAAGCTAGGTAAATCCTATGTTATCAGGGTCATCCATTCGTCCGAAATTATGTTGCAAGCTTTGTTGAACTAAGGACTTAATTAACAAAACGTTTCATATAAGTTAAATAAAAAATAAAAATAAAAACAAATTAATCTCTGTTTTAAACTTTGTATGTGTATGTGTGTGTGTGTGTGGTGTGAGGGTGTGTGTATGTATGTGAGAGTGTGTGTATGTATTTGAGAGTAGAGTGAGTGTATGTGTGTACCTGTGCATGTGTGGTTGTGTCTGTGTGTGTAAGTCTGTATATGTGATTGTATATGTGTGTGTATGTATACGACTGTGTGAGTGTATTTATGTATATGGGGGTTTAACTAGTGCTTCAGTTTCATCGTAATCTAAGGTAAGTAGAAATTGTTTAACTTTTTCCTTGCATCTGTGAGCGTTCAATTTGTGTATGTTTAGTTGTTGGTTTAACTTATTGTATATGAGCGTGCTTAGGTAGAGATTGTGTCGTTGGGCAAAAGATGTGGTTGTGTATAATTTGGGGCAAGCTGGTTTAGGTCTTCTTCTAATTGTCGGACTAACATTTGAAGTGTATGGGAGTTTTGCATGTTTTCTCGTAACTGTGCGAAAAGTATATAGTTGACGGACTGTTAATGTTTTAAATTCATTGTAAAGTTGTCCTGTTGGAAATTTGAAGAGATTTTTCAGTAAAACTTTTATAACCGCTCTTTGAGCCCGTTCTATCAGAATCATGTAGGTCTTAGCGGCGCCTCCCCAAGCTGAAATACAATAACTCAGCACTGATTCACCCAGTACTGTGTAAACGACAAATAGGCGACAATAAACAATTTGAATCGAGACCAGTGTAAGATACTGGAATTACGACTTATTTTCACAGAAAGTCATATCAGGTTTTCCAATGAAATATACTATAGCTGAATATTATTTGATTTGATTCAATGCGAACAAATCGAGAAAAATAATCTGATCCGATAATATTCCGAAGTTACTGGCGTTGTTTTGTGCATCAGGATTTATTTTATTTTAAATTAAGCATGATATATATTTTGTGGAGTATTGTACTTTTTATTTCGTATATACTCATCGTAAGTTTTGGAATTTGGTGCAGAAGTAAATATATATTATATACATTTATATATTTGTAACCATAACTAAAGCTTTCCTTCTTGGCATATAAAAACGGGTCATTAAAATTACGAAGTGTTAAGACAATGTATTAAACGGCTTGCCTATGTAATATCTATCTAAGCTAAATATTTAAAACCTCTTTCTACATTCCTTAAACGGATCTCATCTGCATAAGGCAGTGGTCCGACCGCCGACGATGAACGGGAAACGAGTAGAACTAGAAACTATAAACGAGTTGACGATCAGCGGAAAGCGAGTGTGTAGTTTCGATAGTTTTGTCGCCGGGCTATATGCGAGTGTGCAAGTGCGAAGAGCGATTACTCGCGTCACTCGCCCGCGGTCGCTCAGTCCTGTGCAAACCTGTGCGCGCGACCACAAATTTTGCATCCAAAATCGTCTTTTATTCCCTCTCATTTTCTTCCGTTTTTCCAGTTGCCGCTGCCACTACACAAACACTATCGTAAAAAACATCATCGTCATCGTCTGAACTAGACAACAATGAGAGTTTCAATGATTTGTTGATATCCATACGCCTACTTTCAAAGCCGCACTGTTTAGAAATGATCATGAAAAGAAATGATCAAGCGAGCGAGCATCGCTGAACGAGTATCGCTGAGCGAGTTTATTTTTGAAAGCTCTTGTCGCTCAGTGATAAAACTATTAAAGCGAGTCGTCGCCGGCAGTGTGAACAGTCAGAGAGCAACTTTTAATATATGCATCTCTTTCGTTTACACAGAATGTATATTAATTGTGCGTTTCTTGAGAGAGAAAATCGTCGATAGTTAGTCGTTTTCTCGCCGGTGGTCGGACCACTGCCTATATAATATATGACAGTGTCATAACTAACACGTGATAAAAGATAACACAAACACATGTCCGTGTTACGAGTAATAGTGGTAATGAACACGAGATGTAAGCAGAGTCAGTTCACATCACACGTGTTATATATATAATTCTATTTACATACAATTTAGTGATACTCTAAGTAACTAGGTGTCTTGTACGTATTTTTACGCTTCCGTCAAAGTAAATATATATTAAATAAATACGTGATGCTTTGTACAAATTAGGTACGTCACAGACGACGCGACACGACTTCTAAATAATATAATCATCATAATAATATGATACATCTCGAATATATAACATATGTATGTACTGTTTCTTTGCTTCCTATTAAGAATTCAATTTATACTTGGTTTTGTTTCCGTTGTATAATTTGACTGATGAGAGAAACTCGCCACTTACTAAAAACAAACTATATGCTTTGAAATCGATTCGCTACCTGCCCTGAGGATGCCTCGAGGCAAAACATGTGTGGAACCATTTGTTTTTATGTCGGATACGACGGTTAATAGGTTTTCGTCTATTAATGATTCATCTGTTAAAAAATAAAGTTTAATATTAGTGAGAGAGAGAAAGTGAGCCTAATTACTTTTGTATACCTACTATTATTCTATAACTGTGTGTGATTAACTAAATTACCTAAGATTTATTAGACTTAAGTATAACGTATGTATGCTCTGACCAATTAAAAGTGTAATATAAACGTTACATGTATTCATAAACATTTAGTTTACTTACAATCAGCCTTTATTTTAATAACTCTCACATTAATTTATTTTATCTAAGCGATACTGGCAACACATAAATCAACTATATATGTATTCATTCTAAATATAAACGTAGATACATTTAATTAATTTCAAAATAAAACCTAACTCAAAACAGTCATATTATTTTGGCAACGTCACTAATTCACTATAAAGGTTGAGTAAGGAATGATCTTTGCCCACAACGATTTCATATACTTACAAGCAGTGAAAGCTAGTCCCAAGTCATGCATCTATAATCAGCTAAAGTCAGCTAAACCCTTGAAATTTGGGTTCGTAAGCATTATATTAGGGAACGATGAAGTATGTAGAGGTAAGATGTTTTAGGGCTAAATAAAAGGGGAAATACTTTCGTATAGAATCTGGTTACACTTAAGAGTAACAGTAAAAATATGCCACGGTAATACAGTTTTCTTTTAGTATTCTTGGAAGGAACATAAAAGTGGTAAGGTTGTATCGTTTCTAAAGTCTACATAATATAGTGATGAGTTTGTAACTCGCTCAATATTTGCAATATGAGAAAGGTTAAAGACAGTTATGTGTTTACTATACCTGAGTCAATGTTCGTTACCAGATACAGTGCAATCAGACACGTGACAACGTGTCTGATCTATTGTAATAGCATGTTGTTTTAAGTGTTCTTTTTTTAAATAGATTTTTTTAGTTGTTAGACTATTGATTGACACGTTCACAATGTTCATAGAAAGCTTAAACTTTTTTGGAATATTCAATTTCATTTTTATTTTTATAAAATATGAATGAATGAATTCGGTTTTTAAATGCCCGATGCATGAATATTAAGCGTTATGCGAGCTAACACTGCGTAATATACCACGGCACGGTCCACGTAAAAGCGTATCGGAATACAATCAAAACCCCTTTTGTCCACCGGTATTACAGACACAATGAAAAATAAATTGTCTCGCTTTGATCTGCGTTTGAGCATACGAGGGGTCAGCCATGTCGGCAGGTTTAACAAATTAATGGCATTTACATGCATAAGCTACGCGATCAAAAATAAGTCGGAAGATTCGATAATCACTTATCATTAAAATCTTATTTTTTGTTTTTATGTCTTTGTTCAGCAAATTCCTTTACAATATAACAATATAATAAATCATAAACAAATAACTTGAAACGTAAGAAAATCGGGCTTTTATTTGAAAAATAATACATCATTACGAAAAATATTCTTATATGATAAGATTTTTAAGAAGTAACATCTATCATTAGTTTTGAAATAAATTATTTTCTAAATAAAGTAGAACTTAGTTCGTATCATCTCATTACATTTCCGTCACAAGGCTAATTTTTAATTATTTTGAAAATACAGCTTTAACTACAGTATGACAAATATCCAGGTTCCCTCTTTTATTAATAAAAATAACTAAACTGCTACAATGTTCAAGTTTCATTAAGACACTATCTATTAAATGCATTGACATCTAACTAATTTCTCCGAATTATTTTATTGACTTAAGTTTTGTGCATGAAATTAAACTATTCTTATGCTTTGGCAGATAAATATTCAAGAATATAATAATTAATAAGATGATAGAAATTGAAACTAAAACTGAAATCTTATATTAAAATTATTAATCTACCAAGCTACGTCTCAACATTTGATACGAATGTACTTATTTTCTATTCAAAGTAATACAACTTAGTTTAGTTAGCTCTCTCAAGACTCTCGTTCCCTTTATAATTATAACATAAATGCTGTCGAGCGTGACTTCTAGTCAAAGCAAGGCACTAGACAATGGTGGACACTAACTGTGCCCAACAATAATTATGAAGCTTATTAACCGCTCTGCTAAGCAAAGGCAAAGTATAACAAAATATACATAGGTATATAACTAGCCTTTGCCGCGGTTTCGCTCGGGAACAGGACATTTTTCTGAATGAAAGGTACCCTGTGACCTTTTCTGTACCCCTAACAACGTGTATGTGAAATTTTATGATGATCGGTCAAATACATAAGGCGTGAAAGCGAAACAAACAAACAAACTCACATTCGCACTTATAATATTAGGTTGGGATTAAACAAAGCTTAGACATTTTTTAACCTCAATGGTATTTTATCCCAGTGTACTATCTACTTTTATTCAGAGTTCATGGCATAAGTAATCACTGGCCAGAAGCCAATCACTATGCAATAAAGCGGGCGAAATTTTGTGTCAGACTGAACATTATTGTCAATCAAACCCAAATAGGTATCAATATTACGTAAGCGTTGAAAACAAACGACAAAAATAAACAAAACGTAACCTTTAAACCAAAATTCTTTATTCAAGTAACAGTTATACCTAATCTATGCCACACGTTAGGTTAAAAGTTAATTATCATAAAGCCAAAATAATTACCAATAAAGTAACTCAAGAAATTTAGTTACGTAAGGTTTTACAATCTTTATTTTAATGTAAACCTTTTACCTGGTTCGTGCTTACCCTTGACATTCGAAACACGCATGAACTCATAAATCGCCACAGTTTACATTATAAAAGAATTTTATGTAACAAAAATAAAAGAACACCTACCTGCTATATATTTCAGGCTATAAATTAACATCAAAGGCAAATGTTGATTGTACCCGATGTTAATGTAACCAATTTTACAATTATTTTGTCTACATACATTTTTAACCTCGTGAAAAGTGGGCCACATGTCCACAGAATACATGTTACTACTTATGTAATTAAAATAAACTTGACGTCAATTTGTGAATACTTTATGATGTATTGTGTTGTGCCAAGTTTAGCGAATAAATATGAGTACTATGTTATATTATAGAAACGTCTGGTAGTCTTATCCTATTGAGCTGTAAAATAGCGATGTGGATAATTTGAATATATGATTTGATTAATATTCGAATAAATATATGTTGACAATAGCAGCGCGTCTCTAACTACGCAAAGTAGGTTTCACGTTGTGGACATTTGTATTCGGATATGATCCAAATTTAAATATGCACATCACTACTGCAATATAAATGAACAATAACATTTTAAGTTCCAATTTGTTAATCTTTTTTACAAAGGTAGAACTATACCTACTCAAAATTTAGAATTCAGAATGATGCATACCTACTATCTTACAATATCTTTTATTCAGTTATTTTGAAAATACTCCGTTTACTTATATTGAAAAACACATTTCACGTGATATCTATATCGGAAGTTTCGGTAAAATTGTTGAGAGACACGTAAACCGTTCAATATTTTCTATAGCTTTTTTTATGTGCTTTAAAGTTTACATAATTTTATATTTGAACTAGCTTCACAAACATCTTATTGACAGCCGCCCTTACTAATAACTTACCTACTCCGTCTGTATTCTGTACACTAACTGCATAATAAATATTTATAACGAAGTTGCACGCGTGTGCGCTGCCATGTTCCATGCGACCGGGGCAGAACGGGACAGGGCGTTGAACTCTGTCTGGTTTCCACCTCGGTGCTTCCGCACGTCCAACTGCGGTGTTCACCTGTTATACCATGATCTACTCACATTATATAGCTCCACAAGTGGCATTTGCACATCAAGAGGTGTGATAGTTACTACACACGATTTTCGATTTTGAAATATAGGTTCTTGATTATTTGATGATTGGTGCTTATGTAAAAGTACACCATACTAAATTGTGAGGTATTTGAAAAGTAATTTGTTAGCATTGGCATATGAAAACAAAACTGTATTTATGTTCTGATTGCCGGCTCGCGAATGTTTTCTGTACCAATTTTATAATCTACAATCAATAAGGAATTACTATTACTGTTAAGTCTTTTTTATATTCACGATAAACAGTAGGTAATTCCATCGATATTTTTATGAATCGCATGTAAAGTGGCAACCTTAATCGCCGACGAATACTGCATGCAATTATGTTAATTTATCAAATTCCATTACGCCACAATGAGGCAATTATTCATACTTTATTTAAACAGACAAACCAAACATTACAATAGTAGCACGTATAAACATCTGGCAGTTATCGAACATCTGGAACTAAAACAATATAAAACCAGACAATGACTTTATAAGGCAAGCAGCGCCTTTATTAACCAACTGCTCGATTTACAGCTGTAGTGCT
Source organism: Catocala sponsa (assembly GCA_963564715.1). NCBI lineage: Eukaryota > Metazoa > Arthropoda > Insecta > Lepidoptera > Erebidae > Catocala > Catocala sponsa. The sequence continues at coordinate 12,064,478 of OY751334.1, read as the reverse complement.
CCACACAAGATAAGATAATAAAAGATTAAATATGTTTGAAGTTACTTAATCCACCAAAATACTGCGTATCGTTTGTTGTTATAGGATAATACACGAGATAAGATATCATCACAAGATTACTAAGCGTTTTATGCGCCACTTTCTGGTTTCCCTCTTAGTTTCATCGACTACACAAAACTAGTTGCGATCTGATATAGAAACAGTTATATTGCGATACTCTGACATCTTACTAATCTGCTTTTATTAATAAAAAGTTACTAGCTATAACCGATAACTATTTCCAGGTCAATAATTTAATTCAACTTAAACATCACGTACGTGTTCAATGCAAAATGTACTCTAAACTTCTAGAATTTAAAGTAACAATTTACAAAATTTTATTTCCTAAATTTATATTTTCACCTTATTACCCAGGTCACGTTTCAATCCGCCTCTTACCCTCTGATACATCGATCGGTGAGCGTTCCATTCGCTTATTGGAATTCAGATAACGAAGAAAGCTACGCTCACGGAAGGAAATCTGTAATACAATAGTATTGTGTACACCGTTTAGAGTAAATTGTGTTTAATTGCCATTCGCTTCCTCTTTGTAATGTGGCCAGTTGAGACCGTTATCTAAAGCAATTTCCAACATTGGCTTTGTGTTATCGCCCACGAAGCTGCAGATCTATTAGTCATAAAGTATTGAATAAATTTAAATAAAGACGCGTAACAAAACAATAAAATTTTATATTCAATATTGATTGTCATCAAACATAAAAAAGAAACAGACAAATAAGCGCAAGCGAGTAGTTAAAAGCAAAGATTACAAAGTAACAAACAATCTATTGAAAGGTTTTCTTCATCGTCGAAACATTTTAAAAATTAGTCTTCTTTGATATTACACTGACATCGTAACTTAAACAACATCTATAAGGAAGTAATAAAGAATTGCTTTACATACGACTTTTCGAAATAATGACTTGAGACCGACATTGCTGCATCACGTTAGACACATTTGAGTTCACTTGATTCTTTGATGTCAGCGAATGCAATGAAATACGAATTTAAATGTGCAAGATCGATCCTCATCTATCAAACAAATGTCCAAAGAAAATAATTTATGTCACTATCTCAAAAGTACTTACTTGATTGAATCTAATGTGACTTTGAGTTTCAGCATAGATACTGCATAATTCTCCAAGATCATAATAAATTGAATAATAAAAATTCATTATTTAAACACCGTTACAGTCATTAATCAAAAAGTTTTAATTAACAAGACCTGTAACTTGTCTGTCTTGAAATCCCTACTTACTAAAACACAATGTACCAAACCAAATAACAAAATTTACAGTAAACCCTTCTTGTAATAAACATCTCCGGATCAGTATTCTCATAAACAGTTCAAATTACGAATAGTTTCCTTTATTTTTTCAACGGAGCGTGCATCCATATGCATGTATTCGGTCTAAGTATGACATTTTATCGAGCCGTGTGGTCGTCCACGAATAGACTCACCACCTTTATAATTTACGGTGAATGTTGTAATAAAAAGGAGGATTCCAGTAGGATACACACTGGCAACCAACCGTGTATAAATAATAACTGCGAGCTAAGCGTAAGTACTGTTTAAGGCTTTATTCTCCAGGGATTGTTCATTGTTCATCGAAGCACTTGGCGGGAAAGTATACGGGCAAATGTTCCGTTTAGATATATGCCAGTCAGGCGTTGGCTTGTAAAACTCATTTGTCACACAACAATTCTGTTGTCACAAAATTCTCTAAACTTAACTAAAAATTACTAAAAATTTTTTAGTCCTGTCACTTTTAACGATTTCAGAATACTAAATGTCATTTGAGAGGACTAAACATTTTAGTGATTTTTAGTTAAGCTTAGAGAATTGTGTGACAACAGAATTGGCACCATTGTGTGTATTCTCTAATCTCTAGAACTTATAAGCTGGTTTTGGAAAGGTAAGAAATAGTTCAGTAGTTCAAATAACATTAGATAAGGCAAGGCTATGGTCGGCAGAGGGAAAATTGGAAAAGTAATGATTATCTACAAACTATACCAGCTAAACCGTAAACCGATACTAGTGTAGAAATTACCTCTTCTGTTTTGAATCTTGTTGCTTATCCGAACTTACGTGCAGATTGTTTTCGTGGTGAATTCTTTCTGGCTCAACGTATAAGTCCGAGCTTAGGGTTAAAACTGCAATCTTCCTGTCTTAGCGAGGGCTTCCATCTTTATTTAAGTCCGAATGGAGTCTTTGAGGCATATTGTGTCTAGCAAAAGGCTTAAGAGAGTAAATTATTGTATAGTGATTTGCGTCGGATACTTGAATACTTAGGGTTTAAAGCTAAAAAGGGACAAATAGTTGCCATGGTGGACTTACTTTATTTTATCGGTTATCGTGTTATCGGGATTCTACGAAGCTTCCATAGTTTGTATTTTTACATTATCGTGTAAAATACATTTTAAAACAGTACCTATGCTATTAAATTCATTGTCATTATTAGTTCTACATACATGCTGATAATTTAATCGATACATTTTTCTAACAAGGGTTTAATATAATTGCTTATCTTTATATGTATATATAAATCTTCCGTGCGTGTGTTTGTAATTAAACTCCTCCTAAACGTCTGGACCGATTTTGATGAAATTTTTTGTGTGTGTTCAAGTGGATTCGAGAATGGTTTAGATTTGGGTATTTTTTTATTTTTGCTTTCGTGTGTACAGGACAACGTCTGTCGGGACAGCTAGTGTTTATATATAAATTCTTTTTAAGTGAAGAAACGGTGACAAATTGCCCAGGGTTTTTGCGGGCAACCAAAATACCTACGTTGGAGAAAAATCGTAATATGAGGATAAACTAAACACTATAGGATAAGAAATATTATTTATGATTTTGGACAAACACATATCTGAAATATTACTAAAGACAGCTCATCAACAAATATCCTCATTTATTCTCAATACAATAAGAAATATACTATTCATTGCAGATTAGGTAGTTAAGATCCAGAGGTCTATGACCTTCCTCCCTCCAGAACAGTTTGGTATTAAATCCTTTTTTATTGCCATCGTTATAATTCACAAACAAAGGAATAGTGGTCCAGCAAAACAGCCAGCAAGAAAAATATATATTCTGGATCATTGTTTTAAAAGAGATGACGCTTCATTTCCTTTTAAAATTCTGGTTTGAACACAAGAAGTAAAACTTATTATAAAAACTAATATACAAACTTCTTTGCACTGTTACGTTGCCTATTAACAAGTAATTTAAAAATGGAACCAATACTTTGAAATTCGTTTTAACTGAATATTTTGTCGACAGTAAAACGATTTATCTATGTATCTAACCTTCAGAGCTAAATGTTTTACGTCACATAATGCTACAATCTTTGAACCATTTCACCGATAACGTAAATTCACGTTGTATTGAAATCATAATTAATTAGTGCGATAATATTTACACTTGATAAACACATTGCAATGAAAAGAAAACAAATTTTAATTGATTTATGAAATCTTAAGTTATTCGTAGGTCTCATAAAATTTCTATCGGGATTTTCTATATTAATAGTGGGACTAATATTGTACTCGGTATATCTACAACATTGTTTGCGCGTTTATAATATGATGCCCATACCTGACTAACGGAATGTGGATATGGTATGGTATGGCAGACGAAGTTTCGCGGGTCAGCTAGACCCGCGAAACTTCGTCTGCTTCAAATAAGAGAATTTGCTCCGTTTTTGCAACAGTTTTCATTAATGCACTGCTCCTATTGTTCGTAGCGTGATGTTATATAGCCTATAACCTTCCTCGATAAATGGACTATCCAACACTAAAAGATTTTTTCAGTTCGAACCAGTAGTTCCGGCGATAAGCGCGTTCAACCAAACAAACCGACAAAATCTTCAGCTTTATAATATTAAGTACCGCGCCTTAGAGTTAGCCTATGATGACGACATACGTTATCTTGTATGTGAATGTAAAAGTGCTTTCAGTGTTGAAAATCTAGTACGTTTATACGTAAAGTTCTATGTATCTACTTTCTTTTATTATAACAATCGCAGATGTAGAGTAAAAATTGTTTATAACTATGCATTGGTAATCTAAAGTTTTTTAGTAATAAAAAGTTATAAAATACCCGAGTGATATGAACTATGTTTTGATCGCATACTATTCGAGTGAAGTCAAGTAGTTATAAACTATAGACATATTAAAAGGACAGATATAAAACCCCTTCGAAAACATGCAAGGGCTTTTAGAAATCACTGAATCTTCTGATACAAATTATCACTTTGAATTTCACGCATTTTTAACTATAGGTTTACCGTACAACGTCTTCAAAATCCGGTTCGAAAGCGATTATTTTAGTTGTTTTATTGTATTCGGTATCGCAATTTATTATAGAATCTGATTAACAATAAAAAACGCCAATGTACCGACTGTAAAATTTTATTCCAAGAGAATTGTTTCAAGAAAGACACTTTTAGAATTCTATACGTAAGCTTGGTGTATGTAAAAATAAACTAACTATAGTAAAATGTTCGTTAGAATCAAGATGAGTGAGCCAAGTGCGTCACTCGCCAGACTGGGATTTTTTTACTAATGTTAACTACAGCCAGTAATATACACGCATCGCAAAAAAGACCGAATAAGAAAAGTTTTCAAAAACATCTATGACCATCGCCAAAAACTACTTAGAATTAAAACCGTTTCCTTTAATTTGAGTTGTTAAAATTTGATTTCTAAGCACTTAGCATAACTTCCTGTAATTATGCACATATTAAAATACTTTAAAACTATCCATTGGCTTGCCCGCGCCACCAACGCCGCGCGCCGTGGTAGACAAACGTGGTGTACCGAGTATTGACTAAAATTGGCGAAAGATGCCTGTCTAGAACATTCACGTACCTCGACAATGACAAACCAGAGGTGAGAGAAAAAGAGACAGCGCGTTACATGTAATACAGCTTTGTCTCATTCTTTTGTAAAATATGATTATACTGCTACAAGAGACGATCGCAATGGTACATCCCTGGAATCATCTTCGAGAAGAAACTTTGTTACATAATATCGCGGCAGCGTGCGGCGTAATTCTTTGCGAACTGTAATTGTATTCTATTCCTTTCTATCGGTCACGTAGTGTACCTACAGGATATGTTCGTCCGGCGTCCTCGCTCATTGTGTGGGGGACGCCATACCAGTGTCTATTTCGGTACGGACCAGTTAATGACACCAAATTGCCCCCCGCATCTACTAGAATACACTGACAGAAATAAACGTCGCGTGTAACCATGAAATATAGACATTTATACAATTATAATAATCTGGACATCTAAATTGAAACTAATTAGAAAGCGATTACAGCATTTAGTGTAACGACTTAAAACAATAGAGACAATATTTTTATGTTTATGGATTTACTAGCTGTAATGTTACTCGCGGCATGGTTCATGTTTTATAGCTTAGTGGTGTTCACTCATTATTTTAATGGCTGCTACGAACTGGCATTTGTTATAAATACACAATAATTCATTTCTTTTTACTTTATCAACGTAAAATACTTATAAATAATATGATTTTTATGTATTAAAACATTTTTATGGAAGTAAATAATATGACTCTACGTTCCCGAATTCAAACTAGCTCTATAATGACTATTTAATATTACGTAAATATACATATACCTATCTACGTTTATCATACAAATGACTATGTATCAGTAGCTACCTAATTTTGGATATTCTAATGAGTTCAATACCACACGGCGACGGCGACGTCGCATACGTAGCTAACATTGAAGAAGATTTACAACTTTGACATATTTTCTTTCTATATTATTAGCTTCAGTAACTTGTTCTGAATAAATATCCAAAATATATTTTGTAAATCTCAGATAGAGAACCTAGATACTATTCGGTCATCATATAATTTTATGTTCATAGTGTATACAATTTTAAGAATTACTTGACAACAAAATATATAGTTTAGTATCTAATACTTTTAGTATATTAGGAGATTAGGCACTTTATAATCGCTCAAAATAGTATAAGTTGCAAAATATTATTGTTTCATGAAACTCATATCTAACAACCACATCACACAGAAAAATACACGCAAATATCAACTCCCATCGGTCCATTGTCAATGTAAGTACATGTACCTACAAAATCCATCATAATAGTGAGTTTTGTCCACGGCCAGTGGATCGGAAACCACGGCTAATTGCCGTCGTCGATCCGGAACCACCGTTAACATTCCCGCTCATTCTTCTGTTGTCATGAAGCCAACATGGCCGCCAATTGAATTGAAATAAAGAATTGACCATATTGACATTTATGGTTTATTTTCGAGGAAAAATATTAATATTATCTGTAACTATATAAGGTAATAAAAATATGTATTAGTTTACCGTTTATTATAAAAATTGTTTGTATCGAGCCGAGAGAAAATTATATGTATCGAACGTTAAAAGAATTTGAGAAATAGTGTGCAGAAAGAAGAGATTTTATCTTTCTGTAAGTGCAAAGCAAATATAATCTAAAAACATAAACGATAATAAATTAAAATTTTATATATTTTTTGTTTGTTATTTATTTATATACTTACTGGCAAATTGTCTTCGCCGTTTTATGCTACAACCTGCAATGCTGTTTAATGTTGGCAGGTGTCTTAGATTTGCGTACATCTTCAAATTACTGTAATAAAACTTAAATTACATCCACTGTGAGCAATTTACATACCCAGTAGATGGCGAAAACTCACGCTCCGATTGGCCAAAATAAACACATATTAAGTTAGATATAAAAACTCTAATGTTACATGTAGAGTCATAAATTCTCTTACAAGAGCTTTTCTACCTCAATAAGATAGCCTTACACAATTTGTTATAGGCTTCAGCCAAATAGCCAAAGCTCTATAACTCAACAGAGGCAAAAGGCATACCTATCTATTTGCTTGCGAAATCCGTTTTATTATGTCAACAGTAACTTACAATTTTGAGTATATATTCTAAGACGATTCAATTCATTAAGCGCAGAAAGGCAAAATACTTTATAAATCTCTATTTCAGACAGACTTACATATAAAAATATTTATTTTAAAATGTGATTCGCATTTTGAACTGTGCTTGGACGGAAGTGAGGTAAATTGCGTATAATACATACCGACCCACACAAGTATTGTTCCCTGAAAGGAAAAGGCACCTACAGTTATGCTTATGAGACAAAGAATGCAAAGGGAACAATTTATTATGGCCACAAAACTCATTATGCTTATGCATACACCAAGCGTGCATATACATCCTGCGTTTAATTAACGAGTTGTAAATATTCTTTGTAGCAACACCGACCTATTTCACGACCGCACCTTACGGCCATTAAAACGGGCACCTGTAACTAATTGGTTTATTAGAACTGACGTACTATAGTCACCCCTTCAGCACATATTTACAAACTTATGAAAAGAATAGCTTTTTTTACGATACATTTATGAGTTCCTTCTAAAACTAATTGGCTATACCGGACTTCATCTACGACATACTTATAGGTATCGATATGGAACAATTGTATGCAAATAGCTATTCAATAGTATCCAATTAATACTCCTATTAGCATTTCCATTTCGAAACGAAAAGGCAATCAATATATTATATGTTAGCGTATGTATTTTTTGAGTGCCAACACTGCATCTAACATTGATAGGTATCAATGTTAGATTCACTATTAGCACTCAATATATACCTATCTACATGTATATCTGGGCAGTTTTGGGTGACTATTTTAAGCCTATTATTTATCAACTACAAAAAAAATACTGTAAAGATTTTAGCGTTGGTTAAATGACGTAGTCTGGTGGCGCCGAGATCTTGTATATATACTACATTTTATTATACAATATCTTTAATTGGTATCAAGATATTATGTCAAAATTGCTTCTGCAATTAAAATTACCAACATAATAAATAACATCAAACATACAATTTCTAGAGTTAATTGAGCGTTATTTGTAAATAAGTGAAAACTGTAAGGACTATAATTAAGAAACATAATTAGACGGTATTTTAAATCTTTGCTGAAGTATATCACTCATACTTATATAAAGCTAATTCTAAATATATAACTCATTTCAGCGGTCGTCATTTTATAAAATCATATCCTGTACATTTATTTTATAAATAAATACTACTAACAAATCAAAGGACAATTATTTTACTATAGTTTTTTTTTATTTGATTGCATTGTTATGACGTAAAATTTGTGTTGAGTGTGGTATAATTTTGTTAGGTAAACTTTAGTAGTGGCACTATGTCTAACCAATTAGTGAGTGAGTCGTAAGTCCAACCAGATTAGGACAGCTGGAAAATGTATGAAACATGAAAATTTACATACCGGGTATACATATTGTGCATTCAGTATGTGCGGTATTGCGATGTTTTTTTAATAATAAGTATAATAATGTCTAATGTCCCTGAGAGAGACATGCAGCTATTGGATTCTATTGCAAACAAACAAATAAGTTCGACAAATATAAAATTCAGAGAGCTTCATAATAAATGCTAAATGATAAGTTTGGCGGTTATATTGGCCGATAGTTCTCTATTATACGAGACGAGGTTTGTGCCAAATACACGTCATTAAACGCCGACATCACGTTTTAATCTACGTGTGAATGAGAGGACTTTTCTGCTAAAACTGTATGATTTATAAAATGTCAACTGCGTGCGCGGAAATATGTACGTAATCTTCTTTATTTCTATTTAAATAATCTATGAGTTTAAATAGAAGCTTGAAGATGTCATTAGCGACATTAGCCATATTATTTACAACACTATACAAAGACATGATTATGATATTTTATACACAACATAATTTTGCTAACGGGACACCGCTATCATTAATTAAAAAGCTATGGCAACTTTGTAATTCTCTCTCCATTAATGTCTACTCTCTTAATTAACTTCATAAGCAATCAATATAGAGCTAGTATATGGAGTTATGTCATCGAATCCAATCAAATGTTGGAGCCCGTAAACCAAACATGATATCCACACATAATGAAGATTAATTTGAATTGTTTATTTATATGTTTATCAAATCGCCGCAGTGCTAAGAGCATTTCCAAATCGTTTATTTTACAAAAACTGAAGACAAAAAGAGCACTTAGAGCTCCATTACGCTGCGTCGATGATAACAATGTTTATAATGGTGATTGTTTTCCATAAAGCCGACATGTTTTGGAGTAGGTATTATACAATTTCACTCATTTTAAACCTAAGAATGCGTGGAAGAAGTTTTTTCTTATGGTTTATTAACAATTTACGGTAAGCGTTACACATTTTAAAAGTTATGTGACATGTAAATTATTGTTGCTTGAGATAATCTGTATAAACAGAAGGGCACTACTTACTATCAACGTTTTAATGTTCATGTTTATGGTTCCTTCTTAATATATGCATAGAAAGTTGGATGAATTTTATCGTTGGACATAAAACCATACTATATGGCTAAATATGACAAGAAGATTAAATTTAAAAACTTTGTTTTTAATGTGACTAAACAGCAACTTTATAAATGCTCATAATATCATTTGGTGCAAATCGCAACCCATGATTAATGGATTTAATTAGGTTAACCTTTAAACGAGTAAAACAGGCAGGCAATAAGGGTACTCCCGAAACAAATAACGCTCATTTCGCTCAACACGAATAATCTGAATCCTTGAATAGAAACCCAAACAGAGTAATAATTTATTACAAAGCTCGTGACAAAGGCTTAAACTTACTTTCTATTATCTCATAGGTCTTCTAACAGAATAGCCACCGTCAAAACCTATAGCTAAACAATATTATATGTCAGCTAGATTCTGCTAGATGGTCCCAGTTTTATTTTTTACTGCATTGCGTCTACCCGCAAATGTTAATCTGAGGGATGTTTTTTATTGATGGCCTGACTTATAGACTTTTAATGGTTGTCTGAGTAATCTCCAAAACAGTTTGCGGGCAAACCTAGGTTATATTTATTACCTGGCTGGCTATGCACGACTGTGTTTTTCAAATCGTTAGCTGTTTTCTGTTGTTTCGACTTTAATGAGTATTTTTTACGTCTTCATTGCATCTGGCCGCGGTTTATGAGCTACATGTTAACTCGTAAAGTGAAACGCAGATAGATACCAACAAGGCTTAAGTATTTTTTGTCGTATTCTGAAATGCGGTCATCGTATTTTTTGTACATTTCTTAGTTATTAAAGTAATGATCATCTCTGTACAGATATTTAAAAAGTTACAACCGTAGTAGATTATAAACTTTGTTCAGTACGTATATTTTATTGTTTGATCGGTGTCCTATTCATATATTCTATAGACTTATTGTAGAAATAATAGCTTATTCCAATAAATATTGTAATTCGTCCATAAGAAACCATTCTTGCATCTCCAAATTAGTATTATAACAAAAATAAAGCTCCGTATTTAGAATCTGAAATTAGTATTACATAAAAATATCAAGTGATGAAAAGAAAATGGATTCGACACTAGTAATGAGCAATGAAAAGAACAATTGTCGCCGACAGAGACTAAAATAACGTGGACCCTGGACCACGGTGAACCTTCAAGGTTGCGCCAAGATTATATTTGACACTTCCCTCGCGCCAACAAACGTTTACTACGCTAAACAACAATACCAACAAAATAATAATCTTGTGACTATTATCTACGTTTCATTTACACCAATATCGCTGTGAATGGTTGGAATTGAACAAAAAATTAAAATAAGGCAGGTTAACGAACTCACTACAAGTAAATTGAATAAAAAAGAACAACGTACCGGAGATACTTTTAATATGCTTATTTTAATTAAGAATCTTCTAGATAAGGCAGAAGCATTCAATTTGTCGACCTAACGCCAATTTATTTTTGTTTTGCTTCTTTGTATTACGTTGAAAGCAAAGGCAACGCTATCATCATCCTAGCATACAGAGCCAAGTCTTTTGAGCTTTCAGTAATGTGCTTTTTTTCTTGTTGACAGGACTACGTCACCTCCCGGCGAGCCCTTAGTGCGGGCTCCAGTGGGCAAACCAAGATGTCCGCCAGCCATATCGAGGCTTCGCGTGGAGAAGGTGGAAGGTGGCCTGGCAGTCGCCGGAGTGGTAGTCGCAGCTAACTGCCAGATAGTTCTTCCTATATTCGGATTCCTATTTATGCTCGTTGGATGTGTATTGACTGGTAAGTTGATAATAATATGTGGATTACTTAATATTAGTAATAGTTTTCGTTTGTTTCTGGTAAGGGTTGTTAAGACTAAAAAAAAACTTTATGTCATATTGTAAGATGCCATAAGTTTCTCATAACGACATCTTATACTGTATAAGCAGATACTGCAGGTATACTTACTGTAATTATAATATAAATTAGGACAATGTGATGAAAATAATTAAGAGTTAGAATAATTAGTCAAGGTTCGATAGGAATACTTACCTACCTAACCGATTTAGTATGATACCGAGAGACTCATCGAAAGTAAAGCTTCGGTATACTTTCCTAATTTACTGTAATCCAAACAGATCCATCGATATTGAAGCCATTTCGTTTCGTTCGAGTTATAAAATAACAGATTGTGCTATGTAATCAATTTATATGTAATCGGAAGATTGTCTTTTACGTCACCGTGTGTGTATTATTTACGTTTATTATAGTGTCAAGATACAGATAATTAAATGCTCGGCTACTCAGTAATTTATAGCACATAACAACTTACTATGTGCTGGTGTTCATAGTCTGGATGTATGTGTCTGAGATTTGTATACAGATTCATTCGTAAATGCGGGTATTCTTTTTAAAGCTCGCAATGTCGTTGTCGATAAAAGTTAGTAAAAGGGTTAAAATGTTTAAAACAAGTACCTCAATCTCGCTTGTTAGATGTCGGGATAATGATATTTACTGCAAACTGCACCGTGCAATGTTATGCATCTAAATTAAGATTTTACGAAAACAGACAGTTTCGCAAAGTTAATGCATAAACATATTTGACGATAAGAATCGAACCACGATTTCGCATCATTATTCTTTCATAGGTAAACAAAATCTATGCTCTGCTATTTCTATCCAACTCCGATTCTGTCGCCTTTTGGTCTACATCTCACTATGCGCTATGTCTATTATGTCCATAGCTCTTTTTAATAGCCTTTTCCCAAATGAAAACTTCATTTGGGGCAATCGGTCAATACGATATCGCCAACTACCTTACGATATCCAACGAGTGTATTTCATCCCGATACGATAATGATAATATGTCAAAAATGTATTTTATAAAATAAACAAGAGCCATGAATATACACCACATTTCATTACTATACAAAATAAAACGGGAACATCTTATAAAACCATAAAGCTCTCATTTTATGAATGCTTGTTTTAAATTTGAGGAAAGAACTGGAGTTCTTTATAGGACTGAACAGAAGAGTCTTGTAAACAATAATATTATTTCTAAAAGATCGTCGATATACTACACCTTATATCCGTTTTCACGTCTACATTTAACTTTAAAAATAATAAATGCTAATTCGGCTCTATCAGCGGGATATTATCTTAGTTAAAGGTTAAAAATATAAATCATTCTGTCTGCTTAAATAGAGTAAAACACTAACCTATAACACTTAGTATATTATGTAACTATGAAGATATTGGCTTATGTGTACACTACAGTATAAAATTATTTTTATTAGCTGTATCTACTGTTGCGTAAGCGAGTAAAATACCTATTTACGACATAAAAGTAGATTTATATTTTAGTTATAAAATCTGTACCGATATAACGCCCTATGAAAATCAAATAAGCGTAGGCTGCATTTCGATTAATATTGAAATTGAATGAACGTTTATACTGTTATGTGAGTAACATTGCCAACGCGTACTTTTGGTCTGTGTGGGTGGACTATCGCCTTAAACCGGCTATTCTATTCCGTGTTTCGATTATTATCGACCGAAATTAATATGCAATCTTATCTAAAATCTTTAGATCCAAGATAAATGTGCTTAACCCAGTTTTAACGCTTTTATATACCGCAATCATCCCTGTTTAAAAATTTTCCCATTACTGTCCTATTCTGTTGGTATTCATTTAAAACGTAGTGCAGAGCGAGTTGACACATCTTGAGAAAATTTGGAGAACTCTCAGATGTGCAGGTTTTCTGACGTCATTTTCGTTCGTTCGTAAAAGCGCGTAATAATTAACTATCTAATACGCATATACTCGACTGATTACTCGTAGTTACGAAAAATCAGAGAAGTGTGGTGTGGATCGAACTCGAAACCTCTGCGTAGGAATTCATCGGTTTCCCAACTAAGCTATCACTGCCACTGATACTTAGTTTAATAGCACATAGCCTCATAGTTGGTCTTTATTTGCTTACGCTAGAATTACACATCGTACGGATTAAAACATATAACAAACCCAATAAAGAAATCGCCACGCGGCGCTATATATTATTATGCTATATTATATATTACAAGATACTTAAGACAGATTTCTTTTTTCAAAAACCGTTATATGTAAGTCCGTCAACGATTATTTGATTACTGTAACTTGGTCCTGGATTAGTCTTACTAATTTAAAAATTAAATCAATAGCAAACGAAAACATTAAGTATAATTTAGTACTCACCCGCTACGTCATTATATCCATACCCAAACTTTGTCAATATAGTTTCTGAATAGCCGTGAAAACGTACCAAACAGATTTCAAACATTCTCATTCAATTTAATAATAATATAATAAAATTCTATCATATACACACAACACCATCTAGCCCAAACTAATCAGAGCTTGTACTAGGGGTAATGGATAAACATACATATATACTTTTTTTTTGTAAATAAATACATATTATACATAGAAACACCCAGACCAAGACAAACATCCATGTTCATGCACGCAAATGTTTGACTTGTGCGGGAATCGAACCCGCGACCTCAGGAGTGGCAATCGGTTACACTAACCACTACGCCATCAAGGCCGTCAATGAAACCTAACCTTTAAGAATTAAACGGATATAATAAGTATATTTATAACATTATAAGTAAATTTAGATGTACATGGAATTTCTGTGTGAAGTTTCTGTTAATACCTTCATTCAATATTGAAACGTGATTATTTAATAATAGCATCGCCATGAATTCAGACTGATTTCCCGCCACACTCTCAAGAAAACGTGTTTTACATCAACACGGTGTCAGAACGTTATGCAAGAAATGGTTAAACAAAAACAACTCGTGCCGAACATCCACGCGGATGTGGCCTGACGTTTCACTGTGGATACTTTGTTACTATAATATGGTATTAGACTAATAAAGCGGAGGACTTATTTCTAGCTGGTAAGCAGTTTGCCGCTTTTTGTTTGGTAACGCTCTCTCAAGGGCGCCTTTTAACCGCGTATAAAATATTTGATTATCAATAACGGGCAAAAAGAGTCTATTCTTTTATAGAAAATACATTTTCGCTTTCAATAAATGTGATACCTATCTATGCCGTGCCAAACTTTACAAACGGACACAGAATATCCAGATATAGTCATAATGTGACTAAGCTCCGCAAATATAGAAAAAAAAAAAAAAACAGATACGGAAAAGTGTATTAGAAACCTTACATCAAATTATTACCTAGTGTAAACGTGCTGTGTAGCTTGAAATAGAAATAATGTAATTAATGTTAATGATGTAATTGCAGCGGCGTCTTATCGTGGTTGTGGTGAGAATGAGGAGCCCGATCACTACGCGGCGCGGATCGCGTTCACTGGCAACTCGAGAGTGCTGGGCCCTGTGTGCATCGTCGCTGGAGCTCTTATGACTATTGCTGGTGAGTAAGCTTTTATTACAATTGTATTTTATGAAGTCCAAGTTAAGGGGGAATGTTTGTGACCTTGTCAAAACAACTTTGCCTGTAGAAACGAGAAGTTTACTGCTTTTTCTCATTTAAGATTTGCGGGATAGATTCATTCCTCATTTACCACAATTTTTCAATTTTGCCGACGTCGGTCATCATAAATTTACTTCTATTAATCTGGCTTGTCGTTAATGGCAGAAATTAACTCTTCAAAGAGTGAAAATGTTACCACTTTTTCGACGTTAATAATGGTTAGCCCAAACAAATTATGGCATTCACTTCGCGGTCGTTATAAGCAGTAAACTGGAATTATAAAAGATCAAAGCTCGACCAAAAATACATCACGACACATCACTGTATCGTGACAAATCTTAATTAATAAATAGACTGGAATGATCCAGTACGACGTGTAATCTTCTTCAGATTTGACAAGTGAAATCGAGTATTACATGTTACTTTCAAACTAACCAAACCTAATTGCATAATACTAGACGTAAACTCGACACATTTTCACTAAAATTTACGACAGAGAAAGTAAAAAACATGTAGTTAATATTAAGTATTATGATCAATCATAGTTAGGTAATGTTATTATTATCACGTTCGCCGTACTTACCCTATATCACAATTAACAACTTCAGAATGTTTCCTGAAGTTATCTCACTGCTCACAATAAACGACAACATAAAACATGCTCTATATCACTTGGAACTTTCTCGAAGAAAGTTTGTTACATAAAGACCTTCGAAGGGTATCTCGAACGACTTGAATGTGTGAAGTATTGCAGAGTGCTCTTAACATGAGGTCGAGATACAAGGGTCATACGTTACACATCGATCGTGCGCTCTACTTCAGACAATGACGAATTTATTATGTCGATCATACGCTCGACTTGAGTTTAAAATGTTGAGCGCTCGACAAGTATTGATGCCTGCGTGTAAAACATTGTCTTAGGTTAGACAAATGCGACATCGCGACGGGTTGCCTACGTATACCTACATTAACGACACTATGTAATACATACACTCGATAACTTTTGTCTTCTACACTATCTATGTATTAGGTATACATAGTATGTATACCTATAGAAGACAAAAGTTATCGAGTACTTGAGCTTAATATGTGTATATTAATTGTCTTCGCGATTAACATTCTCAATGTTCACATCGCATTTTAGTTTAGATAAGATACAGGTCGTATGTATAGTATATCATCGAGTACACTAGACTAGTAAATTATTGTGTTGCTTACGGGCACATGACTGTATTTCAAAGCTTTCTTGTCCTATGACAAGAAAGCTTTGAAACCAAAACTTATAGCGTAAATTGGCTTATGAGAACTGCCACATTCAGTATGCAGCAGACTCAAAGGGCTTGCGTTGAATAAATTTTACATAATAGGCAGTCGCAAAATATTTCCTAATGCCGTTATTAAACGGAATTATATCTTGTATTTCAGGTATCGTGCTATGTATATTAATGCGGGCAGCGCAACGCCGACAACGTCGGCTGGCGTTCCACTGTCCCATTCATGGAGATTTCTATCCATTGAGTCCACAGAACAGCAGAAAATACTCTCGTAAGTACTTAAGCTTTTGTGAACAACAATGCCTTATTAGCATACAGTTTGCGTACACATTTTCATATTAATTTGGAAACGTTCTATGGGGCTATAAATCGAGTACACAGCGATAACCTTTTGTCATTGTATATTTAATACGGCAACATTTGTATCGTCGATGATGTTTGCACATATAAGTACGTTCTATGAAATATTCAAACGTGGTGGTGTGCTTCATTCTATATTCTAAGCACGAATTAGATGTCGCAGGTGTTTAAGCATCAGCTAATGACACTCGATCTTCTAAATAGTCTAAATCCACGCCAGATTACATTCAAAACGAGGCGTTTCTATATAAAAAGGAAGGTAAAGTTAATCCCTTCCGGTCATTACTGACGGTCGCGACGAAATTAAGGTCACAACTGGAGCTCAACGGAGCTGATTGAATAAGAAAGGCGACACTATATCGGGGAAGTTAGAATCGGAACGATCGTTTCCGCGGCCCGTAATCGCCACAGATGTAAACAGCATGGGATATAATTATTATGTATGGGATATATGAATGAAATCATCTCGGAATAATTCTCTTGTCGGCATTTTAACACACATAATACGATACAATTTTTCAACGTGTTATAAGTCGTTATTCCTGCTGAAGTTTTATTTTTATGATACGTCACTTTTTGCAAAGCTGTCTAGTTAAAATGTTGCTATATGAAGCAAATACCTAAATAAATCTAAAATGAACAATGTTTTATGATTGACTTCGCTAGACTTTGTTTGTCTGTTGATAATTAATAGATTTAATTAATTGTTACCGATATTTGCAACCCATTTTGTAACCGACTACTATATCAGTAGACATGTTATATTGTTTTTTTCTAAACGAAATAATTATATTTAAATAATATCCGATATTCTTTGGGTGATATCGATTTTAATAAGTTTATTTTGCCCTCGGTGTCAGCCTTCAGCAGATTGAGAACTTTGTCAACTATCATAGGTAGTTTGCATCTGCAATCCCCAGTAAGTCTGCCTTGCCTGGAAGCATATTAAGGCAAGCATAAGAAGCTTACTTAGCATAGTGTCTGATATTAGATTCTATAATCTTAATGTCATCTTTTAGTTGCCATATATAATAAGGCAAGGAATACCGTACCATTATTTAACTGTACACAATACCCCGTTAGAGGAGCTCTACAAAATCTGGATTAGTTTGAAATAGATTAGTCGTAAGTCAAATTGTTTTAATCTTCCTCTTTAGGGACATTTCTTGTGTCACTCACGAGGTTCTTAGTAAATATTCAAACAGCGGACACTAAGAGCACCCGGACTCAGAACAACTATTTGTGAAACAAGACTAATTTTTATCCCATATTTGGATTGAACCTACAATACTCGGTGCACTGGCAGAGACGAAGCGACGCTTAAACCACAACACCATCTGTGCAGTAACATCATCTTTTAATCGCCATTTATAAGCAGCGATAACTCAGTGGGGAGACCAACAGACTGCAATGCAGAGGGTCTCGGGTTCGAACCCACGTCGCGCACCTCTGACTTTCGGAAGTTATGACTTTTCGTAATTATGTGCGTATTGATTGAAAATTTTTGTTTGCTCCGTGTCTCGGAGAGCACGTTAAGCCGTCGGTCCCGACTGCCATGAACATCTATGACAGCCGTTATTTGGAAGTCAGTTCCCTCTAATATCCTGACACTGGTCTAGCCTTAGGGTATCGTTAGCATTCGGGTTGCGGAGGTTAGGTGGCAGCCGCTCCTTGTAAAAACTGATCCAGTCAAATCCGGTTAGACTAGAAAGCCGACCCCATGTAAAGAAAGGATTCGCCATTTATAATAAAATAAGACAGGAGATGCCGTATCATTATTTTTCAACCCTACTCAATACCTGGTTGGATAAGCTTTTTGACTTCAAAATTTTATTTTAAACGGATCTACGGATGTACGTGGACTGCACGGATGGCGTAGTAAACATTTGTGTAATCCACAAATGTTTGTACCAAGTCTAGGTGTTCTTTGTGTCCGTTGTTTAAATGTTTGTAAAGTCCCTCGCGAAACAGACATCTACCTAGTGCGGTTAAAAAAAATATAGAAGTATAGTACATGGTTCCTTCCTAAATGTGTGTGTTTTGTATTACAGATAGTCCATCGGGCTTGTGGCACTGGCTGCGCAGCTGGCTGGGGCTGGTAGAAGAAGGTGAGGCGGCGCGCTGCCCGCGCTCGACCGAGCCCGCGTCGCCGGCGCGCGCCGACGCGCCGTGCCCGCCGCCTTTACCTTTCTTAGTACCTTCCGATTCCGTTGT
The DNA here is from genome assembly GCA_963564715.1 of Catocala sponsa. Lineage (NCBI taxonomy): Eukaryota > Metazoa > Arthropoda > Insecta > Lepidoptera > Erebidae > Catocala > Catocala sponsa. The sequence continues at coordinate 12,045,721 of OY751334.1, read as the reverse complement.
GTAAGTCACTTCTACTCATTGATGTATAAAAAACCTTTTTTATATATCAATGCTTCTACTTTACAAATTTACCTACTTTCCATATATCTGGTAGCGTATATGCCACTAGCATTCAATTGCCAGGCCATTCCGAATATAATAATATCAGCCCTGTATATAAATTATATCACTGCTGGACACGGGTCTCTTCTGAGTGTGAGAAGGGTTAGCCTATAGTCCACCACGCTAGCCCAGCCCAGGGTAGCATACTTCACATATCTTCGAGAACGTTATGGGTAACTTTTAAATATACAGTTTCCTTACGATGTTTTCCTTCAACAAGAGAGCTATATAATGTTCCCGTTAACAGCAACTAATTTAGGACTCTTTTTAAATAGTTTTTATACAACAGTACGCGTAATATAAAACATAGACATAGATCAACGTTTTTAATTGAAGCCTTACACCCTAGGTGCTACCGGACAATTCTGAAGTGGCCACAGCCCAATTGGCCCTTACTTATATACGCCTATAAAGGTAGCTGGAATATGTTATAGGTATACCTTTACTAAATCCTTCGGCGATATTATGTTACACGAATACAAGGATAACATCTATAGAAACCAATTTATTATTTCAGTAGCGTTTCCAATGGCATAATTTTATTTAATTTGGCAAAGGTATCTGTTGTTTGGACGTGTCTGTATTTAAATATGTGTTTAATATTGCAGAGGTATGGCGTCTGTGTTAGGAGCGCCACTGAGCCCGGAACAAACGTTCGGATCGATCAAGTCCCTCGCTATATCGAGAGAAGTGGCCAGTTTTCCTCTATCGCGCTCGCCGACACCGCCACCATTAAGGTAAATAGATAATTACGAATTAAGTACACCGTTTTTAGGCTTTGGGTTAGTTACCCGAAGGGTGCCAAAGGAACCCTTTTACTAAGCCTCCGCTGTCCGTTGGCCCGTATGTCAACGGGCTGTATCTCATAAACCGTATTAGGGCCACTCCTCAGTGTACGCAGAGCTAGGTCATAGTCCACCACGCTGGTCCTCTGTTTAGTTTAGCAGACTTCGCATATTTTCTAGAATGTTATGAAAAGATTTCATATGTGCAGGTTTCCTCACTGTAGTTTAAGAGATTATGGTAAAGCCCCAGGAACATCTGCATGATACCTCTGTGTCCTGAATTGGTCTCGCAGGTTACATTTAATGCTCCAATACGTCGCACCTGTCAAACATCATTGTTACATGTTCCCCGACATTCAACCAACCGCGCTGGTAACTGTGTGCTCACCCGCTTTGCTCGCACCTATAACACTATATTCCAAGAGGTTGATCCCTTCTGCTGTTCTAAGAAATCTTTTAAATCACAATTAATAAAGATATTAAAAGATAGGCAACTACGCCCAACTTAATTTCATCTCCTGCTATTCTTATGTGTATGACCAGTGTGTTTATTTTTTATATTTCTAAACTCACAAAGTTTGTATTATATTCCATGTTTATATAAGAGGTTGTAAGTAATGACCTTTATACGCTGAATTTGTTTAATTATATTAAGTTATTTAGGGAAACCTGTTATTGGCCACATAAAATTGTACTATACTCGATTTGTTAAACAAACTGTATCGCTGTTGGTTTTTATAATAAAAATAAATAAATAAATAAAATCACATAGATGTTCCTGGGGCCTTAGCATCATCTCACGGCTATATTTAAAAAAAATTGTATTTGGTTAGAATATGTATATGTATAGAATTATTGTCGTATCTCATAATTCACTAACACATTTGACACACAAAATTGCGGAAGTTATATACTATATTGACATATTGACTATAATAATCATTATAATTATAATAATGGCAATAATTTAAAATTAATATGTTAATTTATTTTATGCTCGAAAATATAAAGTCGCTGCTATGTCACAACATATTTATAACTTTATTTTAAACCAGCAAAGGTGATTTTTTTAAATAACTTTATATTTGACACATTTTTAACCGACTTCAAAAAAGGAGGAGGTACTCAATTCGTCTGTATTTTTTTAAATGTTTTTTACCTCATAACTTTCGACTGGGTGAACCGATTTTGATGATTCTTTTTTTATTTGAAAGCTGGTGCTTGCCGTGTGGTCCCAATTAATTTTGATCAAGATTTGACTATTCGTTTCCAAGTTGTCCTTAATAATGCGTATTTGGCTACATTGATGATGTTCTCATTTTTGGCAAGGTTCACTAAAAACCGAGAAATAAACAAAATTTTAACAAAAATGAAAACCGACTTCAAAAAAGAATATTCTAAAACTTAAAATGCACTAAAAAGTTAATAAATAATTGCATATTCTTGTGAATAATTAAATTATTGTTATTTGTGGAGTCGGTGTGAGCCGCCCGCGCCGCGTGCTGCGTCTATGTGTGTGATTGTGCATGCCAATGTTATGATTATAGTACGACATCTCATGTTTAATTAGTTACAAACCTACCTTGGCTGACACCGACTCCATTAATAACAATAATTTCATTATTCACAAGAATATGCAATTATTTATTAATTTTTAGTGCATTTTAAGTTTTAGAATAAGTTTTAGAATATTCTTTCACACAAACAATCGCTGCCAACTTAGATAATTACGCTACGGGCTAAACTAAGCAATACTTAGTAGCTAGTAGCTAGTGATACGCATAGTTACGTTCGGATGATATTCGAATACAGTAAACATAATAAGTATACAACGTGATACCACTGCAACGAACATTCTTATGTTGTAGAGTGTGTGATATATTTGAATAATTTATATACATTCGAATAATTCGAATGCAATTGTGCACATCGCTAGTACCCAGTGAAAAATCAGTTTTTATTAACTTAACCAATCAATAGATAGAATGCCAGACATATTTGAAAAACTATTGTGCCTAGCCGCCGTTGTAAAACTTAATAAATTAATGATGACGATTAATTCTTTCTATTATTTTCAACAGCTGTCCACCTTTCAGCAAAGAGGAACCGAAGCGTCTCGAGGACATACCGAATGCAGTGATCATGCGTCCAGACTTCGACTGTGGATCACCGACGTGCAATTATCGAGTTGTCGAATGTAAACTGACTACAACGGACGAAATACACCGCAGTGCCCCTCTCAACACAGTTCACACTAGTGTAAATAACGCGGACAACAGACACCACAGACCTAACACAGTTTCTATAACAATACCCGACGAAGGGAAGGGTTAACATTTATTTACAACGTAGATAGTTTATAATTAATATTGTTCAAAGTGAGCTGGATTGCGCTCTTAATCTGGATATACGCTAGACTAACATTATGCGTCTAAGTGGCATGCCAATTATCACCTTATTTCACATCGAGAATCATTGCTTGTTGATTAGAAAAGAGAATGATTGTTCTACTGCGCTTTGAAGATATAAAGATCTCTCAATATTAAACCACGATCTTAATGTTACGGCATGCCACAATGACGCATAGTATTGCCCTAACGTAAACAGATTTGGGAAATATTTGGCGTGAGGTTTACATCGACCACATTGGGCGTGTAGCGGCGTGTAGCCTATAAGTTAAGCTCACTATTATTTAAGTATGTAGTGCGTAAGCCAATGGCGGACGGCCTCGATACGCCTAGTATGGCCGCACCCTGATGTAAACGATGTACATACATTTTGTTTAAGGAATCACATATTGTTTAAATTTTGACATCTGCTCAAACGATCACGATTTGTCTTCCGCTACTGCTCACTTGATCAGACACTCCAAATTACAAAATCACAGTCAAAATTCAATCAACACAAATCTTTCTGCATTTACGTTTGTGCAGTTTTATAATAATGCAATTTATTATCTGTAATAACACAAATAGAGTTCAATTTTTCAAATTGTAGTTCGTGAACACAGATCACAATCAATAACAGACATCAAATATTTTATCGTTCTATCATTATTAGATATTATATTATCACTCAATTATTTGATTTGTTAAAATCTTTTTTCATCAACTCTTCTTTTAGCAATATATTGCGCCAAATGTCATACCTAATTGTAATGAGAGATTGGTTAAGAATGTAAATGTGAAATGTTAATGTGAATGGTTTAATCGTTATTTTATTTCGCTTCCAAATATATAAGTATAGAACTGAGCAGAGCATTTCGTTTATTTTATCCATATTAGGTTATATAAGCCTTATTTACGTGAAATATCCAAAAACATGAGTAGCACTCGAAACTAAAATTCTCATCAAATTCTACATAATAATATGTGCTTTATTTAAATATTTATTATTACTATTGCTGTTTCCATACCAAATCTAGTTGGTATGCACTAGTATACCTAGTCTATAAAACTATGTTTTATCAAGACTTAAAACTACTTGAATTTTATTGAAGAGATACTCTATTTTAAGAGTAACTCCCATACAAAAGATACCTTAGATAGTATCTTTATTTCATGTATATAAAACTTATGTTTAACTATCTCTAAACGTCGAGAACTTAGTTAAGACTTAACAGCGCGGTTGGGCCAATGTGGACCAATATTTACCCATGAACGTTTTCAAAACACCAAAGTTCTTTGAACCATAGATTATCTGAATGGTTTAAAATTAGAACATCCGCGCTTTTAAGACTGACTTTAGGCGTTATCACGTAAGTAAGGCGGTAGGTAGTGTTTATCCTCAATGCTCATTGTGTCGGCATTCTAGTCGTATCGTTCTATCTATATTTTTGTTGGTGTAACAAATATACCTAACTCATATACGCGGTAGAAGAAATGTATTGGCTCAGTAGGATTACCGTTCCTTATATTAAATAATATTTGTAGGCAATTGTCCATTACATTCGTTTACACGTAATATTAGTATAAGTATATTATGTAAGAGTACATACAAAATACGTGCCCTAGATTATAGTTCCGATTGTGATATTTTTTTTATTTTAACATTCTCTTATCTATTTGTATGTACACACGGCTACACATCAAGTTAGAGACACCCTATATACGCATAACTACGCTACATACAAAATAGAGAATTGTCGGAAAGGGATAGTGCATAGTGGTTTCGATGTAATGGTAGGATAGAGTAGAGATGTGACTCCTGTCCAATTTTACTACTCGATTTACTCGAGTAATTTTACGGTTTCACTCGAATATCATGTTGAGTCATTTGAGTAGCACTCCTATCACTCAAACACTCGGTAAATTCGGGTCACCGTTTATAGACACAGTTTTTTTAACGATTACTAGCTATTTGGGTTTCTAATTACTAGTATTATTGTTAACTCCTCCAGCTGAGGTAAAATGCTTGTATGGGCGGGACTCGAACCCGCGACCTTTCGATCGCAAGTCCAATGCCTTATCCACTGGGCTACCGCCGCTTCAAAGTTAAGTGATATTTGGGTTATCTGTGTATCGCTTAGAAGACAGACAGATAATACAAAAGACAGTCGCTCTTATTTGTTTCGCAACTTTCCTCAACGCACGCGTATTAGTTTATACCTGTTTGTTTATGTTTGTCTCGCCAGCGGCGGCGCGATTGGTTTGCGCGAGTCCGAGTGAATTCGAATCGAATTTTTTTTTGACTCGAATACATTTTTACCGTAGTAACTCGAGTCACTCGAGTCAAATTGGAATCGACTCGCATCACTATGATAGAGCGTCGCGTCCCGTTCAGCGTAAATGAGACAAAATAACAAAAATATAACGCACTCTCTCGCACGATTCGCAGCGTTGAACTTCTAATAGTTCAAAGTCCAAACAGTCTAGGTTGATGTGTCGCTGTGTGTACAATTCAAATAATTGTGTGTGTTGCAACCACGGAAAACAAAGATACAATTTTACAAACATGGTTATGTTGAGCTTTTGTTAGTTTTCTGTGGTTAATGATCAAAATATTTTTAGTTCGTTCATATTCATTGTTTTGGTGCATGAGCCAAAAGGAAGATGCCAAAATACACAATTTCATCGCGTCCATGTGTCTTTGTACGATCGTTTGATTTCACATTCAAATAATACCTAATGTGCTCACAAAAGACAATTTAGTAGGAAGCAAGGATGTAGATAAAATGTTGTAGTCCACGTATATTATAATTTAGTAATTATTGGTATGTAGGTATGTTGTCAGTTGTAAGTTTGTGATGAAGGCATATATTGGCCAAGTTATTCGAAATTATATGGAATGTAATTTTTTATAATCCGTAGTTAAGTGCCACGCCTAAATAATATAATCTAATAATATTGTATACTTAAAATTAAGCTTATTTAATATTGTTATAAATGTAAGGATGAAATGAAAATACAAATTTGAGTTAAATACAACCTTTTTTTCTTTGAAACACTCAAACGTTTCCAGAATTGTTAGTTTTTTTATTTTTATACAATCAATCAAACAATTAATAAGTAAAGAAAGTGCCTTCAGTTACCCACCATGAATCATTCTGCACATAGAAATTAATTCCTTAAATCTTTAGGTAATTTCTAATAACACATTTATTCCTAAGCGATTAGGGAAGTACCTATCTGGAAAAGATATAACTTCTAAAAATGTCATCTTAGCTTATAAACCTGTATCATAGAGGTAAGGTGTAACCCTATATGAAAACATAAACACAAGATCTCCCTGTCTGCGCTCGCCAGATAGTGCTACGATTCTTCGATCCGGAATTGATTATTTAGGTCCTTATTTCCCAAAGTGGTCCAGCTGGACCCCAGGAGCCACGGGAGACTCGACGGAGGTCTAAGTTGGCGTGAAAACAAAATGCGGGTTCAACAAAATTCGTAAGCGGGGGTCCACGAAAATCTATTTGCTTTCGATAGTGATGAAGTAAAATGTTGGCTTAACTTCACTTATCAGCGATTGTTACTTGTAAAAACTTGCATATTCCATATTCAGTACCCGGTGGTCTCAAACCTACCGATCTTTCGGTAGAAAATTTAAAAAAAAAAGAGATTGTCAATCCGCCTACCGTGGTAGGTTCTGTCAAAAAAAAAGATGATTTGATTCTTTACTAATATAAATACGAATGCCAAGAAATATGGTAGAAATGTAGCTGCAGGGGGTCCACCGGAACCAGCTAAATTTTGAAAGTGGTCTATGAGAAAAAACTCTGGTATCCTCTGATTTAGGTGGTACCTAACATAATTATGTACCTACATGAAACATATTTCATCACCATCTTGCATCATTCAATGGCAACTAAGATTCACAATTCAATAGTAAAAGAAATTACATAATTAAATAAAAAATCTGAAAGAAAAGCATTAACATCAATATTAGATTAGGATTATTACTTTACCATTACAGCTAACATGGCAGCATGCCACAATTTTAAGTCCGACTAAATTATCACTATTTAGTAAATAGTAATAACTAAAAAGTGTTCATAACTTTTGGAGAGTAGACAGACGTTTACCTGTGCCTTCCACTACGTACGTACGTACGTACGTATAGGTACGTGTAAGACTGAGCATCTACATTTTTTCAACTACGTTTTTTATGCCACGTATATGTTTACCAGGTGTTATTTAGAATGTCTTATGTAACATAAATAAAGCACCTAAACAATTTTTTTGGAAAATGTCCATCTTATAAAAGCGACAACGCTACGATAGCGAAAGTCTTACAGATTAGACATCTATTAGCACCTTACCAGATAATAATCGGCAGATGAAGAATAACCTAATCCGTGCTTACTACTTTCGAAATTCCTTTACACCGCCTGTGATCGCTACGCCCGTCTCAGTACTCGCGTCTATTAGAGCGAAGCGAGATGGTGGCGAAGTGAAGGCGATGCAGGAGCTGTCCTCCATCCACACTCTGGAGCGTCTCTTCGTAGAGATTATGGATCATAGGTGGTATATTTTCTCATAAAATTTTATAGACAATGTTCCAAGTTTGTAGTCAGCCAGTTGTATGTCGCTATTGTATTTATAAAAGTATACGGGACAATCGAGTATAAAAGGGTAAGTATATTAGTTTGAGGGAACCCAGACCATAATTATTATGTACAAAAGCAGCCTAACAGCTAAAAGCGTTTTCATCCAAAATACCATATCCGAAGGCTATGCAACGTGTTGAACGTATTCTCATATAACATTTATTTCGTGAAACTCAGATTCAGATGGACTGAAATGATTACAAATAAAGAAACAATGTTTTAATATAATAGACCAGGGCTGAAACCTTAGAAAATGGTAAAAAGTGAAAAAATAATAGTAGAATGAAACCCATTACTTTGGAAAAGGTAGAGAATATAACAAAACTGAAGGGAAAAATAATTTACGGGTGATCTGAGGTCGTGAAGTGGAAGGGGGTGAGTTTTTAAGGGTAAAAAACGGTTTATCTCAATTTCTGGCAAAACTATAAGTCCTATGGAAAAAAGTTAAATGGTAAAATTGTAGGTAATAAAAAGATCTACAACTTGTGTGTTTACATTTTTTTCACATAACCTCAAAATTTATGTGAAAATATAAATAAGTAATCAAGTTTTTGGTTTTTTATTTTTACCTTCCACAAAATAAAATATTTTCGAGATTTGGTAAAAACTTACCTTTTTATGACCCAAACACAATGTAATTTTTTTTATTTAAAATATTTACCTTATTTTGACTTAATATCGAAAAAGCACCCTAATTTTCAATCAAAAATTCTCCCGTCAAAATATCTGCTTTTTTAAAAAAGTCGGTGGTCTTCAGTGAATTGTGATGTAGGGTTTTTGTTCGTTGAAATCTCTACTTTCTGATGGTGTTAAAAATATATACATTACTATACATTATTATTGTCTTCTGTTTACGCGAATGTTATTTATTGAAATTAAACTAGGTAGGTACTATATACGGATTTTATCGCGTTGTTTATTTGACACTGTATTACAAAATTTATATAATTACTATCAAACTTTACAAATTTTTAAGCTAATTAAATTATTGAAACTATTAAAACTGCAAAAAAAACGACAAAAGCTCGCAGCCGAAAATTTTTTTAAATCATTATTTACAATTTTGAGCTATTTATTAAAATTTACACTTTAATTAGATAGGTACCTACTCGAAAAACGTAGGATTCCATGTTACATTGATAAACAAAAAAATTACAAATCCATAAAACATATAGATTGCAAAAAACATGCGAAAATAGTTGTTCTAAATATTAATAGTCCATTGAAATGTTACATGAGCTTGCATTTTTTAGAGGACGCAATTTTATTTTTGGGACATGTGTGGGGGTCAATAGAAGCTTAACCCCAAGTTAGTGGGGTTGCCGCCCTTATTCCCCGGCCGCCATCTTGAAAAAAGGGGTGCGAACACCTTTTTGGCCATATCTCGGAAACTACGCGACCTACAAAAAATTCGTAAAGACATAATTTGTAGCAAATCGCTTTGCCTACAAATATGTTCATATAACTTTTTGCCCTAAATTTAAAATTAAAGAAGTTATAAGCAAAATAGTGAGAACATTTCTATAAAATTTATTTTTTGCTCTATAACTTTTTTTTTATACATTTTACCAAAAATTACCTCAGACCAATCTTGTAGATGGTCTTTTGAGGAAAATTATTCTCTATAATTTTTTTTTATTTCATTCATTTAAAAGGCTGTTACAGCGCTCCAAAGTTGACCGGGTTCGTCAATGCTCATGAGAATCCGGTCAAAACGAAATGTTTAACTTAGTTTTATCATCTTTTTTTTATTGTAAAAAACTTTTTGGGGACATTAAAGTTCTAACTGTGAAAGCTAGAGGAGTGAAAACTTTGCTTGAGCGAGCAAAATTCAAAAACGATGTGGACAATGAATTATTTTTACAAAGTATTTCTGAAGTAACTGTTCATATTCCCTGTTATCATTATTATAGTGATAGTCGAACAGATAATGTTGTTCGTCGTCTCAGCTGTAGCAGTTCATCATCTTCAGTATCAGAAAATCTAGATACTGATATTGATTTCTCAAACAATTGCTTTATTTGCGGCGAAGTATTCCAGGATCAGAGTGACTTGCGTCAAAGCCGTCAGAAGAAGATATGTAATGTACGTCATGAAGGTACAAAAAAAAGCATTTTGGACCTTGTTCTCAAACGTTCTGATGACATGGCAAAGAGCATTGCTGATCGCATAGCTAATGTTTCTAGCTTAGTCAATGTTGGAGCTAGGTATCACAAGGATTGCAGCAAGCAATTGTACTCCAAAAAATGGGGTGACGAAATAAGACATAATGAGCGCAAAAATAACATTGACAATGCTATGGAGGATGTTTTTGCTTACTTGCATGAGAATAGTGAAGAGTGCCAATTTCGACTTACGGATTTAATCAAAACCATTAAAGGAGACTACATTCCAGAGAAGCGTACGGTCTTTGAACGATTAAAGGCAAAAAAGATCATAAAGCTAAGTATAACATTTCGTTTTGATCGGATTCTCATGAGCATTGAGGAACCCGCTCAACTTTGGAGCGCTGTAACAGCGTTTTAAATAAATGAAATTAAAAAAAAATATAAAGATAAATTTGCCTCAAAAGAGCATCTACAAGATTGTTCTGAGGTATTTTTTTGTAAAATGTATAAAAAAAAGTTATAGAGCAAAAAATATTTTTTTTATAGAAATTTTCTCACTTTTTTGATTATAACTTCTTTAATTTTAAATTTAGGGCAAAAATTTATATGAACATATTTATAGGCAAAGCGATTTGCTACAAATTATGTGCTTACGAATTTTTTGTAGGACGCATAGTTGCCGAGATATCGCGAAAAAGGTGTTTGCACCCCTTTTTCCAAGATGGCGGCCGGGGGACAAGGGCGGCAACCCCACAAACTTGGGGTTAAGTTTCTATTGACCACCACACATGTCCCAAAAATAAAATTGCGTCCTCTAATAAATGCAATATTAGGTCCTTAAATTGTAACATTTCAAATGTGACTGATTATACAAACAGATTCATCCATACTGATAATCTGAAAAGACAAAATCAAATTACCTTTACAGTTTTATCATGAGTAGAACTAAATTTGTTTGTACAAAATAAACGAATTTATAATTTTTTAATCTTGTACTAAAATATCAATCGATTTAAATTTTTTAGGTTATACGTTAAACATACTATTTAGGCTGGCCATATACATACGTTTTCCGTATTCGATTTCCGAATTCGTTTTCCATATTCGGAGCTCCGAATGCATGGAATCAATATAAAATACACTAACTGCCGCACAGATCCGCCTTTTTTCCGAACGGAAAAAATTCTGTATATACGTTTCGAATGCAAACCCGTGCGTTCGGAGAAACCATTCGGAAAAAACCGAATGACGTCATGCGGAATGCAGCCCTTGCATACATTTTGTTTGTGTCGGCGCACACGTTCGGAAATTCTTATTCGGAACCGTGCCCGCGCCGCGCGCATCGTACGTACGTAAACGATAGTTATAATGTGTGAGGTAGAAACATTAATATTGTCTATAGAAAAATACCCTTGCTTGTGGAATATACATGACAAGGACTACCACAACAGAGACATAAAAGACTAGATGTTCCTGCGGTTTCAGCCGCATTTATCGTTACTCCACCGCCCCCTTGAGTCTTAGCGTGATGTTATATGGCCTATAGCCTTCCTCGATAAATAGGCTATTCAACACTAAAAGAATTTTTCAATTCGGACCAGTAGTTCCTGAGATTAGCGCGTTCAAATAAACAAACAAACTCTTCAGCTTTATTATATTAATATAGATTTGACCTTAGAGCAGGTATTTAAAGAGGCTATACCTCTTTAAATACCTGCTCTAAGGCCAAATCGTCATACTATTCACATAATTTCGTTTAAATATGTTTGTTTTATTTAATGTTGTTTTATTATTGTTGATAACTGTTAAATATTGTTATAATTGTTTACTATTGAAATGCAATTGCTAATAAATCATCGTCCTCCATCGACGTGCGATCACTACGCTATCACTATCCGTACTGACAGTATACATACCGAATGAAAAAAAATTAACGTGTGCGCTAGTCTCACGGAATTCCGAAACGAGATTACGTGTTAGGAAATCGAATACGGAAAACGTATGTATGTGGTCAGCCTTACTATGCATTTCAAATAAGAATTAGGCGCGTCAATGACCTCGATCTATCAAATGTCACTAGGAAACTACAGATAGCAACAAAAATAATTTGCGTAAATATTATATTATTTATTGTATTATATTTCGTTTTATTAGTGAATAAAAAATAATTAGCGTAATTATATTATTTATGCGTTTTTTTATGAACAATAAACACCTACATCATTTTCTTGAAAATTGGAGTGCTGTCAGAAGTAAAATAACTATGAATAACTGATATTGTCTATGATTTTTTTTTTAAATAAAGTAACTCTGTGACTCCTATCGAAAATGAATACCGGCAACGAGAGTTTATAGAAGACGATGATAATTTCAGTTTTGTTATAAATACGAGTAACAAAATTAATATTTTTCTTTTAAATAACAGTCAGTAGAATATTTTTATGACCTAAATATTTTTTTAAAGGAGAAAGCAGCAGTGAGGATGATGATGGCGGCGAAGATGATGACTGCTTAATCAGTGGGATGAGCGGAATCGAAGAACTACAAGATTCAGATTAAAAATAAATATTATTTTAAAAATATCTGTTTTACTGACCCTACCTATTTTGTTCGATTTGACAGCTATGACGTCACAATTTGGCGCGGGTTCATGCACATTCTTATTTGAAACGCATAGTATGAAAGAAAATATTACTATTTTTATTTTATAGCTGATTGATACAGATTAAAATACAGGTGGTATTTACCTTGCTATGTAGATTCCAAGTTTATTTTAAAGTAAATTTGTCACAATTCTCTGGAAGTAACTCAGCCTGCACGTGTATTTTTATGAACGATGTTGTTCACTGCTATGTATCTCGAATACTGAAAATTTTCAGGTATATAAGTTATATTAAAAAAGCAATAAATAGGCATCTACATATATGTAATTTAAAGAAAATTCTACAACTTTCTCAACATATTGTAGATGTTTTATTTACTTTATTAATTTATTTGGTTGTTAATTATAGTAGTACTTATATTTCGATTTGCAAGTTTTTTTGTTTATCCATGTAACATGGAATCTTACCTTTTTCGAGTAATTAAAGTGTCATCATCATCATGTCAGCCAAAAGACGTCCACTGCTGGACATAGGCCTCCCCCATGGTTTTCCACACAGACCGGTCTTGGGCCATCCGCATCCAACCGCTTCCCGCGACCTTTATCAGGTCGTCGGTCCACCTTGTGGGAGGCCTACCCCTGCTGCGTGTTCCGGTGCGTGGCCGCCACTCTAGAACCTCTTTGCCCCAACGGCCATCGGTTCTGCGTGCTATGTGCCCTGCCCACTGGCACTTCATCTTGGTTATCCAGAGAGCTATGTCAGCAACTTTAGTTTTCCTGCGGATCTCTTCATTTCTGATTCGATCCCGCAGGGAAACCCCGAGCATAGCTCTCCATCGCCCTTTGCGTGACCTTGAGCCTTCTGATAAGGCCCATAGTGAGCGACCACGTCTCTGAGCCGTAAGTCATCACTGGCAACACACACTGGTCAAAGACTTTCGTCTTGAGACACTGCGGTATATTGGACGAGAAGATATGCCGTAGCTTCCCGAACGCTGCCCAGCCGAGTTGGATTCGACGATTGACCTCCTTCTCAAAGTTGGACCTACCTAACTGGATCGTCCCAGGTATACATACTTGTCGACAACTTCGAGAGTAGAGTTCCCAACCTCAATAGGAGCAGGTGTAACATGGACGTTGGACATGATTTTCGTCTTGTCCATGTTCATTTTAAGACCTACTTGTCGGGAAACTCTACAGAGGCCATCGAGCATTATGCCGAAGTCTTCCATGGTCTCAGCCATGACCACGATATCGTCGGCAAATCGAAGGTGAGTGATGTACTCGCCGTTGATGTTGATGCCGAGTCCTTTCCAATCCAAAAGCTTGAAAACATCTTCCAACGCGGCGGTGAACAGTTTCGGAGATATAACATCCCCCTGTCTCACCCCTCGCTGTAGTTTTATTGGTTTCGAGCTCTGGTCTTGGAGACGGACTAGCATGGTGGCGTTTTCATACAAACACTTCAGCACTTCGACATACCGGTAGTCAATTTGGCACCGTTGGAGAGACTGCAGCACTGCCCAGGTTTCAATCGAATCAAAGGCTTTCTCATAGTCCACAAACGCCACGCACAAAGGCTGGTTATATTCTTCAGTTTTTTGTATAACCTGCCGCAGCGTATGTATGTGGTCTATGGTACTGTAGCCTTTACGGAAACCGGCTGGAAGTCGTCTAACCTACTCTCGAGACGATTTGTGATGACCCTTGAAAACAGCTTGTAGACGTGACTCAGAAGTGAGATGGGTCTATAATTCTTTAACAGGGTTTTATCGCCCTTCTTAAAGAAAAGCACCACCACACCTCTGTGCCATGCCTGTGGCGTTTTACCCTCGAGTATGACGGAATTAAAAAGCCTCCGTAGAACTGCCATAGCGGTTTCGCCGCCTGCTTTCAGAAGCTCAGTCGTAATTCCGTCATCACCCGGCGCCTTGTTGTTCTTGAGCTGTTTAAGGGCCATGCTAATCTCATGCAGGCTGACGTCCGGGATATCTTCGGTGTAGTGTCGGGTCAAACCAGCTCTAGGGTCTGTTGCTGGAGTGGTAACAGGCGATCTTGTAGTCGCGTATAACTGTCCATAGAAGATCTCGATCTCCTTCATGAGTTCAGGTTTGGATGATACTGTTCTACCATCCTCCGTCTTCAGCTTTGACAGCTGGCTTCCCAATAGACAGTTAAAGTGTAAATTTTAATAAATAGCTCAAAATTGTACAAAATGATTAAAAACATTTTCGGACTCAAGTTTTTTCGTATTTTGCATTTTCTGAGAAAATTTACCATAGCAATGTAGTATAGTAGTAGTAATAGTAGTGTAACAGTTTTCAAAAAATTTTGTAATAAAGTGTCAAATAAACAACGCGATAAAATCCGTATATAGTAGTTTAATTTCAATAGTAATGAATTTAAAATTTTTTATACCGTCAGAAAGTAGAGATTTCAACGAACAAAAAGCCCACCAAAATTTTGTGAAAATTTTTTTTGTATAAGATAGAAATAAAAAACCAAAAACTTAGTTATTTGAATTTTACACATACATTTTGAGGTTATGTGAAAAAAGTGTAAATACAAAAGTTGTAGATCTTTTTATTACCTACAATTTTGCCATTTAAATTTTTTCCATAGGACTTGTAGTTTGGCCGGAAATCGAGATAAACCGTTTTTACCTTTACCTTCCACTTCCTGACCTCAGATCGCCCGTAAATAATTTTTCCTTTCTTTTTTGTTAAATTCTCTTCCTTTTCCAATAGGTTTCATCCTACTATTATTTTTTTGGTTTCAAATATGATCGACCCTGGTCTATAAAGCGTAAGTACTCACGTAAATTACAGGTGGGAGTGAAACAATATGAAGTATTATTAAAACTCTGTTTAACACTAGGAAAATCCCGAAAATCATTAGAAGATTCAAAATTGGTATTGCCATAAGTTAATAATTTTGCGTGAGAACTGTGCTCACCATTGTTGTAATTCACTTGTCAATAAAGTTAACTTACAGGAAATTACTAGTTTCATAATTGTCTTTCGGTGTGCACATATTCAAATATGTATGCAACATTCAATAAATTTTAAAACACTCATGGTATTATATTTATAGCTCTAAGATTAGATAAGGTCTTTCACTATTATACAATATGTTTCATTCAGTATGAAATTAAACACACACACAAACGTTCGTTCTTTTTATATTGTGTTAAAATGTTAACAAAAAAAAAATTGTTATTTAATTTTTTACACTGGCATTTTCTGCTTCCTTTCTTTTGTATTTGTATGTAAACTAAAACCCACGTAAAAAGAGCTCGGGTTTGCATACATTTTGTATCGCATCCGGAGCTCTTCATACATGTCTCGAGTTATACTTGAGCAATTTATGCAGCAAATGTCGGCCATCTTGAACCAAATTTCATAATGGCATGTGTCTTTCCAAATAACAAGTGATAGCAAATATAGCTACTGAATAAATAATTAAGTCACCATAAACATTTAGCTTATTTATAAATAATATTTTTCTTTTTCAATTGGTTTTACATACATTACAAAATTAAAAAGATCTGCAATAAAACAAATCAGCTGTTATCCGTCAATCGATGTCAACAAAATTACATAATTTTGTTTAGAAAAACAGTGCAGCCTCCGTTTTTGAGTGTCATTTTGAAATTATCAAACATGAAGATTCGATCAAATGTTTCAATGGCCAAATTGAATAAGTAGATGTGTACCTAGCGGCTCACAACATTCACGACTTAGTGATTTTTTGTATAATGTAGTCCAAAATAATAATTTGAGTTATGGATCCAAACAATTTATTTGAGTGCGGTGGATTTTACTTTATTCATAATTTTGACTCTGGAAATCTTGGACATGTAGAACGAGTGCCCACGGAGCTAATAGGTAAGCGAGAATTCATGTAATTGCCGTGAAATTGCAAAGTGCAAAGCCGTGTTATAATTTTGTGTGTAAGTAGTTGCCAATTTCATGCCCTTTTCACGGACTTTTTGTTATGTTGTACGCTCAAAATAGATTTGAGTACATTTTATCTTAATTTTATATGCCCTGTAGCAGTAACTGGTCAATATTTACTTGACACAAATGATAGTCTGACAGCACAGCAAATAATGATAATTAAGCAAAATGGAAATTTTTAGCATATAATTGGTTCTATATAGGTTTAATATATTCCAAAAATAACTAACAATAGTTTTCAAGGGAACCTTTGTCATTAAAAATATATGAGTGCTCTGACCATATACCAATTCAAATACAGATATTATATATACCATTAGTTTTAAGAGAGTCCTATAAAAAATTACTATCTGTACCTTTCTGGAGATATTTAAAATTTAATAAAAGACTTCCAACTTCTGTATTCTTAGCTCCGTGCGTGAATACGAAGTCAAATGTAACTGAGACACCAGACTATGAGTTCAACATGTGGACTCGGCCTGACTGTGCCGGCACCGAGTTTGAGAATGGAAATCGCACATGGTTTTACTTTGGCATACAAGCCAACGAGCCTGGTGCACTGGTAAATATATATTTTTCAACCCATGTATTGTTGCTGCTTGTATTTCATTAGCAAATATCAAGTAATCTTTAATGCCATCAAACATTGATAATTAATAGATAATATTCAGTTAATCCCTATTTCAGCAGGGCCTAAAGCTGAGCCTTAGGCAAAAAGCCAAAATCATGTACTATTTTGCATATAACATGTATTCAATTTAAATGATAAATAAGCTTATATTTGATTTCTATGAAACTACTATTTCCTAAATAAAGATTACCAATGTAATTGCAATTATTGAATAAGAATTAAACAGAATGGAATCTCTCACTTGCTATATATAGCTATAATTTGCAACATTGATTTAATTAAATAACTTACTTAAACAAATCTGCCATAAAATTATGTTTCCTGTATGTGGCAATAGAAAATAATAACATTAAAATAAAAAAAATATATATTACTGATTTAATGTACTAAAATATAATTTCTACAAAGCTACTGATATCCTAATGATATATTATAAATGATATGAAAAAGTTTCAGAACTCATTCTCTATCTCTAAAATCTTTTATAAGCGCTTTTATAGAGTATTTGACTGGTTTCACAGGTGCGGCTTAACTTAATAAACCTAAATAAGCAAGGAAAGATGTACAACCAAGGCATGGCACCGGTCACAAGAACGCTGCCTGGCAAGCCTCAGTGGGAGAGAATAAGAGACCGTCCTGTACATTCAGTGAGTAGCTTTAACCAACCTTTTTTGTACCAAGCCTATTACATCAGTAACAGTCCACCCTGACTGTGCCTAGGTAGAACAAAATAATTATATTCACATCTAGAATAATGTACCTTTCAAATATATACAGTCGTTCTAGAGATTACTCTACACATACACTTAAACGCACAAAATTCACACTCCCCTTATAATATTAGTATAGATTACTAGATACATAACTTCTTAAACTTTAAGATATCTGGAATCAAAGAACATTGCATTACAAAAATCAAATCAAAACAGCACAATGTAATACACCACTGTCTAGCACTTCAACCACAATTTTTAATGTAAACAATAACTTAAACGTTTTTACAGTTAAGTTTATATAAAATTGCTCAACGTTTGAGGTTCGTTATAAAATCGCGAAACTGTTAGTCTCTACTATATCACCAGATAGATGTCTTAACACCTCGCTTCAACCGAGTATTTCTTGATAAAATTTGAAAAGTTGGAGATCGTCCTTACCCCACCTTTACCACCAAATGATATATTATATAATATAATTATAATTATAGAAATAATATTAGAAGTTATAATAATATCAGCCCTGTATTAAACTATCCCACTGCTGGGCCACGGTAATAATTACCTACAATAGCGCGGTTCGTAGACACGCGTTAGGGCATTATTTATTACTTACAGTATTTTAATTTTATCTACCTACTTGAGTTTCTTACTAGCTTAGTGATTGTAAATATTATATTATATTATAAAAAATGAAATTCGTAGTGAATGAAATAGAAAGTGTTGAATAAAAAGCATGTTGTGTTTTTTGATTTGTAAATTTAATAAAAAACATCCTTATAAATTTGAGACTGATAAATATTTGCGCCTCGACTGAGACGTACGAAAAGCTTTATTGTTAAACTAGATGTGCCCGCGGTTTCACCCGCGTTTATGATTACTGCGCCGCCCCCGTGGGTCGTAGCGTGATGTTATATAGCCTATAACCTTGCTCGATAAATAAGCTATCCAACAAAAAGAAGCACATACCAACGCCGAGGCGCGTAGGTATGACTCGAGTTCCGACCGTTTGTATGAAGATAGAATACTATGTAGATATTATGACCGTGGCTGGGCACGGGCCTCTTCTCAGTGTGAAAAGGGTTAGACCATATAAGCTGGCTTAGTGCGAGATCTTTGAGAACATTATGGAAAACTCTCACACATGCAGGTTTCCTCACGATGTTTTTCTTCACCGTTAAAGCAAGCGATAATTAACTTTCACATTTACATTCGCTCAATGTAGAGCTAACGTAAAAAATATGATACAAGTTGCTAAACAACTGCTCGCTGTCAGGAATGAAGAGGACTGTAAGAGGTTGCAAAAGGATATAAACCGAGTGATAACCTGGACTAAAGATAACCTATTACAATTTAACATTTCTAAGTGTGTGACAATTAGTTTTACTCGATCTCATAAGCCCATCGTTCATAAGTATGAGCTCAACGATATAGCGATGGTTAGGGTAACAGAAGTTAGGGATTTGAGTGTTTGTCTTAACACAGAGCTAAAGTTTCATCAACATATTCTCAAATGCTGTAAAAAGGCATATAGAAACCTAGGTTTTACTTTTAGAACAGTGCATGATTTTACAAACCTGAAAACGATTATAGCCTTGTATAACGCACTAGTTAGAAGCCAACTGGAAAGTAACGCAGTCATCTGGTCTCCATGAGACTAAATATAGTCTCATGTTGGAACGGGTACAGAATAAATTTGTAAGATATTTGTACACGCGGTACTACGGTGTATATCCGTTTTACCCATTAATGTATCCCACTCTATTCGTTTTGGGTATGGTAGGTTATAATGAGCTAAGGGTTAGGAGGGAACTAGCATTGACCTCATATATATTTGAAATATTTAGAGGAAGGATACATAACGCAGATATGCTGAGACAGGTGAATATATGTGTCCCTGATGGGTACGTAGGGCGGCGACGCCGGTCCCGGCTGCTGGCAGTGCCGCGCGGCCGCAATGACCGACCTACTGGGTGAGGCACCGCTGACGCGCTCAACCTTATAGCTAAAGAAACTGACCTATTTTGTATTGCACTGAGTAAATTTACAAGAGTGGCATTATTTGTAATATGCTATAAACTTAAATGAACTTATTGTACTAAGTAATAGACACTATCGCATTAGGTATATACCTGTAAAGATATGTGTAATTTTGGATAAATAAAAATGTAATATGCACATAACTTCGAAAATTCAGTGATGCGCGCCTTGGGATCGAACTCGCGACCTCTGCGTGGCATTCCAATGGTTTCCCACAAGGCTTTTGCTGCTTAAAGAAATATAAGTAATATTAATATCAATATTATATATTGACAATTATTATTATGCTGTTAATGCTTGATACAATATTTTGTCATGTTTATACCGACACACGGCATGCATTCGAAATACGTTATTATAAAATTCATAAAGGAGTTTTAGGATATTATCATTATATATCATGAATAAGCATCTGAAGGATTAAGCAGGTATATAAAATTGTCTATCAGAGCTCTATACTAAATTGAAAATACACTAACTAATAAGATTTTACACGGACATCAAACCCAAGGTTGCAAAGTCAGACCAATAAGACAAAAATTTCGAAAACGTACACACTTGCACAGTTATTCTTTGAAAGAAATTCTATTAATACAGACCATTTCAGTTACCAAACATTAAACGTATATGATACATACATGATACGAACAATAAGATTTAAATTAACAATTCACATAAAGCCAGCTACACTGTACCTAGTACTAGTAATATTACTCCTATAAGTTCTATGAAAATGAAATATACTTTATGTTGTAGATGGACGACAACACTTTCACGCTGAGCTTCAAGTACAGAACATCGGAAAACTTGAAGGCAACAACATTCTTCGCGTTCACCTACCCGTTCTCGTTCGCCGAGCTACAGATAGCTCTCAACTCCATCGACCTGAAGATGCTGCCACTCCCGCCCGCACAGTGCCCCGATGACATTTACTACTATAGAGAGTGCCTCATTTACTCTCTCGAAGGTGAGAAATTCACTTGAGTCATGTTCAGTATGACTATCGCATACGTAAGTTAGAATACCATGGTAATTATATGATTTTAATTATATTATTTAAATCAAATAGTGGTTACTTTGTGAAGAATTTTGTAAACTTTTTAATCTCCAACGCAAACAGAGGAATGTTATAATTTTAAGGTTTGCATCTGTATTTATATCTGTCTATAACATCGTGGCACTCAATAGAACCGATATTATGTTAATCTATGAAAACTTAGTGGGGCGACTGTTTTTTAAATTATGGTTTATTAGTCGCCACGTATCGCTGGACAGGATCCTCTTAGAATTCTATTGTAGAGGATATACCAGGCACTATTTTAGTTTTAATGCTGATGCATTTTTGTAATTAAACCTAACCTTTAAGAATTAAACGGATTTATTTATTGCCCTATGCTCTATACCTAACCAATCTTTAATTTTATTTCCATATAAATGCTTGCAGATCTAAGTAGATAATTTTTGTTAACAGGGAGGCGTGTGGACCTTCTAACGATCACGTCACACCACGGAATCACTACAGAGCGAGAGGAAAGGTTGAAGAATCTGTTCCCAGATAACCATGACAGACCTCACAAATTCATGAATAAAAAAGTAAGTCAGTATAAGTAATACCCATACCGCTGTGTGTGTACGTATTATCTTAAGTTTGGGTGAAATGGTAGCAAAAAAGTATTTTTATGCGCTGTTATTATGTTTAGAACGCAAGATCAGCACATATCCTAACTTATACAATATTTCTGGTACATTAATATTTCTGTTCTTACAATATTTCTGCGTCTACTGAAGAAATAGAGTACGTGAAACTACTTTATTTCTTCGGTAGACGCAGATAGATTGAGATATGAGTGTTTCAAAACCTGGCAGACTTAAGTTATTACATAAGAGTTCCAATCGTTTCTTGAATAATATATATACAATGTGTTTGGTGAGTGGTGTCGGAGATTTTAATAGCATAATATATGGTCATTTATATCTACAATCCTTGCTTCAGTATTATTTTTTATGTTACATTGTTTTTGTGAAAAAGTGAAATAACAAAAAATAACAGCAAAAATTTTCTTAATTTTCAGTTATCATATTTTTTTTTTAAATTGAACTGAATTAGATTCTAAAAATGTTTTATAATAAACATGTTAGCTATACTATGAGCTATAAAACAAGACCTTTTTTGTTTTTTTTGGACTATCACAAGCGACTATATCGCTAAATTACCACGTGTGTCCGTGATTAGATAACAAAATAAACAAAATGGCCGCCATTTCGCCCAAGTAACATAAAAATTAATACTGAAGCATGGATTGTAGATATAAATGACCATATATTATGCCATTCAAATCTCCGACACCACTTACCAAACACATTGTATATCTACAATTTTAATCTGTCAAGTCTTGATAAACCAAACAGTATTAAAAACCTATTGTGTCTGGCCGCCGGTGTTCCGCTGACATACAATAGGTTAAAGCTATCTTTATACCATATTACTATTTCACCGGACAGCAGTTCAACTCTGACAGCGAAACAAAAAGAACTTTACTGTACCTATTTATAGTATTAGTATAAATACATGTGCAATTGTTTATACAAATCACGTACTCATTTTAATTGCACAAAAGTGGAGTATCTAGTTTAAATGGTTACTTAGTCACTGCCGCCGCGTCGAGGATCTCAAACAGGGATTTAATCCCCACACGAAACGAAGATTTATGTGATCCACAAATAATTCATTCTGGATTTTACTTTTTATACCATCGTTGTTTTATGTTTGGAACGATCCCCCGCGAATGTATCCTAAGCACGAGATTTGTTGTTTTTAACCAAATCACTAAGAATCATTCAATAAAATATTTATAAAAACGGTCTTTAAGAAAGGGGATTTTTATTGTTTTTCAAAGGATCTTTTATTTATTGCCTCCGAAACATTAGTTAACGGTTTATGCAGAACACATAAAAATCCACAGCGCATGGCAGCGAGCAATTATAATATTTCTAACGACATGTCTAATGGCAATTTAGTCGATATTTATTATACTTTTGGGCTAAAGTCGTTGTCTCCAATACAATTTTGTAATGTAAACGTCTATTAGAAAATAACCGATTTTTTGAGGTTGATGTCTGTATTAAAGACTGACAGATTTAAGCTGAGGTTAGAAACCTTTAATAAAGTGTAGGGGAGAGACAGCAAAATAAATGCATCACATTTAGTAAATCTCAAGACACATACCAATTTCATTTGTTACTTTAAATGGTTGTTTGTATTTTGCAGTAGTTAAGATGTCTATGTAGGTATACCTAGAGATAGACAGTATTGTATCACAGTTACGATGGGGGGAGGCTGATAAGTTCGCAGCCTAAGGTACTTAATGAAAAAAAAGTATACTTTTATATTTTTTATTTTTAATATAACCCCCCTCAAGTAAAATACATTTTTCACATCGTGAATATAATGCCCTTATACCATTGAAAAAATATTCTGAAGATTTCTCTTGAAAATGGTTTTCCACGGCCGCCTTCATCTCATTGTCGTCCAAAAATCTTTGTCCCCGTAACTCCTTTTTCAAGTTTGAAAAAAGGAAAAAGTCACTGGGTGCCAAGTCCGGACTGTAGGGTGGATGGTCAATTTCTGTGAACCCCGTGGCTTTTAAAGCATCTCTCGCAACACGAGCGGTGTGAACGGGCGCGTTGTCTTGCAGAAACAGCACCCCGCGCGTAAACTTGCTGCGTCTTTTCTGTACGACTGTCTCACGTGCCTGACCCAGTAAATTTGCATAGTATTGGTCATTCTGTACTCCCTTTAGGCAAGTAATCTATTAGTAAAATTCCTTTGCTATCCCAGAAAATGGTTGCCATAATCTTAGAGGCCGACTTTTCCACTTTAAACTTCTTTGGCGGCCTTTCCCCCTTTTTTATCCACTGCATCGATTCTTGTTTGGACTCGGGATCATACTGTAGTATCCAGGTTTCGTCTACGGTCACTATACGGTTACAAATTTCGTCCAAACTACTCTGACACAACTCCAAAAAATCTTTACAACTCGCCAACCGTCGCTGCTTGTCGAGCGGTGTGAGCATTCGCGGTACCCAACGCGCACAAATTTTTTTCATATGCAAATGTTCATGCAAAATTACTCCAATTCGTTCTTTACTAATTTGTAGCTCTTCTGCTATCTGCCACAATTTAATTTTACGATCGGCCAGTACTCATTTTTCAACATTTTGAACATTTTCTTCGGTCAATACCGTCACTGGGCGACCCGGGCGGGGGCCGTCTTCACAACTCTCTCTTCCTTGTTGAAATAGCCGAGCCAATTTTTTTACCACCGTGTATGAAGGTCCAGAATCCTGAAGAACCGATGACATTTGTTCAAAAATTTCTTTTCGCGTATTCCCTTTTCTTACAAGGAATTTAATCACTGCGCGGTGTTCACAATTGCGAGAATTTTCAGTTTCCGTTGACATGGTGTTGTTGCTTGTTTCAGGGATGAAGTGGTAATGAACCAAATAATAAAAGGGGTATTATTTATACTACCAATTAGTCAGGCATTATTGTTATCAGTTACGAGGTGATGAGTCATCGCAAAATGCCCAAGGCCGCGAATTTATCAGCCGCCCCTCGTACATTTTGTTAGTTATGTTTGGAACTCCTTTTTTTACGTGTGGGAATGCGTTGACGCCTACCTCTCCGCAGGGCGATGGAGAGGTTATGTCGGACTCACCGGGGGTAAGGTATCCCGACTAAACCTACCACGGTGTTCTTCGACATAACCAGAGTCGGCGGGATCGTGCGAACCACTTTCACATGAAATCGCGACCCCGCCATGATTTCGGCCCGTCGTATGAAACGGCAGGTCACTACACGAAAAGACCTACCCATTGGTCATTTCTAATTTTAACCCTATTGTCCCCTTGAGGGGGGACGGACTCACGACACAGAGGCGCGCGTGGGAAAACACACGCCGTATCTCGGACTGGGTGTTGAACGGGTGGCGGGCAGGCCCACGAAGCTCACCACCCCCAGGTAAAACCTCAGGTTAGCTGGAGGTCGTCTCGCGCCCTCCGGCGCCCAGTTCTGCGATTGGGGAGAGGGTTCAAGCGCTCCTTCTCCCGCTCCGCCGCCTTCTTGATGGAAATAGCTTCCTCACAGAAAACGCTGCGAAACCCAGGCAGGGCAATCCGCCAACGTTTGCAGTGCGGTGTCTGCAACAACATCGCGGCAGTCACCGCAGTGGTGACAACCAGGCCACCAGTCCTATGCGACACAGGAACTGACCAAAGCAACCGTAGCCAGTAATGACTGGCCACGGTAGCGCCCTAACCTCCCGGCTGACACAAGTCATTACTTGTGTCAGCCGGGAGGTTAGGACGCTATGTCGCCTCTCCAGCGACTCCTCAAAAACGGGACTTACCACCACGATCGTGGCGTGCCCGATGTTTGGAACTCTTAACCTTAGCCCATATATCAAGAGACTTGTCCCACAGAACTTTGAGGTTTATCGTATATCTATACTAATATTATAAAGCTGAAGAGTTTGTTTGTTTGCTTGAACGCGCTAATCTCAAGTACTGGTCCGATTTGAAAAACTCTTTCAGTGTTAGATAGCCCATTTATCGAGAAAGGCTATATATATATATATATATCATTACGCTAAGATCAATAGGAGCGGAGCACCAATGAAGAATGTTTCAAAATCGGAGGGCTTTTTTTCCTTTTGAGAGCTTCCGCTGCGTGCGCTGCGTAAACAGTTAGTTTCGCAAAAATCATGTATGACAGAATTGATTCCGTTTAAAATTTCTTTTGAGAGCTTCCGCTGCGTGCGCTGCGTAAACAGTTAGTTTCGCAAAAATCATGTATGACAGAATTGATTCCGTTTAAAATTTCTAAAAAAAAGTCCGCGATAGCATATGTCTATCTTTTAAGGTTGGCTCACTATAACCTTTTTTATGCTAACCAAATTTGTTCTAAAATAATGCATTATTTGCGAAGGTGTTTTTATAAACATGATATTAATCCTTATCCAAATAAATACGTTATTCATCACAAGTATTTAATTTAAAACAAAATTGCCCTTTACATCATTCGACTTCAATGAATATCTTAGGAGATATCGCAGTTTTAAAATAACATCGCAGCAAAATAATTACCCATTACAGACATACAAACGATGTTTCTCCTGGTTTATTCTGCGTGATTTTAAATTAGCACTGTAGGCATATTTATAAAATGTTGTTCAATGGTTCTTATGTGGTTCGTGGATTTAACAAAGAAAGTTTCAGCTCCTTTAAAATTGTATTATAGGTGCCTACGACCCACTCTCTCTCTCTTATGTGACGCAGACGAAGTTGCGAGGGTCAGCTATTTATACTAATATTATAAAGCTGAAGAGTTTGTTTGTTGGTTTGAACGCGCTAATCTCATAATAACCTATTTATCGAGGAAGGCTATAGGCTATATAACATCACGCTACGACCCACGGGGGCGGCGCAGTAACGATAAAGGCGGGTGAAACCGCGGTAACCTATAGTATATCATATTAATAGTTGCAGATTCAATTTTTTTAATCGTATTATACAATAATAATACGACTGAAGCTCGAGATAGATAAAGAGAAATTTCGCTTGCACTCGTCACTTGCACTAATTCGGCAGTCATTACCATTACTCCATATGCCTTTACCCTGGTAATAATAAATTCATCTTGCAGGTAATCTTCGTGTCGGCACGAGTACACCCGGGCGAGACGCCCTCAAGTTTCGTCTTCAACGGCTTCCTCAACTTGTTGCTACTTCGCAACGATCCCATCGCGATACAACTGCGGAAGCTCTACGTGTTCAAAATGGTCCCGTTCCTGAACCCAGACGGAGTCGCGAGGGGTCATTATAGGACGGACACGAGAGGTGTTAACCTGAACAGGGTCTATTTGAACCCATCGCATACGTTACACCCCACTGTGTATGCGTCGAGAGCGTTAATAAGGCAAGTGCTTGCGCCTTTTTAATGTTGAATTGAAATCCTAATCATTATTATTTTTACTACAACAATATCTTTCCTTCCTCTTTTATACCATATCCATAATACCCTCAGTATTATAAGTATAGGGTAGAACGACACCCTAAAAAGCCTTGAAAAGAAGACAAAGAGACTAAATATCTCTTCAGGCGTTAAAATAAAAGTTCTTCTTCTCACTTTCGTAATAAAATCTTATGAAACAGCGACTCTTCTTATAATGACTCCACTACTGGCGGATGGCATTATTGCAAACAAAAGTCCGTAAGCTGGTAGAATGTAATGATAATAATTATTTGATACGGCTACATACAGAGCTCTTATTAAAAACATTAACTGCAGCGCAGCAAACAGAAAAGAAAATTATTTGAAACTATTGTTTGGGGAAACCTCATATTTTAAACTTTTGACCAACACCCTTTGGACCCTGAAGCCGAGACACAATAAAGAACCGGCATAGTGATGAGTTAATATGAATGTTCGCAAGCTTGCTTTACAATTTCCCTTGTTTTACAGATACTATCATTATGGCTGTGAAAAGGAAGACATACTGGATGATACCAAGAGCTTCACTTCGCACAGTATTCAAAATATCAGTGAGAGCTCTGAGGTAACTATCTATGCCTTTTTATATTTAAAACTGAACACATTAGCTGTCATGTAACTCATGTAGCAGACACACTACATATCTAGCAATAGTCTGCTGTAGTATATTTGTATTGAAGTTAGAATTCCCATTGACCGCAATCTCACTTGATACTAAGCGACAATGTGTTCGACAATAGAGCACGCTTGTCTAGACAGCACCTATTCAATTCACTCGCGATTCAAATATATCCGGGTTGTATTATCCGAAAACATAGATATAGGCAAGGAATTATACTCCTAGGCAGTACGCATTATAAAAGTGAAAGCAATTTGTTTTGAGCATACATATCGACGTGTACCGAGATTTCTCAAGTAGCTAAAATAGAAAATACTATAACATTTACAGTAGCTTTTTTGTTTTTTTTTAATTTTTTTATACCACTAAGGTGGCAAACAAGCATACGGCCACCTGATGAAGTGGTCACAGTAGCCTATGGACGCCTACAATACCAGAGGCATCACTTGCGCGTTTCCGACCCTTTAGGAAAGGAAATGGAAAGGAGAAGGAGCGGGAAGGGGGAAAGAGGATGATTGGGCCTCCGGCACTCTCACTCACCGAACGAAACACAACAATAGGAATACTGCTATTTCACGTCGATATTCTGTGAGAGGGTACTCCTTCCCCGGTCGAGCCGGCCCATTCATGCTGAAATCAGCGAGGCTCTACTACTCAAAAAATTATGATACTATCACTATTAGTAGTAATATAACAACATATATAATATAGTAATATACAATACACACAACGGTATTATAGTTTTGACTGTAATAATCCGTAAACATAACTAACCCAAAATAATCCTCCAGATCATAGACACCAAAAAGAAAAAAGGCCCAAACAATTTGTACAAGGGCACTGAGTACTCGCGGCCGACGAAGCAAACCAAGGGAGCGGCTTCCAAGTCGTCAACCACTATCAAACCGCCCTCCTCAGCCTCCGACAGCTACAAGAAAGATGTTAGGCCTCTGAGCGGCGAAGCGGCGAACCTAGCTGAACAGGTCAGTAATAAAACGTCCATCTATCAAATATTTAAGTGCTATTCACTTGTCGGTGTAGTAATTTACAGCTTTCTCGGTGTGAGCCGACGATAAAACGTAATATATCTATATGTTACTCCCGGTTAATAACTTTTAAACTTTCGCGTTGCATGATATAATATAATCCGTAACGGGTATTAACGCGATCATGCATAATGTTTACCTTTTTTATGCTTGACGTTTCGACCAGGTTACACCAGCCATGGTCACAAGCTGACTGGTGCTACGATGTCATGTCTCCGTTTGTGAGGCAAAAGAATCGTGATTCACCCTCACTTTTGGCATATTTTTGTTTGTCCATGTACCGTCACAAACTACCCTCACGGTATCCCTATTACGTATGCTAGCCGTCATGTCCGTATTCTGTAAATTACCTGACTGTGCAAAACAGCGAAGTTGCGTATTATTAATCACAAAATTCCACGTGGCTGATAATTTGAAACCATATTCACTAGTGAAATTTCTATGTTTTTTGATTTCAATAGCTTCTCGCACTACTCTTGGATAAAAGTGGCGATCGGTGGAGAGGACTACTGGACGATGAAATTCTATCCAATGATAGTACCCGATACCAGTATATGTTCTGCAATCGCTGATTTGCTAGTCTGCCGGTTCTTTACAGCGGCGATGTGTTCTTTGACCCTCTCAGCAATAGTACGCTTGGTTTGGCCTATGTAGGAACTCCCGCAGCTGCAATTTATTTTGTAGACACCTGGCGTCTGTAAAGGCAAAACGTCATTTGGTGTGCCCACCATGCTGGTTACTTTGGCCGCCGGTGTATAAATAGTGTTGATGGAATATTTCTTTAACACCGTTCTGATCTTATCCGTAATTCCTTTTACATAGGGCATATAGGCAGGTTGTCTGTTCACCTCAGAATGCTTACCTCTCTTAGTCAGCTGCCTCTGTCGTCCTTGACTACATATCCGTTATTCTTTAGTTCTCGAACATGATTAAGTTCAGACTCTAAATTAGAGGTGCCCAGACTTTTTTCTCATAGACCACTTTCAAAATTTACCTGGTTCCAGTGGACCCCCTGCAGCTACATTTCTACCATATTCCCAAAACTCGACAAAAAAAATGAAGATTAGATCTAACTATGGAAATTTGCGTTGCGGCTGAGTTCCAAACACGAATTAATTAGTTTTCGAAAAAAAAGCGAGAATTGATTGGTTAATTAATTAATTGATTGTGCTGTGAATGGATGTCAAAAAAGTAAAGTTGGCCAATCAAAAAAGTGATTCCATCCAACTTTACCTTTTTGTACATATACTCACAGCAC
Organism: Catocala sponsa; assembly: GCA_963564715.1. Lineage (NCBI taxonomy): Eukaryota > Metazoa > Arthropoda > Insecta > Lepidoptera > Erebidae > Catocala > Catocala sponsa. The sequence goes on along the minus strand of OY751334.1, from coordinate 12,015,763 downwards.
AAGGAACCAATCAATTCTCACTTATTTCATTTAGAAACCTCCCCATTCGAAGTGGTAAAATTAAAAATAAAATAGTATATTTTTTGTGTTGTATTTATTCATATATGTAATTATTACACCATTAATTATTATTGTTATCATATTACATTGTAATATGATAATAGTCGTAATATAATTAAAATTAAACATTAATAACTTCTACAATGACAATCACAAAATAGTCCTAATTATAGTGGGAGGGATGTACTTGATGGATTGACAACAAATAATTAATATTTGGCTTCAATTACGTTAGGAATAACCGCAAATCTCCCCGTTCAATCTGCTCCTTTTTTTTGTTAAAAGGTTTGTAACGGCACTAAAACTTTTTTCGACAAGATATGACGAGGGAAACGCTATCAAAAGCTTTCTCGCAATTCTCCACAGACCAGGATATTTTTCGGGTATTTTTGCCTGCAGCCAAATTTGATACCCTCTTTTAAATTTCACCTTCAGCTCCTCATTAGTGCTAAGCTCCTCTTGTAATATCACATTCTCCACTTCCATTTCATCAAATGGATTTATGATCCATGGTGGTATTTCCATCGTCAATATCTTCAAATCTGATTTTGAAGTCATTATGCAGAGCAATTAAATGTTGAACGTATGTCTGAATATCCTCATTAAGGCATTCTACCTGTTACAAGTTTGAAAACTGGGAAAATTCGCGCTGACTAATATTTTGCTTCATAAATTTCAATTTTCCAAGAAAAGCTGAAATTACACCCTTTGTTTTTATTAAATTGAGGCTGTCCCCTTGTAATTGTAAGTTAGTGTCATTAAATTTTTTGAACAAATCTGTCAAATACGCAATGTTTGCTTTCAAATTGATAAGGTTTTCTTTTAAATCTGGATCTTTGCTTTCCAAAAACTCTAAAACTGATTCAAAAAGTGAGTAAAATCTTGTTAAACATGCACCTTTCGACAACCAACGTACTTCAGTATGTAAGAGCAATCGTTGGAAGTCTTCATCATTTTCATCGCACAATTGTGCAAATAAACGCGTATTCAACGCATTGCTTCTTCTTTTGTTAACTGCATTAATCACAAATTGAAGCGATTGGTGCAATCTATTACTCAAATTTTTCGCTACTAGGTGTTGTCGGTGGATGACACAGTGAATTGCAGTTACCTCTGGTATAATTCTTTTAAGATGGCTTTTAAACCCACAATATCGCCCGACCATGGCAGGAGCTCCATCTGTTGCCACCGAAATAACGTTTGTGAATGGAATCGATTTTCTTTAAAAAAAACACTCAGGACATTAAATATTGATTCACCTTTAGAGTCCGTCTCTAAAGTTTTCGCGAATAATAGCTATTGATGAATTTCTTCGTCCATAACAAATGGAACATATGCCAATAATAATGCTTAATTACCAGGTAAAGTTGTTTCGTCCAGTTGAATAGAAAAATGAGTTGTTTGCAGATAATTACACAAAAAACTTTCAATATTTCAGAGCTCGTTTTATCAATACGTCTTTGTACAGTGTTGTTACTCAAAGGAATTCTTTTGAGTATGTCAAATGGAGATTTGTGCAGAACAGTTTTTAAAACCTCTTGCAACAGCGGGTAAAATTCACTGTACTCCAATAGTGTGCGGTTTTCCAGATTTCGCTATAAGTTATGAGATATTGTAAGATGCCCGCAAGCCATCATCGTTACTTTCAGATGTTAAAGCGAACATACTGTGCACGGTGGGTCTCTTTTCATATTTTTCCTTCAATGCTTGAAAATATTTCAAATCATTACCTATTGTATCAGGATGTCACCTTCTTAGATGATCTTCGAGCTTCGATGGTTTCATAGAATCATTGCTCAAAACTTTGTTGCATAAATGGCATAATATGGGCAATCGCTTGTCTGCCTTTGATGGAAGACAACCAAATTTTAAATAATCAACACTATACTGTCGACATTTCTTCTTAGATTCAGCCATGTTTCGTATCAGTTACCTAACTGTAAATAAAAAAAAAACTTTGTTTTAGTAATCATAAGGCGGTCTTACTCAACAAGATATGGCTATTTTAACAGAATACGATTACCTAATTAACTATTGCAATGAAATAAACAAAGTACCGACGGCAAATTGATTCTAATTATTAAAAGCAATAAATCGCTTCATAAAACTCTATTAAGGATCTTAATCCATAATAGAGTTTTATGAATACGGCTGAAGTGATTTTAATGTAATGTAAAACATTTTTCATAAATATATTTTGATATATTTCTGTAAATTCGATAAAAAATATTGAAATTGCGTAAACAGAAGACATTATTCGATAGAAAATACTTTTAAATAATATTTTGATATCAAAACACCGCGATTTTAATTATTTGTTTATTACTTTGATGCACGTTACGTATGTAAAGATGCGTACAATTTATGAAAATATATTTAATTAAGTCGTTTAGCATTATGAACCTGAAATATTTACAATCATGCAGGTCAATCATATATCTCTTCATTAGTGAATCACCACACAGTCGGATAAAAATAAATTACTTATAAAGTAGGGACAAACAGCAACCTTTCTCGGCTTTCTGTTCTTTTATGGAAGTATCTAATAATGACTCTGGTCAGTATTTAATTTTTAATACGTACCTACCACACGCAAACATTACAAATATACTTATTACAACATAAAATAAAAGTATGTATAACAAATAGGCAGGTAAATACTTACTTTTTCTGACACTGGCAAACACTAACATAGATTCTCTTTACTTTACTTTTCTTTTCGAAATTCCGGAAACAACGTCTATTCTTGGCATTCGTATTTATATTGGTGAAGAATCAAACAAGTTCATGCAAGATTGCAAGCACACACACCACAAGTCGTATTTCATCCCTTTGGACGTCTGAACAAGCGTTGCGGACGGCGGCGGCGGTGCGCGCGGCGCTTTGCAAGTCTCGACACGTTGTACTGAATATGGAATATGCAAGTTTTTACAAGTCACAGTCTTTAGTTTTTGTTTTTAATTCTTCACTATCGAAAGCAAATAATTTTGGACCCTCGGTTACGAATTGTGAACTCCCATTTTTTTGTCACGCCAACGTTGATCCCCGTCGAGTCCACCGTGGACCCCTGAGGGTCCACCTGGACCACTTTTGGAATTAAGGCTCTAAATGCTCGGGGTCACAAAGATCATGAGCTGTGTTTTTTAATGATGTTATAACGTACCTATTGTAAGTTGTAAGTGACGAGGGTGGTGATTTGACGTTGCGTGCTGGTATCTATTGTAAGTTGTAAGTGACGAGGGTGGTGATTTGACGTTGCGTGCAGGTATCTATTGTAAGTTGTAAGTGACGAGGGTGGTGATTTGACGTTGCGTGCAGGTATCTATTGTAAGTTGTAAGTGACGATGGTGGTGATTTGACGTTGCGTGCAGGTATCTATTGTAAGTTGTAAGTGACGAGGGTGGTGATTTGACGTTGCGTGCAGGTATCTATTGTAAGTTGTAAGTGACGAGGGTGGTGATTTGACGTTGCGTGCAGGTATCTATTGTAAGTTGTAAGTGACGAGGGTGGTGATTTGACGTTGCGTGCAGGTATCTATTGTAAGTTGTAAGTGACGAGGGTGGTGATTTGACGTTGCGTGCAGGTATCTATTGTAAGTTGTAAGTGACGAGGGTGGTGATTTGACGTTGCGTGCAGGTATCTATTGTAAGTTGTAAGTGACGAGGGTGGTGATTTGACGTTGCGTGCAGGTATCTATTCGTGTGTGTAGGTTTACGGTACACACAGTGTGACAAGGACCCATTCGTTCTCGCATTGATTTTAACATTAAAAAATGACAACGATCTGTCAGTCTCCATTTCATAAGTAAACCTCATTTTTGGGTGAATGGAATTAAGGTGTTGTACATATTGTTCCACGTCCTGCTTAGTACCCTTAACAATGCTGAAGATATCATCAACATATCTTTTCCACAGTCGTATGGTCTTTGGGCCAAGGCTCAATGCCGTCTCTTCAAAATGTTCTATCCAGAGATTAGCAAGTACAGGGGCTACTGGACTTCCCATCGCGACGGTTACTACCGGTTCCTAAAAAAAAGAAACAAATGTCAACTGAATATGCTCAAACACTTGTTACATAATCGATTTTTATCAAACCGCCATCGACTAAGCATGTACGTATATGATGTACAAATACCTATTATTAATGTTTAAGTAATACTTAAGTAGAGTTTGAGTCGTTGTCTACATGTAATTCTCAAATCAGAAGGTTTAAATGTGAAAATAATAAACCCACATTTTAATTGTTATTGTTTACCACTTTCTAGATTGCACATTTCGGACCCAAATGCGTAAAAAGCTGATAATAAAAATGAACGTTTTAACTCACCTAATAATTAAATACACTTTTAATATATTACTTATTAGGTGAGTATATATAAACTGCTATCGAGTAGATATACACTTATGTCTACATAATAAAGGCGTGATACATATTTATGTGGACTATAAACATGTCTATGTGATAAACCTACGGGATTTATAGACCTCGCCTGAACATATGGCCGTGATACTGTGTTATATTAATTTACATAATTAACCTATTTCTCAAGTAAACTATGCAGCAAACTGTTTTAGAAACAATTCAAAAGTTTCAAAAAGTTTACCGTTATTCCAATGGTGTTCAATGCAAATTTTTGGGGAAGTCACTTATCAACCCCTCATAAAAGTGATATAAATATGTTCGTCGCGTGACCATTTAGCCATCTATAATTATTTTGACATTATTGCAAAGTTTATATCTTTATAATATATACATCGAAGCTTTTGTACCATGACTATGAGTGGTACCGCGAACTAACCCATCCGTCTATAGCAATAAATACAAGCGCATAAAATTAGGGATTATGAATGAAAATGAATTCGCAATTCATGCACAGCTTATACTCTGAATGCGAAGCATTAAAGTAACCAGGATTATTTTTCGAAGCGTATGAAAGATCATAATGGTGTTTATGTTTATTTATATCGTAATTTCAGTTTGAAGTCCGTATTTTAATGTATTTATCATTGTTAGCATCATTAATAAACTATTTTATTTTGTTACTAGAATGGCAAACAAACGTACTATTTTATAGTAGTATTTAAGTTGACCTACAGCTATCAAATTATATAGCTGTTTAATATCTTGATAGAATAATGTTATAGGTCCTATTTTATTGTAAGTTTTGCTTAAGGTAATCTAACATTATCGCCTCAATTTGCCCTATATTTTATTTTGGAAAATTTATGTACGGTACTAGCTTTTTCCCGCGGCTTCGTTCTTGAACAGTACTTTCTTTCTGCATAAAAAAGTCCCTTTGTCCTTTTCTATACCCCTCTCAACGTGTATACGAAACTTCTTGATGATCGGACATGTAATTAACGCATGACAGCTTTCGCATTTATAGTATTAGTTAGGATATATACGTTAATTACTTTATAAATGTGTTTTTCAAACATCGTCTAATTTGGTTTAAATGTATATAACCTACACTGCGTTCATTTAATTTTATATTCGTTACGAATCTGTGGGTGGCAGCTAGTCATTTATAATTTAATTTAGCAGCCAGTGCTCCGTAACGTACATTTAAGGCTTAGGTTATTTATGAACGGAGCTTATCGAGATAATATGAAACAGAGGCAGCGGTGCGGTGCGTCACTAAGCCAACTTTACTATTTATTAAGCATGTAATTGATGTTCGTAGAGCGATTTATAATTAATTAATAAGTATCCGCTCGTTGAAGAGGCTTAAGCTCTGATCTAATCAAAGTATGCTTTGTTTCACCTAAACAGTGTATCAGCATAAGCATAAAGATATTTTACAATAGTTGACATTATACAGTTCCATTCATTACAGGTTTGTATAAATAGTTATAATTAGCAATTACCATAACTACCCGCACTAGGCTGAGCCTGTCCCGCGGGCAGTTCACGATTATTATGAAAGTTAACAATTTATTTTTGAATTTGCTATTAAATACTGAGGCGATCATAGGCTACGATAACTACTAACAGGTGGATCTTAACTTAACTTTTTATACCCTTAAAGTATTTGTATATTTATCACAAGATAAAGACTTATAAATACATACAAACATAGTCTCAAGCCTGTCTCCAAAAGGGCAAGCACAATTGTCTTACACCGACGCCGACGTATCGACAGCTATGGTTTAAGGCATACTGAAAATGTCTTGACAGAAAAACCCAATAGCAGCTAGCCCGACTTGACCATGTAACCCTAGATGTTAATGCTGTGATTTAGCTAGCTGGAGTTATAGGTAATAGCAAGCGAGCATGTAGCAAGCCTTCTGCAATCCACCAAGCAGTGCAGACACCGTGCCCCTTCTGAGCTTGTAAGCCTGCCATTGATTTTTATGGATCTTGAAGCATGACATGTTAAACACGAGCTGGACGCTGCATGAAGCTACTCCAATCTTTTTTAATGTTGGTAATACACGAGTGATCCAAATTGTCCAGTGGAACGGTTTAACTCCCCCACTATTTATTCCAGGTTTGATGCACAGAATACAAACTCGTATGATCTATAGATGCTTGCTTTAACCTATTGAGTCGCAGCAGCACACCAACGGCCAGACACAATAGGTTTTAAATTATGTCTGTCATGCTAAGATGTCTGGATGTTATGTAAGCTTCGGCAATGAGCAAGATATTATCCTTAACAACAATACAATTGGTTATAAAACTTAAAAGGAGCTTTGCTTACAACACTGTAAGAAAAATTAACACAATAATAAAATTGCTCTTATAGTAAGTAATTTTATTTCGTGTTTATTTTCAGCACAACAATTGTCTTTTTCTTAACAATAAGTTGTACTATTGTATAGATAAATGTTTCCTCGCCATTACCTACTTATAATTAATATATACATACATACATAGATTCACGCCTGTTTCCCAGAGGGGTAGGCAGAGACTACGGATTTCCATTTGCTACGATCCTGACACACTTCTCTGGCTTCATTCACTTTCATCACATTGCTCATACACGCCCGTCTGTTCAAGGAGCTCTTAACCTGGCCTTTGTCCAGAACGCCTCCGATCTGATCGAGAAACGTTCGCCTAGGTTTTCCTCTTGCGACTGTTCCATTCACACTAGCCTTATAAACTTTCTTAGTCAGTCTTTCCTCGTCCATTCTTTCTACATGTCCAAACCAGCTTAACATACCCTTTTCTATTCTTGTAACTATATCCACTTTCATGCCGCATTTCTCTCTAATCACACCATTTCTTATTCTATCTTTCAGAGTCACACCACATATGCTTCTCAACGCTCTCATTTCTACAGCATTTATTCTGCTCTCATGCTTCTTTTGCCATACCCAACTTTCACTTCCATACATAAGTGTGGGCACTAATAATCCTCTATGAACAGCCAAACGTGCCTTTTCGGATATATTTCGACTGTTCATAAAAGCGCGTAGAGCTCCATTCACTTTGTTGCCAGCAATCGTTCTCCTTTCAATATCTCCGTCATGTTTACCATCCCTTGTAAACAAAGTACCCAAATATACAAACTCTTTCACTTGCTCCACTTTTTCTCCATCAATCATAATATTACACATCGTCACGCACTCTTCCTTTTCAAATACCATTACTTTCGTCTTGCTTACATTTATTTTCATTCCTTTACTCTCAAAAGCACCATGCATAATAGTTACCATCGCCTGCAACTCTTCCGCTGATGACGCAAGTATTACTTGGTCATCGGCATAAAGAAGACATTAGACAAGTAACTCATTCATTCTTAATCCCCATTCACAATCTTTTAAATCTTTTAAACAATTGTCCATGTATAGGTTAAACAGCCAAGGTGACGCTACACATCCTTGTCTAACACCTTTTTCGATGCTAAACCACTCTGTGTAGGTCCCATTTATCCTAACACAAGCTCTGGAATCATCATAAAGAGATTTCAGAGCTCGCGTGTGGTTGCTATTCACTCCATACATGGACAATGCCGACCAAAGTTCATTCCTCACTTTATCATAAGCCTTTTCCAGATCCACGAATGCGCAATAGACCTTTTGACCTTTGGCCAAAACTTTATCGGCTATACTCCGTAAGGAAAAGACCTGATCCGTACATCCCATACCCTTTCGAAATCCCGTTTGTGCATCCCATATTTTCTTGTCGGTTACGTTCACAATCCTTTCAATTAACACTTTTGCATACAATTTACCGACGACGCTGAGCATGCTAATGCCTCTATAGCTTTGGCACTCTTGCTGTGAGCCTTTTCCCTTGTATAAAGGTACTATGACGGCCTTGCACCAATCACTTGGTACACGGCCGGTATTCCAGCACAAGTTAAAAAGGCGGCACAACTGAGTTGCTATAAGACCCTGTCCAGCTGTCAGCATTTCGACTGTAATCCTATCATACCCACTAGCCTTTCCTGATTTTATGCTTTTCAATGCTTTCATTATTTCATCCATACTAATAGGGCTTTCATCACTACTATCATTATCATTCATTTCGAAACTTTGCCCTTGCCATTCCTCTCTTTCAAAGATCAGATTGATTTCAGCTCTGTGGTTACGGTTTTACCTCGAATCGAGCGAATGGATTTCCAGAAGAACTTTGCGTTGGTCCGGAAATCTTCATATAATCTTCTATCAAACTCGTCTTTCAATTCCTCTTTTTTCCTTTTAATTACATCTTTCACTACCTTATTCATTCTTATAAACTTATTCTTAGCTTCATTCACATCCTCATATGTTGCTTCTTGCATTCTTTCATTGGCTCTGACAGATAGCCAGTCCAACCATCCTGCTTCTTCTCACGTACTACCCCTTGCACATCTTTATCCCACCACGCATTCTTCGATTTTATAACTTTCCTCTTCTTGCTCACATCGCATACTTTTGACGCTACAACAACCACTTCATGCTTAAACGGCTGCCATAATTCTTCTATATCATCAGTGTCACAAAATCTTTCAAATCTTTTCCTCAATTGATTTTTATACTCGTCTTTCAATACTTCATCTTGCAAATTTTCTACTTTTATTCGTTCTTGGACACTTGTTCGGGTAGGTATACGGTGTCGCCATCCTTTGAAGAGTCCACGTATCCGGCTCATAATCAAAAAATGGTCGGTATGGACACCAATACCTCTATATACCCGAGTGTCTAGGACATTCTTTCTCAATCTTTCATCCACTACAACAAAGTCAATCATACTACTTCTTACATTCTTTGCTTCTCTTGTATACTGGTGGATTCTTTTGTGGGCAAACATAGTGTTTGTCACACAAAGATTCCACTCCGAACATAGCTCAAGCAACCTTTTTCCATTCTCATTCACGCTTTCGTCCCCATACTTGCCTAAAACCCTTTCGTATCCTTCACGCTTTACTCCCACCCAACCATTAAAATCTCCTAACATTATTAACCTCTCGTGTTCCTTGCATTTCCTCAAGACATCTCTTAAACACTCCCAAAAATCTTCTCTTTCTTCCCGTGCACTCTGAGACATACCCGTTGCTATGTTTACGGGTGCATAGACCCCTACCATAAACACACGAGTAATCCCTACTTTCATTCTCATCCATATTAACCTAGCATTCACATATTCGAATTCTTTTACACACCCATTCATTCTAGCAGACAGAATAACACCAACTCCCTGACAGGCTCTGGTATTGCTAGGCACGCCGGACCAATACGCCGTGTAGGGTCCATGCCTAGTGGTGTTACAGCATTTCCTTTTCGTCTCATTCACGCACAGAACATCAATCTTTCTCTCATTCATCATCTGACATACTTCATTCAATTTTCCATCCATCCCTCCTCCAACATTCAATGTAGCAAAACGACTTTCCGTAGGCTACTTTTCGCCCTCGCAAGAAACGAGACGTGACGGGTGGCGGACCGCGTCGCCGCCATGCGGATTATTAATAAAATCAAAGTCCATATGCGTTCCCACGATTGTTAGGGAAAATACTGTCCATCCACCACTGGATCCATCCTGTGCCCTGTGACCACCAACACAGGCACCCTCCGTTCACGACCAGCTTTCCCTCTGGCCACGAATCCATCAGCACGGGTCGGTTAACACCTTGGATCGGGGTTTATTCTCGGGTCTGCTCCCTGAAAATTGGTTTGACATCGGAGTTTTCCTTCTCCTAGACAGGTTGCAAACCAATTCTAACGAGGCCCATCTCCCCGGGTGTGATTTCGGAGTTTTCCTTCTCCTAGACTGGTTGCAAACCAATGCTAACGAGGCCCATCTCCCCGGGGAAATATACATTACATCAAAATTAATATCTTAGGTATACGACATGAAACTACAAGAAATGCCATCACAGACGAGTGAAACCTCATCAAAATCCGAGACGAACATCAAGGCAAGTTCTTCATTACTCAATGAGAACATGTTGCGGAAGTGTCTTGGGTCTACCGTGCACCTCAGCACTAGTGAGGAACTCAACTTCCAGGGACCGAATCCGTTACGGCCTTTGAGGGATACACTGAAGAACAGCATCAGTCTACTCATGGAGACATCGTCGTCGCCTACATAGTGAGTACCTCTATTTTAAAAAGACTACTATATTTTTGTATGCAAACCTCTCAAAAAGCCGTGGGTTTGGGTTCATATCTGAAATTGGCCAGCCATAGGTCTATCGTCTTTTTACATTGATGTTTGAGATTTTGTGAGATGATGGATATTTAGTTATTTATTTATGGTATGAATATTTTATTTCACTAGTGTAAAAACTATAAACAGATGTATCTTTTATTTTACTATCTTCTTTATTGTAATAAAACATTATAAATACCTAGTATACTCTACGTGTGAGAAAAATATGTAAGATAAAAGTTTTAACTTAACCGTTTGCTATATACTGTAAAGTTGTTCATTCGGTTTAAAAAAAAATTAAAGTTGCTTGTATTCTACATATTTACATAGGCTCTTGCCTATTCAATCCCTAAGGGGAAGACCTGTTGTATTAGACTCATATTCACTTAGATTTATTTTGAACATATTGGCCTTTATCGGACGCTTTGTCAAACTCGGTGCTGGTAGGTACTAAGAATTATCTGACATACTGAAAATCATTCTCGTAAGTGCAAATTTATATGACACTAGATTTTACCTGCGGCTTGGCTCGCGTTAATGTGGATTTTGTCAATAAACTTCTATCCCTCGGGAACAATACTGACAATATTTATGCGAAACTAGCTGTGCTCGCGGTTTCACTCGCGTTTATAGTTACTGCGCCGCCCCCGTGGGTCGTAGCGTGATGTTATATAGCCTTCCTCGATAAATAGGCTATCCAACACTAAAATAATTTTCAATTCGATCCTGTAGTTCCTGAGATTAGCGCGTTCGACCAAACAAACAAACAAACTCTTCAGCTTTCTAATATTAATATAGATTTCATGATGGTCGGTCGAGTAGTTAAGATGTCAAAGCGTTCCAAACAAACAAACCCACATTCACATTTATGTATAATATTAGTTAGGATTAGAATTACTAATGAGGCACGTACTACAAATTAAGTTTATGTTCCAGTGGCTGTACAATAGATGGCAAAGACTCCCAGCAGTCGAACGTAAAGATGGGTTGGTGCTCCGAGTGCAGCCAGGCGGTGACCACACTAGAGGACACCATGCCTGGGATCACTAAAATGGTGCCAAGTTATAACGTAACTATGGTTAGTATACTGTTTCAAAATAATATGTCGCAGACAGCTCGGCCATCGGACTCAGTGGGCGCGTATTTTCTTCGGATGCCGACATGACGGGTAGCCTCGAGCAATAATAGTCACTAAGAACGATTTTATAACGTTTATTTAAATAAATTCACAATATAATCACTAGCAATGATTTTCGAACAAACACGTCCGCTCGGTGCGAGCTCCGATTATAGAACGCCCGCCCGCTCCAACGGTCGCGTCCAAGCATGACTCGGTAGTGACGTCACGCTTGCGTTCGGAAACGAATCTTGACTCGTCGACAAATATATTTAACGGCCTAGAGGTTTAAGTGGTCGCGTCGCCATTGACACCATGGCGAGCGTTATTGGTTCAATCCTTACACCGGACAAAAAATTGTGTAATCCACAAATACATGCCCTGAATTTGGGTGTCCTTTGTGTCCGTTGTTTTAATTTGTAAAGTCCCCAGCAATACAGGAATCATTCCTATACTCCATTTGGTTAGGTATTTAACTAAAGCTAAACAATCTTCATGTGTCTTTTTATCTATAAACTCAGTTTAAAAATAAAATGCTGCTAAAGATCAATGTAAATACAATAACAATTACTAAATAAATTTAACCGTTAATTTAAGGTTTGTGTAAAAAGTCACATCAAGATTGTTTACCTTTAGTTAAATACCTAACCAAATGGAGCATAGTGTCTTTAAACACATATGGATTTATAGCTATGCAGTTTGTAAGGTCATATCGCATGAAGACCACCACCACGCATCATGATATTAAAAAAAAAAATATATTCTTACTAACCTGAAGTGAGGACAGTTTTTTTTTAAATAACGCACAAGTATTCCTAAAATTAATATACCCTAGCGATGCCCGTAATTGCAAACGATAGAAGTCATTACCCAAACGGCAACAAACCGTTGTCTAGAATAGGGACGTTGCGAATATCCGCATCCGTAATTGCGGAGCTTCCGCATTGATTTGGACATCTGCATCCGCATCCGCAATAATTAACGCGGATGTTAATGCGGATCCAGATATAGCGCAGGTTGCGACAAAAAGAAAATGGAAGGGCCGATGAATGGCGCGATGATTCTTTAAGTGAAAATGAGAATCGAATCAAGAAACAACAGAAAATGGTATCTATAGCTAAATTAATGAACCTTTGCAAAGCAGGATTGAACCTGCAAAGATGATAAAATAATATATATTTTATTAAATAAGATGCACAATTTTTATCAACATACGCATTCGCAACTTCCGCATCGATTTGGACATCCGCATCCGCGGATGTCAAAAAATCTGTATCGGCAACATCCCTGGTCTAGAATATTCGATACCGTTAAAGAGAGTGACCAACTAGAATATTACACAAATTGTGTTTACAAGTTTCAATGTTCTCAATACCCTGACTTTACAAGGTTTATGTCAACTGTGTTTCATATCCTATCCTATCCTGATCAAAACTTTTTCCTTCATCCCTATCCAGAGTCGAGGTGAAAACCGCAAGTACAGTACCATTGAAGAATACAGAGAGCATCAAAGACAAAAATTCGAAGAGCAAGAACTAAAAGGACGGAGTGTAATGCGTTTATAATAAATATTTAGTTTTCACATGAAAAGACAAAGTCAAACATCATTTATTAAATGAACAAAGTACCAGTTTAGTTTTTAAAAGAAGATTGGTTGTTAATGACTTTATTGAAGTTGCAGTGATGTTAGCATTACATTTACAACAGAATATCATTATTGTGAACAAATTACTATCCCTCGGAAACAATTATTTTTTCCGGATGAAATGCCTTCTTTACCCCCGACAACGTGTATGCCAAATTACATGACGATCGGTCGAGTAGTTAAGTGAAACTGTAACAAACAAACAAACTCACATTCTTATATATAATAATAATATTAGTTAGAATAATGTCAGTCCTGTCTTTAACTTAGGTAATGCGGCACACTTCTCTTCTCGGTATGAGAATGGTAAGGCCATAGTCCACCGCGCCATGGGCTAGCTAATTTCAGATGTCTTCAAAAAAATTAAATTCTGCGACTCAGTAATGTTCTTGCTAATTTGTTACCGTTGCTGTTTATGAAGCATATGATGTGTGAATAATAAAATAATACGTATTCTAATAACTATATTTAAAATGTCAATAAGCTTCTTAATAATTGAAATATTATCGTTGACAGTCAGCGGGTCAAGAGCTTGTGAAAGAAGACAACTTATACCTGTGCACCAACTGTTTCAAGAGATATATTATAACAGACTCTAACGAGGAAATCGTAAGTTAATTATATCGATTGCCCCTTTACCCAATTACACCACTTCTATATTTACCATATCATGCAAGTTTTGCCCACCCCGACCAGTGAACACTATCGAATAATTTTTGAATGTTCCAATATTTGCTCAGGTGATGGAACGATATGATAGTACGATTTAAAAAAAATGTCTACTGTCGATTTTATTTTAAATTCGACTGCTCTTCAGTAATAGTGTTATTTTACTTGTAAGCTATTAATTGATATTTTGAGTTTTAAATTTTACTAACAATTTGAGTTTCAAATTACTAGTATTCATGTTAACCCCTCCAGCTAAGGTAGAAAGCTTGTGTCAGGAGTGGGTTCACGTCAGTAGTGCAATGGAAGAGATTCGAACCCGCAACCTCTGTATCGCAAGTCTATTGCCTTATCCATTGGGATACCGCCGCTTTGAATATACTTGTGGTGAAAATTACGATTGAGTTTTCAGAATGCTTCTTCATTTGACCATTACGAGAGTTTATATTACTATATTAAGCGTGTGTGAGGATACACATACACACACATAAAAACAGAATTGAGGTCGTAAGTATGTCTAAAATATTGAGATGACATAGTTGTAATCTGCCTACATACTGATGAGGAGTTATGTGTTTGTCAGAACGTGTGCTCGGCGGTGTCGACGGCGTCCGTGGCGGTGTCTGCGGGCGACAGCGAGGACGTGCGCGGCAACCCCGGCGCACACTCGCGCCTCGCCGGCAGCACCGGCGATGTGCTGCAGCCTGTGCGTATACATTACGAACCTTATACTTACCCCTTACACAACATCCAATAGAAATTTAAAAGTCTCAGAAACAAAGATCGAACATCAAATCTAAAAACAAAAAAATCGCTAACATACTGACATTTTACAATAGTGCCTTAAGCTAAACCAGGGTATTTACCCCTGTTCAATGATTATGTAACTTAAATATTATTATATTATCACACACACACCACTTACCACAAAAACCTGGGCGAACGTTTCTCGATTAGATCGGAGGCGTTCTGGACAAAGGCCAGGTTAAGAGCTCCTTGAACCGGCGAGCGTGTATGAGGAATGTGATGAAAGTGAACGAAGCCAGAGAAGTGTGTCAGGATCGTAGCAAATGGAAATCCGTAGTCTCTGCCTACCCCTCTGAGAAACCATCCAGACTCGAAATAACCATTCACGGATCACAAAAAGTTTTATCCCGTGTGGGATTCGAACCCGCAACACTCGGCTCAGTGGCAGTGGCGAGGCGACCACCTTAACCACTACGCCATCCGTGCAGGCAAAAAAAATTGTATCACTAACGTAAATTATGTTAATTTCAGTTTAATAGAGCGCAAACCGAAATGTTTGCTTCGATAGCAGAAGCGACGGTGAAAAGAGAGTCCGTACGTACCATTCTTAAATATACGTACGCTATTCATACCTTATATTGACCATTGAGTGTAGTGACCATTTTTGTCTGCGTACACGTGTACGCATAATAATGCCACGCCTACATAAGTACATAACTACCTCGTGATCGTTTCGGTTTGCGTTTCACTTTTCACTTACCTAACCAGGAAAAACTGCGTACGGCGTACTGTTTTGACACATCGACTGCCTTGGCAGTGTAGTAGACACATAATAATATCTTTGGTCATCAGTGTTCGCGATGGCATATAAAACGCTGACCAAAATGGTATGTATAGTCAGCAACATAAGTCGATCACGAATGAGTAAACAGTTCTTTTTTAAACTGCTATCAATATAGCAGTTTAAACAAAGAATAGCTCAGCTAGCAATCTAGCTGAGCTGTATTGTACTCTGGTTGTATTGTATACGTGTAATTACTATTATTGGAAACTGTATGTAATTTTTTATGTAATGTTAAACGCGAGGATCTGTAATTGGCTATCTGATACTGATTGAAATGTATTATCAAACTAGAATAAGCTATTAAATAAATAAATAAACATTTGTGAGATATTGTATTACTCTATCATACACAGTAATAATAATTCCTAATCTTTTATAGCAGTACTTACCTAGTTGTTGAATATTTGTTGTTTTTAGCACGATCATTAGAATTTGCTCGCGGCTTCGCTCGCGTATATGTAGGTTAGGTTAGTAACAGTATTTCTTTCTGTATGAAAGGTAACTAATGTCCTTTTCTGTAACTCTGACAACGTGTATGCGAAATTTCATGATAATCGGTCGAGTAGTTAAGGCGTGAAAGCAAAACAAACAAACAAACTCACTTTCAAAGAACAATGGCAGGTTTCTATAGAACGTTTTACCTGACATCGATTTGCTGCGTCTTGAAATGAAAAAATGTTAGAATGATAGGGGTTACATAGTATAATCATAATCAGAAATATTTTTTTTATTACGAAGCCACAAATAAATATATTGTCATTTTTATAATCAGAGGTTATATCTATCCAACACTGTAACAGGCCCTTTAAACATTTTGATGTACTTTCTATATGTTGTCCACCGGCGATTATCCCTGAATGCACCATCGATCCACTCAAGGATAATCCTTGGTTAGTCTCAGCCCTTCTGGCCGGCCGACCAACGCAAGCCAGTCCCAACTCTGGCTTGCGTTGAGCCCGACCCAAAAGCGCCCTCAGGACTCATACCGAGAGCGCTCTTGGGTTTCCACTCCAGTTAGACACTGAAGGCAAGCCATTATTATTATTAATTAACGCATTTACATTATTATAATATCAAGCACACTGTCGCCTACTGTGGTGTCATTGCTATTCTTATAATTACAGCCTGACATATATGGCAAACGTAGATATAATTCATTATATCATTACTAATTGGTTATTTTGAAGAATAATAATGGACTGCATTATATTTTTGCCACTTTTAATAAGGTACATTTAGTTAAATAACTCATCTTATTGTATGTTTTTTAAAAGATGCAACACTTTTATGGCAACCTTTACATGGAACAAAACCAGAAGCAATTAAGAGCTTCTTATCTAAAACTACTTTTTGTGGCTTTCACAGCTTAAATTAAAATCGTAAAAATAAAGAACAAATAAAAAGATTAAGTTTTGTATATGTCGGAATCTAAGACGCCTTCTAAAACATTTGGGTAAAAACTTGCCATGATTCTTTATAATATTAGTTAGGATTATCTACGATAGAACAATAATTAGACAATTGTCATTCATAAATACTGTTACAAATTTATTTAGGTTTTCTGTTAGGAAAATAATATATGCCATACGACAATAGGCTCGCCCTTTTTATGTGAGCTTTAAGACATAGCTAAAAGCTGAAATGCAGGTACAACCACCTAGACAGGAGTGTTCGAGAATATATTGTTTTTTACTATTTTCTCACTAGGGTTCTAACCCCAGGACTTTACAATGAAACAATTAACGGATATAAAATAAGGTCATATGAGCATGTAACACAAAGATGTGGCCTTATTTAAGTGATACATAATATAGCACCAGTAGAGTAAAAATATACATTGTTTTCACAAAGATAGCATTTTGTTTTTATCGACTTATTAACATCATACAGTCACAGAGTGGACAAAGGCAAGATTTTTTGATTTGGATATTGTTGTATATTCTTCTGTCCCATCTAATTTGTAAAACAAAAAAAAATAAACAGTCACCACTAACAGCTGCCTCGGATGATTACCGTGAACACAAAAATGAGCAGGCGCAATTTTAGTAGTGATGTAATTCAGATTTACGTTACGGTCCTAAAGTATGACCACACGTTTCTACCACACGCTGTATATGTTATAATTTTATTTGTAGAGAGCTTCAAAGTCTAAGGAAGAGAAACCGAAGTCGGCCCCGTCTCGTCCGGACAAGCAGAACAAGAAGAAAGGCTCCCCATCGTCTAACAGCAGCAACACCACCAACCCGAAGTGCTTGTGCGCACCCAAGGAGCCCGAGTCTGGCCTCTACCTGTATATAGATTTGCATGGACACGCTTCCAAGAAAGGTAAATATTTACATTAGGATTATGCAGATCAAACGTAATATAAACAACTAGTATATTTTGATTCAATAGATTTTATTATTATTTAAGTCAAATGGTTACATTACCCAAACTAAAACATTTTTTAAATTTACTTTAGTTATATTCAGATACGTTTCAAATCTGGTAGTTGGTGTAAATGACAAATTACTGAAAAATGCATGATACAAACTATGACGTGATCGCTATTTAAAAGCTGTTGTCCTAGGAAAATGGCATGATATCCTCACTACAACCCATTTTTTTCTTGTATTTAAATATAAAATATAAATTACTGCCTTATTTTGCAACCAATTTTGTACAAAAAGATTTCTTTTGATTCCTATTTGTTTTTGTGTGTAAAATAATTTACAAAATCAAACAGACAACTACCCTACTAGTCTAAAAACATTAATATATTTTTGATTAAACCACTTCAATGATTTTTGCTATTACCCGCGATATTAAAAATCTTTTTCAAGCAGCTTACGTACACATTAAATTTCATCAAAATTGGTTCGACTGTTTAGCTGGCAAATGTGTCAAACAGATAATTATTTTCCCATCTATACAGGTTTGATTTATACATACCTGAGTGCTACACTCGATTCGATTACCTTTGTAGAACAGTATAACTAACCAGATGAAACTTCTAACCATATTCAGTTCGCGAAAACCGATCTGCATAAATAAACAAATAGTTCATTCTTAGTTCGGCTGTAACGATTGTTGTTGTGTTATACATTAAAATTAAAATACTTTATACGGTTTTTGTCGCGTTGTTTTTAACACTTTTATCACATTGTCCATGAACATAGCTGCTGTAAAGCAACCTAAACGTCGGGGAAAGTAAAATAAAATCTAAATAGATTTTATGATTATTAAATTTTATTTTAGTTTCCCCAACGGAAAAAGCTTTAAAGCTAGAATAGAAGGTTCAGTAATAGGGTAATATTATAAAAAATATGTAGTAAAAGTGTTAAAAGAATACGCCATAAATCCATATAGTTTAATTTCAGTGTAACGATAAATGTTGACTAGAATACTATTACTACAATTAGGGATGGCAATACCGAACCACTATATGGTAATCCTAATAAGATGTATGTTTGCATGGTAGGTATCTTCATGTACGGCAACCACTTCGACGACCTGGAGAGCTGCGTGGAGTGCATGCTGTTGCCGCGCATCATGTCGCTCAACAACCTGCACTTCCACTTCTCCTCCTGCAACTTCACCGAGAGGAACATGTACCTCAAGTTAGTTATATGCATACACATCTTCTTCTCCTTAGCCTTTATTATTCCCAAGTCACTTGGGGTCGGCTTTCTAGTCTAACCGGATTTGACTGGATATCAGTTTTTACACGGAGCGACTGCCATCTGACTTCCGCAGCCCGAAGGCTAACGATACCCTAAAGCTAGACCAGTTTCAGGATATTAGAGGGCACTGACTTCCCAATAACGACTGCCATAGATGTTTATGGTAGCCGAGACTGACGGCTTCACGTGCTCTCCGAAGCACGGAGAGTCGATAATTTTATTGTCAATCAATACGCACATAATTTCGAAAAGTCATATATGTAACTTCCGAAAGTTAGAGGTGCACGATGTGGGTTCGAACCCGAGACCCTCTGCATTGCAATCTGTTGGTCTCCCCACTGAGCTATCGCTGCACGATTGCTTGATGCTGAGTTATATGCATACACATACTCGCTTAAAATAGCCTAGATGTTATGGCCAAATCATATAATTGATCTGAACAAAAATTACCGTAGTGGCAAACAAAGGTGACTCTGCTCCCCCTTTAAGGCCGTGATGGGATAAAATATAACATGTTTTGAAAATTAGTAAAATCGATTCTATTACTGTTTTTAAACAACCTATTTCCAGATTTCTGTTCTACTAAGAATAACGCTGTATATTTGTTATGGCCAGATCATAGCATTGGTCACTTCATGTTTAAGGCCATTGATTTCTGTATACTGAGTATTGGTGCTCAGTATACAGAAATATATGGCCTTAAACACAGCCACGGGGCTTACACACACACACTAGTGTATATATGTAATTGTGTATATGAGGATGTGCCGTGTCGTGCGCAGGGACCGGCGCGACGGCATGTCGCGCGAGGGCTCGGGGCGCGTGGCCGTGTTCAAGGCCACGGGGCTGGTGCGCTCGTACACGCTGGAGTGCAACTACAACACGGGGCGGCTCGTCAACGTGCTGCCGCCGGCCGTGCGCGACGCGCCGCACGCCGCCACCACCTCCGCTCCGCTGCCGCCCAAGTACACGCCGCACATATTCGAAGAGGTAAACCCGTTCCAGGTTTGTGGGCCAGCGCTTGTCTAGTCCTTACTGCGATAACGACGCTGATACTACGAGACCACGGTTTTCGTCTAGGCATGTTAAACTTCTCTGATCTCTTCTCTTGCTCTATTGTGTTATAAACCGAAAAATTTTGAGTCTTTGATGTACTGTTATACGATCATATAGCTTATGAACGTACTGTGAAGTAGATGGATTATATACATTTATCAATTGGCTGAAATGCTAGTCATTGAAAACCTCTGATATCCAGCGTGCCACTGCCGCTCGATAGGTTAATGAGTCAATTAGCTAGCAAACTAGACACAAAGAAATGCATTATGTTTGGGCACCGGAGTCCAAGGATCGGCCAAGGGATTAAACGCATATTTAGGGTAATAGTGAACTTAAGTGAAATAGCTTAGCTATATGTAAATTATCCCACAGAAAATAGTATTAAACTTGTATTGAAGTGAGAAAGAATCTGATTTACTATGTTGGCGAAACCGCGACTCCTTTTATAAAGTGTAAGCAAACTGCCCTTAGTACCCTAACTACCGGGGGTTTGAGTACTAAGCGCAAGTACTCAATTAAAAAAGTAGCAAATCTCAACTGAGTATTATCTAAAAAAATTTACATACTCGAATTTTATCAAACCGCTAACAATTGAACATTTATGTGATGTTCAAATACCTATTCAGGTATGATTAAAATTTAAGAAAACTCGATATACAAAAAAATATATATATTTAAGTAATACTTAAGTAGAGTTTGAGTTGTTCTCAACAAGTAATTCTCAAATAAGAAACCAGGGGTTAGTGTTACAAAGTTCCTTAGACTACAGTAACAGGTTATCATCAGACAGGCAGTACGCTTATTCACCACCTTTTATGTATGTATACTTAACAAATTAAACAAAATCTGGAAATACAACCCATCTCACTGCATTGCTAGCACAGTGCTAAGAGATACAGCGGTGCAATAACTGTTTGAAGAGAGAGCCTGCATTTGATGGACGGGCAATATTTATTAAGTACTTTGATAACAAAACTCCAATGTTAGAAACACACTATGTGTTTTCTTTGCTGTATTAAACCCATCGATCAAGTATACCATAGATGCATGATCGTCGCTCGAAAAACGGCCCCAACAAAACTGTGCATAAATCAGTCGTATGCGCTATATTATGCACCTGTCCCACTCACTCTTGCGTGCGCTGCCCGTAAGCGAGAGCGAATCGACACCACTACTACGGTGGAAACCGTACCATATGCTCAGTACGCTTGCGTATCGCGAGTAACACACTTAGGACGCTTTACATTGACGCGTTTTAACTAAACTATTACAAAATGTTTCTCAGTGGGCGTTCAATGGTTATTCCGGTTTATTTCCTGGATTGCATAATAAATGCAGACACTTATAAGTAAGTAGTACTGGTCAGTGCCACATATTGACGCGGTTTTTGTATGAGAATGTGCATCTATGGTATATTTGATCGAAGATTAAACCCATTTATTTTGCCAATAAGCGAGCTGGTAATGTACATTCGTTACCCGTCTTACTGCCGCTAGTAACACGGGTATTTTTTTTGTCTCTGTTACCACTAACTGCTCAAGTAATAACACGAGATAATTTTTATATACTACTGGCCATTAACATTATTGATACTGACGTTTATAATTTGCTTAGTACCGTATCCAAATCGGTTCACCCTTTTAAGTGCTACGGTGTCACAGACAGATACACGTAAAACTTATAACACCCTTCTTTTTGCGCCGGATTTAATAAAATAAGATACAAGTGACTTTTTGAACTTTACTCTCTGTAATGTCGACATTGTCATCCGGCCTGGTGAGCAAGAGTCTGGGAAATTACTTACACAGGTAAAAAAAGAAAGAAAGTAATGAAAAATTTAATATTATTATTCAAATTAAGTTGTTATTCTTGTATGTAAGGCCGTCAGGCTTATATACTGCTTAATAGACGTATATATCGATTATATTATATACTGCTTTTAAATCTACGACCAAAATAGCACGGTAATAATAAAAATTACGCTGTGATCCAACTTAAAATTTAAATTGTCATTGTTATACAAAATATGAACCGATGAAATATTATACCTTGTATTTGAAACCGTTAACAAGTTCTCGTAGTGTCAGCCTCATGTAGCCATCACCGATAGAACATCATTGTACTTGTATCTACTTAATATGCAGCCGACTTTAGAAAGTGGTAAACACGTTTCAGGTAAGACAGTGTCGCCCAAAGGTCAAAAATCTGGAGGTTTATGAAGAGATAGACCCCTTCGAGGTTTGTCTGTGACCATATACCCTAAATAAGTTTAGGAAGCGTTCACGTGTGGTGTCTAATCTATGTGCAAACAAATACTTTAATGTCCAGTATTTTACCAAAAACTGATGAGTTTTAACACGATTAGTAAGTCATTAAGACTGCGCCGAGCGAAATGTGCCAAAACAGACGGTCACACTTAAGTGAATAAAATCAACACTTTTTGTTTAATACAAATACAAAATATACATTCACCATATGAATGTGTTTACAATTACTTCGTGTAAAAAAATTAAAATAATATTTTCGCCTACAAAATTACGTAAATTTGCACGAAAAATGCAAAAACGTAAGCTTGTGTTACGTGATTTTTAAATTATAACAGTAGAAATCTATCCTTATTTACAGCTTAAACGAAACATAAATAGTTATATTACAATTTGTCCGTCCCAAATATTTAAGTTATTGTATCATAATAAAGATACATATTTATCAAAAAAGCCTCCATATAATTTTACTATGGCGGCCGCGCGCCAATTTGAATATGCGCCGCACGAGCTCTGTCATTATCTGTCTTACGCTCGACGCACTCTTAACTCATTACGGATTTTACTAAAATCTTACACCTGATTTCTGAAAGGCTAATTAATCTACGACGTGTCCAAATAAAACTCATGTCACATGACCTGATTGGCTGTTGCTAATTTCGACAGCCAATCACAGCAGTCGTTATGCGTTTGACCGTCTGTTAACTAATATTTATGTTGATCTGCCTTTCAGAAAATAGGGGATACATTACAGTAAGCTAAATTCAGACATGGAGATTATACGCCAGATGATATGAGCCTTTTAATATATTAATATTAACATTACCGTTACAGAGCTGTAAAATAAACGCCCTTATGTATGTATTAGTAGAATTTGGTAGTGTAGAATATTGCTTATAATTATATGCTTTGTATTATTCTCTTCAAAAATCTCCAGATAATTTAGTAGCAGTCACATGCTGCTTATATAGCACACATTTACACGCACATACATATTTTATATGAAGTGTTCTTAGTTAGAGATTACACGATTAAAGAGTAGGCAAAACTTCGTATGTACTGCAGGCTCATGTTGAATCGCCCAGTGCGATGTGATGACTTCCTGAATATAATCTAGAAGGATCAAATAACACATAATTCAGTCTAAAAGTCAAGTGGTTTCTTGCCATCATTTGAACTTATGTTTTGAAACACTTTGCTTTGATCACCTGTTAAATCGTAGTGTCGTACACCCATATTGCACCAAATACTATTTGATGTCCTCCACAATAAACAGAGAGCTGAGAAGCTAACATAACAAAAATTATTCACCTGTATATTTAACATTCTCTATAATGTTTTTGCATAAATTACTACCAGCTTAGTTCAGTAAAAGTAAACAAAATAATTTAAATTTGGCAAGAGTAATCTATCAAAAGTATATATAATTTATATAGTAATCTTAATGACACCAATGGCCAGTTTCACAACTATCAAGTAAAAGTTATCCGAAAGGTAAATAACATGCTGTCTCACTCTTGTTAAGTTAAATAAGAGAGATGGCGAGACTTTTATCTTATAGATAAATGATATTTATAGTTGATGGAACAGGACCTAAAACATAGCACATTACAACACCTATAAATAGTTTCAGAAATGGAAAACACTGAAAATTACACTTAGGCATATTTTAATAAGCCACACACAAAGATTGCCGAGGCACCTTATTTCATACTGTACTATTACCGGAATAAGTATCAATAATATTAACAAAATCAATGTAACCGCCAGGTCGGCCGTTCGCTGGGCGCATCTATTCTGGACCTGACGAGCCAGCATCCCAACTCGCGCATCCCTGGCTCCGAGCACCGTAACTTAACTGCAGTGCGTGAGTGGCTACGGGCGCACACAAGAACTATGAGACCACAGGTAACTAGGATAAGGGTTGATTTCGTGTGCATTAGCTAATGTGCTAATGTAGCTTACACTCTAAACTTTATTCTTTACATTTGAGCTTATTTCAACATCGCCCTAGCAAGGTATTCGAAAAAAAAATGCCATTGTAATATAATTAATTATGATCGATAACTAACGGGCCTCATTACGCACTGAAGATATTATAATATCTTCGGAGCCTGCTTTTGGGTAAACATTTTGATGGTGATGGCGAAATAAGACGGCAAAATCATGAACTCCAATACAGTTAGGTACAAGAAAAGGCTTAGTAAATCTATATCGCAAACATCGATGATCTGCTTAAAACAAATTACTTTTATATCAACACGGATTAACTATATCAATATACGTCTCTGATTGTAAACTTGAGCGTTATTTTTTTTAAGTGTTTTTATACACGGACTTCATTCTCTGGATGAATCTATGCTTTCCTAAATATTCTATGTCATATTCATATACATTCTACTATTATGATTCAAATACTACAAATAAAAGTACGTTTCATAGGGTTCTGGCCATTCTTTCTTCATTTAAAACATGTATTTCTACATCTCCATACGCATACCGCATACAAACAGACAAAAACTCATGTCATGTATTTTTGTAGCTTCAAACACCATATATTGAACATAAAAGTTTTCTCTGTTGGTAACACATCATCTTTAATTTTCAGTGTTAAACTACTAAATAACACACACAAGGGCTTGTAAAGTCGCGGTAAGAATATGATTGTGGGAGTGGGAGTGTGTTGTTTCGTTCTATCACTTAACATACAAACATACACTAGAATGTATACTACTAAATATTGTAGGAGTGGTTTTAGTTGCATACTGTTTTGTCGCCATGGCTTTGTAGCTTCAGACATGTTTTATCGACAAGTGAACGTGTTTATTGCAGTTGACGATGTCTCGCCTGAGACCTAAGACATCATCGCCACCGCGAGTGCCGCTATACGCGCGCTCTAAAGGCAAGGTGACTGAGGAACGCAAGGAGAACACGTACGTCGGCGCCAAGACCGACACGGAGCACAAGCGCAGCCCGCCCGTGCTCGCCCCGCGCTCCGGACACGATATCATCAACATGAACATGAAGTTCGGCAAGAAGAATGAACCTGTCAAAACCACCTCTCGCACTAGGTATTTGAGTGAGAACGAACCGAAACCTAAGACCTTGTCCACCAAGCGAAGGAATATTCTAGCTATTCGCAAACCTAATTCGAGTAAAACCACAGTAGGAGGGGTCGTTAAAGCTAAAGTCAGCAGGCGTTCCGTCGACGATACGGAGAGTTCACGCGCGGCTATAGTAGTCCCGAAGCTAAGTAAACGAAGCTTCTCGCGGTCGATACGTGGCTCTACTTCGCGTACTAATAACCGCTGCAGAGCAATGGCATCGTCATCTTCCGATGATATGATCGGAGGTAACTGGGAGGACGTGGCGGGCGGCACCGTGCTGGGCGCGCAGGGCTCCGCCACCCACCACGAGTCTCTGGGGGGCAAACGCCGACCGTTTCCGAATCCTTCTCCCTCGCACCTCAAAAAAATCCGCCTCAAGACGGGCATGTAGCGCAAGCTGCGGGCCCGCGCCGCGCCCGAACCGCGACCCTAAAATGCCACGAGCCCTTCGCGCTATCACAACTATCATCAGAACTTAAAATACATTAAAAATTAAACCTATATAATATATGTTGTATCTTCTACATGGCCGATATATTTTTGAGATTATAAAACCAACTAATAATATATATTTCATAATTATATTCATTACCTCAGAAAATATATAATAATTGATTTAGACTTATTTTTATTACATACTTTAGAGGCGGCTAACTTTGTCTAACATAACAATTAAGTAATTAAGTTTGTTGAGCAACGTCTGTGTTTCGGCTGTATAGCCTTTGCTGATTGTCTCATATATCTGATGATAGTTGTGAAGTCTCGGGGAGCCATGATATTTTCGTGTACATTAGTCCGTAGCCTTTTGCCATAAGCGGCACCTGTTTGATATATTATGTACTTTAATATTCGAATGTATTAAACGTTTGTTGTTTGGTGGTAGCTGGCCAACTTGTTGGGCAACTCATCCACTGCCAGCCGTTGATAGTTGTTTACTAACAAACTTGGACGCAACGGCAATGGTGTGCGTGAGTCAATGTCTAGAACATCTACCGGTAACTTATGCCATTAAAAATTACGTGTGATCTTTGTTGTTCTCAGCTAGCTTTATTTTATTGGTAGGATACCTTCATCTTGTTATGTGTAGGGTCTATATCAGTTCTGCGACGACTAGCCACCGGTTATAACAGTTGTAACGGTTATAACAGTGATAGTTAAAACGTTTGCGCAACACTAATATTTTATTTATAATTTATTCTTAGATATATTTTTAATGGCATGAGATATAACAATGTGAGTTAGTGTTGTAACATTAAATTTTCGTTGCCGTTTGATCTTCTTATAGTCCGTGAATTGTTTAACTGAAAGTACTTATTTTTTAAGTTCAGTAGCATAATGTTTTAAAATTATTATTGTTTATAATTTTGATTCGAAAGTCTGTTTAAAGTTTTATGATCCACATTGAAAGATTAAAGTTTTATTTATCTATAAATGATATAAAGTTTTATTATAAGTTTTTATAAAGACAAAAATATAAATGTTTAGTGGTGAATTGTAAAAAGGATCCCAAGCCCTAGGTGAATCGTGTGCTCTTGGAGCGATATTTTCAAATTGTGCTTATAATGTATAATGTACTATTGATCTCATTTTGAAACTTAGCAGGGGCTGATTTCAAGCGTGCTCATATCATTTCAATCACAAATAATTCTGTGTTTATTGCTTCGTCGTAGATACACCAAGATTTAGCTTTAAAATCCTAAAAAAATTGAAACAGAAATAGTAACAGAAACAAAGTGTTTGTTTGATATAAGACAGCTACTTGGTTTATAGAGGGTTTTTAGAATAATGTATGTATGAATATGATTGTTGTCTTCACATGTAGCGTAAGGACTCAATAGCTTCCTCGCGGGTGACCCGCTACACCAATTTAGTGCAATAATTTTATATTAAAAGGATCTTCGTCGATACCATCGTTTTTTATATATAAATGTAACGGTTTTAGATACATAAATAACATTTCAAAATTCTAAGTTTCTCAATATGTATTGTAAAGTGTTTACGGTAGAAATACATAGTGTGTATATTTTAAAACAGTAACTATTTATTTATCTGAAATATTAATATATGGTTAAATAACATACAATGTTCTCACAATTATTTGTTTCATTTGTATCCCATTGAATAGCTACTGAATCATTATAACTCGGGACTGCGTAATCGTGAGTAGGCCGCTGTAAACACTAGTAAGAAAACTATTTTACCAATGGCTAGTGCCCAGTTCTATTACACTTTGTTTAGATAAACCGTGTAATAGAAATGTCAAAATAAGTTTAAAATATCGCCTCTTGATAAATTTAGCCACAGAAAAGTGAATCATGCATACATCTATATGTATAAGAAATGCCTTATAGGTATCTATAATGTCTATACATTATAGATATGAGGCATTTCTTATTTTCCTTCCCTTCATATGGCTATATTGAGATAATAGATACGAGTGTGCATGTAGATAGAATGTTCTTTACAAAAAGTTAGTCCAAACCCAGTGAAAACGGAGACTTGCACCAAAACATTTTTACAATTTTATATACCTATACAAAATTGTAAAAATGTTTGGTACAATAACGAATTTGTTAAACCTGTCCTAAAAAAGTTATTACCTAGTCAATAACTAGATCACTCAAACTGCTCATCTGACAAAAATGCCATATCTCTCCAGGATTAACTTCGTTTTTAACTTTATATTTACCTTCTATAATGTATTGAGAACTTTTTAAGATAACATTTTTTTAAATAATATACACATCAGACAACAAATGCTATAAAGCTTCATTTAAATCACTAATTTTGCATACGCGCCGTCTGAGTGATCTTCAAAATAATCAGCTGAGGCCGGATAAATTTATATTATTCTTGTTTATTATAAAGAAACTTGTCAATTGTATTTGTAACACTTATTAGGCAGGTATGTTTATCAATTGGGTTCGAAATATTATTAATCAAATGGTGCAAGACCTAATTGTGATGACAATAATAGGCAGTTACTTGCTCATTTTTCAAAAAGTTAGCAATGTGTTATCTGTCAGGATTTTCTGTCTGCAGCATGGTAGGTATTTGAAAACAATAAATAATAAAAGTTGCTAACTAATGATGCTTAGCAAATATTTATTATTTGTTGCTTTCCAGTCTCAGTTCAGTCTCCTGAATATGTTGGAATTTTTTATTTGTCTCGTCAAAATGACCACACTCCACCTGATGGTAAACAGTCGTGTGGTCTAAGAGCAGTAGCCTCCACACCGCCCTCATAGCAGCCGAGGCGATGTTGAGGTCTCTACTTTGACGGCCTGAGAAGGTGCTTTTTCACGCCCCGCTTAAAGGACCCAGGATTGAAGGAAAAAGGAAACACGTGCCTTGGCAGAGAATTCCATGCCTTGGTCGTTCGGCAGAGGTATGAGGACCCAAACTTGTTGGTACGCGCTCTAGTCGACTCTACTGTGTAAGGATGGCATCTGAGCCCAGCACGCGTTGTTCTGGATAGGAAAGGGGAGAGCGGGATAAGGTGGAATAACTCTTCAGAGCACTCCCCGTGGTATATTCTGTAGAAACATGCCAATGAGGCAATGTCCCTACGGAGTTGTTACACTTCTTGCATAACTATGAGTAGGTATGTAAAGTATAGTACACACGGCTACACAGCAAGTTAGACACTCTAAATACGCATAACTACGCTACGTACAAAATAGAGAATTGTCAGAAAGGGAATTGTGCATCGTAGTGTCGACCAATCACGGTGCACTAGCGCGTGCGGCGACACTTACACAAACTGACGCACTTTTTATTGCTATTGTAGTTTTTTGCCGGCCGTCAGTCAAACAAAATAGTATACTTACCTAGTCAAAGGGTGATTTCAATATTTATTTATTGTGGCCTTACAATTATCTCCACAACAGCGGCAGCATATAAGTGTTGCATGAAAGTGGATACACTATTAAGGAGATTGAATTTTTATTAATTACCTAAAAGACAATATTAAAAGCGACTGTTCGAGGACTAGGTCCTATCAAAAAGACGGGGACGAGTGTTAAATATATAATATAGCTGCTTGCAAGGTTGAGTCGCTTTCCGCATAAGTGCTTTAAAATGAATAAATTTATGTTTATAGCAAGGGCAGATGCATTATTACCAAATTACAAGTTTAACTTATTTATCAAGTTACCTAGTTATTTACTTTGAGCAGTTTGACACTAAAGATCGGCAAATTAAATAGGTAAATCGAAACATATTGCACCTCTAAAACTATAGATATAACTGAAATATAACACTACAATTTATTTCACTTATCAGTTCGACTATCCTACTTTTAGTTAGGTACTAAAAATGTGCAAGTAGCTAAATAATGTAGTTATTAAGAAAATAATATTTTTTTTAAAAGTTTCGCATAGTGCCACATTTGTTTTACGTAAACCAACCCGTTTTTGGAATAATTACCTGAAGTTGTCGTATATTTTATGATAGGGGTTAAAAAATGACCGAAATAAAATGAAATTATGGCATAGTATGAAGGAACATTACTTAATTGGCGAAAATAATTAAGTTGCAATCAGTACCAATAGGTACCTATTTTATCAAACATTAATTACTCTTAAAACTTACAAAAATCAAACAAAAAGGTTTTAAACATAGAACCTTTAAAAAATGTATAAAGTTTTAAGTTTTACAAAATTTAACTTTTTGTTGCCGCGAATTTTGTGGTTGATAATGTTTACTTATGACTTGTTTTTGTCAAATATACCCTCAAAATTTTTTGAGCAGCTCGAGTTACTTTGTTTTTGAATTTTATCATTTAAGCATATACCTATATTAATCGATAACAGGCGTATTTTACTGTGTTAAGATTAGTATCTGAAGTTTTTGCGTCATGAGTAGTTTAAGGAGACGTTGTTTAAACAATCCAGATCATTTTTGCTATAGGTATATGCGGAGAATATGAGTTAACGATTGTAGAAAAGTTATATCAGAGTTGGTGAAAAATACCTATTTTGAGTATTTTGGGATACTCTTAGATAAAAATGAGAAGTCTTGGGCTCCCAATTGTGTTTGTAAATCGTGTGTAGAATATTTAAGATTATGGAAAAGTGGTAAAAGAAGTGCCTTTAAATTTGGAACACCGACTATTTGACGAGAACCACGAAATCAACTCGAAGACTGTTATTTTTTTGTAGCGTGAACGTAAACGATTTAAACACTAAAATTCGAGCTAAATGGCAGTACCCAAGTACTAGTTGTGTTCAACGTCTAGTGCAGCGTTTACCTGACTCTTTAGTGCTTAAAAATATATCTGAACCCTTAGAACAAGACAATGAAGGACCAAGCTCATCACAAAATGATGCTAATTTTGAACGTGTATCAAATGAGCCAAAATGCTTTTCCCAAAATGACAAATAACTTATCAACTTACGAAAGATACTTAATTTAGAAATTCTATGACTGAGTTAGAACTACAGGCTTGGACAGCTTTCGTCTCTGTGATGCAGAATTTTCTCGGACATAAAAATCTGAAAATCATATCGAACTTGTAGAAGACCTTCTGCTATAATTAAAAAATATGGGGTGCAAAATGAGCATAAAACTCCACTTCCTCCATAGTCAGCTAGACAGGTTTCCGGAAAATTTAGGAGATATGAGCGAAGAGCAGGGAGAGCGTATGCATCAGGACTTACGCATCATGGAAGAGCGCTATCAGGGTTTCTGGGATACGAATATGATGTCTGACTATTGTTGGTCTCTGATATATAATTTTCCAAAGTCTACACATCAGAGAAGAGCTGTAAAACGAAGTTTTTTAATGATTAAATATTTTTTTTAGTAAAGTTTTCTTAGTAAATACATGTTTTTTTCTATTTTATACCTACATAGCTGAAACTCGGAAACTAGAGCTGATAAAAATCTTCTAATTATATATTTGAAAATAGCATATCATATGTAATCAGCAACAGCTAAAATTTCTTCGGCAACAGATGTACTGTAAACTAGTGTTATTGACGTACATATGGAAGCTATTTTAAAAGAAAGCACGATACGTTTTTGGATCCAATGTTTTCGTTTTGGAAATGTTGACCCACAGAACAAACCCAGTGGACAGTCGGAGACCGGAGAGTTGACAATGAAGAATTAAAGGTGATCGTGAAAGCGAATCCATCGCAAACTACGTCAGAGTCATAGATTAGTGTCAGAGTTAGCGGCAGGCTACGGTGCGAGTGATAAAATAATTTTAAATCACTTGAAATAAATTGGAAAAAAAAAGCTCATGGGTACCGCATGAATTAAATGAAGCACACCAACAAACACGCATTGAATGCTGCGTTACATTACTCAACCGTCACAATAACGAGGCAATTTTGTATCGTATTATTTGTGATGAAATATGGATCCTGTACAAAAATCGAAAATGCTCATCACAGTGGTTGAACTCAAGAGAACCGGTCAATTCTTGATGAAAAAGCTAGCTTCGAAACCATGATGGAAAAGTTAGCTGTTAAGCAACCGAGACTATTCAATTGCTACAGCAATTGACTAGTCTCGGTTGCTTAACAGCTACAGCCCGCTGCTGCTTCAGGACAACGCTAGACCTTATACTTCACGACAGACGGTCGCTAAATTAGAAGACCTGTGATTGAAATGTCTCCGACACCCACCATACTTCCCGGACCTTGGTCCAACAGATTATCACTTTTTTAGGAATTTGGACAATTTCTTGCAAGGAAGAAAATTTAATTTCGATGAGGTAGTCCATTTTTCTTTAATTGTAACATTCTTTTATTTCAATTTTTTTTACTTTCACAGATACACTTTTACTCACCGCAGAGTGTTTCCTCCAAATGCCAGGCTTGACCTGAGATAGTATCACCTTAGGAATTACTACTCAGTCGCATTTACTAAAAGTATAAAGTAACACAGCGGCCTCTAGGAAAATGTATCCAAACTGTTAGAATGTCTATCTTTGTATTAGAAGTGCTTGCTATTAAACAATCTAGATATGGTTTTAACTCAGAATGAGTGTTTTTTGTATAAAGCCACTTTTGTTATCAAAATGACTACAGGATTTTTTTATTTAGTTAATATCTTAAAATTACTTATTGAAAGGAAATAATCAAAATACATATTTACCGCTTACTGATTTAACTTCATTTTTATTAATTTCATGAGTAAATGTAAAACTAAAAAGTTTTACATTTACTCAATATAATTTTTACTCTTTAAGACTCTTTTTATTCTTTTATAACATTTGCACCAGTAATACTAATAATTGATAATAGGTAAGGGACATATTAACGCTCAGACGCTGGTGCAAATCGAAAACCAAAATTATAAAATATAATATTCATGCCAAGCTAAACTTGTTCAGAAAATAATATACATATAGGATATAATACATTATGGTAAGGATAGAGCGCTGCTTCCCGTTCAGCGTGAATGAGACAAAATAACAAAAATATAATGCACTCTCTTGCACTATTCGCAGCGTTCAACTTCTAATAGTTCAAAGTCCAAACAGTCTAGGTTTATGTATCGCTGTCTGTACACTTACTGTATACATATAAACTTAATAATAGACACAAAGTTACAGATTGGGTATCAAATCCTTAAATATATTTGATTTGGTATATTATAGCATACTAACAAATTCTCGAAGTTCAATGTGGAATATTTCAGAATTCTCTTTTGACACCTCATCCTGTAAACATCTACCTAATCACAGTCAATAAGTGCAAACTTTTAAACAGGTTGGTAGTAATGGATTATGGAATCAATCTTTAAATAACCTAATTAGTGTTAAATAAAACCATTGAATACCGTAAACTTCTTTATTCAAAGTCCACAGTGAGCTTAAACTAACAGATTACAGCCTGCGTCCTCGTCTACCACCCTTCCTACGGGTCGAGTCAGAGGGCACTGGAGTAACATCTTCAATGCGGCCAATCTTCATGCTGGAACGAGCGAGGGCACGGAGAGCAGACTGAGCACCAGGGCCTGGAGTCTTAGTCTTGTTGCCACCGGTGGCACGGAGCTTAATGTGCAGGGCAGTGATGCCAAGGGTCTTGCATTTCTCAGCAACATCCTGTAACATGTAACACAAATCAATTAGAGAAATAAGACTATACCAATACTTTAGACGAGTCAATAAGTAGACAATTAGACAAGGAAATAAATCATTGTCTGGGCTCCAGGGTCTGTGTTGGCCAAGAATATAATGAGTCATACATAAGTCATCAGTCAGTCAAGTCGGTAAAGTTTCAATTACATAGTAGCCTCCAGAATTCACAACAGATACCAACAAACATTTAGGGACTATTAATGATGCCATACATCAATACACTAATTAATTATTAACCTTTAAAAAGATAAACAGATCTGATATGGTCGAAATCAGTATAAACCTTGCTAAAATTTTCTATTTTGATTGATGTAAATAACGAGCATCATTGATGAGGAAATACAATTCGGTAAGGTTATATACTAAATATAATGTCCTTTATTAGCTTTTGGATAATCTATTTTAAATATTACCGAACCTAAACAACTAATACGCTGACACATAACCTCAAAAGTATGAGATGAAATCTAGCCTAGTAAAGAGTAAGAACTAGTGTAGTAAACATACCTGAGCGGCCAACATAGCGGCGTAGGGCGAAGCCTCATCACGATCAGCCTTCACCTTCATACCGCCAGTAACACGAGCGATGGTTTCCCGACCAGACAAGTCGGTAACGTGTACGAATGTGTCATTGAAAGAGGCGAAAATGTGTGCGACACCGAACACTGTCTCACCCACCAAGTGCTGGGGGCCGAGAGTTACCTGGACCTCCTCTTTTGCTACTTTGTTTTTCCTCGGTGCCATGGCTTAGCCTGAAAATAACAACACTTCAGAACCACTTTTGTAACCTTAATTATCTGTGTAATCCACACACTAATTTTCACGAAAAGGCAGCAGTACAACAAATGGGGGTTGTAACTACTTTGGCTTTGTGTTATTTCATTAATTAAGGTAATATTTTTATCATTTTTTAATATAAAACTCGAGGATACCTTTAGCTTTGAAAGCTGTCAAAAACTAGAAAGAATTCCTGTTGCTAATGTTGCCAGGATTTGCCATTATTGAAAATAATTGCGGTACTAACTTGCATGATGTATAAACTAATACAATATTGCAACAAAGACAAGTAATTCGTAAAATTAAATTATTAATCATGTTATTATGGTATTAAAGCAATTAAAAACTACTCAGAACACTGTATTTTTAAACGTGACACAAAAATCTAATTAAATGTTTTTTCGCATTTTTTTGCATAGAGCAATTGATCAGCATCTAGTGTTTCAAAAATATTTGAAGATCATAGTCTTTATAATATTTTATAAACCAGTAATCAAGATACAACGATTTTG
This sequence comes from Catocala sponsa, assembly GCA_963564715.1. NCBI lineage: Eukaryota > Metazoa > Arthropoda > Insecta > Lepidoptera > Erebidae > Catocala > Catocala sponsa. The sequence continues at coordinate 11,980,627 of OY751334.1, read as the reverse complement.
TTGTAACATGTTACGTAGCAGAAATACCGAACTATTATGTGTGATAAAGATACCACTCTGGCAACTCGGTATCTAGGTATATGTCTGTGACTAAAACCACTATCTCTAGTTTAAACTCAATATGTAATAAGAAAACGTAATGTAGGCTCGGCTCGAAGATCGTCAAATACGGATTTAGGGTCTTATTCATAAAAGTCACAAGATGCTTATAACAATGTAACAAGGTTTTCTAAATGCTTTTACAGAAATGCTTACTTATGTGCGTTTTAATTGTGGCGTAGGTAAATAAAGTCTACACTAAAGTTTATTATTGGACATTTATCAAATAGGGTATTTTAACTACTGCGTGTATTAAAATGATGGTTTTGGTTTTAGCTAAATTTGTTTCTTTTTCTTAAATATATACCTATGTAAACGTTGGCAGTTGTAGATAAAGGCTATGGTGTGTTAATACATACTATCAATAACATGTTTATTTTACTCAAAGTATCATACTTTCAGGTTACCATAATACCCTGGTATTACTATTAAATAGTTATTCGTACGTTATACTAATAACTTACGACTCAACATAATATTCCATACACTTTAATAAGCATCTGGCAATACTATTGTAGATGCGTTCAAAATAATTGGTCAAAAAGTATAAAGACCAAGATTAAGAAGTAAACGTTTGTATTTTTGTTTTATGCAATATGTATAAATTCGTTTACTCTCTCTCTCTCTTCTCCTCTTAGCCTTTATTATTCCCAAGTCACTTGGGGTCGGCTTTCTAGTCTAACCGGATTTGACTGTCACTATCAGTTTTTACACGGAGCGATTGCCATCTGACCTCCGCAACCCGAAGGCTAATGATACTCTAAAACTAGACCAATGTCAGGATATTAGAGGGCCCTAACTTCCAATAATGATTGGCATAGATGTTCATGGCAGCCGGGACCGACAGTTTAACGTGCTCTCCGAGGCACGGAGCAGGCGATAATTGTCAATCAATACATTCAATACGCACATAATTTCGAAAAGTCATATAACTTCCGAAAGTCAGAGGTGCGCGAGGTGGATTCGAACCCGAGACCCTCTGCATTGCAGTCTGTTGGTCTCCCCACTGAGCTATCGCTAAATTCGTTTACTCAATTTATAAAACGAATTATTTCATAAACCTGTAATGGAATTAGTCCCAAAACACGCAGTCTAAAGTTTGGACATTTAAATGACAGGAGTTTTAACGTTAGACGTAATCGCATGTCACTATATTATTTCTATGTATTGTTATATTAAGTTATTACTTATTGTACCAAGTACAATAAGACATTATTTTTAAAATTAAATTTAAAGTAATTGTGAACACATCCGTAAAGCAATGTGACAACATCCGGAAGTAGCGTACGTCATTGCCAACAGATTCATATTTCCATCGCATATTCGTTGCTGAGAAAAATCGTCGGTTTTAGCGACGTAACATATTGCAAATAAGTGTGAATTATTGTGATAAACTTCCTTTTAGCATTAGTTAAACTAGTTCAATTTTAATAAGTGAGTATTGTAATCGTGTAATAGTGTAATTCAAGTTCGAAGTTTCAAGTACGTGAATGACGTTCTGTCATCTATGTTACTCAATTCAATATTGTATTCCTATTACGTTTTCGATGTCTCAACAAGTTTGAGGCATGAGCGTCGTCCTTGGTGTTGCTCAGTGATATTCTGCTGCCAGCAGCTGAGACGTAATTGATAACAAAAAGATTTGCAAGTCATTACTCATCCCATACGTTGTTCTTTGTGAAGAAGGTGGAGATGTCCTGAAATAATATTATTTCGTACGTTCCAGATTCAAAATGTTTATCTTGGATTGGTTCACTGGCGTCCTTGGGTTCCTTGGTGAGTTATTAATCTTATTAGACTTTTGTGTTATATAGAAACTTGCTAAAATACGAGGTACTTTGCAAAAGATATCTAAAATAAGTGAAACCTTTAACTATCATTGTTAAATTAATTAGTATTTAGAAGTTTGATTCAGTATATTGCATCAAAATAGATGTTTCATTTAAAAATGTTATGAAGCAAACAGATTTTATGCAATCTTGAACTTACAATAGCAACTAATTAGGTAACATAGAACAATGTTGTAACTCTTCAAAAAGTTGCACAGTATTTTAAATTATAATAAGTCCTTAAAAAGCCAAGAAAGAAGCTTCATTATCAAGTATAATTACTGGAATTAGTAAATAGCTACATTGCTTTTCATTTAATATAGTTAGATCTCCATGTTCTAGTTTAATGATTAAGTCATTTGTACTCTTTGAACAGTGGTATCATGTACTATGCACTTCCAAACTTGTGACACATTTTCAAAATCATGAAATTTTTTGAAAGTTGTGTTTTTTAATTTTTGCACATATTACAATGTAAATGTTTGCTTCTATGATATTTTATGTGTGTATCTCTCAAGATAAATTAACAGATAATACCTAAGGAATTACAATCTACGTAGGGTAATTTGTGAAGAAATACATTCATAAATAAGCACAAATACAGATAACACACAAATAACTATTGATACCTCTTTAGAATGAAAGTTTGTACAAAAACCATTGTATACCATACCAGCCAACCATAATTTAAAATGAACCATGAAGGTTGTTCCTCAGTGAGCTTGGCACACTGACCCACTAACCTTAGCCTTTTAAGTAGACTTATTGTGTTTCATATACTAAAATACAGTGTCTTCACTCATTTACTTTCATTACAAATGTAAATAGTGAGAACATTGCTATTATATTTGAACATTTGGGGAAACTGAGTGAAAGGAAATAAAATTATGTTAGTTATGTTCAATGTACTTTCTCTAACTCACATACTTTAGAAAAATAAAATCCTTTATGCTATGATTTTAAAACATGTCATCTAGATATTACTTTTAAGTTAAGATTCTCAGTGTGTGTATAGTAAAAATACATCTACTTGTTTTGTGTATTGACTATTAAAAAACTAAAAAGTATGACCCTGCTGGCTAGTCTATGATAATTGTGTTCATGTTTACTTTACTAATATAATGAATATATTCCATTACTAATGTTATTGTTATTATTTAGGTCTGTGGAAAAAGTCAGGAAAACTATTGTTCCTGGGTCTGGACAATGCGGGCAAAACAACACTACTCCATATGCTGAAAGATGACAAACTAGCACAGCATGTACCCACATTGCATCCCAGTGAGTATTTGTCCTTATTGACTTATAAACATAACACAATACAAGTATACCCTTAAAAGGTTAGGCAGAGTGATATCCATATTTACAATTTATTTTAAGTATATGCATTATCAGGCCCAGCCTCATTGTGTAGGGACCTTAATTCAAATGGTGAACTTTATTACTGTGTACAATAGTAGACTTAGCCACATTAAATGAACACAAGACCCATTTATATGCTGTCTACCATTAAGTCTTGGGGGCCTGGTGACCCATAATACAGGTATTCTTATACCTATTTCGGGCACCAGTTTCTCACAGATGTTTTGTTCTATTTATATTAGATTAAGCCATAATATACTATACAAACATTTGTGATGAGAAATAAAAATTATATAATACATAGTAATTGTTAGAGCTAAATGCCTACTACAACAGTCCTAAATAACTAAGGGAAGGAGCAAATAAATAAGTAATTATGTAACTTAAATTAAACTAGTTTATAACATTAACTATTATTCCCATGTCAGCCCTACACTGAACCCAATGTCACCTTTACATAAAACCAAAGTAGGGAATTTAATATGTCCAGAGAGTTAACCAAAATGTTTGTAGTCAAATCAATACATATGTATATACATTCACGCCTGTTTCTCAAAGGGGTAGGCAGAGACTACGGATTTCCATTTGCTACGATCCTGACACACTTTATATGTATACTAGATGTTCCCGCGGTTTCACCCGCGTTTATCGTTACTGCGCCGCCCCTGTGGGTCGTAGCGTGATGTTATATAGCCTATAGCCTTCTTCGATAAATAGGCTATCCAACACTTAATGAATTTTTCAAATCGAACCAGTAGTAATCACGCAGAATAAACCAGGAGAAACATCGTTTGTACTATGTCTGTAATGGGTAATTATTTTGCTGCAATGTTATTTTAAAACTGCGATATCTCCTAAGATATTCATTGAAATCGAATGATGTAAAGGGCAATTTTGTTTTAAATTAAATACTTGTGATGAATAACGTATTTATTCGGATAAGGATTAATATCATGTTTATAATAATACCTTCGCAAATAATGCATTATTTTAGAACATATTTCGTTAGCATAAAAATGGTTATAGTGAACCAACCTTAAAAGATAGGCATATGCTGTCGCGGACTTTTTTTTAGAACTTTTAAAGGGGAAAAATTCTGTCATACATGATTTTTGCGAAACTTTAACTGTTTACGCAGCGCACGCAGCGGAAGCTCTCAAAAGGAAAACATACTCTCCGATTTTGAAACATTCTTCATTGGTGCTCCGCTCCTACTGATCTTAGCGTGATGATATATAGCCTATAGCCTTCCTCGATAAATGGGCTATCTAACACTGAAAGAATTTTTCAAATCGGGCCAGTAGTTCCTGAGATTAGCGCGTTCAAGTAAACAAACAAACAAACTCTTCAGCTTTATAATATTAGTAGATGTATGGTGTTATAGATCAATTAGTTTCCATAGATTTGCAATATCTATCTACTAAATAGTCTAAGTACACAATGTAACTGTTTTTTACAGTTAACATTATTATTTATAAATTATAATGTATAGCTATGATTTATATCTAACTATATAATTAATTAATTACAAAATAATTTAATAATGTACTAAACTGGTTTTCATTTGCCAACAACAAGATAAACATGAATAATATTAAAATTTAAAATGGCAGACTTATTAACTGCTTTTAAAATTTTTTATTTGCGTCACAAATATTAAAGCTTATAGCAGAAAATACATTTTACTACACAAATGACATAATGATTGAATGGCATCTATTACTACTACTTTGGTTGGTTCTCGCATGAGGCAAAATAGTTATTTGAAAGTACAGAAATCAAGTAGAACAATTTGTGTTGGAAGATTGTTCTGTTTGATTTCTGTACTGAGTGTTGTCTTTGCCCGTCGTAAATATTACTTCTAGTGTAAACAATACATTATAAAAATATAGAATTACGCGCCGCAATGTATTATTAGATCCAATAAAATGTAATTGCACCGATATGATGGCGCTGTGGTTTAAATGGTTACCTCACTGCTGCCAGTTGCGTTGACCGTTCGATCTCCACACGGGACCAAAAATTATGTTAATAACTAATGACATTATGGTCTGAGTTACTAAACTATTTACTACTATTTAACAAAAATCCAATAAGAGTCTTAACGTAGCTACATCTGAATGAATGCTATAGCCGAGTTGCGGTCGAATAGTTGCAGATTCGAATAAAATAATCCGATTTTATTGCAGTGTTAACATGAATCTGTCTTATATCACAATTATTTTCTATATAAAATAATATTAAATCAATTGCTCAAGCCATATTTTGATTGGAAATATAATATTTGATAATGCTTATAATAAAACATGGGAACACATTTTTACATGCGTATAAAAATATACATATACTACTACTACGAAATACGAGAAATCACGAAATAAAAGTACTTGTTTTCTTTGTAATTAATGTATTACTGATGAAAATATATATATGCATTTTCTCAGCATTACATTGAAGTATTTCCTGCTCCATTAAAGTTTCTAATTTTCCAATAAATCTTTGCGCTACTCATCGACAGTTGACGTAATAGTAGCAATCACCATGACGTATAGGTTGTGTTATCCAGTTCAGCGATTCCCTATGACGCAGTTGTCTGGACATTCCTTGATTTATGCATAAATCTATCTGCTTATTATTAATATATTAGACATGATCGTAATGCAGTAACCAGAATAGATAGCAATAGTTCCCATTTTAGGAACGAAACTCTAAAGAAATGTGGAATTTGTTAAAAAAAATTATCGTGCCGAAATATCCCTGATTTATGAAGACGTAACGTGTTGTTTTAATCGGTTGCATTTTTATCTTAAAGCCGAAATCAAAAAATATTTATTGCATTATTCTTGCACACGTAATAAAATAAAATAATAATATAATAATAAAAGAAAATAAATAGATAAAAAGGTAGTAAAAATGTTGCATTGAAAGTCAGTTTAATGTGTAGAGCTCTCATGAGAAGAAATATACCGGATATAATTATATGGCGGTTTATTTACCGCAAACACTTATTTGTACAGCAGGTTATGTGAATTTTTATGAATGTTGTGTAACGTTATTGTTTAGCATCGGAGGAGCTGTCAATAGGCAGTATGCGTTTCACGACGTTCGACCTCGGCGGGCATCAGCAGGCGCGCCGCGTGTGGCGCGACTACTTCCCAGCGGTGGACGCGATCGTGTTCCTAGTGGACGCGTGCGACCGCGCTCGCCTACCCGAGTCCAAGGCCGAGCTGGACTCCCTGCTCACCGACGAGACTCTCAGCAACTGCCCCGTGCTCATCCTCGGCAACAAGATCGACAAGCCCGGCGCCGCTAGCGAGGACGAGCTCCGTCAATTCTTCAACTTATACCAACAGACCACAGGAAAGGTGAGCACCATATACACTTCTCTAATACCTCACTATCGACCCTCGTGCAGGTTGTCCCAAAAAGTAGTGTGCCAAGCGGAATTCATAAACTTAAATTTTGATATGCAGCAATTTATCATCGCGCATATTATTATGTAATTTAGATGTAACCACAATTGTTTTGACATCTTCAAGGCATAGGAGTAAACTTTAGAAAAAGTCATAATTATTTCCGAGCTCTATAACGAAGAATTTCTTGTCATTCAAAGATCAAAATAAAAACGGAAAAATAAATTACTGGAAATCTAAAAAAATCGTAGAACATACTTAGCGGTGATTCGGGCACCCCTAGCGATTTTCAACCTCTAGACTTCACATTTACTTTATTTTTGGGACAATCTGTATGTTGAGACAGTTTTCACCCTGTGAGAGGACTGCGCCAATTAAAAAAATGCTAGCATAGTATAAAAACTAGTTATGTCCGAACTATAATGACAATAAACACCGCGATTGATTCTGTCATTAGTGTGGGCAAAACAATATTAATCGCTTCAAAGTAATGTCTACAATTATTTCTAATATCAATGTAATTGTCGTTTCACACACCTACTTCGTTGAATATTTTGTTTAATGACACCCTGACACAAATTACTCGACGTTAGTGGCCGAACGACCCAATTTTTACGTTCTTATCATTTTATAATATGACTGCCTCCAATACTACTAAAGTTGGTAATATTTGTCAACTAATAATTAACTTTTCTGCTGTAATTATACGCTAGGCGTCGTTAGTTAATAGTCGTGACAATCAAGCATACAAATCGTCATTTTCAATGTCATATGTTTCAATTACGGGCAGTGTGTTTAGATTCGGCATTAGTAATACATACTAATCGTAGCTTCAGCGACGTTGAAGAGTTAAGTAGTGGCGACGGTAGGCCAATGGGTTAGGCATTGAAGTTGCGTTGCGTAGTAACACAAGTATTTAGTTCGAGCGGTTAACAAGAATGCTCTTAATTTGCAACCCAAGATATGTTATATGATAAGATATTTTGATATGTTAATCTGAGTTTTAAGACAGCTTAACACATTTAAATGCTCTACCGGGATAAAAAGTATACTTGCTATTATGGACGCTGTGTGTTGTTGACACCATACTGTGTCATTATATTCGTGACGAGGTATAGATAGTTGTCCTGAATTTGGGAAGATGAATACTGATTAAATTTTCCTATTAATTATTTTAATACCGTCGGTGCATGCCCAACTTCAATCACGAAGGTCGATAGTTCAATTTGGCGGGCTAAGTGTTTTCATCTATTCTTTTGGAAATTTTCCTTGTTAGAAGTAGCACTGACTAATTTTTTTCTGTGAATAATAGGCTCCTATAACAGGATCTAAACATAGTAAGCAAAGTGTACCCTTCTGCCTAACCTTTGGGCACATAACACAGTGATAATGACTTCTTCCAATTTTAAAACAGTTACGTAGCTCTGATAACTCGTTGATTGCGTAGAATGATAACACATGCGGTGTCAGTTAGCTGCATCAGTAGTCGATACATTTCCTCACATCGGTTATCTAGCACTTACTTATTGATGCATGTTATCGCGTCGTAAATACGGACACATACCAACTACATGTTACATATATGTTATATATTTATCAGCTGGTTTAACGTCGTGCATGTGCCGTGACACTGGTTTGCGGAATAAGCACATAATATATCGCGTACATTTTAATGTCGCAGTTGCCGGTGTGATAAGCATTCATTATGTAGTTAATAGGTATGAACTCGATTCTTTTTTTGTTTACTTGGTAGTTGAAGTGTAAGAAATATGTAGAATAATAACGTCAGTATGCAAAGTTATTGATAAAATAGATAAATTTCATTACCATTACTACGTCATCTATTGCTGATATAAAATGAATGGCATAAACGACGTTGTCTATGGCTGATGTAGAAAGATCCCGAGTGATTTTCTATCCTCATTTCTGTGTGTTTATTTAATTTTGTTTGTTTGTACCGTCTTCGCGTCTTAACTACGCGAACGAGCATTATAAAATTTCACATACACGTTGTCAGGGGTACAGAAAAGAACATACGGCACCTTTCATTCTTAAAAATATTATAAGTTCGAAGCCGCGGGCAAAGTGTAGTACATATATAAAAACGTTTTTTTATTTATTACTTATTAAAAAGTGCTTCCCCTCCTCCCCTATTTCCTCTCCATACATACGCCACAAAAGAAGATAACTCAGCTTGAAGCTCAAAAACAGAGAAATAAATCCAAATAAAAATAACTCAAGATATCCATTACCGTAATAATTAATAAACCATTTATTTAACTAGGCCCTTCAGCAAAGAATACACCTCACATGCTAAATAGGTACTAAAGTTAAATCTATTTTGTTATGTGGCAAAACACGGTCCACGTTCTTCTACACCAGAAACATATGACGTGATTATTTACTCGTGTTCAAATTCACCTTTATCGTTACTGAGAAATATGTTATGTATCATGTATGGGAAAATAATTCAGCTATAACAAGTTTAGTAGTTCCAGCGATGACAATGAGTCATTAGTAACATTATGAGATACTTGCGACCTTACTTGACTCTTTTGCGTCTCCTTATCCTAATTAATAATATTAATGCGAATGTCAGATTGTGTCTTTGGTTGACGCTATATCTACTCGACCAATCAATATGAAATTTCGCATATACGATGTCAGGGTATAGAAAAGGACATAGGGTACATTTCATCCAGAAAAATAGTACTGTTCCCAAGGGTAAAAAAATTACATAACCTATATTTATGCGAGTCAAGCCGCGTACAAACATCAATAGTTTAAAAAAATTTACAACTAATAATACTTTTATAAGATGTTACAATCTCTCTACAATATACATGAACACAACTTGTATAGTTGAAACTGTTTAATATATTGTTACTGGTATGGTTTATTTGTTTATGCTAATACATTCAACTTACTGTTGTATTCGATAATGAGAATGATATCAATACCAGTTACATAGTGTTTAGTTATTCACTGCGTTTTCACCGTCGTTTATGTATAACTGCTTCGCGCTCGTGACTTGTAGCGTTCTATTATATAGCCCATGCTACTTCTGGATAAAGTAGCTTTCTAATAGAGAAACAATTTTGATAATCACACCATTAATTTTGTATTTATTCATTACTAACAAATATACAAATCATTCCTTGATAATAATATTACTATAGATGTCAAGTACAGGTATAAGATGATAACGTTTCATTCAATTAGTATTATTATTATTTTAAAGGGAGGACTAATTTGCTCAGTGGCCTCATAAAGTTTGATATATTTTCTAAATTACTCAGATAAACTCGATTCCTTTTTGTTTACTTGATAGTTGAAATATAGGTGATATGTAGAATAGTGTGAATGGAACAGTCGCAAGAGGAAAACCTAGGCGAACGTTTCTCGACCAGATCGGAGGCGTTCTGGACAAAGGCCAGGTTAAGAGCTCCTTGAACCGACGGGCGTGTATGAGGAATGTGATGAAAGTGAATGAAGCCAGAGAAGTGTGTCAGGATCGTAGCAAATGGAAATCCGTAGTCTCTGCCTACCCCTCTGGGAAACAGGCGTGAATCTATGTATGTATGTATGTATGTAGAATATAAGAACGTCTATAATTATGCAGGGATAATGATAAAATAAATAAAACAGTACTATGTTTGAGCAACCAGAACTAATTAGCAATTGTTATCTATGTAAACTACATATTTTATGCAATCTCCCAAACATTATTTGTATGCATGATAAAACTGTAGTAACGGTATGTGTTTGATGTTCCAGGGCAAAGTATCGAGGTCAGAGTTGCCCGGGCGGCCCCTGGAGCTGTTCATGTGCTCGGTGCTGAAGCGCCAGGGCTACGGCGAGGGCTTCCGCTGGCTCGCGCAGTACATCGACTGAGCTGGGACACACACACGTCGCGCGCGCCCGGCTCGCTTATACTCGCGTATGCTTCTCATATAAATGTCCTAACGTAGCCGCCGCAAACACAACTTTTTTTTTAATGCCGTTTACCTATATTTAAAAATTGTCATCTGCGTTAATAATTCTATTCTGTTCGGTGCCAGATACTTATTTGTGAACCTTCACTGAGGTTGTTTAACCAACTTTTCTCTCAACTACAAATTCTTGTAGTACAAAAAATCCAATAGCTATCATTCCTGAAAAAAAGTTGTTATCTATTTTTACTTTCTACCTTGCATGTCAGAAGAGAAAAGGGCGCTTTAAACAACCAGTATGCCAGTAAGGGTGTTATTTTATAATGACGAACACATGTTTAGCTTTGCGGCTACGTTTCCAAGATGTATATATGCTCGAACGGCGCCCGTTTGTAAGCAGCCTAACAATCGCTCACTAGTAATGCTTCATAATGTTTGTAACATCGTATGTATATCGAGACTAGACATATTAACGAGTCCTTTACATTGTAAGGATCACAATATGGCAATAAAATAAAATAATATTTATTATTCTGTCTCTTTTTTTTAGGTTAAGTAACTAACGGCAATCCCAGTGTGGGAATAAACCTCTGTACAGGAATGTCGACCGCGAGGTTTATCTGCCGCTTGCATTAAGGTTGCAACTACTCAAGTACTTAGTTACTAGCGACACTAGTTTTAAAGTACAAATTGTAAGTGAGGGCAGTCGCCGACCGCCGAGCATTACTAGTCAGCGATGTACTCCGCGGTTCTAAACTATCTCGACTCCACATAGCTGCTAGCTGTATCGTTCAGAGATTTTTTTGTTTGGCTGTAAAATACTAAAATAACATTTATAATTTTACGTAAGTCTAAACGTTCACGCCAGGGGTCTCCTCAACATTGTTTAGGTTTGTGAAACCGTTTAAATTTGTGTCTATATATATATATATATATATATATATATAAGGTAATGGTGCAAAGCATGGTAATTTTGGTATTATGTATCATTTCTTCGCCAAATATACTGTGGAGGTGGACAAGTGGCAGTGATCCCTCCGAACAGGTGGGCCCTGCCTTGTCTCCCTCCCGTACAATAAAATATATAGTCTTACAGTCACGCTCTCAGTCTCAGCTCCGAGTCAGAGTGTAAACTACAATTTTAATTCAAATTTTAATATTTATTTTGTTATTCTCATTCCAACTTGAGTGATAATTTTGACTTGACTATGTATTTATCAATAAAGCTCATTTTGTTGTATGTGTTAAAGTGACGAATGTTATATTTTTGTAAATTATTTCAATCATATTTTGATTTTCTCGGATTGTTTAAATAGACATTGTAAAGAAACGGCTAGTCTACATTAGCGGTAGATGAGTCTGGAAATGAATTTTAATACTTATTCTGTTAAGGTAATAGTATACAATTATCTTCCATTAATAATTATCGACGGTGCAGCAAGACGAATCCCAACAGTATTTGAGTAATTGTTTAGTTAACGAGCACAATCAATTTGGTTTATCATATACGAGTATTTTGTTCAGATTGCAATCATCACATGAAAGTTTTGATTAGTCAACCCACGTGTTGCACGGAACCCGCTTGTGGTACAAAGTGGGCGACGTCGCGTCGCGCCGCGTCGCGTCGCTCGACAAGCCGTTTCCATTCATTACTCTGTTGTGATCAACGTGCGCTGGATGTCTCCAGCTTTACTTAGACAATGTTCTTCGGTATATTATTTGCAGTTTAAGTAAAAAAAAAGTTTGTAATAAAATTTATATGAAATATCCCGATGTTTTATTCCTTCTTATAACAAAATGAAAGAAAGAAATAATGTTTATTTTAAAAAGAAAGAAAATCTTTTGAAGTTTCGTATACCTAATACACTTTGAATGACACATAGAGTATTTAATATTTCATCTACATTTATGTTATTCTTTAATTAATCCATCTTTTATAATTTGGTCTATTTTCTATGTTTATCAATTTCTGCTTGTCTACGTTTCTTTGTAGGATTGTGATACCCACCTAGACGCTGTTCTTTAGTAGTTTGTCTTGAAAATGCTTCTTTTTTAAATAATGCCTACTAAAATTCAATACTGATGGATTTTTGGGCATCCTATTATTAATACGTCTACAGCGTTCTACGCTATTATTGCTTTTGAAAGACTTTGTAGCAACTGAATATGTCGCTATTTATCTTCTCTGTCTGTCGAGTTGCAAATCTGACAAGTTAAAAATCTGTCGAGTTGGAAGTGAGGCGAATTTTTGCATAATTTCCGGACCTTATAATGACATAGCCTACATACTTCTTTCCTAAACAATCCTAAATAAGTCACGGGTAAAAGCTAGTAGTCAATTAAATAGATAATGAATTAAGAATTCGATCGCCTCAGAGGTAATACTGCGGAGCGTGAGTAGGTATGCTATTCAAAAATATTGCCCATTATACATAATAATATGCTTATTACACCAATGAGCTAGAAGTACTAGGTATATAATTAGACTTGAACCGAACTGAGCGGAAAGTTGTCATCCCTACCCTACGCCTACGCCCCGTTCGGTGAAGTGCTAGTAAAGCTATCTGCGTTTCATAATTTGTTTATTCCGTTTCGAGATCGATTCCCGATTCGGTGAGTTGCTTACGGTTGTGTATATTAGTGTGTAGGACCTGTGTACTATAAGTGTTTAAACTATTTACTCTTCAAAATGTGTTGATTTGTGTAAATCATCAATCGGTAAGTCCATTTATTTTATTTTATGTATTATTATGCGTTCCGTTTGACGTCCGAAGACCATTATGAGAGTACATCACTTCCTTCACCTCGCTTGGTCGCTAGATGTCGCTTACTTCCGCTTCCTAGTCGCACCTACAGCGCCCTCTATCATTTCCGGTAAACAACTAAACTTCCTACCAAACACAAGCCACCATCTTTGTCATTGTTGCGTCGTTTTTCGAACCGAGCACATGGTCGTTACGAAAAATTCTATATAATTTGAATATTAGATTCAAAATTTTTGTCGCAAATTTTAAATTAATTTAATTAACTTTCGAGATTTAAGTAGAAAGTAATTTCAAACAGTATAGTTTGTCTTCCGTTACCTTGACCTCTTAAGTGTAAAATATGAGTGATAAAGAGGTTATCGCGCCTACTGAAAAGACTTTTACAAGTGAGGATAGTTCATCGGATTGCTCGTCGGATCAAGAAGGACCACCAAGGAAACGCCAAAAGCGGTCCAGCTCGCAGGATCTGGAAGAAAGGTTTGACTTATTGTCACAGCAATTAGTGAGTCATTTGAACAATATTTTAACTGTATCACTTTCAAACGTGCATATGCCCTTAACTAATATCAACAGCATGCCACATACATCGAATTTTTTGGATAGTTCGCTACCAATATCCAGTGAACGGTTTTTATGTCCACCTAAATTAGATGCGGGTAGTATCGTCAATTTGAACGTTTCGATCAAAGAACCGGCCGTACCCAAGGCAAAGCAAACACGTGTCGACAAAATTAAGGTTATGCAAAGATTTGACTCGCCTGATTGGAACGCGGTTCGATACACAGAGGTTCAGAAAAAGTACGTGGCCTTTCCGGCCTTTACCGAACTAAGAGTGAATGAGGAGCTACGACGTCTGGAGGATCCCTTAACTCCTTTACGTTGGTTTCAAATGGAACGTAGTTTTGCAGCGTTATCCAATGCATTCTTGGCCCAAAATGAAGCCGTAAATTCGGCTTTGCAAAGTCTTGTTGATTGGTCGGCCTCTGCGGACATTCAGGTTAATGCGTCCTCTATTTATGAAAAGTTAAACCAGTTATTTGGTAATGAGTCTGAATATAAGACTGTCACATGACATACTACAGGTAATTTGCGGAAAACGAGTCGAAGTGTTAGAATTGCGCCGTAGGGATATCGTTAAAAAATTAAAAGATAAATATATGAAAGAAGATCTAGGTAAAATACCTCCTTGCGAGTACATGTTTGAGCCGGGCCAGTTATCGACATATTTACAAAAAATTGGTGGGGTAGATAAATTACAAAAGCAGACCTCATCTTCTACCCGCACCCGGGCAAAATCGCCATAACCATCGACTTCTTTTGCTAACGCTAAGCCGTTTCGAGGTCGGCCCAATATTAATCATAAATCCAAACAGGCCGAAAACAAAGAATCCGAGCGATCTAATTCCAATAACTCGTCAGCTAGGAAAAAGGGGGGAGAAAATATAAAACAGAGGGTAGAAGATCGGGATATAAAAATAAATGACTACAGGATTTTAAGGCGGCTGTCTGAGACGCTTTCAAAACACTTGGGCTCTTTTCAATCCACCCAGATCAATATGGAAGTTAATAACAGGTCTCAGAATACCATCCAACAAGACGCCGCCATTAGTTCTCCCAACTTAGATGTTTTAACAAAGTATCAAACCCTAACATCACAATTAATGTCAATCGAAATTCAAAATTTAATTCAGTTAAGTCTTGGAGCCAGCCCCTCTGACACCGTCCTTTATCCCTCCTCTATTCATAATTCCCAAATCCAACGCAAAAAGTCGAACCATATTCAATCTCAAGGCATTAAATCAGTATATGAAGCCGAAGCATTTCCATCTCTTCCATCATCACCAAGTGCCCAATTTTCTACAACAAGGAGATTGGATGGTGAAACTGGATTTAAGTCAGGCCTATTATCACCTGCCAGTAAAAGATCAACACAGAAGGTTCCTCCGAATCAGCTATCAAGGTCAGCTGCTACAGATGACGTGTCTGCCGTTCGGCCTAGCAGCAGCGCCGCGGATTTTCGCCTCGGTAACAAACTGGACTGCAGAAATACTTCGCAAGAAAGGACTACGGTTAGTAGTTTATCTAGACGATTATTTGATGGTACATCAGGACAGGAATATGCTAACAGCTCATGTAGAAATCGCAATACAGTTTTTGGCCAGCTTGGGTTTCTGGGTCAATATGGAGAAATCGGTAACGACACCAACGAAGTCAATCGATTTTCTAGGAGTGGCATGGGACACCAAATTCAACACGAAGTCCCTACCCTCAGACAAGATACAACAAATTCGTCAGATGTTGCGAATACGACTTGCGGCCGGCAGTTGGAACCTAAAACAGGCACTACGCCAAATAGGTCATCTCAACTTTGCAACTTTCATCACCCATCGGGGAATGTTGCATTGCCGATTACTGCAGCGACACAGCAACAAACTCAGGAAGTGCCCGCAATCGCAGATTCAGTATCCAGAAGAGGTACAGTCAGAACTGAACTGGTGGTTGGAGAATATCAGTCAGAAGACAACGATTCATCCCCAGAGAATGCCCACGAACCACGTCATCACCGACGCGTCGGACATTCAATGGGGGGCTCTTGTGAACAACGACATGATAAAAGGCCAGTGGGAGCAACATCAGACAAAATGGCATTGCAATCTGAAGGAAATGTTTGCTGTGATATATCAGCCAAAGCAATGTATCTCCAGAATTCGTCAGTGATTCTTCAGAGCGACAACCAAACAGTCGTGGCCTACATAAAAAACGAAGGCGGAACCCGATCACGTCAACTGCTCGATTTGACCCAACAGCTGCTGAACCTGGTGGACCATCTCAACATTGTGCTTCGTCCTCACCACCTACCGGGGCTATTCAACACCGAAGCCGATCACCTGTCAAGAAATCGCACCGCCGCCGAGTGGCACCTAACAGACGAAGAAACATCGAGACTGTTCAGGATGTGGGGCACACCAGACCTAGACCTGTTCGCGTCACAGGCAGCTCATGTCGTAGCAAATTATGTTAAACTAGACTTGTCAGACTCGAACGCCTACTTTCACGACGCGTTCAGCAGATCCTGGCATTACCGACTTGCATGGCTGTTCCCGCCGCCTAGCCTAATACCCAGGGTACTGGATCACCTAAATTCAGCCTCACGTCGGTACATCCTAGTAGCACCCAAGTGGAAGAAGCCCTTTTGGAGGCCAGATCTGAAGAATCGTGCTCTGAAGCGTCCCGTGAAGCTCAGAGATCTAAAGAAGACGCTGGTGGACACAGTGACAATGCTACCACCGGCACAAGTCAGTGTTACAGTACAATATCTTTGTGCTGTATCTACAATCTACATCGCAATCTTATGATCTTTATCGCACGTTCAATATCTATTAAATGTTTCTACTATCCGTGATCAACACGTAGTCGTTAGTATATAAGATGCACCTTTGGATAATTATAACCAGACTATACTACAACTTTGTCTCATTTATACCTAATCATATACTGCCAAGAAGTTTGGCAAATTGGTGACCCCGACGAACGAATACGCAGCAAGAAACATGGCACAATCACCATGCAAGGCGAACATAAATCAGCAAGGAACACTTGAAGTAGCTGCTGGCACCTCGGTTTTATCTCGCATTCCGGAATTTTGGAAAGACCAACCAAGATTATGGTTCACGCAACTAGAAGCCATATTAGCACCACAGAAGCAAGGAGACGAATACAAATACTGTACAGTAATAGCAAAATTATCCAAGGAAGAAATACTACAAGTTAGTGACCTAATCACTTCACCACCGACTACAGATAAATATAAAAACATCAAGGAACGTTTAATTGATTGTTACGAAGAAACAGAACAGCGACAGTTTCAAAAATTAATATCAGAGACAGAACTCGGTGAACAAAAACCTTCGCAGTTATTACGTCAAATGCGAGTCCTCGGGAGAGGAAAAATCAGTGACGAAACAATTAAACTACTATGGTTCAGGCTTTTACCAACATCAGTTACTACGGTTCTAGCAGTTACGGAAGACATGGAAATTGACAAACTGAGCCAAATTGCAGACAAAATAATAATGAATTCAAAAGTAACCGAAATATCAGCTGTTAGCAACGACACTTCAAACGACAACAATACAGCATGCATTTTAGCCCAGCTAGCAAAATTACAGATAGATATTGACGCAATTCAGCAAGGTCAATATGGCTATCGACCCAGCACGCACAATCATTTCAAGAAACGTCAACAATTCCCGATTATGAGGCCGAGAACAAACTATAGAGGAGCAAATCGATTTTGTTACTACCACGAAAGATTCGGAAAATATGCAAGGAACTGCATTAAACCATGCGGTTGGAAACCAATGACTTACGTACGGAACCAGGGAAACGAATAAGAGCACAGACAACGGCGAAACTCTGTGCAATCCACCCATCCAATCGCCTCACCATTACCGACCGAAAAAGTGGTATGAAGTTTTTGATTGACACGGGCGCAAATATTTCAGTCATTAGCAAGCAACAGAGATATTCAATTTTACAAAATGAACAATACACACTATACGCTGCAAATGGGACTAAAATTAGGACTTACGGCGAGAAGACGCTTACCTTGAATTTAGGACTACAACGATGTTATAAATGGAATTTTATAATCGCCGATGTTACACAACCAATAATTGGAGCAGATTTTCTAGAGCACTATAAACTATTAGTCGACATAGCAGGTCGCAAACTTATCGACAAAGTTACAGAGCTGACAACGCATGTAACTTCAGAAAAAGCGACACAACAAACAATTCGTACTATCGCAGTGGGAACGAATTCACGTATTACGCAACTTTTAAACAAATACGAAGACATCACGAAAGAGTCCTCTCTACGCAATGCGCCCAAACATAAGATTGAACACCACATTATCACTACAGGACCACCCGTCGCAGCTCGGGCAAGACCATTACCTCCAGAAAAATACGACATAGCCAAAAAGGAATTTCAAAATATGATAGAGCTCGGAATTTGCCGACCGTCAGATAGCCCATGGGCAAGCCCATTACATATGGTAAAAAAGAAAAATGGCGAATGGAGACCGTGCGGAGACTATCGAATGCTCAATAGCACGACAGTACCGGACAAATACCCACTACCAAGATTAACTGACTTTACATACATATTAGAAAATAAGAAGATACTAAGCAAGATAGATATACGCAAAACATACCACTGTATTCCTGTTAAAGATATAGAAAAAACAGCCATCATCACACCTTTCGGACTTTTTGAGTACTTAAGAATGCCTTTCGGATTACGCAATGCGGCACAAACATTTCAACGATTCATGGATTCCTTATTTAGAGATTTAAACTTCGTATTTATATTTGTAGACGACTGTCTCATCGCATCGGACAACGAAGATTTGCATTATCAGCATTTAGAAACGGTTTTCAAACGTTTACACGAGAATGGAATAACCATTAATCTCGAAAAATGCGAATTTCTCAGAAGGGAAATAGATTTCTTAGGTTATCATATAACGAGCCAAGGAATACAACCTACCGAAGAAAATTACAAAGCAATCATGGAATTTCCCAAACCGAAAACAATTCAAGAATTAAGACGATTTTTGGGCATGGTCAATTTCTACAGAAGTAATATTCCACGCGCAGCGGAAAATCAAAGAATTTTAAACGAATATCTACATGGTTCAAAAAAGAACGATAATTCACCTGTTCCTTGGACAACGGAAGCAGACAAAGCTTACGAAAAATGCAAGGAAAGCATGAAAAACGCAGTGTTAACAGCGCATCCTTCCCGCAACGCATCACTAGCGCTCATGACCGACGCTAGTGCTACTTGCGTTGGTGGAGTTTTACAACAAAAATCCGGACGCAATTGGGAACCATTAGGTTTTTTTTCACAAAAATTGAGCGAAACTCAACAAAAATATTCTACGTTTGACAGAGAGCTGTTAGGAATATACATGGCCGTCAAACATTTTCACAGATTAATCGAGGGAAGAGAATTTACAATATTTACGGATCACCGACCTTTGACATACGCATTCTCCCAAAAACCATCATCAAACGATACACCGCGACGGGTCCGGCAGTTAGATTTCATTTCACAATACAGTACCAACATTCAACACATAAGCGGACGTGACAATATTACCGCCGATGCCTTATCTCGAATAGAGGAAATATACGTGCCATCACCTATCGATTACGCTGAATTGGAAAAATGTCAATCAACAGATAATGAACTAAGTAAATTACGTGACAATAAAAGATTAAAATTCAAAAACATTACGCTTCCGGGTTCCACAATAAACATCACCTGCGACACGTCTACTGGAAAAAGCCGCCCCTACTTACCAAAGCAATTTCGCAAACAAATTTTCGATACCATTCATGGTATGAGCCATCCAGGAAAAAGAACTACGAGAAAAATGATAACCCAAAGGTATTTATGGCCGTATATGAACAAAGATATCAATAATTGGTGTAGATCATGTATAGCCTGCCAAAAATCAAAAATACAACGACATACGATATCACCTCCTGGTACATTTATGACAGCGCAACGTTTTGAACATTTACATATTGACATCGTCGGACCACTTCCGATTTCACAAGGGAAGAGATATTTAATCACAATCATAGATCGTTGTACGTCATGGCCCGAAATATTTCCGGTAGAAGATATAACTGCAGAAACAGTAGCCAAGACACTTTTCGAAGGATGGATTACTCGTTTTGGATGTCCATTGCGCATTACTACGGATCAAGGCCGACAGTTTGAATCAAGAATATTTGAGTCACTCTCACAATTTTTGGGAATACATAAAATTAGGACAACACCTTATCATCCGCAATCCAATGGAATGATAGAGAGATTTCATAGAACTTTAAAGGTGGCGTTAATGACAAGAGAATCCAACGAAAATTGGTTAAAAGAAATTCCAACAGTTTTACTCGGGTTGCGGAGTAGCTTGCGAGAAGACACAGGTTATAGTTCAGCAGAGATGACATATGGAACGCCAATACGACTCCCTGGAGGATTTTTTGAGTCATCAGCAGCACAGTTATCAACGTACGAAGAGTTTGTAAAACAAATTCAAAAGGACATCACACAAATGACATCAATTCCGAAAAGAAAAAACCACAACCAAGCTATATTTGTGCATCCCGAACTCAAAGAATGCTCACACGTATTTGTTCGGTGTGATAGAATTAAGAAAGCCCTGACACCGCCGTATGAAGGACCCTACCCAGTAATTAGTAAAACAGATAAAACATTTTGCATTAGAATTAGGGATAAAGAGACAGTGATATCAATTGATAGATTGAAACCAGCATTCATGATCAATGACGAATCAAACTACGTGCCAGATTCAAAGGATTTCTACAGACATTCACACACGTACACTACACGATCAGGACGTAAAGTAAAGCCAGTAGTACGTCTATAAAAAATCGCTGATATAAGCAAGCTATTCGTATATATATTAACATAGATCTTAACATATACCATTAATTCACAACTACTCGTAACAACAAGACATCTTAAATGGGAAATCAAAGTTCTAAGGACCAGATAACATACAATACGGACAGTTGCCTCAATCAAAACGAAGCGGACAAACTCCGTAACCTGATCCAGGAGGACTTACGGTGGACAAGAAATGTTGCAATGGGACAGATTATTTTAACAATCGGCGTGATCCTACTTTACGGCATAATGAAAACACTGGACAGAAGAATGAAGAGTTTAACGGAAAAAAATAATAAACACTCGTGCAACAGCTAAGTCAAAATTACATACGTCAGCAAATCACACCACAACAGGCGTCATCAAATTCCACCGCGTACAATAGCATTATTATTTATATACATCAGCAAATAACTAGTAACAACAGGCGTCATCAAATTCCACCGCGTACAATAGCATTATTATTTATATACATCAGCAAATAACTAGTAAGGTCTAGGTCAAATTTATATTGTAAACACTATTACCATAATAATATTTTTTTTTAAAGGGGGGTGTACTGTTACAGTACAATATCTTTGTGCTGTATCTACAATCTACATCGCAATCTTATGATCTTTATCGCACGTTCAATATCTATTAAATGTTTCTACTATCCGTGATCAACACGTAGTCGTTAGTATATAAGATGCACCTTTGGATAATTATAACCAGACTATACTACAACTTTGTCTCATTTATACCTAATCATATACTGCCAAGAAGTTTGGCAAATCAGCAAGTTACACCTGGAAGCCTGGCTCATTTCGGGTGGGATGCCCTGACAGATACGTGGACGCAGCAGGAGAAGCAATTGGAGTGAGACAGTCTACTATAAAGACTTATGCCCCCATTCGGAGTAGATGGGTGAGATTTTGCCAAGAGAATAGCATACATTTTCGTTTGCCGGATCCATCAAATGTAGCTAGGTACCTCGGTTTTTTATTTTTGACGGATGGTCTCTCTTACCGAACAATTCTCGTTCATAAATCGGTTATTGCATCCGTTTGCGAAACGATATCTGATGTTAAAATTTCAGCTAACCGAATTGTAAAACACATACTGAAAGCTATCTCCTTGGCAAAACCTGCGCCTCGTAAATTACCGATTTGGGACGCAGGATTTTGATTAGATCGTTAAAAGCGTGCAAAATTAATTTTAATAGTTTATATCAAGTATCCAGACACACTGCGGCTATTTTATTGTTATCTTCGAGTCGTAGAGTACATGATCTTACTCTTTTGCATATTGATAGGCAACATTTTATAGATAGCACTGATTCTATTACCTTGCACCCTGTCTTTGGGTCGAAAACTGACTCATCTTCATATCAACAATCTAGTTGGACTTTTTTATCCGCTCCTGATAAAAGCATCGATGCCGTATATTGGTTACGCACTCTTGTAAATATGACACAAGGAACTCGGGGAAATATTAATAATTTATTTTTAGCAACTAAAAGCCCTACAAGGCCAGCTACGGCAGCGATGATTAGTGGTTGGATGAAGCGTCTTTTAGCTGATGTTGGTATTCATGCATCAGCTGGAAGTTGTAGATCGGCGGTCTCATCTTTAAATTGGGTAGAAAATATCATATTAATGATATCCTAGCTAAAGCAAATTGGCAACATGAAGGTACTTTTAGAAAGTTTTACCTGAAACAAATCAGGAATTCTAATAGGGTAACAACATCAGAAAAATCACTGTCCCAGTATTTTCAGCCTGATTAATAGTAGTACACGCCTTAGTCAATGTACATTTAAGTTACATTATACATGTTATTATGTTCAATCACATTGTTGCGTTTTAATTGAATACCTACTATATTACCAAAAATACAAGCCACCAGGAGATAAAAAACACTCTCCTTCATAATGGACTTCGAACGTCAAACGGAACGCATAATATAAAAATTTTACCTTCAAATAAAATTTGTATTATGCTTCCATAGACGTCCGAAGTCCCAGAAATTTCTTCCTGGTGCTAGGCCATTATGAGCCGAACAATGACAAAGATGGCGGCTTGTGTTTGGTAAGAAGTTTAGTTGTTTACCGGAAATGATAGAGGGCGCTGTAGGTGCGACTAGGAAGCGGAAGTAAGCGACATCTAGCGACCAAGCGAGGTGAAGGAAGTGATGTACTCTCATAATGGACTTCGGACGTCTATGGAAGCATAATACAAATTTTATTTGAAGGTAAAATTTTTATATTTTCAACGTAGGTAACGTTGAAAATAATCTTGCTAGGCTGGTTTTACTAATTCTTTTGGTGTTATTCTATAACTGTTATATCTTTTATGTACAGGTTGTTTCGCACATATTTAGTTTATAGCATATTAAAATGTGCCTACATTTGTTGTTTTTTGTTAAGACAGACAGATCATGATAGTAGGAGATAATTTTGTACACCAAAGTCATTGACAATCTACATAATTTGTTTAAAATAATGGTTTGTTTGGTGATGTATGTGATTATGAGATGTTTTATTCTGACGCTGTAAATACTGTGCTGGGTTCAAGGGATAAGAATGTAACCAATATTACCGACTAAAACACGTTTTATTCTAATACACTATACTACACTTTTTCACTATAACTAACTTTAAACACTGGTGCGCGTGCGCTTTATTTATAAGCGGTTAAAGCGTTTCTGGAGACTTCCAGACACGCCGTACCTGTATGTAACAGTACGAGCATTTGAGAAAGTTCTAGCGGTCTCTACTTTTGGCGTATCGACAAGCTACGTAGTTCAGTAAGACGCCTATATGGCGCTGTAATAAAATCTTAGAAAGAACTGCCGAGTCTCCCCCACAGTGCCAATAGATGCCACTGGCTGTAACAATACAGAATCTGAAGATCGTCGTCGCGGTTGTGATTAATTTCGAAAGGAAATTTTTATATTCTGAATTTCCGTTTAGATTTAGATTGAACAAAACAAACCCAAATAGGTGACCATGGCTGCTGAACAGCAACCGAAACGTCGGACAGACATCAACGTTTTTAGTGTGAAATTCTTATCTATACTAATATTATAAAGCTGAAGAGTTTGTTTGTTTGTTTGTTTGTTTACTTGAACGCGCTAATCTCAGGAACTACTGGCCCGATTTGAAAAATTCTTTCAGTGTTAGATAGCCCATTTATCGAGGAAGGCTATAGGCTATATATCATCACGCTAAGATCAATAGGAGCGGAGCACCAATGAAGAATGTTTCAAAATCGGAGAGTATTTTTTCCTTTGAGAGCTTCCGCTGCGTGCGCTGCGTAAACAGTTAAAGTTTCGCAAAAATCATGTATGACAGAATTGTTCCCCTTTAAAAGTTCTAAAAAAAAGTCCGCGACAGCATATGTCTATCTTTTAAGGTTGGCTCACTATAACCATTTTTATGCTAACGAAATTTGTTCTAAAATAATGCATTATTTGCGAAGGTTTTTTTATAAACATGATATTAATCCTTATCCAAATAAATACGTTATTCATCACAAGTATTTAATTTAAAACAAAATTGCCCTTTACATCATTCGATTTCAATGAATATCTTAGGAGATATAGCAGTTTTAAAATAACATCGCAGCAAAATAATTACCCATTACAGACATAGTACAAACGATGTTTCTCCTGGTTTATTCTGCGTGATTACTACTGGTTCGATTTGAAAAATTCTTTTAGTGTTGGATAGCCTATTTATCGAGGAAGGCTATAGGCTATATAACATCACGCTACGACCCACGGGGGCGGCGCAGTAACGATAAACGCGGGTGAAACCGCGGGAACATCTAGTAATAAATAATAATAATTTATTATAACAAATAGTCAAAGTCAAAGTCAAAAATCATTTATTCATTTAGGTCACAAAGTAACACTTATGAACGTCAAAGTATATAGGTTAGTGAGTTTACTAAGTTACTGAAGCTACATTTAGGTTAGTTGCTAGGTTCAGGCAAAGGGTAGAGCCTATGAGAAGAAACCTGCAAGAAACTCACGGCAATAGCCCGGGCGACGTTTTTAGAATGCGGAACAAAATTTTCCAGAGGGAATTAATAACCAAAAATAGAAAGCCTATCTACACCTACCTAACTGTAATTAGAATTGCAACTATTTAGTAATTGAGACGCCAGTACCTAACGGATAGCTTACAATTGGCGGTTAAAGTCTAGTAAGTAACTGAGTTTAACAGATAGTGGGTTATTGAGACCGGTCGTAAGTTTAATTAGCGATTCGAGGAAGCATAAGGATTTGTTTCTTGCACCTTAGAAATCTTTTTCAAACCAACGCTCAACACCAAATCTATGCCAGTTTCTACTGGTGGGTGTACCTACTTCCGGTCGATCTCGAGATGCCAAGACGCGCAGCACGCGAAAACATAGATTAAATTTTTGTAGGATCGCGCGTTATAGTCTCTAGATTGTTAACCAATAGACCGATATCTATAAACATCTTATACACAAATAGCAATATCGTTCCAAAATATTAAGTAAGAGCCGTCATCTCAACCAGTTTTCCATGCGTTCGTGAACACCACGTGATCCTGGCTGATAGTGGAATACTGCGACCACCCAATGTGTTATAGATCACGGCAACTTTGATAGCAAATTGTATTCGATTATGCTAATCAATTTACCGTTGTGTAGTTCAATACCTAATTTCAACAATCCGTCCATCATATTATTCTGTGAGTGTAGTCTTTGGGAAAATTATAATATGTCGGCCTCGATGGCGTAGTGGTTAGTGTAACCAACTGCCACGCTCGAGGTAGCGGAATTCCCGCACAAGTCAAACATTTGTGTGCATGCACATGGATGTGTCTTGGGCTGGGTGTTTCTATGTATAATATGTATGTATTTACAAAAATAAAGTATTGTATGTTTATCCATTGTCTAGTACCCATAGTATAATCTCTGCTTAGTTTTGGCTACTTGGTGTTGTGTGTATGTGGTAGAATATTATTATTATAATTTATAATATATTATAAATTAAACCAGCATAGTATAGGTACTTCTCCAACGTGTTCCGTTCTGGCCCGGCCACAATCGCTTTCGTTATCGCAAGTGATGTAAAAGTAATGTACTTCGGGTGTACTTAATGTACTTAGAAGAGATTTGTTGTGTACCTCAAAGGATAATTCGTAATATACTTAACAAAGTGGCCGGGCTGCTACGTGCACGCCGCAGCCCGGCCACAACGATGTTTATAGATAGGAGGGTTAAAATCAAACGTAATATCAATTAAATACT
Source organism: Catocala sponsa (assembly GCA_963564715.1). Taxonomy (NCBI): domain Eukaryota; kingdom Metazoa; phylum Arthropoda; class Insecta; order Lepidoptera; family Erebidae; genus Catocala; species Catocala sponsa. Next base: position 11,954,472 of record OY751334.1, on the reverse strand, counting down.
TGTACCTTTATTGTTCTTCCATTTTCTATGTATAAATCTACATTAAAACTTCCTTACTTTTTTACACAACGAAAAAAGTATTACTTATAATTTTGTACGAAGCGCCTGTACGTCGTCAGCATAGTATAGGTACTTCTCCAGAAGTCTTCTGGAGAAGTACCTATACTATGCTGGTCTTGAGTCAAGTAGTAAGATTTTGTGCGTATAGGCGTTTCTGTCATACATATTACTGGAATTGATCTCACAATTAGGCCCCTTAGTGTGCCTTTTTTTTATTTTGTCTCCCGCTTGACCTTAGGGAAGTGAATATCTTCTTCCAACTCATTCTATCGACTTTTGATCAGTCTTAGCGGATCCCAAGACGGTTTACCTTTCAGTTCTAAGCAGTTCCCTGGTACTAATGCAGTCTAGTATACTTACTAGTATATTTTACGATCCAAGGAAAAATAAAGCCAAAACGATAGGAATAGGTACTAATAAATAAAATTCAGATATATACTAATTAAAATTTTAATTATAGGAAAATAATGCAATAAAAATACTAATGTATAGAATATTACTAAAGTACATAATTTTACAACATTCAAAACTGATCTCTCATGAAAATAATAATTTGCGTCAACTTGAGTGCAAAATGTATGGGAATGCTTTAAATACAAACGATTGTTTAATGACAGTGTATAACTGATTACAAATAACGCATAAACATACCTACTCCATGATTACAAGTCGCGAACGTGCGTCGCCGCAGCCCGCCATATTTACAACGTGTACTTGACATATGATATTGCACATTCAACACTTAAAATTACATTGCATGAATTTATAACATTGGTAGACGGCAACCTGCGTTAAAATAATTCCTTGTGCTACATACATCTACATATATTATATTTTCTCTATAACCAGATCTTACAAGCTTCACTTGAACGCATCAATAGGGTACTTGATTACTTATTTATATTACGTTAAATTTATTCGAATAAATAAACAATTCGAGTAATGGTAACGAAATTAATATAAAATTATTTAGTTTTTAACATTTATGTTGATAGCAGATTGTATCATATATAAAACTAATGCTCTAATGGTCGACAGTGGTGGAAATTGCAGCTGTCCCTTTATAATAATTTAACTGTATAAATGAGACTAGTAGCAAGTACCCCGGTACGCCACAAGGCGGCGAGCGTGCGGAGCCAGTCAACAAGCTAACCGATACGATAACGTTACAGTGGCCACTAAGTGAAGTTCACGCGAAATTATGTGAGGTAATATCACATTTGGGACTATTTATTATAATTACATAAATAATTACACTAACTACTATATGCAAGTTACTTTATTCACACCCTTTATTTGAGACGGTGAAATATTTTAACGTAACGCATTCCTATCGAGTAAATATTATTAAAATTTCATCACTAAATGTCATATCACTCTTGATATCCAATAGTCGTCATCGTGAATCGTAAACCATGTGAATAAAATACGGTGGCGGATACTCAGCACTCATACACAGTACACACGCACACACACACACACACATACACAGACAAGTGGTCGCTGGCACGTCCCACAACAACGTCAGGCACATCGTGGCGTCTCGTGCCACTCCATTAGAAATTACATAACCTGTCGCCACCGGTACCGGTAGCCCGTACCTGTGTCCCGTACCTATGTCCCGTACCGGTACGCAGTACGTTGTGGTCGAGCGATACTGCCGCGTACCTAGGGCGCACATAATTTCTAATAAAGAGGAAATATACATCGCTAAATAAATTGTGCTCTATGCATACTAAATGCAGACTCGTCTATTTGGTAACTTAACCTAACAATTAGTCACTGTTGAGATAAAGTATACACCTGTATACGCGAACTGTAAGGACTTAGGTGCGATATATCTAAATAATGTTGATTAACATGTCATCGTAACATCGACACAAAACATTCATAAAATACATTCAAAATAATAAAATTATAAACTTACTCTACACATTATCGTAAAACGTTCACATCTAAAACATTTAAATTCAATAACAACTTTTTATATCGATTTAATATTATTTACACAAAAAATGTATCCGATTGATTTCCGCGTCAGCTAAATACAGTTATAAAATTGTAGTTAATCGGTAAAACTCTGTTGATATTGTCTTATTCGTAGATCATCACACGTCAGCTTTATGAGAGTGTCATCGTTAAATAAGTCTTATTAATGATTTCATTTACTTATAGTATAGATAGTACAATCACTTTGGTACATAAAACTAGTTATCATAGCCTTTCCTATGCTAATATGAAAACCGAGAACAGCTAACAACGTCTTCAGTCAAACTTTATCTGATATAAACAAATAAAAACTATTAATTGCGCTGCTGAGCTCTCGCGGTCGGTGATTTACTCTTCGTCGAACCGGCAGTTTACATATTACGATTACACATCATGGAACCTATAGCGTTTGTAATTTTAAGGTGAAATACTATCTTATGTCGTTCCACTCGATAAAATGAGGTATTCCATCTTTAAATTACTGTCGCAGTTCAACCAGATGTTTGTAATCGTAACAAGACAAGTCAATAAATTCAATGTCTTGCGTGATGTTCAGTTCATCCACTTGCGGCAGTTGGGCGCTCCACACATGCACATGATCTTGTGTGCGTCGTCCTCTATGTCGAATTTGTAGTCGTAAGCCAACTGCAACAATCAATAATCCATGATGAGTTATATGTGATAGCGAGACCAGATCGATTGAAATGGCGTAACATTTTATGAGCACGAAAGTCAGTGTCGACAAAAAACATTGTCAATAGCTAAATCGATATCAAACCTTCTGTAAAGGCACAGAGTCGAGTTTGTTTTACATATCTTCTTAACCATATAATTACATTTTAAATAATAATTATGCCTATAAGGGTGTGGCTATAACGTGAACAGGTCGGTATAGTCAAAGGGTAGAATCAAATAAATATCTAGATAAATTTAATAACAACTGTTTGGCAATAGAAAGCAACTGTCCAATTATACATATGACGGATTGAAATATAATATATATATATATATATGAGTTTCTGGCTATATTATGATTTACAATTTAAAGCTCACAATGTTCCTAAACATATGCACCTAGCATGATAAGTGACAGGCAAGAGATACAAAATTGTACTTCAACAAACATTGTTGAACAGAGAAGTGGACAAAGGGAACCCATATAGTATGGCAATCGTTAGTGTGTATGCTGCTGTTGTTAGCGTACTTTATTTAATTCCTGATATACTATAGGTATGTAGTCCGATTGTGTGTCAGCTTTGTCAATCAAGTTCATATGTTCTGCGTGTTGGCACGTGCAGGGCAGGTGTATGACACGACGTCGCACTTTTCCGTTCCATAAACGATAGGTCGTCAGACGTTGCTGCGAGTCTAATCTATTAAAAATATAAATTAAAAGAATTGTAGGATTCATTTTAAAGATCAATCTTCAAAATTAATTCTACAAACAAAACTTGAATACATGCATAGGCAGAAGCCTACGCGTCCGAAAAAGCAGCTAGATGTGTATTACATCAACATTTCGCTAGCTATGGTTTGAGGTACGTCTTGAAAATAGTACAGACTGTAATTTGTTTTTCTTTTGTGTAATTATGACACTGTTTAAAGGGGTTCAAGGTTGTTTGTTTTTCAGTATTGTAAATCGTTTATAAGGGCAGTGTTCGCATTCACTGACAGTTTACGAACAAAATACAAAAATATTTTTATAATTTCAATTTAAGCAGCGGTATACATTTTTTAATTCTTAGTAGCAGTATTAAGCCTGGGACTGTACTCAGTGGTCACTAGTCGGTAGTATTCTCGCCTCATACTACGTGGGATCCAAAACCACCGCTAGCGAAGTGTGGGTATAATACAGCTTTGTCCACGTCTTCGGGGACATAGGTGACACAATATGCATGTATGAGAACTAAAATAAAAATATATATGATAGAAGGAAAGGAGATGAAATATTGTCTGAAATTCTAATATTTGTATGATATAGGTGGCTAGAGGCTAGATAGCAGTCAGCCGTGGGCGGTGAGGTACGTACCTCCTCCCCGCGCGCGATGCGTCGCTTGGCGAATATGATGATGCGCAGGTGGCGGTCCACCTCGACGGTCTCGGCCACGCAGTTGGGCTGGCACGAGTGGTTGATGTAGCGCGCCAGCCCGCCCGACAACGTGGCGTCCACCACGCGCCGCTCGTCCAGGCGGAACATGTAGATGCCGCGGTTCTGCGCACGCAACAGTACGTATGTAAATAGACAAATACTCTTTGACTTTACATATGTATTTTTATACGGGGGTCTACGTTGGCGTGACAAAAAAAAAATAAGTTCACAATACGTAAGCGGGGGTTCATGAAAATTTATTTGCTTTCGATAGTGAAGAACTAAAATGTTGGCTTGACTTCACCTATCAATGTAGGCAGATAATATTTTAAGAAGCTCAGCGACTGTTACTTGTAAAAACTTGCTTATTCCATATTCAGTACAACGTGTCGAGACTTGCAAAGCGCCGCCGCCGCCGCCGCCACCGTCCGTAACGCTTGTTCAGACGTGCAAAGGGACGAAATACGACTTGCGGTGTGTGTGCTTGCAATTTTGCATGAACTTGTTTGATTCTTCACCAATATAAATACGAATGCCAAGGATAAACGTTACTCATTTGTTAAGTAAAGTGAATCGATGTTAGTGTTTGCCAGTGTCAGAAAAAGTAAGTATTAACCTGCCTATTTTTTATACATACAATTATTTTATGTTGTAACTAGCTGTTACCTGCGACTTCGTTCGCGTAGATTTTAACTAAAAAGTGTTTGTCTCCGCGGAACCCTATTTTTTTCTAAAATCACAGTAGCCTATGTTACTCCTTATAACATCAGCTATCTGCCAGTAAAAGTTTCGTCAAAATCGGTTCAGCCGTTTCGGAGATTAGCCGGAACAAAGAGACAGACAGACAAAAATTTAAAAAATAGATATTTTCGTATGGGTACCTTATATACTTTCATATGCATTAGATAAAAAGTAGTTATTTTGACATTACAAACAGACACTTCAATTTTATTTATTTGTATAGATGTAAAGATAAACTATATTTGTAATATTTGCGTGTGGTAGATACGTATTAAAAATTAAATACTGAACAGTCATTATTAGATACTTCCATAAAAGAACAGAAAGCCGAGAAATGTTGAACTGTTTGTCCCTACTTTATAAGTTTTTTTTTTTATCTATACTAATATTATAAAGCTGAAGAGTTTGTTTGTTTGTTTGAACGCGCTAATCTCAGGAACTACTGGTTCGATTTGAAAAATTCTTTTACTGTTGAATAGCCTATTTATCGAGGAAGGCTATAGGCTATATATAACATCACGCTACGACCCCCGGGGGCGGCGCAGTAACGATAAACGTGGGTGATGCCGCGGGAACAACTAGTTAAATATATTTTCATAAATTGTACGCGTCTTTACGTACCCGTAACGTGCATCAAAGTAATAAACAAATAATTAAAATCGCGGAGTTTTGATATCAAAATATTATTTAAAAGTATTTTCTATCGAATTTACAGAATTATATTAAAATATATTTATGAAAAATGTTTTACATTACATTAAAATCAATTTCAAAATTCTATTATGGCGATTTATAGCTTTTAATAATTAGAATCAGTTTGCCGTCGGTACTTTGTTTATTTCATTGCAATAATTAATTAGGTAATCCTATTCTGTTAAGATAGTCATATCTTGTTGAGTAAGACCGCCTTATGATTACTAAAACATTTTTTTTTAAATTTACAGTTAGGTAATTAATACGAAACATGGCTGAATCTAAGAAGAAATGTCGACAGTATAGTGTTGATTATTTAAATTTTGGTTTTCTTCCATCAAAGGCAGACAAGCTATTGCCCATATGCCTTTTATGCAACAAAGTTTTAAGCAATGACTCTATGAAGCCATCGATCATCTAAGAAGGTGTCATCCTGATAAAATAGGTAAAGATTTGAAATATCTTCAAGTATTGAAGGAAAAATATGAAAAAAGACCCACCGTGCACAGTATGTTCGCTTTAACATCTGAAAGTAACGATGATGGCTTGCGGGCATCTTACAATATCTCATTACTTATAGCGAAATCTTAAAAACCGCACACCATTGGAGAACAGTTCATTTTATCCGCTGTTGAAGAGGTTTTAAAAACTGTTTTGCACAAATCTCCATTTGACGTACTCAAAAGAATTCCTTTGAGTAACAAAACTGTACAAAGACATATTGATGAAATGAGCTCTGATATTGAAAGTTTCTTGTGTAATTATCTGCAAACAACTAATTTTTCTATTCAACTGGACGAAACAACTTTACCTGGTAATTAAGCATTATTATTGGCATATGTTCCATTTGTTATGGACGAAGAAATTCAGGAAGAGCTACTATTCGCGAAAACTTTGGAGACGGACACTAAAGATGAATCAATATTTAATGTCCTGAGTGATTTTTTTAAGGAAACGTCAATTCCATTCACAAACGTTTAATTTAATGACATTAACTTACAATTACAAGGGGGCAGCCTCAATTTAATAAAAACAAAGGCTGTCATTTTAGTATTTCTCGGAAAATTAAAATTTATATAAAGCAAAATTAATTTTAGTCGGCGCGAATTTTCCAGTTTTCAAACTTGTCATAGGTAGAATGCCTTGATGAGGATATTCAGACATAGGTTCAACATTTAATTGCCCTACATGATGACTTCAAAATCAGATTTGAAGATATTCTGACGATGGATATAGTAACATGGTTCATAAATCCATTTGATGAAACGGAAGTGGAGACTGATATTACAAGAGGAGCTACTCGAGCTTAGCACTAATGAGGAGCTGAAAGTGAAATTTAAAAGAGGGTATCAAACATTTTGGCTGCAGGCAAAAATACCCGAAAAATATCCCGGCCTGTGGGGAATAGCGAGAAAGCTTTTGATAGCGTTTCCCTCGTAATATCTTGTCGAAAACAGTTTTAGTGTCGTTACAAACCTTTTAACAAAAAAAAGGAGCATATTGAATATCAAGGAACGGTGAGATTTGCAGTTATTCCTAACAAAACTGAAGCGAAATATTAATTATTTGCTGTCAATCCATCAAGTACATCCCTCCTATTAAAATTATGACTATTTTGTGATGGTCATTGTAGAAGTTACGTTACGTCATAAATTTTTAATTTTAATTATATTACGACTGTTATCATATTACAATGTAATATGATAACAATAATCATTAATGGTGTAATAATTACAATAAATAAATACAACACAAAAAAATATACTATTTTCTTTTTATTTTTACCACTCCGAATGGGGAGTTTTCCAAATGAAATAAGTGAGAATTGATTGGTTCCTTGTGCTGTGAGTAGATGTAGAGTAGATTGATTGGCCAACTTTACTTTTTTGACATCTACTCACAACACAATCAATTAATTAGTTAACCAATCAATTCTCACTTTTTCTTCGAAAGCTATTAAATCGTGGTTGGAACTCAGCCGCAACGCAAATTTCCATAGTTAGATCTAATCTTTATATTTTTTGTTGAGTTTTGCGAATATGGTAGAAATGCAGTAGGTCCACCGGAACCAGCTAAATTTTGAAAGTGGTCTATGAGAAAAAAGTCTGGTAACCTCTGGTTTAGCTGATATTAAGCAACTTTTTTATATTCAGAGTTACGAGAATTTAATAAAATCTTACCTTCGCCTCATATTGCTTTTCTCGAATTTCTGATAGTTCGGAGCGAATGATTTCGCCGATATACTCGATGACCATGGTGTGTTTCTCTAGATCTCGGGCGGCGTACAGACCGAGTCCCTGGATTTTAGACCTGAAATGTGATGTTTAAAATATTGATTTCGTATGTGAATTCTGGAATTGTTACTTTTACTGTAATTTATTCTAATTAGGAGTTTAAGTTTTTTTGTAGAATTAACATCTAAAACTATAATTTGTCTATAGCCAGACTTCATGCTGCTATTAAGAAAATTTTATTATTAAAGGATAATTACATTTTTAATGGTCTGGTGTCTGAACATGAGATGTGACGATTGTAAATTTAACCAAATGCTAATTTACATTATAAATGTATTTATATTATAGTTAGGTTAGGTTTTTATACAAACAAGTATTCGATGACAAGATTAGGAAAATACAGTTGAATATCTTTGTGTTATGTTTCTACGTATTCGGGCACGCCACGATCGTGGGGGTAAGTCCCGTGTTTGAGGAGTGGCTGGAGAGGCGGCATGGCGCCCTCACCTTCCGGCTGACACAGGTAATGACTGGCCACGGTTGTTTTGGCCAGTTCCTGTGTCGTATACGCCCGGTTGTCACCATTGCGGCGACTGCCGCAACGTTGTTGAGGACACGGCGCTGCACACTGTAGGGACTTTTTGGTGGTGACCATTGGGTAGTTCTTGTCGCGTAGTGGCCTGCCGTTTCATACGGCGGGCCGAAACTTCAGCGGGGTCGCGATCGCATGTGCAAGTGGTTTTGTCGAGGAACACCGTGTTAGGTTTAGTCATTATTCCGGGAAGTACATTATTCTTATTCCTCTGTCTCTTTTACCCCGGCGAGAACGACATAACCCCTCCGCCCGGCCCCGCGGAGAGGTATGCAATCCCCCAAGTAAAAAAAGAAAAATTGCTACGTATTAAGCGCGGGCAACAGCGACTGTGCAACGAGAGAGAGAGAGAGAGAGATGAGCGTGAGAGGACAGACAGATGAGCGTGCGAGGACAGAGAGTAAGAGGAGAGATAGTGTGAGGAGAAGAAGATAATGAGACGAGAGCGCGAGAGAGGTGAGAGGAGACGGGAGTGACAGGAGATGAGTGAGAGCGAGGAGAGGAGAGAGGAGTGAGAGGAGAGGAGCGAGAAAGGAGAGGAGCGAGAAGAGACGGGCGCGATGAGAGAGGCGAGAGGAGTGAGGGGAGAGAGGATCACCACTCGACCCTCTCCCTTCTGGATGAGAGAGAGAGAGAGAGGAGTGAGGGTTGGGTCGGCGAGATCAGAGGGGAGAGAGGAGAGAGAAGAGAGGAGAAAGTGGATGGGAGGGGGAGAAAGGTAGGAAGAAGAGTAGAAAGAGGGTGGGGTGAAAGGGTGGAAGAAGACACGAGAGAGGGCGCTCACCTGGCAAGGTAGACGTTGTTGCGCCACTCGCTCTTCATCTTCTTGTACTGCGAGCTCTTGGTGTGCACGAACTGTTTGGAGTAGGGGCAGGCGGGGTGGTCGGTGGCAGGCGGCGGCGCGGGCGCGGCGGGCAGCAGCGAGCGCGTGGCACGGCGCCACACGGCGCGCGCGCGCGGCTCCGAGCGCGCGCAGCCCGACGGGTTCACAGCCAGCCCGCCCTCCAACAGCGCCGAACGCCCGAACTTGAAGCGGTAGTCTGTCAGCGTCTCGATACCTGAGGTCACACCACACTTATCATAATACGACACTCCTAGATAAGAGACACTATCACTTGATAGGTACACTATTATTACTGGTACTAAAGCTTTCACACGCTTTAGTAAAATCTGGATATACTATCAACTTGAGCATTACCGATTCTATTTACTTTTTAGCCCCTTGAAATAACCAAAACAAAGAAATCATCTAGAAGCTATCGATGTTCCCCTACAACAATCTTAGATCAGATAAAACTTTGTTGGTACTGAAACACAAACTAGTATCATAACGGGTTTAATAATTCGTTTATAAACAGGTTTATTTATAGATCTTCATAGGTACTATACTAGCACAACAAGCAACCTGCCTCTTATCCTGCAGGAGTCGCGGCGCCAGCAGCGAAGCGGCCTGCGCTGCGCGACCTGCCTAAATTCACGACGCGTCGCTTCTTAAATTTTGTATGGAAAAGTTTTGAAGCGGAACCATGCTGTGCCTACGCCGGCGCCGCACCTTTATCTTATGCCGCTTTTATATACCAAATTTACGCTTTACGGTGTCTAGGATTTATGCCATTTTGTTTCCATACCCGACGTTTCAGTGAGGTCATTGGACGCTATATAGACACCGCTATTATAATATAATATATCGCACGCATAATAAAAGAGAGATTTATCTGAGTATGTTGTATTGAACAAATTTAAACTCTGTTGCAATTACGTAACACAAATAGAATATTAGAATTATACAGGGTGTAAGTGACGGTTCACCGAAAACTGAAATACTAGCTTCGGACCATCATTCTGAGTTGGAAAACGTAGGAATTTTCCACCGGAAAATTATCGAATTTTCTTTCAAAATTTCACATTTTTCTAACTGATTATGATTACATAATGAGTAAACGACCCATTATACTAGATAATATCAATAAAAACTACATAATACCGAAAAACAGCTATGTAATCCAAACAAACAAAATAAACACAGTTGAACCAATCAGCTGATCTTGCGCGGACAAGGCAATGACCAACGCAAAAAAGTTTTTTTACGCACCGGCAATAGTGTGCTGTGTAAAAACCCGCCCGCATCGTACCTACTACCACTGAACTAGGGAAGATCTATGATCAATGATCGATATCGAAAAAAGTGTATTAAACAAAGCGGGATAGGTTAATAAATAAAATAGTTGTTTTCCTTTTAAAAGTAAAGGTTACATGAACGTGTTAGCACTATTTATTATTAAATTAGTCACGTAGATTGAAAAGATTGTAATGATTAAAGTAGCCTGTAATTAAATGTTATACTACTATCACTTTACAATACCCATTTGCATTTTAAATGTTAAAAAATATTAATTGTTTTGATATTTCGTATCGTAAATGTACATGTATGAGTTTATTTAATCACTTTTAATAATAATTAATGTAAAAGACCATCTAATTGTTTTAAAACAAAGCTTTTTGTACACAGCGATTCATACAATGTAATGTAATCTAGTAAATCTTTACTTAACTGTTAAAATACAAAACTGTAACAAAAATTTGTTAATAGAATTAGCCATAAACAGTTTATTACTATGTATAAGTATAAAATTAATTGATAGCCGATAACTCTCATAAAAATATTTTATGAGAGTTATCGACTATGGATTTATTTAATTAGATAGATGTATCTCATCCCTATCTAATATGACTTACAACTGCAAAAGAAATTTATTTTTGAATTCTTTAGTTCGGTCGCGCTACTGTCAGGAATCTGAAGTACTTGACGTAATCTCTCGTATTCGCGAGTGTTTACTATTTTCGTTGCATTTTGTTAAGTTTTTTATTTTGTTTATAACTATTTTGTGTACTAAATTGTGTTTATTTACTGTGTTCATAACATTTTGTTAACGTTTTTGTTTTGTTTATAACTTTTTTGTGTAACTACAAAGTTGTGTTTGTACCTAATAAATAATGAGTCAGCCATTTAGTGCACGTGAATATGGACAAATGCTCATGGCATACGGGGAGGCACGAGGCAATGCTTCGTTGGCGCTTCGCATTTACATCCAGCGGTATCCTGACGCTCGTCACCCTATGGACAGTCGTGTGATTTCTCGTACGTATCAACGAGTACTGGATAATTTACCCATAGTCATTAACGAAATGTGCGTATAAGATTAATTTTATAAGACGTTATTAAATTTATTCAAATTTTTTGTAAGTACAATAATAAAATTGTACAATCCGATTATTAGTCACAACGTTTAAATTATTATTGTAGTAGATCACTAAAATAGGTGATCCGGGCTCCGTCAGATAATGTGAGCGCGCGTAGCGTTGGTGCGCGGGAAGCACGATATGATAGCGCGGACGGACACATTGCATTGGTAGCAATACATTGCGTAGTGTAAATTACAATGTACTAGCATAAAACTTTAATCGTACGTTTCATTTTTGAATTGACATTTCCATTCAGTTGTGTACTTATGGACAAACGATTGTGCAACGTTTTCGGTACACCGTCCCTTACACCCTGTATATAGTCACACAATTAGAGTTTAACTTCCAAATTTCAAGTTAAGTCGTTATTTTATTAAGAGTGTGATATATGGATGTTTTACATAATAATATGTAGATAGGCAACTGACTATAATAACACCAGAAACAAGGGCTAAGGGTTCTTTGAATTTTTTAAGAAATATGTGTCAGATAAGTAAATTGAGTTTATTATTGAGATATAAATGGCGTAACGGACACGAGACATTAATTAGATTTCAAACAAAATTTATTATTATAATTTACTAGTCAATTGTTGGAATCTCACTAATAATGTGGAGTTCATTAGTAAAATTTCCTCTACTCTTATACCAATATGTAATTAGTAATATGTCGTAATAAGTTTAAGTAGAATTATAAGGCAATGTAAATTGTGATTTCTCTTATTTGGTATATAAATGCTTATTATTAACAATATGTTTATAATTATTGAGAACCTATTGTGCCCGGCCGTGAGCATGCCGATTGATGCCGCAAATAAATAATATCAGGTAATAAAGAAATAAATAGATACTTATACAAACATATGCAATTGAACATTAGCTCACCAGGTAAACTCTCTAGCACTCTGACGACTGCGGGCTCGGTGAGGCCGAACAGATCTTCGCCGGTGACGTAATTAGGCCACAGCTTGAGCACTCCATCCTCGCTGCGTCCCTCGCGGAGTGCCGCCACTGCGTCCAACACCTGATGGATGCAGGTGACAAAAAGAAAAGGGAATTTATTTATTTTGGACTGTACGAAATAAAAAATGACAATATAGTATTTTAGTGTTAAGGTTCATAAACTAAGCAAATTTAACTAGGTAAAGAATTTAGAAATGACATTGCCTAAACTACTTAGTCGGCCTCGTTGGCGTAGTGGTTAGTGTAACCGACTGCTACGCCTGAGGTCGTGGGTTCGATTCCCGCACAATTGTCTTGGTCTGGGTGTTTCTATGTATAATATGTATGTATTTATAAAAAAATAAGTATATATGTACGTTTATCCATTGTCTAATACCCATAGTACAAGCTCTGCTTAGTTTGGGCTAGATGGTGTTGTGTGTATGTGATAGAATATTATATTATTATATTATATTAACTACTGACAAGTATGTAAGTAACATACTTACCCCACCGATTGCCATATTAGTAACATATGACTGACAATCTGTGGGACAAGTATGTTACATATGACTGGCAATCTATGGGAAAAATATATTACATACATTCTTGATCAGATTCGCAAGACTGGCAATCATTGACAGATTGCCAAATCGGTGGGACTTGTTAGTTAGGCGGAGTAAGTAAATAATTAGACAAAGCTTGTGCACATTGGCGGCGCATGTTTGTCTTGCGCGCGCACGTGGCATAGTGTAGTGTGTAACTAGTATAGTGTAGGGAACAAGTAACTATCGTAAGGTCACGCACATTGGCCCAGGCGGCGCGCGGCGTGGGCGCAGCGAGCTCGTCGCGCGGCTCGTCCTGCGCGCGCACGTGGAAGCGCGGCCGCCCCTCCTCCTCCGAGATCCAGCACAGGTAGCGGCAGCGCGTGTTGGCGCGCGACATCGACCAGTAGAACCGCACCTGCACGCAGAAACACACACTCTTACTAATTACACTGAAGATACTTTACAAGAACCATTTATAGAGAATATGATGGAAAAGTCTTAGACATGCAGGTTTCCTCACGATGTTTTCCTTTACCGTTAAAGCAAGCGGTAATTAAATATCTAATACATATGCACAAAACTTTGAAAAGTCGAACTCGAGACCTCTAGACGCCTCTATTGCTGCTTCTATTATTGTATAATCGGTATTGTGTATTAAAGGGACCTGAGCTGAAATCTAGGCAAATTATACACAAGAGGCAAAGGTACGGCAAGGTGTAAATTATTCAGAAGCGGCATAAGGCAAAGCCGCAGTAGAAGCACTGTGTCGCTTCAAAACATTTTGCATACAAAATGTAAGAAATTATACATAATAATATTCTATCACATACACACAACACCATCTAGCCCAAACTAAGTAGAGCTTGTACTATGAATACTAGACAATGGACAAACATACAAATGTATATGTCGGAGACGGTCATAAGTACGGTTGCTAAACGAAAGGCGGCACGTGACTCAAGAGATGACAGCACTGTTGCGATGACGTCAACACGCGGCTAACTTCGTTCTACGACAGAGCCTAATGGAGGGGCGCGCTATGTCCGACACTAGGATTGTGTCGTTCGTTCATTCACAAAGATCGATTTCAATCATGAACTGTTATGAAAATGAACCGGGTCTTATGACCCGATCATTCGAATGGTTGGATTCTCGCGAAAGATTGTTAGGCTCTCGTTATAAATCATAGATTGATAGGTCGCGACCTGAGCACAGAGTACAGTTGTATATAGGAGGACCTTAGTTGAGATTACTTGAGATACTTGTATCATCTCAAGTTAAATTATATTATTTACATTTGACTGTCTCACCTCCATCCACACCGCTCGCACCTGGTGCACAGCACAGAGGCGACAGAGACAGACCGATTAAGGACTCTCGTCGCGAGAGCAAGACACAGTGATGGCCGATGATTGCCTCACGTCACAGGCACCGATCATTCGTTTCAAATCTTTGAAATTCGGTGCACAATTCATTTCATTTATGATTGATTGGCTGTGCGAGATCGGGTGTTTGCAACGTTACTGACCGAATCATTTACGCGCGGTTCGCGATTCCATTCATATGACCTGTTCGTTCATGATCGACACAATCCTATCCGACACTGACCCTTCAACCATCGTCGAGTGCGGACCCCCGCGCTCTAGGAACTGTCATTTGTTTCGTTTCCAAGACGATAGTGTTAATTTATTGTGTAAAGTTAGTAAAAGTGATTAGTGTGCATTTGTTGTTTCTCTTTGCTCAATCACCCTACTGTACGCCCGCATTATATAATAATAATACAAACTCTTTCTCTTGCTCCACTTGTTCTCCTTCAATCATAATATTACACATCGTCATGCACTCCTCCTTTTCAAATACCATTACTTTCATCTTGCTTACATTCATTTCCATTCATTTTCTTTACTCTTAAAAGCACCATGCATAATAATAGTTACCATCGCTTGCAACTCTTCCGCCGATGACGCAAGTACTACTTGGTCATCGGCATAAAGAAGACATTTTGTATAAAGAATACATTTGGCATAAAGAAGACATTTTGTGAAAGAGTTTGTATATTTGGGTACTTTGTTTGCAAGGGATGGTACACATGAGGGAGATATTGAAAGGAGAACGAGTGCTGGCAATAAAGTGAATGGCGCTCTACGCGCTTTTATGAACAGTCGAAATGTATCTGAAAAGGCACGTTTGGCAGTTCATAGAGGACTATTAGTGCCTACACTTATGCATGGAAGTGAAAGTTGGGTATGGAAAAAGAAGCATGAGAGCAGAATCAATGCTGTAGAAATGAGAGCGCTGAGAAATATGTGTGGTGTGACTCTGAAAGATAGAATAAGGAATAGTGTGATTGGAGAGAGATGCGGCATGAAAGTGGATATAGTGACGAGAATAGAAAAGAGTATCTTAAGCTGGTTTGGGCATGTAGAAAGAATGGACGAGAAAAGACTGACTAAGAAAGTTTATATGGCTAGTGTGAATGGAACAGTTACAAGGGGAAGACCTAGGCGAACGTTTCTTGATCAGATTGGAGACGTTCTGGATAAAGGCCAAGTTAAGAGCACCTTAAACCGGCAAGCGTGTATGAGGAATGTTATGAAAGTGAATGAAGCCAGAGAAATGTGTCGGGTTAATAATGAACCGACCCACTTGGCATAAGCCCGTGATAGGTTCACACCCACCAGCATCAAAGCTGAGATTTGAAATATTTTATAACCCATAATAATAATAATATTTATAATAATAATAATGAAATGTTGATTTTTGTTCTTTTAATCCTTTTTTGTTATTTTATGAAAAACATATTGCATAAAATGTATCATTAGTTGATTGTCTACATTGTTAGGTTTCAAATGAGACATCTTTCGTCTTACTAGGACGTCTACATCGATAGCAATGATTAAAACAGTACAGGCGCCCGACCCTCGAGGTAAAAAAAACAAAATGGCTGCCATTTTTTCATGGAGGGGGCAAGAGAAAATTGTGATAGTGATTTGTCGATAAAAAATACCATATTTCACCCCCCCTTAAGTCGCCGACACTGGTAAACAGACATATTGTATAAATGTATAATAGGCAAACACAATACATCTCAATACCATTTTCTATTGTTTATCAACCGATTTTCATTGTTATTTTTATTTGGTACACAGCGTTTAACAGAAAAGTTTCGTCATATATGGATCACATAATTTAGCTTCTGTACAATGGATAGCCGCGAACATTGAATTTATATACATTATTTTCATTAGGATATAGTATTTTCTTCTTTATCGACTTTGCAATATTAGCATTTTCTAGTCGATACACAAAATATTTTCCAAATAGCGTACGACATAACTTCGTAGCCTACGTAAAAGCTCTGTGCCGGTGAGTGAAGTTTGCTTTTACCGTGTGATTTTAATGTTCTTTTTACGTGAGGTTGGTTTATTGAACTTTAGTTGTAAGGAAAAACACTGATGTAATATATGTTTGTTTAAATGTTTAAATAATAATTAATCCAATATTTAAAAAGTCATACAATAAAATAATATGTTTTCTACCAGGGATAGGGCACATAGGTATGGTATATGACTAACATATAATTATGACAACACTTTTCTGTATCACGCTGTATATTAACGACTGTACCTGGAATAGAAACGCTCGTCATAAAACAGCAACTGAGACGGAGCGGCCACGTTTCACGTATGGATGAAAAGAGGCTTCCAAAGGCAGTTTTCTATTCCGTGCTCTCTTGTGGGAAACGTAAACAGGGTGGACAATATCTTCGTTACAAAGATATCCTGAAACGTAACCTTGTAGCGATATACCTGCAGACAGCTGGGAGAAGCGTGCACGTCTCAGATCGGAATGGCGGCGTACCATCCATAAAAACGCCGATAAGTATAAAGAAGAATGACTCCAAAACCTTGATACCGTGCGCCAATTACGTAAGACTCTACCCAAACCACATTACAACTACACATACAATTCGGCGGGCCAGCTCTATTCTGAACTTTCAAAACAAAGTTCGGTTTTGCAAGTCACATACGCGCCCACCGCAACAACAATCCAGACTAAATTTAAGGAGTAGCCGTCACCGGACACGGTGAGGAGGACATGATGATATTAACGAGCTTTAGAGCATTCAAATAATGTTCTTTTTATTATAATGGTACTGAACTATTTTGTATTGTAAGTACATGTAAAAGTGTATTTTCTCAGATACATAATAAACGAATATAAAAGAGTAGAAATTTGTTAAAAATAAAAATTTATAAATGCTTTCTGCAAATGTTCAATAATGATCACGGTCAAATTTCGGCAACTGGGAAAAATATTCTAGTTAATAAAATGCAAGTGATTGAAATAAATATACAGAAACACTTACTATTTTATAGCCAATCGGGTAGATGTAATTGGGTGTGTGAAATGCGGCAAGCTGATGTGGTAGTAGATGTCCAGGACTAAGAAATATGAGCCCTCCGACTCTGATGAGATGGTTGGTGTCAGAATGCAGCATCACGGACGCGACCTGGCGCTGCTCGTCGCGGGAAATGTACACGCGCCGTTGCACGCTTAGCGTTGTTAGCTCGTTATCCTTTTCATTCTGTGTTAAATACAAATAGTGGTTAGATGAATTATATTTTTTGAAACAAAACAATTCAACAATCGAATACAAACTTACTTTAGGAGCATGCGACGCGCAGAAAGCCGACTTATTCTTGTAGAACACGCAGTTATCCTTCACTGCACATCCAAGATGATACACGCTACCGCAGCGGACCTTGAAACATCGGACAGTAGCTCCCAACCTTCGACATACGGCACAGGTCGCGTTCGAGCCAGTGGCTAATGCTGTTTCAACATTCATTAATGCACCGCTCACTGTTTCATACACCCCTTCAGACCACAAAGCGCAGTTTAAGTGCACCCAACGATTGACGTCACAATTCAAAAGTCTGGAGACTCCATCGGCGACTCCATCACCTTGAATGCCACACAGTTCACATTTCCTAGTGTCTTCGTTAGTCACTGGCATTATAGCTACTCCCGTTCGGAAGACTAACTCAGTAAGCTCTCTATCCGTCGGCCGTTTGTATTTGACAGGCGGTCCAATACACCCTGGTGACCAAGCCTTGTAACGAATACCTTTAAATTTCTCCCTTTCTACTGCACTTTGATTACTCTTTTCGTCTTGTTCACTCTTTAGATCTTCGTCCAGAGCACTGACGTCATCACCGACCTCTTTCATTAGTTCGTCATTATCAAGATCCATAAACGATAAGTCCATTTTCTCATCTTTAATGTCTGGTTTGATATCTAAGTCATCGGTTTCCATGCTCTCAGTAGACGCAGTATCGAAATCATCTCGATCTTTTGATAAGTTGGTGTCTGCGTCTGATTTATCTTCTTTGACCGCAGCCTTTGATTTACCATCGAGTATTATGTTGGTAGGACGCCAAGCAAAGCTTTCGTAACATTGAGTACTACAGAAGTATAGTTCCGAGTCACTATCGCAAAGGATTTCTTCTGCATTCCCTTTGTTGGCGGATAATAATGGGAATTCAGAGGCTTTCGCTCTGACCACTGAATCTAAGATAACAACATCACAGTGTCGGCAAAACTTGGCTGCTCCGTTTAATATACTTTGAATGTCAATAGGTGTTCCTTCTTTACCATCTTTGCCTTTAGATCTGTACAATCCCAGCTTATGTGACGGTGGTGTTGCAGTTCTTTCTATAATTTGATACGAAGTCGGTGGAGGAATATGTAGAATGCCAGCAAGTTCTTTCAGAACACCCAAAATATCCTCGGCTGCGCCAGAGGTCAGGGTAAGCGTAACAGTTACATTTTCATTAGTTTCCGTACTACCAGGCGAATCAATATTCTTCGACTTGGCTGGATCGGTGTCGAAAGCCTTCAATGCCTTTTGATTATCCTCTTCTTCCTTTATTTGATAGAGCGAGACGGGCTTAATTCTAATTGGTACCGGCGCGATAATCGGGATCGCTGGCGATATACGCCCAGATGCCGAATCACTATCCTCATCCTCATCTTCGTCGTCAATTAGTTTGAGTCCTGGGAATCTATTAGGCGGGTCTGTCTCAACGCACTCGGGACTCGAACAACTTACAATACTGTCAGGCGTGTCAGTGTCTCGCTCTTTACAAATGAAGTCCAATTTTTTATCCTCTGGGTCTTCATCGAATAGAATAGGCTGAAATTCTTGATCATAAAAACCTCTCTGTGTCGATGCTGGCGGTTTTTCAGGCAATGGTTCGTCTTCGCCGAATGGTTTCGTATTATAGTAATCTGCTACATTTGGTATTTTCGCATTGCCAAATTCACCAGTCAAGTCACCTTTTAATATGTCATAGTCTTTGTTTTTTAATTTAGTGAGATCTCCCGAGCCGAAAAGTGGGCAGACAGCGAAATTAGTAGTAAGAGCAGGTTCTTGAATTTGCATCGCTGGCATTGAACGCAACTGTACCATCAAGTTATCAATGAATGTATCGTAGTCCTCTTCATATCTAGAACCTTTGCGCGGTCTCTTCTTAGCATTTGCTGCATTTAGGTTATTCTCAGCGGCTTGCTTCATATTCATTTGTATCTTACGTTTCTTCTGCTGATACTCTCGTCGTTTACGTTTTTTAGCCTCCGACGGAGTTTCAGGCGTTGTCTCTGAAGGAACATCCATGTTCGCGTTTTCAGGGAATTCCTCCTTCATTGGCTGATCAAGTTTACCTTGATCCGAAGCGGTTGATACGCCTGAAGTAGCCGATTGTTGAGAACTTTCATCAAGCAACTCTCTTTTCACTTCTAAAGGTGAAAATCGATTTACCGGACTCTGTTGTGGCGGAGTGATTTCTTTCTTTATAGTTTGATGTAACTGTTGATTTTCCATACTCATGGGATACATTTGCATTGATTTCATTGTTGGTGAACTTTCTGGTATTGGTGTAGTCTCTTCTTTGTTTAATATTTTCACTGGCGGCTTCCGTACATCCATTAACGACTGCGTGGAAGTCTGTGTCAAGGGTGAAATCGAAGAGGTAGGAATCGATGTTTGAATGGGACGAGAGGCGAATGGAGAATTTACTGTAGTTAGGTGTCTGGGCGAATTTTTTGACATATCTACTTCTTGTGTTAACGATAGTGTTGGCGGTGGAATCGAAGGCCTAGCAAGCTGCGCTTCTAAGGAAGGTATAGTTCCTAACGCCGGAGCAGTTCTTTGTATGGTCATAGTGCGTTGTGGAACTACAGTAGCTGCCGTAGTTGTGGTTTGTAACAGTTGCTTCAGCAAAACGTTCTGGGACTCGTCATTCTTTTGATTAGAGGTAGTTTGCTGAATATTTGTATGTTTGTTTGTTGTATCCGCAGAAGCAGTCGATGTATTCGGTTCGTCAGTTTCCATGGGCTCCGACTTTACTACGACTGCTTCCACGCTATGTCTTTTCGTGGGTTGAATATGTCCTACGATAACTTCAGTCTTTGGTTCATCGGTAGATTTGGACCTTTTTAAAGGTGATGTCAACTGAGTATGCAGTAATTTGGATGATGTAATAAAATTTATAGGTCCTTGTGTCGGTTTGGCTTGCATTTGGTTTATTCCCGAGCTGACTATACTGTGTGTACGCATAGTGACATTTGGTGCGGGCTCCTTGTTACACATCATTGGTCTTGAGGTCATGACTAGGGCCGGAGGCTGACTAGAACTAATGCTCTGCTGGTTAAAAGGCAAATTACTAGTGTTGATTTGCCTTGTGGGTTGCAGCAGCGTATGTCCTAAAATACTAGTCGGTAACGATTGGTTTTTCTGTTGGAAGCTACTTATACTAGTAGTAATGGTATTACTAGAGTGCAGTAAATTAGCCGGCGAAGTAGAACTATGTATTTTTGAGAGAGCTGGCATTTGTATTATTTGTGATGGTACGGAAGTTGGCATAGGCTCTTCCATTGATGAAAATGTTTGTTGATTCGAGATCAAAGGAGATTGCGCGGGCGATTTCATTAATGAATTCTGTAATCCAACTGGCGAATTTATGGGCGAAACTGTTGGCGATTTCCTCATTTGTCCCATAGCCGACAAAGTATTGACTCTAGAACCGACCGCTTGAACGGCACTCATAGGCATGTTTTCTGAACTAGGAATAGAAACTGTAGGCTTTTCTATTCTCTGTATTGGTGACGGTCTCGATGCAGCGACCTCGACTTTAGACGAAGGCAGTAGATTCTCAAAGTTGACTTGAGTCGGCGTTGTAGCGTCACTGTTCTTCCTTATAATAGTTTGTGTTTCAACTTTGGACGTGTTAGTGTTTAGTGACGACATGATTGTGCGTAGTTGTTGGGATACATTCGCCATGTTCGATGTCAATTCGGATGGCTGAGATAATGGTGATAGCTGAGGCACAGTGGCCGATTGCAATGCAAGTCTCTCTGGTTCACGTTTAACAAACGTTGTTGGCTCCTGTGTTTCTTTCTGCTCTGGTTTTGGAGTACTAATATTTGGATTCTGTGGGGGATTTGGCGGCTTTGGTGGGTGTTTGACGCCGTATGTTTTGTTATCATCAGTGATATTTTCAAATATACAGAGCATATCCTCGAAGGTTTCCACGTTTTTAGTATTGCCTTCAGCTGTTTCAGAGTGTTCTTGCATTGTAATATCGTTCAAATATCGCTCTTGGGATGGCGTTGGCGAAGGAATAGATATTTGAACAGACTCTTGTGCCATATCTGAAGTTATTTGCATGTTCGAATCTATGACCATTTCTTTCCTTTGATTGACGATGGCTTTTATTGTTTTCACTACATTTTCGTCTGGTTTGGGCTCTGACATCGGAGGATTTGGAGGCGGTGGTTCAGATATGCTCTTATTATATGACAACAACAGGTTGTTTTGAATGTTATCTTCAGGTTTGTCCTCGTCATCTCCTTCCATAATATTATCAGGGATTTTCTCTGGTATTGGATCTGGACTCTTTATCTCAGCTTTCCCTAACAGCAATGGTGTCCTATCAGTAAGACATAACGTGTGAGGTAATTCGGTCTGTTGACTTATTTCAGTTTCGATATCAATATCTTTATTTGGCTCTTTGAATAACGACCCCGGCCTCTGATCCATCTGTGACGATCCTAGAGAAGTAATACTTGAATGTTGTTGAGAAGTAGAAGTCATTGGCTGACTTTGATCCTTGTCGTGATTATTTTCCGACGTAACAGTGCTGTCTGGCGACGCGGCATCATCTTGGAAGATTTTAGCTGGCAACGTAGCATCATGGGTCACAGACAAACTTGATAATTTGGTATTAGACAATGCGAGCACCATTGGCTTTTCAATAGTCTTAACTATTTTTTGTTTAACTTGATGTTGCGTTAATATAGAAACAGGCACTCGCGGTTGATTTATATTAGCAACTTTTGGCACGTTAGAGGATATGACGCTTATAACAGAGCTGATTGGTTTAGAAAGAGCAGGTGTCGACATATTTATCGTGAGTGGAGGATTTGATAAATTTAAAGGCACTTTTTTGAGCTGTGGCTTGGATACGCCGCCGTGACCTGCCACACTAGAGATAGGCATTGAAAGATTCTTTAGCACTGGTACTGAGATCGTCTGGTTTGCAATAGATACTGAAGCAACTGTTGCTTGCGATACTTCGTCAAGTATTTTAGTGTTAGTGTGGGGTGATAACATGGTTGCGTTCAGTACAGGCAAGCGGGCTAAAGGCGAGCCAGAAGCAGGGTTAACTATCTTATACTGCTGGACATTAGCCGAAGGTTGTTTGCCAGTAGAAAGACTGATGACTGCTACAGTTTTAGTTGTAGTCTCTGTTCGCGTTTGGGCAGGCACAGTCTCTTCATCTTGTTCATCTTCCGGTTTGCCGCTGTCGATCAACTCTTCAAAATCTTCCTCAGTAGCTATGCGTTCTTCGGGTGTTATCGCTTCTGGTTCTATTAGAACTATGTCATCATCATCCAAATGCTCGACTAATTCTTCAACATCGTCATCGTCGTGTCTTCGTGGATCGTCAGAGTGTTCCTCATGCGAGTAGTCTAATGCATCTTGTGCGTATAGAACGAAGCTGCGCGCATCGCTTGACGTAGCCGGGGTTTCCGTATCATCATTATGTGACTGTATCGGTCGTGGGCGTGGTGGAGTACGCCTTTTCAATATTGAGACTTTAGTTAGATGGGCTGGTCGTCGTCTTTCATCATCCCGTGGGGGCCATGGCGGGGCGCCACCGAATAGTCCAGGTTTGAAGTAGCGGTAGCCTGGAGGTATGGGCGCAGGAGCGTGGGGACCATGCATACCGCCTCCATGGTCGTGGTTGGGCGCGGGCGAGGCCGCGGGGGACGCGGACGGAGTGGGTGTGCGCGCCACGTGTGGTGAGCGTGATATAGATGGTGACGACGGCGCCCCACCCATTGGACTGTATTGTTGGCGTTGCAACATTTGTTGTCGCTGCAAATAGAAAAGAAGATAGTTTATTATAACGAACATTTTAATGATAAGTTTGGCGGTATATGATATGACTAGCTAACTATAACATCTGGGATTGATAAATGAATCCTAACTAACATTATAAATGTGAATTACGAATGTGAGTTTGTTTGTTTGCTTATTTGTTACGCTTTCACGCCTTTACTACTAGACCGTACGTCATAAAATTTTGCACACACATTGTCAGGAATACAGAAATGGACATAGGGTACATTTTTCTCTAGAAAAAAGTACTGTTGATAAGTAAACCTAACATAACCCACATTTACGCGAGCAAAGCCACGGGCAAAGCTAGTACTTTATAAAACACAGTTATAAACACGACTTACCGCCATCTCGTTAGCAGGATTGCCCGGCGACGGTAGTGGTTGGGGACTTCCAAGCGGCGAGGTCTGTTGTCGTCCGCCAAAAGGAACGCCTACCCTCATACCTAGTAAAGATAATCATATTGTAAATTTGTAAATCGTATATTGTTAAATAATGTGCAATAGATATGTTGGTATAAAAACTTACCTTGCTGATGATGAGGCGGCCTGGCGAATCGCGTCGGTAGAGGGGAACATCCGGGTGCTGGACGAGGAAATCTACCACTGGCGAAGTCAGACTATAATGCAAATTAAACAAGTTATAAGTAACATATTTAAAAAAAAAACATGTCGTGGTACGATCTGATAAATGATAATGGATCATGTGATAAATCATATTAGTTACTCCGTTTCTTTAGGTAAATACAATGCAATGCATTTAAGAGCGCGTGTTTTGGTATACAATTTTAGTTTTCATATTTTGCTGAAATATATCTGAATATGTGTATTTTAGACTAGATGTTCCCACGGTTTCACCCGCGTTTATCGTTACTGCGCCGCCCCGTGGGTCATAGCGTGATTTTATATACCCTATAGCCTTCCACGATAAATAGGCTATCCACTAAAATAAATTTTCAAATCGAACCAGTAGTTCCTGAGATTAACGCGTTCAAACAAACAAACAAACTCTTCAGCTTTATAATATTAGTATAGATTTAATCTATATAAACATTTAAAAAGATATATATTACCTTAAAACTGTATGCAAGCAAACTATTTTACAATAATATATTATGTTACGATTCTTACATTTTGTAGTTGCGGTGAATGCGACGCCACTGGACTTTGAATTTGAGACTGCTGATATATCTGATGTAAAAATGAAAAAGTTTGTAAAATAAGTAACTCACAGTAAGGTCCACTTTTAGAACGTGACTTACAAAGTGTGTCAGGTCATCGACAACAATTATTTTAATACACAAATACACTCTACATTTGGGCCCAATTCCCTTCCTTGCTATGTGGAAGCCATTTTGTTGTTTCTTTTTTGCTAAAAATTTCCTGTGTGTACAAGAAAATTCATATCTCCCAAAAATGTTTTCTTATTGAGATAAAAATGGGCTTATTCGGAGGGCAACAATACTGTCTACCGTCTACAGTACAAAACAAAGTGTTAACATGTCCAAAATTTTTTAAAAAGTATGAATCTCAATAAAAACTATCAGAAAATTATGTAAATAAACAAATTATTGTAAATTACTGCAAAAACACCATAAGCCTTTTTATTTTTGTACTAGATCGACGACTGTTCAGATAACCTGCATTACAAGATTAAATTTGCAACTGTGTGTCTATAACTTTAAAAGTTATTGTCGTTTGAAAATAGCGTATGCGCAAGCACAAAACGTCTTTGTCGGAACCATAAACAGAAAAACATTAAAAACACTTAACATTCATATTAGATTTTATTTAATGGTTTTACAATATTATATTACAATAGCTACCTACAGCGTTTTTGCAGTAATTTACAATAATTTATTGTCGGACATAATTTTCTGACCATTTTATTGAGATACATATCTTCTTTTAAAATTATGGACATGCTCATAAAATCTGTATAAGGTATGATGAGGTTGGCGTATCCTTGTGAACCCCTTATTTAAAAATAAAGATAAAAAGTACGAAATCTGTTTGTCTCTATTCTCTATTACATAGCTATTTCACGTAAAGAATAAATTGTCTTAGACTATAAAAATATATTTACGAAAAAATTACTAACACTCACCTGTGGACTTCGACTAGGCGTAGGCAACTGAGGACTTGTTCTCTGAGCTTGCAATTGTTGCAAGAAATGTTGCGGCGACATCGAAGTCTGCATGGGTGACTGTTGTGTATGCATGGGCGATTGTTGCAAATGCATTGGCGATTGCTGCGAATGCATCGGCGACTGCTGAGGCATCGGGGAATGTTGCGATGACATCTGAGATTGCTGCGCGTGTAACGGCGACTGATGCATAGGCGACTGTTGTGGATGCATCGGCGATTGCTGCGGGTGCATAGGACTCTGTTGCGGATGCATCGGCGACTGTTGCGGATGCATTGGTGACTGTTGCGGATGCATCGGTGATTGCTGCGATAGATTCGCCTGCTGCACATGCATAGGCGATTGTTGAGAATGTAACGGAGATTGCTGTGCGTGTAGCGGCGATTGAGTCGACGGATGTAAAGGCGATTGTGACGTGTGATGTAAGGGCGACTGCTGAGAATGTAGTGGCGACTGCATCGGTGACGTCAGATGATGCAGCGGAGATTGCGGTGCTAGAGAATGTAAAGGCGATTGGGAATGAGGTGACTGAACGTGTAAGGGCGACATTGCAGGCCTTGCGCCAGGCGGTCTTGGTGTCTGAGATCCTGGTTGCATTGAGCCTCTTACTCCGGCTAGTTGCTGTTGACCAAACTGCACCATTCCGCCAACTGACTGTGGTCTTTCTTGCACGCCGGACAGTTGCCTTACTAATTGTTGCTGGGGTGCACCAGCTTGTTCTATAACGAGTGTGCGACCACCTGGTAGCAGTCTTCCTTGAGCGTTCAATGGTGACGTCACTAAGCCTATTCTTTGCTGAGATATCTGCTGCCCATCAGCACCAATGACCGTCTGCTGTGTCCTTATAAGTGTTTGTTGCTGTTGTATAGTAGCGCCTTGCAAGCCAAGTTGCATTGGTCGGTTTATAGTCGCCTGCTGCTGTACTTGTTGTCCCTGATTGATATTTTGGTTTTGGGCGAACACTGTTTGGTTGGTCGTAATTTGTTGCTGGTTTATTACAGTTTGTTGCGCCAGTTGCGGGTTCTGTTGCCGTTGCTTTGTCTCGTATTCCTGGGTAGACGAGAGTTATTTGTAAATAATATTATTCGTTGTTACTATTATATAGGATATCATAATGGGTTGATATTGTAAATGTCTTTCATAACATATAGTTAGAAAAAGATTGTTGCTAATTGTGTTATTATTACAAGATTAAATTATAGTTACAAAACGGAAAGTTATACTTGAATTTCAATTAAAACTAACAAGTTATATGTTACAGGTAGACTTACGGCCAAACCATGCCACATACGTAAGTATAGACGTACCTGCATGAGCATGCTATGCTGGCGGGCCTGTTTCCTTGCGGCCTCGAGATGCTTCTGGAGCGCTTGTTGCTCGGTGGACACTCGCTGCAGCTCGGCTGCGTCGTTCGGCAACAGTTCGTTGCCGGACTTGCGCAGCTGCCGCTGTTTACTGTTCAGCGACTGCAAATTTAAAAGCCAAAGTGTAACATCGAGCCGACAGCACGCTACGCTAAGCCCCCGAGTTAGTCACAGGACCGTTTGGTTACGACACCGCCGACGACACGACCTGAAAACGAATCTAAGGCGGCCGGGAGGACGGCACGCGCTACTAAGCTCACGAACACGAAAGCGCACTACTGCTCACCTTGCGGATCTTGCGAAGCTTTTGGACTTCGACCTCGTAGTAGCGTTGCTGGTCGGCGGCGAAGGCGTTGTACTGCTTCAGCCACTGTTCGTACAGCAGGCGCGCGTGGTGGTCGGCCTCGCCGGCGGGCCGGTCCAGCGGCGCGGGCGGGGCCGGCGGCGCCACGCCCGCGTACAGCGGCACGGCGGGGGGAGCCAGCGGCGCGGGGGCGGGCGGCGGCGCCGGGGCCGCCCCCGCCGCCATCGCGCCGCCCGCCCACTCGCCACCGTCGCGCTCTTGCTCCCGCTTCTCCTGCTCCAGAAGCTCCTCGAGAAGCAACGGTTGCTCCTGGTTTACGTTCTGACGGTTAAAGTTAGCCTGTTGACGACCGGCCTGCGCCGTCGCCCGCCACCGTCGCCGGTCACGATGCGATACATATATATATCCTACGTTACCTAATCTCTTTTCTTATCTATTACTAGGATCTGACTATACTGTTTGATATTTGAAAATTAATTTAGAATACACAAAATGGCCAAATATTTTTGTTTCGCTTACCTCCTACCCGTCTCATCTTAAATTATGAGCCGATTGAATAGTAATTTGGTATAACTGACACAAAATACAATTTCAGAGATTATACGACATAATGTAAAAGTTCTTGGAGATTTTTAGACTACAGAAATACAGTAAGCGCAAATCTATACAACTTTCAGTCGGCTCATTATATAATAACTACGATTTAAGAAATAGGATAATATAAATACTCGTGAAATCTTATAACATTTTGTCTAAAAGTTGTGACTTAATAGATAGTTCAACTAATAGTTTAGTGCGACTAATCGAGAGTTGACAAATAAAATGTGAAATTACAACGCAGTGCTACACTAACATTAGTACATTTATAATCTGTACTTTATAATAGCAACAAAATTACAATCTAACTAACGAAAGTTCGCTATTGTTAACTAAGAAATATGAAAATGTTCAAGTCTGTGTTCACATGTAGGTAAGTTTCAATTATAAAGCTACATTGATTTCATTGTTTACTTGGCTATATTGTGGTACCCACTCTTTTTATCTGTTGTCAGCATTTTCTACTGTTGTACATCAAAATACAAGATTTATCTAAATTAAGTGCGCATTATTTAAACTGTTTCTAAACAGAGGAATTCTACCTGAAGCACAAATTGGATACAGGCAGACATGGGATTAATACAACGCAAAAACAGACGTACTCACACAGACCCGTATCTACAGGTTTTTGAAACAAGTTGGAGTAATGCAATTATTTGCATTGGATCGATTTGATGATAAGTCTATGTATACACGCGGAAACGTGTGAGTGCGT
This sequence comes from Catocala sponsa, assembly GCA_963564715.1. NCBI lineage: Eukaryota > Metazoa > Arthropoda > Insecta > Lepidoptera > Erebidae > Catocala > Catocala sponsa. The sequence goes on along the minus strand of OY751334.1, from coordinate 11,925,749 downwards.
CAGTTATTGCGCTTTGTATTGAACTAACCATAATATGTACCTATCCAATTTGTGTCTTGTGTCCTCTCTAGAAATAATTGATAACTAATATTGTAACTAAGGCAATGTTATTTATGCTTATAATTTACTTTTTAATATTATTGATATAAATAGCACTATATGTCTCCTAAAGTATGTTTTCTGCATAGATGGCAATTTTACAGTGATATTTAACTGAAATCGTTTAAAGAAATACCCTTTTTTTTTATTGGCACTACAGTTTTAAATGAAAGAGAATGAAGTCTATTGAATAGGATCGTATAGAATGCCTTTAATTTATTCTGAGCGTCTTTAAAGCTTAGAAACATGTTCTGAGGCATGCACACGTATGATCATCAAAAATATACTAGCACCTTTCCAATTCATAATTTATAATAATAATTAGGCTTTCACGCTATTTCTTAGTTTATATAATTTAACTTTTGTTGTCTTTGACCTATTTTCTGTTCAGCAGGTTATTTGCATTTTGACAGGAGGACTTAGTGATTGCAACAATACAACTTCGATAATCAATTCGATTATTGATAATTTAATCGGTTTTAAGAAATATTAACATTTTATCTATTTATCTGCATAATTGTATAAAAGCTTGAAATATCGGCATAAAACATTAGCATTTTGCTTACAGCTTACTAACATATCGCTTTATAATAGAATATATCTTCATTCAATTGTTCAATAGATTATTATCATTGCACATGATTACAAAATCTCATAATCAATCGATTTTACATTTACAATTATCTAGCATTGCCACCAAGTTGATGATACTTGTACAGAGGTAATGCTTATTTTTAATGGAATTTGCAATCAATAACTTTTTAAATACAATATTTGAACTATCAAGTAGCATATAACCTTCTGGACAAGGATTAGAGATTTTCTTCTAAAAACAATTTTCACTTGTTTGGATTTTCTCATATCATATACCTAATGATTAGCGTGTTGGAAATGGTATCTTTCATGAATGTAACAAAATAGTTGTTACTTGCATTAAAAGTAGAGCTAGTTCTACTTTTTATTGACATCTAACTAGAATTAAGAGGGGTGTCAGCATATTTTCAATACACCTGCGATTGTAATATAGGTAACTTTATTTTTATTTGAATAAGGTTCAATTCTTAACTAGCATAACATACGGACCATTTTCCCTCTCATATGCTTCTAAAGTGTTGTCTTGACTTTTAAGTAATACATACCCCGCAACCAACAGCTCCTATATGAGTATCCACCACCTCTGAACGTTCGACTAAACCAGATGAGACAGGTAACCTAATCCCTAATTCTTTCGTACATTAAGTTTACAATATAATAAATAATTTCATTAGAGTTTCTGTATTAAAGTGCTAGTTGATTTGTTATATAACGTTAGTGTTGTGTTAGGAAGGATGCTGAAAAGGTACAAAGGTTAGTAGTCAGTACGCATGCGTGCGACGAGCAAGCCAAGTAAAAAGCGTTAATACACGAACAGGTGGTTAGCGGTGACAAGGCCCTCCAACGTCCGGCTCTGGACCTCTAGACTAAGGTAAGGAAAACTAAGTATAGGATAGGGAAGGAAGACTGTACGTTTATACTTCAAAATATTATATTTATTGGTTATTTACACATTTAGATAAGATTTTGATATTTTTATTATTTACTTATTCAAAGGTAGTTAATGAGAAGGGGTAATAATATATAGTTTTTTTTTTAATGGATTTAGTCACAGCTGTACGGTTTATTCTTGTGACTGAGCATTAACAACAATAACAATAAAAGAGAACAAATTGTATTTTGTTACACATATACTTAGTTTAAAACGCACGAATGTAGAATCAGATCTTAGAAAGATATCTAAATAGAGACAGAGAACTTTAAATATGTTGTAGTGTTGAGTGAGAGGTAAGGTAGAAGTAGGGCGGAGTGTGGGTGTAGTGGGAGGTGGAGTCGGTGGGGTCTGTCGGGTGCAGGTACTACGTGAGGGTGGGGTCTGACCTGCAGCAGCAGCGGGCGGCGGTGCAGCCAGTCGCCCCACTCCGGCGGCTCATAGCCCTGCCCGCGCCAACAACCATCAATCACCGACATGCAAACAACACGCATGTACTGCCGTCGTACACATACAACCTACGTTCTGTATATCGCCAACCAATCCATACGACTTTATATTCAATATAACTGACATGTCTCTTAAGTAACCGAAATAAAATAGTTTTTTTATGAGAGTATATCTGTTCGCAGCAGGGGCAAACCTCCCCACAAGGTGGAACGACGACCTGATAAGAGTGGCGGGAAGCGGTTGAGTGCGGGTGGCCCAAGAGCGGTCTGTGTGGAAAACCCTGAGAGAGACCTAAATCCAGCAGTGGCCCTCTTTCGGCTGAGATGATGATGATGATATCTGTTCATTGCTACACGCTTTGGCTTAAACAACACTGGTTCTTTTTTGCAATATCATCTTAATAAAACAGAAGCAAAAATGACATATCGCATTATTGTAAAATAAAATCAACTCCGCTCTCAAACTAGTGAATCTGTATACTTTTATTTTCCTACACAATACATTACCATTCACAATCTAACGATTCTGATGTTTTCAATATTAGAAAGTTATAATTGGAAATTATATTTGTCATTTCTAAATAACGAACATCGGTCTAACAAGGGACAGTACACTTTGAATTAATAGACAGAAACATCACTGAAAACTATTTTAGATAAATAAAAATAGTAATGTTAAAAGTCGTATGAAATGTAAGCGATATATTTGATATACCCATGCAATATTAGTCTTCTAAGCTTGTCATGTATCAAACAAGCGACGTCTTCATAATGAATGTGTATTTACAGTCGTGAGACCGCCACCAACGCATAGACAAATTAATATTGCTATGGATATGACACGTCCAACTTCACATTGTCTGCAACGCGATCAAATATCAGAAGCTGATGAACAAATTTAACTGGTTCACATTTATAACGTATATTGTGTGACTGTGAAATATCAACAACGACTCGAAAATGTGAACCCAAGCTTACTGCGTACATTTAAAGCTTATGAATTCATCTCGACACTTGCATGTCGAAACAAATTCATACAAAAAACACGTAAATAAAAAAATATTACTGCATGCACGACAATGTATCCAAAAATCCTCCAAGACTATCAAATTACTTAATTATTAGTAAGATTACTTATTTCAGTTTCATTCAGTTGGTGAGTTTCCATTTGATTGTTCCTTAGGCTTAACATGTAATATGCTTCAAGAGTTTCTTGACGTCACAAACGTATTTCATAAAAAATGGTATAATGCTGTTGTATTATTATTAACTGTATAATAACTCGATGTATAAATATTTAATTAACTATTGGGATAATTAGAAGCTTAACCGTTACTCAATCTCCAGGAGATGCATAACAATAGATTTTTTATTGTGTCTATAGAATGACAGACGATGGGTTAAGTACTTATTGATTACTGCCCAAGTTTAAGCTTGAGTTTATGCTTCACAACTATTGAAAGTACATAAAAATGTAGGAGATATAATTTTTTGTGTATTGATAAGTAGTGACGTCAAGAGTGGGTGTGAAATCCATCAGGTGTATGGTAAGAGTGGTGTGTTGGTCTGGGTGTGTGTGTGGGGCACATACCTGCGGGTAGGGCGGCGGCGGTGGCTGTGGCTGGCGCAGCGTGCCGGGGTAGGGCGGCGGCGGCGGCGGCCGCGCCACGCCCGGGACGCCCGATACGTTGGCTGTGGGACATACGTACATGTCACTAATATTATTTTACTTTATACTAGATGGAAAATCTAAAATCCTTTAAATAATATCAGTATTTTCCCAATTTCTGGAGGCTGAAGGATTAAGAAACACTTGTATGATCTTCACGCTTCTAGATCATACAAGTGTTTTATAAGAAACAGTACAAAAAAAGATAAATGTAATTAAATTCTCCAAGTAGTAATGATTTGGTAGTATAAACTGACCAAACCGTTAAGCAAAGGTAATAATTACTTTTGAAACACAAGTATACTGCCTTTGTACTAACGGATAAATTTTATTTTGTAACCAACTAGAAATGCAATTCATACCTAGTATATAACACCAACAGATGATTTTAATAAAATTGGCATGTCATAACATTTACGTATATTATATAAGGAATAATATGGTCCCAATGATACTGCCTTGTGGGACTCCAAAGGAAATGTTCTGCAGGCTGCTCTTTAATCAGCCAATCTTCACAGACTGACTCCGATCTGTACGGTAACTCTTAAACCAATCATAGGTTTTACCTCTAATACCCATGTTATTTAATTGATTTAGGAGTATAGGAACGGCGACAATATCTAAAGCCTTGGCAAAGTCAAAGAATACGCCAATACAATTCGTTTTATTATCAGGTACCAAGAAAACTGGTAAGAAGTGAGGCCACATTTTCAGTATTATTTTCTTTGCGTCGTTACACAAGTGAAGAGGGTGCCGTGAATAATCAGATTTTTATGGATAATTAATAATTCAGTGGTGTCATTAGCATTACTAGCTATGTCACTAATATTTTTTATTAATTGTACGACGAGATATTCATATCTGTCCAAATTTCATGGGAAAACCACAATTTCTCTAGTATTTTTCTATAATCCTTTCAACTGATATGCGAGAAAGATCAGTCGCATGGACTATTACTGCGCCTCCGAGGTATAGAATAATGTGAGAATGTAATTTAATGCGAAGATACAGCACTAAAGAGTAAAAAAGAGTTACATTTCTTTTTACACATAGAATTCTTTATATTAACGCAGGCTTGTATTAATCATAACTAATATTATAAATGCGAAAATGAGTTTGTTTGTTTGTTACGCTTTCACGCCTTAACAACTCAACCGATCAACATGAAATTTTGCATACACGTTGTCAAGGGTACAGAATAGGACATAGGGTACCTTTCATCCAGAAAAAATAACTATTGCAAACCTAACCTACATTTACGCGAGCGAAACCGCGGGTGAAAACTAGTAAATTATATAAATCAGAACATGCATTGATGTTTCAACAGACTTTAAAACAAGTATATTTGAAATTTTATTATACGTCTAAAGTAGGGCTGTTGGTCAAAACTGATCTATGATATTTCACAAGTTACAAACAGAGATCTTGTACGGAATTTACAAGTAAACAGCAGGAATAGCAAAGCGCATGAGTGTTGTATGTGTTTTGTGGGACTGACCGTTGTATGGCAAGTGCGCGAGCGCCACGGTGCGGTCGGGTCGTACGACGCCCACGGTGCCGTCGGCGGCCACGAAACGCGTGCCGGCGGGGATGCTGCGGCCCGCCGCCAGCGCCGCGTTGACCTGCGCCGTCATGGCGTGCACGATGCTGGCCGCGTTGCTGGCCGCCGCGGCGCTCGCCCCGCCCGCCGCCTGCGCCGCCGCCCCGCCCGACTGCGAGCCCGCGCCACCCTGCACACAATATACAATGTATCAAATACCTGCTATTCAAACTAGAACATCCAAAACCACATAACGCTCCAGTACTACCTTTCTTATGAAATGCCTATATGTGACCTAATTAAGAACAGAAAATCAATAATTCTGAATTTTATATGTATGTCAATTGTGTACCATTAGATAAAATCGAATGGTCTTCACAAAATCAGGTCACAACTCACGATTAATTTTTGCACGATAATATTATTTTAGGTTAAAGTAACACATGTTTATAAAAATACAAATGACTACAACGCTGCTTGTTAATAACTTTAAGAAATTTGGATAGATAGTATATAAAAAATATATGATACCACCTACGATTTTAGATTCTACCAGGTATTACGAAACTCCGTACGGAATCTAAGGATTTCATGACAGGAAAATATTCAATTTCGGCAAACCAGGTAATTAAGCCCAACATTGTACAATCAACCACAAATATTAAACAAAACTCAAAAAATATTTGTTTTACTATTCCGTACTTACGAGACAGTGAAATCAAGTATTTTGAATGTTTGCTTCGTCTGTTTATTGTACCAAACACACGTACAATATTCATCACATCTCTATTATATTAATACACAAATTTATTGTTATGATATGATACAAATAATATCCTTGTAACAAATACTATGTAAGCTACAATCTCATTTCATAAATAAAGTTTATTATTATTATTATTATAGTTAAACAACATACTTGTTGGAAGTGCATGTGTTGTCCAGCAGTGAACTGCACTTGGGGTCGTTGTACGACTTGTTGACTCATCACTTGTTGCTGACCACCTTGGCTAAACTGAGTGGGACGCTGCGGCTAAATCAAACGAAACATATTACATTATTTTTAATCATAACTCATCATTATTTGACCAATAAGTAACGTAAGGGCGTAAATATGAAATCAATGTTATACTAGTTTTTGCCCGCGGCGTCATTCGCGGTAATGTAGATTTTATTATTATCAAAGCGACCGACGGGCGTGTATGAGAAATGTGATGAAAGTGAATGAAGCCAGAGAAGTGTGTCAGGATCGTAGCAAATGGAAATCCGTAGTCTCTGCCTACCCCTCAGGGAAACAGGCGTGAATCTACGTATGTATGTATGTATTATTATCAATAATTATTTATCACTCTGCAACAGTACTTTTATTCTAGATGGAATGTGTACTCTATGTCATTTTCTGTACCTCTCACAATGTGTATGCGCAATTTCTTGATGATTGTGACAAACACACAAACCCACATTCACATAATGTCAGTTAGCAATATGTGTATAAAATTACTTTCATTCCGAAATTGCTAATTGCTAATTTACGAATAGCTCTAAAAAACGGTCAAATGGCAATCAAAATAGAGTTATTAATATCAAACAGACCATGATATTCTTATTTAATAATTGTCAAAATTTGGTAACAATTGCTATAATATGAAATCATAACTTATTAGTTAACAACAATGGTTTCCTATAGTAATATGGGATTGAGTTTTAGAACACATATTTTTTAACATGTAATGTTTATTACCTACATTTAATTTTGTTATAGTTATTAGTTTACCTGGTGGTGTAACTGTAGCCGGGGTGCGTTGGCGAACATTTGTGAGAACACAGGTCTCTGCTGTGGCTTCTCGTCGTTTTCTAGTTTCACTTCCGACTTGATAGCTTGCATTGTATTCTATTTGATAACAAATAAATATGGCATTGATTAATTTGAAATAAAAATATTTTCCAGATCTCATTCCCCAATAAAAGGGGAATGCCGACTACCCATAGTGACTTTGGCCACAAATGCCCATATTTAAAACCATGTTTAAATAATAGTATGCAAAGTCATTAAATTATTATTAATCAAGGAATTTAATTAAATAAAAGTTATTGAGATAAAATATTTTTTACTTTTACCGATGACAAAATTTTTATATAAATGTTTTTCACACACACTCTCGTCACACGTCATCATCATTATCATACACAATTAAAAGGTTGTCTAAAAACTGAGCATTATCAAGCTTGTTTGTAAATAAAATAACAAAATGACAACGAAAGAAACACAATCACGCGAACCGAGTAAGCAAGGAAGCCGATTTGTGTTATTAAATATTTTTTTTAAATTAAATTCCTTTATTTCAGGTTTATAACCCATATTCTATCTTACATCATACACACAAATAAATACAACATCAACATACATACAAATAAGATTATGACAGTTGGTTTCGGTGTTGCAAGTTAAAAACAAAAAATCATAGATCAATATGTAATCGATATTATTATTTTGCTTATCACTGGCATAATAACATAAAATAATATATTTGCTTTATTATTTATGGATTATTAACATATAATAATACTATACTAATATTTCTTTATCACTTCTAATATTTTTATTTTACGTTGAAATTATAACGTGGCAACACTGGTGATATAACAAGACTTATTTCCGTTACGGTAGTTTTTTTATTATATAGATTTTGCTATCTTCTTTCGGCAAATGAATAGTACGAAAAATTATTAGAAATTGTAATATACTTTTTATCATACGTGTAATCTTAGGCGGCTAAAAATTACACGTTAATTGTAATGGGCACAAAAATGGGCTTTTAATAATTTAACTGCTATTTTGTGCTGACCTTTTAAGATACGCAATTTAAGGACAGTCAGGTTAGCTTGTTTTACTAAAACATTACCTTTATATTTTAAGACCTTAAGAGCGTTAACGCCAAATCCACGGCGCCTAGTTTAGGTAAATGCAATGCTTTCTCATTGACACTGACGCACGTGCAACTGTGTGCGTAGAGTTGGCGTGTTGTTTGGCAGTATGGTCAAGCTAAACCATTTTGATCCGTTCAACTCACAAGCGACGTTAGTTAGGCATTCTGTTGGATGGTAATATAAAAAAAATGTACGAAATCAAAATAAATGATTATTATGTTTTTTTACATTAATATTATTTGCATGGGCTGAGCCGAAAACTGTTATTTACGAAAAATCTTTTTCCTTTTTTCAATAGTATAGCATCTGTTATAACCACCTGTATCACCTTCGTTTTTAGGAGCTTTCCTTCCCAATGTGTAGTAATAATAAAGTTGTATATAAAATAAAGTAGCTATTTTGGGCACTTATCAAGTGAAAATCAGAATAGACAATCTATAGATTCATGTTCATTACTCTTTTGCGCAAAAAATAATAAAACAAGTTATTCATCGTTAGTCCAGTAAGTTAAGAAAATAGAACACATAAATATCAAATATCTTTTTTTAAATTAAATTTCGAGTTGTAAGGTAAAGGTATCAAGGTCGCACTATAACTGCACTCAACGCTAAAGTTCAATAGAGGTCACATGCGGAGCTCCAAGCGATACGTCCACTCTTTGAAGGGCCTCGCGGCGTACTGATTTGCAACGTTTTACGCGCGCGGTTTTATAGTTATTTTAAAATACATGTCTTGAATAAAATTAAACTAAAAAAAACCTAATGATGTGAAGGTTTTTGTTGCAGAATATATTCTTCTATATACAAAATCTTTATTTTGAAAAAACAAGCAAGATTTATTGTAAAAATAATGATTTTAGCAGCAGCTTTTTGTCGTAAATTTCACTTTGAATATAGTATGATTGTTTACGTTTGAGTCTAAATTTAAAAAAATACTTTCTAGTTATTTTTGCTAAGAATCTGTACAATCATATAAAATAGTTTGTTTATAAAATTTACAAGTAATTTCGAATATGTGAAGCTTTAAAAATAGCTCAGTCAGGAAAAAATTGAAAACACTGTTTGTTTATAAGGCCATATGTCACAAATACTTTCATAATATACAAAATCCTCTGTTATAAGTATAGAAAAAAAAATCCTATAATAATATGTCATTCCCAGTTTCGTAAGATATATTGTTACAGAGATGGCATGCTTTGAAAATTACGCATTTTGTGTCAAGAGACCAAAATCGGCGTTAACGCTCTTAAGCTCAAACACGCAATGTGAGCTAATAATAGTACAAAGATATGGTAGCACAAGCTTTTCCACTATGGCTTGGCGCTTACTTTTGGCTTGTTAGTTAGGGATAAATTTATTTTTAATTATCATATTACTAGTCGGGCAGTGTTTATAAATAATGTTATTGTCTTTGAAACTTCTGGTAGAAGTTGGTAATTCACACAAAGTATATAGACAGATACGGAACATTACACTTACGAGTTCTGTATAAATAAATTACCTGTAATGCCATTTGTTGGTTCTGCGTGATTACCCTCTGCACAGCATCACCGAACATGTGTTGTGGCGCGGGCGTCGCCGGCGGCTCACTTTTAATCTCGTGAGTCTCTGGTTTTACATCCTCTATCTCAGACTTCACTTCTGCCTTCGATTCTATGTTCTTGACTGCTTTTTGCAGATCATTGTACATCTTGTTGTCTTGGACTTGCTCAGCTTCGTCCCTAAAATTGTATTTAACCTGTTAGTTCTTATTATATTGAGACAATAACTTGAGAATTGTATCTAGACGCCGGTATCCGTACGCCAATGGATGAATTAAAATACATATTAGATGTCGTAATTTCTTTCAGTGTTTTCTTTTTTTGGCTATGGACATGAGTGTAACCAATTCTAAAAACTATGTTAGAGCATAAACAATACATACATGCATTGGAAAACTGTACATAGGATCGCATATGAAAAGGCTAAGGCGAATAAGGGTGTGTAAAGCACTCTTAGTCGCCCATTGTATCTATGGAATTGCAAATACTTACTCTGGTTCCCTCTTAGCGTGCCTCTCCGGCATACCATCGTCGGCGAGCTCCAGTCCATCCAGGATATGCTCTGCATCATTGAGCGCTGCAAGCTCAGGGTCTGCATATTCCAGTATATTAAACTGTTCCCCTATCTCTGTTAAAGTCTCAAATAGTTCTTCGTCGTCCTCGCCGCCTAGGCCGGTTAGGATGTCTCCAACCTGAAAATAAACACGTGTTTATAGAATAAGTAAGTTTACATAGTTTAGTGTTTTTACACGGAAAAGTGCTTTTATTGCAGTTAGTACTGGCTTGTAACTATGCCGATATCTCGATAATATTTTAACTTAAGATTTTTCAGATTTCAAATATTCATTGTACTTGATAATTTTTTATATTGAGTTTTTTTTAACTCAACTCTCGCACTGATTTTAGTTCCTGTGTCGCGTTTGTAAAGTTCCCCTTACAAACGTTCAAACAACATTTACAAATATTTGTGGATCACATTTTTTTTTATTCTGTGTCTGGATCCAACCCAAATCACCCGACGAAGTGGCAGCGGCAAGGCGACCTCTTAAACCACTAGGCCAGGGATGGCGAACCTTTACGAATCAACGTGCCATTTTTCTAATAAAATGTTTAATGAGGTCATAGACGTCCCATAAAATAATTTTGATTTCAACTCAAAACTCTTTATTTACTACAAAAAAATAGGAACATAATGTTTCAATTATACGCGTTGTAAGGGTCACGAGTTCATTACTGTACATACCAACGGTGTCGACGCAGCACCTACGTCCAATAGTAACATGCGTCATAAAGTATTTCGCAACACCTTTTATATTAATAAGTTATTAACCAAGTAATAACGAGTACATTATTAACTTATAATAACTATAGCACATTATCAAGGAAAGATAAGCTACCGTTGTATACATTGTAATAATTTTAAACTAACTTAAGTAATATACAGTGTCTAACTTTCGGCTATCTTTCTTTTCGTACTCCACTACAACTCTACCAATACCATAAAGTGTAAAGTGTGAAGGCTACCTGGCCCGAACACGCGTAATTTAAATTAAAGTAAAATTAGTGTGACTTCTGTTGTTGCAGATTAGATGACAAATAACATATTATTATGTTAGGGTTGTAAGATGTTACTTTTAGCAGAATGCATGCTGTACTGGAGTCATCTGTCAAACGGTTTCAAACCGGGTCTTCAATGTTATTTATCTCTGAAAATAATGACTCGCAGGCATAGGTTGATGAAAATATTGTTAAAATAGCATGAGCCAGCTTCTTCAAACAATTAAATGTGTCTGGTAACGCATTCCATGTTTCCAAAATTTTGTTATTAGCATTTTCACTTATATTACTTGTCAATCTTTCTGTTTCAATTAATTCTAACACTTTCCTTCTTTCAATAAATTTTTGAATCCACATTAGGGCGCTTTCAACTTAGACGGGCGGTTATGATTTTTCATACAAAATGACTTTACAAACGAATTTACAAAAAAAAGTATATAAGTATGTTTATCCATTGTCTAGTACCCATAGTACAAGCTCTGCTTAGTTTGGGCTAGATGGTGTTGTGTGTATGTGGTAGAATATTATTATTATTATTATTATTTCTGTCTTTCAATGCACTTGCAATTAGTTTTTTTTTCTGGTTCGCTTTTTTAACTAACGGATTTGTGATTTGTTTCAAAATGACGGTTCACAGACGATGTTCTACATACCACTGTTCCAGAACATAAAACACATACCACCTTGTCACCTTTACTAATTATGCCATATTTCTCTGTCCACCAAGTTTGAAATTCTCTGATACTCTTACTATCTTGCACTTTTTGTTTTTTGCTGAACTAGCCATATTAAATAACAGTTAAAATCATAGATAAAACTCAAACTTTAAAATACAATTATATCAACGAAGGCTGTGTGGTGTCGGCCAAATAGAATAGCACCAACCCAACTCTTCCCGTGGGTGTCGTAAAAGGCGACTAAGGGACACAAACCAGGGAGCGGGCAGCAGCGTTCCCTGCAATACAAATCCACCACTGAACTGCGATCCCCAACCCGCATGCCCAGCGTGGGGATTATGGGCACTACCCCCTAATGATTGTACACGCCAAAAGAAAATGGCCCCCAGTTCCCGGCCGCCTCGCTATTCCTGGCCATGGCAGCGGCCACGGTAACGGCGGGGCAGGGGGTGCTAAGAATCCCCGGGCTACATTAGGCTGCCATTCATTACAAAATTTGACCCTGGCTACGTTTAACGGACGCACTCTGAGGCTTGACCACCATCTAGCGCAGTTGGAAGTGGAGTTAGAGAACATTAAATGGCATGTTCTGGGGTTATGTGAAGTCCGTAGAGAGGGGGAGGACACCATAACCCTAGACTCGGGCCATCTTCTCTACTTTCGCGAGGGTGATAAAACATCCCAGGGTGGCGTAGGTTTCCTCGTAAATAAGGCCCTCTCTAACAACGTTGAAGAAATCTCCAGTGTGTCGACCAGGGTAGCGTACCTGATCCTTCGGCTGTCCAAGCGCTACAGCATGAAGGTCATACAGGTTTACGCACCGACCTCGACACACTCGGATGATGAAGTGGAGGATATGTACGATGACATATCCAAAGCCTTGCACAACACCACTAAGGCTCACTTCAATGTTGTTATGGGGGACTTTAACGGCAAAGTGGGATCCCAGACTGGCAACGAATCCCGGATAGGCCCGCATGGTTATGGAGTTAGGAATCACAGGGGGCCAATGCTTGTCAACTTCCTTGAGAAAGAAGGATTATTCTTAATGAACTCCTTTAAGAAACAGCCTCAAAGGAAGTGGACATGGCAAAGCCCCGACACTGTGACTAAAAATGAGATCGACTTCATCATGACGGATAGCAAGCACATATTCAGAGATGTCTCAGTGATCAACAGGTTCAATACCGGTTCTGATCACCGACTCCTCCGAGGCTCTCTGAATATCAACTTAAAGCTTGAAAGAAACCGCCTGATGAAGTCCACGCTCCGACCTAACCCAATCCAAATCATGGCGGGTACCGAGAAGTTCCAGGAGCTTCTCAGGGATAGATTTGTTGCCTTGGAACCCACCGATGACGCTGACGAGACCCTCCACAATCTGGTCGAAACTTTGAGGGACGAGGGCATCAAATTCTGCAGAACGCAGCGGACTGGCAAGAAATCCAAACTCTCGGCTGAGACTCTCGGGTTGATGACAAAAAGACGGGAAACCACCCAAGCGACTTCGTCAGAGGTCAGACCTGAACAAGCAGATTGCGAAGATGGTACGGCGTGACCTTCGGAGCTCCAACACACGGCTCATTGAAGAGGCGATAGAGCGAAACCGAGGGTCCAAAGTATTCACTCAGCAGCTTGGCAGGAGCCACCTGACGAAGCTTAAAACGCACGACGGGAGGACCGTATCGTCGAAGCCGGAGATCTCCGCTGAGATAGAGGATTTTTATGGCCGATTATACGCTGCACATGCCCCTCATTCCAGACGAGACGACCACGATTCAAGAGCCACCCTGATACGCCACTACACCGACGAACTGCCAGACATCAGTCAAGACGATATCGTGTTAGCTCTGAGGCAGCTTAAAAATGGAAAAGCCCCCGGTGAGGACGGAGTAACATCAGAGCTTCTAAAAGCTGGAGGAGCCCCTATTATACAGGAATTACAGAACCTCTTTAACACCGTCCTTCACAGTGGGAGAACTCCAAAGGCGTGGAGCGGGAGTTTGGTGGTGCTCTTTTTAAGAAGGGTGATAAAACCCTCCTTAAAATTATAGACCCATCTCGCTCCTGAGCCATGTCTATAAGCTGTTCTCACGAGTGGTCACGAACCGTCTCGCCAGGAGACTCGACGAGTTCCAGCCGCCGGAACAGGCCGGGTTTCGAAGAGGATATGGCACCATAGACCACATTCACACAGTGAGGCAGATTATACAGAAGTCTGAAGAGTATAATCAGCCCCTGTGTCTGGCCTTTGTGGACTATGAGAAGGCCTTTGACTCTGTCGAAGCATGGGCTGTTCTGGAATCCCTACAGCGATGCCAAGTAGACTATCGTTATATCGAGGTGCTGAGATGTCTGTACGAAGGCGCCACCATGAGTGTCCAAGTACAGGGCCAGCAGTCTAAACCCATCCAATTGCGCAGAGGAGTGAGACAGGGGGATGTTATATCCCCGAAATTGTTCACAAGCGCGTTGGAAGATATGTTTAAGACGCTGGACTTGAAAGGAAAGGGCATTGACATCAACGGCGACTACATCTCACACCTGCGATTCGCAGATGACATAGTCTTAATGGCGGAGTCGCTAGAGGAGCTGAACCAGATGCTGGACGGCCTAGCTGCAGCCTCGCGACGTATCGGTCTTGGCATGAATTTGGATAAAACCAAAGTCATGATCAATGGCCACATTGATCCAATACCGATCGCCGTACATGGTCACCCTCTCGAAATCGTTTCCGAATACACTTACCTCGGGCAGATTCTGCAGTTAGGTGAAAACAATTTCGAGAGGGAGGCCAGGAGGAGGATCCAGCTGGGCTGGGCAGCGTTTGGGAAACTACGCCGAGTCTTCTCGTCATCCATACCGCAATGCTTGAAGACGAAAGTTTTCAATCAGTGCGTGCTACCCGTCATGACCTACGGAGCCGAGACATGGACACTCACGGTAGGGTTGGTCCACCAGTTCAAAGTCGCTCAGCGAGCTATGGAGAGAGTTATGCTCAGAGTTTCTCTGAAGGATAGAATTCGTAACGAATATATCCGACAGAGAACCAAAGTCATCGACATAGGTCAGAGAATTAGCAAGCTGAAGTGGCAGTGGGCTGGCCATATCGCGCGAAGAACCGACAACCGCTGGGGTAAGCGTGTTCTTGAGTAGAGACCGCGACTCGGCAAACGTAGTGTAGGACGCCCTCTGACCAGGTGGGATGACGATCTGCGAAAGACTGCAGGCAGATGCTGGATGCGGCAAGCTGAAGACAGGGCGCTATAGCGCTCTTTGGGGGAGGGCTATGTCCAGCAGTGGACTATTATAGCCTGATGATGATGATGCTATCAACGAAATTCACTATTATGTCATGCATAAACAAACTATGCGTCATTAGCAATAGAAACTCGCGATGTAGATTGTAGGTACGAAAACAAACGAGCGAGCGCCGCGCTTGCCACCTACTGCCGCTACCCCGCGCACCGCACCCGAACATTCCGTAGCGTTGGGATCACTCGCGTTCGCTCGTCATAATTGCCTTGCTGATTTCAGTATGAATGGGCCGGCTCGACCGGGGCAGGACTACCCTCTCACAGAATATCGACGTGAAATAGCAGTATCCCTACTGTTGTTTCGTTCGGTGAGTGAGAGTACCGGAGGCCCAATCACCCCCATCCCGCTCCTTCTCCTTCCCACTTCCTTTCCTAAAAGGTCGGCAACGCGCTAGTGATGCCTCTGGTGTTGCAGGCGTCCATAGGCTACGGTGACCACTTACCATCAGGTGGGCCGTATGCTTGTTTGCCACCTTAGTTGTATAAAAACAATCATTTTTCGTAGTGCATAGTGAATTTTGTGATCAGTGACGTGCCCAAAATATTGTGTCGTGTGCCATTGGTTCGCCATCTCTCCACTAGGCAAAAATCCGTGCAGAAATAGAAAAAAATGATTTAATTTGTTACCTCTCCTATATTGGCAGAATCTTGTTCGAGCTTGTCCATATCTCCCATATCCATTTCATCCGTACCTTGCTCTTGACTAGATTCTTGTTTAGTTTCACCGCCTTGAGCTGCAAACATATCCTTTTTTATTGTCTAAATAATTTGGTGATGTATTCACACTAGTTTCTATGGAAAGTCGAAATGTAGGTAATTGCGCTATAAAAATCTATGCCAAAGTAGTCCTTAGTAGGCGGACACAGATTTCAAAACAGCACAATTTATCAGATAATGTACTCCACCATAAAAACAAGTTGATTAATGTCTCGAGTCAACTTGCAGAACGCGTGTGGAGATAAAATCAAAAACAAGAAGTCTTTGTATGCAACCAATGTATATTATAGGTGCCGACAGAATGCTCTACTTTTACACTTGCAATCTATTTTATTTTATGTATAGTATATGAATAAAAAATCACATATGATATTCTTATTTAATATGCCACGCTAAATAGGATATTATTGGATGCTTGGTCAACTATTGAATAGAATGTGATCAATCACATTCTATTCTATTAAAGTTCTCATAGAACTAAGTTATACTTTGAATTCAGAAGTGTGTTTGATACAAAATCGTCATATACATATTTTAGATATTATAATATATATAATAGAATAATTACCATTACTCTGTACGTTAGGTTTTTGATCGACGGCCTGCTGCGACGGCGTATTGTTAACAGAATGCTGTAGTTGTTGTTCATTACGCTGTTGCATGATCACTGTCACAAGCGTTATAATATGAGTTTTACAAGCATAAATACATTTTATATTTAAATATAACACAGCAAGATACTACATAGTTTGTATAGAAGTCTGCTACGCAGCGTTTCAAAATGGTTATTAAATGGCAAGTGTTTATTTGTGCATGCTTGGTATATAAATTTGAGCTATATTAACCTCTGTCTATACAGCTCAGTGTCTGGGGATGAGTATGAGTTATATAAGTATTGTAAATAAAGTACAACTTTCAAAGCTGAGCTTCACATTCTCTTGCTATTTTAATTAGAACAATTGATAGTCACGGCTGTTGAATACTTACGATGTTGATCTGGCCGCTGAGCGTGCATCAGTGGAGCTCGTGCGCGCAATGTGACAGGCAATGGTTGTCGGAATGGTTGTCCCTCGCCCACACCTGCTGGTACAGTCGGGCTATCTTCTTGTGACAAAGATATTTGTCTTAAAATTATTGCCATAAATGAAAAAATACGATCCAATGAGATGTCTTTGGGCCAGCGCACATTTAATGAGTCGCAGTGCAAAGCATTTTCAATCGACTTCAAAAAATGAGGCGGTTCCCAATTTGACTTATTTTTATGTGTGTTACCTCAGAACTTTTTTGTTGGGAACCGATTTTGATGATTCATTGCCAAACCATTAACAAGTTTGCTTGTATTGAAATAAAGTCGAAAATCAATTAACAAAAGTATTAGTCACCGAGAAGCATGGAAACGACTCGACGAAAGGTAGCGAGCCTTAACGCATAGTATTTTAAAATCAGCAGAGTCGATAATAGCTTGGCAGTAAAAAATGCTCTGCACTGCGCTTCGCCACATGTGCGCTGGCCCTTAGGGCCAATCAATGACTAATATATTGTAATGTCTTTTATTAATAAGTAAATTTTGATAAGGTCTGCGAATGTTGGTAGCGTTAAGTAGTGGCATTGTTGACGTACCAGGGTTACTAAGAAATTGTAAAAATATAGTTTATACTTACGTGGCGGCCATATCTTATCAGTGTTCCTCTGCAACAGGTCCCTAAGTTGTCGGTTGATGTCTTCGTTATTCCCGTAGTGTAGTGGGAATCTTTGTGCGGGGAAGGTGCTTCTGGGAGCCTCGGTGGGGGCCGGTGAAGGCGGGGGCGGGCCGGTGGGCAGGGTGTTGGGGCCCACGGGTGCCGGGCCGGGCGCCGCGCCCAGCGCCGGCACTGCGCCGGCCGGCGGCGAACTGCCGTCCGGCGCACGTAGGCGCTGCATCGCTGCTTTCGAATCACATGGATGGCGGTTAGGGTGTGTCATTATAATTTATTTTAAAAGCTGAATTATGTTGAATCAAAATATAAATTAGTTGTGGTATATATATGTAATGCAACATCATTTATATAAACTTACATATTCAATTTTATAGATTGATTTGATTCTCTACCTGATAAACAATTACTTTTACTTACTGACCTCCAATATAAACACTCAGAACTGATCAAATCAAATGGTCATATTTTTGGTGACGCTTATATTATATAGAGATCAATACCTCTTTACTTTTCTCAACTGATGCATTGTATGCATGTTTCTCTAACACTGTAACATGGATTTTTTTGTTATAGGAATGGTTCCTGTGCCGCAGGGCACTATACAAATATTCTAACATAGGACACAGAGAACACCCAGACTGGGAGCAACCATTGGTAGATCACACAAATTCTTGTCTTATGTGGGGATCGAACCCATCACAACATGCGGCGCAGGGGCAGTGGTTAGGCGAGCACTACGTACGTCATCCGTGCAATCATAAGAGGTAACGACAGCTCTCACAGAAATCATAATGACAGTTAAGCTTATCAATGTCACATAAAACCAATAAACCATAATGTACCAAAATGAAGGAGCGCTAATATTGAGTTATAAAGTTACCTTGCATCCTCTGGTCGTGTATGATCTGCTGCTGCTGCTGCGTCTGCTGCTGGCGCTGCTGCTGCAGATGCTTCCACTGTCGCTCCTGCTCGGCCTCGCGCGCGCTGCGCTGCTGGTTGCAGGCGCGCTCCTGCTCCTACATTACACACACCCGAGTCACTCAGATATACTGTGCACGCCATACACATCACTGCTTGTCATTGTGTAGCGACAGAAAATATTTCTTTAATTATCTCTACAATTATCTTTTTAATGTTATATGCAATTTAATGTAGAAAAATGTATGTAAGATATAACGCACGGAGTCCAAAGCCATATGTATCGCATCATCCAACTGTTTCTGCATGGCACCATCGCGCCAATCCGCGCTCGGTTTGTGCAGCTCCTAGGAGAGAACTAGGTATTAGGCCGAGGCGATAATTCACTCCGATGAAAATTATGAAATCCAAATGCCACAGCTATCTATATATCTATTGAAATACAAGTACAAAAATGTTTAAGAAACAAATAATGAACTCAATACAATGCGCCAAAACAGACATACTCAGACGCGATCATAACACAGTTTCGGATCGTCCCGCATTACATAAATATACAAGTAGTTGATCTGTATTTACGCCTTATTTACAGAGGTAACTATACCTTTTGTTCTGAACACGCAATAATAAAAACACACCTAATAACATATACAATTTTTCGTATTGACCGATAATAAATATCCTGTGTCGCGCACCTTAGAAGAACAACTTGCATACAATAACTCTAACTTACGCCGATAAGCGTCGTCAAGCTATATAGCAGGGATATGGAGGATGCCGATTTTTTGACAACCGCTGTTGCAAATGCGGATGCGGATCTTAAGTAATTTTTTAAGAAACTTTATTATTACTTTTCTGCACCCATACGGTGCAGAAAAGTAACAATAAACGTGCATCATATTTAATACAAAGTAATATCGCTGCCTATACAGATTCTAGTCCAAGGTTCATAAATTAAACCTGCACTTCTCAATAACTGTGCACTAGTAACACTGACTCTTGATGGCAATAAAAATCAGCGTGCTATTTTTGATAATATTTTAAATTCTTTTCGAGGAATGCTTTACCATTTAAGTAGATTTTCATTTATTTTGATTATAGCGCATAATACACTTCTTGAGTATGGCGTCAGCGCCGGCATTTTCTGATTTTTCTTGACTCTCATCTTTACTTGACGAACCATCGCGCCACTCAATGGCTCACCCATTTTCTTTCTTGTCGCAACCTGCGCTATATCTGGATCCGCATTGATTATCGCGGGTACGGACCCGAATATGTCCAAATCGATGCGAAAGCTCCGCAATTGCGGATACGAATAATCGCAACGTCCCTACTATATAGGAAGGAGTACATCGTACTGCGCATGTGCAGTGATAACTTAAATCCCTAAATTTTTTGCAAAAGTTCAGATTTACACGTCGTATAATGTCAAATATAACCCCACTTAATCCGAAACCACAGCACGCACGCGTCTATGCATGTATGTGTGTTAGTTGAAGCACATTGTATTAATCGACCAACTATTTTTCATAATTTGTGGTACCACTCTCGCCGTCGGTAATAACCACCATACAAGAGTGTGCTTTATAAATACTGAAACGTGAACATAGATTTAGAATACTTTTTATGGCTTAATTTACCTATAATGCGGAGTTGATGCCAATGCTAAAGATCATCTAGACATAGTCTACTAACATATTGACGGTCAGTATCAATAATGCGTTAATCGTTCTAGAAATTCTAATTGAATATTAGGACCTTTATCATCCATGATTTCGTGACATAGTAAGCAATCTATATTAATTGTACAATGGTTAAATAACTATACAAAACTTGAAATTGAAACTTCAAGAACTCTACAACGGAGCGAACAAATGAAAAAGCAAAGGGAACTAAATCGAGTATATTTTTCTAGTGAAGTTATGAATGAGAACTATGTTCGTTATCTATAGTTAAACATACTTTACATTTACATGTTAAGAGTTCTTTAAACATATTTTTCGTTAATATTCGTTACTTCTTTGTGTTATTCAATATTTTAGGTATAGTTTAGTTGTACATACTTTGCCTTATGTCGATATCTTTGAGAGGATAAGGAGTGGTTTATTTTATTGAAATTAAACTACTTTATACTAACATAGTTAGATTGTAATAAAAAGTGTTTTAAAATAAACAACGCGACCAAATAATTATAAAGTAGTAAAATTTCAAGGTATAACATTCGAGTAAACGTAAGATATAATTGTTTGCCTGGTAATTTGAATGTATATACATTTACCTGACACGGCTGATGTAATTAGACCGAAACTTCGGGAATACAAAATATGTTTGGGAGCCTTTTTTAATTATTATAATAATGAAGCACGTGGCCATACTTATACTTTATTCATTTAATAAAGTATAAGTATATTACGATCGTAACGAAGTGGCAATCAATATGTTCCGTCTGCCGCGAAACACCATTATTTATTCGAAATGTTGTGGAGAATTAATTATTATCAATATACAGTAGCAGATTTGTCACAATATTTAATCATTCTAGGTAACTTTAAATATTGAAATAGCACGGGCATATATTATGTTGATGTGATGATGATTCATCATGACATACAGCACACACGCATATTAGTAGTGTGTGCATGCTATAACTAGAGTGGCAAAGAAAACACCGAAGTGCGTGCCTCACACATACCTCATTACTCGACCGCTGCGGAATAGTCTTCGACCGCCACAACCGTAGCCTCGAGTTACAGAGTTATATTTAAGAAAATAATTAAAATCTTAAGACTAGATGATCTTTAGCGTAGTTCATGTATGTTAATTAAAATATAACGTAAATATGCCATTTGGAAATCACAATTAATATCGTGGAAGAAGTATAGCCTTAGCCTTATATTTATTTGATATTACCGCTGTCGCCATACAATGACCAAACCAGATCCGTGTATTTCAATTTACATTGAGTAACATGCTGTAACTACGCAGGCAATTTTATTATGATTCTACTTTAGTACATAACTGAACAATATTTAATTAAAATCCGATATTATAATTATTTACATTATATATTCAAAACTATTGTATTATTGTTTATTAAAATATTAGACTGCAATCCAGAATTGTTTACGCAATATCTAATGTTTTTACAGTAAAAAGTTATAGTTTTAAACCTCAGTCATTTTCAATTACTTTTGCTACCTACGGTTCTATTAGTGTGTAATCCTTTTTATTAAAAATATCATGCTGATGTTAATCAATATAAGAATTGACTATGAGATACATAAATAATATGCATTAAGTTTAAATAAATATATATAATTACAAATAAATAAATTCTAGAATAGTATTGCTTTATAAACTTAATGAATAATAAAATATGCTCTCATAAAACATGTTATGTTACTTCATGTTAATATTTTTACTTGACAGTATACCAAAAATATAACTACCGTATGTATACAATTTCTTATCTACTTGTAATGTAGAGAAATCTTATAGGTAACAGTTGCACAGTATAGAGTTGAGTCACAATATAACATGAATACCTGTGAACTTACAAACTACATCACAAAGCTTTATACAAGAGCAGAATGACGCAAATAAACTGTGAACTACATCGAACTGTGTTAGAATTGTTAGCACACCACAACCAGCCACCAACAGCGTCCAATGTTAAAGCCAACACTACCAAGGCAAAGCGAAAATAATAAAATCAACATTACGGAAACAGAGGACACGAGTCCGGGAGGCTCTTCGGGAAACGATGGGAGGGTAACGGTTTCGTATTCAAAATAAAAAGCTTAAAGAAAATTATGAACAAAAATAATCACACAGCGTACAACGCCATTGAACAGCCAAAAATATTATTGTTGGGTGATAACAAGAATTTAGATTAAAATCGGAAGGATGTGCTCAGGACCGCGTGGTGTGAAGTCGCGCGATCACCCAACAAATTAACGAAACGTATCTCGCATATACACACGCGTGCTGCGTGTCTGCCGTGTCATGAACTAGTAGAACGGAACTGATGTAGAGTAATGTTGTTGTCTCTTATGTATCGGTGAACATTTCTTTCGTTTATATCTAACAGAATTTCTAAACAGAATTACTGCTGTATTAGTTTTGTATTTAGTAAACATTAGATCGTGAAAGGATTTAGAACTCTTAAGAGTAACAAGATTTGGTCGAGTAAGTTGCTTAGTGGTTGTAAGTGTGATGTATGTAAGTGGGTGTATGTAAGTGGGTGTATGCGTGTGTATGTGTGCGCGGTGTGCATATGCGAGCGTGGCGCGCGGCGGATACCGTGTTTGTGCGCGTGTGCGCGTGCGCCAGGCGCGGCAGCGTGCGCATGATCTCGGAGGGGGTGAGCACGCGGATGTGCGCGTCGGCCTCCAGGAGCCCGCCCGCCGTCACCGTCACGTTGGGCGCGCGCACCCCGCCCGCCGCGCCGCTGGCCGCCGGCGCTGGCGCGTTGACGCTGGGCGCGCTCGGGGCCGCGGCGCTGGGCGCCGGGCTAGCGCCACCCGCGCCCGTCGACCCGCTGTCCGCCTCGCTCGTCGCGCTCGAGCTCTGTCGCGCCCAACCACTCCTTAGTAACAGTTCACTGCTGGCCGAGCGCCACGCTGACGTCACCGCCCTCTCATCGATCGACACTACGAGTTGCTATGTTCGACGTCGCTCGTCGAGATGCTTTCGATATACCCACTCCTAGTCTCGTATGCGAAATGACAAAGGTGTCGACGAGGTTACTAGCGCTAAGACAGTGATCACCGTGACGTGCGATGGAGACCATGAACCGATATAGCTATTGATATCCTAGATCTAGCTATCGCTTAGGATTACATATTAATCGGACGCAGTTATACAGAACTACTAAACATGTGCTAAATCACTAACAGCATGTGCCCCATCAAATGACTGATAAACTAGTAATACTGTGTACCCGAATCGAGGTATATTATTTTAATGATATAAAGAATTTGAACATCCAAATAAAAATAATGCTAACCCATTTGCAGCAACAATTTAAATCTCCAATTAGTATAAATCGTGATTTTAATTGTCTATTAGTTAAACAGACTTTTGGTAAATCTAAACTTATATTAATTAGAGATTCAAGTTTCTTAAGTGCCAGTCGGTCCTAAATAACCCCAAATGCGTTAATACAATAGCAAGATCGTGTCTGATTCTGTAGATCCTCTCACTGTAACGTTCAATCGCCGCCACAATAACAACAAATGCTGATAGTTTGTACAAAAACAAAACATGAATGGTGTACTGGGTGTATCCTACAGCCGCGTTATTTACACTTGTGCTAGCGTTGACACAGGCGACAGAATCTACAGCAATCGTACAAACAACAATGTAACGTCCTGACGATCGTGAGCGACACAACGTGAATGAACTGTATAATTTGAAACACGTGTTTCAGTGAAGTACATACTAATTTCCAAGCAGGGCGATACTAAACGAGCCTCATAAAACCATTTACAATTTGTATAAATATATCTTACGCATTTACGAATTTTGTAAAGCCGTCACTAGGCAACAAAATGTGACAAATTGTATATGGCAGTAATCATAGTACATCGTTTAATATGGCCATTACCCGTAGTGTGGAAGACACACGTTATGAACACGGTGGTAAGTGAGTTGGGTTAGCACACACCACATCTAATGACACACAAGCGAACATACCTGTTGAGCTTTCTTCATCCTTATAGCGCTTCTATTGTCCCTCGCACGTTGCAAGTAAGGCGCTTTTTGGTCGGAGGGCAAAGCCCGCCACTTTTTGAGGATTTGCTTACAACGATCCACCCAGTTCGGGAACTCTGTCTTCCACTCAGGGTGATTTGTATTGGCGTATAGGACAGCTGATATTGTCGCCGCAGAGCCTAAACCTATAAGGTTAAAGTTAGACGTATATATAAAATGATGTCTTCAAATAAATACGGCTCAGTCGAAATGTTTGTTGATCAATAGGGTAGTTGACTTATATTTTTATCATTAAAGTCAAATAGTTACATTATTCTCTCTCCCTAAAATACAAAGAATTTTTACATCTATTGGTTTTAATAGTTGTCTAAAGAAATATTTATGATTACAAATAAGATATAAGCGTTTCAACTCTTGTAGTAGGAGTAATTGTCAATTGGCAGAAAATGCATGCACAAACTGTGCACAAACGCAACCGCTATTTGAATGCAGTTGCCAGGAAATAGCGAGATATCATATTATACCAATTTTTCTTAAATCCAAATTTAAAATATTAATCACTCTCTTATTTTGCAACCAATGTTGATAATGTTTGCACAAAAACGATATTTTGATTGCTATTTGCTCCTGTGAGTTAAATAATGTACAATATCAAATATAGGCTGCACCCTATTACACCGTCGTTTACATAACTTTGCATTCTGGGGGCCTAGTGCCAATTGTTTTTACTCTAAAGCGATCGAAACGTTTACCACGTTTGGCTCTCTGATTGAATAAGGCTGGTTTTACAGTGACGCTTATCGTCTGCGCGGGTGGTAAGCGCGGCCCGTACGCAAAACAATAAAACGAGTTTAGTGCCGCGCGGTTTGCCACCTCAAACAGTCGCGATAAGCTATCGCTTCTCTTGATTGTTTTATTATATAACCTATGGGAAAAAAGGCAACGACGACGGCGTATATAAGTACATCCTTACAATGCCACGACGGCACTAGCTTGCTGATGATGATTGAAACGCGCGGCCGAGTTGCAGTGAGCGCGGGCCATCCGCGCGGATTGGTTATACTATGTAACGATCCAAGACACTCAAAGCTCATGGCCCGCGACGCTTACGAACCGCGCTGGCGAAAGCGGCACTGTAAAACCAGCCTAAGAGCTTGGAGCGGGCCAATCGGAGCGCCGAAGGTCATAATCGTGTCGATCGCGTTGACGTAAAACAAACTCGTAATAAGCAGTCTGAATGACATAAACGGAAGCAGTATAACATAATTACATACTCTCATCAGCTCGCATCTTGTCTGCACTTCGTTGGTTGTAGGAAGGCGGCGGCGCGGCTGAGTTGTCGGGCCACGGGCCTGCGCCACCAGACCCACTGCACTCCGAGAACAGCGGACTCATAGCGCTGTTACTACTGTAAACACATACAAATTTTGTTAGTAACACCATTTTTAGAACACAGAAAATTGTCACAGAGATGTAACTCTGATAATTTTCTATTATTGCATTTACTTATCATGGATTTACGGACAGACTCAAAGTCGCGAAATACCAAAAATAAGTGAGGTATAGATGTTAATTGTCTATGTTTTCTACGGTATTGATATTGGGTCCTCCTGCTTCTGCTATCGCTGGACATAAAGAGTACATATTGAAGTTAGAAGGATTACCCACTTCATACCTATGCCGAAACTAGATATTATGAGTAAAATATATTCCTGTGCTCCCTTTCTTTACGATAGACAGAAACTTGGTTGTGTTGCCTTACATCAAACACAGCTACTCTTATAAATGGTAGGTACCGTGACTTGATGGTCATCAAAGGCAGTAAAGCAAAATATTGGTCTTGGGTATTTTAATGACCACTATGCCAGAAACTAAACCATATAGAGTACGATATACAAAAGAGAATGTAGAACAAACCTGCTGCCTCCAAATTCAGTGTAAGGTGACTGGTACTCCATGGGACTCTGAAGTTGTTGTCGTTGTTGCGAGTACGGAGTGCTAGCCATAGAATTCACGTACGACACCGAAGACTCTTGGGACTCCTGAATCAATTATAGTCATTGTCAGAAGAGTATTTTGACGCGCCATTTTTATTAGAAAATTCTTGTAACACACTCGCATTTATATTACACCTAGAGAGTAAACAATAAATATGTACCGGCGTTTATGTTTATTAAGACCAGCGATACATATCTCGTGATGAATTACAGAGCAACAAACAAAAATTTTTAATGCGCTTAAATATGTATGTTTACAATTAGATTGAAATTGTAATGAAAACTAACTATGCAGTACATAACTGTAATGCTTGCTCAACTTATATAGATTAGCAGTCATTTATTTTATTAGTTAATTTTTGATCCCATACCATGCCGTTCGTGTATTCACTGGGTGCAAGATGACAACGCCAACTAGCGGTTACAAATACGGCGGACTTTGAAATGTCAAATGGCTGGCTGTCATTCATTATGAAGAGTAAGTAAACAAACCAATAAATTCAATAAAATATCGTAATTTACATATATTCTATTCGATCATGATCATATAGTGTCGATAATAACGTTGACCTTTTTTATTTCCCGTCTAAAATGACACAATCAATAAATTTCAGATAGTACACAAGGACTTTCTCATGGCTGCCTTCACGACAAGTAAGTAAAGAAATAAACAAATTTAATCAAATAACGCATTTCATATACATATATTGCAGACGATCATTTATTATTATTACTGTAGTGTCGTTAATAATGCAGACTTTTTGTGTATTTTCAGTTAAACATGGCCAAATTAATTATAAAAACTGGATCCCGAGTCACACAACATCGCTTTCCAATCACAAACAGGAGTAAAAGGAAAACAATTAGGTAGTTTTGGCTCAACACGTGCAAGATGTACAAGAAATCAAATGTGAAGATCATATGAGCCACACCATTGAAGCTCGTGTAATTCGTCAAACATCAGTGACATCGACGCCATACAAAACATCCTTGAATGTAAGCTGTTTTTTTTCTGTTTTTGCAATCTTTGACGTAGTACATACATACTATGATCCATTTCAATGTAATAGAAAGTAAAGGAATAATTTATTTTTTACAAATTGATTCTAGTCGTTATGTTACGTGTGGAAAATGTGTTGTATGTACAATCAGAGTGGCAGATGTAAAAATATTACGGCTCTGATAACCTACATTTAAATTTTATATATACATATATATTGTAGAATTTGTGATCACTGTTTTTGCCATTGTTCTTGCAGTTAACTA
This sequence comes from Catocala sponsa, assembly GCA_963564715.1. Classification (NCBI taxonomy): domain Eukaryota; kingdom Metazoa; phylum Arthropoda; class Insecta; order Lepidoptera; family Erebidae; genus Catocala; species Catocala sponsa. The sequence goes on along the minus strand of OY751334.1, from coordinate 11,898,138 downwards.
CGCATCAGGTTTCGTGACGCATTTCGCTAGTAAAAAGTGACAGTTAGTCTGCCGAAAGTTCCTGTTTTGGCCACGGTGCGCGTTGCGATCGATTCGTGATTCTCCCACTTCCTACTTCGCACCCAGCGAATACGGATTCCCAATATATTTACACGATTAGTAACAAACCTGAGAATCGTCGGTGAAACCCTTAAATATTTCGTCGACGTCATTGCTGTCCATATCAGGCAGACCGTCGCGTACCATCGCGTCCAAGTTCACTCCCAACAACGACAGATCGTCCTTCGGCGATATCGTTGATGCTTGCGACGATCCTCCAGTTTCTGTAACAATTATAAAAGCTCGTAAGATCTCAACTGCAAGCCTTATTGTCTAATGCAGTGATCATTATCATTGTAACAATACTGGAATGCAAAATTTAATTTAAAAGTTACACAACAAGGCTGCGTTGTTGAAAAATATTTTAAAACACGTATTTATAAAAAATAATAGATAATGTTAAAAAGTAGCCAATTGCAAAACGAGGTTTAAAAGCACAGTTGAGATGTAAACCTAATGCAAAAATATTGATATTGCACCTCATTGGCATGTGTGAGAGACAAATTGCGACAAACGGCGTCGTAAGAAGCCTTCTTTTAATTAGGTGTTTATGTAGAAGATTAATAAATTCTATTTAATGTTATAATCTTAATAGATTCGATTTTATAAATAATGCGTCTTCAAAGGCGTCATTGTCACTTGTTGGTGTTTCTAATAACATAAACTATTTAATGTTACTCATAAATAGTTGTTACTTATGTTCTTATTTTTATAACGAATTAGCTGTGCCCGCGGTCTCACCCGCGTCAGTGGTATTTGTGGAATCTGCGACGCTCCCGTGAGCCGTAGCGTGATGTTATATAGCCTATGTTCTTCCCAGGGTCTCAGGCTATCTCCATTCCAAATTTCATCAAAATCGGTTCAGCGGATTGAGCGTGAAAAGGTAACAGACAGACAGACAGACCGACCGACAGACAGACAGACAGACAGACAGACAGACCGACAGACAGACAGACAGACAGACAGACAGACAGACAGACCGACAGACAGACAGACAGACAGTTACTTTCGCATTTATAATATTAGTAAGGATTAAGTACCTTTAAGCTTGGAATCACAGGCTCGGGGCTGGCGCTAGTGTGCCAATAGAACAATGGACAGCAACACTCTGTCTAACGTTTAGCAAAGATAACACTTACCACTACTAATGGTTTCAGTCTTAGTACTATGCACGGTCGGTATACTCTCTGTTGCTATAGTGGGCGGTTGTTCCGCCTCGGCCGGCTGTGGTCCCAGTATCGCATTCTTCAGTGCAGTGGAGTCCTCCGTATGTTTAAGATGACAATCGTCCGCCTCAGTCTTTATCTTGACAGAGCCGTCGGGGTTGGTCGTTGAAGATGGATCTTCTTTCTCGTCTTTTGGTCTCAAGGAGCTTAGGACATCCAGTTCATCCTGTAATAAATAATGTGTATTAAAACGACTAAATAAGACAAATGTGGATCTGAGAAAACTCCGTGTAAAAGCTAAGCGCGTAAAAAGCACATACTTAGCTAGTTCTTTAAATCAATGCGTCGATATATTGTGGCGTATTCTCCACTTCAGCCCTACATCAAACGGGCAGATTCTTATATGCATGTGTATATTATTTTATTTTGTTACAATCGGAAAACAAACTATATTGACCACTTAAAGATAAAAACAAATAATATAACTAGCTACCAATTACATGTTTTCGCATTTAGAAATTATGAAATGTATTCACGCAATAATCTATGTAAAAGGACGCAATGATCATGTATTATTATCCGATGTCAACATACAAAACTTTATATTTATTTACTCGGTCATTGCCGGATAAATTCAGAAATGAGATCAGCACCTTCGCAAGCCAGTAATTCAGTAATCCCCAAAATACAGGCACTCGCCTAGTTTGGGGGAAATACAACAACAATGTCCTATCAGAATCACAATTGTAATGTGTAACACGTTTATATTTATCTGAGACAATAAAGATTTTATTATATTATATTCAATTTAGCCTATCTATCTGATGAGGCGTCCCCGGTATCTTTTTTTATAAGACAGATGTGCCAATTTATTTTTTATATTAACAATTATGATACATTCTTTGTAAAATTCTACTTTAGTCTCAAAGTTAACTATACGACCGTAGACTATGACCACAACTTATTGTAACACGCTGTTTACATAATTATACGAATCGGGCTCGGCTAAGGGCTATATGGGCAAGCGGATTATTTTTTAATCCAATATAATGTAAGTACCGTATTGAGAGATATAACTACGGAGATGTCGTGATCGTTGAAGGTAGTTAACGCGGCGAGGACGTCTTCCCCGTCGCTGTCCGAGTTCTCGACGTCCCACTTGAAGTCCCGTAACTCCCGATAACCTTCAGGTGTAGCTGGTCGCAGAGTACCACCTGGACTCTCGGCTGGATTGGCTAAGGAAATGAAACAAGATGTAAGACAGCCCTATCTTTAAAAAAATTAACTGATACAGAACCTACTAACCTATACTTATACTTAAACTTGTATAATTATACATACATACACGCCTGTTTCCCAAAAAGGTAGGCAGAGACTACGGATTTCCATTTGCTACGATCCTGATACACTTCTCTGGCTTCATTCAATTTCATCACATTCCTCATACATGCCCGTCGATTAAAGATGTTCTTAACCTGGCCTTTGTCCAGAACGCCTCCGATCTGATCGAGAAACGTTCGCCTAGGTTTTCCTCTTGCGACTGTTCCATTCACACTAGCCTTATAAACTTTCTTGTATAATTATATTAATTTCTAAAGACTACGTCTTTACAAGTTTATATAATTATACCAGATTTAGGAGGCGCACTGTATTTACATTGATATGTATGAATCATTATGACAAGCAAGAATCAAATTTTAAATTAACCGTTAATAGATTTACCAACTGGTCTATATACTAAATTAGAGGATTGCGATGCGTTTGAAGTTTCTAATCTCTAATGTAACAGGTCCTTCAAAATCGCACAAAACGATAACGTAACACATAACTCGATGATACATAATATCTCTTTTGACGTAAGTCTTTACACTAACGTAGCGTTTTACACTGGTAATAATACTATGTTTACGTACGTACGTATCACGTTGTGCACAATTCCATTCGAATAACAATCGATAGTAATTATGCGCAGCACCACACTAACTCGGTAACAAATAGTATAGTGGGTTTATTGTGTTATATATATGTAATACAATGTCAGCCAAGTGTTTATCTATTATGGACCGATTTTTATATCAAGGAACGAGTCGTTTTACCTACGGACAGTTAATTTTTGACACTTACGGCCAGTTTTACCACTATAAAGTAAAAGTTATCCGAAATATAAATCGCATGCTGTCTCACTTTTGTTAGGTTAAAGAAGAAAGATGGCGAGTCTATTATCTTATAGATAAATGTTATTTTGGAGGTTGTGGAACAGGCCCTTATTCTATGAAAAATGTATCAAAATTTAACTGTATGTAGCGAAAACGACTAGATTATTGATGTAGAAACCGGGTCTATATCAAATATGCCATCAAAATCAGAAAAAGTTATGTAACAATAAATTACCAGTAGAAGTGACGACCTTGCTTGGTTCCAATAGTTCTTTGCCGAAGAACGCTTCTTGCATGTACGAAGGAAACTGCTCCATCAGTTTAGATCGTGGCTTTCGACGTGGCTTCCGTTTGTTGCTTGGCGACTCTGCGTTTTGAACAATAATATCGGCAATAAGTAAATGAAATTACCTCAAAAAACTCATAATACAGATATTAGACTCCGCTGCTACCGTAGGCAACAAAGCTAATAGAAAACTTAGTATCAAACTCTCCACTTCCAAGGACCCAACTCGGTCCTTGCAACGAACAGTCATTGGTTACCAAGCTAGCCCAAAGTAGCAGTCGAGATTACAATTAAAAAAAGATTTCAAATCTCACCTCCAGACGCCTGTGTTCCATCTCCATCGTCATCCGCTTGCGCCTTAGCAGTCGTCTGTCTCTGTCGCACAACAAACCCGCCAATGCCCAACTTGTTTAAGTTCCTCTGTCTCTTTCTACGCAACACAGTAAGACCTGAGTCTGTCGTGTATATTGTGAAGCCTTCTGGAGGCGGCCCATCGTTCGCAACGTTCCATAGAATACCTTCTTTGAAATTCGTGTTTGACGATACACCTATAGAAAATAATCAATAATTTGTACACTATATATACATATACTCACGCGTATGACCCCGAAGGCGTAGGAACAGGTGAAATACACGCATATTTCGTTAGCTACAGTTAAAGAACGTATTGTGGTCTATCGGGTAGCTATTTAAACTCTAAGCCGTTATAGAAAATTTTCTCACAAAAAGACAATAGCTGTTAGTAGTTTCGCAAGTTAAACTAAAAACCTGTTGATCGATCGTAATAATACATACAACGACATAATCATACTTTAAACTAAAATTATAACAATATATATTAAATTCGAGCGCATCTAATCTTGCCTTGGAATATCGTATGATTACAGCTCCTTTATTTTTAAACTGTATGGCACAATAGAGAACTGGATAACTTTACAAATTGTGTGTAATTTAAATGATAATAGGTATATGTAGCCATAAATATAGTTGACAGCAGCGACAGCCTAGTGGGAAACCGTTGGACTGCCACGCAGATGTCTCGAGTTCGATCCGAAGGCGCGCATCTCTGACTTTTCGTAGTTATGTGCGTATTAAATAATTAATTATCGCTCGCTTTGTCGGTGAAAGAAAAACATAGTGAGGAAACCTGCTTGTCCGATTGTTCTCCATAATGTTCTTGAAGATATGTGAAAACTGCCAACCCGCACTGGGCCCGCGTGGTGCACTATGGCCTAACTCTTCTCACACTGAGAAGAGGCCCGTGCCCAGCAGTGTAGGTAAGCAGTGGGACAGTTTAATACAGAGCTGATATTATAGTTTTATATAAATAATTTTTTTTAAAACCTATAATTGTCGTGATTTCTAAAAAAATGCCGCGAAAACACTACAACATGCCACTTCAGAACGCGTTACATCATACGTGAGGTAAACAAACTACAAGTTAATACAATTTGACTACAATTTGTGGTATAAAGGCTTTTGTAAATATTAGGTTCATAATGAAACTACGTAAATACTTGTTTTCTATTCTAACAAAAAGGTTCATAAAATCATAATTTTAGCTATTTTTTTTTCTGACTAGTGTCTGATTGCTAATTCTTTTGGTAATTAGTTTAGTTATCGCTAACTTTAACGATGAAGGAACACAATGTGATGAAACCTGTCTGAATGTTCTCCAATTATGGAGAACATTCAGATTTCAGAACATTAGTTCTCAAAGTCTGCCAACCCACACTGGGTCACTGTGGTGGACTACGGCTTAACCCTTCCCCCATTGAGAAGAGACGTGCCTAGCAGTGGGATCTTCTATATGCAGGGCTAACAATAATTATTTTGTTACGATGTTGTTCAGCGTAATAGATTTTGTCTACTTAAAAATATTAAAGTCTAATGTTCTAATCTACTTTTCTTTGGCATTTGATAAAAGATGATGATTTGATATAAAAAAAATAGGCTGACATTATCAGTGATAGGAGGTGTAACAGAATCCTGGCAAGTGGAAGTCAGTAGTCCACCTACCCCTCCGGGAAGCATTCGTGAGTATGTATGTGTGTATTTTTGTTTGATGAACGACTACTATTTGAAATAAATATATGTATGTGTATTACTCTCACCCGGTTCTTCTTTAACTTCGGCCGTGCTGTCCGGCTTGGCGTCGTCTGCCATCTCGACGTCTGCATTCTGAACCACTGTTTCAATAGATGCCATTATTTCTAATCCACAATGCCAGCGTCGAACAACAAAAACTCATGTTAGATACACATCTTTCATACATAAATACTATTACTTAAATATTTTCGGCACATAAAGCACTACATTTTCTAGGATTCTTTAGGTACATAAACTTACGAAGATATCTCTACAATATTGGATTGGGTAAGGAAGGTTTTAATAAAAAAATATTAAGAGGTTGTATTGTTTTACAGTAGACGTTCTCAGACTTTTTTTCTTATAGACCACTTTCAAAATTTAGCTGGTTCCGGCAAACCCCTGCAGCTATATTTCATGCAATTAAAATTTTTTATCAAATCTCTACGGGCTGACCATTCTTTTTTGAAATTCTCGGGACTGAACCTACCACGGTAAGCAGGTTAAGTTTTTTTTTTAAATTCTTTACCGAATAATCGGTAGGTTCGAGACCATTGGTACTTAATATGGAATATGCCATTTTTTACAAGTAACAGTCGCCGAGCTTCTTAAAATATTATCTGCCTACATTGATAGGTGAAGTCAAGCCAAAATTTTAGTTCTTCACTATCGAAAGTAAATAAATTTTCGTGGACACTTCCGCTTACGAATTGAAAGCCCTATTTTTTTGTCACGCCAAAGTAGACCCCCGTCGAGTCACCCGTGGACCCCTGGGAGTCCACCTGGATCACTTTGGCGTTTTCGACTCGATGGCGTAGTGGGTAGTGTAACCGATTGCCACCCCTAAAGTCGCGGGTTCGGTTCCCGCACAAGTCAAACATTTGTGTGCATGAACATGGATGTTTGTTTTGGTCTGGGTGTTTTCTATGTATAAAATGTATGTATTTACAACAAAAAGTATATTTATCCATTGTCTAGTACCCATAGTACAAGCTCTGCTTAGTTTGGCTGGATGGTATAATATTCTAAGGTTTTACAGCTTCAATAGTGTATTCGAAATTTAGAGGATGAAATGAAATATATATTTTTTAATTAGTCCCAACCTATTGATGAATTGAATTATTATAATTCAGTTGAGAAAGAAGAATTCTTTAGTTTAAAATAATATATTCTTATATCATTTATCGTTCGGTTCTTTTAATAAATACCTACCTTCAATTTTCCTTTTTCTATGGAGGCATTTTTATCAGATGTTTTTCATTGATGATATTAATTATTGTTGTTATATGGTACAGGATTGGAAAGGTGCTAACTATATGCTGTATATATTATATAATATATTAAAATATTGATAAAGTACTGCGTCATCTAGTCGTGGGTACTGATGCAGCGAATACGAATATACTTGCATTCGTCAAATGTCGTAAATATCTTCGCAATATTAGAAATATATTTTTATTGCGTATTATATATACATATTAATATATTACTAGTTCGATGACATAATCCGTTTTTTATTTGTTTGAAACTTTGTTGTGTTATTGTTCCAGTGCACTATGTCTAGTTATGTATGTAACAATTCTGCATAAATTGGCTTCAAAAGATATCTCATAGTAAAACCATCAACAGTAACAAAGACAGGGAAAGAAAATAACCTTTTGTGCATACTACGTATGTCTCTTGTATAGGTATTTATCAGGAATAGGATTTAATCAGAAGTAACAAGAGATTTTATGTTAATTTTCTCATGTTAGAATAACCAATATGAAAGTATTCATTCGCTAAATAATTGATATTTTCTTTAAAGTGGTATTCGTTGCATCACTAGTTATAGATATCATGTTATCTATTAGTAATACATTTTAAACAAAAATTTTCAAGTTTATGCAGTTGAAGATCAATATTTTTTCTAACGCCCAATGTTAGGAACACCCACTCCATTAAGTAAGAGTAAATGCTACATGCACCCTAAATACTAAATATTGCTATAATTTACAACACAACTAGAACATCTACAACTATAAAAAAGCACACAAACCTACAGTACAAGATGCAAACATGCGGCAAGAAGGAAAGATCAATCACCTGCGTCCTTCTCGGTGTTCTCATTCTTGAAGCGCCTCTTGCGTCGCGTGTGCGTGATGCCCATCTCAGCCTCTAGCTGCTTCATGTGGTGCGCGCCGCGCTGTGATAGGCACACGTCATCCACGTAGTACTCGCCCGCTAGTCCTAGCGACTGCGGGGTTGGGCGCGGGGCGGGGCGGGGCGCAGGCGGCGGGGCGGCGGGCGCCGGTACTGCGTTGCCCTGGCCGGCACCCACGCACGCGCCCGCCTCGATCGCGCGCGCCAGGTGCGGCGGCGGCAGCTCGCGCCCGCGACACAGGACGCACTTGTACCTACCCACCACGAGCCTCGCTTTATTTACCTCATAATCATAACATAACTAATCTCACTAATTGAGGAAGCATAAAAAAATATTTTCGCTTCAAGCCATTACAGCCATATATTGCACTACTCAACATAAATGGTATACAATTTTTAAATATCTTATAAAGCTGAAGACTTGTTTTTTTGGTCGAACGCGCTAATCTCAGGTACTACTGGTTCGAATTGAAAAATTATTTCAGTGTTGGATAGCCCATTTATCGAGGAAGGCTATCCACTACATAACATCACGCTACGACCAATATAAACGGAACATCAATGAAAAATGTTGCAATAACGGGGAAAATTATCTTATATGACGCAAACGAAGTTACACGGGTCAACTAGTTACAAACAAAATTCCTTAACTATTTTATGTAATAGCAATATGAGGCAAAATATATTGAAGAAGGTAAGACAAGTACCTAATGTTTATACTGCATAATAATCGAGAGGGCAGTAAGTCAGAAAATACAGTTTTAGAAAACAGCGCGCAAAGATTATGTTACAATTTTAGCGTTTTAAAATATGTTGTTTACAGTAGAGAAGCATTTCAAAATCATTAATTTAAACAAGTGACAAACGGCAATGAATTGCCGTAAATCTTAGAGTTCGAAAAATGGTATCACGTGACCTTGAGGTCAGCGGTCAAAGGTCATAGTAATTTCGGTGGTATATCCACTATGCTGAGTCGAAAGGCGTTGACCGCGAGTCTCTAGCTCTTACGGTTCTTGAGTTGAAAGTTGTATAACAGACGGACAAAGCTTTGTAGGTATAAGAGGTTTTTTGAAATCTAAAAAATGGCCATCATTGACTTACTGCCTTCTCGATTACCACGGCGGTATATTAAACGGCAAATAAGGTCCATAAAACCATCTTGTAAAGCTATAAAAATTTACTAAAATATAAATGTATCTTATGTAGTATACAATTATAGTATCTATTATTTCTCACCCGGCTCGACAGCACACCTCGGCGTCATTTTCACTTCGTATGTTGTCACAGGAAGCATGCAGCCAGCGCCGACATCCTTCGCATTGTATGATCAGTTCCCCATCCGAGTACGGCTCCGAACAGACGCAGCACATCACCAAGGAGGCGCACGGAGCACATTCTGTTAATATCCCAATCAAATCAAAATTTTATAACTGAACGTTTTGGTTATTTATATTTTTCATTTTGTAACTATCCTCCAAATTATCCATACTTGTTTATATAGTTGTCAACACGTCGGCTAGCGGGGGCCGCGCACAGTACCTGTACCACGTGGTATCGCAGGCGTCGCACAGCTTACCTGTATAGTTGTCGCACCAGGCGAGCGTGTCCCGGGTGCCGCACGTGAGACAGCGGCGGCAGCGCTCGCAGCGCCAGGCGCCGCGCGGCACGTCGGCTAGCGGGGGCCGCGCACAGTACGTGTGCCACGTGGTGTCGCAGTCGTCGCACAATAGGAGCAACGTCTCGTCCCCGCGCGCCCCGCACCCCTCGCACACCGTGCAGTCTAGGCACCGCCATCCTAATGTCACTATCACTTGGGACACCTGCAAGTGTAAGTTATAATTTTTATTTTTCTTTCTCATTAGTCGTCTGAGTCGCCGCGAAGATGCATCAATTGAGACGACCAGAGAAATCCGATTATTAATCTTTTGCAATAAAATAGCACGTGCGTAAGCTGTAATCATTTAAAGTGTTAAATATGATTGAGTTGCAAATACATTAATCGCAATGAAAATTAAATAATAGTTACCTTAATGTTTACACAATAAGGATGATAGGTCTGCCCACACTGAGCGCAGGCAATAAGGCAGCCCTCGGAGTCAGTCCCGATCGCGCCGCACATCACACACAAATCTTGCGTCAGTACGAATTTGTCCTTACTCGAACAAAGAACTAGTTTGTTCTCCACTCCTAAAAAAACATCGAAGCATGAGAAACCCATGATTTGTATACCATGTTGATTTACAAGAAAGATATTTAAATACTTTTAAGGATATAAGCACAATGATATTGAATCCATTAAGAGAAATCAGATATAATAGTATTGAATTAGTATACCTGGGTCATCTTCAGGGGCCTTATTATCTGGGGCCTGAGGCCTCTGCAGGCCCAATCCAGGTACTCCAAATACACCCCTCATCTTTGGCTTAGACCCACGTTTCCTTCCAAAGTCAAGCATGTTACGTTGTCGTTTCGAGAAGCCCACTTTGCCCGCTGGAGGAAACCCGCCTTTCAACTTATAACCACTGATTTTTTTCTTCGCCACTTTTGATGACACAGAAAAGGGCTTGCCTTTTCCAAGTCCGACATCAGGCTAAAAATACAGTAATACTAAATAGGATGTTCTAGTCTAGAAATTAATTCAAATATTGTAAATTGCCTGTGAATCTGACATAGGACGTCTGCGTCTAAATCCTGGATGTAAGGGACAAATAGAAAGGACATAGGAAGTGCTTAAAAAGTATTTATTAACTGTACCTAGTCTTGCCATAAACACTGTTACAAGGAACAAATATTTTTCTTTTCTATTGTATAAATCATTTATTACTGTTATGTGGGTTAGTTTAAACATTAATATAATAACGTTAAAAATATATGAAGCTCATTCAAAATTAGCTCCATTGGCTTTAATACAGTCCTTTAAACATTGAAGCCAGTTATCAATAGAAACACGCGCTCTCTCCATGGGAAAATTCTTTACTGCCAACCTTATGGATTGTTTTAGAGACTCCAAATTATCATAGCATGCCATACGCCATACTCTCTTAAACGGACTATAAATAATAATCCAGTGGATTACGATCTAGATGATGGCCAGTCTTCAACTCTGATGAAGTCACGCTTGGGTGGTTCGAGCATTATGACCCGGTGCTGAGTCTTGCTCAAAGGACCATTCTTGGTTATGGAAAATGGTGTTGTTAAGACTTAACCACCTTCTCAAGAATCGTATCTTGATGCACATGTGCCTATGTTTTGACACCTTTTTCACAAAAATATGGCTCAGTCACTCCTTGATAGCTAACACCCCACCAAACCATAATTGAAGTCGGATAATGTCCACTTAGTACTCTGCTGTCTAATTGAGAAGCTTAAATAGAGCTTCGAGTCTAAACTCAGTCATACTGCTTGTTAAATCGTTGCTCAATAGTAAAAATATTTATTGTCAGTAAATATAGTTTTTCTGTGATCTCCCTTTGCGTACCGCTTAAGTTGTTTTGATTTTACCAACCTATTCATTTTTAAATTTTCAGTTGAATAATGACCAGTGCGTGTCTTATAGGTTGCAAGTCCTTTTTTTTTTTTTTTTCGTGGTGAAATGCGCCTGATGCATACCCTCTCGCCACAAGGGGAGGCGAAAGGGTTATGTCCGGCTCTCCCGTATTTCGGGCCTACGGACCAAAACCCCACGGTGTGCACGCTCGCTGCCTTGTAGTGGATGGGCCGCTGGCAAAAGTTACTACCTCAGCGACCCACCCAGCAGTCTACAGCTCCTCGGCGACGCCCCGGCACTACATAGGGCGTCGGACCGACTCAATGGCTGGTGGGCGAGAGATCCCCGTTCTCCCGCCCGCGGCCTTCATTATGGCGGCATTAGGCGCGCGAAAGCGCGCCTTCGCCGCCCGGTTCGCCGGCGACGGCTCGGATCCGCAAGGACACTTTCTTCACGGATCCGCTCCGCCGCCTCCTTCTGCGAGATGACGTCCTCGCAGAAGGACGCGACCGCTGCCCACTTCCTCTCGCTGTCGACCATGGCTTTGATCACGGCCGGCAGCGAGAGATCTTCACCCACAACCCCAATGAGTTCACGGCGCCGCATCGCCCAAGCAGGACATTGCTCGAGCGTGTGCTGCGCCGTGTCCTCCTCACAGTCGCAGTGGTGGCAGACGGGACTCGGTTCCCTCCTAGCGATCGTGTGCAGGTATTTGCCAAAGCAACCATGTCCTGACAACACCTGCACTAGCCGGAAGGAAAGGGTCCCATGCTGCCGCCCTGCCCACCGCTCCAATACCGGTTGGAGGGCCCCAACGGTTCTGAAACCGGCCACGGGCGCCTCCAGCCGCGCCTTTCATTAAAATCATGTCCTGATGGGCTCGATTGCGCGCGCACTCAATCAATGTCGGGAGGGGACGACAACCCGTCTCCTCCCGCACCGCCTCACTCACTGCAAACACTTCGGCGAGCACTTCAGCCTCCAAATCCCACGGGGGTGTTCCGGCCAACAAGCAAGCTGCGTCGGCCGACACAGTGCGGTATCCACGTATTACCCTGACCGCTATGACTCTCTGCGGTCTCCGTAAGAGAGTCCTGCACTGAGTGGTCAGGGAGTCCGCCCAGGCTGCAAGTCCTAAGTCATCTTTTAAAATACGCGACATGGTTCTAGGTGCTATATTCATTTCCCGAGATAAAATCTTTTACATTCGGACAGGATTTCTTCGAATTCTTTCCTTCACCGCTTTGATCGCCTTTTTCGTATGAATACTACGTGGACGGCCAGATCTTTTACTGTCACAGAGGTGATTTTATTGTACCTATCAATAGCCCGGTACACAAACATTCGACTAATACCAAGCGGATGGAGTTTCAAAATTTGCATTTGGCTCGATACCTACTTTGTGTAATGCTCTGACAGCAATTTGGTTCTCTTTATCACCCCGCTCCATTTTAATATCACAAAAATATTTAACACCGATTGGCGCGAAAATGAGGAAACTTAATGAATATTTTTTTAAGAATGACAGATTAAAATCCAATGTAATATTGTTTTTTATAATTATTGTAACAATATTTATGGCCAGACTAAGTATATATTAATGAGCAGGATAGTAAACACGGCTACGTCCACTCACTACGTCACTGCCCACGTATCACCGAAACGAAGACAGCAATCTATAAATCATACACAATGATATGTTTCTTCTATGTCGGGATTGCGCTCCTAGCAAACCTGTTTTTGTGTGCCAAAATAATCAACACTGCTTTGAATGTCGTCAAGGTTACCAATGATTCCAAATAGTAGATTTTCAAACGGGTCGGCTTCTTGACGTTCCAAATGTTAGATTAGATGTCTTAGTCAGATTCACAATTAGTGTTACCGGGCGTCCAGAAAATGCCGGTCACAGTCAGCCTTTTTGGTTGCGTGTGTGGCCAAACTAGAAGATCTGTGCGGCTTTTGTTAGGATCTTTAAATTTGATAATTTTATTTTACTTATGTCATGTGTTAGTTTCTGCTCCGCCCGCCTCACCTTGTATTGCTAGCGCAAGCGGGCGGTCTAGCATTATCCTTCCTTAACTAAACTGGTTGGTGTGTTCGGCTTTTCGGTTTTAAGACCTGGCAACCCTATGTACAATCAAATCGAATGTGTTACCTTTGGTTCAATAGCAAGAGGATCCTGTTCTTGTTGCGAATTCTCATCGCCAAACGACGAATCTTGAGAGGTTGATGCTACGGTGTCCTCGTCGAAAGCTGTTAGGAGTACATACAAGATCATACACATATTTTAGTTAACATATGTACATGTTTGTTAGCGATAATCTTTGGGCTTATATACGTATGTAACAGATTGTTATCGTCAATTTAATGTTAGTCATTTCCTGTTTTCTTTTCAGCCTTCTGATAAGTGAAGTAGAGAAACTAAATTAACACGGATATGCTAGCTTTAAGACAAAATTGTCAGGCGCTTGAAATATTTACAATATTATTTATTTCAGTTGGCAATACCGATCTAAAGTTACGCACATGTTAGTGCCTATATTTACATCGTCTTCATGACTATATTTAAAATATACTTATGAAGACGATGTGTATGTTGAGTTCTTGATCTCTAACTTCTCTTATAACGTTCTATATTCTGTGCACATATGTATATTAGGGATTGTTTTGTATTTTAAGTATAATAGGAACAAACACTGTAATATACTGCATTAGTACTAATGAAGTGTCTGATTTTGATGACATGAATATACAGTGTGTTCCTTAAAGAATGGATAATGCACTAGAGTTATTAGAGGTTGAAAAGAAATCCAAAAATGAAAATGCAGCAGGTCGTACCCAAGATATATCTTTTTTTATTGCGATTTATTTTTAATATGTTGTAAAAGAAAAATAAATTGAGTTTTGTTTTGGGTCCAATAGTTCTACTATAATATGTTTCAGGATTATCAATTCTTCAGGCGACGACTCATGTGAGCGTAATCGTTTGGTAGAGCGACGGTTATATTTAGAAGTGAGACGAACGTCAAGGAGCATTTGTTCGAAAGCTACGAAGAAGATCAGATCATCCAAACGAGACCGCTGGTTCCCTGGGCCCTAATTGTAATTAGGTAGTGCTAATAATTCTACTCGGAAACTATTCAGTGTACCTACCTAAGTTTGTAATTGCTGTAAAATCAAGTGATTGTAAGAAGTGCATAGTTGCAGTTTGAAATTTACGCCATAAACCCACTACCAAAGTACCCTACTGTATTTGACTTTGTCACCAACTTATCGCGTGCGCCGTTATATAGAATACTCAGATAAATCATTGCTTAATGTATAATCCGTTTAATTATTCTTTACCATTCAGGCGACTACTGACATCTATTCTTTTTTATTATTTATGGTGAGAGGTATACAGTATAGCAGTATACAGTATGTATAGATACAACATCACACGCTTGCACTGAGCGGGGTATGTCTGCTACTGAATAAATATAATTTGTCGTAGTTATTTATATTCTTGTAGTTTTAATCAGTTGATAAAAGTGTGTACTTACATCCAGATTTGGAGCCAGTTAACTGCATCTGCGTCTTACATATTGGGCAGTTATATTCGTATGAGGGATTCTGTTCTTTTCTTAGTCTGTATTGCGTTGGTTCAGCGTCGGGGTCGCACAGCCCGTGCACATACCTAAACAAGAAATATATTTTGTTCGTAAGCTAATTTATACTCAGTGGTATAATGTTAATCTGGCTAATAACTAATAAGCGCTATGGACGGAACGCTCAGCGAAAGCGTTTGTGCGTATTAAATAGTTTATTATCGCTCACTTTAAGGGTGAAGAAAACCATACTGAAGAAACCTGCATGTCAGAGTTTTCCATGATGTTCTCGAAGAAATGTGAAGTCTGCCAACCCGCACTGGGCCGGCGTTGTGGAATATAGCCTAACCCTTCTCACAGTGAGAAGAGGCCCCGTGCCCAGTAGTGAGACATTGTAATACAGGACTGGCAGATAAGTGTTAAATGTAGAACGTTATATACATATGATTCTCAGCTACTCACCGTCGCGCGTGTCGCAACCCTTGCATTTTGCCAATTACTTTTTTACACTTTGTTAGTGAAATGAACAGTTGGTTGAATTGATGTAAAGGACAACACGAGCCCTTGTTGCGCTGCTGGTAGCACGAGTTGCACACCGTGTAGTGCGCTTGCCAGCGTGACGTATGTTAGTTACCTCTTGCACAGTACCTAGGCATCGTATCATGTCCCGGTAGGCGGCGGCGCGGTAGCAGGGTTGCCAAACATACGAGGTTACTCGTACAAATACGATATTTGCGGTATCCCGTACGAGGTACGAGGACACTGTAAGCCTCGTACAGTTATGTACGAGATTTTGATATAGTGAAAATAATAACATGATTTCACATTTCAAGGCAAAATTTTGTAGCATAAATAGGAGGCAATAATACGCAGACAAAAAATTTGATCAAATCTCTACGGGTTGAACTTTTTTATCAGAAATTCTCGGAAGTTAATCTAGCCCGGTAGGCGGCCTGACCTTTTTTTTGACCTTCTTTTTTCTTTTTAGTTATCACTGCCGAATAATAGAATGTACGAGGCTTGAGATCCAAATTACTAGGTTTTTGCCTGCTTCTGTACGAGAAATAAAGTTCTAAGGTTGGCAACCCTGCGCGGTAGACGCGGCGGCACAGCGGACAGTACGAGCCCTTGTTACGCTGCTGGTTGCACGAGTCGCACACCGTGTAGTGCGCGTGCCAGCACGACGTATGTTAGTTACCTCTTGCACAGTACGCATCGTATCATGTCCCGGTAGGCGGCGGCGCGGTAGGCGCGGCGGCACAGCGGACAGCACGAGCCCTTGTTGCGCTGCTGGTAGCACGAGTCGCACACCGTGTAGTGCGCGTGCCAGCGTGACGACGGTCCCGCTCCCGGCGAACGCGACCCGCAGTCCGAACACACGCGGCAACACTGCACCAATACACATTTACTTAGATCCAAGACACATAAAACAGGGCCGTATCACAATGTAAATTAGGGGTGCGAGATTGTGCTCGCAATAAAAGACAAATGATTGCCTATTTTTCAATTCTGCTTTCGAATAAGTATCTATTTATTTGCCATCGGATGAACTTTCGAATAATATTGCGCGCAACTGAATAATTACTTTTGTAGTCATTTACGGCCCAGGCAACTAAACGAATAATATATATATATTACTAGCTGTCCCGAAAGACGTTGCCTAGTACACACGAAAAAAAATTAAAAGAAAAGTAAATCTAAACCATTCTCGAATCCACTTGAACACACACAAAAAATTTCATCAAAATCGGTCCAGCCGTTTAGGAGGAGTTTATTTACAAACACACGCACAGAAGATTTATATATATAAAGATACGGAATAAAATTTCGACAGAGATTTCATTTCATAACAGAAAATTTATCAATTTTATGATTCGATAAAATTCTAAATAATTTCATTTGCAACAAATTATAAAAAAAAAAGTAATAACATATTGTTGACTTTTCAAAATATTTTATGATCTCGTTTAAACTTGACGAAATTATTTTCATTTGTGCTGCTAAACTAGCAACAAAAGCAATTCTTTTAAAAACGTCACTCTGTAGTCCCTGTTAATCAATTGATTGTCATTCGAATGTACAATTACTGAAACATTCGATCAAATTATTCGAATAATTTTAATTGAAATCGCGTCTACCTTTTTTTTTTATTTTTTTTTTGCTCGCCAAAATGACCACACTCCACCTGATGGTAAGCAGTCGTGTGGTCTAAGAGCAGTGGCCTCCACATCGCCCCCACAGTAGCCGAGGCGATGTTGAGGTAGAGAGAGCATCTTCTCAGGCCGTCAAAGTAGAGACTTTGACGGCCTGAGAAGATGCTTTTTCACGCCGCTTAAAGAACCCAGGATTGAAGGAAGAAGGAAACACGTGCCTTGGCAGAGAATTCCAACCTTATGAAATTACGTGTTTAATTATGTATGCAATCAATTAAATAACTATAGTAAGATTCAACAAGCCATTTGAGCCCAATGAAATAACAGTCAAAACTAAAGAATGTCTTGCATGACGACCACGACATTCAGCGAGATATGCTAGCCTACTTCTTAGTAGCAATATGTACACTCCATCACAGTACATTAATAGACATGCAGTAGCTTCTTTTGACGTACGCACTAGGGATGTTGCGAATATCCGAATCCGCAATTGCGGAGCTTCCGCATAGATTTGGGCATCTGCATCCGCATCCGCAATAATCAACGGGAATTTTAATGCGGATCCAGTTATAGCGCAGGTTGCGATGATGAATGGCGCGATGATTCCTCAAGTGAAGATAAGAATCAAGAAACACCAAAAAATAGTATAGCTAACGTAAAAATAAATTGCTATTTTACCTCAAACAAAATTAAGGATTATGTAAAGCATTAATCGAGAAGAATTGAAAATATTATCAAGAATAGCACGCAGATTTGTATTGCCATCTCCAGCCGGTGTTCCTAGTAAACAGTTGTTCAGTAGTGCGTGTTTAATTTATGAATCTTTGCAAAACAGGCTAGAACCTGCAAAGGCGGTGATATTAGATACTTTTTATTACATAAGATGCACAATTTTCATCAACATCCGCAATTGCGGAGCTTCCGCATCGATTTGGACATCCCTATCCCCATCAAATTGCGGATTGAGCCTTTAAATATCCGTATCCGCATCCGTGGATGTCAAAAAATCTGCAGCCGCAACATTCCTGGTACGCAAATCAACTTAAGTCAAGTAACAGCATCGAGAGTCGCGCTATTATTTTATTTTTCGTCGTGTGTATTCGTGACTATTCGTGGATGTTCGGGACTACGCTCAAGTTTACTTTCAACGATGTCTAATGCTCTTTCCTATTTGCTTACTAACATTTTAATTTACTGTCTAAAATCTAGTGATATGTAATAAATAAAGTAGTTGTCTTATTTGATTTTATAAGCAAAACAACAGTAAATACGATTCAAAAGAAACCTTTTTAATATTTGGTTGGAATATGAAGCAGCAATGTGCCACCCACAATTTGTCTGTCCTATCCAGTATCCGAAATTTTAATTTATATCGTTATTTCCCTCGCACACCTGCATGTTAATAGCGGTTATGGCACAACGTGGCATCGTGCGTCTTTTTCCATCATTTGGCATTTACCATTACTACCAAATTAGAAAGGGATTAAATATAATGACCACCAAAAACCATCCGTCGACTTATTTTGATCTCTTTAAATATATTTTTCTGTGCAATTTGGTGATCATTTACTATTTTTGACTGTTATATTTTACTATATTTGGTGATAATACGTTAAACATAAGCCAATTAGAAACGAGTGTTTCATGTTATATATATATATATATACATACAGTGGATTTTAAAAAAAGAATTGAAAGGAAGTTACAATATATACTATAATGTACCTACTTATTTACTTTATTTTAGGATATGGGTAATGTAAGTACCACAACAAAAAATACATTATTTATTGTTTATTCAAATATCTTAAACAATTTAATGAAAAAGCTCATCCGGTCACTGCCTTATATGATGATTTAGCTAAGCCGTTGCAGTCTACCATCAGATTGACGTGACATAACCTACCATGTTACTAAAGTATTTTATTAAATATATATATATATTTGGTAGGCAGCATTTAATAAAATAATGACAGATTTATAATTTATTATTAAGTACTTTAGAATAATAAGCATGTTTCAGCAGCCTTGAGGTCAAAATAACCTTTAAAAGAGGTCTGGTGCAGGCAACGGGAAACCACTGCACTATATTCCCTAGTAGTTAGCTTCAATGGACAAGCCAGATAAAGCCAAGGCCCCGAGTGCCCGGCGACCCTTAAATGGGACAGGGGTGCTAAGAATGCCCGGGCGGAAAACACTTAGATTAGGAACATGAAATGTGAGAAGTTTGAAACAAGATGGAAAGCTTCCCTATGTCATAAAAGAAATAAATCGATTAAAGGTTGATATACTTGGTATAAGTGATACCAAATGTCCAGGACAAGGAAAACACTTCACACCTGATGACCATGTGCTATATTATTCAGGCACAGATCAACCTTTTGAACGTTATGGTGTGGGAATTATTCTCGCTAAGGAAATTCCCAAATCAGTCACGAATTTCGTACCTTTGTCCAACCGAGCAATGCTGGTTAGATTGGAGGCAAAACCATATCATATAGCATCAATATCATCCAGATATAGATATAGCGGAAGAGTTGCAGGCGATGGTAACTATTATGCATGGTGCTTTTGAGAGTAAAGGAATGAAAATGAATGTAAGCAAGACGAAAGTAATGGTATTTGAAAAGGAGGAATGCATGACGATGTGTAATATTATGATTAATAGAGAACAAGTGGAGCAAGTGAAAGAGTTTGTATAATTAAGTACTTTGTTTACAAGGGATGGTACACATGATGGAGATATTGAAAGGAGAACGATTGCTGTATCCGAAAAGGCACGTTTGGCAGTTCATAGAGGACTATTAGTACCTACACTTATGCATGGAAGTGAAATTTGGGTATAGCAAAAGAAGCATGAGAGCAGAATAAATGCTGTAGAAATGAGAGCACTGAGAAATATATGTGGTGTGACTCTGAAAGATAGAATAAGGAATAGTGTGATTAGAGAGAGATGCGGCATGAAAGTGGATATAGTGACGAGAATAGAAAAGGGTATGTTAAGCTGGTTTGAGCTTATAGAAAGAATGGACGAAGAAAGACTGACTAAGAAAGTTTATAAGGCTAGTGTAAATGGAACAGTCGCAAGGGGAAGACCTAGGCGAACGTGTCTTGATCAGATCGGTTCGTTCTGGATAAAGGCCAGGTTAAGAGCACCTTAAACCAGCGAGTGTGTATGAGGAATGTTATGAAAGTGAATGAAGCCAGAGAAGTGTGTCAGGATCGTAGCAAATAGAAATCCGTAGTCTCTGCCTACCCCTCTGGGAAACAGGCGTGAATCTATGTATCATCAAGATATATACAACCACTGGAGATAAGCCAGTAACCAAAATAGAGGACTTATATAGGGACGTAGAAACATTACTGAAAACTACGAAACACCATGAAATTGTCATTGTTATGGGAGACATGAACGCAAAAGTGGGCTCGACAATTGTGCCGGAAGTTACAGGTGGTTATGGGCTTGGTATCCGGAATGATAGAGGTGACACGTTGATAGAATTCTGTCAAGATAACTTTATAAAAACACATTATTTAAACTGCCGCCACGCCGTCTATATACATGGACATCACCTATGCACACAGATGATCATATTGTGCGAAATCAAATTGATTACGTATTGATCAACAAACGATACCTTAACTGTGTCAAAAAGCACAAACTTACCCTGGAGCTGACGTTGGGTCGGACCATAACCCGGTAGTGGTGGATATAAGAAGCAAGTAAAAGAGGGTACAGCCAAAGAGGGTGAACATAAGACCAAACGTGTGGCAACTTATTGAGCACGATACTCGAGTGAAGGTACACAATTCTATCAACCAATAGGCCTTAGATCATTGCACAAGATCTGCCGACTCTAATTTTGACACGTGGACCAGACTAAAACAAACGGTAAACGATATATGTCACAAATATCTGCAGCCATCGAACTTGGTAAAGAAACAGCATTGGATGACGGATTCCATTTTAAACCTGATGGAGGAACGTACATTATGTAAAAGTACAAACCAAGATGGATATAAGCAACTCGACAACACCTTTCGAGAACAGATTAAAGATGCTAGAAACACCTTCTATGCTGATAAATGCGCATACATGGAAGAACTTTTAGCTAAACACGATAGCTTCAATACCCATAAACATATCAGGGAAATGATTGGTCAAAGACTTAAACCCATTGATACCTTGACTGACGTTTATGGAAATCTAATCTTAGATCCCGACTCTAAGAAGAAACAATGGTGGGAATACGTCTCAGAGATGTTTGCAGATTTATCAAGGAATCTCTCAATAACATCTGATAACACTGGTCCCTCTATTTTGAAATCAGAAGTTCTACGCGCCTTAAGATCAGCTAAAGCAGGGAAAACACCGGGACCGGAAAACATACCCATCGAAGTCCTTACGCTGCTGGAAGAAGATCAGTTGGATGTACTGACACAGTACTACTACGGAATGCTTGCAGGCATTTGAAATGTGTTGCTATCGTCGTGTGTTAAGGATTAGTTGGACACAAAATGTCAGAAACGAGATTGTGCTTCAGCCTGTCCATATGCCTCGTAAAATGTTACTTACCATCAAAAAGCGCAAGATAGAATATCTAGGTCACGTGCTTAGACACGAAAGATCTAGGCTGGTCCAACTCATCATGATGGGTAAGATAGAAGGAAAGAGTCGCGCGGCCAAAGAAAACAATCGTGGCTGCGGAACATCCGGGAGTGGACCGGTATTACCTCCATCGAACAACTGTTCCACATGGCTACTGATAGGCTAGAATTCAAGAAGCTGACGGCCAACCTTCAAGATTGAAGAGGCACATTAAGAAGAAGAATTTATTAGATATATAAAAATGATTACAATTCATATGTCACAAAAGTCTTGTCATATGGTACCAAATAGGTATGTAGCAACCCTAACGAAGCCACCGAGAGTAGGTATTTATTTCTAAAATACGGCTGCGTCGACATACTGCTTGTCTATTAATGTATACATTTTCCAAACGTAATGGGAACCACTTGTTAATTACATACTTTGATCATAAAATAAATATTTTATATCATTAAATTCTTTGATAAATATGGAAGTGGCTTCAAACCAATATTGTCATCAAATTGTGTGACAGGAACTACATTGGTAAAAAGATAAGATAAGCATATATTAGTAAATCATTTATTTACAAATTCACTTTGTTTTACTGCTTTCGACTGTCTATAATAGATAACCCTATGCCAGGAAGGGCTGTACAATCATAGCAACAATGGATATTGAAAACCCTCAGAGCCATTGCAACTGTTTGTGGAACAAAGAATTTTTTTTTAAATCATCTTATCACATGTTACAAGAAATTCACAAAGCTACGATTTAACCAACCGAGCTTGTCGTATTGGTATTAATACCTACTCATTGAAGCCAATAATAATATACAATAATAATTATTTATTTTACTTTTTTCTAGCGGCAGTTGACCAATTACAATAATAAAAGAGTCCCTTAACCTATAGAGTCACAGCGGGCCAACGGCGACCAGACACAATAAGTTTTCAATTACGTCTAGAAACAATTGACAGATTAATAATTATTATAAAAATGTATCTAAATATAAATAATTCCGTTGAATGCCGGGTAAGGACCAAAACGACCGAAGGATGAAAAACATATAACATATGTACCTACTGAAGATGAAGCCAAAGTAAACGAACGGGTACGAAAGCCTGCGCTCGCAATCTGTTACGACCGACGCGCATAGAGTACACACGGATACACATCAAGTTAGACACCCTATATACGCATAACTACGCTACATACAAAATAGAGAATTGTCGGAAAGGGACAGTGCATAGTGGTGTCGATGTAATGGTAAGGATAGAGCGTCGCGTCCTGTTCAGCTTGAATGAGACAAAATAACAAAAATATAACGCACTCTCTCGCACGATTCGCAGCGTTCAACTTCTAATACTTCAAAGTACAAACAGTCTAGGTTCATGTGTCGCTGTGTGTACATCAATTGCTCTATAAGAACACTACAGCGATTGCCAAGGTGGGTTCTTGGCGAGTCACACTCGTTTATTTAGTTTTTACTTGGTATAATACAATACATACTTTACACTTCCAGCCATACTTAGGCACGGTGGCCATGACAGGTCTAAGGCAGGTGGCGTGGTACACTTTGTCACAGTGCTCGCACGTGACCGCACGCGACTCGTTGCTGGGCACGGGCGCGTTGGTTACGGCCGCCTCGCCGCGACACACTTGGCACACGCGACACGAACGACATGACCAGCCAGACCGGACTCCTACAACAATTTATATTAAGATAAATAAAAGCCAAGTGTATCAGGATCGTAGCAAATGGAAATCCGTAGTCTCTGCCTACCCCTCTGGGAAACAGGCGTGAATCTATGTATGTATGTATGTAAATAAAAGCCTAATATCATAAATAAAATCATCTTAATAATGTAGACACTTAATTTAATCAAGAGAAATTAAAACAGTTTATGGGAATGATTCTTAAGTAGGCACTTTAGCAAGCCAAAAATCGAAAACATTGGTCACCATAGTACAATAAATAGATTTTACAATAAGTAAAAATCTACCAAATGAATACATCAAATATGTAAAAAGAGGAAACTTTCTCTATAGCGACATTTAGCAATAGTTTTGTAAAAAGTTTTACTACTGTGCAATGTTCTTACCCGGTAGCTGTGCAAGGCCAACACAGGTCCCGTGGTAGTGGCCGCCGCACGTCACACACGTCATCAAATTCGCTATATCGCCGATAGTTCTACACGTCCTACAATCTATGTCTGCTGTACCTGTGAACAAAATAATCAATAATGTTAAAGTCAATAGACTGTATCCAGAATCAATGGAAAAAGCATGGTGCATTAGGAAAGTGTTTGCCTAACAAATATTTGAACTATTATTGAATCCACAAACATGATTAGGCATACATATTTTCTAAATTCAGTACGCGCGAATCAAACAATTATGTACATGAAGATTTACTTTGTGTCTATAATTGTAACAATTTAGCCATACTTACAAATAAGAGGCACTTGGTAAAGATGGTCTTTGCAAAAGGAAGACTTGGTGTGGAAATCCATAAAGCCTCCAGATGCTAGAACACATGGGAGATGGAAGTATTTGCTGCAACTCATCTGTAACAAATAAAACATACGCGTGAGCTATTAAATGCCATCAATATTAGATGGGTCCATTATTATTCGACTATTATAAAATTACTGTGGGTAACGGAACGTAAGAATGAAAGAGAAGGATGAACATATAGGAAAGAAAGGGATAAAAGGTTAGATATATAAGATGGCGGATTGTGCGTGTAAGCAGTTTTGTTTTCCTTACGAATAAATAGAAAAGTTGAAAATCAAATCGAGTTTTACTCTGAGCCCACTTCCCACATTACTATTGATCTTTAATTGAGAATAAAGGTAGGTATTCCTCAAGGAGCTAAATTTTATAAAAACTATAAGCTTACTTTACAAGGTATGCTTGCACCGTGTCTGGTACAGAAGGCACATTTCCTCGCCAATGCGGTAGACACAATTCCCTTAACTCTAGCTTCTTCCAACTGCTCCTTATCCTCATCAGAACTAGAAGCTGCTGCCACTTGATCTTGATATGGTGGGCTGAACTCCAGGCAACATCGGTGAATGTACAAGGCTCCTGAAGAAGCTACTGCTGCTAGCTCCAAGATTTCTACGTGGCCAATGATAGAGAGTTCATCTGTGTGCTCCATGTTGTAAAGAGGTGTTCTGTAGCATAATAAATGGTTGTTATTACAGTTACAGTATTAAACTTTTCAATAATTAATATATGTACCTGCATTTGCTTGTAAGATCTAGTCAAAATTGTATACCACAATATATCTTCCACTTTTATTTAAATACACACTTTACTCTCATGGGTGAAGCAAGTGTATGTGTAATATTCTTTAATAGAAAATTATATTTTAATTACACATACAACAATAAATAATTAAATGGTAAGTTATCAAAAGTTGTACAAAATTAATTATTTCTTTCCAATTTGTTACCATGATAATAAAAGGAGGCAAGCATAGTATTATTATTATATTAAGTTGATACATAAATATACACTTCTACTCACTTGCATTTATTGAATGCTTTCTGCCGTCTACTTAATGGTAATGCCAATGGGTGCTGATTTGGATCGACAAGTTCTGGGGGTGGAGATACCAATCCTGGTGTAACTGGAGTACTAGGTGTACTCGAAGGTGTAGCTGCATTTGTAGGAGTAGCATTTCCAGAGTTGATTGAGGGTGTAACACTGCCATCGCTATCATTCAACTTGCAAGAGATCTGCCGCATCTCACCTTGACCCAGCTGACTGCGTTCAGTTAGGTTGCACAGAGCACATACTTTTCCAGGCCTGTTTGGGAAAATGTATTAGTTTAATGTACAATATTTATATTTTTGTGGTACAGTTTATACCATCAAACTTGAGAAGTATAAGTGATGACGATGATGATGAGTCAGAATAAAAATAACAAACAGTAAGTTCTAAAAATTTTGATAGTACATGGACATGACAATACCCATTATGTTGTATGAAAGCCTAAACAGGAGCTCTCATAATCATCATCTCTCAAGCTCAATATTTTGTAAGACTAGACATGATATTGAGTTTTATTATAAGAGGTAATGCAAAGGAAGTAATACCAATAACATTTACAAGTCTTTTAGTAACAATAAGAAAATTTAATGATTTTTAATATGCATACCATTTTTCTGGCATATATGGTGGTTCCTCAGGCAATGGTGGTATTGGGAAATCATCTTCATCTATCATGTCATCAAGAGCATCATCACGACTTCCACGGTGCCTTTTTGCACCTCTGAGTGATCCTGCACCTCCTCTATACCTATAGAGAAGTAGAGAATTTTAGTAGAAAATAAGCTCCAATGTTTGAAAAGACTATTACTATCACATTTTTATTAACATCATGACAGAAAAGTTCATATTAAATTTTGCTTGGGTAATAATATAAGCAAATTAATAAATACATGTGTACTAATTATTGCCACATCTTCTGGCCAAAAAAATGTACATGTATTATTACTAGTTCAATCAAATTAAATTTATAGTTAAAATCAATATTTCTGGTTTTATAAAATGACTATAATAAAAATATATAATTAGTAATAAATTAAATTTTTAAATATGAAAATATAAAATATATTTTATATATTTTCTTATGTAAAATCTAATAATATCTAATTTAAATATTCACACCTATCAATGTCAAAGACACTATCAATGTGCTTTATTGGAATTCAGAACTCTGTAACAGAACTATGGCGAACTTTAAGGCAAAGCCACATTTAACAAAAAATTAACTTAAAAGGATTTGAATAACTACTACCAGAAAAACTGAAATACCTTCATATTATTATTTTTAGATACCTTTTGTATCTAGAATCCTAACTAGTATAATATTATAAATGCGAAAGTGATTTGTTTGTTTGTTACGCTTTCACGCCTTAACTACTCAATCGATCAACATGAAATTTTGCTTACACGTTGTCAGGAGTACAGATTAGGACATAGGGTACCTTTCATCCAGAAAAAATAACTGCTGCAAACCTAACCTAACATAACCTACATTTACGCGAGCGAAGCCGCGGGTGAAAACTAGTATATTATGATTACTTCAAATGTACACAGAAAATTAATTTGGTAAAAGCATTTTAATATAATTTATCTTTCAAATGCAACTACTGTGTAATTAAATAACAATAAATTGCTTTATACATATGTTCTTTTGAAACAAATAATGTGATATGAATATAATTAAGTTTATTTCTAGAGACCCACAATGTTCAGGTTATGTGTATTAAAGAACATTGGGTCAAAAGCTATGAAGTTTTCTAAATAGTATGAATTATATGGTACATAGAACTTTTTCAAGAACACAAGCCATTTACGGTGATTCTTCAATACTTGTTGCAAACACAATAATTTACAGGGAACGTAAAGACATAACTTGTCTGTCTATAGAGCATACCATAGAATTGTCCTGTGTTGAGCTTGAATGCTATATTATTATAATAATTATTTGTGTATATCGCCCCCATTGAGTAATAGTGTGCGGTGATTTTAATATTAATATACTAGATGGCTCTTCCTTGGCTAATAGACATAAACTTATTTAAATCATTTAATTTAACGAATTTGTTTTTGGAACCAACAAGAATAACTGCCAGAGACTGTTTAGATAACATTTTCAGTCATTTTTTTTTATAATGGCTCGGCAAAGTACTTGTAACGGATCTGTCGGAAAGCCCAATTACAGTCCAGAGACATGGCAAAGTGCTTGTAACGGATCTGACGGAAAGCCCAATTACAGTCCAGAGACAGTGTCAAGCCGGTCTGACCAGATGCTTCTTCACACTACGTTTGAAGGACCCAATGTCATAGAAGGACGGAAACATACATATGTGCCGGAAGACCATTCCAAAGTTGTATGGTACGGCATAAGAAGAAATTGCTAAACCTTTTGGTACGAGACGGGATTGTGCTAACCGTCCATCCGTGGTTACGAAGACCGGCACGTGTGGTTCTCAAAAGGAAGGGGGGAAGGTGAGGTCAAATAACTCTTCGGAGCATTCGCCATGATAGAGGTGATAGAATACGCTAAGAGACAAATGTATCTACGAAGTTGTAGCGGTTTGGTGTCCTTCGTAACCTCCTGGCTGTCAATTATACGTACTGCATGACGCTGCAGTTTATCTAAGGCATCGAGTAGGTACTTAGCGGAACCATTCCAAAGGTGTGAACAGTACTCCATGCTGTTACGGACTTGGGCCTTGTACAGCAAATACCGCTGTTCAGGAGTAAAGAAACGCCGCACCTTGTTTAGAACCCCGAGTTTGCGTGCAGTTGTGGTTATTAGACTCTCGATGTAATCCCTAGAGTTAAGGTCGTGGCAGATGTCTATGCCTAAGATGTTAAGACTATTCTGTAGTGGCAGCGTGGTGCCCCGAAGAGTGGAAAGTGGAGAGAATAGGGTTTTTTTTAGCTGAACACGCACACCTGATTTTTCTTAGCATTGAACTCGACCAGGTTCCTATTTTTCCGCAACACCTTATGAATATATCAGTGCGACACAGTTATTCCGTCCCGCCGCCGCATTAATTTCGCAGCACTTCGCGTGCCGAGACATGAGTTTCGACGAATGACATTTAATACGCGTTGTTCCGTGTGTACATCCACTTGTCTGCCTCCACCTGCCGCCGCTGGAGCATTCGGTCGATTCTTTAACACACATTGAAACGCTGCCGTTATCATACGCGGATCAGAAGGATGCCGAGCGGTCGGATGTTTTTGGCGGTAAATCCTCAGAGCATGAGAAGCATTTTCTCGAGCTTCTCCCAAACACATCAACATATTCCCGTACTCACGAGCACTATACGCATAAGGCATTATTGTAAGGCATTACGACCACAAAACTAAAAAGATTAGGCGTAATAAACTAACAACTATGTAAGTAAATAACAAAAAAACGAAACGAACTATAAAAAAAACAATAACAGAAACTGAACAAGAAACCAAATAATAACAATTTTACAAACAAAAACGTAATCTAACAAATGTTTCACTCCCGCGCGGCCAAATTGCAACGCAGACATGTTAGCCCATGCAAATTAGGCATATGCTTCCCGAAAAATCGTCTAAAGCTGGAAACTGTTTAATACCTTTTGTGGGTCTCAAATAAGAGTCCTGTGAGTTTGCGACGGATTCTGACTTGACTTGACTGTGTGATTTAAAAGTATACAAACCGGTATCATACAATCCAACGGCTAGAGTAACACGTAAGATACGAACTTTGATCCAGGAAAACAAGGAACTGTTTTCAGAAGACGAGTATGATAAACTGTATAAGCCAAAGGCACATCAACCATCAAAATTATATGGCCTGCCTAAAGTACATAAGCGCGACGTGTCGTTGTGGCCAATCGAAAGTCGAATAGCATCACCTACTTACGACCTTGCGAAGCATATCGCATCAGTATTGCAGCCATTTGTGGGGGAAACACCGTCCATTGTGACCGTCCATTTTGATCCGCAACACTTAAGCAGAAGTCAGAATCCGTCGCAAACTCACAGGGCTCTTATTTGGGACCCCCGAAAGGTATTAAAACACTTTCCAGCTTTGGACGATTTTTTGGGAAACACGGCCTTTTCTTGGTCTATTTGCCTGGGTAAAATCAAAACCGTTCGGAAATTAAGTTAGCAACTTACCATAGATCAACAAAATACATGTAGTATTGTACCTATTAACGGTTACATATTATAATATCTAAACTTATTCTAACTATTTTCAAGATAACTACGGTCGATTCACATATGTTCATAACGCGTATTTGTCAACTCAAGTACTGTTTTACTTACTTAATTTTGATTAAACTAAAATTAATCGCACTAACGAACGATTAACCTAATGATTTTTTAAGATATTGGATATTTCGACTATTTATGAAATACCTAATGGACGACTCGCCTACAGTTTATTAATACTGCGCGCTGGATTGTTTTAAAGTGGTGGGTAGTTACAATATTACAATATCAATGTCTTTACACGTTACGTGTACACATTTTGTGTTAAACCGAGTACAAATTGTTATTAATATTGTAATGATGGCTGAAAACGTTGTTCAGAATAGCTTACTTTCTGTCGGTGTGTCTGTCTACTTTTCTATCAAAAATTAGTTTCTGGCGTTGCTGGGGTCACAGTTCTAACTTAACCTAACCTACTTGTCTGGTAGCATTTCATTTCTGGTAGCAATTTGATTTTCGAGTAAACAAATGTATGAATATAGACATTATGATTTTCAATAATATGGATAAAACACTTATGATTAAAAATTTATAATAACAAATATTAGAATAAAACACATTTATGAATATTATAGTTATTTATTCGAATGATTATGAGTTTCTATCATTAGTATAAACAAATATTAGTAAAAACTAAGTGTATAATTAGTGATATTATGAATTTCAATTATTATAGTTTTTAATACATAGTTTTTGAATTTTTTATGAAGAATTTTCATTATGATTTTAAATGGTATGAGAAATATTATCGGACCTCCGATGATAGGAGTTGAAAAGTTATGTAAGACAATGCGCACCCTACAAACACCTTTACTCTTCGTTAACAATTCATGTTTTGACTTCAATTTAAGGCGAGGATTTCCAAGCGCTCAAATGTTTTGGGGCCCCCCGCTTCACCGGTCCGCGCGTACGCCGACGTCCATAATTACGATGAGTCGGGCGCTATGCTACTCGCGAGTGCCGGTGACGTAGGTAGGGTGGTGGCACCAATTATCGGCCGTGTCAACTTTTTTTGAACTTTGACTGCTTGTAATTTTTACGTTAATAGCTTAATTTGCTTTCTTGCAATGCCTTTTTCGGGTAGAGGGATACTGAAAGTCGGTTTGGGTAGAACATTTCTAAGCTGTGACACTAGTGCATTCTTCATAGGCGTGATAGTGATAGATAATACGATAATAATATTATTAAGTGTCCATGAAAACTACGTAAATATAACAATGAAACCGTATTCCATGTTTGGTAATAGTGTGGTAATAGTCAATAGGATTATTGAATACTAGCTTCTGCCCGCGACTTCTTCCGCGTGGAATAGTTACTTTGGGCTAACGCTGACTTTAACCCGCGACTTCGTTATACTTAGTTAGCTGCGATGTTATTTTAAAACTGCGATATCTCCTAAGATATTCATTGAAATCGAATGATGTAAAGGGCAATTTTGTTTTAAATTAAATACTTGTGATGAATAACGTATTTATTTGGATAAGGATTAATATCATGTTTATAAGAACACCTTCGCAAATAATGCATTATTTTAGAACAAATTTGGTTAGCATAAAAAAGGTTATAGTGAGCCAACCTTAAAAGATAGACATATGCTGTCGCGGACTTTTTTTTAGAACTTTTAAAGGGGAACAATTCTATAACACATGATTTTGCGAAACTTTGAAAGTTTGAGAGCTGAAGAAGAACTTTGAGAGCTGAAG
Organism: Catocala sponsa; assembly: GCA_963564715.1. Classification (NCBI taxonomy): domain Eukaryota; kingdom Metazoa; phylum Arthropoda; class Insecta; order Lepidoptera; family Erebidae; genus Catocala; species Catocala sponsa. The sequence goes on along the minus strand of OY751334.1, from coordinate 11,866,895 downwards.
AGTTTATTTGTTTGTTTGTTTGTTTGCTTGAACGCGCTAATCTCAGGAACTACTGGTCCGATTTGAAAAATTCTTTCAGTGTTAGATAGCCCATTTATCGAGGAAGGCTATAGGCTATATATCATCACGCTAAGATCTATAGGAGCGGAGCACCAATGAAGAATGGTTCAAAATCGGAGAGTATTTTTTCCTTTTGAACAAATTTGGTTAGCATAAGCTAACCAAATTTGTTCTAAAATAATGCATTATTTGCGAAGGTATTATTATAAACATGATAGTAATCCTTATCCAAATAAATACGTTATTCATCACAAGTATTTAATTTAAAACAAAATTGCCCTTTACATCATTCGATTTCAATGAATATCTTAGTAGATATAGCAGTTTTAAAATAACGTCGCAGCAAAATAATTACCCATTACAGACATACAAACGATGTTTCTCCTGGTTTATTATGCGTGATTTTAAATTAGCACTGTAGGTATATTTATAAAATGTTGTTCAATGGTTCTTATGTGGTTCGTGGATTTAACAAAGAAAGATTCAGCTCCTTTAAAATTGTATTATAGGTGCCTACGATCCACTCTTTCTCTTATGTGACGCAGACGAAGTTGCGCGGGTCAGCTATCTATACTAATATTATAAAGCTGAAGAGTTTGTTTGTTTGTTGGTTTGAACGCGCTAATCTGATAATAGCCTATTTATCGAGGAAGGCTATAGGCTATATAACATCACGCTACGACCCACGGGGGTGGCGCAGTAACGATAAACGCGGGTGAAACCGCGGGAACATCTAGTACCAAATAACATTACAACTCACGAGGGTGGTGCAGTAAACATAAATACCACAACGCGCAGGTATAACTGCGGATAATATTTGTATATATTTAGGTAGGCAAGTACCTACCTATAAAATTCGCTCGTATTGCTTTTAGGCACATCTCACATTTTTATTCCCCTATACCTACCTAATATAACAATATTGCTATAAAATAATGATTCAAGTCCTATACAAATATGATAGGTAGTGTTTAGTAATTTTCAAATAATAGGTAAGCAACCTACCTTTTACATTTGTTTAGCCTACGTAAGGCTAAAGATGACAACCTTGATTTTCTTTTATTTTATTGCCCATTTCTACACTCGTCATCTACAAATCAATAATGGACTTGCACTGGTAAGTGCTACCTAACTATGCTGTTGTTATCAAGGCCGTTATCTCGTCCAATAATCAAAACTATGCTAATTATATACACTCTTATTACTAAAAATTTATAATACCTATTTACAAACTAAACCTAGATATAATATATTTATCAATAAGTGATGACATTCGTAACTGACGATAAAATTATTTGTAATTCTGCGGTGCGCTCTGCAAACTAGCGATACGTCCTGTCCCCATTACATCCCGCTTGGGAGTGCAAGATGCTAGAGAGAGCGCGGCGGCTAGTAGAAAATCACATATTTTCGGTATTATATTTTTGTATATTATATAATGCATATTGTGATGCCCGACAAATAACCGTTTTTATATGACCTTTCTTTTGGTATATTTTTGAAAATTCAATTCCCAATATAACTCAAATAAAACACGAAAAATGCTTAAATCAGACCTATTTTCACGATTTTTTTCGATCGTATAAAATGTCAGTAATCGTGTTTCGAATGCCCGACAAATCAAGATCTAATGCTGTAAAATAACATATATTTTTTTCAGAATTTAAATCTATGTTATTTACAAATAAAACGCGTTTAAGCACGCTAGATAACACTGTACTTTGGGAAATCCTCGCCTTAATGCCCTAATTATGTGTAAATAAACTATGATTAACCGATTGTTTGTGTTTTCTTTGATTGACCACAGATAAATCAACAGTAGGTGAATCGTCCGTTACTTCAATCAACCTTAGGGTAATTAATTGTAGTTAAATAAACCGTAGGTGAATTGTCCTTTATAGATTTCCTTCATTAGTTATTACAAAAATCTGTGAAACGATCTTTAGGTACTTTAAACAGTAGGTCTTTTGGCCGTAGTTATCTTGAAAATAGTTAGAATACGTTTAGATATTATAATATGTAACCCTATTAACATTAGGTTAGCCGCTAGGTAGGCACCTGTACATTGTAAAAATATTTTGTACTCAGTTTAATAATTTAAAATAATAATTAGAACTGAAAACCAGCGATGGTGCACTCAATTTGGGTGCGCAGCTAATGCTGAGGGGGTACCCTTTTCGGCGAGGGCATACACATTTTGATATTTTTTAATATTTATAATATGTTTGTTTATTTTGTTTTAATTAATTGTGTGTGCTCTGTACGAAATAAACAAATTTCTTTCTTTCTTTTCTTTCTTTCAGTGTACGCGATTACAGGTAGACAGAATGTTATGTATTATAAACAATTTATAACTTTATATAGGCATTAATATTAATTACGCCGTAAAGGCTACTCGAAAGTACCTAATAAATGGTTTCTAAGACAACATTATTAAATGGTTTACAACAAATTATTACGGGCTAGTCTGCTTTGGTTCATTACCACTTCATCCCTGGAACAAGCAACAACACCATGTCAACGGAAACTGAAAATTCTCGCAATTTTGAACACCGCGCAGTGATTAAATTCCTTGTAAGAAAAGGGAATACGCCAAAATAAATTTTTGAAATGTCATCGGTTCTTCAGGATTCTGGGCCTTCATACACGATGGTCAAAAAATGGGTTCGGCTACTTCAACAAGGAAGAGAGAGCTGTGAAGACGACTCCCGCCCGGATCGCCCAGTGACGGTAGTGACCGAAGAAAATGTTCAAAATGTTGAAAAATGAGTACTAACCGATCGTAGAATTAAATTGTGGCAGATAGCAGAAGAGCTACAAATTAGTAAAGAACGAATTGGAGAAATATTGCATAAACATTTGCATATGAAAAAAATTTGTGCGCGTTGGGTACCGCGAATGCTCACACCGCTCGACAAGCAGCGACGGTTGGCGAGTTGTAAAGATTTTTGGGAGTTGTGTCAGAGTAGTTTGGACGAAATTTGTAATCGCATAGTGACCGTAGACGAAACCTGGAGATGACAGTATGATCCCGAGCCCAAACAAGAATCGATGCAGTGGATATAAAAGGGGGAAAGGCCGCCAAAGAAGTTTAAGGTGGAAAAGTCAGCCTCTAAGATTATGGCAACCATTTTTTGAGATAACGAAGGAATTTTACTAATGGATTACTTACCTAAAGATACAATGCATGGCCAATACTATGCAAATTTACTGGGCCAGGCACGTGAGGCAGTCGTACAGAAAAGACGCGGCAAGTTGACGCGCGGAGTGCTGTTTCTGCAAGACAACGCGACCGTTCACACTGCTCGTGTTGCGAGAGATGCCTTAAAGACCACGGGGTTCACAGAAATTGACCATCCACCCTACAGTCCGGACTTGGCACCCAGTGACTTTCCTTTTTCAAACTTGAAAAAGGAGTTACGGTGTCGAAGATTTTTAGACGACAATGAGATGAAGGCGGCCGTGGAAAACCATTTTCAAGAGAAATCTTCAGAATATTTTTTCAATGGTATAAAGGCATTATATTCACGATGTGAAAAGTGTATTTTATTTGAGGGGGATTATATTGAAAAATAAAAAATATAAAAGTATACTTTTTTTTCATTAAATACCTTAGGCCGCGAACTTATCAGCCGCCCCTCGTATTTCATGATGTGTACCTATGTTAACTGAGCAATTAAGAGACATTTATCTGTTACTTAGTATATTACCAACACCTAGGCTAATTTATTTAAGATATGGTCAGGTCAATTATAAAAAAAGATTTTCTGTGGCTTTTTGATATCAGTATTACTGATATTAAAAAGATATTAAAACTATGTCTAAGCACAAATTAAAATAAGTTTTCTATACATTTCAGATGAGCAGAGATGTGGTCTCAAGCATCTTGAGACACAGACTGCTGAAGTACCTGTCGCTGAGTGTCCTTCAACAAGTGCTGTACAAACTGGTGTAAAGATGTAAACCAAGTACTCACTGGTAAGACCACTTTTTGGAACTGTGATGATGCTATTGAAGTCGCAGCGAATAATTATTGTATAACACAAGAGAAAATAAAAAATACACATTATTTTTTGTTTATTTTTTTCATGTTCCTTATCCATATAATCCCATTTTGTAACTTGATTAATATGCTGCTTATATTTACAAATATATATAAATTACGTAACTATTATGCATGGTGCTTTTGAGAGTAAAGGAATGAAAATAAATGTAAGCAAGACGAAAGTAATGGTATTTGAAAAGGAAGAGTGCGTGACGATGTGTAATATTATGATTGATGGAGAAAAAGTGGAGCAAGTGAAAGAGTTTGTATATTTGGGTACTTTGTTTACAAGGGATGGTAAACATGACGGAGATATTGAAAGGAGAACGATTGCTGGCAACAAAGTGAATGGAGCCCTACGCGCTTTTATGAACAGTCGAAATGTATCCGAAAAGGCACGTTTGGCTGTTCATAGAGGACTATTAGTGCCCACACTTATGTATGGAAGTGAAAGTTGGGTATGGCAAAAGAAGCATGAGAGCAGAATAAATGCTGTAGAAATGAGAGCGTTGAGAAGCATATGTGGTGTGACTCTGAAAGATAGAATAAGAAATAGTGTGATTAGAGAGAGATGCGGCATGAAAGTAGATATAGTTACAAGAATAGAAAAGGGTATGTTAAGCTGGTTTGGACATGTAGAAAGAATGGACGAGGAAAGACTGACTAAGAAAGTTTATAAGGCTAGTGTGAATGGAACAGTCGCAAGAGGAAAACCTAGGCGAACGTTTCTCGACCAGATCGGAGGCGTCCTGGACAAAGGCCAGGTTAAGAGCTCCTTGAACCGACGGGCGTGTATGAGGAATGTGATGAAAGTGAATGAAGCCAGAGAAGTGTGTCAGGATCGTAGCAAATGGAAATCCGTAGTCTCTGCCTACCTCTCTGGGAAACAGGCGTGAATCTATGTATGTAATGTATATAAATTACAATAAAATTACTATAAAAATTCTAAAGGAATAATGCATATGTTCTATATACGTATATATATACACTTATGTATGTATAGGTTGCTTTGTTTGACATCTTCAGTTTAGTTCATGATACTGATACTTGGCGGCAGTACTTATGCAGACATCGAGCGAGGCTAGAGTTACCCATCTATAACAGGTATACTAATCTATGGCCCTAAGGAGTGTCTACGAACCGCGCTGTTGTAGGTAATTATTTCAAGGACAGGGCTGAGTTACAATACTGTATAGATATTATTACCGTGCAGTGACCCCTAGCGTCAGCTGTGCAATTTAATTATGTACATTGCAGTTCCTTCTAAAAAGGGAATTATTTTTGGCTTATTTTTAACTTATCACCAGATATAGTAAAAATATAACAGTCAAAAATAGTAAATGATCACCAAATTGCACAGCAAAATATATTTAAAGAGATCAAAATAAGTCGACGGAGCCCCGCTTGGCGAGGCTCCCATTTTTAGGTGGGTTTAACAAGGAACCTAACATAACCTAACCCTTCCGAGACGGAATGCAGTGATTTGAGGCGTTATGATATATTTTAGTAAGCATATTTTGCTGCGCAATTACTATTTTTGGTGGTCATTTTAATTAAACCCATTAAAGGAGATATGCAACAAACCCATACAACTTCGGCCTCGCATGGACAAAAATAAAACTGTATGTTTTACGAAGAACTATTAGTATTTTATAACCTTGTGTAATTTCAACATGCTATCTAGTTGGGTTTCAGATATATAAGGCATCCGAAATTAACACAATTGCTCCGGTGATACTTTGGCACAAAGCAATTTTTTCAAAATGAATGTATTAATTATACTTTTTCTGTCTAAAAACTTAGAATACGTTTATGTAGCTGGTTTACAGAGCTCACTAGGGTAAAACTAGTTACTTAACTGAACTCAGGTAGCCAGTGCTCGCTCTGCAAAGCAAGCGCCCATCAAATAACTATAGTTACTATTCATTTATTGTTAAAGCTTAATTAATAGTCCAAGAAATAAAGGCTAAAGTAAACAATAGTATAGATTGGTATTAGTTTATTAGTCTCCAACCACTACATTACCTTCATTATGACTAAACATATTATCGAGGTGTGGTGCAAGAGGTGCCACATTATTTTGAAACCTTGCCCAACGTAAATACCATATGATGGACATTATATATGTATACTTTACGGCTTACATGCCTGGATTGTATTTTGCCTCTTATAATCCAGGCATTTGTACTTTATAGCTCTCTCATAACATTGTCACATCACGAATGATAAATGACAAGGAAGATCAAGTGCCCAACGAAAAGTGTTGCCACTACCACATATTGAATAATGCCTTTACATTGAATTGGTCAATCTATTGATTAGTAAAATAAATCACAACATTAATAAATTGATACTATTACATCCCTGTTTAATCCACATAATATGTGGAGCTTTTACTAACACAAGTAATAATATTACTGCTTTTACTAACACAAGTAATATTATTACTTGTGTTAGTAAAAACTTAATTTAATATACCTAAGTAATAATGTTTCGTAATAATTTCACTTCTTATAAAAAATACGTTTTGTTCAACACTGGCAATCTTGTCCCAAGCCACAATGGTTTACTGAATCAATAAAATGTAAAAAAAAAAACCTTTTTCCCACTAGGTTCGGTTAAAAGAAAACGATGGCGACAAATAAAATATTATGAGACATTTTTTCAATAAGTTATATTCTTGTCCACTAAGGCCGTCATTTGCATACCTCCTTTATTTTCTTTTTTATATCCGTTTTATTTGGCTGTCCGAACACGTGAAAAAGCAAAATGAAATCCATAAAAAAGGAAATTATTTTCGATTCTTTTTTATGATATCATGTCAGCCATCACCAGCACTACCAGCAGTCTTCGTTTTCGGAAGCGTTTCCCTAACATCCTGTAGATGATTATTTGAATGACAAACATCCATGGCACTAATATTTGCACCAGATCACAGGACGTTAAATGACAATACTAACACTTACATTTTTTTTTTTTATTGTTTGTAATGTTACTCCTTGTTTAAGCTAGAATTTACATTGTTGTAGTCATATTTTAATCAAGAAGAATGTGCAATGAAGACAACTCGTCATCATGGACAGTTCCGTAAAGTTTTCTTTTTTAAGTCTTATTCCGAGTTCGCATGCCAAGGACCGTCATGCTCACTTAAATGTCATTGCTTGTGGTGGCGTCATGGACCGGGGCGTTCCCTTCCCTTCAATATGGCGAGGAGGGCGATGGCTGGCCCATGCGTCGTACTCGTGAACGGGTGCTACTTGTGGTGATTGGTTGACCTTGGTTTCGTTGAATTCGATAATTTACTTACTACATTTTTATTTAAACAGTTAGGCGTTGTCCGCACTGCGATATTTCACCGCACGTTTTTTATTCTAGCGTATTATATTGTATTCCGTGATCAGAACACACATTTATTATGCACTGCGAATAAAATTTCGTACGATTTTTGTCAGTTCGATCCAGTTCCGAGTTGAGACGAACGTCTATGAATAAAATTAATAACAGAATTTTTTTATTTTTTTTTAATAATTTTAGTTTTTTTTCAGCAACACTGCATTGTTCCCAAGTAAAATATAACTCTTGATATATTTCCTTCTACAATCTCGCCTTCAATATTCTGTCGTGGTACTTAGGATCAAATTTGTCCCACAGGGGAGGTCTCCTGTGCATAAGCGTGATTAATTGCTCTATATCAATGTCGTCATTTTCTGGTAATTCCTGTGCGGCCCCCGATCGGGCGGGAGAAGAACCAGCGCCGGTGCACGACTCCGACTGAGCAAAACGCGCGAATTTTATTCTTGCCCTGTGCGGCCATAACCATACCTACTTTATACTTTACAAAACATTCGCGCGGAAATAAATCCGCACCGCATCGCATTCGATTTGCATCAAATCACAGATGTTTTCCCCGCGTGAATTTTAAACCGCCAGTGCGGCTACTCCTATAAGATTCAATGTGTTACAGAATTGCGAAAAAAAACGTGCAGTGAAATATTGCAGTGCGAACAAGGCCTTAAACTACGGACTACAATCATGCCTTGTCTTGATTATTTATGTGCATATAAGTGGATGCTCCTATTTACCATACTGCTGCTTTAGAGGCTACCATAGAATTTTATTAAATGCTTGGGTATGTCCAGTAGTAGTTCATGGACAATTGGTTGCAGCATCTTACAGTTATAATTTGTAAAGGAAATATTATTGTAACCTAGCAATTAAAAAGAGTGGCCATGAGTTTCTTGCCAGTTCTTCTCATGAGCCCTACACCCTTGCTATGCTGAATGTGACAGTAAATTTAAATAAACAGAAAAAAATTCAGTGTAACTTTGACATTCATAAGTGTTACCTTGTAACCTAACTTAAATAAATTTATATTTGGTTTTAATTTTATGATAACCACATACCTTCTAACAATCTTTCCTTCTCGCACCAATTTTGGTCCTTCCTTCCTAGGTCTACCTGGTCCTCTACGGCCTGATGTAAAAAATGGCCTAGTATAGGACTGATGATGGAAAAAAGAGGGCTGTGACACAACACCATGAGGAGAGGCAGGTTCCTCACCCCGCGGTGATGATGCACAAGATGTTGGAGTAGACCCTGGCCCAGTGTAGAATTCTATAATGGAATATACACTATTAAAATGCATGTTTTAGATTTTTAAATGCTTACTGTATTTTAGTCATTATTCAAATGTTACTAAAACACATTGTACTGAACATTCTGTGTATGCTATTCAGTTTCATGTAAGTGTTGGAGAGTATGACTCACATCATGTACGAAATATGGCCTAGAATTTGGCATACATTATGATGTAAAATTGGAATTGACAGTCTATCATCAACATACAATAACAACTAAACTGGTATGTACTAATCATCTATACTAATATTATAAAGCTGAAGAGTTTGTTTGTTTGAATGCACTAATCTCAGGAACTACTGGTTCGATTTGAAAAATCTGTTTGTGTTGGATAGCCTGTTTACCGAGGAAGGCTATAGGCTATATAACATCACGCTACGACTCATGGGGGCGGCGCAGTAACCATAAACGCAGGTGATTATAGAAAGTGTTTAGATTTCATTGAAATGATGTACTACTATTTTACGGAATAATTAAAATTGGGTGACTTCGTACCTGACGATGGCGGGGCTTCGCCTTCTTCTTCAGATCCATCGTCAGCTAACAAATCAACGTCCAAAACATTCTCGTCCTGTACGTCCATCTAAAACATACAGATTATTACAGATAACGGATTACCCACAGGAATCACTTCACAGCACTCAAGTTTTGTGGTTATGACGAAATTATTTACAAATAGCATCGAATCAAAGTAATGAGACCGCCATAATGAACGACAAGTGTAACCCAAAGTAAACTTATAAACTTACCGCAATGCGTCGCGACGGACTTTAAACTTGACAAATTTAGAAAACAAAACTAAAGTTCGTTAATAAAATCATTTTACTATTTTAGATTACATTGAAAACACAAAAACAGAAAAATTATACGACTCGCTGCAACGCGAACGAAACGAAGCGCATAATAGTGATGTGACAAACAATGTCATCACATCAGTTCAACCCTGGACTGTTCATTCATTTACTCCAAACGATTGAAATCGATTTAGGATTCGAATCCAATTATTGCACTGGATAATCAAATAATATTGATATTTAATTTGCTCAATATATATTATTGGTTTTATATAACGCTATAATAAACATAATAATACCTTCGTAATAAGTATAAGATGTATTATTTTATCCTAAACAGCAACAGTGAAACGAAACGTAGACTGGCTTACGTGTTGTTTTCTATCACTGATTTTAATAGTGTAGTCTAAATATCTATAATATATATAATAGTGTAGTCTAAGTATATATAGTAAATAGTGATAGTGAACGCAGAGCAGGCCCAGTCAACTGAGTCAACAGTCATACAGCAAAGTTAAACGTACTGGGAGAACGAAAGAGCGAGCGAGAGAGATAATAATGTTACCATTAAAATACTTTTTTAAATGAATGATTTTTCTTTCTGGTAGCATCTACATTTTAAAACCGTTATAAATATCAACATGCTGTGAAATCTGACAACTACAAGAAAAACTTTTGCCGCTCTATGTTTTGTCTTGTTTTCAAAGTTTATTTGTTACAAATAAAATAATTTTAATTTCGTCTTCACATTAGATACGTTGAGTAGACCTTCATGTTCCTCCGTTTTAGTGTTTTGGTGTAATTAAGTGTTGCATGTTTTATGAGATAGGGATTCGATTGTGAAATTATAGTCACTATGAAAGAAAGTGTATCAAGTGTGGATGTGCCCCTGCTACAGATCCATTTTTTGTTTTAGCTTCCTATTATGAAAATACGAAGATAATATACCTACCTACATATATATAATTATATAAAACACTGAATAATACCAGTCTAATAATCCATACAGTCGTTTAACGAACGCATCTAGACAGGTCAATCGTGCAGGGAGCAAGAGGCGAAACGCGGGAAGAGCGAGCCCGAACTACGTATGTCGCCGTGTTCAGTAATTCGGGACATGTTTTTGGGGGCTGGCGCGTGCTTGTTTTTTGTTCGTTACTTATTTATTTGCTTATAAATATTAATTAAAATAGTGCATACGACGTGTGCTGTGAGACATTGTAAATCTTCATCTCGCATAAATAAGGATCTGCGATTTTACCAATTTCCGCGTACCAAAGAAAGGTAAACTCTTATTCATTATTAATATTATTTTAAAATGTATAACCATTTTTTGTATTGTGAACTTAAAGAGTACCTACCTACTTAAATACTAACGTTTTAATATTTTCTCATGTCTGACCAAATCACAGAATAAAGTAATTTAAATATTATATACTTTTTAAATAATCCAATAAACAACGTAAACAGAATGGCGGACGTAAGAAAATAATATGCGTCGTAAGATAATATTCGATTCAAGTGTGATTTTAATTCCATGCAATAAATACCTACTAGTTAAGTAGGTACCTATTATGTGGGTATCTTGGTAACGGCGCTGGCCGGCGGGTCCAAGCTCAAAAATAATCATTATTTTGGTGCCCTTAAGAACCCCAAACATAAGCTCTGTAAGTTGATCCCAGGGTCACCTATCCATAAAATTACCGCGATGTCAATTGCTTTACCATAACTAAGTTTTCACGAAAATGGCCCTAGAAACCGAAAATATTTGTCAATTGCCCATTTATAATAGTGATTTATACTTGTTGATTATTATATTAAGTGATTTATATTTTATAATAGTTGATTATTGTAATAAGTGATTTACATTTCAATATCCATGTAGCATAGCCGTTGCAATGTTGATCTAAAATAAATAACTGTATGAATAACTACTTACCTTACTTGTGACAACCGTAGCTTTCATGCCCTTACGCGACGTTGTCTAGACGTTGTCGGCTTTTTCTACGAGATCAGGGGGGACACTGCCCAATACCTTTCCTATATCCAAAGATAAGACTGACATCTGTGATTTTGGCCCCGTACTTGTGTTGTAAATCAATCGCAGAAGATGGCGCTTAAACAAATTTTAATTTATTATTTAGTGTCAGTTCTTACCTATCTATACTTTTATATTTTTAATTTATCTAGAATCATGTTTTATTCTCATTTTAATTGTTTTATCATAAAAATGTCATAAAATACAAATTAGTAAATATGTCGGTAAAAGACTATGATTCAAACATTGGATTTGTAAGTCAGTCACAATATGGCGACTGCATCTTGCCTGTCCGCACGTTTGTAGTATTTCATCCTATATTGTATATTTTTCGGCTGTGAAGGTCTTATGTAAGTGCGTTGAGTCGAGCTCTGTGTTCCTCCACCTTGTGTCAATTAATCTTCCCATCGAAAACTGTTGTTATCAGTGTGCGATAGTGACGCTTTTAGTGTTTAGTGTTGTGCGGTTTTTCCAACTACAAATATGCCGAGACGCTGCGCATTTTACTGTGAACCTAGAATCCGCTGCACAGTTATAAATTTTAATAAACATAAACATAATAAAATGTTATTTGTTGTTGTTTTATTCATATACTACGATATGCACCCTATACTTATTGTATTTAAATTGTTTTGTTTGCATCTATTTTTGTAACATTCTACTTGTTCTATTTGCAATTTTTATTTGCATATTTTTTATGTTACAAAAATACGATTGATACAAAACAATTTAAATACGAATTCTGGATTAGTAATACATAACATAAATAGCTATAGGCACAGAATACGGAATAGCTATAGCTATGTATAGAAGGATTAGTTCGGGGCCAAAAGTTCAGATGTCGCCCTTTTAAATATATCTTTTCCCTATGTATTACTTTACTCTTTGTACGAGATCAAAGGCGTCATACTACCGTTAGACTTTATTAAACTGTGATGATAATACATATAGGTATATTTACGTACGTATAACGCTCAAATAGTTTGAGAAGGTACGACATAGATGGCGTGTCTTGTTTTCGTATCGTTTTTTTTTTGTATGAAGTTGTTATTCTTCCCGTTAGGTTCTATGTGTTCTGTGGCACAGAGTCACAGGGTACTTTTTATATAGTGTGTGAGCAAAGAGTATACTAACTAGGGTTGGAATGGGACGAAAATATCGATATATTTTATATCGAAGTCCTGAAAATATCAATGATCGATAATATCGACAGTTTCAATGCGATATTATCGATAGTTCAGAACTTTCAAGTTAGTAGTAAAAGTGGGTAAATAAGAAGTAAATAATAAATATTATTTAAATATCGATAAAAAATCGATATTTTAGGGTCGATAATATCGAATATTCGAGATATCGTTCGATATCGATATTTAATTTCTTGTCGGTATGATAATATTGTATCGATGATGATTGAATATCGATAAAAATATCGATATTTCAAGAGTCGATATTATCGAATATTCGATAAATCGTTGCTTCGCTAATATTAACTAGTAACTAGATAGGAATGTGTGAGTGTGAGTACACGGCATTGATAATTTGATAATATAAAACCCAAGTTTTTTATACGGCTACATAATATATGCAACGTGTCAAATCAAAAAAGTCATTGGCTTGTTATATTATTATTACTTTTTTATGCTAACATCAATTAATAATTAAACATGAAATATAACTTAATTTCAGTAATACTAGTGTTAACGTTAGGAAGTTCATGTAAATCGTCACTTTTTGACAGCGAGTCTTGTTATTCATTTGGTAGCGGCAATGTTTTTCCCGGCGGTGCAAGAAAGATTGATCACAAACTACAATTTACAAAAGCAATGAGTAAGTTTGTGCACTAATTCTGTGCTATATTAGGATAATTCTATATTGAATCTGTCAGCTTTTACAATAATTAACTTATTGCAGTTTCAAAGCCGGCACCAGAGTGGGAGGCCACAGCAGTAATAAATAATGAAATCACGCAACTTTCATTGTCTAGTTTTAAAGGAAAATATTTAGTATTCTTTTTCTATCCCTTAGATTTGTAAGTATGTTTTATATTTCTATTTGCATATTTTAATATCGCAAACATATCTTTATAATGTAATTTGATAGTTCTATACATTTAATGAAGACGCCTACTTCTCTCATATTATTTTTCTTTAACTCTTTAATAGGCTATATTATACGCATTTTTAATGTAGTAATATCTTAAATAAAATATTATAATACATTTCTATTCATATTCTGGATAGTTACTTACTTTGTCATGTACGTTTTTGTTACAGTACCTTTGTCTGCCCAACCGAAATATTAGCATTTTCTGAAAGAGTGGACGAATTTAGAAAAATTAACACAGAAGTGGTGGCCTGTTCCGTTGACTCTCATTTCACACATTTAGCTTGGATAAATACTCCACGTAAAGAAGGAGGACTTGGCAAAATTAATATACCGTTATTGAGTGACTTAACTCATTCCATCGCTAAAGATTATGGTGTTTATTTGGAAGATTTAGGCCACACATTGAGAGGATTATTTATTATTGATGACAAAGGTATCCTAAGACAAATCACAATGAATGATTTACCTGTTGGTCGGTCAGTTGATGAGACTCTAAGACTAGTACAAGCATTTCAGTACACAGATAATCACGGTGAAGTTTGTCCTGCAGGTTGGAAACCGGGTCAAGATACGGTTAGTATCAAAGCAGTAATTGATAACTTGAGATATCATTGACGTAATTAATTTTAATCTCTCTGTGTAAATTTGATATGCTTCATGTTTATCAATTTATTTATTTATCAATATTTCAGATCATACCAAATCCAGCAGAAAAGAAAAAGTACTTCGAAAAAGTTGCTAGAAATTAAAGGCATATAAATATTAAGTATTTGATTTGCCGTTAGTAATATCACATGAAATCTGCAGAACTGCATTTCTAATGAATTGCTTGAGTAATCAATAAATCAATAATTTAACTGTGAAACTTCACATTAACCTTAAGAAAAGATATTAAATTGCTCATAACAATAAATAATCAATTTTGCCATTGCAGAAACTAAGACAATTAAAACTACTACAATGTATGACAATTACTTTTCAATAAGAAAATACTCATTATCAATTGTGTACACAAGGTGTATTAATCACTTTGAAAAGACATTCTAAAGGATTAAGAAATATTTTAGATTAAATATGTTTTCAATGTTAATTTTAATTAAGTAGATAAGTAGTATTTTTAATTTTGAAATAATTAACAATGTTTTTTTTTACATCACTAATAATAAGACTGATAAGATGAAATTAAAATTTATTAAGAAACTAATGGAATCACAAGACTCAAAAGTACTTATTCTAAGTGCAGTATCAGGATGATTTAATGTGATAGTTTATTTTTGTAATACTTTATAATTTAAAAGGATTTTCTTAATAAATACAGTAAAATTAATTGCATGTGTTTCTTACTGTAGCGTTACAATACATCCATAATAAGGATTGGTGAGCATAGAATCATATTTATTTCGATCTGGATTCAGACATTGTTTCTTTAAATATTTCCACACATTGTTGCCTATCACTTAGATAGCTTTTAAGTCAATTTAACACATTCCCCTTATTCCATATCGATTTAGCTTATAAAGTGACAATTTGTGATTTACAAAGTCAAAAGCTTTTGACATAGTGAAGCACGCAAGAGCTGTAGATTTATTTTTTCAGAATCCAAACTGTTCTATTAAAATATTATGTTTTGTTACAAAATCGTACAGTTTCTCATGCATAGTTCTTTCAAAAATTTTAGAGATGTTTGGTATGAGAGTAATAGGACGGTAATTATTCATGAGCACTTCTACTTTTTTTTGCCAATAGGTACCCACTTTTTGCATGTCCCACAAAGTAGACAGCTAATATTTTTTGTGTAGTTTATAATTTCGTGATAATGGTTATATTAAAATTAAATATACAATTTCATTTCCACAAAAAATAATTAAATATCGTGTATGAATTGATTTTCCATTAAAAAAATGCTTAAATAAAAATCATCTTAAATGCAAATGTATGGAAATTCGCATGTCCCATTCTAAAATTCGTAACTTCAAACTCAATTATTTCATATTTATATATGGTAACTATACGGTATACTAAGATTTTGCACTGCTACTTACCTGCGACTTCGTCCTCGTAGATTTTAACTAAAAAGTGTTTGTCTCCGCGGAAACTATTTTTTTTCTAAAATCAATGTAGCCTAAGTTACTCTTTATAACATCAGCTATCTGCCAGTGAAAGTCCCGTCAAAATCGGTTCAGCTGTTTCGGAGATTAGCCGGAACAAACAGACAGACAGACAAAAATTATAAAAATAGATGTTTTCATATAGATACCTTATATACTTTCATATGCATTAGATATAAAGCTGTTATTTTGACATTACAATTACATTACAAACAGACACTTCAATTTTAATTATTTGTATCTTTGATTTGTATAGATTGTCTTCTGTTTACGCGAATGTTATTCATTGAAACTACTATATACGGATTTTTTTTTAATTGTAGGAGATTACGCAGCATGAATTAAATATTAAAACAAATAATTTATATTTTAAATAAAACTAGTTTAATCTTGTCCCAAAAAAAGTTTCCCATACGAATTTCCCCTTTTTGTACCATTATTCATCCATTCATACCATTATTGATCAAAGATATTGTATATTAGAACTATAGATGGATCTAGTTCTACAATATCTTTTGTTACGATTGCTCTGCCAAGTTATACAAACAGAATAAAACTTCGCCAGAAAAATTGTCGGAATTTGTCAAAATAGAAGGGAACAAACTAAAAATTTTTCACATTTTTTTAGTTTGTTTCCTTCTATTTTGAACAATTCCGAAATTTTTCTGGCGAAGTTTTTTTTTGTCTGTATCACTTGGCGGAGCAATCGTAACGCACACTATTAAATGAACAGTCATTAGATATGTTTGCAATGCTTCATTTAACTCTATCCCGTCACGTATGGATTTTTTTATAGCTCGTTTACAAAGTTATTACATACAGCATTTTCCGCTGCCCCATTAGAAGCAGGATGATATACCGGTGTAAAGGTTACTTTAATACCGTTATTATTCATAATTTTTTGATATTCCCTACTCGAAACTGGTGAACCGTTGTCCGAGACTATTTCCTTGGGCAAACCAAAGCGTGCAAAGGTAGTACGAAGCACCTTCACAACTGCACTAGCTGTGGTTCATGGCATTAAAAATACTTCTAACCATTTACTTGTGGAATCTATGATTACTAAAAATGTTTTGCCTTGCAATGGTCCCAAAAAATCTACATGTAATAGCGACCATGGCTCGGTGACATAAGGCCACGGCTGTGGCAGCGCCTTTGGAGGTGCCGTTCCTTCCAGGCAACATGTGACACACTCCTGACAAGTCATTTCAATATCGTGATCGATACATGGCCACATTTTTACTATACTCAAATGACCTAACATGTAATTATCGTAATACAGATTCCCTTAACTCGCTCAGTACCACTAAACGATATCCCCAAACTACACATCCCCTATCTAGGTATAGCTCATTGCACCTTACAAAATATGCTTGTAAGTCATTCTCCGTACAACCATTAGGCCAGCCCGTTTTTATAAAATTTATTACTTTCATTAAAATGTTATCCTTACCAATACTTCTTACGTTTTCTCTTGTAATTGGTAATAAATGCTGAATTACTAGTATAGTATATTATCTGTGGCATTATATTATCTGTGTCTGTGGTTAGACTCGGTTGGACCTCTGGACTATACCCACAGAGTACTTTTTTATCTAGGGAATAGAGGTCTCTCTCTGCCCCTGAAATGAGCATCGCGACACTACCGCCGCCTGCATTGTTGTGATCGAACTATTTCCAGTAAATTTACATAACTATACCTACAGATCGCGCAATTGCGTCTCCGAATTGTTGCGTATGTACAGTCGCTAAGACGCGTAACGCCCCCGCCCCCTGTCACCAAAGAGGCCTAAAACTTGTAACTGCGACGCCACTCGCGCAATGTTCAGACCGGTTATCATACAGTGCGCGATCTGTACATTACCTACCCATAATCTGTGTACGGATAGGTACCAGGCCTTACTTACATGTATATTATATTTATTTTATTACCGTTAGCATTCTTTTCCACTGTCTATATTACAGAGTTAAAGAAAGTGCTAACGATAAATACATCTTGTCACTTGAGGTTTTCAGGAATAAAACGATAATTAACTATAAATAATTATTTATTTCATCTTTTAAAACACTTGTGAAAGTATTATTAGATTTTATTTGATATTCATCCTCATCATCATTAGAATCTCTCTTTCCTACTAATATTTTATTATTGTCTTTGTCATAATGTCTACAGTTCACTAGTGTAAACACAAAAGCACAAAATAATACGAGTCTCTATCTCAAACAAAAACGGAACAACTTGGTACAACTCGACGTAAATCTGGAGGAGAAGGACAAAGCACTTAACTCAACAGACTAGGACTAGGAAATACAATTACTCCGTAATATCAATTCGAAAACATCAGTCATCAAATTCACAACAAAGTCAACAAAAGTTGAAAAATTGAATTAATAATAACGGCGCGGTGTGGTTGACAGTAAGATTATAATTTCTACTAAAATAAACGTAAAAAAATTAAGAATATTATCATTTTCATATTCTTCAATATTTTTATCGATTTTAGTTGATCTTGTTAATCGACAAAAAATAATTTCATATAAAAACTATAATTTGGCATTTTTATAGCTCTCATGGATTCGAAATCTACCATATAAAAATAAAATTTGTAGCATGTTTAAAATGATAATGCGGCTAGTTTTAGAAGTAGTGGCAATATACTGAAAGTTCCGCCAAATGACTGTGTTCCAGATTTGGTATAATATTCTCGCTGGTAGTGCCATCTGTATGCCTGATACCAAAGCAAGACATTATAATGCTACTAAGTTAAAAACGTACAAATGTACATGGGTTCTCTATTCTTTTCTGTTCAACATAATTTAGTACTATTATTTTTCGACAAGTCATGAAATAATGTACTAAGATTGAGTAGCCTGACTATACCTACCGCGGGCGGCCAGCAGAGCACCGTTTCTACGGCGTTTCTACGGCCAGGTGCCAAAGGGGCATTCTGGGGGCACCATGTGTTCTTGAAGAAAATGTGGCATAAAATAGGTAAATAACAGTAATGAAATCCGCAAATCGAAACAAGGAGGGAATCATGAGATACAAGCGTTTTTGTGTTCATTTCCATACAAAATTAACAGTTTTTATCGATTTGCTCATAAAGTGCTGGTCAAATAAAAAAAAGCGTAGTAATAATTTTTGTTGCTCTTCAATAGAGAAATGCAACCGTAGTTTTATTTTTTTGCAATTATTACCTTTTATATTTTTTATTCTATGTCTAACCTCTTGTATGGGGACGATCCATTGTGCGCCGGGTCGACTCGCGCCACCCACACAATGGATACTCTGCAGGCCCCTCATAAGCTGCGAGAGTCGACACTTCATGCTTAGGCCTCCGGCACTCTCACGTCTTTCACTCACTGAACGAAACACAGCAGTGAAACACTGCTGTATCATGTCGATTTTCTGAGAGAGTAGTACTTCCCCGGTCGAGGCGGCCCATTCACAACTCACCTGGTTCTACAGAAGCAAACAGAAAAGATCGATGTTGGGCCTGGGTAGGTTAGCTAAGTAATCCACAGTAGGTACGACGCTTGATTTGTTGATCCAGCAAAATAGAAGAGGTGAAATGTTGATTGATATCATCCAAATCTACGCGGATTACTTTGTTAGGCCACTATGGTCCAAATTAACAAAAACATCAGCCATCATTTAGATATGGCAGATTGAAACGTCGAATACGGACAGACACTAAACACTATAACTATACAAAGTATATATAAAATTGGCATTGGCAACAGCCAATGCCTAGCGTTCCAAGAAAACGCCTGATATCAGCAGGAGATGAGGATGTTATATTACAAATCGGAAAATTGCGACACCTCAGATTGCACCAGATGGATGAATGCACATTTATCCGCACCAAATACCTATTATGCTGATACAATTAATTCATGTTTCAGTATCTTTTATCCATCAGCTATCAGTTGTGAATTAGCGTTGGCAAAGTATTTTATATTATTATTATTGCTGTCCTCCACGGTTTTACCGAAGTCTATGATTACTGCTCCGTTCCCGTGGCTTATAGTGTGATGTTATATATAACGTAACGCTAAGAGCTAAGGTATCCAAAGGTTACGTAAGCTAACCTGTGCTACTTCTGTATAATGTAGCTTTCTAATAGTGAAAAATTATAAAAGTCGGTTTAGAACGCAAATCTGCTAGGCGTTTGATCTAAACAAAATGTTGCTACCAACCCCCGGAGTCATAAGGATGTACCTTTGGATCTTGCACCGAGTACCAACACAAACCAGAATAAATCTAAAATTCCAATTATACCGGCATATGCAAAAATAGTAGGAGGGGAAAGAATCTAAATGAAACCAATGTAAAGAAATATACACCTAACTAATATTATAAAAACGAAAATGAGTTTGTTTGTTTGTTTGTTACCTTTTCACGCCTAAACCACTGAACCGATGATCCTGAAATTTTGCATATACGTTGTCAGGTGTACAGAAACGGAAATAGGGTGTGCGTTACCGCAGCAAAATGTTGAAAAATTTTGTGCTTTAGAGGGGTGAGAGTATGGCAAATAATTAGTCCATCGTGAACAGTAATTTGTTCACTAATAGCAAAATTTGTTCAAGTGGTAGTTTTAAAGTTATACCCCAGCAAAACTGTTTTTTTTTAAATCGTTTTAGCCCGGAATTAAATGCATGAATAGATAACTTTTATTGCGTATTAAATGTTCGTGAACAGCAAAAGAACAATGACAGAAACTTATTTTTCATTTTTTATAGCGTCTTAAAATGACATTTATACAAAAGCTAATTAACATATATATTATGAATTTTAAAATGAATATCCATATCTGTACAGGCCACACAAAAATTATGTATATAAAAGAAATAAATTGACTTTTTTCAAAATGTATGCAATGTCACTCGGTAAAAAAAAGTTATCAGCTAACTAACATTTTTATATAGAATAATATTATCATCATCCCTATAATTATGTAGTTGAATTAATTATTTATTTATATTTTATTTAGGATACCTACCGCTTATTCAAGTGTGTTTTGAAACATGTACAACAGTGTTGTGTTGGTGACTCTTGCGCATCGCTGTATTCTTTCGTGTGCTTTTGCTTGTTATTTTCTTATAACCCGGACTGCTTAAGGACTCTGATTTCACTACTTAACCGAACTGACCACTGTATAGGTACGCCTAAGGACTTCGATATTGCTTCTACGTGACATTGTGCTATTCCTCTCGGACTTTGATTTTGCCTTGTAAATTATTTGATTACCGCTACCTCCATGGGAAGTCGTATCAGAACCACACAGATTCTGTGTGCAAATTGCAATATACATATGTGTTAATACTCTTCGCCGATACCATGCTTTGGACCTAGATACGAGAGTTGCCGCATTGCTTGCTAGCTGGGTTTATCCACAAATCGTACAAACTAGTAGGTAGTTGAAATTATCGATCCACAAGCCAAGTATGTACTTATGTACCATTATACATAAATAAATGCAATGAAATAAAAACAAACCTTTCGGTAGGTATACATTGAAAATGAACTAAAAAAGGCAGGTAAAAACAGTAAACTAGTTTGGAAATTTATAAAATCAACTACATTCCAGACAAAAACCGCTGAACAACCGTTTGAATTACTTCGTACGGAATCAAGCCCATCCGAAGCAATTAATAAACTCAATAACTATTTTGCTAACGTTGGTAAAAACCTCGCAGAAAATGCCTTACACTCTAGGAGCTCTTCTGCTCTGAATTTGATAAGGTCTTCTTCTACATTAAATTCTTTTGTTTTGTTAGATACCGATGTCGATGAAGTATTAAGTATTATTTCGGGATTACGAGACGTTTGTGCCGTTGGGTGGGATAACATATCCAATAATATACTAAAAACATTTAAACACCAACTGGCTCTTCCATTAACACACATTTTTCAATTATGCCTACAAGAAGGAGTGTTCCCTAAACTGTTAACAAAAGCAATGGTTATCCCTTTATTTAAATCTGGGGACAAACAAAGTATAAATAATTATAGACCTATCTCAATTTTATCAGGCCTGTCCAAAATTCTAGAAAAAATCATAAACTCTAGATTAGTAAGATACCTTGAAGATAACAATTTGCTATCGGAACATCAATTTGGTTTTAGAGCTAAGAAATCAACTAACCAAGCAGTACATCAATTAACTAACTATGTAACTAGCAATTTGGATAAGGGTATGCACTCCATTGGTATCTTTCTGGACCTTGCTAAAGCTTTTGAAACTATTTCTTGCTCTATACTATTGCACAAACTTGAATCACTTGGAATAAGGGGAACCCAACATAAATTATTTGCTGATTATCTTAGTGATCGCTATCAGTGCATAAAAATTGGTCAGTCCACAAGTTCTGAACAAAAAAATAGCTCTTACGGAATTCCTCAAAGTAGCATTTTAGGGCCTACTCTGTTCCTTATCTATATAAATGACCTCTGCAGCTTGAAACTTCAAAATGGTATCATAATGTCATACGCGGATGACACTGCGTTACTCTTCTCGGCAAAATCACGTATTCATGTCTATGAACTCGCTCAGACTGGTTTTAACATAGTAAATAACTGGCTTCACAATAATTTACTAACCTTAAATACTGATAAAACTAAATACATTTTATTTACAATGCGGAACATAAACATGCCAACCACTAATCCAAACATATACGCACATAACTGTAGAATAAACGCCGACATTGCATGCTCTTGTCCCACATTAGAGAAAGCAAATGATATCAAATATCTAGGTATCACTATTGACACAAATCTGAATTTCCGTAAACACATCGATTTATTATGTACAAGAGTACGTAAATTAATATATATATTTAAGAATCTCCGTAATATAGCCGACTACACATTAATAAAACAGGTATATTTAGCTTTGTGTCAATCCATACTAACATATTGCATTACTTCCTGGGGTGGGGCTGCAAAGTCAATTTTACTCCCTTTAGAACGTGCTCAAAGAGCAATTTTAAAGGTAGCCACCTTTCGCCCGATTTTATTTCCAACACATCAGCTTTATACGACATGTGAGGTACTAACTGTCCGACAATTATTTATTCTACACACGATACTGAAACAGCACACTGAACTCCCTTTTATCCCTACACCTTCAGATAAGAGAAAGAAATACCTGGTTTGTAACAAATCTCAAACTAGGCATGCATTTGTAAACAGATTTTTTATATTCTTGGGTCCATTTTTGTATAATAATTTTAATAAGTTGCTAAGTATATACAGCGTCAGTAATAAAAATTGTAATGTTATGATAACGGAATATTTAGGTAAACTCAATTATGCAGACACAGAGAATTTGTTACAAATATTAAAATGATGTAATTATACTTTAGGTACCTAAGCATTTTATTGTATGACACAGTTGCTTGTACGTGTAAAGGCAGTTTTAGCTTAAGTTTATATTTAGTTATATTATTGTTCAAATAGATATTTAAATAAATGTCCACTTTAAAATAGATAGACAAGTGATCGCCTGAAACACAGGTCTAACCTAGTTCAGGCAAGTAGCTTATAATAATTTAAAGATGTTTAATTATCCTTTCTTGACATAATAGATTACTATAATTATTATATTATATTGGTTATAAACTAGTTTATTAAGGCATTGAATTATTGTTAGATATTAAGATTTAATTTGAAGTTGATTTAAGTCCACTATTGTACTCTTTTTTTTTAGCCGAATAAATTTTATTATTATTATTATTATTATTGAAGGGATAGACATAGTATAAGCTAATTAGTATTTCATGCGTTTATACGAGTGGGTGCACAATAAAGTAATTATTGAATCACGATAGACATACTAAGTCCCAGGAGTGGGGTCTAATGGACTATGATCCTATTAGCTATATTCGTATCTCGTATTAGGTATTGTATTTTTCAAGGTTAATTATGAGCCAATACATTATTTATGTTAATTAGGAACAAATAGAACAGCAACAATTCAGTTTTGTAATGTGACATAAGACATAACCTATAAAAAATTCAAAACCAAAATTCATTGCTTCCTGACCTTGTCTAATGAAAAACTTACATATTTAGGCTCAGCAATTGATGCTTAATTTTTTAAGTATTTTTTAATTTTAAGACACCTCTTTTGAGAACCAACTAAAATAATGTATGAGAATCTGCCATTGTTCTTTGTGTGTCTTGTGGTTAAAAGTTATCGCGTTTAAGATGGTTACACTTACGTATGGTGCGGTCGCTTTTACGTAGCCTTTATAATTTGGTCGGCTTATAGAAGAATTGCCGACACATTCTTTTTGTTGATATAACTTTTATAATAGTCGTAATTTAAGGCTGAAATTAACAGGATTATTTATTGATGGAACATTTTAATTTGTTCAAGTTATTCTATGTTTCCTTGTTTTATGGGAACTGCGTATTCGATCATTTAAATCTGACCATATAAAATGTAATTAAATTTCTATTATATCGTACGTATCTTCATATTGCGTAGAGTTACGTAAACTAAATTTACTGTCGTTATAAAGGTGTACCAAGGGTACATGATACAGCTTTTTATTTGATTGTAAGTGTTATGGTTTACTTGCAAATCCGTTTCTTTCAGAATTTCGTTTATCAAACAAATCAAAAACTAATGTTTGAACAATTTTGAACAAATTAAGGTCTATTATTGGTATTTTTTCAAACTTCTACGTTGAGCCGTTTTTGAGATCTGGACAATCCCAAAACGTTACCGCAGCAAAATCTTAAATAACTTTTGAACCACAAGACACAAATTTTGCTGTTCACAAACATTTAATACGCAATAAAAGCTATCTATTCATGCATTTAATTCCGGGTTAAAACGATTAAAAAAAAAAAGTTTTGCTGGGGTATAACTTAACTACCACTTGAACAAATTTTGCTATTAGTGAACAAATTACTCTTCACAATGGACTAATTATTTGCCATACTCTCACCTCTCTAAAGCACAAAATTTTTCAACATTTTGCTGCGGTAAGGCACACGAACATAGGCTACCTTCCATCCCGAAAAAAATTACTGTTCCCGAGGAAAACAACAAAAACGTTCTTATGATAATAGATGGCGCCACGTTTTTCGAATCATGATTGAATTATATTATTACAAGCAGAGTACAACCCGAATTGATTGTCAAATTCTGAATTAACGCGAGCGAAGCCGCGGGCAAAAACTAGTATACTCATAAAATCAGTATCCGAATTGCGGGGTGCCGATGAGCTTGCAGTACACTGAAAGGTCCAGTTTACGAAATGGGAATCAGAGACATAGAAGTAGTTATGAAGAAGGTAGGAGACTCCACGAGGAATTAAAAAAATCTAAAAGATCCTTTTTATTTTTTATGTCATGGTAATAAATCGTACATAAGTTTTAATTTGAAAATATGTTCTTTGTGCTCATAAATTACTATTGTGCAGAATTTAATTTTATTATTGAATTCATGAATAATAAAATTAATCGAATTTTACACAATAGTAAATTTTCAACTATCATAATAATTATATATTTTTTTGGCAACACACATGGGAAACATCAATGACAGTCATATAAGTCATAATTACCGTAATTACCCGTATTTATTAATCTGTGTATTTATTACTCGGACCAATTAGACTTATTAAATTCATAGATTAGTATTGAATTATTGATTATATTGTAGTCTTTGGTCATAATCATAGATTAGTATACCTGTTGTCATAATCAATTAATCATAGCTTATCTCACTGATGTAGTGTAGTGATGTCACCACAATTCAAATCAAAACAAAATACATTGATAAAATTCTAGCCTTATTCGTTGCTATATACTTTTATGTAGCGATTTGGAATTTGAATGTCTATATCAATCAAATTGAAAGTACTGTTGTAATGTATAAAATAACAATTTATTTTGTAGATTAATTTAGTAAAGCGATTCTATTTAAGGGTGTTTTTTATTTAGATTTTGATTTTGTGCTATAATAATCTATTTTATTTTATAAGGTCCTATTTAATTTTATTCATATTTGGCCATTATGTTTATTTTGCGGCGAGGAATCCGTTTATCTAAGTATGCGGTTACCAAGGCAGATTTACGTACGTATTGGAAATGAAAGAGCTCTACATATGTGTTATTAATAGCATTTACATTACTTCATTTATTCTATGAATAATGCTTTTGTTTACGCTCCAGAGGTGTTAGCGAACAAAGGACTATTTATTGCATAACGCCACTCTTTGGTTTATTGTTAAAATATCATTCATTGTTATGTTAGTTGAACTTGTTGCTTTTTATGTCTATCATAAACTCATAACACTCATAACTTCATGAGTGTTCCACTCAGTATTATCAGGTCAGTCTTTCTTTGGTCTTGTGAATAATGTAAGCACAGCAATCATATTGAGCATCAATCCATAATAATTTTCATCATGTGGTTAAATAACTTTTGCTTATTTGTTGCTATCCATTTGTTTGCAAAGCTGGACACTCTTTTTGGCAAGTAAACTTATATATAACTAGCTAACCTGCACAACTTCGTCTGCTTCATATAAGAGAATTTACCCTGTTTTTGCAACATTTTTCATTGCTGCTCTGCTCCTATTGGTTGTAGTGTGATGTTATATAGTCTATAGCCTTCCTCGATAAATGAGCTATCCAACACTGAAAGAATTTTTCTCTTTGAACCATTAGTTTCTGAGATTAGCGCGTTCAAACAAACTCTTCAGCTTTATAATATTAGTATAGATTTCATAATTACTTAAAGTCTGTAAATACTAAACATACTAAATGGAAATAGATTATGTATGCACTGGCTTATATAGAGGGGGCCAGGTGGACACCATATAATTGTCAGGTGGGCACCTAGAATGTAAGGCTTTAACTCAAAGTGGCCAAGAACCGCCTGAAAATTAGCCCACAGGTATGCCAATGCATATATATTATGCAACCATATCTATACTAATATTATAAAGCTCAAGAGTTTGTTTGTTTGGTTGAACCCGCTAATCTCAGGAACTACTGATACGCAATGAAAAATTTTTTAATTGTGGGATAGCTCATTTATCGAGGAAGGCTATAAGCTATATAACATCACGCTACGACCCACTGGGGCGGCGCAGTAATCATAAACACGGGTGATTTATTTGATAGGCATAACAGCATTTATTTTTATATATAAATAAAAATAAATGCTGTTGTGCCTATCAAAGAAACATGACATTTAAAAATTAATTTAATATGATTGAAAGTTGAGATAATTTTTTTTTTTATTTATTTATTTAAGGTCGCTTTTCAACATCAATGGTCATTAGCGACCACAGTTAACAACATACATTACACTAATTTGTAAATATTAATCATTTGTAGAAAATTTAAAGTTTGCATACATCCATCTCCGTTTAAGCAGTCTTTTAAACTGGTTGGTAGGTTAAGCGTCTCTCATTATTATATATTGAACATTCTACTAAAAGATGTAATACAGTCAAATCAAATCCACACTTGCATTTGTTTCTGTCAGCTTTGGTGATTAAATGAATATGTGTCATATTTGTGTAACCAATACGCAACCTGGTAATAACAAATTGATCCTTCCTACAGGTAAATGAAATAGGGGACTTTTCAAAAATATAATTCCTGATTACAAATAATTTTGTTATATTTTCGGTCTACCAGTAGTGGTCCCAAACAATTTTAATTTTATGTTTTATGTATTTTTGTAATTCATTAGGAGTTGATTTAATATTATTACATATATCGCTATCATTAGTTTCACTCCGAGCTTCTTTATCTGCTTTTTCATTACCAACTATCCCTTGATGACTTGGAATCCATATAATTTCAAATTTGTAATTATTATCTAAAAGGTGTATAATCTTTTATTTAATTGAAGTGAAACTTCTTTATCGACGTATGGGAGAAATTTTGTAGCAGCGTCACGTTTTTCGGTTACGCGCCATGTTGCTTTTTTTATCAAAGTTTAGTGACGTAAAGAATATAATGTAATATATTTATAATAATAACAACAATATATTAGTTTTGAAGTTTGGTTTGAAATAAGAATAACAATATATTAATTTGAAAGTGATAAAATAAAAAGACTTATTCAAATTTAAGTGAATTTACAAGAAAAGTGAGAGTGATTATATATTTCGTTTTATAAATTCAACACGTATGAGCATGATTTTAATATTTATTTGAGGTTAACCTCACTTTTTGATTGTAAGTATCAGTGAATGTATATAAATCTGTTAAAATTAGCAAGTATTAATAAATATGACTGTAAATCTAGTGAACATTATTAATTCTAAAAACAATAAAAAATATAAATTAAATATTAATTAAATAATTAGAAAATAAAAATATGTATACGTACATCTTTTTTAATTATTCGTTTTTAATGATTTATTTATTCATTTTTAATTTTATAAAATCGTTGCATTTCTACAAGATTAACTGTCATCATATAATTGTATTACTTTGAAAAGATAATTCCAATTATTTATTCATAACTTGTGTAATTGAATAAGTCATTAAATATCTGCTTTGAATTATTTTTATTAAGTTATGAAATAAATATTAATATTAAAGTTAGTTAAATAATTTTTGTTAACTAATTAACTAATTAATGTCGTAAAGAAGTTTCACTTCTTACCTGTGTACTCTGGTACACACAAACATTTTTTTTTTAAATAAGTGCATTTGTATTTTAACATTTTGTAGCACTGTCAAGCATGATTTTGAATTGGTATACTCTATATATTTTCCGGATTAGATTCATTGCGTATCAAGTCTAATTAAATTAAATTAAAATTAAAATGCATTTAATTCGGACAACAGGGATCCATATTGTGTTAGTATCACAAATAGCTTATATCTAGTGTTAGTAGCGTACGTAGAACAAAACAAATAAAATAAAATAAAATATTGCTAATGCTTTAAGGATAGCCGTTGATTCACAACTGAAAATCGAAAAGAAATCCCAAAGTCTATATCAATAACAATTTTCACCCAACACCTGAACATCCTGATCTGCCATTTAAGACTGATCTATCAGTGTGGACCGTCTTAAAGTCGGTAAATTTATCATTAATATCATGAAATAATATTTTATAAATATATTGAGGTGTATCTTCTTTTAGATAATAATAATAATATAATATTCTACCACATACACACAATGATGTTTAGCTAGTTCAAGATTAATGGGCAATTTATAGTGTTCCCATGGGCCACAGGAAGGTATCTTTTTAACCGACTTCAAAAAAAGGAGGACATACTCAATTCTTCTGTATTTTTTTTATGTTTGTTACCTCATAACTTTCGTCTGGGTGAACCGATTTTGATGATTCTTTTTTTTATTTGAAAGCTGGTGCTTCCCGTGTGGTCCCATTTAATTTTGATCAAGATTTGACCATTCGTTTTCGAGTTATCCTTAATAATGCGTATTTGGCTACATTGATGATGTTCTCAGTTTTGGCAAGGTTCACTAAAAACCGAGAAATAAACAAAATTTTAACAAAAAAGAAAACCGACTTCAGAAAAGAATGTTCTAAAACTGAAAATGCACTAAAAAGTTAATAAGTAATTGCATATTCTTGTGAATAATTAAATTATTGTTATTTTTGGAGTCAGTGTCAGTTTTAACGTAGGCTTCAGTGTTCTACCACTAAAATTATTGATAGGTTATCAGCAAACAAAAGCCCTTTAATGGTTTTGTAATATATGAAAAAACATCATTAATAGCAAGCAAAAAAAGAATTACACTAAGCACAGAACCTTGTTACCACAAGGTTCTGTACCCACCATTTTCTACAGAAACCGAGTTAGATATTATATCGTTAATCCTCACTTTAACAGATTTGCCCGAAAGGAAGTTTCTTACAAATGCAAGAGCATTACCTTTAATATTAATGTTTTGTAATATCTTTAGTACTCTGTTTCCAGACCATTTCATAGGCTTTCTCTATATCTAAGGCAACAATTACTGTACAATTATCATCTGCAAAACTGTCTAGTACTTCACTTTCAATATTCATTAAATGGTCCGTTGTTGAGCGAAATTGGCGAAAACCGTATTGAAATAGTGAAAAATGTTTTAATTCTATATGATCTAAATCTCTTACTTATAATTTTTTCAAGTATTTTACAAAGGTTGCATGTTAGTGAAATAGGTCGGATAGCTTGTTTGTGAACTTGATATTTTACCTGTCTTTAATATTGGTACTACTAAGGCCTCGTTCCAGGTATTTGGAAATATCTGATTCTCCCAAATATAATTGTACAGTTCAAGCAAATAGTTAAGACCGCTGATTGGTTAATGTTTAATTATAATATTAGAAATATTGTCCGGACCTGGACTAGAATTGCCTAGTTGAGAGAGGACTAGTATTAACTTATGCATGTATATTTCGTTGTTAATTGGATTGGAATTATCAGACACATCAAAATTTGATTCTACCTCCTGGATAGCTTTGTAATTAATAAATCGATCATCATAATTATTTGAGCTTGAATTGGTAGCAAATGTTTTAGCTAGTATATGTGTCGTTTCCGTAGCATAGACGTAAATGTACCATCTTGTATTTCGAGTACAATATTGTTGTATCTTATGTTACGGTAGTTGAGTTTCTGAATCTTTTTCCACATGTCTGAAATGGGGATCTTATTGTTGATAGAAGATACCCAATTTTCCCAGTACCTTTTCCTACTTTCTTTAAGAAGTCTTGTACTGTGTGCTCCTTTTTTCTTATATTCTATTTTGTATATCGAATTAGGTTCATGCAGCGCATATTTTTTAAATAGTTTTAAAGCATTTTTAGTTACTCTAATTGCAATTTTACATTTGGCATTCCACCACGGTAAATTACTTTTTCTTAAGGTACCAGATGTTTGAGGTATTGATTTATTAACTGCTTTAAGGATGGCTTCTGTGAAATTGTCAACTATATCATTAATAGAATAATCACACATATTATTAAGAGAAGGCAACTTACACATTTTGGTTAACCTCTTCCTCAAATGTTGACCAATCGGCCTTATCAAACTTCCACTTTTTTGGTAATCTAATGTTGTTTGTTATATCATTTGCTATTTGGTATGTAATTGAAATTGGAAAGTGGTCACTATCATATAAATCTAAGGCATTCTATTCAAAATATGACGTTATATTTTGTGAAGCCAGAGTTAAATCTATATTACTTGTGCGACCGCTGTTGCTATCAAAATGTGTGGGTTGGCCGTTATTTAATATTATTATATTGTAATGTTCATCCAGCCATTCAGCTATTATTTTACCTCTAGTATCACACTTATCGGAACCCCAGTAAAAATGATGGTTATTAAAATCACCTAATATAATGAATGGAGTTGGTAGTTGAACAATCATATCATACAAATCGTGTAAGTTAAGTGAACTACTATTTGGAAGGTAAATATTACATATAGTAATAGATAGGGGAAATTTAATTTTTATCGCTACAGCTTCTAGGTTTGTGTTTATTTGTATTTCTTCCGCAATTGTATGAGATTTTATAAATACAGCTACACCACCGCTGGCCCTGTTACTGTGTATTCGATTTTTATAAAATTGATTATAACCTATCATCGTGGCACCATAATCTGAAGTAAAATTGGTTTCCTGTAAACAAATGCAAGTTGGCCATAATTGGCTAATTAATAATTTAATATCTTCTAGTCGTTTAAAGTAACTATTATTATATGCAGTGGAACACTGCAAAATATCCATATCTTTACAAGTAAATCTATATGTAAATTTGTTATTAAAGAATAGACAAAGGAATATAATATCTATTGATTTGTGTTATCATGTAACTTTCTCGATAATCTTGAGCATCTATTTTTCAGGCTTTTGTTCATTTTGCAGTGTAACTTACACATTCTAATAGGTCTTTAACATTATCTGTATATGAAAATACTAATTCTCTTATGTTTTGTTTTCCTCGTGAATTATCTAATAAACTAATGAATTGATCTAAATTAATAGGGAATGTTGTTCAGTTATACTATTTTCAATATCTTTCCAAATTTCTTCTTCAGTTCTAGTGTCAGTCTTTTTCAATTTCTTTTTTGTGTTTGGTTTAGTTTCCACATCTTCTGCAGAATAATTACTGCTAGTGTCATCAGATTCAAGTTCCATTATATTAGTTTCATCGTCTCTTGTACACTGTTTTATATATTCCATTTCTGAAGATTCGCTTGTAGATGGTGAACGAATTGGTTTTTTCCTTTTATGTTGACTTGGGATGGTTCTGGTATATTTTTTACTATCGGTGGGGTAAATACGGGTTCTAGTACTAGATCATTGTTTCTGTCAACATTTTTATTTATATCCTCGACCGATTGGCTGTCCTGTTCCTGGGAGTAGACTGGAGAATTTGCCATAGCTTGTGGACAAGTTTTTGCTAGATGATCTATTGCATTGCAAGTAAAACACTTTAATGCATCAGTAGACAAATAAATCCAGTAGTTTGTCCTTTCAAATGTAATTTGGAGCGATTCTGGAACACGTGTGTTATCTTCGGGCTTGTATATAATTGTCTTCTGAAACTCAAAATATGTGAAAAACCTGGATCATTCACTCCTATTTTCATAAATGTTATAGGGGACATTATTTTAATGTTTATTTCCTCAAATTCTTATTCTATCACATAATTTGGTATGACAGGGCAAACATTAAATAAAACAATTATTTTATTCCTGGTAATTAAGGTTATCTCCAGGACATGTTTCTGGACAGTAATCGGCTTTTTTTCTTCAATGAGGTCGTCAGCTGTTTCTTTAGAATCTATATATTACTACGTGAAGCGAAAACTTTGGATCCCTTTTTACGAAAATTGGGCGGACGGAGGAATATGAAATTTCGCACACTTATAGTTTATACAGAGAAGAAGTGACGAATGCTAATATTTATATAAAATATGTATAATAAATACATTAAATTAATGAAAAAACACTACACGCACACAACCATGCATTTGACACACGCAGTCGAAGCGCATAACTATGGTTACATATATCAATATACGAGTATAATGACATGACATAATATATATCAGTTGGTCGAATTTCGAGCACTAGGCGACCGCTAGTCCAAATAAATACAAATACGTGCATTTGATATACGGGATATAAATCTGATAGATGTTGTCGGTGTAAAAGATGATAAGGCGATAAGATACTCCCTGAGTGTTATTCCGTCAATCGAGACTAATATTATGGCTTGAATCTTTCTTGGTGAAACATGTTGATGACGTCACATTGGCGTAACTTGTAGCATTAAGTGATGGTTGGGACACTGTGGGTGGTTGGCTCGTTGGGTTAGATTGAGAGATTGGGCTGGAATACATTATTACATGAAGGGTCTCCTGTTGCCAGGAGATACCCTGATTTTAACAACACGTAAATAAATTCACTCAGCGCGCGTAAACAACATGATAACGGGTCGAGCGGAGTGAGACACGCGTGTCTGCAGTGACAACTCGCGCGGAACTGAATTTTTATTTTGTTAATAAGGGAGTTAAGATAAAAGTTATGTGATTTTCAAATAATAATTAATAAGACAGATTTTAACATTTTATACCATTGATTTAATACTCGCGCTTGTCTGTGGTGTTTCCTGTGCATCATATGGGAATGTATTGTGTAAAAAATGTAAATTTAATCATTTGATCCAGGACATGGCTGGTCTATGTGCCAAATTACATCTCAGTCTGTTAAACATGTTATGTGTGATTGATCACATATGTATATCTTCAGAACTATTTATAACAGTAGTGGGCTTATCATTT
The DNA here is from genome assembly GCA_963564715.1 of Catocala sponsa. Classification (NCBI taxonomy): domain Eukaryota; kingdom Metazoa; phylum Arthropoda; class Insecta; order Lepidoptera; family Erebidae; genus Catocala; species Catocala sponsa. The sequence goes on along the minus strand of OY751334.1, from coordinate 11,833,295 downwards.
GTCATTGACAATTCTATCTATTTGTCCATTGGTAAAGATCTTCCTCTAATGCTGCGAGTGCGGTCTTGACAGTTATTAGTTTGCTTCAGTTGTATCCAATGAAAAATCTGGCACCTCTCACCTTTTAAATCTTTCTTTCATGTGTATCCCACACATCATTGTTGATGTATTCCATTACGATAGCATGTCTTTGCTATTCTATGCTTTGTAAAACATATGCTGAAATATGTGAGTGTTATTGAAACATCATTAAGTCAAATTGTTAAATGTTTTCAATACATATGTTTTCATGACAGTGTAAGGTAAGGCTTATTCCACCCAGATATTGTTGTGTTTTATATCCCTAACTCAATATAACAATATCTAAAACAATGAAAAAGGCGATGGCGTCCAATCGTCGACTAAAGAAATGAGGCCATTCTCATATACTTCGCACACGTTGCAACATCGCGTCTCTCACCAATTTGGGAATAATCGCGAGTGTGATCGTGAGTTTCCAGGTTATACCTGGGAACTACCAATTAGAAATAATAATTTCGTCCTAGGCTTAAACTTGTAAGATGCCTAGGAAAGGCATATTACAAATTTAATTTTACATTTTATATTTTCAATATGGAGTCTACCATAGTTTCTTGGCATAGATTGATTATTATCAATCAATCCATTCAAAGACACAATTATCGAAATAGTGATCAGAGAGTCTTATCTTCAAAATATTTCCCCTGTTCGTCCATTTTTGTTTTCAAGACATTCTTGTCATGTGAAATGGTGATATGGACAATAGTAGTGCTATTATGCAATGTGCTTGATCTAATTATTATTAATACTAGCGGTCGCCTAGTGGTCAAAATTCGACCAAATTTCCTAAGCTTGCTACTTTGTTTTCTGTTTTTTTTTATTACATACTAGCTTTTGCCCGTGACTTCGTCCGCGTGGAATAGTTACTTTGGGCTAATGCTAACTTTAACCCGCGACTTTGTTATCATTATTTTGCTGCGATGTTATTTTAAAACTGCGATATCTCCTAAGATATTCATTGAAATCGAATGATGTAAAGGGCAATTTTCTTTTAAATTAAATACTTGTGATGAATAACGTATTTATTTGGATAAGGATTAATATCATGTTTATAAAAACACCTTTGCAAATAATGCATTATTTTAGAACTAATTTGGTTAGCATAAACAAAGTTATAGTGAGCCAACCTTAAAAGATAGACATATGCTGTCGCGGACTTTTTTTAGAACTTTTAAAGGTGAACAATTCTGTCATACATGATTTTTGCGAAGCTTTAACTGTTCACGCAGCGCACGCAGCGGAAACTCTCAAAAAAAAGAAAAACCCTCCGATTTTGAAACATTCTTCATTGGTGCTCCGCTCCTATTGATCTTAGTGTGATGATATATAGACTATAGCCTTCCTCGATAAATGGGCTATCTAACACTGAAAGAATTTTTCAAATCGGACCAGTAGTTCCTGAGATTAGCGCGTTCAAGCAAACAAACAAACAAACTCTTCAGCTTTATAATATTAGTATAGATAAATAAGGTATAGGTAACTATAGTTACAAAGAATTGTACGACGTCAGACGAACAATGCCGAAATACTACGAACACGATTCGACTGTATGGTTGTGTGCGTGTAGTGTTTTTTCATTAATTTCATGTTTTTATAAGGCATATTTAAAAAAAATATTAGGATTTGTTCCTCCTTCTCTATATAAACTGTAATTGTGCCAAATTTCATTCTCTACCGTCCGCGCAATTTTCGTAAACATTTAAACTTCTTCTCTTAGGGTTGATATACGCTTCTGCCGACTTCGGCACACGCAAGATGTTCTGGTTGTTTTCACATAGGCGACTGTCGCTTACACCTTACTATGAATTTGGTCGACGTCGGCTGCAATCGAGTCTTTAGACGTTTACATTGGGTCGTTGAAAGAATTTGGCTTCCCGCTGATGTTGTCCGATCTACCTAGTGTTAGTGAACCATAAAGCATTGCAAAAGTCCTTTATTGCATGATTAAAACACAGCAAGGATGGTGCAGCGGGAGAGTGGCCGCCCGGCCGACGATGCCGCTGTGCTAGGTGTTGTAGGGTCGAATTCCACAGGGGACAATTATTTGTGTGATCCACAAATGTTGGTCTGAGTCTGAACGTGGGTACCTACTTTGTGTCGGTTAATTGCAAATTTGTGTTAACCCCGCGACATCCTAGTAAGATCCATTTTAATAAAACGAAATAAGAATTCAAATTTTTTTGAGTAATAGCTTCATATTGTTGCGTTCTGTAATACGGCATTTCCACGCCGCGAAAATTGTATCTTATATTTGGCAATAAGTTGTGGAGATTCTGATTGACGATTATGACTAACTGAGCAGCGATAGTTCAGTGGGGAGACCAACAGACTGCAATGCAGAGGGTCTCGGGTTCGAACCCACGTCGCGCACCTCTGACTTTCGGAAGTTATATGACTTTTCGAAATTATGTGCGTATTGATTGACAATTATCGCCTGCTCCGTGCCTCGGAAAGCACGTTAAGCCGTCGGTTCCGGCTGCCATGGACATCTATGGCAGTCGTTATTGGGAGAGTGTCGACACAAAAGATCTCACTGGGTCAAAGTGTCGCCGGTCTGCACTGACTGGCCCCCACATTCGCATTAATGTAGCTTTCATTTATACATTTCTATGTATTTTCCTGTACCTCTGACGTGTATGCAAAATTTCGTTGTTGTTAATGTTCGGTGGAGTACCTACTTAGTTAAGGCGTGAAAGCGTAAGAAACAAACTAAACTCACATTCACATTTATAACATTTGTTAGGATTTGTTGACGATACAAGCACACGATCTGCTCGAGGGTGATTGAATACGGTGACCGATGGTCGCTTCCAGAACCAAAGGTATCGTTTGCATCACCAAACCTGCAAATAAGAGTCGCTACCTTGCGAAGGCGCAAAGAGCTAGTGACGACGTAGCGAATTTTGAAAATATTTTAAGACAATTACTGTTTCCACAATGACAGTTCTGCGCGTTATGATGACGCTGTGAAAATCAGCAAACAGCATAGGAAGTTAGGAACAACGTAACATTACAATATTATTTGGCAATGATCTATGTGTCTATCACGCTAAAGCATGCTAAACGTGCTATCACACAGAGGTTTGCAATATGCCAATATTCACACTTAGAATAGATAGAAAGGATATACTGATCGGGTGTATGCTTAACAAAAATGTCAACCGTGCCATCCCTTATGGTATACTTTCGATAGCTACACTAACAATCTCTGAAAAGGTAACCAAAATATTGTTAGCTCATGGAAGCTCCTCTGTCCTTGGAGGGCCTGATTGACCTTACCTTGTAGCTATTGCTCTGCCGAATCTATACATATAATAAAATCGTAGGAAAGTCAAAACTGTACATTGAATATTTTTTTAAAAGAATACTTTGGGCGTGATCTACAATCGATATCGAAGCCAAAAATATAGTTTTTAGAATTTTTGTCTGTTTATCTGTATGTATGTCCGGGCTAAACTCAAAAAGTACTCCATGGATTTACTTCAAATTTTGCATGAATATTACTAACAGGTCGGGTCAACATATAGGCTACATATTATCACGCTATCACCTACGGGGGAGGAGCTGTGAATCTTTATTTTTCTTACGCATTCTGTGACAGCGTGTAATCTAACGACGCATATTTAAATGTTGTTTTTGAGTAAGCCATGCTATTATCTAGCCTTACACTATAAAAACTACGCTATTTAAGTAACTTGGGCAGAGAAATATAGTTGGGTTCCGCGACGACAAACACTTTTTAGTTAAAATCTACGCGGACGAAGTCGCAGGTAACAGCTAGTATGCAATAAAGTTTAAGGCACTGTAGAAAAATAAGTTTAACTATACAGCATTCGCACGCCCTTGCGATACGAACTCTGCATTAATTTTAGAATGCGAGTTCCATTACATATTTTGTCTTGAAGCTGAAGGATTCTGGAATCAATCTGGCTGCTTACAAAAGTCGTGATAGCCACACTTACATAACTTAGCATTACCTCTGTAATCTTTGAAGCCTGTATGGTTCTATCATTTCGCGAACTATGTTTAGGTATTACATAGCAAGAGGCGAGCGCGGAGGCTAAAAATGTCACTATTGTAAAACCCAATAAGACTACCTGACCCGAGGATCGAACCCATACAATCAGGGTCGATATTGAACGTAAACGCGTACGTGTATAGCAATCGCGATGCCAATGAACCAACGAACAGTCAAAAATAAATTCGTAAAGCTTCTTTGGTTCTTCTTCTCTGTTGTCACACTCTTGGCAGAGTGGTCGTGGTCGTCATGACAGGGGTGATGGCAAGCTTCACAATTTGCCGCCATTCCTCTCGTACTGTTGCTTGTCTCGTGCATTCGTGGAGTGGACCATTTAGTGCAGTTTTGACTTGGTCGGTCTAGCGCATTGGTGGTCTACCGCGTGCCTTTGTGCCCTCAATTTTGCCCTGAACCACGAGTCGCTCCACAGACGTGTCCTCTCGACGTGTAATGTGTCCAAAGAAAGTGAGAATACGACCTTGAACGATGGAAGAAAGACGTTGTTTTATATCTATTTCTTCGAGGATTGAGACGTTGGTTCGGAGCTGTGTCCAGGCTATGCAAAGCATTCGTCTCCAACACCACATTTCTAAAGCGTCTATCTTCTTTCTCTCACTTTCTCTTAAAGTCCACGTTTCGGCACCATGAAGAAATATGGGAAACACTAGTGCCCTGACAAGTCGCATTTTAGTGGCCTTTGTAATGTTTCTGTTTCTCCATATCTTCCCAAGCCGATCCATGGCGGACCTGGTGATAGTCATGCGTCATTTGATCTCTTCCGCGCATCCGCCATTGTTCGATATCAGTGCTCCAAGGTAGATGTATGATTGAATGACGTCACAATTCGCATTTTCGTTACTTCGGGCGAGTTATTGTTGAGTCGATCAACAATTATAATATTCGTCTTGCCGCGATTTATCTTCAAGCCGAAATCAAGGCTCACTTGTTCCATTTTGGTTAGCAGAGATTCCATATTGCCGATGCTTGTTGCAAATAAGGTAGTATCATCTGCGTAACGCAAATTGGAGATTTTATAGCCTCCTACAGTGATTCCGTCTGACCAGTTATCGAGTGCTATTCTCATAATGAGTTCCGTGTAGATGTTAAACAGAACTGGTGATAAGATACAGCCTTGACGGACCCCGGCACTTGGATGAAATTCACTCGATAACACGTCGTCTGTTTTTACCGATGCTTTTCCCTCTTCATAAAGTCTTCTAAGGAGATGGACAAGGTGTTTGGGTGTTCCCATAGCCAGGAGAGTTTCCCAAAGTACTGGCCATTTTACCGAATCGAACGCCTTCGAAAAGTCAACAAAGCAAATATAGGTCGGCTTGTTCTTTGGTTACTTATTATTATTTCTAGTTGATACTTATCTATTGTTTACAAATTCTGAATTTATGAATGCGTGGAGGAACAGGGTGTGTTGTCCCTCCAATACAAAGGGAGGATCCTCTGACCAGGCTGGTTGATCGTGCCTGGCGGGCCGCGGCCCGACGGTTGATGTCGGGAGCTTGTATATGTACTTAGTTGCTGTGTAAACTCCACTTTTGCGTTGCAGAATAGTATGACGTCATGTGAAGTGCGATTGTATCGCCATCTGTTAAATGTAGGCTGCATTTCTTCGTCTTTGCTGAGTCGCCACAGTATTCCCCCCTAAGACCGAAGGTCGATCAGGTTGATGAGACAGCTGTCGATGCTGCTGAAGAGCGTTGCCTGTGCCAGTGAAGGATGCCGCTAGTTCCAGTGAGTCGGAACTGTATGCCGCTAGACCTCAGTGAGTCGGATCTGAGTGCGATGAGCGGTGCGTGAACCCCAGTGAGTCGGGGTCGAAGTGCGATGAGCGGTGCGTGAACCCCAGTGAGTCGGGGTCGAAGTGCGGTGAGCGGTGCGTGTGCTCCAGTGAGTCGGGGTTGTTGCGTTGCAGTGTGTCCCACAGTGAGTCGGGGTTGTTGCGTTGCAGTGTGTCCCACAGTGAGTCGGGGTTGATGCTGCGTCGTAGCTGGCTGCTGCGTAGACGGCGAGTGAAGTGCCCTGCTTGCGTGGGCCGTGTGTGCAGTGGGTTGAGCCTTGACGCTAGTCAGGTCGTAGGGAAGACCAGGTTGCGCGTTCGCTGCAGGCGTGTGGTGGTCCCTGTTGAGGCTTAAGATGCTGGGTGGCTGCGACTTGATTACTGCTCATACGGAGAGGTGCTGTGTGGGAGGAGTGAAGATGATTGCGATGGTTGCTGCTGCTGATCTGCTCCGTGAAGGTTGCTTCCAATGACGTCGGGTGCTGGATAATCACGTCGGGTCACCAATGTGGAGGAACAGGATGTGATGTCCCTCCAACACAAAGGGTTCTCTGACCAGGCTGGTTGATCGTACCTGGCGGGCCGCGGCCCAACGGTTGATGTCGGGTGCTTGTACGCATACTTAGTTGTTGTGTAAACTCCACTTGTGCGACCAACGTATATCCAAATTATTACGGTTTTATCTTGGTCAAAAAAGTATAAATCTACACTAATATTGTAAATACGAAAATGCTTAAGTTATCTTTATACCAAACTAGCTTTTGCCTGCGGCTTCGCCCGCATACAAGTAGGTTAAGTTATGTTATGTTCGGGCACTCCCGGGCACACCACGATCGTGGCGGTAAGTCCCGGGGTCGCGACCGCATGTGCAAGTGATTCGCGTGCCCCCGTCGATAGCGGTTTTGTCGAGGAACACCGTGGTAGGTTTAGTCGGTATTCCAGGAGGTCCATTAACATCATTTCAACATCTTTCTTTTACCCCGGTGAGTCCGACATAACCCCTCCGCCCGCCCCCGCGGAGGGATAAGTGACAATGTATTTACCCAGGTTAAAAAAAATGTTAGGGCACGCCACGATCGTGGCGATAGGTCCGTTTTTGAAGAGTAGATGGAGAGGTGGCATGGCACCTTCACCTTCCGGGCGACACAGGTAATGACTGGCCACGGTTGTTTTTGCCAGTTCCTGTGTCGCATAGGCTGGCAGGAGACGCACGGATAACATCACTGCGGCGACTGCCGCGATGTCGTTGGGGACACGGTGCTGCACGTGTTGGCAGATTGCCCTGCCTGGGTATCGTAGCGCCGTGAGTTGATCGCGGTAGTCGGAATGGTTGCTCTCTCGTTCCCGGTCATGGTTCAATCTATGGTCCGGAGCGAGAGGTCGTGAAACGCTGTTGCCTCCTTCTGTGAGGAAGTAATTTCCATCAATAGAAATTACTTCCGTATGTAATTTCCATCAAGGAGGCGGCGGAACCGGATAAGGAGCGCTTGAACCCTCTCCCCAACCGCATAAGCGGGCGCCGAAGGGCGGTAAATGAACTCCAGCTATCATAAGATTGTACCTAGGGGTGGTGGGCTTCACGGGCCTGCCCATCACCCGATCAGTTGTGTAGTCTTAACCTGTAGAGATGAAATTTATATCCAAGTAAGCATACTTAGGTAGTATTATAATGTCGCCTGCCGTTTCATGTTGGGCCGAAGTCACGATGGCATGTGAAAGTGATTTGGTCGGCCCCGCCGTCTCTGGTTATAATAATAATAATAATAATAATAATATTCTACCACATACACACAACACCATCTAGCCCAAACTAAGCAGAGCTTGTACTATGAGTACTAGACAATGGATAAACATACATATATACTTATTTTTTTGTAAATACATACATATTATACATAGAAACACCCAGACCAAGACAAACACCCATGTTCATGCACACAAATGTTTGACTTGTGCGGGAATCGAACCCGCGACCTCAGGACCTCGACCTTATGTTGAGGAACAACGTAGTAGGTTTAGTTGGTATGACCGGGATGTCGCCATATTTCGCCGGGTGAGCCTGACATAACCCCTCTGCCCGCCCCCGCGGAAGGGTATGGGACAATGTATTCCCCCAAGTAAAAAAAATGATCGGGCACGCCACAATCGTGGTGGTAAGTCCCGTGTTTGAGTAGTGGCTGGAGAGCCGGCATGGCGCCCTCACCTTCCGGCTGACACAGGTAATGACTGGCCATGGTTGTTTTGGCCAGTTCCTGTGTCGTATAGGCCGGCAAGAGACGCCACTGCGGCGACTGCCGCGACATTGTTGAGGACACCGCGCTGCACCCTTTTGCGGATTGCCCCTACCCACCTGGGCATCGCAGCACCGTGAGTTGATCGCGGCAAAAAAAATTAAATGATGATTATTTACAGACTTTAAGATTGTATTGCTTACGACCTCCTCAGTAGCCGCACTCGATACTTCAGTACTCATAGCATCTGGTGTCACTATTACCTGTGAACGGTCCTCCAACACTTTCAACCGTGAGACAATAGTCTCAAACGATTGACGGAAAGTAGCCAAAAAATATTCCGCATACCTACTCGAATGGCTTTGCAGATCGCGGAACGCTCGCGATTTTGAAACATAAACCGCGATCTTCTACCATAATTTTATTGTGCCTATTACATGACAGCCTCACATAGATAGACCTAACCTTAAAAGAGAACGATGTGATAAACATTTTTTTTGTAAACGCCAATACCTAGTTCTATTATTTGTGAGCAAAGGAATCTTTATCCCACTTCTGATGTTAGGAATCAGAAGTCAAACACAAAAAAATAAAGAAATTACTAACGTACTTTCATTGTTAAATAATCATTAAATTTTGTAGGATGGTTATTGTAACCGTTAATTAAAGAAATACATTAACAAATAAAGTAAAACATAATAATTGATATCACCTAACATCTCACAGCACGTCCGTTCCGTCCGCCGCTCGATGTCAAAGTGACGTCGCGCTGAACACGCTTTTATAACCCGCTCGATCGGATGATTCGTGACGTCACTTGTTTACGCCTTTCATAACCAACAATATAATTATAATAGTAGTAACAGACAAATAAACGGCTAGAAATCAATATTTATAAACAAATAAATCGAAAGCATGTTTTGCTATTTACCATCAATACGGTCCCGCAACTTCCTTTCTCCAAACTTCACTGTGTTTAACGCCATCTATCGAATTTTGGAGTAACTAAATTTAGTTAGTACATTCAACATTATAACAACTCGATAGATGGCGATAAATGCACTTTTGTATAAAATTATAAAAATTTTTATTTGATTTCAACACTGTATAATATAAAACTTCTTTTGACAACTTTGTCAATTACCTACCTTAACTAAGTGAACAGACATAGCTTAATTAACTGAATATAATTATAACTTTGAGATAGCTGTGCCTAACCTAACCTGTCTCGGGAACAAATTTTAATTTGGGATATCAGATTTTTACCGGGATACAATAGATCTTTTTTTTTTTTGTGTACTCCAGGCATCATGTTGTAATTCATTCATATCAGTAGGCCAAGTTATTATAGCAGACGACCGTCTAAAAGTTATTTTTGTATCCCTCGGGAACAGTACTTATTTTACATAACATTGTCTTCTATTTACGCGAATGTTATTCATTGAAGTTAAACTACTACATACAACGCGATAAAATCCGTATATAGTAGTTTTTTAATATCAACGAGTACCTACCTATTTTCTGGATGAAAGGTACCCTATGTCCTTTTCTGTACCCCCGACAACATTTGTTCGAAATTTAATGGTGATTGGTTCAGTAGTTAAGGCGTGAAAGCGTAACAAACAAACAAACTCATTTTCGCTTTTATAATATTATAGTTATGATTAGGATAAATCGAAATCGCTTGCGCCGTTAAGCCATGTAACTTAAAAAGCATGCGGTTGATTTCGCATTTATATTAGTATGGATTGTATTATGCCACGATCGTAACAAGAAACAGTCGTAAATCTATGTAAATGTATGAATGTATTGTGGTGATTGGTATCACTGTAGGTATGTGCGCTTAGGAACATCCTTGCTATTTATTTTATCTAAAGTTGACACTTATAGATAAAGTAATGCCTACCTACCATCCACTATAACTATGGGGATAGTTATTAACATAGTGCATGGTCACATTGGTGACGGATCTAGCGTATAATTATTCCTTGTTATATTATTAATATTGCTATAAATTTTCAGCGGTACGAAACGCGACACCACATCGGGCTTCTGCTAAATTTACAACTGACGTTGACAAAACAAAAATAATGGTGGATCCAAAGAGAGTGTTGAGCTACGAGGATATGTTGAAGGTGATAAATGAACCGAAGAAGGTAATCATAGATGTTCGGAACCCGGACGAGGTGCACACCACCGGTATGATACCGTCGAGCATCAATATACCATGTAATTGTTTTTTATTAATCACTGGCATTTATCCCTGGCGTCATTAATTACATAGACAGACAATGTTAAGTCGGCCAAAAAAAATATGGTTGACCAATTAATATGGTTGAGGTTCATTTGAACGTAATGAAACACCAAGGTCGATTTTCTCTTGCAATAATATTATGACAGTGACCATTGCTCCCTTTATCATCTATTCTATACTAATATTATAAAGCTAAAGAGTTTGTTTGTTTGTTTGGTTGAACGCGCTAATCTCAGGAACTTCTGGTTCAAAATTTCTGGTTCTGGAGGAAAATTTCTTTTAGTGTTGAATAGCCAATTTATCGAGGATGGCTATAGGCTATATAACATCAAGCTACGACCCACGGGGGCGGCGCAGTAATAATAAACGCGGGTGAGACCGCGGGAACATCTAATCAATCAATCAGCAAATATCGGGCGTACTCTGCTTTTAGGCAGAATATATTATCTAGTTTAACTTTTTCTTTGAAGGTGGCCCTAGACGAGTCTCTTAACATTCAGACACTATAATAGATTATTATTTACAAGATGTTCCCCCGGTTTCACCCGCGTTTATCGTTACTGCGCCGCCCCCGTGGGTCGTAGCGTGATGTTATATAGCCTATAGCCTTCCTCGATAAATAGGCTATCCAACAATAAAATAATTTTTCAAATCAAACCAGTAGTTCCTGAGATTAGCGCGTTCAAACCAACAAACAAACTCTTCAGCTTTATAATATTAGTATAGATAGCTGACCCGCGCAACTTCGCCTGCGTCACATAAGAGAGAGAGTGGGTCGTAGATACCTACAATACAATTTTAAAGAAGCTGAAACTTTCTTTGTTAAATTCACGAACCACATAAGAACCATTGAACAAAATTTTATAAATATACCTACAGTGCTAATTTAAAATCACGCAGAATAAACCAGGAGAAACATCGTTTGTATGTCTGTAATGGGTAATTATTTTGCTGCGATGTTATTTTAAAACTGCGATATCTCCTAAGATATTCATTGAAATCGAATGATGTAAAGGGCAATTTGGTTTTAAATTAAATACTTGTGATGAATAACATATTTATATGGATAAGGATTAATATCATGTTTATTAAAATACCTTCGCAAATCATGCATTATTTTAGAACAAATTTGGTTAGCATAAAAATGGTTATAGTGAGCCAACCTTAAAAGATAGACATATGCTGTCGCGGACTTTTTTTTAGAACTTTTAAAGGGGAACAATTCTGTCATACATGATTTTTGCGAAGCTTTAACTGTTCACGCAGCGCACGCAACGAAAGCTCTCAAAAGGAAAAAAGACCCTTCGATTTTGAAACATTCTTCATTGGTGCTCCGCTCCTATTGCTCTTAGCGTGATGATATATAGCCTATAGCCTTCCTCGATAAATGGGCTATCTAACACTGAAAGAATTTTTTAAATCGGACCAGTAGTTCCTGAGATTAGCGCGTTCAAGCAAACAAACAAACAAACAAACTCTTCAGCTTTATAATCTACTAGATGTTCCCGCGGTTTCACCCGCGTTTATCGTTACTGCGCCGCCCCCGTGGGTCGTAGCGTGATGTTATATAGCCTATAGCCTTCCTCGATAAATAGGCTATCCAACACTAAAAGAATTTTTCAAATCGAACCAGTAGTAATCACGCAGAATAAACCAGGAGAAACATCGTTTGTACTATGTCTGTAATGGGTAATTATTTTGCTGCGATGTTATTTTAAAACTGCTATATCTCCTAAGATATTCATTTAAATCGAATGATGTAAAGGGCAATTTTGTTTTAAATTAAATACTTGTGATGAATAACGTATTTATTTGGATAAGGATTAATATCATGTTTATAAAAATACCTTCGCAAATAATGCATTATTTTAGAACAAATTTCGTTAGCATAAAAATGGTTATAGTGAGCCAACCTTAAAAGATAGACATATGCTGTCCCGGACTTTTTTTTAGAACTTTTAAAGGGGAACAATTCTGTCATACATAATTTTTGCGAAACTTTAACTGTTTACGCAGCGCACGCAGCGGAAGCTCTCAAAAGGAAAAAATACTCTCCGAGTTTGAAACATTCTTCATTGGTGCTCCGCTCCTATTGATCTTAGCGTGATGATATATAGCCTATAGCCTTCCTCGATAAATAGGCTATCTAACACTGAAAGAATTTTTCAAATCGGACCAGCCGTTCCTGAGATTAGCGCGTTCAAGTAAACAAACAAACAAACAAACTCTTCAGCTTTATAATATCGATCAATAGGAGCGGAGTATTAATGAAGAATGTTTCAAAATCGAAGGGTTTTTTTTTGAGAGCTTCCGCTGCGTGCGCTGCGTAAACAGTTAAAGTTTCGCAAAAATCATGTATGACAGAATTGTTCCCCGTTAAAAGTTCTAAAAAAAAGTTCGCGACAGCATATGTCTATCTTTTAAGGTTGGCTCACTATAACCTTTTTTATGCTAACCAAATTTGTTCTAAAATAGTGTATTATTTGCGAAGGTGTTTTTATAAACATTATATTAATCCTTATCCAAATAAATACGTTATTTATCACAAGTATTTAATTTAAAACAAAATTGCTCTTTACATCATTCGATTTCAATGAATATCTTAGGAGATATCGCAGTCTTAAAATAACATTCCAGCAAAATAATGATAACGAAGTCGCGGGTTAAAGTTAGCGTTAGCCCAAAGTAAATATTCCACGCGGATTTGAAATAATATTTTAGTGTTGGATAGCCTATTTATCGAGGAAGGCTATAGGCTATATAACATCATGCTACGACCCACGAAGGCGGCGCAGTAACGATAAACGCGGGTGAAACCGCGGGAACATCTAGTATTAGTATAGATTAGCAATTTGAGTTGCTTGTTAAAGGTAGTTTTAATACAAAAACTGCTAATGCTTGTGTGTGCTTAAGGAATAGGTTCACGTCAGTAGAGCAATGGGAGGAACGCATCCCAAGATCGTAAATCATATTTTAAGGTAAATAATATGCGCTTTTTATATTTTCAGTGCCGAATGTAAAAGAAGCATTGAACGCATTGTCTCATGATGAGTTCCAAAAGATGTACAAACGCGACAAGCCTTCATCTAGTGACGAGCTCATATTCTACTGTAGATCGGGCAAACGCTCCACTGAGGCGCTGGACCAGGCCTTAAAATTGGGATATAACAAGTACCTACTTATATTTTACATGCTAATGACTAACACCCATATTCTAAGAAGTAACCTCAAACCTTCCTCAACCTCGACTCAACCGAGGATACCTTAAGGATCACCTCAAGGAATCCTCGAAATCGGTGTTCTTAGTCCTGTCTTTCTCTTAACTTGAGGTATCTAATCTTGAGGATCCTCCAATGAGGTTGAGTCGAGGTAAAACGTCATTACATACGTCACAAAATCATAGATTTAACATGCTTTTTAATGTTTTTGTCTATGATCACCTCAAAAGACAGATGTTTGTTTTTTAACCTTATCTATGTCGCATCGCGTCATTCCGAGTTGTTTATGTTTGATTTGTTTGTTGTGTTGTGATCCAAGTTTTATCCTTCAGCTTTATTTGTTCCACACATATATGTCTGGAAGACAAATATTCAGTGAGGCGGAGAAGTTGCGTCTCGCAAATAACGCCTTTCAGGATAATCGTACGGATTATCATGTAAATAATTCAAAAATCGTTTAAAATCCATTACAAAACACTTTAAAAATCTTCAAATAGAATTATCAGTCGTATTGACAAGCGTAGGTGAATAGGTAACAATGGCGTAGATCTTCCTCGGGTATTCCTTAAGGTTGGTCGCGACGTACCTTGAGTTTGATAGTTGTTTCCTCACCTCGAGTGAGGAAAGATGTCGAGGGACGCAGAGTGGAGGAGATTTTTGCAACTGTGAATACTGATTTCCTCGAGTGAGGTTGAGTGGAGTCGAGGAACGTTTCAGGAAACGTCTTAGAATATGGGTGTTAGACACACAATTCTACGATAGCATAATACGTATATGGCATACGAGTTAGGTAGAGCCATATTTCACCCACGGACAAATCTTTTGTGCCTTGGGTGACTGTAAGAGTAAGTCATCTTGCCCAGGGAAGTATGATGATAGGTAACCGGTGCGGGCGGCGGAATGAGGTAGTGACACTATGACTGCGTTTCGACCGGTAAGTAAAAGTTCCGACGACTACCTACATATACCTTGGCTTTCGACCCTTTTAGGTATGATTATATTAAAATCATCAGCAGGCTAAGATAGCCGCTTACCATTAGTTAATAATTTGGTACAGTTGTTTGAAACCTTGGCTGTTTAATAATGACACACGACTACAGTCGTTATTGTTACAAATTAGTATAAGTTTATATATTTTGAAGCCTGGATATGTTACCTACCATTTTAATGTTTTCGGCTGTAGGTACCATGCGCGTGGTATCTTACCATACATATAATAACTACTAACTGACATAGCTAACTAGATGCTACATAATTAAACAGGAAACAGGCATGAATCTATGTATGTATATATGTACCTACATAATTAATTACTTATTAGTAAAATAATACAATAGGTACAATATTGAATAGCAACATTCGCATAATGACAAGCTTAGATTTGGTAAAACGTATATTGATTAGAAGACGTTACTGATTAGAAGTTTCTTCTTTGACAACACTGGTTAGCACAATGGTCACTTCACCACTTTCAGTGCAACGTTGTGGGCTTGGACTCACACAGAAAGTATGAAATCCAGAAATAGAAGTTTAATGTACAGTACCCAAGACCCAGTTATTATTATTTACCTACTGCAGTAGTCTTTATAAAATTAATATTGACTGTATTATTTCAGCTCAAAAACATATTTGGGGAGCTGGACGGAATGGTCAAGCAAGCGCCAGTGAAGATTTCAGAATTCTGTATTGTGTATAAGTGATGTAACCGTAGCATTATACAATTGTGCTTTAATTTGGTTTCTGTATAAAATTTGTTGATTAAATGGTGCTATTTGGTATTTATTTTATGTTGTGATTATGCTCTTAATAGTAAAATATTCTATACTACGAGAGGTAACGCTGTATCATGACAATTTATTTTATAGCTGTTAATAAGTAAATAATTGTAGTTGTATTTATATTCGATCACCTCATGAAACATCCGACCGCCAGAGATAAGACCATTTTTTGCCTTGACTGAAGCAGTACCTACTATAGTTCTTGCAACTCACGATGGCGAGCGGGTTACGTATGTGTGTGTGTGTGTGTGTGTAAGTGTCGCTCGCACAACTGACTGCGCTCTGTCAAACACGCATACTACCGCACTGTGCATGTACACGTAAAGCCCGCTCGCCTTCATGAGTTCAAGAACTATAGGTACCGCAAGGTAAAATGTACCTATGACGCAAAATGAAACAGATAGAAATATACTTGGTCTGGCCATAAATACTGTTACAATAATTAAAAAAAGCGTAATATCACTATTTTATTCTTAAATCTTTATTTTTTAATATTACCTACATTTGAATTTGGAATCTGTCATTAGTATTCATTGTGAAACTTTCCATCGACTTGGTATTAGTCGAATATTTGTGTACCGGGCAACAGCTCGGTAATTGGTACGCAATTATTCGAATAATATCAATAGATAGGTACACTGAAACCTGCTCTGTTTGTGACAGAAAAAGATCTGGCCGTCCAGGCGTCCACGTAGTTAGTTCGTACGAAAATGGCGATCAAAGCAGTAAAGGAAAGAATTGGAAGAAATCCTGTCCGAAAGCAAAAGATTTCATCTCTGGAAATGAATATAGCACCTAGAACCATGTCGTGTATTTTAAAAGATGGTTTAAGACTTGCAGCCTATAAGAGACGCACTGGGCATTATATATCTCATAACTTTAAAATGAATAGGGTGGTAAAATCGAAACAACTTCTTAAGCGGTACGCAAAGGGAGGTCACAGAGAAATTTTATTTACTGACGCGATATTTTTTACTATTGAGCAATGATTTAACAAGCAGAATGACTACTTTATGCTCAAAGCTCTATAAAAGCTTCCCAATTAGTCAGCAGAGTACAATGTGGACATTATCCGATTTCAGGGATGGTTTGGTTGGGTGTTAGCTATCAAGGAGTGACTGAGCTATACTTTTGTGGAAAAACTGTCAAAACATCGGTACAAGTGTATCAAGATACGATTCTTGAGAAGGTGGTTAAACCTCTTAACAATACCATGTTCCATAACCAAGAATGGTCCTTTCAGCAAGATTTAGTACCGGGTCATAAAGGCATAAAGCTCGATCCATCCAAGCGTGGTTGGAAACGAACGTTTCAGACTTCATCAGAGCTGAAGACTTGACGGCAAGTCTTTAGCTCTGATGAAGTCCGAAATTTGTACTGATCTTAATACGCTGGATTATGATTTATAGTCAGTTTTAGAGGATACAAAATGTTCTAAACGCCATGATAATATGGAGTCCATAAAACAATCCATAAGATTGACAGTAAAGAATTTTCCCATGGAGAAAGTGCACGTTTCTATTGATAACTGGGCCTCAACGTTTCTAGGACTGTATTAA
Organism: Catocala sponsa; assembly: GCA_963564715.1. Taxonomy (NCBI): domain Eukaryota; kingdom Metazoa; phylum Arthropoda; class Insecta; order Lepidoptera; family Erebidae; genus Catocala; species Catocala sponsa. The sequence continues at coordinate 11,816,367 of OY751334.1, read as the reverse complement.
AGCCAATGGAAATCATTTTAAATGAGCTCCATATATTTTTTATGTTTTAATATTAATGTATAAACAAACACACATTACAGTAATACCTAAATGTTTTATGCAATAGAAAAAATAGATATTTCGTTGTAACAATATTTATGGCAAGACTAGGTATTTATAGCAGCATTTACGATAAGATAAACAAAACTGTTTTCCATGGACAACTACTATGCGGCGTGCTCACGAGTATCAAACCCACAAAATCTTTATGTTTTAGCAAAGGATGGAAAAACAAAAAAGTAATTTATAAAAATATATTAAAATAAGCTATTTACTGTAAACCACAGCAGTTTGTATAGGTATGTATTATTTGTAAAAGAAGAATCCTAAATAAATTAAAATGCCGCAATGTAACTTTTCCACGCGGACGAAGTCGCGCGCAAAACTAGTAGTTTATTATTTTAAGAAGTATGTATTATGTTAAATGATTGAGCTGTAATGGTTCTTCAAAGATACCAAATAGTATCTAATAAATTAATTAGATGCCTCAATTTTTTTAAGTGTAATGGAACGGATATCTTTTGTCGAGTTAACGAACGACAATAGGTATTTAAAGGAAGTAGATAGTGGTTAAAGAGAACACGACCACCAGAATCCGGTGGTTTTCCATTCACACCTTATCACAATATTAAACCACAATGATAAAACATTACTAAATTAATTTTATTATACAAATTAAATAACATCACAAGCATTTATATCAACAATGACATCTCATACAATAATTTTTCGTAAACAACCGTTTACTGAGTCTTGGTCGCCCAATCTGTCCAACTGCCGAGGTAGTTCTTAGCACTGAAATGAAACAATAACATTATTTTACATCATACATACAAACTGTGGACTATTTAATTTTATAATCATACCATATTTCTTATCATTTTTATCTCTATACCTATTATAAGCGTGTCAGTCAAATGAGTTGTTTATGTCATCAAATCTTTTTATTTATCATATTAATGTATTATGAACCGTATCTTTTCAAGAGCATACAGATCTATTTATAGGAGCAGGTTTCAAATGTGGCATTTTCTTTATCTGGCAAAATGACGCTTGCTTTATTAAACTTGCTTCGTGTAAAGGGCTCTATATGATATACCAGTGACTTGCGATATTTTATACTGCCTTTTGCTTACTTCAGTCACGTGAACTATAAGTATGGATGATGTATGGATGTATGACGGTAAGTCTTGACGTTAACTATACACTTAATACTATGTACCATCTCCCTAGTTCTAATAAATGGATTTATAATTATGAAATCTGACTTAGAATCAAGGTTGCCAATGCCAATGTACGTAATTCCCCACAAATCCAAATAAAATTCCCAAATTTAGGGATAAAAATCTGCTGATTCCCCACAAATTCCCCTCAATGTCATTTTAAACAATGAAAAACGTTTTAACTATTTTTTATTATTATTTTTAAGTTTTGTACCGTTACACTTTTCCCATATACATATTTGTTGCAACCATTTTGCTCAAAAGGTTAAACTTGACACTGCCGCCAAATCTGGGGGCACGGCAGTGCCCCTACCAAGTCAAGCAAAAAAGTGGCACGGCCGTACCATACTTTTCTCGAAACAGTTCAGTCCATTTTCGACCCCCTATAACTTTGTTGTGGATAGAACTAGAAGCCTAAAGGGCTATGTCCACCTTCCATACAAACATCGGCCTAGAGTGAACATTCCTGCAATATACATAAAATCATAGTCTACTAAAGCAACAATTTAATAGACATACCAAAGGTTTAAAAAAACGTTTTAAGATATTTTTATGTAAAAAAACATTAATTGTCCTCATGGCTATCCATGTCATAAACCATTAATACATGAAGCAGGCCAAAAATGTAGCAGGTGCACATATGTTGCTTTGGTGTCTAGTCCAACCTAAATATCATAAAATGGTCATGACATGGGAGCAACAGCCCACTGTCCGCCGGCCAGTAATGCAATTACAGCAATAGCCTACTATTAAACTGCGTCCTGTTTCTTTATTATTTATCATTACATAAACCAAATATATCTTACGGCTAATGTGCCGACTTTATATTTTGGCCCTTACTAATGTGTCGTTATCTGCATTCGGCATATTCTAGTAGGTTGTTGCCCCTGTCTCGGCTTATCTCTATTGAATAGGTAACATTAAACCTTGTATTATGTTCACCATAATAGGAACGGGCTTATTTCAACTGATATGTTCCACAAACAATCAGGATAAGGTCATCATAGCTGAGGTGGGGAATTGAGGTGTACTACGGTTTCCACTTATGTCCATGTTTCGGTTGCCAAAGTCGTCGTGAGAAGCGAAATCGGTATCCGTGATCAAAGAGCCGCCGGGGTCGTCATGCAAAGCGGATGCGGAGACCATAACAAAGCTGGGGTCGTCATTTGAAGTGGGTTCGAGATCCATTGGTAAGGCTTGTCGTTAGAATTTATTATCGCAAAGAAAGAAATCACCAAATACAGCGACGCAAGCGTCGGTAGGTAGGTAATGACAGGATTGACAGGAAAACGAAAAATGTTGCCAGATTTTCTCCCTTTTATATCGAGACGAGCCTCGTTTAATCGATTAAGTAAATATATTTTAACGAAACAAAATATTTTTGGTAACTCACACTGACATACGGACAAAAATAATAATAAATCACTGTTATAAATAGATATCTATAATGTACGTTTTACGTTTGCAATCTTATACTATAAACATCGTTTGAGTATTTGAACACACCTGATCATATTATATCCATTAATAATAATAATAATAATGTCCTCCAGACAGAATTTCGGTCACAGCGGCCAGTCTTAACGGAGACTGGCCATCTGCGCAGGAGATATTATAGTGCACAAGTGTGTGCGCAAACACAAGTTCACTCTCTGTTCCCTAACTCTCATGATCCGATGGGACGGTAATACGACACGACCGGAGAGAGATCAGGCGCAGGACCAACGGCTTTACGTGCTTTCCGAGGCACGGGGGTGTCTTACACCGCCAACTTCCTAACTCCAGGCTGCTATTGAGATTTCTTAACAGAAAAACCCAATAACTTTTTGTTGGCCCGACCCGGGATTCGAACCCGAGACCTCATGCACAGCAGTCGCATTCGCTACCGCTGCGCCACGGAGGCAGTATATGCATTACTATTTATTGAAAATGATAATCGATTTAATAATTGAGTATTTGATTATTTAGTGGCAACCCTGTTCTTATATTCTCTTGTTATAAATGGCAGCCCGGTTGTCGAAAATAATATAACTTCTTAGTATTCATTCTCATTTCTCCGAACTTCATATATACTACTCAAAACAAAATAAGGGCCACTAGTTTATTTACATGTAAACTGAAAGTAACTGATAAGTAGCATTATATTGATATTACGAACTCTTTGGTGTTTGATCTCTTTTATGCTGGTGTTCGTGTTCCGAATTTGAAAAGTATTGGCCATCGTCTAAGAAAAAAAAAATTGGATGTTATTCTTATGTTTTTCTTCGATTGTCTTCTTAACTTGTTTAAAAAGTTTTACTTTTTCAATTTTAATTGATTCATTTATCATCTCACGTTAATCATGCTACCAGTACGAAGGCACATGGATACAATTACAGCAACCAGAGCCATAACTATGATTCAAGAAGGACGTTCTCAGCGTTACGTGGGTTTGCAATTGGGTTTTTCTCGAAGAGTTGGCAGTGTTGTCAGGAGACCCGGTTCAGGTAGAGTTCGTGTAACAACGGCGCACGAGGATCTGTACGTCCAACTAAGTGCTCGTCGTGATCGTACAGTAACGGCTCGTAAGTTACAACACCACCTACGGCTGACAACGGGTACCCGTGTCAGTGATCAAACTATACATAATCGAATGCACGAAGACCAGCAAATGTCAAGACGACGAGTTGTTCGAATTCCTCTGACCAGGTTTCAACGTGCAAACCGTTTAAGATTCTCCCGTCAGTATTTGAACTGGGGGATTAACCAGTGGGGCAAGGTGCTTTTTACAGACACGTGCAAAGTAAAATTTTTTAACGATGATCGCCGTGTTAGTGTTTGGAGACAACGCGGCGAGCGGTTTTCGGAGTCCTGCATCCACGAAGTTGACCGTTTCGGTGGTCCCAACGTGATGGTTTGGGGTGGGATTAGTTTACACGGTAAAACCGAGCTCACCATTTTAAATACGGGTACCGTAACTGCAGAACGTTACATCGAGGACGTCATCAGGCCTCAAGTGATCCCATTTGCACAGCGAGTGGGGCCTGGATTCATCCTGATGCAAGACAATGCCCGTGCACACACAGCTCGATCGACCCACACTGTCCTAGAAGGGTCTCATATTGAGGTATTACCATGGCCAGCTAACAGTCCGGATTTAAATCCAATCGAGCAATTGTGGGACCAATTGAAACGAAGGGTTAGAGAGAATGAGCAAGGGGTCTACAACCAACAGCAGCTGATTGACGCTTTAAAACGTGCCTGGGAGGAGATTCCAGATGAAAACGTGAGCAATTTGATCCAGAGTATGCATACGAGGCTTCAGGAGTGTATTGCTAAGAGAGGACATACTCGTTACTAAAAAAAAAGAAACAAAAGTGACAAGAACAGTATTTTGTCTTTTTCCGGTGATTTCTTTTGTTCATGTTTTTCATTCAAAATGGCCAATTTCATTATGAACTTAAAAAAAACAATTCAATTCAACAATTCATGATCATTATTTTAAACAATTGTTAGCCTATATTATAACCAATAACATTATTTTGTAGTTACATAAGTTAAACAATTTAATGTCTTTATTGTTTTCATGGTACAGCAAAAAATCTTAGTGGCCCTTATTTTGTTTTGAGTAGTATAGTTCAACATTGAATTCAAAATTCCTATTGAAATCAAAGAAGAATTTTAATATTAATGAACATCTTGTCTACTGCTGAGCCGCCGATGGACATATCCCTTTTCATTAACCAAGCAGGCATTGTATAAACACGGTATATTTAAAATTTCATTCAATTTGAACCAGTAGTTTAAGAATTATAACTAGTCAAAGTTTCTTAATTTTGTCACTCACTCACTGACTGACCGATCATCAAAACTCTAAGGCACTTCTAGCAGACATAGAAGCTTCAAATTTAGAATACAATTAGTGTCTAGTGTATAAATCAAGGAAAAACTAAAATATATTGCAATTTCGGTTCAGTTTTCTAGATATACTAACTGCATAAATAACTTTGTCATCATTTCAGCCTATTGCAGTCCACTGCTGGACATAAGCCTCCCCCAGGGTGCGCCACAAGGCCCGATCTCCCGTTTTCGCCATCCAGTCACCTCCAGCCACCTTTTTCAGGTCATCGGTCCATCTGGCCGGAGGGCGTCCTACACTACGCTTGCCGAGTCGTGGTCTCCACTCGAGAATCCGTTTGCTCCAACGATCATCGGTTCTGCGACAGATGTGACCAGCCCACTGCCACTTCAGCCTGCTATACTTCTGAACTACGTCAGTGACTTTGGTTTTTTGTCGGATAATCTCGTTCCGGACTTTGTCCCTTAACGAGATTCCGAGCATACACCTTTCTATAGCTCGCTGAGTGACATGCAATCGGTGGGCTAGTTTCACGTCTCGGCTCCGTATGTCATGACCGGCAGGACGCATTGATTGAATACCTTGGTCTTCAGGCATTGTGGCAAGGGTGACTCGAAGATGTGACGCAACTTTCCAAACGCTGCCCAGCCAAGCTGCACTCTTCTGGTGATTTCACCCTCAAAGTTGTCTCTACCCAGCTGTAACTTTTGTCCTAGGTAGACGTACTCCTGGACAACTTTGTAAATAACTTTGTAATCCCATATAAATATAGAGGATTACAAAGTTACATTTGCGTCGTATGAATCAGTGTACCTGTATATGTATAATATAATATAATGGAATAATAGGTACAGATAGGTAGGCCTCGATGGCGTAGTGGTTAGTGTAACTAACTGCCACGCCTGAGGTCGCTGGTTCGATTCCCGCACAAGTCAAACATTTGTGTGCATGAACATAGATGTTCCTATGTATAATAAGTCTTTACAAAAAAAGAAGTATATACCTATGTATGTTTATCCATTGTCTAGTACCCATAGTACAAGCTCTGCTTAGTTTGGGCTAGATGGTGTAGTGTGTAAAAAAAATAAAGTACCTACATATAAACATGTCTTATGAAGTTGTACCAAAATCCCGCAAAGTATTAAGTAGACTAAACTGCCCGAAACTGCCATGAAAGAAACAACACTAATAATCATAACCGCGGCCGGCGGAAGTGGCTTGCCCGCGCCGCGGCTTCCATGCTTCTCGTCCGTCACAGAAAGGCGGCCACTTTCTTCCAGGCAACCTTTGGGTCTTACTCGATGGCGTAGTGGTAAGTGTAACCAACTGCCACGCCTGAGGTCGCGGGTTCGATTCCCGCACAAGTCAAACATTTGTGTGCATGAACATGGATGTTTGTCTTGGTCTGGGTGTTTCTATGTATAATATGTATGTATTTACAAAAATAAAGTATGTATGTATGTCTATCCATTGTCTAGTACCCATAGTACAAGCTCTGCTTAGTTTGGGCTAGATGGTGCTGTGTGTACCTATGTGATAGAATATTATTATTATTATAATACACACAAACCATATTTTATTTAACTTACGCAAATTGTATCAGTCAGTATGGATATAAAAATTTAAATAATCTGTATATAAATCGAATTCGATAGAAAAATAATCGCACTAAACAATCTAATTTAAGTGTGCGTTACCGCAGCAAAATGTTGAAAAATTTTGTGCTTTAGAGAGGTGAGAGTATGGCAAATAATTAGTCCATCGTGAAGAGTAATTTGTTCACTAATAGCAAAATTTGTTCAAGTGGTAGTTTTAAAGTTATTCGAGAAAAATACATTTTGCTGGGGTAACGTTTGAAACGTTACCCCAGCAAAACTTTTTTTTTTAAATCGATTTAGCCCGGAATTAAATGCATGAATAGATAGCTTTTATTGCGTATTAAATGTTTGTGAACAGCAAAATTTGTGTGTCTTGTGGTTCAAAAGTTATTTAAGATTTTGCTGCGGTAACGTTTTAGGATTGTCCAGATCTCAAAAACGGCTCAACGTAGAAGTTTGAAAAAAATACCAATAATAGACCTTAATTTGTTCAAAATTGTTCAAACATTAGTTTTTGATTTGTTTGATAAACACCAAGGTAATTAAATGGTGCCGAAATTCAGAAAGAAACGGATTTGCAAGTAAACCATAACACTTACAAAAGATACGTACGATATAATAGAAATTTAATTACATTTTATATGGTCAGATTTAAATGATCGAATACGCAGTTCCCATAAAACAGGGAAACATGGAATACCTTGAACAAATTAAAATGTTCCATCAATAAACAATCCTGTTAATTTCAGCTTTAAATTACAACTATTATAAAAGTTATATCAACAAAAAGAATGTGTCAGCAATTCTTCTATAAGCCGACCAAATTATAAAGGCTACGTAAAAGCGACCGCACCATACAAAAGGGTAAACGTTGCTAATTAGCAGATTAGTATCCGATGTTTTGTACAGTCAAGTGGAATATCGTAATTCATGCAGCCGATTTTATAATATTCGATGAATATTTCTACTAGTTTGGTATTTTATAAATTACAATCATGTTAGATATGAGTGTTATACATTTTTATGGTTTATAAATATTCAAAACCAAAGTAACATTAACCAGGTAAGTATCTCAGCTCAGTAAATAATATACCTATAAAATAATTTAAAAAAAATTGCAAATAGTTGAATGCACAATTATAAAACTGAATTTGCAAGTTTCAAGGTTTTCCCTCACGGTAACATCTGTTACAAAACAATGTTATTTACATTATTAAAAAAAAATAGTACCTACATAGGAGCACCAGGGTTCAAACGTTTATCGTGAACATCATGATAATTATGTATTGTCATACTTACTTTTTACCGGGTAGAAGTTAGACGCAAGACGCTTCGAAATGTGCGCTTTTTGGATCTAAATGGTGATAGTGGGGACCAGCCATCGGTAGTGCTTACAAAAAACAGGTGCATGTGATTTTCGACCTTATTGACAAATTATGACAGACATTTTTTGGTATTTTCTTGCTTTCTGACATTAATACGTTATTAAAATGATAAATTCTGAGTAATGTCAATATGGTCGAAAATCACATGCACCTGTTTTTGTAAGCACTATCGATGGCTGATCATTTTCTAATAGTCATTTGTTTTATAGACGTTCATTTGTTTTGTAGATACGTTCATTTGTTTTACACAATTTATTTTCTAACTTATTTTAGGTACCTATCTCCGTGGTACAACTAGTTGGACATAATCCCACCGTTGTACTACAGGTCATAATCATAAATATTTAAATTAAACTACTATATACGGATTTTATCGCGTTGTTTATTTGACACTTTTTTACAAAATTTTGAAAACTGTTACACTACTATTATTATAAAACTTACTAATTTTCAAGCCAATTAAATTATTGAAACTATTAAAACTATTTATACTATTACTATACTATTATACTATTATATATGGGGTGTATTATATATGGGGTGCAAGTGGAGCATTTAGTAGGAACGATCCCTTAATTTCCCACCTGATGGCAGGTCGGTCTACATATAGATGTAGATGCTAGCAACAATACTGCTGATGTTCCATAAATCTTTTCATTGGTGGCTCCAAGAAACTGCTAAGCACGCAGTGGCCGCATCCTGGTAAACCGTGTCGACCCACGGGCTAAATCCAGTGAATAGTGACTATAGTTTTATAGTTTTAAGTGGTAGATCCTCCACATAGTGCTTAAAGTCTGCAACGGCTCCAAAGGCGGGCCCCGCCAGTATGGCAATTCACCCGGCAATGGTGGCGCTGTAGCAGGGTATCTGTGATATGCCTATAGGGCGCATATCTGGATTCTTTAGTGATTTGCGGCCATTCACTGCAACCCCTTTTTCTGACCGGTCGTATCGGTAACCCGATCCACTAGTCACAAGAATTAGGAGTCGAGAGAGTGGGTATGTACCTGCGCACATACTTACCCACTATAATATATTCTCGCGCTGTTGACACCTGGCAATATTTAAGGACTCTGATTTTGCAAGCCCTACGGCGATGGGGACTGGTAGTGAGGATTAAGCTGGTGGGTTTGATCTTTAGCTGGCTCTCTGCACGTAGGCGATTGGACGGTGATGGTCGTTTCGGGACTCAAACGAGACAGGAGGACTGACTCGGCAGCTCGCCCAACGACAAGGCAGCCCTATTCAGGGATAGCACTGCTTTCCTCAGTCCGGGGAGGGGCCTAGAAAAGGTGGCCTAAACAAAGCCTGTCTCTTTTTCACCCAGACGGTTAACCGCGATCGTCTGGTCACCAACTTTATGCGGTCGAAAGAACACACACATTTATAAGAAGAATATAAATATAGCTGATTGGAATGTCAGAACACTTAGAGACAGCGACAATAACCAATGTCCTGAGCGCAAGATAGCGTTAATAGCCCGTGAGCTCTCTCGATATAACATCGATATTGCCGCAATTAGCGAGACACATCTGGCTGACAGTGGGGAACTTTGCGAGGCTCTTGGTGGATACACTTACTATTGGTCGGGAAAGCCTGCTACAGAACGCGCTGCGAGTGGAGTTGGGTTCGCGATTAGGAACAGTATTGCCCGCACTTTAAAAGAACCACTAAAGGCTACTGCGATAGACTGATTACTCTCCGACTCCATACGGCAGCAAAGAAGTTTATCCATCTTGTAAGCGTTTATACACCCACTATGACCTGCTCTGATGAGGAAAAGCTGGAGTTCTATGATCAACTTCGCCAGGTTCTCTGCAATATACCTAATTGCGACAAGATTGTCCTGCTCGGTGACTTTAATTCGCGAGTCGGCACAGATCACACTGCCTGGAGAAACGTCCTTGGGACGCACGGCATTGGAAAATGCAATTCAAATGGGTATGCCTTACTTACTCTATGTGCCGAACTTAATCTCAGTATAACCAACACGTTTTTTCGGCTACCTGATAAACACAAAACATCTTGGATGCATCCCCGCTCAAGACACTGGCATCTCCTCGACTACATCATAGTCCGAAGGCAAGACCTAAAAGATGTATTGGTTACTCGTGCGATGCGTGGTGCTCAGGGATGGACGGACCATCGTCTTATCAGGTGCAAGATGAGGCTCAACATCAAGCCTCCGCGTAGAGCAGAACACAAGGAGCCGGCCAGGCTAGCTTTTTCAAAACTTGTTCGCAATGAAGATGTCCGACAGAAACTGGATGCAGAATTTGAGGCCGCTTTATCTGGTACTGATGGCAGTCAATCAATCGATGCCAAATGGCGTTTATTCGCTAACCAGCTGCATAAAGTTTCTCAACAGGTTATGGGTAAACAACAAAAGAAAAACCAAGATTGGTTCGACGATTCTGATGTTCAAATACGGCAACTTGTTGAACAATATAGACATTCACTAAGACGCGTTCGCAGTGATCAGCAGCGGAAACAACTACATCAGATCCTTAAGAAGAAAGTGCGGGAGTTAAAAAATAACTGGTGGCTACGAAAGGCTCAAGAACTACAGCTTCTGGCAGATAGCAATCAAACTGCAAAATTCTTTGAAAGCAATTAACGGCCCCCGCTGTAATAAAACAGCTCCCGTATATTCACGCGATAAGACAAAGAAACTGACAGACCCCTCGGAAGTTCTCCAGCGCTGGGCTGAGCATTTCAATGAGTTACTCAACCCTGGCAGTCAAAGAGTGGATTTGTCTTATATCAACAGTCTGAATTTGAAACTGCCAACCGCCGCTGACCTCGAAAATCCACCATCTTTTGTAGAGTTTAACAGAGCTGTGAACCGTTTGAAGAATGGAAAGTCTCCAGGTACTGATAGTCTGCCATCAGAAATCTTTAAATACGGAGGACCTAACATTAAAATCAGACTGTTTGAACTTATGCTACAAATTTAGGACGCGGAAGTGGTGCCACAGGACTGGAAGGATGCTTCAATAAGCAAACTATACAAAGGAAAAGGTGATCTCTCCGATTGTGGCTCATATAGAGGAATTTCCTTGCTTTCTGCGGCTGGCAAGATTTTGGCGCATATCATTAACGGTCGCCTAGTTAAGCTGGCTGAAAGCTTCCTTCCTGAAAGCCAATGTGGTTTTCGACCAAATAGAGGCACAGTTGATGCTATATTTGTATTAAAACAGCTTCAAGAAAAAAGCCTTGAACAGTATCGTGACCTCTATTTGTGTTTTGTTGACCTTGAGAAGGCGTTCGACCGAGTCCCGAGAACTGGCTTGTGGGTTGTACTGGAGAAATGTGGGTGTCCGCCAAAATTTATCAACTTGGTACGCCAGTTCCATGAAGGCATGTTCGCTCGTGCACGCCATGGGGAGAGTTTTACAGAGCAATTTCCAGTAACAAGCGGTGTCAAACAAGGTTGCGTCATGGCACCAACACTCTTTGCCATCTACTTCTCCGCGGTAATGTTTGACGCTTTAGGAAAATGCAGGAATATGATCACACTCAATGTTCGCATGGACAAAAGCGTATTCGACCTATCGCGTTTCAGAGCTAAGAGCAAAGTCACAGCCATTCCCGTTGCTGAAATTCAATATGCCGATGATGTTTGCTTTATGGCTGGCAGCCTAGCTGATCTCCAGGCATATCTCGACCATCTAGACGAATCATGTCGCAAATTTGGATTAGTAATCAGTGCTACGAAGACCCAGATTCTAAAACAACCCGCAAGGGGGCAATCTGCGGACGGTACACCTGTCTACTTAAACCAAATAGCCCTTGAGGAAGTAAGTACTTTTAGATACCTTGGGAGCCTGGTACGAAGCGACAATAGACTCGAGTCTGAGATATCCGCAAGGATTGCTAAGGCCGCAGCAGCATTGGGTGGACTTAATGATCGTGTTTGGGAATCTCAGGATCTCAAGCTGCAAACCAAAATAGCTGTGTATAAAGCTATAATACTACCGCTGCTTCTGTATGCTTCGGAGACTTGGTGTCTTTACAAAGGCGATATCAAACGTCTCGACATTTTCCATCTTAAATGTCTCCGAGCTATTCTTCGGATTGGCTGGCAGGATCGGGTTCCCAACACAGAAGTTCTTCGCCGGACGGGTTTGGCGGGTATGGAGTGCCTCTTGATGAAAGGGCAACTGCGCTGGTGCGGACATCTTGAACGTATGGAGTCATCCAGATTGCCCAAAACTGTATTCTACTCGGAACTCAGTTCCGGGAAGCGACGATCTGGAGGGCAGTACCTACGATTTAGAGATGTTTTAAAGCGTCACCTAACGGCAATCGGGTTGCCTACAGATTCGTGGCAGAAACTGGCTACTCGAAAGACAGAGTGGCGAAAAGCTCTTCATGAAAGCTTAGAAAACTATGAGCGTAGGCGTCTTGAGGACCTTAACGCTAAACGCCAGCTCCGGAAAGCCCGTCCAAAACCCTCTTATACGTATACGTATAACGCACAAGGGGAACTATTCTGCGGTACTTGTGACCGCATTTTCAAGACTAAGTTTGGTTTTGCGAGCCACGTCCGGGCTCACAGACGCAGACAGATGTCTGAGAATTGACAGGGTGTCGCCGTCGACGGATACGTCTGGGAGGACATCATCATCATCATACTATTTATATTTATGTTTACACTTTCCCCGAGGTTTCGGTTGCTTTTCAGCAGCCATGGTCACGGGGAGACTAAGATGGTAGTTGTCTCAATGTTCCAGTCGTCAAACTCAGGTAGTGGTTGGTCCCCTGAGATTCGACAAACCACAAATGCTCGCTAAAGAACACCGATTCCTGCCAAGGATGCTTCGCGAGGCTATTGAAATCAAGAAACATCCTAATTTCAATAGAGAAGATGGTTGGAATATACCACCAGCTTGGGATCCAGTAATTCAAATAGTCAAATAACAGTAACAAACCCAAGAAGAAACAAACCACAGCTAGACTTCATGATACTTTGAGTTCATTCTGCGTAAATAGAAACACCCATGATTAAATTATGTTCGGGTACTTTGAAATAACTACGCTGGAACATTGAGACAACTACCATCTTAGTCTCCCCGTGACCATGGCTGCTGAAAAGCTACCGAAACGTCGGGGAAATTGTAAACATAAATATAAATAGTATAGTAATAGTATAAAACGTTTTAATAGTTTCAATAATTTAATTGGCTTAAAAATTAGTAAAGTTTAATAGTTATAGTAGTATAAGTTTTCAAAATTTTGTAATGAAGTGTCAAATAAACAACGCGATAAAATCCGTATATAGTAGTTTAATTTCAATGAATAACTATCGCGTAAACAGAAGACTATATTATATAATCATAAATAGCAAAAAAAAATATGTTACAACAGCTGTTGAGCCATGGGTAACTTACCTTTCCCGTGGTAAAACCAGTTGAACATCGCAGTTGTACCACGGGTCCGGAGCGGTTATTTTTATTACTATGAAAGCAAAATATGTATTTCTTTTGAATTAATCTATAACTTCGGTTCACACTAAGATAGTGGGTGGAGGGCTAATCGTGAATTACCCCTCCACCCACCAGTGGTAAAGTCCAGTGGGTGGACGGGTCGGAACCCTACAAAATGACTCGACTTATCTATGATTTTATCGTAAAAATTTCAATAATTAGGTAAGGTAATTAATATAATTTGTGTAAGACTTACTTTTAATAAACATTTTTAATTATGCTCATTTCATTATTTATTTTTTACTAACCTGACTAACCACAGAACTTCTTTGTTCGCGACTGTACTAACGAAAGAAACATATTATAATGCTCATTTAAGATGGTTACACTTATGTATGGTGGGGTCGCTTTTACGTAGCCTTTATAATTTGGTCGGCTTATAGAAGAATTGCTGACACATTCTTTTTGTTGATATAACTTTTATAATAGTTGTAATTTAAAGCTGAAATTAACAGGATTGTTTATTGGTGGAACATTTTAATTGGTTCAAGGTATTCCATGTTTCCTTGTTTTATGGGAACTGCGTATTCGATTATTTAAATCTGACCATATAAAATGTAATTAAATTTCTATTATATCGTACGTATCTTCATATTGCGTAGAGTTACGTAATCTAAATTTACTGTCGTTATAAAGGTGTACCAAGGGTACATGATACAGCTTTTTATTTGATTGTAAGTGTTATGGTTTACTTGCAAATCCGTTTCTTTCTGAATTTCGGCACCATTTAATTACATTGGTGTTTATCAAACAAATCAAAAACTAATGTTTGAACAATTTTGAACAAATTAAGGTCTATTATTGGTATTTTTTTCAAACTTCTACATTGAGCCGTTTTTGAGATCTGGACAATCCCAAAACGTTACCGCAGCAAAATCTTAAATAACTTTTGAACCACAAAACACACACATTTTGCTGTTCACAAACATTTAATACGCAATAAAAGATATCTATTCATGCATTTAATTCCGGGCTAAATCGATTTAAAAAAAAAGTTTTGCTGGGGTAACGTTTCAAACGTTACCCCAGCAAAATGTATTTTTCTCGAATAACTTTAAAACTACCACTTGAACAAATTTTGCTATTAGTGAACAAATTACTCTTCACGATGGACTAATTATTTGCCATACTCTCACCTCTCTAAAGCACAAAATTTTTCAACATTTTGCTGCGGTAACGCACACCTAATTTAATTTAATAATATGTATTACTTGTGAGATACATTGTGCTTTCAAACGATTGCCAAGTCAATCAATTTATTTAAAACATAAAAGATTTATAATATTGATATGGTCACTATAAGATGTTGTTAGGTTAGCTAATTATGTAATAACTTAAGACAGAAGGGTCCTTAAGTAGGGACTGAATGAATTAACAGACTTGGTATTACATGGATCTCACAACTTTTTACGGTAGAAGAATTGAGTTGCGAGACTTGTTTTTTTTTACAAGTATGTTTTTGATGGCATTTTTTATTCTCGTCTCTTGCTGCCATTAAGGTTATTACAGTATCTGTATTTAGCCGATTACGGATTTCTTAATTTACATTTTTAAGCTTCCTAAATTTACGTTCGACCAATGTATTTGAAAATCGCAGCATGAGCAACAAGAATGTCATAATTTTTATGTTTGCGAACATTATTCACTGTTTTTAATATTCACAGTAGCTACTAGGTGCTGCCAAAGTATTCTTTCTTTATTAATTTTTATATTTATTACAATTTATAATATGTATTAATAAAAAACACGAAGATTTCAAAAACCCCGCAATTTCCCCGCATAATGAAAATCCCCAATAAATCCCCAACCAACTTGAGATTCCCCGCAGTTTGTGGAATTCCTCACAAATTGACAACCCTGCTTAGAATTTAAGTTGAAATCCGTCCGTGGGCTTTTTCGTGATGACAGAACAAACGCACAAATTGATAAAAAATTCTAAGATCCGTTGTTCTAAATGTGTAGAGGCTTCTAGGCGAAAAAATATATTTTTGAAAAATAGTTGTGGTCGCCTAATTTAAAACACAACTATTTTTCAAAAATATCTCTTTAGTTTCCAGCTTTATAAGCATAGAATTTTTTGTTGTTGAAAGTCTTAATCACAAAACCACAATCCCAAAAACCAAGCACTAACCCCAATAGACATGCAATTAATTGATATTACCAACCCAAAGTACACAAGACAGGCAACAGTATTGGATAATAGAAATTAAATTATTTGGGCAACTAAAATCTAGTAATTGAATAATTGTCAATTACGAAAATATATGTAGCGGGCGACGGCGACGTTACAAACATTCAAACAACGGTGACAAAGGACACTTAGAGTTGGCGCAACCATTAATAATAATTGTTGTCACAAATTATTGTCTCGTGTGGGAATCGAATCTAAAACACTCGGCGAGTGGTAATGTAGTACAACTTAAACCACTACGCAAACCGTGCAGTCAAAATACATTTTTCTTAATTTCATTATGAAAATAATCTAAGTGAATTTCTTTTTAGTGTTCGAAAAATCTCTTATACAACAGCTTTGTCCGTCCATCCGTCTGTCTGTTATACAACTTTCAACTCAAGAACCGTAAGAGCTAGAGACTCGCGGTCAGCGCCATTCGACTCAGCATAGTCGATATAAGAAATGAAATGATTATGACCTTTAACCTCTGACCTCAAGGTCACGTGATACCATTTTTTCGAACTCTGAGATTTACGGTAATTCATTGCCGTTTCTCACTTGTTTAAGATTTCTAACCTTTTTCTTTGCAATTAACTTGTATTATAGTCTAGTCAACAAGTGCTTTTTTAGTCAACTTTTTTCAGCAGTCTCGGAAAAATATGAAAGTGATGTCAATCGATTCGGAATGGCATGTAGATGATTTTTGAAAAATTCAGGTTCCGCTTGCAAAAATTGCAAAAGTTATAAACAATTAACTAAAAAAAACAAGGATTTTCGTTTTATGCAAATATCTCAAAAACTAATTGAGCTTTTTCAAATCAAAAAAAGATTAAAAAAGAGGAGGAAATTTTCTAAAAGAAAGTCTCGACTCCCGGAATTGTAGGACCAATATTTATCATTTTCCCAGACGGATGAAAATACGGCCGAAAACGGTTACTCTGGCTTGCGCAAGCCACGCCTACATCGGACACTTTATCAATAAAAATTATTTAAACATATAAAATTTAAGAAACGAAAAAATTTAGGGGCATACTGGATAGATAAATGAACAATAATCCTGCGGAATCTTTTTTATCATAATTTTTCAATTAGCTATGCAATAGTTAATTAATAATTTTTTGCTGCTTGAACATGAACATTGCATCACGTTCATATTTCTCCGAGACTGCTGAAAAAACTTGACCAAAAAAGCACTTGTTGACTAGACTTTTAGTGCTAAACCCTCGATGGTAAACTAAATGCTTGTTTTACAGGTGGGTTGACGTCGATAGTGTAATTCGTGGGACCGAAACTAATGTCTTATCCATTGCGTAACATCTGCTTATTTCGATTGTAACCAAATATTCACAATAAAGCTACATATATCTAAAAAGGTTAGCTTTGGCGCCGCAGCGGTATTGAATGCGACTGCTGTGTGCGGTCTCAGGTTAAATTCTCCTGTTGGAGAAAAGTGCTATTAGGTTTTTCTGTTAGATTTTCTTACTAGCAGCACGGAGTCTTGATCTGTGCCCGTTATATTTCCAGTGTAAGGCGGAATTTACAAACATTCAAATGGACACAAAGAACACCCAGATTCGGAACAACTATTTTTAGATCACACAAAACTTTATCCTATATTGGGATCGAACCTAGAACAATGGGTGCAGTGGCAGTGGCGAGGTGACTACTTAAACTACTATGCCATCCATGCAGAATATCACGCAGAATGTCACATGAATTGTTGATTAATCATATATTAGCCATAAATAAACACAATAAAATATTGACTTTAAACCTGTTGCAATAACATAAAATATGTACAGAGTGTTACTGTTAAGATCTATTTATACAAGGATATTATCTTGAAGCAAGTCTCATGTTATCTTTGTTGTACATAGCAAGTAAAACAAAGACAGTATGAGATATGCCCAGAACACACAAACTTTGGTTGAATGAGCCTTTAGCCTAATTGACAGCAAAAAAAAAATATTTTATATGTATTAGGTTTGGTTTGTCTATCATCAATATCTGGAATTGGTATATAGAACCACTATGATGCGGCATCTGCAATCAGTTAGGTTAACCTAACCTTAATCAAATACCCTTAATAAATATATTTTAATAAAATAGATAATGATATCTTACTTTTTAAATCCAAGGGTTAAAGCATTTTGCTGTGCCTTGGCCGATCGTTTACCAATCATGCAATAGAATATAATTTCTGTATCTTCTTTAGGCTTAGGTTTTTCATACATATGCTGGAATTCGTTTTCTGACACGTTACTCAATACTGGAATAACATTGGCCACTGCAAAAAGTAAGAAGTATGATTATTCATGTTTACAACAAAACAACATAAATGTTGTGGTGAACAAAATTTGTAACAACGTATTTGTAACAAAACAAAATAAACAACTTCAGTATAAAATAATTATAAATGGAAGAAAAAGGGGCAGGCTTTTGCCCAGCTGGTCATTACGGGCTTATAATGATAAAAATAATAATTTTATCCAATATTTCTCATTTACACTTTTCTGACAATTTTGGGCTCCATTATCATTAAACAGTGAGAGAAGACCTTTCAATAATTGAAAGATCAAGTCATGGCAAGTTAAGTCCAAGTAGGTAAAATTAATTATATTTTAAAATATAGGTACATTTAATCTTAAAAAGAAGGATTTTTCTTAGTATTTAATTAAATCCTTTTTCGATTAAACTGTTTGCAACTAATATTTTATTGACCAATAAAAATATATTAATATTTTATAAAAAATCATTAATGCCTATACCTACAGGTGAGCTTTTGTTGGCCAAGAGAATAACAGATTATTTTGCTACTTGGTAGGATAGTTATTTGATTTTGATAGTTTTAAATATATTATCACTCAATTTTTAACATTAGATTTGGTTTTAATGTAGTTGTAATTTAATGTAGCCTAACTACTGGGTTATAGTTTTATAAATAAAACTTTAAATTAAAAGCTTCTCCGAGTGTACACATCAATAACAAAGTACATTTGGACTATATTCTTAGGAATACTTACATGGTATGTTGATACTATTTGGAATCTTGCCATGTTCCTTCACCTCTTCTGGTTCTCTTACATCAATAATTAAAGTAGTGTCTTTTCTGGTCGCTTGTTTCACGTATTCGTAGTCCACAGTTGGTGCTTCCATTTCGACTGTTGTCTGTTGAGAGAACAGCCGGCATTCTTGCATGTTGGTGATACTTGAAGAAGCAGCAACATCTTAAAATATAAATGTAACTGATAAACATATTTATTGATAGATTTATCTTTTATCTCGATAAACTCAAAGTAAGATACTGACTTTTGTTTTGACTGCGGCAGACTTTTTGAGTGCTAGTTGCTATCGTCCGTGGTGCTTTGACCACTTTAAATGATGATGGTACAACTATACGAATAAAAACTCGCATAGACATCTTGCCAAAAATTAGTCTTTAAATTATTAAATAAATAATTTTCTTAATTACGACGTATTCCACTTTTGCAATTTTTTTTCAGCGAATTATTTGTTCTAATCTCGGCCGAGATTTAATTGAAATGTATGACAGATTCAGAATTCAGGAAAAAATAATTTTGACATTGACAGTATTGACACTGGCAATTTCGACAGTTCACCGTTCACAGTTCATTGCATTTTATGTTGCCACCACTTGAATTTATTTTTCCCTAAAAGTGATCTCAAGAGTCTTGAGATCACTTTTAGGGAAAAATAAATTGAAAAGTTTAGGGTGTCTTGAGTCAAGACACCCTAAACTTTATCAATAATATGTGTGAGTGTCACAAAAATTTGCATTATTGCACACTTTCAGTGCCGGCCGCGCATCCGCCTAGCGGGTTCTTGTAGATTTTGTTAGGGTGCCGCAAACTCGCTAGACGGGTTCACAATATTTCAGCTATATTTAAGTTTAGGCGTATTTGCTACTGTAGATCACATTGTACTTTAGTGAACTGATAAGGTAATAATTTTAGAAGTGGCGCGTAATTAGCTCAAATTTTTATATTATACAAATAAAAACACATAATGCAATGTCGCGAACTCACTGGGCGAGTTCACTTGGTACCAGCGATGCAACGATATATCGAATATTCGATAGTATCAATAACATCGACCCTAAAATATCGATATTTTTATCGATATTAAAATAAATTTGGTAATATTTATTATAATTATTTATTATTTGCTTCTTATTTACCCACTTCTACTACTAACTTGCAAGTTCTTAATTATCGCATTGAAACTGTCGATATTATTGATCATCGATATTTTCAGGCCTACGATATAAATATATATAATATCGATATTTTCGTCTCCTTGCAACCCTACTTGGTACACACAGTGACACATCAACCTAGACTGTTTGAACTTGGTTTGGACTTTGAACTATTAGAAGTTGAACGCTTTGAATCGCGCGAGAGAGTGCGTTATATTTTTGTTATTTTGACTCATTCAAGTTGAACGGGACGCGACGCTCAATCCATCGACATCACTATGCACAGTCCCTTTCCTTTTCTCTATTTTGTATGTAGCGTAGTTATGCGTATATAGGGTGTCTAACTTGATCTGTAGCCGTGTGCATATGTCTCATATGAGTCATAGATTGTCAACTTTAGATTAAATATGGGTAGTATTTAACTGCACATCAAAAAAATACTAATTGCGCAGCAAAAAAAGCTAATTGATCAGCAACTCATGGCCAGCAAACTTTAAAGAGATCAAACTAAGTCGACGGAGCCCCGCTTTGCGGGGCTCCTATATTTGGGTGGGTTTAAAAAAACTAACCTAACATTTCCGAGACGGAATGCAGTGATTTGAGGCGTATATATGCTCGTTATGCTGTGCAATATTTGCTGACCAATTAGTATTTTTGCTGATCATTATATTTAATCCTATTAAATATATAGACTGTATGCGACATGCACTTATTACATTAAAGTTTGATTGACATCTTTTTATCAATGTATTTTAATAACGCCGAAACTTTGACGGCCTAAGTTGCTTTTTCATGCCCCGCTTGAAGGACTCAGGAAGAAGGAAAAGGAAACACATGCCTCGGCAGACATTTCTAAGTTTTAACAATTCGGCAAACATAAGAGGAGCCTAACATTATGGTACGAATTCAAATCAGGTCTATTGTATAAGGTGACATCTAAGCCCATCACGTGTTCTTCTGGATCGGAAAGGAGAGCGTGGAATGAGTTGGAAGAGCTCTTCAAAATATTCCCCGTGGAATAGCCGGTAGAACCTTGCTACTGTGGCAACCTTTAGATTTCTTATAATGGGGACAGCCTGCTGCTTAAAACTGACGAGAACGTCCAGCGAGTGCTAAAGAGCAATACTCCACGCAGGGGCGCACTTGCGCTTAATACAAAGGGCATAGCTGCTCAGACGTGAAGAACCGTAATCTGTTCAGTCTTGAGTCGTTCTTCTTAAAAGCCCTGGATAAGTCAGTAGATACATGTCAGAGAGCATTATGGAAATTCCTCCTCCACAGGCTACAATGTGCCTATGAGTCGGGAAAATTCACTGAGACAGCACTACATTTTGTGGTAAATAAGGCGGAACATGCATTAGATAACCGGGAAGTATGCATTGCTGCATTCCTGGATATTAAGGGAGCCTTCTATCGGACCACCTTTGATGCCATTAGTGTGGCATCGGCAAATCACGGCATAGAGCCAACCATTTGCAAGTGGATCGATTGTATGCTTAGGGGTAGAATCATTAGGTCTGAGTTGTTAGGAGATGAAATGTATGCAACGACGACCAAGGGCTGCCCTCACGGTGGAGTACTCTTACCACTCTTATGGTGCTTGGTAGTCAATTCACTCCTAGATCAACTCAACAAAGGTCTGTACTTAACGGTCGGATATGCCGATGACTTGGTGATACTCGTCAATGGAAAGTTCCCAAGTACGGTATCTAGTGTCATGCAAAAGGCCCTGATTATAGTGAAAAATGGTGCAGTAGCAATCATTTATCGATCAACCGAGGGAAAACTACTGTCTTGCCGTTTACTAGGAAGAGGGATTTGACAGGGTATCCTATCCATGTATGGTACGCAATTACAATGGTCCACGGAGGTGAAGTATCTAGGCATGACCTTAGATAGCAAACTAACGTGGAAACCTCATGTAGACGAAGCCATAGAGAAGGTCCAGCGGGTCTTCGGCATGATTCGTTCTACTTAAGGAAAAACCTGGGGGCTAAAGCCCAAGGTCATTAAGTGGCTATACACGATGATGATAAGACCCATACTCACGTATGGAAGCATTGTCTGGTGGCCAAGAACTAAACTAGCTACGTGCAGGAAAGCGCTGTAGAAGGTGCAGCGATTGGCCTGCATGGCTATAACAGAGGCGTTCCCGACTATGCCATCGGCAGCGTTAGAGGTCCTGCTGGATCTAACGCCGCTACACATTGTTGTGGAGTCAGAGGCGATAAAAGCGCTACATAGACTATCTGTCCATGGGCTGTGGAGCGTCAACATGTCGGTAACTCGACACACAAAACTGGAGATTTCAAAGGATCTCAAAAGGATTATGAGCATGGGATGTGACAAAATGCAACCATTGCACATATTCAAAAAGAATTTTAAAATAAAAGTCCCCACGAGGGACGAATGGAGACAAAGTCTACAATCCCCTGACAAGGGTTGTCTCATCTGGTACACTGATGGTTCCAAAATGGAAACAGGATCAAGCGCTGGTATCTATGCCAACGACTGCAAGGTGAGCCAAAGCATGGGCAAATATGCAACGGTCTTCCAAGCGGAAACCTATGCTATAATTGCCTGTGCACAGGAGAATATTAACAGTGGTGTCACTGACAGGACTGTGTATATTCTCAGTGACAGTCAAGCGGCTCTCAAGGCTCTGGACTCGTGTAGGGTGGACTCCAGACTGGTCCTGAACTGTGTTAAGCTCCTTAACAAACTAGCCAGGAAGAACACAGTCAGACTGGTGTGGGTTCCGGGGCATGCAGGGGTGCAGGGCAATGAGGAGGCTGATGAATTAGCCAGAAAGGGCTCGGAGCAACTGTTTGTGGGCCCCGAGCCATTCGTGGGACTCTGAGAGCACCGTAAAGGCACCAACGACTTCCTGTGCAGATTGAGATTGGCACACAATTCGATTTGCAGAGCCTGTGGTGAACAGAGCGAATCCATATCGCACCTACTGTGTGAGTGGGACGTGTTGGCTAGACTGAGGATGGGTCTGATGGGATTGGCATATCCAAACCCTGAAGACTTCAGGCTTCTCCCTCTGAAGTGTACATTGCAGCTGATGCAGTACATTCATAAGGAGATAGTTAAGGGATAAATCTTGGAGCCGACACAAAAGATCCCACTGGGTCGAAATGTCGCCAGTCTGTACTGCCTGCCCCCCCGCAAATAAGATAAGAGTGTCTATTGAGAACTTCGAGTGCGCGAAACTTGCTAGATGACGCTCTCTATATAGCTTTTAGAAAGGTTCGGCAAATATGCAGCGTAACAAGGATGTAACGTTTCACCAGTGGAGCGTCCTTCAGAGAAGGAAAGGGAGGAAACTATTTCGCTGAACACGCCTGGATCTACATGGCGTTGAACTGGACCAATTTATTGATACCCCGTTCAGAAATGTGAACTAAAGTTCAGCCAAGTTCAACGAATCAAATCAACCCTCGGATAAGCCCCGACTATTAGAAAAAGGTTGACAATATCAAACGCCTCCGTGAAAGGGCAGAAGCATCGTGTATCCAGATGCACTTCAACTATCAGTATTCCGCTTTGAACACAAAAAATGCACAAAATATTCATATATAAAATTTGTAATATAGATAATTGAATATGACAACAAAACAATTTCTCAAAGATTTAAACTTGATTGATGAAAGATACCCATTGGCTGTTAACCGTTTTCGTTTCCGAGTGATTCCCAACTCTAATTATTTTCTTTGTGGTATCCTTAATTTTGACAGCTGACCCCATCCATCAAAAGAGCTAAAGCTGTGCGAAAATATTTGTGATTTTTGTAATAAATATTGGCTCCTTAAAAGTTGTAAGTGTTGATGTATTTGGCATTCATCATATTAAATGTATAATTATTAACATACAGTGTATTGACACCATATTGTGATGTGTGGATACTCGAAGCATACTCAGTACCTTGTGATTTTTATTTTAATCTATTTCTATGCTGGACAGCGGTGTCAATAAACACGAGTAATATATTTGACTTCCAGATGCTGTACGCATAATACACAGGAGTGAGACTGTAGTTGTGATGTGGTGTGAAATGGTTTCGTGTTGAAATCAATCAGGCCATTACGTTATCAAAAATGGGATCCATGCGACCGACGGGACGGTTCCTATCGTTCACAAACAACATACAAAGAACACAGAAGCAATCCGGTAAATGTGCTACTTTCCTTAGAATATAAGTAATAAGTTGGATTACATTCCTATGCTATGAATCATAGACATGTCCTTGTTTGTTTTTGTTGATGCTGTTACAGATTATGTCGAAATGTTATTATGTGATGTAGTGAAGTCAGTATTGCAATATTGCTATTTATGTCTGATAAAGGTTTAATTCCACCAAAATAATTTTTAACTCTTCATGGCAATGAAAATAATAGAAAGTAAATATTACAATTGAGTACTTAACCTTATTCAGTGAGCTGGCTTATTATAAATAAATAATAAACATTCTGGTATAGTGTTAAATTTTGCTAGCACTATAAATGTATGTATGTTAGTCTATAAGGTATTTAAATATGTGTCTATGCCATGTGAAATAAAATTGCTATTATTATTATTATAAACAGTGATAGATGTGTTATACAGGGAAAAATAACAGTCTAGAAGATTAACTTGATAGTTCAAGATAGTGTTGAAATAATAGCATTAATTTTAAAATTTATTATGCAGTGGCCTTCTAGTTAGAACATTATACTCAAAATAAGTAGTTATTGGATTGTTCCTCTGTCTCCCTTTTTGAGTACAATGAAAACATAGTTAGTATTTGAGCTATCATGTAATAAGAGTAGAGCCTATTGCCATGTAAATGGCACAGTTCCAGCCTCTCTGCTGCAGACAATTGCTTGACAAAAAATCCCAAATACACTTTGCTCAACCAGAAAATTTAGTTCAAGTCTGCATACTCAGAACATTTACAACAGCTGTTCCATTGAGACAGTTGGTTTTACCCTTGTATGTAAAACATAAACATACTTGTTTAATATGGAACAGTAAGAAGCTGTTCAATGTACTGCAGCATGGCTGGATATTACACAAGTAGCCAGACAATAGTTTTTAATTATGTCTAAAGTGCCAAGTCTTGACAGGTTAACTTATACTCAGTTTGATTTAAATATTCTTGTTCATAGTGCCAAGTGGTTTTGCTCAAAGTTTATCAGGCAGTGAGACAGATGTATCAACATCTAATGAAAATTTGTCAAGAGAGGAGCGCTATGTTGTCCGACACACGGCCCGTGTGGAGCCACAGGGACAGGAAAACCAGAGCCAGTCTAATAATAATAACAGGAATTCCTTAAAGGTAAGATTTAGATAAAAATATTTTTATAATTTTGATGGATGTTATTTATTTCTTGTGCTGTTAAAGTATTGTAGGTAGGTATGTGAGAGTAAATTATTATATTATAGTTGGAAAAAGGGGACGAAAGTACAGAATTCTTTTACATAGATATTCATTGATGGTTGAACAGTCTAACAATTAAAGAACTTTTACATCTAGAGCTTATAAACCTCGGTACTACTAACTAAACAGACCATGGTGTGCCTCGCTGCTTTGGATGGTGGATGGGTTGCTGGAACTGAAAAGAGCTTATAAACTCAAGCCAACTAACCAATAGCTGATCAAAAGTGGCTATAAATATTCCCATAACTGAAAAATTATCATATAAATGTGTCGAGTTTCTTAACAAGGACATTTTATTTTACTTAATTAAGTACACACCTTTGTATAAATCTAAATGTCTAACACACGTTTTTAGAAATGTGCTAAATGTGCATGCCTAGAAGATGAATATCTTATATTATTATATCAGAAGCTAAATTATCATTTTCATAGCTTAATGACCTTATGAATGGCATTGCAAAAATATGATCTGCATCCAAATATATGTATTATGTATATTCCATATTAGAAAATGCGTGTTCTGATATGTCAATAGATTTAAAAACAAGGATTAAAGGATTCATTTCATGCAGTTATATATTTTGTTGTATGCTACTAACAACAAAAATTAAATTAGGTAAAGATGATTCTTCTCAAAATTTTTTATTTATTTACTAAACAGCTGACAGCCTTTATACATGTTTTCCGGCCATAAAGGGTAAATATACGAAATAAATAGATGGCTCGAGCATATTATCATCTGCCGAAAGATGTTCACCTCTGGACATCAACCTCCCTAAAATTTTCCACACACACTAATCTTGGGCTGTCTGCATCCAACATAGAGCATATATTTCTTATATAAATATGATATTTTACATAATCTTATGCATGTTGCATACGATAAATTATTTTCATAATGAAAGTTTGTACGATTTGATTTAATTTAATTTATAACAATTGCAAATTCTGCAATCAGATTGTAATAGACGCTTTTCTTCCTTGTAACCTAGGAAAGCGTAGCAGGCAGCAACCGCAACTCTCTTAAAGACTCTGTGGGGGGTGGGAACAGCAACCGAAGTTCGCTGGACGTGTCATCGTCGTCGTACAATACTCTCATCATACACAACCAGGACGACTCGTGGCCGCCGAGACCTACGCCTATACGGTATGACGAAGCTAAATATACTATTTTTTTATACCTTTACTATTTCGTTTTAGATGATTTGATGGTGATGAGTAATCACTAATCACATTTAGGCAACGCATGGGACCTGTAAACCTTAGGTGCACTGATACAGAGCTTAAATGGTGGAAGGATATTTTACTCGTCTAACGCCTATGTATGTGTGGTTAGTATTCTGCGTTGCGCCTCACTAGGCGATATCAATACTATCGATTTGCTTTATAAACATTTATGCTATTTCGTCTGCATGGTATACAGTTCGCCCGAGGTATCTTTATGTAGGCCGACGTGTATCACACCTATATTTCGCCAACTATAGTCCTAGGCCAACAGGTGGCAACCGTTTTCCTATCTGCCTGGTACAGTTTCAGAACTTGTACTGCTACTAACATATTTTTTGACAGAAATATCCAACAAAACTTTTCTCAATCCAGTAACCGAATCCAAGAGCTGAGACAGCAGTCGAATTTACTTCCACTGCGCCACCAAGACATTCCTATAATTGTTTTTAGGTCCCTCTAAATAGAGGACTCCAATTATCTTTCAATAATATCTTCGATATACAAAGGCTTATTATTATCGTTTTGACATCTAAAACAATAATAAAACTTAATTGTGTCAATATAAAGCTGAATGTAGGCTGCAATGTCTAGACATAATTCAACATTGAACCATTTAATTCATTATGCTTGCAAAGAGGGCATTAATCCATGGTATTTGTACAAGTGCACTGCAATGTATGCTGTGTACTTTGATATAGTAGCAAAATAGTAAACGCAAATATTCGTCGATATATAGAATAAAGCAATGTTTACGATACAAAATAAAGTATCGCTAGTCATTCCGGATATTTTAGTGGCCAGCGGTTTGTTGATTGGGGTTTATTGATCATGAAATTTAATTTAATTCGTTACCATCATCTCTTAGCGTATCCTTTATGTATGCAGTTAATCTACTTGTTATCGTTACGGTTTCGCGGCTTTCAGGTGAAATTTGGTACGGTAACTTGAATAAACTGACGAAGAACATGTAGGCTACATTAAAAATCAATTTAGGTTGGATAATGGTTCATATAGTTTCCTTCCTCCTTCTCCTTATTATATAGTACCTAAAAGCTATTCCAGTCTCCGTACTGTTACAAATAATTTCGTGATGTGAAAACCGAGAGTCGAGTCCGAAATTTCATGTACAGTAGTCACATGTAGGAAATATCTATTGTAATGATCTGCAAAACTAATTAACAAACGCCTTATTATTCTTATGGTATCGTAGTTTTGTGTTGAAATAGCCACGCTACATGCGACACATTGCCACAAATTGGCGTAAGCTAAACCATGACATCATCCATGTAATTTCACGCTAACGTCACTATCTGATAGCATGCAATACTCTAATAGCCAGTACATTAAATAATAAACACTGATCGCAACTCTGCTTTGTATTCCTTAACTTACACCACACTGCTACTAAGTGTCGTGATTAAATGGATCGAGTAGGATAATGAAACCTGAAGGTAGACTAGCAACTTAGCTTATTGACAATAAAGCACTTATGAGGGCTTATTGCTTCTTTATTGGTCGTTTCACAGGAATATTCTTCTCGCTAGCCTTTACTATTCTCAAGTCACTTGAAGTCGGCTTTCTAGTATTTACAAAGAGCGGCTGCCACCTGAACTCCGCAACCCGAAGGCTAGACCCTAAGGCTAGACTAGTGTCAGGATATTAGAAGGCACTGACTTCCCAATAACGACTGCCAAAGATGTTCATGGCTGCCAGCTTAACGTGCTCTCCGAGGCACGGAGCAGGCGATATAATTGTCAATCAATACGCACATAATTTCGAAAAGTCATATAACTTCCAAAAGTCAGAGGTGAGCGACGTGGGTTTGAACCCGAGACCCTCTGCATTGCAGTCTGTTGGTCTCCCCACTGAGCTATCACTACTGCATCGTTTCGCAGGAATATGATCGCACGAATTGTGCGAAACAACACTTTTTAAATAATATACTGTCTGTGACGAATTACTAACAATTTTGCCGCCGTATTTTGTTTTTTCTTTTGTTTGTTTTAGGTATTTATATTTTAAAATTTTGAAAATAGTGTAATAGAGGTTACAATCTGTATATAAACTTTTTATAAGATTTTAAACTATAAAGTTGTAAATAATTTAAGATGAAGGTATCCCTAGATTCTGTTGATGTGTGTATATCTATTGGCGCGCAAAACGATTCCCTGCATAAAACCTATAATACTGTACTGTTTGCAAGTTTCACTAATGTGTTTATTATGTTGTAAGAAAGAAGATATCAAAATTACGAGAGAGGGTCTGTTTCACAACCTCCAAATAACATTTATCTATGAGATAAAAGTCTCGCCATCGCTGTTCTTTAACCTAACAAGAGTGAGACAGCATGCGATTTATATTTCAGATAACTTTAACTTGATAGTTGTGAAACTGGCCATAAAAAATAGTTATTTAAAAACTAAAACCCTCGTTCTTGGGACCCTTTTTAGACAAACTGATTAAAGGGTGCTACAATTGGGTAAGGTTTCGTTCTTACTTTTGGGGCGTGTATAACATATCTACGTCTGTCTTCATATATGATATCATTGGATAATTAATGCCCAATAGTATTGTTGCCCAACTACGTCGGCCAACAAATAAGAGCCAATATTATATATTATGTTTTTTATTTCTGGGTCCAACAGAGAACACGAACGAACAAGTAGTGAAGTGAAACATTCAACCACACAATCTTCGCCATACCACACCCTGAAAAAGACTGAAGGCGTGAAGAAACCCAGTGGGATACCGGTACCTAAGCTGCATAAAGAACAAACAGTGACTACCACGGCTAACTATATCGATATTGGTGGGCAGAGGATTTACACTAGCCCTCCTGATCATGGAGTTCAGGTACGAATATGATTTTTTAGAATTACACTTTCTAACTGCGCGTTCTCATTCTTACGGTTTTGCGAATCGTTTTGCTGATACTGTTTTTAGTGGTGTATTAAAACATATTTACACTATACGTCGAAGCCAAATAGAAATAGCATTAGTTTTGCGGCTAATTAGTCGTTTCGTACGAGTCTGTTCCCATGAATTGTGGGACATGACAGTAGCTACCTAAATAAATGTTTTCAGGTTCGATTTGCGCCCATCGTTATTATTTGACTGCTAAACGACCCGGTCTGAAGAAGAAAAAGTGCAAATCGAAACGCTAAAAAAATATTATTTAAAAAAAGTGTAGTTTCGCGTAATTTGTGCGAACATGGCGAAACGGCTTAGTAGTCGTTCGTTAATTTGTTGTTGGCTGGTGCCAACAACAGATTCTGTTATTTTTATTAATGCCACTAGATAAGTCTATTCTATAAAAATATTAATCAATTACTCTCTTATTATAAAATGTGTGTATTGCAAAACATATTTATTTCATTTATACTACAATCCTAAAATGAAACAACACCTTAAATACACACACACAACCCAATTTTCTTTGCAATGTTCAGGAAGATCGAGGCTACTTAAAAAATACATCCTGACGTGGTGTTTAGTATTTGTACATTTGATCGTTTGATATGTTGTCAAACAGGAAATAACGGAGATTCCGGATGACTTTTTAAACCAATCATCAGTTCTTAAGCACTTGGCTAAGGAAGTGGCTCAGTCGCCGACGCCTCGCGGCCCCACCCCGCCTTCATCACCCCGCGCCCCCGCACCGCCCCGGGATGACAGCCGGAAAGCTAAGGGCAAATGCTCTAAAGCTAAGCTTAGCAAGGAGAAACTCAATCTGTCGAGATCTCAACCTGATTTGACTAGGTAAGTCTTTTTGTCTATTGTTTAGTATGATTTATTTTAGAGAATATAAAATAAAATATAAATAGATACATATAAATTTATAAAATAAGAAGGCTCAGCGATGTTTGTACACAAGCAAGCATATATGTATTTGGCTCACAGTCAGTTGTGGAGCGCACAGAGAAGTACGATTCCCTTAGAGAATACCTGCGTAGGAGCTGCGATTCATACCTATCTATTATATACCTTGCCCTTCATCTTCTTCATCATCATCGTCGTTAAAATACTTTTTAGTCAACGAAACAAAACCAGTCAAGTACTAGTTTTATGACAAGAATGAAACATTACAAATATAATCAGGAAGAAACAATATCAGAATAACATTGTTTTAAATTTTTTAATTATGTTTATAAATACGTCTACAGTGTTAAATTTAAACTCCTTGTATTATCATCTATAACAATATCTTTAATATACAGGTGTGTCGTAAATAGTGGTCCAGAGTAAAGGAGTCGATACACTGTATTCTTATGTATCACATACCGACATTTTAAGCATTTTCAGTTAAGGATCTCCTAACAAAAAATAAAAGTTCTTTTTTAAAATTTCTGCACCTTGCTTCACGAATTTGGCTGTCATTTCAACAAATATTAATATTTTTTAATTCTGTTTTTTTATTATTACTCTTGAATATGTGTACTATCATATCCAAACCCTTTTTTATGTTTTAAAGTCAAAGGTACTTAAAGAAATTAATCTGTTTCCAATTTCAATACTCATCTTCAGCAAATCATATGACTTTAGGGGCATAAAAAAAATGGTTAAAATTTCGGTATGTGATACATAAGAATACAGTGTATCGACTCCTTTACTCTGGACCACTATTTACGACACACCCTGTATATTGTATATCGTAGCATATCGGTATTTAAAAAACACAGTTACTTATGTAGCTAGGGCCCGTATAACTTGTGTCATTCAATATTTTTCTTCATGATGCTCTCTATTCGAATCTCAAAATATGTAACAGAAATGAAAATTTACATATATGTATGTTCATTCAATAAACCTCGTTTATATTATGTTACATGTAGCATAAATCTTTAACTTCTGCATTGTCTAGTGACAGTTGACAATCGATGGGAAAATGTGAAAATTATGCACCTACCGAGAAACAGAAATGGACAGATTTTCAAAAATAAAAGCCTGCCATAGTTGTATTTCCAATCGGAATGTACACAAGGTATGTGTTAGGACCGTTCAATATGATTGCATGTATCTGTTACCCCATGAGTATCTATTAAAATGAACTCAAACATGTTCGACAGAGAGCGCACAAAGTGTGCCAATTCACGTGTTAAATTTACACGCGGTTGACAGATACGAGCTTGTTACTAGCGCTTTATTTTTGAGCTGGTCATTGCGCATCACCCCTCAGGGGCATTGTACGAGCACCGTACCACTAGTACATTCATTCATTTTATTTTGGGACTTTATAGCGAACATTGATTTATAAAGAAGTTACTAGCGTTTAATACCTCATGTCCACTACGATGGAGCTACCACCTATTGCAGCCAAGTGATCTCAATTATACAAATTTAACTTGTGTTAAATAACAGTCATAAAATGAATTTAATCATTTTATAACCCTAAACTTGACCTAATCGACGATTGATATTTTTACCTATAATTTTGTTTTTGTAAATTTTCATGTTTTATAATTGTGACTTGAATGATACTTACGTTTTTAATGATATAAGTATTGACACTTACATAATAAATGTAACATATTTTTTGTTAATAGTGTCTATATATTTATATTTTATATACGTGGGTGGCAGATATGAGGAGCATTTATGTTTTATAACCGAGTAACTACTAATGTGTCTTTTCGACTTAATACATTAATAATGTTACGCATGTTTTATGATAAAATATGAATCTATATCAAATACCGGCTATAAATCTATATGTATCTCCTATCGATATCTTTTCAGTCAGATTTTTAAATAGCTAGGCAAAATAATAAAAATGTACACCAGGAGTGTATATTTAGAATCACATCTTTGTGATATTTGACACTGACTAGTGGCTGATGGTAATTTATGGTGATATTGTCGCAGCGTGGGTGTCCGCGCAGTGCCCGGCGGCTCGGAGTCGAGCGGCTGGTGCAGCGGCGGGGAGGGCGAGCTGGAGGAGCCTGACGATGCCTTCACAGCGGTACTGGACGCGCTCGCGGCTGAGAACCACCAGCTCAAGAGACAACTGGCAGACGCCTGCGAAAGAGTCGCCAAAACGTCTAAGGTTTGTAGGTTCATTAAAAAGTTGGGCCCGGTATTCCACAACGTTGCACAACGTACGTTGTATGATACACACTCTCTATTTGTTCTGGTATATATTAAGACTAGTCTGTTTATGTTTTAGGGTTACATAAATGTTCGAAAATAGATCTGTTTCTTTTGTAGCGATTTCAAAGTTGATAGACAGTAATCTAAAATGATATTGCAGCTGGAAGAAGAAGTCGAGAAGGTTCGTACAGCGCACGAGGAGCTGGTGGGGTCGTGTGAGCGGCGCGAGCGGCTGGAGCGAGCGGCGCGCGTGCGCCTGCAGGCCGACGGCCGGCGCCTGCAGGACCTCAATCGGGCCCTCAAACAGCAGGTACGCACTATATCGTACAGCGCACGAATAGCTGGTGTGGTCGTGTGAACGGCTAGAGCGAGCGGCGCGCGTGCGCCTGCAGGCCGACTGCCGGCGCCTGTACGACCTCAACCGGGCCCTCAAGCAGTAGATATATACCATATCGTACTGTACGATTGATACAGCGCACGAGGAGCTGGTGGGGTCGTGTGAGCGACGCGAGTATAGGATATCAAAGACTGCGGTAAGAACTAGACTTGTGTTTGTGCTTTTAATAGGGTTTAGAGTTCCAGATCTCATATGCTGTTGGCAGAAGCAGTATTTTTACCGTGACCGTGGTAGACTACACTAGGTGATATCTTATGTGTTTACCAACGCTATAGTCTACCGTAGCTTTCAGACAAACCGTTTTAATTGAGCTTGATTGCCGTCGAGGTAGCATAAAATCACGACATGTCGTAAAAAGTAATTTAATTACAATGTGTATCTTTCGCGTAAACGTAAAACAGCGTTATAAAATATATTATTATACATGCATGCATGCTACATGACTCAACTTCTCAATCTTGCTCCATTGAAATCTGAGCCCGATATAGAATACAAGTGACACATTGTTTTAATGAAAACTATATTCATCTTTTTACTTCACTCACATTAGATTTTAGAGTAAAATGATTCAGCTGGTCGAGAGTATTATATGCAACATAATTTTAACGTAAAACGGTATATTTTTACAAAGCGTAGGCGACTCCCACACGCTCAGTTTTCGTGACTAACTGTTCCGAACGACAAGCAATATAGTCGTGATATATTATTTCATTCATATTGATAGTATGTATGTTTAACAGGTGGAGTTGTTGTCACAAGGCGTACGGACGGAGAGCGATGGGAACGCGGATGCTCTGCGCAAGGAGCTGCAGAATAGAGAGATGCTTATAGCGCAACTCATTACACAGAGTAAGATTTATACTATGAAATATGTCGTCATATACGTATGTATGTTGCAGCGCTTGTGGATTTATGGGTTACTGCATCATGTCCATATGGATTAAGGAGCCACCTCAGATTTTAAAAGAAAGCTCACTCATTTAGTAGTGATTGTTTTGTAGGCCATATTCTGGAATTTGTAGTAAAATATATCAAAAGTTTCGTCTTAGATGGCTATATGTACTCGTATGTGTGATATGAAAGCATCTTTATTTTAACACATACATATACACATCAAATAAATATATGAATTAAAGCATTGGATAAGAGTCATGCTTTGCCAACTTATGTTTATGTGAACGATAAGAGAAAGAAACGAACGCGTCGGCATTGTCTACTTACTTAGTATCAACACTAAGTTGCGCGGGATGAGTTTATCGACTACTGAATATTGATATGCTATTTCAAACTCGAGCTCTTTTTTAAAACTTTGATCACATTTTTACCGCACCTAATAAGTGGTATCTATACTAATATTATAAAGCTGAAGAGTTTGTTTGTTTGGTTGAACGTGCTAATCTCAGACCACTGGTTAGAATTGAAAATTCCTTTAGTGTTGGATAGCCTATTTATCGAGGAAGGCTATAGGCTATAACATCATGCTACGAACAATAGGAGCGGAGCATCAAAGAAAATTTTTACAAAAGCGGAGCAAATTCTCTTATGTGAAGCGGACGAAGTTGCGCGGGTCAGCTAGTTATAAATAAACTACAAATTCACTGTTGGTTTTCATATCAAAGTAACGATATGAACGTTAAGGTCAAGTTAGTACGTTTTACTACTAACTGTAAGCCCTACTGTAGTTCCGTAGTCTCTGCCTACCCCTCTGGGAAACAGGCGTGAATCTATGTATGTAGGTATGTAAGTCCTACCTACAGTTAGTAATAAAACTATCTTATATTGCTCAGGTATAAAAAATAATTAAGAGGAAGGGCGAGAGAATTGAAAATAGGTATTTGTAAAATCTGTTGCTGTCGCGCAGTGCCTGCAGAGCGCGATAGAGACAACTGCAGCTTGGATGGAAAATACCTATTAAAAGTACACAAAATCAACGTTTCGTAGTCCCCTGATTCCTTCTCCAAAACTTGACCGATTTACCTACTTTCTTCATTAAAAATTAAAAAAAGGTTTTGATCGTGTTCCTATGTTTTCCTTTTTTATATAATCTAGTCAAATTTGTTTTCTGGATGTTTGAACACAGCGGAAAATCTTGCAAACCTTTGAGGTTTTTGAAGGCTCATGTCTTTTTTAATAATTAATTTATGAAAAGAAGGAAAACATAGGGACATGCCAATAGAGGCCATACAATTTTTGGAAAAAAATATTGCTCTACTGGCATTATCCAGGGAGGGACAGGGGACTAAGTTTGTATGGAAAAACGGCCCTTGTGTTTCGTCTTAAATACAAAATTATTTTATATTCACTAAAAAGGTCCTTATTTATATTACGTGAGTTTTTTATTAAGAAATTCTCAGTACCAGCATGGAGTATGGCAATTGGCAATGTGTCCTGTGAACGACAAAAGGAACGCCAATTAATTAATTCGAGACCTCTACGTCCAGACATCTTCTATATAAACAGTTACTTGAAATAAAGGTGCAGTGTCACGAAGCTTAAAGCTCCCCATAAATTAAATTTATTTCGTAAAAGCTGAGGCCCGATTCCTATATTTATGAAATGAGTCATATTATTTACGGGCTGTTTAATTTTGATATATTTTTCATAGAATATGTGTCAAAATTTTACTGTCTAGGTGTAACGAGTCGTTTTTTAAATAGGGGTAGATCCATTAATTACGTAAGGTGTTTAAAATGGAGAAGAGTCAAACAGAATCTCATATAATCTTACTTTAGGGAGAGGGGTCTCGGCGAATATCACGTAGTATTTGCGCAAGTGTACATTCTGATTTAGAAGTGAGATGCTGCAGCAGTAGGTACGCGTCGTATCTACTTTGCATCCATCACATGAATTGCAGAGCAGAGCGAAAAATGCACTAGCTGCACAAGCGCGCACATTGTTCAAAGTGCGACTCTTAAGGATTGTCACAAAACGAGCTACTGAGCTTATGTGTTCAAGCGCCAACGGCTTAGAGTGGCTAAATCAGAGCGAGGTTGAAGGAGTAGATGATTTTACTTAATATCACATCTATATATTAGTCCCAATAGTCGCCCTTGAGACCGTGCATGAGTATTCGAGGAAATAAATATATAAACAATTAAATATGCTTCTATGCTCTTTATTATGTATTTTTTAGATTAAATTCGAAGTATTTAAACGACACACCTTTTAAAAAAGTAGGAGGTTGAGTCAAACCTCACGAAATCTCACCAGAGGACGCTGGAGGTGGGAAAATCGCGAAAATTCACTCACGTAAATATTGGACGCTCCCATATACAAAGCGGGCCTTAAAATAAATAATAAAATATCGAACCTGCCGACTTTTTTGGTAGATGGGCCTCTATAGTTTTGCACTAGTTGTTCATATAACGTAAGTACTCAACGAGTGTTAACAATTTAATAAGTACAACTTTTAAACACCGAAGTTGTGTGAAAACGCACACTTGAAGGCTCAGTTCCTTAATCAAGAAATAAATCGCTTTACCTATGGACAGTTATTTTTTTATACATATTTTTGATACCTATGTTTAGTGGAATAGTATACTGTTTCCTGGGACACAGGCTACAACCTAGTCCAGGAGTCGGAGCTCACTTTGATTTGAAATTTATTTGGTGGCTAATAAATTATTATAGTTTCTTTATTTTTCTGTACAGACAAGGAGTTAGCGTGTGCCAAGGAGCGTCAGGAAATAGAAATGGCAGCTCAGCGAGCGACACTGCAGGAACAGCGGACACACATCGACATACTCGACACGGCGCTCACTAACGCGCAGGCCAATGTTGTACGCCTCGAGGAAGACGTACGTTTTACTTTTTAATTATATACAAGTCTAGATATCGCGACAACTTGAGACAGATGTAATTCTTAACTGTTTTAAAAAAAAGGAGAAGGTTCGTCTGTACATATATTTTGTTTTATGTATTTTCGGCCTTAACTTCTTTGTTTATGAGTCGATATTAATGATTATTTTTGCGTTAGGTTCGGTATAGATTCGAAATGGTCCCATATAAATGTCAAGCGTTTACAAGAACCACTGGGTCACCCATTTGACTTTTAAATTAAGTAAACGTCACTCAAAGTTATTTTATAAAAAATATGCATCGATTTCAAAACTTTAAAAATAAATAATTAATGGCATCTAACCAATTTGGAGTCGGTTCCATACACACAGCCAAGATAATAACAACAACGAAACCACATTGGTTAAGTTGTATTCGTAGCTTAATAAAGACTAATATGATAATTTTTATTTAATTCTTTTGGTTTTTATGTAGAAATCTGTTTTGCTAAGCTCGTGTGCTTGTAGGTATTATGATATTAGAAATAGCAAATTAAAACATATTTCCATTAAAATGGCGCACAATGGCCAGCAGAAACTGTTTACCATAACCATTTACTGTCGAGCAATTATAGCTTCAAATTTTGCGGTAACTACATATAATTTTGCGATAACTATATAAAGTTTTGTGGTATAACCTTCCGCACATAACCACAAGGTATCGACTTCTTATCTGGCAAAAACCGCCTATCATGTGGAGGTAGCGAGTAACAGCTTTACCGCTGCATCAGTAAATGGAACTGCTAGTAAATAATAAAATAATATAGTAGATAACATGGTAAAACTATTGGACCATGAAAGATCTGATGAAGGATGTAATGGTCTTCTTCTTTCCCTTAAGAGAAGACTCATGAACGTGTGCATTCTCCATATCCTCACATATGGTTGGTCTTTTTCAAAACAGCAGTGGTCCACGCTGAGCGTTTGCCAGAGAGCTATGGAATGGTGTGTTCAGGGTAACAAAATCTTGACCGGGTCATGAACAATCCGTTCCATCACAAACATCGCTGATGTCATTCAAAAAGCTGCTAGGCTCAAATAGGACTAGGTTGGACATATCGGTCGCATGTCAAACGACAAATGGGCCAAACTTACAACGATATGGAGGCCTAAAGATAGCAAGCGAAATCGCGGCAGGCCCAGACGATGAAGGCGTGATGATGATATTTATAGCTATAGATTTCTTAAAAAAAAGATTGGATCTTAGCGGCTTTAGACAGAGAGAGTTGGACAGAGAGTGGGGAGTCCTTTGCCCTGCAATGGGAGAGAAGGAACATAATATATAAAAAAAGGATCATGGTAATGTTTTGCGCAGTGTCGTCATGCCAGTGGCTACGTAGAGCGAGTGATGGGACTACAACGCGCCTTAGCGTCGTTACAACAAGCATCCGACAGGCGAGAACACACCGAGAGGAAACTGCGCGCTCAGCTCGAGAAAGAGTTGCAGACTTTAAGGTACAGTAGCAATTTAATCACTGTCTAACTGATGCTAATCTATACATAGCCTGTTTGTCTAGTCTGGTAATGACTGTTTACAATTTTTAATACGTGGTAAACAGTAATTACTCATAAAACGGTATTTTTCTCACCCGTCTGTTATGGGCAACGTATAATTATTATTAAAAGATTTGGCAGTTTTTACAGAACTTTTGATATTCAATTATTCAGTTCTAATTTAAACTGATTCTTTGTCGATTTATATAGGTGGGCCGCTTGATGCTTTTACCCAGAATATATCTGATTTGAATGTGTGTTTGATCTTTGGAAGACTTCGCCAAATGATTTTGACTTTTATGGAACCGATTTGGATATTTTATTCTAATAATAATGTCCTCCAGACCAAATTAAGATCATTTCAATTGCGGGGTCAATCTTAATGGAGACTGGCCATCTGCCTAGTCGATATTATGGTGCACAAGTGTGTGCGCAAACACAAGTGCACTCTCTGTTTACTACCTTACATGATCTGATGGGATGGCAATCTGACACGACCTGATGTAGTTTAATGTGCTTTTTGAGGCACGAGGGAGTCCAACACTTCCGAATTTCGGGCTGCTATTGAGATTTTTTAACAGATAAACTCAATAACATTTTTTTGGCTCAACAGTGGCATTTATTGACGTTTGTTATTGACGGTGCAGGAAGCGCGAGTGCAACTGCGGGGGCGCAGGCCTGGCGGGCGGCGCGGGGGGCGGCGAGGCGGAGCTGCGCCGGCAGCTGCGCGAGCGCGACGAGCGGCTGCTGGCGCTGGAGGGCGAGTGCGCCAAGTGGGAGCAGCGCTACCTCGAGGAGGCCGCGCTGCGCCAGGCCGCCGTCTCTGCCGCCTCCATACCCAAGTGAGTGCGAGACAACTATGTAAAATAACTATTTGGATTCAAAATATTCTTGTCTAGCCAGCCAACTTAACTACGTGTCGATGTTAGATATAATTTGGAGCTTCTGCTAAGCCGACATTATCTCTAGAAACGGTCAACATTTCCAGGCCAATAATACTACTAAACATGACATGGCGTATCGTGACGTGTCATCGCATTCGCCCAATATTGTATTAAGACCATAGTTTCAGAAATTGCGACTAAAGAGGCGTTCGCTAGTGGCTTGCTTACGCAATCCGTTACATCAAGGAAGTTTTTAATTTATCAACGCTCCGTTTGCATTGTTGGAGTATTTGAACAATAAAACTGTTCTTAATAGGAATAGCATATGTCCATTTTGTCCAATTTCTCTGATAATAATGATCGATATGACACCCGCATTTATATATTAAGATTTGAAATGCCACATTACTATGATCTGTAATATGTACTACGTTACCTGAAAAATGTCCTTAAATCTTCAGTTCCCATGTTCCCTTAGCAGAACAACCAGTGGAGGGCTCGATTTATTTGCCAGTTCAGGCAAAGATATGGAATATGAATTTTATTTCAAAAGAAAAGAATTGTACATGATCCTACAAAAGCTTTTATTTAAAATTTACCAGAGTTGCGTTCGTTATAGATAAGTATTACTTCGTACGGGCGGATCTATCGGTTACAAGTGAGTCAATGATTCAGTCGATGACGCTGTTTAGCACGTGTTGTTTGGGTACACCTTCTAATAGGACTCTTGCCGGACTCTCTCCGCAGAGCTAACCAACATATTTTTTGCCAGGGATGCCAAAATAGCGGCGTTAGAAAAGACATCGGCCGAGTCCGAGCGTCTGATGGCTGAGGCGAGAAACGAGAAGATCCGACACATGGACGAGTTACACTCCGCGCAGAAGAAAGTCGCCGACTTGGAGGGCAGGTAAAACATTCGATGCTTAACGTCTTATGTCATGCCACACGCTAACTTGGTTACTGCTCGCTCGGTTGGAACTATTTCCACACAAGTTTTTTGCACGACCAATTCCACCTAGCTTTATTTCTTATGTCCATAGCATACAGTCCAGAAACGATGAAAGCAGTACTGCGCAATACCGGTCCCCTACTATCTTTCTCGACGGAGTTGAAGTGGTATGAGTAACCGAAAACTTTTCGCATCGGTCACTTACGCTTTGCCGAATTTTGGGGCTAAGTGCGGATAACACACGTCAATCTAACTAACTATGTCCATAGAATATACAAGTAGAAAAATTATATCGAAATTCAACAGTACCTGTATAATGGTGTCTAACATTAAGTTAGTTACTATAACTAGGTAGTTATTGTTTTGCCAGCAAAGTGTTTCAGAATCGTGTCAAACAATGGACACAGCTTGTTTCTTTTTGCGACACAGTATACCGGTCGGGTAGGCAAAGTGTAACGTAAAACCTTTACGTCACGTGACCGACTCGCGTGTTCGTGTACAGATCATGAGAGTGTACTTGGAGTAAATTGTATGTCACTAAGAGTACAGAAATAAGTGAATGTTGTGGATGTTGCAGAGTGAAGGAGTTGGAGTCGAAGGTGGCGGAACGTGATGCGATGATCAAGGTTCTGCAGAAGCACACGAGCGCAGCTTACGACAGTGGCGCCTCGCTACGAAACAACTCAAGTCGAGAGGAACTCGGTGAGGATTAAACCAATATTAATTTGGTGTGATTGTGGGGGTCACACCTATCAAAATCTGAGCCGAGTATATACTAATTTTTACTGAAATGAACTGCAAGAAAAATGTAATGGCCATACATATTCTTGTTCATAAGTTGAAGTACCGGTTACTATAAGATGGCTGTTGATTACCTTGCCTTGCAAGGCTATAATTTTCTTGTTTTTATTGAGTTTACCTTACCTAACATATTTATTCGCCACGAAATGGGGCGAGGATGCCTAGTAACGGCAGGTAGATCAGATAGTTTTATTGAAAAAAAGTTAATATGTAATAGGTACCGCAATATGATTGCGGCTCAAAATACGTTCATGATATTATGTAGTGAGCCTACACGACATACCACAAAACAAAAAAAATGCCTTCACTAGTTGGATACTGATAAACGTTGTAAAAATGAAGATAGGGTTAAGAGTATATGATTACGACTCGTCTGATAGTAAATGATTACTGTGCGCGCCCGCAAAATACTAGGAATATTGTTACATGTTGCCAACCTTATGTTAAAGAATCTGCTCTTTGTGCTGGCCAGCTGATAGTGCGATATCTTAGGAAAGGTCTGAAAACAGTATTCCACAAGAACAAGGTTAAATAGCTGCAAATATATGCAGATTCGCTGTCGAATTGCTTCAGTTTTGTGGGGTCATACTATTTTGCCCTACTACTTATAACATTGAAGTATATGACGTATACTTGTTGTGCAGTGGGCCTGTCGTCTGGCGCGTCGTTCTCGAGCGCGGAGGGCGTGAGCGGCGGCAGCGTGGCGGGCCGCTACCGGCACCTCGCGCGCAGGAACTACTCGCCGCACAACGACAACTCCAGCGGTAACCATGCGCACGACACATACTACTGCACTCTATGAAACCAGTTTCATGCATACAACACTATAAAAAAATGTTTTAATGATATGTAAGATTCTAAAATCATGTACATGTCATCAAATTAATAGAAACAGAATTTGAATTAAATGAGTTATATATGCCAATTAAACAAAGAAATACAATAGACAGTGTAGTATAAGAGTAGGTTTTAGCCAAAAGCCACAAATCGTTTTCTTTTTTACTCTGACTTCTATTGAACACAGTAAACCCCAAAATAGTGCTTTGTTGACAAATATGTTTTTATTCAAAAATTTGTCTTTATACTATTTAATTTTTTAATGTATATTTATTGCTTGTTGCTACGTCACATTTAAAATAATAAGCTCTTTTGCAATCGCCAAGAAGCTTTTCTTTTTGATGATGTGAACATTTTAGAATAAATCATAAACATTCGAAAGCATTCGTTAAACCAAGACATTGAATAAATCGAATGCTAATTTGACTATACACTCATTTGTACTACATTTCATAAATAAGCTAATTTAAATATTAACGAATTTGAGGCCTTTGATTACAATGTATAAATCGTGACGTTGGTGCAGGTTGCGGATTCGACAGCACTTCCCTGCGGCTGGACGAACAGCTGGCGGCGCTGGAGTCGCGCCTGGAGCGCCCGCCCGTGCCCGCCGTGAGTTACCTGCCCAACGACCAGCGCCCGCATGCCAACTACTACTGACCGCACACCCATACCACCGCCTACCTAGGGACACCAGTCATACTTAACCCATGCTTTCAAAAACTACCGACAACGCACAGTCGTTTACTATATGAGATTTCATACGTTACCATTGATACCGGTGTAGCTATTTAAATCGTCGCGTCGTTTAGTAGCCTCACTTTTAAAGTTGCCAGATTACTAAATCGAATTCTGAGATAAATATTTTTACACGATTTTCTTGAATAAATAAATGTTTGTATCCTTACATAATACGTAAGGAAAAAGATATTTTTATAAATCGAATTATAAATGTATTTAAATATTGCAAGCATTTTTGGGTCTCTGGATACAATTTAACATATGGAGACAGTCCAGACGAACCTTCGACCATTCCATATATTATATTCTGAATAGGACTCGCGAATGACTATACAATATGCTACTACTTTCGTAAATTTACTAACTATACCGGAAATATGCAAAGTTGTTACGGGCAGTAAAAGTAGCGTATATATTAGACGTAGATGACTACTTCTAACAGTGTATGCATGAGCATTTTCTAAATTTAAATGATCGATATTTTTTATCGATAAAATC
Organism: Catocala sponsa; assembly: GCA_963564715.1. Classification (NCBI taxonomy): domain Eukaryota; kingdom Metazoa; phylum Arthropoda; class Insecta; order Lepidoptera; family Erebidae; genus Catocala; species Catocala sponsa. The sequence continues at coordinate 11,773,230 of OY751334.1, read as the reverse complement.
GTCAAAATTTTCTTTTCGCTAAAATTGTCTAGTGTCATGACCGATATTTCGAAATTTTGAATCGTACTCGCGAATGAAATATTCCGTCTATATCTGTAAGTTTTCACAGACTTAAAACAACATTCCTAAACGAACGATTCCTTTTCACACAAACATTCCTTCGTCGATGTACAAAAGGCTTTGTTTTGTGTTCCGTGTGATTTTACGCTCCAGTAATATAACCCTAACAGTTAAATAGTTAACTTTAACAACACATTTATGTTTTCCTAAATCCCCTCATAAAATACCGAGTGTTCTGCCTCTCTCCTTCTTAACACATTCGATGTTTGACAGAAAGAGATATAACACAAACATGCTGCGCTTTAGCAGTGTTCTAACAATGCGTGTGGTGCCACCTAGCTAATAAGAATCTCTGAAATTATATAACATGTTCTCGAGAGCTCCACTAGTAAAACCTAGTCTTATAAGAATACTTGTAAAGTTATTATATGAGAATTGATATCGATATTTAATAAGTTATTTTATTAATATTATAGAATAGATGTTGTACTCAGTTTATAAATATAATAATATATAATATATATAATTTAAACTTCAGAAGTGATTTAAAGTATGTATTTGAACATTGGTATGTAGTCATTTACATCATGATCTATAAACAAGACATCACAATCGTATGTTGCGAGTGAGTGAGGCTACGAAGAGAGAGTATCACAAAGCTCTCGAGTAAGCGCTCAAGCGTCTTACGGAGTAAGTTGTGAGTCTATGAAAAGACAACAATTGGATTGTTTTACTATTATCTTTTTCAATACATTTGCGGAGTTTCAAATCCATGTTCCAAATGATAAACTGATTACAATACCCCATTCGTTCTACATTGATTTGTAGATTTAATTTAAACAAAAATATTGTACAAGGTGAAAGGTAATAATTTCATTATATTATGGTATTCGTGTGATTCTGATTTTATATTTCAATATAAATCGAGGCATTGTCACAAATTATGCCAAAGTTAGAATAAAAGAGATGTCGGCCGTATTTAAAAAAGAAATGTATTCCTTATCAATAAGAATCTTGTTTATTTTTGTATTGATTTTAGAATATATAGAAACTTATTTTTGAATATCTGTTCTTTATTTAAATTGGCTGTAATTAGTAGCCCCAAAACGTACAGCTATTATCTGTCATAAAACCGAGCGATAAGAGCGACTGCCGTTGTATAAAAAAGGCCAAAAGTTTAATAAATATGTGTTCATGCCTTAGCAGATGTCACATTAAGCTGGGTGTTTACCAAAACACGATGTGTTTGTAACAGTAACGATGAGTCGACTTTCTAAACTAGTCAGCTATTACCATGCAGGTCAGGCTTGTAGGTGGATAATCTATTAAAAATAGGCACACAGTTAGCTCCTCGTAGCTCCTCGAACTGCAAATCTTTCTATATCAGCTACGAATACCTTCTAAGTTCAGACATTTAGAATATTTTATTCTTTCATTATAGAGGCTTCTTTTGTTATAGAGGTCTGACGGCAGGCGCTCTGTCTAGTCTCATACTTAGCTATATCTGCGTATAATACAAGTCGACTTTGTGTAAATTAGATTTGAAGGGGAATACAAAAGATAACCTATATTTTTATTTTTGGAGCGATAATGCATAGATATAGTCTTATTTATTATTGCTTGATTTTAATGTCAGAAATAGTTATGTACCTTAAATATCATTCCAAAATCACGGAGTTTACAAAGTGTAAGGAGTCTAATAGAAAGTACCAGGCAACCATACCTACGTAAGATATTAGTCTAATCTAAGCAAAACACACTGAGAGTACCAAGAAATGCCCAAATTGACGTGTTCTACTAACGATAAAGAATTGTACAATGAAATTTTGAAATTAGAATAGTTTAATTTGCCACAATTTCGTTGCCAATGAGCTTCTCTATGGCCACATTCTATTTCAAAAGCAAATATATTTGCGATTTGTTTTTGAATATAGGAACAGGATATGTGTATCTTAAAGTGGTGGATAAATAATTCAGTCTCGATGCAGCTATTTATTTTAGATTAACTATATAATTTGTACACAGCATACACTAAATGTAATTTGTTAAAAATTATAACTACCTAGACATGGAATTCAGTGCCTATGTGAAAATGTAAGACTAATCTAAATCTGATAATTTTTAATTAAATCTAATCACAAGAATCAGTTCTGTTTTATGGGCTCTTGACAAAGTTCAATATAATTTTTTGTTAAATACAAACTAATAAATAAATTTTAATAATAAATTTTATTGTTTCAAAAATAGCCACAATACAAGGACATAAATACAATAAAATAAAACTAAGATAAAATCGTTTGCATACATACAATTAGAAACGATCATCTGTTGCAGAAAAAAATTAATGAGATAAAATTTATTCCAACAAATATGTCTACCAACTTGTAACTTGCGAGTTTGCTTTATAATGTTTTGATCTTGCTTCAAGTTTAACTAATCAATATTATTTCGTTTTATTAATATAAAATTCGCAAAGATTTGCGGTTGGGTCATTAAAAGTCTGAACCAACTGATTCTTGTGATTGAATAAATTAAACCCGTCGTAAAATAAACACTGTTATTCGGATATTTAAATTAAGTACTATTTAAGGAATTGTATACAGATATATTTTGATAAGGTGTATTCAATGTAATTTTAATATTTTTATAGAAAGCATGTTTTAGAATAAATATCATGTTTTGTTTGTTGTGGTTTTACTGGCTGTAACCTAACACGTAGAGCTTTGATTGATTGGAAACCTGCCGCAAATAGTTTCCATGCTTACGCAATGTTTAGGATGCTATCGCATTAGGCAAACATTTTGTGGCTGACTAACAATGGCGACGTTACAGTGGCATTGTACATAAGCTTGCCAACTGTAATGAGCTTTACCGATGCGTCAAACTTATACAATATTTCGAAGTCGGTTGATATTATACTCCTTGTGAAATCAGTAACTTGAATGAACCAAGGTTGCTTTATTCAAGGTTTATTGTCAGCTGCATACTGTTTGCCTAGCATGGTAACACCCTAGATACCTGTCCTGAATAGAGAAGCGAAAATGAAACAATGAACATTAACTATTTGCGTCTGAAGTATTAACATTAATGTATTCGCTTTGTTTGGAGTGTTGCAGTGATAGCCTACTGACACTGATGTTATAACCAGACCGCTCTACATACACCAGTCCTACTGTTTCATGAAGCTTGCTCACAAGTTGACTGTGCTGAATTTAAAGGCAGTTTCTGAACGTTACGGGATCCTTAACATTATTAAAAAGTATACGTATATTTTCGAAATAAAAATAAGAGTCAACAGTTAAAGTTATTCCATAAAAATAATACCTATCTTACAACTTAAATAAATACCTAGGATTTTTGATAAGTAATAGGTTTCATAATTAGAACCATCTTAAAAATAAATAAATGTAGATCCAAAACTTTCTGCCCTGTGCCAATAGACTTTGGTTTAGCGTAGCGTAAATCTATGTCTGTGCTAGTACCTTACGGCATTCGAGGACATTGGCATTAGTAAGTATATTGTCTCTTATATTCTTTAATTAAACGAGTCTGCATAATGTATTTGCCGCCGAGGTTTCTTAATTGCCATAACCTTTTAGATCTCATATCCTTGACAATACCACACTTCATCTGAGCATGATCCTGTCAATGACATGTAGTGCTTAGTTCCGAGTGTCAGCCGATACCAGCTCAGTATGGGCCCTGTATTCAACATGTAGAAAACGTGCAGATGTTCTCATCTGCACGTTTTCTACATGTTGAATTGTCTTCTGACAATGAGTATTTAACGCTTTTAAAGTTCAATTCGTTGTTATTAGGGTGTGGGATGGTCATCAAATTAGCAGCAATGAACCGTATAGTCGTATAGCTGCTGCCACTAGGTTCAAGTCAGGTACATAGAAAGTTATTTTTATATTCCTTCATTTAAAAAGAATTACAGGGACAGAAGGGTTTCTTTCATGATCTGCTAATTGGTAAGTGACTGCGCAGAGTAGTTGACACCGTTCAACTATGATTCCTTATTGAAAATAGCGAGGATCTTTTATACAAAATACCTACATTGTTTCCTTGATCTAGCATCCAATTAAATATTGTCTTTTATTATTCAAATCTAACGTTAATACATATTTAGATGCGCAGCACGGCAGGTTTATTATGTCACCTTCGTTCAAAAACCTACCTTTAGGTGTTCCTTTCTTTTTATTATTTCAAGGAGCTCATGGTGTTAAAATACCGGCTATTCAGAACACGCGTGAATTTTAAAGAACACGATAAATCGCCACTTTTTTACTGAACAATTTGTTAATTTCATCTATCGTGGTTTTATGCAATTCGTCTTCTACCATTCTTAGTAGCGAAAATAAACACGCAGACTTAAAAATATGTGAATACATTTACATAATTATTCACATATTTTCTTATAGTGTTTTCTTATTTTCTACTAGCTGTTACCTGCGACTTCGTCCGCGTAGATTTTAACTAAAAAGTGTTTGTCGCCGCGGAACCCAACTATATTTCTCTGCCCAAGTTACTTAAATGGCGTAGCTTTTATAGTGTAAAGCTAGATAATAGCATGGCTTACTCAAAAACAACATTTAAATATGCGTCGTTAGATTACACGCTGTCACAGAATGCGTAAGAAAAATAAAGATTCACAGCTCCTCCCCCGTAGGTGATAGCGTGATAATATGTAGCCTATATATTGACCCGACCTGTTAGTAATATTCATGCAAAATTTGAAGTAAATCCATGCAGTACTTTTTGAGTTTAGCCCGGACATACATACAGACAAACAGACAAAAATTCTAAAAACTATATTTTTGGCTTCGATATCGATTGTAGATCACGCCCCAAGTATTCTTTAAAAAAATATTCAATGTACTGTTTGACTTTCATACGATTTTATTATACGTATATAGATACAACATGTCACAGATATAACGCACAACCTCAAATACCCCAATTACCTAGATTATTAAATCGTAATAATAAAATATAATCATTAAAATGTTACTTTTATGTACTTAAGTATTTTAATTTAACGAATTAGTTCTCCTTATTGTGCGCGGATTGTATGGGTACCTATATTACAATAAATCTAACATTATTGCCTTTATTGCATCAAAAACCTATCGTCTTGAATTATGAATATGATACATTTTCGTTTATTTCAGCTGTTTAATAAATGGGTGACTATAATTTAATTCATTTTAATTATTTTAGGGATAAAAAATTACCTATATTAAAAACTGCTGGAATTGATTCAGTAGCCGATTTTAAACAAACTACTTTCAGGATGTGCGTTTATTATGTTACATATTGTATAGAAGGTACATGTTCCGTACCTACGTATCAAACCTGCCTCAAGGAGTGTATTGATATTGGCACTATACTGTGGCATCGCAGACATGACCTTTCCATATTATTAACGAAAATACATTAGGTACAATATTATGAATTATGATTCCATTTTTAAACCTATAAATGTTTACGTTTTTGTCCATAAAATTTATGATTGAAAATCAAACAATCATTACGGTCTCCATATTTTTTATCGTAAAACAATATTCGTAATAATAGGTAAACGTAAAATACTCATTCAAAAATAGCATTTTATTGTCGGATTGGTGTTAATAGAGTGGTCACGTTATAACTTTCATCGAGCGTCGCTTCCGCAATGAGGTAAGAATCACTAATGAAGTAATTACTTACATTGTATTAGCGTTGTTTGTATTGTCCCAGTTCATTAACTCGATAACCGCTGTTACAACACCTGTTCAGATACACAATCCTTATTAGGTATATAGATCATTTTGCTATAATATTTCAAGTTTCGAGCTACGAAATGTGAGAAGCGTTTTAATGAATATGATCTAGATAATTATGGGTATTTTTAACTATTATGTAATGGGTACATCATCTTAATAAGTATAAACAGACCGTTACACCTGGATCTGGGAATTGAAGTCTTTATTTTATTAGCAGTTGAGGCATTGGTCTCAATACCTAGGCACTATTTACTACAATTATATTGATACAATATGTATCAACTTATACCTATACATGAAAGTACATTCAACCTACTCAAGCTTTTAGAAGAACTCTATATTTTTTATAGAAGTCTCACGTCTTTATGACTGTAGGCTCGCGTTCTAAACATAGGACCTAGCTCGCAAATTACGCACGCCACTTTTATGGACGCATTACACTTTTATCTAACAGTACCATGATATTCAGGCCTTAGAAGTCTGCAGCCCATAGCGATGTCATATTGTAGTAGCTATTCGCAGAAGGCAGTAAAATATTTTGTTTCGATTGTACAGAACACCAATGATATGCAAGCAAAAGATACCAGTAGTTAAATAATATGGATTTACAAGTGTTTCCGCCTTCATTCATGCAACATAGCTTGCATCTATGGGGACGGGAAACAATTGCATAGGTATATGAATATATCTATAGGTTGCATATTCACATAGCAAATGTTATGCGATATTTAAATAAGACAAATACGTTTTCACAGATAGCATGCAACAGTAGCATATTTTTATTACTTTCTACTAGGCTATCGAACAATATATTTATTACGAGTTATTCTTTGTCATCTTATTCACTAGTGGCTCGAAGAAATTGTTAAGCACATAGTCACGTCACGTTAAACGGTGTCGACCCAAGAGCTAAATCAAAACATAATCTTTATGTGGAGGATACACCGTATAGTGCTTGAACTCTTAAAGCCTGCAGCGGCTTGAGATGCGAGGTTTTGTAGCAAGGCTCAGTTTTAAATCTTTTAGTGGTACGCGGCCATTCACTGTCTGTTTGTTAAACGACTGGTCGCATAAGCCTTCAATCCATGGGTCGCTAGGGGACAAGAGAAAAAATCTGCATCTGCATATGCTTGGCTACATATAATTATACTAGCTGTGTCCCACGGTTTAACTCACATTTATGATAACTCCCGTGGCTCGTATCGTAAAGTTATATAGCCTATAACTTTTCTCAAGAATCCGACGGTAGTTCCAGAGTTAATGTCTGGAACTACCGTCGGATTCCTAATAAAAGATTTAGCGTTCAAAGAAAAAAAACACCAACTCTTCAACTTTATTATATTTATTAGTAAGTATAGATTCTTGCACTGATGACAGCTGATAATGTAATTACTTTGTCTAAGAGGACATCATCATCTTATAGAGGCTTCAAACTATTTTATTATCCACGATAAAAAGTGACTTTTAAAACAATTAAGTTTAATGTCCTAATACTTAACTCATATTGTCTCACTATGGGATATGCACGAGCCTTTTCTCAATCATATTCAATATATCTGATATTTTACATACCTATACTGTTCTTTACTATACTTTTTCAAGAACTCGTTAAATATAGCATTTAGTTTTTATTCATACATATCAATATCTAACAGTTTTGACATCGATTTTGCCTATATCGAGAGTTGCGATTTACATATAAGTAGGTACACTTATATGTAAATCGCAACCTTTAAAATTGGTTCTTCTATTTCAGTAGTTAAAGCTAGGTCACAATGGAGTCTGACATGGATAGCCACTTAGACTTGTATCTATTTCTGATATTTTCGGCTTCATAGTACTAAATATTCAAATGCTGACATGCCTATTCTCTTCACTATAAATGTTCCCTAAAATAGGAACTGCACTAGAACGGAGTTAATATTTAATCAAGTATCTGTCAGACGAAACGGTAAATTTATTTTAAGCAAGCAGTTTTCTGCAATGTATCTTGCGTTTTTTAAAGTAAATTTGGCTTTTAATCGAAGAAAAGAGGTTTAAACGTATCGTCATGTTATATTATATCGAAATTGGTGCAGCCGCAGATAAAAAGTATCCGTATAACGCATATAGAAAAAATTATTGTTTACTTACTAGCTTTTGCGCGCGGCTCCGCCCGCGTGATACCTACATCAATAAAAAGTAGCCTATGTCCTTTCCCAGGTTTTAAACTATATCTGTACCAAATTTCATCTAAATCGGTTGAGTGGTTTAGCCGTGAAAAGGTAACAGACAGACAGACAGATAGACAGACAAGAGTTACTTTCGAATGTATAATATTAGTAAGGATTATTAAGGATTTGTCATCGAGGCCAGAAGGCTTGAACCTTTATTTAAAACTGTAACGGATACTACGGTTGTAGCATTTGGATAATGTCATAGGTATTCTTATTCACTTAGAGTAGTGAGGCTCATACGAAAGACTTATTAGCTATATATACTTATACTTCAGAGCGAAAGGATTAACATTGCCACACCTTTATATCTCAAATACATCCGTTCTTACTTTGCTCAACAGCGCGGTCTCTGCTGTTTCCCCGGACTGGGCACAGTGGGAGCTCGCGGTGGAGGCGGCCGGGGTGAAGAGGCTTTACTCCTTGAGCGCCAGGGACGCGCTTCGCAGCAGACCAGGTCATCCAGCTTGCCTCCACCACCCTCAGCATTACCACGCCCACCTCGGAAGCCCTCCGCAAGGAATACCAGATACGACCGATTGGAACACAGAGATGCTCGCAAGGTAAAAGACTTTGAAATATCTCAACAAAAAAAAAACGGAACACAGATTTTTATGTAATTTATCTATACTTCTATAGGTACTGTATACCTAATATTATAAAGAAGAAAATTTGATTACTTGCTTTTTTTTGTAGGGTTTTAACTCAAAAACAACTTTAACGGATTTTAAATTTATTACATTATTTGAAAGCTATATTATCACCGAGTAAGGGAGTCCCCAAAAGCAGCGATAGCTCAGTGGGAGACCAACAGACTGCAATATAGAGGGTCTCGGGTTCGAACCCACGTCGCGCACCTCTGACTTTCGGAAGTTATATGACTTTTCGAAATTAAGTGCGTATTGATTGAAATTGAATGATCGCGTGCTTCGTGCCTCGGAAAGCACGTTAAGCCTTTGGTCCCGGCTGCCATGAATATCTATGGCAGTCGTTATTGGGAGAGTGTCGATACAATAGATCCCACTGACCGGTCTGCACTGACACTGGCCCCCACATAAGATAAGATAGGATAAGATAAAGTAGTTCCCAAACCTATCGACGTGGAATCGGTTTAAGCCGAGTGCCGCGATTGCTGATCACGCGGCAGCCGACTTCTCCGAACGGCCGTTGCGATGGCTGTTCACTTGCGTTCAATTATAGTCTCCTCCGAATGGTCGTCGTCTTCTCCGAACGGCCGCCACCATCTAAGAACGACCGTAGACTCCTCCGAACGGCGTTTGCGACAGCTGTTCATATCCGTTCGGTAATCTACTCATCCGTACAGAGGACATGAGTGGCTGGTATTCAGCACATCCACAATCGTTTTCATCGCAGATTATGAGAGACGCTTTCCATTCTTCATTGTTAAATTTGAGTTTTTGGATGCAATGCCGTTTCACCGTCTCCGACGCCGTCCGGCTCTCTTGGACGCCGTTCGGCCGTCTTCAACGCCGATCGGCAGTCAGCGACGCCATCCGACCGCCGGCGCCGACGGGAATGAACTCATGCATTCGCCTGCTTTCGGAAATTTACACGCATCGACGTTGGCGATCGGCTACTTTCAGTGCCATACGGATGTGATCAGATAAGCGGTAAACCACCCGTTACGTCGTCGGCCGCCGTCGCATCGCGTCGTCCGCGCCGAGTCGATGCGAATGGCATTAGCGACACCCTTATTATGTTGACATAAAGGTTTTTCTGACCGGCTGAAGCCGATTCCACGTCGATAAGTTTGGGGACTCCCTAAAATAGGCTACATTTTATTTTAAAAATATTTTTTTAATTATTGTTACTAACACAATCTAACTTACGTTCGCGCGAGCGAAATCGCGGGCAAAAGCTACAAATAGAACCATCTTTAATTCTATATAGAAAGATCTATTGCTGAACATGTTTATCTTTAGCAATGAAAATAATAATAAAACAAGTTATCTTTTGCGATGTCAATTGAAATATATTTAATAAAGAGGTACATTGCGTGTAATATTTTCACGTTCTGTTATGTACCTATAGGTACCTACATAAGTAATGTCGTAATTGTTTTATCACGATCGATTAAATTAGCTTACTGCGTTTACACAGTTTATTAATTTTATTTGACAAATTTCAGATACCTACATTAATTAATAATTATTTATTTTAATTCTTAATAGGTAATTATTTTTTTACAACTTTCTCAACATCAATAGATAATTAACAGCTGTTGCCTTTAATAAAAACGATGTATTCCAGTTGTGTTGAAGATAACGGTAAGATATAGGTATTATAAAAAGATTTTAATTTATTTATTTTTCTTTTATTTTTGAAGCGTTTTTCTTTAGGAAATGGCTTAAAGTATACATATAAAGTTCGTTTCATATCTATCTAGTAAATATTTTCCTGAATTATATTTAGTCTCGTGACATAAGTTTTTGTTCTTACCTGGGTCGTGTAAAGTAATAGGGGTTAAAGTATGAAGTTGCCGTTGTAGTAATAGAAACTTTGAATTGACATAAAGTGTGAGATTTTCGAGTGAAAGTTTTTCACATGATACCTACCTATAAGATTCTTCTTTTAAAAAATGTGCAACATTCGATTTTCGGCTTTCAATTGCTTTTTTCTTATTCAGCTTAGACGGGTAAGATGGATACTTCGAAAATCCGAGTCATTTTTTAATACGAGTTCCGACGCGGAACTAACGCGGCATAAACGGCTCGCAATATCAACGCTGCGTTTGGAGAGGAGACTGCTAATGAACGCACCGTGCGTTTTTGGTTTGAACGCTCTCATAATGGAAACTTCGACTTGAAGAACGAACCACGTGGAAGACTGCCCACACAGGTAAATAATTCTGAATTGAAGGAGATGTCCACCATCTCCTTCAATTCAGAATTATTCACCGATCCGAGTCAAACTACCCAGGAATTTGCGTACAATATTAGTTCATTTGGATCATATCAATAAGATAAAAAATATGAAAAATGGGTGCCTCATGTTTTGACTGATCGGCAGAAAGAAATGCGTGTTGAAATTTGTGTTGCCTTGTTGAATTGGTACAGAAATGAAGGAATATTGGATCGAATTATGACATGTGACAAAAAGTGGATTCTTTACGTTAACCGTAAAAGAAAATGCAATGGCTGACCCCAGGTCAAACGCCGCAGCAGTGCCCTAAAGCAAAGCTTACCAATAAAAAGGTAATGGTAACTATTTGGTAGTCTCTTCATGGTCTTATTCACTATAGCTTTCTTAGGTCTAGTCAAGCAATAACAGCAGATGTTTACTGTGCCAAACTTCGAACGATGATGGTGAAACTGGCAGTGGAACAGCCCCGACTCGTGAATCGATCTTCAACATTATTGCTCCATGATAACGCAAGACCTCACACTGCACGAGAAACCGTTGTAACTCTACAGGAGTTGTAAACCATACGTCATCCTCCGTAGTTGCCAGACTTTGCTCCAACGTACTACCGTTTTTTTTCTTGATTTGGACACTTTTCTACGTGATAAAAAAAAGGAGGCAGTACAAAATGCTTTCACACAGTTTTTCGAATCTAGATCCCCGGAGTTCTATCATAAACGCATAAATGAACTTCCGTTTAGATGGCTGCAATGTATAGATAATGAGGATAAATATTTCGATTAAATAAATATGGCACATCTTAGAAAATAACGAGTTTCAATTTTTCAGTACAAATCGGCAATTTCATACTTTAACCCCTAATATTAGATACTAGTTTTCTGTAAAAATATCGTATTTGCAGCACGAAGTCTGGAAGCGCTAGTCGGTAATAGGATCGTCCCCTATTACGCAGGCCTTTAAAAAATATTTGGCTGAGTGTGGGTGTCATACAGATCATCCTATACTCCTTTAGGGAGATACAGTCGTGAATCTATATAGATATGTGGATCAGAAAATCCTGATATAAGTACACTTTCTATGCTCTGTATTACCTTACGAGGTATTATAACTAATGCATTCAAAGGGCTAAAAACCTACTTTTTATTCGATGAGTGAACTGGTCCGCTAGTGGCGATGAATTAGCACATATAGGGTGTGACCAGTTTACTTGAGTCGCCCAGGTCGTCCATGAAACTTGTCCTATTAATGCAGAAGTAGGTAGTGTATATACCTGTGATTAGAGAGTTACAGTCATTAGTCGGCACGTAGCACGGCAGGTGACCGGCAGGTCAATTGCGACAATTGGTGCACTCAATTTACTTATTTGATGTGTGTGTAAATCAAGTAATTTGCCGCCTCTTTTAAATAGACGTATTTTATTGTAGGCTGAGTAAGTTAGTGAAAGTACAAATTAGGACAGCCAACAGTTTTTAGTCTATTTAAAATAATTGTAGTACCTACCTATACCTACCTATTTAGTAATAAGGCAAAGGAAAGGTATAAGAATAAGGTTACTTAGTGTCCATACATTTTACAAAGTGGCGTACGTTTCTTTTTAAACGACTTAAAATAAATGGAAGAGTTTCTCAATTTGACTGTATGTTTTTTTTTATGTGTTACCTCAGAACTTTTTCCAGGTGAACCGATTTTGATGATTATTATTTTATTTCACGAGTTATCCTTACTTATAAAAATGCAATCATTGTGAGTTTGTTCTTTACGCTTTCACGCTTTAACGATCATCATGAAATTTTGCACACTCGTTGGCAGGGACACAAAACAGGACATAGGGTGCCTATTATTCAGAAAAAAGTAGATACTATTTCCGAGTAATAGACATTTATTACCAAATCTAGATTAACGCAAGCGAAGCCGCGAGAAAAATCTAGTATTTGTATAAACGTGCATAATTATAATAGGTACAATTTGAATAATTGTTAGTTATCCAACCAAGTCTATTCGGATAAGACCTAAAGTAGAGGAGGTTCAATAATATATAATTATTAATTACACATTAATAATTATGTAGTATCGAACCGGTTATACAGTTGGCAACACTAGCACACGATCTGCGCAGTACCAATCGTAAGTTTTTAAGATATTAAATTATTCCTAGTTGATCAAATATTTAAAGATCATTTAGCTTTCATACTGTAATGGAAAGGAAGGGTAGTTACGCGTACAAAGGTCGCGTATCATCTGAAAATCTCCTTAAAAGCTAAGAACTTAGTATTTGTCTATATTAATATTATAAACCTGAAAGATTTGATTTTATTGTTTGTTTGTTAGGGTGTAACTCAAAAACTACTAAACCGATTTTAAAAATTCTTTCACCTTGGGTAAGCTATATTATCACCGAGTAACATGGGCTATATTTTATTTAAAAAATAAAGTAGTAGGTACTTTATTTTTTTTACTTTTTTTTATTTACTCTCATAACCTAACCTACTTTTACGCGACCGATATAAGTAATGCAACTTGAGAAATGGTTTAATATCGGATAAATAATAGTTATTATTTTATTTTAAAATACTATAAATTGCGTAAAATAAGGCAACAGTGATCCTGTGGTCGATTTACGTCCCCGTTGTACGCAACCTACCGGCAAAGGCGAAACAACGTTTGCCGAAACAGATTTATAATAAAACTAGGTTTAGCCCGTTTGGGAACAGTACTATTTTTATTTAGATGAAAGGTACTTTATTTCGTTTTCTGTAACCCTGACAACGTGTATTCAGGATTTTATAATAATGATCGGTCCAGTGGTTCAGGCGTGAAAGCTTAATAAGCAAATTCACATTTGCATTTATAATATTAGTACACAAACAAACAATAAAGAACTGATTCTTATAGTCACATATTTGAACTTGGAAACTTGGGCGTTCCTATGATCTACTTGGATCCTATCCTATTTTGCATAAATAATGTGTGATGGATGATAGGTGTTATATGATACAAACTAAAAGACCTTGAGGTACAGGTGACGACTGCCTATCTTTACTTTCTTTGCTCAACAGATTATAACTAATTTAAAACTAAATATAGAACTATTGGTTTCAGGACTCAGACGGGTCAGGTTCTATAGCATCAAGCGCATCTCGAAGTTCACCTCTACCCTACGACACGGTTCGCAAACTACCCTCAGTGCCAACCTCAGCGTCTCTCCCTGCAGCAGAATCGAGAGAATCTCTAGTCCGTCCAAGAGACTCCAGCTTACCATCGCCTTCAAAACTGGCCGTTTACGCGGCTGCCAGACGACGCTCAGCGGAATCAGCGAAAGACAATAAGCGCACTCATCACTATCGCATTCAGTTTTAACGAAAGAACTCAATTTATTTCAAGATATTGAGGTGCAATACTTATATTTTACGACAGAATTAAGTGTTTCTTCTATCATGTGAATGCTGAATTCGATGACTTATGTACAAAATTGGTAGAGGCACTGATGTTTTTGGTGCTGTTTTCTTGTCTTTATGTAGATGTATTCAGATGAATTGACAACGAAATATAAAAAACAGGAATTCGTCCTGTGGACATCACGATTTCTGATTATGTGGTTTACCTTATGTAGGTATTTGATTTGACCGAGTGTTCATTATAGCAGCAGTCTTTTACATGGAATCAAAACAGAAAGGCCGAATGTAAAAATCCTCTTTAAGTATACCTACATTACATATTTAAGAAGATGCTTATGTTCATATATCATTCTGATAAAATCTCAACAGTTGATTACTCTCGAGTTTGTACTCAATGAGCTACAATTTACCTAATTTATTCATACATTTAATCGAACTGGAATAAACAAGAGTGAAAGCGAATTTTACCGATATTCTCCCACACAGTCGTCGCCGGCGACTACTCAATTATCTTTACGAAACATGATATTGGCATGTTTATTTTTATCTTATTTCTCGATAAAATGTTCTACCTTTAATGTAGGAAAAGAAACGTTTCTTTCCATATCTTGATTTGATATAGCCTTTATGCCCCGTTTATGTACAAAGGGATGTAGTTAAACACCTTTAGGTATGTAGTTTATTTCGATCAAATTAGAAAATTATTTGTGGCTACCAGCTTTTAATATGACGAATCCAAGTATGGTCATACACAATGCAGAATGATATAGTAAACTATTTTATTCGTCCCTTCTTAACTTCTAAATCAGCGTAATTGACAAAAGTATTACTAGCAGGCCCGGTGGCGAATAGGTTATATTGATATTTTTATACCAGTCTCTCTAAGATCTAAACCTTTACACTAAAGATGGTGCGCAGGTAGGTACCTAAATAACTTTCATTCGATAAATTCATGCGAAATTAAAGATTATTTTGAGACCTACAGATAATCAATTAGCAATTACACTTTTAATAGTTATTATCGTAAACCTAAATTAATTTAAATATTTGGCAATCAAATAAACGTATGTATACGTACAACGATAGAATAAACATCCAAACGCGATTTTGAACGATTTGATTTCTATTTAATATGTTCAACAAATCCAGTTCAATCACCGTTTTGTGGTACAAAGTTCGATTAATTTGACTAACTACTAACATAGTGGTTTATTTTTTAGTAAGTCAATGAGTTGAATAGAATGGAACAAAGGCCGTGGTATACATTATTCTTCGATAGTTTTAAACTATGTGCTACATAATGTAAATAATGTGTCTGTTATAAAAATCATAAAGTTCGCAAAAGTTAAGTTGTTTGTTACGTTAATGATATCGATCCGAGTAGGTGGTGGCCCACACAACACCCAACTCGTACAAAGTAGCCCATAACACTTAGAAACGAAAAAGTAAGAAGTTAAGGCGTATAGCTGTCGTTGATAGATGGTACACACAGCGACACATCAACCTAGACTGTTTGGACTTTGAACTATTAGAAGTTGAACGCTGCGAATCGTGCGAGAGAGTGCGTTATATTTTTGTTACGCTCTATCCTTACCACTACATCGACACCGCTATGCACTGTCCCTTTCCGACAATTCTCTATTTTGTATGTAGCGTAGTTATGCGTATATAGGGTGTCTAACTTGCTGTGTAGCCGTGTGTACATTCCCTTATATATCCGAACGTTCACTTTAACAGATTCGATCGAAATGGATACGACACATAAAAATTGTTATGCTATGTTTATTTACAAAGTATTTATGTATAAGTGAGAATGAAAGTGTGCTAGTTTAAGAGTTTAAGTCATAAGTAAATTTCACATCAATTAGAATAGTGGGTAAGCTGCTTATATTATGAATACCTATTCTAAAAATGGATATAATCTAATAAAGTATATTCGTAACTGGTATTAATGCGGTCATGCATGTTGTTTACCTTTGTGTCAAAAAGGTAAACATTATGTAGGTATCGCGTTAAAGATGGTTTTAAATTATACGTGGAATTCGCTGGACCCGGTAAATCGCAGAATAATAATCGCGGACACATCGGCTAGGTAATGAACATACCATGAGTGCTGAGTGTGACAGCAAATGAATAAAAAAAAATATGTGTAAACTGAGGATGGCTGCAGATTCTTCTGCCTCACAAACGGAGCAATGACATCGCCGAACCAGTCGGCTTGTGACCACGGCCGGTGTAACCTGGTCGAAACGACAAGCATCAAAAAGGTAAACAATGCATGATTACGGTAATAGCTGTTACGAATTATGTATGCGACGACAAAGTTTAAACGTAGCCGCTATGTGCAGGGTAGGCTGCTAAGCGACATGATCTGTTTGTAAAGTAGGCTATTTCTTAGTACAACGGCGATTTTGTGATTATGTCACAAACTATTGGTGCTGTTTTAGTCAGATATGGAATATTAATTTTAATATCGTTTTCAATTTGTTACGTGGTTTTAGTGTATTGTTTTAATGTGTTTAAATTAAACAATCATATTCTTGATAATATATATACCTAGTTCTTATTGTGAATATACTTCTTTACTAAAATTATTTTTATCATGGCTCCGGTAATATGTTTTTACACATAGTCTGCTCTTAGTTATTCACAATAAAAATATGTATTCGCTTAATATCAGTAGCTCGGAATTATTATTTAGCTAGATACTGAGAAGGCATCTTCTTAAATGTCAAACAATTTCTTTAGCTGTCTGGGATGATACGAACGAACGCTGTACCCGCTGTAGCGCGAAAACATCTCTATCATTACGATTACGGTACCGACATAGTCGTTTGAAATTGTGGTGAGATGAATTTACAGAATGCTTTTAAATTAGACGAAAGATCTATCGACGTAGGCAATCAGACCACACTTTCAAAATTAAAAAATGTCTTCTCTCCTGAGAGCTGCCATTAAAAATAAGTATTAATTTGTGTTATTATTAGAGGAAATGTTTCACACATACATTTTATTTACGCTCCCGCCATATTTTGATGTCAAAACTTTGCTAACGAAATGGTAAGCGTAAAAATTTCAAAATTTATAGACAAAATAAATACATTAAATCTATGGATGTAATTAGATACCGTTTGATGACCTTTCACCTACCTAAGTGTTACTATGTTAAATAACTGGTCTAATATGCTTTTAAAATAAGAATGTCTAACCGGTGTTATTTCTCACTAAGCTATCAGCAGGGGGCCAATGACCTGTTTCTCTTAGACTGGCAATGCTGGTCCTTTTGTTAAGAATCAGCAATGCGTAAATTTGCCTTTAGTGTTGCCAGCTTCCATAGACTATAATTACCGTTTAGGATTAGACGTGTGTTTGTTGATATAAATTACAATTATTTAATAATTGATTATTTTACTATCGTTTCTGAATACTTTTTTCACGTACTTACAAATATAGATAAAATATAAAAAATTACAACAATATTATATCATATTGTTGTAATTTATATTTTATCTAAATTACTATAGTAAAATAATGTATTATTAAATAATTGTAGTTTATATCAACAAACACTAAATTACATTTTGATATGAATAAACTTGCAAAGATCTTTAATCCTGATGAGGATCATACTTTACACAGTTAGTTCGGTCCCCACTGCTATAATAAATGCAATATTAATCTTAAACTTGGTAGGACAGCGAGACATTGCAATTAACTTGAAAGAAAACTTGTTATAAACGTGCACTGAGAAAAGGTATATTTAAAAGTAATAAATAACTCAGAGTAATTCTTATAAAAACATCGATATATCTGCCTTTTTGTTAATACAGCTACATAAATATAGGTACCAAACTGGCAGGCCTTATTATTTTGTAAAATGGATATGACAACCAACATACAAAGTCGTTAAAAAATGACACGTTATATTTAATCTCACGATCAAAGCTGCATGGATGGCTAAGTAAAAAGTGGTCTCCTTGCCACTGCCACTCCGAGTGTTTTAGTATAGGGACAAACATTTGAGAGGTCCCTTACTAGTTGTGCCAAGTGTGAGTGTTCTTTGTGTCCGTTGTTTGAATGTTTGTTAAGTCCCCCGCGACACAAGAATAATTGTAAGTGTGGGGGGTTGTTTTTTAAATAGCAATAGTATAACAATAGTAGTCATATGATAAACAAAAATAACCGCCAAAATGATAGTACAATAATATATTAGTAAACAAATTCGTATTCTCTAAACTATTTAGTGAATCACTATAATATCCTAATTGATAATTAAAACAAGCTTCCTATTACAAATAACAATTATACAACAAAAAACTATATCAGTTATCAAGATCGTGCTACCTAATTAGAACTAATTAAAGATTAAATTGAACTATACCACCAGAATATTCATGCTTACGCTCGTTCGTTTATTAGTCAACTCATTAGTCATTACACTTCATTATGTGCATTTAAAGTCTGAATAATTAATACTGTTGTGTTTTAATAGCTCAAATAGACTTAAAATAAAAGCCTCGTATCCACTAGAACCCGTCTTTTTAATGCCCAATATATATGTATATGTAATATAAATAATATGAAATGTATTTAAAAATAATGCTAATTATCAAAACAATTGCCAGATTTCGCGCCATAAATGATGTGTCGTGGGCCGACGCAGAATCAGCTGGTGTCTGTTTCTTTAAAATAAAATATTATCTTTTTAATAACAGAAACAATTTATAACCTAAGTCAATACCGTTTCTATTTAAAACCCATAAACATAAGCCCACTAAGTATAATAAATTGTTATATACATACAAAATGTTTAAATGGTCTATTATATTATTAGCAATTCTCCGATCCGTAAATAGTAAGCTATTGGTATATTAGTACTTAATTTATATTAAGGATGGTTTTATTGGAAACTGTATTGAACTAGGCCGTTACCCATTGCTAAATTTTGAAAAAAAAACGAGGGCTATAAGTGTATTGTTTTAAAGAATTGCAGTTGTATCGTGCGAGCTCAAACATACAAGATGTCTGCCGTGAACCTATTTATATAAATTAACTGTATCTTACGATATGTTGTGCAAGTATTTTCTAGGGTTTACGAGGAAATAATCGTTTCTTTTTGTTTGTTTAGAAGCTGAATGATCGTTGCATCTATTTCGGTATGAAATTGTTTGTATTACGGCAGTGTCGGCTTTGTTGACAGTTAGATAGTTATAATGCTTATTTCACACCGCGATTTCTTGAGAAAAAGTAAAAATATATACTGAAATACGTAAAGAATATGAGTACTTATAATAACATTTTTAGTAAACAAGTAGAAAATTGGTGAATGCTATTTCGTATTCCTGACTTTCTTCTTTACTACCATCAAAGTTTCACTTTACAGATTCGTTTACTTACGAATGTGAAATAAGCTATTATGACTTAGTAGACAGTTTTGATTCGAAATAGAGTTTGTATTAGTACAATATTTAGAATGATGTTTTCTGTATTTAAGTTTCACTGTACAAAATGTTATACCAAATTAACTGTATACTTTTGTGGTTTTAGATCGAATTAATAAAATACGACACATTTCATAATATCATCTGTTTTATTTCAATTTTATCCATTGGTCGATATTTTTTACATTAAACAATTCCTCTCGCGGCTGCTTTGCCTGTACTCAAACTGGTTGACATCTTGAATTGACTTATACCTTCCTAAGCTCGAGATATTATGTAGACATTTATAGAACCACTTAAGTGACGCGACTACTATAATATAATTATTTGTGTACAATTACAAAATCGAATGTCTGTCGACTTTAGCAAATTGTAAAGAGTTGACACAGTTTTGAGAAACATAAAGATATAGTTCACAAATAGCAATACCAGAGCAGAGTTACCTAGCATAACTGCTATCTACATCGTATCAATAGTCGCGTCAATGAAGCTGTAAAACAGGCAAACTTCGAAAGTCCTCAGAAACAGCTCCGACTTTGATAATTTTTTTCTGAAATTTTTGTTTTTATATTATTTGAAATAATTATTTTTGTTGTTTAAACAATAAAAATCGGAGCTGTTTCTGGGAACTTTCGACGAAAAAGCTTCATTGACGCGACTACAAACGATAATGTTATATTTGTTGCCCCACAAAGGATCGTCTACTTCATTAGATGTCGTATCCTGTTTAAGCCAAACGACCTCTACAGTAGGTACCTACCGGCACTTTATAGAAACCCCGATAGCTAGCACAGTATAAAGAATACTAAACAAAATAAATGTCAAGAAAAAATCGCAGCCGAATAATAATGTTATGCTTCCAAACTCGGACAGGTTTCCAAAATCCAAATCTTTTTTTTTATGTTCATTAATTTATAAATAACTAGCTTTTGCCCACGGCTTCACTGGCATAAAAGTAGGTTAGGTTATATTAGTAACAGTAGGCACTTCTCAAAATAAATATGGCCTATGTTGCTCGGTAATAAATAATAATACCTATAGCTTTCTAATGCTGAAAGAATTTTTTAATTCGGTTGAGTAGTTTTGAGTTAAATCCTTACAAACAAACAAAAAGTCAAAGCTTTCCTCTTTATAATATAAGTTTTATGATATTCAGTGTCTACATTATTCAATGCTAAAACATCTTTGTTTGAATGTTTGTAGTCGCCCGCGATACAGACATTATTCTTAGTGCGAGAGTTGTCTTTTTGAATGTATTGAATGTACGTCAGGTAAAATTCAAAATAGTGCCAAACAATATCCTTTAAACATCAATTGGATTGTCGATATCAACACCGCAGAAACTTCATCCTAATAAGCCGCGAGGGCAATGACACAATACCTATATCACAACTTAAGGATAAAGCGTACGAAAAAAAACTAAATATCGATGCTGAATAATCTCGAAAGTTTATCAAATACGTATTACCTAGCAATAAGGCAGTATAAATGAAATAAATGAAGAATTGGCTACGTACCTACGCTTTCACGCAGCACACACACACTCACATCCACTCTTTCTCTTTTTAATCATCATTTAGTTTTCTCGTGTACTCGCTTAACGTTTAAAATATAATATAATATCAGCCCTGTATATAAGCTGTCCCACTGCTGGGCACGATGAGAGAAGGGTTAGGCCAAAGTCCACCACGCTAGCCCAGTGCGGGTTCGCAGACTTCACATATCTTCGAGAACAATATGGAGAGCTATCAGACATGCAGGTTTCCTCACAATATTTTCCGTCACCGTTAAAACAAGCGATAACTAACTAATGATAACGCACATAACTTCGAAAAGTCGAAGGTGCCTTGGGATCGGAACTGAAACTTCTGCGTGACAGTCCAAAGACCTTAAAATTAATCTGCGTGGAAGTTCGAAGGCCTTAAAATGAACTTTCTGCATACTGCATCTATCACAAAGATTAATTTAGCTTTTGCAATACGTAAAATACTAAATTCACACACACACACACATTTCGCCATCTATGATTCGTTCTGTATTACGTGAGACCTCGCTGACGTACTATAATACGGGGCGAGCTTATTGATGTTTACCGGGCACAGTTCCAGACTGCGTGCTTGTATTGAGGATTGCTTGTCAGACAAACCATTGGGTTTGACGACATGTACAGCAGTCGCAATCACCACCGCTACGGCACCGAGGCACTCAAACTCTACAGATACATAACATGTGGCGTATTACTACAGACTACAGAGCAGTTGGTATATAAGCATTTCTTTATTCGTATAATATATGGGTGAATAGTCAAGCACATAAATGTTAACTATCTAATATAACATGAAACTTTAGAGATTTTGTCATAGAAATGTTTTAAATTCTGAACGTTATCTTGGTTGTAACCGCAAGATAAAAGTGACTCGGGTAAGGCTCCTTAAGACATGAATACGACAAACTCTGTCATCTCACGTACGATGGTGTTCTACTAATCGACATTCGAATATATTAAGAACTACTACCTACGTGCACTGTGCCATGTAGGTATCGCGTTATACACAGCTGCATTCGATAATATTCGAATGAAATGATGCGCATCAGTACACTCTTCGTTCTTTACCACTGTTAATCCAACTTGTCACAACTCACAAGTCCTTGGATTGGTTTACCCTCCATTGAGGGTAATCCCATCTGTCATCCTGATTTTGCCGAAGTAAAAAGTAAACATACCTACATACATACCTAATCGAGCTAATTATACAATATTTATGTTTACTTTTGTCTATAAAATATATTTTTCTGGTTCAAATATACGTAAAGACACTCGGGACAAGTTAACTTAAGTTGCCTGTGTAGGTAAAACTCGACTATATAATACCAAATCTTTGAAAGGTAAAATAATAATAAATTGATTGTTTAAACGAATATACTCTCGAATGTTCGTATCCATAGCGGCCTTGATCCTGACATTTGCGTACTAAGGAGAATGAGGCCAAGCGGCGGCCTCGCGCGCCTGACCGCTGCGCTTGCGCAACTAACTCTTTGCCACCGCACCGATACCTCAACAACAGTACTTATGTATGATAGAGATAATTGAAATAAACGGCCTACCCTCAATATCGATTCAACACTCGATTCAATCGTTTTAACCTTCGCGTCAGCTATCCAGTAAAATGAGGACACCGAACAATTATTGATTGTGTTCATAAATTAAATAGTTTTGATTAAAGATTTATATATCAGCTGCCACTCGATTGATAGACTGTTGTGTGTACAATAGACTCTAATTTACATGGATTTTAATCGTGGTACTGCACTGACGTGATCCGCTAACCCGTATTTTAATAAAACGTTTGGCAACTGATTGTTATAATGATGTAGTGATATCGTCTTTTGTATAATAAATATCATACATAACGTAGTCGTATGTACCATATATATCTTGTTTTAAAAGTTACACTAAGTACTTTGTGACGTAAGCTACTTTGTTAGTGATATAAAAGCATATTCCTAGACAAAGCGTCCTTAATTAGGAGTTTTCAAAAAAGACGGTCCGACATTAGAGATCAAAATCTTTGCATCGCGGGGAACTTTATAAACATACAATTAATTAAATAAAGTACAATATTTTGTAGATTCACAAAAAAATTTGCTGTATGGGATTCGAACCCACTACACTCAACGCGGCGGCAACAGAGAGGCGACCTGTTGCCCACCATCTTCCGCTTGTCTGTGGGCGGTTAATTTCTTGAAGTTACCTCTCTATTTCGAGTTAATGTAAACTGCTAACGAAATGCGCACACACACAAAGCAAGACTCCATAAACCTGGAATTATTATGGATTATGAAGTTTCGATACTACATATATAGTAAATACATTAGAAAATCATTAGAAAATGACAAGATCTCTATATCAAATGCGATGCCGCGAAGATTGCCTGCAATCCTACTTAAATTATAAATTGTAATAGTTTGTGAATTATGTTGTTTCTCAATCACTTGTTAACCGGCACACAGAAACACCATGTCCTGGATTAATATATAGGATACTTTTATACCGCTATTGTTCTTATGGGATTCAGGTGGGCGAAGCCGTCTAGTAACAAATAAACAGAAGTAGGGGACAGCGGAACAGCCCAACAAAATTCCCTATTTGAAACTGTTTGAAGAATGATCTTGGCCTTACAGAAGACCACAACCTATAAAATTTGTTTTTGCAATGAGACGATTATATTTTTATAAAAAGCTGCTATCAGCAGAGAGCAATGATCTTTACTGCTTCCACTGGTAGCAAAGCAACTGTATTTGTAAGGTCGGTAACACGTAAGAAGTTCCTCTGGTACCTATAGCAAGCATGCATCGGTTACGATATGTGGTTACAGTCTACGATGAGACGAGTTATAATTATTCTTCTTCAAGTTCTTCTCCACTATTGGAGGTAGGCAGCCAGGCCTGCGTACATCTGTATAACCCTCGCCAAATGGTATCTCTCTTCTCTTCAATCGTTGCGACGTCCAGTCATTGTCAGCCAAGACATTACAGTTCTGCTATCTTTGCCTCTCAACTTTGCCTATCATATGTATTCGTTCAGAACAATATGAGCGAGGAAGCAGTGGTAGCCTAGTGGGCAACCGTTTGACGGTAACTCAGAGGTCATGAGTTTGATCCATCGACCTCTCTCTTTTCGAAATGTTATGTGTTTGGAATGGTTAATTAGCGCTTCTTTTAACGGTGAAGAGAGGAAAGCGCCACGTCTGAGAATTCTTCATAATATTCTCGAAGATGTGTAAAGTCTATCAAACCGCACTGGCCCAGCAAGGTAGACTATGACCTAACCCTTTTTACACTAAGAAGAGACCCATGCTCAGCAAAGACGCTGTCTATATACAGGGCTGATATTATATCATTAACCTCAATAGTAGAAATGTAAAACAGTTAGACTAGCAACAAAATATTTTACGAATTACACATTTTGCTCGTATAGGCAGAGATCCCCGGATGTAACACGCAACGCATGTCGTAGAGGCAAGGCGACCACTTAGACCGCTTTGCGAAGCTTGCAATCAGCCAACGCTTAATAACTACACTGTATTTTATAATTAAAGCGAATGAAATTTATATAAGTATTAACGATACTGGTGTAAATAAACTGTTTCATAACATCCTCGTAGTAACGTTATAAAATTCATTACGTAATCATTATTATACCTACCGACTGCTAATTAAAGTGGAGAAACTATAATTCATTAATCATTATACAGAGTGTCCCAGAAGATGTGAATCAAATTGTAACTGGATATTCCTTAAGTAAGGACCTTTCAAATGTGGTAAATAAAAGAATTAAAATTATGTTGTGTTGTTGGTCAAACGTACAAGATTTTCTTTGGTGCAAAAAAATTCACCAAAATAATGCTGCGATTTCAAAATAACGTCAGTTTAAAAAAAAAGTCGTTTGTAGTTTGACGAATCAATCCTTCACAAATAATAATTAAAAAAATTTAAAATTAGCCATAAACGAAGCATCTGTATTTCACGGCGCTGCACACTTTGGCTGATTGCCCCGCCTGGGAATCGCAGCGCCGTGAGTTGATCGCGGCAGTCGGATTGATTGCCCTCTCGCTCCCGGCCATAGTTCAGTCTATGGTCCGGAGTGAGAGGTCGTGGAACGCCGTCGCCTCCTTCTGTGAGGAAGTGATTTCCATCAAGGAGGCGGCGGAGCGGGACAGGGAGCGTTTAAACCCTCTCCCCAACTGCAGAGCCGGGCACGGGAGGGCGCGAGACAACCTCCAGCCACCCTGAGTTTTGACCTGGGGGTGGTGGGCTTTGTGAGCCTGCCCGCCATCCGTTCAGCACCAGGTCCGAGAGGCGGCGTGCATGTTCCCACGTGCGCCTCTGTCTAGTGTCCCACCCCAGGGGGCCGGTGGAGTAAGTATTTTTGTGTAGTGACCTGCCGTTTCATACGGCGGGCCGAAACCATGGCGGGGTCGCGATTGAATGTGAAAGCGATTCGCGCGGCCTCGCCGTCTATGGTTATGTCGAGGAACACCGTGGTAGGTTTAATCGGTATTACCGGGGTATCTTTTCCCCGGTGAGCCCGACATAACCTCTCCGTCGCCCCGCGGAGAGGTATGCGTCAAAGCAATACCCCAAGTAAAAAAAAAAGCATCTGTATTTAAAAGTCTGAAAAGTCGTAGATACTTTTTTATTTTAACCAAAGGTCATATTTTTTTCTTTTATTTAGCACATTTGAAAGGTGCTTACCTAAGGAATCTCCCGTTACAATTTGATTCACATCTTCTGGGACATCCTGTAGAATAGAAAGAGGCGTATGTATAACACAACGCCTCTTGCACAGGTGGTGTAGTGGCTTAAGTGAACGGTTACCTTTTTTTTTCTGCGCCGTCTGTTGGGGTTCGATCATAAAGTTGTGCGATCCATATAGCTAGTTGATAGGTATATTTAACCTTTGGAAAGTACCATGACTTATTACAAAAAAAAATGCTACCGTTGCGCGTCCGTGACCACTACGGGGGAGTCAAGAAATCTCGTTGTGATTATTCGCGAATAAAATACCAAAGACTCTTGAGGTCTTGTAGGGGTCACGGACGCGCAACGACGTCACCATCCATGACACCGCCGTAAGAGTCATGGACGTTTCAGAAGACTGTTGTTTCGAGTCTAGGTTTTCTTTGTGCCTTGTGTTTGAAAGTTTGTAAAGTCTCCCGTGACACAGCATTAACTGTTCGTATAGCGAGAGTCACCAAGAAAATCAAAAGATAAGTACATACATGTATGTACCTATAATTTTTTGCCTCTCTCAGAAATGGTGTGACTACGGTTTTCTTCAAGCACATTAAATTGTAAAGTACTTTTTTATTTTAACAAATACGTCTCTTATTTACTTATAAATACCCAATAATACGAAAAGTTTCTAGAGAATATATTATTTATCCTGAATCTACGATTCACCGATCAGTATAGAACATTTTAAGATATTATAAGCTGAGGTTTTACCAGTTATATAAATGAAACTATGAGGTATAATAGCAAGTAAAATATAAAGTATAGTATTTTTATTTTTGATATGCTTTACCGTATGCACGTTTATTCAAATACTAGATTTCGCTCGCGGCTTCGCTGGCGTAAATGAAAGTCAACTTAGGTTAGTAACAGTAAGTACTTTTTCCTGGATGAAAGATACCCTGTGTCCTTTTCTGTTCCCCTGACAACGTGTATGCGAAATATTATGATGATCGGTCGAGTAGTTAAGGCGTTAAAGCGTAACAAACAAACAAACTAACATTCGCAATTATAATACTAATAGCCTAAAACTGTACTTGGCAAAATGTGAGTGTAATACAACTCTAACTAATCTCATTTTTATAATAGAAGCGTGAAACTTTGTATGTTTTGTAATACTGCTATTTCTACAGAGTATTGCATAACTAATCTAAGAGCGCAGTTATAGTATAATCTAAAGGCACAGAGTGCCGCCGGCACTGCCGCCGCAGCCGCGGTTTGCTGCACAAAGGAGTCGCCGGCATGGCCGCCCGGGTATGCCGGCGTACCGCACGGGTTGCAAGGTCATTTCGCTCACGCCATTCACGAGGTAGTGTTGTGTGTGGTTGTACGCGGTGCATGTTACGAATAATCATGTTTAATTGGGATAATGATGCAGTGTTGCTCCTCATTGAACGATTTCGTGAATATGAGATTTTGTGAAACCCTCGGAATTCCGATTATAAGGATAGAAAAAAACGAGTTGACGCGCTGATGTAATGCTAATGTACGCTTCAGTAATAGTCAACAAGAGTTCAAAATCTGCATACGTCATTCTTAGAAACCCATAAAACATACTGTTGCGCAAATGTCGACACCCCACATGATCTTTTTATAATTTTTATCATTACTGTATCGTTTTGCCATTTTCTATATTGTAAACTTGGGCGCACCCAAAACCTTCTTCTACTTTTTTTAATTTTTTACATAATAAAATAAAATCTACAGCTACTATGGCAATGTTGATGATTCACCGTAATCGATAACCAATCACAAAGTGTGTACCTCACGAGCGTTCTACACGACTGTCACAACTGGAATGATGCTCAGCAGCTTTGTGCAAGTTTCTGCGGCACATGCCTGCCAGCGGCACAAACGCCCAGCAAAAGCCGGCGCGGGCGGCACGTGCCGTTCGGCAAAAGCCGGCGGCCCATGCCGCCGGCGTTGTGTGTAGGAGCCTTTAGATTATACTATAACTGCGCTCTTAGATTAGTTATGCAATACTCTGTAGAAATAGCAGTATTACAAAACATACAAAGTTTCACTCTTCTATTATGAAGATGAGATTAGTTAGAGTTGTATTACACTCACATTTCGCCAACTACAGTTTTAGGCTATTGCCGTCTACCGAGCACAATATCAGACACTGCACTGCTACTAAGAATTTTTTAAATGAAAAATCTAATTTCACTTTGTCCGCCCTAAAATCGAATTGGAGTCCTTATACACAGCAGTCACATTCTCTACTTTATTACTTTACTAGCTTCTGCTCGCGGCTTCGCTCGCGTAAAAGTAGGTTAGGTTATGTTTGTAACAATACTTGTTTTTATAATTAAAATATAGCCTATGTTACTTGGTGATAGTATAGCTTTCTCATGGTAAAATAATTTTTTAAATCGGTTGATGAGTTTTCGAGTTAAATCCTTAGAAACAAACAAATAAAAACTAGATTGCACGGATAACGTAGTGGTTTAAGTGGTCGCGTCGCCATGCGCCACTGCCGCTGCGTCAAGTGTTGTGAGTTGTGTCACGGACAAGAATGTGTGTGATCTACATAATTATTATTGTTCCGAGTCGGGGTGATCTTTGTGTCTGTTGTTTGAATGTTTGTAAGTCCTCCGCGACACAGGAATTATTCCTAGTGCGAAGTTGTCTTTTATAATAAAAATAAATTAATAAAACTACATCCTGCATCATCAAGGAAGCCTATTGCTAAATATTATTGAACATAATAACATTACCTATGTGTTTTATGAGAACTTTAAACTTAGAGCTGCCAAGACCACATACACGTATATGGGCTCACCATAGCAACCATATAATATCATGGTAGGCGATTGCCATCAATGTCAGTTTGTTTGTTTCACTTTCAAGTCTTAACTACTCGACCGATCATCATGAAATTTTGCATACGCGTTGTCAGGGGTACCTACAGAAAAGGACATGAGTACAAAGTAATCATCATGTAATAATCATAATAATCATCCAGAAAAATGTACTATTAGTAATGTAACCTTTTTTACCCCGTCGCCACAAGGGTAGGCGAGAGGGTTATGTCGGGCTCTCCTGAGGCTTCGGGCCTATCGACTTTAATAATCTAAACTATCCTATATTTACGCGAACGAAGCTGTGGGCAAAATCCAGTTCACAATAATATTAATAATGATAATAGCTTTTTATGACAGTAATAGATAAAAGCTAGTTGAAATAAGGATATTGGGTTCCTTTCATCCAGAAAAAAGTATTGTTCCAGAGTGAGCGAAGCCGCGGGCAAAAGCTAGTGGTCTATAAACAAAGCATTATGTTTTTCAGTAGTGTCATATAAACGTTCCTGAACCAATAAATAGGAGTCGGCGCGCAATCAGTGCCAGGGTCACATAATATTGATGTAGGTAACCGGGGGAACACGACACGAGCTTGTTTAGCTGTGTGCTTCTGTAAGGTTGAGGTTCTCTCCCTCTCTCCTCCCAAGGTGGGTGGGGTGGAAACCCCACAGTGCCTTCTATAAACAGTTGCGTATTCAAATATTTTCATTAACTGTGTACATGAAAAGAAGTATTTTCTACATCCATAATTGCTTAAATAATATAATAGTTCGAGCTTGCTGCGTAATCATCTATTAACTTATTTATTTATAGTCTCACTTGCCACGGGAACAGTGCTTTTTTCTGGATGAAAGGTACCTGAATACGTCTTTTTCTGTACCCCTCATAACGTGTATGCGAAATTTCATGATCATCGGTCAAGTAGTTAAGGCTTGCAAGGGTAACAAACAAACTCACATTCGCATCTATACTAATATAGATGTGATATCACGCTACGACCAACAGGAGCGGAGCATTAATAAAAAATGTTGCAAAAACAGGAAAAATTCTCTTATGTGAACCAGACGAAGTTGCGCGGATCAGCTAGTTCATAATATTTGTTAGGATGCGTACATCTCCGAAGGCATAATCAGAGGTCTATTACGCTTACATTTTGCAAGCAAACGTTTTAGGTCCCACTTAATATAAACAGTAAGTTTCAGACTCCGTGCTTCGGCTAAGAATTTCATGACAGAAAACACGCAATAATATTTCGGCCGACCAGGGATTCGAACTTGAAACCTCAAGCACAGCAGTCGCTTACCGATGCGCCACCGAGTCAGCAAATATATCCGTCAAACATAACCTCAAAGAGCACTTGAACACCGGATTATATAAACGTCTAATGTTTTCTCACGCAGTGTGCGAATGCGAACCTCTCTTTGGGCTGTCAATCTTCGTTCTCTCCGCGACGTCTTACACACAATTGACGCACTGATGACACGCCAATTTAAGTGGTTACCTTGCCAATGTGTCCCGCACTAGACAAAAATTCGTGTGACCCAACGAGCCATGCGTGGCCACAATTCTGTCGTCCACTAGCTAAAAAGATGTTAAGTTATATGAAATGCATAATTATGACTCTTTAGTTATCGGACGGAAATGATATTGATTTGTATTCGAATAAGTAAACAATACTGCTAATTAGGCATCGCGCAGTGAACGACTGCATTGGAATATGATTCGATTGCAATTGAACGCGTCACTAACAGCGATATCTAGTCAGGAATTTCGTTTATAAGTGTTACTTTGTGACTTAAATGATTAAATGGTTTTTGACTTCAACTTTGACTTTGGTATTTTTTATATATATTTACTTACAACATAGGAACACATCGGTGAAACTTGTAAGTATAGTGCAGTTTATAAGTTAGTAGCTTTTGCCCGCGGCTTCACTCGCCTACTAGTAGGTTAGGTTAGGTTAGTAACAGTACTTTTTATAGTAAATAAGACATTGCCTATGTTCCTTGTTGATAATATATGTAGCTTTCTAATGGTGAAAGAATTTTAAAATTGGTTAAGTAGTTTTTGAGTTACAAACAAAAAAAAATCAAATCTTTCATCTTTATAATATTATAGATTTCACCCGCGGTTTCACCCGCGTTTATAATGCGCCACCCCGGTGAATCGTAGCGTGATGTTATATAGCCTATAGCCTTCCTC
Source organism: Catocala sponsa (assembly GCA_963564715.1). Lineage (NCBI taxonomy): Eukaryota > Metazoa > Arthropoda > Insecta > Lepidoptera > Erebidae > Catocala > Catocala sponsa. The sequence goes on along the minus strand of OY751334.1, from coordinate 11,742,170 downwards.
GATAAATAGGCTATCCAACACTAAAATAATTTTTCAAATCGAACCAGTAGTTCCTGAGATTAGCGCGTTCAAACAAACAAACAAACTCTTCAGCTTTATAATATTAGTATAGATTATAGTATAGACTACCTAGCTGTCTCTCCGCAGTTTCATCCACGTTTATGATTTCGACTCCTTTTTTGTGACTCGTAGCTTGATGTTATATAGCCTGTGCTACTTCTGGGACGATAGCTTTCTAACATGGAAAGAGTTTTAGAAATCGGTCCTATAGTTTTTGACTTTAGCATTATAAACAAACATACAAAATTACAAATATTTCCTCTTTATATTAGTATGGACATACAGCGAGACAACATTTTAAAATCACGCGATTTGATACATGTAACATACCAAAATTACTGGGTTTTATCTTAAAAACACATTATTTAACTGTCATAGTATTTATATTACTTTTTATGGAAGTGTAGGCATATAGTAGTATTTACTTGTTGTGCTAGTATTATATACAGCCCAGGTTCGAAATTAAGGCCACAATCATAGAATTATAACGCTATAAGTCTATGGCCGCAATAGTTTACAGTAGCGTCGAGCAGTTTCATTGCAAGTTGTGCGTTATAAGTCTTTGGCCACAATAGTTTACAGTAGCGTCGAGCAGTTTCATTGTAAGTTGTGCGTTATAAGTCTATGGCCACAATAGTTTACAGTAGCGTCGAGCAGTTTCATTGCAAGTTGTGCGTTATAAGTCTATGGCCACAATAGTTTACAGTAGCGTCGAGCAGTTTCATTGTAAGTTGTGCGTTATAAGTCTATGGCCACAATAGTTTACAGTAGCGTCGAGCAGTTTCATTGTAAGTTGTGCGTTATAAGGCTATGGCCACAATAGTTTACAGTAGCGTCGAGCAGTTTCATTGTAAGTTGTGCGTTATAAGTCTATGGCCACAATAGTTTACAGTAGCGTCGAGCAGTTTCATTGTAAGTTGTGCGTTATAAGTCTATGGCCACAATAGTTTACAGTAGCGTCGAGCAGTTTCATTGTAAGTTGTGCGTTATAAGTCTATGGCCACAATAGTTTACAGTAGCGTCGAGCAGTTTCATTGTAAGTTGTGCGTTATAAGTCTATGGCCACAATAGTTTACAGTAGCGTCGAGCAGTTTCATTGTAAGTTGTGCGTTATAAGTCTATGGCCACAATAGTTTACAGTAGCGTCGAGCAGTTTCATTGCAAGTTGTGCGTTATAAGTCTATGGCCACAATAGTTTACAGTAGCGTCGAGCAGTTTCATTGCAAGTTGTGCGTTATAAGTCTATGGCCACAATAGTTTACAGTAGCGTCGAGCAGTTTCATTGCAAGTTGCGCGTTATAAGTCTATGGCCACAATAGTTTACAGTAGCGTCGAGCAGTTTCATTGTAAGTTGTGCGTTATAAGTCTATGGCCACAATAGTTTACAGTAGCGTCGAGCAGTTTCATTGCAAGTTGTGCGTTATAAGTCTATGGCCACAATAGTTTACAGTAGCGTCGAGCAGTTTCATTGTAAGTTGTGCGTTATAAGTCTATGGCCACAATAGTTTACAGTAGCGTCGAGCAGTTTCATTGTAAGTTGTGCGTTATAAGTCTATGGCCACAATAGTTTACAGTAGCGTCGAGCAGTTTCATTGCAAGTTGCGCGTTATAAGTCTATGGCCACAATAGTTTACAGTAGCGTCGAGCAGTTTCATTGCAAGTTGTGCGTTATAAGTCTATGGCCACAATAGTTTACAGTAGCGTCGAGCAGTTTCATTGCAAGTTGTGCGTTATAAGTCTATGGCCACAATAGTTTACAGTAGCGTCGAGCAGTTTCATTGTAAGTTGTGCCTTATAAGTCTATGGCCACAATAGCTTACAGTAGCGTCGAGCAGTTTCATTGTAAGTTGTGCGTTATAAGTCTATGGCCACAATAGTTTACAGTAGCGTCGAGCAGTTTCATTGCAAGTTGTGCGTTATAAGTCTATGGCCACAATAGTTTACAGTAGCGTCGAGCAGTTTTATTGTAAGTTGTGCGTTATAAGTCTATGGCCACAATAGTTTACAGTAGCGTCGAGCAGTTTCATTGCAAGTTGTGCGTTATAAGTCTATGGCCACAATAGTTTACAGTAGCGTCGAGCAGTTTCATTGTAAGTTCTGCGTTATAAGTCTATGGCCACAATAGTTTACAGTAGCGTCGAGCAGTTTCATTGCAAGTTGTGCGTTATAAGTCTATGGCCACAATAGTTTACAGTAGCGTCGAGCAGTTTCATTGTAATTTGTGCGTTATAAGTCTATGGCCACAATAGCTTACAGTAGCGTCGAGCAGTTTCATTGCAAGTTGTGCGTTATAAGTCTATGGCCACAATAGTTTACAGTAGCGTCGAGCAGTTTCATTGTAAGTTCTGCGTTATAAGTCTATGGCCACAATAGTTTACAGTAGCGTCGAGCAGTTTCATTGTAAGTTGTGCGTTATAAGTCTACGGCCACAATAGTTTACAGTAGCGTCGAGCAGTTTCATTGCAAGTTGTGCGTTATAAGTCTATGGCCACAATAGTTTACAGTAGCGTCGAGCAGTTTCATTGTAAGTTGTGCGTTGTAAGTCTATGGCCACAATAGTTTACAGTAGCGTCGAGCAGTTTCATTGTAAGTTGTGCGTTGTAAGTCTATGGCCACAATAGTTTACAGTAGCGTCGAGCAGTTTCATTGTAAGTTGTGCGTTATAAGTCTATGGCCACAATAGTTTACAGTAGCGTCGAGCAGTTTCATTGTAAGTTGTGCGTTGTAAGTCTATGGCCACAATAGTTTACAGTAGCGTCGAGCAGTTTCATTGTAAGTTGTGCGTTATAAGTCTATGGCCACAATAGTTTACAGTAGCGTCGAGCAGTTTCATTGTAAGTTGTGCATTATAAGTCTATGGCCACAATAGTTTACAGTAGCGTCGAGCAGTTTCATTGTAAGTTGTGCGTTGTAAGTCTAAGGCCACAATAGTTTACAGTAGCGTCGAGTAGTTTCATTGTAAGTTGTGCGTTATAAGTCTATGGCCACAATAGTTTACAGTAGCGTCGAGCAGTATCATTGTAAGTTGTGCGTTATAAGTCTATGGCCACAATAGTTTACAGTAGCGTCGAGCAGTTTCATTGCAAGTTGTGCGTTATAAGTCTATGGCCACAATAGTTTACAGTAGCGTCGAGCAGTTTCATTGCAAGTTGTGCGTTATACGTCTATGGCCAAAATAGTTTACAGTAGCGTCGAGCAGTTTCATTGCAAGTTGTGCGTTATAAGTCTATGGCCACAATAGTTTACAGTAGCGTCGAGCAGTTTCATTGCAAGTTGTGCGTTATAAGTCTATGGCCACAATAGTTTACAGTAGCGTCGAGCAGTTTCATTGCAAGTTGTGCGTTATAAGTCTATGGCCACAATAGTTTACAGTAGCGTCGAGCAGTATCATTGTAAGTTGTGCGTTATAAGTCTATGGCCACAATAGTTTACAGTAGCGTCGAGCAGTTTCATTGCAAGTTGTGCGTTATAAGTCTATGGCCACAATAGTTTACAGTAGCGTCGAGCAGTTTCATTGCAAGTTGTGCGTTTAAGTCTATGGCCACAATAGTTTACAGTAGCGTCGAGCAGTTTCATTGCAAGTTGTGCGTTATAAGTCTATGGCCACAATAGTTTACAGTAGCGTCGAGCAGTTTCATTGTAAGTTGTGCGTTATAAGTCTATGGCCACAATAGTTTACAGTAGCGTCGAGCAGTTTCATTGTAAGTTGTGCGTTATAAGTCTATGGCCACAATAGTTTACAGTAGCGTCGAGCAGTTTCATTGTAAGTTGTGCGTTATAAGTCTATGGCCACAATAGTTTACAGTAGCGTCGAGCAGTTTCATTGTAAGTTGTGCGTTATAAGTCTATGGCCACAATAGTTTACAGTAGCGTCGAGCAGTTTCATTGCAAGTTGTGCGTTATAAGTCTATGGCCACAATAGTTTACAGTAGCGTCGAGCAGTTTCATTGCAAGTTGTGCGTTATAAGTCTATGGCCACAATAGTTTACAGTAGCGTCGAGCAGTTTCATTGCAAGTTGCGCGTTATAAGTCTATGGCCACAATAGTTTACAGTAGCGTCGAGCAGTTTCATTGTAAGTTGTGCGTTATAAGTCTATGGCCACAATAGTTTACAGTAGCGTCGAGCAGTTTCATTGCAAGTTGTGCGTTATAAGTCTATGGCCACAATAGTTTACAGTAGCGTCGAGCAGTTTCATTGTAAGTTGTGCGTTATAAGTCTATGGCCACAATAGTTTACAGTAGCGTCGAGCAGTTTCATTGTAAGTTGTGCGTTATAAGTCTATGGCCACAATAGTTTACAGTAGCGTCGAGCAGTTTCATTGCAAGTTGCGCGTTATAAGTCTATGGGCACAATAGTTTACAGTAGCGTCGAGCAGTTTCATTGCAAGTTGTGCGTTATAAGTCTATGGCCACAATAGTTTACAGTAGCGTCGAGCAGTTTCATTGCAAGTTGTGCGTTATAAGTCTATGGCCACAATAGTTTACAGTAGCGTCGAGCAGTTTCATTGTAAGTTGTGCCTTATAAGTCTATGGCCACAATAGCTTACAGTAGCGTCGAGCAGTTTCATTGTAAGTTGTGCGTTATAAGTCTATGGCCACAATAGTTTACAGTAGCGTCGAGCAGTTTCATTGCAAGTTGTGCGTTATAAGTCTATGGCCACAATAGTTTACAGTAGCGTCGAGCAGTTTTATTGTAAGTTGTGCGTTATAAGTCTATGGCCACAATAGTTTACAGTAGCGTCGAGCAGTTTCATTGCAAGTTGTGCGTTATAAGTCTATGGCCACAATAGTTTACAGTAGCGTCGAGCAGTTTCATTGTAAGTTCTGCGTTATAAGTCTATGGCCACAATAGTTTACAGTAGCGTCGAGCAGTTTCATTGCAAGTTGTGCGTTATAAGTCTATGGCCACAATAGTTTACAGTAGCGTCGAGCAGTTTCATTGTAATTTGTGCGTTATAAGTCTATGGCCACAATAGTTTACAGTAGCGTCGAGCAGTTTCATTGCAAGTTGTGCGTTATAAGTCTATGGCCACAATAGTTTACAGTAGCGTCGAGCAGTTTCATTGTAAGTTCTGCGTTATAAGTCTATGGCCACAATAGTTTACAGTAGCGTCGAGCAGTTTCATTGTAAGTTGTGCGTTATAAGTCTACGGCCACAATAGTTTACAGTAGCGTCGAGCAGTTTCATTGCAAGTTGTGCGTTATAAGTCTATGGCCACAATAGTTTACAGTAGCGTCGAGCAGTTTCATTGTAAGTTGTGCGTTGTAAGTCTATGGCCACAATAGTTTACAGTAGCGTCGAGCAGTTTCATTGTAAGTTGTGCGTTGTAAGTCTATGGCCACAATAGTTTACAGTAGCGTCGAGCAGTTTCATTGTAAGTTGTGCGTTATAAGTCTATGGCCACAATAGTTTACAGTAGCGTCGAGCAGTTTCATTGTAAGTTGTGCGTTGTAAGTCTATGGCCACAATAGTTTACAGTAGCGTCGAGCAGTTTCATTGTAAGTTGTGCGTTATAAGTCTATGGCCACAATAGTTTACAGTAGCGTCGAGCAGTTTCATTGTAAGTTGTGCATTATAAGTCTATGGCCACAATAGTTTACAGTAGCGTCGAGCAGTTTCATTGTAAGTTGTGCGTTGTAAGTCTAAGGCCACAATAGTTTACAGTAGCGTCGAGTAGTTTCATTGTAAGTTGTGCGTTATAAGTCTATGGCCACAATAGTTTACAGTAGCGTCGAGCAGTATCATTGTAAGTTGTGCGTTATAAGTCTATGGCCACAATAGTTTACAGTAGCGTCGAGCAGTTTCATTGCAAGTTGTGCGTTATAAGTCTATGGCCACAATAGTTTACAGTAGCGTCGAGCAGTTTCATTGCAAGTTGTGCGTTATACGTCTATGGCCAAAATAGTTTACAGTAGCGTCGAGCAGTTTCATTGCAAGTTGTGCGTTATAAGTCTATGGCCACAATAGTTTACAGTAGCGTCGAGCAGTTTCATTGCAAGTTGTGCGTTATAAGTCTATGGCCACAATAGTTTACAGTAGCGTCGAGCAGTTTCATTGCAAGTTGTGCGTTATAAGTCTATGGCCACAATAGTTTACAGTAGCGTCGAGCAGTATCATTGTAAGTTGTGCGTTATAAGTCTATGGCCACAATAGTTTACAGTAGCGTCGAGCAGTTTCATTGCAAGTTGTGCGTTATAAGTCTATGGCCACAATAGTTTACAGTAGCGTCGAGCAGTTTCATTGCAAGTTGTGCGTTTAAGTCTATGGCCACAATAGTTTACAGTAGCGTCGAGCAGTTTCATTGCAAGTTGTGCGTTATAAGTCTATGGCCACAATAGTTTACAGTAGCGTCGAGCAGTTTCATTGCAAGTTGTGCGTTATAAGTCTATGGCCACAATAGTTTACAGTAGCGTCGAGCAGTTTCATTGCAAGTTGCGCGTTATAAGTCTATGGCCACAATAGTTTACAGTAGCGTCGAGCAGTATCATTGTAAGTTGTGCGTTATAAGTCTATGGCCACAATAGTTTACAGTAGCGTCGAGCAGTTTCATTGCAAGTTGTGCGTTATAAGTCTATGGCCACAATAGTTTACAGTAGCGTCGAGCAGTTTCATTGCAAGTTGTGCGTTTAAGTCTATGGCCACAATAGTTTACAGTAGCGTCGAGCAGTTTCATTGCAAGTTGTGCGTTATAAGTCTATGGCCACAATAGTTTACAGTAGCGTCGAGCAGTTTCATTGCAAGTTGTGCGTTATAAGTCTATGGCCACAATAGTTTACAGTAGCGTCGAGCAGTTTCATTGCAAGTTGTGCGTTATAAGTCTATGGCCACAATAGTTTACAGTAGCGTCGAGCAGTTTCATTGCAAGTTGCGCGTTATAAGTCTATGGCCACAATAGTTTACAGTAGCGTCGAGCAGTTTCATTGCAAGTTGTGCGTTATAAGTCTATGGCCACAATAGTTTACAGTAGCGTCGAGCAGTTTCATTGCAAGTTGTGCGTTGTAAGTCTATGGCTACAATAGTTTACAGTAGCGTCGAGCAGTTTCATTGCAAGTTGTGCGTTATAAGTCTATGGCCACAATAGTTTACAGTAGCGTCGAGCAGTTTCATTGCAAGTTGTGCGTTATAAGTCTATGGCCACAATAGTTTACAGTAGCGTCGAGCAGTTTCATTGCAAGTTGTGCGTTATAAGTCTATGGCCACAATAGTTTACAGTAGCGTCGAGCAGTTTCATTGCAAGTTGTGCGTTGTAAGTCTATGGCTACAATAGTTTACAGTAGCGTCGAGCAGTTTCATTGCAAGTTGTGCGTTGTAAGTCTATGGCTACAATAGTTTACAGTAGCGTCGAGCAGTTTCATTGTAAGTTGCCCTCCCCTCTGCCTAGTTCGATTAATTGTCTACTCCTTAAATAACCCGTTAATTTCCGGACAACACGATCATAAATGCTGATATTCGTGTAATTACAGTGTTTGTAATGTATGTATATAATGAATGGTGCCGGGCTGTGGGCGGACTACAGTAAATCACTATTTCTTCGGCCGATCGCTCGCCGGTTGCTCCGTACCGGATTGCCGGGCAATCTTATATTTGTATTGTGGCGAAACATGCGAATTTTAGCTTAGTGTCGTCTAATTGTAAGAATATAGATGTAAGATCTATGTACTAGCGATATTGTTTTCCTGAATATTTATGTCTAACATGATATTAATACAAGTAACCAGAACTCAAATTTAAGTTTTAGGTAAAGCTTATACAGTTTTTTTCTTTTCCGCATTGCATATGGAGTAGGTATACGATCTGCTTGGGCAGTCGCCAACATCCGAGGTGCACTGCAGAAGCTCATCAAAAAGTTATGTAACAGAAGTAATTAATATTAGTTATTATTCTGGACGACATATTCATCTTCTTCTTCTTTAATTTAAGAGCGTAGGTCTAGTAGCTTCTGATGGTGGAGTAATCGCCACATATCTCTGTCATCAGCTTTCCTTTTAACCTCTTGATACTACGCCAACTTTTCCCTTTATTTGTTGGATAAAGATAAACCCTGGTTTTTATAGTATCACCATATTTGAAATCCTTAAGGATAAGTGCTTTTATACAATAGAAGAGTTCATACACATAAAACTAATAAATCTGATTATTTGTACATTTTAATATAATGTAATATAATAATTATAAATATGCTAAATAATTATATAGTTTGCCATTTTGTTATTAATATTTTAATTATTTTATGGGATTTAATAATGACCATCAAAAATACTAATTGCACAGCAAATATTGCGCAGCATAACAAGCACCTATACGCCTCAAATCACTGCATTCCGTCTCGGAAGTGTTAGGTTATGTTAGGTTTCTTCTTAAACCCACCCAAAAATAGGAACCTCAAGAGGCTGTGTAATTAGCATTTGTGGTAAGCATATTTTTCTGTTCAATTAGTATTTTTTTGTTTCAAATATTTATTTCTTTCATAATTATTATTATTTAGTTAAATTTAGTATAAACCTTCGGAAAAGTTTTAAATTATTATTTGACTTTTTCACTAGAATTTCTCCCTTTGCTTCTTCTAGGCGTGGTGCCTAACCTTTTAATATACTCACAACTTTATATGAAAATGCTTTATAGTACATTCAGCAACAAAAGTCGATACGCACTTGTGATATTTTCTAAATTATAACAAATTATAAATAGCTTTTATAGCAGTAATACCTCCATAATATATAGTTAATTTAATCACAGTTCAGAAATAGGATCTTAATAAAGATTTAAAATTCATAAAGTTATTCTTAAAATACTTTTACGTATTTGTTCAAAGTTCAGCTACCTTGCTGACTATACTACGGAACAAACACATTGCTGGTATAGATATGTAAATGGTATACGGAAATTAAAGCGCTCAAATGTTTCGCTTTGAGTGCTTGACATTTAAACTACAATACATTGACCCGGTCATACCTTGTAATCGCAGCCTGATCTATACTATAATATTATAAAAAAGAAACATTTGATTTTCTGTCTGTTTGTTTGTTTGTAATGATTTAACGCAAAACTCAAACTCAACTGATTTAAAAAATTCTTTCACCATTAGAAAGCTCTATTATGACCGAGTAACTGCAGCTACATTTTATTTTTTAAAAGTACTGTATCCTAACCTACTTTTACGAGAGCGAAGCCGCGGGCAAAAGCTAGTCTAAGATAAAATACTTACCTACAGATATATTTTTCATATTCATTAAAACAGACTGCGATTGCTGTACTGTGTACGGAGCTCTCGGGTTCGATGCCCGGTGCGAGCCAATTATTAGACGGCGAAAATTCCAAACTAACTAGAAATACTATCTTCTAAAGTCTAACTATAATAATAATTTATTTCATAAAAAGCAGAAGTACATGATTAAACAAGTTTACATTTTCAATTTTATACATAATCTCAGATATCTTTATGGCATCTGTGTCTGAACTAGTTAAATTATTATCTGTATTTCAGACAACAGCGCTCTTCCTGGAAATGATACATACATACATAATATATATTTCTAGGCCGCATTTCTATCGTATCCTCACCTATTACACTTACGATAACCCACTTCTAACACAAGCAATGAGTTTATCCAGCACGGCTAATAGCGTTAACGCCTTGTAGCCCGTGACGAGCGCCAACGTTGCAAATACCTAAAATTTTTTTATGTTTTTAAATGTAATGTATTTATTTTACCTTTATTTTAAAATGTTTTATTATCCTCTATTAGATTTTGCCCGCGGCTTCGCTCGCGTCAATGTAGGTTTTGGTTAGTTTAGATTAGTAACAGTACATTTTCCTGGACGAGAGGTGCCCTATGTCCTTATATAAATTTGATAATAAATAATCGGTCAAGTAGTTAAGTAGGTGTGAAACCGTAACAAACAACCTTTCGATCAAAAGAACCTAGTCAGTTATGAAGGCGTTTCGAGTATCTATTTATATACGCTTAATTATATATTAGCTAGAGCACGGGTTTTAATTGTTAACCCGTGACCACGATCGATGCACGACGACAAAACATCGGAATGTAAATCGGTATATATCACCTTTAAATAAATAATAATAATAATAAAATAATATAATAAAACATAATATATATTGTATAAATATATTTATTATAATATTATAATAAAATGTATTTCTTAATTTGGCACAAAAATACAATAACAGCGTCACAAACACGATATTTATACTTACCAATGCGATAAAAAATATAAATACGACATTGATCGAAGAATACGACAGTAACTCTGCCTGTCTGATACTTTTTTCGGCTAAACCATTAACTAACGTAAACGCACAGCTAATAACGACCCCTTAAAATCGGCACCCATTACCGACCGTTTTATAAAATTATCATTTTAAAGTTTTGTATTAAAGTTAGACAAGTGGTTGCTTTAGAGAAAATATAGATGTATTTGTATTGCAAATATTCATCACTTACTTGTGTGCGTAATCCAAATTTGTGATAACTTAGTGGGTAGACCGTTGAATTTCTATGACAAAAGTCTCAAGTGCGATTCCGGGAACGTGTGCGTTTTAAACAGATAACAGTTTAGGGAAGCATCGTAAGGAAATCGGCCCCTAATTGTAGTAGCAACGTGGGAGTTGAGAGGAGCAAGCAAGCGGAAGATCGTTAGATGCCACGCAGAGGTCCTAAGTTTGATATCTAGGCCTCTGACTTTGTAATATGCGTATGAAATAAGTAGTTAATTATCGCTCGCTTTAACGGTAAAGACATATAGCGTAGGGAAACCTGCATGTCTGCGTGTTTTCTATACCTAATGTTCGCTATGATTTGTGAACTCCGTCAACTCGCACGTGACCAGTGTGGCGGACTTTGGCCTATTTTTTTCATACCGATATAAAACTTGAAATATTAGTTAAAATAAATAAATTTTTATTTATTTATTTATAGTTGATTAAAACGGTATAATCCATTAAAATTAATTAACTTAAAATGTTATAATTAACCTTGCATACATTCCCTCGCAAAACACCATACAAAGGTACTTGCATAATTTCGTATCTATTCGCAAACACACCATTAAAAATTGGCTGTCAGGAGGGTGTTGGTGTGAGCGGTTCTATTGTATGACCCTGCCTGTGAATTAAAATTACCGAGGGGCACGGAAAGATGAATTACAACAACATTTCATCAACTATCTTGTTAAATTCCTCTTAAGCAGCGGGCGTAATGTCGTCAACCAGGCACATGTCCAGCCTACGAGCTGCATCTAAGAATTTTCCAGCCGAAATACCCAGTAACATTTTACCCAATTCAGGGAAGTGTTACTGGGTTTTCCCAAGGAATCTTGATTTTATGGAACTCATGCTTGCATTCAAACATGCGTATGTAGAAAGGCAACAAATCAGTTAAGAAAAATATAGGTAAACCTGCCTAATCTATTTCCAAAACCAGTGCAATGCCGTGCTATTCTGCTAAAAACTCATCTCCAACTCGATTGTCGCCTTGCCAGTAACTAACTGTTATTGCCATTATTGTAGAAGAATTCAATTTATAGCTAATATCCGAATCGGATGGGAATTTGGTAGTGAGATTTAACAGAATCGCACAACCGAACGCGTATTATTAAGCAGATAATATTATAGGTGATGTATATATTTTCCTCTTGAACAAGGCTACAATTTGTAGGTATTTGTAAAGTGGCGACCTGTTCGTATAAACAGGTTAAGGATGTTGACCTTTTGTAACCACATTTACCTATATTTAGACTACATTTATTTATATGTATGTATAGATTATTATACATTTTTATCGTGGCTTTAGTCGCTGGAGTAATACCTATAGTTACCGAAAATATTATGCATAGCTTTGTTTGCCAATATTTTTTAAACTGAAACCGGTATCTACCTACGTGTAATATAGCGTAATTACTGGTTTTATTGTCACCTGGCCTAATTGTTGTAAGTTCGATCTCCATACGGGATAAATTATGTCATCTAGAAATAGTTCTTCCGAGGCTGGCTTTTAATTAAAATAATTACATTTATATATTTTAAAATTTAAGCTGTAAGGTTTAAAACACCTACATTTCGAATACCGCTATTTCCAGATTTTTAATAACAGTTAGTAAAATAAATATAGATACTTATATCCGGAACTGGCTTACCCGAAAAAGTACTGTCCTTTTACAGGAAATCTGCGTAGCAGCGGATTTTATTATTTTGATCTTCATTCCATCCTTAATTCCTGCTCCTGACATAGGCCACGTCAATCATTCTTCTCGCATTGCAGACAACGGTAACCGCTTACCATTTGGCAAGCCGAATGCTTGTTTGCTAGGTTGGAAGTAGAAAAAAGTTATAAAGTATTTTAATGTCTTGTAAAACAATGTATAAGCGAGGCTATTGCCGTCTACCCGGCTCAATTCGAGACCTCGACTACAGAGTTTTTTTAATATAAAAAGACAACTTCTGCACTAGGAATCATTCTTGTGTCGCGGTGGAAAGAATACCCAGACTCGGTACAACCATTTGTGGATCACACAAAGTTTTGTCCCGTGTGGGATTCGAACCCATAACACTCAGCGCAATGGCAGCGGCGAGGCGACCACTTAAACCGCTACGTCATCCGTGTAGTCAATTAATACTTTAACCAGCCCGGGCACACGAAAAATAATACAAACTTATTATTATGCCAGTATGATTAATTGGCCAGGAAGAACAGCTAACATGAACTATAAGAGATTAATGGAATGTCCCGGCTTATCTAGAAGTAGATATTTATGTATTTTTTATACCAATAACGAAGGTAACTACTTACGTCCTTATGGACTGCGATAAGTTGATTGATTGATACAAGGTAGCAATTATTTGCTATCTTTAATTAATACGAATGCGACAGCTGTGCATAAGATCTTCAATTCGAATCCCGGGTCCAGCCAACAAAAAGTAACAGAGTTTTTCTGCTAAAGAATCTTAACAGCGGCACGAAGTTAGGCGGTTGGCGGTGTTACACAACCTGTGTCTCGGAAAGCAGGTAAAGTCGTTGGTCCTGCGCCTGATCTCTCTCCGTTCTTGTCAGATCATGACAGGTACAGAAAGTGCACTTGTGTTCGCGCACCATAATATCTCCTGCGCAGATGGCCAGTCACCGTTAAGATAGGCCGCTGTGACCGAAATTCGTACGGCATTATTATAAGCGCCGGCGAGCGTCACAGTTTTCTTATCCCGGAAGTATGTACGGTACCTATGGGTCAGTTATTTTCCAGGTAAGAGGACAAGGGATTGAAACCGCAAGTAAAAACTAGTAACAAATAAAATGGAGAGTGATCGTCGCTCGATGTTGGACAATCTTGAGCGTTGAATCACCGTACGTGCTCGCGTCGGAGTATCACAAGTATTACAACCGGTTCTAATAAGCATTTCTTTTGCTGCCGACGTGACATCTGACATGCTTCGCAAGTTAACAGTACTAACATGCAGGGAGAATGCCTGGCATTCTAAATAGATTCTATTGCCATAAACAATGAGTTTTATTTCTCAACTATCATAAGTTATGGGGTAGTAGCAACTGCGGATCCATCCATTCTCCAAGATAACTAATTATATCGCTTTATATATAGGTAAAAGTCTAATCCAGACTATTTCGTTAATTAAAAACAATACTGCACTATTTGAACTAATAAGTAGCACAATAGGTATAGAAAGAGCTTACGTAAAAGAGTTATCCTTCTAACAATTGCGCTTTAACTGACTTGTAAGCGGCTTTGTTAAACTGGTTTTTGTTTGCGTGCAATAAAAATACGTCCCAATTTGAACGATTTTGAGTCTTCACTTTCGTGCCTTAATATCTGTCATTATTGCAAACAATGTTACATTAATAATGCATACAAAAACGTAAACTTGGTGTACAATTAAGCGGAGATCAGAGCATGCATACAAATGACGGCATAATAAGAAGAATCATGATTTATATTAAGTTATTAATGTTATTATTTATAAAAGATTACAGGTAATTTGGTTTCCAAATTACTTATTAAGACGAGCTAAGGTAAATGCTTGTTTTCGTCAGTAATGCTGGAACTTTCAGCATTACTGACGAAAACAAGCATTTACCTTAGCTTTTATTACTTCCAGCCTGGAAGTAAGAAATCTAATGTATGTATGTATGTAGGTATCGCAGTAAAATTAATTTCGCTCGTAAGTAAAATCTGAAAATTCATATAAGTACGACATCGTTCCTCGTTTTCAACATAACTATTACGCAAGTTTGGATATCTTATGAAAAAAGTCAGTTCACCTAATTGTGAAGTATGTGGCAAGATAGACGATGTCCAACACCTAGGTACTGATGGAATGTGACAAGTAACCAACGGGAGAGGGAGTTAGTGATGCAGAAGTTTAACATAAATAAATATGACGTTGGGGTTTTTATAAGGATTTTGTCTAAACCTTTATCGCCGGCAGCAAGATGTGTTTATAACATGGTATCTGCAGCACTGTCTGCCTCTCCATCGTAGTAATAAGGCAAGCGTATTATTAAACATAAGGGAAATGTAATTTAGGGTACGATGAGGCTGGCATACCTTTATACGGTAAAAGCCTCTTAAATAAAACAGAATAAAATAAAAAATACTATTACGCACATTTGTACATTTTTAAACACCAGTAAGTACACTCAAGTCTGTATCTTCGACAGTAGGCAGGACTATTTTACACCCAGTTCACCTATTCTACGCAGTGCCGGATTAACCACGTAGCAAGAGTAGCAATTGCTACGGGCCCCGCGCGAAAGGGGGCCCCGCATATTTAAGCCCACTCATCTCTGCCTGAGCGTAATTTTTTGAGTGAAACTTATTACTTAAGATGTGGTATATTGAATTTACTTGATGTCTCAAAAACGTGCAATGTTACAACTTGTCCTACTAAGACAATCCACGTCAGACAATCGGTAACCGACTATTTCCTTGGCGTAAATAAAACACCGAATTTCATACGGTAAACGCACAAGTTCTACAAAAAGTCGCTCGTATAAATGTGTAGAATTTCAGTCGGCCCAATAATCAGCTCTACAACAAAAAGTCTGACGTATGCAAGCACTCTTACCCGAAAGAATTTGCTACGGGCCCAGCGCTTGCTTAATCCGGCACTGATTCTACGTAAAGAGTGAACCTATTACCTATCTCGTACAGAGTAAAGATTCAGTGGCGTTTCTTATTTTTATCTTTATAAATATATAAAAAAGAGGTGTTTGACGTGATGATACTTATTGTTGGATTTGCGGCTTGCATTTATGTATGTACATATGTATGTGTCAAATATATTATAAGTCTACTAAATCGGCGAATCGGGGCGCTGCCTAAATCTTAACGTAGAATTGTTTCACGGAGCGGCGGAATCAAAAGCTTAACAGGTTTTCGGGAATAGTTGTGAAAAATGTATGTATTGTGCAGTCTACACGGTCTGGTTTTGCAGCACGAAACATTGTGTCTTAAACGGTAAACTTAGCATAACAATGTAATATCTATATTTTGCTTCCACTACGATAAATGTAAGTTTGTTTCGTGTGTAATCGCTGTATAATTAATTAATAATAATTAATATTATAACTAATAATATATATTATTAATTTTATTAATATTAATAATATTATAATTAATTATAATATTGAACATACAATTATAATTAACAAGCTTTTACATTGATTCCATAGCAAAGAAAATTTAAGAGTTATGTTTATTTTTATTAACACTTAGCATTAATAAAAAGCATGTCCGAGCGAGCATGACGTAACGTCAGAACATCCGGCTGCTGTTCTAGAGGTTGCCAGTTTGATCTTCGAACGGGACAAATATTTGAATGGTCGACAGATATTTGTGCCGAATTTAGATATTTGGGTTTGTAACGGTATCCTCGATACGAAGTGCTGAATGTGGAATTTAAATATTTTTTGAAGCGTGAATGGCGCAGTGGTTTTGTAGTCACCTTAGGTACTAACTACTTCTAATTATCCGTGTGCTCGAATCAAAACCACTACTTAGTACTAATATTTCTCTTCTATGCGGTCAAATTCCAAATAATGTCATATCTAAAGTACAGTCTTAAGAAATACCAGTCCAAACCGTAAAAAATCTTAGTGCTTTACGTGGTCTATTTATTGAGGCATATTATAGACTATATAACATTCCGCTACTATCCACGGGCGGCGCTGTTAACGCGGCTGAAAGCGCAGACACGGCAAGTTAAGTATAAAAATATAGATGACCTTTACGCTAAGGCTTTTATTCTTAGCACGATTATACCCTTGACTTCATATCAAGGAAAATGCTCAGGGATTTGCAAATATCTACGAGAAAGGTGTTTTTTTATAATACTAGCATTGGCAGACAGATTCGTCTGATGACATCAGCGATTTATGCTCAGTCTGCATGGATACTACATCGCGTTTTAACGCCTCTGCGTTTGAACCCAAGATCAATAGCGCGAGTGCCTTCATATTATTATTATGCTACGTCGTGTATGCACGGCTTTCTTTACTTCATAAGTATTGCGCAAATGCTCGAGCCTCACTATGTTACCGTTGATAACATCTCTATGTGTGTGGTCTGTAGCCGGTAACTACACTAGTATCTATCTGGCGAAAAGTGTTGTAGCAGCGTACAGTATCCATTATAGCGAGCCTCCAAAAAGCGACGTAATCACCGATGCCAAAATATAACCGGTCTTGTTATAAAATTTTAAATGCAACCTTTCGACGCT
The DNA here is from genome assembly GCA_963564715.1 of Catocala sponsa. Classification (NCBI taxonomy): domain Eukaryota; kingdom Metazoa; phylum Arthropoda; class Insecta; order Lepidoptera; family Erebidae; genus Catocala; species Catocala sponsa. The sequence goes on along the minus strand of OY751334.1, from coordinate 11,725,365 downwards.
AATACTAATAAAATTGAATTACAAGTGCTTTGCCGATCCTGCATTAAGGAGCCGTCGTTACGCTGACAAAGCAATCCGCTTGCTGACGCACCACCACATTATGGAGTTTTGGAAGGCCTATGAACTGCAGATATATTGACAGTACAAGGCTTCAGGCTATTTGGGCTTTTAAGTAAGATTTTATCCATAAATATATTTTGGTACAGTATCTTTTTCTAAAATCAGTTAAGAAAATGTTTGGCGTTTCGATAAATGTCTACTCCCACTCTATAATTATCAGCTCTCCTTTATACATATACAATAATTACTTAAATACCTAAACACTGTGGGGTTCTCTTTTAACATGGGGTTTAATTTAACTGGAGCTACACGGTTGAGTCAGTGGGTACTTTCTCAGCCGGTTTGTTCCAGTTTAATGTCTTGTACAACACAGGAGATCGCGTCTATGCATGCAAAGCATATATTGGTACCCACCCTGCTGTCAGCATAGGGCCTTTTCCTTAAAGAAACGGCAACAGAAAATTTTTTCCTTGTTATTGCAAGCGGCCGTAAGCCTCGGTGACTATACGGCAGGCTGAATGCCTGCTTGCCACCTTGGTTGTAAAAAGATATAACGTCTATAGCCAATTAAGCTAAACTGTTAACAAATGCTAGTAAATTGCAGTCTAAATTGCTAGTAGATAACCTTTAAAGTCAAATTAAAACAAAGATTACTGTCACGGAATAAATAAACTTGAAGGTAAACGAGCACCGCTACCCAACGAATAATGGTCTTCCAAATAGCTAATCATTTACAAAGGTTTTCATCGATTCTGGCGACTTGGACATATTCGCCCCACTTAGGTGGATGTTCATAATTCATCGGATCGGTCGGGTAGATGCAAACTTGGCTGTTATAAATCGATTCCTCTCGAGTTCTTGACCCACATTTTGTGCGGGTCAAAGCCATGTCGCTGCCCTAGCCGCCCGGAATAATAATGTCTGATTGAAGTTTGATTTTTAACAAGCGTCGACTTTCTTGTGACTTAGACTTTAATCTTTGCTTAGTTGTGAATTAGTGATTAGTAGTTTAATCCTGTCACAAAATGTAAGACTACATATGCCAAAAGATTTAAAAAATATATGTTGGCCTGTTTGTATAATAAAGTAGTAAAAAAAGGAAATTTTAAGCACTGCTCTACTCGTGAAGTTCACTTTAAAGTTAAAAAGATTATCTCCAAATTAAATTATCATGACACGGAACAACTCCTAAAAACGATTGCTTGATGAATCGCTTTGAGTGTCCTACAGTTGTCTGTACCATTACTTGAGCCCTTCTTACGTACACAAATTTACACACATACATAATCATCACTCACACCCAGACTCACACACACACACTCATATTCTGTTAACTATATTTATTATTTATTTTCATGTTTTTATAATAGTTAAGTTCTAGGTGTAAGTCAATCGTATTCATTGATAGCCACGACACAGGCTGCGCCTAGTGTGGCTATCATAGTAAATGTAAAATATCGTGTAACCTTAATTGAAATAAAAATGCTAAAAAAAACAGACATTTCAAAACACCTTTATATTAGACTGCGAATAATTAAATCGTAAAGTAGGTTTTGAGATTATAACATGTCTTCCGTGTTTTAAACAAATCTTCGCTTTTTAAAAACGTTTAGGAGAGCTGCCACTGGCTGCCAGCTCCATCTATCGTACGATTTATACAATTAATCGATACTAGGTTGAATTTCACAGTTGACATGTTACTTTGTTACTTTGTGAAAAAATTAAATTAATGGATGAATTTTGACTTTTGACTTTGACTTCGAATGTTGAATATGTAGGTGAAGAACTTGTAGATACAGCGAACTTGAAAGTGGGACATTATTCTCTTTATTTTCTTCTAATGCTTCGATCTAAAAGCTTGCAAATAAGCCTAACATACATAGTTATATAAAATACATAAAAATCAGGTTTTCTTCTCTAACATAGGCGAAGCTATTTTACTAGTAAAACTCAACTTTATTTGTTTATTATGTACTTAATGCTATTTCATCTATATTTATAACCGCAAACCGCAATAAAATAATTTTATAACATTTTGCATTATAAGTCGAGAGAAAATTTCCTACACCTAACGCAAGGCCAAGGACAGCATAGTTATTAGAGCGACGGCACGGATTGGCGAGGTCGGAGGTTCAAGTCCAGCTTCATGGTTATTCTTTTCTAAAATAAATTCTTGCTTCGCTATTCGTATATACATATAGTAGATAATTGTTAAATTTCAAAATGAATAAATATGTCTTAAATCCTAACTAATATTATAAATGCAAATGTGAGTTTGTTTGTTACGCTTTCACGCTCTCCCCCCTTCTTACTCCCACCCCCTCTTTCTGCCCCAGTCTCTCCCTCTCTCTCTCTCTCCTCTCTCTCTTTCAAACTCTCTCCTATCATTGGCTGTCATGTAATCATGTTCGTGCAATTAAGCCTAAGGTTTACACTCTATAGAACATGTGTTTTCTTTCATCATCTCTATTAACGATCATCACATGATCCAACTATACTTTCTAAAGTGATCCTCTGTTCCTGCAGGCATTTTTACATTCTTATGAATGTTATACATTAAAAGTAAACTATTTTACACAGATTTTATATCGTTGTTTATTTATTACATAATTTAGAAACTATTTAAGCTATTAAATTATTCAACTAACAGATTTTTCCCGCGGCTTTGCTCGCGTAAGTGTAGGTTAGGTTAGGTCTGGATGAAAGATACCTATCCTTTTCTGAACCCCTGAGAATGTGTATGTGAAATTATATGACGATCGGTTAAGCAGTTAAGGTGTGAAAGCGTAACAAACAAACTCACATTAGTAATGATTTAGATATAAGTGTACACTGTCCCTAACGTTTTGGTTACTTTTCTCATTACATATCCATATAACTACAAAAGTGTTATCTACAATCCACAATACAACGTAGGTAAGTCATTTAATTAGTATACGTTGAATAGGGCACCAGTACTGCGCCAGTGTTGGTATTGTGTTAGTAGGGCGTAAATGCGTAATACGATGTGTCCATTAGCTATGCGTGTCATTGTTTACAAGCTGATCTGGCTAACACTTACACCCTTAGTCTCACTCGTGTGACGTTATATACCATAAAGTAGTAATTCTGACGTTTTATAACACCCTTATTAAGGCGCCTACATTGAAAGTGTTTTATTAGGTACTTTACTGTTTCCTTACTTTGTGACAAGATCACCCTTATAAGGCGCTTGGATACATTCAAAGTGTTTTCATTACTTAATTGTTTCCTTACTTTGTACTAAGGTGGCTTTTATTGACTGCAACTGAAACGAATTATTTTTTACATGACAATTATATATATATATATATATATATATATATATATATATATATATATATATATAATATGTATGTTTCGGGTAGAAGAATAGTTGTAGTATCTTTTACTTAAAGTAAATTTTCGTAGGCTGTAGGTACCAATAACGAACAATCACGTTATAGGAACTAAGAAAGTAGATACCATATTTGGCAAGCTAACCTAGGCCTAACGATTGCCTAGGCATAGAAACAAGTATCAGAAAACGTTTCTAAAATAAGTAGATAAGTACCTATTTAATATTAAATTTTTGCGTAATAACTATAAGTAATATTGTGACCATATGTATGTCTAAACAAATAATACAGCTCTTAGGTAGTAAAGGTTAAGGCAAAACTAAAAAGCGTAGGTGCGCACACGCAGCGGCGCGGCGTCGGCGCACTGCGCACAGTGCAGTGCGAGTCGCGCGCGCACACCGCTCGGAGCGCGGCGCGCGGCTAACCCAATTCCACCATATCGGCTTTCACAACTCGTTGCATCACACAACACAATGCAGAGATGTGCGAACTTGCTAACGCGTTATATAAAAATAATTACTTACTCTACTCACACAACGATACACCTATTACATAGAAATTGAGAGAAACCGCGGCATTTATTAAAATACTTACTTCAATTTTAATAACAGATTAAGGTACCTTCGGTGCCAGTCCATCACATTAATATTTAAGTAACATTGAAGTTACATTATGCGCCGAGTTATTAAAAATCCGTTGACCGTGAACGTGTTTAATCCTTGCCCGAATTTAATAATTAATTATTATTTTATAACATTAATGACATTGTAGCACAACGGTAGCGAACAGCGTTGAGCATGAGGTCTCAGTTTCGATTCTTAAGACGAGCATTCTAATTTTCTTTAGTTCTTCTATTTGATATGCAAGTTGTGTATAATTCCATTCTACAATCTCATACCTGCCGTGTGCTCAGCAGATATAGATTTTGCAGATATTGAATAAAATAAAATATTATATTTTCTAAATCTAGCGTTTTAGTAATAGAATTCGAATTATATTCGAATACAGTATTGCACAACGCAAAACGTATCGTGCATGTTGAAGGTCACGTAAAGTAATCGAGGACTAGTCCACATGGACGAAGTCGCGAGTTAAGATAGATCTTAACAACGTATAAATTACAACGCTAAACATAAGTAGTAGTAGACTACTACTTATGTTTAACGTTGTCAATACATTCGAATACGATTTGAATACAAATAATCGCATCACTAATTCACTATACAGTTCGTTCATATTAACCCAAAAGACTGATTTACGTTATATTATATACCTTTCAAGGGTTTCAAGGTTACACGTCTTCTTCAATTATATTAACTGCAGATTAATTTATAAGTGGTTACTGTAAATTGTTTCTGCAAATAAATAAATAAATTATAAGTCTATTGCCGTCAACTGAACATAGTGCCAGACTTCTTGCTACCAACAAAATCCCGACAGGAAACCACCCATAAATCTTACGCGACGCGGCAATCAACCTTGCGATCTCACGATCAAAAGTTGCGCAAGCGCACACACAAGCCACTGAACGAATTACGCAGTCATATGCCCATTTCTAATGTAAAACAACAATTTTTCACATAGATATGAGGCGGGCATACCTTTCGCGGTATAATTTACACATAAGCCTGTTTTCTAGGTCAGCTGAGACACGAAAAAGACATAGCTAGTCACTAACGTTTTGTATTGTTTACTTACCGCACGATAACCTAAATTTCCTTGAGTTACGATTACGCTATTACCGTAATAGGTTTAGGTTATTTGTTAGGTCAGCCTGAATAAGAAACTAACGTAGGTAACTTAGACTTGCGCGTTTTAGTTACAGTACGATTATACTAACGTTATATTATTCTGTAGAGTAACGTTTTATAATATATACTTACATCAAATCAACTCTTGTTTTATTATCATTACTAGGCTATTACGTCTATATGGTATACAGTCCACAGCTCAAGACTTTCATCCGATTGTTTCTTCTTTTAAAAGACAACTCTGGCTCTGCTCGTAAATCCTGTGACTCTACAAACATTCAAACAACGGACACGAAGAACACTTGGTGTCGGAACAACGGTGGCACGTAATCCTGCATGCTTTGCATGAAATCTTCGTTTTACTAAATGATTTAGATGTACTGCCGAGACAATTATTTATGTGAACCACGTTTATATTTTTGTGTCTGGACCTGGACGTCATTAATGACCGTAAATTGTGTACAGTACAACTGTACATTTACTTAGTATCACCACAGATTACTGTACTAGTAGTATCACCATTTTACTCGACACCCGCTTAGTAATTATTGTAATAATATTATACTAAGTTCATTTCGCATTTGACTAACAAGAATCCCGCGTGAGGTCGCAATTTATATATTATCAATCATATCATATCATTTATTTTAGTTACGTGTCGGTTAATAAATCAAGTGCATCCAACTATTTATTTTTCTTTCCTTATTTGAATCATTAACGTACTCCGGCGGCCATGCTCATACGTTTACAATGATGTCTAGCATTCTAATAATTAACAGTTTAAAAGATGTATAGACTACTTAGCACCCATGTAAATTGTGTATTTATCAATTCCACGACAAAAAGCTTTAAACCTAATGCAGTAGTACAGTCTTCTATAATACAAGAACTAAGATTTAAGACTACTAAATTGTGAAAACTCCGATAGACAAAGTTATGAACACAATTGTTTGTTTTAAAACTATTAAAATATTCGAATGATCTGACTATAATGTGTGGTAACCTAAAAATAGTAGAACCGTTCGAATGTATCAATTATTTGTATAACTAATTATTCAGTTGAGTGCGCGCGCTGCGTCCTTGACCCCAATCACAAATTAGATAGATATAGATAGCCGGCTCAGTACAACTTGCAAATACATACGTTCTCACACATATATATGTAGGTATACACGTACAGTGAAAGTGCTAGGATGCAATGGACATTTTGGTTGACTTACTCGTAATTAAAAACCGCTGAATATCTTATTATTTTGACTGCCTTGTCGGTCTCATCGGTCCCGGATTTGATTACAAGGTCGACTTAACAAAAATTCAGTCAAAAAATTGCCAGTAGCTTAGCAGTAGTTACGATGACGATGTTTTGTTCCCGTATCTTAGAAAGCACGTAAAGTTGTTGGTGGGCCTGATCTCTCACCGGTTGCTTCGGATTACTGTCCCATCAGATTAAGAGAAATGGGTAATATAGAGTGCACTTGTACAGAATAAAATCTCCTGTGTATTTGGCTAGTCTCCATTAAGACTGGCTGCTGAGACCAGGTTAGACGGCTATAATGTCAGCTAAGTATGTAAATTAGAGAATAATATATACGTATTTGCTTCCCACATAAATCGTATATGAATGTGGTGAAATGAAAATGGGTTACTAACTATCTTTCTTGTGGGCGAATAATCTTTTGGAGGCGGTCGTCTATTGTGACTCTATGTACTGTTAGAGATAACAGTACATACCCGCTCGAAGATAGCGAAAATAAACACTAACCGTTCAAAAGTACCACATTTATATGCCACTCGTATGTACCTGTGTAATATACGTACTTTCTAGCGCAACATATAATATTAGCGCCTCGTTCTTCTTGTGGCATAAAACGCTAACAGTTGCATTTGAGGCCTTTATGAACACGTTTATGCATGGACTAAATGGATAGAAAATACTCTTCAATACGTTTTGAAAGTAAAATGTTGAATGCAAAATCATTTTACCGTTGTTTTAATTAATTTTAATGTCTCTAGAATACTTTAAAGCAATTGAAAACAGCGTTATTGCCATTTACCGGCCACATCTCGGGACTTCGTACTGCTACTGCAAAATAAATGTCGTAACAGAAAACTCAATAATACTCGGCACCGGCTTGACGATTGAATGTAAACAGCGCTTGTTTTTGTTTATAAAAGAAGACTTGTTTTCTTTAAAATATTATTCCTGTGTCGCGAGGGACTTTAACATTCAAATAACGGACAAAGAACATTATTGTCTGTGTGGAGATCCAGCCCTGGACACTCAGCGCAGCGGCAATGCCATGCGTATAGTCTTTACATATGAATAGACGTGATCGATAAGATCGCGTTCAGCCTAAATGAATACATTGATAGCCTCAATTTGTACGCCGATATAATCTTACGACCAGTATCTACGAATCTATTGATGTGTTAAAAACTGTCACTTGTAAATACGTTGCAAATACCACGTATAATAATATCGGCTCTGTTCATAAACTGACCCACTGCTGGGCCTGTTCTCAGTATGAGAAAGATAGAAGCCATAGGCCACTATGCTGGCCCACTACGACTGACTTTACACATCTTCAAGAATAGTATGTAGAACTCTCAGATATGCTCGTTTCCTCACGATGTTATATATTTATTATAATTAACTATTTAAGACGCACATAACTTCGAAAAGTCAGAGATGCGTGCCTTGGGATTAAACTGAAGACCTCTGCGTGGCAGTCCAACGCACGGATTCCCAGGAGGTTATTGTTTGTATACTAAGTAGCTGTTTTAAATAATACATATAACTAGAGTAATTTGCATTTAAAACAGCTATTTGGTATACAAAAGATAAAACTAAGTTTCGTAGTGCCAAAAATAGTATGGTATATTTGTGGTCGATCTATCTATCTAGAAATATATAGAACTGTAAAAAATGTCACATGTAATCAGTTGCGAAACTTGCGAATGCTAACTTGAAGTAAATATCGATAACGATAGGAATAACTATGGTATCCTATTGTGTTCCAATATTTCTCAGTGCCTGTCTCTTATAATATAATTGTGGTCGACCTATACCAAACTATAACCTATATAATGTTATAAACACAAAACTGGGGAATGAACTGTCGCCTGCGGTATTACCGAACCAATACGACCTTCAAAACTTCAAGAAAAGAGCGTACTCCTTTTTAAAAGGCCGGCAATGCACTTGTGACTCCTCTGGTGTTGAGGGTGTCCATCGGTGGTGGTAATCGCTTACCATCAGGCGAACCGTCAGCTCGTTTGCTCACTAACCCATAAAAAAATTCATATCGAATGTACTTTGATCGCAAATGCTGACTTGCCTTATGATATCACTCATTCCCAAATCGGTAGTACTCGTATGTATAGTGTCTTGCATCCACAATTCCACAGCTACTTTTAGGTCTCATGTAATATTCGCCGAGCGTATTATCGTATATCCTGACTGCGTGCTTCTACTGAGTGTTACACAGAAATTCCCATTAACAGCTTACTTCACACAAAATTTGATCTCAGGTCCTCAAGATCATACAGAAACTGACTGCACGGATGGCGTAGTCTGGTCGCCTTGTCACTGGTACTGCGCCGAGTATTGTGACTTCGATACCCACGCGGGACAAAAATCTTTATGGTTCAAAAATAGTTGTGCCTAGTCTAGGTATTTTTTGTGTCCGTTGCTTGAAAGCTAGCAATGTCCTCCGCAACAAAACAGGAAAAAAATTATAAGGATCTTCCCAGCGGCCCAACGACTTGACTCTACCAACAAATAACCGATATTATAATAACATACAATGCAAATAATTAAAGTATCCTGTCATACGTTTCACAATAGTGAACCTCATAAACCCACAAATTGTATGGGGTCAAAGATTAACCACAAATTGCTTAAACATTTTATTGTATAAGCGAGCGAAGGAATTTACACTATGTAAATAGAATTGCGGCCAGTAGACTGCATAGTTTTATGTGGTCAACCCGCCCATAACATAATCTAGACCAAATGTCAGAGCGGCCAACTTTAACGAAGACTGGCCTCCTGCGCAAGAGATAGGAGAAGATTAAAAACAAGTGCGTTCGCAAACACAAGTGCACTCGCTATACCCTAACTCTCATTATCCGATGGAACAGCAGTGCGACACCATACGCTTTCCGGGGCGCGCAGAGTGCAATATCGCTAACTTCCTAATACTACGCTGCTATTAAAAATCGAATAACTATTTGTTAACCTGACCGACTGACCCAGAATTCAAACCCTGGATCTCAAGCTCAGTAGTTGGCAAAACCAATGCCCAGGCAGTTCTATTACATACGAATTTAAAAATGTTCAAATGTTTACAACGCCTACCTATGACCTAACTCTTCACGTACTGGGAAGAGGCCCGTATCCCGTAGTAAACCAGTTTTAACCGAGTCTACAGCATACCTGCAATACAGGCATTATTCCTGTATCAATAAAAATAAATGTGTAGTACGTTACTAACGTATCCTTCAAATTACTACCAAACGATCCACTATCTCAATCAATCGCTTTATCTGATTATAGATGTTCCCGCGGTTTCACATGCGTTTATCGTTACTGCGTCGTCCCGTGGGTCGTAGCATGATGTTATATAGCCTTATTCGACAAATAGGCTATCTAACACTGAAAGAATTTTTCAAATCGAACCTGTAATTCCTGAGATTAGCGCGTTCAAACAAACAAACTCTTCAGCTTTATAATATTAGTATAGATAGATATATAACTGTTAGCGTTTCTCTAGCAACACGCAGTGTCAAGTGGAGGTCAATGACTCTTTTCCCTATGACGATAAAGCTATCCAAATGTATAATAGGTACATATAATTCGTAACTTTTCTTTCTTTGACTAGGAATTATACTTGTGTTGCTGGGAACTTCACAAACATTTAAATACTGATCACAAAGAACACTCTCACTTTAGAACAACTATTTATGAATCACATTAATTTTTGTTCCATGGATTGAACCTATAACACGACGCAGTAGTAGACAACTGCTTAAACCACCTGTGCAGTCAACTTGAATTAGCGCTTTAATCCTTGTAACCAATTATATAATTATATATCATGCAGCGCGAATATTTAACACGTTCAATGCCATTATTAGACACAATAGAAAATTTATTCTTCGCGGTTTGTGTCTGACACGGCTTTGAATGTGTTAAATTTTATCAAGTAGTCATAGTATACACTTCTAGCTAGCCCTTCATATACCCAAGCGTAAGCATGAAGCTCAATCACATTAATTACCCACGTAATTAGACGAAACGTGACTAAAAGTCATAATTTTGATTGTTTACTAAGTGTATAAAAGCACAGTTTCTGTTTATTCACCCGTGAACAATGTTGGCCGTAATAAAACAATGATTTAACTAAAGAGGTCAAGAGTTTGTTATCGTCGTTGGCAACAAAAACTTTTATACTACGTACTGTAGGTACTATGTACTATGTTGTTATATTTATACTGCTGTCGCTGGTAGCGGTTTTGAATAGTATCGATGTTAACAAATGTATCGAACAATTTAAAATTCATGCCGTAACTTTCTATTTGATACATTGTAAAAGTAAAAGGTGGATTTGGTAGCCTTTCCTGGAACCTACGGCGATTATTCGAAATTTGAATAGAGCGTTCTAAAAACAATTTATTATTTAGCATAAAGGTAGTTATTTCTTTTTTTATTTCGCTACTGTTATGACATACTGATATATAAAAACTATTCGTGTAGTTAAATAATTACTAGACACCAGCTGTTTCACCGACCCTAATAATTACTGCTTCGCTCCTTTGTCTCGTAGCGTAATGTTACATGCCTATGTAACTTTTGGAAAAAGGCGCTTTCTAGTGGAGAAATTATTTTTAACTTCGGTCCAGTAATTTCGGCAGTATTCATTACATACAAAAATATTTTTTTCTTTATAACATTAGAGTAGGACAATCCAATCCAAATCCACCTTAGGAGTTAATATTTGTAAGAACTCAATGTTTAAATAAATATTTTCTATTCGATATATCATAAAATATAGAGTTGCAATGTGACGTTGATAAAAATATCGACAATATATTTCAGGGGAGCAGCTGTAGTTGTGGTTTAGAACTATATATTATGTGGTCTTCTTAAATAATTTGATCACATATGTTATAATTAAACAGTCAATACACGCGCACTTAATGTGTTTGTACCTACATGATATTCCAATTGACCGCGCGACCTTGCAAATACTAGTTATACGAGATTATCGACAGATAACGATTATTAATATATACCATCTAATGATACTGCTGGTATAAATGCTTAACCTCACGCTATATTCTCATGATAGACAGAGCAGTGATAGCTTAGTTGGAAGATCGGCGAAATTTCATGATGATTGGGCATGTGCCCAAATTTCGCATGTTTATTTGTTTACTACGTTTTTATACCTTAACTAAATAGTTAAAGCGTAACAAACAAATAAACAAACAAACTTACATTCGCATTTATAATAATTAAGTTAGGATTAAAGATAAATTAAACATCATGGGATCTCCTGCATGTCTTAAAGTTGTCGATAATGTTCTCAAGTCGTCGAGAATCGAGCGCAGTATTATTGGGATTTTCAGTCAAGAAATTATTCATTGCAAACAATTAAAGTTTTCTTTGAAGAAATTGTTTATTACAACAAAAAAAAGATCCAGTATTACGAAGTAGGTACATGAAACATAGACGGCGATACATGCACATATAATACATCTTCGCCTACCTCTTTGTGGACATACAGAAAACTCTGTTAGCAAGTTTTTTATAAAGAGCTGTTATTAATCCCAATTATTATTACGAACCCACTGATGTGTGTAATTATAATTTGTGAACAGTTTAATTAGTCGCATAACTGGAGCGATATCGCGCCGACGCGCGACGCGACGACGCCTTAATAGCATTATATTTAATTAAATGAAACCGAAATTGCTTATTATTTATTTTTTATTACTGAATCGTCAGTAAGGTACAGTCAGTGATATATGTTTATGAACATTCGCAAGATTTTGAATTGCTTTAACACCATAATGATAATAATTCCTCATCTTTTACTGTAGTAAATATTACAGGATAGTTTATTTAATCGATCATTAAATAATAAATTTTAATTCATAATGTAGTACAAGAGGAAATTCAATGTAACTGACGATGATGTCGGAGACAGAGAGCAGTGGAGGAGAAGATAAGGAGAGCTGAGCCACCACCATGTGGGTTACGTCACTAGGACGGGAGAGAGACTGCTATCAATTTGTTAAATGTTCAGCTACTGCAGTCTTCCCACTGTTGACTGTCCTTCTATATTTAAGCTTACGTACTAAAAGTACAAATAGACAATCCGACATGGTGTGGCCGAACCACAAACGTGGCCCGCTGTCGCCTCATGTTTGATCGTCTATTTGTACTTTAAGGTTATAATATGAATGTACAACATTTTAAAGGGTTTTTGTGACATGTGTCCAATGGACGGCAATAGCCTGGTTAGGTGGTACATCAACTTAACTTGTTAAATGTGTATGTGCCCACATGTGCCTTAACTGTCTTCGGGGAATTCGAGGAATTGGCGGCCTCTGCCAAGCCTGAGGTCGCGGGTTCGATTCCCGCACAAGTCAAACATTTGTGTGCATGGACATGAATGTTTGTGTTGGTTGTTTGTATGTATAATATGTATGTACCTATTTAGAAAAAAAAGTATATATGTATGTTTATTCATTCTAGTCTAGTACCCATAGTACTCTGCTTACTTTGGGCTAGATGGTGATGTGTGTATGTGATAGAATATTATTATTACCTATATTATTAATACAGGAATCGTGACTACACCATTATTATTACCGCGAAGACAATTGAAAGAAAGATAGTTAGAAACTCAGTTACTGGTCATTGGGTTTCTGACTTTCTGTTAAGAAATATGTACCTAGAAGCAGCACGTAGTCTGAAACAATGTCCGGTAAACGGCTTTAGGCTCGCCCCGCGCCCCCTATTACGTGGTCCCAAAAAACATAGTTGGCGACTCATGGATAAACTACACCTCTTCAGGAAAGCGTGAGCGATGTATTTTTATATGTAATTAGTCATAGGTCTACGAACGTCATTAAGAAATTGTTTATTGTTACGCAATTATTATCTGTTGACTTTTTAATTGAATATTAACTGCTCAAAACATTAAAAGTAGATCATACCTATATGATAAAAATAAAATGACGTGTCAAATCAGTATCACGCAAAAACTACTGAACAGGTTTCGATTGCCCACAATTTGGTAGATTGATGTTCGATTTAAGAGGAAACACTAAGGGCGAGAGAATTGAAAAATAGGTATTTGTAAAATCTATTGCTGTCGCGCAGTGCCATGTATAGTATCATGAGCGTGATAGAGACAACTGCAGCTTGGACCGAAAATTACCTATTACCTATTAAAAGTACACAAAATCAATGTTTCGTAGTCCCCTGATTCCTTCTCCAAAACTTGACCGATTTAACTACTGTTTCATTAAAAAGTAAAGAAAGGCTTTGGCCGTGTTCCTATGTTTTCCTTTTCTTATGCAATTTTAGTGAAATTTGTTTTCTGGATGCTTGAAAACAGCGGCAAATCTGGTCAATTTTTGAGGTTTTTGAAAAAAGGAAAACATAATCCAAAAGTGAGTTTGTTTGCTTGTTTGTTACGCTTTCACGGACTACTAACTACTGGACCGATCATCGTACAATTTCACATACTCGTTATCAGGGGTATAGCATAGGGCATAGGGTATTATCATCCAGAAAACCTAACCTAATCTACATTTACGCAAGTGAAGCCGCAGGAAAAATATAGTATACAATAAACGAATGTAGAAGAGAAAAACAATATTGGAAAATAAAATGCACTTCTTTATTTATGTCTCAATTTTTTAATAATGATCAAGGTCCGACCACCAGGCGAACACTAATTATTCAAAAGCAACTTTAGCTATCGGCATCAGCTTAGAGGGGCGATTGTTGAATTCCCACGTAAAGATTAGAGTTTGAGCCCAAACCACGCATTAACATTCGCTTTATTCAAAACTTGCGCTGGGCGTGTCATGATCTTCAGGAACCATACTACGCGCGTTTTCAATGCATATGTGAATGTGAAATAGCGCGTGGAGAGTGTTAGTGTTTTGTTTTCACAAAAGCAATGACAACGCTTTCAGAAAAAGTGTTAAGTATGGCTCAAAACTCCGTAAAGAATAGTTGTGTTGCTAGCTACAGGTGGACCAGGTGACTATGGATCTTGCATGGACATCGAGAATAACCTATATAGCAATATGTAGGCAGACTATGGATATCTCTGTTGACGCCAGTCTATTATCTGACGTGTTTAAACTGTTTGTCATCTATATGTATGTATATGATATGTATAGTTATTTATTTGTCAACTATACAGGGCTCTTTTAGAGATATAAACAAAGTAATGATTTGTTACTATGTATTAGCTATTCTTCTAGGAGAGCGACAGTCAACGGCATGACACGACGCGATATGAAGCGATGCGATGCGATGCGAAGTCATGCGATGCAACATCATTACGCACATGTTTACACACTCCACACATACTGCAATGGTGGCGACGCAATTGGGCAGCTACATGAGCTATCAGGTTCAAATCCCAGGTCAGGCAAATTTTATTTGGTTGTGCTATCATAAAATTCTCAGTGGCCGCACGAAGTTTGTATCTATGTCCAGTAGACGACACGTGGAATCTAAGATGATGTGAGACTAAAATAACATGTATGTTAGTATGTATTTACAAATCGTGAATTATATACAAACTATGACTAACAGCGACGTCATACGATACGATAATAGATTAAAACCAAAATACAATAGCTAGTACCTAGGTACTCACTCAAGGAAAATGTTTCATCTGCACTAATTTTCGCGAGCGTTGAATCGTTGTAAGTCAGCCTCGTAGTAGTAAAACGTAACCATTTTGTACACAAGCGTCACGTGTGAAGCCGCGCTGTATTGCCATTGTCGTTGACTCGTAAACAACGATTGCGAATCTATCAATGATAAATGTTATCATACTTCATTTAATAAGCGTGATCTTTCGAAAACGTGACGGTAGCCCAATGGATAAGGCATTGAATTCGCTATCAAGAGCCAAAGTCAAAGTCGAAAATCATTTAGTCATTAACACAATTATTTAAAACTAATTTATACCTAAAATATTATAAATCAGAAATAAAAAAGAAAAACCAAACCTAAAACTTTCTAATAGGCGTTATACAATTCCTCTGCATCACAGTCGACTGGTAGCGTGCCCAGAAGACTAGCAGCATTGGCAAGATGAATGGCAATGCTTATTCTTTCCAGTCCTCTGATCACTTTGTAATAAAATAATTAAAATCAAATCATAATTTATTCATACTCATATATATAACTAAATAATACGTCTTATTAACGTCATGGCTACAGTACCTATACTTTAATATGAATTTACATTTACTGATTATTACACAGAGGTCACGGGTTCAAATCCCATTCATTGCACTACCATGATTGCACGACGTCGACCTAATCCTAACACAAGCATTCTAGCTTAGCTGTATGGGCTAACAAGAATACCTAATCATTAAAAATAAATAAGAAATATCATCGCGCGGCAACTAAATCGTAACGTGCCACGCTAATTTTAACTTTAAAAATATGTAAGCTATACCTAGTTTTAACTTTATATAACATCCTTATCTTATCATTAGATTTACAGCAAAAGATTTCAATAATAGAACTACGGCCTACTATCATGTAAATTTTTTGCACACCATGTGCCCTCAACGTAATTAAAGAAGAGTGACCTAACATATTAGATAAAGAACTATAGTGTACGATTTGTAATATGAGTGAGCAAGATATGTAACATTTTATTTATAACAGTCCACGTGTTTTATTTTAAAGACGGTCTCAATTTTAACTTTAACTAGTAACTTTAATTCTAGGGTGAATATTAATAACCGCTTCAAAAAACAACATTTTAAACGTCTCAACCCTCAAGCCGTATATTTACTTAATAATTAAAAAAGTCTTTCAACAAGTTATTTTTAAATTAAATAAAAGTAACTAGGTCCCAACTTTCGCTTGCCCAAGTTCCCCTGCGTCATCATAAAACAATTGTTTTAATAAACTGCGTTTAAATAATTCCAGTTTCAACTCCACGCAAACTCCGCCAGGCTATCTTTAGAAATGTAAACAATTTTAAATAACAACTTATTGTTTACATTACTTAGGTATTATGTAAACGTTCTTCTTAGCAATATTACGTAATCATCGCAATACCTACATTAGGATTATCAGGAACTAGATGTGCCCGCGGTTTCACCCGCGTTTATCGTTACTGCTCCGCCCCCGTGGGTAGCAGCGTGATGTTCCGTGTACCGTTCCGTAAGGAGCCGACCATGACCACGCGTCTGAGCCGCGCGGCATGGTATCTCGCAGAGTTTTCGGCCGGCCTTGCACATCATAAATGCGCGCGCAGTACAATCATTATTTTGCTGCGTATGTTATTTTAAAATTGCGATATCTCCTAAGATATTCATTGAAATCGAATGATGTAAAGGGCAATTTTGTTTTAAATTAAATACTTGTGATGGATAACGTATTTATTTGGATAAGGATTAATATCATGTTTATAAAAACACCTTCGCAAATAATGCATTATTTTAGAACAAATTTGGTTAGCATAAAAAAGGTTATAGTGAGCCAACCTTAAAAGATAGACATATGCTGTCGCGTACATTTTTTTTAGAACTTTTAAAGAGGAACAATTCTGTCATACATGATTTTTGCGAAACTTTAACTGTTTACGCAGCGCACGCAGCGGAAGCTCTCTAGAGGAAAAAAAACCCTCCGATTTTGAAACATTCTTCATTGGTGCTCCGCTCCTATTAATCTTAGCGTGATGATATATAGCCTATAGCCTTCCTCGATAAATGGGCTATCTAACACTGACAGAATTTTTCAAATCGGATCAGTAGTTCCTGAGATTAGCGCGTTCAAGCAAACAAACAAACAAACAAACTCTTCAGCTTTATAATATTAGTGTAGATTAGTATAGATAATAAATACCCGAGATTTTATCCACATTCTTAAGTTACAACCAGGCCAAAATTATTAATTTTGGCCTTTTGACTACGTATATTAACCCTTCGATAGTATGGCTTAATAGACACTAGTATTTCACAGAACTACTATGAAGTTTTTGTCAAATTTCTAAATCTAGGCCAAACAGTCTAAAGATAAGATAATTTTGGCCTGTTGTCTGAAGGCGTTAAGTTATTTTATGCCAATATTTTTCAATCGATCCAATAGTTCAGTCGCGAACGTGTAACAATTATTAACATGGATAATACCTAATTCTTGTTAAAGACTCCGCCAGCTATTAAAGATAGGTAAGTACTTACCAGCGATGTTGCGGATGCATTTTTTGACATCCGCGGATGCGGATACGGATATTTGAAGACTCACATCCGCGGATGCGGATATGGATGTCCAAATCGATGCGGAAGCTCCGCAATTGCGGATGCGGATGTTGATGGAAATTGTTCATCTCATTTAATAAAAAGTATCTAATATCACTTGCCTTCTGCCAACTCAAAACATGGTTATGCGATAGAACCACGGAACTACACGAAAAACAGTGGACAGAAACAAAGGAAAGTAGACAGACGAAGGAAGCCCTTCCATGCTTAGACAAACATCTGTCACGCAAACTGCTACGTTCCACAAGGAAAAACTTACGCCACCTAGTGGGTATAATAACAGGCCATTGCTCACTCAACAGGCACCTATTCAACATCGGCATCACCGACAGTCCCTTATGTAGAGGCTGCATGGAGACCGAGGAGACACCGGCTCACGTGCTCCTACATTGTAAAAGCGTGAGCAACCAACGGGCGAAATTTCTAAACAGTCCTGAAACGATGAAGGAGGTACTGCGCAACATCGGTCCTCTACTGTCTTTCTGGATGGAGCTGGGGTGGTATGAGTAGCCGAACAGTATTTCGCGTCGGCTACTTACGCACAATGGCCCAATTGTGGGGCTAAGTGCGGGTAACACACGTCCAACTAACTAACTAAGTATCACTTGCCTTCGCAGATTCAAGCCTGTTTTGCAAAGGTTCATAAATCATAAATTAAACAAGTACTACTGAACAACTGATTTCTTTTCTATCGTAACCTACGCTATATCTGGATCCGCATTAACATCCGCGTTGATTATTGCGGATGTGGATGCGGATGCAGATGTCCAAATCGATGCAGAAGCTCCGCAATTGCGGATCTGGATGCGAATATTCGCAGCATCCCTAGTACTTACTCCATTAATTAATCCTAACTTGTTTTGCGAAAAAAAAAACAGTAAACAGTATTTAATAAACTGTTAATAATAAACGGCAATTATAAAATACTTGTTTTATAATGAATACTTCTTAAATTGTATTTTATTTAACCAAACACCAAAATAAGGAGCACAAAGAACATCCAGAGTAAGAAAACATATTTTATTAATTTATTAAAAGTAAAAATAAATCTAAATGACGTGCGTTTAGTAATATTTAATAACATCGCAAGTTAATCATAAAGGCCACGAAATCAAATGGAAGTGGAACAAAAACAAAACGTTCCCACGTGCGTGCAGAACAATGACATCGGAAAGTTGTGCGAATGCGGCCCGATAGCGAAGAAAGTCTACAGAATACATCAACCACCATTTAGGCCGATAGCAGACACGCTACTTTTAGCAGCGTCTATAAGCGATTTATTTACTATTCGATAGCTAGTAACAGCGACAAAACGCTTCACTTTGTATATATTCAAACGCTACAATCGCCGCGATTGAGTCGCTATTAAGAAGTTTGATGTAGCGATTGCTCTTATTAACACAGTTTCGAACTTCATAACGTGATAATGTACCAGGCAAAAAATAGTAGTTTTGATGCAATGACGCTGAGAGCCGCGAAAACGCGACGCGACATCAATTTAGTTTTAATATCGCCGATTTGCGATGCTAAAAGTAGCATGTGTGCCGTAGCCCTAAGATTTTATTAAGTGTTAAAAAGAGTTAACGCTATACAACGTTATTGTGCCATCACTCTCTGACTCGGGGATAAGTAACGAGTTTCCTGGCAATACCGCGGAACGCGATTCAACCGTGAACTGTGCAAAAACGCAGCGCGCAGAGAAATTTGCTTCATGTTCAACTTTTTGTTGCGTGTTCATTGCTACATAACGGATTTGTTTTTATACTGTACTTATTCTATATTGTTGAAGAGGTCCAAAACTAACGTAATTTTTTCGTGTTAATCTGCTACAGACAGACAGTAGAGTTCTATGTAGGTAATAGTCAGCATTAAAAATAATAATTATTAAATTAAAAACTAAACGTAACGTAAACTAATGACAAAAATTACAATTTTTTATTTGATGTGCTAAATAAATTAAATAATTTAAACTTACTGTTTCAATGATTTAGTAATTGTTTTATTACTCTATAAAATACAAGTACTTATATTACCTACTTAATTAATTTTAAAATATATATTACACAATAAACATATATGTATTTACTGAATACCTAACATTGAGTAGTTATACACTTAAGGATCTAAAATGCATTCCGAGGTCGTCTCCGTCGACTGCACGCACGTGTCCGCACCTGCGATCTCCCGTGATACCATGGCTCATAGCGGTGATAGCGGGATTAGCGGATGCTCTTCGGCTCTTTTCGTTACCTTTCGGCCTGCCTCGCGTCCCCTGCTTGGACGTGATTGCGAGAGCCAACAAGACCTCGTCCCCCCTCTACCCTCCCGGGGACAGTACCTACTCGAATCAGTCTGCCTCGAGCTTTGCCCGTGAGCGGTCGTGCTGTCGCTTGTCTGAGCGATTTTAGCCGTCTTTTAATTCGTGTGTTCTGTACGAATAACCTTAAAAACTCTTGGATATTGTTACAAAAACTGGATTATACGCCTCGCAGGTGCGTCGTTAAGGTGACTGAAGTTAGTTTTGTGTTGAATCGGTGACAGTGAATTGGAGCTGCTCGCGCTACGTCCGTCGTCGTGCCTGAGTTGGCGTCGTCCCTCTGATTCTCGCGAGGTAAATGCCGAGACTCCTTCGAGGAGAGCGATCGCATACGTGGACAGAAACCGGATTGCGATGTCGTGCTTTTAATGAAATCTATGTCTTAAAAAAGTTAGTGCAAAATAATTGGATTCGCTTCTCGCCACGATTGGCACAGAGCTGAACGTGGTTCGAAAGACGTGTACCGTTAGCCGACGTTGCGGTCGATGCCTGCTCGCGGAGGCTTTCTTTAGAAACTACTCGTAACAAACTTAGTAAAAAGTGTCCACGAAATTAGTTAGTACTATATCAGCAATAGCCTGAAAATGGCGATCGCATCGGCTGCCTGACTTTAAAATAAGGAAATGTGTTAGCGTGTTTCAATGCCATTATCTTGATAAAGACGGTTACGTATGCGGAAACGGCGATGAGCAACTTTATTGTTCCTTAATCAGCGAGTGTTGAACATCTGGCCTTTGTTAAATAGAAAATTATGAAATATGACTGTGGTGTACACAATAAAAAATCTGCACGGTCGAAGCGATTAATTAATGAATGAACGTTTTTCTAATTAGGACGTTATTTTGACATTAGCGGTCCTAAACTGCTCTCCAGCACCTCCAATGGGCGTGGCAAGTGGCTAAGTGCTTCAAGGCTCACGGGGACGGGTTTTTTAATCGTGCTCTATGAGTGTGCCCACTTGAAAATTTCAACATCGCAGACGAGCATTGGGTCACCAGACACTCGAGCTCTCACGTTTTTGTTCAATCTGTTAACCATTTACCCGGCGACGATTTCGAAAAAGCAGCTTACAAATGTGTTTCAATAATAAATAAACATGCCGACTCTCCCCAAACTAAAATGTCTGAAGTGGGTAACGTCAATCGCGGCAGAACAATTGCTTATAACTAAGTCACCCTAATAACTTTCTAATAAGTACTTATTGCTTATTATGAGATGAAGTCATAACTATTATGAAAGTTATCTCGTTGAAATCTATGCTCAAGTTTTAGATATTTATGAAAGATTACCTTAAATTAATGGAGCTATTATTTCGGTGATTTCTGGAACGATAAATTACTTATAGCGGCGAAAAAGATCATATTATGATGACTTATAATTTTGCCAACAATTGTTATCACTCTTATTGCCACTACACTCACGGGATTCTAAATGGCGTAAACAGATTATTTGGCATAGTACAATTTGATCTAATATGTAATATCAGACAAACGAATCGTTTTCAAAACATCATAATATGATGTTGGTCGTGCTTTCTCAACATAGGATCTATTTATAGAAGGATGCCATGCGCGATGAGCTGGGGCGGCCTGCGCCAGCTAACTAGGTCGCGATATTTGCGCGCGTACCTGAACATGCGCAAGCGACGCCTAGTCAATGACACTGTGCGAAGGACATGAAAAATATACAACTAAATAGGCCACCCCAATATCAAAGCAACAAAAACAAACCCGTGATAAATCAGATTTATTCCGACGTGATTTATTACAACTAAATGTTGAAATATTGGGAGACGCGTAAAAACGCGTAGGAATGTTTGATTAATTATAGTTATTGGAGATGGAGTTCAAAGAATGTTTCTGATTAAACAGGTCAAACACCCAAAATAAAGTGAGCAACCGGAAGTTTTTGTGATTCATGCTTGCAGCCCGATGTCTGCATTTTAATTTCTGATCTTGATACATATTAACATTGACGGTAATACGTGCAAGTCAACAGCATGGGCTCGTTTGGGTAACTCATGAAATACTGAGTGTTTGGACGAACTTCAAGAGAACGTGGACGGTTGACGACAAAGTTTTGCGCAGCCCTTTTGTCGTAGTTGGCAGACTGTCACTTGTTTCCGTGACGAAGGACGGAGGCAGTGAACGACCGAAATATGGCGTGAAAGATAATTTCTCGTGGTTGGGCCGATGTCGTCAGCTGATAGCCAGAGGTTAATGGCCTCGACTTTGTCTCGGTCCTCGCTCTCCTATCGTCCTAGTCCCCGCTAACTGAGGTCGATGGGTTATCGGATTATATTTTTATTGATATTGTAGATTCGATTTATGATGCTACTAAACATTTACATACCCGAGAGTGATATTATTACTAGGGCAAACTATATAATGAAAATGTGTGCAACGTGCATGTCTGTTACGAAATTTGCAAATAAAAACATGATGTGATGAAAAAGCAATCCAATGAATACTTTAGAATCGAATAATTCCGAAGATTTAATTGGATGTAATACGCATTACCTATTTACGCTGACCTTGGATAAGTTTGATGAGCAGTAATGTAAGCTATGTTAGTTGTCCGTCATCTTAAAAGTCTATGATAATTGTTATTATTAAATTAAATATACATACAAATTATCACGCCTATATTTGCGAAGGGGTAAGCAAAGACATATTACACCCCAATTTCGCCAGCTATTGTTTTAGGCCCGACGGAATGGAAAACGCGTCCTTTGCGCTCCACTGCGCACAGACCCAGTCTCTGCGCGGCTGCTGAGAACTTATTGACAGAAAAAGGCAATAACACTGCCCGACCCGGGAATCGGGCCCGAGACAATGCATAGTATTCACAATCGCTAGGCCACCGAGGCAGACTAAATATTATTAAATACCAACAGACTGCAATGCAGAGGGTCTCGAGTTCGAACCCACGTCGCGCACCTCTGACTTTTGGAAGTTATATGACTTTTCGAAATTATGTGCGTAATGACTGACAATTATCGCTTGCTCCGTGCCTCGGAGAGCACGTTAAGCCGTCGGTCGGTCCCGGCTGTCATAAACATCTATGGCAGTCGTTATTGGGAAGTCAATGCCCTCTAATATCCTGACATTGGGGTATCGTTAGCCTTCGGGTTGCGGACGTCAGATGGCAGTCGCTCCGTGTAAAAACTGATATCCAGTCAAATCCGGTTAGACTAGAGAGCCCACCCCAAGTGACTTGGGAATAACAAAGGCTAGGGAGAAGAGTTATTTTACTAAAATAATATAAAGAAATAGATATTGTGATGTTGGGCCCCATGACGTCATAACTTAGCGAAAAAGCAAGGTAAGACGTTCGGCAGTAATTGAGCAAGATTGCCTTACACACGGCCATGATTCATAATAATTATTCATCTGCCGAACGGACGGTTTGTCTGATTTATGCCCATTAATTTGCGAGTCTTAAGGATTTCTGGGTTACGTCTCGTAAAATCCGTGAAAAATGTTATTTACACCTGATGATAATACATCCCTTTTGAATATACTACCTGTCATGTTTTATACGTCAATGTGTGATTGTCTATTCACGTGTGCCTGTTGATTGTCAAGCAAGATAATTGTTGCGTATTATGAAGTCAATTGACGGTCTATTGTTATATCCCTCGGGATTCCCAAGTTCTATCTATCTAATATATTTATGCTTGAATTAATTATATTAGCACGAGTTCAGGTGTGAAGAGTATGCGATACCCATTGAGAGGCCTTGCCAGAAGTTGTAAACTTAGGTTGAATGACAATGATGATTTATGTGTGTTGTGTAAACCTATAATTAATTAATTGATTGTTGCACTTGTTAATGTTGCTATAGCTCTTAAGTTATTTAATGTATTAGTGTGAACAATAATTGTTGGTTAACCAAATAAATAAATTATAAACACAGTAATAACGTAGTAACATAAATAATTATATACTTATTGTATGGCTGATTCATAAAAAGGTTATGTTTGTGTACTAAAACTGTCGATATAATTCTCGAGAATTTGTCTCGAACGCCGAAAAACTAATCAAAGGCCATACCAATGCCCTCGTTGGTATCTGTCCAAGGCAAACAACCAACTTTTCCCATCGAAATATAGTTGAGTAAGTAGGTATACACTTTTAACGTAGATATACAAATATGTTTATAAGAAACCATGGATGACATTTTGGTCCAGACTAAACTGCTAATTTCCCCGTTATAATGTATACAGAAATGCCTTTTAGCATGGTTCGGGCTTGATAATATAGGCGTAATAACTTAAGTCTTTGACCACTAGGTGTTCTCGTAAATTAATAAGGGGAACGTATAGAATTAGAAATTCTCTAACAAAGTATCGTTGAATGTTGCACCGTTGGCAGAGGTAACATAGTTATCATTGTTTGGACCAGACGTCAGTTTTGTTAACGCAATAATTGTTTTATAAGCGTCTTTGTTATTATTAGACTATTAGCTGGCGCGCTTGTAGTTGCCTTTACGCCGTTTTCCCTCTTAATTACACGCTTTTACTTTGTACGCTCTATTAAGGCATCAAAACATAATTTGATAGTCTGCAAGCCAGACTGCGTTTCAATCTTATTGTGGGCGGCATTTTGTGTAAAATTTATGACGTATAATTTAAAGAAATCAATTGAAGAATCCTCCCACACGGCCATGCTTCAAACGTAGTTCAAAGATGATGTAGATTTATTGCCACAGCCGGCGACACGACGGTTTATCGTGTTTTTGAGACATGAAGGGGTCTTGCTCTTGACGACAATGTACAATCATATATCATCCATGGTTTGACCACAGTAATGTTCCGTGGAGTTTCATTTATCTGGAGCAGCAGCCATTTAACAACCGCCAGTGTGTTACTAGAGTACACGTAATAATATGATTTAACAGGAAATAATTGTCCATGTAACAATAGTTGGCGTGATCATGTATGTAGGTGATACAGTTTGGAGCGCAAGTTCCGGATGCGATGCGCGGGCGCGGACGCAGCGCACGTTGCGAAACCGGCAACGGCCTCAATCTACGATCAGGGTCAACAATATAGATTGCCTTATCAAACAATATTCGTTGACATTGACTGTTATTTTTAAATAATCCTTGACTAATCCTTTTTAAACCGACTTGCCTCGAAATTTAATTTATAAAACCAATTTAAATAAATATCATCAAGTATTTCTGATTTGTGGAGTCCTGAGTTTATAAATCCTTTTTTGAATACACTGAACTCAAATATTAATACCTCGAGGTTATTTAAGATAAATAGGTCATCCTATTCATGTACGTGTTGGTACGTAAGATAAGAAAATATGGTAACAAACTACGTCGTAAGCAAGTAATAAGTGACCAAGTCAGCCGACATACTGGATCTTCAAAAGCAAGCAATTAGCCCAGTATTAGTTATAACACGTATAACAGTTAGAACAGGTTGTGCAAAGATATAGCGAGGCGACGGCAGCGACCATCGGCCACTGGCCACTGGCCACTTTCACCGCCGCCATCTTGTGGCGGCCATGTCGTGCGTTTGCGCTGCTCATTGACGAATTGGCACGCCTATTGTTGCTTGTGACGTCACACACGTCATTATGTTGGAGGAATATCATAAAAGATTTTCTTCGTGTTGGCCTCTTGGCACCGTTAACAGTTTTATTATGAAATATAGATGCCATTACGGGCGTTCTTGTTGCTAAGGTCATGTGTTTTAACTTCTCTTGTTCTTAGCTTGGAATTCTGGCCAAAATATATTAAGACACAAAGATAGTAGCCAGTAGGTAATAGATACATATATTATAAAAAAAGTTTTAATAAGTAGATATGTCCTGATTTTTTTTAATATATGTATAGGTTTTGTTAATAAATTGATTTGTTATTGATACTTTTAATAGTAATTTTGTATATGCTGTATGATGTATTTCAGTGTGAAATACATCAAATCAAAAACACGTGTTCATAGGTATAGGTCACAAATACGTCAAAGTTATATTTAATGTGAATTTACATGTTGCTGTGTTCAGCAAAACAAGGTCATGTAATCGTTGCTAAAGCGCGATGATAATCTTGATGTGATTTACTTATTGAAGATCATGACCAACAAAACGATTACCAGAAAAACTATGGATGAGTTGGCAAAACTTTGATAAAAAGCAACAACTTATGAATTGGTTTATACTTTGATAGACAAGAATTAATGCAAGACTTATACCCGATTTCGTTTAAAAAAACTTTAATTGTCGACATAATTTTTGAACGACTACTCAAAGTCGTATTAAACTTGAAACTCATGTCAAATGACTTGATTGGCTGTTGCAATTTTGGTCAACCAATCACGGCAGTTGAAATGCACTGTAATGCATGCGACTGTTACCTCATTTTTGTGTGATCTGTGTATTCTGAAACCAGCAGTTAGACTAAGAACACTATTAAAAACATCGATACATACAATTAAAGTATAATAAAGACTACATTTACATCTGCAATTCCCCTCAGAGGCTGGCTATGTGGCCTTAAGTCCCTCATAATTAGGGATACGCGTCTTATCGATTACCAGGCATTTTCACACTCCATGCTACTGCCTGAAATTTCTCAGCAAAATAAGCGCAAACTTATGTTTCAAAATCAACGAGGCAGTAACAATAACCTCCCCTATTCAGAAAATGGTCCTATTCTATGAAGACCTAATAAAACATGATTGAGTCAAAGTTTCAAGCTCCAGAATTGCCGTACGGAATTGAAGCTTATCTGTGAATTCAGTCTGTTCACGTCTTTGTCAGTGAGAAGCCTTTAAGTCGACACAAGATAGAATTCTTTGTGTGTATAAAGAAAATTGCTCTGTGATGGATATAGAAATCGACTGCATTCCGTCCTATTGGCAGTCACAGTCACCATGCGGTTACGTTATATTCGTCAGGTGCCTACATTGTGGTTGTTATATTTATAGGTGTAATCGCCATTCTATTTCAATCTTGTACTACTGTTTCGTTTCATATTGACAGCCGTTTCAGACGGTGATAGGTTGTCCTATCGTACAGTCATCTAGGTGTTCCAAATATCTAGATACGATATTTAGACTAGAGTCCGTCGCGTTGGTACTTGCCGAAAATATCGGTCTTGTCATAAAATACGGATTAATTATGCACCATGTTTATGCCCTCTTTAGAATCGCAGCGTAATTAATGAGACTGCTTTGCACAAGGTCTTGGGTTTAGCTCTAGTTTGAATCTATTTTTATTGAGTTTTCTATCAAGATATTTTGATAACGTAATAATTGATATTGTGTCCGGTAATAAAGTCGCCACGTAATATATGGGACAGAAAACCATAATTGGCGTAATGTGGCAAATTACATTTCTGCTTACCCCTCCAGTTATATAGGCATGAGTAGACTATTTATGAATTTTTAAGGCGATAGTTCATTTATTTTATTAATTATATTTTCTTCATTTGTAAGCTTATACATCTTTGACCAACGTATATATACATACTATAAGTATATCTGCTTGAATAAATCTAATCTAAAATTCCTAGATTTAAGATTAAGAAATATTCGTAAGAATAAATTCATCGTAAATCTTTTATGAATATTAAAGTGATTCCTAAATAAAGATTTCACAGACTAAATCTTCAAGAAGGAAGTCTTATATTATATTCTCTGAACTATAACTTAAGCGCAGACAAGCTGACAAAACAGAATCTGAAGTCGAAAGTAACAAGATGTTATCGTTCCAAGAAATCAACGATACTTGTTGAAATAGGACTATTTCTTGAAATCTTGGCAGGCTCCAATCCCCTATAACAAGTTTGTTGAGTATATTTTCACAGTATAACGTAGTCCAATTTCGTACAGGGTAAATATACAATGATATGCTTTTGCTTTATAGAAATATAGGTCATACGGTTTTGGCTATATTGGGTACATGTATTTTTAAATAATTAATGTTCTCGAAGATATGTGAAGCTAGCCAACCCGCGCTGGGCCAGCCAGGTGGATTATGGCCTAACCCTACGCACACTGAGATGAGGTCCGTGGCCAGCAATGAGACAGTTCATATACAAGACTGATATTATTATTAAGTATTACATTATTACTAGCTTTTGCCCGCGGCTTCGCTCGCGTTAATTTAGAATTTGACAATCAATTCGGGTTGCACTCTGCTTGTAATAATATAATTCAATCATGATTCGAAATTCACGTGGCGCCATCTATTATCATAAGAACGTTATTGGTGTTTCCCTCGGGAACAGTAATTTTTTTCGGGATGAAAGGTAGCCTATGTCCGTTTCTGTACACCTGACAAAGTATATGCAAAATTTCAGGATGATCGGTTGAGTGGTTTAGGCGTGAAAAGGTAACAAACAAACAAACTCATTTTCACTTTTATAATATTAGTTAGGATTAGGATAGGATGAAAATAATGCAATGATTGGCTCGTATGTTTAATTATTATTTTATGTATTTATACGTGGTTTTATTATGGAAGATACTCGTAAGCAGATTGTAAAAGATAAAGAAAAATATAGATAATCATATCGTAACTCAAGAGTTACGATATGATTCTTTATATTTTATTCTTCGTATTTCGATGAGATCACAACATGCAGAGATTTCGAATCGAAAGTAGAATGGGACACTTAGGCCCGTAATACTGATCATAAACTAATCTTGTAGAAAGTTTACGAGCATTAGGCGGTAGGCACGAAATATCAGTCATAGCTCAAACGCCGAAAAGAGTTTAACCTCCTGCCATCAGGTTGAAACTTAACATTTAGACAAGCTTAAACATTCTTTGGAGTTTTAACTATGATTATATTGGCAGGTTTAACACTGCCTAACCTTGCGAACCGTGGGACTTTGTTATGATGCTGACCGAGTATTTTTATTGAATACTGGCTGTTACCTGCGACTTTGTCCGCGTAGATTTTAACTAAAAAATGTTTGACACCGCGGCACCCTATTTTTTTTCTAAAATCAAAGTAGCCTAAGTTACTCCTTATAACATCAGCTATCTGCCAGTGAAAGTCTCGTCAAAATCGGTTCAGCCGTTTCGGAGATTAGCCGGAACAAACAGACAGACAAAAATTTTAAAAATTATGTTTTCGTTTAGGTACCTTATATACTTTCATATGCATTAGATAAAACGCTGTTATTTTGACATTACAAACAGACACTTAAATTTTATTTATTTGTATAGATGTATACAACATCCAGCATCTATAGTCGAGGTGAGCATGGCAGCTAACTTCCTGTGGTCATCTACATAACAAATTACATACTATTAAAAATACACTATACATGGTGAATAGCTAGCATACATACATACTTAATTATCTTGTTAATTATGTTGTTATAGAAGCGTCATTTATCATGATGTCGTTAATATTATGTACTAGATGTTCCCGCGGTTTCACCCACGTTTATCGTTACTGCGCCGCCCCCGTGGGTCGTAGCGTGATGTTATATAGCCTATAGCCTTCCTCGATAAATAGGCTATCCAACACTAAAAGAATTTTTCAAATCGAACCTGAGATTAGCGTGTTCAAACAAACAAACTCTTCAGCTTTATTATATTAGTATAGATTACCCGTATATTTTTCTTGTCCGGTGATAAAACTCTATAGTAGAAATGACTTTTTGTTTCAATTATATTTTTTATTAAAATGATATCATTTCGTTACTCAATTTCTGATACAGCGGCCACTTCCTTAAACCTGTAGCAGTCCGGCTGGTAGTACGCTAAATAACTTTGTTCAGTTTTTAAATGAGCTTCTCTTCTCTGTGGAGACGTCGAGACATGATTGTTTCCTATGCCGTCATAAGCATTCTAAAAGCTACGGTAACCGCTTGCGACTGAAGTGCGAAAAATTTCTTCCTAATTTGGCAAAGATACAGACTTCAGTTTAAGCACTAAATCATTCATACAATCATAATGTATTATTACCTAACTAATAATTTGAATGTTAAGTTATAAATCAAAGTACGTCGAGTATATTGTACTTGAATGCGGCGAGCAAGCCATTAATGATAGACCGGCGACATTATATCGTCGAACTATGTACAATGGCGACCCACACACAAACACACGTGGGCTTAAAAGCCATTTAATATGAAATCTACAATTACAGTACTTGTGTTATTGTCGAGTTATTGTTTATCTTTTACTATAAATGCTATTATTATTCCAGATAGAACATAAACAAAGGGATGTGAAATCTGATATTAAGGGAATAACACAACACATGCGACTAAATACTCAGTAAACTATAACGGCAAACGATACTATAAAACGTAGTATGTTGTGACTTTGACTTACAGAGACGAGGAATAAGTTCGCATCGCGTCGTATTTCTAATAGCTTTATGCGACTTGGCGCTTATGCCACTTGCTCTTTACACGCGAAGTCGCGTTACGCATGATGTCGCGTTTCGCAAGGTGTCGCGTTAGTACCTACAACAATGCATCTTAGCTAATATTGCAAATGCGAATGTGAGTCTGTTTGTAACGTTTTCACGCCTTAACTATTTAATCTTTCATCATGAAATCTCGCATACACGTTTTCAGGATTACAGAAAAGGGTACCTTTTATCCAAAACAAAAGTACCTACTGTTCCCGAGATATAGAAATTATAGCGAAGCCCCCAAGTATATAATATATTTTTTTTTATTTTTTTATTTTGCTCGTCAAAAGACCACACTCCACCTGATGGTAAGCAGTCGTGTGGTCTAAGAGCAGTGGCCTCCACATCGCTCTCACAGTAGCCGAGGCGATGTTGAGGTCTCTACTATATATATTTTATATTCAGTCCAAGATAGCACAGCAAGGGTCGGTTTGGGGCTTTTATTGAAACCAGTTACAGTTGAATATGAGTCTTTTGGAGCCCAACAGCCACTTGATTTTCTAAGGTCTTGACATTGAACATTTGTCGAGGTAACAGAGGGGATCTCCTCATGTCAAAGGTTAATTTATTACGTGATATTTACGGGTTATAAAATACATCATAACATTCAACCAGAAATTCTAAATAAATCTGTCCAATGTCGGTATAAATGGAAAATTAAAAAGTTGTTTAAATGCAGTGTGTAACAAACAATAAATGTAAACAAGCTAAGCATCACATAATTGAGTTTATATATTTATCGACGATAAGAAGAATAAACAACCCTTTCGGGGAAAATAAATAACGATACAATCAACCGAATTTATCAGCTTAATTAGGTACTTTTTATTGTACATAATAATATGTCTATTCTGCTAAGCACTTAGGAGGAAAAAGGCAGAAGCACGAATACAAAATTACTGCAATAACAACAAATTTTGTATTATGACTAACTGCGCGTGTTTCCTTTTAACCTCTAAGTATATTATTCTTATGAATATGCCTCATACGTCCTTGCTTATATTTCAAGGAATTCTCTGGAGTCCGCAGAAATTGTTCTCTGGCGTAGATACGGGCAACGCGAAGGTCGTCGAGTCTGCTAATAGAAAGCAGTACTTTATAGAAGACATAAAATAATGTAGGTACCAGTTGTTATCGCGTTGTTTGTATTTTTAAAGTATGTCTTTGTCCTCAAAACCTATTAAGCAGTCTTCTTCTTTTTCTTTCCGTATGGTTAGTGGCCAACCTGTTGTCAAGAATTGTTCAAGCCGCCCATAGGCCTCTGACATGGCTTAACGACTGCTGTCAATTTGACAACAACCGGGACCGACTTTTTACGTGCCCTCCGAAGCACAGAGACGCTCAGATGAAATACCACTAAGCGGTCACCCATCTATAGACTGACCGCACCCAACGATACTTAACCTCGCTAATCGTTTACCGATCAGTGAGTGCAATTGGCTCATAGCCAGTTGAACTCACTGAAAATTAATAAGTATAAAGTTTAATAATATTTATAACAATATTCTACCACATACACACAACACCATCTAGCCCAAACTAAGCAGAGCTTGTACTACGGGTACTAGACAATGGATAAACATACATACATTATATACTTTTCTTTTTGTAAATACATACATATTAAATATACAGAAACACTCAGACCAAGACCATCCATGTTTATGCACACAAATGTTTGACTTGTGCGGGAATCGAACCCGCGACCAAAGGTGTGGCAGTCGATTACACTAATCACTACGCCATCAAGGCTGAAAAAAGTAAAATTAAGTAAGTTAAATCAAACAGTTACTAAATCACTAAAGCTAATGCATACATTCTGCTAACTAGGTGGTAATCCACAGTCTAAATACAGTCTACTAAGTAACTAACCGCACTAAAGCATGTAAGTATCAATCGCTCGATTAACCAGAACCTATGCTACCTCTCAATAGTCTCAATGGTTAGCTGACTGTACGGATAACATTAGCTAAACTGTGATATTAGTGCTGCTGATAGGCTGATACGGAACAGTGTGATAGGGTCGTAGCCCTCTCTTTACCGTGAGTGTCGACGATAAGTTTCTAGTATTAATACTAGTTTTATTAAAGCAGTATTTCCTTGTATTAGTAACCAGAGGTTTGTCCTTATATTTAGTGTTTTACCCAGTATATAAGTGAAGAGATAAAACACGAAAATATAGGGGGTGTCACTATATGATTATCTCGTCGGCCTCGATGGCGTCGTAGTCAGTGTAACCGACTGCCATGCCTGAGGTCACGGGTTCTATTCCCGTACAAGTCAAACATTTGTGTCTTGTGAGCATGAACATGGATGTTTGTCTTGGTCTGAGTGTTTCTATGTAATATGTATGTATTTACAGAAACAAAAGTATATATACAATACTTAGTACAAGCTCTGCTTAGTTTGGGCTAGATGGTGTTGTGGGTATGTGGTAGAATATTATTATTATATTTTTGTGTTTTATGTCCCCACACGGATGTAGACTATTATAATGCTACTTTGCTTTTTTAAGGACACTTTTGCGAG
This sequence comes from Catocala sponsa, assembly GCA_963564715.1. Taxonomy (NCBI): domain Eukaryota; kingdom Metazoa; phylum Arthropoda; class Insecta; order Lepidoptera; family Erebidae; genus Catocala; species Catocala sponsa. The sequence continues at coordinate 11,692,405 of OY751334.1, read as the reverse complement.
AAGTTTGTATTATCATAATATTTTTAAAGTAGTGGCCTACTTTAAAAATATTATGATAATACACACTTTTTATTTACTATTCTAAATATTTCAACAATTTAAATTCCTTCGTAATCCATAATTAATATATTTAAATTAAGTAATTGCGTAATTTGTTACAATTGGTTAACGATAGTCACTTCCTTCGCTAGAACTGGTTTGTAGTCGTGTATAAAATTAAAATAATAATATATAATGTGTATAAAATATACCTACTCAAATGGATAGAGTCGTATACTTTACAAAAAGACAATACAGACAAAGGCAGGCCTTGTCTCTTAAACCAGCTTAAATATTTGATTTTACGAGGAGATTTAAATAAAATACATAGTTAGTTAGTTGGACGTGTGTTATCCGCACTTAGCCCCACAATTGGGCCATTGTGCGTGAATAAAATAAAATACATGAAGAGGTAATAGAACTGCCATATACTCTCCTTATCCCTGACTGGAAATACAATGTCAAAATAGGTAATAATAGGTACCAGCCCTCCTTATAAACTGTCCTACACTCGTACTGCTGGGCACGGACCTTTTCTCAGCGTGAGAAGATTTAGCGGGTTGGCAGACGCAAACAGCTATCATAACATTATGGAGAACTCTCAGAGATGTAGCCTTCCCCACGATGTTGTCCTCCACCGTTAAATCGAGCCATGATAATTAACTATTCTATATGCACATGAGTTCAAAAAGTCAGAGGTGCGTGCTGTGGGTTCGAACTCGAGACCTCCCTGACACTCCAAATTCTCCCCATTATATAGAACTAGGTTTTGTCCGCAGCTTCGCTCGCGTAAATATAGGTTAGATTCGTAACAGTACTTTTTTCTGAAAAAAACCTGTGTGTCGGTTTTTGTTCCCCTGAACACGTATATGCGAATTTGCGAAATTTAAGGAACATCGGCTGAGTAGTTAAGGCATGAAAGCGTAACAAACAAACTCACATTCGCATTTAAAATATTATTAGTTAGGATATCGTTATTGCTTATATAGATTAAGACAAAAATTATAAATTCTTGTTTGTTGTTTCAGACTCGTTCCGCCACGTATCAATATTACCAGGACAAGGTAAGTTAACGTTATATTTACATAGTTGTATTAATTGACTTTGACTTTGACTCTGTCTGTTATATTTATATTAAATACATAGTAGGTATCGACCGACCTCTACAAGACCTGAATATTCAAGCCAGTCTCACTAAATTACAACTGAAATTAAGTAATTCAATGAGCTCCTATCGTGATTACTGATTAGATACTGAACGGCGAAAATGTAGAGATAATTGCGAATTGCTTTCAACTATAATGTCTAGGTGGCGTAGCGATAGTGTATGCGACTGCTGTGCATGACGTCTCAGGTTCGAATCCCGGGTCAGGCTACCAGAATATCACTGGATTTTTCTGTCAAAAAATGCCCAGTAACAGGAGAGTCGATACTGAAATTGCGGCGGATAGACGTATAATAGACCTTATTACGTGGGACCAAATACACAGCAGACAAAATGTTATTGTAAAACAGCACTGCCTATCACTTCGGGGATGCAAGCGTGAATCTATGACATAATCGAATATTCGATTGCACACATATTGATAATAGCGCGGATACCATCTTTGTTTTGTTGGGCTCGTTGAGGCTGATCGAGTCGATGACCTTTAATTTGGCTGTTAGAATTTTATTCAAATCAATATTACACTATATTCTTATCATACAATTAATCCTAACTAATATTATAAATTCGAATGTGAATTTGTTTGTTTGTTACGCTTTCACGCGTTAGCTACTCGATCGATCATCATGAGCCGCGCATACACGTTGTCAGGGGAACAGAAAAGGGTACCTTTCATCCATAAAAAAACACGGTTACTAATATAATCTAACCCAACCTACATTTATGCGAGCGAAGCCACGGGCAAAAGCTAGTAATTAATATTTTCGAAAAATAATCGATGTTATTCGAATCATTCGATTGCTTTTTTGTGTATTCATAGTTTCATGCAATCGATCGAAAAAGAATATTAATAATTAAAGTTTAACATCAATAGCAAGGCTTTGAACTAAATCATTACAAGTTTTATTAATCTGTGCCTTAACACTAATATATCAAATAAAAAGAAAGATGTTTATTGTTTAGGGTAGTATACCCAATGACGCACAAAATAATTAATTGTATAGTTGAGCCCAGCTAGTTTATATAGGTTTGGGTGGCACGTTGATAAAGATAATACACGAGATCCAGTGCATCCACCCCTCTCAGTTCAACAACTATAAATAAACAACGTGGACGTCACAACTACCACGGCTATAAGCCTGGCAATTAAAAATAATAGCCTCGTGTTTTTACCCTGCTTTATTCGTAGGCTCTAACTATATACCTAGTTGTATATATAGTCTATCTTTATATAATGGTCTGACTCTAGCACTTTTTACTTGTACAGATATAAACTTTACATTTATTTTTCTATCTTCTTAAACAAGATTTCATTTGTGCCAAACCATCTTTCAGAAGTTACAAGCCTAGAAACAATTCTGCATAGTGCTTTTCTACAATCAATCAGCTTAGCTCAAATACTTTGACTCCACGGATGGCGTAGTGGTTTAAGTGTGCGACTCGCCATTGTTCTGCGCCGAGTGTTGTGGGTTCAAGCCCCACGCGGGACAAAAATTAGCATGTTTAACAAATATGTGTTCCGAGTTTGGGTGTCGGATGATTCCTATTGCGAGAGTTGTCTTTTTGTAAAGAAAACAGTTATGATATTTCTGTGTTTATCAGTAACCGTAGACTGACGTAGATATCTTATCTTATCTTATGTGGGGGCCAGTCAGTGCAGACCGACGACATTTCGACCCAGTGGGATCTTTTGTGTCGACACTCTCCCAATAACGACTGCCATAGATGTTCATGACAGCCGGGACCAACGGCTTAACGTGCTTTCCGAAGCACGGAGCAGGCGATAATTGTCAATCAATACGCACATGATTTCGAAAAGTCATATAACTTCTGAAAGTCAGAGGTGCGCGCGACGTGGGTTCGAACCCGAGACGCTCTGCATTGCAGTCTGTTGGTCTCCCCACTGAGCTATCGTTGCTCTTCAAACGTGACGTAGATAACAAGAACATCTAGCCTTAATGCTGCCTCTTGTTTGCAACCTCAGCAGAATTAATAGGCAGTAAACTTTCGATACAATTATCTATAATTTAAGGAAATTACCGATTATACCATTCATTAATAGCCGCCGCGATTAGAATCGAATTACTTATAACAAGCTATATAGCTTGCTTGTAATTATAGGTATATCATAGTAGTGTATTTATAGTTGTGTTATATTACTTTACTATAGAACGAGAGAGAGCGACACACAATGTTTAGCTTTAACCTTATCTACATTAATATTAGTAAAAAGGTGAAGAGTTTGTTTGTTTGAACGCGCTAATCTCAGGAAATACTGGTTCGAATTAAAAAAATATTATTTTGTTGGATAGCTTATTTATCGAGGAAGACTATAGGCTATATAACATCACGCTACGACCCACTGAGGCGGCGCAGTAACGTTAAACGTGGGTGAAACAGCGGGAACATCTAGTTCTCTTATAAAGAAAGATGCCGTAATCCTTATTTCAGGTAAAGATACGTAAAGCAAGGCACCCATAAAAAGAACTCAATATGATTTGAAATAGTGAGTCCTTCGCAAGGTTACTGCATCATCCTTGTAACTAACTTAAGCAAAAATAATACTCACATATGTATTTCCTCGAAGGAGAAAACAAAAGTTTGGCCAGCTAGGCAAAGGTGTCACAAAAATTTGCCAGTATTTAGGTCCCATGTAATAGGGACGTGCCTATTGCCGATATCCTAACAGAAAAATCTCGTAACCTTTACCCTACACGACTCCCGTGTAAGGTAAAGTGATACCAAGACAACGTTAACAAACGCAATCTTATACCACGATACAAACTAGACACAGTTTCGGAAGATTTTTGTCATAAATCAGTGGCTCGTAGCGTCATTGTGTCAATTGCTTAAACTCATGTCGTAATAAGAATGCAACGACCTCGAGAGACCGATGCCACAAACATTTGGCACGATACCCATTAAAAAATATTCTGATATCCATGAATAATTTCTAATAGTTGCTTGCGTTAAGTGTACGTAATTTACGTGTTTATTATATCCGCATTCATTATTTCTACATGAACGAATCAAGTAACTTTAATGGGTATCGGAGTTTCAATGTAGTAGCTAGGGAACCGCGATTTATCGATGTTTCAAAATTATTCGCTTTATGGGCACAGTTACAATTCGATAGATCGATGTTATTTTATTCGATGCATCGGTATTTATTTGTTCGATACATCGATAATTTTATTTATTCGTTGCATCGATATCTTTTATTCGATGTATGAGTAAGTAGATACTATTTTTGATGACGTTCAATATTAAAATTGTACCTAATAGTATGTTTTTCTATTACCTGGAAAGTCATTAAGCAAAGTATTAAAGATTATCTAAAGTTTTACAGTACTAATAAAACGCGTTTACTATCAAATACCTACTTAATTAAATTATTATTTATTACTCTTATACATACTTACTTGATATTCGTAAAAAGTATTCTGTGTAAGTACACAGAATTACACAGAATACTTTTTACGAATATCAAGTAAGTATGTATAAGAGTAATAAATAATAATTTAATTAAGTATGCCGTTACACACTTGTGTACCTACCAACAAATTTTACTATCTAAAGCATCGTAAATCGCCATTCTAAGTCATAATGTCATGTTTACTACGACGATACCAATCTTTACTAAGCGATTCGTTATTTTTTATATTCCTTCTGTGTGTCGGCAACTTTCTGTAAGTAAAGTCATTAACAATAACTCTGTACTTCTGTAGTCATAAAATGCAAGATACCCGTAGAAAGCTTTTAGTACGTGCAAACAATAGCTTAACGTTACGAGACAGTCTGTTACCGTGCCTACGCTATGTGGAAACTAAAAAAAAAACTGTATGTCAAGTACATTGTCTCTGGCTGTTAAGCTGACAGCAGCGGCTATTTTCGAACGGGTAGCATTAGTTATTTTTACGTAAAATATTGATTCGAATGCGGTGATACGAATTTTAATTTCTTCTTTTATTGCTGCTGGCATTGTCCCCGGTCTATTATTGAGATTTAAATTTAAATTGAATGCTTGTGCTTTCAGTAGTTAGTAGGTATTATACACTTTTTCATGACGATAGGTCCGTGAACAGAAGCGAGGCAATTATTGATTGTGCTACATTTTTAGTATGGCTTGGCGATCAATTATTAAAGTTTAAAGATACAATTCATTTGTTTTGAATTTGAATATGACAAAATGATTATATAAAATATTGAATCCTATCTGGTTAGGCTACAACCTATAGCTTAACTAAACTTAGCCTAAGACTTTGAGGAGTGGCTGGAGAGGCGGCATGGCGCCCTCACCTTCCGGCTGACACAGGTATACTGGCCATAATTTTTTTGGCCAGTTCCTGTGTTTGCATAGGCCGGCAAGTGACGCCCGGTTGTCACCACTGCGGCGACTGCCGCGACATTGTTGTGGACACGGAGCTGCACACTTTGACGGATTGCCCCGCCTAGGTATCGCAAAGCCGTGAGTTGATCGCGGCAGTCGGATAGGTTGCCCTCTCGCTCCCGGCCGTAGTTTAGTCTATGATTCGGAGTGAGAGCTCGTAGAACGCCGTCGCCTCCTTCTGTGAGGAAGTGATTTCCATCAAGGTGGCGGCGGAGCAGGAGAGGGAACGCTTAAGCCCTCTCCCCAACCGCAGAGCCGGGCGCCGGAGGGCGCGGGACGACCTCCACCCACCCTGAGGTTTGACTTGGGGGTGGTGGGCTTCGTGGGACTGCCCGCCAAGCGATCAGCACCAGGTCCGAAAGGCGGCGTGCGTGTTCGCACGCGCGCCTCTGTATCGTGTGTCCGTCCTCCCCCCAGAGGGACAATAGGGATAAAATTAGTAGTGCCCAAAGGGCAGGTTTATTTGTGTAGTGGCCTGCGGTTTCATACGGCGGCGGGCCGAAACCTCGGCGGGGTTGCTATTGCATGTGAAAGTGATTCGCGCGGCCTCGGCGATTGCGGTTATGTTGAGGAACATCGTGGTAGGTTTAGTCGGTATTACCGGGATGTCGCTCACCATCTTTCCCCGGTGAGTCCAACATAACCTCTCCGTCACTCTCGCCCCGCGGAGAGGTATGCGGCAAAGCATTGCCCCACGTAAAAAAAAAGAAGGGTGTAACAAGATGGATAAATCTTTGCCGATAAATGCTAAAATCTATTTAAAAGGTTCATTGCCGAAAACTCCGCGCGGCGTCAGACGGTTATCGCGCGTAGTTAGACGGTTATTTCAAAACGGTGCCGTTAACTCCGCGCGGGTATTATTAATTAGAAGGGGTTAGGGGAACAAAATCTATCTAACCTAAAATATACGAAAGAACTAAAAAACTACATAAACACAAACTTAACACAAAAAAGAAATTGAATCTCGGATGACAATTTTTGATTTGACTGGCTTAAACATCGGCAATGAACCTGTTAAAAATAAAATCTATATAGAGTTTTACCCCCAACTCGCAGGTCAAACTATGAAATAACAGCTACAAAGCTGAAAATAACACCAAGGCTCAGAATAGCTATTTATGGATACCAATTTTTTTTAGACATATCGACTATTATATCGATGTGCACTAGCGAGATGCCCATTTAACCTTCACCATCTATACGCTTTATTCTAACTATTACAATACACAAATATTATACAATTGTACTAATTAAAAATAGAATTCTATCAAAACTAATTAAGCTAAGCGCTAATTTAATTAATTTTAATAGCGTATCAACGTCGCGTTACCTCGGAATATCACGACATTGGCTTTAGCGAGTTAAAGGTGACTGGCCACCATACCGATAGGCTTTTTTATACAACCAAGTTGGCAAACAAGTGTAGGGCTTAATAGATGGTTATCGGTAGCCAAAATCTTTGAACGCTTGCAAAACTTGCAACTGGGAAAAGCACTCGCTCGTTATCGATCTTCAAAAATTACCAACATCTGGGACTGAATCTCCAGAGCTTATTACGGGGATGTACTTAACTGTTTAAGTACATCTCCTGTAGGTTTCAGTAAATTTCGTCCTCTGCACGATCAGGAACGATAACATAAAACAATAACGTTCAATAGACTGTGTTGCTATTTCTTTGCCGAGAACATTGTCTTAGTTACATGTTTTCATGATGGATAAATACGTGGTACGGTATAGTAAACAGTGGCCCTAATACATTGTAAAGCAATCGAAACGGATAATATAATACATGTATATATCGTATAAACATTCTAGCACTGTCGTAAAAACATCGTAACCTGCTTAGAAAAATTTGCAACATAAAAATTCATGGCCATTTCAACGCAGAAAAATTCTTCATAAATTTAAATCTTTATTTTTCCTAAGGGTTAAAGAGTGAGTGAGATAGCACATCCATACCTATACAATAGGTACATCAAATTAATAGTCTTGTGTAATGACTTAATGAGGGGCGAGCTTATTTACATTAATGGGTACATTTGCCGACTTCGTGGCTACGTACTGCTACTGAAATTATCCTCACAGAGAAACCCAATAACACTTTTCTCGAACTCGGCATCAAACCTAAGATCAGAAGATTTTCATTAACTGATAAAAAAAAACCATAGACGTAGAGTTTATTTTCGTAAATGACGGCAATGCGACATTATTTTTTAATTCAAGTTTGGAACAGAAGACGTACGCCCACAGATAAGAAGCCAGTGACATCTGCCATCACCTTCGTTTATTTATAAATTGTAAACATTACGCGCGCGCCGCGGCTATGCTTGTGATTTTTACGACGTTTCAAATTGAAAAGAAAGTGAATCCATGTTTATTGCTTAGATTTTTATTGCAGTCATCAATCAAGAGAGAACGAATGAGGTCGTCTTACGGAATTTAAAAATATCGATGTTGTATTTTTAAAGTAATCGTTGTTAGTTTGTGGAAGTATTTGTTTAATATCACGCCTGCGTCACAAGAAGGTTCAGCAGTGGTGTATCACGCCCATATTTCGCGAGATATTTAGGTAAGTCCCGCGTAATTAGTGAGTCTAATTGCATAAACCAGATATAATTCCATAGACTGTAGCAGAAACCCAAAGACAATTTGGTACTTGTTTTAAAGTTGTCGCAGAGCAACAGCCCAGTACAGCTTTTGCGTTTATGTGACTGGGCTGCAATACTGAATTTGATTTTTCCGTTGTCACGGACAGGACACATTGTTAACCACTTTATGGTACTTTGTCTTTGTTATACATGATTGTATATTGTGCGGCACATCCGTGTGCGACAGGGACTTTCTTTTCCTCTTCGAAAATCGAACAGTAAATGTCACGATCGACGTTAGCAAAATAGTGTATATATTAAATCTGTCTATATATTATTTGCGATATTATTGCGATCAACTAAACGTATGATATAAACGTATTGTTATTATTACAGTTCGTGGGTATGTTGGTAAATAGGCTAGCGATAGCGTCCCAATTATTATGTTACTTAATAAAAATTAAGTGAACGGTTATCTGGTGGACCCGCTTTGTATTTAAAATCTTACCGCGCCCGCGCCGCTATTTTTGGATATCATATAATTATATGTATTAAGATAGAAGTTAGACCTACATTTATTCTCTCTTTCTCTCTCTCTTTCTCCCCTCCCCTCTCTCTCTCACTTTTTCTCTCTGTCTCTCTCTCTCTGTTTCTCCCCTCTCTCTCTTTCTATCTTTCTCTTTGGCATTTAGAATTTATTGCATCACGATTGTTTTGCTAAATAACTAAAGGCAAACCTTAGTTACATTCTACATCACATCTCCGTTTCTTCAGAAACACGGAAAACCGTCAATCCTGATTGCCATGAATGTAAAATATAGACAGTAATAGACATTACTAATATTTTGTATTTCAATTTATCCTATTTCCTTTTTCAAGGGATATTATTAAACACAGATGTGTCTATGAGTATGTTTGTTTAAATTTATACAGCCGGCGCAACACATTACTAGAAGTAGACAAACAGTATTTTTTTAAACAACAAAGGAACACTGTACCATACTTGTAAATCTCAGAATCGACCCGTCTGCTACTTACGTATCTTATAATTCATATTGGGACGTGTTTACCTATGTATATTCTAATAATAAACGTAATATGCTGAATATATTTAGCATTAGACATACTTCAATACATTTTCATATAAAATGTGCCCTTGCGGGGCGATGGTCTGACGCACTGGCGTGGCGGCGATCGATCGGAACCACATGGGCAAGAAATATTACTGGGGGTTAATAATTCTATAAAAACCGTAACGTCTCTTTGTAATACAATTGTAACAGTAGCTTTATTAATATTTAGAGATATTTGTGTACTTAAAGAAAATTACGTGTTGGGAGTCTTCTGCGCTCACCCACAGTCCGCGTTAAGTTGTCAAGGCCATCTGAGGCCAACAACTAACACATACACAAAAAAAAATTATAATTATAGTTTACATACCTACATAAAAAACAAAGAAGGCACAGCGAAAAAAAAAATACAACCAAACAGCATCCTCAAATTCCTCTACATCGCTGTCGACTGGACACGTGCTGCCAGAAGACTGACAGCATTGCGATGTCAAATGGCAATGCTAATTCTTTGAGTCAATATATATTCAGCGTTCTAGTCAGTAGCTTCGTTTCTGGTGATTAGTTGTCATTAATATGTTCTTGAACTTATAATAAAACATCCACCTGGTCTATTTAAGTCTGTTCAACTATCCTCAGTCTTCTGCACCAAGGTTTAGAACATTGGTTCCTATTAATATGTCCTTAAGGATTAATATCCTGCTTTAATTTTAGCACTTCGTTGTCCTTTTATGCTATGAAGGTCAGACAGTCGCTCCGTGGAAAAACTTATATTCACCAGTACTTGTTTCTATTGGAAGAAGACCTTCACGCTTGAGAAAATCCTTGTTATATTATTATTTTGATATTCTTTTTCTAATGGTTGTTTTTCTATGCTGTTGAATGTAATCTCTGATAACGCGGGTAGATGGATAAAAACTAATTGCTGTTATTCGAATAATGTCTCAGTCTCTACAAATAAATCAACAATCGAATGAGGAATGGTACAAGTCGAATTATTTGACGTTCTGATACAGACACGCATTACTGGTTAGTATTAAAATGCATATGAAAGTAGAAAGTACCATGAATTACACTAAGTTCTAACAATTATATTTACTCAGGAAAAGATACTAGAATTCAACAAATACATATTCACTTTTATTCGAATTGCATTTTTAGTATTAGAATAGATTAAATCTTATCAAACTAATCTTGGATATATCGTCGGAGACACCTGCCCTTTCCTCAATTAGTGCATCCGGTCAAATAACTTTTGTTTTTATTTATCCTATTGTTTTTCTAAGAAAGCATCAGGTATTAATGATTCTTTATTTAGAACCTGATAATTATTTTTTTTTGTTTGCTGTATAAATCTGCGTTGATATAGAGACGTTGGCGTTTTTGCACTTGCCCTTTATGAAGCTATTTAAAGAATGAGAAAGTGGGATAGACTTTGAGTCTACGATGGAGCTTATGTTGGCAGAAAAGCTTATTAATTGTTATGTCGCGGGTGGAAATACTTCTTATTTGACGGCTCGAGTAGCACAATCACCGCTACCAATTGCAAGTTCGATTCCAGGTTCACTTACGTGCGTCGTTTTTACACTTTTAAACGTGTTTGCGACGTATATCTTACTTTACTTAGTAAGAGAGTTGTCACACTATTTAATAATCACGCCATTTAGTTGCAAGAATGTTTGATAAATACTGTTACTTAACAGTATCTAGCTCGTCTATTTTAAATAATCTAAAAATACCAGTTCAACATTTAACTAAAAAGGTGATTGTGTAGGGTATCGAACTCAAATTTCGAGTCTCCCTCTGTCTCTATTCATCCTTAAATAATGAACTTGACCCAGTAGGTCGGCGGTCGACGGGTTGAAATGTGCTCACTTGTCCCGCAATCGCGCCCCGACGACCTTCGACAAACTTTTTGTTACAATTGTACCATTTATACTTAGTTATATTTCGTTTACAATAAACGTATGTAGCTAAGTGTTTCTTATTATTTTATTTAGGTTATATGTTCTTGAATTACAAAATAGCTTTATTTTATGGTTCAATAAGAACCTACTTTGTCATTCATTATCATTTGTTTATCAAAATTTCGAATGTCAGTAGTTTTTTTTATGCCTTATTACCTACTGACTGGTTACAATATAAATTCTGTGATATACCTATTGACAATTATCGCTTTATTTAGAACATACTCTAAACAAGGGCAGCATTAGTTACCTGTTCGAATTTCAAACAGTCCATTCTTGTGCTTAGATAGAAACATGGTCGGTTACAATCATAAAATTGTCACATATCATGTTTTTTTGCTGAGTTGTCGATTACAATTAAGATATCGTCAGATACTGACATCATAGCTTTATTTAGAGCATGTAGCTACTCTGAACAAGGGTAAGGCGTTGGGTCACCGCCACCCTGTCCCAACTCGTGCTTAGCATATTTAATTTATTTACTTTGAGACAATTTTTGTAATGAGTTGTTAGCTAAATTTGGGTTCCTTGTGTCGAATGTGGGTGAATAAACTGTGTTTTTATGCCGAATTCTGTACGTCATATTCCGAGAACAACGTCGCGTGACAGGCGAGCGTGTGATAATCGTATATGAGTTCCGTTCTTCCTTTTGAAGTACGGTACCTTGACGTGATCGAGTCGCATAGGAAATTTGGCCTTAAAACTTTTACTGATAGCTTTCCGGTTGTAGTTTTTGTATTTATCTACAATACAGACATATACCGGATTTATTAAAACGTCAGATAAATTTATCTTTAAGTAGTCGAGTTCTTGAAGCGTACTTGTCTTGAAAGAAGTCTGGCGAAAAAACTGTCCGCTACATCGAATTTGATTCGCAGTGCAGCGATACAATGAAGTTACGGTGTCGCGCGGGTGTCGCGCCAGGGGTGCGGGAGGCTCAGGTCAATGACGCCCCTCGTCTGGGGCCCGCACCCCGCCACCCCGCACCCTCGCCCGCACACCCGCCTGAACCAGTTCTACATGTAGCTTACCGTCATCTCTATCTAGTTTACACCGAGTACCTACTTGCTTACCTGCCGAACATTCTCCTTAGCTTGCACACTATAAAAACTATCGATGTATACCACTTAATCGCTATCTTTTTCAAAAGGTTGAAAAACTTACGTTATCGATCCGTTACTGTTATCATTGAAACTGATACTTTACTGGTGTATGCCATTTCAAAGTGATAGCATAAGATACAAGTTATTAAAAAGAAAAATTACCTCGCTACGGGTTAGGGTCCTTATCTGCAAATTTTACAAAAATTAAAACAACAGGCACATCTTTAAAACTTAAATCTAGAAACTATTGCTAAATGAGGATCACACAAAATATATTCGCCTAAAGACCGACGAAAAGAGTTTGAGGATGCAATACGTACGAGCAGTTAAAAAATATATTTATATAGAATCAGCAGTTGCGAATAAATGAAACTGAAAATTATTTTTATAAAGCGGCCGGAAAGCAAGGTATGCGTGAGGACAAAAAACGTGAAGTAACTTTCGACTATTTTCGGCATTGGGTGTTACGAAACCATTTGCGAAAGCGATTGTTACGCCATCGTCGTATTGCCGCAGACTGCGCCACGTTTTTGACTCGAGCTTCTTTAGACCTGGCTTGTACAGAAGCGACGTCAGACTTATCGTGAATGTGGCACGGGTATTAGAGACGGTTGAGTCGACGCCTACGCGCCTGCGCCACGTCGCCTATCTATACTAATATTATAAATCTGAAGAATTTGTTTGTTTGTTTGTTTGAACGAGCTAATTTCAGGAACTACTGGTTCGATTTGAAAAATTCTTTGAGTGTTGGATAGCCTATTTATCGAGGAAGGCTATAGGCTATATGACATCACGCTACGGACCTCGGGGGCGGCGCAGTAACGATAAACGCGGGTGAAACCGCGGGAACATCTAGTGTATAATATATATACGCCAAGTATTTAGAGAAACATAACTCTGTTGCCAGTTCTTCTCACGGCTTCTACGCCCGTGCTTTGCTATACGTGGCAACAGGTAAATGTACATTCACAGATAAAGTTTAGTAAAGGTAACTTTGATGCTCGTAATTGTGGCCTAAAATTATTTTATATTTATTTTGACTTCGTCCTCGCCAAGTCCGCCGCGTAAGTCGCTTCTGTATAAACTAGATCTTATATCATTCACTTTTTATACACACGAAGTTAGCGCATTTCGAACTCATCATAATTAATCAAATTTTTTGTGACAGGTATATAGGTAACATTTTGTGCCAATGGCGCGCGCGGAGAACATCGTGATGTCACGGATCGATTTAGTTTAGTCTGTGGTTCCCAAATGTCATTGTCATTGTCATTTTGGCTATGAATTGTTGTTTTGTTAGCTACGTTCATAATTAATGTGCTTAATAGAGTACAATGTTTTGTGTCATACAATAGAATGGCATGGTTTTGGTTCTGTGCGTAGTTAACTTGTAGTGTGCTGAAGGTTTGATGCTTGCGCTGGCGCAAAGTTAATTGAAAAATCTATGCCTTGCAACATTCTAACAATGCAAAAGTGTACTTTTAGAGCCTATGAGATGAACCAGCGAGAATCTCTGTTAATAGCCAGGTTAACAATTAAAAAATTCCTAGTAGGTATACAAATTATGTCTGTAAAAAGCTACCTCCTTTTACACGATTAATAATTAATTACTAGACAAACTAAAATAAGAAACAAAATTTGGAAAGTTTAGACCTTCTACGGCAAAATTACATTTAGAAAGTAGCGTGGTTTCTACTCCTCACAAAACGAATATCAAAATCGTTACCACGGTTTAGCCGTCAATTTAACAAAGAATCAGTATTTTCGTACTTATAAAATTTTGCTGGACGTATGAACAATCAACATGCGGCCAAATTCTAGGGCAGATAATAATACTATTAGTTAGGTACACTGAGTCAGACTCAGTGGCCAGTGATCCTGAAACCCAGTGGGCTGGCAATGCTGGCATAGCAACAGCACCTGTACCCACCCATGGAGTGCCCCTACGTTGACGAAAACCTTGTCATTGGCACTACACTTTTAACGTTAGCCATTTACATTCCTAAATATATTTCTATCAGCCTTGTAGTGTATTTGTGTTTAAACAAATATGTCTGATACAAATGTATACGGATTATCAAACTTGTGTACAAGTTAATTAGTTGTATTATGAAAGTTCAAGGTTCGTCTGTGACCGCGTAATTTGTGTTTATGTGATACAAAACAAACTGATAATGTTAACGTTGTTATGTTGATAACTTGGTGTGAAACAATATGTTTGTAAATTGTAGTAATACTTTTAAGGTGACAAAGTAATTTTGAAAGTAACAAAGAGGTAAAATTGGTTACATTCACATTTATACTTAACGTTATAAATGGGAATGTAGACAACTTTACCTCTCTATGCTACTTTAAAAAAAAAACGCTGGATAGATTTATAATAAATTTGGCTTTGTTTAACTTATTATAAATCTATCCAGCGATTTTTTTTTAAAGTAGCAATATCCTTACATTGTCCTTACCATTGTCTATGTCCTTACATTGACTAGATTTAAAATAATGGCGATTGAAGAAATAGATTAGAGCTGGTATATTATTACTTAACTATCATTTTACCTTATATCTCCTCGAAGGATTAAATAAAATAAGACGCAAGAGACGTCGCAATTGAAAAAATCTGTTCACATAATAGGTTGTTGTTCGTCTTGATAGTTACTTAGAAAACCCGGTAAGAACTTTCGAACGAGCAAACAAGAAAACATGATCTTAAAAGTTTTCCTTCGATTTTTATCGGAACTCACTTTATAATAATAAATAATACGCTCGCAGCTTTACTAACTCAGTGCCGTGTGCTGTGGAGTGGAATGCGAATCTTCTGACTTGCTGTCTATTGGATTGGATTCTAGATTCTCATTGCAACATTTATTATGCAATAACTTTAAAAATCTCTTACTTATGTAACGCGGTCTTTTCGGCTTACAGCTTTTCTTACTATTATCTACTTTTAGTCCGTCGTTTCAGATACTATCAGTATTCATATGACCAGGAACGTGATATGTGCTGTAAAAGTAATTTAGGTACAGCTGAGACAGAAAAAAAAATACTATAATGATTTTATAGTAGACTATTATCAGTATCACAGCCTATGGCAGTCAGTCACCAGTATGTCTGTAGAAACCATTAATTATGTATATCCTCCCTTTTTTAATAACCCCATACGGTAGTCACCAAGGAATTCATGGTCGATTTTAGTGTGAAGAAAACCCTTCGATTGCGAGCAACTCCAACGTAACGTATACGCATAAGCATAAACATAAGTCAAACAACTATAAATCACGTCGTTTCCCGCCGTCCTTAGACATTATTCTTGTCTTTAGAAGCTTAAGAAAAGGCTATAATTGCGAAGCATGTGAACACACCGTAACTAGCAATAAGTACGCGTATTGCGTATCTCCATCAACGCGGAAGAAAAGTGATATTTATACCGTCAATTTTATATAGCGGGAGCTTACAACGGTATCCTGACTGCGTTTCCAATCGTTGCTACTTCTAATCACATACGCTTACATGCTTACGTAAATACAACCTTATGGCGTACACAAGTGCTGTTTTAAACGATTTTATTGTATTCCGCTGCTCTCTGGCTATCAAATCTTGTGATTTGGGTATTAAGGTGCTTTCCTTTTTAAGTATTTACGAGCGCTGTTTAAAGATGAAGTACTGTATAGGTATATATCATATAACAGGTGTCGGCTATGTTGACAAGCCCCCGTAATAGTGACTCACATGCATTTCAATGACTAATGAATTTGTTTTATGTTTTACCTGCATACAACCGTTTACAAGTATACGTACCTACTCATTCCTGTTTCCTAGATGCTCAAGCATAGACGAATTTCCACATGCAATGATTCTAACATATCTAATTAACTGAATTTGTGATAAATGCTCGAGTATGCATTCCTTTGTCGTTCAATACAAAAAGATCGAATGAAGAATAATTGAAATTTCGGAATTATTCTCTTGACAACATCAAAGAGAATGCCGAGTCGAAATATGAAGGTATTACTGGAACGTAATTCGACAACATTCATCGTTATTTATAACGGGTATTGCAATTACGACAATTTTTTTACTGTGCTCTCTCATCAATTGTGCGTTACTCATCCTATAAACCATGCAATTGTCCCTCGTTTAGCATAATCGTCTTTGGATCGGTGGCTATGGCAGTGACTTTACCATAAGCTTTGTAACTCTGCTTTACTTTACACAACTTCGATATTTTGAATCTAGCAATAGCGTGCGCTCAGTGTGCTTTGAAGATGTCATCATCAAGATCCAAGTGCAATTGATATATGTATATAGAGGAAACAAGCCAGCTTTCATCTATAAAGCTAGACTTACCATTGCTTCTGATGTAGATATACCCCAAAGCTCCATTCCCGTACGATGACTCAGCTTTGAGAGGTATTGGTAAGGCCCCAGCTACCTCTAGCGTTCGTAGTGTAGTAACTTATTTTTATAGGGTCGGCACAAGTGTCACCCCTAGTAATACAAACATCGATCTGCTATAGTCCATCCCAAGTCCTTATCAAAATGGCTATCTTTCTCTCTCTCTCCAGTATTATCGAATCGAGCCAATATTGTATTAGGATCGTGTTTGGTTTGAGATTACAAATCGTAATCGAATTGGTATTCGTGAAATAGAAGTTGTCCTTCGATGTGTGTCCAAATTGTTTACTTTACAAACCATTGTGAAAGTAACTACCTCTAGCCTGCGGTTTATGGATGTTTACGGGGTCTTAAATTCGATCTCCGGATCCCGGCTCGGAACAAAGATCATTGCATTTTTATGCAAATCAATTTACAGCTGCAATACGGAGAAAAACATGCAGCGTGTTAAAATGCACCTACTCCCATTTGAGACCTAAAGATAACTGGTGAAATATAGGTTTGAAACACCTTTGCTTGAAATAATGTTGTGAAAGAGAAAACATATACCTGGCTGCGTAATGGATGTGTGTCGGACTGTGTCAGATGTGAGTTATCGGCCTGACCGACAAAGTCCCACTTCGATAACAACACGCGATTTCAAATGTTCTATGTCATGTTCATCAATCATCATTTTGCTGCGATAAGGCAGTTGACACCAATAAAAACATGGACATAGGCTTATATACGCTAACATAGGGAAATAATAATAAAATAACCATAAAACAAGGTCAACGGATTCTTAAATAAAGAAGTGATAATCATAGTTTTTAAAAGAAAACATACCTAAATTGTGTTTTTACTTTTGTCTACTAAGAAAACTGTGAATGAAACTAGATTTAGATTAGATTAGAAACTAGACTAGATTTAGATCACAGATTAGCAATGTTGTCTAAAGAGGTCATAACTTAACAGTTTTTGACATGAGTTTAAATTGCACATCTTGTCTATTGTAGAGTAATTTTATTTATAGATTATCTAGTTTAATGGCGTCATTGTATCCGTTTGCATTTGGTTTGCGTAACTGCAGATCGTGCGATCTTACAATCGATTTCCGGGTCCGGCATATGGATTTCCTGTCAAAAAATTCTTAGTAACACGTACCACGACTAAGTACCCGCGTAGACTAGAGGTTTCTCTAAGCCTCGTTTCATCAAATTCTGTACAGTTGAAGCGGACATATTCGTGCATACAGTCGACGCGAGCGCCTTGCGAACAATACATACCTAGTACCTACTACATATATAAACGATCGATCATACCACAATAAAGTGATCAGATTGTTTACTTTCATAAGAAATTGCGAAGTAGCAAACAAGTAGTTGTTTCCCAAATATTATTGAGTAAGTCAAGTGTCACCGGTCGGAGTATCGGCCAATGACACACACGTGACAAGTTCCACATCATAATAATAAAGTAGTAATGTGCTGGTTGCGTCTACTCAACAAATTGATTACCACCAATAGAACACGTCAATGTAAACAAGCGTTCATTGTGTGTATGTGTGTGGGAAATAACTATATTACGTAACGATGTCATCATCATTCGTATTCGCATTCGTCTTATACGAATCTGGTCTTTCTTTGATAACTTGTAAGTTATTCCGACTGTTTAGAACCGATTTTTCAAACGGCAGATAACTTTTTCTCGAGGAATAAATATAGGAGTTTGACATTGTATCTATCTATCTATCTATATATTATAAAGCTGAAGAGTTTGTTGTTTGTTTGTTTGAACGCGCTAATCTCAGGAACTACTGGTTCGAATTGAAAAATTATTTTTGTGTTGGATAGCCTATTTATCGAGGAAGGCTATATGCTATATAACATCACGCTATGACCCAGGGGGGCGGTGCAGGAACCATAAACGTGGGTGAAACCGCGGGCACAGCTAGTTTTCTTTATAAAAGCTGTCAAAACGTCAAACATATTCCATAGATAAAAGTTATCTGACGATTGAAAAATCGTCGATTAGTAATCTTAATCGTGAATGATAAATTAGGGCCGATAAACTCGAATAATAAATCGACTAGCTACTTTTCGATTATTTTGTGATTTTTTCATGTTTGTTCTTTGGAAGGTTATGTAAGTCCCTCCTGTGTCACGACAAAAGGATTATCTATATTGTACTTTGTACCCCTTTATACGAAAATTGCGCGGACGGAGGAGTATGAAATTTGGCACAGTTAAAGTTTATACGAAGAAGGAGTGGCGAATCCTAATATTTTTATAAAATATGCATGAGAAATACATTAAATTGATGAAAAAAGACTACACGCACACAACCATGCATTTGACAGACGCAGTCGAATCGCGTTCGTAGTAATTCAGCTTGGTTCGGTTAATGTCGTACAATTCTTCGTAACTATGGTTACATACCTTAAGTACCTATTGCAATTTCGCGGTATATATAATAACGATCAAACATAAAATTTCAATCAATTATGGTCGAATTTCGACCACTTGGCGACCGCTACTATATTTTAAACGAAAAAGGATCCAAAATTTAGAACAATAATTCTAACGGTAAGTACAATTATTTAATACTAGATGTTCCCACGGTTTCACCCGCGTTTATCGTTACTGCGCCGCCTCCGTGGGTCGTAGCGTGATGTTATATAGCCTATAGCCTTCCTCGATAAATAGGCTATCCAACACTAAAATAATTTTTCAAATCGAACCAGTAGTTCCTGAGGTTAGCGCGTTCAAGCAAACAAACAAACTCTTCAGCTTTATAATATAAGTACCTATAGATGTGTACAATCGGGATAATCTCATAGATTAAAGTTTCCTCGTTCATAATTTACAATTATAATTGATTATACATATTAGTCTAGCCGGTTAGCGATGTTCGCATATCAACTGCCGATCTCAAGGTTCCGATTCACAGAAAGTATCGATGTGTTTTTATTTAAAAATTCTCAGTAACAGAGCCTGGAATCATGCCTGGTAGATGATAAGTAGGTAATAGGATTGTTTTACGTTTTATTACATGAGGGCCCTGAATATTGGTGTCTCTGTCTAACGAAGGGCTATACAGATAAGATATAATATTATATTGCTGCTGTCAATGGTTTAATCTTAGTTCGGGTTACCTTGATCATCAAAACTACAAATATTAATATTTTCACACTAATGTATATTTATACACATAATGGAATTGTAACTGGCCAATGTAGGATGGTATTTAAGATATTTAAGAAAAAAATCAATTATCTTTATATGAGCTATTTTGGTCTTTTGACCAAAATAATATTTTAGATTTTTGTCTGTCTGTATCATCATCACGCAAAAACTACTGTATGAAATTTAATGCGGTATTCCCAGTAGTATTACTAAAGATCTTACTTATAATCTGGTGTATATTTTTTCTTGATAACCCGTCTAGAAGTCGAGTATTTAGAAAAAAATATAGATACGTACCTACTGCCAAATTCCACGCGTACAATGTCGCCGGCAAAAGCTAGTTTCAACATAAAATAACACAGAAAACCTTGAATCAGCATACACTTCATATAAAACAAGTCGAAATATTTAGAATATATTCACGTACTATAAAAGAATTTAGCAAGGAAATGCACTCGTCGGCAAAGTTGGCGGCATGCCAAGGTTAACACTTTTAAACGATTTTATGAACACTTGGAATGGACATCCATTTCATAAACATAGTTTCTTGTTATAATAACTATGAATATAGTGTCTATATACTATGAGGATAGGCAGAAACATCTGTTAGAGTACTCTGATTTAGACTTTGGAAGTTATAGGTACCTATATATTTAAGTCCTACGTCACGTAAGACGGCCATATTGTCCTATCCCAAGCACAGTTCCAAACTCCGTTTTACTACTAAAATGGCTAACCAAGTGCTAGGTAGGCACTAACCGACGACGTGGGGATCGAATACGACGAAGGTGATCGTGAGCAACTTGGTTTTAATTTTCCTCCACTACACTAAAGGCAATTTAAGTATCCTTACTAATGATATAAATGCGAAGGTGGGTTTGCTTGTTTGTTACGCTTTCACGTCTTGACTACTCGACTGATCATCATGAAATTTCGCATACAAGTTGTCAAGGGAACAGAAACGGACATAAGGTACCTTTTATCCAGAAAAAAGGACTTTTATTGGCTTAATGGTCGAAACACTGCACTAGTTTTGCACTCAAAGTATTCCGATGTGTGCGAATCGACAACGAAAAATAATATTTAAAAAAAGTGTCGTGTCGCACAATACCTGCAAATAGATTTCTGCGAGAGAACCCTTTTACTAAACTTATGTAACCTACATTTATACAAGCGAAGCAGAGGAAAAACCTAATATTTATATAAAAATAAATATTGACAAAAAGTCTGTAGGTATGTTGTTATTGTAGAACAAGATGGTAGACGGTGGTATCGGCCGCGCTCGGCACACGCGGATGTGGCCGGGGGTCAACGGTTCTCCTTGGAGGGGTGTTCACCTTCCACGACCTCATTTACTCTGTATTGTATACTACGCGATTAGATAAATCAACGTATTTTGCACACTACTCACTTATATGTAATTATGGTGATCTCACTAAATTTTCCTATCATTAGCTTTCTGAAAAAATTATTTTACGTACATATAATAATTATCTTAGAAGCCGGAGGGTTAGATTATTTTTCTTTTTTTTTAAAAGACTACTCCCGCCCTATGGATAAATCCTGTATCGAGGGAGACTTTACAAACATTCAAACAACGGACACAAAGAACACCCAGACCCGGAACAACCATTTGTGGGTCACACGAAGTTTTGTCCCGTGTGGTTTGTTTTTATGTTTTGTATTCGAAACCACAACACTCGGCGCAGCGGCAGTGGCGAGGCGACCACTGCATCCGTGCAGTCTATTATTATTATGAGTATTTTCCAGACTCCGTGTAGCAATACGGAGTCTACTAGAGAGAATTTCTCAACAGAAAAACCCAATAACACATTTACTGGACAAGGTAATCGATCCCAGAAACTCATGCATAGCAGTCGCATTAAGAACTTCTTACTACGGCCTGTTGTTTTTAAAGCGATGTTTACGCTAAACATTTTATTGAACTTATTAAGATTGAATTGGACTTATTCAGACAATTATATGTATGTATTTGTAATTTGATAGGCTATGCCTTCAGGGTGGTCAATTGATCAAGATTCGAAGGAATCCTGCCGCTGTAGAACGGTATTGGTCAATGGACGACAGAAAATCTCTCGCGAATCGCGATTAATGCAAAGTACATTACATTTTACAAATCAGTTTTATTCATTAGCTTTTGCCCGCGGCTTCGCTCGCGTTAATTTAGAATTTGACAATCAATTCGGGTTGTACTCTGCTTGTAATAATATAATCCAATCATAATTCGAAAGACACGTGGCGCCATCTATTATCATAAGAACGTTATTGTTGTTTTCCTCGGGATTTTTTCGGGATGAAAGGTAGCCTATGTCCGCTTCTGTACACCTGACAACGTATATGCAAAATTTCAGGATGATCAGTCAGATGGTTTAGGCGTGAAAAGGTAACAAACAAACAAACTCATTTTCCCTTTTATAATATTACTGGTTAGGATTAGACTTAATTACTCTCACGGTTTTGCCCAACTTTATGATTACTGCGCCGGCCGCTACTGATGGCTTGTAGCATAATAATGATGAAAGCATTATTAAAATCGGTCAAGTATTTTTAGTGTTATTCATTACAAACAAAATACATATCTTTTCTAATAATGTATGCGATTGCTGTGCATAAGGTCTCTTGTTTAATACCCGGGTGGAGCAAAGTATTATTTGGTTTTCCTGTTAAGACTGTCTCAGTTAGGATTGCAAACCGTACTTTATAATAAAGTATTGTGCGTTATTTCGGGTAAACGTACTAAATACTTTATAAGGAAAATAAAGTACGTGAAAATCCTTCATTTTATCTATAACAACATTTACAGGTTTTATTTAATTATTTACTTAAACGAACGCTATAGAGATTCCCTAAATTGACTTAAAACAATTATTGTTTATGTATATATATTTAATTAAAACCAAACATTTCAAGTCATACCGCAATTTACCTGAGCACTGCCATTTTGTAGACAATGAAGTAATACTATAAACTAAATAATGTTACGGCCAGATATTTTACTCTCGAACATTGTCTGTAAATGTTTACTAACTATACTCACAGCTGCACAATAGCTATTGTGTGTACGCAAACAGGCAAATAGCAACATATACGTATAAAGTTTTCTTCGATATATCTTAATAAATATTTATTAACAGTTAATATAAGACATATACTTCAATTTAGGACATTCGAAAATAATAAGCGTAAGCACGCATTCACATTCTTACAATTTTCCGAACCGGTTTACTTTTACGGTTTAGCCCATTTAATTTTGACGACATTAGAGTCTATCTCTGCTAATAAGTATAGATATTTTATGCCACCTGTCGACCTAGCTAACAATCGTAAACAGACTATAAGGATTCGCTACTCTGTGATATTTAAGATGTGAACACGTTTATAATACGCTACAGAAAACCGAACCAGCAAACCGATTCGTAAAACCGTAAACCGTAAGACTTTAAACACTGTAAATGGCTTATTTAAGTGAAAAGGGATTAATGTTGTAAACCGTAACTTTACAAAACACGTAATAAAGACCCCACAGATTCAAATAATATGTTTATATGTACCTATCGTAAAATTTAAGGTGTATCATTATTTTCACTGATATACTGTTAGTAATACGATACAAGTTTACACGTTTACGACTTTTGACATTAAACTTATATCATACATACCTATCTGAATAGTCTTCGACGTCAGGATAAATGTAGACAAAAAGTTTGTAAACAAAATAAATGACGATAAATTCGTAAGTGGGACAACCTCGTTGATTTAATTCAGGAAATGTAAACCGATGCGAGGTTACTTACCGGAACGACTAAAAATAAAGTCATACAAAATCTTACTAAAAGTTTTTTGCTAGGAGCTTTTCAATAGTTGCGGGTCCAAATCCGGAGTATTCCGCTTTCGGCACCAATTTTTTCGGCACCTATGGTTTCGGCACCTAAGCTATTCCACTTTCAGCACCAATAGGTATTTTATTCCGCATTCGGCACCAAGCAGAAATCCCCAAATCCGTGCGAGAGAGATGAAAACCGAATGGAAAATTTAGCTGACGAAATAAGCCTCTGTGGGTGTTTTCTACCTAAACCCTCAGGGCGTAATACATTCACGCTTGTTGCCATATATATATATATATTTGTTAGGCTATCACGCCACGGAAAATGACATAGGGTACTTTCATCCAGTATACACAACCTACTTTTACGCAAGCAAAGCCGCGGGTAAAATCTAGTCTATTATATACCATCAGACAGCCATAAATAAGTAGTTTATCGAACCTGTCGTTGTAATAACAGTGCGTATTAGCTTACATCGCGAGACTGGAACCTTTGATTATATCTTGTCGCACAGCGAGTCCCCGTTCAAGTATTTACACGAGAAAATTGGCTTTTTCGTCACGGTGACCTGCGCCGAGTAACACTAAACAAACTTGTACCACGTGGGTACCATCTATGGTACCTCGAGGTATACACCTGTTTTGTAAGTGCCAGTACGTAGCCGCCGCCACCGCTTATAAATACAACGAGTGTTTTGTCAACTTTTTACAAGATGGGTTACGAAAACAATGTCTATATAATCTTGTGATATTATAGCTTTGTGGTGTGTTTGTATGCCCATGCGACGGGACGTCGAACTTACGTTATTGTTTAATATATTTCGTACCTATGTGGCCACAATCCTAATATTAACTAACAAATATTATAAATGCGAATATGACTTTGTTTGATACGCTTTCACGCCTTAACTACTTAACCGATCATCATGCAATTTTGCATACACGTAGTCAGGAGTACAGAAAAGGACATAGAGTCCTTTCGTCCAGAAAAAAGTACTGGTGCCTAGGGATTAAAATTTATTGACAAAATCTACAATAACGCGAGCGGAGCTGCGGCCAATATCTATCTAGTAAATAATATTTGAAAATAGTTCCATCAGTTGCAAGCAGTGAAGTGCTTAATAGCAATCTAATTATTATATTCGAATACAAATGCACACAACACGACACCTACTTACGTGGACAAGGACCACAAATTCTGATTCGAGTATACACCTGTTTTGTAAACATCAAAACAACGTAATATGAAACGAGTATAAACATTCAATGTTAGCGTTTTATCCAGTTATATGCCTCTATGGTTTAAAATTGCTGTTATAGTTTTTCTTGAACAACATAACCTTATCGTGGCACGCATGCCTTTAATCACCTCAGGAAAATAGGTTGACGACGAACTAGGAAACTAGAACCATGTTTACGGCGTTCTGTTTCAATTTACTCTTACCTACTGCTTCATATGCAGTTATTAAGAAGTATTTAGCGTGCCTTTATATTCCTGAACAGGTAGGCTGTGTATTATATACTCATTTCGCTAGCTATGTTCTTAGGTACCATGTAAAGAAGTTAATCTCAATAGACTAAAAATGACACGACACCTTTACTTGGCATCAATATCATGTTTCGTGCTACTATTGAGAATTTTCTATCGAAATAACGACAATATTTCAGCATAATTTTAAACGTATTTAGCATTTTCATGTTATAAAATTATAAGTGATAACTAATACCCAGAATATTTCAGTTCTCGGGAAGCAAGGTTGCTCCTTTTAAATAATAAATCGATCACTAACAATGTAAATCCTTTTTATTATTCCCGTAGAGTATTAAAAGCCTTTTATTAGGTACTAGCTTTTGCCCGCGGCTTCGCTCGCGTTAAATTAGAATTTGACAATCAATTCGGGTTGTACTCTGCTTGTAATAATATAATTCAATCATGATTCGAAAGACACGTGGCGCCATTTATTATCATAAGAACGTTATTATTGTTTTCCTCGGGAACAGTAGGTAATTTTTTTCGGGATAAAAGGTAGCTTATGTCCGTTTCTGCACACCTGTCAACGTATATGCAAAATTTCAGGATGATCGGTTCAGTGGTTTAGTGGTGAAAAGGTAACAAACAAACAAACAAACTGATTTTCGCTTTTATAATATTAGTTAGGATTAGGATTCTGAGATAAATCGCTTTATCAATAGACGCCATAATAGTTAATAATTTTCATGCGAAACAGTGAATCATTTAATAAAAAGCGTTAAACATGCTTACATTGTGTTTTTAATATTAATTATACTATTCTGATAATACGATTTACATAAAGCTACATTTACATCACCTTCACAGTTTGTTGACATTTCGTGACCCCGACAAATAAACTTAATTTATTATCGAGAAATACAAGTTTCTGCAGTTTTTGCAAATCGATTCGAGCACCTTGGGCTTACTAATTCCGCAAGTAAAGGTCATCGAATATCAAAAATATAATGTAGTTTGTTATTCGCCGCTGAGCGAGTAATCGGAGATGTTTAAACCAGTGAACGTACGATAACAGTTCAGCAAATAAACGACAACAATAACAACTTAATATAACGCCTTTTTATCTCCGTAGGCTTAGCAGGGGTGTATCACTCCCGCAATGTAACTCACGTAGATTTAGACGATTAGTCTGGTCGCCTACTGGGCCCACTTCCAGACTACGGGCTGTCACTAATGTTGCCTCCATCGAGAATAGAATCGCTAAAGTTTCCCCTTAAATACAAGGACTAGCGCTAATGCCGGCGTTGTTTCTTAAAACGTGAAAAAAACAAGAAACTGTTAACAATTTTAATATTCATTGGTTTTAATTGTTGTAGTTGGATATTTAAACGTTTAAAGTCAATATTATTGAGTTGACAAATGATTTCGATGCGAATATAAAATCGGTAAGGAAGGCGTGTTTAAAATATTAAAGTGAATCGAGTAGGTCGGCAGGCGCGCGGCGCGAGGCGCACAACGAGCGAGTGGCGCGGGCTCGGTCGTGCTCGCAACCTTGCGGTGCGCGGCGCAGGTCAGATTTTTCGAAGGTCGATGACTCGCGCCTGTAATCGCTACGACTTATTATTATTTGTTAACGCACCCCGGGACCACGACTGTTTCGAAGCACGAATCGATGCGTGAAATAGTTCCCCTATTCAATCTCTTTATGTGTACAGTCCCCTAACCTGTTCGATAGAACATTATAAGTGTTCTTTGGAGTTTAACGCTCAGTGTTTAATGTTATTGTTGCCAATAACATTAAACATAAGTACATAATTATAATAAGTACATATTATTAAACAATGAATGACACATCAAATATGAGTTTGGTTAAAATCTTTATGGTTATTATTATTAAACATGATTTCTACGTAGGTATGTAAACCTACACGATCTTAAAAGTACCTACTTTTAAACCGTGGGTTTGTTTGTCTATATTTATTTCTCTTTATATGTCTGAAGTCTGCTTTAGAAGTAATAGGTACCTACCTAAATAGCTTCAGACACTATTTCGTACGAAGTAATATTGATATCCTTGAGATAATGACATACCTACTTGTATCTTTTGGGATAAAAGGAAGATAATTAAATACAATGTCCGTGGCCAATATGAGTAAACAATAACCTATTTATGGCTTTCAGAACGAGTTTAAGTGTATCATATTATATTACTTTTAACAAATTAAAACATTTGTAATGAGAATGACAAAGATGAATAAATTGGTTATAAAGTACAATACAATATTCAATGCGAGAAAACTGTCGAACTGTTGTTATGAAACTCGTCGAAGTCGTAAATCATTACTCCAAACAGTAATCTGTACTCTGTAGTGGCAGTCACATGTTACACATATACTAGCGTCGAATAATTTAGGCGAAGAGTACACGTTGCCTGACGACATAAATGTACTCCGATATTGTCAGAGCGGCCTTCGCGTTACGTAACATCTGTGCCCATTTGTTAGAGGAGATACAAAAAAATAAAATTAATAGCTTTGGAAACTATCTTCAAATGGGGATGGTGGGTTCAGAATGCGAGTCGGTGCCTGAACCGCACTATTATATATTTTTTTTTTTAATTTTGTTGTCTGTGGTGTATGGTGTAATGGTTGCAGCACCTTGCAGTAATGGATGCTGAAACTACCACTACTGTTGTAATTTAATATCAATTTGAAAATAGTGGACGTGTGTCTTGCCTTTTTTCTCGTAATAAATATTAGTTTAGTTTGACGGAGTATTCCGCTTTCGGCACCTATCGTTTCGGCACCTAAGCTATTCCACTTTCAGCACCAATAGGTATTTTTGCTTGGTGTCGAAACTGTCGAATGTGGAATAAAATACCTATTGGTGCTGAAAGTGGAATAGCTTAGGTGCCGAAACCATAGGTGCCGAAAAAATTGGTGCCGAAACCGGAATACTCCAGTTTGACGTTCGTAAAGTTGTACTTGATTATATCACAAGCAGCAGTAGCCTAAATGCTTAGGTATTGTCGTATGTGCCGAGTATCACACATTTACCTTGCTTATCGATGTGAATCCACTCCTAACACAAGCGTTCTTGCTTTGCTGGAGGGGTTAACAGAAATATGTACTAGTAATTTGTGACATAAATTGCAAGTAATACATTATTGTTTATAAGTTTATTCGCGCAATGGGAGGTCAAAAGCTTAGTTGTAACAGAACGATATGTGGTGTATAATAACATGGCCTCGTCATGTGTTACTGCAGAGATAAGCGTTAAGCGTCACACAACACGAGCGCAAGCGTGAGTAGCGTGACGCATGCGGTTCACCGATTCATTTAACCGTGTGGCGGGAAAACCTTCGGTTTTCGCGTTTTGACATTTAACATACAACGAATATACTAGTATACGGGCTTGGGGGATTTACATAT
Organism: Catocala sponsa; assembly: GCA_963564715.1. Classification (NCBI taxonomy): domain Eukaryota; kingdom Metazoa; phylum Arthropoda; class Insecta; order Lepidoptera; family Erebidae; genus Catocala; species Catocala sponsa. Next base: position 11,663,781 of record OY751334.1, on the reverse strand, counting down.
AACTTAAGCTTCCTTAAGCATATTATAGCAATAATGATTAAAAATTGAATTGTAAAGGCGGCTGTACACATTGGGCCAAGGTAGTGGACCAGCGTGTTGGGACAACGTGTAGAGATCTACTTGGCGGTATGACATACCGCCAAGTAGATCTCTACACGCTGGCCCACTACCTTGGCCCAATGTGTACAGCCGCCTTAAGGTCAATAGATTACAATATATTTATTTCGATTTATTTATATCACCATCAGCATCTAGCCTATATGTATAATAATATCTATAGGGTTAGGTTGAGATTATAGGAAACTAGTATCATTTAAGTTTTATTTAATAAATCATCGAGCTTATTTCTTAGTCTTTCGGGCACAGTCTGTAGACTCAATGATGATTCTAATTCTTTAGAAGAATCTGATCACGATAATCAACTCGGTAATCGAACCTTACGATTTACGATATCGCCTATTCATCAACGAGAGAATATATTGTATACAAACACTAAAATATGTATTCTTACTAGAAATATTACAAAATTTTACCAGCTAGAAATAAAGTACGTACCTATACAACTCACAAAGAAACGGTCCATCAGTAAAATATGATCTTAACATAACTTTTTCTTTGAATGACGTAACCAGATATTTTTTTATTCTATCGAACTAAATCACAAGCGATGATACAAAAGGGCATAAGATTGTATAGATTATTTTGTTATAAAAAAAGTTAACATCCCTTGCCTGGCCTGTGTAAACGGAAAGTCAACTACCTGCTACGACTGCGATCACGAAGAATAGTAAATGGGAAGGGATCCAAAGCCCAAAATCGTTGAAAGAAAAAAACTAGATAAAAAAAATGTTGTCGTTGGCATTTGTTCCTAATATAAACTGTCTGCATGGCAGGTCGATAGAGAATTACAAAAAAGTTCTGATTCGAATATCTTTAGAATGTTTATTTACATCAGAAGGTAAGGTAAAGGAACAGCTGATTTCTCGTTCAAATTTAGAACAGCCCGACATGGCAAGTACTTACTTGGACAGTCAAATTTAATAACCTTGTTTTGTGTTCCAATGTCATTAGGGTTACCAGAACTCCTTAGGGATGTGTTGTCAAAGAGATGTCTGATTTGCTTGTGCTTTGACTTTGAGTTATCTATAAGCAATTTTCAAAAGCAGGGCCGTGTATTAATTATCTGCAAATACCAGTAGGTGTAAACATCCTGACAATGACTCATCTTCTTTAATATTCTACCACATACACACAACACCATCTAGCCCAAACTAAGCAGAGCTTGTATCTACTATGGGTACTAGACAATGGATAAACATACATAAATACTTTTTTTTTGTAAATACGTACATATTATACATATAAACACCCAGACCAAGACAAACATCCATGTACATGCACACACATGTTTGACTTGTGTGGGAATCGAACCCGCGACCTCAGGCGTGGCAGTTGGTTACACTAACCACTACGCCATGTGTCTTTGCGCCAATTTAGGTACTGCAAACATTTGACACATGGATAGCCAATGATACAAAAAAGAGGGGAAATTAATGGAGTTTATGAATCAATAACAAAGTGAAATATGAATCGAGAATCACAAAGTAATACCAACATATGATGGGCCATTAATCAATATTGGGTGGTGTTGCCAACTTGCAACAAATTTGCAATAAATACGATAATCGAGTGGAAGTCTACGAAGGTTGGAGCCGAAGGTCGTGAGCACGTTGAATGGCGCGGAAGCGGTGCCGTGCCGCGAGCGCACGCTTATCTTTACATACACTTTATTATTTCGATACAACTTCAACACTAAATAATACTATCGACCTATGAAACTAGCTAACTAAACTAGCTATGCGTGTAGATACATGAATCAGCTACGTGTCCTCACGCACTTTAAAATTGTCATGCTTACAACAGATTTAATTGAAACTACTACTAAATCTTAAACAAAACTTATAGATATATATTTATCACAGAAAAATGTATTCAAATTGGTCAAAATTAAATAACCTCGAATTCATTATATTATATGTATAGATTAAATGTCCATAATATCAAGTCTGTAACTCTTGAGGAAGTAGCTGTGTTCAACATATTACGCCAGTTACCCGGTCTTGTAAGTTTTATACCCATCCAACTTCAGAGAATTGTCTGGAGGAAAAAACCAATTTCAAATTTACTCAACACGGCATTGGATCCTTATAAGCGATAATGCTGGATATCCTTATACAAAACAGTCAATGCCAAATAATACAAGATATTCCCTGGCCAGAAGAATTCGTCTGCCCAAGGAATGGCATGGAATGGAATTATAATGAATTTAGGTACTAGTGCCTCTAATTTAATTCCTTAATTAATAGTGTGTGTAACGCATAGCATAATGCTATACTGTATTATTATATGCTATTATTTCGCCCGTTATTATTTTGTAACGTCTGTTAGCTATAATGAGGAAACTGTTTCTACATGAATCTAGTATGCTATTGCAGCATAGAATTGATACAAAAAAATAACAAAAAATAGTCAAATATGTAGTTATATGTTAAGTTTGGTGAAGTAGTCTAACATTATTACTAATATTCTCATAGTAAACTTTTTATGAGCTTGTGGTGTTAGTCTATAATTAACTGTTACACTTCTTTTTTTATTTTATTGTAATACCTATTTGGATATGTATTAGTGTAAGCAGTTATTGATTAACCTTAATAAATAAATAGAATAAAATTATCGTTTATTAAATGCTATTATGCTGTGCAATGAAACCTCTACCAACATATTTCAAAAGACTTTTCTAATATTAAAATGTTTTTGCAGAGAAAAGTTTTTGACTAACATTTCTGGTGTTACTTGTTAAACAACGGTAAGCACCGTTGTTTATGGATACAAGATTATGCTATTATACTGGTCTAGTAGCCACTAGAAACACAATTTTGCATGCCGCATGCTTGTTTGTAGACTTAATATTGTATTGACATTACATACTAATTTTATCGTTGATACTGTCGGTTAAAGTTTACGCTGTTATTCCTGCCGTCTAATAATGTGACCATAATGTTAATATAAATAAATAAAACATGTATACTAAGTCTGTATACACAGGATAAAGGCTAAAAATATAACTTCCTGCTTAGATACACAATTAATCGGCTATCAAATTAAGTCGTGGAGGTTATATTGAATTATACCAGGATATTTCCTCAATACATAACACATGCAACTAAACTAAATAAATGCCTTATGTGGTTTTAGTTACCTATACCTATTTTGCAGAAGTGATAAACATTATTATTTGGCATTATGTAAAGTTTGCAAACCACGGTCACAAAATACACACAGACTATTTGCGGCTCACACAAATACTTGTGTTGATCTCATGTACGGCTCGAACACACAATTTCGTTATTTGTTTATTAAAGACAACTCCCGCACTAGGTATTCTTGTATGGCGGGCGACTTTACAAACATTCAAACAACGAACACAAAGAGCATCCAGACTCTGAACAACCATTTGTGGATCACACAAAGTTTTGTCCCGTGTGGTATTCGAAACCACAACACTCAGCATAGCGGCAGTGGCGTGGCGACACTGGCGACCACTAAAAGCACTACGCCATCCGTGCAGTTAATATTCAGCATACTGGCAGTAGTGAGGTAATAACTTAAACCACTGCATCATATCCAGTCAATCATTAAAATAGTAAACATAAAATACAACAAAAGTTTCCCGCCCAAGTTAACACAGCCCGGTACCTACCTCAAGACTGGCAATTTTCGCTTACACCACAGATTAAACAAAACGTAATATAATATCGAATGTTTTTTATGGCCGGTTATTGACACCATTACACATGTAATTAAAGACTTCGTGTTAGTAATTAGATGCAGCTATTGTATTACGTAACTTAAATACCTACCTTCTACCTTAATTGTCTCCAGTTTTGTTCACATTGAAATAATATAGTTGGAATCTAGACAGAAAATATAGGTTTTAAAAGCGGGTAAGTATTTCCTGAGATTATTTATTGTTTAGAACATACAACCCCTTCTGCTTAATAATATCATACGGAATAAGGGGACCTTTGTTGCTAATAGGACCCAATGTGTTTAAACTTATTAAACTTTGCGCTAGCGTCCCTGACAATAAAACAATAAAGGTTCGAAAGAAAAATTTATTCTAAACATATGTAGATATACATATTTACTCATTTATTTATTAAATAACTCAAACAACCATCCTATGTATGTGAATCTATGTATATTTCTGTTGAGTGCTGGTTATTCAATCCCACGCCAAATATGTATAGGATATTAGCCAATTAGCGCGAACAGATTCGTGGGTATCAACTTGTAAAAAAAGTGTAATGATATCAACATTTTACTTGAATAAAATAACACACGCCGCACAACCTTCTAGAAATCAAATTAAGATCTATTTAAAGATTCAATTGCGTACTTATATTTAAACTAGTCTAATTAGAATCGCAACGGTTGTATTCCTTTTCATCTTTTTATACGATTAATTTCGGCTTTGAATGGTACTTAATAATTCTAATGGAATTATCTGTATCATTTATTGAGTTTCTCTCAAGGAGCGTCTTGTTGAGAGAGATTTATTTGAAAATACTTCGTAATGAGTTAATAAGTCGCTTGCTATAAATCAAATTTGTATCAATATTAATACCATAAGGAAATAAACCTGAATTGAATTATAACTTAGACAACATTTAAAATTAATTCAATTCTGGAGTCTCCAAAAGGCGCTGTATTTTATTGGTAGTTCGGGTCAGTATGATCTTTGGCCCTTATGCGGGAAGCAAGAGACATTCCCGGTGTTGCAAGCATAGACTATGGTAACGGCTTACCGTCAAGCTTTTTATGTTTTATTTATTTTCTTTATTTGTGTGTTTGTATGTCATTATTATATTATAAGATAAGCATGAAACAAAAAATTATTTCTACTGATACTCAGACAATTGTGTGTAGGTAATTATAAAACAGATTAAAAAAATTGTCAACATCTAAATTTTAGTTTCCTACAATGTCGCGTCACAGATTTTACATAAAATATATTATTATTAAATCGATACAATCCACAATAATAGCTATACCTACGCCATCAGCCCCTACATCCTAATATAATAATAACTTATCGATTAATAAACAATACATCGAAAAAGAAAGCAAGTATTGCACCCCACTATAAACGCTGGCTTTAGACAATAGAATAGATAATAATCAAAATAGATTGTAGCAACGGAACCGAAATAGGGTTGCACCTAATCGTTTCAATACAAATGCAATAATATTAAAACAAAATAACGGTTAAAATTACATATTATATGTTATAAGTTTCCTTTATGTTTTAATAAAATTATTAATAAACCATCATGCATAAAGCCAATATGATCGTAAAATATGTTCGGAATAGAGTTCCGATTTACTCAAATAAACGTTAAATGTGAACTGAAATGCAATTTATGTTCACATTTGACATTTATTTTAAACTAGCTTTTGCCCGCGGCTTCGCTCGCGTTAATTTAGTATTTGAAAATCAATTCGGGTTGTACCCTGCTTGTAATAATATAATTCAATCATGATTCGAAAGACACGTGGCGCCATCTATTATCATAAGAACGTTATTGTTGTTTTCCTCGGGAACAGTAATTTTTTTCGGGATGATAGGTAGCCTATGTCCGTTTCTGTACACCTGACAATGTATATGCAAAATTTCAGAATGATTGGTTCAGTGGTTTAGGCGTCATTTTCACTTTTATAATATTAGTTAGGATTAGGATTAGGACTAGCAGACCCGCAACTTCGTCTGCTTCACATAAGAGAATTTGCCCCGTTTTTGCAACATTTTTCATTTATTCTCTGCTCCATTTGGTCGTAGCGTGATGTTATATAGCCTTCCTCGATAAATGGGCTATCTAACGTTGAAAGAATTTTTCAATACGAACCATTAGTTTCAGATATTAGCACGTTCAACCAAACAAACAAACTCTTCAGCTTTATAATATTAGTATAGTCTATAATAATATAGATTACATTCGTTTGTTATAGGTATTTATGACACTAAAATTAGATCGGCACTCTTTTTTTAGGTTTTTATAACGAGAATTGGACTTCTTACTCGTGATACTATGCCCGCGGTTTCACCCGCGTTTATCAATACTGCGCCGCCCCCGTGGGTCGTAGCGTGATGTTATATAGCCTATATATAGCCTTCCTCAATAAATAGGCTATCTAACACTAAAATAATTTTCAAATCGAACCAGTAGTTCCTGAGATTAGGGCGTTCTAACAAACAAACAAATAAACTCTTCAGCTTTATAATATTAGTATAGATATACAACTATTTATTTAGCGTTATTGACACGTATTTGTATCACAACGTATATTGCAAATAAATTGTCATAAGTATCGATAACGTTTATTGGTGTTTGAGATGATTATTTTGCAAAAAACGCCACGTTCGCATGTCGCTGGGGAATGCAACGAGCGAAAAAGCGCAAAATCGCTGACCCATTGACCCAATTGTGATGTCCATGAGCGAGGCAAGGTCAGGCCGTTGTTCGTGTATTATAATCACTTTTATACCGGCTACTAAACTCGATACGCCTACTTACCTACATTATTTTAAAAGTACTTAATTACTTGTAGTTATTTGGAACAGATATTTCGAGTATTGGGTTGTTTCTATTTCTATATAATCTAACCGATCATATTCATTATGAACCATATTTGTAATTAATTAAGAACCTTAAGTATTTATAAAGAAATTCAGCAATGAAATAGGCCGCGTGCCCAAAAGACTGACGGTGCGCGGCGCGACGGCGCGGCAGCGGGCGTTAGGTTGACTGGAATGGAATATACGACAACAAACTCCCTTTCTCTTTCGTTACACGTTACTTGTCGTTTTGTTATATCTGTGTACTGTATCAACTGATATATGCTATATATCTTAAGGCTTTAGCATAGTAGCCTTTAACTTTCTATGTAGCTCGTCTAGCTCCCATACGGTTATTGAGAAATTCTGTACAGCAAATAAATGTCAATGTTCAATCGAAAACAATCAGTTTAAATACACGATTAAACTAGAAGACTTATGTTTTACGCCTCAAGGGAGTTAAGCTTAAAATAAATTCGCTAAGCATTCACGATACGCTCATCTCAAACGACCTCGAAAAGAAGGAGGTTACTTAACGCGCCGAGGCTTTTCGGTAATGCCTTTAAAACTAAATGTTTGACCTAGACGAGATAAAAACTAGTTGCGAAGTAGGCCTGACCTTGGCACGGGGTGGCAACGTTGTACGGATCACTAGGCTTACTCGCCCCAAATCGACTGTGGAAAAAATGCCGAAATAAAGTTTGAAACACCTTGTTGTCTATTAAGAAATAAGAGTATTTGCGTACTTTCCATTATGTAAAATTTTATCAGGGACTATGCATCATCACGATAAATAATTGGCACGAAATGTACAACCTTTTCGTAGAAATTCCTTTCATAAAATATGAAAAGCACGAAATAAAGATGTTAACAAATTTAATCACGACAAATTTGATCATTCAGTAGCGTTTTTGTTAGAAGCCTATGTCTAATAGTCTAATTACTGATGACTCATTAGGAGGATGGCAATGAATTATAAACAATACAGTACCTGATTGAGAAGAAATAACTGTCATCTATAAGAGAAGCCATTCGTGCATTGACATATTAAAGTAAAGTGATGAACGACTACCGCTATCTATCCATTTAGTAATTATCAAGGTAATCAGAAACATTCTAGGTCGACATTTCAAAACCATTTATATTTGTCACAATTTAGATAAAGTAAATAGCAAATGAATACAGTAATTTGATAAGGAAGTGTCATTGAACGTTATTTACTTAAATATTGTACTCGTTTATTATCATAGCGTTAATGTTGATTAAGTAGTTGACGTAGAGCCCTCACTAGTTAACATTGTATGATTTAGATTAGGTATATAAGTTTTCAAATCTCAACAGACAAAATATATTCGAACAAATACAAGAGTCGAATCTGTGGTTTTATTCTAAACTATTTGTACTTATCCTTACTAACAAAATTCTAGCTAAATTAATCCTAGGAAAACGATAAAACTTTTTATAACCGACGTATTAGTTCACGTCCTTGGTCTTAAAATCAGATTACGCTGAATTTCACGCGGGCAACAAAGGCACAGGCTTATTTTACGGGCCCGACAATATTCTAGACAATAAGATTGAAATTTCTGTAGTGAGTTATATATTTTATTAATATTATCACATACCTACTTAACCTATGTACCTACTTAAATAGTTATAAGGAAAGTTTTTATGACGCATACATACGTATGCCGATGAGAGTGATACATGTAAACAATATGATTTGATTTAGAAACACAAGTTTATAACCATCATCTAGATGGTCGCCTACTGATTTGTGTGGATAAAATTAGGGTATGTTTATAAAAACATATAATAAATTAGGATGTCTTGAATGATACCATAATAATATGAAATAATCGTCACAGATTACTGTTCCATAATGAGTGTACCTATAAACAATGCCGACTCTATATGGACCTTTAGACCCGGGGCCCAAGTCTGCTATTACAGTAGTGTCAGAATGGTCTATCATTGATTTCATAATTGGTGATTTTGACAAGTTTGGTAATCTACTAATATAACGGCGTCATTATGACTTTCCGATGGTCAACCACTGACACTCCATTGAAAAAGTGCCATAGAATGGTAATCTCTTACATAATGACAAATGAACGACTGACGTATTACCGCATACGCATCTGCTAAAATCTTGACAGTTCCTTTGATCAAATTGATTTTAACACTAATAATTATAATTAATAATATGTATAAATATATATAAACGAAATCTGACATGAGTAAAAGTTCAAATTTAGTAGTAGTTTTTCAAAAATCACTTCTACTATGTAACGGGTTTTTAAATAATGGCAATACATTCTACCACAATCCTATTACGAGACCATTGACCGACCAATGATCGACCATTAAGAATTTAGCAGTTTACGAACTTTTAGCAAAATGACAATGGAATTGCAGTTACGTCGTGTCGGAATGACGAATTTATAAAAAATAGCAGACTTGGGCCCCAGCTCGATTGATTTAATGTCCTTAAATTCGTAATAGGAATTACGGAAGAACACAAGTCGTACCCAGTATGACGTTTTGTTTGACGCATTTATAAGACTTCATTGACTGTATTAACTGCCTCTAGTCCAGTGGCAAACGTAGTTACATACATTGACGCAATTGACAATTGAGTCCTGGATTCGATTGCCGGAGAAGTAGAAGTGAAATGGGGTTTTTCTTTTAGAATATTCTTAGTACTAGCGCGGGGTCTAGAGCTATACCTACTTGAAGTCGGGAATAGCATTGCCTTTTCTACTTGGGACATAAATATATGAGATAAGATTTGAGTATGATACACTTGTGCTCAATATTTTAGAGATATATAAGCGTGATACTATGGTGCGTTTAATTAGTGAGTTTGTATGCGGCGCGATCCGTGCGTGTATCGTACTCGTACGTAACAATCGAATGAAGTGCCGCTGCCCGAGAGTGGACCGTTTCGACTAACGGAAACGAATACCGTCACACTAACACACGAAACACTTTTATTTTACCTCTTGATACATCTGCACTGACTCTCCGTTATATACATGTATGAGTTTTGTAATAATGTAGCTTTGCGCGTTTGTTATATCACAAGCGAGTTTCTGGGTTCTTTCCTGTTACACTTTTTTATTAACCAACTACATATAGGTATGTTAGACGCTATTTCCGTCACTATTATAGTCATTGACTATTCTACCTAATAAGTTCAACACGATTTTGTTGTTTTGCAAATACAATGCCTTTATTTATCGGCAACAGCACATACCGTGACATAATCTATCAATAATATTTTAAAACACATTTTCGCTTGCAACTTGCCTATCTGCGACGCTAACACGTGGATGTGTGACATTGGAAATACATTCTTGCCGTGCACCATTTAATTTTGTTGCATAATATTTCCAAACAAGTGAAATTTTGTTGCTATCCGCATGACGATAATATGATGAACTTAAAGTGCGACCTCGTTACGCAAAAAGGGGGTAACGGTATTCGGGCAGAGTCGAGCGCATACGACAAGCCGAAACTCAACCATCACTTGGAAAGTGTTCGCTTGGAAACGGTCACTTTCTCTAGAACAGGTCCCAGTCTTGATCTAACCGCGGAGGTACGTGCTCGCACGTATCGTGTCTCTACATGCCTACCGATAGTGCAGTAAGCTTAAAAATAGAGAAATACGTGATATGCGCTCGACCGGTTATTTACAAAGTTGAAGTGCTCAGGCTGAGGTAAACTGTGCGTGCGCGCCTCTACCATGTAAGTATTATTGACCTTGCCAGTTTTGCAACACGATGACGATTTTGTAATAAACCAAATATATCTATGCGTATCGAATCGAAAATTTTAACATTGCTTAACTACAGACTACGGCAAGCACTTAAACGTTCTGCCAACGCAAGGATTTGCAACATTTTTCTGAAAGGATTATTTAGATATTGCAATCAAATTCTGAAACGTACAAAAGAAGATAAAATATGCGAAGTTTACAACTCTGTAACAAAGTGTTAAATCCGTCCCGACACGACCTTAATAACATTAATCAGGGGCCAAAGGAAATAATGACAGTCTTCCTTCTATTATTCTCTTTGTACACTTTCCTTCCTATAACAAAACTCACTTTCAAAACCCGTGTAAAAATTATATTCGGGTATTAACGTGCCTGTAATCCAAACTGGAATTTAATAATGGCATCACAGAAATTATTTTGCAATCGAAATCAAGAACCGAACAATAGAGCTAGTGAAAGGTTCGCAAATTTTGCCACGAGTTAAAATTGTCGTCATTAAAAATAAATAAACTTGTAAGGCAATGACTTGGCATAGGAATAAAAAAAAACGGACGACGTGCGGGAAAGAGAAGGATATAGAACCAAACAAGTGCGTTACCCCCACGAAGATTATCCGCGTATTTATTTTTATTTATCTGTGGTGTGTAGCGGCATCGGCCCGCGTGAGCTGTATTGTATACGGTCAAATCATGTTTATAAATCGAGCGGAAATGTTTGTGTTATCAGTATCACCATTTCAAATATGTATATTTTAGTCTATGTATTGAGATCGCACTTACCACTGAATAGTTCTCTCGGTAAACTGAATTTATTACTTAATTGAATAATAACTATTCTCTAAATCCTCAAACTTTATTTCCTTTAACGATAAGTATTCAAATGTGTATTAGTTAATAAATTGACCAATAATGAAAGAAGTGATTAGTATGAGGTCTTCGGCGCTTATCGTGTTTGAAATAACTTTGTAATTAGTTTGTATGTAAAATTAACTCAACCGGTTTGAGCACTAGGTATATAAGTAGTTCTGTATCCTTCATTGCTTAAATCGAAAGTTGTAGAATTGCATTTACCTGAACGACATTTATTCTTCAGTATGAAAATGGCAACAAATTCAGGCTTTCAGCCTTGTCATTATTGATAATTTATTCAATGACATTGTCTGACATTCTTAGAGGATAATAGATGCCATATATCTTAATTTTAAATGTACCAAAACTAACCAAAAATATACACAACATAATAAAACGACCAAGTTGTAAGTAATAGCAATGGGAAATTAAATTTATTAAAAATTATTTGTGACGTGTTACATTCGTCCTTACAACTTTAGGCTACGATTTATCATTTCTTATCGCTAGAGCTATCTTATTGATGCGTGTTCCTCGTATCCGATGCCGCCGATAACTACTGATATCTCGTGACTTCAGTCTACCAAAAGAATTCGTTTACAGTTCTAGTTATAAGCAATTCGACAAGCATTGTTATTTGCTGTAGCAACTACGCGCTGACCTTTACGCTCGGGCGCTTGACCATGAGATATTCTGAAGGTTGCGTGTACTTCTCGGATAGACGCCCAGTCTGAGGCGACGCGACGAGATTTATCTCTTCATTCTTTATAATATATCTAAATCAATAGCCACGTGATTGACCTGAAAATCGCTTTACAAGTAACTTGTAGTTTTCGACAAACCATAACTGTCGCACTGCACAAAACTGCCTACAATCTTCTGTCTGACATCGCTGCTGTGTGTGTGTCAAGCCAATAGGTCGACCAACCAGTCGACCAGACGCTCTCCCTCCCTCGCTTTGTCCTCCGTCTGCCTGCCTGTCCTCCCCTCCCCCGACGCCCCTCCACTCCATTGCGCCAGCCAGTCAGCGTTTGGTCGTCGGACGGACCATGCGTTTCGCGCCGTCGTTAATAGTAGACTTCTTTACGTCATAGTTAATTTTGTGCTCATTTTAAAACATACACTATCCAGTAAGTGACACGTGCCTTATCGTGGCGTTCTGTGTTCATGAACGTGGTTTCATCTTTGGTGATTATTAGTAAAAAGTCCTAAAGCTTACTACCGCTTTGTCTTGTTACAGGTACCTACTTGGAACTGGGTGTGAACCCAGATACGGTGTGTGTGGATTTATGTAATCTTATTTATACTGTTAATGAAGAAACTTACAGTGGCGTTAGTGAAATATCAGCTCAGTGTGTGTGCAACGACAGATTTCTTTCGAAGCTAATTAATTGATATAAAAGTGCAGTGTACACTTGAACAACAGTTCTCTGATTGTTATGCTCTGTAAACAAGTGATTTGTGTCATTATTGGATTGTTATCTATTTGGATATCCAGCAGCTAAATGGCCTTTGTAAGTATTTTTTTTTTTATAATTCATATTACATTTTTTACTAAGGTCTCTACATTTCGTAGTCTTAAAAAAATATAAATTAATTTATGTATTTCTATCGTTTGGCAATTAAAACAATGGAATACATTCTTGACTCTTGTTTTCGATAGGACTTTAAATAAATATTAATATTATTAGGCTGCTCCTTACACAATCGATTTCTTAGTTCGTATAAATAAGTAAGTAACGTAGTCGGTCCATCAGAAATAAAAATTAAAGAATACTTAATAATAAAAATAAAACAATAAACGTTTAAAATAAAATATTAGTAATTAAATAAGAAATTAATATTATGAATTTTTAGAAAAAATCTTCGCAAGCAATAGAAATCAATCAAAATATAAAGCAAACCCGTTCGGTACTAGTTAAGATTTTTTGTGTCGACAATAAATTGTGATTCGGAGAGTTCAGGCAGGTGCAGTGAACATTCTACGAATTCTCACGCTCGCTTGCTTTGTTGGCCTTCTGAATCTATTTGTTACATGTATAAATTACTCATTGTGAATTGTTGAGCAAGGCTGCAAAGCTAATGAGACATCGAGATTGCGAATATACGGGCGCCATCTTTACGATTTGACTGACGCGCATCGCGACCTCGTGAGCAAGTTCACTAAATTTAGAACACAGTTGACATTCGGTGCTCTCGATACTTGTTTAAATGTTTAATCGCTGTTTACAATCCATATAACGTTTTAGTATTTAAGCAACTGACAATGTTACTATTGTGTACTTTTTGGACTAAAAGACTTTCTTTTAAATTCTTCAAGCTGGCTTTTTATTACTATAAACTATCTTTAATATTTTGCTGGGATAGTTTAGTCGTAATCTCACAAAAGATTATTGATTTAGAATAGACAACAAAAGCTAAATACACCTGTAGTTTTTACAATCGTTGCTCACGGCCACCAGACCAATGAGGAAATAATACTAAAATATAGAAACAGATTGGTTTTGGTTCAGAAGCACCTGTTAAACTCAATTAATTTGTTAGATTTGTAAGTGAAGTCGTACGATTGCAATTTATTTTGCTGTGCTTTTTTAATACATTATCATGTTTTAGTCGAAACGTTGAAAGATTTGGTTACAATTCGTTTGAATTACACGGCAAACATGTGGTAGTGAGTCCGCGAGTGGCGAGAGCTTGGCAGTTCGTGCTCATGAAGAGGTATAGAGTATATAATAAGTGGGTCAAGGCGCGCTCGCAGGCGGCCGGCCACGGCGCAGCGCGGCGTTTCCTACTCGCCACAGACACTGACGACGACACGACACCACAAGGAAGGCACTCGTTATTCGCACTTTACAACGTTTATTGATATTAACTGCTTATAGTGAATTATTACCAGTAACCGTATCAGATATTTAATTGTTGCTGGCGTTTCTGACAAATTGTAATATTGCAATAAGCAAACTTATATCCGTTCTTATTTTAGTCAAACTCTTCTTATTGGTTTCTAATGGAGGTTGCAATACTTTATGACGTTTCTAAGTTAGACATTTCGAAATAAGTGCGCTGAGATATTTGGATAGCGATTTTATTGATTTTGACACATAATTAGATGACGCGGTCGCCGCGCCGGTCGTAGTAAATTTTTGGGGATTAAGGTTAAGTGTTATAATGTATTATAATGGTCCTATTACCGTGGCCAACGTCGCTATAACATTAGTTTTCTTTTGTGAAGTCCTTTACAATCGTGATTGGTCCGATTTGCAAATGAGTGGGTTGTATACAAACAAAGCTACACACTTGTTCAGTAGATAACAGCAGTTTGTACTAGTTAACGTGTGCGCCGAGCGGCGACCCACTTAGATACCGACTATCACTTACCGTTACGATAACGTCTAACCACTTTCTCTACACGCTCCATTTCGTCAAATACCTCATCTTCGTGTTTGTTTACTCAGAGTGCTAGCACCAGTTTAGTCGTATCTGCTATTTCCCGTACATCAATAACTACCTAGGTATTTTTTATTACAATCTCACAACAATGGCTCTATTTCTATATTTATGACTTGTTTTACGATTCCAACTCAAGAGTAACGTTTATCATAGGTAATTCTTATATCCTTGCCTTTATCAAAGGTTGCGCTTGTTTCCAAGATGCAAACATTTTTATCATATTTTACGTAAATCCGTAATGTGAGTCAAGGCTTTTAGTATGCAACGCGAGAAATGTTGCGCATACGTACTTTTGTAGTGTGAGTGGTGCGAGCCGCATGTTTTACCACATTTAACGGTACCGAAGTAACGGTAACTCGCAAATTCCGTCTGCCAGTGATCATGTGTGTCTCGAGCAATACGATTATCGAATGTAACATTGACTTTCACATTTGTGTCGTGTTGCGCTGATGTAACGCGGCCCACCATGCCGCCGCGCCCGCGCCGCGCCGCCGATGCGATTAGGTAAACGTTGCGCGCCGCTTTCACTCCACTTTCACCTCTATTTCCGCGTTGCTTCGAGGCGCTCATTGGCTCTCATTTACACAAATTATTGCATATTGCAACATTTTGATGGCCGTTTTATGACGTGCTACGACTCGACTTTGGCACAGGTGTTTCACTTTAAAAGTTTTAATCCAGTTTTCTGTAATTCATAAATATAATAATACATTTACGGTATGTGTGTTAGTGTGTAGCCATAGTAATAAATTGATGTGAATAACACATTTCGAGATGGAAAATAAAGTAACTTTTATTAAGATTGTTTGTTTTTGAAAAAAACTATTTTGATGAAATGTTTTCAAACCAAATTCGAGTCGTAGTTATCATTATAGACCAGACAAATATTATTACTAGGTCACGTTAAGATAAACATTACAAATACGTCACACTTTGTCGATAAAAACTGGGAATAATTGTTTGTTTTCCATTTAGATACCTATGATATGTGTTATTTCAAAATACTTACTAGAAGTCAATGTAGATACTTAAATGTTTTTTACAAATGGTATATAACGTGGCTAATACTTATTTTGCCAAATTGTTGAATTTTAACAAGCCTATATTTTCGTATGTTCTATATTTTTATTAATTAATTAATGTGTGGTTATTGATTAAAAATGCAAATGTTCGCGGTTCGATGACATTTAAATTAAAAATTTAAGTAATCGAATGATTTTTTTATTGTTTCATTGTGTGTTACCATTATAGAAAATATACAGTTAATATGAAGCCAAAGCCTAATTTTCCAGTCTAAAAAGAGGTTGTTATGTTTTTGATGGCCTATAACCAATAGCGCAAATGACGATCGGCAATAAGAAAATGAAATCCTAATGCGTGATTTGAACATTCGTTTCATTTTTCATTAGTCGTCAGTAAGTGAGAAGTTGTCAATAATTAATATGAAAATTTCGTTTGCGTACAATTTTCTTCGATATTTGACAGTCGCATAATGCTCTTCACGAATTTGTTTAAATTTTTATTATCAAAACATTGCACAGTACCTATGTATTAAATAGGTATTGCTTTATCTACGAAGTCAATTAAACTCGGTAACCAAGCACAGATATGTTATGTATTTACTTTAGTATGATTCCAGAGCACTATGCTACAGAGGTTATCATAAATGATAACATTATAATGCTTCCTATATATTTACCTAACTGATATAATGTACGTCAAAATATACGGAGCGAAATTCTTCGAATTACTGTGTGATTCGTTCGAGTTCTCACGAATTTACCTGCTCTATGGGCCAAGTTATGCTGTATGAATCAATTCTGTGCCTTCGAATCCACGTGGCCCCATCACTGATTAGATAAAGTATTTAAGATTTGACGCCTATCGTTTTTATCGACAAGTATAGGTACTTGACAATTTTGTTCAACACAAGTTAAGCCCAAAACAAACGTCACTATTGTTAAAATTTTGTTTGTTTAAAGATAGCTGTTTCGATTCTGCTTGTTCTTTGTGTATGCTGTGTCAATGTTTGTAAAGTCACACCAGAATGACGATACAAAGACTAAATAAAGCCTCAATCGCGGTTAAACTTTCAACTATATTTACCTATAATGGTACTATTTTTAAATTGAGGTGGAGATGAGCGGTAGTAAAAAGGATCGAAATAAAGAGGGAGGTTTAACAAAGGCAATCGACCGATGATTATCACGATTTAATTTGGTCGAGTGGGTGGTGAGAACGAGCGTTCAAAACTTGACATAATAAACTGTACGACAAAATTTTAAGTAATTTATACGAATTAACAATTTAAACAAGTAAAGTGGCCCGGGAGTAATGCCGTGACATTGGCCCGGTGACCGATTGTGAAGTAGCTTCGCTCGCCATTCGTTTGCACAACTGTAGCGTTCTACTCAGTTAGTCACATCACTAGTCTGCCTTCGAATGTGGTTATTACAGCGACGACGGTACCGAAGATTACCACTGGTTACGAGTTACGCAATCGAAATACTGGATTATGAACATTTATTTTGTTGCATGCAGGAAACCTCTACATTGTTATGTAATGGCCGTTGTGGTCATAGACACAGTTAGCATAAATATTTTTTATTGCATTCGTGTCTAGTTTTCTGTGTCAACTGTCAATATTTAATAGAAATAAAATGTTATTATGCGACATTTTGCGGTGGACTAGTTTGGTTTAGAGCTTGCTAGGCTGCTGAATCAGATGTTTCAAGTTCAAACACACGACACATACGTCTGACTATTAAAGGTTATGTGTGTCATAATTAGTTATTATATAAGTTGATTAAATACATCGTGAGAAGATCTGCATGTCAGAATGTTCTTCTTGAACACATGTGACTATTGATCATTCCATCCTTAAGTAAAATGATAAACTATTGGTTGACTAAACTCCTTCAGAGAGGGATGCATGGCAATAAAAATAAAATAGAGGAGGGCTGGGCTGATCAATATTTCGTATGTTCTAAATTCTTAATTATTTTGGTGAAGGTTTTTATTTGTTATAACGCTTGTAAATGGGACAGTAAGTTTTATTAAGCTACGCTTTAATAATAGTGAACAGGTTCGTGAGTTGTTTGTGAATTGTGCGGTTGCCACTATTGACCCACTGACACACAAACGGCTGAAGGAAAACAACTTAGTTGAGTGTCACAAGCGACTCACGATGTAACTATCAGTATTACTTTCGTTTACCATAAATTATAAGATAATTGATGCAATCAAATTAAATTTTTATTAAACTTTACATTTAATTAACAAATTGATGAATATACATATAAATAAACTGCATTGTTTTAAAGGTCAATATCAATTACGGCCAATTGTTAGAATCTATTTAAAACACAGATTTTATTTGATAAATATATTTAGTTCTATTGTTTTACCCACGAATGCCTTTGCTTTTACTACAATTATTTTATGGTATACAGTGAAAACGAAGTTTTATAAGTAGTTACCGTAGATATTTACAAAATGCTTGACAGCATTATGTAAATATCTACCTACGGTAACCACTTATAATGACCCTAGTTGTTCTAAGTCGGAGTGCGAAGATATTTGTATGAATGTTTAGAAAGCGCACCGTAACATAGCATAATTATATAAATAAATGAGTAGATGAAGCATTCACACTTTATCATTTAAAGTAAGTATCGAAAAACCTATGAAACTGCACACACAGTTTTCCTTAGAGACAGCTGTTGTGTTACGTATGTAGCCGTGTGTCTTTGAGTAATATTTTTAATGCCTACAGCTTTGTTTACTCAACATGTGTAATTAATGTATTATTAAATAATGTATACACTTGTCGCTGTAACATTATAATATGCACTGCGACGTGTTCGATCAATATTTTATTTTTATACATTTTACAACAAGACGCTTTTACGGCGCAAGTGCAAGCCCGGAATTCCTCGAACTACTTACACGTACTTTATCATTTACTAGCTTATGCCCGTGGCTTCGCTCTGGTACAATGATTTTCATCGATGAAAAGTACTGTATGTCCTTTTCTGTAAACCTAACGCCGTGTATGCGAAATTGCATGATGATCGGTCGAGTTGTTTATGTGTGAAAGCGTAACAAACAATCTCACATTCGCATTTCTTAATATTAGTTAGGATGCTTAAGCTATGACAAGAAATTTAAAACTACAATGGCTCGAAGTTATACATATTTATTACTAGTTTAATCACTAATTATTGACATCAATCATTTTGCGCAAGAAGGCAACTAAGGGCAACATATTATTATGTGTAAACAACACTTATGACTGATTATAATATCTATGTATTGCAACAAGTCGTGTGTCATTTTATGCGAATTTCAAATATTTGTATGAGCTAGATCATAGTTACTGTTGTCGTCACGTGTGAATTGGTATCCTCTGTCCATGTGTACATTTATTTTTATTTATTTAGGTTTACCAACAACTACTTACACTAATACACTTTTCTTTTACATAAAAATAATAACATAATAGTATAGTAGCCTTTTACAGGCAAGCATAGCATGCACAAGTTTTATAAAGTTGATAAAACGAAATTAAGACAATTTAGTTAAAAGTAAGCTGTACCTACTAATTGTCGCTTTCGCTTCATTATGGTCTTTCTAAAAGAACCTGCAATAAAAATTGTTATGATGAAGAATTTCCACAAAGAAAGAGTAAAAGTAAACAAACACTAATTCGAGTAACGATATGAGTAAGGATAAATATTTGATGGATTGGCGTACTCCGAAATCTATTCCAGCGAAGTCGTGAAGTGCTTTCGATCCTATGTTTGATAACAGCATTCTGGAATCGATCCTCAGACAGTAAGTACAGAAAATTGGTGACACACAAACAATTTTCCAATTTTGGTATTATCTGTATCGTAGTTTCTATATTTGTAAAGTTCAAAGCGATACAGCGATTATCACTAGCGCGTGAGCAGTTTTTCTTAAGAAATATAAATAAACAAACTTCGTAAAACTGTGGGATGCGGGCTGCGGCATGCCAGATTGACGCAAGAACCTGGCAAACGTACTTTTAATGGCACGCAATATGGCGCGTAAGAAACCATCAACAATAGAACTGGCTGAGAAGTTTCGCTGAGAAGTTTTCGTTACGTTTCCTTCTTCTGTATAAACACACAACAAAAGGACGATCGCGATCTTAATATTGTTAGGTGAATGTTGGAGACATTCCAAATGGTCGAGCTCCACTTGTTACAACTCTTAAAATAGATCGCAGTAGGTATTTTATCTCAACCTATTTGTGTTAACGCACAGCTGTTCGCTCCTGTAAATCGCGATTCGAATCTTATAAAATTAAAACTGTCGTTTGCTTTTGACAATCGGGAATCGGGGTCACTCAAAATGGCGAAATATATAACGTAGGTATATAAATCCCTTGTAAGTGCACAATATATCTCATAGCAGTTTACTTTTATAAGCGATCGAGGGATCGCAAATTGGATTCACGGATCAGGCAACGTGTTATTATAGGTATTTTCCATCTCAAAATTCTTAGTAACGAACTGTGTTCAGTAGACAATAATAGAATCGTCCTTTTCTACGTGGCCTAAATATAGCTGGTGAAATGAGGTTATTATATACCTCTTTAACCCTTTGATGATACGCAGTTGTGACATAGGTACGTGTGTTATGGTAGAAAAGACGTAATTCTTAAAACTCATATCTTTCTGTTTACTAGTTGCAGAATCTTTAGAATTCGTCGTATTTCACATTTCATAATAGTTTGTTACTACTTATGTGATTCATAATAGCATTTTATTATTTATGGTTTTAGTGCTTAGTAATTGAAACAACATTGATTAATGCGTCATTATAAAGCAAACTATTATTGCTATTATTTTCAATAATAGCAATAATAGTTTGCTTTATAATGACGCATTAATCAATGTTGTTTATTATTGAAAATAATAGCAATAATATTATTAATTTTATGAGTAGTAGAGCCAAGCTGGTTACACCAAGAATGGGCCGGCTCGACCGGGGAAGTACTACCTTCTCACAGAAAATCGACGTGAAACAGCAGTGTTTCACTATTGTGTTTCGTTCCGTGAATGAGAGCGCCGGAGGCCTAAGCATGAGGTGACGATTCTCGCAGCTTATGAGGAACCTGCAGAGTATCCGTAGAGTCATTTTGTGGGTGGTGCGAGTCGACCCGGCAGCCAGGGAGAGCCGTAGAAACGGTGCTCTGATGGCCGCCCACGGTATAGTCCAGAGGCCCAACCGAGTCTAACTAACTTGGTTGGCTGCCTCATCATGCTGCGCATAATCTCGAGGTGGTTCGTCGTGCCGGATGGTGACCGGAGGGTGGGTCGCGGCGACCATTTTCGGGAGGGTACGGGGGTCCTTCCGTCTGTCGGATCGGCTATCGCCATACCACACAGTAATATGACGAAACCTGCTCTGCGCCTTGCCTCACTTTGTTGCGAGAATAGCCGCCTCTTTTTCTTTCACGCTTCCCCTTCCTTTCACTCTATGGCAGTACGAACAAAGCATTGTCGTTCGCCGCAGCAGCCAATCGCCGTAACTCCATCGCTGCTTCCTCTTCCTGTGTCGTGGAGTTCATTAACATCAGAGGACTCCACGCTAACTTTAATGCCACCTGGAGACGGCTCGGCCGGCAATGCTTTTTCTAACGGAGACACAAATACGCCGTCCTGCAGACATGAACTACCTGCAATACCCCGGCTACGTGTTAGAGGAGTGTTTCCTCGCGAAAGCCGGGGTATGCTTGTTTGTTAGGGCGGATTTTTGCTGTCGCCGTCTACACTGCCTAGAGGACCCTTCCTTCTCTGTCCTTTGGGTATACTTAGATTCATGGCTCTTTCAGCAAAATCTACATGTGCCTCTACCGATCCCATTCAGGAGACGCTGAGACAACTCGACTCTTCAATTACCTGAGTCAGGTGGCAGACGACGCGCAGGAGCGGTTTCCGAACGCTGAGTTGGTGTTCTTGGGAGATTTCAATGCCCACCATGAGACCTGGTTGGGTTCTCCCAAAACAGACCATGCGGGACGAGCTGCCCATGCGTTCGCTCTCACGCATGACCGGTCTCAACTGGTACTCCAGCCCACCCGGATACCGGACATTACAGGTCAGGCGCCCTCTCTGCTCGATCTGCTGCTGACGAGTAACCCGAACCGGTACAATGTGTCGATTCGTGCTCCTCTGGGCACCTCAGACCACTGTCTGGTATGTCCTACAGCTGTTGTTGTTACGCCCCCACGACCCGAGGAGGCAAGACGGCGACTGTGGCACTACTCTTCAGCAGACTGGGATGAAATGCGGGAGTACTTCGCATCCATCCCTTGGGCTCAACGCTGCTTTGAGAACAGGTATCCAGGGACCCATCCAGAGAGCGCTACTGCTGGCGCTGGTGAAATCATCCTGGGTATGGAATATTATATTCCATACAGTGATGTCACGAGCGACGGCAGGAAAAGGCCCTGGTTCGGTCGTGAATGCGCTGATGCTGTTGAACGCAAACAGACAGGGTACCGCGCTTGGACCAGGGCTTGCGCTCTTTACGACCTTAATGTGGATCACCTGAAGGCAACGTTTAACCAAGCCACAAAGGTCTGCAAGAGGGCATACTTATGAGCGGATGCCCAGCGCGTCGCACGGTTCGGCCAGGAACTCATGGCGCATCCTACGGGCAGTCGTAGTTATTGGCGCCTGGCCAAAGCCGTGCAGTCCAACTTCTGCCAGACCTCGCTGCCCCCTCTGAGATATCCGAATGGATCATCGGCCGCAGGAGAAAACAGATCTGCTTGCATATCTCTTTGCGGCCAAGTCCCGAATCGATGACTGCGGTTCGCAGCTGCCCAACATTGCCAACTGCGGCTACACCATGCCTGGTATACGTATCAGGCATCGTGACGTTCGTGCGATACTGCAGTCTCTCAATGTTCGGAAAGCCAGTGGACCTGACGCCATCCCAGCTGTGGTCCTCAAAAAATGTGCAGCAGAGTTGTCTCCCACACTTACGCGCCTATACCGGACGTCTTACGCCGCAGGCATTGTGCCTGAGGTTTGGAAAGAGGCGAACGTTCAACCGACTCCCAAAAAGGGGGACCCTTCCGAGACAGGCAACTATCGACCCATAGCTATCACCTCGGTGCTCTCCAAGATGTTCGAGCGGATTATAAACACCCAAATTGTCCGCTACCTGGAGGATCACTTGTATATCAATGATCGCCAATACGACTTTTGGCCTAAACGATTAACGGGGGATCTTCTAGCGTTCGTCACGCACCTCTGGGGTGAGGTTATGGACAAGCACGGCTAATCTTTGGCTATCAGCCTTGACATAGCCAAAGCTTTCGATAGAGTCTGACGCCGGTCTAGTTACCAAGCTTCCGGCCTATGGCTTGCCCCCTCAACTGTGGACCTGGATTACAAGTTTCCTGCAGAAGCGTCGTATTCGGGTCCTTTGGGACGGTCGCGCTTCCAAATTTATGCAGGAGTGCCTCAGGGGTCCGTCTTATCCCCTACGCTCTTTTTTCTGCATATCAATGATATATTGAATCTCGGCAATATACATTGTTATGCGGACGACAGTACATGACAGACCGTGCATGGGCGATATCTCGGACATCCTAGTCCAAACAGGCTGGGGTTGAGGGGAAAAGGCAGGATCTTGTCGTTGAACTTGACCAGACCTTGGACCGCATCTCTGAATGGGGTGCCAAGAACTTGGTCCAGTTCAACGCCAAGAAAACCCAGGCATGCGCGTTGTCAAGAAAAAAATCTCCGTTCCTTCCCCTCCCTTCTCTGACAAACACTCCACTGGTGATACGTGACAGCCTCTCCATCTTAGGTATGGATCTTTGTCGCTCCCTTAATCCCAAAACCTACATCGTGAGCGTCATTAAGCAAGCTTCGCGAAAACTCGGAGTTCTGAACAGGGTGAGACGGTTCTTCGCACCTGTAACCGGCAACTGTGCCTATTGTATAAGGCACAAGTGCGCCCTTGCGTGGAGTACTGTTCTCATCTTTGGGATGGCTACGCGCAGTACTAGCTGGACGTTCTCGACAGGTTACAGCGGCGGGCTGTCCGTATCATCGGAGATCCAGAGGTCACGAGTTCACTGGAACCTCTGCAACTGCGTAGTGACATTGCCTCATTTGCATGTTTCCACAGAATATACCACGGGGAGTGCTCTGAATAGTTATTCCACCTTATCCCGCCCTCCCCTTTCCTATCCAAAACAACGCGTGCTGAGCTCAGATGCCATCCTTGCACGGTAGAGTCGACTAGAGCGCGTACCAACAAGTTTGGGTCCTCATACCTCTGCCGAACGATCAAGACATGGAATTCTCTGCCAAGGCACGTGTTTCCTTCTTCCTTCAATCCTGGGTCCTTTAAGAGGGGCGTGAAAAAGCACCTTCTCAGGCCGTCAAAGTAGAGACCTCAACATCACCTCGACTGCAATGAGAACGGTGTGGGGGCCACTGCTCTTAGACCATACGACTGCTTACCATCAGGCGGAGTGTGGTCATTCTGACAAGCAAAATAAAAATAAAATAATAATATATATTATATACGTAGTAGAGAATTACGTATTCGTTGTAGTTCTCAGTACCTACGTTTATTTAACGAACGAGATCATTAATGTCCCGCTGACGTAATCATCGTGTAGACGTTGCTGATAACGAAGTGTCGTATATTTGATTATATTATTTCAAGATTTATTATTTCCTTGTTTGGTTTTAACTATATTAAACGATATAGGAGTCTGTCGGTGGCCTTGGTCAGCGGACTGTCTTCGTACAGGTCATATAATATAACAGTGTATTTTTGGTCATTACAATAATCTCTCCCCTAAATGTTCTTTCGAATGATTTGAATTGCTGTATACTGTACAAAATCTACCCACTATACTTTTAGTTGACGGATTAAAGACGCCAATATTACAAACAGTCTGTAATATTTATTATCGATCGACATATTATTAGCTGTTTTCGATATAAATTTT
Source organism: Catocala sponsa (assembly GCA_963564715.1). Classification (NCBI taxonomy): domain Eukaryota; kingdom Metazoa; phylum Arthropoda; class Insecta; order Lepidoptera; family Erebidae; genus Catocala; species Catocala sponsa. The sequence continues at coordinate 11,639,011 of OY751334.1, read as the reverse complement.
AAACTGTTCTTGTGGGTTATGCTCGGTCATACGAATAGAGGAGTACTCGGTGTGTCATGTACGAAAGGACAATGAACTCCGCCAAAATATTTTCGTTCGCCATGCAAGTGACGCAAATGTTCATACAACATGCATTTTAGAATACATTTGACTGCCAACATTGGTCGGATCGGTAAAATACAGATAAACAATTGTAAACGGTTTGGTCGTTGCAATGAAATTGTGAAATTTTAAAGAAAAGTGTGCGTGTTCGCTACCCGCGTCTGAAGTGAAACTTATAAGTAAGACAAATGGAGACTGCTGGCAGCATAGAGGCAAATGAGTTTCTAATATAAAGAACCATACCTAGTTATTTTTTTTATCTATACAATAAGTCCTTTTATCTATATAAAGCTGAAGAGTGTTTGTTTGGTTGAACGCGCTAATCTCAAGAACGACTGGTTCGAATTGAAAAATCTTTTAGTATTGGACAGCCTATTTATCGAGGAAGGCTATAGGCTATATAACATCACGCTACGACCCACGGGGGCATCGCAGTAACGATAAACGCGGGTGAAACCGCGGGCACATCTAGTTATTAATAAAGTTTGTAAACATACGTAATGTTTGAAGACATTATAAATAGACACAATTAGTTCGTACTTCTGCGTGTAACTTTTCGCGATGTTTGCATTTCTCAACATGATAAGTTACTCGACCGAGAACTTCACTACAACAAGCAACTTACTAATAGTTCCTTGCTGGCATTGCAAATCTAGACAACAAAGTAAGTTATAACAAAGGTAGTAATAGTCTAGAGCCGCAACTTATACTCTGTGGATTGTACTTGTTATCGTTGACGAGACCATCCTCAGTTCACGAATAAGTCAATCACAAGATCAACTTAAGAGAATCTTTGGGTTTACAACTGCCTGAGTACAGTTATTAACTATATAAAAGTTAACTGTCTGAAGAAGAAAACTAGAAGATTTCATAATAGAAATAGAAACAAATACAGGAAGTCGAGGCAATTGAAACTGATCTATGTTAGTCGGTCGACGGCCATAAACAATGCGGATTTAATAATAGAGGGCGCTAGCTAACACTAATGAAAAATAGAACATAAATGTGGGCCACAGCCGCTCCCGCGCTTCCATACGTATAGTCTTACCATACCGAAATGATTTTGGGATCTGTAGAGGTGCCCGTTTGAAATAAAATATCGATGATTTTAGCATCGCAACCCTAGTATCCACTTGTATTTTTCACGATGCACCGCATTTTAAACACCAATTATTAAGCTTGTACTTTGATGTAATGAAAATAGTAAGAATATTCATAATTAAAAATGTCACGTTTATTCGTTATTTTTACTATAACACTTACAACAAATCTGATTATGGCTTTCGGGCTGATAGCAGATAGTAAAAAAAACCCTTATTTTAGTTAAAAGGTTTTACTTCTCATGCCATTTTTACTATATTAATAGAAAAATAATGGCATAGCAGGCAGAAAAATTATCTATACCTGCATGTTTTAAATAGATACATACTTATTTCGTATAAAATAGGTAGTATGCAAATAAATTAATCAGTAATATGAATCATTGTTATATCAGTACCTTCAGATAAGGAAAATAAAAACGAATAATCGATATATCTAAATTAGATAGGTATTGGTGCCAATTCTGTTGTCACAAAATTCTCTAAATTTCACTAAAAATCACTAAAATTTAGTTTAGTCCGGTCAATCGACATTTCGTATTCTAAAATCGTTAAAAGTGACAGGACTAAACTAAATTTTAGTGATTTCTAGTTACATTTAGAGAATTTTGTGACAGAAGAATGGGCACCATTCACTTATTTTTCGATTAACGTCGATGCACCAAGAAAATATTTAAATATCGTTTTTAATATAGACGATGTTTTGTTCCGTTCTACTTATCGAATACCTTTAAATCTGTTACTAACACTTTTGTATTGTTATCAGAGAAATGCTGGCGCAAAAAATGATGACATTTGAAATACCAGTGTTCTTATCGATTTTTACCTAACTACATTTTATTATTTCACGGCCTGTTTCTGTGTATTGCTTTTCACTACGAGCTCTTACATGTATATTTTGTGAGAAACAATTAAATACAGCCACGTGGTGTGAAATTGCAGGGGATGGAAGGGAGAATGGATATAATTTCCTTGTCCCCTGATCATCCCCTTCGACCATTATTTGCTTACCCAGACTCTGTGGGGCGGCTCCCATTGGGGCAGTATAATATATGATTTCTACACGAACGTGACGTGCTCGCGCGGGGAAGATTAATTATATATGAAATTAGTTTGTGCTGTTATTTTTACGACTAGTTTTATTGCTGACGAAATTAAAGAGCACAATGCTTCTTTGTACTTGACTAAATCGTTATTGCCAGAAGTTATACGTCAATGTACGCGCATATTTCATATTAAGGTACATTAGCAGCCCATGTTACGCAATATACAGTATCGTACCACAAACAATTTTCTTGGTGGGAAAAATTATAGAACGCTCTTGAGGCGCACACATTAATTTCAGTTACGTCACCACACTCCTACTCAGTATACACGTAGAATGTCTGCCGTTATTACGACAGCGCAAATTATTATTAATATTATATAATCTATCATCATGAATGCCCCTTTATTTTATCTTCTTAATAATTTACAGCATCAGATAAATTCATAGCTTCAATAAAATGTTTATGTACGCTCATGTACATATGTATGTATATTCAGTTACACGTTGACTAGTTACGTGACACCTACGTCTTGTGATCTCATTCGTTCGTCATTATTTATAGAGCTTGCGAAATCATAGGTATAAACGCTTAAGAGTCCCATTTCAAGATAAAAACTATAGACATTACGATTCACCTTGTTTCGTGCGCGTCGCGGGGGCAATGACCTAGCACAGCTGTACCGCGTCTGTGTACGTAAATAGTGTTAAACACACGCGCACTGATGTCGAACGAAAAAAATGTTTTTTGACGAGCATACGTGTACACAATATCTTTGAGAGCGTTCGAAGTTAATTTGATAGCAGTCTTTTTATTATTGGACCTTCAATAATGCAACTATAACGTAAATTATATAGGTAGGTAAGATATCGGCGTGATCGTATAAATTTAAATAAATTTTATCATAGTAAGTTAATATTGTTTTAAATTTTTGAATGCTTGACGGACGATATCATGATTATCTAAGTCGCTAGCTTACTGATCTGGCTCTACGAAATTCAATATTTAAAATAACTTTGTTATACCTTTTAAGTATTAAAACAATAATAAGAAATATTTACTATTAGTTAATCATAGCATAAATTATATTTAATTAGTGACTAACATTAAAAGCACATTAAAAAGCTATGTACCTATATGTAGCATCATATCATGGTATTACAAAAGCTGTGCTTTTGTAATACCTAAAACAATAACGCGTATTTAACGTTAGTTGTAAATTCTTGGAAATCAAACGTTTTTATTTTTTAATTAGAATATATCGTTCAGTCTGAAAATAACGTTGTTTCATAGAAGTTCGTGGTAGCCGACGCCATTTGGCACTGGCGATAGGTACTATAATGGTTTCAATTTAGTTGCGAAACAAGATAATGCAGATATTGTAGTTATAATAGGACATATATATAAATATATATATACATATATATATATATATATATACATATATATATACATATATATATATATATACATATATATATATATATATATATACATATATATATATATATATATATATATATACATATACTTTATAAGTATTAAGTAATACAGAATTGTGACGCGCGTCGGTTTGATTACTACCATACGTCGACCGCCTATAAAGGACGATGAACTTAAAACCCTTTTGATAAACCTTTGTGGCCGTGCGTAAGTAACGCTATAAATGTATTTATTCTTTTTACAAATACCTACATGTTTTTATATTTGTTTTTTATGGCAACGCTCGCATTAGGGTCAATACCTAAGACTATGCAGGAACGGAATAATAGTCTTTGGATTACACTAATGTTTGTTTCATTCGGATCGGTACCGAAACGCTTGCAGCTTTGTTAGTGACGAGGTGATGTCTTGTAGACTGCTATCTGCGAATCAGTGTCAAAAATATCAATGCCTTTAATACAACATATAATAACCCTTGTTTTAATCTGTATCTGTATTGCTGGAATGCCAGAGATAATTATAGGAAAACAATTGTGTCTTGCCTGAGGGTCGCCGAATCTCAAGACGTTTAAATTTGCTCTTACATTCAATTTATGGTTTCATTTAATAGTGCCAATATGTTTTCTTCATATAAATTAAGTCCAAAAGCAAAGCAATTTCGTATAACTGACCATTTACGAGATCGCTTTTGTTTCGCGCAAACTACAAGTCAATCGCTGGTGTATATTGCTCGTCGTTCATCATCGTTTGGACACGAGCATGCGCTCGTCAATATATACCAACACGAGACTTTATAATGACCCTTATCGATAACGTCTATAAGCTGCAAAATATAATGCAGTAGAATTTATTTCTATCTCGTTCACGCTAAAGGTCATGTAACCCGCACATTTGCCGCCAAATGCAACGGAGAAAAGTCGCAAAACGCAACTCGGAATCTAAACTACGTTTACTGCGCAGGCGCGGCTATAGGTCATGTAAACTTGGTAATACAAGCAATGACATTTATTTATAATAAAACGGGTGTTCTATTATAATTACGTAGTGTTTACATAACCGTACACACGGTGCACAAAACAAAACGCGTCATTCGGATACAGAACACGCCTATTGTGTATTTTTATTCAACAAAATCGATTTAAAAGTCAATTCGCATGATGTGCTGAATCGTTTGTCAACGGATGTCGGATCTGGGTCAATGTCCATTTGGTGCATTACTTACCTACTGGTGCTGTGACGCCTGTGACGTCGCACCACTGCGAACTACTGATAAAGTACTCCACTTAATATGTGTTTGTAGAGCATCTTATCAATAGTTTGAGGTGATATTTTATAGATTAAAATCTTATTACTATTCCGCCGTAATTTTCTATAAAATTATTAGTGTGTTTGTGAATTTCGCTCAGTAAATATTTACTATACCACAGATGTGTCAGATATTAAATTATTAGCTTGCATTAAATTTAAGATTCTATTAGTGACGAATTTGCAACGAAAGCTTAATTACGCTGATTTGTCTTGACCATTCATATCGGATCCGTAACCGATGTTGGTGGAAAATATTACAAAGCCAAATCGCACTAAAGAAAAACGTACACAACTAGTTCGATGTTTTATGTTATTTCCTCAATTGTTCAGAAATAGTAATTATTTATCTAAAACTGTTTGGATTGGATGACCTCTGAATTATATAATACGTAATATGTAGTTCAGAAGCTTCTGTGAAACTATGATGAAGTTCCTTCCACTAACTGCGAGAGCAATTATTATTAGTCTCCTCTACAAATACCTGTGTCATCGGATCTTAGCGCATCCGAGAATCCCTAACCTTTGTCCAATTATCTTGCTTGTAATAGTTGCCAAGATTTTAAAATTCAGTTTATTATTAGATATGGTATCTTTTTATACACATGCTTCACAAAGGCTATTAGATAAAATATTGTAACTATATTGCAATCAAACACTCGCGAGAATATTTATTATACTAAGTAAGTTTATATAATACATTAGTAAATATTATATTAACTTACTTGCGTATGTGTTGCGTTGAAAAAAAGAACACGCTTATTGGGGAAAATACAACCCACAACAGATTGTGGTTGCTTTAAAACACCCACAACGCGAAATTCGTGTTATGGCATTTATAAGAAAGAATACTGATGACGCTTTATGAACTCGTGTAGTATAAAAAAGAAAATATGACCAAAGCAAAATATTCAGTAGATGAATAATCTATAAAGGGTTGGGTTGCTATTCATTACTATAGTGTATGTTTATTTTGCAAAATATACCGGTTTGGTCGTATAAGAAATATGGCGCTAGCAACAGTCATATACATCGACAAATTATTAAAGTAATAAGCATATCGTGGGGATACGAACTTGCCTTTCCCAGCTTCAGACATATGAATAAAAACAGGATCATTATTTAAGAAGAATCAGCATTGCGGGTGATCTGAGATGAATTGCTCCAACCCTCGTACTTTGCATTCTATACACGATATAATATAGTCGTTGTACTGTCTCTACACATGCACATAATAATATATAAAAGAGTATACAATGTAATGAACATTAAACACATTCATGCCGATATATAAAACACCTAGTCACCAAGATCAATGATTCATCAGACATTATAGTCGTGAGTCATTTAGCCGTGAAGCTCTCAAACAAGCTTATTATTTTGACAATAGCACAGTTTATGAACCTTTTATACACTTCGACAATAGACATCGGATATCTGTATCGGATACTTCGCACAAAAGAAAACTTGTTCAGCTTCTTGTCAGTCTGCTTTCAATATGATATTATTTCCATATAAATGTTTCAGCTTTCCAAACTTTATATCTGATAAGTAGCTTCTTTATAAATTATTTATATACATATATCTACAATTCTCATACATAATATAGGAAGTTATGAAAATAAATACATTCAGGGCTAAATTGTTTATTTTTATGGTACCTTATACTAGCTGCCATCCGGCGTTTTGCTCTGGTACATGACATTAAAAGGTATATTACTAACGTAATTATATACTTACCTATTTTAATATCGGTGCAGTAGTTTCAGAGATTGCGAACAAATTAAAACACTCATGTTGAAAAGGAGTAGGTACAGAACAATCTGACTATTTCAACAAAAATATTATTATGATACTTTGGAACCATACGTAGGTCAAGGCAAGCGATGCCACGGGACCCTTTAGTATTGAGTATGTCAATTTCTTTTTAAGATTATACGAGTTGGCAACATACTTTATAATATAAACGATGTCAAGGTTAAACTGTTTTATTTAAAAGTAAAATGTGTTCTCTACTCTTGTCTCTTTGACACCTGTCCGTATTAAAATAATGATGTTATTATAATATCAAGAATAATCATAGACTAGTTATGTAATATTTGCACTTAACTAATAACCTTGAATTGACTGACTAATATGTAACATAGTTTAATAATATTATTACAAAGCAACCATGCACTTCATTATGTGAGTTCCCATTAGATACAGAAATATAGATACTGTCTGCAAGTTATCGACTAGGTGACTAGTCTGCTTAAAAATTAGACTTGCAAGCGAAAAAAGCAAGATTAACTATTTTAGAATTTATAATTAACGCCTTTGCATTCTAATGGTTACATTAAGCATTTTCGTCACAGTAGCTATTCTTTATACAAGCTAATAAATTTGGTACATTAATAGGCGTTGGTAATAGGCGGTAGTCGTATGTGGCATGGGACTAATTGTCTACTGCAAAAGCGACTTCTTTCGACTATTGTGCCACAAAATCTTTTTTATATTCTTTTATATCTTAGTCGTCATAGCAAATATATTATATTATTAATTAATGTAATTGGCGCAAGTATTTGATGTAAATAAATAAATAGCACAGCTGTTCAAGACATTTTTCTCCTTTTATTTCAGGTCTTGCCAGTAGTGAAGCCGGAGTCATGAACGAGCATCGAGGTTCCCATTCGCATCAAGCAGGGTAGATTATAAGACGTAAGTTTATTTTTTAAATCATACACGCTCGTACAGTATACATACACTAAAAATAGAATACCGGACTCGTGGTAAAAATAGCTTGTCCAATCACATTCCATGAGTGTCGTAAGGACAAAGGGATTGCATCAGGTATACGGCAACGTCATACACCTGCCCACTGACGTATTGCAGTGGATGAGAGAAAAGTGATGCGATGCTACGTAACACACGACGCTATATTATGACACTCTAAGATCAACGCGTAGAAAACATGACATCTGACATCGACGTATTGAAATACAAAACCGATCCTATTGCACATTTACACAACAATTTTTTTAATAGACCTCCTATTAAAACGCTTCGCGTTAGTCACTAGGTATCATAGAACAAGAACTAAAAGAAAAGTTTTCTGTGATAACTGATCATTAAAATAATAACTATGTGATCGTGATCTCCTATCCTCTTATATTTTGTTAACTGTCAATCAGTGCCTTGATAAAGAAAACCATTATGGTAATACCTCCTTATTTAGGTTGCTTTCAACCATAGTAATAGCCTTGATAGTATACTTTGTACTAAACAGTTTACGTTCAAAAGTCTTTCAGAATGTAAAATACTTATTATCTCAAAAGAATAACAATTCAGCACTGTTTAAAACTGATTATTCATTCATAGGCCAAAGCACTCGCTTTAACAAAAAGGTCACTGCGACAATGGCCTCATATTTAAGATAAAAATATAAATGCTATAAAGTGAGGGATCTATTATAATCTTTTGGGGTTTGTCAAGGTAAACTTACTGTACAAATGGCATAGTGTTTGAGCAATAGACACGTCATTTTTCTACTGCAATAGCCAAATGATATTCTAAATGGTCAAGCATTGGTGTGATTCTGAGGCAACTGGTAGGTAGTCTTCTATCTAATGTTTAAAATTTATAGTCTATTATGACACAGAGATTATCCATAGCACAGATTACACGTTAGTACCACGTCGACAGTGCGGCATATGACAGTTTAAAAACCTATGTCATCCGTTGATAAAATACTCACCACACATTCTATAAAAATGTTCACAAAATAAACAACGCATTCATGTATCACCGCGCTTTCGATCGTGCGTCAAAAGAATCACAGCGCAAATTCTTTTCGGTGATCGATTGAGAATACTTTGAGAAATTACGACATAAATAAATTTATTCAGACTTTGAGAATTTCTTTACGTGGCTTTTACTATTCAATATTACCAACTCTACATTTGTCTTTATTCAACGTTTTAAGTTAAAGAAATATGATTATGTAGAAGGTGTTAGAGGTTTAATAAATGACCTTAGTTGAAGTTTGATATAATTTAAAACTACGTAACATTTTACCTATAACAATAATTTTGTAAGCTTAATTTCATTTAAGCTTCACGTCTACCTGTCTTTGTAGAGATTTTTCGTTAACTGTATCTTAATGAGGCCTTTTATATTCTGCTGACGTTCTAGAGAGCGGACTTATAAAATAGCGAAAGAACTACTTGACTAGCAATTACTTTTCATAAAAATTCTGTACGCATTGTAACTTACGATATATATATCTCAATAGTTAGTAGAACGCTATTGCGAAACAAATACATAAAACATCCTTTGAAGTGGCGACTAACTTTTAAACAAGTACATTTATATAGCAGTTTTGAGTCGATAATCACAAAGTTAAATGTAATGCAAGTAAAATTCGTATTGTTTTTATACGTAGTATGCTCGTGTTCACCGGAGCGTTGCAAGATGCAATTACGCGTAGAACATTTATACGGATTCCGTTATGCGAACGCCCCTCTGGAAAATCTAACTTAGCTGTGTAATATAAAGATACCGGCATTTACATAACGGGTTTTCATCCTTAAAACAAAGTAACGTCTGTATTCTAAACTTGAAAGGAAACTTGTCTTGAATTCTTGACTGCCTTTAGAGTTTACCAGATAATATTGTGTCGGTATTTATGTTTATCGGTGTCTAGCTTTGAGATATTGAGTACGCGGATAAAATCATTGATATTCTAGTGAAGCCCCGAAAGTAAGTGTTAAGAGTTTAGTTTATAAGCCTTGTTGTTCAGTCCCCACTTAAAGGATCCTTAGCAGACGTCAAGAGAAATAATAAAAAGCCTCATTAGGCGTAAAAGTATCTGAATAACCTTTACAAGCTGTATTAGATGTTTATTTCTCATCTAAAAAGTAATATACACAAAAATGTGACTCGTTCTCTAATGATTTCTACCAGTGTATCTGTGGTTTCATAATAATCGGCACGTGATTTTTTGACCTGAATGTCTGAATTATGAAGGTCATTAAAATGTTATTAATAATATTATATTCATTAGTGTGATAAAAAAACGTTTGTTTGATTGCGTTATATAAATAATTAATAGATGAGTAGTTTAATTAACCAAAGCGGCATCTCCGCTCAGATTTGGAGGTTTCAAAGGAGAGTCTTTAAAAACTTAGATGACACAGATGGCTTAGTGGTTAAAATAGTCACTATTAATACAGAGACAAGTGTTGTAGGTCCAAACCGTGACAAAAAAATGTGTGATCCAAGAACACTTGTTCTTAGTTTGGCTGTTATTTGTGCCCGGTATTTTAATGTTAGTCAAGTCCTCCACGACAAAGGGTATATTTCTAGTTCAGAATCGTATTTTAATAACAATAAATAAAAAAAAAACAACTTTGTATCGCGAAGTCGTTTGGTCTACTGTAAGATAGAAAACGTGCGAATATAACGTATCCGTAATGTTGTATTTGTGATTGCCTTCTATCTCCTAATAAAAAAACATTCTTTCGTTATCTGTATTATTGTTGTGGACATCGACAATCGGCACAAAGCCAAACGGAGACAGCTGAGATTAGATAACGCACAATGATATTGCAGATAGCAGATATTAAAAAGTATCTACAGCCATTTTGGTATGTTTAAAAACAATATCCGTTAGTATACAGAGACGTCAATGAATAGACACGCTATCGTGTATAAACAATATGCCATGCCAAATGCATAGAACAACAAGCGCCAATGAGTACACGTGTACGAGATTAACCACAAATATGAGTGAATGAATGCATAATCAGTAATCACTCACCAATATAGTCTGTTGACAGCTGTCAACGATCGATGACAGGTTACAGAAAGTACGGACTAATCAAACTGTCGACTGGTGTTTTCTCGTTTCCCTTACCCTGTAACACCTCACTCAATATACCGATCGCTAGCAGCCTTTTTAAATTAGCTTTGTTTAGAATAAGTATACATATATCATTAGTATATAATTATTCTAAATAAAATGGAAAAATATTCTTTAATGTCATCAAAATATATATATAAACTTTTTATTAGTCTAGTAATATAACATTTACAATATATTTACAAACGTATTAAAAACGATAACATAATTACAAAAACACAAATAAAATATAATTGATGACGTTGACGAATATATTATAAAATGTTATTCCAAATAATTATCAAATTGTATAAGTGCAATTATATTTTATAAACGTTTGTTTTTGTTATCTATTGTTTGCTATAATCGCCGCATTTATTGCGTTAGTACTAATATGTATATCGATGTTAGTCTAAGAATGTGTTTATCTACGATTCCATCAGCTAAGTTGAACAATACGTAGATACGCAAGTAAACATGCGAGGTGTCATTAACCCCGTATCTAACAGACGTTCGTCTAGGTGACATTGACCCTCGCTCAAAATAATAAATACCTAGAGGCTCGGGGTTCGATCGATATTTCTTTAAACACTTAAGGGATTACTAATACAAATGGAACTCGCAAAGTAATTATAAGATCGTCTGCGGTATGTCTGGGTTCCGTCTGGCATTTAAATTGATTTTTCTGTCTCCTGTCGGGGTCAAATGTCAGACACCTTTATTGTAATATACTTTCAAACTGAAGACAAAACAAATTGAATTCATCTCAGTCTTACTACCTACATCTCTTTTTAATAACGCCAACTAGAAAGAGAGAGCACGTTTTAAGAAAAGTCAAATTAATTGATTGCTTGTCGTTAATGTAAATCTGTTGTCATGTTTTATTACTTCTTTAATTACGTTTAATTTGACGGTTATTAAATTGTTTTCTATTTTAACAACATTAAAATCTATGAATATTTAACTAAGACATACAATAAAATTATATACTTAACCTAAATATGAAGTTTAATTAATTATTATTAAGCGCTAATTAAATTATAATGACTATTAGGTACAATAAAAACAAAATGCATTTGAAAACAGGTTTGAGTAACACGATTTTGAGGCAGCTCTGTATAGCTATCCGTTCAATTTAGGTGAGCACACACGGGACGAATGCATCGATATTACTTCCGAGCGGTGTCAGGCCGGGGCTTAACGCATCCTATCCCTTAGTTTCCAAGGGTCTGTGCGGCTCACAATCAATACAGGGCGTGCTTGAAGACCAGCTTCCGCCCGGGAACACTGTAGTTGTAATGCGCGCGATGCTACCCGTTCTATTTATAAATGTGTTTTCACAGCGGATGCTATACAGCTATAAAGCTTATCGTCGACCATGCGAATCGCATCAAGACATTTATCTTCTGTATCACGGATGGCGTGTCATGTAGGTAGTCAGTCGTCACTATAATGCTCTAAATGTCGTATCGAGCCACGCATTGAAAAAACATTAACATATATGTAGTTTTTCTTAGTACGCTTTTCCTCGTGCACGAGACTATAGCAGTTACAACTTGCTCACTATAAATAATAAAGTATTGTACCTACACACAACACCCAGATTTGAAACAATTTGTGTAAACTCTATATAACGAAACTCAAGGGACTGTGCATATTTTGACGTTATAGAGAGTTGTCGTTAAATGGAGAGAAGAAAAATCTGTATTAGAAAAAGAAAAAGTTTATTCCAGACTAGTGTTAGTAATTATATAAAAACAATTCTTATTTGAAGGCTATTGCGTATAGTCTGTTATTTTCGTCTGACGTCTTTTGCTGCACCAGTAATTTTGTTGTATTTTTTTCAATCCATGACTCCTACTAACAACAATCTACACGTGCAAGCAATCCCAATTTGTAAACAAAAGAACGGATTTCTTAGAAAGTTCGGTATGTATGATGCCGACAGTCGAGTTTATTACAGGCTAGGAAAATAAAGCGGCAAAAGAACGTACACAGCTGCGTAGTTTTTACTAATTTTGGCAACTTAAAAAGTACTTTATATTATTTAATTGTTGTCATTATTGAGGGCGGGTGTAATGCTATATAGAGTGTGTGCCGATTCATTTCGACGCTTTAGGGAGTTAGTCGTTAAATCGAGTGACGTTACATGGAGTTTATACTGTATTTGCAATTGTAATTTTAAAAGATACATCCGATACTTGGATTAGTTTTTGTGTTACGGGGGACTTAACAAACACTTAAACAACGGACACATGGAACGCCCCGACTCGCAACAACTATTTGTGGATAACACAATTCCGACCCACAAGCCCACAATACTCTGCGCAGGCAGCGACCACTTAAACTTCTACGCCATCTGCGCAATCGATGTCGATCGTTAAAAAGTTTTGTTTTCTGGTTATCGAACACACCACTTAACGCACTGCCACTTAAATCACTCGTTTTCTTTTTTTTTTACGTGGGGAAATGCGCCTGATGCGTACCCTCTCGCCGCATGGGGACGTGAGAGGGTTATGTCGGGCTCTCCCGTATTTCGGGCCTATGGACCAAAACCCCACGGTGTGCACGCTCGCTGCCTTGTATAGAGGATGGGCCGCTGGCAAAAGTTACTACCTCGGCGACCACCTTAAATCACTCTCTGCCAACCTTATAGTTTTTGCGACGATAATCATAGGTTTCACAGGTACTGAGCAATGTTACGTGTGGACATCCATCTATCTAATAGGCACAAACCTTATAATTGCAATAGCTAACTCTGAACCCTTTATTTGTTAGTATCAACTTTACCGTCTAGTAAATGTCAGAACTTTGAACATAAATTGGTTACCAAATAAAATATACGTTTTCCTGTTTATCTAAAACAAAGCGGTTTATGAATTGCAAGATGGAAAAGGTATCTTACTCGTGTTATCACTGCTTACTATAATTTAGACGTAGTTATTTATAGCATGAGTTTCTGTAGTTCTCGATAACGATTATCATGGAGGTGTCTGTCTTGACTGTCTGCAAATGTTAATTGGTTCAATAGTCTATGCGTACGGTTAGAAGTGGATATATCTGAATCACGTTCGAGACGTCATCGTTCACGTAGACCTGAACTATGTAAACTGGTACAAAGGGTAGATACATACTTTTATTAAAGACTGCCTACTATAACTCATAGTCAAAGTATTAGAAAAGATCGCACTCAGAAAAGAATGGAAACAATAGAGAGACACATTTTACAAACAGGAGGAATAAAAAAGGCATATAAAGAGTTAACTAACAAAAAGGACTGGATCGTACAGATGAAAGGTAATAATAGCTTGAAGGAAAACCGAAGGAAAGGAATATTAGGAATTGCAACATCTTACTACAAGAAACTATATGAAAGTACCATAGCGGAAAAAGAAATAGAGTTGTTGGAAATCTCATCCGTACCCAGCATCATACAGGAAGAAATAGAATTCGCTATAGAAACCCAAAGAGACAATAAAGCTCCAGGACCCGATGGAATAAGCAACGAAGTACTAAAACAAGCGAAACAGTCAATAACACCTATTCTCAAAGAAATCTTCAATGATATCATCAACACGGAAACGATTCCCCAGCAATGGACTAAATCCAATATAATGCTTCTGTACAAAAAAGGTGATCAGTAACAATATCGGGAACTACCGGCCCATAAGTTTGATGTCCAACCTGTACAAAATATTTGCAAAGATCTTACTCAAGCGAATGGAGGGAAAACTGGACGAGCAACAGCCAATAGAACAGGCAGGATTTAGAAAAGACTACTCAGTACTTGATCATATCCATGCTGTTAGGCAAATCATTGAAAAATATGCGGAATACCAACTCATATACTATCTAGCATTTGTCGATTACAGCAAGGCATTTGACTCATTAATACATACAAACATCTGGGCGGCGTTAAGAGAACAAGGGATAGAACAAAAATATATAAGATTGATTAGAAATGTATACAGAAACAGCTCGGCGTGCATTCAATTAGAAAAGAAAGGAGATTCGTTTAAGATACAAAAAGGAGTAAGACAAGGAGATCCTCTCTCTCCAAAACTTTTCTCCGCTGTTTTGGAAATTATCTTTAGAAGCCTTGAATGGGAAAATCTGGGTTTAAATATAGACGGCCGCAAACTAACACACTTAAGATTTGCCGATGATATTGTGTTATTCGCAAAAACACCAGGACACCTAAATAGAATGTTAAACGAACTAGCATCGGAGAGTGAAAAAGTAGGACTAAAATTAAATCTCGAAAAAACAAAAGTAATGACCAACGGAAATAAAAGCAGCATAAATGTAGGCGAGTCACAAATTAGCTATGTTGAAGAATATATATACCTTGGACAGCTGATATCACCCAAAGATAACATAAACAAAGAAATCGAAAGAAGAACAGCTGGAAAAGGTATTGGGGCCTAAGGGAAGTAATGAAAGACAAAAACCTTCATATAGCAACAAAGAGCAAATTATTCTATGTTTGCTTTCTACCAATCTTAATGTATGGAAGCCAAACATGGGCCACAACAAAAAACACAAGCAATAGAATTGCTATTTGCCAACGAGCAATGGAGAGAAGCATGATAGGAGTAAAGAGGGGGGATAGAATAAGAAACATTAATATTAGAAAAAAGACCAAAATACAGGACGTAACCCTAAAAATAAAAAGGCTAAAATGGAAGTGGTCGGGACACATGGTCAGAGGAAGGGACAAATGGAGCAAAATAATTACACATTGGTACCCAAGGGAAGGTAAAAGGAAAAGAGGCAGACAACAAAGAAGATGGGACGATGATATCAGGCAGGTTGCAGGCATAACATAGAGTAGAGTAGCCAGAGAGAGACTAGAATGGAGTAGGTTGGAGGAGACCTTTGCCAACTGGCAAACGGACTTACAGAAAGTAAAGAAACACCAAATACGCGAATAATTTTAATTGTGTAAAATACATATATATCAGTGCAGTAGTATAAGAAACAATTGTGTATCTGTTGTCCGAATAAAAGGCTTTATTATTATTACTATAACTCATGTGGTGTGGTATGTTATTAAAAGATAGATCACATTATTGAAATACTGAACTTTTAAGTGTGAAAGAATTTTAGAATCGGTTCAGTAGAACTTATAAGAAACAATTGTGTATCTGTTGTCCGAATAAAAGGCTTTATTATTATTACTATAACTCATGTGGTGTGTGGTATGTTATTAAAAGATAGATCACATTATTGAAATACTGAACTTTTAAGTGTGAAAGAATTTTAGAATCGGTTCAGTAGAACTTATAAGAAACAATTGTGTATCTGTTGTCCGAATAAAAGGCTTTATTATTATTACTATAACTCATGTGGTGTGGTATGTTATTAAAAGATAGATCACATTATTGAAATACTGAACTTTTAAGTGTGAAAGAATTTTAGAATCGGTTCAGTAGAACTTATAAGAAACAATTGTGTATCTGTTGTCCGAATAAAAGGCTTTATTATTATTACTATAACTCATGTGGTGTGTGGTATGTTATTAAAAGATAGATCACATTATTGAAATACTGAACTTTTAAGTGTGAAAGAATTTTAGAATCGGTTCAGTAGAACTTTTTATTAATATAGATGATGTTAAAATTACTTGTCGTACAAACGGCAGGTAAAATACAAATCGTGTCAAGGCACTTTACTCCTTATGTCTTACAAACAGCAATACCTACACAATAATTGTAACTATGTATCTTTTCGTATCACATCTAGTTTTCTATACAGCTTTACAAATGTTAATAGTATCATTAGGTACCTGAAAGTACATTTATCAAGTAGTATGTAAAACAATTATTTTGCGTAAGTACCAATCTATTTCTCTCCATAGATATTAGAGAGAACTTATTACTATTAGCTACCGTGCGCATTCGATTTTGTAAAAAATATAAATCTTTTAAGTTTGCTAAGTAACCATATTATTATATAAAATATATATAAAAATTAAAAAACATATATATTGTACCTATAAATAAAACAAACAAATACCTGACTCTATTTTGCGCTAATAATAAGTGCTCACCATTGATATATAAAAACCCTCAATGGTGCTCACCAAAGATTCTATTAGAGTTTTGCGTCTAATTAAATTATGTTATGCCTTTTACGTTCCTATCGTAAAATTATAATTTTAGTTAGTTTTCTCGTAATATCTTTATTTCACTAATTGCTGTTTTCATTACTAAACTGTATGTAGATTCAAAGTGGCAGTTCCAAGTTCAATCGATCGGATAGCGTAAACACCGGATCATTTATGGGGCCTCCAAGGTTAAAGATTGGTAAAGTAAACAAACTAATGTAGATTATCAATTACGCTGCTGACAGCTAATTAACATTCCTATTTTTATTTAAGTTGTAGGCAATAATGAAGACCTATATCCTACATAGGCTGGCCATTGACTGCACATTTAACAAAGGTAATAAACTCCTCTCAATGCTACAATACTTTTAACAATAACCATTGTAAATTAATACATCTAAAGAAACCGTACAAACAAGGTAACTTGTTTAACGAAAGAATACTGGCCTCTAAAAAGAATCGCTAATTGTATATACGAGGTTTTTGACACTCAATCGAATGAAGGTCAGTTAACTTTTAAGCAAAACTCATGCGGAAGTTGTGTGAGTGTGCGTAATATCGCAAGGCTGTATAATGGTACGTGTGTGAGTGCGGGGGCGAAGTACGCTCAAGGGCAGTCGGCGGGTAACGACCCAACCACGCACCTTCGACAAGTCGTGCGCTCCATACCGACATCAACATTTACTCGCGCACTCGTCAATCATGTGTATCGCTTTTATTTGAAGATCGAACTTTATTTATTCGAATGTTTAAAATATTTCGACTGACACATACATTTGACGGCGTTGTTCCAGGTGGTGCCCAGAGGAGACGGAGTATGGACATCAACAATGTACTGCTGGAGGGAACGCGCCAGTACTTCATGGGGCTGCCGAAGCAAGCACAAGCGGAAGGCTCCGGACAACCGTTGTGGCCTGCGGGTGCTCCGCTCCCTGAAGAAGGAACTCCGGCACAATCTGGAGCGCCGGCCCCTTCTTCGCGTCCACCATCCGCTGCAGCAGCACCGCCTTCCGTCCCTACTTCCACACCAATCGCACTGCCAAGGCCACCTTCAGAGCCAATAGAACCGGAACCGCATATTATTCATAAAGCTACCGTGATGCGGGAAGCGGCTGAGAAACGACGGGAACAGCCGGAAATTGAAGATGACGACGAAACTGCTGGTACTCTGTCGCCACCCTCGCATATAATACGCAAGCCTGCGAGGACACTACCGTCACCAGCGGCGGCGCCTGCCGCCCCGTGCCCGTCGCCAGCTCGGCCTCCGTCAACCGCACCCTTGCCTCCACCGGCAGTACCAGAACCTCAGTTGGAAGTGCCCACTCAGTATCGTCCACCGGTACATCGCGTTCAAACGCCGACCGCAAGGCAACCTGATCATTATGCTCCAGGTCGCCCACCAGATCCATATCCTACATCGCGTCCTCCAGAACCTTATGTGCGCTATCATTACGATGCTAATATTGCCGATGGAAGCAGGAATTCCCACGGACCAGTAGCGTCGCCTCAGCCGTCGACGCATTCTCGTAACAGCCCACAAACGTATTCAAGGTTATCGGGGTCGATGCCGCAACACTCTGCGTCGCGATTGCGAGATGTTGCCGCACAAAGTCCGCCCACACAGCGATACACGATGCAACCTGCGCAGCCGCCGCCTCCGCCCAATGATCGCGTCCCGCCCATACATCACCCACAGCCGGCGCCGCAGGCTCAGAGACATTCCTCGGATAGTCGGACGGCACATATGTACGCAACTTTACAACCACGTCGCGAACCTTCTCCATATCATACTACGCGGACATCGTCGCATTATGATAGGCATCCGATGGTGCCACAACGAAAATATGATCCTCAACAGTCATATCCTAGTTATCGGCCTTCACCGACCGCTCACCCTGTTCAAAGCCGTCACGTCGATACACATCACCAAGTTCAATATAAACATGCACCGATGGATGTTATAAGCACACATTATCCTCCTAGAACCCAAGAACGTTCGCCAGTACCGATACCTCCACACTCACATGACACGCGCTTACCACCACGCGCTGATTATCCTAATATGAGTAGATCTGTGGACGCTAGAAGCGGTTACCATTACCAGACTCCTTCAACATCAACATCTAGGTATGCACCTGGTGCGCCTGTGCCTGTTGTTCAAAATACAACTCAGGCAAGACCTGTATATCGTCCAGCAGCTGCACCAAAAACCAGTTATGAATATCCTTCAACAACACCTCTACAGACATCACCTGCGCGGTCAACGGTTAAACCAGGCTACCCTAACCAAGCACGCATGACCGTTTCAGTAACTTCCTTAATGAAACAAATGAATCAGACTAAACAAAAGCAGGAAACACCAGCTGGGCATTTATCGCAGGTAAATCAAACCAAACAGAAACGAGAATCACCGTTAGATTTATCTGTTAAAACAGTCAAGAACTCAGCTGATTCATCGACCACTCAAGACGATGCAATTGATTCAGCCACAGTAGAAAATAAAATGATGGCATTACCACATAGACCTTCTTCATCCAGTAGTCGTCATGCACACTTACCCACTAATAGTTATGTGGCATCTCACAAAGTTGACTTCGCACCTAATTTTACTCAATACGGTGAGAGAAATCCCGCATCGCATGGTTACGCGGCTCCGTCGCAGTCTGGACATATCGCTGTTCGATACAATGGTACTTATGACGCACGTCGAGCAGTCCCTGAAGGATATCCTGTCGAACCTTCTCACCATTATCAGGAGCGAAGTAAATATACCGCTCTTCCTAGAACCGATTACGTTCACAAAATAGATCTCACAGCACCTGTCAATGATCAGCGTCATTCAGAAAACCGAGTTCGTGACGACAGACATTTCATTATAGAGGAAAGAAAACGTCCTGCAGGTCCTATTGTTAGCAACATTCCGGAAAAAATTATTCGTCATGAAACTTGGGTGTCCAATAGTCGGATAGACAACTCTGCCCAAGAACAACGAGAACTCATGAAACAACCTGTTTATAGCTATGCCAGTTACAAGCAATTTGAGGCGGCTTATCAAAATGAACAAAAGCGACCTCCTATCCCTGCTACTTATCGGGAGCATCACCCTCACGGCAGTCATAGATACTCTGGTAATACGTACCATCCAGAATTAGCAGGCCGTGAATCAAATGAGTATCACGCCTTCTATCACGACAGAAATCCGTCTGTAAATAGCCGTCAACATGTTATACAAAAAATGCCGAGCCATAGAGATATACATACACATCATTATGATACTCCTAGTGGAATACCTGCTGATAAAAGGGTTTTAAGTATATTAAGAAATAGTCTAGAAACTAAACAAACTGGTTTTGCTGAGCCCCCAAGACCAAAACAGATAAGATCACCAGATCTCATTGTCATAGACGATGCTGAAGATTCTATCATAGAAATCACTGATCTTACTAAAGACAGTGAGGCAGAGGCTCCCGTGAAAAGTGTTGTGAAACCACATTTGAATATTACTCCTAATTTAAATCAACACATTCAAATGCCTAAAGCAGTTGGTTCTATATCTCGAGACTCTGATTATAATAATAGTCCTGATCCTAAACGTAGATCTCCAGAAAACGATGTTGCGTCTAGAATACGAACTAAAGCGGAGCTCAAAGTAATGCCGCCATCACAGGATAGCATTTCAAAACCTGAGACGAAACCGGCTGCGCCACCTGAAAATGAAAAACTGAAATTACTGCCTAGAAAGACTCATTTATTCAATCAAATACGAGAAGATAACCTCAGATTAGAGTCTGTAATAAAGAGTGAAGAACAGTCAGAAACTATCATCCCAGAAGTAAAAACAGAACCAATGAATATTGAAGAAATAGAAAAGGATGCTGAAATATCTATTAAAACAGAAAACCTTTTAGAAAATTTAGAACCAGAAGGCATGGATGTAATTCATGATGCCCCCGTCGAAGATTTAGATTGGGTAAATGCTTGTGATAGTTTTATGGAACAGCTGAAAACTGGATGCCACAAAAAGAAAACACATAGGAAACGCATTGATACATCTGATAATGATAATGAAAGCCAAACTGTTTCAAAGTCTCAAAGTATAGACTCTGTTGCATCGACTGCTGAGGCTAATACGGATTCGAATGTACCACAATCAGTATTACCGCAGCCGCAAGCTGAGGTAATACCAGCTGTCGTTATCAAACAGGAGCCAATAGATGAGGATGAAATGAATGCAAATGAGAACGAGTCACTGCCAATTGTACAAGACTCCACTCCAGAGAAAACAACAATTGCTCCAGAAAATCTACCTAAGAACGACAAGAGCAAATCCGATAATAAAAAAGAGAAACAATCTGAGAAGTCTACCAAAACTAAAGTAAAATCAAAAGTCAAGATTGAGAAAACTGAAACCACTACTACCCCATCTCAGACGCCTAATAAGGATACAAAAGATAAACCAGCTATTAAAACTGTAATAAAAGAGGAATCTGAATCCACCGACGATGATGAACCTCTAATAAAGAGTAAGATTTTAAAGGAGAAAGAACAAAGTGAACGCCTCAAGTACCAACTGTTAAAAGATTTGTCAGAGAAATCTGCTTACGTTAAGCTCGAGTGTTGTGACGTAGATGTTAACAAAAATACTAGAAAATCTTTAGATTCAACTTTAAAAGACAAGGAAGAAAAACAAGCCAGAGTAAAATTAACTAGGCAAGCATCAAGATCTAAAGGAAAATTGTCAGTTGACAACAACAAAAACGAAAAACAAGATGGTAATACAAGTTCCGACAGCGATGATGATGTAACCGTAGCCAGCAGACTTCGAGTACGTAAATCTATTAAAACTGAAGAAAAAGAAAAGCCTGCATCTGTACCAAAAACTCCAGTAAAATCATCCCCAATGAAGAAACAGGATAATAGCAGTGCGAGTAACAGCTCTACCCCGGTGCGCAAACCCACCTTTGGAGATGGCTCGTACTTCCATCCAGGTTGGGAAGAGGAGTTATATAAATATAAACGTTCACTTCGGATGCCCACTAGACTCATCGCAATCCCAAGAGGGCGTTCAGGTGGGCCCTTTGTTAAACGAGCAGGTGCTCTTTTCACTCGGGGCTCCACTTCTTTACCCGATTTAGATCCGGCACCACTTTCTCCAGCACCATCTTCAGCACCATCAGCTGCTACAGATGACTTGTATGCGAGGCGTCCTGATAAACTTACTCTTGACAGTGATTTAGATTCTAACTCTAGTTACTCTGGCCCTAAGAAATTACATTATGATTCCGAAGCATCGACGTCCACGGTGTTTTCCTCTAAAGTAAAAAAGAAGAGTAGTTCTATTGTAGATGTATTGATTCAGAAATGCGGAAAGAAAGAGGAATCTAAAAAAGAAAAGAAGTTAAAAGACAAAGAGGATAAAACACCTAAAGTAATATCCAAAAAGACAACTAGTGAATTACTGCCCACGCCTAGTTTAGGATTAGTTAAAAATGGAAATAAAGGAAGTTACAACGTCAAAAAAGAGAAATTGATGGAAGACATATTTTACTTGGGAGCTTTCAGAAAAGAGACTGTTACTGCTTTCCGAAACTCATTTATTAAAGACACAGATGGACTAATTGGCGCCACAGAAGAATTCGCGCCAGTAGTTCTTAAATCTAGAACTAGAACAGAAAGTAGAGTATTAAAACAAAGAGCGACAATTAAAGAGGTTTTTGGTGATGAGAGGCCGGCCTCGGCACCACCAACTTCCTGTCGGGACGAAGATACTCCCGAAGAAAAAGAGGAAGAAAAAGTTGTAGAAATAAAAAAAGAGCCTGTTGAAAATCCTAAACCTAAATTCAAGCCCAAAAAGATTTTAAAAGACAAACTTAAAAGAAGATCGAGTTCTATTAGAGACGGACTTAGAAGTACTAAATCATTGAAGAGAAACGATGCAAAAGGCCGACTTCTGCGTTTAAAGAAAAGAAACAGCTTAATGAAATCATTAAATAACAAAAGATTGAAAGAAATGGCAGCAAACAAACACAAAAATGACAATTCAACACCAGAAGACAAAGACAAAGCTAAAGTAGAGGGTAGCTCTTTGGGTCCGGAAGTAAATACTAAAAGACGCTTAAAACGTCTCTTTGGTCGAAGAAAATTTAGTTCTGGTTTTGATTACATTCGGAAAAAAAAGAAGATAATTCGCAGAGATGATACTAGCCCTAAAATTCGTAGGCCCGCTGCAAAACCGAGTCCTGAATCGGTACATGATATTCACAAAGAGATTAAAGGATGGTTCATTAATAAGAGCATCGGCGAAACGCATCTTCATCGAGCGGCACGGCTCGGGTACACGGTAATTATCATTAATGTTAAAAATCTTACTTGTCAAAGTTGTTTCTTACTGAACATACAGTACTTTATTGTTATTTTTCTTTTGTAGGACTGTGTCGCTTATTGTTTAGAGAAGATGGAATCTGACCCTTCAGCGAAAGATAATGCGGGTTTCACACCATTACACGTGGCGGCCGCTAAGGGACATGTCAGAATAGCAAAGCTTCTCCTTCAGTATGGCGCGAATGTTTCTGCCGCTGCCCAGGGAGGAATCAGGTAAGTCTGAATGTACACGCTTGGTTACTTGAACTGATTTTTCTTGTATTGAAGTTATTCTTGAACTTGTTTAATAAAATAATCGTTGTAATGTTATCTTTCTAGGCCTTTACATGAAGCTTGCGAGAATTGTAGTTTGGAGGTAATACGTTTACTTCTCTCGTATGGTGCGGATCCACTACTCGGCACTTACGCGGGTCAAACCCCAGAAGAACTAGCCGAGGGTTCCGCTGCCACACTGCTGAGACTTCACATCGCCGATGTACAAGGCCACGCTCTTGAGCCTTGGAGATTCCCACCGCCCACTGAAATTATAGGTAAAATATACTTTATATGGGCACAGTTTAATGAGTCAATATAACCACATCTAGACATAATATGTCTGGACATGGGCGTCCGAACGTAGACTTGCTTTATTAAATTTTTATTTATTGTTGTTAATTTGTAAATCTTGAGGATTTCCGCAACTAGGTATATTGCCCTTAAAATATCACTTGTTCACTTGTTATTTTTTATATGTACTAAATAATTTTGATATGAGAATCGTACATATAACCATTTTCTAACGGTTTTTAATGTTATTACTTTCAGATCGTGAAGAGATCGGTTGCGACCCACTGTCATCACCACCGCCGGCGTCACCACCACCTCCCCCGGACTCGATGATTGAGATCCAGTGCACCGAAGCGCCATTACCACCCTTCTACAGCCTCAGGACTGCTACTGGTCAGCCGGCGGATGGCCTCTGGTGCTTACTTCAAGATGTTACTAACGTGCTACAGGTAAAGATATCACCCTCATTGTCTGGATTTAAAATTATATAGTGTAAGTAAAAATTGTGTTTTAATCTGTTATTTCTTTCTCAATTTACAGATCAAATCAAAAGAGAGCCTATTGAAGCAAATTCATTGTGGCTCGGGTTCTCCGAAAGAGTTGCTGCGGGAAATTCGCACTCAAGAGTTTTTAGAGCGTGCTCAATGCCATCAGCTCCTCTGTGCCGGGGAGAAGGTCAACGTGCGAGCGTCGAAAGTGGCTCTCATCAGGGTCACCGACAAACTGAGACAACTACTCAAGATCGAGACTGTACTGGTTAGCTGACACTTGGATAACCAGGCTGAGGAACCCAAGCCTCCAAATATTTCAATGACAGAAGGCCTAAAAACGTATAATTATTGTATAGAATCTGAATAAAAAGGTCGAAAGGTAAAATAATGTTTGGAATTTACATAAAATTATTGTAATGTGGTTATGTTTAACATCGTCGCACTGTTGTACGGTGAAGACGATGGCCCAGTCAGACGCTTCCACGATATCTCTTTACAAAGTGCTGTGTTATGGAGCTGTAATTCAGTTCCGACTTCCAATAAGACATAAATGTGTATAATTCGCAAGAAACAACAATTTATTTTATTATAAACATGGTAAACGTTTGATTGGAGACGGCTCAATGACGAGATCTTAATACCAAGCTTGACTGATTATTATAATGTAACAAGTATCTCATTTAAGAACAATAATACAAAATATTCGTTTTGTGAGACTGTGTAATTTAAGGCAGCCATTTCACAATCAATTTATTTTTCTCTCACTCAAATGTCTGGCTTGTGAGATGTTGTGTATACTAATGAACAACTTGTGTAAATATTGTATATAGTTTTATAGTTATAACGCGTATAGATGTTGCTTTAAATGTTCGATATTCTCATGGGTGCTATTTAACGTTGGTGTACGGTGTATTGGGTAGATAGGCGAATAAGTAAAGAACGCTGCGGCGAGATGATTAGTGTAATTATATTATTAGGAAATTAACGACATGTAGTTACCACACTGTTAATTGTAAGTATTAGCATAATCTTATACTGTGTGTGCAATAGTATACGTGGTTATTCTTGAACATTGTAAATGATTTTTATGTATTCGGAGTGAAGTATCAAGTGACAGGGTTGGATGGCCTTACGCACGCGACCGGTGTACTTAATCATCGAGCATGAGCAAGTGCAGTGGTATCGTATGCAAGTAGATTCTATTGAACATTATCGTTCCGCTCGCTCCTCGTTCTTCTAACTGGTTGTTCCAGTGAATATTACGTTATCAATACATCACCTATTGACTGTTATAATTATAAATCATGTAATGTTTTCCTATGATGCTAATAACTTCTTTATCAATTATAATTTTTAATATGGCATTTTTGTTCCTTGTTATGTTTGCAAAATCTCCTCTGAAATATGTTTTATTAATATTGTACAATATTATATTCCTTTAATTATATAATGAGTTATGTTTTTATTTATACAGCCCTGTAAAAATTAGGAAAATTTATTGAATCAGATTACGCATATCGCAAAAAAGATTTACAATGTAAATAAGATAAAACTTAAACAAATTATTTTCTAACTTATTCTGGAGAGGCGAATTCTTGCATTAAATAACGCCAATATGTTATACAAGTAATAAATGTTTTATTAATTGGTGATTATTTAATACGGCTCACAATTCTGTATAATATTTTCGGACTCTGTTAGCCTCGGATCAAGTACTGTGTGATAATTGGTCCGAGCTGTTAACATTTAGCACCTAGCAGTTTTATAAGCAGTAGTGAAGGCAATGTTTCGCCCTATCTAATTTATTTCTTTGTGGCAACACAAAACGAAGAAGTACATTATGAATCTGTGATGAAATATAATTAGGAGAATATACTTGCGCGCGGAAAATGGAATGAAAATAATGTTAATGATAAATTTTTTGAGCAAATGTAACTAACGATATTTAACAGAATTGTATACTTTTCTGAATGGTATCGAAATTGTGTATGTTTTATCTGTTTTAGCTATACAGTATAAGTATTACTATAATAATTATTGACTTATTTCTTGTTGATAACATGGAAAATAAAACCGTGAACAAAGATAACTTGTATTTTATTCATTACTCTTTACTTTCTATAGACTCTTATCCTGTTAAAACCTAAAAGGAATCCTTGTATAAGCCGCCATCACAATTGCAGCTATGGACCAGGGATGTTGCGAATATTTGCATCCGCATCCGCAATAATCAACGCAGATGTTAATGCGGATCCAGACATAGCGTAGGTTACGATAAGAAAGAAATCAGTTGTTCAATAGTACCGACGTGTTTAATTTTAATAACTATTGCAAAACAAGCTTGAATCTGCAAAGGCGGTGATAATGATTAAGATGAACAATTTTCATCAACATCCGCATCCGCAATTGCGGAGCTTCCGCATCGATTTGGACATCCGCATTCGTATCCGCATACGCGGATGTGGGTTTCCAAATATCCGCATCCGCATACACGAATGTCAAAAAATCTGCATCCGCAACATCCCTGCTATGGACCTAGTTCAATAATGTTATAAAGTATATATACGCTGAAAAACAGCAAACTCGTTTCACTGATTAAAAAATTACAAAACCTACGAGATTAAAAGTGATAGCCATCTACAAATCATATAGTTTTAATTTTATCTTTGTAAAGTACAATTGCAACACATGCACTCGATGTCCTTGTCTCACCCGTGGTAGACGAACAATTATATTCTACCACGGGCCACCTTGCTCTAGACCAGAGGCTCCCAGACTTTTTTTCTCATAGACCTCTTTCAAACTTTAGCTGGTTCCGGTGGACCCCCTGCAGCTACATTTCTACCATATTCCCAAAACTCGACAAAAAATGTGAAGATTATATCTAACTATGGAAATTTGCGTTGCGGCTGAGTTCCAACCACGAATTAATAGTTTGCGAAAAAAGAAGTGAGAATTGATTGGTTAATTATTTAATTGATTGTGTTGTGAGTGGATGTCAAAAAAGTAAAGTTGGCCAATCAAAAAAGTGATAACATCCAACTTTACTTTTTTGACATCTACTCACAGCACAAAGAACCAATCAATTCTCATGTATTCCATTTAATTTTAGAAAGCTCCCCTCCCCAGCTCGGAAAGGTAAAAATAAAACGAAACATAGTATATTTTTTTGTGTTGTAGTTATTCAAATATGTAATTATTACACTATTAATTATTATTGTTATCATATTACATTGTAATATGATAACAGTCAGTCGTAAGTAATATAATTAAAATTAAACATTAATAACGTAACGTAACTTCTACAATGACAATCACAAAATAGTCTTATTTTTAATGAGAGCGATGTAGGTACTTGATGGATTGACAGCAAATAATTAATATTTGGCTTCAGTTTTGTTAGGAATAAACGCAAATCTCCCCGTTCCGTGATATTCAATCGGCTCCTTTTTTTGATAAAAGGTTTGTAACGACACTAAAACTTTTTTCGACAAGATATGACGTGGGAAACGCTATCAAAAGCTTTCTTGCAATTCCCCTCAGTCCAGGATATCTTTCGGGTATTTCTGCCTGCAGCCAAAATGTGAGATACCCTTTTTTAACTTTCACCTTCAGCTCCTTATCAGTGCTAAGCTCGAGTAGCTCCTCTTGTAATATCACATTTTCCACTTCCGTTATTATTATAAATACCTACTAAGTTTTGAAATAACAAGCTTCAGTTTTATTTAAAGTTAGCAGACTGAGAACATGTGTCACTTCACTTGATTTCTATTCTGTTTTCATTTATTTTTAAATGTACCTTTCAATGTAATAATAATATAATAATAATAATATTTATTTATTGACAGAAAAAATAACATACATCCTTACACTATATCATACATATTACTACATCAACGTGTTAAAGCATGCCTGCCTTAAATAATTTAAGCTTAAATTAAAATTATTTCTTAAACTATCTATGTTAATTTATGGCTTATGTTTAACTTATCACCAGATATATATAACAGTCAAAAATAGTAAGTGATCAAATCAAATTACACAGCAAAATACATCGATCAGGCAAAATATATTTAAAGAGATCAAAATAATTCGACGTGCTATTTTTGGATGCAGTGATTTGAAGCGTATAGGTGCTCGTTATGATATATTTTAGTAAGCATATTTTGCTGTGCAATTAATATTTTTGGTGGTCATTATATTTAATCCCTTGATTTATAGTGTATCCTAACTAATATTACAAATGCGAAAATGAGTTTGTTTGTTTGTTACGCTTTCACGCCTTAACTGCTCTACCGATCAACATGAAATTTTGCATACACGTTGTCAGGGGTACAGAATAGGACATAGGGTATCTTTCATCCAGAAAAAAATAACTGTTGCAAACCTAACCTAACCTAACCTAACCTAACCTATATTTACGCGAGCGAAGCCGCGGGTGAAAACTAGTACAAAATAAATGAAGTTCAAAAGGTTATAAGTTTAAGCCTGCCTAGAGGCTAGAACTAGGATAAGCCTACTGATAATAATGATAACATATTCTCTAAATGTAACCTTTTCTTTCGGCATCAATAATATTCATCTATACTAATCTATACTAATATTATAAAGCTGAAGAGTTTGTTTGTTTGTTTGTTTACTTGAACGCGCTAATCTCAGGAACTACTGGCCCGATTTGAAAAATTCTTTCAGTGTTAGATAGCCCATTTATCGAGGAAGGCTATAGGCTATATATCATCACGCTAAGATCAATAGGAGCGGAGCACCAATGAAGAATGTTTCAAAATCGTAGAGTATTTTTTCCTTTTGAGAGCTTCCGCTGCGTGCGCTGCGTAAACAGTTAAAGTTTCGCAAAAATCATGTATGACAGAATTGTTCCCCTTTAAAAGTTCTAAAAAAAAGTCCGCGACAGCATATGTCTATCTTTTAAGGTTGGCTCACTATAACCATTTTTATGCTAACAAATTTTGTTCTAAAATAATGCATTACTTGCGAAGGTATTTTTATAAACATGATATTAATCCTTATCCAAATAAATACGTTATTCATCACAAGTATTTAATTTAAAACAAAATTGCCCTTTACATCATTCGATTTCAATGAATATCTTAGGAGATATAGCAGTTTTAAAATAACATCGCAGCAAAATAATTACCCATTACAGACATAGTACAAACGATGTTTCTCCTGGTTTATTCTGCGTGATTACTACTGGTTCGATTTGAAAAATTCTTTTAGTGTTGGATAGCCTATTTATCGAGGAAGACTATAGGCTATATAACATCACGCTACGACCCACGGGGGCGGCGCAGTAACAATAAACGCGGGTGAAACCGCGGGAACATCTAGTATTTAATAAATGCCCTAAGAGTTGGAGAGAACTGCCCCCATTGCTTTTTAAGAAGACGCTGCATAAATTCTTACTTAATAAAGCCTACTACAGTGTTTTAGATTTTTTAAATGAGAGGGATTTTACTCTTCCTATTATTAATGTAAATAAGATTAAGTAGACCTAATTTCGTTTTTTCAGTATTTTAATTTAGTTTTTAAATTGAATGTGTATGACACTAATGTTTTTGCATGCCGATTGGTAAAATATGCCTGACCACCATAACATGTTTATCACTATTTTTTGTGCCCATATTTGCAAAATAAATTATCTTTTAATATACGTAATCGGTTTTACACATTAAATAAATATATTTTATTAAATCGAATTAATAATCGATACGTTATGTCGTTGTAACCACTACCACTACGGCCGTCATGAGGAAAAAGACGTATCTAAATTTGTTTTCGTTATTAAGATTTTCACCTATATGGAATCAGTATAAAAAAACGATGCAGACATATAAGCAAAAATTGTAGCAGATACGTCTTTTTTCTCATGACGATGACGGCAGACTAGATCCTCTGTCAATCGGTGAATAACGTACTGACCAAAGTACTGATCCACTAATTTAAATCTCAGATTCTTTGAATGCCTGCCTATTAGCCTATCTAATGCTTAGATCTAATTTATGTTCAAAATATGTGCACATAGCTATTATTGAATGAACGGATTCTATGTGTTGCTATAGTAAATTAAAAACTGTACTCGGAATACAGAAAAAGAACATCACTATAATTGAATGAGAATGAGTTTGGGCGAGGCTTCGTTTTAAGGTGTTTGACCGTGTTTGTCATCATCACATATTGCCATTTTTTCAAATTAGAAACGTATTTTCCATGAATTCTCAATAAAAAATCGTTCATTGTGTTCTCTCAGCACTAAGCAAGTTATCTGAATTATGTTGTTGTATTAGTCATTTGTATTATAAAATGAAGTGTGTTTTATTGTTGCTCGCTGTGACGAGTAGTGCGAGGACACAAATTCCCGATTCAAATAATCCGTACAACCCTAACTATCAACAGCAGCAACAGTATCAAGACAATAACCAGAATGGATCTCTATATCGTCCGAATTCTCAGGTACCTTACGGCAGCTTTCCAGTGAATTCAAACTTAAACGAATACGGTACGGGTCAGAGTTCTTTCTACCAAGACAATTTTAATTCTGATACTTACGGTGAAAACGACAATGAGGTTGATCCTCAAAACACAGCCACGTACTATGCTGGTTTGGATTACGAAGAAAGATATAGATGTCCGCCGAATTGGATCAAATTTCGAGAATCGTGTTACCGCTTCACAAAGTCACCGAACCGCCCTAGAAATGAAGCGCGTAAGATATGTTTGGCTTACGAAGCCGACTTGGCATC
This sequence comes from Catocala sponsa, assembly GCA_963564715.1. Taxonomy (NCBI): domain Eukaryota; kingdom Metazoa; phylum Arthropoda; class Insecta; order Lepidoptera; family Erebidae; genus Catocala; species Catocala sponsa. Next base: position 11,607,846 of record OY751334.1, on the reverse strand, counting down.
TGTCAATAGCCCAGAAGAACATGGCTTTATTATAACACACCTGATGAAGTTAGATCCTCAGAAAGGTTCATGGTACATTGGTGCACATCAGCAATCACCAGGATACTGGTCTAATGACGCAGATGGCTCCCAGTTAACCGGTTTGGATAATGCATTTTTCAATGACCAAACATCAATATACACAAGTTTCAATTTACTGCCTCGTGATTACTTAGTGTATAGATTTTCACATGAAGATGGCCGCTGGGGTTTATTTCCGGTTGAAGGTACTCAGTATTATCATTTTATTTGTGAAGGTCAAACTCAAAAACTTCATTATCTTATTGAAGAAGAAAGATCATTTACTTATGGCTTAGAAACATTTGATCCTGAAAGAATTCCTCGGGGGCCATATTTCATAAAGGAACCGGTTGATACAATTTATGATCCAATGAGAAATTATCATGTGCAACTAACTTGTATTGCTGGTGGGTATCCAGCACCTGTGTATAAATGGTACAGAGAAGAGTATCAGGTTGACAGCCCCATATTTACTGAAATTAATCCTTTAGCTGAGCCCAGGTTTGTTCTAAGTGGTGGAACACTTATGATTTACAACCCAGATACTGAAAAGGACAATGCAAAATATCATTGCACAGCTTCAAATAAATTTGGTACAATCCGCTCAGAAACAGTGAGATTGTCATTTGGTTATATCCGAGAATTCAACCAAAAGAGACCTACCGAAAGTGGCAATCAGTACTGGGGTAAGGTGATGTATTGTGATCCTCCATCTTATTATCCTGGAGTTAACTTTTTGTGGGCTCGCAATTATTTCCCAAATCTTGTTGAGGAAGATAAGCGAGTATTTGTGTCTTATGATGGAGGTCTCTATTTCTCTGCTCTAGAAACAATTGATAGAGGCAATTACAGTTGTAATGTTATGAGTAAAGTATCAGATCAGGGCCGTAATGGTCCCTTTTTCCAGCTTTATGTATATCCTCATTCAGATTATCAACATCTTAAATTTCCAAATAATTTCCCAAAGGTGTTCCCTGAAGCTCCTGTAGTTGGACAGGAGGTCCGCTTAGAATGTGTAACATTTGGTTACCCAGTGCCTTCTTATAACTGGACTAGAAAGAATGGTCCCATGCCTAAGAAAGCACACTTAAGTAATTTTGACCGAGTATTAACAATTCCAAAGGTTGGAGTAGAAGATGAAGGGGAATATATATGTGATGTTCATAATGATAGAGCTCGTACTGCAAACAGTGTCTTCCTTAAGGTACAAGCTGAACCTAACTTTACTATACCCTTAGCTGATAAGCATGTTGACAATAAAGGAGAACTACACTGGAACTGTGAAGCCTTTGGCATTCCAGATGTTAATTATACTTGGTGGAAAAATGGGCAGAAACTCTCAATGGACACTTTAGAGTCTGAAGACAGGGATAGATATATTATACAAGATAATGTGTTAATAATAAAGTATTTAGATCCTAGTAGAGATCCAGGCATGTTCCAATGTGAAGCGAGGAATCAGTTGAAAGCAAGTTTTTCAACAGGGCAGCTACGTGTTTTGTCTCTAAAGCCGTCATTCAAGAAAAGACCTCTTGAATCTGAAACTTATGGATCAGAAGGCGGCAATGTTACTTTAAGATGTAATCCGGAAGCGGCACCTAAACCTTCATTTACTTGGAAGAAAGACAATATTGTTATTGGTGCTGGAGGAAAACGTTTTATTACCGAGAATGGCAATCTTATCATAAGGCAGCTGTCTAGAGATGATGAGGGTGTATACACGTGTGTTGCTAAAAACCAGTATGGCACAGATGAGAGTAGGGGACGACTGATAGTATTACGAGCACCGCGTTTCCTTGAGAGATTGCCTCCTCGCATCACAACGCAAGTCAATCAAGTAGTATTTTTACATTGCAACGCCGAAATTGACCCTATATTGGATACTGCATATCTTTGGAACCACAACGGTATTCGTATGAAAGAGGCCGCGGATCTTTACGCGGATAAAAGGATAAAAATAGATGGAGGTGAATTAACAATTCTCAATGTAAGTCTGTCTGATGTTGGAGATTACGAATGCGTTGTGAAATCAGCGATCGGTCGCATTTCATCCCACACCCAATTACGTATAGAAGGGCCGCCTGGACCGCCGGGCGGTTTACAGACATTGAACATACAACGATCATCTGTGACCTTAGAATGGACGGACAGCAACTCAAATGGTCGACCAATTACCAGTTATATAGTAACTGGACGCACCCACTGGAACTCGACGTGGTATGTCATCAGCGAAAATGTTGCGAACGTGATAGAAATCGATCGGTACAATGGACGGAAACGTGCCACTATAACTACGACCTTAATGCCGTGGGCAATATACGAGTTCAGGGTACAAGCTGTCAATCTCTTGGGACCTGGAAAGCCTTCTGCACCAAGCCCGCAGTTTTCCACACCTGCAGACAAACCCTACCAAGCGCCAGCGAATGTTGGAGGAGGCGGTGGCAAAACAGGCGATCTTACCATCACTTGGACACCTTTGCCGCCATCTTTGCAAAACGGTCCAGGCATTTATTACAAGATATTCTGGCGTCGCAATGGGACAGAAGTTGAATTCCAGTCATTGCCACTTAAAAAGTATGGCAATATTGGCACGTACGTCGTTCATATTTCGACTAGTTACTTCTATACACCTTATGATGTAAAAGTTCAAGCTTTCAACGATAACGGGGCTGGTCCGGAGAGTGAGGTCGCTACGATATATTCTGCGGAGGACATGCCTCAAGTTGCTCCACAATTGGTATACGCGAGATCGTTCAACTCTACGTCTTTGAATGTGACGTGGAACCCTATCGATCAGTCTCGTGAGAGACTACGCGGCAAGCTGATCGGACATCGTCTGAAGTACTGGAAGCAGGCAAACAAAGAGGAGGAATGTATTTATTTCTTGTCAAGAACGACACGCAATTGGGCGCTTATTGTTGGGTTGCAACCTGATACCTACTATTATGTTAAGGTAAGGCTTTAGTATGTTTTTAATTTATGATATAACATAAGTTTAGCTATAGTCGGAAGTGTTTCCACATTAGACAGACATCCTCTAGTGAGATGGCCATGAGGCCAGTAAGTCTTTATGTCTAGTTCATAAAAGGTAATGTTCCTCAAAAGAAAATAATATGATCGTGTCCCTCAACATGGTTTCAATAATTGCAGTAACAATACAAATTATGGTTAAATTAATATTATCATTTAGCTCTAGATATTTTTTTTTTAATTTTGTTTTTAATTTGCTCGTCAAAATGACCACACTCCACCTGATGGTAAGCAGTCGTGTGGTCTAAGAGCAGTGGCCTCCACATCGCCCCCACAGTAGCCGAAGCGATGTTGAGGTCTCTACTTTGACGGCCTGAGAAGATGCTTTTTCACGCCCCGCTTAAAGAACCCAGGATTGAAGGATTGAATTTTGATCTATCAGTGTGACAAATAACTATAAATAGTAAGGTATTATAAAATCTGCACTGTTGTTTTCTTTTTCGTAATTGGCCACACAGATGTAAATGGACTATCCGGCTATTATAACTAATAATGTTCTTGAATTATTACATTGTCATGTGTAGGAGAACTAGGAAGTGCCTCTTAGATAAAGTTAAGTGATTATGGTAATTTGACTTATCATGAACAAGCTTTTGTTACCTGTTTCATGCGCGAATGTTTGTGGATCTTTCAAGTACCCAGCTTTGTGTATGGTATCCTTAAACTAATTACTTATTTTAGCATAATCCTATGCATGGGTTATGGTTAAATTATTAATTTAGTGATATGCAGTGTAGGAGAGAATTATTAACTATTTCCTTTTTCTATCGAATCCTTTACAAATCAATCGAGTCTTTTAGATCTCGCTCGAATACAATTTCAGTTATTAAGTAGTACTAGTTTTTCTTGACGTTTTACAAGAAATTTAATATTAATCTCCTATTTAAAAAATTTTTATGTATGCTCACGGCGGCGGCGTTAGTGAAGAATGCGATGAAATAAGATTTGGGAGTATAATCCCTAGTTCTTATAGTTAAATAACTATGCATTTATTTGGTATTATTAATGTCATAAACATAATTATATTTTGCAGGTGATGGCTTTTAACTCAGCCGGCGAAGGTCCTGAGAGTGAACGGTATCTGGAGCGCACGTTCCGTAAGGCGCCGCAGAAGCCGCCGGCGTCCGTCAATGTGTGGGCATACAACCCCACAACTGTACGTGTCGTGTGGCGATACGTTCAGCCTACTGATGAAGAAGAACCCCTGCTTGGATATAAGGTGCGTTGGTTTATATTTATAGTACCTACCACTTCTAACTAATAGAAACGTTTTTATTTATTTGACAGAAAAGCATGACGACATTTCCAATCCGGGTTTCCTGTGTCGTGTTCTTGTTGCTGCTTTCAAACTGCCATCCTTTTCAATGCTCAAATCTTAATTATTTATTTGCATTAAAAGAATTAGGTACTTTATCTATTGGATTTAAAATAATTGATATTTTGTCTGGCAAGTAATTGTTACATGTTTTAAAGATGGATTGGATTTTGTGTTACAAACTAGTCATCCTTCTATTATCATTTAGTGACAAATATCTGTGTTATTATCTAGGTGAGGGTATGGGAGATAGATCAGGACATGAGCACCGCCAACGACACGATAGTGCTGGTCGAGCACAAGCTGGAAGCGTACGTGACCAATTTGACTCCCGGCAAGTCGTACAATCTGCGAGTGCTCGCGTACTCCAACGGCGGTGACGGCAGAATGTCTTCACCAGCCATCACCTTCCAGATGGGAGACTATCACACCGACTCCTACGGATACTCAGCTAGGAGCTCATCTCACAAACATCATGTACAAATACAAGCTTTATTATTTACTTTACTTTTATGTATTTTACGTTCAATCTCGTGATAATGATATTTTTCTACATATGTTGCAATTTAATTTACAATTTTACTTATGAATTATTACTTTATAGGTTTACATTTCTTTTTTGTTGTATGATGTTAGGTTGTGATACACATCCGGCCACTAAATTCGCTCAGAATTATTTATATATATTTTCTAAGAAAATCTTTTAAAGGAGTGCTTGCTTGAAATTGAAAAGGTACCCCTACGCAGTACATTTACGGTATATATCATAGATGATCTGATACAATTCAGATCATCTATGATATAAGTATGCAAAGCTTAGTTTTACAAGAATGCGAATATCTTAAACTTTACCCATTATTTCTGCATTTGTTTAGGACGAAAACGCAATATAGACATATCGGGCAATGGTTTGATTAGGTATCATTCGTCGATCGCGATCTAATAATCAGTTAACAGGTTAGTCCAACGACATATTCGCAAACGATTATAAGAAAATCGTGATTTTGGGCCCTGTTATTTTTAGTAGGTCTGTTTGTTAAATTGGAGTTTACCAATAACTGCCTGTTTAATTGAAGCAGTGTACGTGCTCGCATAGTACTACCATATGCTGAATTTATATTAATTTTATTAATTCTGTTGAACTATCTATACTTATCTTTTGAAGGGCTTGATTAATTGGCGATTTAATTTCTATAAAGTCACGCACATCTGTATCACTTCGTACTGTTATCGCTTGACGAACCAAACCGTCGACTAAAAGTCTGCCCGTTTTGTCATTTGAGCTTTAAGTTAGTTAGGCTTGTGTGACCTTCTTTCTGGATGTAGATATAAATTCTTTAACATGTTTTTGTATATCTCTTATTCATGTTTCACTTCGCTTTCATTCAATATAGCACAAAAAATGATTTTGCTTGAATAATTACACTTCACTGTTAAACAGGTCCACGTTTTTCCCTAGTGTTAGATTTAATGTTACCTACTGATAGGAATGATACGTAGTTTTACATTTTATTTATGTGTGTATGTATATTCTTCTATTTTTATATTATAAAATAATCTGTCAATTTTTTATTGACAATAAGTACCTTAATATTGGTATTACTAATGTAAAAGGAATTTTATATGAAGTTCTTTTAATATTAAGTCCATATCACATAGTGTAGGTTAAGATAAATATTTTGTAATGACAGATATATTTGTATGTAGGTACCACCAATCCGAGCCATTATATCATTGATCTGATTTATTTTTAAAATATAAGTTTTAATTTTATATATTATACAAAGTGTTCAATACTACACGATATTTTATTTTGATTTTTATATTATTGTAACATAATTGTAGGTAGAAAACCTAAGAAATATAATCGTAAATTTTGATAATAACATGTCATTTATGTTGCATTCGTATTGCGAACTTTATAAAATAAACAATCGTACACTAATCCCGCCTATTGCATTTGCCTGCTATATGAATCTCGATATCTAAAACAACTGTATTGTACTAGAAATAAAAAATGATATGAAATGCCTTATGAATGTTAAAAATTATCTTTGTATAATATGTATTTGTTTCCAATAAAAATAAATCGAAACAACGTGTTTAATTTTACGCAAGTAACGCTCACAATGGTAACCGAATGATATATACATAGGTACCTATACCGCGATACCTACTTTGCATGATCAAGATAATTACTTGCATAGGTAGTAGATAATGAGGTGAAGAAGGTTGAAAACTCTTTGGTTCAATTTTCATTTAAATCCTTATAACATACTAGCTGTGCCCGCGGTTTCACCCGCTTTTACGGTTACTGCACCGCCCCCGTGGGTCGTAGCGTGATGTTATATTTTCTATAGCCTTCCTCTATAAATAGGCTATCATCCATCACTAAAAGAATTTTTCAAATCGAATCGGTAGTTCCTGAGATTAGCGCATTCAAACAAACAAACTCTTCAGCTTTATAATATTAGTTATAGATTTGTCAGTGTTTACATGCAACTTATGTATTTCTATAAATATGTATAAATAATAGTTGATCAATACTATTGTTATCCTTCTATCTAATTTTAGTTCTAGGATGGATTGGGAGTAATAATACCACTGGGAATAGTTTTAAGAGTTCGGACTCGCGGTCAACGCCATTCGACTTAGCATAGTCAATATACCCCGAAATGACTATGACCTCTGACCTCTGACCTCAAGGTCACGTGATACCATTTTTGAACTCTTAAGATTTACGGCAATTCATTGCCGTTCCTCAGTTGTTAGTTGTACTATCAAATGGTTGGTCCGTCGGGCAAATATCCCTGTTGTACAACCAGTTGTGTCAATGGTTGTACCACGATGAATACATGTTCAAGAGGCCCTTTGGTAATTTCATAGAATGGAAACTTCAAAATTGCTACAGTAGGATTGGTGTCAAACCCTGTCAATATCCTTAAGTTATATCCTTAAGCTATATCACTAACAGTGAGAGCTAAGGCTCCTCGCTAGCGATTTGTAAGATATATTTTATACATCACAGTTAAATTTTTGTTATTCTGGTGTGATCGTTCCGCCATAGAAAAATCAAGATATTGTCGTATAAAAAATACACTTTACATACATGCAGTTTATTCATAATCTATATAAGTATGTATTTATATAACATAATAACTCTTTCACAATTTATTATATTTTCCCTTACGTTTTAAACATTTCGCGTCTACACTATCCAGTAAGTCGCTATCTGTAGAATTCTTTCTTTTCAGCAAGCTCTCTCCCTCTGTGAGTTGCACACGTTTTAGGGGAAGTAATCCAACCGCAAATGGAATATCATTTTGTAAGTCGGAGTCCATATTATCATGATTCGCATTAGGCTCTACGTTTTCTTTACTTATATCAGCAGTTTCATTCATGATGTCTCCCCAATTATTATCAGATTTATCACTAATAGGCCTTGTCAAATCAATTACAGAATCTTGACATTGGGATGCTGTTGATAACGCATTTATTTGACTTTCATTGCTGTTACCGTTGCTTGTCCCATTAACCTCGTTTTCATCATCTTTGTTACTGATATCTAAATTATCCCATTGCAATCCACCCGATATGGTAGCATTTATTTTCGGCGTGGTTAATTCTTTTATATTATCTGTATCATTATCGAACACATTCGGAACGCTCAATGAAGTCACGTTAGCAATGTTTGTATTAGAATTAGTATTGTCAAGTTCGTCGTGTACTGTTGAATTATGTGTTTGGGCCATGTTCATTTTGTTTTCAATGTTCATCAAGTCTTTTATGATTTCATCTCTTTCTTGTGCTCGCTGATCTAGTTGGTTACTATCGTCGTAATTATTTTGTTCATCGTCATTACCTTTAGACGTATCCATTAAACAATCTAAAGCATCTTCCTTGAATACCGCACTTTGTGGCAATTGCAAACCAAAGTCGTAACAATCTTCATTTCTCCTGAGGTCTTCAGAGTTGAGAGGGTTGTACTGTTGGTTTAAATTAGAACCTAATTGAGAACTTTTGGTGTCAAGTAACGATATACTGAAGTTAGTATCCAACGCATTACTAACAGGACATAGTTGTTCCATAACTCTGGCGTCATTTAGCTGTTGGTCTACATAATATTTCTTTACGTCGTCACTCATGGATTTTGTGAAGAATTGCATATCGCCATCGATGCATGAGAAATCATGTGGGTTAACATTATCCATTGAATTGTTATTATCTTGCAGACGAGGGTCTAAATCTACGTAGCTTTGTTGTTCCTCAAAAGACTCTAGATTATCTGGCAATATAGCGTTAAGACTGTTAATTGTATCTTGTGTACGATGGTATTGCGATGAATCTTTATCGTAATCATTGCTGCCTAATAGTATTTCTCCTCTCTCTATCGATTTCGACAGATCATCAATGCTCTTGATTTCACTCGGGTCCGCGACCTTTTCTATGATATTTGGTTGTTCTATTACTTCGTATTGTATTTCACTGCTTTGCACCATGTCAAGTAATACTTGTTCATTAACGTTTATATAAGAGCCGTCACCGGATTCGAATAGTATGGGTAGGTCTGTGGGTAGTCCGGCATTCTTCAAGGCGTTAACGTATTGGGACATCGCAGTACTGATTCCGCTAGTCGAAGTCTCATTGGCCGAACTTGTAGGGTTTGTATTGGCGTAGCTGGGAATGGTTTCGTTTCCTATTGAATGTTCCTTGGTATATGCAATGGTTGGATCGAGAACGTTGGAGGAAACTGTCTGATCCATATACATGAGATCGTTGTCGATGTTCATGTAGTTGCTGGATGACTCCGGGCCACAGATGCTGTTCACAGCTTGCGATAGTGACACTCTGTCCATATAGTCCTGAAACATTAGCAAATTTTGATTTGTAACATTTAAAAAATATGCAAAATATACCTATGGTATACAAGCATTCATGGGCTACGCTCACAATCTTCAGCTTCCTCAAGTGGATCATATCAATGATCGTTATTTTAAGGGTTATAAAATTATGCAAATACTTATTACTTCCAGTTTTCTATCAGCTTTTAAATTATTAACCTAGTAAGTAAATGTAAGATGTTGATTGATAACCAACCTGTATGTGCCTAGTCTGTAGATGTTTAAGTTGATGTATAGCTTTCCTCGAGTCCTGTTCACGGCGAAGGAGTGCACGTTCGGCCGCACGTCCTAAGGAGGCAGCGCCCTCCCATGGCCCAGGTCTCTATAAGGTTTAAGAAATTTCACAGATATATAATTTACCTGGAGCTATACGTAGCAATACCTACCTGTTAACCAGGTAAACGCAGTAACATACATGTCGAACTTTATTTTGCCAAGGACAAGATTAATACACAATTATACAAGAAGATAGATCATTTGCAACGTTTTGTGTTTTGTTCGGGTACATGTTTAAAAACGAATTTAGGCGTAACGCACATTAGAGCTAGCGAAGCTCCCCACTCTTGTTCTATAGTAGTTCAGTTGCTTGCAAATAGACTATTTACATAGTCGTGATAAAGCTTTACCAACAAGTTATGGTAAAATAAATTATTTTCAACACTAACGTCTTGATTTTATAAGGCATCCTTGTAAAAAGTAGACATGTTAGAAGGAAGTCAATACTAGGTCTAGTATTGACTTCCTTCTAAGATGTCTACTTTTTTTGTTGTAGGGTCCTATTGACTTCCTAATAAGATATACCTACAACTTATCTAATATAGGATATATTGGATTCTAAATAAAGTAGCATAATATTTTTATAACTTCTATTGAAAGCATTATGTAGCTGTTATTGGATTTAAATCTACGTTACATCTTTTAAGTGTCAAAACGTTTTAAAGAATACTTACTCTAACGCTAGGCCGTCCTCTCCGTGGCTTTATAGCTCGCGGTGCTTCGGCATAGTCGACAGTATTCGACACGCTGCTGTTTTCAATATCGAACGGAATACGAACTACCAGGTCCTGAACGGAAAATAAATATATATTAACAGACTCAGTTGCTGATGCGTAGGTATTTCTATTAGGTACCGTCAATACCAACATTACCTTATCTACCTTGGGACAGGCGCACCTAACGTGGAAAGTACGAAGATATCTTTAATACAGACTCATCTATGAGTGGATAGCATACAAGAATCTCGTTGTTATTTCTTTATGGTGGTGGTATCTGTAGATGTTACAGTTTTTGTAGTCCTGTGCACTGGTAACATAACAATTCGCCTTCTTGCAAATTTCGCAACGCACAAGATATTCTAAGGTGTTGTAAAAGACCACAGTAACCTTTTACCAACAGGCGGGCCATCCTAATAATAGCTTAAAATGGGTTTCATGCGTTCCAACATTGGGGCGTTGTTCTTGTAAGTTGCTTTACGTAATCCTTTATGTTAAAATGACGTAGCCTTTAGGTAAATCTTGAACAACTTTCTATGGGTACATCTTATTTCTATACAACTTACTGCTTAGTCGTAGACAATACTAACTTTATTAGTTCTGGCGAGGCCGTCCACGGGCTGGCTGGTGCTCGTAGCCGGCGCTAATTGCGAAGACTGTTGGGTTTTTGTATCAGCTTCCTAAACATTGTAATTACGCCAGATCAACTTCTAGAAAGAAGCTAGGTTGCTATCAAATTGTAGGTAACTATTATATCTGTCTGTAAGTTCAAGTTTTTACTATATAGGATTAATTGTCGTCTCTACATCTTAGGTACTTAACAATTTTTGTTCTACCATTTCTTTTCTATATTCTTATTTTTATTATTTACTAGCTGTGCCCGCGGTCTCACTCGCGTCAGTGGCATTTATGGTTACTGGGCCACTCCCGTGAGCCGTAGCGTGATTTTATATAGCCTATGTCCTTCCCAGGGTCTCAGGCTATCTCCATTCCAAATTTCACCAAAATCGGTTCAGCGGATTGAGTGTGAAAAGGTAACACACAGACAGACAGACAGAGTTACTTTCGCATTTATAATATTAGTAAGGAAGTAAGGACTAAATGTACAATCTCTTTATTTACTTACATAGGGTGATGGTTGATTGTCGATTTTTAGTTCTGTAAGTCTAACAATATTGGTAATATTACCTGTGAATGCAGGTCTATAAGTGACTGAGGAGGTTTGCTTATCACGACGGGAGGAGTGAACACAGGGATTTCACCTAAAATAAATTTAGTTCATGAAGCGGTGTAGTAGTAGGTACATATTGTATGTATATGTTATTCACCTGCTTATGAGCTTGTTATTAATTAGGTACGAATGTATCCAGATGAAATTAGCATGTGTAAGTGTGCAATAAACCAGTTGTAATTGTATTTCGAATCATGATTTTCCATTCTGACTAAATTCCAGCTTGACTTATTATGAGGGAGAATAATATAAAAAAGAAGCTTATCAATGACTACTCTGAGCTAGCCAGCCACCTCTCAATAAAGGGCCTTCTACCCTCAATTTAAAGAAACACATAGCGCCACTGTAAACATTTCTTTTCCATGAAGGATGTAGGAGGACCAATGTAACCAGATGTGTGCCACTTTCACTCTACCAGGTCACAACTTATATCATAAGGCAGGTTCAGATACGAGATACGAGTTGACTGCCACAATGGCGTAACGGTAGTGAATGCAACTGCTGTGCTGCCTCGGGCTCGATTCCCGGATCGAGCAGTGTTCGGGTTTTCTGAAAAGAAATTCTCTACATCCTAGACGCTGCAACTACACCCAGACGACAGCAATTGGCTAAATCTGAGTATGTCACAGACTCCTGTCTACTTCTTACCTATGTATGAATGTACTTACTATTGTTAGCAATACCAAGTCCTTCCTTAGTGACTTTAGAGAGGCCCTTAATCTTTAAGAACTGTGCTGCAGATACCAACTCGTCCAAATTCTCTTCCAGACACTGTGTTTTACCGCAATACATGAATTCAACTAGAGATTTCAATACATTGAAGCTCATCTTTAATATTATTAAAGGCTCCCCAGTTTGCTTTTGTAACACTTCCTAAAATTATACAAATTAAGACAATTGGTATTGAAACTCCTATTAAATCAAGCATACTATATAGAATAAACTTCTGTAGGTATCTACTCCACTCTACCATAAGTACCTACTTTACTAACGTGTATACATTACTTTGACTTCCTTTTCGTGCTTGAATGACTTGTGACGAAACTACATATAACTGACTGGTAGCAAACACTAACTAAATATACTAAGTTAACAACTTCACCTGAAAATAAGCACTACTAGCCGCCAATACAGCTTTATGTACACGCAAAGTGTGTGAACTACACATAAGTGTCATATCCACCATTGACTGCATTTGTAAAAGTTTGCCAAATCTGGACATTAAATGCTCAGAATAATCTTCATAGTGTAAGCTGTAACGTATAGGCGCCATTTCTACAATGAACTGATTCTTACAGAATAATCATCACAACAAATTGTGATGAAAAATGTCACATTTGATAGGTTGAAAAACAAAAGCGTAACGAAAATAATAGTTGAATGTCATGTAAAAATTATTTATAGAACATATTTATGGTATCAGCAAAAAGGTTTTTAAATTTTAATAAAAAGTAATTAAAAAGTCAGTAAGTTAACAAATGCCCTCAATAATTAATTACAAATTTATTTTTACTTAATGAATTATACGATAATCGCGTAAATAACATACCTATTATTTAGAATGCAGTAAGTTAATAATCTAATAATTGGTAGCTAACATTAATAAAAAAAACAAAGTTTTTTTATTGTTGGAGTCTTTTTAATCCATTAAAAAATGCAGAAAAAAATAGTTAAATGTTAGAAAATGAATTTATTACAAATTTGTATTCATCGTGGATATTTCCAATAATAATAACAGTAAATGTATTCAACTAAATAAAGCTTGAACATACAACAGATTTATAAACGTATTCTATCACAGACTAATTAAGTACACACTCAAAAATTTAAAACTTAATGTAAATTCCATAATAGTATTTCTGTATTAGTTTATTACGATCAGTACATATATGAAAGAAAATAAATGAGATAAGTAATTTTGGAATGTAAGTAGGAATGTAATGATTTGTTCATAAGGCACTTGGAACAAATACAGTGAGATTATAGTCAGATACGTAAATATCAGATAACATCACCAAGCTCCGTATTTTAAATTAAACAGTTTGAATAAAATTTTGTCATATCCACTATGGCAAATGTATTATGTACTATAAAACCATTAAATAGTTGTATAGAATCTAGTCACATGTATTATATAATATGAAATTCACAATTAACATGTACTTAAATCGAACATTTCATGAAGGAAGAGCTATTAATTAATAGACTTACAAGTTTAAACAAATTTCAGACGAAAAGATTTCTAGAATTTCTATATAATAATATACCTATAGGTATTCATTTATATATGGATATTGCGAGAATCTATATACAAGATATTGTGAATAATCTAGCTGATACTGCACTTGTTTGCCTATAGATATCTTCGCATTATCCACAGTAGTAGGTATTTTTATAAAATACAAATTTGTAACATTTCCAAATACTTTAGGATCTTCTTAGAAATCAGTTCCTATACAATACAATAGCTTTTACGTTTTACCCTTACCTCCCTACGACAAAGCTCATAAACGCTGTGCCACAGCCGCAAAGCTTTCGCACGACTCACGAAAATACTGGAACACATTCTGATTAATATCTGAGATAGAAATAAAACCATCGTAAAATATATAAATACATTCATGTACTTAATCTTTCTTGCAAAGAGCTGTTGGTTTCAATCAAGACGTGACTGACACATGTGCACACGTCGACACAAATAGGTAGGTACTTTTATTAAGGTAACAAAACTATGGCTATCGACATCGACATGGACCTTTAATGAGAAGTGCTTTAAGATCTACATTGTTAAAAAATTATGACTTATAAATCTTATAATGGTCTTATAAAAAGGGTCATTCATTACAGTAGAATGTACATAATTGTATTCAGTCGCAGTTGTTAATATGACAGTACTGTCCCGATCTATGAATGTCTAAAATAATGATGTAACAACCTTCTTTGGATATAACAAAAATCATAGACAATATTAATTTATCACAAGTAATAATTTAGGCGGGAACTTAATAAAAAATATTTTGGTACCTAAGAACTAGACAGCATATTTTTATCAATTACAATATTTAGAAGAGATATTATTTACTTATCATTATTATGCACTACGATATTGTCATCCTAATACGTGAAACAACAAAATGACATTCCATCCCAGATATTGCAGAACAAAAAGTTTAAAGAACAAAGTTACAGCCATGAGTTCGGTTAGTTACGCACGAATTACAATTTCATTATGCCTGTTAGTTCGATTAAATCCAATATTTATAGAAAAATATTTTTATCGATAAACCAGTTTTCGTATTTCGTTATTGTAGATATTATTTTAATACGATTTCACGAGATTCTATTCATGAAGCAATGCAAGCTAAAATAAAATGACGGATCCAATCAACTTAGGAATATAACTACATAAAAGAAAATATATACGTAATAAAAAAATATTTTGACTTTGTTACCCAATAATTCTGTCTCATCTTAGAACATATTAGCTAGATAGAGCATACTATTACCAATAACAATGTTCATAATAGAATCAAATGAAACCATTGATTATTAAAGTATAGTTATTTAGATTATTATGATGAAGAGTCGAACTTCTTAGACAACTATGATTAACAGATTCCGATTGACATGCTAATTGACAGCTATCTAAATAAAAATGTAAAAGTAGAAAAAGTAAATAAAAAATTGAGTTACGTAAAGTATTATTAAAGTAATTAAATAATCTTACATAAACACTTTACATAGGTATGAGTAAATTTGTACAATACATAGCATGTAGAAAAAATAGAGATTCATTATATAGAGATCATTCAGTGAAACTAGATCATTGCCAGTACTTAGTGCTTTACGCTGTTTAACGATATTACGAAACTGTTAACTTGGTAAATAAATATGAAAATAAAGCAGTATTTGTTCGAAATCGTATTTTTCTTAGAAAAATGGGATATTTTCTTAGAAACACATTCTTGCCAGCGTAATAGCACATTATTTCACAAATGAAAAATATAGTAAACTTATTGTACTTATTGGAGATACGTACCTACGTATATCTGTACTTTCATTATTTTTTAACACTGTACGTACTTTCCGGGAAACGAACTGAGCAATGGTCTGTTTCAGTGGTAGGTTACATTAGTACTAATATTAAAAGCAAATTACAATATTTACATCAGCCGACAATAGTACATCTTGCGAAACTAATATACACGTTAATTATTTGTTCATATTTAAAAAATAATCACTCGAGGTTTATACGTTTACATGTCCACGGTAATACTTAATTATCAATTATGTTTAAGAACTCCTCGGGGGAAATGTGGACGTCTTCAGCGGGCGATGCGTCTGTCGCGTTGGGTACGGTGTTTTTGAGTTCACCGAAAGTATAAGTAGTTCGTTTCTTATTGCGGGAGCTGGGCGCGCGCGCGCCGCCCGCCAGCGACGCCTCGCAGTCGAGGCTGGCGCGCTTGTTCCAGCAGAACGGCTGCCGCGGCTCCGCGCCCGCCGACATTGGCATCGCCAGATGAACCCGCGATTTGCACAACTCATTATCACTCAGCTGCCGTTTTAATTTATCTTTTCCCACGACTAATTGGAAACCTCGTAGCCCACTGTCACAGTGTGTTTGTGACTTGGGTAGTTCGGCTTCACTAAGCTGCCTCTTAAGTTTCGAGGCATCGGTTGGACTCGACCGCGCCGGCTTATCGACTAGACTATTTTGACGTGAAGTTCTACTGCCTCCCTGGCGAGAACTTGAACTATGCTTGAGTAGTGCGCTGTCGTGACGACTGCTGCCCGAGGAACTGCTCGTATTGGTGTTGCATGTATTTACATCGTTCCCGTTATTTCGGCGAAGAGACTCGATAACATTGTAGAAATGTTCGAGCTCAGAAGCACTGTTGTTTCTGGATCTGCTTATATTGTTTGTACTATGTCTATGTGGGCGGATTTGAGCTCTAGGTAAATGGCCATAACTGCTTTGTCGAGATATACCGACGCTGGTCTGCCGGCGAGGCATGCTGCAGCTTTTAGGAACGAAAGCGTCTTGTGACATTACCACATTTTCATATACATGTGCATTATCAAATTCTTCCTGTGATATGAGATTTTGACGACTCTCGGTAGTTTCTTTCTTTTGGCCTACAGAGTTGCTCTTTTTATGTCCATTACGAATTTTAACTTCTGGAATTTTTTTCGTTAATTTACAATCACTGGCACTTCGAGGGAGTAAGTTTGCGTAACAATGGTCTTTGTTTTCCTGTGTTTGTGGTTTCTCCATCTTAGGAGCAGAAGGAATTGGTGCATTTTCTATGTTCCTACTGGAATTAGAATTCTTAGATGTTTTACTGGATGGATTTGCTTTCGCGACATCGGAAGTCTGTTGAGGTACGCTATCAAATCGCTTCCTGTCCAAGTCGGGCTTAGAAGATTTATCCAGCACGACTTTAGTCTTATCACTCTTGCAAATTTTGACACTGAATCTAAATGGAGGTTTAAACACAACTTGTAATCTAGCCTTTTCACCGGACAATAGGTTAGTGGCGCTCTTGGACGGTCTGGTTTTTCTGGAGCCTTTTTGGACTTGCCTATGTGTTCTTTCTGTGAGACCAAGCGGAATAGACTTCGACTTGGGTAAGACAGTAGGCTGTGGTGAACTCAGTAACCACCGTTGCACCTTACTCAATGCTTCCGAATCTTTGATCGGAGAAGAGGGATGTTTCTGCATTGAACTATAGTCTATAGTTTCTTTTTTCATTTTGGTCTTGCGCTTTTTCACTTTGCCTTTGTGTTTGGAAAGTATGACATGTTTTGGCGATTTGCCCTCGGGGTTTGTAATGATAGCTGTGTTTTCTTTAGTTATTTTAGGTGCTTCTTCAGCTTTTGTTTGATTACTAGGTTTCTGAAAACAAAAATATAGTATAAGCAATACTTTTTTGATTAAGAAGTATACACAAATTATTTAATTTGCTTGGCTTACCCTCTTTTTATTGGCACTGTGAATCGGAGAGGCTTTGTCTCCTAATTTTTTAAGATCCTTTTTGTTGCGGTAGGCTCGAGTTCGCAAAGCCACTTTCTTCTTAAGGGGTAGTTTTGACCTAAAATCATTAAATTATACTTAGATAAATTTTCTAATCTCAATCACAGATTTTTAAACAACATTAAACTGTTGTACTTGACACATTAGATTATTACGTTAAGTAAGGGCCATTTGGTGCCAGATTCTACTTATTAAATAGTGCATTGTGCTATTTTATTCACATGGATTAGTATGGACCCTGTCAGTACTTCTTCGAAGGTTATAATCTAACTTCGAAAAGTACTGACAGGGTCGGTCTATTGTTGCTTAATCGTTTTAATTAGCTTTATGCGACATGTGATACTTTTTACGATATATTTTCTTTATATTACATGCATGTACTTGTAAATGTTTAAAACAAGTTGACATTACGTACCTAACAGCCGTGTGTACTATCAAGCCTTGGTCTGCCGCGTCAGGGAGTCTAACGGTTTCAGTAGTCGATGAGTGGATGATAGTCACCGATTTGAGCTTCTTGCCGTGACGACCGAAGTAGCGTGTGCTCACCACCTGGAATCAAATGGTTTAATATTGAGATCTTTCTTTTATATGCACCAAATTTAGTATAGCTCTCAGTACACTATAGCTGTGGAAATGAGGTGATGAGTTAATGGTATCGCAAAGACTGGCTATTCTTATGAATTTTGGGCTAGAACTTGGTGCAATTACAGTTGATTAAGAAGAGGTTTCGTTTTCCCGGTTTTTGGGCGTGCCGACGATACCCTAAGAAATAGGACGTTGTATGTTGAGATATTATGGTATGAAAACGGCGATATGAAAACATTTGATTATTATGCACAGTCAGATGTTTTAGATACGTTAAATAAATACAATTTGTTCTACCGGTACGGTGAAGGTAGAATGAAATATATTGTTTAAGTCCACGAACAGATATCTTAACATTAATATTATATATAATAGCTTAGTCTTTCACCTTACAATTTTATCAAAATGAATGAACAAATAGCGCTACTATGTATCAGCATAAGTAGAGAAAGAAGTAAGTTGTTGATACTGGAAAGAAATAGCTTTGGTATAATGATGGCAGAGGTTTTCATACAATTCTAGCGATACGTATCTATTCTGTATATATTTATATAGATACCTTCCCAGAGGAGTTATTATCTTAACGAGACACTAACATTTAGTGTCTATGGTATTTTCTATAGTAACGTCAAGAGCATTGCAGCAACGCTAAACAAAAAATAAAAAAATATATACATCGTCTATCCATTGTATAACAATAATAACACTTTTGTATGTAAACTGTCCCACAGCAGGGCACGGCTATTTTCTCGATGTGAGAAGGGTTAGGCCACTGGGTCTGCGTGGTAGACTATACCAAGCAGACCCAGTGCGGGTTGGCAGTCTTGATATATATTCTAAAACATTAAGGAGTCTCTCAACGGTCTCCAACTAGGCTATCGCTGGTTTTTTCAATAAATAATAGTATACAATGTATTAAATTATAACTTAAAATATATTTATATCCAATGAATTAAAAAAATAAGTTATTACGTACCAATAACGCGATGACAGCTAGCAGTATGAGGAGCACCGCGTACCAGTGCTTGAGCACCCATCGCTTGAAACCGGCGATGCTCTCGTCTGACAATAACAACTTGCGCAGCGTGGCCAGCGGACCTGACGGGTCCACCTCGCGGCATCGTTGGAACACATCGCAGTACCTGCAAGATGTTGAAAACTTGATTATAATCATAAATTCAATATTAAATTGATTAAATGTATGAATATGCTTATGATAGAATATTAGTAGGTACATCACATCAAACCTTATGAGGTTTCATGATAAATTATTATAACTTATTCAGTTTATTTTGTCAAATTCGAAATATTTAAAAAAAATACGTTTGCCCGACTTTTGTGTTTGTGTAGTGGCAAATTGATTTATAATACTACATATGATTATAATTCAGAAGGTTCAGTATAGTCGGCGTTGGTTTAAATCAACTTAAATAAAATAAAGATTGCTCGGCATCCTATGCACTTGGTTACTTAACATTTTCATTTAATAATAATTGTATGCCACCGCTGAGTGCTTAATGCTTATATAATGTATATAATGTTTAATAGGTAAAGTCAACACTTTATATAGTTTTGATTACATTTCTATATTTCTCTTTCTTTTACCTACTAATGTCCTCCAGACCGAATTTTCGGCCACGGCGGCCAATCTTAACGGAGACTGGCCATCTGCGCAGGAGATATTATAATGCAAAAGTATGTGCGCAAACACAAGTGCACTCTCTGTTCCCTAACCCTCATGATCCGATGGGACGGATAATCCGACACGACCGGAGAGAGATCAGGCGCAGGACCAACGGCTTTACGTGCTTTCCGAGGCACGGGGGTGTCTATCACCGCCAACTTCCTAACTCCGAGCTCGTATTGAGATTTCTTAACAGAAAAACCCAATTCGTTTTTGTTGGCCCGACCCGGGATTCGAACCCGAGACCTCATGCACAGCAGTCGCATTCACTACCGCTGCGCCACGGAGGCAGTTGAAGTACCTACGTTACTTCAAGTACTACGTACTTGAAGTAACGTGAAAAAATTAACATAGGTACAAGTTTAATCTACTTACCCATTGTAATCATTACATGGTGTACCAGGCTTGGCATACATATCGGGTACATCGTATGGCGACGTGTTCCAAGCAAAGGAGGACATGCAGGGTCCGCCTGGCTTGCGACAGCACAGTTCACATGCTGAGGTAGGATCGTCCTTCCGTGGGGCACATTGACACGACTCCAAACCATATGCGAGGCAGATGGAGCCGGTGCACTCCTGCAAAGAAATGAAAGTTACTGTTAATAATGCTTTTTAACGAGGAGACAGAAATAATTCTCTTCATTACGAGCAAGATCTGATGGTACCTAAGTGTTAATCGCTGCTCATTGACATCAGCAATGCCAGGGTTTATAGTCAAGTCGTGGCTTTACGTAATAGTAGTGCCCTCTTCAAACCCGGTCTATAGGACAATTCGTAGTGTTCAAAAACACTACGAATTGTCCTATAGATGAATGATGAACCATGCAGGTAGTTCCAGAGCTAATACGTATGTGCGAGTTAAGTCGAATGATCTCGAACGAAGGTCCGCAAATAATTCTTTATAATCTTATAAAGATACACAATTGATAACATATTAAAGTTAAATTGAATGTTTATTAAGTCCCCCGATATACAGGAATTATGACTAGTGAGCGAGGGTCTTTTAAAAAAAATGCGTCATAGAAAGGGTTATTTTTTCGACCATTACTTTTTACATGATGAAATTATTACTTTAGTTCAATCAACAGTTTTTTAGGATTAACTTTAGATCATAAAGTTCAGTGGGGCGCTCAAATATCGTGTCTTGCAGGAAAACTTAGCTCAGCCGCATACGCAATTCGGAAAGTAAGACAGCTTACTGATGTAGATACTGCAAGACTAGTATATTTCAGATGCTTTCACAGTGTCATGTCCTACGGTATATTATTGTGGGGCAAGGCAGCTGAAAAATTTTATTCTTCAAAAACGTGCAGTACGAAGCATTTGTAATTTAGGACCACGAGTTTCCCTGAGAAATCGATTTAAAGAATTAGTAATTAAGAAACAAGATACTTATCTTGTTCCTTAATTTGATTATATAATAATAATATAATATTCTACCACATATACACAACACCATCTAGCCCAAACTAAGCAGAGCTTGTACTATGGGTACTAGACAATGGATAAACATACTTATATACTTTTTTTTTGTAAATACATACATATTATACATAGAAACACCCAGACCAAGACAAACATCCATGTTCATGCACACAAATGTTTGACTTGTGCGGGAATCGAACCCGCGACCTCAGGCGTGGCAGTCGGTTACACTAACCACTACGCCATCGAGGCCGTATGATTATTATTGAATAATATAAATCCACAACCGCATTTAGTCACGGACTGCCTTTGTACAAGTGTAAGTGTATGCGCCATCATGCCATCCTATTGTCTATTTTAGATTTATATTAAAATATATACCTTAGCCAAAATTATTTCATCTCTATAATATTATTAAGTTATTTTTGTTATTATCTTTAGTTTTTTTTATAGTCAATAGTATATGGCATAATGGCTGCAACACCTCGTTAATCTGAGTTGTAAAATACTGAAATTATATATAACTGGCGATTTAAAAGAGTGGCCGTGAGTTTCTTGCAGGTTTCTTCTCATAGGCTTAACCCTTTGTTTAAACCTAGCAACTAACCTAAATGTAGCTTCAGTAACTTAATAAACTCACTAACTATATATTTTGACGTTCATGTGTTACTTTGTGACCTAAATGAATAAATGATTTTTGACTTTGACTTTGAGCTGTAGCGGGTTGGCGGCAGCCACACGCAATTGTTTTTTAATTATGTCTGCCATATCAGTAGATGATAGATAAAAATACAGAAGAAAATAGTCGTGTACTCACCCCCATATAACACACAAGTTCTTTGTCACATCTCGTCCTGTTGGGCTTGTGTCTGCTGGTGGGGCAAGCAGCTCGCTTGCCGTCACAGAAGGCGGCGTCACGACAACCGTTGTCAGAACGACACTTGTCGCCGAATTTGAGGGTACATGACGCTGTGCAACATGGACCCTGAAATCAGATTTAAATGATGTATAAGTAAACATACAATGAAACGATCCGCAAGTTTTATATATAAGACAAAACTAGAATTAGTTAGATACTTCCTGTAGCACCAGTCTTTGTTAGAAGTCATGATTTAAACAATTTCGTATCATAAAATTATAAAGAATAATAGATGACAACCTCAAACAATTAGTTGACAATCTCATAACTGACCATTCAAAATAATTATATGACGGTATCATCTGATAACCCATAATAATTAGTCGCCAATCTCAAATCATTATAATTATGGCAATAGAAAATCTTAAATCAATGGTTGTCAATTTTAAATTAATTAGTTCATAATCTTGAATAATTTGTGTGTAGTAAATGTAAATGTAAGTTTGTTTTATTGTTTGTTTATTATGCGTTCTCGCCATAACTACTTGAATCACATGAAATTTCGCGTACACGTCGTTCTTTCATCTAGGAAAAAAAGTACTTCTTCCAAAGGGATAAAAATTTATAGACAAAATCTACATCAACGCGAGTGAAGCCGCGGGCAAAATCTATTATTAAATAATTAGATCATAATTCTCACCTGACTAGGACTGCATACACTGTGCTCGGTCAGTGTGCACGGCTTGTAATGAGGTCTAGCGGCCTGAGGACGACAGCACACATCAGTGCACTCGGAGGCCCAGCCACAATCGCATTCTTCACCTTCCTCCACAACACCGTTGCCGCAAATCGCAGGCTGCGGCTCTGTAAAAGTATACCGTCAATTGATTAAAGTGTGATGACTCATGATTTGAAGTGAGGCTGTGCAAATTTTATGCAGCTTTTTAATTATAGAATATTTATCTTTAAAATATGCACAAACGTTAACCGTGCATCGTATACGGCACATCCTGAACTAGAAATTATCCCTGTTCATGTCGGCCGGAGCCATTTGATAAACACTCATCCTACTGTAATCGGCCGACAAGCCAATATTATGCGATACGACGGCGTGTTCAGTTACGTTAAATATAAAAATTAGGCATTCTTACGTACATAAGTCAGACATTTGTTGTTTTTATCATACATACAGACGTAATGTGTAATTACTCAAATACTTCATTCATACATATTAACGCTTTCGTGATATACGTCAAAACCACTTGCTAACGAGATAAAGTCCTTAAATTCTTAAGTCAAAGACTTACATATATTATATAGTATTTAGATATAAGTTAAGCTAAACACACCTAGTATTAACTATTTCTTACCAGTAAAGCATCCTTTAGGCGACCTCGCTTTATTATTTAGCACCGGGTCGATCGCTCTGAGAGAGCACGGTGAGAATTTGTTATTGTTCTTCCTGTCACCGCTAGTGGCTCTAGCGAACATTATATAATTT
The DNA here is from genome assembly GCA_963564715.1 of Catocala sponsa. Lineage (NCBI taxonomy): Eukaryota > Metazoa > Arthropoda > Insecta > Lepidoptera > Erebidae > Catocala > Catocala sponsa. The sequence goes on along the minus strand of OY751334.1, from coordinate 11,584,227 downwards.
CCATCTTCGCCGAATGGAGTACACACTTCTGGGTCATGCTAAAATAAAAAGCAATCAAATATGTATAAATGTATTAGTGTAGTAAATGACTGCACGAATGGTGTAGTGGTTTAGTTGATCATCGCGTCATCACTACTACACCGGATGTTATGGGACTGAAACCCACACGACTCAAACACTCGTGTGATTCACAAATGGTTGCCCTAAGTTCGGGTGTATACGTGCGCGTAAGCGTGAGTTTATGTATGAGACAAAATGGTTACGAAAAACTATTTTTGAGTTACGACTTTACAGGAGCTCGGTTTACTAGTGTTCGTTACTTACCGGTGATCCGAAGTTGTGACCTATTTCATGTGCTAGGGTCACGTGGGAGACGGCTGGAGGTACGTGCTTGCCGTAATTCAAAAGAGTTACAATGCCCGTATTTAGAGATTTCATACTGCCGCGGTAGTGCTGAAACGAGCAACTTAATAAATAGGACATCTATCAAATAGGAAGCTTGTATCTATATTCTCAATAAGTATACCTACATCGTTTTAGTTTCGATAGCTTTGCAGACGTAGGGCATTATAGTTTCTAATTTACTATTATAAACATGTATTCAAACAAATAAGTTGATAGATGATAAATAAATAATCAACACATCCAAAATGTTTACATAATTTTATTAACAATTAATCTTCTACGTTCAACTAGTACTTTCCTTTACAGCTGTCTTAAAAAGAAAAATAAACGATAGAATAAAAGTCTGTTTTCTGAACGTTGCTGATGTTTACTTTTTCGTAACTAAAACGATTATGGATATAAAAACAGACATCAAGCAAAACTTACCCCATTTTTTTCACATACGCCTCCAGCATTTTTAAGATCCCCAGTCCAAGCCAACCCCAGGGTACCCATTTCGAAGTCTCGGTATGTAAACATGTACGCCAAACAAAAGGCGTCGTAATCTTCCTCTGGAAGTTAATAAATTAGATATAAATCTTGCCACGAAAAAATAAATGAAGCCTTCCGTTTATAAGTACTTGTAATTTATTAAACTAATAGCTTAACTTTGCAGAATGGCTCTCTAGAGACCGGGCCGCTCTTTTGAATGCGTAATTGAATATTGAAAAAACGAACCTGAAAAAAGCTCCAAGTACTTTTCGACCCCGTAGTTATTGGGAAACCTGTAGGCCGGGTCTTTCAGAGCGTCTAATGTGTGGACTTTAATTCGTTTGATCATGAACGTAATGTTGTCCGGCTTTCCATCTTGATTGAAGTCTGAAACAGGTTATACCAATGGGATGAAGATGTCTTATGTAATTAAGTTGATAGCTCTCGAGTGAAACTAAGCTATTACCTGTCACTTTATATATTGCGTTAACTTTCTGAACATGTCGCGTCATGACTTCGATACAAGCTTCCTCGGAGCCGTATCTTTGATAGAACATGTGGTCCGCCTGTAGGTATACGAGACACGTGGTTTTTCTCGGATCTACCGTGGCTCTCTTGTTCACATGTCGGCCGTCGTCGGACGCGTTCGCCGACAACACGGTGTAACCCACTGGCTCTTTCTTAACTATATCTTTACTAACAGTAACAACCCCTGCTTTCGTTTTTATCACTTCGACGTGCGTCTTTGGCTTTGGTCTCGATTCTTCCGAATCGAGTCGCACTTTAGTTATGAGGTTACTTTTATCGATTTTGGTTTTAGGTTTTCTCGTGCTTAACTTATCGCCCTGCTCGCTGTTGCTAGTGTAAGGAAAGTCTAAGTCTAAAGGTAAATCAGGATTTTTCTTTGGCTCGTCATCTTGCATTTCGTCGTCCGGGAGCCATCGCTTTTTGCGTCTATGTATTTCACTGCGTAAGTCATCGGTAAAATTATTTAGATGAGAGTCTTTTACAGTTCGTTGATCTGTGAAGTTGAATAGCTCAACTTCTTGCCCTAAAGTTCTCTTCATATGGAGTAGATGTGACGCGCATGGTGCTCCTTCGCTAGTGTCACGCGGGTCCTCGACATCCGATCTTCGATAGATGACGCTGTGCATGGAAGGATGGTCTACGTTGTATCGAGATATAGGCTCCACGTAGTATTCCTCCGTAGGCGTCCATATTGTGCCGTCGAAGAGACCATCTGCTGTGATAACACCGTACACGTGAGATGATTCGTCACCTGTAAAAAGAAAACATTTATTTGAAGCCATCGTTGTACTATGTTAATTATTATCAGTTGCAAGTATTTGTAAGTGTCAATAATAAGCAAGGTTTAATATATTTCAGTGAAAAAATCTTATGTCACCGGTAGCAAGTGGCGATAAACAGTCGCTACCAACGACCCATAAAACATGTAATTTTGCGCCTCGAATACCACGATAAAATTAGGGGACCTAGCTTAGCCCTGACGTTGACCTAGATCGGTCTATCTTAGAAGAAGCTGTAGCAAAAAATAAAATATAGAGCAAAAATAGCTTTTAATTCAGTTAAATATAGCATTTAGGTTTATATAAATAGCGACTTTATCTGAACAATTAATTCTAAGAGTGCACTATTTCAAAATAAGCCTTTGAAATACAAACAAGTTGGGGACGCTCAAATAAATGGCTGACGATATTTTATGCAAACTAATTCGAGGTGCAAAGAGCCTCGGGACTCTGAATGAATTAAAATCACAACTTGCAGTCGCAGTAGGGAGGGATTGAAACCGCTCATAAATAACGGTAATTACAGCTCCACCTTACACTCTGTTTCCCCTTCATTCGGTAACGGGAAAAAGGAAAATATTGGTTGTGAAACAAGCGCAGTAACGCGTAATGGACAGGATACTCAGCTGATAAATATTTTTAATGAGGCATGATGTCTTCTAAGATAAAATTATAACGATCGATGTTCGTTATAACTGTGGTCAAGATTAGGAGATTTAGAATGACGCTAGTGTATATCAAGATTTTGAATAATAATAATAAACAGTATTTTTGATATACTTTGTGATCGTAGAACGCATTGCAAAAGATTTTTGATGTACATTTTTGCATTCATTATGATTTTATTACAATGTGTAGAGGATAGGTATTGAGCACTTTAGAGTGACACCTAAGTATGTTTGGTTTGCCCGTTACTGAGACTTTCACCCAGGAAAGAGTTGTTAAATTTAGTGCAAAAGATGTTAGTAAAGTTATTAATCGTATGCGGAGAGGCAAATCGCCTGGGTATGATGGTCTCAGTATCGAGCATCTTAGGCATGCAGGGTTCACCTGCCGCGCGTCCTCTCCTTGTTTGTTAGGAACTTACTAAAACGATTGTTGTTCCTATTATTAAGAATAGGACTGGAGACATAAGGATAACTATCGGCCCATCTCACTTGCGACTACAATGGCCAAGGTGCTTGACAGTCTGCTTAATAACATTCTTGTCCAACACGTAAAACTCCATGAAGCCCAGTTCGGTTTCAGGAGTGGGCTTTCAACCGAAAGTGCGATATTGTGTCTTAAGCAGGCTGTCAGGTATTATACTGACAGGAAAACATCGGTATACGCATGTTTCTTATATATGTCAAAAGCGTTTGATATGGTCATATATGACAAGCTTTGGGGTATACTGTGAAGGACGGATGTGCCGGTGGTGCCTATGGTATTGCTGTCAGCGAAACCAGGTGAGATGGGTGGGTGCTTTGTCCGACCCATACGATATGGAAAGCGGCGTTAGGCAGGGTGGACTGACCTCTCCTCTGTTATTTAACCTGAACATAAATGACCTTATCGGTGACCTTAGCAGCACCCATACCGGTTGTCATATTGATAATGTGTGCGTTAATAATATAAGCTACGCGGACGATATGGTGCTGCTGGGACCAACGGTGGTGCAGTTCGTAAGCTATTGGCAATTTGCGAGACATATGCAGCGGAGCATGGGCTGACATACAACACAGTAAATAGCAAAGTCGTTCTTTTCAAAGGCAAATTAAGGGTGTCCATTTGTGTTCCGCCAATGATGTTATGCGGTGAGGAGCTTCGCTAGGTAGCTAGGGCATATTGCGACTGATATCTTGTCTGATGACGCGGATCTGGAACGTCAGCGTAGGGCATTGGCTGTCCGAGGGAATATGGTTGCCCGTAGATTTGGTCGCTGCTCCACTGAAGTGAAAATCACTCTGTTCAAGGCATACTGCCAATCGTTTTACGTTTTATGAGTAAATCGTACCCGTCGAGCAGCCAATGTCTTACGTGTTCAGTACAACAACATATTTAGGATGCTGATGCGGCTGCCTCCCTACTGCAGTACATCGCTAATGTTTGCTGAGGCACATACCGATGGCTATCAAGCGATAATGCGTAAAAAAGTAGCGACATTGATAAGAAGATTGAGAAACAGTAGCAACAGCATCCTTAAGATGATTGCCTCACGTTCGGACTGTCCGATCCAATACAAATGGATTAAAATTTTTATCGGGCTAGACGGACATGATATTGTTTATTTTATTATTATTGATTTATATTTTTAGACTATAAGTAATTATGAATTTATTTGATATTGACTGCGTAAGTTTTAAATTTTATTTAATTTGAATTTTTATATGTATTTTATCTGAAATAAAGTTATTATTATTATTAATACAGGTAAATATGAGTTTCAGCAGAGTATACTTGATTAAAGATTGTAAGTAATTTGTTCAAATTCACTTTGTCTCGAACGGAACAGATGGGTCGCAGAACATAATTTCCTTTTATTAAGTTGGTTACAGAATGTAGAAGTTTGTTGGGCTCATGTTTAATTGGTCGTTTCAAAGACTTGGGGCAATAAGTAAAGGGTTGGAGTGTGTCTCGACTTAATTATATTTTAATTAATACAACGGGAAATATTGTAGTGAAACAAGATAAGACATATCAAAGTATGTATGTCCTTTATGTGATTTTTAAACATACTTAAAACTCAACTCTGTGAGACAACGACTTCAAATATAGAAAACGTCTTTATATCTGATAATAAGAATAACATAGCTGAGCTCAGGACTTATTCAATACTCTTTGGCTTAGTAAAGCTTTGTTCTTGTTGAATAAAAACAAATGGCAATATACTTATTTAAATTTATGCCTTATTAGGTCAAGTTCTACAAACGTATATTCTTTATCTTTTTTTGTGATAATCACTTTGGTTTTGACGGTTACATGACATAATAATATGTATTCATATAACATGCTAAAAGTACCATAAGAATCTACAGTAATGAGTATTGTTATGAATTAAGTAGTACGTAATACCAAATACACGGACTTTCTTGAAAACGTACAAAATCATAAAAGTTCAATCATACCGTTAAAGTAGTACTCTACAGAGCTGTAACGTTAATTTGTGAACTTATTAACGAGAAAGTAATTTTAACAAGACTTTTGTGATTAAAAAAACCCAGACCGAAGGAGTAAGTAATCCGTTTAAGGAAAAACAATTTAATTCCGCAGCCCGCTGAACAATTAATGGTAGCTCGGAATAAAAATTAATATTCTGAACTGCAATGATGGAAATTTACAAAACGCTTCATTTGACTGAACAGTTTTAGATGCGAGTTGAATAATAATTATGTGCATATGAATTTAAATGTTGCGTTAGGCTAATGTTTTTTGTATTTTTTTAATGGCCAGTGGTTTGAACGAATATTTCGTTTGTCGCATTTTGTTTTCCATAGAGTTTTGCCCGATCTAAGTTTCGTGTGTCCGTCGTTTTAATGATCGTAAAGTAGGTACCTTGCGTAGAAATTAAAATAAAACTCTATTAAAATAAAACAAAATAGCGCGAATTTCAATGCGGTCCTGTTTCTAGACCGCTGTACTTCATTTCCTTCAAACGCTAATTTAATTTACTTTTGAAAATAGCTCTGTTGAAATTTGAATAACATATTCTATCACATAATATATATATATATATATATATATATATATATATATTATGTATATATATATATATATATATATATATATATATATATATATATATATATATATATATATATATATATATATATACGAATATTTGTAAATGTGTCTAGAAATTTATAACTCGTGATTAATAGATATATGTTAGCTGTCCTTCCTGGAGACTATTAAGAGACCCTATTATAAAAAATAGTGTACCTACTTACTTAAATTGCTTAATAATTTTGCTTATAGGTTAAACAACAATGTAAAGACAGGCTCACTAAGTATCTTAGATTATGCCCACAGTTATCAGTTATAATATGCTTTATATTCGAAACGCCAAACTATATTCCCGAACCCAGATATAGCATCGCATGATGTATATTATTCCTATCAATATTTATAAAGAAACAGAAAATACACGAGAACAAAGATAACACATACTCGTAATTGTTGTACAATAGCATATTATTATGGAGATCAGAACACCGATAATTACATTCTTGTGAATCATGCCATCGCTTGGCGATGTTAACTACATACATACCTAAGTAATGTACTCACTAAGATATACTTGTGAGTATCACTGACTAGTACCAAGTTACGGGTTTTGTTAGGTGAATAACAAAGCTGCGGCACGCACTGCGTAATTATCACTAGATTTTGCCTGCAGCTTCACTCGTACTAATCTAGATTTTACTAAGCAATCTCTATCCCTCGGAAACAGCACTTTTTCTGATAATAAGTATCTAACAACGTGTATGTGAAACTTCATGATGTACGGTTTAGTACTTAAGGCGTAAAAGTGTAACAAACAAACAACTTTACATTCTCATTTAATATATTAAATTAGGATTGGGATGTAAATTGTATAAATCACGTAAATCTACTTAATTGCCGTGCGATGCGTTTATGATTTATTCGCTTTAATCCTTTATTCGTCAGTGATTCTATTAATCTCTACATAATGTGTCGCTTTTCGACATAGTTTAAAGTAGGATAAGTTCAAAATCAATTTGAAATAAATGTAGCATATCTCACGGCATTTACATACTGATATATGTATGCATAGACTTGTCGCTTGTTGCCCGGATTAGTAGGTACACAGAGATTTCGAATCTCTAAATGATATTATTCTGATAATCTCTCTTGCTTCATTAACTTTCATCACATTTTTCATGCAAGTCTATTTATGGTACTCTTAATCAGATTTTTTTTTTCAATATGTTTTGAGGTTAAGCCCTGCCGACTATCCTACTCACATTTGCTTTATATATTTACTATCATAGTCAAATAAATTTTCTTAGATATTGAGTATTAAAATATCTAGGTACTGGCTATCCCTCGGGAACAGTTTTCTTTTCCTGGTGAAAGGTACATTATTTTCTTTTCTGTACCCTTGACAACGTGTATGCGAAATTTCATGACAATTGGTCGAGTAAAGACGTGAAAGCGTAACAAACAAACAAACTCACCCTTGGGATTTCCTTAACTAAAAGTATAGAATTCTGGCAATATATCAGGTAAAGAGCTAATATATAGGACTCCAGCATGTTCCTCTTGCATTCACCGTTCACATCATGTATTAGGTAGAGGGGAGACGCTCCATGAATGGGCACAAACGAGTCGAGCGCACGTGACGCGCCTTTGGTACAGTTCCTCATTGTGCAGGGCTGACGAATTGCCGTTTTATGATAATGAGCTCTGTGAATGATGAATGCCTATTATTTATTCAGCTTTTTATAATGGCTATCGATAAGCATGGTATGTTAAATGCTGAAAATATAATGGTAGCTCTTTTTTGCTTGATTTTATTGGTGTCTACTTACATATGTATATCTCAGCAGAGGTAAAGAGAAGTGTATGGTGTATGGTATCTATACCGGATACTTCAAACCTATAACGTTGGTATTTTAATAACACGTTTATGAACAATAAATGTAACAAAGAATCCTTATGCAATGATCTAAATTATCTACCTACATAAAGAAGTTATGAATTGTAAAATGCTGTAATTTTTGGGATGTTGAACATAATGTAGGTCTGATTATCTATATATTCATATATAACTTGAATAAGCATAGTACCGTTGTAAAACTTTTATTAGGATTTAGGCTGACATTATCAATGGGTAAGTTTAATAATATATATGCTCATTGAAATGAATGTGCTGTAATGGTTCTGAACATTTTACAATATATGGCACCGGTGGCCTATAAAACCGTTTTAATAAGTCAATCTAACTTAACAATACTTGAACACAATAATAAAATCCAGGGCTTAGCCTAGCCGTTAAAAATAGTGAAAATCATCGCTTAACACAAGACCATAGTTGTTTTTATTGTGTTATTAGTTCTGTTTTTATTTCTTGTAAAATTTTATTACATGACACCAGTAAAATCTTAATGGACACGCCACTCAGATAAAACGTCAATAGTTCTAAAAATGAGTTAAACAGTTTCCATTGTTCTAGACTCAGTCAACCCTAGACTGGTTAGCATTATTCTTGGCCAAGATACGGATTACATCACTAATGTTTATCTGATGTGGCAACATTGTGATGTTTTATTGTTTATGGCAATACCTGTGTGTTAAACGTAACAATTATAATATTGCTCCAACCGCTATTAAAATATCGAATTCATATTTTAATTACTGGGTCTGATGTAATAACAATTCAGTTATATTAATTTAGCTCATTAGAATTAATTAACTTTGCTGACGTAACGGATGAGAGGGGTTGGATACGCGGCGGATAGTGTAATTTAGTGTACTTATTATAATATTAATGACGATGGAGTTATTGGTCGAATGACATAACCAAACTTTACTAGTTTTATAAAGAGGCTTTTCCCTTATATGTAGTTGATAATCTCTGGAACTATTTAACCGATTTTTCAAATATTTACTAATTGAAAGTTACACTATCTTCGTGTAACAAAGGCTCTGTTTTAATGACATATTATTCAAGCGTACCCGTGGGTGGAAGCTAGTCATATAAATATGAAATATTTTTGGCAGAAGAGGGGTCTCCAGGATGCCTATAATGTGTTCAAAAGACGGCAATGTTTTTCTTACTATATCGTAATTCATTTATTGGTGCTAATGGTGTAATGCTCGGACCTTGAGGTCTAGACACCAGGCTTCTTTCATGGCATCTGGTTACCAGCTACTTAAGGAATTAGAGGACCAAGTTGTATGAATCCAGTAATATTTGTCTAACCCTCTACAAATTTCTAGCAGTAGTAATAACTAAAATGTTCAGAAACTACAACCTTATATTTAGACTGAAACTAAGCCGATATCATTTGAATGACCAAAACTTTGGCTATCAGTAACATAAAATGCCGCTCACATTCTAGTTTTAACAGGTAACATCATATCAGCAGAAACTTTTCGGCTAGATCCAACTTTACGCTATAAATTCAACCACGTATCTAACATTTAACGTCTAACGTTTATTTTTACGAAAAAGGTTAAGGAAAAATTCCATTCCCTGAAAAGAATATTACAGATATAAAACTTGCTTAAGTGTACAGTGACAAAATGTTTTATAATATCTTTATGACTTAAATGGTTAGGTTTCTTGACGTCATATCAATCTTCTTCTTGGGTATACTTCAAGTTTATTAGAAATCGATTATCGAGCCGTAAAATTACGGCTAATAATGACTCAATTTTGAGTAATTTCTTTCCCAACTAATATTACAAAACTTGTGTCATAAAGGTGTGATCATGTTTTAGGATCATAAAGTGTTGATGATAAATAGGATGAGCTATGATATAGCATAGCTCATCCAAAATATAGTTTTGTTCCAATTTGCATTTTTTTGTTATGTGCCGCATTTATTGATCGGTCATGACATCAGCCATCTTGATATTTTTTATCTACAGTTAATGCTAATCAGCTTATCTAAACGATGAGGATCCCCTGTATCGTAATTATTCAAGTCCGCTTTGTTAGGAACATATACATGCATAGGAACCAATCGACATTTGCTCTTTCGTAAAGAGATAGTTTACAAGCCCAAGAGTGACTAAGACTGCCTTGTACCTCGAAAATATGCACTGTTGCCGTAAGATGGTTACTTTTTTCTTCTCTTAAATCTAACGGAATGAAACTGCAAATAAAGGTTAGCATCTGGCATGTGTGGCCAGAGCCGCCATTGGCCATACATCAGTTTGTGGCAAAGATCTTAGTCATTATACATTCTGTAACACAATATTTATGCCTGCTTTCTTGGTTCTGCAGCATAAGGTTGCGTTTATATTTGTATCCGATTGTGAGCTGGGCAAAATGTTATTGGGTTTATCTGTTATGAAATTCACAATAGTAGCACGAAGTCTGAAAATGTGCGACATGCCACCAAGCTGACATCCTTTTAATAATATGCCTTCACATTTGGCGATACTAAGGTGGAAGTTTGGATTTCCAGAACTTTAATAGTAAAAGTACAGTTACTTTACAGTAATAAAGAGTAAATACAGTGGTTTACAGTTTTACACTGAAGATAACAATTGGATTAAGAATTACTAGTATTCTTGATAACCCCTCCATTTAAGCTAGAATGCTTGTGATGTAGAGTACATTTAAGTTGGTAATAAGGAGGGTTGGAAGTTGAAGGGATTCGAAACCACCATCTCCCGACATCACATTCTAATTCATAAGGCTACTGTCGGCTACGGACGCGTTCTATGATTTGCTCGTACTAACCTTCAAGTTTCCCCGAGTAGACGTGTGCGGTGTTGTAGTCGAGCTGGCCGGCCGTCGTGTGGAACTGCACGCCGTCTGCGAACACCGAGCTTGGATCCGGCCTCAACACTAGCTTGAACTCCCTAAAACAAAAATTACAGCCTTCATTTAACAACAACTTCTGCACTAAGTATAATTCTTGAGTCACGGGGGAGTTTCAAACAAAGTACATAAGGCACACTCAGACTCGGGACAACTACTTTTTTGTTACATGAATTTGTGCTCTGTGTGGCGATAGAACCCACAACACGATGCAGTGGTAGTGGCATGGCAACCACTTAAATCTCTACGCCGTTTGTTCATTCAGATGCAAACATAAGTTAAAGCACATTTTAAATTACCTTAGGTATCTAAAAATTTAATACAACCGAGTGATGATAGAGAAGTTTAAGTATAATATAACATTATGACTGTATCCCCCAGTAAAGTCAAGTAGAAATGACTCACACACATGTTTTTAAAGATGACCAAAAGAAACCAATGAACTTGCATAAAAATGTAAGAATTTAACGAAAATTGTGTTTTATGATAGTCTTAGTTTAACAAAACGTTCTAATGAACTGACTTTCATTAATATACGTAGTCTTACGCCTTTTGCCTGGAGCGATAGGCAGAGTACGGCTTTCTACTCGGTAAAATCTTGGAATATCTCGCTTGCTTCTTTCATATCACATTCTTTAAGCGCGCCGTCGCGCGTCGATTTTTGGTGCTCTTAACTGGCCTTTCTCCAAGAAGTGTCTCTTCTAGTAAAATTATACTTGAGAAAAGACACCTATACCATTGCCTCAGGTTTGCAACTCTGAAGGTGAAAAGTTGACAGACAACCACAAAGTCAATCTTCCAGAGAATGGTTCATGTAGAGATAAAACACATATAGAAGCAGATTACTTTGAAGCGAAGAAATGAAGTTTGTGTAATGCCCTTGTTCATTATCCTCTTGTCCAATAACACTTCTCTATTGCAACCATCGGGGTTGACAACCCAAGCAAGTGAAGTAACTTAATTTAATTTATTAAGATTTCGTCGAGCTGTGGTATATTCATCAGCGACCAATACAAATGTTTATGAAATGAACAACCGTCAAAGTATTATAATATTTAAGTTTCGTACACATGCTACTTATTTCGACGTTTCAAACTCGAAATTAAAGCAATGCAACTTTCGTATTCCGTTGGTAAGTTACTTTATAAACATACTCGTAGAAATACATAGTGTTACGTTTATATTCTTTTAGTGGTAAGCAAAGGTATATTACACACTCGCATTGATTCAGCTGTAATTTTAGGTCTCGCGTGATAGGGAGTAATCCTATCGCCATCAACTGTACTGCTACTAATTATTATCAAAGATATTAGTAGCTTTGTCAAACCCATACTTTGCGAAACTGATATGCCCAAACTGTAGGTATACATTTTGCATATTTGCCATCCGTGCAAGTGCATACAATATTCCGGCTCGTGTAAAATTGCACTCGGGTCTAGTGTTAATGCATAAATGCTCTTTATCGTCGCAATATTAAGCCTGCGGCGGTGAACTACGAAAGTTGTGCTATTCCATATAATACGACCGACCTCATATTACGTTCCTACAGCACGTACGACTAGGGTTGCCATACCACCAAATTTGAATCGCAGTTTTAGGGATGCTATCTGTCCCTGAATACTGCGTCTTTAGGCTCCAGTGGTAATACTACTATTAACCCATCTTTAGTGTCAGTGTATTTTTTTTTAATATAGCCTGGTCGCCAAACGCACTTTTGGCTAGGACTTAGATTGCTGCAAATAGGCAGAAGTGATAGTAGGAAGTAGAGACTTTTGCCCCTTTGGCAGAATTTAGTTTATAATGAGAATAATAGATCTGTATATCGTCGAAGTGTCCTGCATATCAATGCAACTCGGGCAAGTCTATTGATGTCTTCCAGATTAAATATAGTTACAGACAACGTGCTGCTGTTTCTATATTATGCGCGTTCTAATTGTCTATAGCAACACACTTAGTCAGCGTGTTGGCCGGCTAAGAATGACTCGTTCTGCACGGATGTCCAGCTCTGGGATAGAACATAAAGTGAATGACAATACAAATAACCAATATAGATGGCTTTAAGTCATATAAAAATTGGCAACCCTACGTACAACTAATTATGATTTAATGCCATTCACAGAGTGTTCAAACTGTTCGTATTAAAATGTAGAACACCAGTGTAATGGCTAATAAATCAGAGTTATAATACTGATATACTGAGCTCGTGCCCTTTTAATGTTTTTAGTTGGGTAACTTTTATAAGGTGACGTAAAGCCGTGTGTACACTTTTGGTGTCGAATACTGCGAAAACGAACGAAGAATGCTTGCTCTGCTCACCATTGTTATATAAGCATATTAGTATTTATTGACAGGTATAAAAAATAAATAAAAAAGCGCTCATAGCAAATCTTTATATTACCAAGATGGTCAATAAGCATACGGTCTATCTTATTGCAAGTGATTGCCGTCTGCTACTGTTTTGCAAACACTATTGCGCTGCCAATGCAAGGGGCTTAGGGCGTGATCTTCTAACCGCCCTAGTTCACATAATGCAGGTTTGAGCGGGTTGGCTATCGCTACAAACATGCTACTTTAATTAAGTTATTAAAAATCAGTAGTAAGGACATGCAAATGTAGGTTGCAATCGAGAAGTATGTATACTACTAATAACAGACAGCGGTACTTTTGCGTTTATAATATTAGAATCGGTCAATCATATATATAATAATAAAGGTGGAAAACACTATGTCGTAGATCTTGTTTATCAGCGTACATTCACTTACGCATGTAATGAAGCTGGCACACACCAAGCATAAAATGTCTGAACGTGTTTACACGGCTTTACATTAACGTGGAGGTAATTCGAAATTTCCAACTCTAAAATGGGATAATATATGTAACAGTGTGTAATTTTAACGATGTTCAAACTGTCTCTCTCGGGATATATTTTGGAAACAAATTTCCGGATTTTAACAACCTCAGTTGTTGGACGAGGATATGACAGATATATCTTGAACTCCGATGAAACCAGGCAACGCTTTCGTTCACGTCTTGAATGCATGGGTAGAGTCGTCTGTTAAGTACCAGTAATATGTAGTTCATCGCGTTTATGGGTACGACTCCCGCATGCATGGATCAATAGCTATCGTCAAATCTAGATCATACATATGATTGAGTTTTAAAGTTGGTGTAATAATATGTATAAGTTGGAGTATGTAATAGATAATTTTGTCGAAATTAGATTCTGATGCAGCGGTTGTTTTTTTAAATTATAACCTAACCTACACACGTATTGAGTAAAAGAACATTAGGAAATAGAATACGTGCATAAGAATGTGCTGGGAATTAATGAAGCAAAATGGGATGCCAGAATCGACCAGAAAGTGTAGTCTATCAACCTCAATAGTCAGAAAAAGACGTGAGCGAGCGATTCTAACATAAAACAATTTTAACTTACCATTTTAAAGTAAAATAACTCAACAGAAAATGTATGGTATTTAGTTTGTGTAAAGTATTAAATTAAATTAGAGAAAGGGAAATTTTTCGAGCTAGATTTAAATCTGTGAAGTCGACAATCTGTGCTGGCAATTTGCCAACTTAGTTTTATCCATAGCTCCGCGTCAAGTGTAAGACTTCGGTAGGTACTTTTTTATTGGCGTCCCGAGGTGTGTTAGTTTTTTATAAAATGCATGATAGATGGCATTTGACTGCAGATTATCGATGCAAGTCCGTTGCAGGCATCCATTTTGCACATTTCTTTCTCCAAGCTTGGCCCACATATAATTAAAGATTGAGCAAGTAGATAGTATTGCAGTTGTATTATCAACTTACTTGCTATACTTGCTAACCCTACCCTAGTCATCTTATTTAAATAATATTGATTGATTGTAGGTTTTTCACATGTTGTTCTATATATTTAAAATAAAAGAGGAACGGTCAAAATTAACTATCGAGCCAATTCAAATTTACATTTATGATTCAAATATGTACCCGACCATAATTATCTTAATCATAAATTGACTGTAAATATATAAATATATTTGTTTTAAATTCAAGGTTTATTTACCAGTTCTAAAACTCAAACTGAATTTCACAGATGAACAAAACCAAAAGCAAGAAATATTATAAAAGCACGAAGGCGATTAAGAATGAAGGACTTGTAAAATAATTCCCGGCGGAGTCACGAGTCGCTTTGACAAGTTACCGCTAAAGCAATTCTCGTATTCTGTAACACGAGTATGAACACAATAACGTCTCATGATAGTATTGTTATCGTACAAAGGATTTTCTCCAAATATATTTATTCTTAGTAAGCCGACACGGGTTTACTCCAATGACTCGAGTCATTTCAGCGCTATTTGTTTCTGTATTTTGAACTGGATATTTGCCTTTGTGGGGAATATTTATTGTTGCTATAGTTACCGTTGGTTTGTATTGGGTTTCAATAGGCTTAGCAAGACTTGGCGTCACTCTAACGTTGGCGCCAGGAAGCGCTAGCTCGGGGCGATGGACCAGTTCTTCTCAGTTTAGAGGCGGCGCGGTCCGAACTCCGCCAGGTCCTGGTGGAAGAATGGAGAAGTCGACTGGTGCACACCAGTGCCGGGCAAGCCATTATCGTGGCGGTAAGTCTCGTTTTTGAGGAGTGGCTGGAGAGGCGGCATGGCGCCCTCACATTCCGGCTGACACAGGTAATGACTGGCCACGGTTGTTTTGGCCAGTTCCTGTGTCGTATAGGCCGGCAGGCGACGTCCGGATGTCATCACTGCGGCGACTGCCGCGATGTTGTCGTGGACACGGCGCTGCACACTTTGGCGGATTGCCCCGCCTGGGTATCGCAGCGCCGTGAGTTGATCGCGGCAGTCGGACTAGTTACCCTCTCACTCCCGGCCGTGGTTCAGTCTATGGCCCGGAGTGAGAGATCGTGGAACGCCGTCGCCTCCTTCTGTGAGGAAGTGATTTCCATCAAGCAGGCGGTGGAGCGGGAGAGGGAGCGCTTAAACCCTCTCCCCAACCGCAGAACCGGGCGCCGGAGGGCGCGAGATGACCTACAGCCACCCTGAGGTTTGACCTGGGGGTGTTGGGCTACGTAGGCCTGCTTGCCACCCGATCAGCACCAGGTTCGAGAGGCGGCGTGCGTGTTCCTACGTGCGCCTCTGTATCGTGTCATTGTCCCCCCCCACAGGGGTACGGTGGAGGAAATATTTTTGTGTAGTGGCCTGCCGTTTCACACGGCGGGCCGAAACCATGGCGGGGTCGCGATTGCATGTGTAAAAGGCTTAGCAAGACTTCAGCATAGCGTTCGTCAAAAACAGCGTAAAATGGTTCGACAAAATACTAGGTATATGGTGACCATCTACAGACAGTATTATACGTAAAGTGAACGTTAAACTATAATCTTTATATAGTTGGATTGTATAAATAATAGTATTAATTTAACGCTTGTTTGGTTGAGGGTGATAACTAAATTTGTGTCTGAATATGGATAAGCGCAGGCTTTCTCACGGCTTCATATATCTTCGAGAGCCTAATAAACGACTCAGACATGCAGATTTACTCGCGATGTTTTCCTTCGGCGTTAAGGCGAGCGATAATTAATAATTTAATACGCACATAAATTACAATACACTTATGCTGTAGATTAAAGTAATAATATATGTATAAGGTAGAGGTGTATAACATTTAAAGGTGTTTATCATCAGATATGTTTAAAATCCTATGTTATAGATGGCGTTAACCAGTCACATTACGTGCTAAGAAAAACCTAACATAGTAAGACTTTCTCCAACCCAGCAATCAAAACTAGCACCTTGGTACAATTAGAAGCAAACAGGGGCGTTAATTTATGCTAGGCAAATGTACACTATATTTGCGATATTCAATGCGACGATTGGTGTTTGCTTTACAAAGCAGAATACCCAAATAAAACGTAATGTTCTGATTTCAACAATATTATAATTATTACAGAATGTAACGTATAGTTGTGGTCATATTTTAGGGTCGTATAGTATTGATGATAAATAGCATATTGAGGTAAAACAATAATTTACGGTAGTCCTTGAAAAATGTTATTAAAATAACTTCTCATGTAGATACTTACACAGCTCTAAACATACTGAATAATGTTTGTATCTCAAAATCAGTAATCCAACTTAATATTTTTTTGCTAGGGCTTGCAAAACATATTCGGACATGACATTAGCACCCTCAAGAGTAATTATCTATAGTTAATTCCAATTATGATCTGATGAGAAATGCACTGTATTAAAATTGGGTAAAGTTCAAATATTCTTAGGTATTTCAAATTTGAAAGAAGAAAGGAAAAGAATGGCAAATATAGAAAGAGGTTTACATTAGCCACAAGACTCGCTATAGGATCGCCGGTACCTTAAATATGACCGAACCTTATCATATATGTGTCACGCTGTATATAATATTCATTATTTGATTCTAATTAAATAAAAGAACAGAATAAGTTTTATCTGACCAGTTATGACAACGCCATCGTACCTTCTAACACAATTTACGCATTACACAAGCTGTATTTAGTTGAAAGTAGAAATTAAATCGCATTGAACTTATGCTCACTTCAGCTACCAGAATAATTTTTATGACTCACGAATTTCGACGCGAAATCGCTTCACTATCGACGAAATATCATTCACAGACATGGGTCTGTCGGTAATTCAATAAAATTTTCACAATTCCCCCAGATTGTACGTCAGAAGCGGCACTAACGAGCGGTATCTAATGACGTTAGACGAATAGACGGTCGGATGTCTCCCCTGTTTGTCTGATCTAACTTCGTTATAGGAAAACTTGCTCTGATTCCATTCCAACAAAACCGATGAAGTGCTCTCCACGACGAACGAAGCTGCATTCATACTAGAAAGCTTCTCATTTCATTCCGAGTTTTTTACACCTAGTTACCATTATTCTGAATATT
Organism: Catocala sponsa; assembly: GCA_963564715.1. Taxonomy (NCBI): domain Eukaryota; kingdom Metazoa; phylum Arthropoda; class Insecta; order Lepidoptera; family Erebidae; genus Catocala; species Catocala sponsa. The sequence goes on along the minus strand of OY751334.1, from coordinate 11,566,622 downwards.
GTTTTTTGTGTAGTATAGTGATACAATAGTCAAGTCGCTAAGTTCTTGCAAGGCAACTGGTCTGAAGGTTACATTTTTAGGCTGTGCATCTGTTTTCTGTCCCACAAATTATTACTGTTCTACTAGCAACTCGGTAGATTGTTTGGTATACGACAGAGTAGACTGGCTTTCTATTACATGATAGCTAAATAAGATTAGCAAAGCATAACACGATGACACAGACAAACCATGCGGGAAAAAATAGGCCTGTTACTACGATGACATTCTTGTTTTAGAGATAATGTGTACAAAATAAAAATTGTCAGTGACAGATTGCCGAGTCATAGATTACTAGTCATTATAGTTGTCCATTAATCTCAATTAAGGTATTCTTGCTATTTGATCCGTAATATTTTATTTTTGCAAAATGTGGGTAGTCTTTGCATTATATTAGAAGGTACTTGTAGAAATAGTAGATAATTTATGATGTTATTATACTATACAGAATGTAGTGGACTTTTAAAATGTTTATTTAATTAACTGCAACACTGACATAATGCTGCATGTTACTATGGTAAAAATAATATGTTAAAATTATTACAAACGGACAACACTACGACATTGGCTCTCTCTGTAAAGATCGCTCTTTGTCTGTTATTAGTCATAAAAATAATGTTAAATTACAAATGTGCTTCCCTTCTCTCTATATAAGCTGCGCTTCGTGAAAATAAAATCAGAAGTTGCTCTCTCCGTAATTTCACGTAGAACTAAACGTAGCTGGCTACTTACTTTAAACGAACGTTTACTCTTCACTAAGAAACTTTCTACTTTGCTGACGCAAAAAAATATCGGCTTGAAAGTTTAAAGTTCTCTAGAATAATTACAGACTATCTGTAATTAAGCAAATATTTATGTAAAGTCAAGTATGGAAAATGGCTAACGGGGCATAAAAGTAACTTTTTCGTTACGAAATTGAGTGAGCGCGTCGGCATTTCGCCAGGTCTATTGTTTGCCAACCGGATTTCTAACTTGATTAACGAATTAATTACCTGAGTAATTCCATTGGACTCGCGAAATTAACTTGAAATAGTCTCAGAGTAATATTTAACTCTCACTTGAGTAAATATTAATAAGTCGTCAAGTTATATTTGCAGCGGTTTAGGGACTTAGTCGTGTAACCTGATTACTTTGGCGCGTTATTGAGTTGGCTGTGGTGTGCTCGCTTCTCGCTTCTACGAACTTGTAATACATTATTTAACTGTACACGCCGAGGAACCAGATCATTTCTGCGTTCATTTAGGGATTACGGTAAACATAACTAATTAATAACAAAATTAATATAGGAGAGCTGTCGTAGTTCCAAACTAACTAAATACTAGTTTACAAAATAGAATGGTAATTATTCTGTAATCTTTAGTATCATTAATTCATTATATAGCACACTAGATGTGCCCGCGGTTTCACCCGCGTTTATCGTTACTGCGCCGCCCCCGTGGGTCGTAGCGTGATGTTATATAGCCTAAAATAATTACGCTAAAATAATTTATCAAATCGAACCAGTAGTTCCTGAGATTAGCGAGTTCAATCAAACAAACAAACTCTTCAGCTTTATAATATTAGTATAGATTATTATTTATATCAAAACATCTATCGAATTAGCTTGGAAACGGAGCATTTATGGAGTACTGAATTCTAATATATGATACATAAACAAATAACATTATAGGTATAGGTATTATATAGTTGCCAAACTGTTGTTGCCACAAATTACAAGCACACACGAGTGGACGGCTTTAATGCCTATCTACATACACATACATATAGGGCACCAAGTCAATGTCATTCTGTAAATTAGGCGGACATACACGGGAAGGGATAAACAATTATTAATAGTCGCATAATATGGTACTATGCCTTACGTTTTATGAAGCAACAAATTATGAACTAAACCATCTACGTCAGTGACCAAATGTCAAAAAGACAGCTTTGGAAAGTTTGATTTACGAAGAAAAATCAAAGTTCCTAAAGCTATAACTAGCAATACAATTAAAGAAAAGCATTTTATTTGTTAACGTCAGTAGACGTATCTGAAATTAAGAATCTCTATTACATGTCGTATAATTACAAGAAAATATATAGCTTCTGTGAAGAAAATTATTTGTAGGTATTTAATTAAGTATACGACAGAGAGGAAAACGACGTAAATGTTGTGTCTTCAGAAGCCAAACAGAGTCGACAATGATTAATAAACAGGGCGTTTAAGTCAAAACAAAGTGACAGCGAAAATTTAGCTTAACTTTTATTACGAAGTTGGTGTACATCGGCGCTCGTCCATCCCTATTTGCTGAGGGTAGATCAGACCTGAAAACTCTGTAAGAAGTTATTAGCGGAGGCAATTTCCAGAAGCCATTACTCATTTCTGGGAACAAACAGGCTTGAACGCGAGGCCTTGCCTCCTCGCAGGGTAATTGTAGAAAGCCGAGCACGGGAATATTAAGTGACTACGTCACGGGAAGTGGTTTCGCGTACGAACGTACGCTGTAATTGAACTGAAGCCTAATCTTGTCTTCTCAAAATAGCTTCCCACTAAGCTAGGCCTGTATTACTACAAGTCCATGAATTTAGCTGAGAGAAGGTTGTGTAGGTAGGTAATTTATTTACGCGAACTTGGTTTAGTCAAATATTATATCGCTTTATTTTAGTAAGTACAGAAAAGAGAATAGTATTAGTTGTAATATAATATCAAATATATGTTTTTGTTTCATAAACTTTTTAAATAACATTTAAAAGTTTCGAGGTAGTGAGTTTGTAGCTGAAGGTGGACAAAAAGATGAAAATATTGTCCCAAACTAGATAAGTACAGACACAAAGGAGATACAAGGGATTCATCAATTTGTTAGACAGAAAAGTTATATTGTCTTTTGGTTGATGAAAAGTTCGGTGGATTGTTAAGAGTTTCGGGCTTCGTCCAGCATATTCCTCGGGAAATACAATTAAACTTTCGGTCAGTTTGACAGTCAAAGGGTGCCAAAATATTTCAAATTACAAACTCGTTTTAGAATTTCTATAACCTAAATCTTTTATTGAGCATTAATACGTAGTGCTTGTAATATAATAATAAGTAATAAATTAAATTGTGAGATAAGTTATAAGTTTAAAACCATATAAAAATGAAACTTCTTGTATGCATGTTTTAGTGAGAACTATCATTTTAGTTAAAAGCATTAATTCTGCAAACCATACCGATCAATATTAAAATACTCATAAAGCACTGTTTTTTAAACATGCTGATCAGATTCTTAGAACGTACTTAATAATTAACCCATAAGCAATATAAGCTGAAGGATGAAACAGCAACTAGTTATTCAATTCGCTTCGAAACCGAAACCAAATTATATGTAATTTACCAAACATTGAAAGCATATGGCATGTTCGTAGAATTAATATTACTCTACGCCACATTTACCAAGCCTGCGTTAATTTTATTTATTAAACATAATTATTAATGCATGAGTAACTGTTGGCATGGCGATTATTATATATATTTCAATAATCGGAAAAATCACAATAATTGTTCATTTGAGTAAACAGTTGATTCGCTTCGCGACAAAACAAAGTGTTCTTTTGAACTGCAGCGCACATGTATCACGGATCAGGTAGCTTTCAAGGATACATGGACACGACTATCGAGAAGAAAATTATCGAGAAGTTTACATAATCCAAACAATAGAGTATTGCATCTCGCAATCGCGTATAAACGGTTAACTGGTTTCCTGTTTCGGTAACGGTGCTCTATATTAACGTTTATTAACCTTGAACTTGGTAACCGTCACGTTATTTGTGGTAGCGTTTAATTAATTAATTTCGGTAAGTTACCGAAGTATAATTTGAATAATCTACAAATAAACTGAGCTCGTTATAAAAGTTAGGTGGGATAAAGAGTCCGCGGGGCTGTTCATTTCTATATTAAAATTTTAATAGGACTGGCTCTAGAGCTTTGGAGATTAGGTGGCGCGTGGTGGTGCGTCGCGTTGGTTTACCTGCCGTGATGAAGGTTTGCTCGATGTCACACCGCTTACCGGCGCATACACAATATATATTTACTTGTATATAGCTTATACTCAATTGCTTGAGATTTGCTTTTAATTAAGGAAATTTTGCAAAATATGGGGTTTGTTATAAAGGGTTCTAATAAATCAAGTTCTATGCTCAGTTTTATATGCCTTGTAGGTTTAATAGTATCAGGATATATGAGCAACTGCCCCCTGGACGTGAGCAGGATTGGATAGCGATGTCGGTTGTCAGGTGAGAGTTTAGTTTTTTAGAAGAAGTCAGAATTTGAATAGAAGATTCAAAATCGTGCCCGATTGGTGGCAATAGGCTCGCCTCTCTATAGATTTATACGTATAACTTCATAAGTATGTTACCCTACACGACCAAGCTACTGAGTAGGTATAAAATCTGTCATTTTAGTGAGGAGATAGGTAGTATGTAAATCGTGCGATGTTTGAGGAAAGATATCGAATCACGAGTGCGAATACTAAGAATTTATTGTATTCTTGGAAATCCTAGAACTCAAATACAATTCTTGATGAAATTAAATAGAAATGTTATGCAACATAACTGCCTCGTGATTCATAGGTCGGGTAAAGTGTTACTGGGTTTAACTGTTACGAAATTTTAGAAGCAGCATTTTAGTAGCATTGAATCTGTCCTAATACGTGGAACCAAAATAAAAAATATTTCTTTCTTTCTTTTTAATTGTGATTGTAGGCCATCAAATATCTGTATTTCGTAACAAAGAATACTCATGATCAAGTGCAATCAATGCTACATAACACATCTTCTATCTTCTGTGTTTCATCAAAGTGACAATACGACTCCTTTTCTATAGAATAAAAACTTTATTCACTTGAGACATGGTATACAATCAAAGTTAAGAAGGTTCGAAGACATCTTACCCTCAGTGGGCATGTGAAATTTTTTTATTTATATAATTTTATATTTTGACTACAGCTTTGTTCGCATAAATGTAGGTTAAGTTAGTAACAGTATTTTTTTCTGGATGAAAGGTAACGCATGTCCTATCAAGGTGTATGCGAAATTTCATGATGATCGGTCGAGTAGTTAAGGCGTGCAAGCTTAACAAACAAACAAACTCATATACGCATTTATATTATTAGTTAAGATTTTTACTGAATTACATAATTATTTATCATCATCATCATCATCATCAGGCTATGATAGTCCACTGCTGGACATAGCCCTCCCCCAAAGAGCGCCATAGCGCCCTGTCTTCAGCTTGCCGCATCCAGCATCTGCCTGCAGTCTTTCGCAAATCGTCATCCCACCTGGTCGGAGGGCGTCCTACACTACGTTTGCCGAGTCGCGGTCTCCACTCAAGATATTAATTATACTTATTTCTACACATTACAAAACAGAGTTTTCTAAGCAGAGTTTTAATAAATCGAGATATATTAGGTACTTTAATACGGCGGTCCTCTAGCCTCGCCACAAGTAAGACGGCGTGGCGTTAAACTTTATGGTTCCTATTAAGCTGTCCTGTGACGTCACAGTGCGTTTAATCTCGCTCTAAAACACTATCTGTCTCACGCTATTATGTTCAAGGAGCCAAGTGACACTTGGTGGATGCAATAGCTCTTAGCGTGTATCTATATGTATTAAGAAATAGGACATAGTAAGCTTCTTAAAACCTAGGATTTCACTAAGACTGGACCAATTCAGATGCAGAAAAAGCATTTTTTTTAAATGTCTCCTTCCACTTTGAGGATAATTCTTGTGACGCGAAGGCTTTACAGACATTCAAACGACGACACAAGGAATACCCAGACTTGAAACAACACACATTATTGTATGGGAAAAAAAATTGTGTGATCAACAAATCGAACCCATAGCTCTCGCCGCAGTGGCAGTGGCGAGGAGGCGAATTTAAACTATTATAGAAATAAATAAATAACTCACAATTGTTTATTACCAAATCTTCATAGTATAGCGACACTGCTGATGCTTTAGTTTTATATAGTCAGGCGCAAGTAACCGAAAGCGCCGCACAGCAGTCGTCTCCCCGCAACCACCCAGTTAGGTCGTAGCTCAATATCTATCTATCTATCTATCTATATATATAAAGGAAGATGTCCTTACTGACTGACTTAGAGACAACGCACAGCCTAAACCGTTGCTCGTAGGAACTTGAAATTTGGAAAGCATGTGTGTTTTAATTGGTAGGGGTGTACTAAGAAAGGATTTGTTGAAATTCCACCCCTAAGGGTGTGAAATAGAGGGGTGAAGTTTATATGGAATTTGCTAATTTCTGGACTTATAAGTATAAAAATAGGTATACATGTTATTGATTATATTGAAAATGACCTGTGTAGGTAAAATGGACAAAACTCCCTCTAAAAAGGTAAAATGGGGGGGTAAAGTTTGAAAGGAAATTTTCTCATTTGTAAGTGGAATGGACAAAACTCCTCCCTAGAGGGGTAAAATGGGGGGTAAAGTTTGTAACGAAATTTTCTCATTTCTGGACTTAGCAGTATGAAAATTGGTACATAAATTTTCGATTATAATTGAAAAATATCTGTGTTATAAAAATTCTTTCACCGTAAGCTACATTATCACCGAGTAACATAGCTATATTTTATTTAATAAATAGTGCCGGTACCTACTTTTACGCGAGCAAAGCCGCGAGCAGAAGCTAGTGTCTTTATATGTAACTTTCTTTCTTTTTCTTAAAAAAAGACAATCCCCGCAATAGAAATAATTCCTGTGTCGCAGGTGACTTTACAAACATTCAAACAACGGTCACAAAGAACATACAGACTTGAAACAACCTTTGTGGATCACACAAATTATTGTCGCGTGTGGGATTCGAAACCACAACACTCGGCGCAGAGGCAGTAGTGAGGCGACCATCTAAACCACTACTCCATCGTACCAGTGAATATATACCCACGTCTACAATGAAGCCTTTTTCTTTTTTTTAAGATCACTAGCAATTTGGGTTTCCAATTACTAGAACTCTTGTTAACCCCTCTAGTTAAGCTGGAATGCTTGTATTAGGAGTGGGTTCACGTCAGTAGTGCAATAGGTTGGATACGAACCCGCGTCCTCTCGATCGCAAGTTCAGTACCTTGTCCATTGGGCTACCGCCGCTTGTAAATTTCAATTAAACATCCACAAGCACAGTTCTGTATACGTCTACAATAGCTTAGTTAAGTCTTGAACATAAAGCTATTGTGTACAAAGCTTCGAAATAACGTTGGTATAATTAAACTAATTCCTAACGATCGCGACGTACGAGCTACGCAGTTATTGTTTACCTTGAAGCCTTTATAAACACACTTTATTAATGAATATTTAAATTATTAAATGTTTGCTTTGTACGAGCAAAGTAAACATTAACGATATTTAGCTATCACGTGTATATTTTAGTACTTTAATAACAAATAAGGAGTACATAGGTGTAAGTTTACGAAAGACTATATATTTATAACAAGATGTGCCCGCGGTTTCACCCGCGTTTTTTATTACTGCGCCGCCCCTGTGGGTCGTAGCTTGATGTTATATAGCCTATAACCTTCCTCGATAAATGAGCTATCCAACACAAAAAGAATTTTTCAATTCGGACAAGTAGTTGCTGAGATTAGCGCGTTCAAACAAACAAACAAACTCTTCAGCTTTATAATATTAGTATAGATTACATATTTTGAAACTTTCAACTACTATTGTTATACACTTTTACTAGTTACTGTTTACTTCTATTTAAGTTATTTATTTCTTTTTTAACCGACTTCAAAAAAGGAGGAGGTACTCAATTCGACTGGTTTAAAAAAAAAAAAAAAAATATAGCCTAAGTTATTCGGTGATAATATAACTTTGTAATAGTGAGTGAATTTTTAAAATCCGTTCATTAGTTTTGGAGTTAAATCCTTACAAACATAAACAAAAAATCTAATCTTTACTCTTTATAATATTAGTATAGATTTTGTTAACTCGGGTATCAAACGAGAGACCTGATAGCACACAAGCAACTAACAACAACTAACTAAGCAACTAAATGAACCAACATTGTGCAAACATACTCATGACCCGGCTCACGTACTGTGGTTAACTACGAAACACAAAATTGAACTAAATTTAGTTTTCACCCGACAACTATTTTGTGGCATTTCATGCTGTTCGCACTTATTGACACAATACACATGTTGCGTCCCACATTCACATGCTAACTGTATGCGAGCCGAATTGCTACAGGAAAGTTAGCAATCGCTATGTACGCATACATTTTTTATACAAATAAGGTAGCACATACATATCGCACTCTTAATAAAACACTAACTTAACTCAAAATTTGGAAGAAAGGCAATTTGTACTCTAATGGGTGACTATAATTCTAATATTATATTTGTGTTAAGTAATTGCAACAGAGTTTAAATTTGTTTAATCCAAAAATCTCAGATAGGCCTCTGTTTTATTAAGAGTGCGAAATTTATGCCGTAATGGTAATATAAGTCACTTTCAATACAACAAAATCAAAAGGTATACAAACGGTTCATTGACATGACCATAGACATTTTAGTGATGTCCAATTGTAGCGTCAATTGTAAATCAATTAATTACCTAATCGAATCATGCGATTTGATGCAGCGAAAGACTTAGAAATGAAATAAACACTGCTATAATTTTATCTTACCGCGCTATAATTGTGCCCATCATTCGATGTCCGCAGTTGACCAAACAGGATATAGTACATATACAGAAAAAAATTATTTGAAAGATATATAATTTTACATTGTTAAAAAAATAACCTGAGGAATAAATTAGTAATTATTAGTGATCAAAGTTATTTACTACAAAATTAAAGTTGAGAAAGTCAGAAAATATGTTTAGACCATTATACTCATTTAGACCACAAACTAACACTTATGAACGCCAACAAAATTTACAAAATTTATATACTAGATAAGATTTATGACCAAATGTAGGTTTTGTTGATTAATAATTTTATTGCAAATGTTATTAAATAATTTTATTGTTTAAATGTTATTTAATTATTTTATTGCCTATTTTATTGCAAATTAATTTTAACTTTCTTTTTGTTGAACAAATTTCGATTAACTAATCAATTACTAAGAATGTTACGACATAAACGATTTTTTTTGGCGTACAACCTTATGCAATCATAAATTATAGATATTTTTTCATCTGACATATAACTTCATTTTTCGTCTAAGATTTTTCAAATCAAATAATTATTTATTAATCAAACGCCAATTGCTTTAAAATACACAAAGATATCATGTGAAAACGTTGAAAATATGGATAAATGTGTTACTTATTCCATTTAGTAAATAATTATGTGATAATTTTAACAAATTTAACATCAATTTGGTTTGTATAAATGTCCAGTCAAAGGGATTGAAATCGACTATAAGTGACCGTAGCATCGATACGTGCGCTTTCGAATTTATCAACAACACTTTATGTAGATGTTCGAGCTATGTCCTTGACCATGCGTAGCAGGTATCCTTACTAATGTTATAAATGCGAATGTTTGTTTGTTACGCTTTCACGCCTTAACTACTCGACCGATCAACATGAAATGTCGCATGTACGCGTTGTTGAAGGTACCTTTCATCCAGAAAAAAGTATTGTTACAAACCTAACCTAGCATACGCGACCAAAGCTGCGGGCAATATCTAGTTGAGAATAATTGTATTCGAATATAATTCGAATACAATACTGCGTATCGTTGCACCGTAGCCTTTGATCACTTGCAATACTTGAGGTTTCATTCGCACGTTGCCAACTTTAGGGATACAGAATTAAAGATTAATGGTAAAAAGGGAGGCTATAAGATTTTCGGATCTTTTACATACCGAATGAATAATATAGTAAGTGTTACTATTCTTAAGCTGATGGTTGCCGGTAAGGAGGTAGTAGTTCCCCAGGCAGGTCGTTCGTACCGTCACGTCGCAATAAAATGTCTGACGGGTGAAACGATTATTTATTAACAATTATATACTGTTCGTGGCTTCACCCACGTGCAAAAGTGGCGTGGTTAATAGCGCCAAATTATAATAAGTGTCTTTTGGAATTGAAGTACTGAAATAATTAAATTCCTTTGTTTTGTAGTTTTTCTTTAGGTCTTAGTTGAAATAATATCAAACATGAACGCATTTTCGAGATAAAATGTGTCCTGTGGAAATCTAAGTATACCTATATACTTTTAATGTTTTTGATGTGTTCTATGACTTAATCCAGGACATAGTCTATCCGTTCGCCAAGTTCAATCTACATTTGTTCAACGGATTATATGTAATTGAGTTACAAACATCTTTACAAACCTTCACCTTCATAAGAAGAATGTAGAAACAATGTTCTGTGGCTGAATGTTTTGAGAAATATTTAATCTCTTTGATGTCACCTGCGAGTCTTCATTTAAATTTAAATATTTTGCTTTTGTCTCCGTTTGCGGTAAACTCCCGTCGATGGCTCGCTCCAATTTCAGGCTCCAATGCGTGATGCGTTATTCTAAGCGACCTGCGTATAAGTAGATCTGCAACGACACGGCTCTGTTTCAGAGTTTCCTTCATTAAACTTTATAATTTTTCGGAAGCCGTCCATTCGAACTTTATTGTGTACTTTGCTAGTATAAAGGTTAAACTAATATTTTTGTATAGTGATTTTTGTGAAATAATATTGTTCCGTCTTCGTTATCAAAATAATTCGCGATGCTGTTGAGTAAAAATATCAGACTGCCTACTTAAGCTTCGGTTCTTATATCAATGTACTGTTAGTAGGTAAAACGACGCATTTCTTGATATCTTCGATAATCGAACCTTACTTGTTCAGGTGAATTTGAAATTTTGAATGTGTTTGTAGGTACATAATTATTTTACATATTCGGTACCATCAACACACAAATCTTCGTATTAAAGTGCTTACATGAAAGCTCTAAAATATGTTCTTGCGTGCTTGAAAATTAAAAACTTTTTATCAATATTGGGTATTTATTATAAGAGTCCCTATTCTTAAATATGCTTACACGTTCTTAATACATAAACTTGAGCTAATCTAAGCAAGTTTAAAAAACAAAAATTGTGTTAGGTACTCTAAACGAATATCGTTCTGAAGACCATTTTTATTGTTTTGAAGACAAGAAAATAACAATATTGTTAGGAATCGGATGTGAAACAGCTTTAAAAAAATAACAGACGCACTTTTACCTTGAAATAATCATTGACTTATTCAAGAAATGCATTAACAAATAAAGTAAGAGATAATTGATATCACCCAACAGCGATCACACACAGCACGTCCATTCCGTCCGCCGCTCGATGTCAAAGTGAGTCTTTGCGCGCCGAGCGCGCTGTTATAGCACGCTCGATCAGATGATTCGTGACGTAACTTGTTTACGTCGCATTCCGCAACTAACAATATACTATTTATTTAATTTACTTTAAATTTACTCTTCAATTAAAATATAACGCAACTTTTCATTTAGCTATTAATTTCGTTCTTGTTCATTAAAAGGTTGCTTGTAAAAGATTGCTTTTAGCGATAAAGTATGTATTTACAACTAAATTCAATTCGTGTTTAAAAAGCTTATTCTATTCTATTCAATATTACCAACATAAAAGCTTGAATATAAATAAGTGACTATAACATAGAAAAATCGATTCGTCAACGAATTTCTTGGCCTTGAGTCGTAGCGGGAAATGCTCAGAAAACCGAAAGCTAATTTAAATACACACGGCAGTTGGGTGAATTCGTTTCCGCTCAGTATTTCTTGAGGGTTAAGACTCCATCTCGTTGGGATCATCTCAGCCAAACTATGACGTCCGACTTTAATTCAGAGTCAATGGGGCGCGACCGCGGGCTTTCCTCCTTGCGAATGAAATTATCTACTAGCTATATGAAGTTCCGTTTCATACGCGATTGATTTATATTTATTACTTTATCAGAGACTACTGAAAAGAGAGAATCTTTTTCTTTTGTATCCAAATACATCCGATTGGATACAACCGAGTTTTATTTTGGTAGCAAAGTTTGCAACATTTTATACTGCGGAAGTTGAAAATAAAAGAAGAATAATATATTTATGATGATTGTGTGCAATAAACGTAATGGTTATATTGGATTAGGTACTGATTCAGCTATATTCCTGAACTTTATATAATATAAATATTGTAACAATTTTATTAATTTGTTTGTCTCCCTGGAATGTAATGTCTAGATATTACTTTTATTTCAGCATTAAATTAGGAAATTCTAAAAGGAATTTCTAGTTTGGGAGGTATTTCCGTCTACTAATTCTTTATGATTTCCAAATAAGTACACAGTACTTGTGGTCAAAATTACACTCATAACTTAATAATGGTTAATAAATAATGTAGGCAACATTTAGTATTAAACTAAAACTAAATCTAATCCTAACAAAGTTAATTGCAATCATGCTTTTGCTATAGATACTTTAGTCCTTAGATCTTTATTCGATTTGAAATTTAAATAAATACTTCTATAATTATAAAGCTACTTTTGCCAGTAATATAATTATACTAGCTTTGCTCGCGTTAATTTAGAATTTGAAAATCAATTCGGTTTGTACTCTGCTTATAATAATATAATTCAATCATGAACCGAAAGACACGTGGCGCCATGTATTATCATAAGAACGTTATTGTTGTTTTTCTCGGGAACAGTAATTTTTGTCGGGATGAAAGGTAGCCTATGTCCGTTTCTGTACACCTGACAACATATATGCACAATTTTAAGATGATCGGTTCAGTAGTTTAGACGTGAGAAGGTAACAAACAAACTCATTTTCGCTTTTATAATATTATGGTTAGGAGTTAGGATTAGGATTAGGATAGGATATTTCGCGCTATAATTTGCATTTTTTGTAAGCATCTATTGGCGTATCTTAGTTATGTTTTGGATAAGCCCGGCCTCTAAACAGCTATATCTCTACACACAACCTTAGAATTTAGTGTTAGCACCTAAAATCCTATGATCGTCAATTAATAATTCTGAGATCTTACGTATAATGTAAGCACTTAAAGAAGTCGTATAGCTAAAACTATAAGGAAGACAGCTAATAAAACAATTGGGCAAGTCACTCAAGATAATCTTATAATATACTAATTGAATATTAAACATCTGTAGCAGTCGGAACAGTTGGAACATAGTCGTTGTACGGATCGTCACGTACGAATGCAACAACAGATAAAATCTACTGAACTTTACACTTTACTCGCAGCAATGAAACGAAAATGTTCACCGCTCAGCCCGGTTTAATCTCCCGTAATGTTTTAATGGTTATTATCATTAACTAGCTTACTTCCGTCGGTTGGTCTGCAGAGTACGTAAATAAAAAGACGTATATGCATATCCAACTTTCTATTTATGAAATGATGTAAAATGTAACTTTGTCTTTATGTTTCTGACTTGACTATTGGACGAGAATGGTTAGGTTATGGTTTCGATATTTCCCGTAAACAGGACAATTTGAGAACCACAAATAGTTGTTCCGGATGATGGCGGTTTTTGTGGTCTCTATCTTTATCGCGAGAGCCGTATTTAAAAGTAAAAGAAACGAATATGTAAGTTTTCTCATTCTGAATACATATTTAAATTATACCGGCGTTCCTAGCCTCGGTTCACAGCACGGAAGAATTAACCAGGTACATTCTAGCACGCACACTGGTTAGTTCAGAAGTGTTATGTAAGACCGACGCCGTGAACGCCTGAAAAATGACTTGTCCAAATACTGATTTGCCTACCAACCCATTCTCCCAAAAGCAGTGGGATGGGCCGCTATGCAACACGGTAAGAGAAAATCTTTTGACTACATCTGTAAGTGTTGCAGAGCGCGCACATTTGTTGGCTGTGGGAGAATAGGAATCGGGTTTATGGCTTCAGTCACTTCCATCGTCCAACACAGGTACAATGTTGGACGATACAACATTCTGCCTCGCCACCTATCTTCGTTTAGGTGCCCCGTGTGTTTCTCCGCATCGGTGTTATCGCTGAGAAGCCGTCGACAGCCTCGGACACCATGGGCTGTCCTGCAGCAGAAGCGCTGGTCGTATTTCACGACACGCTCATCTTAATTACATTATCAGTCGTGCTCTTATTACCGCCGGCGTACTAGCAGTAGGTACTAGAACCATAGGCTTGGTACGTGACGATGGGAAGAAACCCGATGGTATGTTTTTGTTACCTTGAGAAATGGGTAGGCCTTTGGTGCTGGACGCCATATGCGTCGACGCCCTTGCGCCATCACATCTTTCGAGCACGGTGAGCTGTGCCAGTGCTGCTGCTGTAGTGGCGGAAAACCTCAAACGGCGCAAATACAGTAATTTAATTGGTAATTACGTTTTCGAACCGTTTGGGGTGGAGACGCTAGGTTTATGTGATCCGGGCGCTCTTGCTTGTGCTCGTGCTCGCTTTTTAGAGATATATCTAAGCGGCTAATCGACGCTTCGCGTGACCAGACGCTGGACTTTTTTGGCTCAAAGAATCAGCATTGCCATTCAACGTGGCAACGCTGCCAGTCTTCTGGGCACATTCCCGGACGACAGCGAAGCTGAGGAATTTTACGACGCTGCCTAAACCAGCTATTTCTTTTATTAAATGTTACAGTCTCATATTTTATACTTTTCATTTTGTTTTGTGGTTAGGTTTGTTAATATTAGCTAAGTTGTAAATTATGATTGTTGCTTTGTTTATGTAAATAATGAAATAAAATAATAAATACTCTAATGAGGAATATGCCAGGATATTAACAAGTTGAAATCCATGTTGCCTGCTACTCTTCCTTGAAATAGGCATGTGTCTATGTATGTATATTACGCTGTGCACCTATCAGTAAAATGATGGAAGAATGGAGTACTAAGCGGAGACAAAAAATACATGTGCGAAACGCTAAAGAAAATAATGTTAATGAGTCGGCATAATTTCGCCCCTATGTACCTACTTCGCCAAATGCAGCCACGTCTTGCGAATAAGTTTCATCCCTCTACGTAATAGGGGCACAATTAGACATTCCATGTAACTACGTACAATTTATTGATAAAAAATTCCCATCCTCTCAACCTGGCAAGCAAACGCGGGGCCTAACCAAGGATACATAATAATATCAGCCCTATTTATAAACAGGTCCACTGCTGGAGACATGTCTCTTCTCATTATAAGAAGAGTTAGGCCATAGTCCACGTTAGAACAGTGTGGGTCGGCAGACTTCACATATAATCGAGAACATTATGGAGAACTCTCAAACATAATATAGGTTTCCTCACGATGTTTTCCTTTAACGTTAAAACGAGCGATAACTATTTAATACACACATATGTACTTCGAAATGTCAGAGACCTTGGGACTGAACCCGGGAATTCTGCCTGGCAGTCCAACGATTTTTCACTAGGTTATCGCTAGTACTGAAATGCAAAAGTATTCAAATGCAAATACACATATAGCTAACTAGCTGTTACCTGCGACTTCGTCCGTGTAGATTTTAGCTAAAAAGTGTTTGTCTCCGCGGAACCCTATTTTTTTTATAAAATCAAAGTAGCCTATGTTACTCCTTATAACATCAGCTATCTGCCAGTCAAAGTCCCGTCAAAATCGGATCAGCCGTTTCGGAGATTACCCGGAACAAACAGACAGACAGACAAAAATTAAAAAAACACATGTTTTCGTATAGGTACCTTATACACTTTCATATGCATTAGATAAAAAGCTGTTATTTTGACATTACAAACAGACACTTCAATTTTATTTATTTTTATAGATATAGATATCGCGATAATATTATTACTTAATATAAGCGTGGTAACAAATCATTTTAAAATTGAGTTTATTAAAGTAAAGTTTAAATGAAGGGTACATAAAGTGCTGGGCCTTATTCACTTAGCGGATACTCAGCGCTAATTACCGTCGCAGTGATATTACAAAGTTTTGTAGATGAGGATACAATAACTAAATAACATTGTCTACATTTTATATCTACTGCTGAACAAATTTATTCAAAACTAGCTGTTACTCGTGACTTTATACGTGTTTTCAAGCTATTTTCATAGTTTATCCTGACTTATATGACCCAATGACGCAATGGTGGGTGAGGCTGATGTCCGTCTTTGGTTCTATTGCCGGCTCAAGTAAAATGTCAATGAATTTATATATCACGTAATTTTTAAGCATTTAGCAGTAACTGTGCCCAGTAGACGACAAACGGCAATGGGCCCTATGTAGGCGTGATGGCGCATTCCTCGTAAGGGCTCTTAGGGTCTAAAACACTAACAAATGTAATGTGAATGTAACATGTACATCTGTATACCTAACTATTCTGAATTAATTAAAAGTTACCATTTTTTTTTATTCGATTTAAGTGATAGCCAATGCTTAACCACATCCAAATTGGATTAGCCATAGTAGAGACATACAAACGCGCAGGCAATTATCTATTTATGATTTTATCATATTTACTACCTGTCTCCCGCGGCTTCACCCACGTTTATGAATGCTGCATTGATCCCGTGGCTCGTACCGTATTGTTATATATATCCTATGTTATTTCTGAATAAAGTAATTTTCTTGTGGTGAAAGTATTAATAAATAAAATATATATAGATTGTTACTGCTAACAAAAGATCATATAGCTAATAATATTTGATATTGTATATAGTTACTTTAGTTATAGTGTTTCGTCACAAAAGGCTCTCTGTATTCATATGTAAGTTTGGCAACTTGTAGGCGTCTCAAATTGTCAGTAGAAGCGTTATTATCATGTTAATAAAGTTGAGAGAAATTTCGTTTATTAAATGTTGACACAGTAAGCGTCCGCCCATCGCGTATCAACAGTGACATCCTTAACAACAGTATCTATGAACACACATTCAACATTATTAAAATATTAATTAATTGCAGTAAGAATGTCATTATCCATGTTACATGATATTATGTAGACGAAACAGTTACAGTGGAATGGCGGGTGGAAAGACCAGCGTTCTGTGACCAGTAGGAGGATTTAGAATGAACTCAGTTGATCGATGTCGTTTTATGTCACTATGGCATCATAATCTATACTAATATTATAAAGCTGAAGAGTTTGTTTGTTTGTTTGTTTGCTTGAACGCGCTAATCTCATGAACTACTGGTCCGATTTGAAAAATTCTTTCAGTGTTAGATAGCCCATTTATCGAGGAAGGCTATAGGCTATATGTCATCACGCTAAGATCAATAGGAGCGGAGCACCAATGAAGAATGTTTCAAAATCGGAGGGTTTTTTTTCCTTTTAAGAGCTTCCGCTGCGTGCGCTGCGCAAACAGTTAAAGTTTCGCAAAAATCATGTATGAGAGAATTGTTCCCCTTAAAAAGTTCTAAAAAAAAGTCCGCGACAGCATATGTCTATCTTTTAAGGTTGGCTCACTATAACCTTTTTTATGCTAACCAAATTTGTTCTAAAATAATGCATTATTTGCGAAGGTATTTTTATAAACATGCTATTAATCCTTATCCAAATAAATACGTTATTAATCACAAGTATTTAATTTAAAACAAAATTGCCCTTTACATCATTCGATTTCAATGAATATCTTAGGATATCGCAGTTTTAAAATAACATTGCAGCAAAATAATTACCCATTACAGACAGTACAAACGATGTTTCTCCTGATTTATTCTGCGTGATTACTACTGGTTCGATTTGAAAAATTCTTTTAGTGTTGGATAGCCTATTTATCGAGGAAGGCTATAGGCTATATAACATCACGCTACGACCCACGGGGGCGGCGCAGTAACGATAAACGCGGGTAAAACCGCGGGAACATCTAGTCTCACTATATTTACAATGTCGAAATAATGTAATTATGAAAATATTCACACAAAATAATCTAATCTGTAGGTTGCAAGTCGTGGTACGTGTGTGAGTTATATGAAAAGCGCAAACCATCGACGCGAGGCACTCGCGCGGTTGATCTGTACATTTAACATGTAACCGGTGCGAATAGCTTAAACATGTATTCCGCACCACCTACCTTCAAGCGTTTTATATAAGAACCTTAATAATGACTCGAAAGTACTTACTAGTACTACGTAGCCTACATACATATTTATTATATAGCCATATAGCATTAGTTATGGATCATAATGACCTATTACTGATTTCATTCGAATAATACGCAACAAGAAACAACTAGTAGTACATACACATGTTCCTTAGATAGTTTTAGTAAACAATAAAAAGTAACAATACAAGCTATCTGCTGAAGTAGCAATTTAAGTCCTTTAACTTAGATCATGGAGTAGCGAACACCCCATGTACAAGATTTCACGGAACGTAACATCCAGAGCAGTCCTCCCATTGAGTTAAGTGCTGGCTATTGTTAGCGTATGTTAGTGAAGTGCGACTGGACCGGTCCACCACGATTAAGGCTATAGCAGACACGCTACTTTGAGCAACGGCGAACGGCGACTTTGCAACTGCACTGAAGAAGCTGCTTTGCTTATGATTATTTATTTACTACAGTTCCTCCGCTCGCATAAATGTATAATAATATAATATTCTATCGCATACACACAACACCATCTAGCCCAAACTAAGCAGAGCTTGTACTATGGATACTAGACAATGGATAAACGTAAATATATACTTTCTTTTTTGTAAATACATACATTTTATATATAGAAACACCAAGACCAAGACAAACTTCCATGTTCAAGCACACAAATGTTTGACTTATGCGGGAATCAAACCCGCGACGTTAGGCGTGGCAGTAGGTTACACTACCTACTATGTCATCGAGTCGTAGGTCATGTAAATTTTCTATTCTTATTGTTTCTGGATGTAAGGTACCCTATGTCCTTTTTTGTACCCCTGATAACGTGTCTGCAAAATTATTATTATTATTATAAACAAACTCATATTGGCATTTATAATATTAGTTAGGATTATAAAAAATAAATTCTTTTGTTAAGAATACTCACCTCCCGCTCTTGAGAAACCCTGTCTCATATGACTTTACAAACATTTAAACAATAGACACATAGGACATAGATATATTAAACTTGGAACAATTATTTTTAGACCACACAATTTATTCTATAGTGTTGTAATCGCGCAAAGTCACTCTGCACAGTGTCAGTGGCGAGGCGACCATTCATGGACTATGCCATCAGGGTAGTCATCGACACTTATACAGTGAAGGTGTCAGACAGGTACGTCCTACGTGATGGTAAACGCTTACCGTAGCTTTTGATCGCTCGTCGCACTGGTTGCGATTTCAGTGCAAGTGTTGCCACTTAAAGATATACTGCTTGACTTTAGGAGTATCTTAGTTAGATACAAGATTTCGAGCTGCCTAAGTGCAATTAGTATGTCAGCCGAACGAAATATTTAAGCCGTGATTAAAAGAACTATATCACCTATGCTGAAGGAACATATCTGCTTTTTATTTAGTTTACCGAACTGGATAAGACACTAAACAATTCATAAGAGCATCTACAAGATACTATCACCTTCTTGAAGTGAATACTGTTGCTGCCGTAATAGTTTAAATAGTTTAGACGCTGCACTGAGCTTCTGATCGCCACAGTTGGCATCAGTACGTGTGCGGAATGAACCGTCTGGTCGCTACATCCGAAACTAAAGTAGCGTGTCAGGTGTGGCCTTTAGTCGGCCCGCACCGCCTGCGCCGCGCGCCGTGCCACGACCATCACATTATGTGATCATTCGTGATGTGGGCCACGACCATACAATTGGACCCTAATACGATTAAAATGGAGTTTCGGTGTAACAGCAACGTAAACCGATGTGTGTCGTTACTTCAAATGATTCTATTATACGGCTTTATGCCGCAAGTGGTTTCAATAACTGCTCAGTTTTATTGGCGGAATGCGATCAATGTGTAAATGGCCACAGTTTAGATAAAAATAATGATTATTGTCGGTCGGTTAAAATATTTTGAATTACTATTTTTAGATACCTCAATGGATATTGGGTAGGTATTGATACTTTACTTACATACAGGTTTCTATCAGAATATTCTTGTCCTTTCCAATCCTTAATATACTAATATTATAAATGGATTTTTCTTTTTATAAACAACTTGCTCACTAGAAATAATTCCTGTGTCGCGGTGGGATTTACAAACATTCAAACAACGGATAAAGAACAACTAGACGCGGGAAAACTATTTGCAAACCACACCATTTTTTGTCTCGTGAGGGGATCGAACCCACAAAACTTGGCGAAGCAGCAGTGCCGACACGACAACTTATATCAGTACGCCACCCATGCAGTCAAAAATGTGAGAGTTTTACTGGTTTGTTTCAAACATCTTTATTTTTATCTTTGCTTCGTTACAAAGATAAAAATAAAGATGTTTTTATTCTGTAAAACATGAGTAATACAATACAAGTTATACGACCCGTATGCATGATGTTGAAGCAAAACAATAAGTAGCTACATGTTATGCCATTCACGACATATGAAACATTGGAGGCATCTGTACATTGAACGTAACTTCTGCAAATAAAATTATATCAACTCTAGTCAGTACAAATATGCTCAAAGTTATTACTCAACATTAAAGCATTAGTATTATATACGGAGTCGACGTGATTCTTTGAATAGAGATAGTTTATAGAGTCAAGTGACATAGGACATATGTATTATATTTTTCTTCGTAACTTGAAACCTGAGCTCAGGTCTGAAATAAAAATCAATAAATTTAAAAATCTTCAATGCTTTATTCTGAGTATTTATAAGATGTCAATTAAACTATCGCCGTGTCCGATGGTAACCTATTACCGTAACCTAGACGCTTGCAATAACAGGGTTGTATTTGGCTGCAACTCATATTAGTTGTGCCTTGGCTTTCATAAATATCAGAAGTCATGTACATAACGCAAAACACTTGTGGACTTACAATTGTGCAAGAGGTTTTCTGTCTACATCTTTGGCTACACTCCAACTAACATTTATACTACGTGGAATAAGTCCAAAACAAAGTCGCAGAAGAATACCAGGGAAATCTGTTAGACATTTGTTTTAAAAAGATATGAGTGCTGTAATATGGTGAATAATAATTTGATTGTATTAAAGAGTATTGGATTCCTTATTCCAGATAGTATTTTGTTTAATATTTATTTATTTATAATTATTTATCTATACAAATAAATAAAATTGAAGTGTCTGTTTGTAATGTCAAAATAACAGCTTTTTATCTAATGCATATGAAAGAATGTAAGGTACCTATACGTGAAAAGTATATTTTAAAATTTTTGTCTGTCTGTCTGTTTGTGCCGGGTAATCTCCGAAACGGCTGAACCGATTTTGACGGGACTTTCACTGGCAGATAGCTGATGTTATAAGGAGTAACATAGGCTACTTTGATTTTAGAAAAAAATAGGGTTCCGCGGAGATAAACACTTTTTAGTTAAAATCTACGCGGACGAAGTCGCAGGTAATAGCTAGTTTATAATAATGTTACGGTACATAAGATACAGCTCTTTAGAGTTCGGACAGACAGAACGACGGTGGAACCTTGGTCATCATATCGGATTAAAATTATAGTTTTGGTTGGCCAAAATTATTTTAATAGGTACCACAGGTAGGTATATCCGAAAACATAAAGACGATTATGATATTTACGATTATTTACTTGTACATACAGATATTTGCACAAAATCAGACATTACAGTAACTCCCTCGTTATTTATGAGTACCTATATAATTCTACCGTGTAATAAACTGAACATTTTTATTTGATTTTCTAAGATAGCTTTATAAAGTTGTCTGTAAGACTTGTTAATATAATTATAGCTTCCCTTTACCCACCATAGAAGTATCCACCTCAAATCCTAACCATCGTTATTGTTAAACTAAACCATTAGAAGTACTTTGTATACAGACAAACAGCGCCAGTAAATACCTATAGAAATGTTCGTAGAAAATTCTGGAACAGTTTTCATTGAATATAAACATCACTTGACTGATGTATTAAGCTGTTAGCAGCAATTGCTGGCGTGTTTCCTGCTCGTCCCGTCCTACACTGGTTGATTGACAGCCAATCATGCAGTTAACAATTCATCTCTCGACAGCCAACATTCAATAAGTAGCTTGTTATCAAACATACGATGGAATGAGGATTTCCTTTCAAATGCTTGGTGTACTGCAATGAAGAAAAGTGCTGAGTGTAAGCGGTTTAATTTGATGCAGGTATATAAGTAGTCGCCTGCTACTACCAGTGCATCTCGAGGACAAGAGGAAAAGTGGTGTATACCTATTGGTTAAGTTTTTGATTTTCTGGTACAGCCAGCCACGAAACAACCGTAGTTGTCTCGTACCTTGAAGGTACGAGTACCTTAGTCTCCACTGTTTTTTACGTCCCTCGACAGACAGAGTCGCCAAGTGAGAATACTGTCTATAAAAAAAACTGTTTCATTATTTGGGGTTCTATTCAACGTTATTCTTAGTATAGTAAAAACCTCTCAGGAGGTGATTATACTTGTTATTATGAACAACTTTAGTTCTGGGACATTGCCGAAATCGCGGTAAAAAAACAGCTGTTCCATACAAAATTGGACTTTGACCTCGATAAAATGATTTTTCTTTCGCGATTTCGACAATGTTCCAGAACAAACGTTGTTTATAATCTATACTAATATTATTAAGCTAAAGAGTTTGTTTCTTTGTTTGTTTGGTTGAACCCGCTAATTTCAGGAACTACTGGTCCGAATTGAAAATTCTTTTAGTGTTGGATAACCCATTTATCGAGAAAGGCTATAGGCTATATGACATCACGCTACGACCAATAGGCGTGGTGCAGCAATGAAAAGTGTTGCTAAAACGCTAAAAATTCTCTTATGTGAAGCAGACGAAATTGCGCGGGTCAGCTAGTAACAAGTATAATCACCCCCTGAGAGGTCTTCACTATACTAAGAATAACGTTGTATGTCCCGTGTCGAGCGTGTGTGTGTTTGTGTGTGTATGTGTGTGTGTGTGTGTGTATGTGTGTGTGTGTGTGTATGATTGGGTTTTCTGTCAAAAAATTCTCAGTAGTAGCATGCAGTCTGGCACTGTGTCCGGAAGATGAAAATACGTGCCTTCCACTACGTGGGACCTCAGACTATAGCTTCTGCCTAAGACCATAGATGTGTATAAATAGAACCTTAAAATACATCTGCCGGACGAAGTGTGGTGTCTGTGCCGTGGGGACTATAAAAACATTGAAAGATCCTTGATCCCATCTGAAGATGAGAAAACATCAAAAAAGAACGCTATATAATATCACTCACCTAAGTTATATACATATAGGCTTAAGGCGGCTTTAACGCTATATAATATCACTCACCTAAGTTATATACATATAGGCTTAAGGCGGCTTTAACGCTATATAATATCACTCACCTAAGTTATATACATATAGGCTTAAGGCGGCTTTAATGCTATATAATATCACTCACCTAAGTTATATACATATAGGCTTAAGGCGGCTTTAACGCTATATAATATCACTCACCTGTTATATACATATAGGCTTAAGGCGGCTTTAACGCTATATAATATCACTCACCTAAGTTATATACATATAGGCTTAAGGCGGCTTTAACGCTATATAATATCACTCACCTAAGTTATATACATATAGGGATAAGACGACATTAATCAACTTCTAACATTACCCTTGTTAGGTCCTTGTAAATCTATCTACGTTGAATAATACACATTCGATAAATTACGTAACCGGAGCCCGCGTCTTATCACAGATACGCAACACCACAATCGGATTCACGCGTCTAATAGTAGATACACATTAGTCTGCCTCGTCAAGCATTCTCTTGACGGATTACTGAAGATACCTTAAGGGAATAAATATAGAAAACTAATTAATTGAATACTTATATATAGACTCGAAGAACAATCTCGAAGGTAAAAGCAAAGATAGTGAGGAAAAGTGGGGTGATAATTCAGATATTCTTTGTGGCAGCACGGAATCTAAGAGTGTCTTCAATAGACGACAATAGGCTCTCCCACTATAATGTGGGTATTGACAACATAGCTAGCAAACTGAGGGTTTTATGCCCACACTTCGCCACCTATATTTTGGGTGTTATATCTCAGCTAACAGGTGTAGGAAAAGGGTAACCACCTTTAACATAGCTGGCGCCTTATGTATTTATATGCCTTAAGGTTTACGCATATACAGGCATAAATCTATGCTATGTGTTTTTTTTTGTTTATATGAAAGGGAAAATCTCTAAACCTAATGAAAAGATTATTAAAATACTTCCACTAATAATAAGCTACGCTACTCTTGAGTAGCATAGGCTACGTTTTGATAACATACCACGAACGACGCCGCGGGCTAACTCTATACTAGGTACATGATATAATATTTCAAAGTGTCGATAATGAAAACAAATGTGAGCCTTCAACTTGGTTCGGATGATTGATTTATCAATAACACGGAGTACTTTCGTCCTCATATTATAATACAAATATTATTGCAGTATGTCTGAAGCACCACTGCTTCTCCCCTTAGACAATACAAGTGTTGATAGACACGCCACTCCACTATTTATTTACTATATGGTCCTTGGAAGCTCTATACTGAACGATATACTCGTAAGTAGTATAGACAAAGAGGTGGAGTTAGAAAGACCTCTTTCTGTTAATGAACGTTTTGTTTAGGTTTGTTTATGGAATGGATTGTCTCTGGGCTGAGTTAGTATGCGATCGCTGTGCATTTTCGATTCCCGGATCGATGAAAGATTTTATGCGTTTGTCTGTCAAGAAATCCACTTTAAAATGGACAATACCTAAAATTTTAATTTGTTATGCTATACATGAAATAAACCCTACAAAATTCATCTGAATGTAGCACTGAAGAAACCAGTAAAGTTATCATCAAGTCGGTGATTAGCGTGAGATAACGCACAGACAAAAAGCGTTTTACAATTTTATTACATGTATAAAATGCTCTGTAGCTTGTGACATCTTTTCCATTCCACATATACATCGCGTTCAGTTCACTATATTTGAACTATTTTTGAACCCTTTAATTGAAATGCGAATACCTAACCATGCAACACACAATTATTCTAGCCTGGATAGTTCTAAGAACTTTAATCCCTCTAATTACTTGTTGGATTTAGCAAAACATAGCCATGCTACGTGCAAACGTTTGGAAACGAGTTAACAAAATATTTTATCAACGTAAGAAAAGTTGCACCACTCAGTCGAGGCTGGATGGACGGCGAGAGGCGAAGTTGGAAATTGTAAACTAGATTATTCGCATTCGTAGCTAAATTATTCGTACTGTTCAGGGTGTGACCATACATCGAGCAAGTTCTAGTATTCGTCACCGTATATAGGGGCGATGCCGACACATCTCGATGGTAGTTAAACCAGTTCAAATCTGACTACATTTCGTAAATAATGACTAAAACTAATCAATGATACTATACACTATTAATGTTAAAGGACGTCGAAATTGGTGGCAGGTTTTTGAGAGATTTTGTTTTTAATACATCATAATATGGTTACCCTAGTAACTAGAGCAATAAATATGGAAGTATACGTTAAAGAGATAGGAATCATTTAAACAACTGCGCTTTGTTTGATGTGTTGCTTTAGATTTTGTTTAATCAATTTTATTATGAGACCATAAATCGTCACTATTAGAGGTTTAGACACCTTTACACCTTTTAGAGGTTTCATTTTATGTACGTTAAAAACATTTCTACTGTATAAGATGGGCTTATAGTAGAATTTTAATTACTTGTTTTATTTTGTAAGCAAATGCTTACAAAATGGCGTAATGTTAGCTAGAGATCATACATAGAAAGGCTAGATAATACATAGACACAGGTCATGTCTATGTATTATCTAGCGTTTATCTGTCATCTCTATTTATTGGCACAGTAATAAATACCTAAATTATATGCCTAAGGACGTAGACAAAATAACCTTTGAATATGCTTTACTGAAAGCTGTGTTTTTAAAGTCTTTCGTGTTCAAAACTGTTTGGTATTATTATACTTATTTATACATAGCTTTTGTTTAAAGTAATATAATTATGGAATCTTAATAGAAGTTCATTATATACTAGTAGATACTATCTGTGCCATGCGGTGTTATCTAAGTTGAATAACATTTATGGTTACTGTTCTGCTCTTTACTCTATAAACGGAATAGAGTAAATAATTTATCATCGAATAGGAATGGCAGTTACCGAGATTAACACTTGTACGCGATACTGCACTAGGAAATAAACATTGTAGTACTAATACGATAACAAAATTTAATATTTCTAGACTTTTATTAAACGAAAACAAAGTTGCGGGTTACAGCTAATACGAATATATAACAGAGCAGCTTTCGCATATTAGTATATATAGGTAATATCAATCAAGTAACCAAATACACCACAAAGTTATAGGTACAGTACAATCTAAAGCATTTCAACTGAGTCATCTACTAATAACAAGTTGGGCCACCGAACTGCACCGAATCAACGTTGAAAGCGCGGCTATCAGATAAAATATCAATTGAACATACTGGATCGTCACCGAAGATAATCTAGAATGGTCGGTAAGGGCACGTTTCACTATATTGGCGTACGAACGATTTAATTAAGGGAATGGAGGACCGGCCAACGGTTGATGTGCACGCTTCCTGTTCACAACTTACAAATGGATTAGACTGAAACACATTCAATTAACTTATCTGACGCGATGAACTGTTCACAGCGAGGTCCCTTGCTTTAAACGTTACACAATATTGTACGGATTTGTGGTGGTATACTATATACGCTAAAGTGTGGTTATCGATTGACCATTCGAGTTATTCGAATGTTTAACTGATTCTATTTATTCGAATGTTTTGCTGATTCGAATTATCGATCGAGTACAATCAATAATTATCAATTTTTTTATAATTAATTTTTGTTTTGTTATGCCAATATGACATAAAGGTTACACAACAGTTTTTAATGCCATTGCCACAGATTGTTAGCTTGCGTTGCAAATAAAATCTAAGGGATCTTTTTGTAAATGTCTTCATAGAAAAGCTGTGGTTCATACTGACACGGCGACGAGCAAAGTCTAGTAGTAAATCAGAGTCAACGTATAAATAGACATTCGAATGCGGGATCGCACAATTAATGAACGATTCGAGATATTTTTTACTTTTGTAAGTTAGTGCGGTGTAGATTAACATTCACGCAAAAATACGTTGCAATTGATGCGACATCTCTCTTGATTCTTTAAGCTACATGAACTGGTGAACACGTAGATTATGCGATGAATCTGAAAGAATATTAGCAGACGGTCATACTACAGCGCAATCAGCACCATAAAAAGCTGAAGATTTAATGCAAAGTATTGTATGAATTAAAATCCTAGTTATTATTCTTTTTTTTAAACTGTGATTAAGGTAACTTTCTTACTTTATATCTTTTAGCTATCACTGTTATAAAAATATATCTCATTTTTGTTGTAATTTTGAAGATAAAGAAAATCAACATCTCGTATGTTTGTATCGAATTATGTTGCTGACTACATATACCTAGTTATAATAGACCATGGCAGTATTTAACTGCCATCCTTCTAGAATCTAGAATATTCTAGACATCTACAAGAAGTATAACTGTTATTGCTCCTACATGATATATTATTAAATAATAGTAAATAAGTAAATGATGCGAGCCAAGTCACCCGCCACTGCCCCTGTGATCTACGGATTCACGTCTAGCTATTCTTTGTGTTCGTTAATTCAATGTTACTACTGACTGCACAGATCCGTGCAGTCAGTAGTAACATTGACTATAAAACTTCACAATTTTGTAGGTGTCGTCCCCACATGGGGCAAAAGTTTGTGTGATACAGTCACTGTGGTGCCGAGTCTGGATATTTTTTGTCTCCGTTATTTTGTTGACATATGATGAAAGCCTAGCGCAGGAGGTGTCTTTAAAAAACAGTTTGCGAACTCCACCGGGACATTAAAGTCGTCTGCAAAATAAAAAGTCAACTCGAATTTTAGTGACACAGAACAATTTCCCTTTATCGGGCACAGTTCCAGTTTTTGCTGCCAATTGCCTGACACAAATCATGTTCAAACGTTTGATCCAATTAGGTTACTTCACTGCCTGCATTGTGGCACAGCGGTAGAGAATGTAACAGTTGTACAGTTTTGATGCCCGTGTCGGGCAAAATGTTATTAGGTGGTTTAGTCAAGGAAATTTTAGTAGTACCACGGAGTCTGGAACTGTTCCTAGTCTTTATCCAGGCAATATATTCTAGCTCTCTATGAGGTGGTACCTAAACTATACTTGGCGAAATGTGGGTGTAATACTTCTAGCTAACCTTTCAAGGTTAAAGGCTTAAGACTATTTCATTTTATTTTATTACTCTACGATTGGTGTTAGTGTATTTATCACTGTACACAGAATTCAGCCTAATAGCAACAAGAAAACATACATAGAAGTTCAACAAAAACCTCCACCTGCCAATGATCTCCTGGTATCGCAGTATCGAATGCTCTGCCGAAACTATGCGTCATTTATCTATATCCCGGTATTACGAGCCGACATAGACAGGCACAGCGGTTCATTTAATTGGATACGAAGCTACCATTACTCACGTACAATAGCTGCCCCGCTTTGAACGCGACACATACAAGAAGATCAATTAAATATTAATGTCAGTCGTGTAGGCCTAAGTGTAGTTCGACAATATATTATAAGCCTCCACAATTATGATACAAACAAGATTTAGTGCGGAATACTGTATTAGAACATTATTTTGATTATTATTAATGGATACCTACGCAAGTTATTACCATATTGATTTTACATGTATGTATATTATAACAGATAATAATACTTCGATTCAAAGCAAATTAGCCACTTATACAGAATCTGAAGTAAGCGTATTGATATAGTCTGTTAATAATTGGAATTATTTAACATTGTGGTGTTACATACCTGAAGGCCATTCTCATTTAGGTACCTATGCTTATGTACCTACTTCATAATCTTTGTATATAAAATATCTGCTTTGGTATGTTTGTGTTCGCAAAATTCGTATATTAGTCAGTTTTACACAGCGTTGCATTTCTATACAAAAATGATTTTATATACTTATTATTCCTACAAGAACGGCCAATCAAAAATATCAGCTAATAAAGTAATAAAATGTTAGACTATTGCTGTTTACCAAGCAAAGTGCCACTTTATATAAAATTACTGATAACTTTAAGACAGGAAATCTTTTCTAAATTTTGTAATAAAATGTCAAATAAATAACGTGATAAAATCCGTATAAAGTAGTTTAATTTCAATAAATAACATTCGCGTACGACAATATTAAGAAAATCTACTAATAGTTTGACCAACTCAGGCATCGTATCATGAGTCATATGATAGAATCGGAAGCGTATACTCTTAACTAAGTATACATAAAAATGACCACGCCTCGATGTAACTCGCTAAATAAATACCAAGATAAATTTTAAAATGTCGACGCCAAAGTTGCATAATAAAACGTTTTACAGTTTTCTTTTAGCGCAAAAGTATTTTTCTCTTAACTAAAAACTTTCTATGTACAATGTACGGACATAACGTTTTTCTCAAGCGTATTCCTAACTACTTACTTTAAGCCTGAAGTTTTACTCTCGCGATAAAGCCTGGGACTCGCTAATTTTTAACGTAAGGAAATAGGCTCACTCCGCTGAGTGCCAAACTCTTTTGGACTCATAAACTTGGACTTATATTTTTTATCTCCGCGCAGAATGCTCCAAGTATTCTTAAGAGTATGACTTTGGTGAAGTTTCCTTAGACGTTAGCTTGGAAATGTTTCAAGGAAATTATGGTCATGAATATAGATTTAAAATTGAGCAAGTGTTTTTAACGTATTTGAGGCGAATGTCTGATAAACAAGTATTATTTTTACCGTATTGGAGTCCTATGTCTGATATTAGGGACATCTAACATAGATTTAAAGTTGTTTGTATATGGGAAATAAGTGATATTAGCGCAATGCTACATAGCTAATAGCGATATTGTTTGTCTACACGGGTGGCGCACCGATTCTAGTAGTCTTTTACCAATGCCAGTGCACCAAGGATTATAGGTCCGATCCTCATGCGAAGCAAGTTTGGTTCTTGGTGCGGGAAGAACAAACGACAAGAAATAAAGCCGATGGTTTATTATGCATTGCTGTAAACTGATATTTATAATTTATATGTATAATTCAAAACATTTATATGTATTAATTATGTGCAAAATAAAGAAAATGCATTTCATATAAATTTTACTCCTTATACTTCACTACCAAAAAAGCCTGGACCCTACCTTCATTAAGGTTCTAATCTATAGATTCGTAAGCACAAATTCTAACTCGCAGATCGTCGATGATCTCATCAGATTCACTCCGGCTACATTGCACTTTAACGCTTATTTCAAGGCTCCAATCTCTCGCTAACTGGACTTTCCTATCAGAAAAAGCGAATTACAATTTTGACCTGATCGACCTCAGGATGTTAGCCCGTGGTATTGGATATTATAGTTAAGTTAACAAAAAATAAACTAATCTTTATTCGTCATCGTATCATGCGGTGAAGTCTAGTTTAAAATATAGTTTCTGAACGTCTTATAGATACTATTTTTTGCTTTCGCTGCTATGAGTTGTTGATTTTTTGTGCCTGATCTTCAGCTAACGATGCTCTGAGGAGCGCTTAGAGAAGTTCCTTATTCTACCGACCATTAACTAATATGTCTACATTAATTACGATTACGGTTTGCTGTAGATTACAGTGAGACAGGGTATTTTGTAGTAGATATTACCGAAGTTATTCTCTACTCAATCTATTTGCCCGCGACACTATTTACGAGGATTCCAACATAGTATCCAGTTTTACGGAATCATATAAAATGTATCTTAGGTTTTTAAATGAACAACAGAAAACTATGTCAACATTTTATCTTTGGTTTTTGCGTGTTTGCGTGGATTTATGCGGCTCCAACATACACTAATTAATTGAACGCAAAGCATTGGTTTTGCGTTCAAACCCCATATCCTCCTTGATATTAATTACGGACAAAATATCTCCATGAGCTGGAGATAGTTTTCCTACAATTATAGAATTGCCTAGATAAATTATAAAACATTATAAAACGGCCAATTTTACAAGAAAAGGCTAAACAAATGTGTAAAAAGTGGCAAAGGAACGCAAACAGTTATTTAGTTTGAAAAGTTCAAATACGAGTTATAAAACATTCACGCTATTCACATAAGACAGACGTCATTGGAGTTACGTTTGCCATTAAAACATCATATACATTATTCAATTCAATCAAAAATATATTTCTTCGTAACCATTAATAAATATGTGAAAGTATTATATCGGTTTTACGTCCGTGGGAAATATAATCAATTTATCTTATTTTTACGGTGCAATCGATCGAGCAGGGAAAATCACTTAGCCGTCATGAGTCATTAGTCACCTCGGCTGTGACGTCATACGGCATGTTTCGTACAATGTACCCACTTCACCGTTCTAAATGAATTTTGTGACATTCGATTCGACACGCTTCTGTGTCAATTTCGTGCAAGGAAACCACTTAAAATATTGTCCAAAGCAAGTTTTTGTTATATTAATTGATTTTGAATAGGTAGAAAATAAATTGTATTATATAAAATCTATCCGTTTATGTCATATTTATTTTATTTTTCTAGATTGTTAAGGTCACCTAAACTCGGACCACTCACGACAGCAACTGATTGTCAGCGATAGAAACCTGCCAACACTTTTCATACAATAGTAGTGACTCGCCGCATACGTGTAGTCAGTTGCAGTTAATCGTTCAAACAAAGATCGCGAAAAAATATATAGGGTACATAATGTTGAAAACTGACAGTTGCTGACCGATTCTGGTCCGTGTGATTTAAAAAGATATTTTCGGCAATAGTCTTAATTAAAGTTAAGTCAGACTCTGGTAAGAGCCCCACCGTGCGGTGGGGCTCTGCCGACTCTGGTAACATCGTCGAATACCGTGGTAGGTTTAGTCGGTAGGACCGGGACGTTCCATCTTTCCCTGGGTGAGTCCGACATAACCTATCCGCCGCCCTCCGAGAGGTATGCAATCCCCCACGTAAAATAATAAAATAAAATAGACTCTGGTAGCACTTCTACGACTCTAAAGATGAACTCTGCTGGTGGTAGAAGATTTTTAAATGGTCTTTGGTCTAATTGTTTTCTTACCTGTTGTGTGCGTGGAAGGAGAGCCTTACGGGCGGTGGCGGGGGCGAGTGCGGGGACGGGGCGGCGCGGCGGCGTCGGTCTCCGCCCGCCGGCGCGTACGCAGCCGCCTGCCAGTGCCGCACGAACGGGGACAGTGACAACCCTGGAAAAGAACACTTACATAAGCACAAATACCAATTTATATTACATCTATAAGCGTCTGTCGCAACAGTTTCAATATCCTTTGAAATTCAAATTCGCGACTGCAACTCATAGCCCAGAGGTTATGAGTAGTTTAGTGGGGTAAGCAGCGATAGATGTGGTTTCCGGGGGTGGTTTAAAGTCTGATTTATAGTTTAGAGTTTTTGCATTTGTAATTCACACTCTTGCTAACATCATTGAAAGTTCTAGAATTTTTCACAATTCGTGTATTTTAATACTTGAAAAGTATTTCTTTTACTTATCTTTGTCTGCTAAACATATTTCTGACAAAAATGCATAACATTGTCCAAATTAACCATGAGTCCAATTCCCTTGCCTGGCAGTATTATTTAGTATTTTTGAAGGCCATACTAGATTGTTTTCACCGTGGTAATAGCACGGAATAAGCTCATCTATTACGAGCCGGGAATTCAATGTTGATGAATGTGACGATGATAGCAATATATGTACTTCTGTCAATCATTTCAGCGGATATGTAGGCGTGATATTATCTTATTCTATATCAAACCCGTATTATTCAACTCAAAACGGCATCAAAACTAATAGCCCTGTCAATAACACGAATGAAACTGTCGTGTGGTTAAGACTAGTACTATGAATATCCTGTGAATAAACCACAATACAGATCGTAAGCGGTGGCCATTAAACCAGATATACGAGACCAGATGTACGACAATATTCACCACTAACACGGACAGTTTCGACAGTTGCTGATATTGATTACGAATAGGAAAAATGGCTCACAGACAAGCTCAAATTATTGCTCAGCTAGTACCGGCAAGTGATGTTTAGAATGGGGACTACATACACATAAAGTATAAATATATAAATAAAACAATACCCCCTAAAAAGTAAATAGGGACAGCCATGTTTTTAGCAATGCCATCTACCGGGCAGACTTCTAAATTTCGTACTGCTACTAAAAATTCTAAAATTAAGAGCTGCTACTTACTATAGATCCTCAAACCGACCCAAAACCACATCCAGTCGCATTCACTATCGATCAACCACTGAAGCAGACAATACTAATGATAAAAAATATGATTGCTTATAGAATATTTGTGGGCTGATTTTGAAAGTAATGACTGCAGAAATCGATTGTCAATATGTATACTAATATTATAAAGATTAAAGATTTGATTTATTGTTTGTTTGTAAGAGTTTAACTCGCCAACTACTCAACCGATTTAAAAAATCTCTTTCACCATTAGAAAGCTATATTATCACCGAGTGACATAAGTGGCGTCGGGACGTGACGACCCACCGCCCACTGGCGAAGCATCTCCTCCAGTGCATCTTGTATTCAATATAACAGTCAAAACTAATAACTAGTGCTCTTTTCTCATTGTTGTGGTCACAGAAAATATTCTTCCAATTGTTCTAAAAAAGAATCTCAATACGCTAAACTATTGTAAAACCAATTGAAAAATATAGATCTTACTTTTATAATGTAATTTATATGTACGGCGCAATGATTCAAGTGGTGAATCAGGCGCTGTTATTAGTTCCAGTGATCACAGTTTAAAAACCCATAGAAACTCTAAGTGGCTGATGATTGTGTTAGTTATTTCAATTATTGTAAAGCCCTCCGCGACACCGGTTTAGTCCTTAAAGCTAAAATTGCCTTCTTGGTAACAAATTACTTCTCACATGCAGATAAAAGATTCACTATATATGGTATAGAAAATAACCTAAAAGTTTATTTAAATAAAGGTTTTAATAAAACGTCATACCTACAATAAATCATAATGATTGACGCCATTTTAATTGAAAGTATAGTAATAAATTTTCGAAGCGAAAAGTATCAATATTCAGTTTCATTGGTTTCCTAAAGCAATGAATTGAGTATCGGTACATTTTAATTATTCAGACACTTTATATAGCGGCACTATTTTAATTCTGGGCTCATTGTGGTAATTAATATGCTTTGGTTGAGGTGAACTACAAAATGAAAAACCATATACCATTCCGTTCCGTTTATACCATTCCGTTTATATCAATTAAACAAATGAGTTCTCTTTCCTAAAATTTATTTCACAACTATTTTATTGTTGACTATGTTATTCTACTCTGTGTAATAATACTTTTAATATGAGAAAGTTTGTAAAAATGTTTGCATTTCTTGGATTAACGCATTGGTTACTTTTTATCCCAGAATCCAGACTTTACATGAAAAAAAGCGTAATCAGAGGCTAGTCACAAATAAATTAAGTAATTAATAACAAATCAAGTGTTCGAAACATAATTGGAGGCTAACATTTCTTTTTACTAATTACAAACATGTTGAGTTAACTTTCGAAGTTTTTTGAAAGTATAAACAATTACGGAGTAATCATTATTTGTTATGTCAGAGCTCTTTCAACTTGTCACGTTAAAACTCAGTAATAGTGTCTTTGTCTAATTAAACAACGATTGTATCTCTATGCTTAAGCGAGGTATTTTAGCTTATGTTTATTGTTGGACGTATGTAGTTATATAATATCACATGAATTGTCCCACTACTGGACATGAGCCTGCATGTTCACATTGTGAGATGGGTAAGACCATAGTTCACCACGTTGGCTGAATGCGAGTTGACAAACTTCAAATATCTTCGACAACTTTATAGAGAACTCTGAGACAAGCAGATTCCCTCAAGATGTTTTTCTTCACCGTTAAGCGTACTTATAGTCAATTTTAAATAACCAAAACATAAATCTACACGCAATCATTGTGACTGAAATAATACAAACACATCAAGCACTATTCATCACACATCGAAACCCACAGAATTAATATTCAGACTTACAATTTAACAAGATAGGTATCGTACGGCTAAAGTGCAATTTATCACGCTGCCCGGAAATATGAGTCTCAACACGAACGTAATTGGAAAATCAAGTGCGATATATTTCCTGGCCCGAGTTCCCCGGAGAGTTTCCTAGGATTTACACGCGTTAGAATTCAGAAGTTAGCCTAGATTAGCGCAGGCGAGCGCCGTGCGACGGGATTTATCGGGACAATGCCAGATAAACTATGTGTTAGTACTCGCTGGATGATGGTGCGGAATATGTTTAAGGCGTGTATGTTCTAATAAATTGTCTTTTATACAAGAAAAATGAAGTTTATGCAACAGTTCATCTGTTTACAACTTTTGCCGACGTCTCGAATACTTTAAATAGATTGAGTGCACAAGCTTAAGGGTTTAAGCGGTCGCCTGGCCACTGCCATTACGCCGAATGTTGTGTAAAATTTGTGTGATCCACAAATGGTTGTCTCGAGACTGGGTATTGTTTGGATCCGTCATTTGATAAAAAGTTCATTGCGACACAGGAATTATACCTCGTGCAGAAAATGTATATTTAAAAAGAAAAAGGGAACATGCTCATGTGAGGTTTTACTGGTCTCTGGTCTGGTCACTGGTCTCTGGTATGACTTGAACTGTGACGTAATCCGAAAATACTTAAATATACATAGACTGACTTTTGCCCGGTGTAGGCAAGACAGCAGATTGCCACTTGACTTTGTTTACACTATCTTTGTCAGTTTTCTGTCGTCCATTCTTTCTACATACCCAAACCATCTTACTATACCTTGTAAGTATAATTATTATTGACGTTTTTATTTTGTTTGATGGCTTTTATTGCTATTTATTAGTTTTAAAAATACTTTATTTAAATCGACGTCTTTGATACTAAGAACAGAAACTCATTATACATATTCTGATATTTATTTGTTTACATAATAGTAATTCTAATGTTTCTATTTGCAAAGAATAAGGTCAGAGTGTCTTGAAATTATATTGCGTAATATTCACTATGAATATTTTCTAATGATATTATATTCGCTATACGACAAAAAAAATATATATTATGGAAGAATCAAAAATTGCATCGCATGAATAAAGTGCATCCAACAAACGAAACTAGGTTAAATCGTTTTTAACATAGAATAAGCATTTATTGATTTATACTGTCGGCTTGAAAGTTTGTCAATTCTACTTAAAGTTAGTCCATTCCACGAATAGTCTTGTCACAAAATGTAACTGACATTAATTACGTTTGTAAAACGCCCCGATAACTACATAATATGTTATACAACGTTCGGAGCTCGTGATGAAAAATAATACAAATTATAGTGATCATTTGTGCGTCCTTGGAAAGGACTAGTTTATAAGAAATTAAATTGCACTGTTTTTAAATTTGTTGTTTCACAATAAGAAGGTCTTATTAAAATTGGCTGCTTCTTTTTCTTTTATTTATAAAGACTCCCGCTCTAGTATTACTAATTGCACAATTTTTTGTCTCGTATGGGGATCGTATCCACACTTGGCGCAGTGGCAGTGGCAGTGGAGGGGGAGGGGAAGGGGGGTAGAGGGGGCGACCACATAAACCTATCGGTATAGTCAATTTAAAATGTGTTATTTTACAAAAAGATAGATTGATTTATATTGTCTGCCTCTGTAGAGTATGTTTTGACTTTGACCTTCCTCTACTTGCCCTTGAGGCGAAAATAAACCAAAAATAGAATTTATATTGTAAGTAAATAAGTAACATAACTTATAATGGAGCAGTAAATATACAGAAAATAAATAAGAAGGCATTCTTTGACGTGTACTGCGTGTGACGTGACAGGCGTTACCTGCTTACGCAAAATGTTAGTTGTACGATAATTTGTTGCGTAAAACATGACAGGTATGTATGCGAACACAATTTGAACATCCATATGTGGTTTCTTAAAGCGATTTGCAACACGAAGTTTAGAAACTGGAAAGCATATTGAAATAATAAGAAAGTAGTCTTAAAATATTGGCAAGAGTAATGCACTCGCTAGAACTACCCGTGAATGCAAAGTGTATAATTTTTCGCGCCATTTGTCGATGGCGGGACGCAGCGTTGCACACAAAATGGCGTCAGCGCGAACGAACGTGACTTCGCTGACTACCCTCCGAGCGTATGTCCAACTTGCTCTAACTATATAAACTTACTTAATTTCAAACTCCTTTGTTTGTTTTTCAATTAAGTCTGTGAACAGTTCGTCGAATCGAATAAACAGAGCCAATTTATTATTATAAGTTTGATTTTTTGCGTGAATACACTTGCTGTAAATAGCTGGTTCCAAGTAAAGAAAATTAAAAGAGTAGCAGAAGGAAATGAAAGTAAAAATAAGTGGGGTTTAATAACTGAATAGATAACTATGTCAAGATTCTAAAGTTAGCCCTAATAACGAGAAGTAACTTAGTGGTAGGTATAGAGATAATATTGCAAAACGAGCAAGGTGCCTTTCACATGGATGGACGCCCGCCACCTTTGTCTCGTTGTAAGCAGAACATTCTTGTGTACTACTTAACTAGATTTGCCCGTTCGCATTAATGTAAATTTTGTCAATAAATTTCCATACCCCGGGAACAGTACCTTTTTTTCTGAATGAAAGCCTACTCTATGTCTCTCTGTATCCAAGACAACGTGTATGCAAAATTTTAAGATGATTGGTCGAGTAGGTAAGGCTTGAAAGCGTAACAAACAAACAAACTCACATTCACATATATAATACTAGCTTTTGCGCGCGGCTCCACCCGCGTGGTACCTACATCAATAAAAAGTAGCCTATGTCCTTCCCCAGGTTTTAAACTATATCTGTACCAAATTTCATCTGAATCGGTTAAGTGGTTTAGCCGTGAAAAGGTGACAGACAGACAGACAGACAGACAGAGTTACTTTCGAATTTATAATATTAGTAAGGATTAGTTAGATTTAATTTACTTTCAGTCCAATACAAGAAGTATTACATATGCATGTTACTTTGAAGACGCACATCTGTCTAAGCGATTGTCTCTACCATTAGACATACGAACAATAATTGCAACATACAGACATAAAACTGTACTTTCTCTGATCTTTTGTATCATTCAGCTATTGTCTGTTTAAAATATATGTACAACTAACATACGACGGACTACAATAGACATAAATAAGCATCTGTTATACACAGCTATTATGTATTCAAATATTTGATGGATGAGTGCGCTTCTATACTTTCCATAGTTGTATTTATCAATTATTCTGGTAATCTTATAAACAAAATTAAGAAAATGTTTTACTTATTTTTTTATAAGATAAACGCCACAATTGGTATAATTCCTGTGTCGCGGTGGACTTTACAAACGTTCAAACAAAGGACATATAGAACACCTAGAATCGAAACAGTCATTATTTTTGTCCCGTGTGGGGATCGAATATCCTCAGCGCAAGGTCAGCGCTGAGGTGATTACATAATCTAACTTTTTATTTATATAATATTGGGATTAAATATAATGATCAGCAAAAATACTAATTGGTCAGCAAATATTGCGCAGCATAACGAGCATCTATACGCCTCAAATAACTGCATGCCGTCTCGGAAGTGTTAGGTTATGTTAGGTTCCTTTTTTTAAACCCACCCAAAAATAGGCTCCGTCGACTTAGTTTGATCTCTTTAAAGTTTGCTGGCCATGAATTGCTGATCAATGAGCTTTTTTTGCTGCGCAATTAGTATTTTTTTGCTGTGCAGTTAAATACTACCCTATAATATTGTCTTCTGTTTATGCGAATGTTATTCATTGATTCATTTTTATTTATATTCAATTGACAAACAGAAGTTGGTTTATGTTTATTATTATAATATAGTACTAGCTGAGCCCGCGGTTTCACCCGCTTTTATGGTTACTGCGCCGCCCACTTGGGTCGTAGCATGATGTTATATAGCCTTTAGCCTTTCTCGATAAATAGGCTATCCAACACTAAAATAATTTTTCAATTCGAACCAGTAGTTCCTGAGATTAGCGCGTTCAACCAAACAAACAAACCAACTCTTCAGCTTTATGATATTATATAAGTATAGATTGTCGTCATAATAAAGTCTATCATCTATTAGTAGTTCTTGGTAAACCAAACACTTCTTGTAATTGCCTATGCTCTCTATTCTGGCAGTATTAGTCAGATGTGTGTCATAACTACATTTTGCTAGCTGTATGTATGTCCAGTTAACACGTTTATCTGTGGTTTAGCAGACGTGACTATTGCCAATACCGTACACAGTTCCAGCCCACGTGGTCCTATAGAAATAAGTATTTTCCAGAAGAATCAATCTGCCTGAACCGCCGGTCAATCTCAGAACATCACATTCGGAAGTCTTGCATACTTGCTTAACGACTACACGACTAGTCAGCATGAATTTTCAGTTAAATTCGTCTAGAAAAGTGCCGATTTAGACTTAATTAATGAAAGCGAATTTAATAGATATTTAGATTACCAATTTCCACAGGTACAAAGCCAAAGCCTTTGGCAATAGAAGTACTTTAGCGTTACAGAGCGAACTCCAGAGGCAGACGCACAGCAACCGAGCCATCCACTTATTTTATCATGGAATAAATACGAAACCGCTGCACGAACTACGAATAAAACAAGCACTCGACGTTACATGAAATGGATAAAATATCAGTACTTTTTGTTGGTTTTCAGTTTACATATTGACGAGGTTATGAATGTTTCAATTTACACTATAAATTGTTGAATATTTACCAAACTCTTTCGTCAAAAGTTCATGTTTATTAAAATGCTGATGTATTTAGCATTGACAAACGTTTATGCGCGTGTTACGCATTGAATTTAAACTATTTGTAATGCTATATTATCTTGCACATCGGTGCTTTTCAACAATTTGCAATAACAAGCTATGTTAAAATCTAAATAGAAGTTTGATTGTGTTGCCGATTATTTTGATTTGATGGCTTGCACATCGGTGCTTTTCAACAATTTGCAATAACAAGCTATGTTAAAATCTAAATAGAAGTTTGATTGTGTTGCCGATTATTTTGATTTGATGGCTGACAGAATGGAATGTGGTGCAGTTTTACCCTTGCCTTCGTTCCTATAAGCTCTAATTCTATACAGACACAAGCATTTTTCCAGGATACAAGGTAATCTAAGTTGCTTTGCGATCTATAAACTGGCAGTATACAAAAATCGTCAACGAGCCCTTGCTCTTTTGTTTCACGAGAGAAGGACAAAACAACATACACACTTTTACATTTTAATATTATATTATAGTAGGGGCTGTTAAAATAAAGTAAAAACATGTTCCTTATGACAGGCACCGACTTCGTTTTGGTTAGATTAGATTAGGCATTTAGTAAAGAGTCTTTAGACTGAAAAAAAAAAAAATTCATGATTTTCATTGTTTTTAAGTTGGTTTCATTATTTGTAGAAAAGGTTTTTTTTTGTTTTGCTTGTCAAAATTACCACATTCCGCCTGATGGTAAGCAGTCGTGTGGTCTAAAACAGTGGCCTCCACAGCGTCCTCATAGCAGCCGAGGCGATATTGAGATCTTTACTTTGACGGCCTGAGGAGGTGCTTTTTCACGCCCCGCTTAAAGGACCCAGGATTGAAGGAAGAAGGAAACACGTGCCTTGGCAGAGAATTCCATGCCTTGATTGCTCGGCAGAGGTATGAGGACCCAAACTTGTTGGTAAGTTTTATCACCATTCATGATAACGCTCGTTTAGTATAGTTTTATACAATTAGGTAGTACGCATAGATATGTAGGTTGCCAGTGCTTGTTTTCATCGTGTAAGCAACTATTTCTATAAAATAAATTAATGTTCGCACAGCGGTCGAACATCGACAATAATCACTACTGTAAATTTGATAATCTCTTTTTAGATAATACGATAAATATAAACTTGCAAACAAAATAAACGTCAATAAAATATATAAAAAGCTTTCATATCAAAATCAATTCCGTTAGTAAAGCCATGACAGGATTGTAAACCAGTTTAGCATAACTGATACAAAAAATAGTGATGTCGAATGTACGGTAGTACTCATCCCTGGCAGCTTAAGCTTAGAGGCAGAGCTTTATTAATTGCGACCGCTCAAACACGACAAAGAGACTGCTATGCTGAGGATTCTTTTGAAACCTGTCTGAGCGCCGTTTTGAGTAGAATTACCTTTATTAGAGCTGAATAAAATCAATAGTCTCTCCCTCTGGCGCGGCTTAATGAAGGCCGCATGAATGCTTATTACCCGCGGTGCTGACTTCTAAAAAGGTTTAATGGAAAATCGTATTCTGCGTCGTCAGTCCGTGACGTAGTGATTAAGGCGGTGATTAATACAAACCGCCGCCCTCATATCTCTGGCTCTGTCGTGGACAGATGAAAAAACGTCCGCATCGAATATCAAAGGGTTCATCGCCGGGTGACGCTGGCTTTTACGGTTTGACGTTTATTGTTAAACATCGCTGGATTACCTTTCAATATCATGGATTTTTTACGTAGGATAGGTCTGTATACCCGTAAGACGCGTAACAGATTTATATTTCGGCAACTATGTTTAGAACCCACAAGAAGAGCCACTCTTTTGTAGTCTACCAGACAAAGCCCAAAACGCCCTAACAAGACTTTCAAACCAATGTCTCTGCCCGACAGTAGATAGTCGGTAATTGAGCTCGCATTGTTATTGATACTAACTTACGCCCTTGTACCAACGAGGCAGTCTATAAATTCATTTTACGATATTTTTTGCTTCGTTAGTCTGGTGGAGCATGTATTTTAATATAAAAATTTTATATAAACAAATTTTACAAGCCCCAGGTTGAAGAATATCTCGTTAAAAATTGATTAAACAAAAGAGATATTGATGAACCTGAGCTTATAAATTCCCGTGAAGTTATTACTGGCACCGACATAGTTTACTATCGATCATATCTTTACTTATACTGCCCGAGACAGTCACAGCAATTGTAAAAGAAAATTTATCTTTTTAATGTCATATTCATTTGCGAATTTATCGGTCTGGCGATTCTGTCTCGCATTGAAATATTCGCTCTTTAAAAAGAACAAAACTGTAAACGATGAAATCATGAATTCCAACTAAACTGTGCAAAGAAAATATTAAGGTTTGCGCTGAGGTTAATAGCTCTCAAGTCGCAAACGACCTTTGTCGGTTCAGTGGTTCCCGACGCGCGACGTCTGAATAATGCCAGTATTTTGTTAGTGTGGTGAGCGGCATGAAAGATCTTATTAGGGTGGCGGTAGTGCATCCGGGTAGCTTCGGTTCGACATAAATGGATTTTCTATTAGATGCAGCATTTGCGAATAGAAAGAACACGTAGAGTGGCCGTACTGCGGAGCACTGGTTTTGAATACATTCCGCTACTTTATTGAACACCCACCTCGTTTGCATTCGAGCATCCGTAGGCTTTTCAATCAATATCGATTGAAAAGAAATAGACAAACATGTATCAGATATGAAGCATGCTAATAAAAAGCTGAGTGATATTTATGGATTGATGAATAAATGTAACTGCTTCAATAAATTAAATCATCATTAATATTATATGGAAATTTCATTCATCTAGCGGCAACTAGTCTTTGTCTTAAAGTTACCGAACCGCAGAGGTTCGCGACACAGGGGAAAAAAAGAAAGAAAAAGTTCCTTATTGCCACAAATAACTATATAATTTTCTTATAAGAAAACAACAAAACAATGTAAAAGAAAAGTAATGTAATACGAAAATAACTTTGCCTGTATGTTACATTTTCAGAGCTAAATCGTCATTAGTTTAGCGCTTTATTTTAATACAATTTGGTGTAGACCTAT
This sequence comes from Catocala sponsa, assembly GCA_963564715.1. Taxonomy (NCBI): domain Eukaryota; kingdom Metazoa; phylum Arthropoda; class Insecta; order Lepidoptera; family Erebidae; genus Catocala; species Catocala sponsa. The sequence goes on along the minus strand of OY751334.1, from coordinate 11,523,535 downwards.
CTTAAACTCTGCGGATTGACACAAAAGATCCCACTGGATCGAAGTGTCGCCGGTCTGTACTGGCTGGTCCCCACACAGAAGATAAACTCTGCGGATGAACACAGGCTTCTAAAAACCCGAGTGAAGCCGTGAGGAAAATCGTACTAGATTTTCCTTCTGGAAATTTTAATGATTAGTTAGAAGTAATATTATACAGATGAAAGATTAGATTTTTTGTTTGTGTGTTTGTAAGGATTTAATTCAAAAACTACTCAACCGATTTTAGAAATTCTTTTACCATTATAAAGCTATATTATCACCGAGTAACATAGGCTATATTTATTATAAAGCTATATTATCACCGAGTAACATAGGCTATATTTATTATAAAGCTATATTATCACCGAGTAACATAGGCTATATTTATTATAAAGCTATATTTTCACCGAGTAACATAGGCTATATTTATTATAAAGCTATATTATCACCGAGTAACATAGGCTATATTTATTATAAAGCTATATTATCACCGAGTAACATAGGCTATATTTATTATAAAGCTATATTATCACCGAGTAACATAGGCTATATTTATTATAAAGCTATATTATCACCGAGTAACATAGGCTATATTTATTATAAAGCTATATTATCACCGAGTAACATAGGCTATATTTATTATAAAGCTATATTATCACCGAGTAACATAGGCTATATTTATTATAAAGCTATATTATCACCGAGTAACATAGGCTATATTTATTATAAAGCTATATTATCACCGAGTAACATAGGCTATATTTATTATAAAGCTATATTATCACCGAGTAACATAGGCTATATTTATTAAAAAGCTATATTATCACCGAGTAACATAGGCTATATTTATTATAAAGCTATATTATCACCGAGTAACATAGGCTATATTTATTATAAAGCTATATTATCACCGAGTAACATAGGCTATATTTATTATAAAGCTATATTATCACCGAGTAACATAGGCTATATTTATTATAAAGCTATATTATCACCGAGTAACAGGCTATATTTATTATAAAGCTATATTATCACCGAGTAACATAGGCTATATTTATTATAAAGCTATATTATCACCGAGTAACATAGGCTATATTTATTTAAAAAGAAAAGTACTGTTACTAATATTACAAACCAAACCTACTTTTACGTGAACGAAACTGCGGGATAAAGCTAGTCATTTATAGACTAAACTCGTAACAGCACAAGTGAACCATAAATTCGCAAAGTGAAGTGGTATTCTACGGTTATAAGTGAAATATGTTGTAGGTATTCGCGTTAAACACGATCTTTACAAATTAATAGAATGAGTAAGCCGCTGTAAATTTTACTTTAAGTACTTAATAAAATACGAGGTATCGGCTGGGGCGAATTTATAACTAATTGAATTACCGGCTTTTATGACTATGGTATTTTATTATCGTTTTATTCAGATGAAAACATATTTCATAGCAATTTTTATTTATAAAAGTTGTTATACTCGACAACAGGTCAGAGTTAATGAATACGAGGAGTCCAATTAATCCTTACTAATATTATAAATTCAAAAGTAACTCTGTCTGTCTATCTGTCTGTCTGTCTGTCTGTTACCTTTTCACGGCTAAACCACTTAACCGATTTAGATGAAATTTGGTACAGATATAGTTTGAAACCTGGGGAAGGACATAGGCTACTTTTTATTGATGCAGGTACCACGCGGGCGAAGCCGCGCGCAAAAGCTAGTAGAATATATTGATAAAGCAGCGATAGCCTAGTGGGAAACCGTTTGACTGCCACGCAGAGGTCTCGAGTTCGAATCCAAGGCGCGCATCACTGACTTTTTGAAGTTATATGCGTATTAAATAGTTAATTATCGCTTGCTTTTACGGTGAAGGTAAACATTGTGAGGAAACCTACATGTCTCCATAAAGTTTTCGAAGATATGTGAAGTCTGCCGACCCGCACTAGGCCAGCGTGGTGGACTTATAGCCTGACCCTTCTCACAGTGAGAAGAGGCTCGTGCCCAGGAGTGGGACAGTTTAATACAGGGCTGATATTATTATTATTGGTAATGTTAGGGGTGCTAAACTTCTGTGTAATTATTAATCTGTCAATCTATTGTGACGGGCCACCGGTGTGCCGCTGCAACTCAATAGAATAACAGTAGAAGCGATAGATTTTTTCAAGTCATTAAGTGATACAAAAATCTGGGTGGGTATAAAGTAAAAATTTAATATTGTCTCAACCATAGTCACAGTATATAATATTGTAGGTACTCTGGCTGCAATGCCAAATACAGTACAGCAACAGAAACATTATACATGTTCTGTGGGGATGTCCGTACGGGATAATATCTTCTGTCGTACGGAGTACAGACAGGTGTGTCGCGTTTAACTGTTCTGTGTGCCTATCGTTTGACGTGAAAGGGATAACCCTGGCTTTTAAATGTATGTATGTAAGTACAAACATTATTAATCTATACTAATATTATAAAGCTGAAGAGTTTGTTTGTTTGTTTGTTTACTTGAACGCGCTAATCTCAGAAACTACTGGCCCGATTTGAAAAATTCTTTTAGTGTTAGATAGCCCATTTATCGAGGAAGGCTATAGGCTATATATCATCACGCTAAGATCAATAGGAGCGGAGCACCAATGAAGAATGTTTCAAAATCGGAGAGTATTTTTTCCTTTTGAGAGCTTCCGCTGCGTGCGCTGCGTAAACAGTTAAAGTTTCGCAAAAATCATGTGAGGCAGAATTGTTCCCCTTTAAAAGTTCTAAAAAACGTCCGCGACAGCATATGTCTATCTTTTAAGATTGGCTCACTATAACCATTTTTATGCTAACGAAATTTGTTCTAAAATAATGCATTATTTGCGAAGGTATTTTCATAAACATGATATTAATCCTTATCCAAATAAATACGTTATTCATCACAAGTATTTAATTTAAAACAAAATTGTCCTTTACATCATTCGATTTCAATGAATATCTTAGGAGATATAGCAGTTTTAAAATAACATCGCAGCAAAATAATTACCCATTACAGACATAGTACAAACGATGTTTCTCCTGGTTTATTCTGCGTGATTACTACTGGTTCGATTTGAAAAATTCTTTTAGTGTTGGATAGCCTATTTATCGAGGAAGGCTATAGGCTATATAACATCACGCTACGACCCACGGGGGCGGCGCAGTAACGATAAACGCGGGTGAAACCGCGGGAACATCTAGTTAAATATATACAACTTAACTAATGTTAAAACAAGTAACTTATACTTCAGTAGGGCATAAATTGCCGCCCACCCCCGCATGGTATGCGTCAACGCAATCCCCAACGTTAAAAAATGAATAACTTATGCCTAAAATATGATAGCAGAATACTCAAAAAAATTAGACGATGAGTCAAATTATAACCCTCTAATAGGCGTCATAGAATTCTTCTGCATCACAATCTGTTGGTAGTGACCAGAAGACTGGCAGTATTGCCACGTTGAATGGCAATGCTTATTATTTACGCGATATAAAGACTTTATGGCTGGTCTTTCCCACGGGATGCATCGGTCAGCCTTTTAGCTATTTCTCTATACAGAGCACAAGCACTTGGACCCAAAAAAAACTATTAAACGTGTTCGATAGTGGTTTTATAATGTTATATAGCTGCGTGCGACAGGTAATTACAAATGCAGTAAAAGAAATGAATCCACTTTTTATACATATGTACTTACAGATCTGCTATTAGTAAGTATGTATATGTAGAGAAGAAAACAATCACTTTGCGTGAGTTCTTCAATATATTGTATCAAGGACCTCCGACGTCTCGAAAAGATCCTTCAATAATAGTGTTTCGTCTAGCTTTTATTTATCAGACTACGATTTTATTTCGTTTGCCTCCATTGTTTTTATAGCCAATCTATTCCGTTATCGTATTATTGTTTAATACACATATTGTTTAATACAGTTTTTTTTATGGATTCAGGTAACGGATAGGAGTAATATGTTTTTGATTTCGTTATTGTGGTTCAATGGTTTAAGTGATTTCCGATGGGAAGAGCAAAGCTAAATTTATACACATACCTATATCAATAAAATATATGTTCCGTTTTTATGGAAGCCGATATGATTACCAGTTTTCATGAAACTAACTAAAAAAGGAACTAAAGAAAGTACCAGGGTTCGTACTATCATCTCATCTCTGATAGCGTTATTAGCTATCACTACTTTAAGAAAAAGTTAAACTTATACAGAATATAAAGCGTTGTCTCGTTCTCACGTACGCAATAATAATTCTATAACAAATGGTGGTACGGATTATGTATAGTTAAGTTATATATCAAAACTATATATATATATGAGTGTTTTGGGTTTGATCGTCACACGGAACAAAATTTGCGTGTTCTACGGATAGCTGTTCAAACCCCAGTTTTCTTCGTGTCCGTTATTTGATGGTTTTAACGTCCTCCGCGACACAGGAATTAATTATAGTGCAGAAGAAGTATTTTTTCAATAAGAGATAAGTGAAGGTAAACTGCGGACAGCGCAAAGAGCTACGACTAGATTTGTTTAATTTTTTTTAACCTAATGAGTGGTAGGTTTTCAACTATGTTAGGCATTCCAACAATTGACAGGTTAAAAAAATAAAACATTAACAAACTGGAAAGTTTTGCCATCACTGGTGCACTAGACGTCATCATTTCAATTACAATTTCGCTTCAGGCTATAAAACCAAAAAGCAGAACTACTTACGCCATATTTGAAGTATATTACAAAAAACAAAATGATCTCAAAGCCACATTAAGTGTTGATGAGTCAACTCAATTAGTCTGTGGTTAATCATCACGTAGGTGATGGGTTATCAACCTGCTGCCTACGCATCTGTTCGTTAACCCTCCACTGGCGAAGTCATTAGTGACCAAAACAATACTATTGTTATAGGTTATAGAACTCATAACTAATATTTATGAAGTTTATTGTATACTAGTCTTTGTCTGCGGGTTCGCTCGCGTTAATGAAGAATTTAACATTAAATATAATATATCCTCAGGGACAATTAGTTTTTCCTGGATAAAAGGTGTATCCCATCGTTGATATAGCAGCAAAAGTCTCTGTATATAACCTAATTCTAACTAATATAATATATGCGAATGTGAGTTTGTTTGTTACGCTTTCACATCTGAAATACTCAACCTATAATTACGAAATTTCGCATACATGTTGTCAGGGATACCGTTCATCCGAAAAAAAGTATTGTTTCTAACCTAACCTACATTTACGCAAGCGAAGCCCTGGACAAAATCTAGTATAACAAAAACTCGAAAAAGACATAATATGTTACGAAACTAGCTAGCCATTTAGTAAACATTTCTGCACCATTTACTTTTATATACATATATGTAATTATGTAGTTCATTGGTTAATGCGGTAACAATTTCCGATCGAACCAAACTCTAATTGAGTAAGTCTATTGGAAAACTTGTAGGATAGACTGGAACTATATAGGATCGCTCTTTATTTAGACTTGATTATTGGGTCTAATATCGTACTAGGCGATATTTCGAGGGACTTAGGGTCTTCTTCTTACATCAATTAGGTATATAAACTTGTAAGTAATATATACGTTTTGATCTATTAATATTGTTGCGAATAATGCCGTGTGAGTCGGATGGTAGAATTACATTTTTAATGAGACATGGGTCCAGGCCATTATGTGGACATTGCATATGTATCCATATTAGTATTAATTTGGTATAACTAAATATTTTTGGCATTGTGTAAGTATGGGTTGGTCTGGCTAAGAACCTTTACGTTGAGAAAGAATTCGTTAAATGTTATTTTATTTTTAATAGGCGTTTTAACATTAAAGCAATGAATACAAAAAAACATCTAGGGTATTAAAAGTAACCCATTGACGTTATCCAGGAGAGTAATTATGTAAAAATTTCATTGTCAGAAGCCCTTCTGAAATCGCAGAGAAAATTACTTTTCCATCTTAACTAAAGCTGAGGTAAGAGATATTTAATTGCTATGGGCACTGTTGAAGTAAATATGTGAGATCAAAATGCTTATTACAGAATAATGCTGAAAGTGCTGGAAAATTAATTTATATAGCAATATGACCATCAAGTCCTTCGGTAATGGACCATAATGACAACTTAAATCATTACGTAATACATAAAGGTATTACGTAGAAATAGTCCTTTGATGGAAAAAGCTTCTGTTACTCATATACTACTTCTCTTATACAAAATCACGAAGACATTGTACAGAAATTTGCAAGTATTCATTTTTCTCGAAAGTTTGTGCAGCGCGCCAGAGCACATATGGCAATCTTAAGGTCGCGGGAAGACAATGAATGCTGAACATTATTCAGAACGTGAAGATGAGTAAAAATAATGTGAAACTGTAAACTGGGATAAAAATAGTATCAAGTATTACCTTTTTAAGAGCACTTTAGAGATGAAAAATCTATACTAATATTATAAAGCTGAAGAGTTTAGTTTTTGTTTATTTGTTTGCTTGAACGCGCTAATCTCAGGAACTACTGGTTCGATTTGAAAAATTATTTTAGTGTTGGATAGCCTATTTATCGAGAAAGGCTATAGGCTATATAACATGACGCTACGACCCACGGGGGCGACGCAGTAACGATAAACGCGGGTGAAACCGCGGGCACATCTAGTAACAATATAAACATAATTTATAAATCATCATCATCTCAGCCAAAAGACGTCCACTGCTAGACATAGGCCTCCCTCAAGGTTTTCTACACAGACCGGTCTTCGGCCAACCGTATCTAATCGATTTCCTTACCAGGTTGTCGGTCCACCTTGTGACCTACCCCTGCTGCGTCTTCCGTCAACGAAAATGTATGTTTATATCGATGACATCAGATACTTTCGAATCACCGCGCTGAATGAAACTGTATAAAAAGTTGATGTTTGGCACTTACTTTCGCCTCAAAATTGTCAGTAGAATGGGTCAATTAGTATTACTATTTACGTTTACGCAAATGATACACATTGATTTTATTATACATCACGTTATCCTCATTTTTCTCCATTTCGTACAGTTCACAGCATTCAAGATCACAGGGAAACCAGCTTTATCAAGTTAACGCAAAATCTGTGGTAGCAACAAATATTCAGGTAAATACAGAGTACAAATTCTCAGTTGTGTGTTAGCATGCGTGTAGTATAATTGAGAGGCACCCGGTGTTAAGGTATGGCGCAGTGTCGGGCCGCGAGTTTGAAATTTTCCGGATGGCTTTTCGAATTCGGTACTCAGCTTTCGCATTCCTGAACTGGATGGTGTGTGGCTTGAGAGATAAGCGCTCGTAATGGCGATTGGGATATTCTAGAACAGAGTATTTAGTAACTTATGCGATCATGATGTCGTTTCAAATGTGCGACTTTTTAGTGATTTTGAAGTAAATTAATTCTTTCGTAGTCTTTAGTTACTGTTCTCGCTTCTTCTTAAGCGTGAACTTTTGTGTAATTGTTACTTATGGCGCTATGGATGGAAGGTTTTACCGCTAGAGGAACAGACTTTAATTCTACAAAAATATTTATTTAAGTTACATTGTTCAAAATTAACAATGAAGCTCCGAAATGACGCACCCTTGGATTGACCAACCATGGCCATGGATTATCGCCAAATAAAGCCAAACTAAAACATAGATATAGATAGTTTCAATAATTGAATTAGCTTAAAAATTAATAAAGTTTAATAGTAATAGTAGTGTAATAGTTTATTATGTAATAAAGTATCACATAAACAACGCGATAAAATCCGTATATAGTAGTTTAATTTCAAAGCCAAATTACTTACCTTATTTTATTAAATAATTATCTTAACTTTATATTTTCTATACCTCACTAAAACTAAAAGCCGTATTAAAAAGTACTGTAGGTATATGATATACAGTATTTTTTAATATATCAGATTTTATTAGTCTTCGCCGCTCAAACAAAATACAAACACAGAAATGAAATTGGCATCGACATTTATTCAAAGAATATCAGATGTACGTTTTTGGGCTTGTAACGGGACAAAATATCTCATAACCATACAATTTTATTGCCGAATTTAAGGGGTATGGTACATTGATGATGATGACGATTATGGTTTTCTTCATTATGCCTTTAGAGGAAAGAGCTCTAGGTATTCAAATTATTGGATATTCGCAGCTACATCGCGGCAAGTCCACGTAGAGATGGTGGTGTTAGTTAGACTCCGTTAAAAAGACAAGTCCTTAGCGGCTCATGATAGAAAGAGATGACAGAAGCGTGGTGACTTATAATAATAAAATTTGTAAGCAGACAGTATATAACGGCCTCGATGGCATAGTGGTTAGTGTAACCGACTGCCACGCCTGAGGTCGCGGATTCGATTCCCGCACATTTGTGTGCATGAACATGGATGTTTGTCTTGGTATGGGTGTTTCTATGTATAATATGTACGTATTTACAAAAAAAAAGTATATAATAATATGTATGTATGTTTATCCAGTGTCTAGCACCCATAGTACAAGCTCTGCTTAGTTTGGGTTAGATGGTGTTGTGTGTATGTGTTAGAATATTTTATATTATTTGTAATTCTGAAGATTCCGAGGCTGCAATGCGCAAGTGTGACGGTGTATCATTCTCAATACAAAAACCGCACAACTAGGTTTATCTATAAAAATAAATGAAATTAAATTGTCTGTTGGTAATGTCAAAATAACAGCTTTTTACTAAATGCATATGAAAGTATATATAGGTACTTATATAAATAAACAATTTAAAAATTTTTGTCTGTCCATCTGTTTGGTTTGGCAAATCTCTGTAATGGCCGAACGTATTTTTATTGGACTTTCACTGGCAGATAGCTGATATTATAAGGAGTAACATAAGCTACTTTTATTTTAGAAAAATCTTTGCTTACTGAGCAAACACTTTTTTGTTAAATTTCACGCAGACGAAGTCGCGGGTAACAGCTATTAATATATAAGTAAAGTATATTTTTTTCGGGATCAAAAGATGACGTAATACCCCGTTAGGTGACAGATTATAACTTCCTGTATTAAGGTTTTTGCCGCTCAAGGGATATTGAGGGGCGAAAACCTTTTATAATTTGCTCTCGCCTTAATCTTTGACGTTTACTTTTTATTTTTATACTCTCTGTAATTGTTTGAAAGAATTCTAAATATAGACACTGAATAAAATTATGTTCATGTTTAAAGCAAATTAAGTCATGATAACTTCAATGAAGATATAAATAGAACAGACAGTATTTTAGGTGAATATTTATCTGTAGAAACCTTTTAAAAATATTACCCGATACTAAAATATACCATCTTATAAGACATGTTTTTTTATAGTAACCTAGTTAGTGAATCTATTGGGTTCGGACAATGATATTGTATACACGAACAAACAAATGTCTCAATTGAGAGGTTTTTCTATTAGCCTCAATACATGCTATCTTTTTTACGTAAGCATTTTCCATATTTATTGTGCTACCTATCAGTTAAAAGTGTCAATACAAGTTCAGTTATTAAAAACAAAATAGTCTGGTTTCGAAATTCATTACTATGAAAGTAAAATATCCAATTTAAAACATTAATTGGTTTGCGTATTTTATTTATGTGAGCATATTATGATGGGGTATGTTTGATCGAGCTAATGTCAAAAACTATTAGCCCGATTCATAAAACTATCTGCATAAAATAGGCTTTATTTTCAGGAAGGTTATTGGCTTTATAAGATCACGCTACGAGTCAAAGGAGCGTAAACCACAGCTTACGACTAGTAATACTATAAACGTTTGTTTGTTTTTGAATAATAGTAACAAAACATTTCAATAAAAGAAATAACCCACTTAAAAAAAAACACAAGACGCTAAAAAGAGAAAATAACTAATTATTACCAGTTAATCATAAGAAAATAACTAATTACAAATTATCTCCATATAATGTTTCATTTATACAATTCCAATATGACACAAAACACAATTCCAATAAAATACCATTAATTATGTGGTACCTTCTGATCTGATTGAAGTCGGTGACTCCTATTTTAAAGTCGGTAAAACATTATGTGGCTTTTGTATCAGATAGAAGAGAACCGACAGTAACCTATTTTATGACTCTTTTTAATTCGGTAAGATTGTAGAAATAATGAGCGTAAATAAATAATTAAGACACTAATCCCAATTTTCAACAATAAAGTAGTTAAGCACTAAAGTACCAAATACTGATGCACAAAAAGTGGCCGTTTGTCACTTGATGACCCTTACCTGGAACGCGGGCCACTCACTGTCTACTCGGAACAATGTTGAACACCGGTGGAGCACTCGTAGCAATTCGTAGTGTTTCGTAGCAGCTACGGATCCGTAGCAATGCTTTCTGTTAACCACTCGTACAAAGCTTTATATAATTAAAGTTGTGAGTTTTGGAGCGTATCAAATACAACTGCGCTGAGCTTTATTAAAATGCTTGTATTATTTACACGGCGAAGGAATTTGTTTATAGCTTTAAAATATTGGATTTTAGTTACTAATTATTTATTATTTACGAAATAAAGAATATTTCTCAGAAATGGATAATACGAATAGTGTTTGGGATAAGAAACCTTATATTTGTATGTAAATTATCACTTCACATCTTATATTATATTATAATTATTATCTATGACACACAGTTGTATAGAACAAAAGAGTTTATTGGTATAGCAAAGGATATGTCTTATTATGCCTTAGATATGTAGATTTCACTTTAAACCATGTTTATAAATATGTTTTATCTTCACAAATTACGTGTAGATATTATAGAAAGACAATAATTCTAACCGTTGCATAATCTCTAACTATTGTAATGTAGTTATAATAAATGAAGATATATTTTAGAACTCGGACGATGCTGCAAAAGACATCTGGTTCTAGAAAGTCTAAGCAGTTTTTAAGAATCGGCCACGGAAATAAAACGGATTTGTATTGAATTTTAATATTACTACTACCTAATATATACTATCTAACAAAAACATATGTTTAAAACCTGTTTCTCAGGTTGTTCTCTTTAAATAATTTTCAATGTTTATACAAATCTTCTGTACATGTCATTGAACTCCTCCTAAATGGCTGGACAGATTTTTGAAGTGAAAACTTCTTTAGCGGCGTTGTGCACTTTTTTGTGATGGGTAAAAATGTTAAACTCACGTCAGGACACGTGACCTGATTGAAAATTCGTAAGACGGAGGGAGAATTGTCATGTTTGTGTACGATAGCGCGATAAATGAATATTGTATTTTACCACATAAATTATATTACTTTTATACTGATAATAATTAAAGCAATTCGTGCAAAATTATTCCCTAACCATTCCAAAATATCAAAAATGCACAATGTTAATATTCAAGTTTTCACTTCTGCCCACTCCCGGAGTGCAACCCGTTGATTTTTTTTGTGAGTTTTCGGGTAGGTGTCTGAATGTTTTAGATTTACAATTGGACCTAGCGATGCGACCGCGTTCTAGGATTAGATAGATAAAATATTATAATTTTAAACCAACGTTCAGGCAGGACATAGTCTATCGAGTCCTCTTGCATAAAAGATAAAACAAAACGATTATAAAACTGAACTTAGAAATACCAGTCACAGAAAAAAAACAGCATTCAATCATTTTAACCACCTGATAGACACAATAGAAAATCTAATGTTATATCCATATGTGATATATCTTACAGCGAACTTGTTAAATCTTGAAATGTATTAGCTTTCTCTTGATAGCACTAATACTAAGAGTTGTTCTGAAGTAGATATCAAAATACGTAATTCGTAATCGTTACTTGAACTAATAGAAGTACTTAAGTAATACAATTAGGGTATCTAGTTTAGTTTAGTTTTCGTCTTGGAACGTGACATGAATTCTTGTACTCGATCCCGTTTGGACATGTTGAAGTCTACAGCGAGTATGCAAACAATCTTGATCGAATTAAAGTATAAGGTTAACTTTGGCTAACTGAACATGATCTATACAAGGTATTTCTATGACCTAAGGTATGAAGTGGTTGTGTTTATCTTTATTAAGGAGTTTACTTTGATAAAGTTTGTGGTTGAAGTCTCTCGCTCTCTGCCTCTGAGTAGGTAGTGTAGTAGGTGCGGTAGTGAATGTAACTGCTGTACATGAGGTCTCAGGTGCGATACCTGGGTCGGGCGACATGATATTGGGTTTTAAGTCAAAAAATTTTAGTAACAGCATGTAGAAGCTGTGATCCGTGGACAGCAATGGATATACGGCAATTATGTTGGACCTAATAATCACAGCTGGTGACATGTGAGTATTGGAGGCGTGACACTATGACCATGAGTTATAATTTGGTTGCTGTTCAGCTTTTTCGACACAGTGTTGCAATTTAAATACAAATTGAAAATGAGGCATGATAATATGTTATCAGAAAAGTATTTTTGTTATAAACTGCTATGGCAGTTTATAACAAAAATACTTGTCTGCTGCCATTTGTTGTATTTTAACGCGTGTTTTTGATTAAGGTTAATTGCGCATAGGATATCTAAAAGTACATTGAGTTCAAATTTAAATACTAAAATTTCAAATATTGTATAGTATAATTAAAAACTCTAGGTATATCTGAAAATAAACATGTTGAAACATAATTTCACGCCCACATAACCTCGTTGGCAGTAGAAAGAGAGTGCCTGTATAATTTATAAGTAAATGTTTTTGTATACTTTGCTTCGGTTAAGCGTAAAAATAAAATGCTTCTCAAAGGCATGTAAGAGCATTTATCAAGTGTAAGTTGTATTAAATAAGAGTATAAAAATAAAATTAAGATCTCAAAATAACAATACTCTACTATATTACGAAAATCATAATACTAACTAATTTTATAAATGCGAATGTGAGTTTGTTCGTTTGTTACGCTTTCACGCCTAAACTAGTCGACCGATCATTATTAAATTTCGCATACACGTTGTCAGGGATACAAAATAGGACATAGGGTACCTTTCATCCAGATAAAAATACTGTTTCCAAGGGATTGAAATTTATTGACAAAATCTAGATAAGCGCGGACGAAGCCGCGGGCAATATCTAGACTATACTAATATTCAAAGAGGAAATATTTGTTTTTTGTTTGTTTGTAAGGATTTAACTCAAAAACTATAACACCGATTTAAAAATTCTTTCGCCACTAGTAAACTAAATTATCACCGAGTAATATGGGTATATTGAATAAGTATTTTCACCGAACTTACTTTTACGTGAGCGAATCTGCGGTCGAAATCTAGTTTTTAATATTAAACTAAACCCCCATTAATGGAGACCTAAACAAAATTAACAAAATGTACGTGCGACACACTTTTCTCAAGTCCTTTAGGAAAATACAGTCATGATGACATACAGTAGTTCAGTTACAATTTGTTCTCAAACAGTATCCAATCTTGGAACGTCGTACCACTGAGCGCGAAGGCCGCGCCGGCGCCGTAAGTAAAGCATGAAGGATTGATTATTTATAAATTCGGCCCATACAGTCCTTAGGGAAAGTGACATGAACATCTGTTGTTTATTCATCGTGTCCTCCAAATATCACTTCTTTCCTCCTTTTCCTTTTTACGTGTCTATTTTTGTTGTTGTTCACAAACAACGTTTGATATAACAAAGTCTAAAGCAATTACTTAAGACTTACAGTCCATCGTTTTCTTCTTTGTCTTATTTAGTAAACAAATATGGCGTAGTGTTATCTAAAGATGATACATAGGGACCTATCTTTTTGTATTGTCTTTTTTTAGGCAAATCTATTTATTAGAGAACGAATGAAGTGAACGATTTAAATAAAGAATTGTTTTTATACCAAATAAGTCAAGTAAAAGCGGTAGACTATATTATATATAACGGTATTTTGTATGACGATGTTCTTTTTCTGCAAGGTTGACATACAACTTTTTGGTCGCCTGCATAATTATGTGGAGAAAGGTGCGTTACATAGCCATACGACTACAAAAGTAATAATCTTAGGAGGAACTAAATTCAATTTTCGTCACTTCATTATTTTGTGGAATTTCATGGTGTTCGCATGCATTGACAGTATTGGCGTAGTGGTCAGTGTAACCGAATGCCGCGCCTGAGGTTTCGGGTTCGATTCCCGCACAAGTCAAACATTTGTGTGCATGAACATGGATGTTTGTCTTGGTCTGGGTGTTTCTACGTATAATATGTATGTATTTAAAAAAAAAAAGTTTTCCGGAACTCTTAAAAGGCGGGTGAAACAAACTAACATTGTTAATATGGCCTTAATGTCTGTTTTTTGTAACATGCTGGTCTTCGGCTCATTCATACCAACACAAAATATATATAATGTATAATGGCAGATAAAAACTAGGACTTCCGAATTTTTATTTTAACATTAAAAAGCAATCGTATTTCACTTATTAATTAAGTTTTTTTACTTAAACCTTAATTCATTTAGAATAATTAATCTATATTCAAGTTTTGTCTTGATATTATTCAGAATAAGTCGTACATATCAGTAGAAGGATTCGAGATATTATCCCAATTGATCTCTAAAGTTCAAGTTTCAGTGATCGTAAAATTTTGGCTTACGATTTGAATAATTAAACTAAATTCTTTACCCAAGTTTTGATCTCTTTCACTTGCGTCAGCTTAAGAACCTAGAACATTATTATTCACGACTATTCACATAATAGTATGTGTAAGTATTAATTACATATCGAAATTAAAATCAATATTAAAATATGTTTATTCAAATAGGTCACAAAATAACACTCTTCTAATAATGTGAAATAACATTTAACTGTTGCCATGGTCAGCAAAGCAAGGGCGTAGAACCAATGAGAAGAACTTGCAAGAAAATCACGGCCTCTCTTTCTAATTGCCAGGTTTATATATATTGTTGTCTTTTACAATTCTATTTTGTCTACAAACACTATGATTATTATGCATAGGTATATTTTTATTATAAGACCACGTCTGTATATAGTAAGGTAGGTATTGTCGGTTACACTCGCTAATCAATGGCATAATATCCGAGAATGTTGAGCCGCTTTATGAAGTGTCATCGCGAATATCTGCCACTCGAGGGATGTATTGAGCGTTGCATTGTTATCAATACTGTTACAACTGCATACGTATCAAATTCAGCACAATGAATACTAATATCACTTACTAGGATATTTTGAAATATTAAGTTCTTTTCTGATTCTATATCTGAAGTTAGTAAGGGTACAACATTTACTTGTTTACAGCACAGACATGGGAAGAACCAAATGTAACCAATATAAACGATGAAAATAAAACAGTAGAAGTCAGCGAATCGTATGTCTCCTAGATTATGAACATTATCTTGTAATTGTTTAAATAACGAGGTAAAATGTTTGTTACATTTTACCTTCTTATAGTGCTAAAGCCTACAACCGCTCCCAATACCTGCAGTTTTGCTAACATGTGGCCGATTCTACAAAAAGGTATTAAAATGGGAAAGGGTGAGCCAGCTTAGTCTTACTGTCACTATAAAATTCAACTCTTAAAGTCGAATAATACCTGACACAATACCTACATGCGTCCAAAAAATAAGGACTGTTTTTTGGAATTGTATTTACCTAATAAAATTGGTATGTGTGTATATAATAAGTGATATTGCAACAAAGAACAAAGAAAAGAAAAATATGCAGTCGTTTAGTAGTATCAGCGAATTAAACTATTCAGACTTGTAGTACTAAAAAGAGAGTTAATATAATATTGTTTGAAATATAATTCAAACACACAATCTTTGCTACCATAAGGAAGGTAAAACTCATCATTTCTAGATGCAAAACCACAAAGTTTGTAATGAAAGAGAAAATAAAGTTGGCCAATATTTATATTCATCATTCCTCATTTCCGTTTCTCATCTCTGGGAGACATTAGCAAGTACAGTCTATAACGTACTTTAAAAACTAGGTCAAGTGCCAGAGAAAATGTCAAGAAAATATAAGCTTCCACTGAAGTTTCATAATACAATTAGATATGGATGTTGGTTGACTATTGGTGTCATAAAAAGACTCAAAGTTTCTCAACGCAATACTTGAATTATTTCTTCGCAGAAATCCTTAGAATATCCACAGTAAATGACTGTTCTGTAGACAACAAGATGAAGTGTCTGTGGTCAGGACATATAGAACGTCGAACCAACAAGCGTTTAAAAAGAAAAGTGCTTGACAGACAGGAACTGGAAAGCGCAGTGTAAAACGCTTCCAACTAGATGGACAGATCAATCAAATTGACGGAACAACGAGTCTGCATGTAAGCATAACTATAAGTTTTTGTTCAGGGCTTTGTTTAATGCAGACCATGTGCAGAAGTGAACATTAACAGTCTTACTTGTAAACCGCTCTTAAATAATGAAGATGTATATATATGTATAAACCAGCAATTCATCCAAAAAATCTCACCTATAAACGTGACTCCGCAATGAGTTTCAATCGAATAATAGTTTGGTGACAGCGGCAAGTCGTTAATCATTGATTAAGGGCTTGAGACCTCTTCGGTTGAGAGGTAGTTAAGTATTAGAGGCTAATATCTTTTATGTAAATGCCTAAAATTATGTGTGTAATAAACTACCATTAAATAAAATGAGTATTAATTAAATAAACATTGCGAAAAAGTGTTTAAGATATTAATAAACTAGTTCTTGTTATTAAAGTTTCTGGCTCATGGTTAACGTACACGTCAGAGGATTCAGTAAATGGAAGACTTACAACGAGCCTGACAAAGTTAAAGCAAACGCTATGAAAGAGTTCCAGTCGCGATTATTTTTCTTTACTAGCCTTTCACTTTGAGTGAGCTTTTAAACGGACACTTAAATTTTATCAACACTTTTCATAACTAAGTATTTTATTAATTTTACAATGGAAGACCTTGTTCAGTACTCAAATCTCCGAGTGTAATATATGTAGTGAATGAATATACTCGTAATGGTTCTGAAGGAGTATAGTGCAATCCTGTGTTCGTCGGACTTATAAAGTTATGTGCAACTCTTAAAGTTATGTGCATTCATTTACTTATTCAACATATTGTGTACCTGAAATTTACAAATGGCGCCTTTATCATGATATTATGTATCTGATTGGTGTAGTTGTAAATTATTTTAAGGCATGCATGTATGATAGCTATGCCAGCCTAACTATATTAGTGTTTTTTTTTGTAGGCATACGTACCTAAACTAACAAATATTGTTATTCTGGCATGAATAAAGGGTAACAAGAATTTGGTTTCAATAATAACTATATTATTAAAAATATAAACGAACTCAAAACACAAAAAAGAAAAAATAATAATAATATTTTAGTATGAAAACACGAAAATTAGCTTATAAACAAAGATGTTTTGGCCGAACATACATAAAGAGGATATGTACAACGAACGACGAATTATGAACGTTTTCCTTGTTTGAAGTTGATTAAAATAAGAATATTTTTACATTAAAATTGTTTTACTATTTTTAAATTTTTTATTATCTGCGTTGTTTATTATAATTTACACGGTCAATTCACCCTTAAAACAGATCCATAAATTGCGTCACATTGTATTTCTTATCATTGCAGGGTTTCTCTGAGAAGTTTATAGTATCGTATTATTTTTCCTGTGCTGTATTCGTTATGATATCTATGATATCAAACAGGCACATACCTCGACTACTTTTTACTGTTACACCTAACATACAACAATACTCACATCCAACAACGCAACAGCGCGTCAACAATAGATAACATGAAATAAACAAAAACAAGGATAGTTGTACTACATAACAGAGTCGACCTGCATTCGCGCCGAACAAGGTGCTAAAATGAAAATGGATCATAAAATTATTCACAGAATAAAAACACAAGATGAAAAAGCTATAAAACAAAGCTTCGTGTTGACATATTGCAGAGCACGCTTACAATGTTAAGTCAAAATAAAAAGATATAAACATGAATAAAGGAAAAGATAAGAAGCGTTATTTATTTTGGGAAACAATTTGTACGACGTCGGCGTCAGTAGCGGCGTCGCTCGCTGTGAACAACATGGCGCGATTTGAACGGACATTCCGATGTCGTGTTTATTAGGTTCAGTAATTTAATTTTAAAATCAAATTATGTTAATATTATTCAATCTTTGTTTATGAATCCTTTGCGACGGTCGCGCTTCCAAATTTATGCAGGTCAATGCAGGAGTGCCTCAGGGTTCTGTCTTATCCCCTACGCTCTTTCTTCTGCATATCAATGATATGTTGAATCTCGGCAACATACATTGTTATGCGGACGACAGTACCGTGCATGGGCGATATCTCGGACATCCTGGGGCCAAACAGGCTGAGGTTGAGGGGAAAAGGCAGAATCTTGTCGTTGAACTTGACCGGACCTTGGACCGCATCTATGAATGGGGTGCCAAGAACTTGGTCGAGTTCAACGCCAAGAAGACCCAGGCATGCGCGTTCTCTACAAAAAAGTCTCCGTTCCTTCCCCTCCCTTCTCTGAAGAACACTCCACTGGTGATACGTGACAGTCTCTCCATCTTAGGTATGGATCTTTGCCGCTCCCTTAATCAGAAAACCTATATCGAGAGCGTCATTAAGCAAGCTTCGCGAAAACTCGGACTTCTGAACAGGGTGAGGCGGTTCTTCGCGCCTGGGCAACTGTGCCTATTGTATAAGGCACAAGTGCGCCCTTGCGTGGAGTACTGTTCTCATCTTTGGGATGGCTCCGCGCAGTACTTGCTGGACGCTCTCGACCGGTTACAGCGGCGGGCTGTCCGTATCATCGGAGATCCAGAGGTCACGAGTTCACTGGAACCTCTGCAACTCCGTAGAGACATTGCCTCATTGGCATGTTTCTACAGAATATACCACGGGGAGTGCTCTGAAGAGTTATTCCACCTTATCCCGCCCTCCCCTTTCCTATCCAGAACAACGCGTGCTGGGCTCAGATGCCATCCTTACACGGTAGAGTCGATTAGAACGCGTACCAAAAAGTTTGGGTCCTCATATCTCTGCCGAACGACCAAGGCATGGAATTCTCTGCCAAGGCACGTGTTTCCTTCTTCCTTCAATCCTGGGTTCTTTAAGCGGGGCGTGAAAAAGCATCTTCTCAGGCCGTCAAAGTAGAGACCTCAACATCGCCTCGGCTACTGTGGGGGTGATGTGGAGGCCACTGCTCTTAGACCACACGACTGCTTACCATCAGGTGGAGTGTGGTCATTTTGACGAGCAAAATAAAAAAAAAATAAAAAAAATGGATGATTAGCTGAAATGAGTATTCGGCGTGTGATTGGGTTTATTCTAGTGTAAACATATTTAGGGTTGTAACTTGCATCTAATTAAGAGTCTAAACAATCTAAATGGAACGAAATATAAATTTGATTCAGTTATTTCGAAAATAAAACGTTTCGATTTTCTTATGAAAACCATATTTCATCCATATGCAACCATCATATTTTTAGTAGCAATGCCAAATTTCAAATTGCTGTATACATATGTCAAACAATCATTAGTTCTTAGGAGCAATTTTCATCCACTGCCAACCGACATGAACGTAACTTGCAATGCATCTGTCATTTAGCCCACCTGAAGCATTAGCAAGAATCTTAGTAAGAACCCAAAACAGTAGTAGTACAATAATTAGATTTCTTCATATGAAAGTCGATAGCTCTATATTTTATTTGTACTCGGTTGATCAGAATCGTTCGTCCATAATCACATTTGAACGGGATGGCGTCACCGTTGCTGAACACTGGCTTACGGAAATATACCTACTGAACAATACACATACATGTGTTTGTATTTTTGGGGTTGTTCGCCGAAAGGGTGAAGGGATTACGTGCGTGACGTTGTTTGGAATTAAATGTACGACAATCAGCTGAATACAAATTCGATATTGACTTGCAGTATTTATGTACCAAACAAATAAAATGATTTGGAACGTAGAAGGATATTGAAATAATGTATTACGTTTCTGTTTTTTGTTAAGACAAATAGCTGAGACATAATATTATTATTGTATGTGTATTGGAAATGAACTACTGTATGGTGGAGTGGTTTAAGTGATCGTTTCGCTACTGAACTAACCAAGTATTGTGGCTTTGAATCCCACACGGGACAAAAATTTGCGTGATCAACAAATGTTTATTCAGAATCTGGGTGTTTCTTTAATTCACAAATTTTTATTCTAAGTATTCCTTGTGTACATTGTTTGCATGTTTGTAAAGTCGCCCGCGATACAGTACGTATGCCGAAAGCAAATCTTTTTATATAAAATATAATATAGTTTAATGTAAATGAGCCGACTCTGGGGTAGAACCATACTTTTACAGGAAACCAGATAAGGGGAAGATATTATGAGTTCCTACTTTTATCTAATTCTTCACTTTGTTTTCCTAGGATCGCTAGAAGTATTTAAGTTACCAATGACTATTCGATGGGCTGTATGGCTCTGTGCCGTCTTAGCAATATAAAAAAGACCTAATATGTATATACCTTTTTGTTTCACACTCTATACAACATGTCACAGATATAAAGCACAACCTCAACCACCCCAATTAGATTATTAAATCGTAATAATAATATAATCATTAAAATGCTACTTTTGTGTACTTAAGTATTTTAGATTACCGAATTAGTTCTCCTTATTGTGCGCGGATAGTATGGGTATTTTACAATAAATCTAACATTATTGCATCAAAAACCTTATTGCCTTGAATTATAATATTAATTTTCGTTTATTTCAGCTGTTTAATAAATGGGTGACTATAATTTAATTCGTTTTAATTATTTTAGGTTTAGAAAATACCTATTTTAAAAATTACTGGAATTGATTCAATAGCCGATTTTGAACAAACTTCTTTCAGGATGTGCGTTTATTATTTTACATGTTGTATATAATATACTTATAAATAAATATAATACAACATTATTGCGCATTTCAACGTACCAAAATAGGCAATTCATCAGCGTATAATGTTTATTCAAAGTAATTCTGGCGCATAATTGTGCACTCAACTGCTGCCATCAAGGTTTCGCTTCGAATTGATGGATCTGTTAATATATACACATCAATGACTCATTTATGCTATATCAGGTGCGTTCCGAATACCAAATACCGTATATATTAGTTCTATGCGTGTCCGAATTTCGGAGACAATCGGAAACTGGGTCATCGCTCAAGTAGAACGTTAATAGAACCCGCTAGATTATGTTTGGCAGGTAAGCCTCAGTGGCTTCGTTACAAGCGCGTGGCGGCTAATTGGCAGTACTTAGTCTGGCCTCCTCAAGGTTTCTACTACAATTATGTAACTGTCTTTCGTGCTAGTAAATACGTGAACAAATGATTACTTTTTATGTAGTCATTTGTGTTTTTATTCTAAAGATAACTTCCGCACTAGGTGTAGTCCTCTTGAGTGGTTTGCGTAACGTATAAAATATAGAAACATGGTACACTATTTTTTTTTGGGGAATAGGCACAATAAAGGTCCTGTGTGGAGGTACGAGTGCGCAGAGTGGCAGAGAACTTAAAAATACACTCAGTGCAAGACTTCAAAAAGAAACTTAGACATACCCAAGTGAAATACCTTTGGGAAATACCCAAAATACTTATAAACAAGCTTTGCTATATTACGAAACGTTATACGTGATTCAGAAGAATTATATATTCACATGATTCAAATATTTACGGTTTGAACTATGCATAGAAATATAAAAAAGAGTTGTTTATTATATCTATGGAACTATGCTTCATTGAATCCACGGTGATATATGTATGTATGTAATTACACAATAGAATCATTCTAGTATACAGTTTTGAAGACATAGTCAGAGTCTCTGATGTAGCCTATGATGTCACCGCATACTTATACTCTCTATGATATTACTCTACGCCCTCTTTCCTGTCACTAGACTTAGGGTGGTCCTTTATTAAGTAAAATTTCTCATTTAACACTCGCCCCTGGAGGATTAGTTGCTCTTCAGTGTAATTCAGTCGCGAATCAGATTTCTGTTCCGGCTGAAGGGTAAAATAGCCGTTTCTATTTCCCCTTGCCTTATGGGAATAAAGCCGTTTGGCTGAATCCCCTTGGAATTAGTTCTGTAGTGCCAAGGAAATAGCCATGTCAAAGAACGGCAACTAACCCATTAGCATCAGATTGGCTGTTGGCTTGGTTACCATCAAAGGCAATTAATACAACGATATCACATTTAAAAAAGTAACTACAAAAGTATTATAATATAAAAACGCTATTCAATTCCATAAGATACTGAGGTCGCAGGTTCGATTCCCGCACAAGTCAAACATCTGTGTGCATGAACATGGATGTTTGTCTTGGTCTGGGTATTTTTATATATAATATGTATGGATTTACAAAAAAATGTATATATGTATGTTTCTTCATTATCTAGTATCCATAGTAGGTACAAGCTCTGCTTAGTTTGGGCTAGATGGTGTTGTGTGTATGTGGTAGAATATTATTACCTATTATTATTATTATACTTGGTATTACTAGATTAAGCAGCGATAGCTCAGTGGGGAGACCAACAGACTGCAATGCAGACGGTCTCGGGTTCGAACCCACGTTGCGCACCTCTGACTTTCGGAAATTATATGACTTTTCGAAATTATGTGCGTATTCATTGACAATTATCGCCTGCTCCGTGCCTCGGAGAGCACGTTAGTTTACAATGTGCTATTTACACTGTTGTCTGTACTTGAGTCTTGAAACTATTGTGAAGAGAGAATAAATGATTTTATTATTATTAAATAACCCAACTACTTTTCCCAGCTACTAATCAAATTATAGTTCATTCGTTCTTTGAAACACAGTGACCAGTCTTGCATTTTATTATAAATCTGGTATTGTAGTAGCTGCCGTCGACACCTGTTTCGTTCGTTGTGTATTCATGCAATTTCTCATAGAAGTTCGCTCGGAGGACACCGAAGGACGTTGCTAATATCGTTAGAGAGACAATTTTCAGACTTATTGTTTACAAGAATAAAAGCAGAAGCTTTTATTAGTTCTATTATGTTTCGTGTTTTAAAGTGAAAACAGTTACTTTTTTATGTTTACAATAGTTATACATAGGTTAGTAGAATAGTTATTAATTTTAAAATATTTATTTTATTTATTTAAAAAGACGGCTCCCGCACTAAGATAATCCTTGTGTCGCGGGGGATTTTACAAACATTCAAACAACGGACACAAAAACTCCTAAACTCAAATCGATAATTTGTGGATCAAACAAATTTTTCTCCCGTGTGGGGATCGAACCCACAACACTCAGCGCGGCGGCAGTGGTGAAGCGGTTACTTATACCACTACGGCTACGCCACCCGTGCAATCATAAGCAGGTTAACTGTGGATCACATAAATTTTTGTCATGTGAGGAGTAGGGTTAAACCTACATCAACCATCCGTGCAGGGACGAAGTATAACAGATATTTGTGGTTAATCCATGTTTATTGTTTCAAACCACATCTTTGTTCCATCAATACGGACGCAGCAGCAGACAACAGCCGATTCTTCACCAGATTAGTATTCCCATCCCGTACAACACACGCTACTGCCGTCAACTACTGAATGAAATGCGACTCTGCTACGATATACCAAATTAACAACAACACATGCCATAGTATAATAAACCTTATTGTATGATAATAAGAGTGTTTACGAACGTAAAAGTTATGTTGGTCGATGGGATCAAAGTCGTCATTCACATCGTTCACGCACTAGATGTTATGTGTGTGCAATTCACTGGGTTATAAGGTCGAGTTATATAAATGTGGTGCTTTTGTAAAATGTGCGAAAGTGATTTCCTTGATGTTCATAGTAACCTTGGGAAAGAGATTTGTTCCAAATTTGTATGTACTTTACTATGAAATCGCGGTAGTTTAGTGTGATGTGCGTGGGTTAATATAATTTTGTGAATTCCTCTGTTTAAAATCCTTTAGAAGGCGTGTTAGGTTTTATATAATCTTTATATTAATACTTAAAGTGAAAACTTTGTACCCTTTGTAATATGCGCGTACGGCGGCTAGTGAGATTTGGCATATAATAATATAATAGTAAAGTTTATGTTTATAAAAACGAATTCATATCGAGCACTGAGTGATCCCCAGTCTATATTAATACCATATACTTACTTATTTTTACTTTATACTTTGTTTGTTTATATTGAGCGAGTAATTTTTGAAACCATTACATTTTATTTTTTTAAGAAAAATGGTAAGGAACACTATCTCTGGTAACATAGTCTATGTTGACATAAACTACTGAAGTAAAGCCGTTACCGGCAGCTAGTAATATAATAAATAAAGCTTATCAGATGTTTGGTTTCGTCATAAGATCGTCCAAAGAATTTAATAATTCAGCAACTTACTTATATTTATATAAATCAATAATTCGCCCTCAATTGGAGTATGCAGTATGCATTTGGAATCCCTATTACAAAAAGTATATCGAGCTTATTGAAGTAATTCAACGTAAATTCCTGCGTAGTATGCAGTTTCGATGTTGCCGTTATAAGAGTTCCTCTCAAAGCTTATTATCAAAGTACAATCTTTTAACATTACAGTCTAGGCGTACTTTACTGGAATTAATGTCGAATGAATTTATGTCGTAATAAGTTTGACTGCCCTGAACTAGTTAATAGTTTGAGCTACCTGGTCCCTCGCACAACACACAGACGAGAGGTTCGCACGAGGCATCTGTTCGTCGCCTCTCGATGTCGAACCAACTCTGGTTTACGCTCACCGCTACATCGTATGGTTGACGATTATAATAAGCGGTTTAGCACAATAGATATATTGTTCTTGAATAAGCACACATTCAGAAATGATGTTTACAAGGTACTCCAAAAACAGCATTAGATTTTATTTATTGACTCTGGCAACATAACTTTATGTACATTTTCTCTTTTTGTATTGATATGTAGTAGATAGTCTAAAATTAAATTCTGTTTGATCCTTACAGTAAGCAAGTCTTTTATGTAATTTGTGGATAACGTTATGGGTAGTGTATTTTTTAGTTTTAAATGTATTTTTAAGCATCGATTGTTAATACATAATATACTACTGTTTGTTTTCCTTAATAAAATAAAATAAAATAAAATAAAAAATATTTTCGTGTCAGCAAATCTCTGAAGGATTATGTACAGGTGTATCATATCCACTGCTATATTATCTGTCATGTAAATCAGTGAGTCTATTGCGGCCTACCGATTATAGCACCTCATTTTGCTATTATTTTTGCCTAAAACTTAAATTTAGGCAAGTAGCTCTCTCATATGACGTCTGGCGCCGCTTCTGTTATACTCTGTGCTAATACTGTCAGTTTCTTGACAGTTAACTCACACTACTGCCCTGGTAGCTAAACTAAGAACTTTAAGGATCGACATTTAAACCTCCTACACTCTGCCAACGTGGGCGTACCCAATCGTCACGTAGAAAATTCAAAAAACCTATTCAATGAATCATGTGAAGTCACGTATATCCAAAATATGGAAGGATACGCAATAATGAGCATATTTCGCTGTCTATAATATTCTCAGAAAACATCTCCCGCGCGGGGTTACCTTTATCTGATTTCATTTCTTGGCTAGAAGCCAAACTTAGTATCCATAAATATTAAGCTGAGTATATATCGCAAATTGGCTTGCTATGCGTACCGAATTTTTAGTGTAGTTTTACGTTGCTTTCTTACGTCAAAAATGACTCATTGAGACATAGTTAATATATATTAAAACCATAGGTCAGCAACTATTCATGGCGGGATTAACGTTTAAAGCAAAATTTGCGTTTAAGTGTTACAGAAAATCAGTCAAACATCGTTGACTTGGTTTCCTGCAGCAAGCAGGGTATCTAGGCTTTTTAAGTAGGTGCTGAGTTTTCAGGAACCACTGTGATCTTAGTTATTACGCCAGTAATACAGCGAATACTTAAAGGGTAAGCAACGCGCGAGTGATACACGTGGTGTAGTAAACGTATCTGTTTTCAGGCAGGTCGGCCGTATAATCATATACCACATTATTCAGACAAAGCTCTTACACGCCCTCGGGATATAACCCGAGGGGGTAAGCAATGCACAGAAGTATTGCAGCCATATTTCGCCAGCTATGGTTTTAGGTCCATAACACGCCGAGCCTATTGCCATTAGCGGTCATAGTTCGACCAGACTTCGTGCTGTTACTAAGTGTTTCTTAATAGAAAACGGGATTAAATATAATGAGTGAAATGACTATCAAAAATACTAATTGCACAGCAAATATTGCACAGCATAACGAGCACCTATACGCCTCAAATCACTGCATTCCGTCTCGGAAGGGTTAGGTTATGTTAGGTTTCTACTTAAACCCACCCAAAAATAGGAGCCCCGCACTGCGGGGCTCCGTCGATTTGGTTTGATCTCTTTAAATATATTTTGCTGTGCAATTAGTATTTTTTGCTGTGCAGTTAAATACTACCCATAGAAAACCTCAATAACACTGATCAATCTGGTAATCGAACCTCAGACCTCATACACAGCAGACCTATAGCACGTTACTAGAAAATAAAAACTCAGGAAAAAGGTACTACTAGTTAGATAGGCAGCTAATGCCTATCTAATTATTTAACTATATAGCATCAACATTGAATTAGCTCGAAAGGTTAAATACATGGCTTCTCCAAGGTTTTGGAGGCTAGTATTTTTTGTCTATGATTTCTAAAAACCTTCAACGCGGCTAGATTGAGTCTGAACGGTCGCAAAAGCGGAAGAAGTTCAACCTTCGTGGTAAAATGTTCATCGCTGTGTAACGAGGTAGTATTACGCATATTAAAAAGTATTACACAAATTACGACGAGTGCTTGTTGTTGAATATAAAACAACTGTGTAAGAATAATAAAACAGCACGTTATCTGCGGTTATTTAAGAAGTTATGTATGTATTTTGTGTTTTTAAAGTAAATAATGAGAAATGGTTTGTCGCCAGCTGTAAAGATATCTAGTAACTCAATTTGAGAAAGGTGCGATGGCTGGCCCATGCTTCGTACTCGTGAACGGGTGCTACTTGTGGTGATTGGTCGGTCTTGGTTTTGTGGATTCTGGCAATATTTTTTTCTTTTATCGAGGTCATCCGGATTGCAATATGGTCTCGCGTTGTTTTTATTCTGTGTACATGTAAGTGGATGCTCATATTGTACCATAAACTACTATTAGAGGCTAACTATGAAATATTACTTTTTGCTTGAGTGTTTCATGAGTGTTAAGTGGTTTAATAGTTACAGCTCCTTACAGAAAAGACTTAAAATATACAATACTGTAAACTTGGCGATTGAAAAGAGTTCACGTGAGTTTCTTGCCAGTTCTTCTCATAGCGTAGTGGTTAGTGTAACCGACTGCCACGCCTGAGGTCGCGGGTTCGATTCCCGCACAAGTCAAACATTTGTGTGCATGAACATGAATGTTTGTCTTGGTCTGGGTGTTTCTATGTATAATATGTATGTATTTACAAAAAAAAAAGTATATATGTATGTTTATCCATTGTCTAGTATCCATAGTACAAGCTCTGCTTAGTTTGGGCTAGATGGTGTTGTGTGTATGTGGTAGAATATTATTATTATTATTATTGCTTCTACGCCGTTGCTTTGCTGAACATGACAACAGGTAAATGTAAATTCACATTAATAAGTGTAACTTTGGCCTTCATAAGTATTACTTTGTGACCGACAAGAATAAACATATTTTTGATATTTTTATGCTAGTGCAAGAGTAGGTAGTCTTTTAAATTAAACCAAAAGGAATAACATGAAATAATAGATCAGTAGTGTTCGAACAACGAAAAATGAAAGTCCTCTGCGATCAGATAAATGCTAAAAAAAGGCTAGGTTACGAGTATTCCGAACCGATGACCGTGCACAAAGAATGTGACATATATAATTACCTATATAAAAATATTCTCACGGCTACATCCTCCAAGGGTACACGTCTATTAGCAAAAGTATATTACACTTCCATTACGCCAGCTATAATTTCAGCTGCTACGTAATAGCCCAGGCTATTTTCGTCTGCAGGATGAATGCGCGAGCGATCCCTGCGCCCCGGCCATAGACCGTGTGAAGGAACACCGTGATAGGTTTAGTCGGTAGGACTCGGGACTTTCTATCTTTCCCCAGGTGAGCCCGACGTAACCCCTCCACCCGCCCCCGCGGAGGGGTATGCGTCACAGCATTCCCCAAAGTAATAAAAAAAGAGAGCCATTTTCGTCTACCTAATGTCTTGATAGAAAACCCTATAGCATTGCCTGACTCGGCAGTCAAACACGAGACATACACAGTAGTCGCATTCACTACCCATGGACTTCAGGTTACCCTTTCGCAAAATCAGATGTAAAAACAAACAGGTTTTAATACGAACATACAATCGCTGCCATATTAGGTATTTTCGAATAAAAATGTTAATGCAAATAATGTTTGCTTACTATATTATAGACGTTGACATGCTATTTGAATATCCTAACTCATTTTCTGAATAACAACACATTAGAATGTATTTATGTGTACGAGTGGGTGGCGACGACCTTTCGGAAACATGAACATGATTCTGAGCTTGCTGCCTATAAGCTACTCTGGATGCGACGCAGTAGACTCGAAAAAACATGTCGATACAAAATCGTTAGGTATATATAACTAGTGTTTTGATACAAATTCAATGTATATACAACAACTTGTATATATTTTGTTTTGCATATCGATATATCAATAATTAATTGTGTTATTACCAGTTAATGCATTCACAAAAAAGGATTAGGGATTGTCTTAAATATTTGAAAAAGGGGGCATCTGAAACCATAGCTGGTTAAATCCAACTATGGTATTAGGTGCCACGTAACAGAAACGGACTTATTGCCGCATATCAGTCACAGTTGCAGATGATACTAAGAATTTATCAACAAAAAAACCCAATAACACTTTGCCTGACCCGGATATCGAATCCCAGAACGCATATACAATCAATACTAATTCAATCTCATTCACTACCGCTGCGTCGCAGAAATACATTAAATTTCTAAAACTTGTTTAGTTTACCGCATAATGCAACGAAGATACTAATTTAGCATTGCAATATGCTATCAATAAAAACTTGAATGTATTATTTTAAACGGACACCCCAAGGCTCTAAACTCGTGCGTCTATTCTTGAACAACATCCTCCTTCGAATATTCTGTATTTTTATTCAAATCAACGCTCTTACAATAACAAGCCTCTAGTTTGGATCACTTCCAAGCAGCCTTGCACGGGGTCACAATCGTGTCCAAACCTTTGAACACATTCTGTTCTTATCCAACAGCATCTTTTATCTCGCTCCAGTTTACGAAGATCTTAAATAAGCGTAAGGCATCGATGGAGTGAGAAAGATCGTGTGAAGCTGACACAGAATGGCATCGGTCGTCCTTACGCAAGGCCGCCAATAATAGGTGTTTCACAACTTTTCAATTATTTTTGTTGTGAATCTTTAAACTAGTATATCGGTGGACGTTATTATATTACCCGATCATAAACCCGATTATAAACCCGATCTTAAACATCAGTCGAAAATAGACTAGAGATGACAAAAAAGTATCAACTTTTTGACAATCGGTTAACGGTAATCATATTTTTTGCGTAGTAAAAAAATATATATACTTATATATATTTTTATACCGTAACATCATTGAAGTCTCCTTATCGATCACTTGAATCTGAGTTTAACATGTATTTAAAGACGATCGGAGAAGTACCAACCACTAAATTCACTAGGGACTGATTCATTTATGTTTTAGTTTTCAAGAATGACAGACATAAACCTAGAACGACACATGATAATATGATCATTATGCACCGTTCTAGTTGTATTAAATCTACAGACTAATTCTACAACATGAATATCAAAGAAACACCAGCGAAACACGTAAACAAACATACCGACCGAACAAATCTGATTATCGTTTGATAGTCGAAAACAGTAAATGTTGGTCGAGCCGAATCACTATCTCGTTTGGCCATGCATTCGTTACCATACTAATAAGAAGCACATAAATAATGAATGACCGGCCAACTTTCATAATTGGAAACAGTTGTACTCGACGGGCCTTTTATTCTTTTATATGGCTGTTGTAGTGAGGCGAAAATGGGTAAAATGAGGGAAGTGGGGGCAAAATGGGGGAACAACGGCGACCAAGTGGCGCCAAGCTTGCCTACTGTTTGTTTATCGCACGAGGATTAAGTGTGTGGAACACAATGCTGCGTCACGTGACCAGTGCCACCACTGAGTCATGTATAGCATTTTAGTATTCGTACAATACTATGCTATCCTTGGGAACAGTGCATTTCCTGGATGAGAGGTACCGTAAGGTATTTTCTGTACTCCTGACACCGTGTATGCGAAACTTCATGATGATCGGTCGAGTAGTTAAGCTATGAAAGCGTAATTAAAACACTCAGATTCGCGTTTATAATATTAATTGGTACTATGATAACAATGATACTTGCAGGGTAATATAGTTGCAGTATCAAGTCAGCCTAAAGCTCCAACATTTAAAGTTTGTATAAATGTTAAGTAGTATTTGCCCGCGGCTACGCTTACGTTTTTCTGGCTACTGCATCGCATTTCGCATATACGTTGTCAAGGGTACAAAAAAGGTCATACATAGGTCATTTTTGTGCCCTGACAACATGTATATGCAAAATTTCATGACTGTCGTCGAATAGTTAAAGCGTGAAAGCGTAATAAAAACCAACTTTTCATTGGCATTTATAAGTTAGGATTACGTTTTTATTATCAAACTCTCAGAACAGTGGCCAATGAATGGCTGAAGATCATTAGAAAACTTTCCACATATCAAATGTCTTTTGAAAAGTAAGTAGTGGACAAAAGTAACAAAACCAAATATATGTTATGTATATCAAAACGTAGACGAAGTCTATACTTCTAATAAGCAGAAAGGCTGATTAAACAAGGACGTAATTACACGTCCGAGTGTGACACGGTAAGTTTAGATACAATTTGCAGTATCTACTTAACAGCGTACGTGTATATAGCACGTTTAGTTAGATTACCGTGATCAGGGAAGCTAACGTGGTGTTATTTATTGGTTAGCGCGGCGCCGCACCTGCTACCCGCCGTACACGATCTATATTGTGATACAAAATGTTGTGCCGCCCTGACGTTGCGCTGATAAACTTATATTGACGGTTTTCTCGTGTAGGCAAAATGATTGCCTGCACAGCTATCGTTAAAGTGCGTAGTCTATAAGCCCAAATTTTACTTAATCTGAAAAAAGTCTTTCGTTGCTATCTATAGGTAGATGATAGGCCTCTGTGAAAAGGAAACCATTTAAATAGAGAAGAAGAAAATAAAGAGTAATGTAAACATTGGAATTAAGTCTGCTAACAAACACTTTCCTTTTGGATGAAACGTAAGGTGTTATCACCGCTGCCATTTTTACAACTGAGGTGGCAAGCAAGCACGTGATGTGTCTGATGATAAGCGGTTGTGTTGCCGTTGCAGTGTAAGTGGCAATTAATATAAACTGAGTTATTTTGCTGATGGCACGTCGCTCTAAATAAGTACTATCTTCCACCAGAAATACAGCACAAGTTAATTCTTCTTCTCCCTAGCCTTTATTATTCCCAAGTCACTTGGGGTCGGCTTTCTAGTCTAACCGGATTTGACTTGATATCAGTTTTTACACAGGGCGACTGCCATCTGACCTCCGCAACCCGAAGGCTAACGATACCCTAAGGCTAACCAGTCTCAGGGTATTAGAGGGCACTGACTGCCCAATAACGACTTCCATAGATGTTCATGGCAGCCGGGACCGACGGCTTACCGTGTTCTGCGAGGCACGGAGCAGGCGATAATTGTCAATCAATACGCACATTATTTCAAAGTCATATAACTTCCGAAAGTCAGAGGTGCGCGACGTGGGTTCGAACCCGAGATCCTCTGCATTGCAGTCTGTTGGTCTCCGCACTGAGCTATCGCTGCTAGTTACACAAGTTAATATGGATGAAAATATTTTTATTTGACGATACTTTCATAAACTCTAGATGAGAAAAGAAAGGGAATAAGGATAAGGGAATATGTCTTTTTCTAGTCTATTCTAGTCAAATAACAATCACAACTTGAAACCAAATAGTCAACATTTCAACCTCTATAGTCTGTACTAACTCGAAACATTAACTGTAAT
Organism: Catocala sponsa; assembly: GCA_963564715.1. NCBI lineage: Eukaryota > Metazoa > Arthropoda > Insecta > Lepidoptera > Erebidae > Catocala > Catocala sponsa. Next base: position 11,491,325 of record OY751334.1, on the reverse strand, counting down.
TATAGTCGTAAGATATTTGCATTCCAGATATATTCTATCTAATGGGCGAAACTTTAAACCCAGACACAAAAAGTAAAAAAGTACTTTTACGTATTCGTTTGCAGTAATCTTCACCTGAGAGCTTATATTTGAGGAAGGTTCACTTTAACAACTCGCTACGTGATCTGAAGAAAACAATCCAAAAACTTTGAGTTACTTCGCGATTTTGCATACGAGCTGAGATTTCAATACCCACACCGAGTTGAACATCTGAGTAGAATTTTTATTTCATTCCGTTCATACAAAGCATTTAAAGAAATGACAAAAAGTAAAAGAAGAATACGCAGGCAGTATGCAGGACGTATTTCTTTAAAGTAAAAAGATTTATGCAGCATTTATTACAGTGTGCTCATTGAAAAATGTGACCTGCAGGTTTCATTGTTCCTGGGCTTTGTACGATAGATGGTGCTGGAGGTATAAAAATAGACAAACAAGTTAGCAGACCTAGATATTATTAAAAAAATATTACTTTGCATAAACATACAAGTAAGCATTTAGTAAACATTTGTCAGCGGTCCACGCAACAAAGCCGATGTCTATGGCCGTCTACTAATCACAGTGTCATTCATGCCGAATTGTCTGACAAAATAATTTAATAACAATATGACTGACTGAATGGTAAAATAATCCAGGAGCCTTATGGCTGCGGGTGAGCGCTAGAATACGTCAGGGCCAAGAGGACAATGCTTTCAACAGTCTTATAATTTAGAATATCTGTAATAGTTCCAGATAACGCAAACTAGTAAATTTTACAAAAGGCATTGTTAGGATAGCGCCGAATAATGTTCTCAATTACCTTCATCTCTTTATAAGATAAGCTAAATATATCTGCGAATAACTTAGGCAAAGGTCATGCTCGTTAGACAGCCTAAGCTAAAACCACAGACTGAGTGCTGAGTCTGCGTACGATAAACAGATAATTAATTATATTAAACTAACAATGTCGACATTGTAGTTTTTTTTTGTAAGAGATGGGAATTTCGTAGTGTAATAATAGATCATTAAGGTTAAGCTACAATATCGTGGTTATATGAGCGAGTAATAACAAGAATCAAAACTACATATGAGTGATTCATGTAAAAGCCTCCAACACACAGTGCATTTTTCTAAGTATGTCGTCTTTATAAAAGAAACACTGAAATTAAACTGATTTTACCTAACCCTTTCATGTGACTTTTGATTGTATTAATTACTAATACATTGATATCATATAGCATCGTCTAATACTAAATTTTAATACTTTTTCAAGCTTAACTTAAGCAAATATTTTCATGACCGCTTTACTAATGAAGAAATAAATTATACACCAAATTGCGTTTAACGATGTTACGCTACTATCAACAAACAGTTATCTATATATTTAGAAGCACACAAAAGGCATTAGACAATTTAATATTATAAAATCAATGTACAGTAAATAGATTCTATCTACAAGTATATTTTTCACAAAGCCAATATCTTAAAGAAATTGAATATTCTTTGAAAACAAAGTTGCTTTAAACGATTTCTTTTATCTTGCGTTTGTGCTCGACTTAGAAATGAGATGCACAACCCCGTATTTAAGTTTAAGCTATTGTTTAAAACACAGATGTTAATATCATCTTATTTAGCTAGCTAGCTGAATGTAGATGAGAGTATCAGAAATAGACAGTTAACATAATTATATTCTAGAATATTAAGATTAAATAAATTTACTTTAATATTATGTCTTTCGTTTACGCAGATCGTAAACTTAGGAATGTTATATACTGAAATAAAACTACTATAAACGGATTTTATTTAGCTTTTTTAGGCACTGGCTGCTGAAAAGCAACCGTTACGTCGGGGAAAGAGTAAATAATAATAGTTTATTATTTTAAATAGTTTCAAAATAGTATTTAAAAATAAATTGCTACAAAATCCTTACAAATTAAATTAATTAAATTAAATAGACTTTATTATTAACAAGATACAAGGTTATAAAGAGAGTAATGTCTCTTTTGTACTAAAGAGGAATATGCGTGGAATTGCTAAGCTTATTACGTTACGATCTTGTAACACTGTCTTTGTCTAATTAAATTGTTTATTAAGCACTGCTATTTCAAGGTTATTGTTAGACAAAATTTTGCTATTCATTTTATTTGATGTTACTAACATAACGGTAATAAAATTAGTTATTATTTTGCTAAATCATACCCATGCCGACCTGGCGTGTGACTGACAGCCATTGACAGGTTAATACAATTGACAGGTTAAAACCTGTCAATTTATCAAAACGACAACCACCAGCCATTGACAGGTTAATACAATTGACAGGTTAAAACCTGTAAATTTTGACAAAACGACAATCACCAGCCATTGACAATACATAATTGTACATACTTGAAAATATATTATGTCTGGCCGCCAGTGTGCCGCTGCAACTCAATAGGTTTATACAAGAGTGTGAAATGTGTGTGTATTCGTCTTTGGTTACATTACATAAGTGTGCATGTACCACAGAAAAGAAAACTTCTTTTCCTTTCTTTTCTTTTCACGCAGAGACAATCAGACGAGCCACGGACGCCAAATTTATAACTTATAAAAATGATGTATTTAATCCGCAGATTGTGAATCATTAATTTCGGTCGCAAATTTTAAATCGGATCGTATTAGGCTTTAAATATTGATTGATCGTCAGACCGTTTCTTTATTCTTATTTTACTGAATGGTTTCTGCAGAATAATAAATTGGACTGAAATTTATCTTCAATTTGGATTTAAGCTTTTAATAGATTTATTATATCTTACCTTCTAATGTATCCTTATCCGTAAGTACCTATATTTGTTTGTCAGTGTTTTTCGCACATCGAAAAATATTAACAAAATAACTTGTTATTTAAACGAATATTTATTAAGTTGGTAGTAACAATGTCTTCTCTTTAACCAAAAAAATATATCACCAACACAGTAACCTACACATTTGCATTCTTTCAAACATTTTTGCCGTACCTTTGATACAGCGTAATTTGTTAAAAAGTAACATGTATGGAAAACACTCAACTTTTTCCTTTCTAAAACCAAACATACACTCAACATACGATAGCACCATGATTGTAAGACCACGACAAGGAGAAGCGGTGATCACGATTTTTGGACGCAATGCAGACCTCCGAGCTACTACAGAATCCGAGCTACTACAGAAAAGATTTTGACCAAAAACGTCCGAAACGAAACATCTAATGATTAAAAAACATCCTTATCTATATCTCTTCATTCTCTACAAAACTAATACACGAACATTTATCAAATATAATACTAGTTTCCATAAAGTGTAACCATAAAGCTAATATTAATCTATGTAAAGCCAGTAATCCGTAGTTGTAGATTTCCAGGTGGCATCGCTATGTGTACCTACGAGCACTGTGTGATAATTGGTCCGAGTACGAGCATGTACTCAATTACAGACAATGTATTTGAGTATTGACAGAGCGACTAAAACCTCGATTGACAATTCATTTGTCATTCCGGAACGTTACTTATTATATAAGTTTATTTAGTTCATAAAAAAGATACAAGTTACACAAAAGTAGATGTGACACTGAATCCCGCACTAGGATACCCTGTGTTGCGGGATCCAGCCTCTTTCGACTGATATTCTTACAATAATTGCATCAAATAGATACAGTTATTATATTAATACTACTTATACAAATATATTATGCTACTTAATAATAACTATATATTATACCAGTCCATCAAACACCCATACCCATAGCCCATATATTAGAATCCATACGTAGCAATAGTCCTACGCCTGCTGCGGCTAGTACCGCTGTAGGTGTTCCATCCCACCTTTGATTAAAACTCTCGAAGGGCCTCTTCACGTTGGACCCATGTCTCCGTGTAAGCCTCCCAAAGGGCCGGGTATGTTCCTAACGTGTTAGGAATATACCCGTGAAAGAGAAACTATATATTAAGTCTATATAATATGTAGATGATGATAATTATGTGTTCTGTATGCTAGTGCGTGTTTGCAAGTGTATTTGTGTTTGTGAGTGTATGTGTGTGGATGAATGTTTGTGTCTGAGGGTGTGTATGAGTAGGTCTGTTGGTTTGGATGAGAGCGTGAGCTTATGTGAGTGTGTGATAAACTGTGTATGTTAAAAAGCGCGTGTTAGTCGTTCAATTCTGAGTAATAAAGTTTAGTTTGACGGCCTCGATGGCGTAGTGGTTAGTGTAATTGACTGCCACGCCCGAGGTCGCGGGTTCGATTCCCGCACAAGTCAAACATTTGTGTGCATGAACATTGATGGTTGTCTTGGTCTGGATGTTTCTATATGTAATATATATATGTATTTACAAAAAAAAAAAGTATATATGTATGTTTATCCATAGTCTAGTACCCATAGTACAAGCTCTGCTTAGTTTGGGCTAGATGTTGTTGTGTGTATGTAGTAGTATATTATTATTATTATTATTACTGTCTCATGGTAACTTTTACCCAATAGCCAGTCATACACATGCTTTTTATAAACAGATTTCGTCATCAAGATTATGTTTAAATGTTTATTTAGTTTGTCATACAGTGTTGGTCCCATATAACTAAAAGATTTATTACCAAATTTTAATTTGCACCGAATTTTGTTCCATTTTGGTCTTCTGCGCGTACGCTCGTCGATTTATTATGTATCTGTAATTTGCAGAGATTTTATAACTCTGTTTAAAGTTGCAGTTGGCTTGGATGAGTGAAATGTAAAATGGTATAGATATTTTTTTTACAAAAGCTTATATATAATTAGAAATAATTTCTTTATCGCGGGCGAATTTTAAACAAAAATACAAAAGTCGGAACAGCTATTTTAGGATCACACAATATTCACATTTTTTTAAAATGCGAAAATTGGCTCCTATAACCATACATAGGTATATAGTGTAGAAAAGTGAGTATAATACAACCCTACCTACTTTTTCGGTGATTGACTAAAGTTATATGTATTTGTACAGGCAAATACATATAACTATAGTTAATCACCGATCAGTTACACGTTGCTGACATACAGATGTCAGCAACGTGCAACTGATACCTTTGGTAATGCAACTGACAGGCTACGGTGACGACTTACCATCAGATCGATTGATAGGCATTGTCGATAACCATTGCGTAAAAAAGTACTGATAATATATTATATAAACACTGCAATTTATCCAATCCAATATTCTTCAACATTAATTAAAAATAATGCCAGACGCGGCAGCTGCTTATTCCGTAAACATAATTACAGCGAGCTATCAACAATCGGATGGACGCGGGGCAGCCCTGTGAGATAGGCTTCATTAAACTACGTACATAATAGAATGTTCTAAGGAAACAAGGACTACAGCTCCCTTCGGAGTTGACCTAGTAGCTCAACTAGTCCTGCGTATGTAGTAGTGGAATATGCAATAACTTGACGCTAGAGACTTACTTATTTATGTGTTATTACCTACAGGATAACGTCTTAATGAAGCCTCTTAGCATACTGGCAACACACCGTTAGTGTATTTTATGGTTTAAGTATGTGGTTTATTTGAAGAAAATGTGTACCATTATATAATTGTAACGAGACTGTGTTTACATTGAAGGAATGTAATTTTGAAAACTATTGAGATATATTCAGGAGCTAAATACAAAGGTTTTTAGAATCTTTGCCTCCCTATCTACTTGTCCTGGCTTCATGTAAATACTATAGAACTGATATCAATGCGGTTTACTCATTTTTCTCGCTTCCTGGCTAGGTGATGGCAGTCTTCTATATTTTAGCTTTCCACTTCACTCTATCCTTGACTTCATCCTCGGAGAGATTGCTCTCTCTCGATTTTCACAGTTGAGTAGCTAAAATTCTACGGCATTTTTCATTTTTTTCTGCTTAGTAGAATAAGAGATTTGAAACATAGTGTAATCCACGTAAATAATTTCACAAGCAACGAGCCTACACAGCTAATGGGCTAAATATAACGCACATTATATTCGTTATTGATAATAATTAGCATTGATATTATCAATTAATATATAATTAATGAATAATAACAATGGTATAATGAGTAACATATATACAATAAAATACCATATTGTCATAACACGGATACGAAATCGTGATTAAATATTTTAGCTAATTAACAAATAAGTTTCAACTATAGAAAATAATTATATCAGCGCAGCATATAAACTGTTTCCCTGCTGGAGACGGGTCTCTTCTCATTGTGAGAAGGGTTAGGCCGTAATCCATCATGCTGGCTCAGTGCGTGTTGGCAGACTTTACATATCCTCGTGATATTTTCCCTTACCATTAAAACTATAGAATAAATAATTAAACTTGTTCTATAGATGAGAATATAATGTATTATTAGGGACAAGCGCAACGCTGAATAAACCGCGGATGCGGATACTAGTACGTAAAAAAGAATAATTGAAACAAGAGCACCATTTTCATCTGTTTATCCGAATAGTAGGATGCTCGGTCATTAAGATTTACGAGGCACTCGGTATCAATGACGTCGATAGGAGGGATAAAGATAAGTGAGGATATAAAGCTTTTATGGAAATCCCTCCCGACACAATCGCGCCAGTAGGAACACTGCTACATTAAATATTTAGACCTTTTGTTGTGCAAAAATTTGAGCCGGCTAATCCGGACCAAGGCCGGGTAATTTGGCAACTTAAGTGAAACAAAGAAAATAAAGCTATTATAACGATTGCTTTCTTTACTGAATTAATATGTAGTCTGTCACGTCTTAGAAATACATAATTAAAAATATATGGTGTTTGGCCGCCGGTGTGCCATTGCGGCTCACTAGTTAATGACTTTAATGATACATACATAGACTTATGCCTGTATTCCCGATCGCTGAAAGTGTAGGCAGAGAGGTATTATACACATATTTCGTAAGCTCATATTTCATATCCTATGTCAAAGAGGGCGAGTCTATTTACAGAATTGAATAAGGCGTTACTTGGTAGAAATACATCATCATCTCAGCCGAAAGACATCCACTGCTGGACATAGGCCTCCCCCGAGGTTTTCCCCACAGATCGGTCTTGGGCCAGACCCTAACAAGTCGAATCCAACACCTAATGCAAGACTGTTGAGTTCACTACCGCTGCTCAATGCCATATCAATTATTGTACGTAATCAATCAAATGCCAAAATCATATAAATAGCCTTTCATTTGTATATATTGTTTAGTAAAACTACAACTTTCATTATTCACGACGCTATACAGTTCATTGCTTACATCATAAAGTAATATGTTAATTACATTAAGATTATGTAACTGTTACCTTTCTTCGAATTAATTTATGCACCATTTACTATTTAAATATAACATTAATTAAGGTGAAACTTTCGATATCAACCTAGTGACCTTTTGAAACTTGAATTATAAAACCTTTATACTGACTTTAATAGTCTATTTCATAAGTTGTAATAAGTTATATTATGTCTCCTATATTACAAAGGGTCAAGTCAGAGGGATTAAAAGTACACACATTACACCAGCTTCATCTAGATTTTTTTTCAATTTCGGGGAATGCATTTACGTATCTCTCTCCGGGGAAAAAGGGGAGCGGAAAGAGCCACCCTGAGAATGACGGAGAGTCCCGATTTCTACCGACTAAATCTACCACTGTCTGTCTACTCAGGACCATACCTTGAATGGTGGGTGAGTTACTAGAACCGACATTCATTTAGATTAGACCCTCCATTATAGGGGCTCAGAGTAAATCAGATTTCCAGATTTTGTAACGCTTCTACGAATGACATAAGCTACGTAATAATAATACTAGCTGTCCCGACAGACGTTGTCCTGTACACAAGAGAAAAAAATAAAAATAAACATATCTAAACCATTCTCGAATCCACTTGAACACACACAAAAAGTTTCATCAAAATCGGTCCAGCTGTTTAGGAGTTCAGTAACATACACACGTACAGTAGAATTATATATATAAAGATATCCCGCATAATAGAGATTGGCGTATCACACATCACTAATCCAATTCCTGTTATGCTATTAAGAATTACGAGGTAAAAACTTACACTTTCCCTGACTCGATCATCAAAGTTAAGACTTTACAATCAACAATTGTGTAAACAATCACACCACTGCACCAACGAGGCGTCTTTATCGTCATCTAAACCATTTATAGTCATTAATGAAGATATTAAAATGAACAGCACTCTATCATCAAATAACGGTCCTATAATAAAATAGGATTTACATTCAAATACAAAATCAATTCACAGAATTAAATCAAGTCTTTACTTCAATTGAATGTTTCGTAGACTGTTAAATATTTCAAATTACTGAAGTAACAATAAAATTAATATAATTAGTTATTACAGGTAGGTTGGCTTAACATGCCAGCTCCTTCTTTATAGTAGAGGTATTACGGATGTCAGAATATTGACAGTCGCAAACCGTTTTAGTACACGAACAACAACTAATCAGCAGCAAAACCATCTGTTGATTAATAAATAATGATTTATTATGAACCTGTCACTTTAACATGTTCCGAGGAGGTAGCACGATTAAATCATCTATTGTATAGGATAAAAGTGATTTCGAATTTCTTATCAAATAAGCTTTAACCTATTTATTAGACGCAGTGGTACACCGGCAGCCAGAAACAATAGATTTTCAATTATGTCTGGCATTCCAAGAAGTGACAGGTAAAATTTAACTTTAATCATATAAACGTAAAAAAATTTACTGATTAAATATAACATCATGCAAATTTAATCGACATGTCATTGTGTTATGGCTGGCATCGCATTTCGTCCCATCAAAACGACAGTAATGAAATCGCTAAAACACTTTACTCAATCAGTTAGTCTTTTCAGTCTTCTGGGCACACTACAAGTCGACTGTGATGCAGAGAAATTCTATGATGCCTATTAGAGGGCTTTATTTTTACCTTTTTTGTTATTACTTTTTTATAATATTTTAGGTATAAGTTAGTTTTAAAGAATTGTGTTTATTGATAGATTACTCAATTCGGCTGAACAAGTGCCGTCACTTGTGTTGTAAATGGCCTTTACTTTATAAACAGAATAAAGCCGAATAAAAAGTTAATGTTTTTCGGTACTACTGATACCGTTTGTGATGTAAAGCAAAGATTACGCGTCCTTAAGAACTACTAAATGCTTACAATATCGATGAGGTAAGGAATCGGTTACATCGTGGCGTTCACCACTGTGAGTTGGCAAGCGTTTCAAGTGCGCTCACATTCCCGTCGATACGCGTTGAGGTATAACCCAAAAAAAATCCAATAATGCTTGTTGGGAGGGTGCAAGGTGTTCAGGAAATTGGAACGGTGACACCTCATAGCGACAGGCTACGGCACCTGTGCCAATTACACTTAGCGGCACGGAAAATTGCCCACACGCGCACACTCACTAAATCGTAATTTCGCCATTACAAATACAATTTTGATTAAACGGAATTGTCGCAAGTAGATTGATAGGAGGCATTCCAATTGTCATCCGTCAGATATTTGAACGGGAAAACGGCTTTGATTCGTACGAAATTACGTTTATATCTCAATGAAACTCAACCTATATTGAGGGCAGTGATGTTAATAGAATAAATCTTATAAGCTTACATATATCCTCGAAGGGTTAGCCGAATATACCACAATCGCGCTTTACGTTAGATGTTTCAGCTACACGTAATACTGGCGAGCCGATAGCAAGCTACCGAATACAACACTACAAGACTGTAGTGCTGTATTTTTTGCTTGAACTAGTTAAGCTAAAATAATACAACGCTACCGGCCAAATCAACATTTGTTAACAATTACCGGACACAGAGAACAGTGAAATCGGGTTACTCTTGCCCATGACCTGATAGAGACACTGCCAAATTCAAGATCCTACAATAAGCATTTAGTACACGAGCAATTTGAGTTGTCTTGTTAAATTCCATTGATACCCGTTATATAAGCAGAAACATCAACTAAGTAATATATATGACTAGATTTTGCCGGCGGCTTCACTCGCGTAAATGTAGGTTAGGTTAGTAACAGTACCTACGTTTTTCTGGATAAAAGGTATCGTATGTCTTATTCTGTTCCCCTGAAAACGTGTATGCGAAATTTCATGATGATCGGTTGAATAGTTAAGGCGTGAAAGCTTAACAAACAGACTCACATTCGCATTTATAATATTAGTTAGGATTACGTATGAACGAACTTAGTGAACAATGGTACTGGTGTATATGCGATAGAGTTCTTATCCATTCCAAAGCATTTAAATAATAAAGTAAACCGCACCGTTATATTACTTAGAATACATAAAATCAACAAACACCACTTTATACTAACATTTATGTAAACGATGCCGGTATAAAAATATCAAAAATCAATAAACGGCGCATTATCAATTCATGAAATGCTGTTTTCGCCCCACTTTACACTTTATTAACTACAGCGGCGATTTTAACAATTGTCCTAGTGACCCGGGCCTTTCTCAAGACCTTGACTTAAACAACTTAACTGTCAAACATTTCTTTAACTCGTTTGGTAGCCGGCCAATATGGAAAACGGACATAACGTAACGCCAAATTCAAGGTGGCCTTCATGCACGCTGGATGCAAGCCGGTCCATGGTGTGACTTTGACCGACTTAACCACTATGTTGTGGAAGCCAAAAATACCGGGTCAAGTTTATTGCGCTCCCATTTTGTTATGTGAGAAAAAGTATCAAAGCGCTTTTGAAATGAATATGACTCACGATTTATAACCCCTCAGAATTTAGCGCATCAGCCTTTGTCAATACGCCAAATGTTACGATTTTGATTATATGACCGGGTTTTTACAGTCTGAGTTCCCTTGTGTCCATTATTTTTATGCTTAAATTCAAGCCTTAATTATATTTGATATAATAAATCTTTTTTATTAACGCCCAGAAGATTCTGATCTATAGATGTATAAACTATATATCACTAGCTACAGAGAGAACACATGTAGTGATGTTCCCTTTTTATTCCCAAGACTAGTTATATGAGAACTTATCGAAAGTGCAAAGCAAAATGAGTTTCTCGATTGACTTACTTTTACCTCAAAAAAAGATTCAATAGGAAACAGGCGATTTCTGGTGCGACAAAAAGTTTTCCAGTCACGAACAAATATGAAACTTCTCATCCAATATAAAGGACAGGGATAGTTTTTTCGTTGATGGGACTTTTGACGAGGATTGTAGCAAGTTTATTTGTTGAGATAGCGTAGGTCGTATCGAAAAACTTTACGTCGTCACTTAAGACGAACATGAAACTAGTCGGGCGGAGGAGGTCACCATTCGCGGATTAATTAGTCGTGGAACGGGGCACTTGAATTCAGTTTTTACGAGGCTCTTTTGAGTCGTGCTCTCCACGAACATTTGTGGAGACAGTTGTAGGGGTTATAAAGCTAGCGTTTACGGTCGCCGCAGTAAACACATGGTGTGGTCGCCGCTTGAATACCGACCGTCGTAAACGACACGCCTTCAACAAAATGCAGACGCCCTTTGTGTTTCGCAGCAGAGAAAACACACTAAAACGAAATTTTATCGTGTTTACAATGCAATAAACAGATAAACAATATAATCATGCAACCTAAAGTCTGAATAAAATGACATGGTCTCTACCGCTTATCAACGAGATACAAGATCAGCACAAAAGTTTATAAGATACAAGACAAGTACAAAAAGCTAGTGGACTGAAACTGTGTAGTATTATTGAGTGTCCGCCTACATAGGCATCGCTAAGACAAAAGCAAACTCAGGTTAACACGACTTCCCACTCGGCGGGTGTAATAGGCGTCACGGGCTGATCGGATCCCGGGGCCGCGTACGCCCGCGGGCGCGGATTGCGAACGACGACGACGAATACCACTCACCACCACTCCTCGCTTGTATGTTTTGTGTACAAATAATTCATATCCAAACCTACTATTACTACATACAAAGTTCCCCATTATATCCCTCGGCTTTAATATGTATTTTCAAAACAGTACACAACAGTGAGTTACTCCAATATTCAATAAATACATCTTTATAAAATCTATTCCGTTAATAACTTTGAAAATGTAACAGAATAATACATATTATACATAAATGCATGCCGTTCTTGCGTTTGCCACTTTATATCATTTATACCTACATGTCATATTAAAAATGGTAACAACATTTAATCAAAAAATTTCATACATACTTACGTAGGGTCATGCCATTACCATACGTTTATACCATTTTTGTTCTATTTGTGGCTATTTTTCATGTCTTTTTTAACTTGTTTAAGGCTTTTTACGTTCATACTATTTTTATTATTTTGTGTCGGGGGTTTTCTAAATTTTTAATTAAATTTTTTATTTCATGCTTTTTGTAGGGACTCCTTAAATTTCATTAGTTAATATTCCCCATTCCCTTTCAATATAGTGTACATTATTCTGCTAGTCAAGCCCTTTAATTTGATACCCATATTGAGGGAGTTGTGAAAAAAAATCTAATTCGCCATTTTGTGGTGGCGGCCATCTTGATTCAGAAATTTATTATATTGTATAGTATTCTACTAGTCAAGCCCTTTCATTTGATACCCATATAGAGGGAGTTGTGAAAAAATATGTAATCCGCCATTTTGTCTTGGACCGATTTTCATCAAACATAGCTAAGAATACTGCCAACTAATTAAATTAAAACTTCAAACAAAAAAAAAACAAATTCAAGATCGGTTCATCCGTTCGGGAGCTACGATGCCACGGACAGACAGACACATAAACACACAGACACGTCAAACTTATAAAACCCCGTCGTTTTTGCGACGGGGGTTAAAAAAATTGCTTTGACTGTTTCGAAGTTTTAGAACATTCGCTATGTTTATTGTCATTTGAAATATTCCTAAACATAATATTTAATGAGGTTGGTTGATACACGCATGGGAAGAGCTTGACAGTAAGTAAAATAATAAAATGTTATCGTTGCAAACAGAGCTCTGGACGACATCCGCTAAGACAAACACCAAAACAAAACTAGGTCATTTATACGCCTGACAACGTTGAAATCTTGAATCATAAAGTTTCATGAGAATCCCTTCAGCTGTCCTCGCCTCAAGAGGAATAAGAGATCGACTCGGTTCGCTTTCTATTTGTATTGTTTTTGTATATTATCGTACAAAGTTCGAGAAAACTTTCCAGGACTACGTTTTGACTACCAGATTATACAAATTACGGGTTATTACCAGGCTAATGTTCCGTTATATTATACGAGTAGGCTCTGCCGACTGCTTGTTTTATATATATGTACTTATAATTAATTTAAGTGTGAATAAGTGTGTCAGGATGGTAGCAAATGGAAATCTGTAGTCTCTGCCTACCCCTCTGGGAAACAGGCGTGAATCTATGCATGTATGTAAAAGGCCTCCAAAAGGCTAATAGAGTCACATAAATGAAAAGTATAAAACACATTGGTAGACAATGATATAAGTTTTCTTAAGGATAATTTCGTTTAAAAATAAGTATTGCACAAGTTTTTAAAGTCCCGTTTTAAGGTTTTAGATTTCTCCAACGTGGATACGACTCTCGACAGCAGACAAAGGGTCGCAACAAAAGAATGAAATTGGAAAAACGCAATGTGAAATATGGACCTTTTAAATAAATTTATGTCCTACGTTACAAAATGCGAATAACTTTTTAAAAACAACCAAAGGTCTAATACATCATAAAACAAGAACTCAACTCATTAGATTTACGGGCTAAATAAATAAAATATTCGACAAAATTTGAAGCAGAGATCGAGCAATGACATAAATGTTAAACTACTATGAACGTTCAACAAAAGAAACTGGAAACTCCGTTGCCCAAGTTGAGATATAGCTAAATAAGAAAGTAACTGACCAAAGCCGAAATACCCGCTTTGTTTGAAGCCACATTGTTGAGCGAAACTATTCAATAACAAGTGTAGTTATACCGACAAAGCGGTCCACTTCACCTGTCCGTGCCCATTAAATCGAGTTGCCAGTCAGAGGTGATTCCTAATTAATTTATAACGCGCATAACCCAAACGATGGAACTTTAGCCAACAATTTTAGATATTTCGGTGTAATTTAGTAACTTCATAACAGGCATCGGCGTACATGATGAGAATTTCAACAAAACACAACGTTTTATTAAGTGAGGCGTGGGTCATTGTTCCACCCTGACAACTCATTGGGCGGAGTGATATATTGTTGTTATTATTATACTCACGTGAGTCATAAAAGAAATGGGTTAAGCGTTAGGTGGAGTTTAAGATTCTAAAATATTCAGTGGCTTATAAAAGCGTCCAGCACTACAGACAACGAAAACACTGAGATTATAAATCAGATTACGGAAGTCTGACGGAGAGCAGTGCTACTTATGAATGCAGACCATCTAGGGATTGCCGACGAGCGGCTCCTTACTTAAGTTTCAAACACGTTTTAGTATTTATATGTAATTTACGAGTTCAGCCTGTGCTCAAGCGTGCTAATGTTGAGATTACGTTAGACGACAAACTACACCGACTCAACCCGTGAGCTTATCGGAAAAACAAAGAGAGCTTGAACAAATACTGGTTTACTTTATAGTGAACATGTCTCGAAGAAATATAACGTCTTCATCTCCCGTATTTACCTTTTTCTTAAAGATTTATGTACACAATAAATATAGACTCACTCGCGCGCCCAATCACGCTTCCAATATTCGGAGAGGTTACGTCCAGTCCTAAATAAACTGGGGCCGGACCCCTAAAATGTCGATTACACTAACTTCAGTAGAGAAATAAAACAGAGGGAATTATAAAAGGAGTTTTAATGAATGTGTAGTCACGCGCGGCTCTTAGAGGTGAGTAAGGTTCAACACGAAGATCATTCGGCTTTTATTATTTTAATAGGTCAATCAGTTGTTAGACTATTGTACATGTCTGAGAGAAAGAACTCGAAGCTATTCATGTTTCATTAATAGGCAAAGTTTTGTTTAAATCGCAAAAAAATCTATGAGAACGTAACTATTAACGCCGCAATGACACGGTCAATTAGGGTGAGACTGCGGTTGCGAACCACTTTCTACCTATCCTTACACTTCAAATAGAAAGCCATATTATATAAAAGATAACAATTTTAAATAGATTGATATATTCTGACAGCTAGTCAGACAACTTGAATAATTCTAATACTACGAAGTAAGTAGATAAAGAGGCAGTTTTGCTCATTAGCATCACTTTATCTTTGAGTTGAGTTTAAAATTCGGTTTGATATTATTTATAGCACTAAAAATATTATGGTTATTCTTAATATTATACATAAAACCAACCCGAATTTCAATTTCAAAAGAACGAAGATACTTGAGATGTAAATAACTTGTTAAAAATACAGTAGGTAGTAAAAACTGAATAATGAATGGCGGTTATTTTGATACAAACAACGATCCTAATGAAGGTGGAGATGATATGCTAAAAATCCAAAGGTAGAAACTGTACATTTGGCAGCTTTACGATTAGCGCAATATTAAAGGCGCAGGATTCCATTATCCCGAGAGTCCGGACGTCCTAAGGGATGTCAAAAGATTCACTTAAGCAATACTCTCGTAACAAGGTAATACACATTAATATAACACATTGCTTTTGAAGTAATTCACATGAATTTTTTATACGAATTATAGTACACTCACGGTATAGTAGTGCTGGACAACTGAGCTGGTATAGTAGTGCTGGACAACATGCTTTACAACTGTTATATATCGAATGTTGTGTATCCGTCCTCACAATATAACACCAACATGAGATTTACAGACAGTTGTTTCAAATTTAACCGTTGTTGCTTGCGTCCTCTTATACAATGCGTGTAAAGTTAAACTAATCCGTAAATGTTATCTCTTTCACTTACAGGATATATATTTCTTTTTATTTAGATGTAAATATATTTCGTTGACATCTCAATTTTATTTTTGTGATACAATATAAAATTGAGATACTTAACGACACGGCGAAGACATTCAAAGATAAATTATGTGAAAGTATTCGTGACTGAAACCGAATAAATTCACAGGTAAGTGGGAAAATTCAACATCGTCAAAATCTTTTAGGTGGCTGAATAAAAAATACACATGATGGCGCGCATTGAGTGAGCAAATACCTAATATCTCGGCGAGGTTATCCAAGCAACGAGTTTCGTCGATTCCATATTCCGATAATAAGAAAATTGACAAGAGATAGGGAGGGGAACGCCCCAGCAAGGTCACCTCTAAGGGGTGGGAATTCATTGATTCTCAAGAATTCCCTTTAGGCTTAAGAGCGATTACCGATCATTTGTTTCAGTTTTATTTTGCAAGACAGGAGCGACCAAGGAAATTACTCGTGCGTTTTTAAAAGGAAATGTTAAAGAAAATACGCGTTATTTGTATTCTACCCCTATGTATTGGGTCGAATGTGATTTAGGACGCCATTAACTTCTGTTTTTTTGTGGCCGATTAGAAATATCGTTCGTGACTTTGTGACTTTGAGACTCCTTTGGTCCCCGGTCTTATGAGTTACGCTGTAATCGAAAAAAGGACTGTCGAGAAAATGTAGTTGACATGATTTTACCGGAGCTAAAAATGGGGATTCCAAAAATTATTTGCTTTTGGCCGTATTTTATTTAGCAGTAGTTACACAATTCTTAATACTCATTATGATTGCATGTTAATATCTGTAATATACATTTTACTCGACCATTTCTGGTACGTCGTAGGTACACGATATCGGCACCTTCCCGAGATTAGTTAATTCCATACCGCACCTATCTGATGGGAAATTGAGATGGCATCATCACTTTTTAAGTCCTTATTCTAATTTTTAAATATATTTTTCTATATTAAAAGTATGATTATTCATATCATTTTTAAAGTGTTAGTACGATAGTCGAAAAACTTCAAAATATGACCACGTATTGTGGTTACATGCGTTATTTAGACGAGCGCTCATGAACAATGTGTTAGGGCGAATGAAGCAGGATAAAAAGGTGTGTCCGTAGTCTATATTTACGGTACGGTCCCGAACGGTAAACAGACGAAAATCGATCCTAATTTGACAGCTGGTAAGCTTACGGCCTGATTGACGGCAAGTATCCGTGGTCTACAGAGGCTTACTACAGCAGAAAGACGTATTATTTTCGCGTTACTGGCCACGTTTTTGTGTATGAATGTCAATTTAATCACTTTAAGGCAAAGAATTAAATTATAGAGGAACCCTATTACGATTAAATATAGTTACCTTTCTGGATTTTAAGTTCTCATGTGATAACGCCAACATGACGTCTGAATTATAAATATAGTATTATTACGTTGACTAATATTAAAGATTGTAAATCATCGTTCTCTAACGTCAGTGTAGTATGTGAGCTCACTCTTTTCAGTGTGGACTTCTGTGCCATGTCAGTACGGAGAGGGCACGCCTACGATTAAAATCTTTACTTTTAGGTATATTAATTAGTTTTAATAGCTTACAACTATAAATGAAATGATATGAATGTGATGAAAGTGAATGAAGCCCGAGAAGTGTGTCAGGATCGTAGCAAATGGCAATCCGTAGTCTCTGCCTACCCCTCTGGGAAACAGGCGTGAATCTATGTATGTACAACTATAAACTGCGATAAAGATTTGCTAATCCCAAAACAACTACAGTTTAAAATACTTCTCAGATTAGTTGTTTACTTAAAGCACATATGTGAGCATTACGACAGTTTATAAACTTTGCTAAACCCTTGTAGACATTAAAGCAGTTCAAAATTAGACGAGTTCTCCGATATTCGCAAATGGTAATTCTGCACTTCGATAAAGTAGCTCATATAAACTATACGCAATACGTGTAAATAAAATGGAATGGGTCGCGGGTGACCCGAGGAATCCGAGTTAATGTGAAAGCTTTTGTTGTTCTGAATTATGCAAATTTAATTTAAATAACTGACTTTGCTAGTTTGGCCGCACGCCACTCGAAACTGCGAGTATTCGACCCGGCAGTTTTGCCTGTGTCTGGCTCACATCGAGGCGATGCGATGCGATGTGACCGACATAGCAACGCGTTCACTTGCGATACGATGCGATATCATTTCGAAATTTTTTTTATTTTTAATAAACAGGCAGGCACATGAAACAACGGATATGTGCCTGTATCTTGCTAAATTCCCGCTAAGTAGACTTTTGTCATTGAAGAATTAGGAGACTATACTCATGTATCGCAAGCCTAAACCTTCTATTTAATTGTGGTTTACTGTCTGTGCAGTCTGCTTGTGGCTAAGGCACACATTTATATTTCATACATTACTTATGTATTAAGCTGGCCAAAACGTTATGCGTTCCAAAAAGGAAAATAAATTACCTAACATGATCGCGTTATTCCTCGTTCATATTAAATAACAAGCCAATATCATAGACTACGTGAAGTCTGAGAGCAAACAAAAGACGGCTGACAAGTGTGACGTCAGATGATGATCAAGTGGCAATCTTGTGCTTCAGGCAACGTCGCGATTTAGTGCGACTGTCCTAGCTATAGCAATGTCGCGTCGCTTTGCGTCGCGTCACTTTGCGTCGCGTCGCGTTGCATCGCTTCGTTGTGTATCGACCCTACGAATATGTGACCAAGGCTATATTATGTTAACGTTTTCGGAGCGTGTCGCATGGAAACAGTCGCACATATTTATGACGTTCGTTTCCACGTATTTGTTAAGTTCAAATTATATTAAACGACGAAGAAATTAACTTGAACATACATATGTATGGTTCATGAGAAAATGGAAAAGTTACTTCGAGTTTGTTGACGTCTGTATAATTATTACATATAACTATGTATTATTTATTCTGTAAATATATATTAATAGTCAATGGATGGTAAATTGTATTTGCTTTTATAAAATGAGATTTTCGAGTGTTTATGTAATTATTATATAATGATAATATCAGTCCCGTTTCTAACCTGTCCCTCTGCCGGGCATTCTGTATGAAAAGGGTTAGGCCAAAGTCCACCACGCTGGAGCACTGCGGGTTGACAGACATTATGTAGAGCTCTCAGACATGCAGGTTTGCTCACGATGTTTTCCTTCACCGTTAACGCAAGCGATAATAATTAGACAAACTATTTGCACGCCTTGGGATCGAACTCGCGACCTCTGCTTGGTAGTCCAACAGTCTCCCACTATCGCTGATATTAGTACATAGCCGATTCGTAATAAGTCTCAGTGAATACTATTAGGTTTTCCACAATGTTATATCTATGGTTGTATTGGTGATACTGAATTAAGTCAGATTCGTTGTCTATTATAAGCGACAGCTAGAGAGCTAATTAGAGGCAGAGGGAGAGGAGGCGACAAAAAGAGCAGGTGCGAGAGAGATAGCACGTACAAAATTTCAAAATAATAAGTAGTGACTGAAATACATGAAGTTCTAACAACACCTTGCAATTTAACTCTAAGAAACATAAACTCAAATTAATTCACTTCAAAAGCTTTTGTCGAGGCGCCATTCTTGCCAAGTTATAGCGAGGCTTGGCGACACAACTTCTGTATTAAAATTACATAAATGTTGACTTTCAATTACGTAGCACCGGCAAAAATATTATCTTAGCTAACAAATACACTACCATACTGCTTACAAAGGGTTTGTATGCGTTTATATAGCAAACAAAACACAGACACCTGTTCCTAAATTGTCCCATAGCTGGGCAAGCACTGCCTAGATTTTAGAATGAGACTACCTAGATCTAGGCAAAGACACCGCTATTGCACTGCAAGTGCGGTTTGTTACACTTCACTCTCGTGAGAATGGATAGGTGTCAGATATGTCTTAGGCAACCTTTATAGGGGGGTGCTAACAACGTTTACTGGCATCAATTAAATGTTAAAAGTGACGGGAAATCCATGGCATTTTTAAGGTTCTGTAAATAGACTAAGAGAATTAGTAAGAGAAAAAGGGAAAACAAATATAGCCCTTACGCCTAATAACATTAAAAAGGAAGGCAGCGGTACCGTACTCTCCAGAAGTGTACACTTCTGGAGTGTGGGATACATCATACCCACATTCCTGCAAAAGAGGGCGAGCTTTTGCCGTT
Source organism: Catocala sponsa (assembly GCA_963564715.1). NCBI lineage: Eukaryota > Metazoa > Arthropoda > Insecta > Lepidoptera > Erebidae > Catocala > Catocala sponsa. The sequence goes on along the minus strand of OY751334.1, from coordinate 11,471,225 downwards.
TACAGAACTATTCGTGATTCCGTGCTAAGAGCTTTTTGACAGAAAAGCCCAAATTATTCGATATATAACTGACTATAAAAATCCATATAAAATTAAATAAAAAGAAATAGACAATCCCTCGGACTTCCTAATTCAATTTTTAATTTTTATACATGATGGCCGAAGTATTACAGTAATATTTATGTAGACCTAACTTCTCGAATAGAAATTCTATACAAAAAGGCCGAATATGACAGTAAAGAATGTTCCATAATTATGTTTATACATGACAATATAATTTAGGTTTTAATTGCATTATGTAACACGCAGTTAGGTGGCCCAAATTCTTTGTCTAATAAAATTTAGTGCTTCGTCTGGATCGGTTGACAAAATTATATGTTCGTGAAATTATTTTGATAAGAAAGAGGCTCCATTATGATGTTTAATAACGTTATATTGTGTGCCTGTTTAATGTAGAAAGAAGCTTTGTTTACAATTTGTTTTTATGGATCTAGGCTTTTTATTTAGGTTAGCTTCCGCCGTTAGTTCCAGGTATAAGTTTACGCTTAGTTCATAAGCAATAATGAAGTCAATTAAATTCCTGTGTCGAGAAATGTTATAGGGTGATTGTGTTAGTATATTGTCAATACCAGCAACGAGTATGGAAATGTTAGAATCCGATTCTCGGAAGGTGGATAAGCGCAATACTTATACCAGAGCGCCTAGTACGAGTTTGTTTTACGTTAACGCGATCGACACGATTATGACGTTCGCCGCGACGATTGGCCGGCTCCAAACTGTTAACCAATCAGAGAGCCAAACGCAGTAAACGTTTTTATGGCGTAGACGTAAAAACAAGTCGCACTAGGCACCCAGAAAATCATCTGAAAAATCATTATCATGCGGCGTTCTGTTCCTAATATTTCGGCAACATTACCGTCTATGATTATTATACTGAATGCCTCGGTGAAGCAACGGTGTTGAATGTTACTGCTGTATGTGTGGACTCGGGTTCGATTATCTGATTAAACAAAGTTTTATTGCGTTTATCTGTCAAGATATTCTATCATTTCCAGCAAAGTTTAGAATGGTCTGGTAGATTTCACCTGTAACGTCGGACCAAAAATCACAACTATGAGGGTATAAAATATGAAAATGAGGGTATAAACACTGCAGCTTACATCTCTGAATATAAGCTTGAAACTATACAAGTTTGATTATTATGTTATTTTTATTCTTATATTAGCTTTTGCGCGCGGGTGCGCTCGCGTAAAAGAAGGTTATGTAATATATAGCCTATGTTATTCGATTATAATATAGCTTTCTAATGGTTAATTTCTTTTTAAAATCGGTTGAGTAGTTTTTGAGTTAATTCCTTACAAACAAACAAAATATAAATTTTTCCCTCTTGTTAATATTAGTATAGATTATACCTAGTACTTGATATTTCTTAAACTAATAAAATGTCTGAAGTAATTTTCCAATAAAACAGTTTCCATTAAAGTTTGAAATTCGAATTCATCTTGTCGTGGCGTGTTCTGAATAAACAATAACCACAACTACCCACAACAACAACAGATGAAATGACATTCAAGATGAATCCTATTTAAATAAATTTCTATCTAACTGACTATAAATGTTCTTAGACTTTCGCGATTTGTACACTTACTTAATATAATATTAGACAATGCGTCTTAACGCGTTGATAATTATTTATATTACTTGCATCGATCGTGATCGAAATATCGAAAATAAAGCCGCGAATATAAAATATTATAATAAAAGAAAGTAACATCCTAATCCTAACGAATATTATAATTGCTAATGTGAGTTTGTTTGTTTGTCACGCTTTCACGCTTTAACTGCATGACCGATCATTATGAAATTTCGCATACGCGTTGTCAGGGGTACAGAAAATGATATGAGGTACCTTTCATCCAGAGAAAAAGTACGGTTTCCGAGCTAGTAAAGTCGCGGGAAAAGCTAATCTTTAATCTATCTCTAATATTTTAAGAGGAAAGATTTGATTTTTTGTTTGTTTGTAAGGATTTAACTCAAAAACTACACAACCTATTTTAAGTTTCTTTTATCATTAGAAAGCTATATCACCGAGAAATAAACGCCATATTTTAATTTTTTAAAGTAAGTAAAAAGTACTGTCACTAACATAACCTAACTTACTTTTAGGCGAGTGAAGCCGCGGGCAAAAGCTAGTCATAAATAATACAGCATTTCTAGTGACGACAAATATCTATACTCAGGCAGCGTGCAGCAAAGATACGAGTCCCTGGCCACGCATAAAGGACGCTGGCTACGAATATAGAGGATATGATAAATAGGTAGCCGGGAAACGAATGGAGGCACTATAACACTAAGACCTAAACCTTCATTCTCTGTACTTTTATTGAAGTGGTTTAGCTGATATTGTCTTCTGTTTACGCGAATGTTATTCATTATAATTATTTAATAAAATAAGGTAAGTAATTTGGCTTTGAAATTAAACTACTATATACGTATTTTATCGCGTTGTTTATTTGACACTTTATTACAAAATTTTAAAAACTTTTATACTACTATTACTACTAAACTTTACTAATTTTTAAGCTAATTAAATTATGGAAACTATTAAAACTATTACTATACTATTATACTATTTATATTTGTGTTTACATTTTCCCCGACGTTTCGGTTGCTTTTCAGCAGCCATGGTCACGGGGAGACTAAGATGGTAGTTGTCTCAATGTTCCAGTGTAGTTATTTCAAAGTACCCGAACATAATTAAATCATGGGTGTTTCTATTTATACCAGTGAATTTAAAACACAATCTATCTATGCCAAGTTACGTTTAAATCTGTGAAACGCTTTACTTGTGATTGATGAATAAATATACAAACATCTCCATTGCTACACAGTGGTCTAGAGTTCGACCTCAAGGCTGCTTTGACTTTTCGAAGTTATGTGCGTATTAAATAGTTGATCGTTGCTCGCTTTATCGGTCAACGTGTGGAAACCTACATCTCTCAGAATTTTCATAATGTTCTCGAAGATGAGTAAAGTCTGCCAACCAGCACTGGGCTAGCGTGGCTTACCCTTAAAAACGAAATTTAGGCCCGTGCCCAGCAGTGCAACAGTTCATAAACAAGGTCAGCCTTGTTTATGAACTGTTCCACTGCTTATGTGTTCACGCAGGTCAAGTCACGGGCAAAAAAGGTATATAATACTGATATTATATACCTTTTTTGTTTACCGTGACTTGGCCTGCGTGAACACATACTGGGTCAAAAGTATCCTATATGCTATCCAGGGCGTGGTAAAGGCCTGCTAGTATTAGATTGAATGTTATAAACATAGGCCATGGCATTTCAGAAAGGCAAGTCGGTCTTATATGAGGGTACTGTCTTCGAACGCCAGCCGCGCTGATTGACCTCGCAGATCAATCGATCTACGTAATCACAGGCTTTTCTTAAGCTCTTAACCTGAGCTATCTTAAAATAGCTCCCATTTGGCAATATAAACACGATTCATTTGTTTATGTAATGTATATTGATATTGGCATCAACCAGTTTTGCACTGCTGGTCTATGGCTTCTGTCTGTTATGCCGCAACTCCATATTATATGTATATTTACGTTTAATTAATTGCCCAATAAAGTCTGGGAAGCCAAAGCCAAACAACTCTCATAGATAAATATTTAAAAAAATATTGGTGTTATGAAAGGAAATACAAGTGAAAAGGAATAAACTTGGCATACTTTTCATTAATATCGTTGTCTGACCAATGTCAATGCCAATTTTTTATTTTCATATTTTTTAATTGTCTTTAAAGGTTCTCTCCTTTTTCTGCTTCGTAAATGATTATATCCAGCTTTGGATTGCCACATACTAATCATTATGATCATGATAAGCGGTAAGGCATAACTACACATCAAGTGAACTAATGGAGCTGTTTCTCCTTACAGAAAATCGTTTAACCGCGTTGAATCATGCTACTGTCATGTCACCTTCCTTAAAAATCATTCCCATTGTAAAAATAACCATTTTATTTTTACTCTCACGCTAGTAATCAATCTCAGTCGCGATGGAGTTTATAAAAATTCAAACAATTGACACAGAAAACAAACTCAGAACAACTACTCAATCAAACTGACAACAACACAGCACAGGTGTAGTGGCAAGGCGATTATTTTAAACACTACGCCATCCTTGCAATCAATTTTAATGTTAAAATTGATTGTCAATACGTTTAATTTCAAAATTAGCCTGTCTTAACCCACAAGAAATATCTAAAAGAATCTCTAATAGACAATCTATTGTACCTATTACAAAGTTCACCAACAAAAAAGCAAATAACGAAAACTATCTCAATAATACAGCGGCGATAGTGTCACTAAACCGTGCAATTTGTGACACTAATAAATATAATGGTAAGTGGGCAGGCAGTATCAGGGCCGCCAGGGGCGTCGTCGCGTCCGATCCTCGGCGCAGTGATTAAACGACTACAATATAAATGATGAAGGCCCGCAATTAAGCGGGCTCGGCCCTGGCATCAATCAAGCGGAGATATCGCCGGTACTGATTTTGTTGAGCCATTTTTCTGGTTGCCTTTTCACTTGGACGTATCGGTGGTTTCTGTTTTAGAGATGAGATTGCTGTTTTGTAGTCTTAGATATACGATATACTAGCTTTTACCGTCAGTTTCGAGTACGGTAATAGTAATTTTTCTGGATGAAAGGTACTCTATGTCCCTTTTTGTATCTTTGACAATGTGTATGCGAAATTCCATGATGATCGGTCGAGTAGTTCCCGTGTAACAAAGAAACAAACTCACATTCGCATTTATAATATTAATTAGGATAGTTTAGAACAAAATAATTATGTTTGTTAGAAATAATAAATTAAATATCATTATAAAAGTCCATGTATATAATTAGTAATTTTAAGTCTTTTACGCAAGGCCAAGGTCTCGATATTTAAGTTACTAGGACTTACAATTAAGTATTTGCGAAATTCCACCCGCTTGAATTTTGACGTAGACTCATAGCTAAGTTTTATTTTAAGATTTAACAAGAATAACATTCTACGTTGGAAATAATTTACTACACTGTAATTACCACCGTTCCCATTCAAAGCAAGATTTAGTCATCAATTGAGATTATGAACTAAGTTATCCAACGAGTAATGACTAAATTTGCAATGACCTAAATGAACATTTTACAGATGAGCAAGCATCTATTTACAAAGAACGAGATGCGATTAAAGAACTATGAACTGTCGTAACTGTACCAAGTGGATATCCTTAGCCCCTGCCTTTGATCTTGAAGGTATTTTCATAGTCTTCCTTCCGTACTCAATTTACCTGAAACAATAAAAATATTTAATTAGAATACGGTTAAGACAATAAAGAAACACGATTTAATTACGGATTCGATATCATAATAGTATTTATTTTCGTCAAAGACACTGTCTAAAATTGATACACAGATACATATAAAATAGCTTCGATATCTGTATTTTTAATGAAGAGCAACAGAGCTGCGTTGGTTTTACACGGTTTTGGTTATTCTTAATTCAATTTCTAATAGACGACACCTGAACTACGAAAGTTGATTACAAAGAGTATTTTCACCATCGAACATTAAAGGAGACAATGCTAAATTCTGTATAGAACTGTTTCATTCTAGCACTTGAAACAGTAATGCTTGAAGAGAAGATGGTGAGTTCCAGGTTATATATGGTACTCGCATGGCCGGTGTATACTTCTTCCTTTAACCCCACTGTTTTAAAGTTTACCAAGCTAATCCAAAGCGATAGGCCATCGATCCGTCGATCAAATAAGATTACACACTCTAGTTGTATGCATAAAACCTTTGTTTTTAAACGTCGACGCCGATGTTCGAAACGAATAAAAAACTTATAAGGCCATGCGGATGTTTTTCTCGTACGCTGACATAACATAAGCGAATGTTTGCACAAAGTTTTTCATCTATCAACACGGACGGACGCACGCCGCCGATTTTAATCATGGTTCTTGTTTATTTTCTCATAGATATATTTTTAATTGTTTCGATAGGTTTTATAAGTTTATTGGTTTCTAATTGCAACATAATTGTTTACTTTTAGGTATTTTTAGCATTTAGTTCAGGTAATTTATTAAAATAATATATAACACGCATTGGTAAGTATTCATATTTAGACAACGTTTATTAATACAACATTTATGGACACGCTGTTCGAAAACACTACTAACATTGTACGTTACATGGCGTTTGCCGCGACCTGACCATATTATAAAACATGTGATGATAATGTCATGTCTTCTTTTTCCAGGCTAATTAACGGTGTGTCACATTCAACTTGTGTCAAGTGATTAGATTGGCTGTTATTTATTAATTAATATAGACAACCAATTACAGCAGTTGACATTCGTTTGGACGTCTTTTAACTGTGCGTAGATCTAGTATCCCTCATACTAATATTCTGGTTATAGAGTAGGTAACTATGTTTGTTATATTTTAATGGCTGAACCAAGAAATGCGCCTTACCTTCATAATTTATCATAACCAAAGTACCATAACGTTACAAAATTAAGTTATTCGTGTCAACATGATATCAAAACAAGTAAATCCAAACAGAATCAAAATTAAATACCTATGTATATACTCTTTGATGCCTAACACTGAAGATCACAAGTGAGTTCATTTCAGATCGTTTAAGAGTTGAATGTCGACTAAACAAGGCAATAAATACTTTATGGGACCCTCTGAGACAAAGGCGAAGCGATGCACTTGCATTTTATTGACTCTCTTCACAAGCCAGCCTTGTAATAAGTATTATAACTATGCTGCTATATTTATCAGACTGCCGTTCTATGACTAAAATGCCGTTAAGTGACAATGACACAATTTTGAGCTATTTACAATAATTACAATAACGAGGAAAATGATGACCCGTGAAATAGTAAAATTACCGTTTTGAGTTTGCAAAGAAAGTCGCTAGCTAAGCCTCTATGGAACCTTAGATAACGGTTATTTTAGTAATTTTAATAGCCTTTTTTCAAGCTCTATATTATCATAATTGAGGAATAAATATCAACCGATTTTGTACAGAGAATATCAACAATGAAATCCGGCTAATCGGGCTAATTTTTAAATTGTTAGTTCTTGAAACCTAATTTGGCAGATATCCTATACAAAGCCTGTAAATTATTAAACTTTTATTAAACTTATATCTCAGTAAAGATTTAGGCGGTAAAAAATTGGCCCTAGCAGTCTACTAGCCAAGTATAGTGTCACTTTAAGTTTTCGCTATTATGTCACGTCTTTTTAGTGACAGGACGTATTAAAGTAAGGATGACAAAGATACATGAAATGTCGTTTAACGTTTGTCGTGATTAGACGTCGTGACTTCGGCACTTATGTAACGGAAATGAGATTTTAATACAATGTTACTGTAATACTATCGAATTTCGAGTTGCGCAACTAAGTGGCCGTTTCCGTGGTGATCTTGGTGCGCCATACGTTGTGTTCGAGGTTTCGCAAGTTAGTATCACGTGTACCAACATTGAAGGTGTATGTTTATTTAGATTAGAGTTTCAGATTACTTGAGGGCTGTCTCATTGGTCTTGTAGTATAAGTTTGGGTCAATAGGGAGATGCCAAGTTGAATTTCTAGATCGAGTAAAATGATGGTAAGAATTAAAATGCTTATAGAGTATTTTACAGCCTCGGCTTTCTGGCATGGACAACAAAATGGTGCTTGCTATCCTAAATTGCTAATTCAGTTAGAAAATGTGGCCGATAGACAGCAATAGATTCGTTCCCTATAACGTACCAACCTTAAAGGTTATCATATAGAATTACACCTTGAATTGATGCATGTTGACACTATAGTTTACATAGCATACAATATATTGCCGAATAAAATCGCACCGTATCGAATCGAGACGTCATTCCATACGTCACTACTTTCGTCATGTTTCTGTCACTCACGTTAGACACACAATCGTTTACTTCATTTGTTAAAATATAAAGAAAACATTTAAGAGCGGATCTTTAAGAAAACTGAAACCCGATAGCGCTAAGGCCCATTGTATTTAGTGGTCTCTAAACACGTAAGTTATGTGGAATTGGTGAACTCATTCCTATGTATAGAAGCCTCGTTAAGATAACGTTTCGATTGTCTTAATAGGGGCGCGGTTTAATCGTAGAATACACCCTGAACTTGTCTATAATACATTTACAATGGGTTACGTAAAATGAGTTGAGCTATGCGTGATTTTTCACTTCAAGTGGCTCCAAAGCTTGCGTGTGTACTAATCTCCACTCACTGATGACGCATTGATGAGTAGAAAGAAACAATAGCAACCACAGATTGCTTCTTGCTGTGTGATACGTTGAAATGAAGATCGTAGATTTAGGCTTCGTTTATGAAAGGCAGATCGAAACAGAGTACGACGGTGGAAGCATGTGTGGTGATTGGCTGACTGAATAGGTAACAACCAATCAAATATTTTGATATCAGTTTCATTTTAACACGTCGATGAATAGCTTTTAAGTAACCGGATGTAGGAGTATTTATTATAATTATATTTCTAGCAATGCAAGCAAAGAAAGCAGAAAATAAATATAGGTGATCTGGGTGTCTGGATGCTAGCATCCAGACACCCAGACCACCTATATTTATTTTTAAATAAACAACCATCGCAGAAGGTTAAGGCTGTAATTATCTTGTTATCACACATCTTTGCTGATTGATAATATGATAGGGTGCGTCGGTTGGTATGGATTGAAACACTGAATGGACTGTAAAACTGTATATATTGAAATTAACCTTTTAAATCTAAAATGTGTATGAAATGACGCGACATGTTTAATAAATGATTTTACTCATAACTGAGAAGGCACGGCGTGAATGATGGCTAGACGCGAACTGCATATAATATTAATAAAAACGCGTGTATCAAAAATGCTGACTTAGAAAATATAGGCCTTGTGTCGTGAAAGCTTTACAAACGTTAAAACAATTGAAGAATATTTTGTACCGTGTGGGGAGGATGAAACCACTGGTGCAGTAGTAGTGGCGAGTTCCTAAACCGACGAACTATCTGTGATAGCTTAAATATTTGCTAACTTCGCAGACACTAATTCGTGTTATGCAGCTTATTATCCTTGTTCATACATATACACATGAAAACACAGACATATACAGGGTTTATGCATTGAATTGTCTCTTACATATATAGATAGTAGAGCGACAGGCATACTAACCAAAGACCCACGAAGCTGTCCCTGTTTAAAGTAAAAACATAATACATATGATTCGAGAGGATTTTTATAGTAAAGGTTCATCTGTAACACTAAACGTATTAAGACAAAGAATAAGCCACTTTAATATTTTTATTTTATAATTTTTTATACAACTATGGTGGCAAACAATCATACGGCCCACCTGATGGTAAGTGGTCACCGTAGCCTATGGAGGCCTACGACATCAGAGGCATCACTTGCGCGTTGCCGACCCTTTAGGAAAGGAATTGGGAAGGAGAAGGAGCGGGATGGGGGAAAGGTGGTGATTGGGTCTCCGGCACTCTCACTCACCGAACGAAACGGAACAGTAGGAATACTGCTATTTCACGCCGATATTCTGTGACAGGGTAGTCCTTCCCCGGTCGAGCCGGCCCATTCATGCTGGAATCAGCCAGGCCCTACTAATCTTCCAGGCTCTATTCTCAACCGATAAAGTGATTATGACAAGGCAAGAAAAATACAATATACAGTCGAGTCACGTACGCTGAGTCGTCTATCAGTGCATTATAATTAAGGAACATGTCATCATCATCATTTCAGCCTATTGCAGTCCACTGCTGGACATAAGCCTCCCCCAGGGTGCGCCACAAGGCCCGGTCTCCCGTTTTCGCCATCCAGTCACCTCCAGCCACCTTTTTCAGGTCATCGATCCATCTGGCCGGGGGGCGTCCTACACTACGCTTGCCGAGTCGTGGTCTCCACTCGAGAACCCATGAACATGTACTCTACATTAATTAATTACATACTGATTAAGTGTGGGTGTGCATATCAACCAGTATCGTTTGCACACGACTAATCTACCCACATTCAAAGACTACAGTATAATACCGAGCACCCACATTCATCATTCCGTTGACATCGAGTGTAGACGTGCTCGAATCATTGCTCCGGTATCAGTGACGTCACTTGTCACTGGGCCAATTTCACCGGCCATCAATTCTGGTGGCTTTATCACGGACGCCGCTATGAATATGGGACAAACAATCCAATTTTTCACGTCATATTTAACCTCTTTAAGTCAGACAATTCTGACGTAAATGCGAACTAAACGTTATCTTCTTCATTCAAGTATGTTAAGTAAATTGTATTATTTGCCGACCCCAAATATGTGCAGAATTAAGTAGGTGCTGTGTACCTAGTTCGAAATGTATACCAACTTGTCTCGACACAATATATTTTTATCGTTCTTAAACATAATTTTCTTTTTTAGTAATTGATGTCTGCCTGAATTCCATTAGATGCATATCGGAATAAAAAATATACTATGTGTAAATTCAAGACAAACTTCATATAATATATACGTTGATTGGTTTACATGTGATTGGGTAACAAAGCATCTTCACCAACTATCACACTTAAAATATAACTAGGATTGGGCAGTAATAAAAATAAACTTTTACAGACTAGTCTTATGTATAACTAGATGTTCCCGCGGTTTCAACCACGTTTATCGTTACTGCGCTGTCCCCGTGGGTCGTAGCGTGATTTTATATAGCCTGTAGCCTTCCTCGATAAATAGGCTATCCAACACTAAAATAATTTTTCAAATCGAACCATTAGATCCTGAGATTAGCGCGTTCAAACAAACAAACAAACTCTTCAGCTTTATAATATTAGTATAGATATGTACAACAGACCGTGTCTTTTTAACAATTTGTTTCTGAAAGGATAGGCTAATCTACGATGTTTTAAAGCTCATACTTATATCAAGTGATTTGATTGGCTCTCGCCAAAGCCAGAGACTGTGTGTCAGTCACAAACACATTATTGAAATCTTTATAAAAAAATATTCACCATTTTCTATACCTGTCTGTCCTGTCCTGTTTTTGTTACACACATGATACTAAATAGTTACATACCTCGACTAAATGTATATAACAACAGCAGTCCTAATTTCACCAATACTTATAACTGCTGAACTACCATAAATGGTAGCGTGATGTTATATAGCCTATATATATATACTTCTAGATAAAATACCTTTTCACTAGTAAAAGCTTTTTAAAATCTGTCCAAACAGGAACTTTTAAGTTTATTTATCAGAAACTAAAATGCAATTTATATAAGTTTAATATAGATTAAACATTACGCGTTAGATCTATGTATGTCAGAAATGAAGATTTCATTGCCGACAAAAAATTTATATCTTAGGTACATACAGATATATATGCTTATATATCTGTATATAATATAAATTCATAAAATATTGTCATGTAGAGCATCAATAAATCCACAGCAGTTTTTATGTGCGCCCAATTTCCGGCTTTCAATAAGTACTTTCGTAATACAAGCGAGTAATGTCATACGTCATGACATAACGGTATTTACGATAATACGACATTGTTCCTCGTTGTCAGACAACTATGATTGATGGACATACGAGCATGATGCGTCATTACGTGAAAGACAACGATATTGAATATTAAGTAATGTTATCTGTTTCAAAGTTTACAAGAAGTGCCGCAATAGAATCTTTGTTGAATGTAAGTAGTTTCCACTTTACAAAGTATCGCAAACAAATAACTCTAATAGAATCGCTTCTTTAGAACGCGGTGTGTATTTACTCATTCCTGTATTATTTACTAGCTTTTGCCTGCGGCTTCGCTTGCTCGAAAATAGTACTATTTTCTAGATGTAAGGAACCTTATGTCCTTTTCTATACCCCTGTCACAGTGTATTCGAAATTTCATAATGTTCGGTCGAGTAGTTAAGGCGTTAAAGCATAACAAACAAACAAACTCAAATTCGCATTTATAATATTAATAAGGTAGGATGTCACAAATTAAGTCAGAAAATGGCTATCATACAGAATAAAAACTACACACACAAGAATGATTGTCAATGCCAATGCATTATTTATTTTCACGGCAACGAGTTGGCACGATATCTATAATTATAAAATAGCGGACCGTATCCACGACAATAGGTTGATTATTGTGAACTTCCTGCATACCTAGGATGGAAAGATCGATGACCCCGGCGTGTACCTACATCCCACACAGAGAGCACAAAGTAATGCACGGGTGGTGCACTAGTTTTATAGTTTAAATGGCCACCATGCCACTGGCATTGCATGAATTGTTGCGACAACGATCGCCGCACGGGCGGATTGTATAAGTTATAATTACGGATAGATGTGTCTTGTGGCTGAGGCTTTTTGTCCGCCGTTCGAATGCTTGTAATCCTTGTATATTTAGGCTATTCCTAGCGTGTGAATTGTCTTAAGAAATTTTCTAGAATAATTGCTATATGTACCTCTTTATATTAACTGTCCCACTGCTGGACTCGGCCTTCCTCTCAATGTGAGAAGGGTTAGGACGTAGTCCACCACGCTGGCCTAGTGCAGGTTGGCAAACTTTACGTGTGTAATGTATTATAGAGAACTCTCAAAAAGAAGATATTTCCTTTTATCGTTAAAACGAGCGATAATAAACTACATGCATTTAACTTCGAAAAGGTCTTGGAATCGAGCTCAAGACTTTTGCGTGGCAATCCAACGATTTCCTAATAAGCTATCGCCGCTTCTGATGTTTGAATTTGTATTTGGTACATGTTTCCTAACCATCCATCCTATTCCGATGCATTGGTTAAAAACATATAGACAATGTTTGTGACACAATATTTTTTTATATATCATGTAAATACCGCCAAATCATTGCTATGTATTACTTATTATTTATACCTAAGGTTACAGGTCTCTGTCATATACGGAAGCTTTACTTAAATATTAGCTACATTGTGTGTTGTACCTTGTCGCGTAAATCAGTTAGCGACGCAAGACGTACTTGTATTTGCTAATTTCAGTTACATACGATACATGTTTTGACATGTAATACGTTGCGTGTCGCATTGCGACGCTTTATGAATTACTAAAGACAATGTGTCATCTTCTTTCCAAAAAAAGAGAGGGCCGATAAGGAGTATGTAATCAAAAAGAAAGATAAATTAAATAGGTTCTGGAGTTAGGGCTGGGTCTCAATTCTTTGTTGGAGGTTGATGGTCGCTTTTTTGATTTACCTAAGACAATATATCATATTTTCCAAGAAAAAACAAGAAACTAGGCATTCAAAAAGAGAGAGATATACCTACAATATATACTGTTTGTAACGTTTGTGATCAATACTTTGCGGTTGATGGTCGATTTTCATGACTGAACAAAGACAATATGTCTTCCACCCAAGCAAGCAAGAGCGTCAACAAAGAAAGACTAGGCAATATAAAAGAGAGACGAATAAAATAGGTACTGGAGGTCACATTAATCATTAATACTCTGTTGAAAGTTCGCTTTTCATTATTTGCCTTAGACAATATATGTCTTTTTCCATGCGAGAGAATCAATCAATTATAGACTAGGAAATCGAAAAGAGAGAAAATAAAATAGGCAGGTTCTGGATGTAAGGTTAGTCACCAATGCTTTGTTGGCAGCTGGTGATCGCTTCATGATTTAGCTAAGACAACTGCCATCTTCTTTTCAAGGAAGCGACATAGTCGATAAAGACTAGGAAATTGAAAAAAGAGGTAAATAAAATAGGTAGGTACTGGATGTAAGGCTGGCCATCAATGCTTTGTTGGGGGCTTGTGGTCGCTTACTATGACATAACTAAGACAATGTCTTCTTTCTAAGCCAGCGAAAGCGTCAACAAAGTATAGACCAGGCAATTGACAAGAGTAATAAATAAAATAAGTAGATATCGGAGTTACGGTTGATCGTCAATGCCTATTTGAAGGTTTGTTATCGCTTTTCATAGTTTACCTAAGTCAGATGCCATCTTCTTTCCAAAAAAGCGAGATAGTCTACAAAGAGTAGGAAATAAAATATGCAGGTACTGTATATAAGGTTGGTCATCAATACTTTGTTGGAGGTTGGTGGTCGCTGTGTGGGAGTGCGAGTGAATGAACTCGATGTCGACGTGTGCGCATATTCAGTTGCCACCCACGACACATTAAGCCTCTGGCCTTTACTTAATTCGCTAAATGACCGGTCACGTACGCTAATGTTTAACTATAGTATTATGATTGATTAACATATGATTGCGTTTCATCAATTATTACGGTATTGTTTTTACATTATAGCAAATATATCATATTGGTTACGGCGTACAGTTATTAGTTACTAACTAGCTTCATACTTAACAAGCAGATCACTGGTCAAATATAACTTGGCTCAATGACCTGACAATCGACAAAATACGTTAAGGCTGTTGACCATTAAGATCAACACTAAAGTGTTCTAAAAATTCTTCCTAAATGTTGTCTATAACCTACTTACAAACTTAATTCAGCTAAGTATTTTTAAATTACAACACCCGATTATCTGACTAAACTCTGACTTGAATGAGTTATCTCTGGGATCAAATTTAGGACGATTACAATGCGCAGCCACTCACACTTATGCTATTACAGCTACAACTTATGAGGCATTCAAATTTTAAGTTAAAACAGTAAAACTAATGTACCCTTTTTGGTTGATCATATTCAGACACTTTTATCGCTTTCATTTGTCACAAAATGTGAATTAACACCATTACTATTTTAGCTCTTTAATTAAAAACATAGTTAACAAATGCAACAGCTTGCAGATACAATTTATTTATTTGCCAATGAAAAGAGAGAGTACCCGTTTGTCCAATACCAGAATACCTATAACAATATGGATATTTCTCTCTTTCGCCGCTGCAGTAATAAATAACAACCGCTTAATAATTATTTGACAACGAAATATCCGCGCTGTTTACAATATTGCCAACAAACCGTCAATTACAGTTGCACAAACAGACATCAAAGCAACTCACTAATTGTTCTGTTTTCACAGAGCACTAAGCTTAATTAAACTCAATCTAAAAACCTAGAGAGTGTTTCCACGAACAACTAACACTGGCCAGATGGGTCCAGTACAAGTTTAGTTAGGCAGGGTATTTGAAAGGCTCGGAAGTGCCTCTGGGCACGCGGGACCGATCCCACCGCCGTACATTTGCGCCTCACCCGGAGATTTTTAGATCCTTTTACAAAGTATGCATATGAGGCCATACCAAATACATTCTCCCCAGATATTCTGATATTCTCTTCGGAAAGAACGTACCCCTCATAAATATGTAGTTAACTTGTGTTGCTGAGAAACGATTCCCACAAATTGGAAAGTCATGCATAACAATTTAAGTTTGGAATTGAATTGTACGACGCTTTAAGGTTCGTCTGTCGACGCTTGTCCTTACAAATTCGTTTAAAATCAATACCTTTTGTGAATAATATATTATTGAATAACAAACTACAGACAACAGTAGATACATTAATGTTCAAAGTAATGCACATTCTCTGGCGTACATTGATACTATTGCTTATCTTATATACTTTATTCATCGAACCAATAGCTCCACTTTGTACCGAATCTATTTCCAAAAGCTAATGAAGCTCAGAGATGGTAATAATAAACTATACAGGAGTAAACAAGTGCAATCGCTGGCACTAGCTAGTGAATATTAAACATAAACACAGACACACTAAAGGCTTTGCACAACTTCTAAATTAATTATATTCCACCTCTTTGAAACGCTTTGAACACTTTAAATATTTTCATCTTAGCATAAAAAATATGCTTTTAATTACACAAACGTTAAGTTTTTATTCAAATAGTTGAACAAAGGATAAGTTTTATTATAAAATATAATAATCCACTAGAAATATTTCTAAAGAAAAGTTCTTAACTAACCTTTCGCGAAACATTTTGCTTTAAAGAAAAACCTTGTCAAAACAAATTTAAAGATTGTGTTTTTGTTTTAATTCATTCATTTATTTAGCTCTAATAGGCGATAAAGAGTCCACAGAGTATATAATATAGAATAAGCGTGGTAAATATCAAAATTCAATCTCAGTCTTACAGAAATTTCGATACAATGTCAGAGGTATAAAAAAGTGTCGAAATATACTTTCGCGCTCAAAACATTGGAGACGGGCGCACACATAAACATAAAACACACAAAATATTGTAAGGTACACAAGGAAACCCGAGAGATATTGATACTAGAAACATTTACGGCGTTTGGTTCAGTGGATAAACCTCTGCACATAATATATAGCTCTAATATATTCAGACTATGACGAACGGTAAGAGGCTTTTATGCGCCGCCCTGGAATATTTCTTTACTTTGCACTCAGACTTTATTTATAGTGTAAATATTCGGCACGTAGTCATGCTACTCACAACACACATTACACTGTGATCGCAGATTTCATAGAGAATGGCGTTTTTAATTAGTAGTGTGTGCTTTATGCTTTGTGCCAACAGTGTCGTCTAGACTGTCTGGAGTAATTTAGTTATAGCGTGGAGTATTTACATCGCTTAAGAAATTAAAGCTGTCATGCAATTAAGCAATGTAAGCAATTGGACTGCGCCGAGTGTTGTAGATTCAATCCCTACTAAGGACAAAAAATTGTGTGGTACACAAATAGTTGGTCCGTGTCTGAGTGTTCTTTTTGTTCAAAAGCGATACATAATATCAATACAAGAGATAAGAACAAATTACCGTGGCAATTAAACATTTTTGACTTTGACTTTGTTCGTAGTTTAAATGTTTATAAAGTCCCCTACAACACAAGAATTATGCCTAGGTCAATATAGACTATAAACATGGCAAATAAAATCTAGAATTAGCATCGAAGTATGGGTGAAGAGTGGCCTATGATCCGATCCGAAACTGATTGATTTGTGATATTAACCAATATTGCTGCCGTCTTGCACATACATATATTATATAGGCTACCGTTATAAGTCTCTATAACTTTGAAAGCGCGGGCATCACCTTTGGTTTTATAGATGTTGATAAAATCTTTGACAGTCAAAATAGGAAGTTAGTGACCCTTAAAAAATCTGAAATGGGCCCTAATCTTTGAACATCGTTATCCGTTGGATTGCGGCGAACAGATAGCAGTCGCTCCGTAGAAAAAGTGATACGAAGCTGCAACTGGGATTAGAAAGCCGACCCTACCGGGTAGTTACGCTAGTATGAATGTTGGAGAAAACAGGTAGTCTATTTTGAGCACATTACACCTTAGGTAATGGTGATGAAAGTCTAAGACTAATCAAAATAAGAACGATGTGTGATAGATAAGCTGTATGATTTAAACTATTGAGGATGGCGCAGCCGAAGTCAATGTAACTGTAGAGTAGGTATTATGTCTCAGAAACGATGCCTAGAACGATTTTAAGTCCATAATTTTTTAGAAGCAGCACGAAATCTGGAACTATGAGGGTAATAGGCTTGTCACTTATTAATTGGAATTTTAAATCGTAGCTAGCGAAATGTTTTTATCATACCCATGCAGGCTTCCTTACGATGTTTTCCTTCACCGTTAAAGGAAGCGATAAATAAATATTTAATACTGAATTAATGAACTCGAGACATCTGCGTAGCAGTCCAACGATCTCCCATTAGGCTATCGCTGTTTATTTTATCATACCCATATACCTACTCTTTTGGGTAAATACGCGTATGATTATAAATGAAAATAATTAAGTCTTTTTTAAATACTTATTTTATGCATCAAATTAGGCGATTTCGTATAATAATTTAAAGCTAAGTAATTATTTAGAAAACATACGAGGCACCACCAAAACTAACATCGCCATCACTGGACCTCACCGGAGGATTGATGATAGCAATAACCCCGCTCATGGACGCTGTTGCCTGTTGTCTGTTCCTTTTATAATACTCATGGGAAGTCACGGGGTGGTTTTATTTCCAACCCAAAATACAGTGCAAATACACCGCAATAAGCACGAAGGGAAATAAACCCAACTAACTTTAGCCCGCGGCTTCGCTTGAACAGTACTTTTATTCTGGATAAAAGGTACTCTATGACCTTCTCTGTATCCCTGACAACATTTATTTAATTTTAATTTCATGATGATCGGTCAAGTAGTTAAAGCGTAATAAACAAACTGAAATTCGTATTTATAATATTAGTTAGGATTGTACGGTAGCCGCAGTGTATAAAGTAGACACTATACTATTACTAATGCGGACACTGTTAGACTTTACGGATGGCGTAGCAGAAGTGTTGCGGATTCGAATGAAACACCGGACTATAATATTATGTGCATGATCCACAAACAATTGCATTGAGTCTGGGTATACTGTCCGTTAATTATATGTTTGTAAAGTCTCCCGCGAGACCGAATTTAAATCCTAATGCAGAACTTGTCTTATCAACAATGCATACATAGACTGAAGTCTGTGTAACCCTGATGAGGTTAGGTTGAGTACTACAAGCAAATTTGATCAACTAAGTATGGTTTTAGTCCTCATTGGCTATTAAAGGAAGAACCTCATTGCCATTTATTAAAAACATTTCCAGACTACGAGCTGCTATTGACAACTTTGTGATATATAAACCTAACAACACTATGCTAGACGCTGTAAACCCGTGATCTTACTCACTGTTATTGGCAAATATACAAAATATACATATTTCATTAATTTAAATAGCTTAAATTGTAGTAAAGTTCAATAATAGTACTGTTAGAGCTTCAAAATCTATACTAATATTATAAAGCTGAAGAGTTTATTTCTTTGGTTGAACGCGCTAATCTCAGGAACTACTGGTTCGAATTGCAAAATTCTTGGATAGCCCATTTATCCAGGAACAATCCTACAACCAATAGGAGCTGAGCATTAATGAAAAATGTTGCAAGACCTGGGAAAATTCTCTTATGTGAAGCAGGCGAAGATACGTGAGTCAGCTAGTTATGTAATAAAACTGTTTTAAAATAAACAACGCGACAAAATCCGTATAAAGCAGTTTAATTTCAATGTATAACATTCGCGTAAATATTACATACACGGTAGTGCCGTGGTATATAATGTCTTATGTATGGAATAAAAATATTGTGATCTGTGTGTCTGTCTGTAAACTGATATCTTTTCCATATATGTAAAACTCTATCTGGTTGAGATAATTCTTAGTACCGACTATATAGTACAGTGTAGTAAATAAGTACCTTTACTAAAATAAGGAAAAAGAAACATTTAATAAGCTACTACACGCGCCCTCGCCTGCGTGGCAAATTGTAAATTATATATAAGACATACACGGCGTTGTTTAGTTGTATTATTATTATTTGTTAGCATGTATGGCTTTTATATATTACATAAAGTATCACGCCATCTCGTTCTATATACGCCATAATTATAATATACTAGATGGTGATCTGAATCACTGGTTTAGGGCTCAAAACAAAAAGGAAGGGTTATTAAATTAAACTAACTGATTTATACGGATTTTATCACGGTTATTATTTGAAAAATTGAAGTATTTTAATTTAAATATGTGACATTCGCGTAAATGTAAATACATAGTAAGAAAATAGTTAGTTCAACCTAGATTTGGACAATAAATTTCTATTCCTAGGGAATAGTACATTTTTCCTGGATTAAATTTATCCTATGCCCTTTTCTGTACTGTTGATTGGTCAAATAGTTAAAGCGTGGAAGCGTGACAAAAAAACAAATTTACATTCGCAATTACATCTATAATATAATTTTTACACATCGTTTAGGAGTAAAAAATAATAGGAAAAGTAATACACACCTTCCACCTCCTATTAAACGCCATTACCTCTTTTAGCCGACATTTTAAAATGAGGTTATGCTTTAATTTGACGTCACTATCGCTGTTCGTAGGAAAGCGCGCACAGAGAGGCACTCTGCAAAATTTACGTCCTTAACATATAAAGCTACATCTCCATATTAAATGTAATTTATCACGAAAATTAAAACTCGCATGCAGTTGCTTCAAGAGCTGACGCGGTGCCGCATATTATTTATTTTGTAACATTACAGTTTGTTAAATACTTTTTACATTACAAGTTTGAGTCAATCGTTGGTAAAATTGTTTGTAGAAAGTCGGTGTAATACCCGATATATATAGTTTACCACTAACCCGTACCTTATATATATATATGTATAGGATAGTATTTAACTCCTTCATTTATTCCTGTTTTCTACTACAAAATATGCCTTTGTTCCACCAAAGATACTAATTGTGCACTAAAATATGCGTACTAAAATATTTCATAACGAAAACCTATTAAATAACTGTTGCAAATTTAATCTGTTATAATAAAAATACTCCTTTCTATTTAAGAAGCACTTCATATTTTAGTTTTACTTCAATCAATGTACACAAAAAAATATTGTAATCAAACACCAATCAAATCCCAATTTACTTTTATTTATTTAATGTAATAACGTTAACATTACATTGCGTACTAAAAAATCGGGGCGTTAACTAAGATGGTATCAGTATAAAAAAACGATATAATAAGATATTTTATAGAGCGATCGGAATATTTGGTGTACAATTAGTATTGTTGGAGAAAGAATAATATATTTATTGCGCTTTTAGGATATTTGCTGAGCAGTAGAATAAAAGAGTGTTAAATTTAGGTGGTGGTTTTAGACTTGTTCGTATAACATATTTTGTAGGTGTAATTGTTTATTTGCAGCAAAATAATTTTAATGGGTTTACGGTAGTATTTTATCGTAACGCACTTAAGTGTACCTTAAGATTTTTTTATGCACAGTTAAAAATATATGTATATATATCCGTGCACTATGCTACGATAAAGCCTATGGCCATAAAATAGGGAAATCTATGCAAAAATCATTTGTTAATCCGTTGCTACGTGAATGAAAAATAAACACAGTTTTGCGAGTCGATAGGCGTAACCCACGATGAAAAAGCATTGTGTTTGTACCTCTAGGGCTTTGACCAGGATATTAATTATGAATAGTACGAATACCTTCCAATATATCCCGTATGTAGTATATAGTCTTATTGGTGTTATTTGTTTGCGGATTGCATTACAAGCTAACGGAGATAGTATATTCATATTTCAAGATTCTTTCTTTTAGGAAAACTTTTTTGTGCACAAATTTTATCCAATTCATCCATCCAAGTCTCTTACGTGTGAATGAACAGTAGCCTTATTTCCAAAGAGCATGTGCACAGTATGACTGCACAGATGACGTAGTAGTTAATGCAGTCACCTCGCCGCTACACATTGTTGTGGGTTCGATCCAAACACGCAACGATTTGTTTAGTTAACAAATAGGTGTTATTACTTTACACTTATTTTGTCGGCCTCGATGGCGTAGTGGTTAGTATAACCGACTGCCACGCCTGAGGTCGCGGGTTCGATTCCCGCACAAGTCAATCATTTGTGTGCATGAACATGGATGTTTGTATTGGTTTGGGTGTTTCTATGTATAATATGGATGTATTTACAACAAAAAAAAAGTATATATGTATGTTTATCCATTGTCTAATACCCATAGTACAAGCTCTGCTTAGTTTGGGCTAGATGGTGTTGTGTGTATGTGATAGAATATTATTATATTATTATTATTACTTGTACAACATTGAAAATATTAATGAATGTTGTAAAGTCCCTTGCGACAAGCACTATGCTTGTCATAGTTAAGACTGAAAAAAATAATAATGAAAATCCGTTCTACTGGCAATCCTTACGAGTGCATATAGGTGTAATTGACCGTAGATATACGTACATACATTTTTTTATTCCCATGCTTCTAAATCATACAGATACTGTTAACATTAGCAATGCATGTTACTTTTTAAACATTCAATTTCCTGGATCAGTGTTCAGGACATGACGTGTATTTATCAACCCACCATATTTCATGTAAATCCGTTAAGCCGTCGCAGCACGACAGTGATAAATATCCATCCATACAAACTTTTGCATTTATAATACTAGTAACTATCATAGAAATCCTTTATTTATAACTAGCAACCGCCCGCGACTGCACTCGCTTGGTGTATAACAAAGTCTATGTATAGGTATAATATTGTCTTACAACCTAAGCAACCGAAACGTCGGGGAATGTGTAAACTTAAATCTAAATAGCTTTAATAATTTAAATAGTCTAAGTAGTAGTAAAGTTTAATATTGAATTAGTCGGCCTCTATGGCGTAGTGGTCGGTGTAACCGCCTGCCACGCCTAAGGTCGCGGGTTCGCTTCCCGCATAAGTCAAATATTTGTGTGCATAAACATGGATGTTTGCCTTGGTCTGGATGTTTCTATGTATAATATGTACGTATTTATAAAAAAAAAATATATAAGTATGTATGTTTATCTATTATCTAGTACCCATAGTACAAGCTCTGCTTAGTTTGGGCTAGATGGTGCTGTGTGTATGTGAAGGAAAGGAAAAAAAAAATAATGTAACAGTTTCAAAGTTATGTAATAAAAGTGTAAAATAAATAACGCGAGAAAATCAGTTTAAAGCAGTTTAATTTCAGAGTCTATGTAACTTAGTGATAGTCTGTCTGCTTGACAATTTCTTTTTTAAATCGGTTCATTCGTTCCTGAGATTACCCCTGGAACCCCATCAAAACATTTTTACCTCACTATTTATTATGATTGCAGACAATAACACAACCCTTTAGCTACATATTAAAAGCTCTACTATTTATTATGACTATACTGTGTGCGTGTAATCTCTGCATCTGTTACAGGATAAACCAAATCCACTTAGAAATCAGGTCACAGGAGACATATAGTTGGCAATAAGTCAGTAGCCCAATGGTGCGCAACCGCAACAGAGTACCTTAAAGAACATTTATTTCCTGCCAGTTTCCGCAAGACGCAATTAAAAGACATTCCTGCGCGAAAGACTACTAATTGTTTGTTAGCCGTGTCTATGGCTACGTGGTATTGAAGTAGAATATTTCTTTGCGTGTCCAATATGCGTTTAAATGCAAATTGAGTACCGATTTACTGCATATTGATCGAAAGTTTAAGTGTTTTCTCACTACTGGATGTTCACGCAACTTCATGTAAGTTAATAATCGCAGTCCGTTTGCACGCATCTCGAGATTGACCGGCAAACTGTTTTTCCGAATGTGTGTGCCTTTATATTGCAGACATTGCTATTATTTTATTTTCCGTGATTTTCGCAATTAATAAGGTATGAGTTACCTAACACATGCTATTAAGTGTGCACGCACAACATTAGCGCGTGTTTGCATGTGAGACGAACATACACAGTGAATGTACGCGGCTATTAATAACTGTAAGGTTCATGAATTGTTCAACTAACTCTCACTTGCATGTTTCATAGAGAACTACAATGGAAGCATTCTAAACTTGTATCATTTGCTAAAATAGTTTATAGTCAAAGAATCATTACACATAATATAAATAGTTTATAATCATAATATATAGTTTATAATGGTTTATAAAAATAATAAGTAGGTATCTTATAAATATCTCTTATTAACAAATAAGACTTAAAAAAAGATAACATACATACATAACATACATGGCAGAAATAAACATAATTAGATACCAGATTAATGATAATTTTAGGATAACGTATCTCTAGAGATAAAAACAAAACACTTATCAGACCACTTTGTTGGCCATCTGTCCCTTTCAAGAGATCAAATTTAGCTTGAATATACATCCTATGTCACGAGAAACATACCTAAAACTAGTTTTGTATGCGTAATTCTTATACACACCGGGACTACAATTGCCAATATTTTATCTAAATCTGTTCAACGGTTAACATGCGATTAAAACGTTGACATTTTATAAATCTAGTCGTATAAAAGGATTTCAAATGAAACATGAAGTGTTTGGTACAGTAATGGAATAAACTATCTTAGCTTGCAATCCATGCTTTTTCACAGGTCATGGTGTATTATCCTACAGTAAACAATCCTTAAAAATGTACACAATTTACAATTCAATCACATCGATGTAAGTGTCTGCCCCGAGGTGCCGCGTACATCAGCGCCCTAAATAATTTGTACGTGTAACTCGCACGATATTAAGCGATATTTCCAATCCCACCCCTGCACTCCTGTGTTATTAGATTTTTCGCAAGCTCGCGTTATCGCGAATCTTCACCGGTGCCAAATAATAATAACGAGATTCAGCTAAATTTGCGTTTCGTTCACGGTGCCGCGTCAACCTCTTTTGAAAATAAGAATGATAGGCATTTTTCCAATGCCAAAATGTAGAATAAATCGGTTGAGCCGAATTGCGCGAATAAAAATTCCTCAGCGTCAATTCACCCGCATACCTCGAGGAAAGCTATTAAACATTTAAATGTGGTGAGTATGTTAATTAGCAAGTTTTATGCAGGCGGGCGCACGCTCATCAGTTGTAACGCTCGCCACCGTAGCTCCTGCTCGTTTTATTACGATGCTTAGTTTTGCGAAAAAATATTATTCAACTGCAGCGCATCCCGCTACGTGTGCACGAATATTTACTTGTTTAGTTGGTAAACTACGAGTATGTACTATATAGTGTATCTATGTGTTCCTGTCAAGATAAATCAGGGCTGCGTGAGTGCGTGGTGCACAGGATGGTTTTGGTTGGTTGAAACCTGACGCCGCGTCGTTATTAAATGAAGCGAGCAAGAGATGGGCGGCGCGGCGACGGCGTGTGACTCGGGCGCAGGAGGAGCGGTGTGTGGCGGGCCGGCGGTGGCGGCGCGGAGGTCGTCCGCCGGTGACCGCATGTTGCCGCACTTGCACCCGACAGATTTAATCAGGCGCCAACAACCGCGAACACGATCTCAGGGCGTTCCACTCCACTGGCCACTTCACTAGTATCACTCGACCATTATGCGCAGAGTTAGTTTTTTAACAGTTCTCGGAACGAAACCTCGCAGACACGAACGCTCGTTTTCTATTTAATGTTCCATGTTACTGCATTCATTATCGCGACGTGTCGTATGGGAAGTGCACTCACGGCGCTCAGACAAAAGGTGCAATTTAATACAATAATAAAGATATAAGGCATCATCGTCAGTGACATGCGACGAATTCGGTTCGTCACGATTCTGCGAAAGAAACGAACGAACAAAGAAACAAGGAGAGCATGAAATCGGTAACAAACATGCAAATCAGCGTGATGTGCTGCGCGGGCAACGAACCGCGCGACCTCACTGCGCCACGCCGGGTTCAACATACGCGCAATACAATATGTACTAAATTAATCGTCTCCCACGCGAGATAAGCGTATTCGGGTACTTAGACACAACCGAGCCACACGCGCTATTAGCGAATAACCACCACCCTTAATGAAGAAGTGACAACTTCTCCGATCCAATCATAATATTAGGGTGAGAAACGTAAACATAAAATCTGTACCTATTGTTGACGATGCAGTCGCCCCCTCCGTTAGTAAGGACGTCTTAAGAGAAGCGATAAATCTGAATGAATCAATTAGCTCCGGGACCGGTGCTGTGTGTAAAGTGTGATTGAAGATTGAGAAGTACATCAACGTCAGAAGTGTCTGTGGCGGAGAGTCAGGATCCGGCTTTATCCGACGCAATAAATTGCACTGCCACAATTTGTCGAATGTCGCTCGTTATCGCTACTTTATACCTACTTGACTTTTAAGGCTCACTTTTCAATTGTAACTGTTACGACAACTGAAAAGTTTTCACGAATATATCTGCGCAGGGTTCGCCGTCCTATTGCAACTTAGTGTCACCATTTCGAATATACTAGCAGCTTAAAGTAATACTATTTCAGATTAGCAGCTTTATATGGACTAGTAACAGTTGGAACTCAACAAAGCATAAGTCGTATGACAAAAATCTTGTTCTATGGTGGCGCATATCCATTTCTTGTGCTCACAAGTAGAATCATAACGGAGGCACGAATGCAACGAGTTATATAAATTGCGTTCCATTCGCTCGCCACTGAAAAATACGAGCTTTACACAAAAAAGGGGTTCGTTCGCTTGAATATTACGGTTTTGAAAGAGCACGCGAAGAAAATCCACGTCCTCTGCGGAATTATTGTTGCGTTGACAAATGGCTCGCTCCGGACTTTTCACATGGTAATGAGATTATATTAGGATAAAACCTTCTAAACGCTATACATCATTATCTGTGAGTTGTATATATTAGTCGATTTAAAATTATCACTTAAACCCGACGCGTGTAATATATTGTATGTAGGTTTCATATAGGAAGAAAAGATCACTGTATAAGCTAGTTATAACTTTTTTGTATAAATTGGAAGGCAAACAAACAACGTACACAAAACTCGGGGAAAGAAGTGGAAAAAATCATAACGCGTCAGCAGTTTTAGTTTACTTTCGGAACTTTGCTCTCGTCGGTAAACAAGCTTGACGACACAAGTACACAACTGTTTTCGCCAAAGAAATGTATTTGGGAGATGTTCCGACGTACACGCTCCGTTGGACGACACGGGAGCGATGCGCGACGGTATAAACGAACTACTGCTGTAATGATGTTGACAGCTTTATTATCGGATTGTTGTTTTAAAAAATACGTGTTTTAACGATACTTTACTCTTCTAAATCAGGACAAATACATTTTATTTTAAGGTACGTTTCACCGACACCAGTATTTTACACTTGTCGGTGAGACAAGTGGAAACCCTAAGTGGTATTTTCGTGATAACGGATACTCAAATAGTTGGGCACACGTGACAAAAGTAACAAAAATTCTACAAATATTTCTCTAAAGTATTCTTTATGTCTGTTTGTATGTATTTAAAATCTTATAAAGTCGAAACAGATATTAGCCACAGAACGTTTACTGTATTAAAGCCTTATGACAAATGTGTATTCTGTGCTTTTGCTGTCCTTGGATTGACAAAATAGATAGAAATAAATCTATTGTATTGCGCCTATCACATGTGTTGAATCGGATAGATAACCTGTTAAAAATATAATTATTAATACCCCTGCAGTCTAATATTACGTACAAAAAGATAAAAGCTTTAATTATGACATATTTTGAAACAGTCGATCTCGACAAGCAATTCTCGAAAAGACATTAGTCCTATTAATTTATGTGACTTTGTGTTAAACCTGTGATGCTTGTATATTTTATTTAAATAGTTGTGAATGCATGTTGCCAGTTAATTTGGTTTTAAATGTGACATATTTTAGAACAATAGATCTCGACATTTAAACAGTTTAAACCTCAGTTAAACTCTATTTGGGTTTAAATTACAATTATCAATATGATCTATAAACCTACGACGATAGATAGATAACAAATAAGTATATACTATACTACAAAGTTGAATATATTGATCTCTTCCTCGAAATTCAGTAAAGCTATTACACTAAAGTAAAACTATTCATCCATTAGTTTGCTTTTAAGCTGATGAGGGAATAAAGCGTCCCAGTTGTTTATCATCCCGCGCCAATCGTAAAAGCCCTCTGATGAAAGGGTTACGAGAGCTAGTGTGCGATGGATTGCCAATTTAATCTAAACAATTCAACTTTATCAATTGTTCAATCACGATGTTTACACTGGACTGATCTGTGTTTAGTTCAGGTGCTATTTGTAGAGATATAGGCTATGGCTTGCTTTACTGCAATACTCGATTCCGGATAATATATAATTTTTTATATGGAACACGCTTTCAACGTTCTTTGCTAAACTAATAATATATATTATAGTCAGCCTCGATGGCGTAGTGGTTAGTGTAACCGACTGCCACGCCTGAGGTCGCGGTTTCGATTCCCGCACAAGTCAAACATTGTGTGCATGAACATGGATGTTTGTCTTGGTCTGGGTATTTCTATGTATAATACGTATGTATTTACAAAAAAAAAGTATATATGTATGTTTATCCATTGTCTAGTAACCATAGTACAAGGTCTGCTTAGTTTGGGCTAGATGGTGTTGTGTGTATGTGATAGAATATATTATGGTGACAATAGCTTTATGAATTAAGATATCTTCATTGACTGTTAAAAATCATATTGCCATATTCTAAAACTCAATATTCTCAAACTGCACGGATGGCGTAGAGTTTACTGTAAGTGATATAGATTCGAATCCTGCAAGGGACAATAATTTGTGTAATCTAAAAATATTTGTTTCAAGTGTTCTTTATATCCGTTGTTTAAACGTTTGTGAAGGCAACTGTAATGCAGGATTTATACCTAGAGACAGCAATCCTAACCTGCCTAAAGTTTCCTATGTATTTATAAGCATATTTATATGATCTTGTAACAGCATCCGCAAGGAACAAAAAGGAAAGAGCACAGCGGGTTCGTCATGAGCACACTTTGAATGTGTAAGAGCAGAAACAAGAACTACTGTTCCACCTACTGACCATAAAGAGCCTTCTTAAGATGTTCTAGAGACTCCAAAAGCTATATTAAGTATCGTACACGAACCAAGTATAACCAGACGCGTAATTATTATATTTATATTGTAGCATTTGACCTTCTATAAATTGTAAATGTCTAGACAACATCATTAAAGGATGGGTTATAAATATAAGACACTAGGTTATGCCCGCGTTTTCGCCAGCGTAGGCTACGATTCATCTGCATCATATGCGTAAATACACAGATCGGATCAAAATCTTTTATTTCTATTCTGTGGACCAAACCATGCACCAGACCTCCGTTTCTACTGGACGGAATTAGATAAAACTTGGTTTAAATTTCAAGTTTAAACAACTAATTGGTGAAAGGGTTATTCTTATTAGCAAAGTCAGTGGTTTTTGCATAAAGCTAAAACAATCAAATGAACATAAAGAAAATATAGCTTACAGCCTAAATTTAAGCCTTAATTAGTTTAAATATCTTCCGTTTTTAATATTTATAATGTACACACACAGTTTTTGCCAGTTTTATGATGGTATCTGTTCTACTAATAAAATCTGAGCGATAATACAGCAAAAAAGCTTTCATAAAACTTGCTTAATTACATTATCCGTAATGGGTATATAAAAGTAACTACCGAGTACGTTGCTACTACGTACAGAGCATAAAAAGTTTTCTCCAGTATAAAAATCTTAACGTAACATCTCCCCTACGGGTTAAATTGTAGTGTTACATACCCGCAATTCGCCGGTTAACTTCAGTCTGACTATATATGAGGCATATACCTGGCACGGTGCCCAACTCTCAGTTGTTACAGAAATTATACCAAATAAATCCAATTAAAAAACAAAAGCCCTTCCATGTCACAACGTTAAATTAAAATATTCAAAATGTGTCAAAAGAAACTAAACAATGGCACCAACTATAAAATTCGATTAAAACTGGACAAAAGTTCGCAAAATATTTCACAAAGAAAACAATTTAAAGAGAGAACTGAGAGGAAATTCAAAGCGGGAGACGTTCGGATCACAAACTTGAATCGATCCGTCGTCCCGTGAATAAATAACGTTTTCGCGTAATTTAACGGTAACATTCCGCGATTGTATTGAGGCAGCTATGGGCGCTGCGGCGCTCCGGCGCTCTCGCTCCAATACTCGACCACGTTTATGTGCCTAGCTTATGTATCTGCATGGTATTTCACAAACTAACTCTTATTATTTAAAATCCCATAGATGTAGATAACATTGTGCTATCACACAATATACAGAAGCTCGTAGCATACTCGTTCGAAAAAACAAAACTATGTCTACAATCAATTTTACACTTCAATACAACAAAAGAGTATATTGTTCTTAATAAATATGCTTTCGAATATTATCAGTATTAGTTGCTGATATATTCGCGAATGTTGTTCGTCGTTAAACCTTATAATCGTGGTCGTCCAGCTAGCTGGGAGGAACAGGCGACACGGAGCAACAAAATTGCACTGACTTGAGCTCAACGTTGAAAAATTCTTTCCTTTTAACAAGTGGGAGGGAAATGAGCGCAGGTTAAATGGTCATATTCAGTCAACTCGCGCTACAAATGGGTCCTCGTGCGAGCACGGTTTTGTTTCGCTCGCTGAATATCCTTGCTTTAATATATTGTATGTTTTTATGTTAGTAGGATGAAATGAGTTTTAGACAGAGATAACTGTTGTTTATGTTGCTCTTTATGTGTTGTGTATGTTAGTAAAAACTGCTACTATTAGGTGGTGTTGAAATTATAGAGTTACTAAGTACACAATCTACTTATTGATTCCATGGTTGAAAGAGAGTGGAAGTTATTATGTATCTTGTATCTTATTTAAAATTACAAGAAAAGGACGAAATAAAAAAATATACTTAATTATTTGTTTCAAATATTTCGAAATTAATAACTTTCATTTATGATTATTTTTATCAGAGGCATACGTATTACAATTTCAATTGTAATTTAAATGAAGTAGTTTACATTCACTATGCTTTAATTTATATTCCTTTATCTAAATTTAAAGAGATAACGTCCGCTTGGAATTTTCTCTATATGTTTGACAAACATCAAAATAACAACTGTAAGAAACAACAAGAATCAAAACCGCTATCTCTCTTCACACAAATTTTAGATTCACACGGACTTTGAGCCCATTTAGCTTGACGTATTGGTAGATAGCGATAAGCACACTGGAACCACTGCAACATTCGTAATATCAATACCTAATACATTAAACAGGTATATACAACTATAAAAAACCATTCACTCCTTAAAAAACAGTAGCAGAAAGAAAAATCCAAAATAATTTACACTTTTGAACTAAAATGAGACTTAAAAATACGTCGACAATACTCCCATTAAGTTTCAACTTCAACAACCATTGAAAAATCTACGGTTTGTTATAAAAATCATTTCTCCTCCCCTATCGCAGAGGGCGATGGCGGGTTTGGCACTCGTAATAAAAGACCACGATATTTTATTTTCAAAGCTCGATCAATACATTTTAATTAAACCCTGACGTTTTTTAAAGATGGTTTCTATGATTGTGGAGATTATTTTTATAACTATATTTTCTGAACGCCGACGCTTAAGGATTTCCTAGAGGCCACCCCTAGGACAATTCTTAGACTTTCTTTCGTTCAGAGCAAAAGCTGTTTCGTACAAAAATCAATATCTTGGGTACAATATGTATGTAATCTAATAAAACAGTTTGAATCGCACTACAGCCATCTTAGAAGTTATCCCAAAATAAACACTTTTCATTTCTACGTCATGTGCGTGGACATTTATTATCATTAACAAACACATCGCAGTGTTAAACTAGTTTTATGAGCAAAACAGAAGAACAACTAAAATAAGCAAAGAGAAATAAACGCAATAAACCAGGAAACAAGAAAGACGATAATAATTTTAGTCGCAAAGAGCGTTGCTTTTCACATTCTTTTTTCCAATTTACATACATATACGACGTCATAAAGCAAAAATACTCGGTGGAATAATAAGTGTTTTAATGCAATTAAACGAATCTCTACTGTGGACTCTGCAGAGGGGGAATGTGGAAAATAAAAAACGTCGAGGTGGGTTTGTGCACTCGGCTGTAGAGCTCGCCACTTTAGATGGAAAGAGTGGAAGATGCGTACATGTATATCCACAGTGAGTGTTGCGACCTCCATGCGTATTCACGTAATTACCCCATTAAAAAGTGAAATGCTTTCTGATATTTGTACGAGCACTATTCACCGCGAAGTCCTTTGTAATGCGTTCGGACACGGATGGCCGGCCAGGGGTGTATAACCGTAACTGTACATTGTAAAGGCCATACGAAGAGCGCTATAATAGAAAAGTTATAATGTAAAGTTATTCTATGAACTTTTGATTCCGAAGCGTGTTTAGCGAACTGAAGCGATTCACTAGCTTTTGCCCGCGACTGACTCTGCATGAACGTAAAATTCGCCGTTGACGTCATTTACATGGATCACACTATGATAAACTATGATTCTGGTTCTATTGAACCGAATTAGATGAAACTTGCTTAATTTCAACTTGAGTTTGAGGAGGAAAGTGGAAATAATAATTGGCCTACAGTTTACTTATGTACACTTTAAAGGCATTACTGCGTATTTTAATAACGGACTAAAATCTAGGGATACACCTTATGAATATAACGCCTATACCTGTGTAACCCTTAAATATGGACACTAGATTAATCTGGATTGTCCTAAGCTGATGTAAATTCGTCCTGTTTAAAATGTATGAGCTCTTTGCAGAATTGGTGTGAGAATTTCATAGATGTATAATGGAATATTTATAAACCTCAGCGTGAAAGAGAGGTGTTATGAAATTCATGCCTTTGTTTATCTGTGTACCTATCTCTGGGATTGTAACTTCAACACACACGGATTATAGAGCATTTTTTTATCTATATTCGAAGAAAGTCCTTTTATTATGTATTTTCAGCAAAAGTATCTAATAAGGTAATATCAGCGATTTGTGAATAGTTTAATTTATATTATATAAACAGTTCTAGATATTTAATAATATTTACATATTTGTGGCGTCGGGCATTAACAGTAAGACACAGCTTGCACACATTTGCATATATATTATTTTTGTAATTATTTTACCTCCTCTCGGTTATTTAGGCAGTCTGTACACTTCATTCCTTAAGTACTTCTGTAAAGCTATGTGAGTAGAAATTAATAACAAAAAAGAAAAAGGAATACGTAAGTAGGTAGTAGATATTCTGGAAGTTAGAAACGCCGCCCGCTGTTGTATATTAAACTGCTATGAACAGACTTCGGCGAGATTTAGGTACGAGTGTCGATGATTCTCGTCTAATCAATTCCGACTCAATAAGTTTATGACTTTTCTGATTCTTGAGCACAGATCCGCTTAAATTGGATTCATTCTACTAAATAAAGATAGCTTTTCGTAAAGTTGCCTGGAAATATTTCTATATAATGGTAAGCCGACGAGCTTGACGGAATGCGGTGAGATTGAATGAAGCTAGAGTGGAAATTTACATCTCTGACTACCCTTAAGTAAACTATCAAAATATATTTATGTATGTGGCTATGTGCTGTGTTAAATATCATAAAAGACTTAATGGGTCACCAAATTATACTTACAGTGTTACCATATAAATCATTACGACCTTTTACTGCGTGCCGGAAAAAAAATAAGATTAAATTATAATTATAGGCTATTGAATGAATGAGTCAGGTTTATTATTAATGGGATGCAGAATTCTTATGGAGACCATTTATTGGCGCTGGCGTCTGGACTTCGTGCTTTTTGAGGCTCGTAGTGCGAAGAACCCCATATTCTTAACCTACTACCTTTAACAAGACTAACTAATAACATTTTATCCAACCCGGCATCTAATCTGGGAACTACGACCGGCAGTCACGCTTGTGCTTACTTAACTAAATTAACGAGGAAGTCGGGATTTTCACTAATTTATTGAAACCTCAATACTATTTTACCCTAACAAGAAATCTAACTCGCAGCTCACGATCGGTACCTAATCTATTTCAACTGCTAAAGCAACATAAGTTGTGTATTTTCTACCAATAAGGAAAGCTTTAACAAAACATATTTGAAGTTAGAACGGATGTTTTGCACGCAATATCCCCACATAGCGAAATTTTCAATCGTCTGCCAATACTTTGCAGTAAGAACCCCTACAAAAAGGGAGATCATCTATTCCCTGCCCAGGCTTATGACGTCACGAACAAAGAAATAGATGTCCAGTGGAAAGTTCAATGGTTGTTATGTCCAGTGACCCCTCTTTATGGGACTCTTGCCCTTTGTATCTTTTACGTTTCAATGCACTTGGACAATCCTTTGGTTATCACTTTCAGAATCATAAAAACTTACGGCGATAAGTGTCGAAAAGGGAGTCGTGGATGTGAAAATGTTAGGTTTTGAATAAAGAACTTTATCTTGCCAGTATCTCTTAAACCTTACACTTAGCAAAAAATTCTAAGTCAATGCTAAAACATTGTCTTTTCATTTGCGAGAACGAAACAACTCTGTAACGCGCTGTCATAAGGCCCTGTGCTCATTAACAAACAATCAAATAACAAACAATGTACTGACAAAATGAAAGAAATAATAAAGCAAAGAAAATAATGGACATAAATAGTAAATACATATTTATAGTTATTGCGAATTGCAGCTGATAAAGTAATATCACAGATAGCGATCTAATTAGAGACGTCAGCAAAAAGACCAGGTGAAGGGACCCTAAACCGACTAACATCACTAAAGTATGTAAAGAGTGTGGATGAAGCAAAACAGATTAAAATCTCATTCATGAAAATCGTGAATCTGTGATCTCTGCTTACCCTCTCAGTAAATAGACGTAAGTCTAAATATGAATGCGTATATTATGGCTCGAGCAACACTTTGTACAAGATTTTTTCCGCGGTTTCACTCGCATTAATCTAGATTTTGCAAATAATTTGTTATCCCTCAGAAACAGTACTTTTTACTGAATGAAAGGTGCCGTACATCCTTTTATTACAGGTATCCTATATCCTATTCTGTACCCCTGACAATGTGTATGCGAAATTTCATGTTGATCGATCGATTAGTTTAGGCGTGAAAGCGTAATAACCAAACTCAGATTCGCTTTTATAATATTAGTTAGGATTAGATAATATTACGTGCGGTTATAAAATGCGCCGAAACTCTATACTAAAGATGAGGTAGGAGAAAACCTTTCGTTTCAAGGTCCAAGGGACAGTTTCCTTGTGACTGCTTGCGGTTACAGCGTTAATAACATACTATATGCCTACATCCCTCGATAATACCGTGTCGAACGATATCGATTTCGATTTTCGAAAGGGTATCGAGTAGCCGTGGATATTAAATCCGATTCTGCGTTAGAGTAATTTTATTTATACAAATAAATAAAATTGAAGTGTCTGTTTGTAATGTCTCAATAACAGCTTTTACTAAATGCTTATGAAAGTATATACGGTACATATACCAAAACTTAATTTTTATTTTTTCTCTGTATGTCTGTTGGTTCCAGCTAATCTCTGGAACAGCTGGACCGATTTTGACGGGACTTCACTGGCAGATAGCAGATGTTATAAATAAGGAGTAACAGGCTACTTTTATTTTAGACAAGAATAGAGATCCGCGACAAAAAAAATTCCTTGCTGACAAAGTCGCTGTTAACAGCTAGTTGAATATATGACAGCGCCACGACTATACCTATTAGAGGGTAGGCAATCATTTTTTTTACATACACATGTGTAACTCATCAAATGTGTGTGATATATGTATGTACGTGTTTAGTCCATTTAGATGTAACGTAAAAGGATTCGAGCATTTTGACCTTTTAACCAAGATATTTAGGGTAGTGTTTAAGGATGCTGACAATCGCTAGGTTTAGGGTTCAAAGCCCGGTTCAGTTTTCTATAGCCGTAGCTGTATATAAGTAGATACTTAAAAGTTGTTTTTTTCAACGAATACGAAATACCTAATACTATATTACGTATTGTTCTTAGTGAACATATTATTTATAACTGTCACTCTACCACATAGAGCACGAAGCGACGGTTATGTTACAAATCATATTTCAAATAAGCGAGCGCTGTGATCAGCCGCTCGGAAAAGATATTTCGTACAACACCTACGCTTTAGCCAAACTTTTGTACGCACACGTACATTGCGTGTAATTTGTCTTTTGCTTTTTTAGCGTTACGTACAGAATTGAAAATGGAACACTTGTAGATGGTGTGTGATTGTCTCAAATATAACTAGATTTTTTAGCCTAAATTTTGTACCATCACGCACATTAAGCGTATTACTTTATTTGCTCCAATATTCAGGATTATTTTGTCAGTATTAAATAACTGTTACTACTCCCAATAAGTTTTATACGTATTTATAACACCAACATTTTGCAAGATATGTTTAGTCGGGCCCATTGCTATATATGTGGTACAGTTCCTAAATTCGATAATCGAACTTGAATCATCACGATTGACCGTGACGCAAGCTATACTTTTTTACGGAGACATTCGGTTTATGCAGTAGATTGACTCGTGGTATAAGTTTGTACCTACATTTCCGTCCAATCGTAAGTTCGCAATTTCGATTACCGAGTTGTTGATGGGTATTGGTGACTCTTTAATTACTGAAAGTTCTAAGTAACAGCATTAAATCTAGAAGTGTGCTCAGTAGCCAGCAATGGGCTTGCACCATATTACGTGATACGTAGCTTAACTCTGCCAACCTCTACAGAGAAAATCAGACGAGAAGCTACAGACCTATGTGTTCTTAAAATGATACCGATATGCACAAGTAAGACTTACATTCGTTAAAAGACGATTCCAAAAACATAGAACAATTACTCAAAGTTCGATAAACCAACTCGATTCCCATAAAATTTCGTTTACATCGTAAGCATGTTAGATTATCATGAACTCTGTCAGTCAAACTCGTCGAAATTCAAAACCGTTTGAAGTGCGGCCGAAGTATACGGAGAGTTTTGACGTACTTCGTGAATTCGGTAACTCGTGGTATGGGTACTTGAACTTCGTGTTCATTAAAATTCAATAAAGTACATTTATAGACCCACGCCTATATCCCCTAAGGCGGCGGCCGGCAACCTGTTCGTCCAAAAGAGCCAAATATAGACAATCGACAAGTGAAATCTAATCAAAGAGTCATTTTTCTTAAGCTTTGTTATAGCTACGGAAAAGTTAGGATTGAAAGTACACTTTCGAACTTGCCTTTGTCAAATAAGTCTTAGTTCAACTAACAGTAAATTAAATAAAATTTGGTATTATCCTTATAAGGCAAGATAATAAGTAATATTACGTGCCTGCACTAAACATTTCGTGGAAGAGCCGCAGCCGAAGAGTCAAAGTGCCGCATGCGGCGCGCAAGCCGCGGGTTGGTGACTACTGCCCTAAGGGGATGGAAATGTATTACACCCATGACCCACATTTCGCCACGTATGGTCATAGGGCCCACGTAATAAAAGGCGAAACTATTACTTTATACTGACGACAGCACACACATTTTGCGACGTACAGTTCTAGGTCCTAAAAAGGCGAGATTATTACCGTCTACCAGCGACAGTTCTAGACTCCGTGATGCGACTTAGAAATTTTTCCTTAGGAAATCTCAATAACACTTGCCCTGGTCCAACTATCGAATCGGTGACTTCATGCACAGTGGTGTCATTCCTTTAGCCTAAAAGACTAATTGAACTTTAATGCCTGCCGCATACAAACATTTATTTTTATTTCTTGGCACAGGTACTTTTTTCTGGATGAAAGCTCTACGACCTATACCCATTACCCCTGGCAACGTGTATGCGGAATTTGATTTTGAATGATCAAGAAATGAAGGCGTGAAAGCATAGCAGACGAACAAACTCACATTCACATTTCTATATATTAGTACGGATTAGCATTTGGTCCGACCATAAAATCGAACCGGAGACCATAATGCACAGCAGTGGCATTGCACCGCTGTGCTACTAAATTAGTCGAATCGAATGTAAAAGTGAGTTTCAATATCGATCGTCACCGGCGACGATCGGGCGCGTAAACAACGCATGGGGGAGGCTGCATCCTACCTCCCGCACAGGGACTCATAAACAGTAAATATTCTATCCCTAATGCCGCCGTACACATAAACTACCTACATTAGACACACATACTGTTTTCATTCGTGTGTGAATGATACATCTCTATAACATATCGTGTACTTTTAATGCGAACAACACGAATTTAGGGAGATTTTCAGGCCAGTAAGCGTTAATTTCCAACGCTTCTGTGTTCGTGTGAGTCTGATTTTAGAGGTACAATTCCCCGAAAATGTAACGCTATATTGTGACAACGGTACGCCGACAATACTTCGAAATCAATATAAGGCCACGTTAAATTCATATAATGTATGTGCAGTACAACCAATTTGAGTGTTTATACTTTGAGCGTTGTTATTTAAATTAAAAATACATGTAATATTTTACCCGTGTCTAAACTACTTTTTTGTTTGCTGTGCCATCAGCACAAGACACAACGGTAACCTATGCCCCGCTTAAGGAGCCTTGAAAGCTTGTTTACTACAGGAACACAACACAAGGTGGCCTGGCTACCATCTTCTATATGGTGAAATTATTTATGCAGCCAAGCTGCTCCAGTTGGAATAAAATTCGAGGTTCAAACGACTCAATAAACGTTATGAAAGTCTTAAGTAAACTAAATCACTTAAGACAAGAAGACTCATTTAATAAACAAATAAACTCATAATAAAACTATTCAGTTACTGCTTTTAGGTTGTATTCGTTCTCTAAAAAAGGAGATGACGTAACAGAAAGGCAATACATAATGATGTGTCTCTATGTATAGACGCTAGGTTAGGTATCATATCTTATTAAAGTAATTACCAAAGCAAAACGAACGCATATCATAACATCGATCAAAAAATCGAAATCAGTAATAACTACTACGAAAAAAGGCTTTGCATATGTTTTATTTACAAAAAATGTCATTCCTAAAGCCACAGTGCTGTTATAAATAACACTGCCTAGCTCATTTTTTAGATACAATCAAGATAATGGATCGCAGCAATTCATGTTACCTACACGTACAGCGCATGCTTTCAAATAGTGGTCGAGTAATTGGAACCAATAATAATTGGGATTCAGCACAATACGCCGTCAATATATTTCCAGTGCAATTAATTAATATCAAACAGTACTTGCACACAGTTTAATTAATAGCTAATTATTATTATGATATTGTGTTTAACGATCACTCGGGGTAAATCCAAATGTGTTGTCGAAACATTGTCGTGAATAACTTATATCGGGAATAAAACGAAACCCTGATGTTAAAGGAGCGATAAAAATAATGGGATGTATGAGAAAAGCAGCGAGACAATAAACGGCTGCTATAAATGTTTATTGTAAATAAGAAGTTGATGCTGGTTTTAACAGGCTGTAGTACAATAGTAAGTCTGGCTCAGATCGTATGCTGTCAAAGATTTTGGTTCTATATTTCAGTTTAAATGACGCAAATATGCGACGGGTGTGCGTAAATTATTATGAGTAATGAGGTTTTATTTTTTTAATCTGTCAATTTTACGCTTTGTAGGCGTGCTTTATGTATTAAATTCATAATCAATTTAGATTTTTTCAGTTTTAGAAGATTCCTAGGAACTTTCTAAAAAAATATGTTGTATTTATAGTTCCAAGTAAAAGGGACATATAAGGTAATATATTGTTACTTATATTAATAGAAATTAATTCCTAACCGTTCATAAGAAATAAGGCTTGAGAGGCATGATTGAGTACTCAACATTCGACACATCAGAAGGTCAAGATATAATTACTATTTCTTAATTAAATCCAACCAACCAATATATGTACCTACCTACTTATATACCGAACATAATTGTAATAACAATAACAACTTGACTTTATCATAAAAGTTGCATACATATATGTATGTTTGAAATTTTTACAGACACTATTTTCCTAAGGTTAGCTGTACAATCCGAAGTGAGAGTAAGAACATCGACACGCAGGTGACAAGAGAAACCAACGATACGCTCTGTTTGACTCACATAGATAACTTGAACCGTCCAAGCGATTATTCAGAGTGACACATGTACAACAATATTGGACAGAGCGGGCTACAGCTGCTCATGGACACGTGATCGCCACAATCACTCCACAATAGCGCCACAATGGCTTGTCAGCGACGGGTGCACAATACTGTCGCGGCGAACGCGAGGGCTCTCCGCCTCCATTACCGACCGGCCGTACTCGTCATGCAGTGTTTCCAGTTCCTATTGATACTACCAGGACATAGCACATTTCATACTAGTTCAAGATATTCCCGATAAAGCTTAAGAGTAGCCTACAAAATCGAGCCACAAGATGGTGTTGGAAAAATTTATATGGAAAGCTGTTACACAAGTCTAATGCCTTAGTCACGCAGTGGTATTGAAAGAGATTATTATGTATAGTCTCATGTTCGATACCGGGATTAGGCAAGGTACCTTTATTTTTATCAATAAATTTTTAGTAGAAGCACGAGCTCTGGAGCTGTGCCTGGCAATAGGACCCTATTACGTAGAACACAATACCCACAGACCGTAGGGTCTAGCGCAATATGGGTGTAATACATATCCCTTCGAGGATAACGGCATGAAGGGTGAGACTATGTACATATGTATGGTAATTGTCGACCAGTAATGTAATTCGTAGTTATTTTTATTATGCAACTTAAGGGCCCTAACATCGCGGAGCAATGTTCTCCTACAAGTCTAGACGATCAAATTAAATGAAACATTAGTTTCTTTTTTGTAATGTGGGGTGATAATCGTTCAGTAATGACATGAATAGCTAAATAAGAGTAGATCGACGACTGACGATTGTAGTAGAAAAGAAAAGATGTAGTTCCTAGTTGCGCAGCGACTTTTGTGGTGGTACGTCTTATGTTATAAGTACCCAGAGGCTACGGTATATGGTGGACACCATTCGTTTCACACCAATACGTTTGCGCTTACTTTACCTGCCTATACCTTCATAATAAAAAAACATAAGACTTTTAACCTTTTTCCAATCCCAAATTTTGCTGGGACACGCGAGTCGTCAATCAAACTAGGAATAAACGATGCATTTTTTTGCTTCAAAGGTATCTCATACATTAACGGCAGTGTTTCCCGATGGGAAATGTCCTACACAACTCAGAATATCTTGTCACCCTATTTGTCACTAGCTTTTCACATTGAAAATATCGCTGAAAGCCGGCTATATAATTATTTTTAAGTTGGCCCAGCTGCGCTTAAGACTATAAAACAGTTTATAGCACAATTTTACTTGAGAAACAAGATAATTTTCACTTTTTACACGTACTCTTGAATTTTTTGGCTCCGTTTAAGGTTATGTTGTGTAGTAAAGTTAGTCAAATTACGTTATAATGTAAGTAATGAGAACTTAACAGCCTTTTTCCAGATGATACAGTGATAAAGCTACTTGTTACGATCTACTTCGAAGTTTATAGAAGTACGTCTTTCTTCTTTAGTATGTTCGTAATCTAAGTTTACAATATAAACTATGTAAGTTACTACTTACTTATCTAATTTTGCTGTATCACTAGCTGTGCCCCGTGGTTTCACTCGCTTCGCTCCTAAGTATTGTATTGTGATGTTAGATAATCTAAAACATTCCTCAATAAAAATCCTCAATAAAAAGCTTTAAATTGCAAGAACACTTTCCAAATAGGACTGGTAGTTGTAGAGTTTAGTACGTTTAAATAAACAAACTAACAACTTCTCCAGCTTTATAATAGTAGTAGAGTAAGTAAGTATAGATATCAGTATTTTCTTTAAAGTTGTCACATAATGTTTTAAATAGTTTTATGTTTCATTTGCCATGTTTTTAGCAAGAAAATCTTTATCAGCTTTGACTAATAGATTTACAGAATACTTACAGAATACATTACAATAACTGGAAATAACTACATATTTATATTTTTACAACTATTATTGTTTGTAAACAATAAGCATACAGAATAATGACTGTTCTAAATTTATAAAAGTAAGTTACAATATACCTTTCCATAAGTCCGTATTTCGCTGAAAGTTAAGGCAGAAATCATTGTAATGTCACGGGTTGGGCAAAATCTCTAGATTAAATCTAAATAGCTTTTTGTTTTTATTGCATCGTTTAGTTCTTTACAGAAAATATAGACCTATGCTAGACAGCTATAGACTAACCCAGAATTACGCTAGACATCAATCCAGATCAATCCAGCCAGACAATCTATCGAAATCTATTTATAGTGTTATGCTTTTGCCTACAACCTTTGAGTATGTAATCTAGTCAGGAGGAGTCTAGTCAAAATAAGGTGATTTATGTAATATTAAATCTACATTAAAATTAAATCACATTACCTGAACCACAAACTCGATGAAAATCACTAATTGTTCTAATCGCAAATGAAATAACAAACATTGTTGCGTTGATCAAAAACAATTGTTGTAAAACTAAACATTGTTGACAAAACATGTTATTCAAATTAATATTAATTACCTATATTAATATAACAAAAACATTACAGGTATTTTGGCTCAAACATATTGGATATTTATTTTAATTCCCGTGCAATTCGAATGTATTGGTATAAAAATATTGTAACTACTCGAAAAAAATGTTTGAATCGTCATTAATCAACTGTGCTAAAATAAAAGGTGTGTTAAAGATAATTTATACATGTGTAGTAACAGTATAAAAGATTTAAACTAAATAAATGGCGATAAAAACCGTAAAATCAGCTTAATTTTAATGGATAACATTCGCATAAACGTAAAGCATTTTATGACACTAATTTGTAACTGTTTATTTATTCAAAACTTTTTTCCTTTACTTTTCTTATTGCTTTTTATACTAAACTGCAATAAAACCGTAGTACATTCATTTCAATTTATCTAGAACAAGCTGAACTTTGTCTACTTCACATAAGAGAATTTTCCCCGCTTTTGCAACATTTTTCATTGATGCTCCGCTCCTATTAGTCGTAGCGTGATGTTATGTAGCCTATAGCCTTCCTCGATAAATGGGCTATCTAATACTAAAAGGTTTTTTAATTTGAACTAGTAATTCCTAAGATTAGCGCGTTCAACCAAATGAAACAAGCAAACAAACTCTTCAGCTTTATAATATTAGTATA
Source organism: Catocala sponsa (assembly GCA_963564715.1). Taxonomy (NCBI): domain Eukaryota; kingdom Metazoa; phylum Arthropoda; class Insecta; order Lepidoptera; family Erebidae; genus Catocala; species Catocala sponsa. The sequence continues at coordinate 11,428,573 of OY751334.1, read as the reverse complement.
AATTTGCTGATGCTACTCCAGACCATGTGACCCCGTAATCATGAATGCAGCTTCATAGTATCAGGAACCGGCTATGAACATTGCGGTCATCTTTAGAAAGGTAGAAGCCAAATATCAGTTTCGGCTTGAGCCGAATAATCAACCTACGTTCGAGCTTTCAACTCCACTCTTGCAATTTTAGTTACGAATGAAACATAAAGGCTCATATTTCATTTATATTTATTACTATATTTTGCATCCAGCTTCGCTCGCGTGAATTTACATTTTGTTAATAAATTGCTATCACTCGGGAACTGTAGGTATCTACTCTTTTTCAGAGTGAAATGTACACTATGCCTTTGTACCCCTGTCAACATATCTGCGAAATTTCATGATCTTCAGTCGAGTGTTACGGCGTGGAAGCATAACAAACAAACTCACATTCGCATTTATAATATTAGTTAGGATTTAATCAAAATACATGCAATACATCATCTTAATTACTCTTTAATAAAAATAATGAAATATGTGTCTTGAGTCAGATTAAAATAGATGATTTATTAATAAAATCGAATGTTGGATACGAATAATGAATTTCTTATCAACATTATTAATGTGACCTATCGACCAGTTCGTTGGTAAAGTAGCAAAAGTGAGCATTAACGTTTATTCTTCATGGTAGAACCGAAGATCCAATCCCTGGTTTGGGTAAAACATTACTTAATTTTTACATAAACTCTAGATCTTAAAAAGAAAGATTCGAATTATATGACTACACAATTACCACGAATAGTAAAAAAACAAAAAGCCAATTCAAGCCGCTTATTTTTGATACGTAAATAAATGTTCTACTTAACATATTATTCTTTAGATTTACCTCATATTTATTAAACCTACAGCAAAACTAGACCTCAACCATTTGTATTCAATATTCAACTGCTATATTGCTATATGTTCGATATTCTGGAAGAAAGCCAAGTTGAGAAGTATATACATGACCGACTAGTGTCCCTAACTTTGACTATCGTCATTCAAACAAGAGGTCTATCAGGATCATAACAAGTGGTCTCTATATACTGAAAACTAGCAGTATCCTATTTTATTCATATAAACGCGAAAGTTTGCGGGCACCTTACAAACTTTTAAACATCCATAGGCGCCTCCATAGGCGAAGAACATCCAGACTGGGACAACTTGATTAACTCAAATTTTTGTCCTGCGCCGGGATCGTACCGACAAAACTCGGCGCAGTGGCAGTTACAAGGCGACCACTACGCTATCATCATCATCATCATCCTCAGGCTATAATAGTCCACTGCTGGGCATAGCCTTCCCCTAAAGAGCGCCATAGCGCTACGCTATCCTTGCTGTCAAATAGTAAAAAACCTAATATTTATGAGAGCGTTGGAAAATGGCGCCATCAAACCGCTCAGTGTATTCTGTACGTGTGTGTTCAAGGTATGACTAACGACAGACAGCATTGACGGTGATCGTAAAACCTAATACACACCGTCACCAAGCTTGTGTGTAAACTTGATAACAATGTAGTGGCTTACGAGCTTAACACGTGATTATATGAGGGTTTACGCACTTCACACAAACTACTACTCCTATATCGAGGGTACAGCGGCAATAGTAACGCCAGTTATTGCGAACAACCTAGTTTCGAGAAAAGTTTTAATGGCTGGAAAATGCTAGGTTATTTTTAGAGTTACTAACGCGTTATATACACAAACAACACAAAGTTAAAAATCTTTATTTCCATAAAAAAGTGTAAACACTTCTTAGATACGTGAATCAAGCTATGAAAGCATTTTTTTTTATAAATAAGAAAATACATAAAAGGAAATAAATATGTAGCATTGACTAAAATACAATTCGAGGAGTAAAACTTTCATGGAAGATAGGTCCATGAGTCTTTCGAGGATAGCGAGATATTGCCTCTACAGATTCACGTTTTCTTATATCCAAATTTAAGATATTAATTGCTTCCATATTTTGCAACCAATTTTGATTCCGTTTGCACAAAAAGTTTTCTTTTGATTGGTATTTGCTATTGTATGTAAAATGATGTGAGTACAAAACATAGGCAGTGGCCCTACTATCAGTGAATCAATGAAATGTTGGTCCCACTCGATCTGCTACATGTGACAGTTTGTCTCAGCACATTTACTACTTAAACTAATGCTATATCCTTACAGTCTGTAGATAAGATATCAATATATAATCCTAACGAATATTATAATTGCTAATGTGAGTTTGTTTGTTTGTTACGCTTTCACGCCTTAAGTACATGACCGATCATTATGAAATTTCGCATACACGTTGTTAGGGGTACAGAAAAAGACATAATGTCCATAAAAAATATGGTTCCCGAGCAAAAACGCGGGCAAAAGCTAATATAAAATGACTTATAAAAGCCATTATTTAAACAAAAGCATTTTCTAATACTTTAATTGAATAAAAGTCGTTGATTCATGAAGTGTTGCTGTAGTGATCAAAAAAAGGTGGCGTCTGCTTCACCACCCAAAGCAGAACTATTGAATTAAAGAAAAATAAGTAAGAAGAATGGATTAATTAATTTTAAATTATATTTGATTGTCACACGCGAACCGATGCAACTAAAATAGTAAAAATGTCCAAACACATTTTTGGCACTAGGTAAGCATTATTACAATAGGGTGAGTATAAATATTAATTCGTAACTACTTTTAGTGTTCGCGTTAGACCCTACTGACTTAATAAATAATACTGATTTACGTGAGTATTGCCATTATTTATCGTTTAGCAAACCAGTTTCAGTTTCTATTGTTTTAAGAAATACCAATAAAACAATCCACTAGATGCAAATTACATAAAATTTAACAATACTCAGCTGGGGTTTCTCATGAATCCTATCTAAATATCAATTTACTATATCAACAGCAAGCACGATCCAAATTGAGAACTCTTGTAATAAACCTGAGAAAAACATTCAAAGAAAACTGTGGATGAAGCCGAATTGCCTACTTAAAAAGCATGGAATATTGAAAAACAGTATGTAAATGTAGCTCAGCATAATTTGTTTTGCATACAAAAATAATTTAAAAATATTTACGACTCCGAATGTAGTACATGTTTTATGTTATATTAGATTTTGCCCGCGGATTCGCTTGCGTAAATGTAAGTAGCTTAAGTTAGTAAAAGTACTTTTTTTGGAATAAAGATATCCTGTGTCCATTTTTGTTCTCCTGACAACGTGTATGCAAAGTTTCATGTTGATCGGTCGCATAGTTAAAGCGTGAAAGCGTAACAAACAAAGAATCTGCCATTCGCATTTATAATATTAGTTAGGATGTATGGTATTTTGTGACATTACAATAATAAAAATTTCTATGTACAGCAACATAACACAGAATTAACGCCTTTCGTCTCCGAAATGTGAGGCAGGAGTGTGGCACACTTACTTCACCCACGTCCACTATACTCAGCTCCCACGTAAAAAGGCGTGCGGCTGACAATGGCCCAGCGTCTAGTATACAGAGAATTTCCTGATACAAAATTCCAAGAAAGTTGTGGGCTTACGACGATTTAGGTATAATATACACAAATCGATATTATACTTCAATCGTCGATTATACCTATTATATACTAAAACACTAATTAATCTAATATATATTTACACACGTATTCTTTTCTTGGCCTAAATAATCAGCGTTGCCATTTAATGTGGCAATGTTGCCAGTCTTCTGGGCACTCTACCAGTTGGCAGCGATCTTATTAAATCCTAACTAATATTATAAAAGCGAAAATGAGTTTGTTTGTTTGTTTGTAACCTTTTCAAGCCTAAACCACTGAACCGATCATTCTGAAATTTTGCATATACGTTGTCAGGTGTACAGAAACAGACATGGGCTACTTTTCATCCCGTAAAAATTACTGTTTCCGAGAAAAACAACAATAACGTTCTTATGATAATAGATGGCGCCACGTGTCTTTTGAATCATGATTGAATTATATTACAAGCAGAGTACAACCCGAATTGATTGTCAAATTCTATATTAAGGCGAGCGAAGCCGCGGGCAAAAGCTAGTAATAAATATTTTCTTCTGTCGACTTTTTTATTTCTTAGTCCTCGCACTATGCCAGTGATATTCGTAGGTGTGCTTCGTGGAATAGAAAATTAATTATTTTGAATTGTATTTGAAGCCCACCTACGGGTGTGCTAAGTGAATACTTTAGGTTTGTTACGTCTGGGTGTGCTTCGTTTGGATGTTCTTCATGGAATACCTCGCCTAAGCTAGTTTTGTAACTATTTAGCATTATAATTATTATCATTTTATAATTACTTTGTCTTTGTTATTACCTGTGCATATACACATACACATATTTTTAATAGATAGTCATCATTAAACCGTAAAGGCTCCTACACACAGTGCCGGTGGCACTACCACCGCCACTGCTGCCGGTCAAGCCGCGATGCACCCGGCGGCATACAAAGCCGCTAGTTTTGCCGCACAAAGAAGCCACCGGCATGGCCGCCCGGGTATGCCTGCGTACCGCGCGGCTAGCGTTCTACACGACTGTCATAACTGGAATGATACTCGGCGGCTTTGTGCAAGTTTCTGCGGCACAAATGCCCGGCAAAAGCCGGTGGCACGTGCCGTTCCGCAAAAGCCGGCGGCTCGTGCCGCCGGCATTGTGTGTAGGAGCCTTAACGCAAAGCATCCTATTTTAAAATTTAAACTAATGAAGTCAAATACCCCGAAATGTTATTTTTAACATCGACTATTCCACGAAATAAAATATACACAAAGCTTTATTACAATACCACCCATTTAATATGTATGTGTGAATAATTGTGTGTGGAGATTAACAACCGCCAACAAAAGTGAATCCACGGTTTAAAATTGAAACGTTACTCGATGCGCGCTTCCAAATACAACTAGCGGTTCAAATAATTTACGTGATTTTTACATTATATCTACCCACTGCCTTTTTCTGTATAAGTACCTATAACCGTCAAAGATCGCATCAGAATATGTGCTTGTATGCCGCGGTGAGTATGATAGCCACAATTACAAAAAGACGTTGAATCCATGATACGAGCTATCTTTGTCCCTATGCACAAGTGCAGTGACTTCTATTTTGCAGATTGGATACCGCGCGATCGAGGAAGCGATCCTTGTAGGTAACAAGAATGTATAGGCTACGACAATCGATTACTACATCACGAGTCAGTATGATTCTTTGCGACCATAATATAAATAACCTAGCAAAAATAGTGATTATTTATTTTCAATTATATTTTCTCCAGTTTTCTCAATCACTTTTATGTTTAGCACTGAAACCCCTTACCAACAATATTGACTAAGAATTAAAAACAAGGTATATATGACAAACAGTCCGAAAAATAAACCGATGTAGTGACTCAGGCCGAAAAATCTCTAAACTTATACGATTGTAAGTTCCGAAACTACTAACGCCTTCTTCACTTGCAAGGTATACCATATCAGCGGTGTCTTCGAACCGTCTCGTGTGATTAAATTCCTCTCGCTCGAGTCATTTGATATTGCACATTCTGAGAACGGCTCTCCTTTTAAATTCGATCATATTAAAACTGAATTGCGTATCTACCTTCGGCTCTTACAACAAAAAAAAGACTCCGTATCAAAGGGTCGGCTTATTAATTTAATAGGAATGTCTGCTACGGACAATTGTGTATAACCGTAAGCTTATATATGTATGTATGAAATTTTATCAGGAATGTTATTGTTTGTCTCGTATAATCGAACGATGGGAATCCGATGATTGGGTGTGTCGGTGGGAAACACGTCACTCATTACCCTGTTTGAGGCGTGATCATGACACTAATGAGATTTACGAGTAATTTACATTTATAATTACTTACAATTTTCAGCGCTTATTTCGTTAAAACATTCAATTACTGCCAGTAAGCATGACGAGTACCCACTATTGTCTACCATACAATGTAATTTAATTATCTCCACGTTTCAATAAGTTTTATTTCGGTAGAATATTTACGATTAATTGCCTGCACTATTCTCCGGAAGATCCGGGGATAATTTTCCGACACAAAGCGTTTCAACGGAATGGGTAGTTAAATCAAAACAAATAAAAATAAACTACGTTGTTCCGTGAGGGTTTTTATACTGGCAGAATAGAATCCGTAGAAATATAAGAGAAATACAAAAGAGCCTGTAACTACGCAATTACCGTGCCTCTTATATGAGAAACGTACAGTCTATTATGAATTTAACTGGCGCCATTAGAAACTTGCGTACAATTAACGTTCGTCGGTTAATATGTCGGCTCTAATGTACTCTGAATTCAGTTTATGACGACAGTCAGCGAGTGTGCGTTTAAATGCTTTATTGGCGCACGTTTCGATTTACTTTATACACACTCTAAAGTTAATAAAATTGTAATTGTTTGCTATTACTTCGTTGAAAGCACAATTAAGCCTTTGGCAGTTTGCTTGATACCTTGCATATCTTATACCTAGTAATAAACCGAGGTACGTAATTGAGAGTTACATATTAATTTACAAATATATTAATTTAAAGGTCGTTCTTTTTTTAAGTAAGACGGTTACCATAAGCGATAGACATAATATTAAAACCAAAAGTATCATATTTTGACAGCTATTTAATTATTTCGCGGTTTAAAATAATTTCTTGTTGAGTTCTTTATTTAAATCAACTTGGTTTTTTTGCAGACATCGCGGAAATAATACTTTTTGCTTTAGAGCAACAATTTACGTGTTTTAATATCTGTATATGTGTAGCTATAAAACAATAAGGAGGAAGTTTATATCTTAACTTAAGATTCAAGTTCATCTGGATGCAATTATTCATCACACAATTTGACTGTGATTTGCATAAAATTATGCATATTTTAACACATTAACCTGCCAGTTGTTGGAATGCCAGACACAATTAATATAAATAATAGGTTAATCATCTTTCGGACGCCGATGTCCAGACACAATAGGTACTTTAATCAGAAACTCTCAGGTATATGGTCAAACTATCAGGTATATATGTATACTTACACCCACTCAATATGGAATACGAAATTAAAATAGTTGCCATCAATAAACATAAATGCGCAGATCCTTTATTTGTATGGACGAAATATTACGCTCATTGGCAAAATAGAATTAAAACAAATACTCAAATGATTGATTTATAAAAACGTTCATAACTATCGAGGTATTCTGCTCCATCGTAGCTCAACACTGTGTCAGGTATATAAACAAGTATGGCGGCGATACATGGTTATTACGTCACAGCCAGGTAGTGCCTTTGTCTAATTATAAACTTTGCTAATATAAATTGTAACTTCCTCACATTTCGAGCAATTTCAATTTCGTTTTTTAGAATTATTTGTCTCTGTCTTGAGTCCGTTTTATTTTTATTTTTTCAACACCGGCCCACCCGCGGCCTGATAGAATAGTTTTTCAATAGTGTTTGCCCTTCCAGCGATTGACAGATAAATACAAGTGGTAATAAATACCTAGTAATATTATTGCATAAAAATGGTGTTTACAATTGAATTAAGTTCGACGTAAAACAATAGCAAATGGCGCTACATATATTATTTTTATTAAGCATCTTTTACAAAGACATCTTGCTATAAAAGTTCGCAGAGACTACAGCTTACCACATACAAGGATACACTTTGGCATCGTAACATTCTCATCATATTCCTCATACATTCGTCGGTTTAGGTTTCTCTTTACATCAGAGTCAATTTAGTAAAGAGGCAGTTACGTCATGAGCGACACAAAGACGTAACACGAGCGTTCGCATTAGCGCCGTATCGCAGGAACAGCAAGGCTCCGCCCTAGTCATACAGCCACCAGTATTGTCTTACGACTTCCAAGTACCTGAGTAAAAAAGCACTAAAACAAAAAACAAAGTTCGCACATAAAACGCCCGTATCCATGTAAAAGCAGTAAGTATAATGAGATGTTACACATGACGGTAACTTTTATTAAGTAAGTAACAAGAACATGGCTCTCTAGAATGTTCCGCGGCATATGGCGCTCGAGTTTTGTTATAGTTGGCTACGTCAACAACTTTAGATCATAAATAGAAGTTTGGAAACACATGGTTGAAGAAACTGTAACATGATATAAACAATACACTCAAAATCCTCTTGCTTATTTTTTACCTACGATATAATGAAGTATGTGCGTTTGGGATAAGAGCCTTAGTGTGTATCTGTCACTCATTTCCTCCAGAATAGCTTCAGCAAATTGGGTGTAGACCACACATTATTACCACCATTATTACATATGTACTTATACTTTAAATGTGAAAATACTGGCAAGCTATCATATTTTTAATGTAATTATGCTCTCAAATCGCTAATCGAATTTGGCAAGAATAGCATATAGCTATATTTTCTTTCTTTCTTTTCGTGTGGTTAGTGGCCAACTTGTTGTCAAGTGTTGTTCAAGCCGCCCGTAGGCCTCCGACATGGCTTAACGACTGCTGTCAATTTTACTACAACCGGGACCGACTTTTACGTGCCCTCCGAAGCACGGAGACGCTCAGATGAAATACCACTAAGCGGTCACCCATCTATAGACTGACCACACCCAATATTGCTTAACCTCGCTAATCGTTTACCGATCAGTGAGTACAACTGGCTATGAGCGCCTCATAGCTATAATAATAATTATTGTAATATTTATATTTAAAGAAATGTTAACAAGGTTACGGGCAGCAGCAGATTCCAAAATATATTTTCTCGAAAAATTTTATCTATTGAATACTATTAATATGTACAATCATTCTTTAGTTATATTTTCTGAAACAGAGTTGTGGTTTTTCATGCGATTAAATTCAAAAATAAGCTTTAAAATCCACTCCTTTATCAATTTGTAAGAAGATTCCGTTTTATAATTTCACTTAAAAATATGTTTTCATCGTTTGCTTTTATTTACTTTTTAAAAAGGTGCTATCAGAGGCTATTGTTGTGGAAACCACGTACTGTAATGTGTTTTACGATATTACTTCCATAACAAAGAGTCATGCAAATTATTTAGCTACGACTTAAAGTAAATATACATAAGTCAAATGTGCTTATTACTTACAACTGTTTTAAGAGTCGAATAATAGTCTAACCAGATGAGGTTGATACCCATTCAGGTATCATTTTATTAGTATGGCCAGTAATAGAGCTAGGGAATAGGGAGTATAGCTGATATCATACATTATTTTGAGTAAAGAGGGCGTGTAACAGCAACTTCGTCTACGAATAATTGCTTGGTAGTGGTCGTTCGTGATGAACCGAGCTTAAAATGATTAAATAAGCTACCAAACAAAGCTTTTGATGTAATAATCTGTTGCTGTATAGTCATATTTCTATGAATATAATTTCTTTGACTCATAAAAATATGTTAAATTCGATTTGGAGCTTAGTTAAGACTAAGATGATATTTTTTATTTATGGGTAAAATTATTTATTAAAGATGTTACTATTACAATATGACAATGACTAGATGTTAAGGAGTTCCATTAACTATCGCCGCAACTCAACATACCAAGATTCCAGATATCGCCAAATTAATATGAAGTCACACTAGAAAACAGCTGTTTCAAATAAAATAGAAATTCATCAAAATCGCCAATTTTGGCCATGCGAAGTGAAGTACATAAAATAATATTAGATCAAATTCACCAAAATTTCACCTTTGTTAAAGTCGGTTAAAAAGGCGCGCATCAATTTTATTTTATTGTTTCATCTGCGTCTGTTAATATATTCACGAACGAATTTTGAATACGAAGCTTTCAGATTATATTGATGAACCAAATACTTGATTATTATTTTCAGCCACCGTACATGAAATATTTATGAATGAACCGTTTACAGTACATACGTGATAAGTATATAAACAAACATTATATAATGAGCTATGTGAAATAATACCAGAGCGCAATATTGCCTCACGTTTACGTGAATGTTATACATTGAAATTAAACTACTGTATACGGATTTTATCGTGACGGATACGGATTTTATCAATTTCTCTGAGAAAATCCCTCTCTGTCCTCAGGGAAGAATCTCTCCATGACCACGGCTGCTAAAAAGCAACCGAAACGTCAGCGAAAGTATAAACTTAAATCTAAATAGCTTTAATCATTTAAATAGTAGTTAAGTTTAACAGTAGATAGTAGTTTAATAATTACAAAATTATGTAATAAAAGTGATTTTTAATAAACAACACGATAAAATCCGTATATATTAGTTTAATTTCAAAATATCAGAGCGCATTTATTTGCCAGTAAATAATGGTAAACAAGCATATGAGCTTAAAGATACTCGGTTACCGTAACCATGGGAGGTTTGCAACACTAAGACTAAAACATGCATACCATGCACTATCCTTTTAATAGCAATTCTTAAATAAGTGCTGTATTGCAGATGTGTTTGCAAGAAAGGACTCTCCAAATCGGACAAATTTAAAAAAATACAATTGTGAAACAAAATTACTAATTTGATGGTTTGAGATGCTTTACCCTTAGAAATGTCTCTCATTCACTCTCTCATTTTTATTACTCGGTCATAAATATGATTAACAAAAATAATAACCTGAAATGTCAGTACATTTGATATGGAAACATATTAGACTTTGTTTAGAATTACGCTATATCTCCCTGGCAGAACCAAATTTGAAAAAAGACAAATTTATTAAATGGCAATACCAATTTGGTATTGTTTGTATGATTGTCCTGATCATCATTACAGCTCGATCTTACCTATAATATGATCATGCCTTTATCGTGCATATGCATGCAAAGGTGTTCTTTAGATGACCACCTAAAATAAAATTTAGCCCACGATGCTTTTTACTGTAAATACAATACAACACAAAAACATGACCAAATCTTTATGTTTACGCTTTATACATAAGTCTGCTTCGTATACTAGAACTGCACACAAATCAATAGGAAATAAGTCGCTACATGAGAATGCAACCTGCCGATCGATGCCTTAGCCATTGAGATGTTGCCGCTCTATTGCTGATTTAAGTGGCGAGCCTATTACCATATACTTGGCACTGTGCCACATTCCAGGTTGTGCTGGACTGCTATGAATAATTTTGCAATAAAAACACTTTATACTAACTGGTTATCGAAACCATGCTAGGTTACAATTGACGGTCAAGAGTTGCAACCAGTATTTGGTTAATAGACGGCTGTTTTTCAAACGTCAGATAGCTTATATACACCAAAAACGCAGGTATAGTTGTTTTACACCCACATTTCGTCAATTGTGATTTTAGGTCCCACGTGGTAGGGGACGAGCCGGGCACAGGTCAAGACACTGTGCTGATATTGAGAAATTTTAGTCATCATAAATTCTCGACTCAGCTATCAATCCCAGGATCTCACGACAAGCACAAATAAAATGTAAAATATGGCATGGATTCGAGAATAACACCGCTGATGCTCACAAGCATCCATAAACTACCATCACTTCTTACTATTAAGCGGGCTATATGCTTATTTGTCTACTTACACTACACTACATTTCTTAGTTGCTAATCAACAACGTCTCAAAAGCAAACTCGTGTCAAGTAATTTGATTGGCTGTTGCCAATTTAGCTAGCCAATCACAGCATTTAACATACGATTGGTCGTTTGTTAATAAACATTGTCTGCTGTTCGAAAACCTTAGTGGTATAAGTGTAGAGGCCCAACACAATTTAATTATTGTTTATTTTGATCCTTCCAACTTTAAGCAGGAAGAGATGAACCGATCGTAACTCTATTTAGCTAAAAGGTTGATTTTATGGCAACAAACACACCATAATTTAGATGGGTGTGTGTCCCTTTGGTATTGGATATATCGTTGAAGGATAAACAAGAAGGTTGAGTGAAATCTCAGCATATTTTATGACGTCAACCTAATATTATAAATGCGAATGTGGGTTTGTTGCGCTTACACGCTTTAAGTACTCGACTGAGTATCGTGGAATTTCGCAGACACTTTGCCAGTGGTATAGAAAAGTACACAGAATACCTTTCATACAGAAAAAAAATAGTGTTCCCGAGGGGTAGATATTTATTAACGCGAGCGAAGCCGCGGGCAAAATCTAGTTATAATCGGACAGTGGAACTTCGGTGAATGTTATCTGATCACATTGGAGACAAGAGACATTCTGAGGGAGTGGCCAAAACCGACGATCGGGTAATGAAAGGTAATGAAGCAATAGAGATGACGGCCTTGATGGCGTAGTGGTTAGTGTAACAGACTGCCACGCCTAAGGTCGCGGGTTTAATTCCCGCACAAGTCAAACATTTGTGTGCATGAACATTGATGTTTGTTTTGGTCTGGGTGATTCTATGTATAATATGTATGTATTTACAAAAAGAAAGTATATATACAATAACAAGCTCTGCTTAGTTTGGGCTAGATGGTGTTGTGTGTATGCGGTAGAATATTATTATTATTATTATAGATATGCCAGAATCGTAGCAAATAGCAATATGTAATCTCTACCTGTCTGTCTTGACAACAGGCGTAAGTGTATCTATGTTTGTAATTACTTTGAATGCCTTGTTAGTAACTCGTTTATTTCGTGTCCGGTGACCTGACACCATTAACTTTGCTACATTTGAAGCCGATTGTCCGGCACGGATGGCGCAGTGGTTGAAGTGGTCGCTTCGCCACTGCCACTAAGCCGAGTGTTGTGGTTTCGATCCCCACACGGGATAAAAATTGTGTGATCTAAAAATAGATTTTCCAAATCTGGATGTACTTTGTGTCCGTAGTTTGAATGTTTGTAAAGTCTTTCAAAACGAGTTGTCTTTTAAAATGAGTAAATAGCCAAATGCCATATTTGTCTTTTTACTTTTTTTTATGTGTTGTGTTGTTTGTTGGTTTGCTACAACACTTGAAGCCGATTGTAATGTTGCAATGTGGCTGGACATACAGTTGTTGGGTGGTATTATAGTCGCCACAAAGTCTGCCAATGTGCTCAGCAGATGTCAATAGGCTTGCACGGTATTATAAGGGACCTAAAATAACATCTGTCAAAATGTGGCTGTAATAGATACATCTCAATCTACCCCTTTGGAAATCTTGAAGTGTTGTTATTCATGAGAATAAATAGAAAACTTTTTGATGAACAGTAATGTTATGTGTATGCTAGCAGACATTAAGAATACGAACGTAAAACTATTTTTGCTTACTCTACATGCACACTCATTAATCGCTTTTATCAACAAGTTTTCAATTGTAGTACAACTAGTCATAAATAAAACGACTACAATACAAATAAGATGATATTTAAGATAAATGTAATGTAAAATTCTGTGAGTTTAAAATTCCAATCAATATGGCTTTGTAGCGTTATCGCATCTGATTGTCTACAAGATTTATGAGGGGTAAACAACATTTTACCGTACGCAGCTGAAAAGAGGTTTTATTTATGATAATTACCAGTTAACAATATCGTCAATTACAATTCCAATTAAAATTGTAATTTTATTCTGTATGTTTTACGTTTTACTACATAATTAAACAGTACTGGGGTCTTTCTTTTTTGGAATTTACAAACATTGAAACGGGACACTCAAGTTAGTACAATTTTATTATTGAAATTAAACTACTTTGTATGGTTTTTATTGCATTGTTTATCTATACTAATATTATAAAGCTGAAGAGTTTGTTTGTTTGTTTGTTTGCTTGAACGCGCTAATCTCAGGAACTACTGGTCCGATTTGAAAAATTCTTTCATTGTTAGATAGCCCATTTATCGAGGAAGGCTATAGGCTATATATCATCACGCTAAGATCAATAGGAGCGGAGCACCAATGAAGAATGTTTCAAAATCGGAGGGTTTTTTTCCTTTTGAGAGCTTCTGCTGCGTGCGCTGCGTAAACAGTTAAAGTTTCGAAAAAATTATGTATGAGAGAATTGTTCCCCTTTAAAAGTTCTAAAAAAAGTCCGCGACAGCATATGTCTATCTTTTAAGGTTGGCTCACTATAACCTTTTTTATGCTAATCAAATTTGTTCTAAAATACTGCATTATTTGCGAAGGTTTTATTATAAACATGATATTAATCCTTATCCAAATAAATACGTTATTCATCACAAGTATTTAATTTAAAACAAAATTGCCCTTTACATCATTCGATTTCAATGAATATCTTAGGAGATATCGCAGTTTTAAAATAACATCGCAGCAAAATAATTATCCATTACAGACATACAAACGATGTTTCTCCTGGTTTATTCTGCGTGATTTTAAATTAGCACTGTAGGTATATTTATAAAATGTTGTTCAATGGTTCTTATGTGGTTCGTAGATTTAACAAAGAAAGTTTCAGCTCCTTTAAGATTGTATTATAGGTGCCTACGAACCATTCTCTCTCTTATGTAACGCAGAGGAAATTGCGCGGGTCAGCTACCTATACTAATATTATAAAGCTGAAGAGTTTGTTTGTTTGTTGGTTTGAACGCGCTAATCTCGATAAATAGGCTATCTATTTATCGAGGAAGGCTATAGGCTATATAACATCACGCTACGACCCACGGGGGCGGCGCAGTAACGATAAACGCGGGTGAAACCGCGGGAACAACTAGTTTAAGATAATTTTGAAACTACTACACTACTACTAATGAACTTTCCTACTTTTTAAGCTATTTAAATTATTAAAACTATTTATATTTAAGTTTACACTTGCCCCGACGTTTTGGTTGCTTTTCAGCAGCCATGTTTACGGAGAGACTCAATAACGTAAGACAATATTAGTATAATTAATTGTTTGCGAATAATGCAATTGTATATCCTGAGATTTGTCCGGTAATAGATACTCGTCGCGTTTACCAGGTAAGACAACATAAAATAAAACATAACATGGGTGTACTTTGTACCCGTTGTTTAAATGTTAGTAAAGTCCTAGCGACACAGAAATTATACCTAGTGTCAAAGTTGCCTTAATAAAAAGAAAATCAAAAATATAGAACTCCTAAAATCTATTGCGCAGATAAACCGAAGATTAAGCCACAACGCCATCCAGTGTAAACAAAACAAAACATTGCATTATAATATCGGAAACTCATATTTGCGCATATCAGGTATATAGTCCAGCGTCCTCAGAACACAGTAAAGTGCGCATCAACATAGAATATTGTATGATCGTAGAGGCGGGCGTTTATGGCATCGTCCGGTAACCGCATAATTTTCTCATCTCGGGCTCGTCCCCGGTTAGGTCAGACAAGTGGCGCATCGAGCCGCAAGCTAGACGGCTCGCCTGCAGACAACGGCCACAACGTGACAATATGTTGCCGCGAATATCATAAATGCAAATGGACGGACAGGTAAAGAGTTACAGAACTATTTTTACATCAAATTACGTCACAATTTCTGGCGAGAGAACTATTTTTAAATGAATATTATGTCACAACTTCTTGTAAGACACGTCATTGTAGTAATTTTATACAACCTTTTATCAGAGCTCTGAAGTCCTGAGTTTATATATGACTAGACTTTGTCCGCGTCTTCGCTCGCGTTTATGTAGGTTTTGTCAATAAATTTAAATCCTCCCAATAGATCTTTTTATAAATCTCAGTCCTGACAACGTGTTTGCAATGATGATCGATCGAGTAGTTGGCGTGAAAGCGTAACAAGCAAAAAAACTCACATTCGCATTTATAATATTAGTTAGGATGTTAGTAACTTTAGACGGTAAGCCAGAGCTGTATAACGCCCACATTTCGACAGACCTATGTTTAAGTTTCACATAATAAAACAAGCTTTTGATGTGAACCAGACCCATTCCTACTGCTTCAGGGTTCTTTTTACTACAAACTCCAATAACATTATGCCTAAACTAATTAGTGGCTTTGTACTAACCTAAAATAAACGTGTCTGTACAACCTACATATAGACTTTAGGCTTTATACTTGAATATTAATTCAAGGCTTGATTTAAACATGTCTCTCCTAAGGCTTCAAATAAACCTTCGCTATTTTCGGCTGCGTGCTCTTTCTGTATGGTTTCTTGATCCAGTTTGAGTGTCAAAAGGTCATATTTACAATACACAAACACTTATATGCGAGTGTTCAGGTCACTCGTACAAAAGAGGTCGACGAGAGGACTCATTATGTGCTAGAGACAATAAGCCCTCAGGGGTGTTGTTCCTGTAGACTTCGCGTTCTACGACCTTTGGTACGGCTCATTTGAATAATTTCAAGCTAGGCCACCGAAGCTGGAGCTACACAATTCTGGCAGCTAGATTTAATTCACGCGGACAAACAAAGGTAAATGCAAACAAAATAAAAATACAGAAGGGGTGAATCCGAGCGACGAATAGAGACATTGTTACTCATTCAATTGTACCCTTGCTTTCAGCTGACAAATAAGGCGAACCTGTAATGCAATTAAAAGTCTGCAATGAGAAATGCGATTTCAATTCGCACAGTTCAACATAAAAAATGCTATCTACATGCGCGCCGCTATTAACCCTCAGATGCTCACACACAGCGTCCATGTGCGGCCATATAATTTATGTGCAATGCTATCTCCATATAATTACAGGGTATTAGTAAATTGCATAGTAATTAGTGAATTCCTATCTAAACACGAAACATGGCGTTCTAGGCAAATGAACCAAATTAATTGTTGATTAATCCTTTGGCGCATTAGCAGCGCGGCGCGGGCGGTGAGGCTCTGCGGTCGGATTGGTAAGAACCCTTGATCACGTCGATGCGGCCCATCAGTCATGGCGTACCTGACTGACGAGGGATGAGTCCGTGGCACCTTGGAGGGGAGTGCAGCGGACATAGCACTGATCCCATTTATTCCGTGCTCGGTTTAGATTGATGTGGGCTTTGTTTAAGTATTTAGAGTCCATATTATTATAATATTGCGCATTTTATTTAGTTTTCTTTTATGTACGTATACAAATAAGTGGTGATGTATAGCAAACAAATAACTAAATGAGTGTACTTACGTTACGGATGAAATCAAGCGTAATATATTTTTCCTTGAATCATTAACTTAAGAAGACTTCACCTTTAGTTGCCTCGTTAGATTTATACTCCTAATATTTACCTGAAAAGAAAAATATTTTATTAATAAACTGTATAAATAGGTCTTACTTATATGATAAAATATTAGCAAGATGTTACATTAAGGAAAGGCACGTGAATATTGTAAGGGGTTTAAAACGTATCGGCTCCAAAAACAGTTTTAGAAATGTTATCAAACTTTTATATCGGACGACGTGGCAGATTTATGTTCATCGCTTTAATATTAAAACGATAAAGCTTGAAATTTCATTAAACTAGAGATTTTTAAGTGCTGATGAACTCGTTTACTGAATAGTACTAAATTAAACGTTAGAAAAAGTTTTATAGAGTGGCCAAATCGCGCGCAAACCAAATTTCTTTTATAAATCTCATAAAAAGGTGGCTGATGACCTAACTTTAGAGATAATAAAATAAGAAGAAACATAAAATATGATAAGGAATTGCACGGGAGGAGAGTAGGGCTAGCCGCCAGACGTCGGTCGCCGGTCGCTTGTGAGTTGGCGCGAGTCGTGGTTGATTAATTGAGGCAAGTTTGCAGTTGTCCGCAAGGACGTCGACCCTACGCAGATAACTGCGGAGAACCTTGTCGTAACTAGGCATGCGGGGACACTTTCCTAAGACGTATGACTGACGAGGGAACATTGACTAAATTGCTTTATATCGAAGTAATGTCTGTGAAGTGAACCGGTATTATTACTCCCGGGATCTAAAGGAATTCTTGCGGAGATATGCCTAATAACCATAATACAAAACGACTTCACTGACAGCCTCATCTATCCTTGCTAAATGAAATATAAACTTAGATTGTATAAATCACGGAGTACTTTGCAAGGCTTTTATACAATCAAACGTTTGATTACGGACGCGTAAGTTATCGACGTTATATAGCAGTAAAGTTAATGAAATTGTTGGTGAGTGTCATATAAATTAAATATAAAATTTAAATAGGACATCTAAAACACAGTTTATGTCAACATCGAGTCGGATATTGACAGCGCATAAGTTTCAATATTGAAGCTCATTTCGAAGGGAACGAACGAGTTTATTACAGTAAACATGACTCATAAAACCAGATCACTGAGCTAATAAAATGGCTACCCCTTCGCGTCTGGGAGAATACAGCGCCCAGCCCAGATAGAACCCTATAACGGTGACCCTTTCCCATTTGTGCTCATATCGAAAAATAGGGGAGACAGGGATGAAGTATTGCCGCGCTTGGATCCTAAACAACAATAAAACCGACAACAAAAATAGCGGAGAACGCCAACAAATTACTATCGGACCAAAAACATGTTTCCTATGCAAGATATATGGGGCTTCGTAAAGGGAGGCCGAGAGAAGTCAATAAATATTGCCCAATAAGTTGATTACTGCAGACTCTTTGGTGGGAATGAATTGAGTGGCTGGGAACAGGTGCTGGTTTTAGTCCGCGAGGGAACACATGCGCGTACAGGCTTCGCTAATCGGTCACTTGATTTACTTCACTTTCCAATTTTGCATTTAGCACGCAATCCCATTAGAATTTACTATCAAGGTTGTTAAGACCGTCTATGTTTATTAAAAATTCCCGGCGAACAATGTTAAAAAGGAATGACGGTAGAATTTTTCTTTGTCTCAACAAAAATTCTAGTCAGCTCGCAATAGGTCTCACACTTTCCTTAATTTTTTTATGTTATTTAAAGAACGTCGATGTTAAAAAAAATAAGTCAAAATTTGTTTGAAAATATTCACAATTCTTTGCCTGCGCCTATTTTCTTTGACAAGTAGCTTTTAGAATTTTCTTTTACATTGAACGGTCAAGAATGTTTACTAAAGAATCTGTAGAGTCGAGTTATTTCAACAATTGCACTTTTTAATATTTAAAAGAACATTGTAGCAAATAACATTCCATTTGTAATTTGTCATTAACATACAACGAGGCCGAACTGTGTGGCCTACAACACTAGTTTTATTCGAAGGTTCGTCACACACTCACGACCAAAAACATAACGCGTCGAAGACCGCCTGCAATAAAGCTTACCCTGGATGGAATTGAACGTTTTTAGTGTCACCAGAACGTGTGAAATGCGGTAGCCCTTTATAATATTCACGAGGACACGTGGCAAAAATATTCCGTGACCTCGAAATGGGGCTTTTTCCCGGAGGGCTCTCGCCGAGTCAATTTCGTAACACTCTGACCCTAAAGGTGCCGAGGAACGCCGCCGCCTAAATTATCTTTGGGACGACTTGGAAAAGAGGTCACCTGTGTGATAAATAGTTAAGCCCAGGTTAATGGGTTGAACGTTAGTGCAAAGTTGTTTTGTGGCTGGATGTTTAGTAAACACTTTACATGCGGACCAACTATTTGAGTGCTCAAACTTAATTGCTTCTAAATTGTCCATCGCTGTGACATTTCTCTGCAAAAATGTAAAGTGAAATGTGGACAGCGAATTCTCCTTTTACGTAGATACGTATGTGTTGACGCTTCTACGAAAGCAAATTCTAGCTAACACTACAAAGAGAATAGTATGAATTAGTGAGTGCCAGCAGACTGGGTGCATCAAGATACGGCTCCTTGCACCGAGTTATGCACTTGCAAATTTAATTAAAGGAATAAAACATTGTAACGGCGTCAACGCCGTGCGCCGTGGACTCAATGCTGTAATTCACAAACGAACGTAATTATAAAAACAAATGTCTGAGTCATTGACTCGTGGACACCGCGCGCCCACTGTGCCGTGAAGAGAGAAAGTAGGCGCCGTACTCATAGTATCGGGAATGTACGCAAATTGGGTTTCAATTTCTACACAGCCATGAATAATCGGCTTTGCATGGGAAAGTAAAAAGATGTAAAATACAGTCCGACTGCAATTATGAGCGGCGCACACGACGAGTAATTTGTTTACCGACTTTTTCTAGCTGGAAATTAACGAATGGTGTTCACACAGCCGTTTGGAGTGGTCCTGGTACTTTAACGATGTAGTAATACAGCCTAGTTGTATTGCTTAACCGCAGCGGTAAAACAAGTGTATTGCTTGCATTAAACCACATTGTTAATAACTATTTCTGGGTTAATATGTACACAGGTGCATGGATGTACTAATAAAATAATGAGTGCAATGCAAAGTATACAATAACATGCATATATGTATACTGTCTTTATAAACACAAGTAGCGGCGTATCTATATACTATAATAATTTATTGTAACGTTAAACTACCTGTTCGTATTTTAAAGATAGATCTTTTAGTTCAAACTACCCTTTCAAAATAAAAGATATCTTGGATACTGTAGAGTATATATTTTTTTTATGTTTTCATGTCCAATATTCAAGAAAAGCTGACCATCGATATGGGTTCACGTTGCTGTTACACGCAGTACAAATTGATTTAAATGCGTGGAACAGCTTCCTAAAATAACACTGGCAGGATATCCATCCCGAAGCACCGAAGCGTAAACGTACGGTTTCTTTTTGTCCTATTCATGAATAGTCCCGCTGCTGTGACCGGCCTGCTCTTAGAATAACAAGTGATAGATCTAAATATATCAGTTTATAGCTGTCGCTGATCGAGAGTAGGGTAAGGAGAATTAATACAAAAGTATATTTAAAAATTTTAAAATGTCATTTATTGACAATAAATAGCTTTTTTGGACACGTCAAAATTAAGAGCTTATAATATAAAGTAGACAATAATTAAGAGACCTTTTAGGAACATTATGGCATGCAGATTACCTCACAATTTTCGTACCCATAAAACCGACTTCTAATTAACATTTATGCTTTAAGAAATAAGAAAACAATAAAAATTTAAAATAAGATTATAAATATTTTCCATACCTTCATACAAACAACCTATCTAAGACAACTTTTGAATGAATAGAACCACCTACTTATAATGTATCTCGAAAGTACAAAACCGAGGTATGTATTTTGACGATGCATTTGCTAAGCTATTAACGAAACCATTATTTACAGGTATCTTTCAAAACAAATACTACTAAACTAATATATTTTGAAGTATTTTGAAAATGAAATGAAGGAGGGATATTCACTTGGCAACTCTAATGTTTGGAACTGTCAAAGACAAAAAACCAGAGTATCTATATCTATGACAAATTGGAATGAATTGCCGAAAATAAAAAATACACAAGCAGGGGACTAGGGCAACCATTGCGCATACCTAGGCACAGAACTACTGCATTCAGAGAGGTGGATTCCGGTATAACGCTACCAAGTGCTGGAATAATTTGCCTCCTCCACTGCGCCAACTAGATAAAGTAAGTAGTTTCAGTTTTAAGCTAAAGAAATTATATTTTCCTGAACAAAAATTCAGCACTTAATTATTAATATTGCGTTTCTAGATATATTTATGTTTACTAGCGGTCGCCTAGTGGTCAAAATTCGACCAAAACTCCTAAGCTTGCTAGTTTGTTTTCTTTTTTCTTTATTACATATAAAGAAGCTACTATTTGTTACTATGGTTACCTATAGGTAACCATAGTTACAAAGAATTGTACGACGTCAGACGAACAATGCCGAAATACTACGAACGCGATTCGACTGCGTGTGTCAAATGCATGGTTGTGTGCGTGTAGTGTTTTGCATTAATTTAATGTATTTCTAATGCATATTCTATAAAATTATTGGCAATAGTAAACACTTGTACTGTTACCATGTTAATATGTTGTGTCTAATAAATTACTTTTCTTTCTTTCTTTTTTAATAATGTTAGCAGCGAAACCTTTTCCAAATAAACAACTGTTTATGATATTACTGAAAGTTGCCCTCTGACTTAAGTAAAGCCTTCACTATGGATTAGCTTTTAATGTCTGGTGTCTAGACTGTCACGAAGGCTCTATAAAATCTACGACGTTAAGATGAGGGCGAGGGTAGTGCTGTGCAAAGTTTGTATGACATAAATAGAGTTCAACGGCTACAAAAATATTGTGTGCTAACATTTTCGTGTTTTGCTAATACCTTTATAGAGTGCTGAGTTACGCTATATATTTTTAATACCTACTGCGTAGAACTGGAACTATGTTTTTTGTTTAACTGGAATACCGAGAAGCGGTTACAATAGAATATGTATTTCTTCATTTCAAATACAATACCTGTATTTTGGTTCCGTGTGTCGTGACGAGCATAGCTATCATTGAAAAATAAACATAAACCAAACAAATGCATTTCTATGTGCAATGCAGAGAATAAACACACAACACTCGACGTATACCTAAGCTTGTACCGAAATTACTGCTTAGACCACTGCACTATTCGCATTGACATACTACACTTACCTATAAACAAACGTCATCAAAACAGCCTATAAGTGATAAACACTATGTGTGTTATGAAGTCAGTAATAAAAAAGCAAACACCGGCTAATATTGTGGCCATAAGCTTTAATAATATTTCATAGCATGTTCTGTTTAAAACAATCTCAAGAGCCAGTAATAACACGGCACATAATTCAGCGAGGCTCGGTCCCCGGTGGAAGGTAGGTACGGAATACATAAACAGTTCAATTTAAAGCCCCAGTAATGCATGAGGGAGTACAGAACTTCGCCAATGAAAGTAATGAACCCACTGTTTTAGTTCGTCTTTACGAGGTGCCTGCGGTCGCCGCCTATCACACCGACGACCAACCTTTCACACATCGTAATTCGGTCCCGGACTACCACACTAGCGATTATTATGAACTCGGTGTGATAATACAGTCCCACCTACCTTCTACCATGATATACAAAACGTCAACTACGTACTTCAATAGAAAACTAAACTACAACTAGCTAATTGCAAAGTCGAAACAAAGGCGTCCCCTATTAAACTTTAAACACATTTCAGACTTAATAGACTTGGCATAATAATTGGAAATTAAAATATCGTCGTAAACTTAGATGGTAATTAGATGCCGCCCGTTTTATAATTCACTATCGCCCTTTATTGTTTTATATAATGTTTTTATTGATTCTGAATATTCTATGAATGAGGAAAACTACACGGTTGACATGCCGAGTATCGCACACAAAATCCAGCCGCCAATAAACCAATAAATATTAGACCAATAAAATTGTTAGCCCGAGGGGAAAATCGAATATGGTCCTCAAGGTAGAACACGCCACTCCATCCTTACGATCTTTGTGTAGTCTAAATCTAAGCGGACGACTCTCATGCGGGACTCAAGTACACATGTAGTAGACGACTCAGCCACATTATATAACGGATACGGAGCACGTAAGTGTGTAGTCTGAGAATAATTTGTATTCATACAAGCCCCATACGATCGGTGTAAATAGCCATTAAGATTAAAGTGTGTATAAGAGCTCAGCTGGGTCGTTCGCGGGGCAATCCCATTCAACGCAAAGTGTTTAAGTGGCAACACAACGAGTGGATCTCTCCCTAAGGTGCGTACGTGCGGGCTTGTAAAAATACTACCAGACTAACCTTTTAAACATTGAAAAATAACTTGTTTTCTCTCGCGCATTCTATTAATATAAATTATACCAGATTGCTTTGGATACGACGCTTATCTATCTCTGGAATAAAGTCTACAAAGCTCGAGCTACAAAGTACAAGCGAATGGAAAATATAATCTACTAAAAAAAAACTTTCAATTTCCATTAATAATATACATGAACGTTTAATTATACTACTATATACCAAGAGCCTTACAAGACACGTACGTGTATATTCAATGTGTACAATACCAGTCTACAAACGATTTTCGTCGCAAAGAGCCCTCACATAAATTAATGTTGTATCAAAGGCTACATATCGTAGAGGCAGTTATAGTTGAGAGCTCCTAGGAGTTCAAAGTGGCGTGTAGTGGCTTCCTCTTGTTCTCTAACCCAATTTGCAGTAAAGAGCCTTCTTGATAGTGCTTTGATTTCGTTTCGGAATCGACCGCCGGATTTGGACGTGTGTACGTTTGTCGGACAGATCAAGAGTAAGTGACGGTTCAGTCGTAAGTCGTAAACTCCAACGGTTGTATTGGAATACAACACAAGGTTATTTAGCTCAGACCTTCTGTGAGACAGTAGCCTAGTCAGGTTATCTTAAGCTTGAACGATGATCTAAATGTGTTTTAAATCTCGAGAACCTAACTGACATTATAAATGCGAATGTGAGTTTGTTTGTTACGCTTTGATACCTTAACTACTCGTCCGATCATCACGAAATGTTGCACACACGTTGTCTGGTGTACAAAAAAGGACATATGGTACTTTTCGTTCAGAAAACGTTCTGTTTCCAAGAGATGGAAATTTATCGAGCGAAGCCGCGGGCATAATATAGTTTATCATAACACATAATATGTAGAGTTTTCTTATCAAACGCTACAGTCAAATAAAGCCATAACAAATACTCCGTGTTTTAATAAACGCTACAATCTTTACTACTTCATCTATTTTCGCGACCACTACATTTTATTCGAGCATAATATCGGTAAAACACCTGAAAGTGAAAAAAGCGCGGGTATATTTTTTGCTTCGGTGTTGGTAAGCGAAGGCTGTACACAATAAAACAGCCAACTGCAAAGCCTTCAAAGGGAATAATTTAAGGTTTGAAAAGAAAGAATTACTCAGTACTACTTGTGGGGAAATTGCCTACCACTAAAGTTATATTTAAAAATGTAGAACATCTATCCTCCTCAGCATATCTCCGATGTTTTAGACAACATTATACTGTCTTTGCACTTGCTGTTTCTATCTAAAAATTAGCGACCGAATTCGGTTTCAAACGACACGCTGTTACTAAAAATCTCTTGACGTAAACCCAATAACACTGTCCAATCTTGTAATTTAATTCAAGACTACAGTATGCTTACATCACTACTAACAGAATTTTAACAATTTCGAATAATGGCTTAAAAATTCGCAATTGAAGCGAACAGTTGGTAAACAATTAAAAGCAGCCTTACCCAATTCTTGGTTAATTATATAACTTCTAATAAAGTTCTGAAAAAAGTGAAAGTTCCAACGATTAATAATAAAATCCTCGGAATCAATTGAAGGATTTCCTTCTTGATTTTACTCAATATCTTTTTAACTCGAATCACAATTATTCGGCAAAATCGTTTCATTGTTCTCGTAGAAAGAGCTGATAATTATCCTGAGATTATCAGCGGTTCAGTTAAGCGATGGCCAATACCTGTATTTTATTAAAATTTATTAATAATTGCGTACGAAATACTTTCAGAACAATTAGACTGTATAAAATATCAGAAGAATAGAAATATTTAACTATGATAGACACATCAGGATCCTAATAAGGGGCAATCCATAGTGTCTATCTATCCGTGCTTTAGCTTTAGTCATACGGCGAGTAGTAATACAAAGTTATCCTACTAATATTATAAATGTGAAAGTTTGTGAGGATGGATGAATGTTTGTTACTCTTTTAGGCAAAAACTACTGAACCGATTGCGATGAAATTTATCCCGATATTCTCACGGCATCGGGACTTACGCAGGAGAAACCGCGGTGCGCAGCTAGTCTATCATATCAAAGATATCATCGAGTACAAATAGGCAAACTATGTAAGGACCATTTCGGAATATCAACATTAAGCATAGAACATAGCTAACTGGAAACCTAGTAAGACATATTATGTTCTATGTTTATATATTTGTGTAGTCTCATTATTGTGGCACTGGGCGGCCCGGCAAGGGTCGAATAACGCCTTCACCAAAGGTCACCTTAATTTAGATATAACCCTTTTAAACGGTCATGTTTGCTCTTCTATTTTTGAATGTACTAACAATTTATTTTCGCCTTCTTTGTAAGGGAAAATTTATTTCAATTACTAAGGTTTAGCCTGTCGTTTTATTATACAGAACAAAGCAACTAATGAAGTATGAACACTGTGTTAATAATGTTCTGTGTTTGTACAAAGTTGCGAAATCTTTACAGTAATAGTAGGGTTCTAGACTATTTAATTTTATTACGTCACATATAACTAGTTTTGTATGTCCTAAGGGCAGGGGTTTTTTAATTACTCACACATTGCGTCAGTTGTTTTAGGTTCCAGGTAATACAAGGTGAGCATATTACCAGTCTAAACCCATTAACACCTTGCCTGAGATTTGAAGTCGGGATCTCATGATCAATCAATAGGTCAATCTTATACCGCTGCACCAACGAAAGAGTAAAAAAAGCCTAAAAATATAACGTAAATGATTTTTTGAAATATAATATATGTAGATGTGACCTGCGTATCGTCACCGAAAATATTGATATTATAAAAAACGCGGTTGTTGTCAAATTGACAGCAGTCGTTACGCCATGTCGTCAGAGGCCTATGGGCGGCTTGAACAGCTCTTGACAACAGGTTGGCCACTAACCACACGAAAAAGAAGAAAGAACCGAAAATATTAAGAAAATCAGGCTGCTTACTAACAATTCAAAAATAAAAGATATACGCAACATATTATAATGCTATATACTCGCATTATAACATGTTGTTCTCGTGCAAAGTTATTGGCAGAATTAGGCCCTGTATTTTGTAAACTGTGAATTTATTTGAGGTCTCAAATAGCAAAAGATTTGTCTTGTGTCAAGGACTCACGTTAAGGAAAAGGAAAATTTATTCCAGTATGCTCTACACAGAGTCAGACCTTACTGGCTGTTACCTAACAGAAGACTTTTGTATTAACTTGACGACCTGAAAATCGACAAATAATGTCTTCAATAGCCCACTTCAGCGTAATATTACTGCATGGTTTTAAAACTAACAATTTATTTTACACTAGCTTTTGCCCGCTGCCTCGCTCGCGTAAAAGTGTGTTAAGTTAGGTTATGTTAGTAATAGTACTTTTTTAAATATTATATAGTCTATGTTGGTCGCTGATTATATAGCTTTCAGATAGAGAAAAATTGTTAAAATCGGTTGAGTAGTTTTTGAGTTAAATCCTTACAAACAAACAAAAATTCATATCTTTCGTCCTTATAATATTAGTATAGATTTGCATGCATAATTCAATTCCGGTAACGTAAAATGATTAAAAAAAAATAAAGTAAGAAAATCAAATAAAATTAATTAAAATAGCTCTCGTTGGTAACTTTGGTACCTTTTGAAACATACCGGAGAGCGCAAAGTTGACACAAGTAGACTGTACCTTACGTAGATAAATACAGCAAATGTAAACATTGAGCGTGAAACTTTCGACACACGGACATTTTATTTGATTTAATATAAAATTAATCAAACTCTGACGGTGGAAATGTTATTTTTGTTTAAGTGAAAATGTAATATTTAAGTTAACCAACAAAAAACATAGAAAGAGGTGCAGAATATCCATATTTAACCAGATATGTGCAGTGCAGTATAATAACACTAATTACGTTTAAGCATTTTACATATTAGGAATCTTAGTTATAAAAGAGGAACAAAAATATGTGGATAATCTTGTTCCTTGTTTATAATTCACTTTCTTATACATTGCATAGATTTACTAAGTATGCGACGCCTTGCATGGCCTGATTATATACAAGGAAAATTCTAATTCATATCGAAGGACGAAAGACCTTTAAAAGCCTTGAGTATTTCATATACTTAAGTAGCTACTGTACTAGTTGTTAAGTCACCACAAGGCATAGCAGCGTGTTAGTTCGTGGATTCTGTTAGGGAATAAACAGACCGTTCAGCCATAAGTCTTGGTGCTGCTAGTGACAATTGCCTTAAAGACAAACTAAGTAAAGCTTACAATAACGCTACATCGCAGGATGATTCAAACACGATAACTTACGGTCAGCAGTAATCGTAAGCGTACACCACTGTGCTAATCCCAGTAGCTGAAGCTAGCCCACAATTATGAACGAACGAAACATAGCTGGCGTAAAGAGAGTATCAAAATCCTTGCCTAGCCCTAGGGGAATTACAAAGGTGTTACGATGTAATGTTTGCTTAGAGTAAAATAAAAAGCGAACAATTCAGGGCATCATTTTCTAAATTACATTTGGTACCTTATTTCCACCGGTGAAATTGTTTCAAAATTGTAGAAGGGAAAAATCGCAACGTTTCATGTAAGCAATGCTCCAAGCCGTTATCGAATTTATTTCTCGTCGTCATTACATTTTTTGGTCCGTGAAATAGGATAGACTGCCGTTGGTCCAGTGGCGTAAGTATATGCTTACGATTACAGCCGATCGACTGGTTCTCGGTTTGATTGGAATAGTGAGATTTTCTGTTTGGAAATTCTTTTTTTTTCGGTTCGGCGTCTAAAAGTTCTTTGATTTCATCAAACATGAAAATAGATATTAAATTACTTTCCGGCTTTTTAAGTTATAATGGAAGA
Organism: Catocala sponsa; assembly: GCA_963564715.1. NCBI lineage: Eukaryota > Metazoa > Arthropoda > Insecta > Lepidoptera > Erebidae > Catocala > Catocala sponsa. The sequence continues at coordinate 11,400,265 of OY751334.1, read as the reverse complement.
TTCAACATTTGTAATGATATAAATAAACCGCGATAATATCCGCTTTTTTTTCCATCTGTCATAGTTAAGGAGTCGTAACAGCTGGCAAAATAAAATAACCTAACCTAAGCTTTGGGATAGATAACAACGATACACCGTAATGTGATCTTAGTCAAAATAATAGCGTAAATTATTAATAAGCAATTTTAGGACTGTGCTAAATTTCAAAACAAGTGTAGCAAAGCGATTCGTAGAAGATGACTCGTTGAAATCTTTAACAGCGCTCGTTGCTTGCTACGAGCTCGTAACTCCGTAGCCCGTAGCAGCTCCACTCTACACTATTTGCTACCGACTTTACGGATCCAAATAATACATTCAATACATGTATTATTCAATATCAAGGCAATATAGTAGACTATCGTATGCACTGGGAACTTCTATTACTGAACATGTTGCAGAACATTTACGTTAAAATTTTCGCTAAAGCAATGTAACGGTATGAGAGCCTGGGTTCGACGATCAAATGAGTTAAATGACAGTACAGTAAAAAAAAATTATAGCTCCAAGGAGTCTAGAACAGCGCTCGGTCGACAGCAATAGCTTTATTCCCTATTAAGTGAGAACTTAAATAATTGCTAGTAAAATGTGGACAAAGGCCCACCCCATGGCAATTGACATTATAAACGTATCTACATACATACATCACGGCTATTTCCCAGAGGAGTAAGCTGAGACTACGTATATTCACGTGATCTTTCTTCATTCAATCATTATTATATTCTTTATTCATAAAATGAGCAATCATATGAACAATTTAATAGAAATAATTATAATATTATAACAACCTAATCCTACATAAATATAATATCTACACACAGCTGAACACTAACAGAAATAAATCTCATGTCTAAAAGTTAGAATCCAATTCAGTACACACAAAGTACTAACTAACAGAATAACTAACAGAATAACTAACTAAGTTAACTACAAGTAAAAATAATTAATTATAACAACAGCCACGGCCGTTTTCAAATTCTCTTCTATAAAAACTTTGTACCAATAAAGCCTCCAGGGACTGAAGAATGGAGGGCAAGGAGGGCAGTCGATTCCCAAAAGAAATCTCATTAAACTGTCTTGCATTGAGGACTGATTAACGTTCGGACCGCGCACTCGGCGAATACTGATGCCACGCTCTATTTATAACCATTTGAAGAGATAAACGACTTCTTAATGTATCTGTATTATCGATTATACACAGAAATCTTTAAGCTTTTTAATAACGTGTTCGCTTTGAGCGATGGAATAAATCATTATGTGAGTATCAAAGAATCAGCATTACCATTGAACCTGGCAATGCTGAAAGTCTTCTGAGCAATTTTCGAGTCAACAGCGATGCTGAGGAATTTTACGTCGCTGCCTAAAGCAGCCATTTTATTTATTTACAATAATATATTTTGTGCCATGTCTTTTTATTTTGTTTTACTTATAAGTTGGGTTTGTTAATATTAGTTAAATCGGAGTTAGGTAGGCAACTAACCAAATGACAGTTCTGCTATTGTAAATACTAATTTAAGACTTCATTGTTAAGTATCGCATAGGACAAAGAAAGTCTGCCACTCGAGATAAAAAGATACCTGATACAAATAATAATAACAATAATATCAGGCTAGTTTAAAAACTGTCTTGCTGCTTGTTTGCAGTCTTTTCTCTGTGTGAAAAGGTTTTGGCCATAGTCCACAACGCTGGCCCATTGCGAGTTGGCAGATTTCACACACTTCTAAAACATTATGACGACCTGTCAGACATGCAGATTTTCTCACGAAGTTTTCCTTCCGGTAAATGCGAGCGATACTTAAATATGTATTTAATGTACACATAGCTTCGAAAAGTAAGGAGTACGTACCTTGGTATCAAACTCGTAGTTCTCTGTGACAGTCCAACGATCTCCCACAAAGCCATACTGCTCTTTTTGCCAATTAATGATATAAATAACTTCAAAAAGTAATGGAAGTTTCCTTTTCATTTTACCATTCAACCATAAAGGTGAAACATTTTTAAGATAAAAATAAAGAAATGTCTGAGTCATTAATGCGGACAAATCCTGAGCTTAATTAAGTGGTGTTTTCTTCTTAAAAAGTCATCCAGAGTCGTGTAATGCGTTTCTACCGAAGCTATTTGTGTTAAAAGGAGCAATACTGAGGCTTTAAAACATTAAGAAAGATTGCATTTCGCCGGCTTACGAGCCGTGCTGATGGAATTGGCCAATAACGAGGTTTTTTGGTTCCGCTCCTGTATTCGACCTATTTCTTTCATTCGTTGTTGCAACAACAAGATTTCTTTTTAGTAACTATTTTTGAGCAAAGGGTGCATTCTTGTTCGAATGGTACGCGTAATTTTGAGATCGTGAGTTCCAGTCTTTAAATTTAACTTTCAAGAAATTCTGAGAGGTACTTGGTCTGGAGATGTTCTTGGTATAAATTACAAGACTCCTTATACAATTATTTTTCATAAAGTACTCTATATTGCCTTAAAGACTTAACTAGCCAGCACATGACAGGCCCAACGTCGCTTTACGCCCTTGTCGAGGTATGAGATGGGCGTTATCTCTTCTGCTTAACTTCGTGCGAAAAGCCTGACAAAAACTTGAATATAATATTGCGTAATTAGGGAATCACCTCCGACATTCTACGCAGCAGTTGTTCAAGCATTCAAATATATCCCACTCGACCAGCAAGACATACTAATAACGTGAAAATAAAATAGTTCACGTAATTTTGAGGTGTGATATTTTAATATTTTATATATGTATACAAATAAATTATGTCAGTGTTTAAGGCATAACAGGTCGAGTAACTTTCAAGAAGAATTAGTTGGAATAAGTATTCCATTTTTAATTCAGGGGAGGTTTGAGCCAAACGGACAACAAAAGAAAAAATACGGCCATAAAGCTATGGTAATCGCTACACAACTTTTTTCCCATCGGAGTGCTATAACGAAAACAATGAGACGAGTTTTACAGTTTTTAAACGCAGAAAAATATTTTACACTAGCTGTCCCGCGCGGTTTCATCCACGTTTATGATTACTGCTTCGGTCCCGTGGCTCATAGCGTGATGTTGAGCGTGATGATACAGGTTATGAGTAAAGGATAAAGTAACATACCATTGGTGAAAGAGTTTTTGTAATGGAGCCAGTAATTATCTAGTTTATTCATTGCAAACAAATAAAACTTTTCTCCTACTTAGTTATTAGTAGCGATATGTATGTGTAGATCAGGTTCTTCTTACATGCAAAGAAAAAATATATATATAGGTAGTAAAGCAAAAGCTAGTTGGAAGTATAAAAAACAAAAGAAAATGTTATATAGGATAGATACCTTTTGTCGAACTATTCGAATAGGGATACCACTATCCAATCTCTTTCAATTTATAATCATACAAGATAAACGACACAAATAGAAAAAAAAGAATAAACAAACATTTAGTATGTTGAGTAGGACAAAATGGCAGGACCATATCGGCAATAGCTCACATGGTTACAAGGAATTACACAAGTTCAAATTCATTGAGTACACCAAAACCGCAGCTAAATACAAACGACAAATATGGGAAGGGTACGGTTGGCTTATTAGCTGTAAATATTCAGCTGAAAGCCTCTAGTTTTGCAACTTGTTTGTCAAGTGTATGTTGAAACGTTCAAAGTTTGTGTAAACATGATATGCGTTAGCATCCAATTTCACGCGAGTGACGTCACGTTACAGCGCTCGCAAATCGTTAATCAGAGTCAGCCGGTGCTCAGTTCAGCGCCGGGTCCGCACACACGGGCTAAGGATACGTTGCTTTGTGCAAATATGTATATTGCCTATGAACTTACTTTTGAGTTTACTTATACTTTGAAAAATAATATATATTTAAGGGGAATCGTTTTAAATATTCATTTTACGCGTAGTAGCTTGTTGGTTGGCGTAAGTGTCGATCGTGAAGTCTCGATGCCCGTGTCAGGCAGAGATTTTGTTATTTCAATATAAATTTGAGTAGTAGAGCCTCGCTGATTTCAACATGAATGGGCCGGCTCGACCGGGGAAGGACTACCCTCTCACAGAATAATGACGTGGAATAGCAGTAGTCCTACTGTTGTGTTTCGTTCACCGAACCGAGTGAGAGTACCGCAGGCCCAATTACCCTCCTTTCCCCCATCCCGCTCCTTTTCCTTCCCACGTCCTTTCCTAAATGGTCGGCAACGCGCAAGTGATGCCTCTGGTGTTGCAGGCTTCCATAGGCTACGGTGACCACTTACCATCAGGTATGCTTGTTTGCTACCTTAGTTGTATAAAAAAAAAATGATTGCTAGTAACACGACGTTTAAAAAGTTGTTAGACAGACAATAGCAGATCTACGTACGTACAGCTGATACTATATAGAATCTAGATACAACTAGCAAGAAGTGAGTAGGTATGATTCTGGGTACCGAAGTTAATCATTTGTTTGTATGTTCGGTTACACAAAATAGATAAATGTGTCATAATTTTTAAATACAAGTGGTGGCTATATCGCCTATACGTACGAAGCGCATTGCTTCCATGTTTTTAATGCCTACTGCCAAGAAATGCAACTCCTTGCATATGTATTACTAGCTGTTACCTACGACTTCGTCCGCGTAGATTTTAACTAAAAAGTGTTTGTCGCCGCGGATCCCAACTATATTTCTCTGCCCAAGTTACTTAAATGGCGTAGTTTTTATAGTGTAAAGCTAGATAATAGCATGGCTTACTCAAAAACAACATTTAAATATGCGTTGTTAGATTACACGCTGTCACAGAATGCGTAAGAAAAATACAGATTCACAGCTCCTCCCCCGTAGGTGATAGCGTGATAATATGTAGCCTATATGTTGACCCGACCTGTTAGTAATATTCATGCAAAATTTGAAGTAAATCCATGCAGAACTTTTTGAGTTTAACCCGGACATACATACAGACAAACAGACAAAAATTGTAAAAATTATATTTTTGGCTTCGATATCGATTGCAGATCACGCCCCAAGTATTCTTTTAAAAAAATATTCAATGTACAGTTTTGACTTTCCTACGATTTTATTATATGTATAGATGTTGAATCACAAAAGAATAGGCTCCTTGAGCAAGAAAATAATGTATTTTGGTATTTACATCAATAAACACAACGTTAATAAAAATATACAGTGAATACACAGATAAACATGAGTACACAGATAAGATGTAAGATGTAGTATGAATACACAGATAAGATGAGAAACAAAGGAAAGACAATTAAAACAAAAATAATGTCTTACGACGTGATCAAAATGGGTCTTGGTTCAGCATGTGTCAGACGAATACCTGACGCTGGTTTTCAACTAGGCCCTTTATTCACACCCTAGAACATCAAACCATAATAAATATTTACTAGCGTATCATATAAAATATGAAAAGATTTCATTTAAAAAATTATTTGCTACCGAGCGATATAGAGACAATTTATATTCCAAAGACCGGGATATCTTAGAATAATTCAGATACCTGTATAATCTCGTCAAAGCAATGCCTCCTTAAACATACCGAAATTAAGATTACACATTAAACGGAATATTTCTTATATACGTGCACATTTTAATTCATTACGTTCCGGTTTACCTACGTACGCCGCGCCGCTTTTTAGCCTACCACAAAGCTGTGTCGCGTTTAGACGAGGACTTAATGAAAGTCTGGCAAGGCGCCGTAATAGTCCCAATCCCCCTTCACCCCATCCTACGAGGGCACAGATTTATAAGGATTTTCTTCCCACGACTTTGTTACACTCCCATACATCTTCCTGTATTGAAAAATTATATCTCTTTACACAGAATCACTTCAAACGGATCGAACAGCTTTTGCTTGTATTTAATTTGTGTTTGATATAAAACCACATGTTCGTGTAGAAATTGTTTGATAAAGTTTGGAATTATGAGAAAGGGTATAGAACTATAGGGTATTAATAGATACGTCCCTATATTTTAATACATTTTTTATTCATATATACATATACTACGTACATATTTGGGCCTGTATCTTTATTACGTAGAGCTACATTATTTACATATGTATGACATAAAAACGAACTGCCTCGATGGCCCTCCGACAAAAGATAGTTTTTACTCTTAAGACAACAGTTAGGTCCCGGGTCGGGTATAGCAAAATTTGTCTATAGCAACACGACTCTGTCTATGTGTCTGGTAAACAGCGAATGGCTGGCCCTCTATTACTTGCGATCTTATGACATAGCCGGTGAAACGTAAATGTAATACACCTTCGTCTATATCGTCAAGAGCAAACAGGCGTGAGCCTATATGCATGTATATATGTAAAAATCCAGGAGTCAACTAACTCTAGGCACAATACGTCTTATATTTCATAGACAACGATTTCATAGATTCCTGTGTCGCGAAGGACTTTACAAACATTCAAGACCAGAATACCCAGACTCGGAACAAGTATCTGTCGCAGAACCGATGATCGTTGGAGCAGACGCGGACGGGTTCTCGAGTGGAGACCACGACTCGGCAAGCGTAGTGTAGGACGCCCCCCGGCCAGATGGACCGATGACCTGAAAAAGGTGGCTGGAGGTGACTGGATGGCGAAAACGGGAGACCGGGCCTTGTGGCGCACCCTGGGGGAGGCTTATGTCCAGCAGTGGACTGCAATAGGCTGAAATGATGATGATGATGATGATGAACAAGTATCTGTGGATCACACAAATTTTTGTCCCGTGTGGGGATCAAACCCTCAACACTCGGCGGCGCTTACACAATTTGCTTATACCATTATGGTATCCTTTTCCTTTGTATTTTATTAATTTATAGAATCTATTATGTAAGATTCCTAGCCTTACAATATTATATTAGCTAAATATGTCACTTGTAATCATAGGGAATAATGATCGACTCGTCGATCACGGAATATTATAGGTTCGATGTTCACACGCAACAAAAACTATGTAATTTACAAATATTTGTTCCGATTCTGGATATTATTTGTGTCCGTTCTTTCAATGTTTGCATTTTCAAATGCTACACAGATATTATCCCTATATGAAACTAATAATCAGATAAATTCATGTCAAGTGATTTGATTGACTATTGCGAATTCAATCAGCCAATCGTAACAGTTGACATGTGTTTGACCGCCTCTTAAATCATTTTTGTGTTGATCTGCCTTCCAAAACCTGGTATTAATAGCATATAGAGAGAAAGTATATGAGGTGACCATATAAGCCACCACACCATGAATTTAAATCTACAAGGTGTCTGTTAGACGTTCAACGAGAATCACAGTGCGTAGCAATCAGTCTACTAAACAGTAATTATATGCTCATTGAACGCTATCGCCACTGCGTGAGAATATGTCATACGATTATATTGCTGCGCGTGTATCACTTGTAATGACGTATTCATATCTTTGCATCCATAGTTATTGAGTTTCTGCAAGCAAAAATAAGTGTGTGGAACTCTTACTGGACCAAACGCAGTGACGGTGGTGTTTCTAGTCTAACGCCGGTAAAAGGTAGCACTTCCCCGCGCGCCCCAGCTGGTTTACACAGGCACCATATAGCGCGAATTGGTAGCGGCAAACCATTCAGAAACGGATCATTAATAATACTTTATTATCCTCTATTATATTAAAGTTTAAACAGAAAATACTAAATTCGTGTTAGCTTAGTGTTTATTGTTAGTACTGAAATTGTTTCACAAAATAAACGCAAACAAAGCAATAAAGTCGAGACTAAACAAAGTAATAGTTACAACAATAATGAATAAAACAGTATTAGTTGGAATGGTCCATCTGCGTTATTTTACAATTCTAAATATGTATCTATTTGCAAATTAAAGTGAACTCATACATGTGTAATTTAAACGATGCATAATGAAAATCAGCGCATCGCGAACCGTTGGTGACGTTTATAGGGCGATACGCACATACACTTAGCATATATTACAACTGAACTGGATTCAAGTATTGCCGAAATAATTGGAAAATTTGACAGCATAAACAAATTTATAATCAGTCAGTATAATAAACGACAGATTGAGCTAAGGTTGGGGATGCTTTTAATCTGTAAATTGTTGGAATTCCAGATATAATCGAAAAACTATTGCCGGCAGGCTGTTCCATCAATAGGTCAGAAATAAAGTACTCAGTTAAACTTAAATATTTTCTCTCTCTCAGTCCTTTATATCTTAATCAGGATTTATGCAGTGTTTTTGAGGTAGCATTTAATATGGTTGTGGAATCCAATGCGGCATCGACAGTGCGACCACTCGGCTAAGGTATTCGTTCACTTGTTACAATCTTTAGCTAGTTCTTCTCATTTTCGGGGCTTATCTCAAAAGTAATCATGTCCCGTTATATGCAATCTTTGAAACGCAAAATTAGCAATTGTAAAAGCAATTTCGCTTAGCAGGCTACGTCTTGGCAAGCGTTAAAGCAAATATTTTTAAGCTACATTTAATTAATTTCGAAATGTCTGTCATCTAATCGTGAAAGGCACGTGCTGGGCAGTATTTGGCTTGTAATCGCAATGACTATGGCGGTCTAAAGTTTAAGTACATTTGCCAGAATTATATCTTGTAGACTACACTATAGCCATGTATAGAATCATATCTGCATGGCAGAAGTGTTAGTGTATGTGTATCAAAACTATCAGACCCCTATAAGCAATCTCGCTAGGGAACTCAATAGGGAACTATTCTTTTTCTTCTGCCGGATATTCATTGCGTCGTTTTCTAGATAGTGAAACCCGATAACACTTTGCTTTATCTGAAATATAACCCAAGACCTCAATACCGCACTGCAGTCGCATTCACGAACACTTCAATACTTTTAAAATATGGTTTATCTTTTACTTGATTTTAATTACGTGCTACTTAGTTTAATCGTTACCGTGTGTGCACAAACGACACTCCATACACGTGGTCGACCTGTACATAAATTCTCACAATTTAAAGTGAACCAGCACAAAAGCTCGGATCCGCATGTCCCGTACGCAGCCCTATAATATGTGGTAACTTTACACGCCCATAATAGATAGCTACGCGGTGTTTACGATACACGGCGGTACATGGAGCGTGCGATATCATTCAATGGTTCACTCGTTCATTGCGGATATTCAATGTATATTGTATATATTATATAGCACGTGTGCGGTATCGATACACACGTCCGTTAACTATTGTGATCATGTATGTCATTGATTATATAATGGGACAAAAAGGCCGTTTTGATTACGTTGATTGATGAGTTTACTTTTCAATGATAATTAAGTTATTTATTCGAATTTCCATTAATGCTTCGTTGGTCATGGCATAACTATGCACTTATGTTTGAATACGATCGTGCGGTCCACGGCTCAGGGTCGGGTCAATCAAAATGTTATTTGGTTTTTCTGTTAGCAAATTCTCAAATGTGCTCCGTAGCTGGCGAAGTGTGAGTGTAAAACACCTTAGCATTATTAAACACTACACTTGTACACACACATGTTTATCTCCAAGAGGAAATCCGTACCATTACATCGAGTGCTGTATATTAAATCACCATAAGGGACAAAAAAATATATAAAATAGTCGTTCTGATTTAGGATGTTTTTGGTTGGAGCCCGTAGCCTCAATACATAAATGAAACCTCTTAAAAATGGAGACAACAAACCCAATAACACTGTTTGAAACGGATATCTAACTATAAAAAAGCTTCCGCCACTGGACCAACGATAGTCAATAATTGCTTACATCGATTCCGCTTAACTCTTCACTAATCAGACGAACCGAGATACTAATTCAAGTGTAAAGCATCGGTATTCATTACATAGAAGTTAGTTCTGAATTCTACAACGGTACGACGATCAATCAAGGTGAAGTAATGTTCGAAGTGGCGCTATTTTCCGTACATTACCCACGTGCAAGATTGTAAATACTGATCTAACCGTGCCACTACCTTGTGCCTTAGGTATTATTTTCAAGTTATTAATTTTATAGGCCTCGCTGGCAGTTTAACACGGCGGTCCCGCGTGTAAGTTTGCGGGGCGTGAAGTCAGCAAATGTGTCTGGTAAGCGGCAATAGAGTCACTCCCTATTGCGCGGTATTTAAAGGAGCTGGCGAAATGTTGGTTTAATACACGTCTATAATAATTTGGGCATATACGGATAGATCTATGAGTCTATGATTATAGTTTAATTTTAACGACAGTTAACAGGAAGACTACTCAGTGATAGTATTCCTAGAACTGTGTGTTAGGTGACACAAAGGGAATCCAAACTTGAAACTCCCTATTAATAATATTGTACCGTATGGCTATCAATATCGTAACGCATAGCCCAGTATATGTACGGGCCCGAGGACAGTTTAGTAGGTACCTACTGCATCAAACCATGCAATCAATAATTCGCATAAAGCGGAACTGACAAAGTTTTGTATTCACGAGATCAATTAATACAATAAATCAAACTAATAGTCACTATCATGACGACTATGACTATGAGTATGACGTCATCATGCGCGAGCCTAACATATAACTACTTTAACTATTGTGTGTGGATAGTCGTCTCGTATTGTACACAGTTTATTCTGTAGCAGTGCAAATGACCTGGCTTGTCTGGAGAAGTGCCACTGGCTAGTAGTGCATAACTCTATAACTGCATTTCCCCGGTCAGTAGGAGATCCGGAGGCTAACATACCTTTTCCAATCCTCTCCTTTCATCCCATCTTTACTCATTTTCGTTATAGTTCGTAATGCGCAGGTGACATGCGATCATAGATTAAGTTCATTGCTTAATAGCCGTAGGCCTATCCGCCATCTTGGCAGTAAATATTGTAATCAACATTTTTAATGTGAGTCATACACAAACAGAATATAACACATGCCACAGCAGCTATAAGGCAATAATTTATGCTTTTTCTTTTATGCAAAAATAAATAATAATGCAGTAATAATGAAATGTAAAAACCGTCTTAGCAAGATTAGAGAAATTATAATGGTCACCAAACCATTGCTATTGCGTCGGGTGTTGTATTTTAGTATCCTACCTTCTAATATATATAAAAATCTCGTGTCAGAGTGTTTGTGGTCGCACTCCTCCGAAACGACCGATTTTTATGAAATTTTTATCTATATTTGGTAGGTATGAGAATAAGACGTAAAGTATATCTCATACCGTTAGGTGATTAGGATGTCCCTATCGAACGAATTTATATGGCAGAATAACGTTTGCGGCGTTATCTAGTAATATTATAAATGCGAATATTAGTTTTTTTGTTTGTTACTCTTTCAGGCCTTAGCTACTCGACCGATCATCATGAAATTTCACATACACTTCGTCAGGGGAACAGAAAAGGACATAGGGTAACTTTCATACAGAAAAAAGATAGTTACTAATCTAACCTAACGTACATTTACGCCAGCAAAGCTGCGGGCAAAACATAGTATTATATGGCTTTTGCTTTAACACATATGTAAAGAAGCAATTATAGTGTTTTCACGATACAGGCTAGTCCGATTGTCGAAGCTCATAACATATTTATGAGATATGAGAAGTAGGTCAATTCGCACTCAATAACTTAAAATGTGAATCGTATTTTATTAAATGAAAGGCGATTTAATGCGATAATGATTAATTACCTTCGCCAAGGGTAACAAAGGTACATTCAACTTATTACATATTTATATCATATGATAAGTTATTAATTACCTATATTGACTTTTAATTGTTCGACAACAGTTTGTTTATAAAGATTTGTAAACATTATTTTCATCTGTAAAGAAAAATAAATATCGTTTATTAAAAATAACTATTTATGTCAGATTAAAAAGTTACTCTAACATGATCGTGATAAACACACTAAAATAAAAAAAAGTAATAACAAGGCAAGATCATGTGCCCCTCCATAGCATGAAGCAAGCGTCTAGCAGACAGCACATTACTATATCTTTGTGTTCTTTCTCACGCATATAATATCAATACTTTAACTAATGCTAGTATTCCCTCAGAACAGTATTACCTGTTTTTTATTTAATTAAGACAACTCCCGCACTACGTATACCTAAATCCTGTGCCGCGGGAGGCTTTACAAACATTCAAACAACGACCATTTAAACCACTACGCCATCCGTGCAGTCGAGAACCTAGAACACCACGGACCTGTTCCGTGCTGACGTGTTTCAAAGCCAGTGTTTAAAAGGTCATCAGTATCCGAGACATAAAAAAAAATCTATTGCATTTGAGTTTTAAATTCAGAATGGCGATAAAATTAAAATAAAAACTGCATTCTGCATACAACTATTCTAAACAGCCAGTGTGAATCATGTATTACGTTATTCGCACACAAAGATGTCTCTCAAATACTTGATAATGTCATGGCTGCATTTGGTAACTTGTGATCACTGTAGAGTATGTCGAGGTGACATTGAGAACGAATTATTAACGGAATGTAAGCGATCGCGCTGCCCTAGACAGACAGCGGACAAAAGCCTTCACACGCATGATCTGGGTCGGGGAATGTACTTGGAATCTTGACAAATTCTAGCAATCCTTGAGAACATTCGTTTAAGTCGCTATTATGTACCTAACTTTATTTACAGCGTCCCATATTAAGTTCGGAAAAATTATATACAATCGATTTAGAGAGCGTCACTTCATAAACTATTCTTTACAATATTATTTATTTAGCTTTTGCTCGCGATTAACCCTGCGTAAACAAGGGGATGCGTACCGGGATAAAAAGTTTATCCAGGCCATGATTTATCTGTGTGCCAAATTTTAGTAATAATCACCCAAACATTAGCAGGATTATACATAAAATACACTTATGTAAGCTTCTCTTACTACTAAAGAAGTGTTCGGACTATTAAATAATACGTTTTTTTTTCTGGCCAAAGAGCATAAGTAAAGTTCTTTAAAGAGAAGAGGAAGTGTCATATAAGCAAGAAATCCAACCTCTCTTCCATATCACTAAGCTTTGGTGGCAATAGACTCGTAGTTTCCTAATTTTACTAGCCTTCGTTCACCGCGCTACTACCATGCCAATCTTAAGTAAAGAGGCAGTCTTACCTCACGACTAATGAGAAAATCATCAGACAAGCAGAATGAACAGGCAGAAAACTACTAGCTATGGGTCACATAAATTATTTGTGTGCGGCAATTAAACATAAACTAGCTAGAGCTTCATCCGCGCAGTCAAAGAAAAAGTTTATCAGGCAACCCTCATTTACTTATTTATTTATTGTTAAGGCACTTCAACGACTTATTGACATACATAAGTTATAACCACAGTGAATTTGTCACTTACAGAAATGCACAGCACTTGCAGAAAGGTAAGATAATTAAGGTAAAGAAAATACATATCAAATACGTTATGCGTCTCTAAAGTAAAATTACAGATTATTTGACATATTAGTAATTAGCAATATAAACCAACAATAATGCGTCTTGGAATTAGGTACAACAAAAGATACAACAATATCAAAATGTAGGTAGGTTATTAAAATTAGGGAATAGTGTGGACTGAGAAAACGGTAATGGATGCGTGTATTTATTCATTGCTTGATTCCAGATAGGGCAAAACTTGTGAATGGAATTCTTTAAATGAATTTGAGAAGATGTCGATGCTATTGGTTCTTGTAGCTATATCATTATAATCTCATCTCAAGTGTTTACCTAAATGCAAGTAATTAATCCTTTATATTTATTTTAGAGTGTCTCGTTGACTTAGTGGTTGTAAATGCGACATAGAAGCGTGAATTGTAGGGTTAAATACCCGGTTGGCAAAGTGTTGTAGGGCTTTTCTGTGAAGACATTCGCAGCAGTATGGAGTGTAGATAATAGGTTCGCTACTTATAACGTACGATTTACACATAACACAAGTTTAGTCATATCTTGGGTACCAGAGTTCAATGCAACAGTTCTATACAATTTTTTTTATTGTATTACATGATTGTATTGTGGCTGTTTAGAATAATAAATTATTATAATAACATAAAGTCTAACACCAAAACTGTATAACATTTAAAAAAAAACAGTATAATATGATTAAATTATAATAGTCACATAAAAATGTAAACACCTCTATCAATCAATGTTATATACACCGCAGTCCGTAAGTGTCATACATGTCAGACAAAATACTGTGTAACGGAATTTAATATTGTATTAATATGTATGACTAACATTTGGCCCGCGGCTTCGCTCGTAAGTAGGTTAGGTTGTGTTAGTAACAGTACGTTTTCTAAACTCAAAAAATAGCCTATTTTACTCGGTGATAATGTAGCTTTCTAATCCTTATCCTCACTAATATTATAAATGCGAAAAATGAGTTTGCTTGTTTGTTACGATTTCACGCCTTAACTGCTCAACCGATCAACATGAAATTTTGCATACACGTTGTCAAGGATACAGAATAGGACATAGGATACCTTTCATCCAGAAAAAGAACTGTTGCAAACCTAACCTAACCTAACCTACATTTATGCGAGCGAAGCCGCGGGTGAAAACTAGTGGTAAAATAATTTTTAAATCAGTGGATTAGTTTTTGAGTTAATCCTTACAAAAAAATAAACAAAATATCATATCTTTCCTCTTTATAATATCAGTTTAGATGTGGTTGTGCTATTAAATAAATAAAAGCATAACTGGCGAAATGTCAGTTTCCCTACCCCTTCGGTGATATAGGAATGAGACTATGCGTTTTTTTTAATTTATTTTACATCTCTATAATAATGTATATGTCGGCCTCGATGGCGTAGTGGTTAGTGTAATTGACTGCCACGCCTGAGGTCGCGAGTTCGATTCCCGCACAAGTCAAATATTTGTGTGCATGGACATGGACGTTTGCCTTGGTCTGGGTGCTTTTATAAATAATATGTATGTAATTACAGAAAAGAGAGGTATATATATGTGTAGAATGTCTGCTTATCGCAGATACCTATTATTTACCTTATACATTCCACGGGAATCGAACCCGAGTCTACCGAATTCACTTGTGTCCACGATATATATAAATGCGAGACTTCCTAAAGCGCTACAAGGGAATTACCGGCACTGGTCCGTCAGATAACACCTTTTATTAATACATAATTTATTTATTACGAACACACACACTGATAATGCATATATATGTATGAATCACAATTTATTTCATAAAGCCAATACTTAGTACATAGTCTAAAGACCTAGCGTTCTGTCGGACCACTGCACAGCAACTGGCCGACTCGCCTTGCATACCCCACGCTTGCACACACATACATTCGACGCACACATACATACCACTATATATGTATCTTTATCCATTATCTAGTAGGTACCCATAGTACAAGCTCTGCTTAGTTTGGGCTAGATGGTGTTGTGTGTATGTAAGAAAAAAGGAGATTTGCCGTTCATATAATATAATGCTGCCCGAATGTTGTAATACGTATCTGCCGGGGCTGCAGGATGAATGCTCGAGTGATCCCAGCGCCCCGGACATAGATTGTGAGAAGGAACACCGTGGTAGGTTTAGTCGGTATTACCGGGATATCTCTATCTTTTCCCGGGTGCGTCCGACATAACCCCTCCGCCCGCCCCTGCAGAGGGGTATGCGCCAATGCCTTGCCACACGTTAAAAAAAGAAAAAAGTACCTAATTACTTATGTATTCGGCTAAAAGGAAATTTACTTATAAAATTCGAAATGAAAGGGATTTGAGATTAATTGAAGTACCTAGTTTTAAATTATTTACATGATCTAAAATATAGCATAATTATTATAGAATATAATCAAGTGATAGAATATATATAATTTTATTATTCTATGATACTAACATCTACTAGTAAGTATACAAGCATATAACGCCACAAGCCAGTAGTATTGTCTATTTAATGATCGATATTAAACTCTTGTAATTTCGTAATGTTAAAATGTCAATGTGGCGTTAACAATCGATTGCAATCTATTTTATATTAATAATAATGTTTAGTCAAATACATATTAATAGATCTGTCTGCCTTATTGGTCCTGCGGCATAAGTTTACCGTTGTACCCAGTAGCGTGTCGGGTTCAATTCCAGTACCGTGTCGGGTTATCTGTTAAAACATTCTTTACATAGGTTATATGGAGTCTGAAAGCCTTGTTGGGGATATGGGAGTTTGATACCTCTCTGCCTGTCCATTCAAAGACATAGAAGCGTTAGTCCATGTAAGTTCAGTCAGCAACATAAGTAGCCGAACATTTATCAAATTTGTATTAGTAATTATTTTTTGAGCCATGTTTAAAGCAACAATCTTTTAACTGTTATTTCTGTCTGTACCTACTATACATATATATAAAATATAAACAAACCTTATTTTCTCGGAAACATGCTTTTAGCTTTAACTACGTAAGCAAATATTATAATATATAATGTGTATATTGTACAGAATGAGCTAATAACAGGATAACAATAGCATGTATGGCTCGGTCTGCGGACAGCTCGTGGAAAGCCGTGCCAATATAATCCTCTCCTCTCAATTTATTCCCGTCTATAGGATTTCCTCTACGGAGTCCGCCTGAATATTTATGAACTTAACTTTGGTAACTTTAGAGCTTTTTAAGCAATATCCGTGTGCTAAATTTACGGATCGGAAATTATAATAGAAAATATTAACGGATAACAAACTCTTGAATGAACTTTCATGAAGATACCATCTTAGATTCAAATTATTCGCCGGTACTGTGAAGTTTATCAGCATCTGATAATGATAGCCGGATTAAAGGCATTTACGAATAATAGTGAGCTACGTTATTTAGGAATAATAGACTGTTTCGTGGGCTTTTTAAATATAGAAGACGTTATGTGGGTGCAATGCACCTTTGACAGTTAGGTATATACAGTCGTAGCATGGAACTACAAAGTAACATAGGTAATAAATTATGTGCTTATGACGGGAAAAACTAAGTAAATTACAAAACGATAAGATATTACGTTTATACGATATACGATTTGACGAATTGGTTTACGGGTACGGTTTACACTACGACAGAAATTAAGTATATTTTGTTAAATTTAACGTAGTTTGCTTTTAAATTCAATTCTTTATACGACAAGCCAGATTCAAAAACCGATTCTGGAAACCGTAAAGATATGTACATCCCATTATCTATATCGCAATATATTTTAGTACTAGGAGGAGCTCCTATCTGACTACACAAGAACACTAGATATATTTAATTAATTGTACGTTGGAAATAAGCAATTAACCTATTGAATTTAATATACTTACGAAAATGAACTATGAAATCAATAGAATAATTGTCTAATTATGTTGTAATAAATATTGTTACATATATTTTAATTGTAAATACACAAATGCGATTATTTATTATAATAATATTATTAGTACAATATAATTGATTTATATTTTATATAATATAAAAGGATCATTACAGACTGCCATTAAGGTTATTGGACTTGTCGTCGTCATAACATAACAAATGAGTCATACATAAAAATCTTTATATACATATATAAATCTTCTGTGCGTGTGTTTGTAATTAAACTCCTCCTAAACGGCTGGACCGATTTTGATGAAATTTTTTGTGTGTGTTCAAGTGGATTCGAGAATGGTTTAGATATATATGATACGTTTTTTTTCTGTTTTTTCGTGTGTAGGTATAGGACAACGTCTGTCGAGACAGCCAGTAGAGTATAAAAAGACAGAAGCGAAAGCCTAGTCCTAGAGATCCTTAGACTGTCACGCAGATGTCACGAGTTCAATACCGAGACGCGCATCTCTAACCTTTTGAAGTTATGTGCGTATTAAATATTTAATTACGGACGTGTCGCTTCAACGGTTAAGGTAAACATCTTGTAGAAACTTGCATATCTGACAAGTCTCCATAATTTTCTTGAAGTTTGTAATATGTGAAGTCTACCAACCCGCACTGGGTCAGCGTGGTGGACTATGACTTCACCCTTCTCACACTGCGAAGAGGCCCGTGCCCAGCAATGGGACAGTTTAATACGGGGTTGTTTTTTTATGCAATTAAGGTGGCAAACAAGCATATGGCCCACCTGATGGCAAGTGGTCACCGTAGCCTATGGACGCCTGCAACACCAGAGGCATCACTTGCGCGTTACCAACCCTTTAGGAAAGTAAGTAGGAAGGAGAAGGAGCGGGAAGTGGGAAAAGGTTGATTGGGCCACTGGCACTCTCACTCACCGAACGAAACACAACAGTAGGAATACTGCTATTTCACGTCGATATACTGTGAGAGGGTAATCCTTCCCCGGTCGAGCCGGCCCATTCATGCTGAAATCAGCGAGGCTCTTCTACTCATAAAATGATATTACTATTGTCATTATAAAAAAACAACACCCTCACAACGAATAATGTCTGCGTCGCGGGGGAGTAGAAATCATCAGTGCTGGTGTAATTCAATTGAAATGTTGCCTTGATCTTATTCTAACACCTCGATGACGCAGCGGTAGTGAATACAACTGCTCCAAATGCACAAATGTTGTGCCAAGTGCCTAAGAGTGTTATTTGTGTCCGTTGTTTAAATGTTTGGAAAGTCGACCTCGACACAGGATTGCCTATTTTTAAATAATAAATATTGCAATTTATTTAGCTATGACTATTGCTTAACTACGGGAGTCAGTAGCAGATATTACAAAGACGAAAGCAAAGTTGCGATTTACAACTAGTATGTACCTACATAACACATGAAAAAACGAACAACAAGCGAGTAAGAAATAATAACCATCATTAAACAAAACCGGCACAATTGATTGCGGCACATAAGTTCTTGCTTGCTTGTACGTTAATTAAATTGATAATCAAATACGTACAATTTGTTGATTCAAAGAAGTGAGCTTCTAAATTAAATAAATAATGTTAAAAAACATTGCACACATAAGTTTACGTAAACTCAGTATGTAGTTTCTGTGGAGCAAAAGTTGCATTGCAATATACAGACTACAGACTGAACAAACTAAAAATCTAAGAAGTAAAAATGTTGTTCGTAACTGTGTGCACACACACTTGAGCCGGCACAACCGGTTCTCGTTGTGTGCTGACACTAACACAAATATAAACACCAATTCAGATCCTACAAGCTTCACAGACTGCAACAATTTTTCTTCGAGTACTTTTCCATTACTCGTCATTTTGTTTGCAGTTACTAAAGTATACAAATTGATAGCTCAAAGGGAATTGATAAAATACACGGACCCATTTTCAGGAAGCCATTGCCGTTCAAATTATATGGAGAGTGCCTCAATCTGAATTATTTATGAGCACAACAAACAAACGAGGCTATATTTTATATAATAAAATAGTAATGAAACTATACATCGAAAGTCCACGTTTGAAATTATTCCGCCGCACAAAATATAGAATATCAAACACTTTGTATTAATATTTAAGTGCAGTTATGGCTATTTCAATATGAAGCAAATCAATTTTGTTATTGCACGCCAAACACATTTAAAATTCCTAGAGCAATATAAAAAAATATTGAATACAAAATGGTTTTAAAATTTCAACGTGGCACATTTGTTCAGTTTTACTTTTTAACTAGATTGTTATACATACATTTTATAATTCAACGATAAAAATACTTTATACTTTATTACCCACGGTCTCAAATAACCCGACATAAAATCGTAAAAAGCATTTAAACCCTCGCGTAGAGTAAGACAATACTAAATAAAAACACGTCGAAGGTAAACAACACCTGAAAGTTATTAAATAAAAAGCTATCTAAAAATACATACTATAAATATTCTGGGGCGTTGAACATAATAAGCCTTAAACATTTTTTATAATAAACAATCTAATAGAGTTGTAATTTCATCTTCGAAGTAATATAATATCGGAGCACTTGAGGTATTACGATCCAGACAACAACAAAGTTTACAGACATTGTAATACGGGTCACCTTGATACCACACAAAACCTAAATAAACAATGTCTTCGTACTTTCTAAAGTACATCGGCCTTAAACAAGAACCTAAAGTACTCATTAAATAATTACATGGGCTCTTGGGCCCTAGACGACCGTTTCTAATCTCGAACAACATTAAATACGTACCTACACAGTAATTAATAACGAAGCACTTGTAAAATTAGTAAAGTTTACAATAAGCGGTTTTACGTATGCTTGATAATTAGTTACTTAATTTGATTCCAAGTAATGGAAAGAAAACAAGCGATTCGTAATGAGATTAAAATACATCTTTGGAACCGAATTTGGGTTAAGTTTAAACGTATTCAATGAACGCATGGTTCATTAATTTGAAATACTCGCAAACAAGTACAATAGATTACGAAGGACTTAAACAAATTAATGTGCTTTGATCCCGTCCTAAATCTAACCTAACTCACGTGTCAGATCTAGTTTCATATCTAACTAAAGTTGAGAAATATTACGTAGAGTTAGGCTTTATTACTAAACTAATGTTTGCGACTACCTTTTTGGATATGATATGACTAACTATTATAATACAGTTAACTAGTTGTTATATTTAGGGTTACTCCTAAAAATACGTCCAAATATTTAAATGACGAAAGTAATTTGACCCTCGTTTTGTTGGGTTCAATTCCCAGATGGAGCAACATATTTGTGGACATCTCTGTTGGGAAATACTTAGCAGCCCGGAATTTGTAAACCATACAGCAATTATCTCACCCGCTATAACATAAGCCCTTCACATAGGTACCGTAACTTTACTTAAATACATCTCTGGCTAACCCTCCGTGCGGACAAGGGCGTGTTTGCAATGCAATGTTTATGTAAATTATGCTATAAGAGTAATTCTGGCAGGTTAAAAGCAACATAAAACTGTATGTTCAAGGCGACAAAAACACAAAAATAGAGACAATTGAGTTGAAACGGACAGAACGGTCAGTGGCATTGCGCTAGGAATATGTTATAAACCGCAATCAGAACTGAGGCTTGCGGTCATTTTACATCAAACATGAGAGATCCTGTATTCTGTCTATAATTGTCAGAGACTGTTATTGGAAAACGGTCAATAAGTAACTTCAAATCGGCTTACTGCGACGTCGGAAAATAATAAAAGCCGAATGAGACACAGGCTTACGATACGCGATCAAATAACAAAATAAGCTCTGTTTTTTATAAAGCCCCTGGGTATTTGCCTTCTGTAAGAAACGAAGACGTAAGACCGTAGTCCAACATTCTACTTATGAGCGGGTAAAATTAAATATCAAAAACATTTATTTAAGTTACAAAGTTACATGAAAATGTGTCCAGTATATGAAAATAGTCTCGACCTGTATTATGTGGTCTCTGAACATAGCCGGTATGCACTAAAGCCTTCAATCATGAGGATAAAATGGCAGAAAAAATGGGAGAGGTAGGGAAATAAGCGGCTGGTACACTGATTGACTGGGCGAAACGCAGTATCGGAGTGGTACCACACCGGTCGATGGGCTTTCGTATATATATATAACTAGCAGCAGCGAGCTATTCTACTCAATACAGAATCATCGTTAATAACACAAAAGTAGTTTCTCAGTCAACCTACTAGGTACGCGACCTTCATTAGTAGTTAGACTTATAAAAAAATGAATATTAATAGCACAGTCTTGCTAATGCTAATCCATAGTTGTCGTCGTCGCCGTTTTTCAATCGTACTATAAATATTACAGATATAGTCTTATTAAATTCAGCTTCAGCGTTAAATTGTGGCGCAACAATTTTTTTAACCTTTCTATCCAACAGTACACGTATATTTTCCCAGGATAAAAAATCATAGCGTACGTCCCACTCCGAACTATAAACTATCTTTCTCTATACAAACGTATACGTCGAGAGATACGCTCGCTTGCTACATAGAAGAAGGACAAACTTACAAACATGTTTTCGTATTTATAATATTAGTAAGGATAACACAAAAAGAAATGTTTTAACAAAAGCTTATAGGTATTATTATTATATATTGTAACACTTCAGCAGTTGACGCAAGACTATGATGACACTTTACAGGTCCCAAAGATTTTTCAATATTATCTGTTTAATGCTGAAATGAGTAGAACAATTGAGTCTGGCATGTCAGCGGCGTGGCGTTGTTGTTGATAAGTAAATTTTAATAATTGGATACTGAAACATTTTATAATTATTTTTTGCATATCATTTCCGTAAAAAAAAAATATGGTTAATAAAATAATCCTGTAAGGTTGCCACAAAACTTCATCAAATCCAAAAAATTAAATTGGATTTACTCGCATTTCGACTCAAACATAATCACTGTGTACCTCAGATAAAGTGATATTTAAGTTAAACTTAAATTCATCATTCCAACCTTTAAAGTTTTAGTAGTAGGCATGGCTACCCGAGCGATATACCTTATCCAACATTGATCGAGGGACGGCCGAAGTTCAATTGTACGCTAAATAAACAATCTTGTCCCAAGAAAAAACCTATTTATAGTACCTTTTATATGTCAATATCCAATCGCCATGGTCCTACAAATTGAAGGATGGCCTGACGAGGTATCTGCTCCCTGAATCGTTCAATTGTGTTTTCAATTTCTGCTCGTCTCTTCACCGATAGTCCCGAATCAGATATTACGAATTAATTTTTGATCCAGAAACGTGCTACGGATAAGAACTTGCTACGATATCGTCAAGAGTAGTTTGGTATCTGTCTATAAGTTAGGTATCAGTATTTGAAACTTGAACTCAAAACCATAGTATTTTTCGTTTCATTACTGAGCTTGGCTTCGTCAGTCAGTCAAGTCAGCGTAAGAGCGCCTGAGCTTTAATATTTCTATGACAATACTTAACAGTTTGTATGTTTGTTTTTTTTATACATATTCTTATTTTCAGAGACCATCACGTAATTCAAATGTAAAGCTAGTAAAACATTTATCTCATATAATACGCAGAGCATCATCATAACAAAGTGAAAAATCCAAAGAAGTAATATAGAACAGACAATATATGTTCGTACAATAAAGTCAATTTTTACAATAAAGTCGTGGATATCAGCCTATGTATACATATATACATAGACTGAAATCCACGACTTTATATTCCCGACTTGATAGACTTTTGCCTATTATGTCACACCACCCACGTTATAGGAGACGAGCTTATAGTCGTCTATTGGGTACCTTTTCAGGACCTGTGGTGATATTGATAATTACTTAACAAGAAAACGTAACGACACTTTTCGAACTTGGTCATCCAATCCAGTACCTCGTGGAGGCAGATATAAGCGCAAACTTATACGTACGAGCGAGTCTGGCCAGATATCTATACAAATAAATAAAATTGAAGTGTCTGTTTGTAATGTCAAAATAACAGCTTTTTATCTAATGCATATGAAAGTATATAAGGTACGTATACGAAAACATCTATTTTTTTCATTTTTGTCTGTCTGTCTCTCTGTTTGTTCCGGGTAATCTCCGAATTGACTGAACCGATTTTGACGGGACTTTCACTGGCAGATAGCTGATGTTATAAGGAGTAACTTAGGCTACTTTGATTTTAGAAAAAAAATAGGGTTCCGCGGAGACAAACACTTTTTAGTTAAAATCTACGCGGACGAAGTCGCAGGTAACAGCTAGTAGTTAATAAAAATCAACACAGAACTGCACAGTACACATATTTAACCAGCCTGTTAGCGATCAGAATTCAAGCAAAGCTATCAAAGTCAAATTCATTTATTCATTTAGGTCACAAAGTAACACTTATGAACGTCAAAATATGTATATAGGTTAGTGAGTTTACTAAGTGACTGAAGCTACATTAAGGTTAGTTGCTAGGTTCAGGCAAAGGGTTGCGCCTATGAGAAGAAACCTGCCTTGATAGGCAGGTTTCTTTTAAACTGTGTTTTCCAGCATTAAAGCTTACAAAAAACATGATTTTCATCGTAGACTGAGCAGTAACACGATAATAAAATATTCACGCGTCACACAAACAAACACCAAAGAGGTCGGTGGCACGCCCACACTTTTTGTTATTTAAACGAGTCAACATTGAAAACATTACACGCACAGATTAAACAAGCTAACTTTTTTATTTAGTTTTTAAATCATACACGTGGGCGGAAGTAGGTTAACGAGCTGTGATTCAGAGTACTGAGACGGAAGGACGATGCACTCGGTGATCCTCTATTAATCATGTGGACGTCGCCACATCAGGATGTGTATTGCGACATGGCCTGCCTATGAATTTTCATAGGATGTGACTAATACGATTTGAAGGACATTACGTAATCTTAAATCAATAATCGTAATACTTTTTACGTTAATGTGGATGCTATACATGGAAATTAACCTACTTGCATTGATTTTATTTAATGCACAACTTGTTATTCACATTCATACTTATTTTACCGATGTTTCCAAATGTGAAAACGTAAAATCGGTGTATACAATGGACGGTAAAGAGCATCCTAAACATAGCGATAAGTTAAGCAAAACATTGTAAATAAATAGGTTCCTTAAATTATTTATTTTGTTAACTACATTCAAGGGCTATTTATTAACGAATATAATATGCGTAACCAAAAGCAAAGTAAAGTAATACTTAAAGGTATCTTCAACAGAATTGGGCGTTATTTTATCAGCCAGTTGCAGATCACTGACTGCTGCAGATCACTGATTGCTGGACATCATATTAAAATTTAGGCGTTATTTAGGGATAATAATCTTTATATTTTTACCATTACATACATCGACTCTCGCCCAGGAACATTAGACCTACATTTTCCCATCTATGTTTTTAGATTTCACGTAAGGGAGAATCCTATTACCGCCTACCATACACACCACAGATACCAGACTCCGTGCCATTACTAAGAATTTACTAACAGAAAACCAATAACACGTTGTCCAACCTGGTAGTCGATATTACCAACCTTCTTTCACATAATTAAAGTAGACAAGCCAAAGGAATCATAGCTTACTTT
The DNA here is from genome assembly GCA_963564715.1 of Catocala sponsa. Taxonomy (NCBI): domain Eukaryota; kingdom Metazoa; phylum Arthropoda; class Insecta; order Lepidoptera; family Erebidae; genus Catocala; species Catocala sponsa. The sequence goes on along the minus strand of OY751334.1, from coordinate 11,375,355 downwards.
TGTAATCCCTTTTGTGCGACGTTAGTATTCCTTCGGGGTTCTTTCACAAGTCTCTCTCTATACAAATCTGTCACATGTACGACAAGTATCTAAGATGTACTTTCAATTTTGTTAGTTTTTTATTATTTAGAACATATTCTAGAAATCCTAGACCTAGCAACAAAACACAACCAAAACTTTATTACATTTTAATATTTTAGGTCCGCTATTTATACTTTCAGGCCATTTATTCCCAATATTAACATAATAACAAAAAGCTTATGTATATCAAAAACTGCTTTTCAATGTGAAACTATGTAGTTATTTCTATTTGACTTACTAAGTTCGCTACACGATCCTTTAACATGTCAGATCTTTCGAGTAAAGTATAAAATACATAGACAGTAATATGCATACTGTTGTATTGAATGAAGTGAGAACTAATACTGTTACAGGCGAGAGCAAATAAGTGGAAAATCTATTTGAAAATGGAGTTGGCAGGTCTTCTTGGAAATTTCAACGCAAGGTAACAAGTGAAGCAGCCACCAATTCTAAAAAAGGACGAGCATTCACAATATATTATTTTTAAATTGTAAGTCATCTGAATTATTGCTTAACATATATGTGCACACAGCTACACATCAACCTAGACTGCTTGGACTTTGAACTATTAACAACTAAGGCGGCAAACAAGCATAATTAGAAGTTGAACCCTGCGAATCGTGCGAGAGAGTAAGAGTTCACTCAAGCTGAACGGGACGCGACGCTCTATCCTTACTATTACATCGACACCACTATGCACTGTCCCTTTCCGACAATTCTCTATTTTGTATGTAGCGTAGTTATGCGTATATAGTGTCTAACTTGATGTGTAGCCGTGTGTACATACATAGTCTGACGGCTGTATCACTGATAGGGTAGGTAGAAACGTATGACACCTAAACACCAGCTATGGTTTTAAACCAATGTAATAAGAGGACAGCCTATTTCCGTTTACAACAATTCCAGACTCCGTGCTGCTACTGAGAATTTCTTAACAGTAAACCAATAACACTTTGCCCGAAAATCGGAGCCCAGGCCTCATACCGCATTTAATACGCTAACTAGGCAGTTAATCATTTAATTTTATAAAATGCCTAATACGTACGGAAGACTAGTGATGATGAAAGTCTAACAAAGCACACTTATACCCTCTAGAAAACTATCGCATGAACACACGAAGTATTCGTTGCTTTCGATTTCATCGATTGATATTTCTACTTTTTACGCTGTTCTTTTAATATTTTACACACAAATCTGTATAGGAAGTCGGTTTATATAAAGTTGTTCGTTCGCATGTCGACATAAAACACTGTAGTCCTCTGGCTTTGTATATCTTTTTTAAATCATATACGTACGTATCGGCCTTTTGGTTTTGTTCAGTTTTGTTGACTTTCTGATTCGAATCAGGGTATGCAAACTAGCAACTCATGTTATTACAGATTTTTATGTGACTACCTTAGCGTCTAACAAACATTGTAGATTCGCTTTAGTTGTACCTTCTCTTTAATTATGGTTGTTGAGTATTTCTGACATATTTTGTTTCAATATATTTCACAATACTACTACACAAATCATGTATGAAGGATATTGTTATCAGTTAAGGACTTAAGTTATAATACTTAAGTTATAAAAGGAATACCTCTATAACTTTCAGTCCTATAGAGGACTTGAATAATAAAAATCGATCCTTTTATATTTGTTCTATCTATCAAACAAATTATTGCGATCTATCAGAGACCTAGAAATAAGCCTTTTACCTGCTGAGTGCCTAACAAATCTCTTAGGCTCAGTCACGTTACAAACGCTTTTACATTTTTTATACTTCCAAAGTGGTTAGTGATTACCAAGCATACCGGTTGCCTGATGTTAGGCGGTCACCGAAACATATGGGCGCTTGCAACACCTATCACTAACCTATACATTTCCAACCCATAAAAAAGAAAATGTGTACTTCTGTGCCAGCACGAGGAGCAACGATGACTTTCCTGCTGTCCACCTATATAGAACGCCGTGTCATGCCATCTTCTTTAGGAGTTTGATAACACTACTCATCATATAAACACATCACAAGCTCGTTATTTTCACTGAATTAGTTATAATCATATTTTAGTTTTCATTTACATAATATAATACAACAATACTCAGTACTTAAAAGTTACTTTGTGTAGTCTAAACAAATTCTTCATTACCATAACTTTAATATACATCAGCGGCTCAAATATCTCTCAAAATTCAAGTAACAATTTAAGCTTAAGTACATTCTTGGATGTCGTTATTACACGCTATAAATAACGCAGTTTTAGCTTATTTTTGTTGACAGAAAGACGACGCGGCGCAGAGCCTTAGTATGACATTAACGTATCTAATAATGGAATGTTTTACATCGAGTTGGTTACCGTTTTCTTTAGATACTTTTATAAATCCATTCTAATATAATATAAAATAATGCGAAAGTATTATATAAGCAACTGTTTCTTATGTTTTAGAAGGCAACAGATGAACCAAATATAATGTAAAGTGTTCATATTCAAAGTATTGTCTTTTAAATATGAACGCAATTAACACAGGCGGAAAATCGAATTATAAACACTGACAAAAACAATGTAGGAAATAAATAAATAATTAATAATTCTGTTTAACTTATCCATAAAGGCATTTAAGTGACCTCAAAAATATACAAATACCTATGCGAAAATCATTCTTAACTATACAAATAAGTTCTACAGAAGAGGATGAAACAGTGTAAACAGTACACTCTGTCCATAATTGCTCAACGTGTAGAAGTATAGTAAGGGGATAAAATGTTTATGAAGCCTTAGTGTTCCTATCATCGCCATAAAAGACATTGTATTCGAGAGGTGAGTAATAGTGAAGTATCCATTAAAGACAGCTTTGTTGCGAGTGGTTGAATCGTGACCGGCGTTGGGCAGCTCATGTCTCGTACGTACGTACATATATGCATTTAAACTTTCCACGCCTTTTCCGTTCTATATTCTACAATGTCAGTACACATGGGCGCGTATCGACCTTGCATAATTAAGAGACAAGCCACAGTAAACGACGTCGTAGGTGACTTGAAGAAATGGGACTGCCAGCTGATTTACGTTGTAGATTTTCTTGGATCTCATCTTTGATGTCGGCTTTTCTAAATCTGTCTGCATTGTTTTCTTATATTCAGAAAATATATTTATACAGAACTACCAAATTAATCCAATCCTTACTTACGTCGAATGGATCTTTAGAGCTTTTTCTAGAATATTCCAAGAAAGAAATTATGTATTACAGAGTTAATACATAAAATATGTTTTTAATATATTAAATAAACACTCATCCTAAATCTTGTCTGGATACTTTAAAGTACAAACCCACAGAGATTTCGTATATATAATTCGTAACGGTTATTCGTCGAATAAATCGCTGAATACGGACACTTCCGCTAGCATATTGCATACGGATACTGTGAGTTTAGTACATGATGGAACAAGGACATGGATAAATCGAAATATGCAAAATGTGAAGGTGGATCAAGATTGAACTAGTATGAACCAGTTAGCTGGTTACTACAGCCAGTGCAACCTGACGGAACGTCAAGCATCTAAAGGTTAACAATATTATATTATATTATGTATGTGCTTATACTTTCTTACTGCCATCAGTCAATAATTAAGGAGGATATGTTATGAAATAGTTACTGCAATTTTGATAGTCCTAAGATTTTTACCTATTTCTACTTTTTTCATATAAAATACCTACAGGACAAAGACATAGTAGGTAAGTATCACTATAATTGTACTTAGTTAAAGTTTATATGCAATAGCCGCACTTACCATTCTTTATTTATAACTTTTAGCATTGACAATAAAAATACATAAAAAGAAACAAAAATAAGTTAAAATTCAAAATATGAATCAATTATATTTCGAAAAGCGGCAACGAGAAGTGTCAAGAACAGCCTATTACGTCAAGTTAATATGACGTGAAACATAAACGAAAATACTCTTCAAAATGTCTAAAGAAATAAGAAAAAATATAATAAATATTTTACGATTGTCTGACCTTATTACGCGGGTACTGACTACTGGCTTAAATTAATACGAGGCCTACCGTTTCGCGTTAAAGCTGAGGTAAGAAAACCACATAACATATTACTGCTCAGTAAATAAAATGTGGCATGTTAGTCTACGTCGACTCTTGTTGTGAGAGACGTGTGTCAGGTTTGCGAATTAGCAAACAAATACACAGAATTACAACATAGCTACGCCGAAATCCTACTAAATTCCACTGTCGTGTGCTATGCCAAACGAACTGTCAGGCAGGGAAAGTAATTGGAGCAATGGTAAACTTGTTTTATCCAGTTTTTAAAACTCGTTTTTATGAACGCAGTACGTTGACGGAATAGAGTGGATATAACATCGATGTGTACCAGTTTATTTGTAGCCAATAAAACTGATTTACAACTATTAATGCAAATAGGACTGGGAATCATTATGATTATTGCATAATCGTTTAATTTTATCCTATTGAGTAAATATGATTTTGCATATATTTCATAAAACTTGCATAAACTAAAAATAGAAATTATTTATAGGTAGGCATATTTCATTACTGTTTTATTTTGCCAATTCTGGTTGCTGGATTTGCGTACATATACTCACGCTTATATAACTCCGAAGCCGTAGGTAGAGATCTAACTATGTCTTCCACATTTAAGCTATTATATTTTACGACCTCCTCATTAAGGGGCGAGCGTGTCGCCGTTTGCCGGACTCATTTACAGACTTTAAGCTGCTACTGAGAACCTCAATAAATATAAGAAAATCATCGTAAAATTTTTAATGCCTGTATACAGCTTTAGATAAAAAAATATATTCTTGATAACCTATATAACTGATATTAATGAAATAGAAAGAACAAAAATATGGCATCTATTTAATGATTTAGTTCATCAATTTTAAATATATCGACTATCGTAATTCGTAACCATATAATAGATTCTATGATCGTAACTGCCCTGATATCGAAATATATAAATATAGGACAAAACAAACAACAAAAGCTTTTAACACTAACAAAGTAAGAATAGGAAACGATTGTAGTATGTAGGTTAAAAATTGTAAACAAAATAATCCGCGCGCGAATTCACCCAAGTAATTCAGTATTAGTGTGTAACATAACGTTCGCGTAAACGTTAAACAATACAAAGAGATGTGAAGGCTCCTTTCTTTAAGCCTGTTTCTAGTAAGTTGGATTACAAATAACTAGCATTCGTCTTACAAGTTAATGCAATGGTTGGAGCTGGAACAAACTCGCGATTACCTACTAAAGATGATCGATGCTTCTGAATAAAACCTTATGAAGGTATAGCCCTCAATGGATAGGCAGAGATACCGCCATTTTAACCGTTTCTAATGAAATACTATAAATTACAGCTTTTCTTGGTTCTATAAAATATGTTAGCGAGTGTAAAGCCTACTTACTAGATCGATTCCCGGGCCAATTTTATCAGTATTTGCTGTTAAATAGTAACATGGGGTCTGATAAGGAACCTGGGTCGTTCCCTATAGCGTGGACCTGAATACATAGCTGCCGAAATGTAAATATATGGAAGTGGCGGTCGCCTAATGGTTAAGTTATCGGACTTGTGATGGACAGGTCGTCGGTTTGATCCCCATACTAATTATATACACAACCGACAAGAACTCACTCTAAATACAAATATTTGAGCTTAACTGGGGGAGGGAGGGAGGTTAAATACCTAAGAACATTTATAAAAAAATATTTAGTAATACTTAAACATCTGCCTATTACTACAGATTTAAAAAGCCTTTCTATACCCCATTTAGTTGCTAGCGATGTGCACAATAACATTCTAATTTTAATCAAATGTGCATTATGCACAAACGTATTCGAATTAAATTACACTACTAACTTCTACTCATCGTAACTCATCCAGTATTCACCGTTCCAAGTTACCATAAGTATACCTATTACTTACATAACAAAATGAGCAAGTATATTAAGTAAAATAAGTTTAAACGGGATGCCGAGGTGCCGTCTTATTAATCACGTCCTATTTAAAGCCTGATTGTAATGAAATTTCAAACTTTCCTCCATTTATTATTGGGCGCGCAAACTCGCCAGTTATTTCTCAACATTATGTCAGTATATATCTTAGTACTTAGTAGTTTCATTGTTCATTTATACCTACATATTAAATTCTTTAACGAATATGTTAATATAATAAAGCATCATGGAATTACATACTCGAAAAGGTAACCTAAAAGGAATATAGGGCGCGAGTCTATTGACACTTATAAGGTATATTCCAGATCCCTTATAACACTGTCCGATCCGGGGAGAGAATCCTCACAGCGATAGTACGAACAAGCAAAAATAAAAAGAATGACAGTTGTCACGAGACCAATAAGGTTTTACTTTGCACCAGTAAATTCTGCCTCAATTTCAAACGACGAATAATTCGACGAACGAACGAATTTAATGCCTTATTTCGGACTTAGTTCCTCGGTAGGTATTTTCCAATTAAATTTCAAGTTAATAGAAATGCGTTACTGAAATTTCCATAGAAACCTGTGATTTAGAATATGCATGTTACTTACGTTTAAGTTCAAATAACAATTACGTATAAATAATACATTACAATCCAATAAGTAATACGGAAATGTTCTAATTATAAAATCCTTTTCTTTAAGTAGGATGTAGGAAGTAAATGTCTCCTATATGCAGTTGCAACCATCACTAAACATTAGGCATATCCATAGATTTACCGTTCCGAACTAAAATCTTTTTACTGCTACAATTCCATTTCAGTACGAGGAAAGATTGCCGCACTTAGGATAATCCCTGTGCTGACTTTAACCGCGTTGAAACAACATAAAAACGAATTAAAACAAGTGCAAATTTAATACCAAACTATATGCCATAAATTAAATATACTCAACATTTACTGAAAAATGTTCTGGAAAAGAAAATGTAGGTTATTATTATTTAGAATGTTACTGACTTAAATGCGCTGTAATCCTTGTGTAATTAAAACGAAACTGTTTGATATGGAATTTATCGCAGGTTTTTAGATTCAGAACTTTTATATTTAGACTTTGCTCTTGTAAGGTCTGAATGTAATAAGATCTGACGCTAAATAGTCGTCTATAAGTCAGCTTTTCGGATGCTTTTTAGCCAAAGATTTTTAGCAGTCATGGTCACAGGTAGATTTAACTTTAGTCTATAGTAGGGGCCTGGTACCCCTAACACAAAGTAAATCTTTAGGTACCAGTGTTCAAACGATAATTATTATCTTCACCTAATATTGTATTAACTTAGATTTTTGTTAAACTGTCTACTTATTCTGGGATATAAAATTTAATTATTATTATTATAATTATATTATTACTGATATAGCATAATGATACGGTAATGACATAATTGCTAAGTTAATATACCTCTATATTTAGCGGCGGAAGTACAAATCGAATATAAATAAGTAAGTACATTGGTGGCTTGTCAGTCACCGTGGCCGCGTGTTCCGGTACTTGAAGCGCAACGTGACGGGTACGCGAAAAGCGTGTGTCATTGTTTTAATACACATTTAGAATTTATAATAGTAGACGTCGCAATAAAAAAAATGTATTTAGAAATGAATACCTCACTAGGTCTGCATAATTCCTATGATAGAAAGGATGATACGAACATTAATACAATAAATCTCAAGTAAACTGATACCCAAATATCGATATGCTAATTGTAAAACACATCCCTGTGTATGTATAGTAGCGAAATTACCAGCAAAATTAACGCGCTTGCGTGAAGTCAATAATTAAACATGTAGTAATTTAAACTACAAGAAATGAAGAATAAAATCCTTAAGCTTTTGTTAAGAATAAAGCTTTGCCGACTTCTTAAGTTGATAGGTCTTAATTTCATAAAGTTTTCTTATGTCCTTTTGCTGTACCATATTTCCTATTCTACATGTCAATGTTTCACATAACTATACATCTACATACTTTTGTTTCACCCAGCACCCTACTCTTTCACCCTTCATTGCTCATTTCTCTCAAGGATACTTTCGTTCATCGCCGGCCACATATCCAAAAGACTGCTCTTTATTCTGTATCCCCAATTAAAAGTTTCGTAAAAACACGAGCGCATGTGGATTAGCACTTGAAACAAGGACGCTTTGACACCCTTAACCGCAGGGGCACCGCTCGTACCCGCCCGCGCCCGCCGAGTGTCGTGCTAATAAATAATTAAAACTCCATAACTGGGTAAACACATGAGACGCCAGCCGACACCAAAACTTCCTTTATATATAAATGAAGACACGCTACACGCCAATACAATTACACGACTCAAATTAATAGGACTTTAATGAGACAATTAAAATGCCAAAATGCCGGCGGTGAGTAGGGACTAAACCGCAAGCAAGCGTTATTCTATCCCCTTTCGGGTGTCTCTGCCCTCCAATTCCGTAATTTAGGTACGATGTAGGTTTTTTGAGTACTCGATTTAAACTCGACGGCAATTCGAGGTATAATTGAAAGCCGTTTCCTTAAACAATTAGGTTGTCAGCGGGGGACGCGCTCAGGACGGCGGGGTGCGCGCCGCCGCAATTTTCGAACAAATAATTACTTTTGTTCATAATTTTCGCTTAAACTTGGGAATTCCCAACGCACACGTCACTCAAAGTATACCTGTGTTACGGTTTAATCGAAATTATAACCCTCCCTCCCCGTAATTTGTTCATGATTAAGAAGCGAGTGCACAACAGGGCCTTCGTGACCGTTTATGCTGCGATCCTAATGTCGCAACCCCTTATTATAGCTGTTTGTAATAATTGTAACCACGACACTCTACGAACATACGCTGTGATAACCAGAATTATCTACTATATGCAATATTTATTAGCTGATATGAACCTACGTATAATAACTACGACGGTGTCGCATGTCGTAGATACTAGTACTAATCCTGCGCCTGTTTCCTTTATCGTCAGGTCCTCAAATATGATTTTCAGGCAAAGCAATGATTTATAGAGCCTTTCTGTGAGAATTTTACCGAAGCAGCACGGAGTCTAGAGCTAGTCTAATAGAAGACAATACCTACTATTATTCACTTCATAAACATAGCCGACGAAATATGGATAAAAAAGATCTCTGCCGAGCTTTTCAATGATGATATATATTACGTAAAGTTACAAACAGTATTAAAAACATAGTTGAATACAAACGAAGCAGAACACAGGCTTGACACGAATAAAGATAAGCATCCAATGGTTCGATGTTTTTGCGAGTGGATTTTACTGTTAAAAGTGTAATCGCGTTGAATACAACATCGCCGTAATACTTGCTCGTCTAAATTATTCAGTCGGCAACCGTTCGCCAATTACGTCGCCACTAGAGCCATATGTTTAAACACACTGTATCAAATTTCCCACAGTTGTTTTTCTTTGGCCCGTGCAAGTGTGTTGTAAATCTGTGAGAACGCTGGTGTGTCTGCAAACAAAAGGGAGCTAATAACTGATTATGCAATGAAACGTACATGAACTAAACCGCAGTAAGCTACTGCTATCAAATTAATTGAGTAATTTTGGTTGCCTTCGAATTTTCATCGGCCTATGTACCTACGCTTACGGTATGTATAACGTTAGTAGTTGGTAAATTAGACAGTTCGGAAATGAGGCCGTTGTTTAACTACGACTGAACTGAAGGCACGTCGCGACCGTTCAAATTGAAACATTATTTGTACTGAAGCAACATTACGGTATATTTTCAAACACAGTAATCAACGTCATGTTTCCAAAAAGTTTTTGCATTGAAACAAATAAATTCAGCTTATGCGGTTACGAAAATGCAGAAATTTATTAGTAGAACAAGTTTGCATTTTACTGCATCTTAATTTTTTCTAGCCTTTACAAAGTTGTGTGTTAGTAGTAACCTCTGGGATATTGCACCATGCACTAAGCTGGCAAAGGATAAATACCGTCGATAATAATTTATGATAACAAACACAAAGCATGTCTTGGGAGTGGCTTCCATGCAGCAATGTGAGCAAGGAGGCTGATTGATTGATATATACATACATAGATTTGGAAGCCTGCTATGTAATTAACTATAGATTGTACGGATTACACAGTGATGTCAGCTCGCCACTGGCAGTGTACGAAGCGCTGGTTCAAATTCCAATGGAAATAAAGATGTAATCTATAAATATATTGTTAAAGTGCGGGTGTTATCTGTGTCAATTATTTGAAAACAAAGACATTAAAAAAGCTTGTATAGTTCTCTGCGACTTAAGGAGTTATTATTTCTAGAGAAGAATAATTTAAAAAATAATATAATCACGGGAACGGAATTAAAAGTGAGTTACCAATATAATTTCCTACAATATAAACATTAATGTAATTATCCATAGACACTTACCACAAACTGTATGATAGAAACGGTTAAAACTCTCATTTCCACAGGAGTCAGGACTCTTCAAAATGATAAATTGAGTCTGTCACGTACCTGGAACATAATAGACTTTCATTAAATGCCGTTCTCTGTGGACATGTAACTTATTTCTCCGTGACACAAACAACAAACAAAATATACACATATAATAATAATATAATATTCTATCACATACACACAACACCATCTAGCCCAAACTAAGCAGAGCTTGTACTATGGGTACTAGACAATGGAAAAGATACATATATACTTTTTTTTGTAAATACATACATATTATACATAGAAACACTCAGACCAAGACAAACATCCATGTTCATGCACACAAATGTTTGACTTGTGCGGGAATCGAACCCGCGACCTCATGCGTGGCAGTCGGTTACACTAACCACTACGCCATCGAGGCCGACCAATATATTATTGAGAAATGGTTACATTGAATTATTTCCCTTAATTTCTTGTAAACAAAATGAGCACAGCGTATATATGTAGCAGTTCTTTTCTGACTGTGTTTACATAATTAAGTTCTAGCTTCTACTTTAATTTTTATTTATTGATTTGCAGTGGCACACCGGGTGCCAGACACAATAGGATTTTAATTATATCTATCGTTCCAAGACTTAAAAGGTTAATAGGACATTTTCAAACTATAAAAACTTGCACATAGAGCACTAAACTCGAAATAACTACAGCTAATCCCTCATACAAGTTCTCTCGTTCTGCATGAATTGAACCTGCAATACACTTTGCATTGGCAGTAGCTAGTTTATATCTTCCGTGCAGCCAAAAATCTATATAATGTTCCAGAAGATATTAAAAAGGCATAAATAATTAATGTTTTACATACGTAAACCGTTCTTCAGAATCACAAATGTTAACATTACATAAAGTCACCACAATTCGAGAGGAAACTAGTCGAGTTTAATACAAATATACACACAGGCTGACGTTCCCATGAGACTTTATTACACGTTATGAACTTATGAACAAATAAAGTTCGAAGCAAGTTACGGTGTCTGTAAGCTGCTAGGTTAACAAATACGTTCTGACCGCCAAGATTACAGTAATAATACAATCTATTAGCAGTTATTACAGGTCCCGTCTCACAGAATCCTTAGTAATGTTAGATCCAATAACTAAGCCGCGTTCTTGGACTGCAGTGCCTGTAATATACCACGTTATGTACAATAACCGTAGTGCGATGAGGGATTTGTGTCCGTATTTTTATAAAATAGACCTGTCTCGCTATACAATTATTATAAAAGATGTAATAGGTACCCAGATGAAAAATGACTTTTGAGGAATACGTCCCCCACGGGATAAATCCATTTTGAACAAATTGGTTAATCCAATTACCTTTTAATAAAACAATTTTAAACCTGCTGGTAATAAATTTACGGATCATTCCGAAAGGTATTTCATTTACTTAACAGATTTATATTTTTGAATTTTACAGATCTTTAATTAAATTGACCATCGACTTATATTTTATTTAACGTTCTATGTAGATAGCGCATTAAAGACTTTTCGTCACATAACTTCTAACATTTATTTTAATAATTTATTTAAAATAGTAAAAGAGGAATTTTAGTACTGCCAAATTAGTACACTAGTCTTCAAATTAATTTCATTCAAAGAGATTTAATTTAAAGCTTCGATTTATATATACCTAGTTTTGACATCAAACACATACTTACATTAAATTTGTTAGAAGAAGTAAGACGAACAAAGAAATATACCTACAGTTCTTTTATTATGAGGTCTGAAAATGTTCAATGCATTTCGTAGCGTGCTTGTTAGAAATTCTATTATGTGGAAGTATAATTAGTGAGAATTAAAATTAGTATAATGACACATGCACTTGCGTCAACACTGTTAGCGAATGTAAATATGGGAACTAATACTAGTCGTCATTCGCTAAACACATATGTGAATGTATTACGTTTCTAGACGACGAGCAGACTTGGAAATAGCATTTCAACTTTAAACGTTAGTCCGCTGACATAAGCTCGAGCGCAACAATCTATTTTGAAATGTTTAGTTTGTGTTTGACAGTGTTTTCTGACAAGTAATTTCCATTATTAAATCTAGGGACAGTCTTAGATTCAATGCTAATAGGAGGGTATAGGTCTATTCTTATAAAGTCAGATTTCAATTAATGTTGGTATGATAACCTTTGCAATTCGTTAGTTTCGTTACATTACAGTTCCACACTTATATATCCCATAAGTGTGGAACTGTAATGTTTTATAAAAATATTCTAAACTGACTGATTTGACTTGACTATACCAATGGCGCAGTAGTCCGGTGGTCGACTCGCCACTGCCACGGCGCCGAGGGTTGTAAATTTAATTCACACACGGCGAAAGATAGAATGACCCACAAATAATTAGGGTGCTTTTGTGTCCGTTATCTGAATGATTATTATAAACTCCTCAGCGACATAGAAGTAAATCCTAATGATGGATGTCTTTAAAAGTAGTATAAAATACGCAATATTAAGCATTATTCGCAGTAAACTGTTTAAAATTTTATCACAGGTATATTATTCTAATGTACAAAAACAATTGAGCAACGCGAGTTCGAAGTAACAGAGCTGACCTTTCTATCGTCTAGCTAGATTATAAAAATTGTGCTTCGCCAAACTCGTCTCGCCGAATAAGGAGTAAATACAGTTATATGCCGCTTACCGACGATAACATTAATCTTAGCTATTAATGCCACTCTTGTGCTAGTACGCGGATGTACAGTTTTTTATTTAGTATTACACGTAGGCGTAGTAATCTACCAAAAAAAGCTGGAGTCTAATAAACAAAACAGTATTTAACGGTTCTTACACATTCAGTCACACAAAGCTGCGTCTACCTATTTGTTAACGTATTATGATCCTTTACTACAAAAGACTACATAGTAATTACAGGTTATTGTGTGCTTTCGAAGCTTCACAATGATTTATTTGCGGTTCCGTTCTAATAACGGTTTTTAAAAAGAGAGTTTAGTTTTAAGAGTTGTTGGGCATAGCGGGATTGTAGCTTAAACCATGAATTTCCCTAAAACATCGGCTCGGCTGGAACCTATGCGATAGAAGATTACAGACAAACAACCTATAGAAGGTTGTGTTATATGTTTCGTAGGATCCGCAACGAGTCTCATCGAGTCCCATGTGTCTATATTTTACGAAAGGACGGATTGTTTAAGTGGTTGCCGCGCCACTGCCAAGTGAGTGATTTAGGTTTGATCTTCGCACGAGATAAAAATTGTGTAATCCACGAATAGTTGTTTCGAGTCTAGGTGTTCTTTGTGTCCATTATTTGAATGTTTGTAAAGTTCACCTCGACACAGGAATTGTTGCTTTAACGCACGTGAGTAGTCTTAATTAAAAACAAAAAATGAGAACGACAATTATTTATAGCATAATCCGAAGAATTTATAGTGTCTGTTTACTCTTAAACACTGGCCAGTTGGCCATAGACTGATCATCGTTTCCGGTTTGCATTCCATAAAAAATTTAATAAAATATTATACAAATTTACTATCTTAATCCTGGTTTCCTTAAATCAAAATCCTTGACAAGATAACCGTACCATCGAGCTGTTCGTGTGTTGTGTTGTTACCTTGGGTGACTAAATAGTAGATCGGATGACCTATTTGTTATTACAAATCAAAAAAGATTGTGTATCAAAATGCATATTGACGTATCTAGTTTTTGATATTTTTCGATTTGTATAACGATATTTAAATATTCAATACACTGAGGTAATAACAAATAGTAAGTTACTAACCTATCACAACATCGAAATGTGCAAGCGATTGTATTAACCTTTTCACGACATTATTTATAAATAGGTATTACATAAACATTTATTTTGATTTCAGAATACACGTCGCAATGAATAAATGTCTGTGTAGACATAATATTCTGTCTGTATATTAAAATATAAATTAAAAAGCGTTATGTTGCTTAACAAACGCCAATTAAGCCATAATCTTTGACAAAATACCAGTTATTGGTAATTAACATAGTCGGTTGTAACAAAAATGAATGGTTGTAGAGAAACAAGAATATGAAGAACACGGTTACCTACTTAAATGCTAAACTAATAGAATAATTGTATTCAAACATACAAGGAGGTCATAGTTAAAACATGGATAATTACAAGTTGTTAACATAACATATAAAACCATACCGTCTGTTTTCCAGGTAGACAGAGAATACGGATTTTTCTCTTGCTTCTTTCACGTCATTACAGATTTCTTCATCCAGGTTTGTCCTAAACCAGCCTTTTTAAACCTCTTATCTATGTCAGAGAACGATCGTCTACGACTTTAGACTAACCAATTTACAAATAAGAATAGGTCTCTACCAGTTAGTTAACCTGTTAGTTTATCAAAAAAGTAATATACATATAATATAACATCTGCTTTATATTCTTTCTTAGCCAATACTTACGTCTAAAGTTTTAGGACAAATAAGAAACTCTAAAACATCTAAAATACAAATAGACTGAATTATTGATTCAGTCCCTTTGTATTTTAATTGTTAAAATCATATGTTTTAACCACGATGTTGTTCTATTCAAGCATCGATTTAACGCTGACCACTCATGAATTTTAATGATCATAAAAGTAAAGGTCAAATATTTGTCTTATTCCTAATGTACCCACGTGACTGCCGTCAGAGAAGACTATCATTTCTAAACACTTAAGACTCAAAACAAATTATAGGTACCTATCTTTAGAGGTTGACGCTTTTAATCGACATTGGTGATACATCCGAGATGACGCCAGCGCATGTTGCAATGATGACTTCACCTGCTCCAAGTAAACATGTTCAGAACTTTATTATTCAACTTTAGCCTTTGAAGAACCTTGGCAGATTAGTTAAGGTGAATTTAAGGTCATTGCACTGTCTCTAATGCCCATTTTGGATACCTAAATATTGTGCTAAACTTAATAGTCAGACCAAATTAATAGCTGAATCAACGAAACTCCTTTGAGGTTATAATTGCTGGAAATGCGATGATGGCTGTAGATTAAGGCACTGGCCAAGGACGTTACTGGCAATGCAAGTTGATTTCGCTTACCATTGTAATCTATACTAATATTATAAAGCTGAAGAGTTTGTTTGTTTGTTTGGTTGAAAGCGCTAATCTCAGGAACTACTGGTTCGATTTGAAAAATTATTTTAGTGTTGGATAGCCTATTTATCGTGGAAGGTTATAGGCTATATAACATCACGCTACGACCTACGGGAGCGGCGCAGTAATCATAAACGCAGGTAAAACCGCGGATACAGAAGAAAGAAAGAAAGAAAACATACTTTATTTCTAAAAACACGTAATCTTTCACAATATCATGTATTTAAGTTTAAGACATATTTAATAAACATTACTTAACACATATTTTATAAACATCACCTAACAGTGACAGCCCTGCGCCACAAAAGCCACGTTTCAAAAGTGCCACCAGTACATATACAATAGCTTCTGTGATTTAAGTATCTCTAGAGCAAAGTTCATCAAAACCGGTTTAGCGGTTTAGCCGTAAAACCAAAACAAACATACAGAGTTCTTTTGCATTAATATATTAGGTATACATTTATTTATCGCAATTTGTATGTAGATGACGGTGCACCATTTACAATTGCAACATGGACTTATGCATTTTACTGTCTGTAACTAATCAATACACTTTATATTGGCCTGCAAAGTGACATAAATGGTTTTTACATCGTAATTATATAATACTAGCTTTAGCCAGCGGCTTCGCGCGTAAACAGTAGCTATTTTTAAGAAAGATACTCTACGTCCGTATCTGTAGTACCCCTAAAAAGGCGAGTAGTTAAGGCGCGAAAGCCTAGCAAACAAACTCTAATGCGCATTCATAATATTAGTTAGGATTAGTCAATAATCATATCTCAGTACGGTTTGTCAATAAAATGATTATAGGTAACACACAGAAGACTTTCATCTTTAAACAACGAGTTATTTCGAACGAGATCACATTACGTAACTTCCCACGGTAAGTGGCCACTGCGGCAGACAATGGACTCGCTCGTTCTAAAGCGTTCGTTACGAAAGTAAACAATATTTTATAAGGATAGAAAGAAGCCCATCTGTTCACCGACATCGACACATCTTAATTATATTAATTACTAGATGTTCCCGCGGTTTCACCCGCGTTTATCGTTACTGCACCGCCCCCGTGGATCGTAGCGTGATGTTATATAGCCTATAGCCTTCCTCGATAAATAGGCTATCCAACAATAAAATAATTTTTCAAATCGAACCAGTAGTTCCTGAGATTAGCGCGTACAAACAAACAAACTCTTCAGCTTTATATTTTGAGTACTCGTTTGTCACAACTCTGTTATGTTTGGACATACTATAGTATGTCCGATTATAATTTTTTGTTGGTCCGACCCAGGATTCGAACCCGAGACCTCATGCACAGCAGTCACATTCAATACCGCTGCGCCACGGAAGCAGTTTAAACTTGAATAACTATCTCCACGTAATTCAGTGTGTCCCGTGAATTAAAGTAATATTTCGCGCATGGGTAATGACAACGGTGCCATCCATTTTATTACGTAGTTATTTCATAATCAGGAAAATCTTAATTAAGTGCACGAGTCTGTTGTTGCCAAATTTTTAATGACAGTTCTATTAACCCAACTCACCCAGGGCTACTACCCTGTCGACAAAAGTAAAACACTGTTACTGAGTTTCATCGGTATGTTAAGGTTCCGGAGGCTCACGTGTCTCTTGCATTACTTTTCTTTCATCGAATCTTCTACTACTTTTTCTCATTACTACTTGTACTACAGGCAACAGATTCACAAACCTGTTGGCTATCTTTTTTATATTAAATCCTTATGTTTCTAAATACAAAAATAACGAGTAAATAAATACTACCATTATACAATTTATACAAATGAACACACCTAATAGTTGGCAGAATACATTAAGTTGGTAGACATATCCACAGCAGTCACGTCTTTGCTGATTACAACTTTATTCAAAGTCTTAAACTTAACACACGGGCATGGCTTAAAAGGTTCATAATTCACAAGTTTATTAGTTTATTTTCTCATCGTCCTATGCGAGTTTGATCCTGTTGAAGTGAATATTGATTTATGAAGTAATTCTAAAAAATCTTAAGTATATAAAATAATCTATAATAAAATAATATTTTGTGCTAGTTCTCCAAATATCACCCACGTATGCTTATATTGTCTAGACAGTGTATTAACAAACTTATTATATACAATATCAATATTTTGACCTAACCGTCCTCTGCCCACTGTCAATATTGGGTTAACATAAATACAGTGGTATACATTTTTAGAGTGCAAAATAATTTTATTTTTTATCGTTTATAATAATTATGTTCTTTTGTGTGAACTATCTGCGTTATTCAAACTCACATAATCTCGAATGTATAGTTTCCAATGGATTCAATACGAGGAAGTATATTTTTTATGGACAGCATAATTATGCTGACATCGAATCGGGACACCATTAATTAATGGTGTCCCGATTTAAGTGGCTACCTGGTCATCGCCTGCAATGACTGTTTAGTCTGGACCCCACATTTATGTAATTCACTGTTAGTCCGAGAATGGGTATTATTATACCCATCGCTTATAAATGCCTGAATAAAATGAATGCCAAAAGTCGAATTATTTTACATAATAATTGCCAAAAATAAAACAGACATATCCTATCGTGTATTGCTAAATCGAAATATTGTTTTGGTTGTATCATTGTGCCGATAAAGCCTAACATACTCTTAATAAAAAAACACAACTTAAAATTAATTATTCCGTAACAAAGAGGTCACTGTGCAAATAAGTATTATGGAATGAAGTAAGATATTAAGATTTTGCTTTAATCACATAATTTATTCTCAATGTCAGAACATCGATCTTATAATAGGGCAGAAAGGTCACCAGTCTATGAACACTCTGAGAATCCGATAATTCTATTTTACTCTAGCGCCACTTGGAGACTTTGCCAATTATAAAAGCACAAGTCAAAACTAAGCTGCTGCCAACCAAAAACTAAGAAAGTGCGTAGCACACTTGGTAGAATAATTTTCTTTTGCTCTATAGTACTATCAAGCCTTTACAACATACAATTAAAATACAATGTAGAAAGTTATAAGATTTGTTCATACCATGGTTGAGACCTTGGTTTACGCCCACAAAGCTCTGTACATGACGTCATGAGCGACGACGGAAAATGGCCCTCTCCACGGTGCAATTAAAATAATCGACTATCACATGGAGCTGACAAGTGACAATCATTCGATATTTTATGTAGCGATTGACAAGCCTGTCAGCACAATATTGATGTCAATTCAATTTCTGCATACCCTTGATTTAAAGGGATAAATTTTACCATGTTGCTAAAATAACATGTTAATTTTAAATTTTTCGTTTGCTGTGAATTAATGCGTTGGTAATTCCTTAACTTGAAATGTATTATATTGTTATTTACCCAGCTTACATCTAAAATAAAAGTGCAGTTGTACTGCCACCTGATTTGAGACAATGTCAGGCCAAAAAATTCGTTGTACGCAAGAGCTGGTAAGTACTTGTCTAGATCTATTTATTGGACGTATTCAGTAACTAAAGCCCAGTGTGCTAAGCAGATTATATGCTCTCTGGGCGTTGTAACGGAGCCAACATTACATAACTAAACTCATTACCCGTAATAAACAGGTAATGTTACGAGTAGAACGTAATTTTCATATTCGAAAACGCCCTCCATTAGATATACGCTACTAGATAATAATCATAATTTAATTATGGCTTATATCCACAAGGCACGCGGCCATTAATTGGCTTGTGTCGAAATAATTACTAAGGGGGTTGGGGGGAGGCGACAGTACCAACAGCAGCACCGATCGACCTCGCTGCTTTCTTCCGTTTCCGTTGACATAACGGCAACGTAGTGTTCTTGTTGAAATTGGCTCAACACCTCAACCTCGCGTTAATTGAATCAAATACTTAATAAAGTTTACGCCGTTCAGTGCCTCCATTATATTTTTGCAAGTAATCTTTCTAATGCCCTTATTTCAAATTAGGTGTTTACCTAAAATTTACCTTTTTATTCTTGTAAGTTAATTAGATAGCTAACTAGACTTCGATCAATTTCGATAAGAAATGGAATATTATATTGATGTACAATTAAATTAAATTGATGTACAATAGAGATTATTCTTATATTAGATAAATTTTCAATTACGGCTTGGCTGAAGCTAAGCTAGTTCCAAAGGTGATCTGTAGATTTCATTCAGGTATTATCTCTTTATATTTATTACTTTAGGTAATAAGATTGTGACTGGCATACAATAAAAAGATATTTTAAATGTATCTTCATTTGATTTTTAATAGAACTTATAGTTATAGTATATAGTTTGCGAGTGCCAGATTTTCGAAACAGGAGCAATGAAACTAAAATCGCAACGTGTTTTTATTGCCGATATTTGGTCAATACTACACATAGCCGGTAAAATTGCGTGCCATGTGTACACACCGCTGCTATACACACATGTCATATTCTAATATAGCAAAAATATAAGAGATTTTCGAAAATAAAAACATATATAAATGCTAAAACGATGGATGGTCATATAACTGGATTGTAAAAGAGCATCAGATCAGCTTTAACAATAAATAATTTGAGCCTAAATACGAATTTAATATTTGACAGAAATACATCACTCGATTGAGTTAATATAAACCCAAAAACGTGCCGTTTTTGTTGTTATTGCCTGACTGAGATAAATCTCCATTTTTTGAAATGCAAACCAACATAAAAAAAATAACAGACGGTTAATTAAACGCTTGTGATTTTGTTCGATTGGTTGACGGAACTTACAACAGCCAATCAAATTTGACATGAGTTTGACACATCTTCGTTTAGTCTTTCAGTGCTTTCATACTCCGGGTTTGAGTGAGAGACCATGCAAGCTAACACGTGTTACAAGCAATCTATTTAAGTTGTCTCCTCTATTATATAGTACAGATTATCTTAATGTATCATGACCACATTTTACCACCTAATAATGTAAAGCCCCTACCCTCCACCCAGGAATTATGCCCGTGACCTCAGATTGGTATTAGTGAAACCTTAATCACTTGTCTCTGGACCAGCGAGGCAGTGGATCTAATTATCGACTCACCTTTCAAAGTTACCTAAAATGTAACAATCGTAATCAAATATTAACTCACACAAAAAGGTAGCTCGACAATTAAATATCGGTCGGTTTGAGTGTTTGAATATACACTGGACCGCAAAGAAAAAGGGTCGGTTAGAAAATCTTCAATATCTTCAAAAGTACCTGACCTAGCTTTAAGAAATAAA
Organism: Catocala sponsa; assembly: GCA_963564715.1. Taxonomy (NCBI): domain Eukaryota; kingdom Metazoa; phylum Arthropoda; class Insecta; order Lepidoptera; family Erebidae; genus Catocala; species Catocala sponsa. The sequence goes on along the minus strand of OY751334.1, from coordinate 11,354,498 downwards.
TAATAAATTAAAGAATATTTAATGCCACATAAAATAATATATAAAACCTTTTTATTTATTTTTGATAATTGTATAAAAATCTGAAAATTTAAAATAATAGTCGTTTTTGAATTTAGTACCAAAAAATTCAAAACTAAAACAAACGCGAAACAATTGTTCGCGTTTGTTTTAGTTTTGCAATAAAAAAGTTATAAATATAGAATGTACCAGAATCCTGACAATGCTTGAAGATGGGCACAGTCAGCGAAATACAGCGAGAACTGTTGGTGTGACTCTTTCTACAGGTCAGCGAGTACTCCAGCGTTTCTATGAAACTGGATCAAATCTTTGAAGACCAGAAACAGGCCGAACAAGGTGTACAATGGCGCGGGAGGATCGCTATATGGTGTCAACATTTTGAGAAATCGCTTTTTTACGGCTGTTGAAGTAAAGAATCATCATTTGCGAGCTGGAAGAAACAATCTGAGTACGGATAGGTACTGTAAGGCGGTGTCTAGCTGAAGCAAATTTAAAGCCATTAAGACCTGTAAATAGCCCAAAACTAGAAAGACACCACAGAAACTCAAGGTTGAGTTATGGTACAGAACACGAGAATTGGACTCTGAATGACTGGTCAAGAGTTATGTTTTCAGACGAGTCTAGATTCTGTTTGTACAAGCACGACGGGAGGAAAAGAGTGTACAGAAGACCGAGAGAGCGCTATAACCAAGCCTGTATAGAAGAAAAAGTACCATACGGCGGTGGCTCTGTTCACGTGTGGGCTGTGATTTCTTCCGAAAGCCACACTGAGCTAGTGGTGATAGGAAATGGAACTTTAACTGCAGAAAAATATGTCACTGAAATTCTGAATGACTACGTTAGTCCATTTTTAGTGGACATAGGCAAGAATGCCGTTTTTATGCAAGACAATGCCCGCCCGCATACAGCTCAGATAGTGTTTGCCTATTTTCAAGAAATCGCTATTACACACATGGAGTGGCTAGCACGCAGCTCCCACTTAAACCCCATTGAGCATGCATGGGACGAACTGGGACGACGTGTACTTCAGCGGAATCCGCCGCCAATCACGCTACGTAAAATGAAAGAAGCTCTAATAGAGGAATGGCAGAATATTCCGCAGTATCGTCTCAAAAATCTAGTAGAAAGTATGCCAAATCGCATAACAGCAGTATTGCGAGCTCGCAAAAGCAACACAAAGTAATAAAATGCGTGAAAACGGCACATCTGTAACCAATCTACATTTACGAAAATACTGGAAAATCTAGGCATTTTTATTTATAATACATTTATAAAAAAAAAACTTTTTTCATTTAAGCACATTCAAATATTCTTTAATTTAGTATTTATTTCATAAAGCTAAGTCAGGCACTTTTGAAGATATTGAAGATTTTCTAACCGACCCTTTTTCTTTGCGGTCCAGTGTAGAATAGGGTTTTTGCTACCATAATTTCGGGCATAGCATAGTATCATGTCAGATATGCTAAATTATTATTATGCTAGGATCGTAACACACACTTGATTATAAGATAAATAGTCATGCAGCTATATATTTTAAACTGCTAGTTGAAAATTGGCCCTTTCGTATTCTATTAGCTTAGTTTTTATTTTGTACACAGATATTTTTGGACATATTTATTATATATATTTCAGAAACATGATAATTATAATTTATTAAAAATCATTCTGATACGTTTTTTTTGGATGGATATATTTCTAGAAATATATCCATGGGATCAACAAAATTCCACACCATATATCAATTAACAAAAGGTTCTTCGTTAAGGTATCTAATAGAAAATCTCTGAATTCGTTATTCTCAAGTTTTACTATTTATCCTTACTTAAGACCTAAATTTTAATATCGTCTATTAATTAAAGATACAGTCGTCAGTTTAAAGTTTGCGCATTGCATTACATTACATTTGCACACTCGGGTTGTTTGTATCCTTGGTAGAATATTTGTTCCTTGGCGAATGTAGGTACTAAAACTATCATTATAACCACAAGTCCAAAGAATTGAAGACACAATCGTTGTGAGCCACGTCGTCGTTCTGCATTATTAAATTAAAATGCAATATTATTTTATATATTACTTATAGTACTTAATATATAAAATTATTGTAATTTTATATATTACTAGCTTATCCATCAAACGTTGCTCTGCCATTTAAATTATTTCTTAGCGATATGAAATATACTTTACGACCTATTCTTATACCTACCAAATATATATAAAAAAATCATAGAAGGCGATCGAGCCATTTCGGAGGAGTTCCACCAGAAACACCGTGACACGAGATTTTTATATTATATAGATCAGAGGCTCCCAGCATTTTTTTTCTCATAGACCACTTTCAAATTTAGCTAGTTCCGGTAAAGCAAATAAATTTTCTCGTGGGCCCCCGATTACGAATTCTGGACCCCTATTATTTGTCAAGCCAACGTAGACCCCCTTTGTCTTCCGTAGACCCCTGGGGGTCCACCTGGACCACATTGGGAACTAATGATATAGATGATACAATTTTAAACCATCTGATTCTTTATTTTGAACGTTTAAAAGTTTTATCTACTTACAAATAACTGGTTTGATTTTAACAGATTATAATATTATATCATAATTATGTACATATAAATTAAGAAGCGTCTACATCATTATTTAATTATATGAATTAGTTAATCTAAATTAACCAGATTTAAATAGAAAATTCTGTTTGACAGAGTCGATAGAGACTTATGTTTAATGCCATTATTATTTATAATTACGTTTTATAATAATAATAGGGATTAAAGTATGAAGTTGCCGTTGTATAGATACTTTAAATTGACATAAAACCTTCATGGTGTGAGATTTTCGAAAGAAACTTTTTTCACATGATACCTATAAGATTCTTCTTTTAAAAAATGTGCAACATTCGATTTTCGACTTTCAATTGTTTTTTATTCAGTTCAGACGGGAAAGATGGATACTGCGAAAATCCGAGTCATTTTTAAATACAAGTTTCGACGCGGAACTAACGCGGCAAAAAAGGCTCGCAATATCAACGCTGCGTTTGGAGAGGAGACTGCTAATGAACGCACCGTGCGTTTATGGTTTAAACGCTTTCGTAATGGAAACTTCGACTTGAAGAACGAACCACGTGGAAGACCGCCCACACAGGTGAATAACGCTGAATTGAAGGAGATGGTGGAAGCCGATCCAAGTCAAACTACCCAGAAATTAGCGACATGGTTTAACGTTACCCTACCTACAATATTGGCCCATTTGCATCAAATCAATAAGATAAAAAATGTGAAAAATGGATGCCTCATGATTTGACTGATCTGCAGAAAGATAAACGTGTTAAAACTTGTGTTGCTTTGTTGAATCGGTACAGAAATGAAGGAATATCATGTCATGAAAAGTGGATTATTTACGATAACCGTAAGCGAAAAATGCAATAGCTGACCCCAGGTCAATCGCCGCAACAGTGCCCTAAAGCAAAGCTTACCAATAAAAAGGTAATGGTAACTGTTTGGTGGTCTCTTCATGGTGTTATTCATTATAGCTTTCTCAAGTCTGGTCAAGCAATGACAGCAGATATCTACTGTGCCGAACTTCGAACAATGATAGCGAAACTGGCAGTGAAACAGCCCCGACTCGTGAATCGATCTTCACCATTATTGTTCCATGATAACGCAAGACCTCACACTGCACGAGAAACTGTTGTAACTCTACAGGAGCTGCAGTTAGAAACCATACGACATCCTCCGTACTCGCCAGACCTTGCTCCAACGGACTATTTTTCGGGACAAGTTGGACAATTTTTTACGTGATAAAAAATTTTCTTCCCAGGAGGCAGTACAAAATGCTTTCACACAGATTGTATAATCTAGATCCCCGGAGTTCTATCGTAAAGGCATAGATGAGCTTCCGTTTATATGGCAGCAATGTATAGATAATGAGGGTAAATATTTCGATTAAATAACTATGGTACATCTTAGAAAAAAATACGAGTTTAAATTTTTCAGTACAAATCAGCAATTTCATACTTTAACCCCTAATATCAGCCCTGTTCCGTCTAATTGTTTCACTGCTAGGCCTCTTCCCGGTGTGAGAAGGGTTAGGCCATAGTACATTAAGCTAGTCTAGTGCGCGTTGGCAGACTTGGCATGACTTGACTTGACATATCTTCGAAGCCATAATAAATATCTTATACACACAATTCATAAGATTTTCTCTTATTTCTGTACGTGACATTTCAAATCAGTGAAAGCAAGACGGTCAAAGGTCAAAGACGCTTTATAGATCGTATTGATTGCTTTTTGGTTGCTTGACTAAGTAAATTATGTATTCAAGCTTAGAATATTTATATTCACTTTACACATATCTATGTATTCTATTTATGATAGTGTAATCTAGTGCATTTACTAGTTTTACTTATAATTTCAACATATTTAGCATCTATTCTCAATATAGCCCCAATATAGGAATCTCAAAACTATTTTATTATAGCTACTGCATATAAAAAAGAAACTACCTTTGGCGACCAAGGTTGCATTGAAGACGATGTCTAATAAATGTCAGTGCATAGATGAAACAGGTTAGATCATTTTAGCTCCTGAGCGCATACACATGAAATTATTGCTCAACAACCGGTCGGCCCTGCTAGATTCCCAGTTTATCTAGCCGGGCTAACAGATATAATTTAAGAAATTAATACTGCAACGTGAGTATTATAGTCTCCTGATACACTGATATCTGATGAACACTAAATACATCACTGTTCCTAGGTACATTCAAGTTTAAGTAAGTGTATTTATTCTTGTTTGGACTTTCGATGCGATTTCTTGGCAATCAATTGAGAAGTTTTAAAGGTCATTCCGTCCATTCTTTGAGCGCACAAACAAGTTTGCTTGTTATTGTCCGTCTATAAAATTTATTTGCACATTATCGTTCACTTAAATAGTAAAATAAAAAAATTATGTACATTAATTTACCAATGGTAAATCGTACCTTTTTTAGGTAAATTTAGACAGTATTATTATTATGATATCCAACGTGAATTGCAACACAATTTCCAAGGTTTCTGATTGCAATAGAATCCAAAGGTTCTAAGTCCTTATAAAAGAAAGAGCAGTGAAATCTAAAGTTTAGTAACACCGTCGTAAACTGACGGCAAATGGAGAGTTTTCTCTCAAAGTTTGACCAGAATCCCATTAGAGCCACAACACAATATGCATTGTAAAAGTTCGGCTCCAGGGAGTACCGACATATTCACTTGTGAAATAACACCCAAAAGACTTGACTTCTAGCCCAAACTACGAACAAAACTTTATTAAGGTTGAGTCCATTATGTACGCGAGCAATAAAGCTCTGCAGTATATACAAACTTATACATTTCTGCTGAAGCCAAATTCACAATAACGTCCAATACTTAAAACCCGGTTATACTCAATGTTACTTGTGCTCTCTAGTGTTTGACATTTTAATGTTACAGCGAATAATTACGTTGCTATAAAGAGCAACTTTGAAAGAAGACACAGCAATCTTGTACAACTGAATCACGACTTAGTTGCGCAAACACATACAGACAATATTAGATGTAGCCTTCTAAAATGTTCACTGGTGTTTGCTATTGTGTCCGCGAAATAACTAACGCGAAATAAATAACAGCACTTCTACGGCTGCGAGTTGAGAACAGAACACATCGCAGTACATTCGGCGCGTATTTAAATATGCCCGCCCATTAGGAACAGCCGCCGAGTCCTACGTATTCACAAGGAGTGAGTGAGTATTCAACTGAACCAACAAATGTTTTCTGTGAAACATACAAGTAAAAACATCCATCCAGACTCGAGTGCTATATTAACAAACTACTTGTAATGTTACGAATACTTCACTACGTTGAGAGCTAAAATCCACGAGCCTAACGAAGCTTACGAAAAACAGAGCATCCATGATTTCTCCTTCCCGTTACTATTTGGCATGCCAAGCAACCTAACTATACCGCAGCGAATCAATGAATAGAAAATAGTGTGAAAATATTGCTATAGAAGATCCGGGTTACGTAAAATAAAAATAAGATAGGAGGGTAAGCAAGTACACGTACGTATAAAGGTTTTTATACGATTTATTTACCATTAGCACTCATGGTAATATTAACACAGCGGCCCCGAGGGCAAACAATCACTGCAGAACACCGACGACAAACTCTGTGGCAACATTCGCATCATTGATAATTGTGTTGTAATCTTAATTATGTTGCTTACCCACAACTTAAAAGCTATCAAGATCGAAGAATTCTTGATATTTCTTGAGAATAAGTTATAGAGGTATTGTTTATTTTTAAAGGTTGTGAAGGAACATTGTAGGACCCATTGTGCCGTGCCTTCAATGTCTATTTCAATTTGAGTGTAATATAAATCATAGTAACTATTAACTTCAATGTGGGAACGAATGTTCTTTTGATTATTACAAGAAGAAAATCAGAAACAGTCGGTGTGAACTTTGGCTTTGGCCTCTCTTTAGTTCTAATTCGCTAAAATTCTTTATAGTTGGAAAAATAATTTTTCTTGTACCTTTTAGCAAAACATTTCAAGTGGCGGCCTTTAACACTCGTTTTATACGAGCCGAGTCGCGGCGCAGTTTCTTTGATAGCTCGTTATAAGGAACAAAGGCAAGGCAACATCAAACGGGCCATTTCTTTACGCTGTGACATTTTAATAACGGTTCCCCAATTGGTTTCCCATTTTATTGTTAACGTCAATTTAACAATAGTCGATCGTCGACCAATAAATTATTTCATTTGCGTACGTTTTATGCAAAATTTCAATAACAGCTTACCTGGGCTATAGTACCTGCTCAATTTTATAACAACTTTGACTCTTAATTCGCAGAATGTGTCGTTCAAAATAAGCCGTTGTATAGCAAACGAGGCTGATATAAAAAAATAATAATTATTGCTTTACTATATAGGTTTAAAAAGGCTACATTAATTTACAGGATGTCATTTCCGTGTAGGAAATGACATCCTGTAAATTAATTTCAGAAATAATAGAATAGTGAACTCTGCATGCAATGTAATCAGTACTTTACTTTAATCATGGTAATAGGGATTCCTGGCCTACGTAAAGAACCTATTGCCGTTACTATACATGTGCTATAGCTATGTTTATTAACGTATTCGTTGAACTCGATTTCCATTTACATCACACATGTAAAGACGAACCTTACTAACCCCTACGTCACAGATAACTAAATCTAGACTACATCTTAGAGTCCATACAGGTAATCTATCAGGCATACGACATGTAATTGTTAGTGCTCTCTCGTCCGCATACTTGAAAGGCCCGCCCCGGGGTAATAGCCTCTTTGACCTGTATCTAAAAGATGGTAATCTAAAAGCAATTATATTGTATCTAAATGACTACGACTGAATCATTCACGTGGAATATTTTGCAGATTAAGGACGGCCATTTATAGAATTAGCAACAACTAATGATATTACAAAGCTTGCCACAATGCCCACCAACGCATTCTGCGTTTTGTACCGTGTGGCAAGCTACGTTTGTCTTCAACTGATATTTTACCTGCATGATACTCATACACTAGCTCAGTGGGGAGATCAACTGACTGCACTGCAGAGGGTCTCGGGTTCGAACCCACGTCGCGCACCTGTGACTTTCATTTATTTATTTATTTTAAGGTACATCAAAAATATACATATACAAAATCGGTTTACATAAGAAGCTGAAAATAAAAACTTATATGTATGTCTATTATAGATGTACACATCATTTTCTGTACAGAATTATAAAGATTAAAACTTTCGGAACTTATATGACTTTTCGAAATTATGTGCGTATTGATTGACAATTAACGCCTGCTCCGTGCCACGGAGAGCACATTAAGCCGTCGGTCCCGGCTGCCATGAACATCTATGGCAGTCGTTATTGGGGATTCAGTGCCCTATAATATCCTGGTATAGCCTTAGGGTATCGTTAGCCTTCGGGTTGCGGAGGTCAGGTGGCAGCCGCTCCGTGTAAAAACTGATATCCAGACAAATCTGGTTAGACCAGAAAAGCCGACTCCAAGTGACTTGGGAATAATTAAGGCTAAGTAGAAGAAGGATACTCTTCCACTTATCTCTCTCCAATGCTTAGTTACCGTAAAAACTTGTAAAGCCTTAGATAGAGGTCTTACTACGTTTGTACTCGTTAGAACAAGTTATAAGAAACCATTAAAGATGTTTCTTACCAAACCTGGTCAGCTAGTCTTCGTAAAATGTAAACTAGTTAATACGTAAATGTAACGAGCAACTAGTAGCCAGCGAAGTCATTTGCCATGTAATGAGACTCATTGCCCTCTGCAAACCAGTTCGACGATCGCGCTAACACAAACAGGATTCGCAGTCAGCGGCTTCCGCACCCGACTATTACAAATCAATTACATAAATACCTCAAAACGGTCAACTGAGATAAATAAACAATGATACTATTTTAATATGTGTGCTTAATGCTCTGACTAGCGTTCAAACGACCTTCTTTCTAATTTAAAAAGCTGCTTGGCATCATTGCATCCGCCAGGGGCATTGTGTCCGATCAGTCATGGTCTCGTTCATGATCGCACGAACAAGCTCGACCCAACAGACGGTCCGTAGCTATGCTTCATATTCCGTGATGAGAAATTACGAAACAAGGAAGTTTCGTGAGATTCTATCGCGCGGTAATATCGCATCATCTCGATGTGGTGATGCTGTGAAAAATTGGCGAAACAATTTAAGGTAGGTAGGTATTAGAGGTAATAATATCTAGTGTAAAATCTGACATGATACGGATGGCACGTCTAGACGTCGAGGTGGTTCGCACTGGAGCCCCCCTCGCACCACAGTCCCGTTAGCCGGATGCCGCAGCGCCCGCTTGTTATGCAACTGATGTGTCCCTCGTTTGCCGCACCGACACAGATCGTGCGTCGGCGGCGTCGGCGCAAGCGCTCGCGCATATAACAATACAAGTTTTAATCCAATTACTATGGAACGTACCGTTCAACTTATTCGAAACTGCAGAACATGTTTTCAAGCATTTCTACTTCGTTACTGCCAATTTACTATAGTAGCAAGCAATAGCATAGATATTATTATGTTTTAATGACTGTGCACATATCGAAGTGGAAAATCTAATATCTAATTTTATAAAAACAAACCTGACTAACATGGAATAAATAACCTGCAGAGAACATCCGGTGTTACCTTAAAAGTGGCAGCTGTCTGTCGATTGAATATGAATGAATAAGTCCGTATTAGTAACGAATTCACCAACGTATAGGGCTACGATCAGTATTTTTTGTCGTGTACCATATAAACATGACTCATAGGAAAAATAAAGGTACTGCCGATATTATTAAATTATTTATAATCTGGTTGTTGAAGATATGATTCCATCTACTAGCTTTACCTGTAACTTTATCTACACAATATACCTATTTGAGCATTATTATATGTAAAAGAAAACTAAACTGATTTAACAATGAAATAAAGACTAATCCATCACTAGCCCATAGCGAGATGAACAAACATTGACTATGTATTTTTTTAGTAACCGGTTGATAACGATGATATAACACATTCTGTAACAGCTTTTAATATAAATGAATAGATGGTAATTGATACTAAGACCGTACCATTACATTCGTGAGCATAAAACCTAACGAATACCTTGAATGCAATTGATATCAGAAAAATATCCAATGTATCCCAATTAAGGTGGATGAGAACATTCCTTCACGTAGTGGGGACTAATGTGCGTGTCGTGGCGGAGTTGAAGGTGGTGTCCTCGGGGTTCGCCCTACGACTGCTGCCAGATTATCGTTTCTCAGAGCAATTTGTAAGGATTTGCGATCTAAATCCGACGAATAAAAAGATTGTAGGTACGTCACTTCATGTAGAAGTTACTGCGCTAAATTGAAGTCAGTGCCTACCAATTTTAATGTAAACTACTATATTAACACGTCACGTTACATAATCGAAACCTCCAAAAATTTAACTCTTTTTCTTTGATTCTCGCAAGGCATTTGCGAGCATTTATACTTAAATAGTATAGTTAAATAGTAGGTAGTACTTATAAATTTTAAGTTTTAATGTTTCTTAAGCCCTAATAGTTATTTCGACTTTGCTTTTCAAATATATAATTCTAGAAGAAAAAATAAAATATGCAATGTAACTTATTATATACAGTACCAACACATCAAATATTCGAAATATTCACACCCACAATCTGAATATGAGATCTCATGCACGCTTCAGTATAGCTAATATGCATGTATATGGAGTGGGTTCAGAACAAAAGTGAGAACCCACAACCTCTCAATTCTAACTCCAATGCTCTATCCATTGGGTTTACCACTGCATAATATTTTCAATAGTAGATTATGCACCAATAAATAATTATATAAACAAAACATTACATTAAATCCATACTAATATTATTAGTGTAAGGATTCTATTGGTTAGATTTTCAAAGTCAAAGTGCTGGTCCTATTTTGATCAAATTTAATATTTATAAAGTTTAAACCCTGGCCCTCAACACAGTAATTTTCAAAAATAGTATCATCTTTATTAGTTATATAATAACAATGGCCACACTAAGTATGATCACTATGTTGCAGAGACTTTACAAACATCCGAACAATGGACACAAACAATATGCACACTCAGACCAACCATCTGTGTATCACACTTTCTGTCCTCTGTGAGAATAATCTATACAGCTATAGCAGACTTGGCCATACTAGCAAATAACAGAGGTGTGCAAAATTTAGATGCTTATGTTGTGCAGTTGGGCAGTACCATAGGCCGATATACTTATAATAAATGTGAGGATAGAATTATTAACACCCAGTATGTTTGACTGTGGAGGAACAATTACTTAAACATCTGTATCATCCATGCACTAACAGTATTTCAAATAATATGTATATTAAATCCAAAATAATTATCCCAATTTTGTTATTTAGATGAATACTTTTTGGTAAAAGGTTCTTACTGTCAACTGAGTCATTAAATAAAATGTACCAGTTATTTGAAAATTAAAACAACAATTAATTACATCACCATATCAATATTTTAATTCTTGCAAACTTTACTTAATTAGTAAAGATAACCTTACAAGCTGAGAAGTATTCATCTGGAAAACCCAACTACTTACATAACTGAAGCTTTTATATTTATCTTATACACAGTGCACAAAATAGTTCATATCCTTACTTCCTTATTAATATTATAAATTCTAAAGTAACTCTGTCTGTCTATCTGTCTGTCTGTCTGTTACCTTTTCAGGGCTAAACCACTCAACCGATTTGAATGAAATTTGGTACAGATATAGTCTAAAACCTGGGGAAGGACATAGGCTACTTTTAATTGATGTAGGTACCACGCGGGCGGAGCCGCGCGCTAAACTAGTAATATATTAATCAACATGTTGTTTATATAAGATTTATAAGTTTAGCAATGTAAAACTATTTTTCAAAGCTGTTTAAGATATCAACCAAATTAGATTTTTGAGCCGCAGTGCCTGGAGGCGGCCAGATGCAATTATTTGTCAATTATGTCATTCCAGCTATTCAGAAATTGAGGGGACACATCTTATATTCATACTAAAATGCTATCTTAACTTTTTATGTCTATCAACATAGTCTGTCAAAGACAATTTGAAGCTTCATATAAGTAGACAAATGTAATATTTTAAACTAGTTACCATCTATGGGCCTATGAGTCTTTTATAATAATGTTAACAGTGTATAATGTATTAATATATGAAATGTATGTGTTGTAAACTTTCTGGAGCAAGTAACTTCCTATTATTGCCTATATTTAAAAAGTAGAAACAGGCACTTCCAATAATCTTAACATTAAAAAATCAGGTACATTTTAAATAAAATGCATGCAAGTTAGTAAAAAGTTAATTTAATCACATAAAAATGTTGTTGACAACTTCCATATAATAATAATAAAAACTATTTAGAACGCATGCAATGTTAGTTGGAAGAATGCAGCTACTAGAGGGTAGCGTGTGCGTAGGCGGCAAGGTTCCTCTCACCTTGCGACACTGGCGGCGCGGGGTCCAGCGGTGTCGCCAGCACGACCACCAGCTGCGCCACTGCCTCCACCACCCACAGCACGCCCCACATGTCCCACAACCACATCACACCACTCCACTATCTCATTATTGGCACAATATTCACACAACTTAACCGATACGAAAGCCTAACTAAACTAATAACTCCTATTGGCACGATCATACTTTGGAAAAAATCATGTCGCAATATATCCCTGTGCTATCATACCGGTCTATTTCTATCACATTATTCTAAGATTATCGTATAAAATAAAAAACGAGTGATATTTATACAAAGAGAGTTATTGCACGTCATAACATTCCTCCGAGTACGAAATACGAAACGACACACAATAACGTCTCGATCGTCACTAGTCGCTTACTGGCTTACTCGACCATCGTGTGTTGTGTTGACTGGCGTTCTCATTCCTTGTCGTTTAGAAACTTGAATCGAATAGCAACTAACCGAGTAATCGATGCTTATTTTTACAATCGAGAATTACGAATTAACGTATAACATACTGATAGTGAACTTCTAAACGTAGAATGAATTAAGATGTTACAAAATTAAAGACATTTTTTAATATGCAACATTTAACAAAAAAAATATCGAAAAGTGAATTAATCAAAATTATAGATCAGGTTCAGTTGCAAAATGTAAAGGTATTTGTAGCGGTAGTTCTTTGTTAGCCCTCAGTCTCGTGAGTCTCGAAGTCAGCGTTTGCGGGGCGGCTGCGGCGGCGGCGCGGTGAGCCGCGCGACAACACAGACCCGGTCTGGAAACCAGCGCGGCGTAGTGTTGTGTTATGAGAAATGAGTGTCTTTGTTCGCGAACGCAGCAATGATAACATATTTTTGATAAAAACGTCGGTCGTTAACACAATATTACATCAATGCAGACGCGCAGGCATCGCTAGACTGGCGCGCACTGCTCGTCGCGCCGCCGCCGTCGCTCCGCGCCCGCTGATTTCGTGTACGTAGCCTTATACCAAGTTGGCTTATACGACGTATCTAAGACTCCACACAGATGAGCCATTGACCACAACCACTGGTGCCTGTCGAGCGCTATTGGTGACTGTACCGCGCAAACGAAGGTAGTCGTCGGACGCCACAGTGGTCGGTAGTCGCCATGTGTTTAAATAAATAATGTGTGGTCAGTGGCCGCCACGAATGAATATTGCCAATGAACTTGTGTGCTGCTCGATAATTATGTGTTATGTAAAGCACGCTTAGCAGATTACTGAAGGAGGGTGAAACGTAGGAAGCCATAGAATGCGCGTTGTTGTACCAGTGGCTGCCACTGATGGTATGTGACCGCCACTGGTAGTATGTTGCGGACACTGATTTGCGAGTGATCGGCCGTCACTACACGTGTGCGGCGAGTCAATACCAATATGTATGAAATATCACGTAAACTACTTGTCGGTAATTACCAGTGGCTGCGCTGCTGAGCCAAACGGTAAGTTTTCATATAACCTTAAAGCGCTTACAAAACCAGAGGTATTCTTACGCGTTATCAATTCTTTCTGCCAGCACAGTATAACTACAATTAACTGCAATACCTATGCAGAAACAACGCAGAAGAAACTTAAATCAACAACTGAGATGTAGGTGCTGAATAGATTTAAAGTCTAGGAATTCCACGCCAAAGTAGAGTTTAAGAAGATCAGAAAGAATATTACTGCTGTTGGCAATACTAAATACTGCCTATTATATTACTATAATAGAGTTCACTAAATCGCTGTTTTATGTTATACATACATTTACCAATGACTGACCACTTCTAGCAGCAAACTTCAGTGTTTTCCTTGAGCAATGGCGACCATTCGAGTTCTTCGCGGCATGGCGTGATCCAAACTCTAACTATCAGTATGTATACGTAAAATACGACCCTAGGTATTATTAACTCTGGCTTTTGTCCAGGCTCGCACCGCCAAATGGAACCACTGTTTGGACGATGTGGCGGATCAGCTGCGAGTTGTTACAGTACGGTACATTTAGAAAGTCATTTAAGCTAAAGGGATTCAACGCAGTCACCTGAAAGTACTTCATTTGATCGGTAATTTTATATTGCAGTGTAATGATGACGCTTCCGTACCCTTTTCTTATAATGTCTTTGCGCACATGTACATAACTTTATAGGCACAGTTGCAGGTATTGCATCCCTGTCTAGATGCATTACGAATTCAGCATTTGTCTGTAAATATTGTAAGGTTATATTGCGATCTTTTGGTAACAAAAAGTCACTTGCTGATACCCATTCACCATTTATTAGACGTGCAGGTTGTGAAAATATGCCATCAAAAGTTAAACCAAACGCGCCTAGAAAAATGAATTATTAATCAATAGTAGCACCGTTAACAACGTACACAAAAATTAAATCAGTTAGTCATACCTGTGCAATGTAGTCCTAAATTTACAATATCTGTTGGATTAGCTTTAAAAAACCACAGTTTTACCAAATTCAACACCACAACGGATTTATTCAGCCACGGTTGCTTTCTGGGATACAAACTCTGAAAATATAAATGAATTCTTAAAAATCTTCATAATTTAATAATGTTAACGCAAAAAGTCACAACTGCAGAAGCGCACGCAATGATATTATACCTATACAGAAAAGAAGTAGGTTTGTTTTAAATTGGACGTTTATCTATTAGTCTCAAAACAAAATCGATTTAATAATATCCCTTACAAAACATTAAAATCTTTTTTAAATATACGGGTACGGATGTAATCTGCTGTGTGTTAACACATGCAACAGGGAAGCCAACACCACCTACTTGAGATTTAATAAAACACACGTAAAAATACTGATTACGACCATGGATGTTTCGCGAGGCTATTGAAATTAACAACACCCAAATTTTGAAAGAGATCATCTTTGGAATGTAGCTTGGGATCCAGTAATTCAAGTAGTAGAACCCAAGAAAGAACAAAACAGTAAACCATGCTACTTTACTTATTATGTTCGGGTACTTTGAATAATAGACGACCATGTCGTCTATTATTGTGGAAGTTACTTCTATAGTAATGAACTTGTACCTAGGAAGAATATGCAGTGTATAATATAATTGAGCACACGATTCACATTTTTTACATAACTAGCGGTCGCCTAGTGGTCAAAATTCGACCAAAATTCCTAAGCTTGCTTCCTATTTTGTTTTCTTTATTACATACTAGCTTTTGGCCGCGGCTTCGCTCGCGTTAATTTAGAATTTGACAATAAATTTGGGTTGTACGCTGCTTGTAATAATATAATTCAATCATGATTCGAAAGACACGTGGCGCCATCTATTATCATAAGAACGTTATTATTCTTTTCCTCGGTAACAGTTTTTTTTTCAGGATGAAAGGTAGTCTATATCCGTTTCTGTACACCTGTCAACGTATATGCGAAATTTCAGGATGATCGGTTCAGTGGTTTAGGCGTGAAAAAATAACAAACAAACAAACTCATTTTCGCTTTTATAATATTAGTTAGGATAAATAAGTTATAGGTAACCATAGTTACAAAAAAGTGAACGACGTCCGACGAACAATGCCGAAATACAACGAACGCGATTCGAATACATGTGTCAAATGCATGGATGTGTGCGTGTAGTTTTTTTTTATTAATTTAATGTATATCTAATGCATATTTTATAAAAATATTAGGATTCGCCCTCCTTCTCCATATAAACTTTAACTGTGCCGAATTTCATACATCTCCGTCCACGCAATTTCCGTAAAAAGGGGTACAAAGCTTTTGCTTCACGTAGATTATACCATTAAGAGCGTTAACGCCAAATCCACGGCGCCTAGTTTAGGTAAATGCAATGCTTTCTCATTGACACTGACGCACGTGCAACTGTGTGCGTAGAGTTGGCGTGTTGTTTGGCAGTATAGTCAAGCTAAACCATTTTGATCCGTTCAACTCACAAGCGATGTTAGTTAGGCATCCTGATGGATGGTAATATAAAAAATGTACGTAATCAAAATAAATGATTATTATGTGTTTTTACATTAATGTTATTTGCATGGGCTGAGCCGAAAACTGTTATTTACGAAAAATCTTTTTCCTTTTTTTCAATAGTATAGCATCTGTTATAACCACCTGTATCACGCCCGTTCTTAGGAGCTTTGGTTCCCAATGTGTAGTAATAATAAAGTTGTATATAAAATAAAGTAGCTATTTTGGGCACTTATTAAGTGAAAATCAGAACAGACAATCTATAGATTCATGTTCATTACTCTTTTGCGCAAAAAATAATAAAACAAGTTATTCATCGTTAGTCCAGTAAGTTAAGAAAATAAAACACATAAATATCAAATATATTTTTTTAAATTAAATTTCGAGTTGTAAGGTAAAGATATCACGGTCGCACTATAACTGCACTCAACGCTAAAGTTCACTAGAGATCACACGCGGAGCTCCAAGCGATACGTCCACTCCTTGAAGGGCCTCGCGGCGTACTGATTTGCAACGTTTTACGCGCGCGGTTTTATAGTTATTTTAAAATACATGTCTTGAATTAAATTAAACTAAAAAACCTAATGATGTGAAGGTTTTTGTTACAGAATATATTCTTCTATATACAAAATCGTTATTTTGAAAAAAAACAAGGAAGATTTATTGTAAAAATAATGATTTGAGCAGCAGCTTTTTGTCGTAAATTTCACTTTGATTATAGTATGATTGTTTACGTTTGGGTCTAAATTTAAAAAAATACTTTCTAGTTATTTTTGCTAAGGATCTGAACAATCATATAAAATAGTTTGTTTATAAAATTTACAAGTAATTTCGAATATGTGAAGCTTTAAAAATAGCTCAGTCAGGAAAAAATAGAAAACACTGTTTGTTTATATGGCCATATGTCATAAATACTTTCATAATATACAAAATCCTTTCTTATAAGTATAGAAAAAAATATTTCCTATAATAATTTGTAATTCACAGTTTCGTAAGATATATTGTTACAGAGATGGCATGCTTTGAAAAGTACGCATTTTGTGTCAAGAGACCAAAATCGGCGTTAACGCTCTTAATACTTTAAAACGACTTATCGACTACAAATGTAGTTTAAATGTCCAAGTCAAATCATAAATATAGTTATCACACTAATATTATAAAGGCGAAAGTTTGTGAGTGTGTGAGTGTGTATGTTTGTTACTTCTTCACGTCTAAACGGCTGGAGCGATTTTAATAAAATTTGGTATGGAGTTAGCTGACACCCTGGATTAATACATAGGCTACGTTTTACTACGGCAAAATATCTTATTTCCATGAGAAAATCAATGAAAATGAATTCGCGGGTAATGTATGGCGAACTTTGTACATAAATTTTTCAAATAATTGTTTTAAATTGAAAATTAAAACACGATACTTAAAATCACGCCCAATTCCCATAAGCAGTGAGCAGAGGATCGTGAAGTGTAGATAGTACTTTGACACACCAATTGTTGCTTTAATTTAGTATGATTCATTTTACTGGAGATGCACAATACTTATTTGGTGTGATAAGATACTTAAGGATTCAGCAAGCTTCGTTGGCTGTACCAAGTCATATTGTTTTTTTTGGCCCCTCCAAAAAGTTACCATTTTCTGCCTGTGCCAAGGAGACGAGTTTGCTCGGACGTTGTTCTATGTAGAAGTGCCAAGGTATTACACGTGGAATGCGTCACGAAAAAAATGGAAACGTCGCGTGCAGAGCGCACCCGTCGACGGTTGGCCTGGTGTGAAAGCCTCAGATGCCCTGGATAGAATTTATACCGTACACATAACACACTTTGAGCGTTATTGTGTACGATTGCTGCTGGCTAGAATCCGAGGCCCCACCAGTTTTCAAGGGCTCATCGATGGGCAGCAAAAGGCCACTTTCCGAGAAGCATGTGAGGCGATGGGGCTGCGTGAAGACGACGGCCACTGGGAAGCAACGATGAAGGACGCCATTTTGTGCCGGTCAGCGACTACGTTGAGAGAGCTCTTTGCGATTACGATAAGCACCTGCGGACTCTCCAACCCCCGGCAATTGTGGGACAAGTATAAAAACGCTTTGTCAGAAGACATTGCTCGCCGATACCAAGGGATAACACTAGCCAACGATGACATAATTTTTAACGAAGCGCTGAAACTTATCGAGGATAAAATTTTTGCGATGTTTGGAAGATTACTGCCCGATTTCAGTATGCCTGCCCCACAAAGAACGGAAGAGCTGTCCACTGATTTGGTCAGAGAGCTTGGTTATGATACTGTTGCTTCGGGATTTCAAGTCACCCAAACAGAGCCCCTGTTACTACCAGAGCAAAGGCAAATTTGCAATTTAATAACAAACCGCGTACCTAGCGGACAAGGGGGTATTCTTTTCTTGGACGCACCAGGGGGCACCGGCAAAACTTTTTTACTGCACTTGCTGCTGGCACAGTTGCGCAAAGACAAAGTGGTTGCGCTGGCTGTTGCGTCCTCCGGAATAGCCGCAACCTTGCTGAGTGGTGGCAGAACCGCACACTCAGTATTCAAGCTTCCGCTGAACCTTGCAAGTGAAGAAACGCCCATTTACAACATCAGCAAAAGTAGTAGTCACGGTGCTCTATTGCAATGGTGCAAATTGATCGTATGGGACGAATGCACAATGTTGCACAAGCGAGTGAATGAAGCACTGGATCGCAGCTTGCAAGACATTCGGGGCAATCACATCTTGATGGGTGGAGTGGTCGTCTTGCTGGCAGGTGATTTCCGGCTGACGTTGCCGGTTATCGAGCGAGGTACTGCGGCAGACGAGATAAACGCATGCCTCAAGGCTTCGCCGTTGTGGACTAAGGTAGAGCGGTTACAGCTGAATACTAACATGAGGGTCCAGCTCTTCAATAATCAGGAGTCTGGACTCTTCGCACAAACGCTTCACGAGGTCGGCGAAGGTTGCATACCGACGGATACTAACGGGCAAATAACCTTTGACATCCTATTTAGCAATGTTGTTAGCTCGGAAGATAACCTTATTAATGAGGTATTTCCGAGTTTAGAAGAAAACCTGGCTAAGAAAACGAGGAGTGGTTGTGCGAAAGAGCTATCATGGCGCCCAAAAACGAATTGGTAGGAAAAATTACTAAAAGTATATTAGAGCAAGTTCCAGGTGAGGTGAGGACCTACATGTCAATAGACACGGTGATGACAACTGACGACGCAACTATATACCCTGTAGAGTTCTTAAATTCCCTCGACCTGTCAGGGGTATCCTCCCACAAGTTGGAACTCAAAGTTGGTGTGCCTATCATATTGATGCGTAACCTGGACGCGCCCAGACTGTGCAACGGCGCTAGGTTACGCATCACAGAGCTGAGACGGCACATCGTCCAGGCCACCATTCTTACTGGAGGGGCCAAAGGAGAGACGGTATTGATACCCAGAATCCCTATAATACCCACAAACTTACCCTTCCAGTTCAAACGCCTACAATTTCCTTTAAAAGTGGCTTTCTGTATAACGATACATAAAAGTCAAGGAAAAACTCTTAAAGTAGCCGGCATTCACCTGGGCACCCCCTGCTTCTCCCACGGACAACTGTACGTGGGTTGCTCGCGTGTGTCGAAAGCAAGAAATCTTTTTATTTACGCAGAAAACAATAAGTCCCGCAATGTTGTTTACCGGGATGTGCTGCAGTAAAATGATTTCTAGCTCTCTATGACCCGAGACAAAAAACAATTACATAAGACAGCATAATATATGCTGTCTTATGTAATTGTTTTTTGTCTCGGGTCATAGAGAGCTTACGTATGGTGCACAAACATGGTCTTTGACTGGTCAGCAGAGGTCCGCGCTAGAGGTTTGCCAGCAAGCCATGGAGCGTAGTATCCTAGGGGTACGGTTAACGGACCGCATTAAAAACTCTACACTACGCTCCAAAACACAAATCACAGACGTCACCCAGAAAGCCGCCAAACTGAAATGGGATTGGGCTGGACACGTTTGCCGTATGCCGCAGGAGCTTTGGGCTAAAATCAGCACAGATTGGATCCCAGACGGTGCTAAACGCCAACGTGGTAGACCAAACGTCGATGGCAAGACGAATTAATTAACTACAGGAGGGACTGGTGCAAACTAGTGCATAATAGGGATATGTGGAAAAGCGAGAGGGAGGCCTTTGCCCTGCAGTCGGACAATACAGGCTGAAAATAAAAAAATAAAAATAATATGACCCGAGACAAAAAAACAATTACATAAGACAGCATAATCAACTCTCCTGTTCTGTCAGTCATCAAATTTTATAAATTGATCTTTCCGATGCTCAAATTTAAATTATTTTGCTTCTAAAAATGTGAATAGTTATTATTTTTACTGTTAATACACAATTTATTTTCCCTAATAAACCGCGGGTAACACCGCGGGGCGCAGCTAGTTTATTATGTTTCGCGCAATACTGACGCACTAGATTCCGACGACATGACATAATGTAAAATTTATAGGTTTCTGTTATTATATTATTTGTTTGTGATAAGTATCATTTTTGAACTATGTTTAACACATCACAGCATCTTGCAACTTTATCAAAAAAACTATTAGGGACCAAATTATTAAAAAAAACTGCAACGGTACAGTCCTCAGTTGGTAAGGACCTCGACTCTAGCTTGTCTTTATTAGCTAACTAGGATTGAAGCCGAACACAGGTAAATGAACAATACATTTATCGATATATGTGCAAATCCCTATATCGGCCATGGTTATTATTATATCACAATGGTATTTATTTTGTGGAAAGTTTAATAACGAAAGTATTATGCTAAATATTTGCCTTTGTTTGTGCAACCTTCCTCCACAAAGTCTCATCAAAAAACATCAAATACTCCAAACTTCTCAATTCTGGTGTTATTGAGCCAATTTTAAGGGAAGAATTGCTAACTTTAGTAAATCTGCTATAGGGCTCAAAAGTGTCATATCTATGAATTGTAGTTGTAATGTCAACTAAGTGATTTACACCCACAAACCCCCACACAGGCGGACAGAACATATTTCTACTTTGTACTTCGGCGATTTCGGCAGCTATTGGTAATATCTCCAATCCCAAATCAGAAGTTGCTACTACGATGTGATCTTTTATAATAGTAACTTTTCTTCTAAGCAATGTAGCGTTATAACATGCAGGTCCCAGGTTGGGTAGAACTATATACATATTTCGAGCAGCAGAAGCATTAATCATAAGTGATAAGCTGTCCATTATTCTTCTGTTAGCATTCAGCCATTCCCCTATGCCCATACTTTGTCTGAAATAAGAGTTATTTAGGTAAAGACACAAACTATAAAACCAACACAAATTACAAGCGTACACATAATAAAATTTTAACGAATACAATGTGTTATTACTTGGGTAAATTTTCGGAGCGGGCTTTTCTACGACATTGCAGTAGCGAATTATTTTCCTCACATTTCATCCAAACCAAATGCTTTAGATAATAGATTATGATGCTGTGAATCTAATAATGTGTGAGGCGCCCTTTAAGACACAGTACTTTCGGCGAAATATCTTTTTAAAATTTTGCGCCACCGTAATGACTATGAACGCCACTGAAATAACTCTTAATGAGTTAAGTAAACAAATGTTCTTTTTTAAATATTCAAATAAAAAGCACAGAAGTTTCCTGGGGTCTTCGCAGGCTTCGCGGAGTGACCTCAGGTTGTTGAGGATTTCCTTACGTTGTGCTGTTACTCTCACACATTCCAGGACTACATGGACAGCAGATTTTTCTTCGGTCAGACATCCCCTACAGAGTGGGCAGTCTGTCGCTCCGATATTGTACAGATGTTTGTTCAGGGGACAGTGTCCCGTTAGGATCCCCGCGATGGTCCGAAGGTCCAATCTTTGTAGGTTGAGCAGGTGGTGTGTCAGACGTGGTGAGATCGACGGTAGGGCTGCTCTCGACTGTCTGCAGTCCATTGTTCGTGCCCAGCGTTTATTATGTTGGCTCTGAGTGCGAAGCCGCATCCATGTTCTTAGTTGTGAGAATGGTAGAGAGAGGAATGGAGGTGGACCTTTCGTGGTGGTAGCCAACTCATACAAAATATGCTTAGGCTAGACATTACATACACCGCATACATTACATAGCCTCAAACTAAGTCACATATACATAATTGTGTTTTAGGATAAAATAAATATTAAATATTGAAAATGTGTGTATTTAAAGTACATTTAGTATTGATTGTACAAGATTGGCCCACTGCGCCACCACAATGACGCCACCGTAATGACGACAAAATGTTTTTTTTCATGACAATTGCCCAACTACCGAATTAATTTAGTAGATATTTACAGGTCCTAATATCGAGGCAATTATCTACAACATACTAACTTCACGATACAATACATCACTTTTAAAACATGCCACCGAACTGACCGCACACGGTAACCAAAACACATTTCATGGAAAACTTACCGCGGGAGCATGTTAAAACTTGCGTAAACACCGTCCACTCTATACACAAGTTGGGGCCCGACTAACACTGAGGTGGTCCGATACAAAAATATGGCGTGACATCGCTTGACCAATAAAAAACAAGTAGTCAACTGCGAGCATCGGAAGTGCAGCTTTAAGCGGGACAAAGACATATTGGCGTCTCAGCTTTTTAATTTAATAATTAGTAAAGTTTTTGTGTATCAAAATGGGAAATGGAGTAAATTTTAAAATGAGATATTTTGATAAAAGTTACGTTAAAATTTCGTGTAATAGTGAGTGGTTTTGTGAGCGCAATTTGAAGTAGGACAAGCCTCCCAGTGGTAGGCCGCCTATACAAGTCGGATATTCAACGTGGAATTTCTTGTAAGTTTGTAATATTAATTCTAATCTGCTTTTAATATACGTTTAAGGTACGAAATATTTTCAAAAAAGCATGGTTTAGCCTGTTATGAATTATAGTTTCTTATAAAGGTCATAGGACGCCTAAAAAAGTACGCTCGAAAATTTACCCACTTAATCAAATCAGACATCGCGACATTTTCAAGAACAGCACCTCATAAAATCGCTGCTGCATTATAAAATCTCTCATAAAGCAGTAAAGCACCCCTAGCCCTCCTCTAGGTCATACACATATTCCAGTTTTCATAGGTACATTTGACTAGCCTTTTCCCGCGACTTCGTCTGTCTGGATATCAGTTAGCTTGTGATATTATCTACATATGTGAGTCATACCATGCGCCATATCTCGGTTCTACAGGACGGCTTAAATGAATCGTGGCTTACATCATAAATACCCAAACCCCAGGCTACCAAACTGTAGTGTTCACGTAATCCAGTATCAGGTAAAAATCACTGAAATGGACAGCTAGGCAAAATATCTAATTGCTATTTACTTAATCTAAATTAATTCTCAAAAATGTTTCCAATGTATGTTCATATTCTCGTTACAATTTTATGATAAGTAGAACTCTACTATTTGGTATTTGGTATGACTTGCCATACGTTTTCCCAAAGTGCCTTTAGCTCAAAAGTCGGCGTACTAATCAGAATATATGGAAAGTCATACCAATGATCAAGCTTTTCGCGTTGCGTCGACGCTAAATAAACTCATACTAGAATGGTACATAACAATAGTGCTCTAAGGAAGCGTCGTCATTGGAGAGCGAGCTAGTTCTTGACGAAGGGAGACTGTTTTATAATCGAAAGAAGAATGACGAGCTTTTTATAGACCGCCTGACTTGGAGCATAACTAATACATCTAGATAGAATAAAATCTTACTCATATGGGACATGGTCCAGAATTATCAACAAATCCGTATTAGTTAGCGCTAAGCCAATTTTATTCACACATTGCACAACTTTGGTAGGGCGAGAGCTCTCAATCTTGGAACACTCCATTTCTAATGATAACATAAATTCTTCAGAGCAGCTGTCATCGTAAAGATATATTTTAGAAATGACTTGATTTATTATATCTATTTCTAGTAATCCTGTGATTAAATGCAATGATAATTGGTCTCTTATACCAGAAATTGTAACTGTATACTGTTTTTGTATCGTTTCTGTTACATTCGCTGGCGCTTTAGCCTCTTCTTCTATTTGATGACGTTTTTCTTGTTCTACTTTCGTCCTGAATTGTGTCGCGTTATTTATAAGTTCACCGTATTTATAACTTGCAAATAGGCTGTCGAAATGATAATATGAATAACAATAATCCAAAAATTCAGCCCCTCCGCCTATGTAAAGTGGTTTGCTACCAGCCATTAACATTTCTTTCCAAATAAGGGGAGATCCTAGATGATGCCATTTATATTTAATGTTTATATTGCATAGCCAAATCTGAAACAAAATTTAATCCATTTTGGTGGAATTTACATACATATCTTTGAGAGAAGGTGCAAAACAGACACTGTGCTGGCAATGTTACTTCTACAGAAAATCATAACAAAAAATAAACCTACTATATATGACTATACTATAATAATTATGACCCGGTAGACACCGGGTCTAGTACAACATTTATAAAAAAAGGTTTGACGGTATCAATGTAAAACCTATAATAATGTAGTTTGCACTATAAAAAGATCTTTGTATGTATATGTATGTATTTACAAAAATATAGTATATAATAGGTATGTTTATCTATTGTCTAGTACCCAAAGTGCAAGCTCTGCTTAGTTTGGGCTAGATGGTGTTGCGTATCAGGGATGTTGCGGATGCAGATTTTTTGACATCGGCGGATGCGGATGCGGATATTTAAAGGCTCACATCCGCAAATGCTGATGTCCAAATCGATGCGGAAGCTCCGCAATTGCGGATGCGGATGTTGATGAAAATTGTGCATCTAATTTAATAAAAAGTACCTATCTAATATCACCTCTGCAGGTTCAAGCCTGTTTTGCAAAGATCATAAATGTAGCTATATCATTTTCTAGTGTTTCTTTATTCTCATCTTCACTTGAAGAATCATCGCGCCATTCATCGGCACATCCATTTTCTTTTTTGTCGCAACCTGTGCAATACGTGGATCCGCATTAACATCCGCGTTAATTATTGCATGCGGATGCGGATCAAGGGCGTCGCCAAGGGGGGGCAGGGAGGGGCAGCTGCCCTCCCTTCCCAGAGATTCTGAAAAAGTTGCTAAATGTAAAGCAACCAAAGTCCTAAGTCTTTGACATGACTTGCTTGATCGATCATTCCCGTACGTCGAAACTCGAATGAATTCACCAATTCCATTCCTAATATTCCATACGGTCAACTACGCTCTGCTCTATGTTATGACACGGAAAAAGCGTTGAAAATTTTGATCGCTCTTCCGTGCACAACGTGTACGGTAGAGCGATCGTTTAGCAGCCTCAGAAGACTAAAAACCTGGCTAAGAAGCACTATCGGTGAAAATCGCCTCAATGATCTGGCCATGATGAGTGTGCACAGAAAATTTATTCTAAAATTATTTAAACTTACAAGATTTTCATAATAAAGTGGTCGAAAAGTTTTCAAAAAAGCCCCCGAGGATTATGTTTTAATTTAAACTAATCAAAAATAGAATCTTTGTCGACCACTATAATATTAAAATCTGGTAATTACAAAAAAATACACTGTATATTCAAATTCAAACTCCAAAATTATTTTTATTCTATTTTTGTAATAAATGTAATAATTTATTTATAAGTCTTATTTATTGTACAATAAAGAACTCGTGAAGCTTTGACGTTGGACTCTGTACCGTTATTATTACAATCGCTGTAGATGTAAGGCTCGTACTACAAGTGAAAAGCTTCATGTGCACTCGACTTTACCTACAACTCATACTTTTCTCATTCTCCATATACAACTTGCCCGTTTATTGTTCATACAAGTAACACTAGCACTAATGTCTACAATAATCATTTACACCAATCAGCGACAAGTAAACAAAATTCTAACATTAACGAGGAGTTCTTAAGCGTGTGTGCGTGCGCATAAATACTGCCACTATAAAAACAGTTGGCCTCTTCGCGCGTCGCTAGTTTGTCAGTTGGTTTCGTCGCGGTTAGACGTATGATGCTCCGTTCGATCGCCTTCGCGCGTCGCTTGGTTATGGCGCGGCTAGACGTATGATGCTCCGTTCGATTCCAGGTTCCTAATAAACTTATATGTTGCTTGTGCATATATACATATGTCACATTATTATTTTCTGTAAATCTGTCTGGTCTGTCTTATTTGTCGGGACGATTATTGAAGCGGTGACATTCACACCTATCCATATTATCTTGGCTGTTTGTTTGGCACTGACTCCAGATTAGAGTTGGTGCTAACTATCTATATTATCTTGGTAGCTGGCGTGGCGACGCATGTCTTGGCGAGAGCCGGATTTGGAATAGAATGTTAATAAAAATATATGCATCATACATACCTGCCAATCTAACACTGCTATTTCCACACGATCGTAACAGAAGTCTGGTAAATTTTGGGAGAGAAAATCTGCTACAAGGCAACTTTCCAAAAACGACTGACATTGAGACTCGCCTGCGATTACAATGCGGAATCCCATTTTTGTGTATAGGTATACCTAATATAATACAAGAATGTTCCACCTCTCAAAGCCTACAGAAAAATACAACAAAATTGTATAAATTACAACCAAGAACCATCTACAAGAAACTAAATAGAACAAGTTATCGTTGCTATGACATTTGAAAACGAACGTCAATGATTATTTTTAAGTTGAAATAGGTAAAATTCGCCAAGTCCTAAAGGTGCAACGCTAATGTCTATGGAATGTCTACACGGTTGGAGTGATGATTTAAGTGGTTACCTTACCATTGCCACTGTGTAAGTATTGTGGGTTTAATCGGTTATTGTGAACCTGACGATCTGTAAATGTAGAAGTGGATATTAATTAAATGTACCTATTTTTTTATTGTTTTGTAAACCTAAAGCACAGTTAATTTACTTTGTAATGGACGAGGCATACATAAACTTTTATATTAAGTCAGTTAAATAATAATCTTCATGCATTATGTTAGCACTAAGATTTATAAATTGAGTATATTATGTAGGTATGTGGTTGAGCCTAGCAGCTACCTTTACAGGTGACCACAATAGATAGGCCTAGAAAACGGACCACAAATACCCTGGACTCAACTAGGTAGGTAGTTGAGTGAGTCGCAAGCAGTTGAGCCTAAGGGAAAGATTAATCATTTGAGCAACATAATTAAGCCCTGGGTCAGAACTCAGAAGGGGCTGTCACTCTAATTGATAATAGTTAGTATAGTTACCGATTAAACCTTCAGTATCGATATTATTAACAAATGATTAATAATTATGTTTTAGAACGAAACTATCACATGGAATTTTGACAGGTGAGTCACCTGTCAAAATTCCATGTGATAGTTTCGCGTTCTAAAACGGTGACAGTTACTGCTAAACAACGTCATAACCTAACCTATTGTTTGTCATTATTGTACAATAACAGAAAATACTAAACTAATCATAAAATTATACTTTTTAATATGTTATATCGAAGGTGGGGTTTCTGTGAATTGTCTATCAGAAATAAGTATGAACTTGACAAACTCCACATCCTCGAAAAACTTGGTTACAATACAATTGCTATTGACACGCACATTGTAGAATCATCGGATGAACCCAAGAAGAAGAAAAAGAAAGGAGAAACCAGAGAAAAGAAAGACTTCATACCTTTACCATTAGATATCCCAGTAAATATATTACAATCAACAAAGCTCAATGTCTTACAAAGAGTTACAATAGAATTCAGTGATTCTGGTATAGCCCATAAACTTAACCAATCTGATAATATTAAAAAATACGATATACTTGCAGTTATACCTAAAACCTTATCAGCGTTCCAGTATGCTTGTGGCTCTATGGACATAGATATCATTACATTTGGGCCAGAAAGCAGAATTCCATTCAAAGTTAGCCGCAAACTGTACACCCAAGCTGTAGAACGGGGCATATTCTTTGAGCTAATGTATTCACCGGCTATAAGAGATTCAACATCAAGAAAGAACATTATAAGTACAGCACATTGCTATCATGCTGTTGGAAAATCAAGAAATATCATTGTAACCAGTGGAGCTGAGAATCACATGCAACTCAGAGATGTTCATGATGTTATAAACATGGGATTTCTCTTAGGATTAAACAGCAATGAAAGTCTTGAAGTTGTAAGGAACAATGCCCGAAGACTTATTTTGAAGGCAGAAGGAAGGAGGTGTGGTAAACATTATATTACTGTGAATAACACTGCAGAAGATAAAAATAAAATAACAGAAATTTAATTTGCATTTTTAATAGTACTACATCATCAAATAATTTTATCTTCCACAAAGGTATCTTATGCATAAAATTTAATTATAAATAATATTAATATACAAGGGTACATAATAATAAAATTACAATATAAATAAGCATCACAGATTTGCAATTCTTAATACAATCTAATGATACAAATACTTCAATTACTACAGATATATATACATAGAATAGGCTCAATCTATATATGTAATCATATTTTCTTAACATATCTTCAACAACTGATAAATTACTTTGAGTGCCATCATCCATGGACAAAATAATAATATGAAAGGTATTTTATATTAACTAACTTACTGAAATGGAAGTTTATCAAAAAAATAAGTAAAATTCTCCTAAAATGCAATTATAATATTTTTAACATTAATATATTACCTTCTTTACTACCATAAGGCAGTGGTCCGACCGCCAACGATGAACGAGAAACGAGTAAAACTAGAAATTATAAACGAGTTGACGATCAGCGGGAAGCGAGTGTGTAGTTTCGATAGTTTTGTCGCCGGGCTTTAAGCGAGTGTGCAAGTGCGACGAGCGATTACTCGCGCCACTCGCCCGCGGTCGCGCAGTCCTGTGCAAACCTGCGCGCGGCGACGAGCGAGCATCGCGGAACGAGTATCGCTGAGCGAGTTTATTTTTGAAAGCTCTTGTCGCTCAGCGACAAAACTAGTAAAGCGAGTCGTCGCCGGCAGTGTGAACAGTCAGCGAGCAACTTTTAATATATGCATCTCTTTCGTTTACACGGAATGTATATGATTTGTGCGTTTCTTGAGAGAGAAAATCGCCGATAGTTAGTCGTTTTTTCGCCGGCCGGCGGTCGGACCACTGCATAAAGCCAGTTTTCATGACTGGTTAAAATTCTAAATGTTAACTATTCAAATAAAAATACAAAAGACATTACATAATGATAATAAAATAAAAATAAAAAATAAAATCTCTTTATTTTAGGCCCATAATATTGTTAGTAGCACAACTTAAAAAACTATGTTAGTTAAATATAGAAATTAATTTAATTTAAGTATTTACCACCCTCTGGGGCCCCGGGCACACGCACTTGTGCTTGAACCCAGTGCCACAGAAGGGGGCTGTCCAGCTTGTGGCTAAGCACGTTCAGGATGGTGTTGGCGCTCCCACGCGTACGGAACATCAGCGAAGCGATGCGGCGTCGCAGCACAGTGTGAAAGCCATCTGTGTGCGCGTGCGCAAACATCGCAGACGCACTACAGCAGCGCGGGAGCCCCACCAGCACCCTGAACGCGTTATTATATTGTATTCGAAGAGCGTTGATGGCCCGCTGCGTGTAGTTGACCCACAGATTGCAGGTGTAAAGAGTTTGGCAGAATGCTTTAAACTAAGTGATTTTCACCTCAAAACTACACCTCGCAAATCTGAGTGCCAAGATGTTACAGCGGAACGCCATCGCCCTCCTCTCCCTTTCTATATCGCCATCATCTTTTAAATCCTCATTGACCACATGGCCGAGGTATTTAAATTCACTCACTCTTCGAAGAGCGACAGCATTAAGCAGCACAGGTGCCACATCCCCCAGTTTACGACCCCTGGCTTGAAATACCAGGAGCTCGCTTTTCTGAACATTGTACAGGAGACCGTGTACCCTCGCATACTCCTCACATACGCCTAACAGCTTTCTGAGCGCGGCTATTGATGGGCTGAGCAACACCATATCATCTGCATAACTAATACTGTTGATACAGTGACCATCAATCGAGCATCCTACTCCGGTGTCGCTCAGCTCAACAATCAGCCCGTTCACGTACAAGTTGAAGAGCGAAGGAGATGTTAACCCCCCTGCCTCGCTCCGCACTCCAACCCGTACTCGTCAGAAAGTTCACCAAACCATTTGACCCGGTTAGTCTGATGGTCGTACCAATATTTAAAAATATTAACTAACTCGCCCTGTACACCTGTATACTTCAATTTACGCTAGAGAATATCATACCTAACCAGGTCAAAAGCCCTGGAGAGATCAAGAAAGGCTGCATACACAGGCGTGCTCCTATCTGTGTAATACCTGACGGTCTGCTTGAGAGACATAACCGCACATTCTGTTGAAAGTCCTGGTCTAAAACCGAACTGTGCGTCGTTTAAATTTAGGTATTCTTTAAGCTGTCTCTCAAGCAGGCCATCAAGCACCTTAGCTGTGGTTGTAGCTAATGATATCGGGCGGTAGTCACACTTATCGGAATTATCTCCAGTCTTGTTTTTAATTATAGGCACTACCACCGTCTTCATCAGCTCATTTGGCAGATAGGAATGCCTAATACAAAGCGTAAATAACAGTCCCAAGAGCCTCGGGAGGTGTGGCCCCGCATGCTGAAAATGTTCGATGCTGAGGCCGACCGTCGTGTCCGGGAAGTCGCCCGGACACGACGGTCGGTTCTTATCGAGGCCGACAATTCATATATAAATCTAATCAGGTTTAAAACAAAATTGTAATATGTAATCATCTGAAGTATTTTACTTAGTAATAAAGCTAAAACCATGACTGCTATTTCTTTTTGTACAGGCGCTACGTACAAAATTATGAGTAATACTTTTTTCGTTGTGTAAAAAAAGTAAGGAAGTTTTAATGTAGATTTATACATAGAAAATGGAAGAACAATAAAGGTACAAGTATTTAATTGATATTACGTTTGATTTTAACCATCCTATCTATAAAAATCGTTGTGGCCGGGCTGCGGCGTACACGTAGCAGCCCGGCCACTTTTTTAAGTATATTACGAGTTATCCTTTGAGGTACACAAAAAATCTCTTCGAAGTACATTAAGTACACCTGAAGTACATGACTTTTACATCACTTGCGATAACGAAAGCTATTGTAGCCGAGCCAGAACGGAACACGTAAAATACTTACTTTTTGGGGTTACTCATACTAACCATGCCCACTCAGCTCTTTAGGTTACTTCAATACTTTATTCATGGATCAGACACTAAAAGTGCTGACAATTTTATGATTATCTTCATCCAAATATGCAACCAAAAAAAAAAAACATATTGAGAATAAATTAGATACAACCAAATTCTGTAGTGCCTGCTAGATACTATTGATTTATGTTGAAATAATTAAAAACAATTGCCCTTGATTTTATATGTAACGATTTATTAACAGAATTCGACATTGTTCTTTTCTTTTATAATGGCTGAGTAAGGTGGGTCTGTATTTGTTATTGCTGAATATTTATATTGAAGGATGTTATAGCTTTATTTCAATTATGTGATTTTTAACACATATAATGCCACAGTCAGCCACATATAGCTGACATTTTACAAACCAATTGAGCCATGTCAGCCATATGTAGCCTACGGCATAGGCTTGTTTTCAACATGTTTTTTCGGCGTCAGCCACGTTTTTCATGTTAAACCGTATGTGGTATGGCTGACAAGGCCTGGTAAATTATAAGTGTGCGTTACCGCAGCCAAATGTTAAAAAACTTTGTGCTTTAGAGAAGTGAGAGTAGGTATAGGCAAATAATTTGTTCATCGTGAAGAGTAATTTGGTCACTAATAGCAAAATTTGTTCAAGTGGTAGTTTTAAAGTTATTCGAGAAAAAAGATTTTGCTGCAGTAACGTTTGAAACGTTACATCAGCAAATTTTTTTTTCAAAATCGTATTAGCCCGGAATTAAATGCATGAATAGCTAGCTTTTATTGCGTATTAAATGTTTGTTAACAGCAAAATTTGTGTGTCTTATGGATCAAAAGTTATTTAAAATTTTGCTGCGGTAACGTTTTGGGATTGTCCAGATCTCAAAAACGGCTCAACGTAGAAGTTTGAAAAAAATTCCAATAATAGACCATAATTTGTTTAAAGTTCAAACATTAGTTTTTGATTTGTTTGGTAAACACCAATGTAATTAAATGGTGCCGAAATTCAGAAAGACACGGATTTGCAAGTAAACCATAACACTTAAAATCAAATAAAAAGCTGTATCATATACCCTTGGTACACCTTTATAACGACAGTAAATTTAGATTACGTAACTCTACGCAATATGAAGATACGTACGATATAATATAAATTTAATTACATTGTATATGGTCAGATTTAAATGATCGAATACGCAGTTCCCATAAAACAAGGAAACATGGAATACTATGAACAAATTAAAATGTTCCTTCAATAAACAATCTTGTTAATTTCAGCTTTAAATTAAAACTATTATAAAAGTTATATCAACAAAAAGAATGTGTCAGCAATTCTTCTATAAGCCGGCCAAATTATAAAGGCTACGTAAAAGCGACCGCACCATACATACGGTTAAACTAAACTTTGTTAATTAGCAGGTTAGTATCCGATGTAGTAGTCAAGTAGAATATCGTAATTCGTGCAGTCGATTTTATAAATATTCGATAAATATTTCTACTAGTTTGGTATTTTATAAGTTACAATCATGTCAGTTATGAGTAGGTATTATACAATTTAATGGTTTATAAATATTCAAAACCAAAGTAACATTAAGAAGGTAATTATCTCATCTCAGTAAATAATATTTAGAATAATAAAAAAAATTACAAATAGTTTATTGCATTTTTCTAATATCTGAGAATTAAAATTGCACAATTATTAGAATACTGAATTTGCAAGTTTCAAGGTTTTCCCTCACGGTAACATCTGTTACAAAACAATGTTATTTACTTTATTAAATCAGCCTAGAAAATATTATTTAAATAGAAACGAATGAGCACGCGTAATTAATTTTTTTAAGGAAGATGATGTTCTCATATTATGATGATGATCAAAAGTTCATTCAAATTAAACAAACTTTATACGGATTTTTCCGCGTTGTTTACTTTTTATAAAACACTTTTATTACATAATTTTGAAACTTTAAACTACTATTGTTAAACACTTTTACTTGTTACCGTTTACGTCAATTTAAGCTATTTAAATTGTATACAACTATTTAGATTTAATTTTACACTTTCCCGGACGTTTCGGTTGCTTTTCAGCAGCTATGGTCACGGTCATATATTTTTATCATTGTAGAAACAAAAGAATATATGTATATTTGCGTTATTATCTAGCTAGACATACAAAATTACTCAACTTATCTGTGATTTTATCCTAAAGATTTAAATAATTAGGTAAGGTAATTAATATAATTTGTGTACCTAAGTCTGATTTTTTAATAAACATTTGTAATTATGCTCATTTCATTATTTATTTCTTACTAACCTGACGAACCACAGAACTTCTTTGTTCGGGACTGTACTAACGAAAGAAACATATTATACCTACTGCTCATTTAAGATGGTTAGCCTTATGTATGGTGGGGTCGCTGTTACGTAGCCTTTATAATTTGGTCGGCTTATAGTAGTGAACAAATTACTCTTCACCATGAACGAATTATTTGCTATACCTCTAAAGCACAACACTTTTCAACATTTTGCTGCGGTAACGCACACGCAAAAATGTTTATTGAATCACATTAGGCCTTGCTACCCTAATTGCCTTTTTTACTACCAACATAGTAGATATTCCTTCTCTAATTAACGTGTGTAGAAACTTTGAAAGATTTGATAGCCGTTCTAAGGATTTTAAGGAACCACCTAAAGTGTCTCCTAATA
The DNA here is from genome assembly GCA_963564715.1 of Catocala sponsa. NCBI lineage: Eukaryota > Metazoa > Arthropoda > Insecta > Lepidoptera > Erebidae > Catocala > Catocala sponsa. The sequence goes on along the minus strand of OY751334.1, from coordinate 11,320,578 downwards.
CCCTAGCACCTGACTTTGCTCACAATTACCCTTCTTCTAGTTCTTATAAAGGCAGTTTCAATAATAAAAACTTTTATAATAAGTCTCCAAATCATAAAAGTTATAACTTTCATAATCGGCCTAGTACATCTCACAATGGCACACGTTGATGCGGTGTTACATCTAACAATAATAACCAGTTTTGCCCACGATGTCGAAACAACTCACACTCGCTCAATGCTTGTCGTCAGCCGAGATATTTAGTTTGTTTCAAGTATGGGAGGAAAGGTTTTCGTATTTCTGATTGCCCTCGTTGTAAATCTAATCTTAGTAATACTCCCTCAAAAACTAATTGGCGCGGATTGGGATAATAATAGCCACTGTAAATTTAATAAAACTAAGTGGTCTAATTGGTTAACTTACATTTCTAAATTCTTTAACTGTTATCATTTATCCTCAATCCGCGATTCTAATACTGAATTCACCCGTCACCCCTTATATTTCTCTAACTTTAAATGGCAAAAGCGCCGTCGGCCTTTTGGACTCTGGTTCTGCGGTGATAATCCTTGGTAACAATTCTCATAAACACTTTTAAGCAGTAGCCATAAACTTCATAATTCTAAACAATTAAGACTAATCACCGCGAGTGGAGAAAAACTAAATACATTGGGTTCGGTTTCCGTTCCGATTAAATTTCAAAATAATTTAATTAACTTAGTTGTACATATTACCGATACCCGATATAAAAATTTCCTTAATTCTTGGTATGGATTTTTGGAAGAGTTTTGGTCTGTTTCCTAATCATTTAGAATCGATATTGTTCCTAAAAAAGTCTGACGCGCACGTCGCTGAACTACAGTCAAACATCGGTACCCACCTCGTCTCGTATGGTCTTCTAACAGCCAACCAGAGAGCTACCGCCGACAATAAATAAATTCACCGATATCAGTCACGGGGTCTTGGTTGCACAAACATTATTACACACTAGCTATTGCCCGCAGCTTCGCTCGCGTTAATTTAGAATTTGACAATCACTTCGGGTTGTACTCTACTTGTAATAATACAATTCAATCATGATTTGAAAGACACGTGGCGCCATCTATTATCATAAGAACGGTATTATTGTTTTCCTCGGAAACAGTAATTTTTTCGAGATGAAAGGTGGCCTATGTCCGTTTCTGTACACTTGACAACGTATATGCAAAATTTCAGGACGATCGGTTCAGTGCTTTAGGCGTGAAGAGGTAACAAACAAACAAACTCATTTTCGCTTTTATAATATTAGTTAGGATTCCATAGATACAGGTGATTGTTCTCCTATTCGGCAGAGATTTTATCGTATGTCTCCTGATAAACAACGTATTAACGATTAAACATCTTGATGAAATGCTCGCGGAAGACGTGGTAGAACGTTCTGAAAGCCCTTGGTCGAATCCTGTTATTCTTCTAACCCCTAAAAAGAATGGTGAATTACGTTTTTGTTTGGACAGCCGTAAATTGAATTCTATTACAAAAAAGATGCTTATTGTTTACCATATATTGCTGCAATTCTTGATAATTTAGAGACGCTAACGCAATTGTAAATCTTATAATCGACGTCGTAAATCGGTTGAGTTCAACGTAGGCGACGTTGTTTGGAGAAGAACGTTTTACCTTAGTGATAAAGATAAATACTTTAGTAAAAAGCTGGCACCTAAATTTGTTAAATGTAAAATCGTTTCCAAGAAGTCTCCGTTGGTCTATGTACTGTCTGATATGTCTGGTAAACCTCTCGGTGAGTGGCACGTTAAAGACTTGAAACTAATTAACTATAAGGAATAGTTTGGTGGTTCTAGCTAGTGCACTATTGTTGTACCGAACCCACGACCTTGTCGTAGGACTAGCCTTTATTAAACTTGTCGTTTATTAATCTTCATATCAAAACTATTAAGTAATGACATTGTTGACATTCTAAACGGGTTTATTATCTAACGGCTAGCCGTCAAATCCATTTTTCTAATGAATGAATCACCGTGCCTTTAACGTGTTTTTTGTTGTTATTTGCTAATGATCTGTTCGCGGCTACAGTGTCGTCCTATTATAGATTCTTGTTGTTGTAGTGTATTATTTTATATATCTTTATTGTGTTAATTAAAAGTGTTAATTGTTGTACTATCTATATATAATCCCTGCTTAACTAAACCTCAAGACACCACGCCCCTACAGCGTGGCTTGTCCTATTTCTATCACAGTCAGAAGGTTACAGCCGCGTCAGCCATATATGGTAGACACCATTTTTTATTTATATATTCTTTATAATAGTATGTAAAATGATACGAAAATACTATAATGAGACATTCCTCACATTTTTTAGGAATATTTTACAAAAAGAAAAGTGCAATTAGTTCATTTGTTAGTACGGCATTATAAGTGTTAAACAAAAAATTCAAACACAGAATGCATGTCAGATTTATGAGGCATTTTTTTTTGTTTTAATAATCGCAACATGTAGGTACTTAAGCATTCTAGATGTTGTGAATTTATGCACACATTACCTGATATGGTGTAGGTACTTACTTAGTTTCTAACTAAATGGTGTTGTCGTATTTTATAATTACAATAGTCTGACTGATTACAAAAAAGCTATTGAACAGTTTTAAACATTTTTATGCTGATAATTATTTATCCTAAGTTTCAAAATCAATTATTTATATTTTCCCCAAAGAGGTAACCTAAACATGCTAGTTCACGGGGCCTAGGTCTACATCGCAAATTATTGTTCTTATTAATGGGCTTGGCAACACCTTATTTGATGCTGTAATGAGTAAAAAACTATATATCAGTTATGCCACTACATTATCTCAATCTAGATCACTACATTTTTCACCCTGATAATAATCCTACTTTCAACCTGCTTTATTGGTTCGTTTTCTATGCCTTAGGCTCAAATCTTAGCCGTTACAAACTCGATAGCAATCTGTAGTACTTATTTGAAAACAAATGGCTAGTTTCACAGCTCTATACTTCACAGACTTTGGTACATTTATTCAGATTTAACATGCTTGACATGCGATATATTCTCTTGATCTAACTTTTCTACTGTAGTTCTCTCTGCCGACGCTCGAGTAGCGTTTAGTGTTGCATTTGCCGACGGCGTCGTATCTTCTGGCATTGTGAACCCATCGGCTACGCACTTGAATCTAAGTAAAAGAATATACATCTTTTGAGTACATGTTTGTCTAGCAAACCTAATGAGACTGAATAATATATTCGAATAAGTAGCGAAAGCACTATTACGTGATAGCAAATGAATTAAGCAGGTAAGAATGAACAAGCAAGGGTTAATTAGTGCGAAGCGTTTGATGACAGTGATCTAACTCTATGACAATTACAGGGAACATTCATATATGGGTTGAAATAAAAAGAACAGTATCCATTTTTATTATGTATTGTTTCAAATGCAATCTCAACGTTTGGTACAAGATAATACAAAATGTATAAAATCCGCACACTAAATATAATTACTATAGTCACAAACAATCGAGATTCACACACAAGACTTACATAAGCGCCCTAAAACGTTTGTTCTAAGTACATTACAGAATAACATTATATACTTGATGTGGTGTGTCTAGTTATATTAATGATAAATGTATGTAGCACCACTTATTCTGTCGACTTACATTAACATACTGTAAACACACTAACTAGTTATATTTTAAAACATTATTGTGTAAGTAAAATTGTAACTCTCCTAAAGAATAATGTAAGTTTGCGCGTGAGTAGTGGATGACAGTGAGTCCTAGTGAATTCTCTGAAATGTTAATTGTTCGAGAATATTAATAAATTGTGTGCTAAAGCTCGTAACGTAGCATATTCTCCCTGCAACAGAGTTCTAAGCAGACTAGAATGATATATTAGTTAGCCTCCACATATAAACACAAGTATTCAACCATTTCATCGCCATTGCAGGGTGTTGTAACTCGTATGATGTGACATTGAGCAACAAAAGCTTACATAAATCTAAAGCTATTCTAGGATAAAAACAGTCTTCAATGTCTTTTATAATTTAAAAATCACTCTGATATTATTTAGCTGAGCGCAAACGAAAAGAAATTGAGACGACAAGATAAAATTTGCAATTACTTCTACAATAATACATCATGTCAAAGTTCATTGCTATAATCTTACACAATTATTTCATTAAAATAATAATAATCCTATTTGTTGTAATTCATTCACCATTCACATTTATTAATTACATAGACGTAACAAAATAATAAATAATCTCCTGTTCCTAATCATAACATTAACAAATTCAGTCTCATTGGTAATAAAAAAATTCAAATTTATTCTAACGAGTCTTTCCTCAACAACTTTACATTATAAAAAAAATATAGATTGTTATGACACAAAATCGTACAAATTAAAAAAGCATAAATAGGAACCGAAATACAAATAAATTGATTACTAGAAAATAAATGCAATATCTAACTAAAGTTAACATGTTTTGTGGATATTACTATTTTTATTGTTTTGTCATATATTGTTGTGAACACTTCAGTAACATTTATGTAATTATTTAAGATGAAACAAACCTAGCGGTTATTTATAATAATACGTAATAGATTGTCGTTCATAATTACAATAGACACTATATGTTTCGAGTTGAATATTGAAACAGACCTTGAGCTACACAAATATTTTTAAGTCTATCTACTTTATTAGCAGCCTATTATTTGTTTAATATCTTAAACTTGAAAGGGCTCTTTAAATCAATGGATGAGATTTGTGAGAGCCTTAATTTAACCTTACATATACCTTCCCTTCAGTCTTTGTAGAATACAAAAAGCCAGGATCGTCACTCGTCGCACGCGTGTGTTCACGGATCTCTCGGTCGGTAAGAACAAACAAACGAAAGTCTAGTGACGTTTCAGTTGTTGAGAAAAGAGACGCAGTGGGCGACGGTGTTGACGTTTTCCACCAACCTGTTGTACAGTTCCCGGCGCACACTGGCCGTGAACTTGCTGACGAGGCACAACGTCACCGTGCCCGCGAATATGGCATTATATAACAGGACGAGTTTGAAGTTGCCCAGCCATTCTATGCGACCGAACTCGCCCAGCAAGTCAAAGTTTGTTATACCTGAAATAAAAAGAAAATTAATATAAGTCCTGTATGTAAACTGTCCCACTGCTGGACAAGGGCTTTTTCAGTCTGAGAACAGTTAGGCATAGTCCACCACGCTGGCCCAGTGCGGGTTGGCAGATTTCACACATCTTTGAGAACACGATGTAGAACCCTCAGACATGCAGGTTTCCTCACGATGTTTTCCTTCACCGTTAAAGCGAGTGATAATTACTATTTATTACGCACATGACTTCGAAAAGACAATAAGGAAAGTTTATTACATTATATTTAAATAATTGTTTCGCCAACTAAAGAATATGCTATAATATAGTGTGCCAGCAACAGGCACACTTCGCAATGTCGGCCTCGATGGCGTAGTGGTTGGTGTAACCGACTACCACGCCCGAGGTCGCGGGTTCGATTCCCGCACAAGCCAAACATTTGTGTGCATGAACATGGGTGTTTGTCTTGGTCTGGGTGTTTCTATGTATAATATGTATGTATTTACAAAAAAAAAGTATATATGTATGTTTATCCATTGTCTAGTACCCATAGTACAAGCGCTGCTTAGTTTGGGCTAGATGGTGTTGTGTGTATGTGGTAGAATATATTATTATTTTTATTATTATACTCGTACATGCCAGCGGAATGCGGTGTCTCATATATAGTGGAAAAAGTGTAATTGCTAGGTGAGATTTCTTTTTCGTTTTATTTGTTGCAAAAAAAGACTTCACTGTATTTAGATCCATCTAATACAGTTGTGCGTCATAGTACGTAACTTTTTTAACTAATCATGACTTGTCAAAATGTAAAACAGCAGGTAAATCTATACATCTATACAAATAAATAAAATTGTAGTGTCTGTTTGTAATGTCAAAATAACAGCTTTTTATCTAATGCATATGAAAGTATATAAGGTACCTATACGAAAACATCTATTTTTAAAATTTTTGTCTGTCTGTCTGTCTGTTTGTTCCGGGTAATCTGCGAAACGGCTGAACCGATTTTGACAGGGCTTTCACTGGCAGATAGCTGATGTTATAAGGAGTAACATAGGCTACTTTGACTTTAGAAAAAAAATAGGGTTCCGCGGAGACACACACTTTTTAGTTAAAATCTACGCGGAGGAAGTCGCTGGTTACAGCTAGTAAAACTTAATACTTAATAGAGGTTTTATAACACACTTAAGTAATTACATAACCAGCACCATTACCTGCATAGTAATATTAAAGCAACTAGGTACAAGCAATGTAGTAATGTTTTACAAAATAATAGATTTTGTCCGCGCCTTCGCTCGCGTAAATGTAGCTAAGGTTAATAACAGTACTTCTTCTGGATAAAAGTTACCTTATGTCATATTCTGTACTCCTGACAACGTGTATAAGAAATTTCATAATGATCAGTAGAGTAATTAAGGCTTATTCCCGTGCGCTCCAAATCTATTGTTCTCCAAACTTCATATTTCCATACATTCATTACCAGGAGCTCCAAGGATTTTTATATTCAAATAATTAATAAAGCCACATTTACAATTTCTTCCCTATAGCTCCAAAACATTATCTAGGTACTTTGAGATTTTATTCCCAACAGCTCCAAGAAAAAGTCTATACTTCAATATAAAAATCGTTACCACGAGCTGTCGGGAACACACTAGTAAGTAGGTCTTTATTTAATGTTGTAATATAATTTGGAGCTCCTGGGAATAAATGTATGGAGATCAGAGGTTTTAAATAAATAAATTAACATAAGCTTTTGGAGTATTCGTTTTGGAGCGCTGGGGAACAAAATAGCGGAGCGGGCGGGAATAAGCCGTAATTAAGGCGTGAAAGCGTAACAAACAAACAATTTCACTTTCGCATTTATAATATTAGGTTTAGGATACAGAATATACAAAGGATTTCAAGTTGAATTTAAATAAAATATTATATTTTGCGAGTTTGATTTCAAACTAAACCTATAGTTGAATATGAACTAAATTGTTTAGAATAGGTACATTTCCTAAATTGTGCAGGTGACGAAATATATATTATCGGTTTCAGTTAGTCAGAGTTACCTAACATCTTGACGAGCAGCGGATGCGCGGTGGAGTAAGCGAGCAGCAGCGCGCAATGCGCGATGATGCGCGCCAGCGGCGTGCGGCGCGCGCGCGGCAGCACGCGTAGCGCGCGCATGGGCGTACTGAGCCCCGTCAACGACGCCGCGTACAGGTACACGATCAGGAATGCCTCCAGCACCGCGCCCGCACACCCTAGCTTCGACAGAGACGCTATACCCAACGTGAATTGCTGGAAATAAACAATTCATTATTATTACTTTAAATTTGATATCGATAAATGTGGAGTCTGTTTCGACGTGGTTGCATTAGACATGTAGATAACCTTAAGTATTTTCTCTTGATTGTTTACAAAATTAATTTGACAAAGGAAAACACCAGTACTGAATCTGAAATGAATACTGGAATATGCTTGCATGGGTGTACTGCCCTTTGAGCAAAATATTTTTGATAAAATTTTACGTCCCAAAAAACTTATCGCCATTTCATTTACCAATCTAATATTTAACAAATTTTCATTTCGCATTTTATTTACTTCGTCGAATTATCATTTGGCACCATTTCACTTTGTCAAGTTTTATTAAATGAAATATTTATTAAGCAAACGTTTTATTTTGGCAAATATTATTCAGAGCAATCCGACTCGGATAGGATAGATTAGAAGGTTAAGGCGCCTGCCTTAGCCTTCGTGGTTATTTTTTTCATAACCACTCAGAAATAGGAGCTCCGTCGAGCTATGCTGTAGTCCCAACGCAGGGTGGTGAGGTTTCGGGCCAGAAGGCCTATGTGAATTTTTTTGGGAAGAGTATGTTATGCTAAAATTAAACATGATCAAGTAATTATTTGTTAATCAATTACTTACCAAAAATAATTTTTAACTGAAAAGTTGCGATAAGTTGTTTTGACAAATGTTGTTTTACCATATGAAAATTTCGGGCACGCCACTATCGAGGCGGTAAGTCCCGTGTTTGAGGAGTGGCTGGAGAGGCGCCATGGTGCCCTCACCTTCCGGCTGACACAGGTAATGAATGGCCACGGTTGTTTTGGCGAGTTCCTGTGTCGTATACGCCGGCAAGAGACGCCCGGCTGTCACCACTGCGGCGACTGCCGCGACGTTGTTGAGGACACAGCGCTGCACACTTTGGCAGTTTGCACCACCTGGGCATCGCAGCGCCGTGAGTTGATCGCGGCAGTCGGATCGGTTGCCCTCTCGCTCTCGGCCATAGTTCAGTCTATGGTCCGGAGTGAGAGGTCATTGAACGCCGTCGCCTCCTTCTGTGAGGAAGTGATTTCCATCAAAAAGGCGGCGGAGCGGGAGAGGGAGCATTTAAACCCTCTCCCCAACCGCTGAGCCGGGCGCAGGAGGGCGCAAGACGACCTCCAGCCACATCCTGACCTGGGGGTGGTCGGCTTCGTGGGCCTGCCCGCCATCCGTTCAGCACCAGGTCCGAGAGGCAGCGTGCGTGTTCCCACGCGCGCCTTTGAGTCGTGTCCGTCTCTCCTCTAGGGGGGGGACAGTAGGGACTTTTGTTTAGTGGTGACTAGGTCTTGTCGTGTAGTGGCCTGCCGTTTCATACGGCGGGCCGAAACCTCGGCGGGATCGCGACTGCATGTGCAAGTGATTCGCGCGGCCTCGCCTATAGTAGTTTTGTCGAGGAACACCGTGGTAGGTTTAGTCGGTATTCCGGGAGGTTAATTATCATTTCAACATCTTTCTTTTACCCCGGCGAGCCCGATATAACCCCTCCGCCTGCCCCCGCGGAGGGATATGCGCCAATGCATTACCCCAAGTAAAAGAAAAACTATATGACAATTTGTGAAAAATAGTTTGCGATGAGATACTTTGGGAACAGTTTTTTACCCATGCATTAGTAATGGGATTAAATATAATGACCACCAAAAATAGTAATTGCACACCGAAATATGCTTACTAAAATATATCATAACGAGCCCCTATAAGCCTCAAATCACTGCATTCCGTCTCTGAAGGGTTAGGTTATGTTAGGTTCCTTCTTAAACCCACCCAAAAATAGTCGACTTATTGTGATCTCTTTGCTGTGCAATTAATATTTTTGGTATTAAAATTTTGGTGATCATTTACTATTTTTGACTGTTATATTTTACTATATCTGGTGATAAGTTAAACATAAGCCATTAGTAATTCGCTTGCATGCTACAGTCTAAGATATTAATGCAAGACATTATAGGCTGACACGTTACAATAAAATTTCATTAGTCGAAACAAAATTCATCGATGCTGATGTCACCAGTACAATAACTATATTTTTGGAACATACTTAGCAACACTGCGTTATTTCTTAAATAACATTCAGCAATATAACCATAATACAAGTCTATCCCTGTAACGCTATTCTCCACATTGTCTCAAAAGTCGAAGAAACATGATAGTTAATGTATATTTCTTGCAAGTAGCTTCTCATAAGCCTTAACCATTTGCCTGAACCTAGCAACTAACCTATCAGTAACTTGACTAAACTCAGAAACTTTGACATTCATAAGTGCTACTTTGTGACCTAAATGATTTTTTACTTTGACGTTCATATGTAAGTGTTACTTTGTGACCTAAATGATTATGACTAATGTATGTAATGCTTACCCGAGTGCTAAGCGGCAAAGCTTTGATGCCGATGAGCAGTTCGAGCGTGTTCTGCAGCACCATGAGCACGGTGATGGTCGTGAGCGCGAGCAGCAGCAGCATCGCCAGCGGGTACACCACGTTGCGCTGGAGAGACGACGTCTTGCGTTGACTCTCCACTTCCTACCAAACATTATTAAATTAGTAGGGACGTAGACGACTGCTTCCATAGACCAGCCCAGACCATAATGGAAATTGTGAAAATACCTGGTGTCTGCCGATATTTAACACTAGCTTTTGCCCGCGGCTTCGCTCGCGTAAAGGTAGGTAGGGTATGGGATAAGGGTATGTTAGTAACAGTACTTTTTTAAATAAAATATAGGCACAAATTTTTATTAAGTATATTAAAATTATATTTATAATCGGTTGACTAGTTTTTAAGTTAAATCGTTACAAACAAACAAACAAATAAAAACTGGCCAAGTGCGAGTCGGACTCGCGCACCGAGGGTTCCGTACAAACCTGTAGGTATCTATACTTATAATAAAACTGTAGAGAGGTCAATTCTGTACATTGAATATATATTCAAAATTAATATTGGAGGATGAATGGTGATCGATACTGATGACAAAAATGCAATCAGTAAATTTTTTGTCTGTCTGTCTGTATGTGCACGCATGGGTCAAAAACTACTGAAGGGATTTTAACCAAACTTGGTACGATTGTAGTCCATACTCCTGGGCAGGTTATAGGCTATATAACATAACGCTAAGACACATAGGAGCTGAGCAGTGACGATAAATTTGAAGCAAGTCGGACGAAAATGCGCTTTCGAGCTCTTATCCTCGCATACGTTGATCATACACCAAAAGTATGTATTACAAAGATGATGGTCTTCAAAAGATCTACAAAAAAGTCCTTAATAGTATATATCTATCTTTTAAAAATTAGCCATAATAACGTGTTTAATCGTTAGGCATTTCTTCAAAGTGTATTAAAATACATAAATATATTGTATTTCACATAGATATATCTTTATCAAACTCCCATATTCAAAAAGTACACTTTAATATTTATATTATAAAAAAAAATATAGGAATCGGTTTATAAACACACAAGATATAGATGAAATAAAACTTCCAAATCTCGCCGCGCCAGTATGGGTACGGCTATACGGTTGATTGTTGTTTAACGCGCGAAACGGCCATCCGCAGCATTTATAAAAAGGCGGGGGCGCTCACGCGCCGACTTCACTCACATTTTGTTTGTTTAGTTGAACGCGGTAATCTAAGGAACTACGGGTAAAAATTAGAAAAATATTTCAGTGTTGGATAGCCCATTTATAGAGGAAGGCTATATAACATCACGCTACGACCAATAGGAGCGGAGCATAAATGAAAAATATTGCAAAAACTAGGAAAATTCTCTTATGTGAAGCAGACGAAGTTGCGCGGGTCAGCTAGTATATCATAAGTAAAAGTTATGGTATTTTTATTGCTAAATGAAATCCATAACATTACAATGTGGAAAGCTGGAGGAGCATAAATTTAAGACACAGGTCTCTTTATCGTTTCAGTAATCCTTTATTTTATATAAACACATATTATTTATTTTATAACTTTTATTTTATACCATTTATTTCAACTTGATACCTCAACGCGTTCATGAGGAAAAGGGTAATAAGTTTATAATTATTAAAAAAAATGTTATTACGTGATATAACTAAACATTTAAGGTTTTCGAAATTTTTCCTTTATGTGTGCTATAAAACGTTGCCTCATGCCAAATTTCAAGATTCTGAGTTCACGGGGAGTACTCTGTAGGTTTGATTCCCTTGCGAGTGTCGAAAATTTACAGCATAAACGGCTGTATTTTTTTATTGCGTTGGCTTAGAAGTTTGATTTTTTCACAGCTCCAAGGGACAGCAGACCTGAGTATTTGATATGCATTTCAGTTTGATACCTCCATGCGTTCCTGAGAAAAAGGGTCTTGACAGACAGACAGACGGACAACAAAGTGATCCTATAAGGGTTCCGTTTTTTCCTTTTGAGGTACGGAACCGTAAAAATCAAATCTTTCCTCTTTATAATATTAGTATATACACGCCGACAATATTAATGGTTAATAAATAAAAGTGGCGAAAGGAGCGAATCGATATCCTATAATTTCCAGAAATGTGAATATTTGTTAAAATCCGTCCAGAATTTCAGAACAATTATGTTCGGTAAATAAAACAGCCCATTGGATGCGTTCATGGTATAAAGAAGCACGTCGTGTAACGTCGTAAAATTGAATAGCCCATTGTCTGCGTCCGCAGAATACGATAGCCGATTTAATTCAAATAAAATAGTTGATTATATATTTGTGGAATAAAATAGCGGGTATGTGTGAAAAATATTCATCCATCTAAGAATATCATAGATCGCGCTCGAGAAAGACACCAAATCTAAACAATTCATAACCTATTGTTATATGCCCGCGGCTTTACCTGTGTGCAACCTAGGGATAGGATAAAATTCTTTACAGAGGTAAAATAGCCTGATAAGTAAAATGGCCTGTGTGTCAATCCAGGACACTATGTATACGTATCCCAAGTTACATTCAAATCTGAAGCGATTTACGCGTAGTATCAAAAATTCCAACATGTTCACAAACTTTCGCATTTATAATATTAGTAGGATTATAGAATATTGACTAATATGTATTAATAACTGATGGCACTGCAATATAAAAACGCGGGCACCACAAGGTTCTCAATCATTCACACGTACGATAACTTGTGCATAAAACGTTTCATTTCATTCCATTAAGCTACGGTTTGACACAATGTTGACGTATTGATGTTGTGATGAAACAGTAAATCATGACGGGCCATTTCCAATTCGGGCGGATATTACTGTTACGGTCTGTGATTTATGTATTAACTGACTTTGTACGTGGTTTATGTGCCACAAAATCTATTTTCTATGGTAGTTTTTTATGACGAACTTGATTGATATGTCACGACACGACTGTTTGAATATAGAGTTGATAAGGTGCAGCTGACTGCAAGTTAATAACTTTATTATAGCCACTTCTAATAACAACAAGATATTTAGAAACGGAAATCTGTACGGTTGGCGTAGTGTTTGAAGTGGTCGCGTCGCTATTAGCACTATTGATTATTGTGGGTTCAATACCTACACTGGTCAATAATATAATTTGAAATATAGTATATATCCATAAATAGTTGTTGAAAGTCTGAGTTTTCTTTGTGACCGTTGTTTGAATGTTTGTAGTCACCCCGCAATACAGCATTAACGCCAAGTGTAAAATTACAAAAAAAATTGACAAAACATTTGGTATAACAACTGCGTTTATTGCAACATACATCTACATTTAGGATCGTGTTAAATCTACGCGATTGTCACACATTGAAATTGACTTAAAATAAACTGACTTAATCGCGGTTTATTTTAATGACAGCTATTTTCGACATTATAATATGCTTTTCAGCAGCCATAGCCACAGCGAGACTAAAGTGTTGTTCGTCTTAATGCCTAAAGCATGCCAACGAAGGATGCGCGACGCTCACAACTTTATAAAACTATTAGTCTATTCACACGATAGTAAATAAGACTAATAGTATCGTAGCTTAACTTGACTATGTAATGACCAATTAACTACCTCGTACCTACATTTCAAGTGGAATGGCGTTCTAGAAAGCAAGAACATGTGAGCGTTAAATATCTTGGATTGGACTACAGACGATTAGAATCATAGTTTGAGCGGTCACGTTGAGTGATAACAGGGTGTCCGGTAATTAATGGATAATCTTAAAATGTCTTATAGAAGAACTGATGGCCATTCAGAAAAAAAAAGGAAACAATAAAAAATTAAAGAAGTGCAGTAGCTAGTCATACTTTTGACTGTCTATCTATTAGCATAATTAGTTTTTAATAATAAAACAACAAAAAACCGATGAAGTTCATTCATATATGGTCGTAGTGTACAAGAAACTTAAACATGGTAATTTAAAAAAAATTATATCTTAGGTAGTAGTTAGAATAGATTTTCATTTATATTTTTTCTGAACGGCCATCAGTTCTACTATAAGACATTTCAAGGTTATCCATTAATTACCGGACAACCTGTATACTTATACCTTCGACACAAACACAGGTCGAAATTTGTGATTAACAAATCGTTTTGCCGAGTGTGGGTATTCTTTGTTTTTTATGTGTGTAAAGTCCATTCCGATAGGTACATGAATTATACCTAGAAGAATATTCTCTTGTTAAAAAAATCAGTTACGCTTTAGGTGTAAATTCTGTGTTGCAACAAACATTATAATTTTTTCCCGTGTAGAAACCACAACATAGGCGCAATGGTAATGGCGAGACGACCACATACGCCCTCCATGCAATCCACATCACATGTAAAGTGAATGCATATAGGTTTAAACTCTCTTCGTGGTTCAAGTATGGGTCAAGAAGAAACCAGTCTAACTACTACCCACCTTCCTCATCGCCACGACTCTCTGCAGCCTATCTTTAAGTCCGGCTTGCAGGGCGCCATTCCTCAGGCGGAGCAATGGTGTCTCTTTGCCTTGCAGCACGGACTGCTGGCTGTCCTTCGTTATAGACACATCTGCGTCTATTGGCGCCGATATGTCGCCGCGGTCAGGGTACATAGGCTCTGGCGATATGTAGCCCACACCTGAAAATAAACATAGTTAGGTATTATTAATTTGTCTCGTTGGTCAAGCAGGATAAGTATATGTCTGCCAGTCGCTTGGTACCGAATGTTATAGAGTAGTTCTCTAATTGCTGTAAATATTGATATTGTGGCAATTTTTATAACATGTACACATCTCATCCGTTAATTTATTTCATTTGAACAAGTCTTGATTCGGCAGAGGACCTAATAGTCTCTGAGACTCTTTGACGCGAAATTTAAATTAAATACGTAAAATATAAAATGGATATATATTTTACTAAAGTTGCATTAGAAAGTATTATAAATAGGATAACTAAAACCTAACTAATATTATATACGAGAATGTGAGTTCGTTTCTTTGTTACGCTTTCACGCCTTAACTACTCGACCGATCATCATCAAATTTCGCATACACTTTGTCAGGAGTACAAAAAAGGACATAATTATGGTACTTTTCACCCAGAAAAAGTATTAGTCCCGAGGGATTAAAGTGGACATTACCTACACCTACGCGAGCGAAGCCACAGACTAAAACTAGTAACTACAAGTATACTAATATTATGGATCTAAAATCTTTTGAGCAGACGCAAATGACGCAATAGCCGTTGTTGGAAAAATATACAATACATTTAGAATTTGTTTAGTCTGTATCAACTAACGAAAGCCCTGTTTATAAATATACTGTTAATAGCAACTTGGCTTCTGACCAGCTTACTAATGGATGGTTTTACTTAAGATACCGGGATTCTCTAGGACATAACAAAGTCTAAGTAAATAAGCTCCCCGCAGTTTCCTCGGAAAATAAACGTTACACAGCCGACTAACCTGAAAACACCGCCCTACTTTCTAGATCGTACGACAGAATAATAAGAGGCTGTACTTAATGTCTGTTTGAAAAATAAATACTGAGTCAAGATGAATAATTTATCTTTACTAATATTATAAAACTCAAGAGATTTTTTGTTTGAACGCTCTAATCTCTTTAACCAATCAAAGAAAATACTGAAATTAAACAACATTATTATTTAAAAAATACTACTATCTATACTAATATTATAAAGCTGAAGATTTTGTTTGTTTATTTGCTTGAACGCGCTAATCTCAGGAACTATTGGTCCGATTTGAAAAATTCTTTCAGTGTTAGATAGCCCATTTATCGAGGAAGGCTATAGGATATATATTATCACGCTAAGATCAATAGGAGCGGAGCACCAATGAAGAATGTTTCAAAAACGAAGGATTTTTTTCCTTTTGAGAGCTTCCGCTGCGTGCGCTGCGTAAACAGTTAGTTTCGCAAAAATCATGTATGACAGAATTGTTCACATTTAAAAGTCCGCGACAGCATAATATGTCTATCTTTTAAGGTTGACTCACTATAACCTTTTTTATGGTAACGAAATTTGTTCTAAAATAGTGCATTATTTGCGAAGGTGTTTTTGTAAACATGATATTAATATCATCATCATATTTAATCCTTATCCAAATAAATACGTTATTCATCACAAGCATTGATCACAAGTATTTAATGTAAAACAAAATTGCCCTTTACATCATTCGATTTCAATGAATATCTTAGGGCTCGTTCTGGACGCCGGCGGGCGGTGCGGGTGACGGCATGCGCGTCTTGATCAAAGTTCATAGATTTGTGTGAAGCTGTTCTCGACGACAGCGGTGCGGGCGGCGGAGCACGAGCGTCGAACTGTAGTTGAGCGGCGACCGCGCGTTGGAATACGAGTTGTGACGTTCTGCTTATTTTACTTAGAATGTCGATGATTGAGGAAATCATTTCAGAGGTTTTAGATAGGCCACCATTATGCAATAGTAAACACTATGACCATAAAAATAGACGAATAATTAAATCAAGTGATCTGGCCGCTGGCGTCGTGAACGGACCACGTACACCGCGCAAATCGCGCGCCCCGCCCGCGCCGCCCGCTGGGGTCCAGGACGAGGCCTTAGGAGATATCGCAGTTTTAAAATAACATCGCAGCAAAATTACTCATTATAGACATACCTACAAACGATGTTTTATTGAAATTAGCACTGTAGGTATATTTATAAAATGTTGTTCAATGGTTCTTATGTGATCCGTGGATTTAACAAAGAAAGTTTCAGCTCTTTTAAAATTGTATTATAGGTGCCTACGACCCACTGTCTCTCCTTTGTGACGCAGACGAAGTTGCGCGGGTGAGCTATAGATTATAAAGCTCGAGTTTATTTGTTAGTTTGTTTGAATGCGCTAATCTCAGGAACTACTGGTTCGATTTTAAAAATTATTTTAATGTTGGATAGCCCATTTATCGAGGAAGGCTATAGGCTAAATAACATCACGCTACGACTCACGGGGGCGGCGCAGTAACGATAAACGCGGGTGAAACCGCGGGAACATATAGTATATTATAAAGCTCAAGAGTTTGTTTGTTTATTTGAACGCGCTAATCTCAGAAACTACTAGTTCGATTTTAAAAAATCTTTTAGTGTTGGATAGTCTATTTATCGAGAAAGGCTATAGGATATATAACACCACGCTACGACCCACGGGGGCGGCGCAGTAACGATAAACGCGGGTGAAACCGCGGGAACATTTAGTACCTATATAAAATGCCATTCCGATGTTTTTTTATTTAAGTACTTACATTAAACCATTGATACTTACAAAAAACCGTAGGTCGATAAACTCAAACCGAAGAACCCATGAAATTGATTTTATCGAAACAATAATGAGTATAAATAAACTGCTTTTGTTGTATTTTGTCTATCTGATAACCAGTTACAAACAAACTTTTTGCTATCGGATTTCAGTTTTTATACATTATTTCGAATATCAATGACGACATTGAGAGTTTCTGGTTTGCGTTTTGTTTTAACTATAATAATCTTATCATAAGAAGTCCTCTACATATCGACAAAAAAAAGAAATGTAGGTGTTATTTGTTGCATTTATTATTATAGGTACTGTTCCTTTACTTTATATATAGAAAACTCATTAAGTATTAAGATTTCGGGACACTTAGCTTTGTTTCATGTGGACATCGCATTAATCTTGCGCGACTGTTTCAGTAGTCTTAATTAATGCCAGCTAATTCTTATGAAGCAGTGATTTGTTTTAACGTTACTCAGTCGACATTATCTATTAATAGATACTTTTTAATGTTTATATACAATTTATTTAGATTTATTCATGAGGATATATATAAATAGTCAATTATTATTACATTTGCCACTTTTAGGTAATATCTATGTGGGATTCGACATCGCGAATGTTAGCAAAATGTTAAGGCTATCCAACACTAAAAGAATTTTTCAAATCGAACCAGTAGTTCCTGAGATTAGCGCGTTCAAACACACAAACAAACAAACTCTTCAGCTTTATAGTATTAGTATAGATGTTCGAACTAAAACCTATAAAATATTATGAATAGTCCATAAATTATGTTACAATTCAGCCTCGACTCGGACTCTTAATTACCTACGCTTCATTTGTCAACAATCCTAGCCTAGGATAATCACTCGTAAATTGCCAGCTCAGCAAAAGAGATAATAACAGGCAAAACAGTAGGACACATATCACTGGACATGCAACTGACAGTAAGCCACCTCCTTATTTTGGAAGCCTTAGTCACCGCAGCTGTTGCTGTTTGCTGTGGTAATACGATGTCATTTAGTGACAATCTCTAATGGTATGGATATAGATGAACACACAATAACACGAAGTTGTGCAACATATTTAAAAATATACTAAGCAAGTTCAATGACTAAATTATTGACTCCAAAACCAGTTGAGATTGCTATACGTCAATTATGTCAACTAATGATCGCTGCGACATTTTGTTTCCATTAAAAGAAATGCAAGAGTCGGCGCATGTCCGTGTAACTGCATACTTCGGATCTAAATAGGTAGGTACTACTACATCAAACTGTTTGATGACCGTTATTCAATCACCGCATTTGGTGAAAACCGAGTTGTATTTTTGGTAATATAACTGTTGTTTTATCTGATTGCACTCTGCTATTAATATACCAACTTTCTTTAGAATAATAATTCTTGAACCAAGTTTGGTTTCTGAGAGTTTTTAAACATAATTGTTTATCAAAAACATATAATTGATCGACAGTCTGTCCATTCATATAAGCGTCTATGCAAGAAGATTTAATAAACGATTTTATATTATTTGATATTAAACAGATGTAATAATTCTTCAACGTTAATTATTAGATAATAATTATTCTATCAAGGTTTAATAGTAAGTAATTAATTAATTAAATGTTAAATATATTGCCGTGCATTGCATTCTTAACAATTCTCGAAGAATTTTGCGTCAACCATGACCACTATAATATAATGTTAAATACCTTTCAATATCTCTTTTTCACAGACTTTAAAGGCAGCGAGCTAGCTAGAGCTGAAGGAGTACAGCTATAGCTGTGAACCAAAACCAAACCGCTGGCAACCTTAAAGGAAATGGTCACCTGGATTAGCTATTTTTCATTCTTAGTTCTTATATTCATAAAATAGTGGTGTGCCTATGCATCCATTTTGTTCACAATTTTCCTAATAAAATCTCAAATATTATAGTTAATGAATAGTATATCTGTATGTTATATCCAATATCAGACGAAGGATACGCGTAATTTTATAAGTTCTAAAGTAGCTATTTATTACATGGTCACTACCAAGCCACTTAAACCTTTTTCGATTAATGCTTAGTACGACATGTGTATTTTGAGTAGTGATGTTTCGGATATCCGTATCCGTATCCGTTACATTTTTGACGAATCTTTTACTTTATTAATTTTTAATATATAGATTCAATTCTATATGTAGGTGATTAGGTAGCAATAAAATACTATTACATTTCAATCAAACTAATTTTTATTTCTAGAAATGAAATATTTGGCATCAACATTTATCGTAGTGAGTTAACATACGATACAATACTGTACGTAACTTAAAGGAACTAAATTAACTATCTAATATATGTTTAAACACTTATCCGTATCCAGATCCGTATCTGCGAATCTACATTTTTACTTATCCGGTATATCACTAATTTTGAGCCAATGACATAAGTGATAAATCGCGAATAATACAACTAGAATTTATTTATTTTTATTTATTTATTTCTCTATTTACTACATTACACATTTTTATAATTGGCTGCGGCTTCCGCACTAAGCTCGAGGCTTGTATCGCGAATATTGCATATAAACTCGTTACGGATTTACTTAATTATTATTTAAAGGAGTTGTTGAAACGCAAGCAGACCGTAATAATCGGCATCAACATGATAGCTATAAATAATAATATAATAAAGCTAAAAATTTTGTTTTTGACGGATTCGAAAAATTCGTGAGGAATGTTATAGACTAGAACATCACGCTACAAGCCACATATAAACGTAGGTGAAACCGCTAAAGATAATAATAATATCACCAAGCAGTGACATGAATAAGATGTGGACAGTGAGAATTAATGTTTATAAACACGGTGTATTGTTCGCCGGATCGGTTGTTGCTGCGAGGATCGTCTCATTCGCTATTCACATAATATATCAGCACGTAATGCAGTTATACGCTCATAGCGTGATTGTTATTGAATATGTTATTCGGTATTATTTTTATTTTAAATAAAAGAAAATAGCCGCTCTAATCATTTTTGTTCCGCAAGAAAATTTATAAACATTCAAACAATAGGTGGTGCATAGGAATCTAAACTAGGCAAAATATATTGTGATCTACGCCCACAGGTAATTGTTCTGAATTTGGATGTTCTTTACATTAATATTTTGAAGTTAAGTTCCTGACACTATTGAGTTTATCCCTAGTGTGGAAACAGTTAAACTGACTAAAATAAGACTAATGCGAGGCATACCTATTGTCTTAACAACGAACTGAGACAATTGCATTTTCCATGAGGATTCTGGCCCGGATTGACGGAATTTTCTATCAGAAACAATAGATAAAGACAAATAGAAACAAAAGAAAAATAACGAATTCATTTACAGAATGCAGTCGAAGTCACGGGTAACAGCTAGTATTCGAATAACCAATAGTTTGTCTATTACTGCAATAAATTGACCACGACGGACGGCATAGCAACTAAATTGTTAAACAACCTTGTGACAATTTAATTGGGACACAATTGCGATCCCATTCCACCACTGCTGTTTAACTGCTTTTAATTGAGGAACATTTTGTGACAGCTCTAAGACAAACGTATCATTAACAACAAACCGTGACATAATACTTCGCCTGGTTGTTTGCGGATTGATAGGCAGAGGTCATCACGCCGAAGAAACGTATTAGTTAAGGTTTTTAAGACTATTGCTCACTACTGGGAATATTATAACTTCGTGCTATAACCGAGAACTTTCTCAATGGAAAACCACTAATACCGATTACTAGAAAGTTTGTTTTCAAAAGAAAATAGTTTCGACAAAGATTGCCGCAGTTTATATTCTTTAGAATTAATTACACTTCCGACGCAAAAAATAGATAGTTAAATTTCAATATGTAACATCCGTTTAAATAAGAGATAAACGGTAATTTTTTGTAACCGACATAGAAATTGAACACCGGGTACCGTTCGACAGTGCGCAATAATAAACAACAAGTCTAAATGAAATTAAGAAAATAATATCACTAACTACATCTAAAATGCTAAGGAGCTATTTGTTCAGTACCTTAGTATTAGCGCCAGAATAACTGCTAATCC
The DNA here is from genome assembly GCA_963564715.1 of Catocala sponsa. Taxonomy (NCBI): domain Eukaryota; kingdom Metazoa; phylum Arthropoda; class Insecta; order Lepidoptera; family Erebidae; genus Catocala; species Catocala sponsa. Next base: position 11,299,428 of record OY751334.1, on the reverse strand, counting down.
TGACGATTCGGAATCCGTGATTGAAACAAATTATTCTTTTATCTTTTAGATAATTTTCAAATTTTCAGCACGTGTCATGAACTGTGTCCAAAACGACAATATGCTCGTCTCATACTACATAGAATTTAAGTGCCACGAAAAATGGGTATGATTCTACATTGTAATATTTTAGGAGGTTAAACAGACGACGAAATATCGGCACAAATTTAGTAGGTACTAGATATCCCTCCGTCCAAACGTACTATTAAACTAACTACTCCGTCTAAACCATCCTAAAGATTCTAATAAATTGAAATATTTTGGAATACCGAAATTGTGTATCAACAATCTCGGAATTCCAAAATATTTACCAATCCAGAAATGTAATAACCGTTGTTTTATCCGAATGATCTTAGCTTTCAATGAGGTGTAAACAAGAACAAATACGATTTCTATCAATATTATTTCCAAACCGAATTCTTGAACCGCTACTAAGCGTCTAAGACAAAACTGGTTTGACTAGCTGCAAATAATCCAGCATCTGGCCGTATTCCACTTACACCTCATCAGATACCTCGTACTGCAGCCAAAATCCAATACTGAGTTATCATCATTATTAATACGAACATGTATTAATTATTGGTAGGTACCTTATAGTCATATTTGTATCTTATAATGTCATCTGTTTTGTCTTGTGAATTGAATTAAACTAAATATAATTTCCTTCTCTCGAGCAATACAGGGCCAGTGCGGCGGCGGTTTCTTTTTCATGTTATTATAAGATAGCCAATAAACATACGGTCCGCGTGGTGGTATTTGGTAACTTTAGCGTAAAACGCTCATAACAACAGAAGCATATCAAAACGTTCGAATGTTGAACCTACGTACGGTTCAGTCATTCACGGGCATTCTCTGCTCATATAATATATAATAATAATTATTATTATTTATTTATATTAGAAAAGTGGTTCGATAGACAGCATAATTATAATAATTCATTAATATATCTATTATTACATTATCCACCAACTACTGGAAGATCAGGGACGTCCTAAAAGAAGCATTGTGTGTTATTCGATGAGTAGGAGCTAGAGTTCTGTAAGACGTCTCATCGCAGGTCAACTCCTGGTGTTACAAGGTTACTTGGCTATTAAGACTGCACCGAGCGTAAGACGCGGTTGGACTGAATGACAGAGCTCGATATTCAAATCGGCGCGCGGCCGCCATAGTAAAATTGTATGGAGGATTTGAAATGCTTTTTTAATAAATATTATCTTTATTGTCAACCAATAACTTAAATATTGGGGACGGAAAAATTGTAATATAACTATTTATGTGCCGTTTAATCTATAAAATAGGATAGATTTCTACTGTTATAATTATAATCTAAAAATCACGTAACACGAGCTTACGTTTTTGCATTTTTGTGCAAATTTACGTAATTTTGTAGGCGAAAATATTAATTACGAGATGAAAAGTAGCCTATGTCCGTTTCTGTACACCTGACAACATATATGCAAAATTTCAGAATGATCGGTTCAGTAGTTTAGGCGTGAAACGGTAACAAACAAACAAACTTATTTTCGATTTTATAATATTAGTTAGGATTTTAAGTTTTTTACACGGAGTAATTGTAAAAACATTCATTGTTATGGTAAATATATATTTTATATTTGTATTAAACAAAAAGTGTTCATTTTATCAACTTAACTGTGACCGGCTGTTTAGGCACATTTCGCTCGGCGCAGTCTTAAGATTTTTTGTAAGTAGAAAAGCTGACTTCTCATTATGCTACTCCAATTCTTACTTACTCTCTACAATACCACTCTGTGGACCAACCTACTAAAATATACGCAACGTAATTTGCGGCACAGCGCTAATGTGCCTTCCGCTGTATGCGATGACTAGGCTAATCTCGTAGATCTAGCAATTGGCAAGGCATTTCTCATTACCAAGAAACGGCTAAAACAACAGCAGATAATAACATAAACAGCTCATTGTCTACGCCATACCGGACTAATAGAATCTTTATTAACTGAATTATAAAATATGTAACCGGAGGCGTTCTGGACAAAGGTCAGCTCTTTGAACCGACGGGCGTGTATGTGGAATGTGATGAAAGTGAATGAAGCCAGAGAAGTGTGTCAGGATCGTAGCAAATGGAAATCCGTAGTCTCTGCCTACCCCTCTAGGAAACAGGCGTGAATCTATGTATGTATGATAATAGAATCCTAATTGTGTTGTTGGCATTCTAATGTATGCGTGTTTTAGTGTTTATATTGTGCGTCAAACAATGCTGAATTTTAACTCAGACAGTGTGTGTTACTATTGTGTTGACTGTTTAAGATTGATTCTTTAGATAAAAAGGTTTCTAGTTTAAAGAAATATTATGATTTAAACTTGCATTGCGAAACCCAATAGATAGGCCAATAATTAATTATTTGCAGTTTTCACAATCCTAACTAATATTATAAAAGCGAAAATGAGTTTGTTTGTTTGTTTGTTACCTTTTCACGCCTAAACCACTGAACCGATCATCCTGAAACTTTGCATATATACGTTGACAGATGTACAGAAACGGACATAGGCTACCTTTCATCTCGAAAAAAATTACTGTTCCCGAGGAAAACAATAATAACGTTCTTATGATAATAGATGGCGCCACGTGTCTTTCGAATCATGATTGAATTATATTATTACAAGCAGAGTACAACCCGAATTGATTGTCAAATTCGAAATTAACGCGAGCGAAGCTGCGGGCAAAAGCTAGTAAATAATATTTAACAGTTAGCTTGGGATACCGCTAAGCCACATAGATCGGAGAATTCCCTAGGGTTGAAGTCGGCTTGAAGTCGTTAGATGGAATCTACAAAAAGGCAATTACTTGCTCTCCAGGGCAAGGGAACTGTGATCTCTCAATGCCTAGAAGAGTACGTAATACTGTTAGTCTTAGCAGTCAACAAATAGACAATAGGCGTGCAAGAACGGCATTACCATTATTAAAATTTGCATCTTAGGTAAGGTTAAGTTAGGTTAAAAAAATGGTTAGGTTGGTAACCACCAGACTATGATCGCTTTCAAGTTTCACTCGTCCGTTGCCGACTCTGGAACCGAAAAAGGAATTAAGGATGGGATACAAGGAAACGAATGGGAGAATTATATGTGGGTGAGCCTCTTGCACTGTTATCAAATACTAAGATTACAAAGCCGTGAAAAAACGTGTTTAATCAATAGAACTACCTTTTACCCATATTTAATAGCCTATTTATTAAGGAACGTTATAGGCTATCTAACAATACGCTACGGTCCATAGGTGCGGAGCAAGTAAAACGGAGTGTTACAGCTGGTATAATATGAACTCTCAGTAAGAATATCACAAAGTACTTTGAATAAAATGTTGATTACAAGTGGTTGTATAAATATGCCGCAAGTGAACGCTGTCGACATCGCTATTCCATTATATTGACGGGAGATGAGAGTCTATAGAAATGTCATTCAATAATACAATTGTAGAATTTCTTTACGTATTGTGTAAATATATAAACGCGAAGTAGTTAATAACGTATAGAGATATTGTCCCTGGTAAGATCAAATAATTGTGAAAGTAACTGTCTGTTGTTTGCTTGTTACTTTGTTACTTTTCGTGGTTAAATCACTGACCCGATTTTGATGAAATTTCGTACAGTGTTTAGTTTAAACCATTGCAAATAGACATAATATTTTATACATTTAAATTCTCATTATCAATGTTTAAGTGATATCTAAAGAAGATTTATTTCACATCACCATTTCATAATACATAATACAACTAACTACCGGCGTTCCTGTCTTCGGTCCACTGCACTGAAGAATTGACCAGGAAAATTTTAGCTCCCACACTGGTTAATTCTGAAGTGTCGTGCACATCCGACGCAGTGAACGCTTGGAAAATGATCTGTCCAAGCCAATTTGCCATCCGATCTATTCTCTCAAAGTCGATGGGACGGGCCGCTCTGCAACATGGTGAGAGAACATCTCATAAACACATCTCCTAATGTTGCTAAGCGTGCCCGTTTATTTACTAAGAGGGAGTGGGAATCGGGTCTTTGGCTCCAAGCACTCCCATCGTCCAACATAGGCACTATGTTGGACGATGGGATGGCCAGCTCATCTTGAACCTAATGGTTTGGCACGTGACGATAGGAAGAGACCGGACGATATGTCATTGATGCCTTGGAAGATGGCCTTTGGTGTGGGACGCAACGTGTGTCGACATTTGCGTCATCACATCTTCCCAGCACGGCGGGTTGTGCTGACGCTGCTGCTGCATCCGCGAAGACTCTCAAAGGGCGGAAATACAAAAACCTGGTAAGAGATTATGTGTTTGAGCCGTTTAGGGTCATGGGGTCCCAGTGCTCGTGCTCTCTATAGAGAAATAGCAAAAAGGTTAATCGACGCTTCCCGTGACCAGAGGGCTGGCCTTTATTTCTCGGAAAGAATAAGCATTGCCATTCAACGTGGCAATGCTGCCAGTCTTCCGTGCACACTACCAGTCGACTGTCATGCGCAGGAATTCTATGACGCGTATAAGAGGGTTTTAGTTTTCTGTTAGGTATAAGTTAGTTTTAAAGAATTGTGTTTATATGTACATAGTTAATAATTTAAATTTAAATAAATGTGTTTCATTATTAAATAAATGTTAACTTACTAAAAAAAAATACAACTGAACATTGTATGAAGAATATTAAATCTATATTCAATTTCAAAACACTTTTTGTATTGAAACTAAATCACAGCAATTAGAGCAAAACTTTCTTGGCCAACATTGTAATAGAAAATGTATCAATACGCAGATAGAATTTCAGACATCTATACTAATATCGTAAAGAGAAAAAAAAATGTTTGTTTGGAATGAATAAACTCAAAAACTAGTGGACCGATTTAAAAATTATTTTATTACCTACTTTATTCAAAAGTAACATAGGCTATTACATTACACTGCAAGCCACGGGAGCGGAGCAGTAATAATCATAGACAACATTTGTAGTTTAATAAAAGATTAAACTATCAATTTTTTTAATATTATTTATGTCAGTTGGTGCTACTCAGCTACTTAACAAGCTTAATATTGTATTCGTTTTCCGTTATTAAACCCAGGACGTGTAAAATGTTATTGGGGTAATCTATCAGGCAATTCTTGGCAGCACGGAATCTGTAAACGCTAATAGAATCACTCTATATATTATATGGGATCTAAACAAAGCTTACAATTTGTAAGCGAAATACACCTTTACGGAACACTTTTGAGCTACACAACCGCAATTCTATATTACTTCTGTTTTAACGTTAAAGATCCACGTACTTGCGCACGCGTTGATTTTAAATACATTAGGAAGGTCACATCGTCAATTCGTAAGGTTACGCCGCTCACGTCACGAATGTAGGAAACGCAGATTCATTACTCGCGAGTCGCGGTACATTATCATCATACATACTTGGGTACAAGAGTTTGTATTTGGTTACTAAGTACCTTTATTGTTTAGATAACAAGATGATAGCGCTTGTAGTACTATATTTGTTTTGGTACACGCAAATTATCTAGTCTAATTAATTATTAATATATTATATATTTATTTTAAGAGGAGATCACATACTTCCGCATAAGTGTAAGTGTTGTTGTCGCGATGGATTGTAGGTTGTCGGTTGTGGCATACTGAGTTCGATTTCTAGGTCCAGTAGAGCAAATTCTTTCAACAAATTCTGATACCGAGTGCTGCACGTGATTTCGGAATGTATAATTAATAATAATTATTACTAACAAAAACTGAATGTTTGACAAAGATTTCCTTAACAACAACATAAATTACTAAATTTGTCTGTCGCTGTTTAATTTTAATTTTAAATTATATTTTTATTTCACATTAACCAAATAAATGTTGTATGCTTAACCGCAGGACATACTAGAACCTAAGTATTTATATGTACACCTTTATACCTATGCCCACAATAAATGGATTTCATTTGATTTTGAAATAAGGATGCGATGCATCTCTGTTTAACATATATATACAGGGTGTGTCGTAAATAGTGGTCCAGAGTAAAGGAGTCGATACACTGTATTCTTATGTATCACATACCGAAATTTTAACCATTTTTTTTATGCCCCTAAAGTCATATGATTTGCTGAAAATGAGTATTGAAATTGGAAACAGATTAATTTCTTTAAGTACCTTTGACTTTAAAACATAAAAAAGGGTTTGGGTATGATAGTACACATATTCAAGAGTAATAATAAAAAAACAGAATAAAAAAATATTGATATTTGTTGAAATGACAGCCAAATTCGTGAAGCAAAGTGCAGAAATTTTAAAAAAGAACTTTTATTTTTTGTTGGGAGACCCTTAACTGAAAATGCTTAAAATTTCGGTATGTAATACATAAGAATACAGTGTATCGACTCCTTTACTCTGGACCACTATTTACGACACACCCTGTATGTATAGACGTTAGTGAACTGGTGAGCAAAATAGGGCTGCGTGTGCCATCTGCAATCCTGCGCAAATCACACCTACTACATACACCAACAGCTAGACAGCTAGCTACAACCTACAGGCAAAATTCATTTTTAATTCGAGCGAGTCACATGTTCAACATGGCACGGCATGCCAGAGTGTTCATATAGACTTGTTTACTTATAGTTATAGCCAAATCAAAAAAACTTTGTGTAACTCTTTCTTTATGTCTAAAAACCAGATGTAATGGTGTCTATTTCTTGCTATTATCTTGTTATTTAAATGTCTTCTTCTATTATTTACACTTTATTCTGCTATCTTTAAAAACTTTTAACTGGCCTTATTTTTTCGTGTCAAATCTGTCTATGATACTAATTTAGCTGTAAGTTTTCCTAAAATTGTAAAATAAAATACATATTTTAAGTGAAACAATGTTTTTTTTTTAGCTTTTGTATCTTAACGGCTTACTTAGCTTCGATTCCTATTATGGTGGTTTGTGCTTAAAACCATCAAAGCTAATGAAATATGGGTTTTATACACATCTACCTACCCTTTCCGGAATATACAGGTGGTCTATATAATTGTGTATAAAACAATAGACGTAATACTATCCGTTAATTACCATCTAGCCACAGTAATAGTGGAGCTATTCTTATGAATAGCTTTTAGTTGCCAAAACGTGTGATTCAGTACTGTCAATAGTACAATTTACTTATGGATCATAGTCACCGTGTCCCACGTTTTAATATGATGTTTTAATCGAGCAGCTGTCTTATTAGTGACTAGATGTTCCCGCGGTTTCACCCGCGTTTATCGTTACTGTGCCGCCCCCGTGGGTCGTAGCGTGATGTTATATAGCCTATAGCCTTCCTCGATAAATAGGCTATGCAACTAAAAAAGAATTTTAAATCGAACCAGTAGTAATCACACAGAATAAACCAGGAGAAACATCGTTTGTACTATGTCTGTAATGGGTAATTATTTTGCTGCGATGTTATTTTAAAACTGCTATATCTCCTAAGATATTCATTGAAATCGAATGATGTAAAGGGCAATTTTGTTTTAAATTAAATACTTGTGATGAATAACGTATTTATTTGGATAAGGATTAATATCATGTTTATAAAAATACCTTCGCAAATAATGCATTATTTTAGAACAAATTTCGTTAGCATAAAAATGATTATAGTGAGCCAACCTTAAAAGATAGACATATGCTGTCGCGGACTTTTTTTTAGAACTCTTAAAGGGGAACAATTCTGTCATACATGATTTTTGCGAAACTTAACTGTTTACGCAGCGCACGCAGCGGAAGCTCTCAAAAGGAAAAAATACTCTCCGATTTTGAAACATTCTTCATTGGTGCTCCGCTCCTATTGATCTTAGCGTGATGATATATAGCCTATAGCCTTCCTCGATAAATGGGTTATCTAACACTGAAAGAATTTTTCAAATCGGGCTAGTAGTTCCTGAGATTAGCGCGTTCAAGTAAACAAACAAACAAACAAACAAACAAACAAACTCTTCAGCTTTATAATATTAGTATAGATGTCATAAAATGGGTGATATAGTAATCAGACAATAACCATATCATATATTATAGCGTTTAGGTTACAAAGGTGTTTATTTTCGGAAAAGCCGCAGCTCTATACGCAATGTCGACTGGGACAATTGGTATACAAACCGCAAACGACCGGAAAATCCAAAAAAAATACTGGGTTTGCCGATCGATTTTCTTTTTTAATGTAGGCGGTTAATGTTAATTATGTTGTCTTTAACGATTACTTTAATCAATCATTTAAATAATTTCCAACTATTATAAAATCAATTTATAAGAAAAACTTCAAGCCAAAGCATTGTTGAAACTTTGGCGTCGACTTTAGCCGGAAATGTTACCAAGAGCCTCGTGTAATTACCCGGCTCATACCACATAAAATTAAACTTTGCTCGGACAATAACCATACAATATATTCTCTTACCTGTAGAGACAGCGTTATTGATTCGTCGCCTGATAGTGTCTTCTTCAAACGAGTACACGTAGTACTCCTCGTTGAGATCCCTCAGAAACTGCGGCTTCACGAGCACGCCGCCCACCACGCCAAACAAACGGATGAAACCCAGTGGCGTGAACACTGCAACAAAAGAACAAATTATAAAAAAATACTACTGGAATGATATAAAAACATCACGGTCATTTCATCTTTGATCAATAGTCGAAATGTGTCCAAAACATCGACATTGGCATATCTCTAGGGTAATTTTCCAGAGATGTACTAGCTCCTTAATAGCCATGACCTGCCCTTGAATTTGAGGTAGAAACCTAACATCCACCAGGGGCACCAGACATTATGATTTCTGGGGTGGGCACGTATGCAGCTGCCATGCATGAGTACTCGTCGCGTTGGATTCCGGGATGGACAAAGTGTTGCAGCATTTTAGAATTATTTTTTATAGCACGGAGCCTGGTATTGTGCGCGTTAGATGGTAATAGGCTCACCCCTTACAACATGGGACTTAAAACCATAATTAGAGAAATGTACGAGTAATACGTTACTGCCTTTTGGGAGATAGACGTAATACTACGTACGTATACGAACTTTGTACCACAGATCAGATCTTTGAGATTAAAAGTTATATAAACCGAGCTCATTGCCTATTTATTAAAACGATCATGCCGAACCCGATGTACAGCTATATAATTAAACAAAAACATAAACAGATTTATTACTCAGTTCACAGTATCAATCATATCAATAATGAACATGCCGTAATATTTCAAAGACTAACGCACTTGTTTTTGTGCTACTAATGTAGCAAACAAATTGGTATACAGCACGCCTGATTCGATTAATAAAGAACCGAAACATTGTTTTCGATTCATTATTAATCGAAATTATTAGATTAGTCGCGGGTTTGATTCCCGCACAAGTCAAACATTTGTGTGCATGAACATGAATGTTTGTCTTGGTCTGGGTGTTTCTATGTATAATATGTATGTATTTACAAAAAAAAAGTATATATGTAGGTATGTTTATCCATTGTCTAGTACCCATAGTACAAGCTCTGCTTAGTTTGGGCTAGATGGTGTAGTGTGTATGTGGTAGAATATTATTATTATTATAGTAAATTATGTATAGCATAATAAAGCTATTATTCAGCATCGACAATTTTTATACGATAGCACTAGGTTTTTTAAAAGATAATCAAGGACGCGACGTGCCAAACCAATTTGACACGTCGCGTCCTTGATTATTATCCTTATCTTTATTTTATACACATGACCCAATGTACTCTTTCAATGAACACGTACTTAAAATTCTAACACAAAACTTATGTACGATAGAAGCCCTTAGAATATAAAAGACAGTTTTACGTAGGTGGAAAAATCGTAAACATTTAATGTATCTAATTATAATCACAGTATCAACTAAGTTCTATTAGAATCTAGGAAACAAGGCTCCAGCATGTGTACTTAAAATATGTCTATACCTGTATCAAAAACGATTTTAGAACCGAAATAAACAGAAAAGTGACATTTCTGTTGGTGCACAGTAATAAAAGATGCTCACGCTCGGAGCAATAGTTTGCAAGTGCTGTGCTCGTTCTGTTTTTGTATACTAAACTATCTCACTATGATTACACGACAAGTATTTTCTATAGTACTTTACGCCAAGCCTTTGGGATTTGGACAATCAACGTTTGCCGTGATTGTATCCAATTTTATTGTTGTTGACCAGCTTCAGTTCCCGGATTCGCCTCCGTTTATCCTATTAGAATCCACACACACCCCTACAAAAAGTATCTCATGTTTTCTATTTTTGTACAAGGTCTACAATATATGTGTGTTAAGTTTCATCCGATACCGTTCAACGGTTTATGCGTGATTGATTAATAATAAACGTTCAAATCTAAATGTAACGTTCATAATAAACATATTCACAAACTTTCATATTTAAAATATTTCTGGTGGGACTAGTAGTATTATATATTTAATATCAATATCATATGATAAAAAAATTAAAATTAACAACTATTTCATCACACCGTATTGTCTTTAATTTACATATATTTTAAACTTAAATTCTTTCTTTGGGGATAGAATTAACGCAAAATTATCAATAGTTTGGGTTCAAGCTCATATCATTTTAGCATATCTTTCACAAATCTTCTAACTACATCTTTCACTTCACAACTCTCTCTTATCTCACTATCTTCGTACATAAAAGCTTATAACTATTATTTTATCCTTTAGTAAAGGCTGTGTCTCTTGGTTTCATTCGCATTACACGACTTTTATGATTACTGCTCTGCTGTTCATGATATTACACAATTTATACTTAATCTTAACTATCGGTATTAAATGTGATTGTTGTGCATGAGATGTCGGGTTCGATTTTCCGGTTGGGCCTTGTGTTTGCCTGTTAAGCTATTTTTAGAAGTAAAACTGTGCCCAGTACACGCGAATAGGCTCGCGCCCTATTACAAAAGACCTTAAAATCCTAAGACGAAATGTGGGTATAATAGGTACATACCTTTGCCTACTCTTTTGGGGATAGAGACAAGATGATATACGTATACATATATCCTTCCACAATAATTCCAAATTTTTGAAGTCAGCCTAATTGTTAAAACTACAACAAACCTATTCAAATATGCAAACTTTTCAGCATTATAATAATGTTGTAGTATCTGTAGATAAAGAAACATAATTGAATATTTATGTTAACACTCACTATCTCACCGAAACCGGTACTGCTGTATTTATCTATCATCTTGGTTATTTTTGTTACTATCTAGTCAACAGCCAAAAGTTAAAATACGATTTCTTTTTTGATGGTCTTGATAGTTCAGCAGCGTTAGTGAATACTTACATGCAGTTTTCGAACATAGAATCCCGAATAATTGCCGAGTAGAGAAAATCTTATTGTTTAAAATGTTGTTTGTTATTGAATGCTCAGGAAATAGTCAATTGCGACACGGAGTTTATGTCTTGCTGGCGACAATAACCTTGCCCCTCCTAAGACGATGCCTAAACATAGCGAAACGTTACTGTGATACGCTTCTGTCCACCTTAGTAATAGGTACAAACAGTGGGCTTCCCTATTAATAGGTTTTTTATTCGATCAATCACATATAATAGATAACAATAGATTTTTATTGCGTCTGTCACGGGACAGCGAAAGGGTTAATATACGCTCTTTGCGCTAAAACCACACTTTTCCACATCTTCCTGTTATGTGCTAGTTTGCACTAGTCTCTCCTAGAGCTATCTAGTTCGTCACACCATCGACGCCTCGGTCTACTAAGTTACCGATTAGCACCATCTAGGATCCAGTCTGTGTCAAAGGTCCGTCGATATGCGGCAAACGTGTTCAACTAAAACCTATTTAAAGTTTGTGATTTTCTGGGTGACAGAAATGCGATAAAAAAAAAAATAATAATTGCAAAACTGTTTAGATTAAATTTACGGATCCCTCGTTAACACACGTGGTGGCTGCGTAATCACCCACATGAATATCTTTAAACGCATATCTAAGCATTTTAAATTACCCCCAAGGATGCATTTTTACCTCACCTTGAATCAAATATAGAATCGAGCGGCTATCAACATAAAAACACTCGAACGCGGCATTAACTTAACAAAAAACACTTATAAGATGCTGTTCTTTCAGTGACGCGTTTTAAATAGCATCGTAAATACTGGCCGTTAATTTTATACAAGTAAAACTGTTTTATCATGAACAATTGCTGACCGCGAATTCGTCCGCATGATTCCATAGATTCGTATCAGGACATTAGAATGGAAGCAATAGGTGACGAGTAGGTATAATGATTTAATATTTAACATGTCATTAAATTTTGAAAATGTTAATTCCATTATTAACATATTGAAAGGTAAAAAGTTGGAAAACAATAATAGCAAGCAGTCAAAGCCTTTTGGTCGATTTAACGACACCGTTGTGCACCTCATGTGTCAGCCGGACCACCACGTTTTCAAATTAAATCCGTTAGTACAGACAAACAGACCTTTTGTAACATTAGATTTGTGTTAAACGACAAATGTATTTAAGAGCAATGATTCGGAAGACCAAAATCCAAAAATAACTAAACAAATTATTAATATCATGCATCCAATATGAAGATATGCGAGGAAAATTATTAAAAAGAAACTGGTATAAAGATACATATATGTGCAAGGTTAGCAAACGTCAAAAACAGAAACTGCTACAGAAGAGTCCAAATACATAAATGATGGATGAACTAAAATACACCAAAAAGTATTTTCTACAGCTGTCACCTTCCCACGCCTTTCGATATTTGTTTTTTGTTTCACTTGACAACGGTTGTTATGAACACTGTTACGTCAATACGGAGATCGTTTGTAAATAAGTTCCTGCGGTTTAAAGTATTTGAGTAAAAGCAACGATGAATTCGGAAAAATCTATAGAGAACTTGGTGGTAAACGATCCGAAGACACTAGAACTGAACGAAGAATTCAACAACTTTATAAAGAAAGTAGGTGAGGTTTCGAACCTTGTCAAAGACATGGCCAGTGGGGATAGGAAGAGATCAGATGCAGCGGCAGCAATAGCCGACCAATATATAAATGGAAAAATGATACTCGGAGAAGATCCAACGCTCAAAGTGAAAGAAAACCGGACCGTGATCAATCAGAAAGCTGTCAAAACTCTCCAAAGTGATGCGGTTAGCAGACTATTTACTTTTATATTTTTATTGCTTCTATTTCCGTACGATTATAAATAGAAATACTCACGCACTACTAATAAATAGACATGTTCCTTAAAACATGTGTATATATTTATTTCTGGTAGACGGGATGTGTACACCCTTTGCGTTTTCACCGGATACATGTCATTTGTTATTATTTCAATTCTCTATTTAATTATCTAAAGAGAATATTTTTCATAGATGAAATCCGAATATTTCAAACGGAAATACAGCGTGTAACACAATAGTAATTATGACAGCCTACATATTTTTTGTTGACTGCACGGATGGCGTATTGGTATAAGTGTCCGCCTGGCCACCATCGATCAATGGTATATTTGATCGAAGCTGGCCACTACCACCGCGCTGAGGTTTATAGGTGCAATGACAAGACAAAGTAATTCTGATCCACAGACAATTGCTCCTGTCTGGGTTTTCTTTGCGTCCGTTGTTTAAATGTTTGTTGTTCATAAAGTTGTTTGAATCTTTGTGTTACACGCAGTATCTCGCTGGTATGTGTGCAATGTGTGCATACACATACTAGCGAGATGCTGTTAAAATGCATATTTTAAAAGTAAAACCAAATATCCTGCACTGAAGGCATACTAGTGCTAAATTGAATATAATAATCTATTAAATATTCTTGATCAAACTTTATCGTAAAGCAAGCCGAGCTTACAGATATAATTATATTAAAAGTACCGCAACTGGTCATACGCTATTAATATTTGACAAATAGCTTTAATGTGTTTCTAATCTAATTCTGATAATAGTGCTAATAGGAACCTATACGCATAAACGCTGGGGTGTATCATTGGGCATTCATAACAGCGAATGTGAAATGAGGTAGTTTTACAGGCAGCACAAACATGAATGGTTTATTTAAAATGTACAACTGGTTGTAAAAACTTCTTGGTAGTAGCTCACTAACAATTGTCTACACATATCAGTGAGCAGGTGGAATTACATAATGTATTATTTCTATTGTATACAATAAAGGGAAACTCTAACATGTAGGCATTATACTATAAACAGCGTTAAACCTAGTTATAAAAGGAGTAATGAACTGAACTGAACGATTGATTGAGTGATTGACTGACAAGCACTATGAATACCCGACTCAAACTGCAGAGTTTACATACTTAAAATTTTAAACATAGTGCCCTTAAAATGTATTACCCTGTGGAGATGAGTTGGGGATTATATATTGTTATAATATGTTAAACATAAAAAACATTCTTCATACAGTTAAATGTTGTATGAAGAAAATAACAAAAGTTCTATTGATTTGAAACCTCCTAAAACACTCTTATATTAAGAGTGTTTTTTGGTTATTTACATGGTAGTTAAATAGTTTATTTTAATAGTAATTTATTTCCAAACATATAATACCTACAAAATATAAAAAAGAAAAAACACGTAAGAATTTAAACTAAACAAGATGAAAATAAGTGCAAATGTATGGTGATATACATACATACATAGATTCCCGCCAGTTTCCCAGAGGGGTAGGCAGAGACTACGGATTTCCATTTGCTATGGTGATATGTAATGGTTATAATAATTGCGGCGATGTTTTTGCGGGTGTGGGTGTGTTAAATAGATGTCTATTTAACGGGAAAACATGGCTGGCCAAAGCTTGTGAAATATTGTTATAAAGTATACTATTAGATAAATATATGAAACTACGTTAAAATACTTTCAGATAGCAATAAGATACTTTCATCCCGGATAATAAGTAAATAAGTATATACATATATATATATAACTTAATATTATAGTTTGATTGTGAACAATATAATAGAAAACCTCTTTGTTCGTTTAAAAATCATTCGCGGTTATAAATACTATATTACCAACTATATTAAAATTACTCAATACATTACAGAACTAGGTTATCAGCACAGTTATGCACTCCATAAAACAGACGAGTGAACCATGTCGCATTGTTTAATAACAAATTCGACACCCAGAGTTGCACTTTACGAATAAATATATCACGTAGGTGGCATTTATAAATATGAATGCGTGTATTTGTAAACTACAATAGGATGCCAAATCATTAACAAACTATGACGCCACCTTTAGCACGTGGTAATTACTAGGTCGGAATATTAAATATGCACTTACTGACATTGCCTCAACTAATTTTGAAAGGCTTACTATAATTTTTTTAGATATAATAATGAATGTAAGCAGCGATAGCCTAGTGGGAAACCGTTGGACTGCCACGCAGAGTTCTCGAGTTCGAACCCAAGGCGCGCATCTCTGACTTTTCGAAGTTATATGCGTATTAAGTAGTTAATTATCGCTTGCTTTAACGGTGAAGGAAAACATCGTGAGGAAACCTGCATGCCTGAGAGTTCTCCATAATGTTTTCGAAGATATGTGAAGTCTACCAACCCGCACTAGGCCAGCGTGGTGGACTATGGCTTAACCCTTCTCACACTGAGAAGAGGCCCGTGCCCAGCAGTGGGACAGTTTAATACAGGGCTGATATTATTATTTATATTATAATTAATGTAATGTTTATAGTATTAACATTAGTGCCTTTTGCATAGTTCTTCATTTGTACGTCGATTTGAACAAAAACATAAAAAATCATTTTATTTATTTGTTTATAGCTCTGTCTATTCTAATCATCAACATGATTGAAACGACCGCGATGAACCTAACACACGGACAAACGAATCTAGGCTACAGACTTTTCTGAACTCATCAATCCCTTTTATCTAAAATCGCGGATGTAGGCACGGTAAAAAAAGTTATTATAATATTTAAAGTAATAGGGTATGAAGCCTTTATTTCTTTGAAGGGTACCTACACCTACATTACACCAAATGCATATATTTAAATGCCATGCCACGCAAGGGAGGCCGAGCCTATCATTGTCACTTATCGAGTATAGTTGGTGGGCAAAGTGTTACTTAAAATTTCTCAACTGGTAATTCCAATAATATTTACCGCCTAACAGAGGACTTTGTGATAGCAGCGTTTAAACAGAGCAGTAGTTGTTGGCACAGCGATTGTGTATGCGACTGCTGTACATGAGGTATCGGGTTCGATTTCAGTTTCGGGTGAATTATTAATAGGTTGTTACAGTACGAAGTCTAACCGTATGGCAATAGGCTAACTCCTTATTAAGCCATAGCTCTGAGTAAGCCGTCACATTATGTAGGTATGTTTAATTAAATTCCTAGTGCTGAAGACTAGCCTTCTTTTATGATCATAAAAAATATAGGCATACAAGTTTACCCCGATATTTTCCTCAACCATTATAGTAGGCGATTATTTGTTTCATATGTGTGTACCTACGTGCATTAGTAACATATTCCAAAAAGTAAGCAGGGCGTGTCTGCTTCTTGTCTTCAGCTGACATTTGACTATACAATGTTGATCAAAAGGATAGAAAATTGCATTATATTGTACCTTTTTGGTTTCATCAATTCCAAATTTTAATTGTAGTCAATCTAATGACGAATGTGAGTTTAAAAAAAGATACAGTCAATAACCAGATAAAAAAAAATTTACGAGAGGTAGATCGTTTTATGTATATAGTTTTAATCCTGACTACCGCCAAAGGATAAGACAGGGGTGTATAGATACTCATATTTCACGAACCTTTGTTTTAGTTTCCGAAGAACGGCCGTCTTAGGACATTTTCAGACTCCATACTGTAACTGAGAAATTCTTAACATATCTACATATCTCACCCAGGTATCGAACCCCGGGGTCACACGATCAACAACCGCAAGCATAGGCCAAAATTTGCTACGAAAACAACAAATAAGTCATGTTTTTAAACGTTTCAAAAACTGGTAGAACAGATAATATTGTACTGTGACCCACTTTCAACAAGTACTATCCGTCTAACCTTGAATAAATACGATGTTCGGAACGTTTTCAATAGTATTTCATCTACGTGTAAAACTTCATTAGTCATTGGAGAGACATTAGCTTGGCAATTTCAAATAGGTACCTAGTCAGTAGTCATTACACTTGCACAGTAGACCTTAGATGCATGCATCGTATTATATTATCAGTGAAAGCAATTTGGCTCGCGTTTCTCTATAAATAAACATATACTTGTAGGTAGATACTATTGTTCTTTCTATTTGCGGTGTGGATACAAATATTCACGTTGTTTACATTCATTGCGTGGTGAGTGCCGCTTTAATCGACCAACACTATAGTACCTATACTGAGTAAATTCAACGTACTATTTTTAAACAAACAATTGTCTATGTAATCAAAAACAGGTGTAACACATAGTAACATTTAAAATGTTGTAGCGTTGTACATTTGAATAATATACATATAATTATAAGTTAATATTAACGCGATAATGTCTGACTGAATTAATTAATTAATAATTCTACATCAAGTGTTTCACAGGTAAATAGTATCATTAATATACTTTCACTCGCAGCTCCCGGGATAAAAGTAGCCTTCATTACTCACTGGCCTATAAATTATACCTATGCAATAAATAATATCAATCCGTCCCCCCGTTGCTACGTGAAAGAAGGACAAACCAACCACATATTCCCATACAAGTAAGGATATCATACAACAAGATAAAACACATCCATTGAATATTAACCACAGAAATAAATAGTAGTAGAATGGTGAATGTCACGTCTTCGCGTACATTTCGCGCGTGCCACATTTCGGCAAGCCCCGCCTACAGTGACGTATAAATAGTGAGAGGACCCTATGGAAATATTATCGATATGTTGAGAGCTGTGGAAGATGAAATTATGTTATTGTTTTTATGTAAAATGTTTTATTATGAATAGTGATGATAACATATTAGGTACTATGTAAACTTTGATTAAAGTATAATGTTATTTAAATAAAACGTATTTATTTAGTTAAAAATCTGTATTGAAACCTTACAAAACTTTTGACTATATTATAGAATATACTTTATATAATGTATATTATTATATCAAAAATAAATTTATTCAAGTTAGGTTACAAAGTAATACTTATGAATGTCAAAGTTACACTAAATTCTGTCTGTGAATTTACATTTACTGCCACGTTTAGCAAAGCAAGGGTGTAGGGTACTAAAAAACATTCGTTTAAATAAATTGTTAATTATGAAAAAATTCTTAACAACATTATTCTGCCTGACTTAATCAGCAATCGTATACACACTACCATTAGACTAAACTTACAGATCAAAGAAACAGTTGATTAATATTAACAAACGTATTGATATCGACATAATAATTAATTCAAGAGTGTCCTTCGAATTAATATTCATTTTATTTATCGATAAATTTAAGACGTCACCATAAACCGAACGTCAATCACTAGCGCAATAGCTGACCAATCACAACTATTTATTTGACCCGACGCCCCTGATTTGTTATTGTTTTTGGCTTCTTGTGAATATCGCTTATCTCGACGTACATTGCGTGTGGGTTTCATATTTATGTGAACAAGTATCGCATAATTCAAACAATGGATATTTAACATAACGAAGAAATGAACGATGATGTTCTTATTAGACAAACATGGTAAAAGTAGAACACTTATTTTGAATCTCAAAAATCTTAACTTTTACTCAATTTAAATACTTACTGGTGATATGAAATGCCTTCTTTTTCCATATTTATAGCATCACTTTTATTTTTACAATTGGAAACTGCACAATATGCCATATTTGTAACGAATTTAATGTTTTTTTACCTCCGCAGCGCGCGAACGGGAGACGCGTTGCGTAATGCGACTGCGTTTAGAAGCATATGCACTATAGTGCAATAGCTTGGCACGCGCGCCACGCCCTCTTCACCATTCTACTACTATTTATTTCTGTGATATTAACAGGTGATGTTTGTTTACAACGATTCTTTATAGAATTTAGGCTAACACATAGATAAAACTCGCTAAATAATTTGCTGAGGAATTTTACGACGACGATGCCTTTTTTTTACGTGGTTATATGCTCCTGATGCATACCCTCTCGCCACAAGGGGAGGTGAAAGGGTTATGTCCGGCTCTCCCGTATTTTGGGCCTACGGACCAAAACCCCACGGTGTGCACGCTCGCTGCCTTGTAGTGGATGGGCCGCTGGCAAAAGTTACTACCTCAGCGACCCACCCAGCAGTCTACAGCTCCTCGGCGACGCCCCGGCACTACATAGGGACGACGACGATGCCTAAACCAACTATTTCATTTATGTATTTACTATCATATATCTTGTTCCGTTCCTTTTATTTTGTTTTCTCATAAATCATACTCATAACTCATAAGTTAGATTTGGTAATCCTAACTAATATTATAAATGCAAATGTAAGTTTGTTACGCTTTCACTCCTTAACTACTCGACCGATCATCATGCAAAGTCGCATACACTTTGTCAGGGCTACAGAAAAGGACCTAGGACAGCTTTTATCCAGAAATAAGTACTGTTGACGAGGAATGGAAATTTATTTACATAACCTACACGTAAGGCGAGCGAAGCCGCGGGAAAAATCTAGATCTAATTAAATTTGTTTGTAAATCGAACAGTAAATAAGCACGATTAAAAAACGACATGCTGTTAAAGCAAATTACTGTTTACGAACGCAACTCGAAAAATAAACGCGTCAATGCTTTTTGTATAATAATTGGCAAAACGCGTCAATGCTTTTTGTATAATAATTGGCAATCTCTTGAATAGATCTACAAAAACTAAAGTCTTAACTTCGTCATGCTATTTATCCTTAGTACAATGTAATAATACCATGTAAACATGACTTTAGTTGAAAAACTGTTGTTATGTCAGGTCATAGGTCTTCAAGTTTGCACTTCGAGCCCACGGCTCGCAACCTCTGTTATTATGAAGTCAATTATTGTTTAATATTTAATTACCGCTCGCTTGAGCTGTGAAGAAAAACATTGTGAATTTGTGATAAAACCTGCTTGTGCGGTACTGGTAGTTGTGTCAACGGAGGGCTTGACTCCCATTGTTTACAAGTAAATCGTATATACCTACTCAGCAGTGAGACAGTTTTTAAAAAAAATGTTGTTTATATTATAAGGTTGTATGCATTATCTATAATATATGCCTAGAAATAAAAAAATCGTAACGGCCTCAGAAACGTACATTTATTTTTAAATATATTTTTTTTACTTCTGCGGTAGCTACTTAGGTATGATTTGAAAATTATTTTTGATTTTTGGAAATGATATTTCTAAACCGCGAATTTAACTGATCGCGTCTGAAGAGACATACACAAAGAGTACTGAGTAACCTTTAGTTCATTTTCATCCCGAGTTAAATTAATGTAAAAGCCGTATAATAAAACTGAATATCACGCAAACAACCTGGTAGGTACCTACAGCTGATTATACTATAAAATGAGGGGAAGCGTAAAAACGTAATGATATAATATTACAATGACGGTAATCAACAAAAACTACACGTGTAACATACGTCAGACATAATTGGACTTATCGACAATTTGATAACAAAACAATCAATATCAGTGCACTTTTACGTACTAAAACAGTGCATTTTACGTGTTAGTCAAGAAGGCATTTCTGCACGACTATCGTCAGTTAGTCACACTTGAACGTCCACAAAGTGATTATTTTTATTAGCAAACAGGCATGCGGTACTATGGTAAGTAATTGTCGTAGCTTGTCAAAGTTATAAGGCGGTATCGATATAGCGCGTTATCGAACCTACAAAGTAGGTGTGCTGCTGCCATGCACATACCAGGCCACTAATCCCACTAAAGCAGAGGCAATATCTATTGGTGTATAGGAAAGGGGAAGTCATGTCACCCCAGAACTGTCTGGTACCCAAGAATTTTGGGTCTAACTCAAAATTCTATAGTTGTATGTTCAAGAGCCAGCCGCTCCCCAAAAAAATAACCATACGCCCTAATACATTTCGCTAACCGCTAGCATAGCATAATTAATGAACTTCGTTATTTCTATTGATAACAATCTAAGGATGATATAGATTATAGATAATGTCTAATATACTTGTTGCTAATGACAAACGATCGCGTATTCGGTTTAGCAGAGTAACTGAGAATATAATATGCGTAACAAGCGGTCGTGCGGCCCCAGGTTAAATACCTGAATGTCGTAGTAATGATTTACCCGGATCCAAGTCGAAAAAGAATTGTTGAATATCCTGATATTATAAATGCGAATGTGAGTTTGTTTGTTACGCTTTCACGCCTTAACTACTCGACCGATCATCATGAAATTACGCATACACGTTGTCAGGGATACAGAAAAGGATATAATAATTCTGCCAGACAAAAAATACTTTTCCCGAGGGATAGAAGTTTATTGATGTAACCTACATTCATGCGAGCGATGCGGCGCGGGCTAAATCTAGTAGGTATATTCATTCAAATATTATAATAATTACAACATGTTTATTATAGCTACATTTACGGATGAGTGTCAATAAATACAAGTTTCTTATAAACAATCATCTATTTTTCTCACAGTACGTACATTCCGTACGTACATATACGTGGTATTAGGTACTTTTAACGCTGTCAAGGTCTTACATATATTATATCATTTTCCACACATAACTCGTCTATTCTCTATTCAGGGCGAGGTCAACAAAGAAGTATGGATGGCTGAAATGAGCAAAGACGCGGAGAAACGGTATCAGGACAAGAAGATTCGTTTAGAGAGAGCTGACACGCTCAGGACTCGAGCAATGAAGGCGTTTCGTCGTGAGGAGTTCGATAAAGCGCTGTCTTGTTACAACCAGGCCATAGAACAGATAAGGGACAACGCTATGCTGTATTGCGATCGTGCTTTAACCAACATTAAATTGAAGAAATTTGAAAAGGTAAGTATTTTTTTAAAGACTACTCCTATGTATATCACTACATAGATGTTCCCGCGGTTTCACCCGCGATTATCGTTACTGCGCCGCCCCCGTGGATCGTAGCGTGAAACATCACGCTTGTATAACAATACAGGTTATCCAACACTAAAAGAATTTTCAAATCGAACCAGTAATTCCTGAGATTAGCGCGTTCAAACAAACAAACTATTCAGCTTTATAATATTAGTCACTAAATATTATAAAACAAAGTCCCTCGCCACGTCTACGTCTGTCTGTTCGCGATAAACTCAAAAACTACTGGATGGATTTTCATGCGGTATTGCGGCAATAGACAATGTGATTCACGAAGAAGGTTAGGTGTATAATTTGTTAAGCTTTTGTAGGTACTACCGTGCGCAGCCGGGTCATGTCGCAAGTTAGGAGTAAGTACTATAACGCGCGGACTTTACAATCATTCAAACAATGGACACAAAGAATACAAAGATTCCACAACATTCATGTCACTGTGCAATCAACTAAAACCAAAAACCAAAGAGACTGGCAACATAGCGAAGTTAATAGCAAATCTAATTATTTTGCCAGAAATTGTCAGCCATTCGGTTACTCTACTCTACTCTAGAAACAGTGGCTGTTTTTTTTTAATGCCACAAAACTGGATCCAAGATATTTAATAACGACGATTTAATATTCCATCCACATATATGTAGTTGTTCCGAGTCAACCACATATATGTGGATGGAATATTTTTGTCCTGTTTGAGGATCGAACACACATCACTCGGCGCAGTGGCAGTCACGAGGCGAACACTTAAACCACAACACGTACAGTCATATTACTTCAATATGAGCTTAAGTCGTCGCGTAGCTGTCGACCGTGACCGTAAGGTCCCTAAGCTAAGCTATTGAGTTCATGATGTGACTCGTAATAGCAATTCATACATAGTCTTATGCCTCGAAAAGGTGTATTACACTCACATTTTGCCACCTATGGTCTTAGGTCCCATATAACAAGAGACGAGCCAATGGCACCCCAGACTACGTCGGTACTAAAAATTTCTTGAAAGAAAAATCCTATAACGTGTTATAGGATTTTTCTGTCAAGAAAATGATGAAGTGACCTGACCTGGGTATCGAACCCCAAGCACAGCAGTGGCATACACTACCACTGCACCATCGTTGTGGTAATGAAGTCAGTTTTGTGTCCGATAAATATATACCGCCTTACTTTCTACGTGAAACGTAAATGTAATCTTGAAATATGAGTGTGTTACACTCCTTAATACTATACTGCACGTGCAAAGCTGATGCTCTGTTAGAAGAATTAGAAACAGCTCATGTAAAAAGCTGTAGTATAATAGTTTGAGACATCAAAGTATATTTTTCTTCAATTATAATGTCTCACTGTAATTTGGGATAATATCCAAGATCGTAAACGTCACTTTACTTTTGTACACCGCTCGAAATATCAGTGTAGACGTTATAAATTAAGTATTAATAGAATCGATATTGGTAACTTTAATCAGCGCTGTATTATCGGCGCGTGCGTCAGATTTTCATTAGTAAAAAGACATTACATACATGGCCGATAATAATATTGCGTATCAACCCCACAAAGTTTCGTTTAGCTTTTATGAAACAGGGAGCGAATCAATTGCCATCTGTATTAGGTTGTCAATTGCTAGTTGGATTAATCGTGGTGCTATTGAGAAATACCTTACAACAAAATTGCATTCACATCTAGCCTGACCTGAAAATCAGGTAGTGGTTGGTTAGCTAGACTTCATGATACTTTGAGCTCATTCTGCGTAAATAGAAACACCCATAATTAAATTATTAAATTATTGGTACTTTGAAATAACTACACTGAACATTGATACAACTACCATCTTAGTCTCCCCGTGACCATGGCTGCTGAAAAGCAACCGAAACGTCGGGGAAAGTGTAAACATAAATATAAATAGTATAGTAATAGTATAAATAGTTTTAATAGTTTCAATAATTTAATTAAAGTAGTGTAACAAAATATTCGAAATTTTTTAATAAAGTGTCAAACAACGCGATAAAATCCGTATATAGTAGTTTAATTTCAATGAATAACATCCGCGTAAACAGAAGAAAATATTAAGAGCAAAGCTCTTAAGTATGAAGAAGAAGGGAATCGTACACGCTTTCTCATACACAGCAGTCCTATTCACTACCGCTGAACCACCGAGGCGATCAAGTAACTAGAATTTATACTGATTAAAACCTGTTCTATCATCGTTACTATCACCAGTTATAACTTGAACCATTGCGCCTATGGCGACGCTACTAATACTTAATGCTCAAGTGTTTGCATAGCAACAAGTGATGCGTGTTAACTTTACACACGAAACAAAAAATTACGTGATGATCCACAAATCGTTGTTTCGCGTCGTGAGTATTTTTTGTATGCGTTCTTACAAAATTATAATTCAGATTTTCTGTCTATATAATGACCATATATTTGACAGATCCGCAAAGCAACACCTGATTTGTATAAGTAATACGTATATGTAGATAAAAATTGTTGTTAATTGCAAGTTAGAGGCTAATCTATGAACATTTTATCGTATTGTTAACTGACAAGAATTAATACGAATTACGTTATCGATTACAACACTTCTATAATAGATATCAGGATGTTCGAGTCGCTGTCGAAATTAAAACGATGTCTATTACATTGGATTACTAGAATGTGTTACCTTCTCTCTTATTTTTTTATATAATAATCTATCTTGATTATTATAGAAATCCATTAATTTATATCCCCCGGGAACAGAACTTGTTTCCTGGATGAAAGGAACCCGGTATTCTATTCTGTACCCCTGACAACGTGTATACGAAATTTCATGATAATCGGCCGAGTAGTTAAGGCGTGAAAGCGTAACAAACAAAAACACATTCGCATTTATAATATTAGTAAAGATATCCTATTTAGTACAAATAATAGACCGATCATTTTGATGGTAATAGAGTATGAGGAAAGCGTAAGTGGAAAACCATGCGCGAAAGACCTAAGCGAAAGTTTTCCGACCAGATAAGATTCGTTCTGGAGAAAGGCGAAAGGGCAAACTAAATCGACGACCGTGCATGAAGAATTTACTGAGAGTAAATTAAACAAAACAGATATATGCAATTGAGTAGACGCTGTATACCTACATACCCGCTGTTACCTACCAATATAGCACATGCGTGTAATAGCTACATTAAAAAGAACAATACCCATAATACGAGCTTTCATAGTCGCCGATAAAATTAAACACCCCGTTTCCCACACGATATTTTATACTACTTGTTGAGTAGTCTAAGTGTGATAAACATTCGACCCGCCAATAGTGCATTGAATGTATAGGAAAGTGGGTCAAAAATTATATCTCTATTTTACGTGGTAAAAATAAAAATTTATTTTTAAAAAGGAATCTATTATCTATAATCTAATAAAAAAAAAACATAAAAAACGATTTGGAGTTAGTCTGAACCTGAAGATTCTTGACCAAAAGGTAAATCGACATCCAAGTTGTAGGAAGTGGCTGCTACATCTGTTAAGATGACATATTTTAGAACCTCTGTATCATTTATGGCCTGTCTTTTTGTGATGATGTTCAGAAGTCATCAGCAATATCCTCAGAAGGTCTTTATTCGAGTCTACTGTCGAGCAATTTCGAGTGTGAGATAAGCGGTGTTTCCTTACCTCAATGTGTCTCGCTTCAAGTGCATCCTCAGATAAATGGCCGATTGGCAATGTAAACGCACCGATTATGTCACACCCGTGAACCAGCACCTAGTGAACACTGCTAGGCATAAAGCCCCATGTGCAAATCAGTTCGAATCGATTACTGTCTTCCTCTAAATCGGCGATATTAAGGATACTGTGAGCTGTTAGCTGAAGAAGTTCTTGTAGGTTAGTTTCAGCTGAAGTTTGAGTAACTGTAAGTGATGAAGGGAGGAGAGTACTTTTGATTTGATTCAAGCGATACAGACTCGGAAAGCAGTTCGGATGCACAGTATTCACCACTGATCTTAAAACTTTGTACTTATGTTCCGATAAATCTAAATACAAAGCCAGCCTTGATGTGGATTTAATGTAGTAGTCTGATCTGGAATAGTCGTATTATCAACCATCTCCGCAGTAAAACGTAGCTCATCGGATGTTCTACTAGATAAGAGTTCAGCTAAACGCCTTTTCTTTGTTTTAAAAGATGCTTCTCCAAAAGGCTTGAGTGGCTTGAGAGGCACGTGGACGACTAGGGTTAGGCTGTTCATGGTCCGCTGTATCAGCTATTAGACAATGTGGCAACCATAATCTTCTGCTGCAAATGCAGTCTTGTATCGTTGTAAAAGTCTATGGCGATTTCGATAAACTTCTTTCCATTTTTGGCTCATAAAAATGCACACAAGAAGATCTGCTTGCAGTCATTATTTCGTCTCGGATTTGTTCTGAATACTGTTGCGCTTGTAATAGGGAACAAATTTTATTAAAAACGGCAATTTGTTTTTTACTTTTTTCGTTTTCTATCCATACTTCAACAAGATCAGAGTTTTTTATAGAACTGCCACTGTCTGAAAAAAATAATATAAAAAAATTCGTAGCAAATAGACTGAAATGAATGTAAATATGAAACTACATTAAGGTAGAACTAATTACAAGCAAAATCATAAACACGTTTTTTTGCGTTTTCGTTTAAAACCTTCATCAAAGTTTGATAATACATAAGTGATAAATGAATTATACACAGCAAGATAAAGGACATGTAGAAACATATTTATAATCCATTCAAGTCTTATTTATATTAATATTTGAAAGTACACACCTTGGCCTGTGATCTCCATAGTTGGTTATCAAATAATGTAGAACTTTCTTTATGATGTGTGATTCGTACAAATAAATATTATTGAACGATAATGAAGTGGTTATTTTGTTACAATTCAAATACCTTAATTAGGATAGTTAAAACTAAGTAAACACGTAAAGCCACAGATTATTAACTGCTTGGAGTTTTGTAATAAATAATTAATGACAAAAATAAACACAATTTCGAGGAAATAGTTGTTGGGATGCCAGAATAAGGGAAAAATTACTCCCTGTGTTGAAGCGCAGCGGTTAAAGAAGCTCAAGCGCTATACTCATTGATAGAAAACAGCACAAGGTTATTTGACGGTAATCGTCTATACGGTGTAGTTACTTCTGCAGGCTAATATATACAAAACACACCGATGACCCGCATAGTCGTAAACTTGAAAACCGTAAATGGATACCGATCCATAATAAACGAGCAGGTCATACATTTTAAAGTTCCACGGTGAACTTAAAAATGTATGAATCACTTGGGCATCGGCTCTGCACCACTCGGTATATTGGCATACCTATACATTTAAACGTCTACATCTAGTCAGTAAATAACATTCCTAAAACTTTGACTATTCGAAAAAAACATATAAACAATGTTTTAACGCGCGTATCGTAACTCAGAGCAATTTTATTTAAGTATTATGTATGCGCGAACAATTAACTACCTATCAACGGTCTAGAATATGAGTCTCGGCTTTGACTGGCATATGTTTGGAACATATTAATCAATTTTATACATTCAGTACGTCCATAAATAATGCATGTTGTTGTGAACTCGCACCTAATTGGCAGTACAAAATTTCTTTATATAAACCTACGCTACATACAATATCATTAAATCTGTACAAAAATTATAATAATAAATTTCTTTCTTTTATTCTTAATAAAATTATTGATTGTGACCATATGAGCATAGATAATAAGGGTCACGAAGCAAAGGAATTTTACACTCAAAACAGTTTCTAAGTTCCACATGTTCGAGGCGATTATATTGCCGTTAATAAGGCAGTTTACAGACTTAATGCTGTCACTGAGAATTATCTGACAGAAAAATAGAATAACACAGCCTAACCTAAGCATATAACCCAGAATTTTACAGGATACAATAAAACTTGTGTTCTGCTATTAGCCACTCCTACAGCTGTCAAATAAATGACAACACAAGGAAAATTTTTAATTTTAATAAATCTCGCGATTTTCTTTCCAGGTTTTTGCCGACTGTGAGTTGGCGCTCCGAATCAACGAGAATAGTTTCAAAGCGCGACTTTATAAAGCGAAAGCACACAAAGAACTGGACGAGTTTGACAAAATGGAAGAGTGCAGGAAGGAATTGGACGAAATGTTCCCACAACACCAAGAACTCATCAAATACTTTCTCGAAAAGAAAGAGAATGCCGACG
The DNA here is from genome assembly GCA_963564715.1 of Catocala sponsa. Taxonomy (NCBI): domain Eukaryota; kingdom Metazoa; phylum Arthropoda; class Insecta; order Lepidoptera; family Erebidae; genus Catocala; species Catocala sponsa. Next base: position 11,271,139 of record OY751334.1, on the reverse strand, counting down.
AAGAGGATTAAGTTTCAAATGTAGTAAAGCAAACACAATTTACTTTTCATTTAATAATTTACTTTTAATTTATTTAATTAGTTTACACACTGTCCTCGCTTAGCGGAGGTGTCGGACGATAAAACGTCGTCCTCCATTTAGTTCTACTCACGTGTACGACTTTGTCAATAAAATTTTATTACATTAAAAAGATTACGATCGTGTTTAATGGATCTTATCGTGACGAATGTATCGATAAACAATCCCACTGCTCTACTTATAGCCGTTGTTTATAAAGTGCCGTGCTATGCAATGTTAGTGTTATATCAATGAAAACAATTTTAGCGGTAGAGTTCGACGCACTGCACCTTCACCGGACTACGTAACAGAGTAATTAGAGGTCAATGTCTGCTGCTGACGTCACTTAAGACTCGGACCTTCGTGCAAACAAAGTCCAATGAATTCTTAGTATAGCATCTAGTTAGTGTAATGCAAGGAATGTTATATGAGAGTACCTATTTACGCAATAACATTGCTGTGATCAGGAACAATTTGATAGAAATCTTGTACAGAGTCAGCACGTAGCTAGTTTTTACAATGAAGAAAGCAAACAGGTTAGCTACCTATTTGTAGATAAGCGGCAGGCGTGGACGGCAGACATAATTAGTTCCTCATTATTTTCTCATAAACTTTTACTTTATAATAATGTTACAAACTTATGTAAAATAGAGTTCAAAGAATAGAATTTAATATCGTTGCCGTTTTATTGTACCCAAAAGACTAGTAACAAGCCTAATTCTTTCTGCCAAATAAGCTAATTGTTAATTTTTTGTAAAGCCTCAAAGTACCTGGACCCGAAAACATTAGTATCCTTACCCCTAATAGCCAATTTATTGCTCCGAGTGCAAACTGCTGACATCTGATGGTAAGTGGTATCGCTACTCATGCATCTCAGCAGCATCATACACAGCCAAACCGCACCCTACTGTGATAGCAATACTATATTTAAACCTACACTCGCGGGCAACCAAATCGCCTCAACCTCTTACTGCGCATACACACCAATTTTACAAAAACTACACTTGGTATTTATGACAACAATATGTAATTTGAAAGTTTTAAATTTAAGCTATCAATGAGCATTAATACCCTATAAAAAATAAACCCTTATTTATTTACGCAATTTAATTGGGCGATACAGTAAACTTGCTCCATAAGCTACCCCCGACTTGCGCTACTTACTCCGCTATAAAACCCACCCCAAACGGCTACCCTTATCAGTCGCTTATCACAAGTTGACTGGTGCCTTCGATCGGAGACCAAGGACCAACCGCCACCGATGCACTTCCGAAAGAGACTACCGTTTCATAGTCTCAAACTCGTTGCACAATCGGCATCTAACGGGGGTTGATGTGCAGAAAGAACTGAGACGTGTACGAGGGGTGGCTGCCAGCGAGTTGACAGTAAGAAAACGCTTGAAGGAAGCTAACCTAACTCCAAGAAGGCCTGCGACGAGCCCTAAATTGACTGCAGGCCACCGACAAGCGCGCCTCCAGTTTGCTCGCGAGCATCTCGATTGGGGCATTGCGCAATGGCGGTCGGTCCTGTTCACTGACGAGTGCAGGATGTGTCCGCATGGCAGTGACAAGAGAGGCCGGATCTACAGGCGTCCGAGCGAATGATTTGCACAGTGCTGTTTCTCTGAAACAGTTGCATACGGCTGAGGTTCTTGCAAGATGTAGGCTGGGATCTCCTTAGAAGGAAAAACCGAGCTTGTTTTTGTGCCTGGGGGAGGCCGAGGAGGCGGGCTAACGGCTGATCGGTATATCATCGATATACTGTTGGAGCATGTTGTTCCTTACGCAGGGTTTGTTGGCGAAGACTTCGTGTTAATGCACGACAACGCCCGTTGTCACACGTCGCGTATCAATCGGCAGTTTCTTCATGAAGTTGAAATACGCACAATGGCCTTGCCTGCGCTGAGTCCAGACATGAATCCCATTGAGCACTTATTGGATGAGCTCAAAAGAAGAGTACGGGCCAGAAATCCAGTCCCTTCGAGCGTATAAGAGCTGAAGACACCATTATTAGAGGACTGGGACGGCATTCCTGAAGAGACCGTCAAAAAGTTAATAAGGTCGATGAAAAACCGACTGCAAGCTGTAATTAGAGCTAGGGGGGTAATACCAAGTATTAAGTTAATATTTAATTTTATGTATTTTCAATTTTTTTTGTTTAATTTGTAAAACACTCGAAAATGTCCTAAATTTCCCTTCTTTCCTACACTTACGTTCAGACATTATTAATTTAAAAAATAATGAATAGATGTCAATAATAATGACACCAAATTAAAGCTAACATCTAGCTTTCCGATGACATACTGTTATCAAAAATACCACGTGTAGTTTTTGTTAAATAGGTGTAGGTGTGCACAGTGAAGGGTTGAGTCGATTTGGTTGCTCGCGAGTGTAGTTAAAGAAGGACAATTAACAGCACTCAAAACACGGGGAGATAATTCATTTCCAGAGCCCGTACGTCGAAAGCCTACAAATAATTGGGTAATACCGTTTCGAAGAATGAATCCTACTGCGATGTCGAATAGTGCGATGAAACGTACATATATTTATATAAAGAATGTTGTTGACTCACCAAGTAACATTAATACACCGACAAACGACACACAGGAATACAGGAACGGTAGGTACGTCCACAGATCTGCGGACAAAACATTGACATGAACAATACAATACATTTGATACGCATCGCAGCCTTAATGTCCTGGGCTGGGGACCACTGATGCGTCACTATGCATAGCAAACAACAGGATACCTATACATTATGTCCCCGCTTTCGACGCGTGCAGATGCACCGTTTGCGTTGGTTTTACATAGATTAGCATTCGGAATTCTAAGAGCTGTTAACGAGGATATAAAACCGGGGCATACTGCAGCGATACATAACTCAATAGATTTTAATAGGCATACATACTTAAGCACAGTTTCGACAGTTTCTAATGCACGGTTTGTGAATTGGTGAAATGGTTGACGTAAATTGGTAGATGGCGTTTTTTTAGTCTATTGTGTATAGTACTTAAGATTTCTAAGACGATAATTATTTACTATTAATTGTTCAAAGTTTGCATATAATATAACATTTGTGAAACACGTGCTGCAAAGATGACATTTCCGTTACTTATAATCACAATATCGTGACAGCATTTTAGATACATTGAAACGGATTAAAATTTGTCCAGTCTCAACAGTTTATCTGTTAACCTCAACATTTATTGTTACGTTCAGGATTCGATCCGAAAAATGTGACGTTGTGATTAATAAGCCTTCTGTGCAATCAAATCGTTTAATTGAATTTAGAGATTATCCCCGAATCTTTTTTATGTCGTAATATAGTGAAAAAGCGTGGTACTGAAATCTAAATGCTTCTATTTTAACTCAATGTATGAAAATATAGATCTTTATTTTAATGTGTAACACGGTTGCCGGTACAATCGGCGCGCCCATTAGCATTGACTGTGGGCGAACAATTACCGCGTGCTCGCTTTCTTCACACTCAATTGAACACAAACATGAATATTATTTACGTTGATCATTAAATTTTTAACATCAACAGTGTCCATTTTATATGACAAATGAAATTATTTAGTACTATATTTATCGTCCTTGAGTGTAATAAAGTATTGACGTAGAAAAGCTCGCTTTAATTCACCTTCAATTTAATAATTGCGTCCATGAACTTGGCTGATGTACATGTGTAGTTTTTTCCTACAATATTAATGAAGCGTTTGACTTGTTGAAGACAGCAACGTCATCAAAGGTATAAAAATATACTCACTAAGCAGAGCATCAATACTGGATCGGTCGCCTTCGAGCCAAGCTGATATGACGTAGGCAAGTCCTAGCATAGCAACACCAAGCAAGGCGAGGACTATGAAGGTCTCGTATACCCTACCTCGGAGTCCCCTGCACCCAGGGAAGCCTGAGGACTCCGAGAATAGGTAGGCGAATGGTAAGAACACGAACATGGAGAGGTTTGAGAACAGGAACACATGATTCCACAGTCCTGAAACAAAATGTTCATTTAAATACAAAGCCGTAAATAAAGATTAATGGCACAGCTTGTATTTCGTGTTGGAATGCACGCACAGAACTTATAATGTCATTAAGTAGGTCACAATGCAGGCGCAGATTGTCGTTTATGTATAACTGCCGGTCCCGGCTGTTTTGAATATCTATTACTATCGATATAAGTTATAAAACCCCATGCGGTGAGACTACAAAGCCGGTCCTAATACCTTAAGAAATGGCTAGGATAATTATGATGATAGCGTAATTATTATACCCATCTCGCGTTCGGTGCTTGGCTATAGCAATATCGATACTTATCCGCCGTCTTGTGGAAAAAAGACGTATCAGTATTTTTATCTAAACTTATATTTTTGGTTTTGCATAGTACCTCTATAAGATTATGTGATTAATTTGACATGTTCTTAACACAGCAATGTTTGTTACAAATCTGTGAAAAATGCTGTGGTTATTGCATTTATTACTAACATGGAAAATGTACTATTTAAGTTTATGCAATGTAATAACGTTTTTCCCCTAATAAAGTAAAATAAAATAAATACTTCTATGTTTATAAGGATTTAACTCAAAAACTACACAACCGATTTAAAAAAATATTTCACCGTTAGAAAGCTATATTATCAGCGAGTAACATATTTTTTTTTTTAAATACTGTTACTAACATAACCTAACCTACTTTTACGTAAGCAAAAGCTGGTATTGAATATAAAAATACTGGCAGATGCGTTTTTTACTGATTCCTCTTTTTTCCTTATGACGGCAGTATTATATAGTATACTATAGATCATGGATATAGTTGTGTGGAGTAACTATATAATGACCGTTCGGTCAACCAACATCACCATACGACTTTAAAACTAAAAACCTCTGATGGCCTTTTTGCTAAGACTCAGCGCGGTTTTCTAGCACTCGGCTCATTAAGGTCCATTCACAAAGACCGGCTCGGAGAAGAGAGCAGATTATTATCACGTTTAAAACAAAGTTTTAAATAATTGTAATAAGGTATATTTTTACATTTCACTTCTTTTGTTATTCACAATGCTTGAACGCGCTTAGTGTGAAATTATAAGAAGAGCCGACCGGCTGCCTCTGATGACAAGCTTGCGCACCCGAGCGGCTCTGTTTGCGTGCTTTTTCGCGCTCGCGTAGCTGACCGGCTCCGATTGCTTCCTCTCTCGTTCCGCGACCCGCGTGCGCCATGTCATGCCGACTATTGCCGACAGCCGTAGTCATGGGTAGTTCATATAAATCTAAATAATTATGTTTGTATGAACGACTCATTCCTAGACGTGAAGCGGGCAATGTACCGCTTCAAATGAGTCGCGACAAGACGCTATCCTGAGACTATAATTCAATTGTATTAGCATGAACTAGGAGTCCGGAAACCGAATCATTTAGGATACTGCGCGGAACAAGAGGTCCTTGCAGAGCACCCACTCGGCTCCGAGCGCATCCGCTCTAACAGTGCTCTTCCAGCCGGTCTATGTGAAACGGTTTGGTCGGCTCTGGCCAGTTCCAAGCGTATTCGTAAGCGCCGGTCTGTGTGAAAAGAAGAGCGCCGGCCGATGCTTTCCGAGTCGGTCTGTGTGAACGGACCTTTAGGGGGATTAGGTAGGAGATCTTTCCGTAATCCTTCCAGAGTACCAGGAAACTTTAAAAATAGCTCCTTATTAATTAGCTTTACCCTATAAAGTATAGCACAGCTTTAACACGATTATCCTATTGTCGCAGCGGCATACCGGCGACCAAACACAATAGATAAAGACAGTTTTAATTCCCTATGTAATACCTGGCATTTCAAGACTTACCAGGTTATGAAAAGACTTTACATATTTCCATATTTACAAATAAAAAGGCTATCGATAAGCATACTGGTATATTATATTGACTAGATGTTCCCGCGGTTTCACCCGCGTTTATCGTTACTGCGCCGCCCCCGTGGGTCGTAGCGTGATGTTCTGATAGCCTATAGCCTTCCTCGATAAATAGGCTATCCAACACTAAAATAATTTTCCAATTCGAACCAGAAGTTCCTGAGATTAGCGCGTTCAAACAAACAAACAAACAAACTTTTCAGCTTTATAATATTAGTATAGATAGCGGACCCGCGCAACTTCGTCTGCGTCACATAAGAGAGGTCGTAGGCACCTATAATACAATTTTAAAGGTGCTGAAATTCACGAACCACATAAGAAGCATTGAACAAAATTTTATAAATATACCTACAGTGCTAATTTAAAATCACGCAGAATAAACCAGGAGAAACATCGTTTGTATGTCCGTAATGGGTAATTATTTTGCTGTGATGTTATTTGAAAACTGCGATATCTCCTAAGATAATCACTGAAATCGAATGATGTTAAGGGCAATTTTGTTTTAAATTAAATACTTGTGATGAATAACGTATTTATTTGGATAAGGATTAATATCATGTTTATAAAAACACCTTCGCAAATAATGCATTATTTTAGAACAAATTTAGTTAGCATAAAAAAGGTTATAGTGAGCCAACCTTAAAAGATAGACATACTGTTTACGCAGCGCACGCAGCGAAAGCTCTCAAAAGGAAAAAAAGACCTCCGATTTTGAAACATTCTTCATTTGTGCTCCGCTCCTATTGAACTTAGCGTGATGATATATAGCCTATAGCCTTCCTCGATAAATGGGCTATCTAACACTCACAGAATTTTTCAAATCGGACCAGTGGAACCTGAGATTAGCGCGTTCAAGTAAACAAACAAACAAACTCTTCAGCTTTATTATATTCGTATAGATATGAATAAACCATAGCTCAAAATCATAACCCGTACCACTGAAAACTCGGAGCCACCAGTCTTTCATAAAAGATGGATTGGGCTTCAGCCACCATACATCATGTCAAAATATATATTACACTAGCTATGCCCGCGGTTTCACCCGCGTTTATGGTCACTGCGCCGCCGCCCCCGTGGGTCGTAGCGTGATGTTATATAGCCTATAGCCTGCCTCGATAAATAAGCTATCCAACACTAAAACAATATTCCTGAGATGATAGCGTTCAACCAAACAAACAAACAAACTCTTCAGCTTTATAATATTAAGTATAGATTGCACATAGATATACCTAAACGTTTAGAGGCAAGATACGGTCTGACAGTTTTCCACAGTGTTCTGAATATTTGTAGTTTACTACGCATTTAAGCAAAAATTTTAGTCTTTAAATAAATTATCTCTAATTTGTAACTATAGGTAGGTACCTATCTAAGCCCAGCAATAGGGCAGTTCATAAACAAAACTAATATTGCATGTGGGCACTGGGAACATAAAGGAGATTCAGCTTATTGAAGAGTAAACATTAGTTTTAGTCATAAACTGATAAAGACTCGATAGCAAAGTCAACGACATTCCTAAAAGAAAATATCCAAGAACTATACAAATAATATGAAAGTACATATATCTATTTCACGGTGAAACAGGTGTACAGTTATTTATATGTATGTACATACATATCTATAGGTATACGTGTATACCGATGCGTGTTATACTAACTATTGTTAATTTATCCGTAACTAACCGAAACAAATCCATAATGACATGAAATTTTTGCCACAGTTTCTATCAATCGATTAACTCGGAATAAATTTTAATACGTAATCGTAACTTCGCAATATCCAACGTTTTTACATCAGACATCAGTAGGTACATAGGTGTGTTGTGTATTTAAACAAAGCAAAACATTAAATATTTACTTTGGCTTGCACAATTGTTAGACAATAGGTACAGATTGCCAGTCGCAGAGTACAGAAAAAACGTGATATCAGACCGATAGTTGCTTTCCATGATCTTGACATAAAGAATAATAAAAAAAGGTTGGTAGCCTTATTTAACCCTATCGTATCGGGGTCGACCAGTTTAGCTTCATATTAATTAATTAAATGTTTTTCATGAAGCAACTGCTTTGACATGGCAACTCAGAGAATATAATATTCTAAATTTAAACCAGATATCGGGCTTCTATTGAACGCATCTTCGCCCAACTTACTATCAAGGGTCGTCGCGTTATTATTTGTTTAATAAATGATAACTTATATACTATAAATAGAAAGTAAATAATTAGATCTTCATTTTCTGTTAGTCAAAGTATTCCGTTCTAAAGGTTTATCAGTCAATCTTTTCTGAGGCTAAAACCCTTAATCCAGATATTTTGTATCTACGCAGATAGAACTACAAAAAGATTTAACTTCAACGGTTTTAAGACCGTGATCATTTTTGCGAAATTCTTACGTCCTTATTCATTAAATGATTATTTTTATTTTATGTTTTGTTTCGTTTATGTTTGTATAACCTGGCTACGTGCGGAGACCTGGTGACCTGTAATACAGGTAATTTTATACCTACCATAGGCACCAGCGATCCTCTACCGAAATACTATTGTTATTGTCTTATATTGCAACTTTGAAAACTATGTTCCTGTGTATCTCGGTTTTGGTGAGAAATAAACGATCTTTATTATTATTATTATTTAAAATATCTTACTGAAGGCTTAAAACGATGGGTAGTTAAAACACTTATTATGCCTAATAAATGCATTGTAAAAAGCTTTATCTATTAATTTCTGTAAACCTTTATTTTTTACGGCCACATCACAGACTGTGCCTTGCGTGGCTGTCACAGTAAATGTTAATATACATAATTTTGTGTAACTTAACTGAAATTAACATTATTATTAGCATGTTCACTAGGCAAGCTTGCATTATTATGAACATACTTTTAAGATTTTTTACTTATAACGACATAGTAACTCTTACAAAACTTGCTACAAAACAAGTGATATATGTAAGGGTATAAGTCTATCCTCTCTCAATGGAAGACAGTAAAAATCAGTTATATTCTTTTACCACTCAAAAGCTCAAATCAAACAAGTAGTAGATAAGTAGTGGTAGTAGTCTGACACAGTGTCAGATCTGATAGACAGCAATAGGCTCTCCTGCTATTATGTGTGACTTAAAACTGTATCATGCAAGGATATAGAAGAGAGTCTATCTGTATGTAATATGAATGTTGTTTGCTACTCACCCTGCACCAGAGAGCTATTCAGCCATTTTACATAGTAGCTGTTTGGATACAGTATAAGTATTTCATTGCTGACTATCGAGACGGGCAGCAGTAACGCCGAGCCGAGTGACACGGCCAGCGCGAACGTGCACAGCCACAGACTGATGCGGTATACTTTAACTTCTTCTTCGTCACCTGTGAAGTAGTCCTCGCTGTCACGTCGCCGAAATTTCTCGATTAACATGAAGGATACAAGATACAGTATTATGAAAAGCAACAGGAAGATCTGCAACAAAGAAAAATACATGTTACACTAGGCTTATTCGTCGACTTCGTCTACATAAACCATATAAAATTTTATTTTTTTAAGAGATTATCCACAATTTGTGTTGAAAATTACTAGTATCCATATTAATATGTGATATACATTCACTATATCTCTCGTTCTATTCAACGGTATGGCACGACTCTTGACTTAGGTCGTTGTTAAGTTAAAGCGCCAGATACCAAATTGTGAATAGTCCCAAAATCAATTAAATGGTTTTTTGTTAATTCTGATATCAAGTGTTATGGGTTCATAAGCCTAGAATAAACTATAGAATAATCCTAATAAATTTTAAACAACATGCTCAATGTCTTTACATAGTAACTATAATAAGGCTTTTTGAATTGACTTTCATTGCGGTTTTATAATAGTACTACATTTTGCCCACGGTTTCGCTCGCGTAAATGTAGGTTAGGTTAGGGATTTGTTGTAACAGTAGTTTTTTTTGGATGAAAGGTACCCTTGTTCTTTTCTGTTGCCCTGACAATGTGTATGCAAACTTTCATTATTATCAGTCAAGTAGTTAAGGCGTCAAAACATGACAAATAAACAAACAAACTCACATTCGCATTTATAATATTAGTTAGGATTAGGACTAGTTAGGATTAGGATATAGCTTTTTATTTTGATTACAGTTTAAAATATTTACTGTCATGAGATAAATCTTTGAAGTGATATTCTTATAAAATATACAAGGAACTTTAATATAATATGTACCATATTTTTTAAATCCACTGTTTAGGCGGCACCATGGCACATTTTTACTTTGTTTGTAACATAGTAGGTATACTAGGCATAGGTAACGGCTGATTAAAACTAAATTATTAAATCTACCAAGATTTAACCTGAGTAGGAAATATTGCATTAAATTTATTTATAGCTTAATATTGCATTAAATTTATTTATTTAGATCTATTGGGAAATCAGAAACACCTATTAGTTCAAGTTAATATTATGATAACTGTTTGATAAGAATCAGATAATCTGTGCACATTGAATAATCAAGGCATTTGCTTGATCTCTGCTCTTTTCAGAAAATTGTTCAGAAGTACACCTCTAACACAAAATAAACAAAACCTATAAATCAAAGTTTTAGAACATTGTTCTTTTAGCTGGCAAATGATCCTTATAGAGCAATATTTGTGTGCCACATGAACCAATGCAGATCCAATAATGCATACCACAAATACAAAACACTAATTAAGTCTCAGACATGAATAAAATAATTTTGATTATCAAAGAGGACAACATCGCACGACAATATAATTATCTTGTTATTTGGACACAAGCATAATAATAGCCTTTGTTCTTATACTTACAATTTGCTCCCTAACGTTGTTATGAAAAATCTGCTCACGCAAATCAGCTTCCTCATCATCCATGGTCCCGTTTTTTACTTGTCTCTTATCTTTTAACAAATATTGTTGTTTCTCTGCTAAGTCTCTCGAAATAGCACTGCATTTTCAAATGTAATTACATTTTACAAGATATTAAAAACACCACACTTTTCACTACAATTAACTTGGAATTTTATGTTTACTGCACTAAAATAATAAAACTGATATAATTAGGATTATAAAATTCGTTTTTAAAAAGTAGCACGCAACGCAACGTAATTTATGAATGTAAAAACACGACCAATTTGCTATGAGTGAGTGAATGAAACAACGTAAATGATGTGCAAGTAGAACACTGGACAACTGCTAGCGGTGTTACCAGTCTTCAAATAATTGACTTAAGTTAAGGTGTATTATCGAGGGACGTTGCTGTTGCCGGCAATACATGTTGGCCCAACGTTGCCGAGTGACAGCCAATACCAACGTATAGACGGTGTATTTGCTTTAGCTTGCCAATGCTTAGTATCACTTGCCTAATTGGTCGAGTGAAGGCAAGCGCCAACGTGTATAGAGCTTATTTTGCGTAGCTTGTAACAACTCGCGGTCGCTCGCGACCACTCGTCTCACTTCGGAGTGGTGCAGTGTCGCTTTTTCTACACAAATCAAAGGCATTAGTCTACGCTCGGCCAATAGCGTCCACATGTTGGTCCGGCTGCCATTTCGTGTTTAGCGAACATCGCCGTTATACGTACAAAATGTATTATTTTTACAAGTCTACTACGGTATACAATAATATAATAATTATATGCGCTCATTAATCTTGAATAAGTCGTTGGAGTGCCATCCTAATCCTAACTTCCTAACTAATATTATAAATGTGAAAATGAATTTGTTTGTTTGTTACGCTTTCACGCCTTAACTACTCAACCGATTTACATGAAATTTTGCATACACGTTGTCAGGGGTACAGAATAGGACATAGGGTACCTTTCATCCAGAAAAAATAACTGTTGCAAACCTAACCTAACCTAACCTACATTTACGCGAGTGAAGCCGCGGGTGAAAACTAGTAATTGATTAAATACTAGCAGCTGCAATAACTTTTACAACGACCATATTGTTTCAATGCTCAATAAAGACCTACAGGCCTTCGATCAACAACAGCAACTAAATATCGGGTCAGCGCAAAAAATAGGTCTCGGTAAATAACAGCGCACTTGAGACGTGAGCTCGTATTTTGTTTAGTTCGCTTGAAACTCAGCCGATGTAAACACGTTTTACAATGCCGTAGTGTGTATTCAAAAGTTGCAAAAATAATGCCCGAAAAAGCAATTTAACGGCCGGAGTATCTTACTTTCAGTAATTACATGAAGAAAAAGTTAATTTTAAACTATAAACTAACGAATAATATCAAATTTTGAACAAAATTACCGATTTTAAACCACTGCTACAAATGTTTGGTCAAGGCTCGCCAATACTTTTATAACAAAAATAAACAAAACAAAACGATGTAGCTCTAAAGGCAATAACGGGCAATTTGTTACCGTTTATGGTTGATTTCACACTAAATGTTGTTTAAGTTATGATAGGAGTACAAACATTATTACATTATAAGGCTGACCGCATACAAACGTTTTCCGTATTCGATTTCCGAATTCGTTTTCCATATTCGGAGCTCCGAATGCATGGAATCAATATAAAATACACTAACTGCCGCACACGTCCGCTTTCTCTCCGAACGGAAAAGATTCCGTATGTACGTTTCGAATGCAAAACCGTGCGTTCGGAGAAACCATTCGGAAAAAACCTAATGACGTCATGCGGAATGCAGCCCTTGCATACATTTTGTTTGTGTCGGCGCACACGTTCGGAAATTCTCATTCGGAACAGCGCCCGCGCCGCGAGCGTCGTACGTACGTAAACGATAGTTATAATGTGTGAGGCAGAAACATTAATATTGTCTATTGAAAAATACCCTTGCTTATGGAATATACATGACAAGGACTACCACAACAGAGATATAAAAGACTAGATGTTCCCGCGGTTTCAGCCGCGTTTATCGTTACTGCGCCGCCCCCTTGGGTCGTAGCGTGATGTTATATAGCCTATAGCCTTCCTCAATAAATAGGCTACCCAACACTAAAAGAATTTTTCAAATCGAACTACTAGTTCCTGAGATTAGCGCGTTCAAACAAACAAACAAACTCTTCAGCTTTATTATATTAGTATAGATTTGGCCTGAGAGCAGGTATTTAAAGAGGTATAGTTCACACTATTCACATAATTTCATTTAAATATGTTTGTTTTATTTATTATTGTTGATAACTGTTAAATATTGTTATAATTGTTTACTATTGAAATGCAATTGCTAATAAATCATAGTCCTCCATCGACGTGCGTTCACTACGCTATCACTATCCGTACTGACAGTATACATTCCAAATGAAAAAAACCTAACGTGTGCGCTAGTCTCACGGAATTCCGAATCTAGATTACGTGTTAGGAAATCGAATTCGTTTTCCACATTCGGAGCTCCGAATGCATGGAATCAATATAAAATACACTAAGCCTAAGGCTGGCCGAATACATACGTTTTCCGAATTCGTTTTCCATATTCGGAACTCCGAATGCATGGAATCAATATAAAATACACTAACTGCCGCACACGTCCGCTTTCTCTCCGAACGGAAAAGATTCCGTATGTACGTTTCGAATGCAAACCCGTGCGTTCGGAGAAACCATTCGGAAAAAACCTAATGACGTCATGCGGAATGCAGCCCTTGCATACATTTTGTTTGTGTCGGCGCACACGTTCGGAGATTCTCATTCGGAACCGAGCCCGCGCCGCGCGCATCGTAGTTACGTAAACGATAGTTATAATGTGTGAGGTAGAAACATTAATACTGTCTATTGAAAAATACCCTTGCTTGTGGAATATACATGACAAGGACTACCACAACAGAGAAATATAAGATTAGATGTTCCCGCGGTTTCAGCCGCGTTTATCGTTACTGCGCCGCCCCCTTGGGTCGAAGCGTGATGTTATATAGCCTTCCTCGATAAATAGGCTATCCAACATTAAAATAATTTTTCAATTCGGACCAGTAGTTCCTGAGATTAGCGCGTTCAAACAAACAAACAAACTCTTCAGCTTTATTATATTAGTATAGATTTGGCCTGGGAGCAGGTATTTAAAGAGGTATAGTACATACTATTCACATAATTTCGTTTAAATATGTTTGTTTTATTTAATGTTGTTTTATTATTGTTAATAACTGTTAAATATTGTTATAATTGTTTACTATTGAAATGCAATTGCTAATAAATGTAGCTGTATTATACATATTGTCACGCGGACAGCATTTAGCTTTGATTTTATACGTGACCCGATATCTACATAGTTGCTTTGCTATTGTTGATCGAAGGACAGCGCCCAATGTGTGTCGTGTGGACAGCTCCACACAGCTCGTCTACATTGGCTGTTTGCATTGGTTTTCTTCAAACTTGCCGAACGTCTAAGTCTAGATGGTAGTACTTGCCGTTGCCTTACATTGTATCAGTTTGCCTTCACTCGCGTTGGCCTACGCTTAGCCAACGTGTATTGCAGGCTTTAGTTTTAATTTTTAAGCTGTGATGTCATACTGTCAATCAGCTGTTGCTCAACTTGTCATTTTTGTAAATACTGTACCTACAATATTCGAAAACGTAACTTGTAATGAAAACAGGATTCAACATGAAAAGCATATCTTTACCTGTAATTTCTGTATTGATGCAACAAAGCTAACTTGGCTTAAGCGACAATGAGTTCTATGGATTGTAAGTTAACCATATCTAACAGAGTTACTTAACTAGATATAAATAATATTAACTGAAGTATGTAATAAGTTTTAATTATTAAGTTTCAGACAGTAGTCGTAGTAATCCAGAATTTTCGGTAAGAATTGTGGTCTGTGATCATTATTTAACTAAGCCAACGCCAGGAATTGATGTTATTTACTCAGATTTTAGAGGAGCCGACATAAAACAGGTATGCAGATATTAGTTCATAATGTTTAATAATAAAAAAAATAGACTGGTTAAGTACTGTAAGCTGGTTTGTCCTTATTTCTTGTATTGGTGCATTCATGACGCTATTGAGGCTGTTATTAAAACTTATTTTAATTTGGATATGGTTTTTATTACTATGTGCTAAGACAGTCTTTATTTGTTTCAACGTTTTACATATTTTTAAAATTCATGGAGTCTGCTGACTTCATGAAAAATCGTTTGGCATTTGCATTTTATGTATTATTTCTTGCTTGAAATGGCTTGAAACAAGAAACAACTTACCATAAAATATGTGCTTAAACTTTTTAGGATTTCAAATTTTGAATGCATTGTTTTAAATTTGCAGGTGCCAGTTTTAAGAATATTTGGCCCAACACCAGATGGTTACAAAGCATGCCTTCATATCCATGGGGTCTTTCCCTACTTCTACATTCCTTGCCCAACACCAAACCCAGAACCACAGTTTTTATATCAGGTAACAGTGCTTCAAAGATTTAAAACATAATACTAGAAAATATATTTTATGACTAAAACAGTTAGTAATATTCCTTTTAGGGGCTATTATCTATATAAATTCTTCTTGAAACCACAAAATTAATAAAAGTAAATATTTGTTGTGTTTCAGATTGCGGCTAGTCTGGATAAAGCTTTAAATATTGCACTAAAGCAGGCAACTTCAGCAAACCAGCATGTTTATAAAATATCCTTAGTTAAGGGATTGTAAGTACACAATATATTATAATTAAGGTAAAGGCTATAAATAGCTATTATTGTTTAAGGCACTTTGTCCAACTCACATGTAGGTTGATGCATTTACTGTCTTAGATAATTGTATATTTGTTTAGTGAAATACCTATTAAACAAAGGAATTTGCTATCATCAAATTTGTCAACACTTTTCTTTTGCAGTCATTTGGGTTGGCAAGCTGATCATTATGTATCTAGAGATTCTTTGCTATTTTACCCCATGTAACATAGAGTCTGACATCTGAATTAATTTACTAATTTCTTACTCTTAGTACTTATTAACTTTTTAATTTTCCAGGCCATTTTACGGATACCATGATAAAGAGCATCTGTACCTGAAGGTATTTCTATACAGTCCCGGTTTAATTAAACAAGCTGTTGAACTGTGTAGCAATGGAGCCATTTTAGGTCAAACATTCCAACCTCATGAGTCTCATTTAAACTTCACTCTACAATTTTTCATAGACTTTAATTTATTCGGAATGAGCAACATAGACTTGCAATGTGTAAAGTTTCGTAAATCAGGTATCTCACAAAATAGTAATGAAGTACAAAACTCAAGTGATTTTGGTCTTAAACCTGAAAGTGCTTGTCATTTTGAAGCAGATTGTCTAGCGTCTCACATTATCAATCGCCAGAGAATAGGCAAAGGTGATGGAATAGAAAATCCAGGCTTGGAAGAAGTATGGAATCAAGAAAGTGAGAGGCGGAAACAGCTGAATATATCACTAGCTTCAAAATCATTATCTCAAGGTCGAATAAAAGCTGATGAAACAGATTCACACTATAAATTCGAACAAATATTTTTATTAAAAATGTCAGATTTGATAGACAAGCCTGTAATTATTGCAAATGATAGCAAACCATTAGAGACAGTGCAATATCCCGCCGAGAGTATGGATGGCTCGCAGCTGTTTAATGCTGTTGATGTTAGTGTTCATTTACCAGAAAGTACAATATGCACTAGCTTTAATCAAACTTTGAGGGGTGATCTCGATGAAACTGTTGTCGACGATATAGATAATACACTAGTAGATGAAGAAGTAGCTCTAAATAACAGTTTGTCACTGCATTACAGCCAAGTACTGCGTAAGTATAGATTTGTATGAACAAATTGTTAGGATGCTTCTGCATAAGCCGCGCTCTTAGAGGGACGTGTGCACGTAAATAAATATAATTAATTTAATGTTAGCGCGGCCCAAGCCAACGCTCGTATTTTTTTTACCGTCATGAGTGACACGCTTGTGGCGAATGAAATGCTGGCGTTCCTGCAACATAAGCTGGATGTCATGGACGAGGTGTCTGTCATCCAGATATGTTGCTCGAACTTCAGTAAGGAGGACATAGCTGCTGCCAAGCTGCTCCTGTACAGGTCGCTCAATAAAAGTGACCAGATGGTGTCTCGCAGGCGTGACGGGACAAAGAAAAGTCTGCAGGATATTATCACGCTGCTGAAGGAGATCGATCCTGACGACGTGCCGACGTTTGTGGCTAAGGATTTGAGTAAGTTACCTCCCGTCACTTTCGACTACGTCGATGTTACAAGCCTTTTGAATGATATCGTCTTCCTTAAGGCCAGTTAAGGGGATGTAAACAAGAAGTTGGAGGCATCCCAGAACACCGTCATGGTTTTACGTGAGGAGGTTAACGAGTTGCGCAACTCTGTGGCTTAAAGCAGGTCACCGACACGTAGTAACAATATCAGCACGCGTCGAGGTGCAGGCTGCATCGATTCATCGGTCGTAAGTTTCGCGTCAAAAGTTTTCTCGCCGCGGAATGTTGTGACTGCTGAGTGTGCTGTACGCGCGCCTTGCAGCCCCGCCCCCTTACCCGCGGCCCCTCTACGCATCGCCACGCGATCTAAACGGTTAGAGGCTAAGCAGGTAACTGCGACCACACCCATTGCTCCCACCGCAAAGTCGGTGCCTGAGATGGCCAAGAACCGGGAGATTAATGCTGAGGATGGTTTTGTGACAGAGCATAGGAGGAAGCGCCGTCAGAAAACCAACAAGAACTGCTGCGGTACGGCTCCTGTGGAGCCTGGTTCAAATCTGCGTGCTGCAGACACACCGGTGTACATCTCTCGCCTCCACTACACCACTAAGGCGGAGAACATCGCGGAGTATGTACGCCAGAAGTCTAAGTACATGCCAAGAGTACAACTGCTGGTATCGCATCGCAACGTCAACTTCAAGGCCTTCGTAGTGCGAGTCCCGACTTGCTTTTTGCCTGTATCCATGAATGAGGACTTTTGGCCAAAGGGTGTGGTGTTCCGTCGCTTCCGCAGACAAGTGCCACATGAACGCACAACAATAGAATGCAAGTGAAGCATTACTAACATAGTTAATAAGTTATATAAATACTAACACAAATTGTATGTATGTTAGTCCATAAGGTATTTATCTATGTGTCTATGCCACGCGAAATAGTAGGTATAATATGTGAGTATTTAAAAAAAAGTATATATGTATGTTTATCCATTGTCTAGTACCCATAGTACAAGCTCTGCTTAGTTTAGGCTAGATGGTGTTGTGTTGTGTGTATGTATTATAAAATTTTATCATATTATGTAAATTTAGGTTTATCTATGGGTCATGCAGCCCGAAATAATGATATTTGATTTGATTTTTTGATAAATACAGAACTGCTGTTTATATTTCTCTGTTAAATTTTGTACAGTGAACAATGAAGATTTAGAACTACTAGATATACTGCAAGATATGGATGAAAAACCTATAGAAGAAGACAGTGTTATGAGAACACCAGCAGATGTAGAAAACGATGCAGATGTTGAACTTGATGATGCTGAATACTCCCAAATATTTGATGAAGAGACTTTAATTCTAAATCAAGACGAAAGGTATTAGTAGTAGTTATGTAATAAGAACAGATCAAGTATATGATTACAATAGATAAAGTAAGTATTTATCTTTTTATTTTAGTAAAGATGGAAGTGAAAGTGGTCCCTCATGGAATGATTCATTTTGGGAAGGTGCTAACATACCACAGCTAGACGGAACATGTGATGATGATCGTAAGTAATTTCAAGATACTATGATACATGACTTTCAATTAACCTATATGACCAGTTGTAAATTTATTGCAGATGTGAAGCAAGTTAGGAAAAGAAAATTGAGACCGTTTAAACTTGGTTTATCGAGGCCTAAATCTAAGAAACAGGAAATTAAAGAACTTTTTGAGCAATCTGAATCTAAAATGGATATAAGTGAAATAGATGAGATAAATGTTTCAAGAGAAACTATTGAAGATATCTCAGATTCTCATCTGAGACGAGCTGTTCAGTTAGAACCCGAAAGTATTTTAGAGAAGTCTGAACATTCAGTTGCAGGTGATGTAGAAATAAAATCAGATGTAGTGAATGATAGCATTGTTAATTTAGTAAATAAAATAACTGAAAAGAATCCTACAAATTTGCAGCCTGGTGTCGCTAAAAATTACGATTTAAACAACAAATTTGTACCTACAGCAGGGCCGTCAAATATTAATTGTAATACTATATTACGACAAAACTTCAATGAAAGTTTAAATGACTTAGATTCTTCTCCAGAAAATAAATTAGGTATAATGAGTTTCTATGACATGTCTAAAATATTTGACGAATCGCTAGAAGACCATAACGATTCACACAGCCGCTCAGAAAATAATATCGTGAAAAATTGTACACAAAAGAAAACAGAAATTAATTCATCCGAATGCAAAAGTGAAATAGGCTATACATCAATATCAGAAGCAGAAGATGTAAAAGTGAAAAATGAACTAAATGTCTTTATTACAAAATATAAAGATTTTAGAGTATTAACCCCTCGAACAAAACCCCCAACTAAGAACTATGTAATATCTACCTTGGAACAATACAAAATACCTAAAACGAGAAATATTGAACCATATTATTCAGATTACAAAGACGTAGGTGACAAAGTTGAAATAGGTCAAATACTACTAAAAGTAAATAGTAAAATTTCAAGAGATCAGAAACCTTTCGAGAAAGTGTTAGATACAACTAGTTTAGAAGAATGGCGACATCTAATATTTTTACAAAGTAACGAAATGTCCCAGGAATCTACAAAGCCAGATGCGTTAAAATTATTACTGGCTGGTAATAGAAAATGTGTCTTAGAGCCATTGAAGAAACCACCAACTGGGGAAGATATAAGAAAGTGGATCGAAACAAGGAATAATGAGGCAAAAGATGACAATAGTCTAGCTAAGAGTATTGATATAAGCAAAAATATTGATGATTTAGACAATTCCCAAGCATTGGGTTTAGCCGAAATTAATAATAGTGTCAGTTTGGAAGCTGACGATAAGGATAAAAGTAGTTTGAATAGTACTCTCCAAATAACTATGCAACCTGATGGTTCATTTCTTTGCTTTGGAAGTAATGAAAATAGACAAGAGAACAGTTCTGTTGAGGTACCAATAGTTCACGTAAGTACTTTTCTACGTATAAAATACTTGGAATATTTGTAATAGTACTATGTTAAGTTTTGACGTTTTTCCATACAGGTAAACTTTCTTACTATGATGGTGGTAGAGATTCTCACATCAGTCAGAGGAGATTTAAACCCCGATCCAATGATTGATCCTATACAAGCTTTGTTCTTAACTTTAACGAACGACTGCCCACCTGATCATCGCTTGCAGAAAACCATTACGAAGATAATAGTCGTAGAAGAGACAACGCCAGTAAAATATCTAGATAGATGTGTGTTCAATATAGATATTATGTATGTAAATAGTGAAAGCGAATTATTTGAGAAAATAATAGAATTGGTTGTAATGCACGATCCTGATATAATGTGTGGTTATGAAATAGAAATGGATTCTTGGGGCTACGTTTTTGAGAGAGCGCAAGTTTTAGGTTTGGAAATCGTAAAAGAGGTTTCTAGAATAACAGAAAAGTATCGACAGAAACGGTGGCGGGGCGAAGAAACTGATTTTGAGGGTCGAATTATTGGAAGAATTATGTTGAATGTTTGGCGGCTGTTTCGACACGAGATGGCTCTGTCGAGTTACAGTTTTGAGAACTGTATGTATGAAGTGTTGAAGGAGAGGGTCCCGAAATATAGTTACGCTCAGTTATCGTTGTGGTGGCAAGAAGAGTCAAGAATCTTTAGGTGGATCCCAGTTGAATATTATTTGACAAAATTATGTGGGACTGTAAGGATGCTGGATAAGCTTGATATTATAAGTAAGTATTGCCAGAGTACAGCAATTTCTTATTAAATCTCGACTCGCAATCAAATAATTTCTACGATAAATCATATTGCAGATAGAACTTCGGAACTGGCAAGGTTATTCGGTCTTCAATGGTGGGAAGTACTATCTCGAGGGTCACAGTTTCGCGTGGAATCCTTAATGCTGCGGGCAGCTAGACCGCTAAATCTAGTAGCGATGTCACCCACCGTTAAACAAAGAGCGGCCATGCGCGCCCCTGAATGTCTGCCACTTATATTTGAGCCAGAATCTCGGTTTTACAAAGATCCTGTGATAGTTCTAGACTTTCAAAGCCTGTACCCATCAATGATGATCGCTTACAACTATTGCTTTTCTACTTGCATTGGACGAGTTCAAAATATAAAGGGGTAAGATTTGTCGCTCACAGGTCTACGAAATGTAGAAACTACTAGGCTACTAACATCATCTGATACGTTTAACATAGTTTAAAAAATAAATGATGACCGTTTATTCTTAAACTATGTTAAACGTATCGCCGTTTATGCGGTTTATCGCTGTATGATTGGATATTATTGACAAAACTAAAATAAGCATTCATAATTTTAGGGATTCATATAAAAGTAAATTTTTTTGTAGTATGCTCATTTTAAGACGGTCGACGATATACAATTCGACTTCGAATATAGAAACGTGAACTGCAGCTTTGTACATAACATATAAAATTTTATAAATCGCATCCACATAAAGGTGTAAAATGTTTTTTGTCATCTGACTAATAACTAAGCTATTATATATGCATCATTTATTTCAGAGACGCAGCTTACGAATTTGGAGCATGGCGTCTTAGAATACCTAAGCCTAAACTAGAAGCTCTGGTAAAAAAAGGCTTAGTCCATTGGTCGCCTGTTGGAGTTGGCTTTGTGAAGGCATCTGTTCGTCGCGGAGTGTTGCCTGCTCTATTACGCAGGATACTGGCCGCCAGGCAGGCCGTGAAGAAGAATATGAAAGCACAAACTGATGAAAGTGTGAAGAAAGCCATGCATTCTAGGCAATTAGGTAATCTATTCCGACCACTAGCGTTATACGGCCCTTGTCTTGTATTTTATGTCATAATAAGGTTTGCCTCACTCGTAATTTTGCACCGGATTAATTATACATGTGTGATTGCTTGATGCCAAACCAAAAGGTATTAATTTTAGTTTGTCCACATATTTGTACGCGTATCACGCAAAATCTACTGTACGCAATTGAATGCTGTTTTCACAGTTGTACTGCTAGAGGTAGTCCCTAAGTTAGAATTAAAAATCTGTTACATGTTTCATCTTGAAACGCCGCCTAGAAGGCGATAAATATTGATACCTATTTCCAAATTCCACGTGTACAAAGTTGCGGGCAAATTTATTAGATATTCACGTTTCCACTGAAGATATCCACCTTAATGAAAATATGTTATTCATCTTTTGCAATGGTAATTGAACGGTGTACACTAATATGTTGATGCAGAATGCTTGCTGTTCATACTACAGGTTTGAAGCTGATCGCGAACGTGACATACGGGTACACGGCAGCAAACTTCAGTGGTCGTATGCCGTGCGTCGAGGTCGGCGACAGCGTGGTGGCGAAAGGCAGGGAAACTCTCGAGCGAGCCATCAGGACGGTGCGAGAGAGTACGCAGTGGAACGCTAAGGTGAAGTATTGTATTAAGCAAATAATTATGTTAAAACATTGTTGTGTTGAACCTGTTAATATTCTTAAAGGATAAATGAGAATCCTCAAATTAGCAGAATAGTCGATTTAGATACCCGATGCCTAAAATCCTAACTAAAATTGTAAATTTCAATGTAAGTTTGTTTGTTACGCTTCAACGCCTTGACTATTTGACCGATCATCATATAATTGCACATTGTCAGAGGTAGGTACAGCAATGGACATACTGTTAAAACTTAAAAAACTATCTTTGGAAGAAAAAAGAGATAAATTAAATACAGGTTTATGTAATGCATATAGTCCGAAAAAACCTATATTTATTTCGGAAAGTCTTACGGCAAGGGGAAGACGGTTTTTTTTTCTGGTGAGAGATTTGGCAAATTCATGTGGTTATGCATACTGTTGGACATCATATGGGAAAATCTACCTTCGTAAGAAGGAAGGAATGCCTCACATTCGCATACAGGAAGAGTCTGATCTTGCCAAACTAAAGGTGTCCCCAATCTGACTAGCTTTGAAAATCATTATTAATGTTTTGGGAACAATATCTATGAACTCAATAACCGTTGTTCGAACATTGTATCACTTGCATGTCTTTATATCTATTAAGTTGCTTTGTATTCTGTGTTACTTTAATATTATGCTATCAAAAAAATTTATTTACTATCAACTACTTCACACTACCCAAATCAATACAATTTTACGGTTTCAAAATACTCTCCCATATATTATAATACATATTTATATGAAGTCCAGACATATAGTGGGCCTTATAAATTATTTCCTTCGTGATTACATTTTACGTCCAGCTAATTTGAAAAATAATGAAGATTATACCATAAACAATAGTATAGCCCTTGTATATAAAAAAATCATTTGTTTTATCGTCCATAATCATATGCCCTATACATCTCACATTAAATGGAAGACGTTGCCTTAGAAATAGATAAGTTATCTGTCTCTGAATCTATGGTTTGTGATGTTGACGACTGCCATAAATCTATAACACACCCCGCAAAAAGTCTCACTGTTATTACATATACACAAAACATACGTAGCATCTCCGCTAATTTTGATAATCTACTAACTATGTTAGATAGGCTTAAGTTTGACTGTGACATTGTTGTCTTAACGGAATGCTGGTTATCTTGTTGCCCTTTTGTTCCCAACCTAGACGGGTACAGTTCATATTCAACTAAGAGATTGTTTAGCCAAAACGATGGTGTAACCGTCTATATTAAATCTAACCTCAATGTTATTGTAGTTGAACCCGGATGTCAGGACTCGAACTGTCTGATTATAAAAATTGGCGACCAAACAGCTATTCTTGCTGCGTATAGATCTCCTTCATACAAAAACATTGATAACTTTTTGCAATCTCTCCACAATATTTTACAAGATTTATCTGTTTTTAGAAACATTTTTATCATTGGCGATATTAACATAAATATATGCCCTGATCAAATGTCTGTGGCGCAAACCGAGTACTTAAATCTCTGTTCCTTTCACGGTCTTCTAACTGCTCATACACACCCTACAAGACATGGCAGGACATGCCTTGATCATGCGATGTTAAAAACTAAAAACCCAGCTATTACCATAGTTCTACAATCTACAGTCACCGATCACCAGGCAGTCCTCATGTGTCTTAAATATAAGCAAAATAGAAATTTCGCCTGTAGTACTTATAATAAAATCGACAAAGAAAAGCTATCCTCAGAATTAGCTAATATTAACTGGGACCCAATTTATAGCACAAACTCCGCAAATATTTCAATGGAATACGTTGTCACTACTATTCAACGTGCCACTACGAATAACTCTGTCACTGTAAAATGATCTAGGAGAAATAAAATTATTAAACCATGGGTGACGCCTGGCTTGTTGCGCTGTATGAAGCATCGAGATAATCTGCATAAAAAAGTGAGACAGTCTCCCGTCAATGAAACTCTTAAGTTAGCATACACAAGATACAGAAATTACTGTAATAAGTTAATTAAAAAACTTAAAATAGCATATGAAACTAACCTTATAAAGGCAGCTGGTAATAATAATAAAAAACTTTGGGACGCAATAAAAAACATCACAAACAATACCAAAATAAAAAATACGGCTACGGAATTGATAAACAGAGCTTGCAAAAAATTCAGTGGAAGGTGTTAACGAGTTCTTTGTTCCGGTTGGCAAGACTTTGGCTGAGAAGACTATAGTTTACGAGAATCCATCACACATTAATGATCTATCATTGCAGTCAAATAGATCTTTAAAGTCTCTTGTTTTGTTAGATACTGATGAGGCTGAAGTAGGGCGCTTAATCTTGGACCTTAAAAATGTCTGTTCCGTAGGATGGGATTCCATCCCTAACTACCTCTTAAAAGAAAATAGACACGTCTTAGCCCCAGTGTTAACTCACATTTTTAACCAATGTTTACATGAAGGCACTTTTCCTATGGTCCTAAAGAAATCGGTGATACTACCTATCTATAAAACTGGTGATAAAAACGATGTAACAAACTACAGGCCGATCTCTATTCTGCCTTCGGTCTCCAAGCTCTTGGAACGCATCATCAATACTAGAATTATAAAATACTTTGAAGCTAATAACTTACTTTCAAATAACCAATTTGGTTTTAGAACTGGCAAATCAAAGTGTGATGCGGTCCACGAACTTGTAGATCATGTGGTAAGGAATACTGACGCTGGCAAAAAAACAATAGGCATATTTGTGGACCTAGCAAAGGCCTTTGATACAGTTTCGGTACCACTGCTACTTAATAAACTATATAGGCTGGGAATTCGAGGTAATCAGATAAAACTAATTGAGATGATTACCTGTCAAATCGCTGTCAATGCACAAAAATTGATGACATAATTAGCTGTGACCTACCTGTTACTTATGGCGTGCCGCAAGGCAGTATATTAGGCCCAACTCTCTTTCTAGCCTATTTAAACGACCTTTGTGATCTTCGCCTAGAAGGTGGCAAAATCATCTCTTATGCGGATGATACTGCGATCTTATTTTCAGCCGATAAATGGGAAGATGTTTATAAAATAGCGCAGGCGGGCTTCAACACTGTGAGTCACTGGTTAAAGTGCAATATGTTGACTTTAAACGCAAAAAAAACCGTTTTCACACCTTTCTCTATGAGAAATACCACCTCATCAATTCCTTCGTATTCGCTGATTTCGCATGATTGCTGCAATGTTGATGTATGCCATTGTCCTTCACTGATTGCCACCAATGTAGTTAAATATCTTGGTATCCTTGTAGATAACAATCTTTCATTCCAACCTCATGTTAATTTAATTACTGCGAGGCTGAGAAAACTGATATACGTTTTCAAAAATGTAAGGAATGTGGCAGATCCTAAATTAATTAGACAGATTTACCTGTCTCTTGGACAATCACTAGTGGGATACTGCATCACTGTATGGGGAGGTGCTCCTAAAACGACTATTAAATCGCATGAAATAGCTCAAAGAGCTATTCTTAAAGTCAGCACTTTTCGCCCCTATATGTTCCCTACGCACCTTCTGTATCAATCTTGTCAAGTCCTCTCAGTTCGCCAACTGTTTATCCTCCTCACTATCATGAAACAACACTCAAGCTGCATTTCTGATACAATAGCCTTAACTTCCAAGCGCCGTAAAGATATAACATTCCCCAATAGACCAACATTCAAACACCAATTCGCAAATAGATATTTTCCCTTGGGTCCATATTTATATACTAAAATCAGCAAAATTATTGACATACGAAGTTTAAATATTAGAGAGCTCAAAAAGAAACTGTTTGAATATATCCATAAACTGGACTATAATGAAACTGAACAATTGCTTAATGTACCTCGTTAAATCTATACTCATCCTCCTACATACATACACACACTCTCATACTACACACAAGGAGGCTTTCCTACACTGCACAACTCTTAATTAATAATTGATTTGTGATCTGTCTTGTATACAGTGAAATCTTCAAGGGAAGAGCGCTGCTGTCTGAAGCACAGATATTAAGTTATCTAGTTCAGACACAGATGTTCACTGAATTGTGTTTATTGTTAAGCTGTATCTGTTAAGTGTTTGTATCATAGAAATTAAGATATTTATTGCTTACTTGAAATAAATTATTATTATTATTATGAATCTAACCCAACCAACATTTACGCGAGCGAAGCCACGGACAAAATCTGATATTAAATATTTCTACTCTATACTTTGTCCATTCCAAAAAAATTAAATGGGTATATATATTTGGTATATTGTAGGTAATATACGGCGATACTGACTCGATGTTCGTACTGGTGCCGGGCGGTACTCGCGCGGAGGCGTTCGAGATTGGACAGCAGATCGCCGACGCCGTCACCGCAGACAACCCCTCGCCCGTCGCACTCAAACTTGAAAAGGTAATAACTAAATAGTACACAGCCCTTACTATTGAGGTGCTTAACTTTAGGTTTGAAACGCCTAGAGAATAGTTTTATCCGGAGAATGACAAAAATGATTTTGGCTTAACTTTTTTCGATCCTTGAAATATTTCCTGGTAGAACAACTGGCGAGACTTATAGAAATAAATCAAAATTTCATCGCTGAAATACAGAAAATACATCACGCTATCGACGGTGACTACTAAGAACA
Organism: Catocala sponsa; assembly: GCA_963564715.1. Classification (NCBI taxonomy): domain Eukaryota; kingdom Metazoa; phylum Arthropoda; class Insecta; order Lepidoptera; family Erebidae; genus Catocala; species Catocala sponsa. The sequence goes on along the minus strand of OY751334.1, from coordinate 11,244,027 downwards.
GTGTATTGCATACATACATACATAGATTCACGCCTGTTTCCCGGAGAAGTAGGCAGAGACTTCGGATTTCCATTTGCTACGATGCTGACACAATTCTCCGACTTCATTTGCTTTTATAACATTCCTCATACACGCTCGCCGGTTTAAGGTGCTCTTAACCTGGCCTTTATCCAGAATGTCTCCGATCTGATCGAGAAACGTTCGCCTAGGTCTTCCCCTTGCGACTGTTCAGTGTCTGTTAAATTTTAGACTGATTAAAGGGCCAAAAGCTGCAAACAACATTGAAAACTACTATGAGGTTAGTGTGCTTTGGTAAGCTCATTTACGACATGCTTGTGAAATTCGAGAATAAACCGGCATCAAAAAGAATCTCATTGGATTTATTGTTTAAAAATACATTATATAAGATTATGAGAGTTTTTGCAATTTAAAGGCTTACCCAGCAGTGAAGTATACCAATAGGGCTAATTGCAGGATGGCAGAGTATATTTTATAAAACTGCAAGTATTTACCAGGTATACCAACCATGCATCCTGCAAACGAAGAAGCGGTACGTTGGCTACATGTATGAGAGTGCTGACCAACAGAAACCTGTGTACGAAGCTAAAGGAATAGAGACTGTGCGCAGAGATGGCTGCCCAGCTGGCGTTAAAGTAAGTTAACATGGAGATTCAATGTAGTGTAGACCATCCACTACGAAACTGGGTATAATCCTATATATGCTGGTTTGAACAATATAATCAGACCTGGCAAACAATACTTAAATGTCAAATCTGAAGACGCAAAAAGTATGAGAGGATCTTCTACTTAAATTGTGCTCAAAGGGCCAAAAGTAGTGTAAAATTTTGCACTTAAGAAAATTACGTAAATATGCCGAATCTTATGGAACTTCTATGTCCGTTGTGCCGAAAGAGTCAAGAGTACTGTGAAACTTTGAATTTAAACTTTGATAATTTCTGTCTGCAGTTACTAGGTACTTAGTAATTTATTGGAAATGATCTGAATGTTTACTCGGTAGTATATTACTTGGAACCGAAATCCGAATATCCTGTGTTTTCGTTTAGGATATGATCTACCTGTGTGCCAAGTCTAAGTTTCATCTACATCCATTCATCGGTTTATGTTTTAATATTGATCAATAAATATCTAAACGCCTTTATAAAGTTTCACATATTTAGTATCAATAGTATCTATTGTATGAAACCTAATTTAGTCTAAACATAGAATGTCATTTCCAGCTTCTCCAACGCGCTTTATGCGAGCTATTTGAGACAGGCGACATGTCCCGCGTCAAGCGCTCTGTAATGGCAACACTGTCCAAGTTAGCTGACGGCACATTACCACCACAAGAGCTGTTCTTCACGCGCGAGTACCACGGGCCTAATGGGTACAGGCCGGGTGCTAGTGCACCGCCCAACGAGATAGCCAAGTATGTGTTGTGTCACTTGGATCTTCATACAGTGTGACGTTTCATAAAGTGCACATATGAAAATGAGTGAAACTAGACTTCATTTTATCGCTAGGAAAAATAATAATAAAAAATAATATTCTTCGATTTATACCTATTTATATTTTTTCTTTAGTAGTTATGGACCTTTTACCAAGAAAACCTTGTAACTTATGAACCAGGTGGTTAATTGTGTTGAAGCAAAAACAGTAATAATACGCAATGTGTAGACAATAACAACGGTATACTAATCACATCCAAAAAAATACCGGTGGCATAAAAATAAGGAACATTTTAGACCAAAACTGAGTTCCATACAATGTTTTTTTAAACATTGTTAAAACACTCAAGAATACGTCCACATTGCCCCTAGTTTTTATTAATTGACGTTAATCTGTATCTAATAAGCTTTAAAACAACATAAAAACCACACCTGTATCCCAAACAAAACAGTTTTTATGAAGGTCTAAACAAAGACCTTGCCGCCACCACGTGCATCTTTGTTTGAAAATTGCATTATCTATCTTAGGTAAAAAATTAGGTCTTGTCTAATCCTTTGCCATAAATTACTAAACATACACTTGGGCTGCAAGTGCCACTTATTTTTCTGTAAAGGTACGAAAGGTATAAGTAGGTAATAAATAAAAAATATCAAGTAGAAATCAGCACGTTTATTTAGTTTCATCAACCTACAATAAAACTTTTAATGTAGCAAGTTTTTAAAATGACTACCACGTTGTTGTAAACACATAGTACTTCGCAGCAAAATCTGTTGCGTTGCTCGTCTTATCATTGTTGGATCTTCCTTTATGGCACTGGCGCAGTTTAAAATCTTCTCCTGCAGTTCTGCCTCACTATTGATGGGAGAGTTATAAATTCTCTGCTTCATTGTCCCCCACAGAAAATAATCAAGTGGTGTCAGATCGGGTGAATGCACAGGCCACCCGACAGGCCCTTGTCCACCAATCCATCGATTGGGATAGCTTTCATTTAAATAATTGCGAACTATTCTTGCATAATGTGCAGGGCATTCGTCGATTTGCAAAAACATTCTACGTCGTGTTCGTAGGGGTAGGGCCTAAAATTAAATTGCTGGATTACAATTCCTAATTAGCATAGCCGCGAAAGAGCTCCACTGCAAAAAGTACTATAACGACAGGGTGGACGATCTACCACCAAATCGCAGAAGACAAGGTCAAGACCGAAGTGTATGAAACGAACGAAAGAACGCCTATATGTCGCCAGACAGCCTGACTATCAACAACCAGGTTGCTGATAATATATGCGCATTTTCTTTTTATTTGTTTTTTAAATTTGAAGTATGGGGATCAGCAGCTAAAAGTAATTTAAAACAACTACAGACCTCACAAAATAAACTGATAAAATGTTTATTCCGATATGATTATTTAACACCTACTTTAAAAATTTACAAAGAAACTGGACTAATTAATGAACCTTGCTCAAACCTATAAATATAATACTAGTATTTTGATTAGAAAAATTTTGACAAAATATATCCATTCCCAACTGACATTTACGAAAAAGATAGACTTTCACAAACGACTGACTAGGCAGACCAATAACATTTGTCTGAGATTGCCTAGGACAGATTATGGAAAAAGGAGTATTTTATACGAAGGTGCCCAAATCTATAATAGGTTGCCTAAAGATATTAAAGAAACTAAAACATTATTAACATTTAAGAATTTAGTAAAAAAACATGTTTTAAAGGATTTTTCATTATTAAATGCCTAAGGTCTTGAAAATATTGCATGTACTAAAACTAACCAACACTACATCTATAGACTATATTATATGACTAAGTAATATACTGAACACATACATAAAATAACATACAATTCCAAAAATAAAAGCAAAACTCTGTCCTTATTATTTTTATTAGCATAAAAATAAACACATCACATAAATTTTTACTGATACATATCACTAAGTCATAGGCCTTAATAAACATGCATTGTTTTTAGCTCGAGCACTTTTTAAGTGACAACATTACCTACCTGATACATTTTAGACTTTAATTATAACTACCTTACTAACTACGCTAATTGGTTATCATATTTTTGTTTACTATTGTATTTTTCTCTGTAAATGATTATTGTAATTTTTTGAGAAGAATAAATGTCTTTAACCGTAAATGTACAGATAAATAAACGCTTCTTCATTTCTTAACTGGAGGGGCTTGCAATAAGACCTAATTAGAAACTTATAGATGTACTAGTGGGACAAAAATTTGTGTGATCCACAAATGGTTGTTCTGACGAGGCTGGTCTTCTTTGTGTCTGTTGTTTGAATGTTTGTAAAGAACCCCGCAACACAGCAAATATCTCTAGTTGTCTTTTAAACAAAAATAAAATAAGAAAAAATACTTAAAAACCTTAGATGTATTAGTTTATTCGGTACGGTTCAGTTTAGGCTAGTCAATATTTAACCAGTAAACATATTGCAGGCGCCTCATGTCACGGTCACGACGAGCGGCGCCACGCGTGGGGTGGCGCGTGTCATGGCTAGTGAGCGCGGGCGCGCCGGGCGCGGCGCTCGTGCGCCTGGCACGTACGCCCGCAGAACTGCGACGCGACGCTGCCATACAACCGCACAGCACCTACTATGCTGCTAGGGTGCTGCTGCCGCCGCTGCATCGGTGCCTCTCGCTACTCGGTGTCGATGTTTTTAAATGGTAACGTAGAATTATACAATTGGCTGCTAGATTTTACGTTGGCATATTTTGAACGCTAGCTTTTCAACTTTAAAGGCCGCTTGTGAAGTCGAATCCATTTTGGATTTGTATTTCATATATTTTAGCATAATATGCATAGATGCAGTAACATCAGTAGTAACGTCATCAGGCTAGAAACAAAGTTATTATCACGGCATGATTTTAGTATGACAAATTAATAACGAGACACGAAGCTTGGACAGCCGTATGGCTATATTGAAATTTTATATACATTTCATTCTCACCAAGTCCTAGGCAAGACGCGAAGTCATGTCAGCATGGTGTTAGAAAACAACAAAACTAAATATTAGAGCTAGAAAATTATAATATAGATATTTACGTATTTATACTACTATATATTTAGAGGAAGATCAAAAAAAATTGTCGTCGTTTGTACTCAGGTGGGTAGAGCTCGGTAGGACCCGTGAGGTCCAAGCCCGTGGGTTCCGCAACACCGGCGGCATCGCGCGCTTCATGTGGCGCGAGCGGTGCGCGCTGTGCGCCAGGCGCAGCGCGCGCGCCGCCGTCTGCACCGCGTGCGCCGCGCCCGCGCGCGCTCCGACGTCTGCCGCCGCGCTCGTGAGCCGCCTTAGCTTCGCCTATGATGACGTGCACCGTTGTAACTCTGTAAGTAATATGTGCTACAATCGACTTTTCAATAGAAGAAGTTTACCTAAGTTTTGAGATCAGTCCGAACAACAGACTGCCGAAATGCAACTAATCGTTAAGCTAAATGTATCGAATATAACCATAACCCTCTCTCACTTCCTAGCCATCTAGGAAGTGAGAGAGAGATATATGGGAGAGATATATTTAATTTTTGTTTAAATTGTTGTTTTGCGAGGCATTGTCACAATAAATCTCACAAAGTTCGGTTTCTGTTATTTATTTTAGTTTATGTGCATACACCCTGATTGAACATTACTACAGTACCCTTCCGTGTTCTACACCTACTGGCTCTTGACCAGTGTTTCTTTACTGATCCGAAAGGGACATTTTGCGAAAGGGACATTTTACGAAAGAGACATTTTGCGAAAGGGACATTTAGCGAAAGGGACATTTTGCTACCTGTAGTCATTTTGAGAAGTGGTCATTCTGCGATTGAGCCTAATGATTTAAGTGAGCGCGTCGTCGCCTAGCCGTAGTCGAGTCGACGTACCGGAGCTGTTGATCCGCTTTGGTTACGTAAGGTTGACGCCTGTTTGACGGCGAGGCGAAAGGCGATATGGTGACGATCCCTTGCAGAGTCGTTATGTGTGCTATGACCTTTACTCTACAGCCTTCCATCTTGTTTCGTGGATCGACCTTTGAATGTATGACCAGGGAAAGTTGCAGTGCCAAGTAACTTAGGAAGTCAGATGGCCTTCTCTTAACGAATGATTCCCGCTGAGTATACCTATATTTTGCTAAGTAATAAAATACTAGATATTTTCCGCGGCTTCGCTCATGTGAATGTCGATGCATACATACACACATAGATCCTCGCCTTTTTCCCAGAGGGGTAGGCAGAGACTACGGATTTCCATTTGCTAAGATCCTGACACACTTCTCTAGCTTCATTCACTTTCATCACATTACTCATACACGCCCGTCGGTTAGATGTGAATGTAGATTTTGTCAATAAGTTTCTATACCCCGGAAACAAAGCCTTTTTCTAGGACGAAAGGTACCCCATCCTTTTCTGTACCCCTGACATGTATGCAAAATTTCATGATAATCGACGGAGTCGTTGAGGCATGAAATCGTAGCAAACAAACTGACATTCACATTTGTAATATTAGTTATGATTGAAACGTCCTTCGTTATTTGCAGATATGTGCTTCGTGTTGCGGTAACAGTTATTCCTCGGAGTGCGAGAACACGGAGTGTCCAGTGTTATGGCGACGTATCACCGCGCAGCACAAGCTTGCGCAGATACGCGATGTTGTCGCACATCTACCACCACAATTCAATCAAGAATCCTTAGATTTTTAATCGTGATCAATAGCAAAATTGTTTTATTTATAAATATTTATTATAAACTATTTACTTTGTAGGTAGTTGGTTTTTGTGTTTAAGTAGTTAAATTAAATATTTTATTCTGCACACAGTATTCTGTTACATTGTCTAGTTGTGATTTTGGTTTACCCAAACAACTGGTTGCCATTCACTACAAGAAATATGTATTATGGTAGGCAAATTAATGTATACATTTTACAAAAACTGGTGGTATCCCAGTTAATAAGGCATTAGACTTGCGATCGAGGTATCGTAGGTTCGAAACTTATCTATTGCACTACCTATTCCTCATACAAGCATATTAAGCTTAGCTGGAGGGATTAGCAGGAATACTAATTTGTAACCCAATTTTGGAAATGGTTATGTTTTGTAATGCTTAATTGTACAAAACCTCAAGACATAAGTATGATTTCGCACAGCAGTGTCTTGTGATAGACGTATGTACACACGACTACACATCAAGTTAGACATTCTATATACGCATAACTACGCTACATACAAAATAGAGAATTGTCGGAAAGGGCCAGTGCATAGTAGTGGCGATGTCATGGTAAGGATAGAGCGTAACAAAAATATAACGCACTCTCGCACGATTCGCAGCGTTCAACTTCTAATAGTTCAAAGTCCAAACAGTCTAGGTTAATGTGTCGCTGTGTGTACATCATTTATAATTTCATGTGTAATTTTCGAGAAACGAAATAAAAAGCACATATAATTGTTAATTTGATTTTTTATTTCTTCTAATCTTGTTAAGAAATCTTGATTTTTACATTCATGTGGTTCTTGTAAACTTTCAAGTATTTCCATTTGCTCTTCTTTGGCACATAAAGTTACTAGAGTTAAAATTAGATTCTGTATTTTTAATTTAGTGTTGTCCTCCTTGCACAGGTATAAAATCTTTAAAAGTGATGAGAGCATCTTATTATCTGCAGATAGGTTCCAAACACACCAGCAATGTTTTATCCATGTTTCCAAGCACTGTAAAATATATCATGATTTTATACAAGTGTATTAATTAATGCTAAAACTGTACTTGTAACTTATGATACCAAAGAATACAAAATAAATCAAAACATGGCAGGAATATTAGTGGATATTTAAAACATGTGTGTAAAAATAATTTAATTGATAAGTCAAAACAATTATTGTCCTGAATACAGGGTATCAAAATCAACTGATAGACTATATCCCTAGCTCATCCAATAGTCACAATCTATAGGTATAATAATAATAATGTCCTCCTGACCGAATTTCGGTCACGGCAGCCAGTCTGCCAAAGCCAATGGAGATGGCCATCGGCGCAGGAGATATTATAGTGCACAAGTGTGTGCCCAAACACAAGTGCACTGTCTGTTCCCTAACTCTCATGATCCGATGGGATTAATAATCCGACACGACCGGAGAGATCAGGCGCAGAACCAACGGCTTTACGTGCTTTCCGAGGCACGGGGTGTCTAACATCGCCAACTTCCTAACTCCGTGCTCGTATTGAGATTTCCAGAAAAACCCAATAACTTTTTGTTGGCCCGACCCGGGATTCGAACCCGAGACCTCATGCACAGCAGTTGCATTCACTACCGCTGCGCCACGGAGGTATAGATTGTGACTGGAAGATAGTTCTTCCAATCATAGGTATAGATTGGCATCAGTGACTGGCATGAATGAATAGCCTAAAGCAGAGGAGCTTTAGGTTTGAGCTGTTTGTTGATATCAGTCAATTTCTCCAATGTCTAGAAATTGAAAATGTACCTATGAAGTGGAATGGGAATTCCAAATTGTTGTAAGGTAAACATTTTTTGATAAAGAAGAAGAGTATTTTACTAGGATCAACAGTTACAATATTCTACAAAATAAAAAGTAATGGTTTTAAGAATCCAGCCATAAAATGTAAATATTGAATAGATGTCTGATTGGGTCTAAGATAGTACATAGGGGACTTTACTGCATGTGCACAATATATTCATTCTGGACGAGCTTATGTGGGCAAACTCACAAGCTAATTCAATATATCACAAGTAATAATAGAAGTCTCACCTCTAAAACATGTAGAAACAGAATTTCATAAATACTTTCATTGCTGCAAATATCTATATTATCACAGATGATATGTTTAAATACTTTCTTCTTTACACAGTTGATCCCATGCATTTCTATTATTTTTGTTGTAAAATTAAAACAATCTCTCTTCCTGTACAGGTTTGATTCTGAATGCAATTGGTCTACTACACTTGAGAATATATCATCTAATTTGATTTTCTAGAACAATTACAATAAATAGATTATTAATATATGAATGAAGCCAGAGAAGTGTGTCAGGATCGTAGCAAATGGAAATCCGTAGTCTCTGTCTACCCCTCTGGGAAACAGGCGTGAATCTATGTATGTATGTAATATATTTTTCAATTGCGCTAGGTGAAAAACAATTTGATGCCAAAATGCAGTTGACACTTGATAGTAGTGGCAGTAAAGGTTTAGGTGATAGTCTATTGTCAATAATAACTGGTTACTGGCTGAAATGCTTCAGTCCAGAAAAGTTTTCACATATGTTCAACATTAATGTGTGAGAGGTGAGTTTTGAGTAAATTCGCAAGAATACAGTTTTACTTATAGGTAAATTGTTCTTGCATTTTGATATTATTATTAGAAATGTAAATTACCCTTATGTCTGATGGTAATATATTTAAAAACTCCATGAAGCATTGAAACAGAGCTTTTGTTACGTCTTTATCTTTTTCTACAATATTTTTTCTTAGGCTGCTATATACAACTTCATAGTAATTACCAGCAGTTAAATTTTCTGTGGTCTGAAAAATACAATACAATAGGATGTTAATACCTGTAGCACTTAATATTGTCAAATGTTTAGAAAAATGTTATACATTAAAATTAAAGTACCTTATATGGATTTTATAAAGTTTATTTGAAACACAACTTTTACATAACTGTATGCCTTTGGCACTTTCTGGTATATCAACTTTTGAATTACAAACAGAAAACAAAATACCTGATAATGCCCTGGCATCAGGTATAATAAATATATTCAACTGAATATAATAGGTATATATAACCTGTTATATTCCGTTGAATATATCAGCCATTCTTCTGTGCCTAAATCTATCTGTGTATCTATTTTGGAACAATTTGAAAAAAAATTGGACTCTGGAGACTGACACTTGTCACTTCATAGTAATGTGATATTGTGGTAATAAATAAACTCACCAAGCATTGTAATATAGCTGTACATGATAGAAGTCCTTTGATTTTATTGGCAGTAATATAATCCTCTATTAAAAGTAGCACCACTGGTAATACTGTCACTGGATTTATGCTTACTTTATAATCCTAAAAAATAATTGAGAACATTATTACAATTACAAACTTAATTGAATAATTAATTTTAAAAAATGATATTTTTGTATGTGAAAGTAAAAAATCTTGGTTGAGAGATACCAGAAATAGATAACTGTGTAATTTTCACAAAAAGTGTACCTTCCCCTTTTTTTGTGTGTCCCACAACTTTGATTAAATTTTAAAAGAGTAATTACTACGTTTAAGAAAATAAATATTAATAATTAAGATCTATGGTCTATTTCTAACAATATTCTTTAATATTGCTACTTAAAAGATAGTTATAGTACCTAAATTTAAAATAATATTGTTAGAAAAGGTATCGATTTATCGCTGTCCCACTACCACTTTCAATAAAATAACGTAATCTTTACGTATCTTGTTGATTTATATATACTAATGTGTATGGTTTTTCAGAAAGAATAGTTACGTACAATTTGTTTCACAATTACTTAAACTCTGTAATGTTGAGTAAAATATTTTAATATATTTTTCTTTGTGGGGGCGTATATTAGTAAAAGTGGAAAATTCCATTCCGAAACCATGATTTTTACTAGATGGTTGCAATAAAAATACTACTTCTAAATATTTTTATTTAATCCGCAACATTTTTAATGCTGTTAAACGGATTTCGTCGTTTGTTCGTCCTTTCTGAGGGCGACCGGCAAACGAACAACACGCATCTACGTACCGGTCATTTTGAATTTTCCGGGACCGCAACCAATTTCAATGTAAGTGTACGTGCTTATTTCTTGTAAATTATTTTGATATCTTTATTACCTTTCAGTGAATCCAATTTGACACCAAGCTTGTTGATTTAATGTGTTAGTTTAAAGTAATAAAAACAAATTAGTATAAAGGTAGGTATTCCGATACTTCCATTCTGTGACCAAAAGGCTGGTAACGTAGAATTGGAATGAAAAAGTTTCGGAATTGAATTCTTAGGAAGATTATACATTTGTGGGTCTAAAAATATTATTTAAACTTTAATAACAGCTTCTAAATAAATGTTGTGTGTGTCAGTTTGTATGTTGTGCTAGGTAGTTCGAGTGTGTAAAATAATTGTCTGTAATTACTTGGTTTCATAAAAAAATTTACTACCATCATAATTAATAATAATAATTATAATAATAATAATTTACCACATACACACAACACCATCTAGCCCAAACTAAGCAGAGCTTGTACTATGGGTACTAGACAATGGATAAACATACATATATATACTTTTTTTTTTGTAAATACATACATATTATACATAGAAACACCCAGACCAAGACAAACATCCATGTTCATGCACACAAATGTTTGACTTGTGCGGGAATCGAACCCGCGACCTCTGGCGTGGCAGTCGGTTACACTAACCACTACGCCATAGAGGCCGACAATCATATTATTATCAATACAGTGCTCTGAATAACACGACTTCTTGTAAACTGTGCGCAATTTAATAATAGTATTACTACTATAAATTGTTTGATGTTACCTACATAAGTAATATTTGTTTTCAGGTACTTAACTAATAAAAATGGTTGTGCTGGCGGATGTTGATAATTTCCTGACTAAAAATAATTATTTTATACTGTTGCAAGAATCAGTATGGCCATGGTTAAATACTCATTTTCAAATTCCAGAGAAATGCTATGGATGCCGATTACCCATCAATTAAAACAAAAAAATAATATCTCTAACAATGGTGGAGTAATAAACGTTTAAAAGTATATGCTAGACACAGACAGCACTACTTCGCCCGTTCGCCCGATGTTACAAGATAGGAACGTTATAGTAACTTTGTTAAGTACAATTACCGTTTTATGTGAGACATGTATAAAATACTTCTAGAGCGTGCTGCACCATATTTCCACAGACAATTTTTTTTTTTATATAACTAGCGTGATTTTTCTTTAACATTTATCAAGCTTGTAAAAGTATTAATTCATATATATTACATTGATCAAATAGATCTCATGTCTTGTCAATGTGCAATAGTCTTAAGAATTCTATTCCGTGACTGTCCCATTTTATATTTTGTTTCAAATATTATTTTTAAATTGAAATGTTAACGATTTTAATTATATTTTGCATAATTGAGTGTGTAATAAGTTTATTAATATTATAAAAAAATGTTCATGTGTTCTATTCTAATTGAGAATAATATCAAAAAGTATTTACCAGATTTGGTCCAAAAAGTAACGGAATTAAATTAATATGATAATTATGTATATTTGCTATTGTTGATTTTATTTTTATCTATTTTGTATTGAAGTACAACATATTTTGAAATAATTATACTATTTGACTTAATTCAGACGTTTTTGATTTTATTTCTATAACCCAAAAATATTAGTTGCGTAGTATAAGAGATTTTATTATCATCTTCACATAGTATAAAGGCTACTTATTGTAAATCTAAAGCAAAATCTAGCTAAAATTAAAAAAAATAATTACAGCACATTTTGATCATTGTACACTTTTTCTGAAAATGACCCAACTAACTAACCAGCATTATTAACCTCTAGTGTGCCAGGGGCTCGCATGCGAGCCAGCAAAAAGCTCTTGTTTATATTTTACTACGTAGCTGACATCATAACAAATTCTGTAGTACCATTTTTTTGATTCTACGAGCTATGAGTGGGCCGGTAATTAACAATAACAAAATCTCAAGTGGCGCGCGGCAATAACGGGCGATAATGTAAACATCCAGCTGTCTCACAAGAGGTTAATGAATTTTATAAGTGTAATAATAAAATCTTCTCTTGAAAAAGGATACTTGCCAACTCTGATGGTATGATTTGGCAAATACCACAATTTTTTATTTTCTTGGTAAATCTATGCATGTTGTCCAATGTATTTTTCTTTCCCATAAACAAGCATCTCTTTAAAGTTAAAGGTAAGATGGCTTTGCTCCTGAGGCATCTGTCTTAGTAATTCATTGATCACACCATGCCTGTCCTTTACCAGCGGCTCGGATATAAGCCACCAAGTGCACACCATTTTAAACCTTGTTTTACTAACCTTAACGCTTAAAACCGATTGTTTACCAGCTACTAATGGTAGTTTTCAGATATTATAACATAAACAAACGATAGGGTAGTATTAATCAGTGTATATAGATTGATGCCCTAGCAATTCTTAGGTCATTAAAAAAGTTAAATACCTTAACATTCTTAATCAGCATACAATACACTTCAATAAAACTTGGATATTTCCTAAAATCATCTGTAGTCATCTTTTTATGCAATTCCATAATGCAAGTATCAAAAATGACTTGTGACTCGAAACTATCATCTTGTAATAACTCTTTCAATTTGATGTTTTGTTTATTTAAAAACACTTCGTTTAGTTTATCTAAATGTACATTATGTCGGGTGTCTACTGTATTCCAAGGCCCATTACTTTGTAATTCAAAATACAAAATTAAAACGTGGGCCAATAAACTTGGATTTTTCTCAAACTGCTGCTTGAAATCTGTATCGAGTAATTTTATCATTAATGGAAGGTTTTCATTTATTTTTCTATTTCGCAGTTGATACTCGGATCGAACATCATTTTCGTGAAACTCTGTTGAAAGTTTGGATAGTAAACAATTATTGATGGATTCTACGAAAGCTGATTCCATTTCTTCAAATTACAAAAGCTAAATGAAAATAACCACAATTTTATTTATTTTAGTTTCTACTATGACGTTATGTTTATGTAGGTTTTGACAATTTGACTTTGAAGTTTGACAATCTATGAGTTTGACAGTCTTCGATGATGTTTTTAGATCTTTGGGTACATTCAAATTTAATTTTTATATTATTACTAATTATTTAATAATTATTTAACCATCTTGAAATTTCGAACTTAATTTCAACAATCACACAATTTATTTTGTTATTGTTTCACTAACACGATTAAAAAATTTAGCTTTCGTAAATAACAGTGGCTATAGAGCAGATTATTCAATTCGAGAGGATACAGTAGAACTAGTAATAGCAGAGACATTGCTAGTAACAGTTACTAAGACTCAACATTTGGCGTTCAATATGAACGCCAATATTTAAAATAGCTACAGAGCATATTCTTTCGTTTGTGAGATTACAGTGGAACTAGTAGCAATTATTAAGGTCCAACATGGGTGCCGATATTGGTAGTGGCAATAAAACAGATTGCTATCCCTTAATGGGAGAAAAAGCTGCACTAGAACAATGGGATTCATATTGTCATAGTGCAGCTTTTGCCTTTCTGTTGTAATGTTGATGTTTATCTCAGAGCATGATGCATGCCTAATGTGACCATTTATTTTTAGTCAGAGCGGGACGCTTGCGGAATTTTTTAAATATACTACTACTTATTTTACCTTTATTTTTTTGAAATATTAGATTTAATTTGCAGACGTATTAGTTTCATATTTTTCGCCGGAGCAAATTAGTTTCAAAATGTCAGCTCTAGTTTTTAAATAGGAATGGATATTATCGAAATATTTGTTGACGTTAGACTTATTAGTAATCAAAATGGCTTTTGGAACTGCGACATTTAATTTTGTTTTGCACTTATTCATGAGAGAAAAATCTCTTTCTCTTCTCCACACGCGCACGCGCTGCTGCCGTCACCCGCGCTTTTCTAATTTAATTAGATAGATACTCAAGTCATAACTTATTTATAGCTTGCTCTATTTTCAAAAGCGGGACATTTCTGCCCTGGCTGGGGACAACGGGACAGACAGCCTAAAAGCGGGACTGTCCCACCTGAAGCGGGACGTATGGTCACGTTATGCATGCCGCACATCTCTGCGCGCCGCGCGGTGCGGTCAGTAGGAAACGAGCGTTATTTGGATTCACACCCGCGCGTGATGTAAAGATTAAAGATTTTAGCCTGGCAACAGTGGCAACACTTTATAGAAAATTGTAAACGTCAAGTTAGTTGAAAATTGAGGTTATCTTTTGAACATTACATAATTTTCGCAATAAATAAACATATTTTAGGTTTAAATTTTAATGACTAACTAAACGACAAAATGTTGAAGTACGTTTAATTTATTATGTGTGTTTTAATTTACACTATATGTGTATTATATTGTCTAAATATAAAATAATATTTTGTTGTTTGACTGACATTACTACTTTCCAGGTTCGGAATAAAATCCGCTGTTCTTGGCACAGCGGTGTATTATACGATCAATAAGGGTGTATGGAAAGATAGTGCCACTACTTCTGCTTTGTACGAAGAACTCGAACAGGGTGTTTCTCCCTATGTCGGGGAACTTAAAAAACAAATTCCATACGAGGTAAATAACTTACAATATTTACTGTTTTACCTGTTACTTATTCAATAAGTTATCTTTATTTAATTTTTCTTGCAGCTACCTCCACTACCTACGAACGACAGAATTTCATACTTATTCAAGTATTATTGGAACTGTGGTGTAAAAACTACTTTCCAGTTCTTGGTAAACCTACCAACACACACCAGTGATGCTGTAACCAAGACTTATGAAATGTTTGTCTCAACATTGGAAGCAGAGGACCAGAGTCCAGCACCTAGCCAAGAAAACGAATGATTTAACCTAGGAAACTTGAGTTTTATTTATTTAAAAGTGATGTTGTTTTTGTGAGTTAAAAC
This sequence comes from Catocala sponsa, assembly GCA_963564715.1. NCBI lineage: Eukaryota > Metazoa > Arthropoda > Insecta > Lepidoptera > Erebidae > Catocala > Catocala sponsa. Next base: position 11,228,896 of record OY751334.1, on the reverse strand, counting down.
CCGGGGAGGTTTATTCATGATACTTTTTATTTTTGCTGTGTAAATAAACATGCAGTGATCAAACATTGTCATAAAAATAAATGTAGTCCAATATACACTATCTATCCTTTTCCAAAAAAATATTCTTATGATTTGCACATTAGGGAGTAAACCAAATGTAGCTTCTTATAAGAGATTGTAAAAATGAGAATGATATTGTAATTAGCGTGAATGTAGGCAACAGAGTGTGTAGGCTTTACTTCTGGGACAGGCCAATCTTTAAAGGTATTCTCAACTAATTGATGTTCCTGACCAGATGCCGAGGGCTCGGCGATACGCGATCCTTATGTAGATTTATCGTTCTGAATACATAACCGACGAATGTACAGCTTCAGCGCCACGGCAGAGTAACTAGTCCACAAAAATTAATTGTAAAACAAAAGCTATTCCATTCTTATAAATATTCATCTGATATACTATCTTGCCATTCCTCATTAAAATATTTTTTATTGTCTCCGTTTGTTATTATACTTTTGGATATAATAATGAATCTGGCAGTCTTGATTAGGTAGTTGAATGTGGTCAATCACATCAAATCACTTAGCATTAATAAAAACTACTATGAAGAAGTAACTATGTAGCTGGCATATAGTCATATTGCGTGTAAGATAGTTTTAATACACAGTACCATGCCCGTGATTTATGGTCACCAAGGTGCTACACTTCTGCCTGGCACATAAGAGACCGTTACGACCGGGCATCCGTCATGTGTAGGCGTTCATATAATGTAAGGACTGAATTTATGGCTTGCCATCTCACTGTTGATATAGGACACCTAGAAATCAAAAAGATGCTTATTCTTATGACCGATTGCGTGACCATCAGAATGTTGGGTCACTACCCATATTTTACATCGAAATAATTATAGAAAGTTGCTACCTAGTTGCTACTAATCGTGATATAATTGCTACCCCCGTTTTTTTAAAGGTGACGGGCCATTCTGACATCAGGATGGCTGGTCACCTATCCAGTGAGAACAAACAACGCGTTTTTTTAACCAATAGTTGCTACTAGACTGCTACCTTTATATACCTACATGGTTTTGGAATAAAAAGTTATTATCAATAATTAGCATGACTGCATGCTTCAGAGGGAGTAGGTAGTCCTTTATTTTTTAGGAGAATATAACAGTATCCTGAAGGTTGTCATCTGATAAAATTGGTTCTTAGCCAGTTGTCAGATGAATATTATTATTTTATTATTAGGCAAGCAGTTGTGTACAACTGATAAATGACTATATCTGGCTACTGCATTACATGCTCATCAATAATTTAAGTTGAGATGTTTAAACTAGTCAATTTTAAATTGGTTTAGTCATTATTTTAAACAAATATTTTCTGCCTGTGCATTTTTCAAGTTTAGTGTGATGAAATGCTGGACAAAGTAACATTTTATAATGTATATAATGACTATTAAAACCTGACATCCTGAGTTTGAAGCTCAATGGGCTTAAGATTTTCGATTTATTTGATGATCTGGGTACTTCAGAAAAATAAAAAAAATACATTTTACAAAAACAGCCCACATCTGTGGCACGGTTTGATTTATTCCTTTCTCACAGTGTCACATATTTTACAACTTTACCTAATAATATTGTCTGCTCCATAAACATGCAAACATTTCCAAGCTTCAATGTGTATTGCCATTAATACAACATAAGTGATTTTAACTAAATATGAACACAAATCTCATTTTAAATTTAATATTCATTCAACAAGCAACTTCACACATTTCAATTTAATTTGTTACCGATTTCAACACACATCGATAAAAGCGATTTTCAGTTTTTGTAAATTAATAAATGTTATGATGGTAGGTAGAAAGCTTGGTTCTGTTAAAATACTTATGCAGCCGACGTAAACATATGAATGTAACGAGGAACGTAAACTTCAGATATGCGTAACAGTCTTGTAATAAATGTTAATAAAATTGTCATCAAACATTACAAATACTACAAAACTGCTATAAACAGTGACGGCGAGTAATAGAATAAGATACAATATTGTACCATTGTAAAGTTTATTTTGAAGTGAATAAATTGTAGTCTGTTTAAATTATGCTTTTTTATGAATAACACCTCAGTCAAGTGGGAAAGGGTCATAATAATTATGTACAAGTGTTTCAAAATAAAGCAGAAGTCAGTGAGTAGTTACGTATGGGAAAAGAGAATGAGAAAAACTGTTAGTTGTCATCTACAAGTTACAATTAGCACACATAAATAAATGTATGCATCATTATAGCGAATCCCACTGATCAAAGGTATTTTTGTACCTATGTTTTTAAAATATTACTTTTTTGTTTTCTTTGAATTTATACAAGCCCAATTGTTCTACAGATTTATAAAGTTAAAGTGATATCATTTAACATCCATAGCCTGAGGGGAGTGGCTCATAGGCTTGTCAGATGTATGTCCTTGGGAGGTTATATAGGGAAGCTGTAGATTTCATTTCGTTAATATCCTGGGCGATTAAACCAGTTGCTAGGCAACAGTTTCAACTTCCATGGGTTCCTCAGCACCAGTTTTCTTTTTCTTCTTCTTGTTGGATTTCGCGGATGAGTTGAGAAGTGCCTGCATGCAATAAATTTGATATAATATATGTATGGTTAAACCTGTTTAGAAACAAGATAGAGAAAAATAATTAATATTACAAGTATCTTTTATCGTAATGGTTCAAACAGAAATGCTAGAAAAATGCATATCGGCTCAAAAACATTACTTTGCTATCCCCTGTGCTTGTTCAAATCACGCCTTGTAGGAATGTGCTTTGAAAGATAACAGGGATAAATAAGTACGTAACTTTTTAAAACATCAACTTACTAGTATACTCAATAAGGGCTTATACACACTCCAAAAGAGACACATTTAAAAACTTAATTCAAATGTGCCTCATTTGACAATTAGTACTCAAACATGAGCACTGCATACATACTAGAAGCCTATCACTATCCTCTCACAATAATAAGATCTCATTCTCTAATTCATGAGATAATTACTTCTGCTTTAAGTCTACACACATTTTCCTCTGTAGTGTATATAAATCTTTAGTGTTGGAAAGTACTCACATTAAGTTCAGGGTCCTTGATGCTGCGTTCACTCTTGCACTGGCTCTTCTCGAAGGGCAGACCGGTGATACGGTGCGTGCCGCTAGGTAACAACAGCACTGTGAATTTGAACTGTGCCACTAACTCGCCTGGACGTTCATACAGCACCTGTTTATTACAAACAAATTATGTTCATATGACTGAAGTGTTGATACATTAGATATAAACAAAAATATAATTAGTAATGGATGAAAGTCCCAAATTAAAAGACTACCAGCAGTCTGGAACTATTAAATTACTGTTCTAGTACATAATTCCAGCTAAAATTATTTTCGCCCATTGGGTTCAGTAATTATAGTCACTAATCATTGTTGCAAGAAGTCCCCTTTAGCAGGTACAGAGTTACGGATTACTACCGCTATACAATAATTAGAACAAATCACAGATACTAATGACTTGATATAGAGCATATCAGTACCCATCTAAATATATTTCCTTTCATTGTTAAGAATTCAGAAATGTATGTGCTAAACAACATACTTCTTGTAATTCTTTACAATCTATAATTGAAATACATGTCTTACCTGGAAAGGCTCGATGAGTTTGTGGTTGACACACTCAACAACACCTAATCTTGCACTGGTCTCCTTATCGAAGCTGCGCAAGTTGAAAGGCATCGAACCATGCTTATTGCGGACCTGCCAAATATAAAACAACTTTTTATTATCTGCTTAATTTAAGTATTATTAGCTAGGCAACACATATATTTTAATGATACATGTATGAAATAATTTTCATGTACAATATGGCAATGCATAACAGTGGCAAATATGTTTGCCAATAATATCTATAATTGATAAGAGCAATATTTTGTTGTAATGTTCTATGCCAGCACAACATTCAGATGAGTTGGTTCAAACACATCACACTACTCTATCCAGACTGTAAGAGCAGCATTGCATCAGCAATACTAATGTACACACTGGAAAGATCTAAAAATAGAAGCTCCTGGAGGCAAAGTTAGTTGTAGCCAAAATAATAGTTGTACATACCTCACTATAGAACATTCTTGATGCTTTCAGTTTTAACTGATACACCTCATCAGTTTTCTTGTATATTGTACACCTTGTGTCCATCTCACGACCCTAAAAATAATACCTTATATTATGTATATATATAATATTAATTCAGACTTTTTTATCCATTTTAGTACAAGTTATTGTAAGTAAGTATAAACCAAAATGCTATGAAAGTCATTTCAGTTAGAATTTTACTGTTTTCTTTGCCCTGAGTACTGCCAGAAAGTGTACAAACACTAGCTGGAAAGAATACAGGGCCAAATTTATTTGTCCATCAACAGATACAAATATACACTTAGCTTATGGTTATAAAACTATAAATACATTTGATCATAATGAATACTGCAGGTAGGATCAGGTGGTATAGTTAAGTGTATGTCAATCATTCTAACTTTAAAACAATGTTGTTAGTTGGTCATGCATTATATCAATATCTTTGACCTGGACCTGACCAAGCATAGTGTACCTATTGCAGTTTAAAACTGGACCACACTTAAAGTTTTTTTTGCAACATGAAATATTTCAAGTACACTTACAATGCCTTCTCCAGTAGAAACAAGTACATCCATTGCATACACCTCATATGTCTCTAGGGTGGCCTTTTCATGTTCTTTACGCTGTGCTTCTGAAGGGTTTTGGATGATACTCTTCTCACCGTCAATGCGGAACTGCTTAAGTTGATGTGAGAGCATGCCTTCCACAGGCTTGCATCCATATTCAGCAGTGATTTTTTGCACTGCATCTGTAATAGCATAGTTCTGAAACAAAACAAATAACTTTAATAATAGCTGCATATTAAGAAATTTGTATTCATCGTTAGAAAAGAAAGCAAGTGGGTATGATACAGTGATGTTAAAATTTCAACACAGCAATTTTTTTGACAATTCATATTTAGATATGTCTTAGATGTTAAGTAGAGTTTTGTAAACATGTAAGTAAGTATAAACTAAAATGCTATGAAAAACATTTCAGTTAGAATTTTACTATTTCTATTCCCTGAGTACTGCCAGAAAGTGTACAAAACATTAACTGGAAAGAATTCAGGGCTGTATACCAATTTGGGACTATGAAAAAAAGATTATAAAAATGAGACTCTTTCTAGAATGATCCTTGAAGTGTTTAAAATTAGCAATGAAAGATAACATGATAAAATTTAACCAATGTAAAAATAAGAATAGTTTTTGGTCTGTGGTCCGATTTATGAAACAAACATGTTGCATTTGCCATTTAATAATAAAACTGACAGATCTTTGTAAAGCAAACTATGTTATATAAGAAACAAAAATGTAGTTATTTTGAAATATAATAACTATATTCTCATGCTGGGATTGTCATTAAACATTATTGTTAAACTATGCAGAAAGATAATACACAACAAGATAATGTACCCACACAAATTATCATGTTGTTATGAAAGTTACCTAGAACAACTAATAACAATAATATTCTCACTTGAGAACAAAGACTTTGTAGTCTTAGCAACTATTACATATTTAGACTGTAGGGTATACCTCATTACCAGGCCGTAGCAACCTCAAGGCAGCTTCACTTGCATAGTGTGCAGCGAGAAGAACATCTGCTGCACGTCCAGAGACTTCCACACCACCTACTACTACTGTGTGTGCCACAACCGCAATAAAACCATCTATGTGTGCACCAAGATCACTGCAAAGAATTTGATTTATTAAATAAAGTTAATGCTAAACTCTGAATGATAACTAAATTCTGAAGGCAAAATTTGAGCACACAAGCAACCTGTTGTTAAAAAACTTCTTTTATATAGAGGGAAGCAATGTTATTATGACCCAGGGACGTGGAACTTTATTTTTCGTACAGAAGCTGGCAAAATCCTCGTATTTTGAATCTTAAACCTCGTACATTCTATTTTTCAGTAGAGAAATTATTTCAAAAAAAAAGGTCAGCCCGTAGAGATTTCATCAAATTTTTACTTGCATTATTTTCACTGTATTAAAATCTCATACGAGGCTGACAGTGTCCTCGTACCTCGTACGGGATACGCAAATCTCGTATGTGTCTCGTGTTTGCGACCTTGTTGTGATCAGATACATAAAGCTTTAAATGTCTTACACACATAAGCATAATTATATAGGATATGTATTATACAAGTTGTGATAGAGAATAAATTGTTGATAAAGGAAGTAACTGTCATGTATCCAGTCTATAAATACTCTTGAGATAGCAAAACCAAGACATAGAAATATAAATCACATGTATGAGTCATAAACTAGATAATTATGCAGTTGCTAAGCTGGTTAAAGTTAAAAAAAACTAATTGACATATACTGGTCACTATTTAAAAGTGACCTAATTGCTGGAACTACTTACAGAGGTTATAACTAACCTCTCAGGTTGAAAGCTATTTATAAGATGCATAGATAAGTACTAAGGCAGCCTTTTCTATTACTTTTCATTCAAATATTGGCAACATTAGTTGATCTAAGTCCATATTCATAACATTAATACTGTAATAATTATAAATGTATGATACAAAGGAGTTATTACCGATAACGGATACAAAAATCTGTTTATTTGTTACCTACTTGAAATTACTTACATCTTGGCCAGGTCACCTTCCTTCAGGATGTAATCATTTTCGCTAGGGATCGGCGAAAAGTGACATATACAGTTGTTCACTGATACGCATGTTGAAAATGCTATGCCTTTCTTGGAGTCTTTCTCCTTCTTGAATACCTTGGAAGTTTCATCTAATATAAGCTTGTCGCCAAATTCGCATATCTCTCTGGCAGATGCTTCAGGTAAGCATTTCGCTATCACCTGTTCCAAGACACCTGTAAAATAACGTATGGATTGTGTTAAAAAGACACCAGGATATTATAATAATTTGGCACAGATAGCGACACCACATTGTCCGCATGGCGATGACACGCGTCCATCGGTCCAACCTACGTAGGTTGGTCACTACGTTTTCACAAAGGCATATTTGGCAAATTCAAAAATATGTTACTGTTTCACAAGAACTTACGATTAACAATTTGTCCAGCTAGCTTATACTTGGTTACAACCAAGTCTTCGGCAATAGTTTTCTCAACTTCTTTATCGTCAGCCATTTCTCAAAATTGTGTGTGGTTGTCGGCTTATGGAGCATTGAGTTTTGATTGGATACTTTGGTTATGGGTCACGTGACGGCGGCAACGAATCACTAAGATGGCGGGTAAATCAGATTTTGGAAAACTTCTATAGTTATAATTATATTTTTAAAGAATCGTTAATTTATTTAAAGTCATTGTAATGTAATAATAGTAATGAATTAAAAAAGGAAAATTTACAACGTACACAATAGTAATAAATGAATGATTTTACGTGGCGGGTTCCAGATCCAGATAAAAAAACTAAAAATATTTTAAGATATTTAGCATTTAGTTTAGAGGTGTAAAATTCATTTTATTATTGACACAAATATTAACATTATTAATTTTAAAACGAATTAACCTAATATATATTTACAAACGTATTAAAAAAGGTAACATAATTACAAAAACACAAATATTTATACTACTAAATATTTACAGAAAAGGTTTAGGCATCGTAGAATTCTTCAGTATCGCTGTCAAAGTGTCAACTGGTAACGTGCCCAGAAGATTAGCAGCATTGCCACGTTGAATGGCAATGCTGATTCTTTGGGCCAAAAAAGGACCAGCTTCTGATCACGCGAAATGTCGATCAGGCGTTTTACGATCTCCCTGTACAAAATACGAGCGCTTAGACCCCATGAGCCTAGGGTTTCGGCCCGGCTCAAAAATCGGCTCAGAAATGTAATTTCCTAATAAATTACTATATTTGCGCCGTTTGAGGGTTGGCGCGGTTGCAGATTTTTATAATAATTTTTACAAATTCATTTTAGTTAATAATCTTTTCTTATCGTTTACAAAATTTAGTAGTTTTTTATTACGTTTCGTTTTACTCAAATTATAATATATAGAGTCAGACTGTCAGTCAGAGTATCCTCTACATACTATAGTACATTTGAAATGTCAAAAAAATTAAATCAAGGTTTTTTTTATAGAAACAGGAAAGTATGAATTTTATGATAAATGATATTATTTAACAAATTATCCAGTTACAATGGAAACTATAGACGAATTATTTACATTGTTAAATGATAAAGTTCACTTTGGTGAAAATCTTGTAGCTAAACTGGAATCAGTAAGTGAAATAGATGGAGTAATGAAATTACAAAGGAAAATTAAGCAAGAAATTGAGTTCTTGAAGAAGGTACGTTAACGCGTTACGTATTCGTTATTATTGGTGTAACACAATAATTAAGAAAAGTAATGTTTCAGTTGCAAAAATCAAAGAAAGTTAAAAGTGAACAGTTATCATGTTCAAATCTTCGTCATTTGGGCGCGATGGTCGATTGCGCCCTGCGACCTGGTGTTATCTCAGTTTGTAAAATCTTTCACATAAACGATACCTCCAAATTGGTTATTGACTTAATAAGTGAAGGGGGCAGAGTTTGGACTAAAGGTAATTCTACATTTGACTTACATGAATTTAATAAATGAATATTTTTCAAAAGACAATTTTATGATTTCCAGTCATAGCTAGAAATCCAAAATCTTTATCTGCATTAAGTGCTGGTAAAGCATCATATGGAGCAAGATCTATCCTAGATCAAGCAGAAGATTATTTAGAATGTGCTAAGCTATATCCATGCATGTATCAACCACCAAAGGTGTGTATTCTCAATGTTAGTACAAATCGCATTATTGCATCATCACATCTTTACATATGTAATGTACATTGATTCAGCTGTGTGTAATTGGTGACATAGTATTAAGGTTTTATTTTATATTAATCATATTGTACATTTTAAAGTAACTTCCTCTGCCTTTTTACCTTTATTATATAGGTATATTTTTCTTGATTATAATATACTGAAAAGAAAATAATATTTTATATTCTCTATCTTTATTTTATTATATTTTAATTCGAAAATAAACTATCTCTATTGATTTCTAATTATTAATTATATTAATATTTAATTATTATTAAATAATAATATTGTATGTTAACTTAATTGTAAGAAATGTAAAAAATGGCAATATAAATGTTTTCTGCTGGATTTTAGGTCATATTTGAGTTTATGAGTGGTATAGAAGAGAATTTAGCTAATAAATTAAAAGCAGTAGGTGTTATAGTGAAAGGAGAAATACTACCCAACTCTAATGTTTATGATGAGGACGGTGACTTCTGGGATAATGAGTCCAATGATGAGTGCCTTCATAATAATAAGTAAGGCCTTTTTGTATCAATTGATTTAACTTGTTTTAGTAAGTTTAATTTTTTATCAATGTAATTATCAAATATCTATGTTAATAATATTTAGGAAAATGGAAGGGCCTGTGTCAATGTTGAGCATGCAGATCTATTGGTATCTAAGGTTGAACAATGTTACCACATTCATGCTATTAAAGGGGTGACCATTTACAAAATGTTATACAACTTCATGTCGTAGAAAGTACTCACTACTACACTCAGCACCATTTAACCAACTTGTTAAAGTATATTATGAATTAAAAATCTGAATTAATATTATGTATTTTTTAACTGTGTTTAAATTATCTTTAAATTTCTACTGCTATAAAAATTAACATGTGTTCTAATTTTGAAAGATAGAGCCAATCAAAATTGTAAAAATGTTTATCAACTTATGTTGCTGACTGTACCACCAAATGTGATGATCATCATATTTTTTTTTGTATTAGTTTATGAGATATTCTTATTATAAATCGAAAAGAAAGCTACATTACAACCTTCTTTATAAAATATTGGAATCAAACAGAAACATACATTGAAGTTACTTAGCCTTGTAATTATGACATGTGCTATTCATTTTCAGCCAAGAAACCTCATTGAAAGAAGTGTCTCAATGTTTTGAAGAAACCTCATTGAAAGAAGTGTCTCAATGTTTTGAAGAACACCCAGAAATTAATACTCTAAACTTAGATGTAACTACATTGATGGCATATGTGAGCAATATGACTAATGGATACTATAACTATGTATTCAAACAAGATGTGTTGACACAGCAGTGTGCTTGGGAGGCAGAAAGACCAGTCAAACCTATTTTAGAAAGATTGTTTGAAGGTAAATCTTATTTGTTACTGGAGATTAAGACAAGAAACACTGATAAAAATTAATTTATTATTTGCACTGCAGTTATAGCTGACAATTGCCAGTATCTATTAATTATTAAAGAGAACAGACACACCTTCAAAAATCTCTTAATATATTATTCTTAAAAATATACAAGATGTAATAAACAACAAAAGGACAAAATTGTAGACAAAATAATCACCTCAGTCATACTTTATGTTTTACATTTACAACAGACAGTTATAAATTTTGTTCAAAGTTCATATTATTGAATTAAAACTTTAAAACTATGTACTCTATACATATACCATATACACATAAAAGTAAAATATCAACTATCTTATGTTTAATAACAAGGCTTTCACTAAATAATTATTATAATGTTTATGCTCATAGTTCAGGAAGTAAGTTATTTAATAAAACTATTTGGACTGTTAGTAATTTGGTGTAATAACGAGTTTAAAATGTACAATATAAAATATTTAAAGTTAACGTGGTATTGCCGTCTTGGTAAGATGAGTAGTGTCGGCGCAGCGCAGGCGTCTGCGCTGCCGAGCTCGACGAACCGCCCGCGCGCCCCTCTCGCTCCCCGCGAGCCGCGAGCCCTCCGTCCGCGCATGCCGCCTCAGCTACCGCTGACTCCCGCACCTGTCGCGTCTACAATGCGTAGACATGCTCTCCGGGTTGTAGTACCTATACCTACTTCAAAGAGGAAGCGGAAGCGGACAGATGTTATTAAAGCTGCGGCGTATCGTCCCTCTCTTCGTCTTTAGCCCCGCAACTTTCGTGACGCCGTCGACGCCGGGGTACACCTGCCCTACGCGCCTCAGCAAACAGCAGAGCGAGGGTAGCGCCTTGTTCTTTACGAGAACGAGAGCTCCCGTCGTTATGTCACCGTTTTTAGACGTAGGCCATCTCGTCATCGTATTATAAACAGCTGATACTTTATAAGTACCTATGTCAAGGTCGCGGGTCTATTGTAATAACTAGCACAGCACCAACCGTTATGAAGATAACGGTTACAGCAAGCATAAAATAATACCGTCCACGATAAATGATAGACTAGGAATATTATATACTATACGAATAAGTAAATTAAATGAACGAAACTAGCCATTATCCAACTCAATAAATAAGGTAATGAAGCGGTGACTAAGTAGAAAAATAGTTTCGTAAAAACGAAGAAAACTGAAAATAGTGGATAGTAAATAGACAGATAAAAGGAAAGAATAATTGGAACGATCTCATGAATATCCTAATCCTTATCCACACTCCAGTTGCGTCTTCAAATCCAGCATTTTATAAAGTGCTTATTCACTTTAAACGAAAGCCTTTAATGAATTAATTAAATCAATTGCATAGTTAGGTATTTATACTCAACGTATGTTATGGATATATATTTTAATACCCTTTACAGGCAAGTCCCTGGTTTGTTGCAAGACTGCATGGGATGATTTCGAAAAGATTGTAAATACTTTGGGTGGGCCAATGGAGCTCAAAAGAACTGAGGAACTTCAACAAATGGTCAGGGTTTACCCAGATGATTATGGTGGTATGATAAATATAAAATAAATAGTTATTTAATTTTACATTATATTTAACAGTTGGAATGCAAAAGATGTTTAATAATTTACAGGTGAAGATGACTACCCTAGAAAAAATTTAAAAGTTAGGGGTCATGTCCGGTTAAGATCTAAAATTATATTTAATTTTGGACACAGAATAAGGGCTTTGACAGTATCAGCAAATGAAGGATTTGTCAGGGCTGCCATGCAACAGGTACTATATTAAAACAAAGATATACTATACATATTTATATAAAACAAAATATTTATGAACTTTTCTTGTTCCAGGGTATCACATATGCAGCATTTGTCCATGAATCAAGAGCATTGACAGAAGGCAAAGAACCTACGGCTACTAAGATTTCCTTATGATATTATTAGATAACTAGAATATTTTATATCAATTAATCTGGGATGGGTAACTTACTCAACAATAGTAACAACTACAAATCCATATTATTATTTAATTAATATCTTCCTTTGCATTTTATTTACATCACAGGCTGCATTTTCAAAATATATGTTGCGCTCATAAGCTAGTACAATGTGTAATTTATAAGTAAAATCCGAGAGTGTGTGTCAATTGACTATGTTACAATATCTCTTTAATTCAGAATATAATTACGTGCGCTGACGCTATTTATTTTCATAGCGAAGACAGCATGCTGTGTGTGCGAATATTTCCGTATCTGTTGTAATTCAAAATGATATGAATTTTATGAATATAATTATTAATTTTTATGTTTACGGTTGTCGGACGGTCGGCATCCTTACGACTTTTATGGTGATCTCCACCCGCCCGACAAAATATTAAAAAAACAGTACATAAGGATATTGGCAGATCAGTCCCTGAACATCTTTCTTATTAGGCTGTTCTACGCTTGAGACCAATATTATGCACAATAAGAGAGCAGGTTTTGATCCAACCGCGATACTCTAATTCAACAAAGTTGGCATATCTACTTGTGATTGAACCACAAGTTTTAGTCTTACCTAGACCAATGAATAGAATGCAGTATTACATATTATTATCTACATTGAGATAAACATTCTGTCTTATCCCCTACGCTCTTTCTTCTGCATATCAATGATATGTTGAATCTCGGCAACATACATTGTTATGCGGACGACAGTACCGTGCATGGGCGATATCTCGGCCATCCTGGGGCCAAACAGGCTGAGGTTGAGGGGAAAAGGCAGAATCTTGTCGTTGAACTTGACCAGACCTTGGACCGCATCTATGAATGGGGTGCCAAGAACTTGGTCGAGTTCAACGCCAAGAAGACCCAGGCATGCGCGTTCTCAACAAAAAGTCTCCGTTCCTTCCCCTCCCTTCTCTGAAGAACACTCCACTGGTGATACGTGACAGTCTCTCCATCTTAGGTATGGATCTTTGCCGCTCCCTTAATCAGAAAACCTATATCGAGAGCGTCATTAAGCAAGCTTCGCGAAAACTCGGCGTTCTGAACAGGGTGAGGCGGTTCTTCACGCCTGGGCAACTGTGCCTATTGTATAAGGCACAAGTGCGCCCTTGCGTGGAGTACTGTTCTCATCTTTGGGATGGCTCCGCGCAGTACTTGCTGGACGCTCTCGACCGGTTACAGCGGCGGGCTGTCCGTATCATCGGAGATCCAGAGGTCACGAGTTCACTGGAACCTCTGCAACTCCGTAGGGACATTGCCTCATTGGCATGTTTCTACAGAAATACCACGGGGAGTGCTCTGAATAGTTATTCCACCTTATCCCGCCCTCCCCTTTCCTATCCAGAACAACGCGTGCTGGGCTCAGATGCCATCCTTACACGGTAGAGTCGATTAGAGCGCGTACCAAAAAGTTTGGGTCCTCATATCTCTGCCGAACGACCAAGGCATGGAATTCTCTGCCAAGGCACGTGTTTCCTTCTTCCTTCAATCCTGGGTTCTTTAAGCGGGGCGTGAAAAAGCATCTTCTCAGGCCGTCAAAGTAGAGACCTCAACATCGCCTCGGCTACTGTGGGGGCGATGTGGAGGCCACTGCTCTTAGACCACACGACTGCTTACCATCAGGTGGAGTGTGGTCATTTTGACGAGCAAAAAAAAAACAAAAAACAGACATAATACAGCTTTTAAGAGGAAGTTTCTCAAGAATAGAGCCGAACGGCATGGTGATCCACTGCGGGATTATAAGCGGCCTGGTCTTTAATCCCGGTTATATCTTTGTTCTATATAACGGTCGGTTAGGGTTTCCTCCAAGCCTTAATGTCCGGCGGGTCGATCAATGCTTTTTACAGGATTACTCTACTAATACTGCACTGGTCAAACGCCTGAAGCAATAACTGCTTTGTCGCTCTATCTCGGATCGGACAGACATCGTTCTTTCCGTAGTATATTTATACTCTTTGCATCGTTCCCTAACGATAACGAACTAAAGCCTGACAACTCCCTGACATCCTCGAACCCTAGCGCCACCTAAAGGATCCAATTGTAAAGCTAAACCATCCATGGACACATTCAAACATAAAAAAGATCAATAATTTTGTCCAACCGCTAAGGGGGAGTACAATGACATACACACAGAAGATATATAATTAATATATACATATATATATTATAGATAACATACCTATACTTCAAAGAATATGTACCTAAAAATGGTGTTTATAGGCAGGTCAAAGTACGTTCGGCTTAAAGGCGCATACTCATATTTAAACATAGGGCAGCTAGGAAGTCCTAAATCAGATCCTGTTGATTTGATTGTTATTTTGTTGTAACAGTAGTGAATAATAAATATATCTAAGACGCTCAACATCAAGTGACAAGAGTAAAAAGTAACATGTTATATAATATTACTAGATGTTCCCGCGGTTTCACCCGCGTTTATCGTTACTGCGCCGCCCCCGTGGGTCGTAGCGTGATTTTATATAGCCTTCCTCGATAAATAGGCTATCCAACACTAAAATCATTTTTCATATCGAACCAGTAGTAATCACGCAGAATAAACCAGGAAAAACATCGTTTGTACTATGTCTGTAATGGGTAATTATTTTGCTGCAATGTTATTTTAAAACTGCGATATCTCCTAAGATATTCATTGAAATCGATGTAAAGGGCAATTTTGTTTTAAATTAAATACTTGTGATGAATAACGTATTTATTTGGATAAGGATTAATATCATGTTTATAATAATACCTTCGCAAATAATGCATTATTTTAGAACAAATTTGGTTAGCATAAAAATGGTTATAGTAAGCCAACCTTAAAAGATAGACATGCTGCCGCGGACTTTTTTTAGAACTTTTAAAGGTAAACAATTCTGTCATACATGATTTTTGCGAAACTTTAACTGTATACGCAGCGCACGCAGCGGAAGCTCTCAAAAGGAAAAAAATCCCTCCGATTTTTAAACATTCTTCATTGGTGCTCAGCTCCTATTGATCTTAGCGTTATGATATATAGCCTTCCTCGATAAATGGGCTATCTAACACTGAAAGAATTTTTCAAATCGGACCAGCAGTTCCTGAGATTGGCGCGTTCAAGCAAACAAACAAATAAACAAACTCTTCAGCTTTATAATATTAGTATAGATGATTACACTACACAGTGATAATACGTATATTTTGAAATATAAAATTAAGTTTATATTATTTGAATGAAAAGCAATGTTTATTTGATGATAAAACTTATTCATTTTAATATACATTTACAGATGTCATTGTATTTAATAAATAAAATAGTAATAAAAAGAGGTTGGTGATGTAGTTAAATCTAGTTAGGTAAAGTCCGTCTCATGAAGGAAGTCTCGCAGACGCGGCGCCACATTCAACATGACAATTGACAAACGATGATAACATGGTCGATCACATAATTAGTTTCACTTATTGCCGTGGGACTTCTTTCGTGAGACGGACTTTAGTACTTATTTTAATTTCTGTCATTCGCTAGTCTCTTTCATAGTTAAAAACAAAGTATACAATATCTTTGGTTAAAAATATATACTTAGTATTTGCTTAGTAGTTTTAACAAATTTAGTCATATACACCTTGTTGCATGTTCTGTGATCAATGATCAAATAAATATTTTACAACATGAATGTGAATGTGTTTTGTTGTTTTTTTTTGTCAGGAGATCCTTTATCAGTAATATCCGAAAAGGCTAAAATGAGATGCCCTAAATCTTATACTAACGAAAAAAAAGGGTAAGGGGTGTTTGTCTTTACAAACATTCATACAACAGCCTCAAAGAACATCCAGACTAGGAACAGCTACAAATGTGGGTATCAAATTTCTGTCGAAAAATTTACAATCCCAGATAGGATTTAGTTACCTAGGCAGGTAACTAAACTGGTAAAAATTTAATTGATAAAATGGGAGATATTAAGTAGTAGGTATTCAAATCATTTTTCGATACTACTCGTATGAGTACCCCTAAAGTATCGATACTTACTCATATCGATAATAATTTTTAGATTTTTTGTGGGACTGATATAATAGGAAAATATGTGGGGAGTGGTTGATATTATATATATATTTTTTAACTACCACACATTTAAAAACGAATAAAAAAGATAGATTTGGTGGCGTCATGGTAACATTTGAAACCAAACATAAGCAGCAATGACATAAAATTAAATTACTCTATAACAATCATTGATATATAAAAACCCTAGATACACAATCCCGTACAAAACTTACACTTAAAACCGTCCTCAGTTGCTTATAAGTAGTTATATTAACTATATTAACCTTCATTAAGGCAAATTAAACTTTAACACCTTAACTTTAAGTTGAATATACAAGGCTATCTTAAAAAGGTAATAAAATTTTACGAGCAGGGTTCGCGAGAATGAATGGAGTCGAATATTGTTTTTATAAATTTTAATGTATATTAATATTCTGACGTAACTATGTAGAGTTTATAAAATGCATGTGAAATTGTGTTTTTAACACAGATTTGTTTTTACTTTTACCTTAATATATAATAGATAATTAATACGCACGTAAATTATATGTATTACAAGTATGTTTCATTGCTGTTCATATAATTGGTTGCCCGACTTTGAAATTATACGTGTTTGAACATTACGCGACTGATTGTACATACAAATTAAAGTAACATAAAACGACAAAACGAGAGAGAAAATTAAGATTTCAAACTTGAAAAGATACGACATAATAAGATTTTTAATTTCCTTGAAATAAATTGTGTTTATTGTATAATCTTCTTTTTGACGGATTTTAATTTTTTTCGTATCTTTCTTTGTTATATTACATATAATGCAATCTTATCTTGATATATCTCTCGATAATAAATTTAATAGTATTATTTACATGATTGTTGTTTGTTAATATGGCACTTTGAAGAATATAAGCTGACTCCCAAAAATTATGATAAGTGTTGTTGTTGCTGTGCTTGCTTGTGATCGTTGCTGTGCTATAACGGATATCCATTTTGCACATCGCACGGGATTTCAAAGAAAGCTGAAATCCAACATAAGTATGTAGATACATTTTATAAATATCCCACTATAAGGATACCATAAAGATCATTTCTAAAAAATATTAAGCGAGTACTATTATGGTTTGTAATAAAACAAGTCTGGTAATAAATAATATATACAATCGCATTATCATTTTAAATCAAATAAAATATATTATTTATTTTTAAAAAGTAACAGCGTCTCTATTAATGTTAGAACAGAGTCAACATATAACCCGGACTAATCAAGTAGAAATACAATAGCATGATTAATGCGTTTAGTAAGTGTTCATTTAAATGAGCCGTGCTATATGGTCGCTCTTTGTTACGAAATAAACAGAAAAAAAATATTTTACGTTGATTCCTTGACGCAATAATCAGTATTATAATATAATTATAATAATAACATTATTACTTACCGAAAGCATGAAACTTCGACCTTTTTTAGTGCCCTGGAAGTGTGATTTTACCAGTTTTAAACGAGCTCTGCGACATGTTTACTCTCGGAGCGATCGAACGGTACTAAATTAAATGAGCACCCAAATGTTCAAGTGGGTGCTCATTTGGTGAGGACGTTTTTTGACGCTGATTGTGTATCTAGAGTTTTTAATAATAATAATAATAATAATTTATTTGCGTAAAATGTGGTAGTTACAAAAGTAGGTGGTAAGTACATAATTATAGGCGCTGAGCACATTTCGCTATACCTATTTAAATAGCATGCAAATTTTTATACATTTACACTTTTAGTAAATAGGAACACTTATCAAGAACACAGTACTTTACATGATACAAATCATAAATCACTATATTTTTATAATCCTAAAATCAAAATCAATTTTAAACAGAACAGAAACATAAACTTAAATAGGTATCTAAAATAATAGATAAACTTTAAAAACTTGTTTTACAATACATTTCTAAAGTGATAGGAATGAGAGGCAAACTTTTTAATAAATTCGTCAATTGAGTAGAAGCTCTCTTTTATTAACCAATTTCTTAAAGCTGTACAGAAATTATTATAAGGAAGGTATATTATTTCCTCAGGTAAAGAATTAAATATCAGCGGTGCCATGTACCTACACACAACTACGTCTAAACATTTCTGTATGTGGTATTGGCATTTTTAAATAAGAATGAGTGACTTTACGTTTATTAGTATTATCTTTTCTTTCAAATAGTTCGGGGTTGCATTTTACAAATTTTGCTACTTCATAGATATATATAGAAGGGCCAGTTAAAAGATTTTGTGATTTGAAAATTAATTTGCAAGAATCCCACCATTGCATGTTGTAGATAGCACGAATGCATTTCTTTTGAGCTATAAAGACACGCATAATATCTGGTGAATATCCCCATACAACAATACCATATCGAATGATAGAACAAACATATGCATTATATACCATTAAAGAGGTCTGTACTGATGTTACATTTTTAACTTTTCTGATAGCGAACACAAACCTATTTATCTTCTTACAGATACTGTCAATGTGTTCTCTCCACGTTAAATGATGATCAACTATAATACCTAGGAATTTTGTGCTAGCTATTTGTTCCACCGTTTGATTATTATAGGCAACTTTTAACTCTGTACGTTGGCTTTTGTACGATCCGAAATGAACTAACTTAGTTTTATCTATGTTTATTTTTAAAGCATTAACACTCAGCTAATTTATTATATTTTGTAAACAAATATAATTTATTTCAATATTATAATGTATTGCCTTATCATATCCAAAAATCACAGTAGTATCGTCTGCAAACAAGATGCAATCATGAATGCCTGCTGTTTGTGGGAGGGCATTAACATATACTAAGAATAACAAAGGCCCTAAAATACTTCCTTGTGGTATACCGAAATTATTTGTACGCGATACAGAAACATAATTTTCTAAAACATTTGTAGTGTCATTGAATTTTGTGATTTGAGTCATTTGTCTTCTTCCCTGTAGGTATGACTCAAACCATTTAAGCGCTACACCTCTTATACAGCATTTTTCAAGTTTAGAAATTAGTTTGGAATGATTAACGAAATCAAAAGCTTTGCTCAAGTCTAAAAATAATACGCTACACATTTTTTTTGCATTTATATTATTAATGATTGTTTTTACTAAGTTGAATGAAGCTAACTGAGTTGATTTATTTTTCCTGAATCCGTACTGTTCTTTCGCCAATACGTCGTATTTGTCGAAAAAGTTTTTTATTCTCTTATACATCACTTTTTCGAAAATTTTGGATATTATAGGTATTAAGGCTATAGGTCGGTAATTATTTTTGTCTAACTTGGAACCTTTCTTGTGTAATGGTTTAATTATTGATATCTTTAAGTTATCCAGAAAGCATCCTTATTCGAAAGACATGTTAATAATATACGCTAATGGTTGGGCTATATATTTAGATACCAGTTTAATGATATCTGTCGTAGCCTGAAGACCTTGTAGCTTTTAAAGATTTTATAACATTATAAATTTCTATTGCATTAGTGGGTTCAAGGAATATGCTATGAATATTAATATTTTCAGTGTTCATATCACTTGTAGCATTTTGTTCTACAACAACATTATCTTTCACAACGTCAATGAAAAAATTATTGAGTATATTAGCTATGCCAGGGCCTGAAGTGGTTGTAATATTATTGTCAAGTATCTTATCAATGTATTCTTTAATCTGTTCGTTACCCATATTACGTTTTATTACATCCCATGTAGCTCTACACTTATTATTTGAATCCGCAATATATTTTTGGTTACTTGATGATTGAAGGTTATGTATACATTTTTTTAGCAGAGTTGAGTATTTTTTTAAAGTTGTTTTATTCTCGTCTGTTTTATTTATATAATATTTATACCTTAAATTTCTTTTAGTTTTACAACTTATTTTAAGTCCCTTAGTTATCCATTTCAGTTTTGCTGTTTTATAGTTCTTTTTAGCTTTTATAACAGGAAAGCACAAATTATGAAATAACGTCAGGAGATTATGGAAAGTATTAAACGAATCATTAACTACAGGAATTTCATAGATTTCGGTAAATGATAAATTGCTTATAGATTCTACAAATTTATTTACGTTTTCTTTGCTATAATCTTTTTTTATGATAAAGTATTGCTTTGTAATATTTTTCTTTAGACAATTAAATTACACATCAATGATAACAATTAACAAAAAAGTGTTGCTGAAATGCTATTAATAATAACAATATGGCGACGGTTAATCTTTCGAGTTGAGCGAGAGGTCTCTCACACATTAGGATGTGTTCAAAAATAAAATTGTAAAGTAACATTCGTTCAGTCTGATTCGATTCAATACCAAGTACTTCTGTTTCGATACCGAGTAAGTATCGCAAGATTGATTCGATGCTAAAAGTAGTAGGTATCGAATCAAAAGTATCGAGTACTTATTCGTATTTACTAGTATCGGAACGACCCTAATTACATCTTGCCATCAAGAAAAGAAGCTAGCAGGCTCGTGGCGAGGCTATGTATGGGGTAGGTAGGTATATTGTAAAAAATTTAAAACTTATTGTTTACTGTTCACAGTACGTTAGTTATTCTGCGGCTCACCGACGCAATGTTAGCTTTGCAGTAAAAGAAAATTAAAATAACAATTCGTTCCGGGCTCATACATGTGTTTATAGTATTATATAGTAACATAATTATAATTATATCAATAGTTCTACCGACATATTTTATACCTACTACCTACCGGTTTCACCCACGTTTATAATTACTGCTCCGCTCCCGTAGCCGTAGCTCGCAGAGACACACAATAATTCTTATCACGGCAACCTCTTTGAGTATAAGTGTTCTGTGACCCTGACAAGTGACAGTGTCAACAAGGATTGTGTTTACAATCGATATCTCAAGATGTCAAATGCCATGTTATTAAAGTTTGTAATGTCAAGTGGTTTTCCTGTTGCGTTTGATTTCGTTTTTATAATATTACCCAATTTTTAAATTTATGACTATAACAAGTTTATGTAATAAATTATGGCTATTGCTGACACTGAAGTTATAGACTCTCAATTTATAGCTGATAATATTGGCTTTTTAGACAATTGTTTTGATAACTCTTTCGTGTTACAAAGTTCTCTGCAAGTTGTAAAAGAACACGTTGCTGAACAAAAAGATATTGTGAAGAAAAGAAGTCAAAAAGTATACAAGAAGACAAGCAGCTATTCACAAAATACTACTTTGCTGCACGAGTCCCAACATAGACTTTTATCTCAAACAGAAAAAAGAAACAGGAGACTAAAGGACTGGGGTCTGCCTCCTGAAATATCTAGAAAGTATGAAGAAAGAGGTATTACAGAAATGTTTGAATGGCAGGTCAGTTGTCTGGGCAATCCTAAAGTTTTATTTGAATGTCGTAACTTAGTATATTCTGCTCCTACATCTGCAGGGAAAACTTTGGTTGCAGAAATATTAACTATAAAGACAATATTAGAACGTCAAAAGAAGGTTATTATTATTTTACCATTTGTCTCTATTGTAAGAGAAAAGATGTTTTATTTTCAAGATATATTGTCAAGCTCGGGCATTCGAGTGGAAGGTTTTATGGGATCCCAGTCTCCCCCTGGAGGATTGCAGGCTATACATGTGGCTATTTGCACAATAGAAAAAGCAAATAGCCTTGTGAACAAACTCCTTGATGAAGGGTCAATAGCAGAGCTAGGAGCTGTTGTTGTTGATGAGTTGCATCTACTTGGTGACCCTAGCCGTGGATATATTTTAGAGTTACTGCTCACTAAAATTAAGTATGTATCATCAAAGTCAGATGATGTTCAAATACAAATAATAGGCATGTCAGCTACACTACCTAACTTAGAAGTACTTGCCAATTGGTTAAATGCGGAGTTATTTGTCACAAAATTTAGGCCAATACCTCTAGATGAGTATTGCCTGGTTGGCAGTAGATATTATAATAAAGTTGGAAAATGCACTGCACAGTTAGATTCAACTTTGACTGTAGAAGGTGACAGTGTACTGAATATATGTTTAAATACTATTAAGGATAGCTGTTCTATACTTATTTTTTGTATGACCAAAAATTGGTGTGAAAATTTAGCTCAGTCAGTGGCATCTTCATTTTATAAACTAGGCTGTGACGCAACTGATGCTGGAGCAATTTTAAGGACCCAATTAAAAATGGAAGCAATATCTGAAGTTATGGAGCAATTAAAGAACTGCCCTGTAGGGCTAGATCAAGTTTTAAAAAAAACAATATCATTTGGAGTGGCTTACCATCATGCAGGGCTCACATTTGATGAGAGGGACATAGTTGAGGGTGGCTTCAAATCTGGGGCGATAAGAGTACTAGTAGCTACATCTACTTTAAGTTCTGGTGTAAATTTGCCTGCAAGAAAAGTAATCATAAGATCACCTGTATTTCAAAGAAAACCAATAAACATTTTGACTTACAACCAAATGATTGGTAGAGCTGGTAGAATGGGCAAAGACTTAAAAGGTGAAAGTATACTAATTTGTACAGAAGCAGAGAAAAAGATTGGATTTGAACTGATGATGGGCACTTTAGATCCGGTTAAGAGTTGTATTGAGAGTGAAGACAAATACATGAGAGTTGTGCTAGAAATGATTGCTAGTCAAGTCTTGTCTACAAAGGAACAGTTAGATTTGTACTCAAAATGTACTTTGCTGCATAGCCAGCAAGACATTTCAGCATCACAGAGTTTCCTTTTAGAAAATACTTTAGAGGAATTGAAGAAATATGAATTGGTTCGGATTCAAACTGAAGGTGAACAAGAACATTATGTAGCAACATCATTAGGAAAGGCTTGTCTCTCATCATCTATGGCACCAAATGATGGTTTGTCATTGTTTTGTGAGCTGCAGAAAGCTCGACAATGTGTGGTTCTGGAAACAGATTTACACCTTATTTATCTGGTAACACCATACAGTGTCTGCAGTCAATGGGCTAATATGGACTGGTTGCATTTGCTTACACTTTGGGAGTCATTGACCAAAGCAATGAAGAGAGTGGGTGAATTGGTGGGAGTGCAAGAGAGTTTTATCATACGCTGTTTAAGAGGCAACAACAAGATAAACAATATTCAGAATAAAGTGAATATCCATAAAAGGTATAGAATCTTATCTTAAATTCTAATAATATTGGTGATAGTCAGATCTTCTATAAATTGGATTCTTTTTAAGGTTTTATACAGCTTTAGCATTGCAAGATTTGGTAAATGAAGTTCCATTAGCTGAAGTGGCAGCTAAATTCCAATGTGCTCGCGGTTTCTTGCAGAGTCTACAACAGGGCGCGGCGACATTTGCGGGTAAGTGGTTCAACAGTTTTTGTGAGTACTAATTAAATAATGTTGATATTATTAAAATTATTCTTTCTAGGAATGGTTACAGCATTTTGTCGTCAATTAGGCTGGAAGAATATGGAAATGCTAATATCACAATTCCAAGATCGTTTACATTTCGGTATTCACTCTGAATTATTAGAATTAATGAAATTACCTTCTCTAAATGGTATGCGAGCTAGAACACTTTTTGACTCTGGGTTTGAGTCAATTGCGAGTATTGCGTCAGCAGACGTAAGTACAATAGAAAATATACTTCATAAAACAGTACCTTTTCAAAGTGAGAAAGCTAGAGAAGATGATGATTGTGATGATATAAGAAAGAGAAATAAAATTAAAAGTATTTGGATAACCGGTTACTGTGGTATGACTACTAAAGAAGCAGCTGAAAACCTCATAAGCGAAGCTAGAAAACATCTTTTGCTTGAAATAGGTGTTACACAAATGAAATGGCATAGTAAACCTTCTGAAACATTAGAAATTTTAGAATCTACAACTTCTAAAGTTGCTAACGAAACTTCTAACGGCATTATTCCATACAAAAACTCAGAAATTGCATTTAAAAATGAGTGTGTTCATGATGCCCTTAGAAATACTACAAAAAGTAATATTTACGATACCTTGACTGATCAAAACCCTGGTGGTCTGATAAAAAATAAGGTAGAAATGCAAATAAAATTAAATGACATAAAACTTACTAATCATGGACCCGATAACAGGGGTTTGCAATGTAAAAATGTTTCCATTAATAATGTAAAAAAGGACTCAAGTAATATAAATTATAAAAGTTATACGAAAGATAATGATGTACATGAAAATATTAGTCCTGGTTTATCTATGAAAGAAGATGTCATGTGGGATTCCCTGAATATTACTGAAGCTGCTTTGGATAATATAACAAAATTACGAACGTCTGGTAAAATGTTTTCGCCAAATATCAGTTTCGGTGAATTTGAAAAATCGTTAGTAACAGAAAATATTTTAGAAAATATGAATTCTTCTAAGAATGTATCTACGAAAGACATAAGTTTGTTTTCGTCAGAGGGGGACAACTCAAGTTTGTTTGAAGAAAGCTTGCCTTTAGATTTAATACCTAGCAAATTACTCGATAATGAGCCAAACATATTACCCAGACAAGAAACTGCTTCAGATTATACAACTTGTATAAATTCAAACACCATTCTAAACGCATTTAGAAGCACGTTGATTGAAGTCGACGATCCAGCAGAGGACGAAGATATCAAATTGTTTTATGAGGAAGATAAAGCGACAGAAACTGAATTCGAAGAAGCAAATAGGGTTAAATTATTAAGATATCAAACAAACAAAGACAACGTCTCTTTCAAGCGAATACAAAATAACAGCAAAGAAGTACAACCACTTGTTAAGAAAAAAAGAACTCAGCATCTAATATTGTCGAACAATAAAACTACTTTAAAATGCGAAGTATCTAATGTTAATCTTAAAACAAATAGCCCTTTATCAAAAATATTTACAATTGAATTTAATAACTATAAAATAAATTGTTACGTATTAAGAGGGAGTGATATTGCTGATAATCTAAATGTAGTTGAAAATGATCAAACAGCAGCTATTAGCTTGAATTTAACTAAATGTAGTGGAGTATGTAATGCAATTATAGGAAGTGACATAATTCAAACGAACACTAAATCCAAAGGCAAACCCGTTGGAAGTGAAGAATTGCTAATTAAAGGAATAGCTATCTGTATAAACAAAGATACATGTATTTATCTAGATTTTACGTCTTTGGATGATATGCGTATAATCAATAATAGATTAGCCTGTTGGTTTAAATCGAGGCAGGTATTAAAAATGCTTTGTTCAAAAACTGCAAATACCAATATAAAAAGATGGCTTGGAGTGAATCTGTCAAATAATTGTATTGATATTTCTTTGATCGAGTGGTTAATAGATAGCGGCGAAAAAGTTCCTGATATTGAATGTATGGTAAGTATTTTTACTGTTCATACATTTTGATTAATTAATAGCCTGTGATATTAAACGCAAAAGGCATTTTTATTTCGCAGACCAGAAAGTATTGTGGAGTAGATTTTACAATCGCATCGTTAAAAGTTGGTAGCGGACAGAAAAGATTCAAGAATCTAGATATTATTGAGATGCTATGCATTAGGGTGTGGTGTGTATGGATAATTGCAGAAAGCCAAGACAAATCTATGTCAGGCAACCCGCAGGCCGCGCGGAACGTAATTGGTATTGAAACATTTTATAAAACATTAATTTCCCAAACTAACTTATCTTTATTGACACTTGGCGTGTTTTTAACAGATATCGAAAGTCAAGTTTCAAAAATTCTGGCCAACTGTGAATATTACGGAATTACTGTAGACAAGGATCTCGCATCACGACTTTTGATTGATGTAAGAAATTCCCAAGAAAGTCTCCAGAAGAAGGCATACAAACTTTGCGGATATCATTTCAACTTTAACTCTTCGAAAGATGTTGCTAAGGTATCGTACGTAATAACTTTTGCAATACATACAATGTGTGACAATTTCTCTCGTAGCACTTAAAGTTTTATATTGATGCTTGTTTTATCGTTGCCGCTAAAAATAGTCTTTTATCACTTTGTTACTATTTTATAATGTGATCGAATAGAAATGTACACATGGTCACATCAAATCAGCTTTTATCTGAACTGTCGTTACTTTTGATATCAATAAAGTGGATTAAAAGAGTTGACCTAATACTTAATATACTTACCGAATTTTGTGTCGAGAGGACGGGCATTAAGTTTTTAGACCGTTACGTTAAGCCTAATCCGGCACGATCCACAGCAGATACGTTTACTTAAGAAACTATTTAAGTAGGCAGTTGTTTATTCCTTTACTTCTTGTCACTCGGAGTACATTGATACTTCAAGCTTGTTTTAAAATTAGGGGTTAAAGTATGAAATTGCCATTTGTACTGAAAAATGAAATTCGTTTTTTCTAAGATGTAACATATTTATTTAATCGAAATATTTACCTTCATTATCTAAACATTACTGTCATCTAAACGGAAGTTCATTTATGCCTTTACGGTAGAACTCCGGGGATCTAGATTCGACAAACTGTGTGAAAGCATTTTGTACTGCCTCCAGAGAAGAAATTTTTTTATCACGTAAAAAATTGTCAAGATCACGAAGAAAATGGTAGTCCGTTGGAGCAAGGTCTGGCGAGTACGGAGGATGACGTATGGTTTCTAATTGCAGCTCCTGTAGAGTTACTACAGATTATTGTGCAGTGTGAGGTCTTGCGTTATCATGGAGAATCTAAGTGAAGATTGATTCACGAGTCGGGGCTGTTTCACTGCTTGCTTCGCCATCATTGTTCGAAGTTCGGCACAGTAAATATCTGCTGTTATTGCTTGACCAGGCCTGAGAAAGCTTAAGTGAATAACACCATGAAGAGACCACCAAACAGTTACCATTACCTTTTTATTGGTAAGTTTTGCTTTAGAGCACTGTTGCGGCGTTTGACCTAAGGTCAGCCATTACATTTTTCACTTACGGGTATCATAAAGAATCCACTTTTCGTCACATGTCACAATTCGATCCAATATTCCTTCATTTCTGTACCGATACAACAAGACAACACAAGTTTCAATACGCATTTCTTTCTGCAGATCAGTCAAATCATGAGGCACCCATTTTTCATATTTTTTTATTTTATTGATTTGATGCAAAGGAGCCAATATTGTAGGTAGGGTAACGTTAAACCATGCCGCTAAGTCCTGGGTAGTTTGACTCGGATCGGCTTCCACCATCTCCTTTAATTCAGCGATATTCACCTGTGTGGACGGTCTTCCACGTGGTTCGTTCTTCAAGTTGTAGTTTCCATTACGAAAGCGTTTAAACCAAAAACGCACGGTGCGTTCATTAGCAGTCTCCTCTCCAAATGCAGCGTTAATATTGCGAGCCGTTTCTGTCGCGTTAGTTCCGCGTCGGAACGCGTATTCAAAAATGACTCGGATTTTCGAAGGAGTCATCTTTCCCGTCTAAGTCGTCCCGTCGCCTGAATAAAAAAAAACAATTGAAAGTCGAAAATCAAATGTTGCACACTTTTTTAAAAGAAAAATATAATAGTTATCATGTGAAAAAAGTTTCACTCGAAAATCTCACACCATGAAGGTTTCATGTCAGTTCAAAGTATCTATTACAACGGCAACTTCATACTTTAACCCCTATTACAATAACGATCACGGTATCTATTTGGACTTAAGTGCCGCAATTCTACATTATGTGTGTGATATTTCTTTAGTTTAAACAATATGCACCTTTCATAATGTTTGCTAGCATTATATACGATCAGTGACTGCTATGTTCCATCTTTCAGGTCTTAGGTATATACAACGGACGGAAAGTAAGCACAAAGAAAAGCGTGTTAACATCACACAACAGTCCCATGTCAAGCATTGTTATTTATTGGAGGAAGCTAAATTCTATATTGACTAAAACTTTGTACCCTCTAACCGAAAAGGCCTGTATATACACGGAGGGAAATAGGTAAGTTATTTGTTTGTGTTTTTTGTCCGATCGCCGGGGTGGGTAATTCAATTGGTTTTATACGGTTTGTTTACATCGATTCCGGATAACGATTCTGACTTCCGAATGAGTTTTATTTATACGTGATGTTTTATAAAGCTATTTGTGTAGGCCTGCATTGTATATTCAAATTAATCGAAGTAATTGAAGTGCGTAGATATCGATATACAGCGTGTAACTTAATGATGTAGTCATTTCATTCAATTAAATGTTGTTTTACTATTAAAAACTAGCGACCCGCCCCTGCTTCGCAAGGGTAGTACAAAACATTAAGAAATTATACACCTCAACCTTCCTCATAAATCACTTTGTCTATTGGTAAAAACCACATGAAAATCCGTTCAGTAGTTTTTGATTTTATCGCGAACAGACCGACAAGCAGACACAGACAGACGCAGCGGAGGACTTTGTTTCATAATATGTAGTGATAAGTCTCGAGGAAATGATCGAAATGAAAACTTCAATGTTATTAGCATGACTTCATATAAAACCAGTAAATACAAAAGAAAAGAGAACCGAAAATATTTGAAATAGGTATATATACAATGTACTTTATATGAATGTCTAAATTCACATTTTTTTCTTTCGTCTAATTATATTATTTGTTTAGTTTTTTATACCTTATGTGAAATGAAGGTGTATTCTTTTTATGAGATAATTGACTGTCTAATCAAACTTAGTTAGTGGTTTTACCAAAACATATCCTCGAATAGTAATTGTATATTACAATTCATTTTATGTATCTATTATTATGTCCACGTCGCACTTTTATATACATATGTTTAAATCTTATGCATATATGCAGTATGGTTAGTTCGTCCCTCGACGTTTAAAACGGATCTAATTAAGAAGGTTCTTTAAAGTATTTTCGGTATCGATGTTATTTACTAATGATAGTGGTAATTGAACTAATTAAGTAATTACATTATCTGAGGATACGTTAATTATTTTTAGTCAACGACAATCGGAATAGCTGTGCTGAGGGATTTCCGACTGCAGGGTAAAATTATAGAAAAGATCACTACATTCTTTATTGGTACCTTACACACATTCTTCATGACGTCCTTAACTTTTCAAAAGTCAATACAAGATGGGTACCGCTAATGCGCACGAAATGGCGCCAGCACTAAATGCGAATCGAGTGCTGCAGTAGATTTTAGATTTCTGTGGTGAAGATCTATTAAGTTTCTTTGATCGAATTCTTAGGAAACGAAAGGTGAGTTTATGATCCTAAAATGAAGCAGGAGTCCATGTAGTGGCAAAAAAGTTACAAAAATCCTGAAGAAGTTCAAAGGCACTCCGTATTCTGGCCTTAAAATTATGGCTAAATCATGGCTACGGTGTTTTGCGAATTTTGTTAGCCAAATATCCAAAAACGCATCAACATGACGTAATTTATGAGAAACATTTTAATTAAACGACGGAGCAAAATAACCGCCGGTGTTTTGCGTCGTGAGGATAATGCCTCAGTTCACACGGCATGTTTTTGCAAGGCGACTATGCGAGATTGTGGTCTCCAAGAAATCTTGGCCCTATGTTTGGACTGTAGGGTGGGTAACCCTACAGTCCAAACATAGGGCCAAGTTAAAGCTATTTATTTGATAATTTAAAAAAAAGACCTTTGTGGTAAACGATTTTCCGACTATGAAGAGCTGATGGTGGCAATAAATGCTCTTTTCCAGAGAAGGAGAATAGTTTTATACTGGGTATTCAAAAGTTAATCTCAAGATGTAATAAATGCATCGAGTATCAGTCATTGGGATGTGATTATATTGAAAATACTTTTAATCTGTCAAGTCTTACAATACCAGATATAATAAAATTAATAATTAATCTATTGTAAACAAAATAGATTGCAGTGGCCACCGGGGTGCCACTGCAACTCAACAGATTAATATTTTTTTTATACCGTGACTGAGAATACATTAAATGCCCGCAGTATGTGCAATAAATTAAGTCTAGAACTAGTTATGTATATTGAAGGATCGATGCATAATTCAGTATGTAGCTGTAAGTGTGTCTCCGGCACTAGTCCATTGGGCAAAGCCCCGGCCCGGGCTACTTTTAGCACTGAATGCATCGATTAAGCGGCCGATGGGATTAGGCGCTTCCTCTATACGTGCCTATTTGTATAAACCAAACAAACGGGGTGTAATTAATATAATATCCTTTATTAGGAGAAGTGGTGTTTCTATTAATAAATGTATTCGTGAAGATGTTTAAGTTCGTGAAATTGTTTGGGTGTTTGTTATTTAAACTCGTGTTGTTGAAGGTATTTAGATAAAACTTGGCACACTTATCTAGACCAGGTCCTGGATACCTAGGGCAGTTTATAATTATGGCACGGCATTGCATGACGTAGAACGCAGACAATTTTTTTTTTATATAAGGGCTATAGAGACCAAAACAAATATGTTTAGAGACGTTCTGGACAAAGGCCAGGTTATGAGCACCTTAAACTGGCGAGCGTGTATAAGGAATGTGATGAAAGTGAATGAAGCCAGAGAAGTGTGTCAGGATCGTAGCAAATGGAAATTTGTAGTCTCTGCCTACCCCTCTAGAAAACGGGCGTGAATCTATGTATGCATGTATGTATGAGCTTTATGCTAGTATAGGCACTAAAAGATACTTAAAGGAGGTATGCAAATTTCGGCCCTTAGTGGACAAGAATATAATTTATTGTAAAAATGTCTCATAATATTTTATTTGTCGCCAACGTTTTCTTTTAACCAAACCTAGCGGGAAAAAGGATTAGGAAAAGAAAAGAAAGATATTGATTCGGTAAATCATTGTGGCTTGAAATTATTACGAAATATTATTATTTATATTAAATTAAGATTTTACTAACACAAGTAATATGTGAATTAAACAGCGATATAATAGTATCAATTTATGAATGTTGTGATTTATTTTACTATTTAATAGCTTGACCAATTTAATGTAATGGCATTATTCTATACTAGATGTTCCCGCGGTTTCACCTGCGTTTATCGTTACTGCGCCGCCCCCGTGGGTCGTAGCGTGATGTTATATAGCCTATAGCCTACCTCGATAAATAGGCTATCCAACACTAAAAGAATTTTTCAAATCGAACCAGTAGTAATCACGCAGAATAAACCAGGAGAAACATAGTTTGTACTATGTCTGTAATGGGTAATTATTTTGCTGCGATGTTATTTTACAACTGCTATATCTCCTAAGATATTCATTGAAATCGAATGATGTAAAGGGCAATTTTGTTTTAAATTAAATACTTGTGATGAATAACGTATTTATTTGGATAAGGATTAATATCATGTTTATAAAAATACCTTCGCAAATAATGCATTATTTTAGAACAAATTTCGTTAGCATAAAAATGGTTATAGTGAGCCAACCTTAAAAGATAGACATATGCTGTCGCGGACTTTTTTTTAGAACTTTTAAAGGGGAACAATTCTGTCATACATGATTTTTGCGAAACTAACTGTTTACGCAGCGCACGCAGCGGAAGCTCTCAAAAGGAAAAAATACTCTCCGATTTTGAAACATTCTTTATTGGTGCTCAGCTCCTATTGATCTTAGCGTGATGTTATATAGCCTATAGCCTTTCTCGATAAATAGGCTATCTAACACTGAAAGAATTTTTCAAATCGGACCAGTAGTTCCTGAGATTAGTGCGTTCAAGTAAACAAACAAACAAACAAACAAACTCTTCAGCTTTATAATATTAGTATAGATGTGGTAGAATACTTCGATCTTCATTGTCCTTTATCATTCGTGATGTGACTATGTTATGAGTGAGCTATCAAATACAAATGCCTGGCTTTTAAGAGGCAAAATACAATCCAGGCATATAAGCCGTAAAGTACCTATACGATGTGGACATTTTAATTGATAACCCTCTAAGAGGTAGAAATACAGCATTACTGTAACTGCATAGTACAGTAGGCTGCTGTGCACATATTATTATAATGTTCATCATATAGTATTTAGGTTGGGCAAGGTTTCAAAATAATGTAGCACCTCCTGCACCGCACCTCAATAGTATGTTTAGTCATAATGAAGGTAATGTAGTGGTTGGAGACTAATAAACTAATACCAAAATATACTATTGCCTTTGTTTCTTGGACTAATTAAGCTATAACAATAAATTAATAGTAGGTAACTATAGTTATTTGATGGGTGCTGCCTTTGTAGAGCGAGCACTGCTACCTGAGTTCAGTAAAGTTTTTTTTTTTTTTTTACTTGCTGGAATGTATTGACGCGTATCGACGTACCCCTCCGCGGGGGCGGGCGAAGGGGTTATGTCGGACTTGCCGGGGTAAAATAGAAAGATGGAATAAGAATAATGTACCTCCCGGAATACCGATTAAACCTACCACCGTGTTCCTCGACAAACCACTATCGGCGGGGCCGCGCGAATCATTTTCACATGCGGTCGCGACCCCGCCGAGGTTTCGGCCCGCCGTATGAAACGGCAGGCCACTACACGAAAAGACCTACCCACTGGTCACCACTACAAAAAATAATCCCTACTGTCCCCCCTCCTAGAGGGGAGACGGACACGACACAGAGGCGCGCGTGGGAACACGCACGCCGCCTCTCGGACCTGGTGCTGAACGGATGGCGGACAGGCCCACGAAGCCCGCCACCGCCAGGTCAAACCTCAGGGTAGCTGGAGGTCGTCCCGCGCCCTCCGCTCCCTCTCCCGCTCCGCCGCCTCCTTGATGGAAATCACTTCCTCACAGAAGGAGGCGACGGCGTTCCACGACCTCTCGCTCCGGACCATAGACTGAAATACGGCCGGAAGCGAGAGGGCAACCAATCCGACTGCCGCGATCAACTCACGGCGCTGCGATACCCAGGCGGGGCAAACCGCCAAAGTGTGCAGCGCCGTGTCCTCAACAACGTCGCGGCAGTCGCCGCAGTGGTGACAACCGGGCGTCTCTTGCCGGCGTATACGACACAGGAACTGGCCAAAACAACCGTGGCCAGTCATTACCTGTGTCAGCCGGAAGGTGAGGGCGCCATGCCGCCTCTCCAGCCACTCTTCAAACACGGGACTTACCGCCACGATCGTGGCGTGCCCGGAAAGTAACTAGTTTAACCCTAGTGAGCTCTGTAAACTAGCTATATAAACTTATTCTAGGTTTTTAGACAGAAACAAGTATAATCAACACAATCGTTTTGAAAAATTGTTTTGTGCCAAAGTATCACCAGAGCAATTCTGTTCATTTTGGATGCTTTATATATCTCAAACCCAACTAGATAGCATGATGAAATTACACAAGGCTATAGAATACTAATAGTTCTTCGTAAAACATAGGTACAGTTTTGTTTTTGTCCATGCGAGGCCGAAGTTGTATGGGTTTGTTGCATATCTCCTTAAACAACTACTGCATATAACACATTTTCAACTAAGAGGTCGTCCATTACACAATAATTATTCGTCATTTAAAATACGTGTAAGTGGATACTCCTCTTCTTACCCTTAAAAGAATCATGAGTGAATTTTATTAAAACGTAGTACTATACGCTCTACTTAAATAGTTTTAATAAAAGAGTCTGCATTCCATCTCCACACAATAACAGTCCTCGAAATATTATACATGATATATTGCAGCAAAATAGTTAAGCCTCCATGCTAATTGGACCTACGCGTATAAAGGGAACAGGGTGCAAATTATAAAAAGTGTTTTATTGTAAGCAATTTATAGGGGCTAGCAACCCAGCGGAAGTGTGGGGAGAATTAATTAAAATGAGAGCCTTGCGCTAACTTATTTTTATTCGCAGAATAAATCCTTCGTATACAATGTTCACATGCACGGGCCGGATCAGTATGCATGAGCCGAACTTGCAAAATGTGCCTCGCACATTTACCATCCCCTCTGAATATCTGACGTTGAATGCTGCTATGTGCGATGATGTAGTCGAGTTCAACTGTAGGAATATATTCAAAGCGGCCCCTGACTATGTAATGGTGTCGGCTGATTATTGCCAGCTGGAAATGAGGATTCTCACGCACTTCAGCAAAGATCCGGTGTTGATGAAGATTATGCATTCTGACATGGATGTTTTTAAGGCTATTGCTGCTTCATGGAGTAACGTTCCTCAGGGAGAGGTAAGCTAAGCTTGAATGCTAATGATTAATAACTTGCTTTTGGCAGTGAAACCGTGTGTTTGACCGTAGCCGTTAAGTGCTTTTTATCTTATCTCAAGGGGAAATTGGAAAAGCCTGAAAATAGTTATTAGTGATTTCATGACAAGTTTAAAGTCTATACTTTTATCAACCTAAAGGAGAATTAATAAAAAAAAAAACAAGCAGCAACACAAGAAGAATGTATTTACAAACTAAGAAATTACATTTAACGTAAAATAAACACAAATTTATTAGAAACTAGCTGTCCCGACAGACGTTGTCCGGTGCACACGAAAAAAAAATCCAAAAAAGAACAAATCTAAACCATTCTCGAATCCACTTAAACACACACAAAAATTTCACCAAAATCGGTCCAGCCGTTTAGGAGTTTAAATTACAAACACACGCACAGATGATTTATATATATATATACATATAAAGATAAGTATAGACCTTCAGTTTAATTTCGTCGATGTATTTACATTATTAGATCTTAAGCAAATATTTAAGTCGCCCTTACATTTACAGCGCAACGTTAGTGAACTGCGGGTGACATAAAAGGCGACAAACTTATTATTTTTGGTTGGTACAGTAACCGTGTCTAGGGATTGAACCGCAAAATTAAGTTTGTTTTTTATTGTATATAGTTTTCCGAGATAAAAAGTACCCAGTGTGGTGCCCAGGATATTAAAGTATAATAATACGAAGTTTCATCGTAATCGAACTGGTAGTTTTTGCGTGATGCTTGAACAAACAGACAGACAAAAAATTTTTAATCACATTTTTGTGTTCGGTTTCGATCTAGTAACACCCCCTCCTGCTAATTATTTTTTCATTATTTTCAATGTACAAAATTTACACTTTTACAGATTTATTATATGTATAGATTACCTACTAACTGATTTTAAACTATTAAAAATAATATAATTAATCAGAGTAGGTAAGTTGACTGTACAATCCAGCAGAAGTATTCCTTAAAAAGTTGACACTGCGGCGAAAGAGTGCGGGAATGGCTGGTGCACGCGCTTATATAGACGCGCTCCCACTACTGCGCGTCATCCCTGCTATCAACAGCTGGTCTATTCCTTTTCGGCTAACAACACATATAACATAATATGCAATATTCGAATATCAATAATGCGCGTCACTAGATTCCGCTCGGCCGGCTGCGACGATTAAAGCCAACCTAAATAAACATTTCCGTATCTACATAATATAATCGATTCTACCGCCTGGGGATGCCGCCCGGTCTGAACATTTGTAAACGGACCCTAATATTTCATTTTATTATCGGTAGCTGTTCACCAAATCTTATTATTCCTCTTTGTTCCAATGCAAGTACAATCAGCGACATAACTCGTTGAACATTTGCCATTTTTTGGATTATTCTGTCTTTGTAGTAAATTGTCATTACATTAATAATAATAATACCCTTCTGGGACAGTCGTTATTTCCTTATGAGACTAACGCGATATCGTAGGGCATAGGTTAAATAAAAGCGCACAAACCGCAGGGCAGCTTCTGACGGGCTGAATGTGAGTGGCGACACTGCGGTCCTGAATGCCTCAGAGAGTCGGTGAGGGCCTCGTCCCCAGTTTGCCGTTACTGGTTGGCTGGGGTGAAACTTCAAGAGCGCCCGTAGGACTCTCAACTCTGGCTTGCCTTGATCGGCCGGTCAGAGGGGGGCCGCTAGAGCTACATGCTTGGGGGTGGAAGTGTCATTTTCAAGGGCATAACTACGTTTTTACGAGACCCGTGATGGCGAAACTGGCGCCGCACCGCTCCACATCCCTAGCCGCTCGCACCGGTGTTGCCCTCTGCTGCTGGCTTGTATGCCTATCGTGGCTATTCAGGGGGCCCATCTAGTGAGTTGGCGAGTCACCGTCTGTCCATTCGATTGATGCTATTAGAGTATTCAGGGCAGGCGCCGTTTTATCATCCATAGTTACCAATATACCAGTCTATCAAACACCCATACCCATAGCCCATATATTAGAATGCCTCTTCACGTTGGACCCATGTCTCCGTGTAAGCCTCCCAAAGGGCCGGGTATTTTCCTAACGTATTAGGAATATACCCGTGAAAGAGAAACAAATAATTCTATCAATACACACAATACCATCTAGTCCAAACTAAGCAGAGCTTGTACTATGGGTTAGTACCCATAGTACAAGCTCTGCTAGTAAAAAAAGTATATATGTATGTTTAGCCATTGTCTAGTAACAATGGCTAAACATACATATATACTTTTTTTTTTTGTAAATACTCACATATTATACATAGAAACACCTAGACCAAGACAAACATCCGTGTTCATGCACACAAATGCTTGACTTATGCTGGAATTGAACACGCGACCTAAGGCGTGGCAGTCGGTTACACTAACCACTACGCCATCGAGGCCGACTAAGCATTAAACATTAAGCGACCTCTTAATTTATTTACAATTTATAAATGCGAGTTAGTAATTAGATTATTTGAATCCATAAAAAGGTCTTGGGAACCTGATTAATTGTTTAGCCACTTATGTCGCTGACTGTTCCTAGATTCGGGTACGGTCAGTGTACTTCTGCCCTTATACAGTGAGCGACATAACTAACTAAATATTAACCATATTAGCACGGTAATGTTATCCATGACCGTGATATTAGTGACTATATTTAATTAATGAAAATTTACTTATTATTGTTATAGAATAATTAAATAATATGTAATTAAAATATATATATCCTTTAACTGGAGTAAAAGATAAGAAATTGCCATTATTGTGTCATTTAAAACTTCACAAATGTATACTGACTTTGCCGCTGACTGCACGCAGAAATATAAGTGGAATATATTTTTTGACAAGCATGGTAAAATTCCGAAAATTGTAGGTAGGTATAGTTTTGATAATAGGCTTAATATACATGTCGTTTTGAATTCTCTAGCATTATTTTAGTTAAGGGACAAAGCAAATGTGCGGGGACGCTTTACATTTGTATTCATCGCAATTACGTTATCACACTGTGTGTCGCTCTGTCACAGTAAATCATAAACAATACTTGAATACGCGTCCTACAAACGTGTTGTATTTGTGAGTGAGACGGACGCTCGACGTTTAATTTGTACGTATTGTCTATGGAACAATACCTACTGAATAGGTTAACATATTGTTGACAGGATCTACCTTAAAGCCTAAAGCTCACCACACGCAGACAGTGTAATGTTTTATACTAATTCGAATAATAAAAAATAAGTTGAAAATCTGCCACCGCTACCGCTCCGCTACCGCTCCGCAGCCGTTGTCTGTGTGGTGGTCTTTAGGTTTGCTAGATTGGCTAACCGTAGTATCTAGATTTATTAATTAATATAATGACGCCTTGATGGCGTAGTGGTTAGTGTCACTGACTGCCACGCCTGAGGTCGCGGGTTCGTTTCCCGCACGACTCAAACATTTGTGTGCATGGACATGGATGTTTATCTTGGTCTGGGATTTTCTATATAATAATATAATATGTACGTATTTACAAAAAAAAATTATATGTATGTTTATCCATTGTCTAGTACTCATAGTACAAGCTCTGCTTAGTTTGGACTAGATGGTGTTGTGTGTATGTAATAGAATATTATTAACTTTTAAACTTTCGCGTTGCATGATATATACATATATAATATGTAACGGGTATTAACGCGATCATGCATAATGTTTAACTTTTTTATGCTTGACGTTTCTACAAAAAACGTTACGTTAGTTAAACGTCAAGCCTAAAAAAGGTAAACATTATGCATGATCGCGTTAATTCCCGCTACATATTATATATAGAATATTATTATTATTATGTTTCTCTTATCACAGATATTTTCTAACATATTATTATTAGATTGGAAAAATATTAGAAAAAACCCAGATTTTTTTTCCTGATATTATATTAGAAAAATACCTGGGTTTGGACCCATGTCGCCGTGTGTGTGAGGCCCTTCGAGAGTTTTAATCATAGGTGGGATGGATCACCTAAAGCGGCACTAGCCGCAGTAGGCGTAGGACTCTTGCTACGTATGGATTCTAGTATATGGACTATGGGTATGGGTGTTTGATTGACTGGTATAGGTATTCGTGACTATAGATGAAAAACGGCATCTGCCCTGAATACTCTAATAGCTTCAATTGGATGGGCAGACGGTGACTCGGCAACTCACTAGATGGGCCCCCTGAATAGCCACGATAGGCATACAAGCCAGCAGCAGAGGGCAACACCGGTGCGAGCGGCTAGGGGTGTCGAGCGGTGCGGCGCCGGCTTCACCATCACGGGTCTCGTGACTTCGGAGACCCGGAGTGGGTTTCCCCGTAGTTATGCCCTTAAAAATGGCACTTCCACCCCCAAGGATATAGCTCTAGTGGCCCCTCTCTGACCAGCTGACCAGGGCAGGCCAGAGTTGAGAGTCCTACGGGCGCTCTTGAACTTCCACTCCAACCAACCAGTAACGGCAAGGCGGGGACGAGGCCCTAACCGAATCTCTGAGGCATTCAGCTCGCCGCTAGCCTGTGTCGCCACACACATTCAGCTCGCCACTAGCTGCCCTGCGGTTTGTGCGCTTTTATTTAACTTTGTGATACATTTTTTGTTTATATCACAAGGCGAAGGTGTTAGTTTAAAAGCTAGTGTACTGTGCCTTCCGATATCGCGTTATTCTCATGATGAGATAACGACTGTCCCAGAAGGGTATTATTATTATTATTATCTGGATTTATTTGCAGAAATTTAATGTCGGTCGAGCCCATTTGATGGTTGTGATTAAAGATAATGCTGCTACCCAAAGTGCTTTTTACGTTTTCGCGTCATCGTAAACTTGTGCCGTTATTGTCGGTAGTCTAGAAATCAATTAGGAATGCCGGCTAAGCCCAATAAATCCCAATTATTTGACAGGCTAATTATTATTATTATTGATTGTCATTAATTGAGAGACTGCACGGATGGCGTAGTGGTTTAAGTGGTCGCCTCGCCACTGTCACTGCGCTGAGTGTTGTGGGTTCGAATCCCACACGGGACATAACTTTGTGTGATCTACTAATGGTTGTTCCGGGTCTGGGTGTTGTGTCCGTTGTTTGAATGTTTGTAAAGTCTTCCGCGACACTGGATTTAAACCTAGGACGGGAGAGGTCTTTCTGAAAAAAATACCATGTTAGCGAAATCTAATACTTGATGCTTGTCTCTATTGAATTTAACTAAGGGTATTTTCTCATTGTTTTTAGTGTAAGACGGTATTTGAATTATAACATAGGTTCTAGGCGTAAACTTGCCGGGATTACGGTTGGAATCTCATTTTTATTTATTCGCACGATAATCATATATCGTTCCGACGCTAACTCACGACCGCGAAGGCGCTGCACCGCTTCCCAGTATACGATATAAAGATACGGCAAAGTTGCGGCGCGGCTAGCAGCCGGATAAAATATCATCCGACTTGCAAGTTGCAACCTTAAAACTAGCGGTTTTCCATTAAAGATTAAATGTAGTCCATGTGTTTTGTATCTAATGTTTAGCCTCCATGTAACTAAAAAGTGGCGAATTGTCGGATAATTATGATAAGTGGAAATTTTTGGTTTTAGACTTTAATAAGAGACTTTTATCGATTTTAGTCTCTATATCTATGCTACCAGTGTTCCTAAAATCATAGGCGTATCACTGTACCAATCCTGAATCCCCCTGCTTCTCCCCTCCCCTGTAGTAATAACGTAGCAATGTCATGTACATTGTTTTAATTAGCACTTTTTAAAACAAGATACACGGCATTGCCACTTTATACTTGACAAAGCTATTGATGCGCGTATGTCGCAGGTGTGTGGGTTCTATCAACTGTACTTCTCCTTTCTCATGCCAAGAATAGGTTTATACCTACTGTGTAAGCCAAAACTATAAAAAACAATTTATATCTAAACTAATATTATAAAGAGGAAAGATTTGTTACTTCAATCGGTGATAATATAGCTTTCTAATGGTGAAAGAATTTTTAAAATCGATTGAATAGTTTTTCTGTTAAACCCTTATCAACAAACAAAATATCAAAACTTTCCTCTTTATAATATTTGTATATATATTGACTGATTAGAATATAGCCTTTGTAATCACAAAGGCTATATTATATTTAAAAGAGTAGGTACCTACTGTACTAACATAACCTAATCTACTTTTACGCGAGCGAAGCTACGAGCAAAAGCTAGTATTGTTATAAAAGCCAATGTTGTATTTATTTTGACATTATCCCAGTGTCCGAAAAATTGTCTAGCTATTTTTTAGTTATTTCTGGGACGTCTATAATGTCAAAATAAATACAACATTGACTTTTGGAATTCACCATGTCACTATTATTTGGGACAGCCTATATAAAATACCCTACGATAGCAGTACGATTGTTGGTTGCCTTGCGTCTCCATAATATAATACATGTTTCTTTTGTTTAAAGAGGTAGTAACAAAATACAGATAAACTTTACTTATATCTATGTTTTATGAACAGGTAGACGATGACCTCAGACAGAAAGCCAAACAGTTGTGCTACGGGATAATCTACGGGATGGGCAACAAAACCCTGGGGCAACTCCTGGACGTGACAGAAATAGAAGCGGCAGTGTTCATGGACTCGTTCTACAAGACGTACTCGGCTGTCAAAACGTTCACTCAATCGGTCATAGAGAAATGTAAGAAGAACGGCTATGTGGAAACGCTTACAAAACGTCGCCGATACTTGCCTGATATTAAATCGAGAACAGCAGCTAAAAGAAGTGAGTTTTATATGTAGAGATAGAAAGGTTATAGCTATTATAGATAGTGTTATTCATATTTAGAAATGCTTTTTTATAAATATACTCATTTAAATTAACTCGTCCTTCGATGAGCGGACGACGGGGTGCTACAATGCTTATATTACTATGTATCGATATGGTTAACGTAATAGGTTAAAAAAATTAGAAGTTTATACGAATTTAATAGCGGTCTCCATTTGGGAACGATGAGGCAAGTAAATAACTAAAAGCAGTAATTAAATAGAAAATAAATCGCTTTAATGCTCCCCACTATTGAATTCACTATGTAACATTCGCGTAAACATACGCAAGCTTTTCGGTACCTATGTATGTTTTAAGGTATACAATGTATGGACTATGTAGCTTTTGCGAGACTATTGCAAATATATTTGTAAATGTTAGGTAGGACGCTTTTTGGCCAGATGGACTGACGATCACAATGGTGGCTAAGTTGGACTGACGTATAGTTGGAGAGGTATAACCTGTCAAGTCTTGGATTACCAGACATAATTAAAAATCTATTGTCTTGCATCCAGTATGCAGCTGCGACTCAATAGGTTAAGTCCAGCAGCAGACTACGATAGGCTGATTTATGTAGCAACATGACATCTGAATAATAAATAAAATATTATAACTCTCACGCATATTAAAATTGAACACTATCGTGCTTTACTTTTTAAAAGGGCGACCACTTCAAGCACCACGCCATCCATACAGTCAAAGAAGTAGGTAAATAAATTGAATTCATAACATTTGTTTCAGGCGCCGCGGAACGCCAAGCTGTGAACACCGCGATTCAGGGCTCCGCCGCAGATATCGCCAAAGCTGCCATGTGTTTCATAGACACTAAAACTGAATCTCTGGTTCCTAAACCGCGCCTCATATTACAAATGCACGACGAACTCATATACGAAGTGCCGGTCCACTACAAACAATCATTTATATCTATTATGAAAAAGGTTATGGAAGAAACAGTGAAAATAAGCGTACCTTTGCCTGTTAAAGTTAAATGTGGCCAGTCTTGGGGCGACTTGAAAGAAGTTGTTATAAATTGAGTGGGTCATTGACAGTACCTTGTGTGATCACTACTGTTTCTTAAAATGCGTTCGAATCCTGTACAGGAGGCAAGAATTTGTGTGATCCACAGTTGTATTTAGATTAGTTGATCTTTGGGATTGTAGTTTTAACGTTTACGAATAGTAATTGATACATAAAGATTATACCTAGTGTTGGCGAAGTTATTTAAAATCATGTGCCATTGTCATTTTTAAATAGTCTGACGACTGTGATATTTTTAGCTCACATCTAATATATTTTCATTATGTATCTAATTGTTGAATTATATAAACTAATGCGGTCATAATAGTCAACTCATATCGACATACCTACCTACAATGAAACCGTATACCAAATAATAAATTATGACACTTTATAATTAATTTTAATAGACATTTCCAAAAATTTCAATGAACTCTACAAATCCTTACTAATATTATAAATGCGAAAATGAGTTTGTTTGTTTGTTTGTTTGTTACGCTTTCACGCCTTAACTTCTCAACCGATCAACATGAAATTTTGCATACACAATGTCAGGGGTACAGAATAGGACATAGGGTACCTTTCATCCAGAAAAAAGAACTGTTGCAAGTCTATGTCTCCCCGTGACCATGGCTGCTGAAAAGCAACCGAAACGTCGGGGAAAGTGTAAAAATAAATCTAAATAGTATAATAGTATAGTAATAGTATAAATAGTTTTAATAGTTTCAATAATTTAATTAGCTTAAAAATTTGTAAAGTTTAATAGTGATTATAGTAGTGTAACAGTTTTTCAAAATTTTGTAATAGTGTCAAATAAACAACGCGATAAAATCCGTATGTAGTAGTTTAATTTCAATGAACTGTTGCAAGCCTAACCTAACCTACATTTACGCGAGCGAAGCCGCGAGTGAAAACTAGTTTAAAATAAATTATATTGCAGTGATACATCTTAAAATATTTAATTTAATAAATAATCATACACTGTACCTAATACCTACGCAAAATTTGAAATGTAATCAAAGTCGATGGATTCATAATCAAATATCGACAACAAGAAATTAAGAAGAATAATTATATTTTGTATTTAAATCATATTAGTAGCTTAAGACTCGCTTAAGAGCAAGTGCGGCGCATATTCAAATCGGCGCGCGGCCGCCATAGTTCAAATTTTTTTATTGTAAAATATTTTCCTTTATATTAAATATAGTTTTAAATTGTAAAATTGTATGGCGGATTTGAAGTGCTTTTTTGATAAATATGTATCTTTATTGTCAACCAATAACTTAACTAGGTATCTATGTTTCGTTTAAGCTGTAAAATAGGAATCTATTCTACTGTTATAATCTAAAAATCACGTAACACAAGCTTACGTTTTTGCATTTTTCGTGCAAATTTACGTAATTTTGTAGGCGAAAATATTAATTATTTTGTTTTTTACACGAAGTTATTGTTAAAGACATTCATTGTTATGGTAAATGTACATTTTATATCTGTATTAAACAAAAAGTGTTGATTTTTTTGACTTAACTGTTACCGCCTGTTTTGGCACATTTCGCTCGGCGCAATCTTAATGTGGCAACTCGTTACTATAATATATGAATAAATTATTATTCATGTAAAATGTTGCCAAGAACTTTTTGACAGTGCGAGTCATAATATGGTCTCGCCATATGACTCGCACTGTCAAAAAGTTATCAGATCTCATGTAGAGTCAAGTTGCTAACTCTACACGCCCTAACTCTACAAGGCCTAACTTCACAAACTCTACACCTTAGTCAAAATATCACTACCGTGCCCCCAGATATTAGCAATTTAGGCTCTATGCATATGAGCCATCGACCATAGCCACCAGTAGCTGTCGCGTGCTACTGAGGGCTGTAACGCGCAATCGAAGATGATCGGTGGCCGCCACAAGTGGACATACTCAATGAGGCTGTATTCTGCTCCATAATGACGTGTTATGCGTCGGACGCTTAGCACATTACTAAACGCCGCCGCCACCGGTGATATGTGTTGGACACTGAGTCGCGAGTGGCCGCCAC
Organism: Catocala sponsa; assembly: GCA_963564715.1. Lineage (NCBI taxonomy): Eukaryota > Metazoa > Arthropoda > Insecta > Lepidoptera > Erebidae > Catocala > Catocala sponsa. Next base: position 11,184,703 of record OY751334.1, on the reverse strand, counting down.
TCGTTACACGCGTGCAGCAACTTAATACAAAACGTATGAAAACCATGTAAACATTTATCGCGAGCCACCAATGGCTGTGGTTGGTGGCGCGTTAGCACTAAGCCTTCATGTTTTTTTGCACAAATGATGGAACGCCTATTGTTAAGCTGTTACTGTATCAAGCTATCGCTGTGTTGTCAGCTTCAGGGGCCAAGAACAAACCAAGAAACCCTTAAGCGGTGATGCCGCAGTGTTACCTTAGCCGATCCTGAGCTATTGGCTCCTACAGGCGTCCTATGTAAGTACCTACAAACTTTTATTGTTTAACTGTAACAAAACTGCATCACGCATGTTACTTAATATATCGAGTTGCTGAGTTGACGGTTGGTGTAGGGAAACGCTATATGGGGTGTGTGGCCAGATAACCTCCTAGTGTGCCTGACGGTTGCTGGTCCTTTCTACACTTCCCTTGGGATGGAACAGCAGACGTTGGGTCGGTACACCCCGGGCAACTCGGGTAATAATGTCCTTTCGGGGTCATTATTACTCGTGGCATTAATACTCTGGCACGCTTTGGGAACCTGAGGCAATTGGCTCGGGGTTATCGGCCCGCTAGGGCCGCGTTTGGGGGTCTCTCCACGTGTTCCTCTGATTAGCACAGGACTCACGTGGATGAGACAAGGGGGTTAGAGGAAGAAAACCTCTTTAAAAAATCATCAGTGGAGGCCGTAAGGTCGGGGCGGGTGGCATAGGCGTCCTGGCCAGTCGGGCGGCCCTGAGGCGGTTGGATCGGTCCAGTATGGACCCCTTCCGGCCCAACCCGTAATCCTGAATTGACAGGACCGGGGACCTTCGGGCTGCGAGAAAGAAAACCTCTATAAAAATTACCCAAAGCTCAAGTTTTTAGTGGCCCGGCGAAGGGCTGTATGGCTGGGGGGAACCCAGTCATTAGGGCCACAACAAAATAATGATGTCGGCAAAATGTGAGAACCTACCCCAGGAGGGTACGAGGCGCGCCGCGCCCGGAGAATCCCTCATGGACCATTCTGGCTCCGTCTGCCCCTCGTATTCTCGGGGGGACGGGGGACAACCCACATCACAGCGCCGTGCCGCGCGAAATCTTAGGCACCAAAACCCCCGCGGAGTCGGACGCCGACTCCACGACGAGTGTCGCCTTGGGGCTAGTCCCTAGTGCGGAAGCGCAATCGCCGCCTCCGAAGTCAGTGGCAGAGGCCGTGCAAAGGGCCCTTGACGGTCCGAGATTGTGACGAAGGTGGCGTCCAAGTCTCTCAAAGGGACCTTCCAAAAGCACCTCAAGGAGGAGGCGGCCGCAATGAAGGCATCGGTCGATTATACCTGGCCGATAAATTCGCGCGGCTGAAGGCGGAAGTGGTGGAGTTGCGTCGGGAGATGGTGCGACTCAGGGCCGAGACCCGAGAACGGGCGTCTAAAGAGGCGCCTCAGCCGTCCGGCAAGGAGCTGGACATGCAGGTTTCTATTTTCAAATATGTTGACGCCCTCATAGATCTGGGCGACCGACTGCTGCCGGCGCCTACCGAGGCTGTAAGCCGCGCCACCTGTGGCTACTGCTGCAGCCGTCTCTGCGACCAAAAGGTCACCGACGGTGCTACCGGCGCAGCGCCGCCACTGAGGTCTGGTCCGCCCCAGAGCTTGCAGCGAGGCCCCACTGGACCCGTGCCTACTGCGCCGTCCACTTCCGTGCCTGCCAGCCCTCAGGGTGAGGGTTGGCAGACGGTGGGGAATATGGACAAGACTCGCCGCAATAAGGCCAAGAAGGCCGCTGCGGCTGCTGATGCGCCTGCCGCAGCCCCAGTAAGACCTGGCCCAAGGCGTGGCCAAGAAAAAGAGGCGGAGGAGAAACAGACTCTGAGTGCCAAAGTCAGCTGCCGTGGTTATCACGGTGCTATCGGAACCGGCTGAGCGCAGCCTGACGTATCAGGCCGTGCTTTCCACGGCGAGGCGGAACACCGGGGACGTTACGCACTCCGGAGCCATAAACTGGACTAGTCGTAGAGAGAGGGGATGTCCGGTGAGACCAATGGTTTATGACCTTGTGGCTAGAAACTATAGAAAGTCCATTTTATACTCTCTATAATACGTGAGTGCGTTGGGGTAGGCCGGACTGTTTGAAGTGTTTTAGGAAATATTTTTTTGTCAAGCTATGAATCAGTTAGCATAACAAAATATGATGTAAGTTTAAATGAAATAATCGTTCTGATGTTTATCTATTTTTTTATTCTGTATATTCAATAATTGTTGTTTAAAGGTTAATTAAAGAGAAGATAAATTATTGAAAATGCCAGAGAAAGATTGGATCATGGTGGGGTAAAGCCGGACTAGCTTTTAAAATAGTCTTTGTATTTAAGATCTTAAAATTCATGCAATAAATATATCCGAACTTATCTATACTATAAGGACAAAATATTTAATTTTCTAAAACTCTATCTTAAAATAAACTAGATGTTCCCGCGGATTCACCCGCGTTTATCGTTACTGCGCTGCCACCGTGGGTCGTAGCGTGATGTTATATAGCCTTCCTCGATAAATAGGCTATCCAACACTAAAATAATTTTCAAATCAAACCAGTAGTTCCTGAGATTAGCGCGTTCAAACAAGCAAACTCTTCAGCTTTATAATATTAGTATAGATTATTAACAACTTTCTTTTTTTACCTCCTCGATATCCGATCTTACCCCATTTCAACAAATATAGCGTTTATGAGGTTCTCAACCTTTAGCTTTCAGGTTAAATATTATGTTGTCCTACATTATTTTTTTTTATGGGCCCTAAAGCAATAATTAAGGGCCCGAAGCCTAATTTAGTCTAACACGTAGCTGTCCGTGTAGTGATTAGGAATACCTACATTGTGTCACTATCTCATCTCTACCTGAGGGTGTCGTAAAAGGCGACTAAGCGAAAATATCTTTACAGATAATAGCACTGCAAGAAAAGGAAAAACCCTATACCAACCCGTCTGGCCAGCGTGGTATAGTAGGCCAATATCCCTCCACTACCTAGGAGGTACCTCTGGAGAGTAATTAGCACCAAACCTATATTATTATTTTTTAATTTAATAGGGTTTGTCGATTATATTTACTAACAGAAATGTTTAACGACGGCTAAAGCTGGATAGTGAAATAAAATAAAGTTTTAGAAAATCATCATCAATCAATTGGTGCCCTCCAAGGTGTTCGAGCGGATTATAAACACCCAAATTGTCCGCTACCTGGAGGATCAATCGTTGATCAATGATCGCCAATACGGCTTTCGGTCTAAACGATCAACGGGTGATCTTCTAGCGTTCGTCACGCACCTCTGGGGTGAGGCCATGGACAAGCACGGCGAGTCTTTGGCTATCAGCCTTGACATAGCCAAAGCTTTCGACAGAGTCTGGCACCGGTCTCTTCTTTCCAAGCTTCCGGCCTATGGCTTGCCCCCTCAACTGTGCACCTGGATTGCAAGTTTCCTGCAGAAGCGTCGTATACGGGTCCTTTGCGACGGTCGCGCTTCCAAATTTATGCAGGTCAATGCAGGAGTGCCTCAGGGTTCTGTCTTATCCCCTACGCTCTTTCTTCTGCATATCAATGATATGTTGAATCTCGGCAACATACATTGTTATGCGGACGACAGTACCGTGCATGGGCGATATCTCGGACATCCTGGGGCCAAACAGGCTGAGGTTGAGGGGAAAAGGCAGAATCTTGTCGTTGAACTTGACCAGACCTTGGACCGCATCTATGAATGGGGTGCCAAGAACTTGGTCGAGTTCAACGCCAAGAAGACCCAGGCATGCGCGTTCTCAACAAAAAAGTCCGTTCCTTCCCCTCCCTTCTCTGAAGAACACTCCACTGGTGATACGTGACAGTCTCTCCATCTTAGGTATGGATCTTTGCCGCTCCCTTAATCAGAAAACCTATATCGAGAGCGTCATTAAGCAAGCTTCGCGAAAACTCTGAGTTCTGAACAGGGTGAGGCGGTTCTTCACGCCTGGGCAACTGTGCCTATTGTATAAGGCACAAGTGCGCCCTTGCGTGGAGTACTGTTCTCATCTTTGGGATGGCTCCGCGCAGTACTTGCTGGACGCTCTCGACCGGTTACAGCGGCGGGCTGTCCGTATCATCGGAGATCCAGAGGTCACGAGTTCACTGGAACCTCTGCAACTCCGTAGGGACATTGCCTCATTGGCATGTTTCTACAGAATATACCACGGGGAGTGCTCTGAAGAGTTATTCCACCTTATCCCGCCCTCCCCTTTCCTATCCAGAACAACGCGTGCTGGGCCCAGATGCCATCCTTACACGGTAAAGTCGATTAGAGCGCGTACCAAAAAGTTTGGATCCTCATATCTCTGCCGAACGACCAAGGCATGGAATTCTCTGCCAAGGCACGTGTTTCCTTCTTCCTTCAATCCTGGGTTCTTTAAGCGGGGCGTGAAAAAGCATCTTCTCAGGCCGTCAAAGTAGAGACCTCAACATCGCCTCGGCTACTGTGGGGGCGATGTGGAGGTCACTGCTCTTAGACCACACGACTGCTTACCATCAGGTGGAGTGTGGTCATTTCGACGAGCAAAATAAAAAAAATTAAATAAAAAAAAACAACATTTATTCATTAGCTAAACTTAAGAAGGAATTAGTACTACATTTAATATATGTCGATTTGTTCTTCAAAGATAAAAAATTATCGATGAAAAATAACAAATTTGGCTACATATTAAGATTTTGATTAAATCAATTATAAACACATAACATATATTTATAGTTAATCGTAAGTCTTCTTTGGAGTACAGTGTTGCCCGAGTTGAATTTCGGCGATAATTACGAGGCATGCTGTATCTGTAAACAATAACCGACTTAGATATTGGTACGAGTGGATTAAAAATAATTATGGGTTGGTCAGCCTCAGTTTTAGTGTCGAATGAAATCATTAGGAATTTCACGCGTATCTATCAATAAATACACAATAATAAATAGCCTAGAATCAATCCAAACCAAATTACTTCTAAAATTAGGGTTTAAATTTTGCTTTGGAAATTCCTATATTTTATTAAGCTGACTGTTATAGATACGATACGATTGCATGACCTGCGATGACCCCGCTTGTTTTAGGAGAACTTAAGCAGCTTGATGTTATGTAACCCTCGTATTAATTAAGGGAACATACTTAACAAACTTGTGTATAATAATAGCTAAATAAGCTAAATTGTTAGAATCATTGATTTCGCAGAAAACTCCACTTTTTCTTTTTTGCCATTATTTTACCAAAAACTACAATCATATTATACATTATTTTCTTATTCCCTATGTTATACCATTTTAGCACAGGACACAAGGTTGACAACCGCTGGTGATGTTTTGCAGTAAAAGATCGGACGAAATTAGCCTGATTTTAACCCATTAAAATTCTGACGGGGAAAGACCGGATCTCAGCCAATAGTGGTCTTTTAAAATTTTTATCATTAAAAGCTATTAGTATCTCGTCATCACTTATAATCATGCACACTAATAACAAATAAGAAAAACAACATTAAATTTTTACAGGTAAAGTCCGGATCTTTAGTTAAGAACGAATCTCGTCACTTCTCACATAAACACGCAAAAAACTAACTACAGCATCGGACGTCTGTCGGCGACTGAACTCTGAAGGGCCGAGCCTAATAAAATGGCGTCGCAGGCTATGTTGCCAATGTTCAAAAATATGTCCTACTTTGGTAGAAATTTGAATAAACCGAACTTTCCCCTGCTCCGAAATTACCCCAACGCACCTTATATAATATTATCTTGTGTTGCGAGTGATTATAAGCTATAGCAAACGCTTATCAACAGTAGAATGGTATGCTAAATTGTCGAGGAATAAAAAAGATGTTAGCGGCTCGCACACTACGCTGTTGATTTGTAACAGACCACGCTTTTAATTAAAGCTTAAAATGTTATTACTTAGTGTGCATACATTATAAAATGCCAACAACAAGCTTTTCTCACACAAAAACACGTAAAAAGCTTTTCATAAACAATGTAAGACTTTTGTAAATGAGGAAACTTGAGTTGTTTTTAGAGTTCCCTATATCAACGTACCTACTTACTTATAGGTACTTATAAGAATGTTTAATTTTAATCTTTCTAAAACGTATGTCTATACAGCTATAGGTACTTTTAAGAACAAATGCTGTATTTGACATTCGAGGGGCATAAAGCTAAGGGAGGATCATTTCGTATAAATGCCAAAAGAACTTTACGTACCCAGTTAGTTAGCAATATTGCACGGAACTCTTAGGATACTCGTACTTTTCCCGTTTTGTCCTGTCCTCACTATGCACAATTAAGGTGAATAAACCGTGAGTGCAAATTTAATACCGACGCAGTGTGCTACTTGCCACACCCACATAACTACCTACACGTACAATCGTTGCATTATTTAGTGAAATCTCAAGTAGGTTACTCGCTCAACTAGATCGCTAATGTGAACAGTGTGCTTTGACTTATTATATAGTGTGCGTTACGATTGCTCCGTCAAGTTATACAAACAGAAAAAAACTGCGCTAGAAAAATTGTCGAAATTTGTCAAAATCGAAGGGAACAAACCAAAAAATTTGTCGAAGTAGAAATAAAGAAGTTATAAGGGTTTAAAGTTGGCCGCGCGAACGTAACGTCCACGATTGCGCGGCCATGGAGATCTCAGCAACTGCTTGGGTTAGAGATCTAATTCTTTTTGTCAATTGAAGACTAAATTTGTCAAAAATTGTCGAAAAAAGTCAATATTTTACGAATTATTCACCTTGGAAGTTATGGCCGCGCAATCGTGCACTTGTTTTTCGTTATTGTTGATTATTTCTTTAATATTAAGGCTTCATACAGTACAACTGTTACAAGAAGAAAGGTCCTAATTTGTCAAAACTAATGAAAGCAATAAAATTACTGGCCATCTGTGGGAAATATGCGGAGGCTCATGGCTTGAGGTATAACGCCACCAAAAGTAAAATAATCGTGTTCAAATTCCGCAACAATACACCCGTAAATGTTCCGCCTGTAAAGTTACTAGGATTTTCACTGCAGGTCGTCACTGAATTTAAATACCTTGGTCATGTGGTTACGGATTTTCTTACAGATGGTCAGGATATCGATAGGGAGTGCAGAGCGTTGGCTGCTCGATGTAATATTCTTGCTCGCAGGTTTGCAAAGTGCTCTAAACGGGTTAAACTGACTCTTTTTCGGGCTTATTGCCAGTCGTTTTACTCGTGCAGCCTGTGGGTGAGTTATACGCAGAAGGCTTACAACGCTCTGCGCGTCCAGTATAATAACGCGCTAAGGATGTTGTTGGGACTACCTCGATTCTGTAGCGCTTCGGGTATGTTTGCGGACGAAAGGCTAGATGACTTTTATGCCATCATGCGCAAACGATGTGCGTCAATGCTTCGGTGAGTCAGGGATAGTTCCAACAATATCCTGGCAACTCTGGCGGAAAAAATTGATGGCCCGTTTATACAGCACTGGGTGCGTAGACATGTGCGTGCTGATGTACATGTCTTTAATTAGTTTATTTTATTTATTATTTATTACTAACAATAGGTTAAGGTGATACTAACACTATATGGATCATTGGTCTGAAATAAAAATATTATTATTATTATTAATAAATACTAGAAAAGTTTATTAAAACAGACGAAATCAGTCCAAGTTTAGTTAGTTTAGTTGGACGTATGTTATCCGCACTTAGCCCCACAATTGGGCCATTGTGCGTAAGTAACCGACGCGGAATACTGTTCGGCTACTCATACCACCCCAGCTCCATCCAGAAAGACAATAGGGGACCGATGTTGCGCAGTACCTCCTTCATCGTTTCTGGACTGTTTAGGAATTTCGCCCGTTGGTTGCTCACGCTTTTACAATGTATAAGCACGTGAGCCGGTGTCTCCTCGGTCTCCATGCAGCCTCTACATAAGGGACTGTCAGTGATGCCGATGTTGAATAGGTGCCTGTTGAGTGAGCAGTGGCCTGTTATTATACCCACTAGGTGACGTAAGTTTTTCCTTGTGGAACGTAGCAGTTTGCGTGACAAATGTCTGTCTAAGCATGGAAGGGCTTCCTTCATCTGTCTACATTCCTTTGTTTCTATCCACTGTTTTTCGTGTAGTTCCGTGGTTCTATCGCATAACCATGTTTTGAGTTGGCAGAAGGGTATCGGGACAATTGGTTCGGGTCCTACCATTTTGGTGTTCGATCCTCTCTTTGCCAGTTGATCTGCAGCATCATTGCCAGAAGAGTTGCTGTGGCCGCGTATCCACTGCAACGTTACCCGATTTTTTGTTGCAATACTTTGCAGCTCACGGTGACACTCCAAAATGAGTCTACTGTTGAAGCAGTTACTCTTAAGGGCTTGTAGTACCGCGGCACTATCTGAGATAATGCGTATTGACTTATCGCTTATACCCCTTGATGTAACCGCTGTTGCAGCCCGGGTGATTCCAACACATTCTGCCTGGAAGATAGTGTTGAGGTTTCCCAGGGTCGTTGAGTAATTGATGTTTAGGTCGTGGGAGAAGACTCCGACTCCTGTTCCTGATTTTGTTTTAGATCCATCCGTGTTTATTCTCACTTCATGTATGCCAGAGCTATCTTTAGATTCCTCATGAAGTTGGATGTGGTATTTTTTGTCAAAGACAAAGGTTTTTGGGATGATATCACATGTCGCCTCTATCATTGGAATTTCATTGTATACTAACTCCTTTAGGCGCGCATGAGTTATTCTATTGTCTCGTTTCCAGAGCCCTACCTTTTCAAGCCGTATGGCAGCTGCGACAGCTTCCTGCTGTATGATAAGGTGTAGGGGTCTGAGATTTAGTATGGCCTCCAGCGCTGCCGTGGGGGTTGTTCTCATACAGCCTGTCGTCGCCAGGCAGGCGAGTCGTTGTAGGCTTTGTAGTTTGTGTATGACTGTGCTTAGAAGAGTGCGGGGCCACCAAACTATGGCGCCATATGTTATCATAGGGCGTATTATGGCCGTGTAGAGCCATATGGTTATAGATGGTTTGAGGCCCCATTTTCTGCCTATTAATCTTCTGCATTGCCAGAATGTTGTGCATGCTTTGGTTATTTTCGTGTTAAGGTGCTTACTCCAGTTCAGCTTATGGTCGAGTACTACGCCCAGATACTTGACTTCTTGCGATAGGGTAAGTTCCGTTCTAAATAATTTTGGCATGTTTGTTAACTGAGTTTTCCTTTTATGTGTGAAAAGGACCTGTTCTGTCTTAGTCGGGTTCACCGTCAGTTCATGATGTTTACACCATTGTTCCATGATCCTGAGGGCCGATTGCATGCGATTACAGATTATGTTTTCTGAGTCGCCTTTGATCAGAATGGTTATGTCGTCCGCATAGCCGACCGTGTAGTAGCATCTGCTATTAAGGCGTTCTAACAGGTCATCTACCACGATGTTCCATAGCAGCGGCGAGAGTACTCCTCCTTGGGGACAGCCCTTCGCTACTATGCCTCTCGTGGTAGAGTTCACCGTGAATTGTATGGCCCGCATCTTTAGAAGTTGATCGATCCAGCCACTAGTGGTTCTATCAACTCCAAATGTGCTGAGTGACTGGCTGATACTATTGAATTTTGTCTTATCAAAAGCTCCTTCTATATCAATGAAAGCCCCTAGTGTCATTAATTTGTCAGATAGTGCTGTTTCTATTGTTCCTACAACAGAGTGTAGCGCTGATTCCGTTGATCTGCCTTGCCTATAGGCGTGTTGCTGGCGGTGTAGTGGCTTGAGTCTTAGAGCAACTTCCCTTAAATACCGATCAGCTAGTCTCTCTAAAGTCTTCAGCAGAAAAGAGGTTAGGCTGATCGGTCTGTATGATTTCGCCTGTGTGTAGTCTGACTTACCCGGTTTGGGTAGAAAGATTACTTTGACTTCTCTCCACTGGCGAGGTATGTAGTTATGCGCTATCGATGCTCTGTATATGTTAAGCAGGTGTGGCACAACTGTTGCTTGTCCCCATTTCAAGAGAGCTGGGAATATCTCGTCCAGGCCCGCAGATTTGAAGGGCTGGAAGCTATCTATCGCCCACGATATTCGGTCAGCAGTGACCATGGATTTGGCCACTGTCCAGTCAATCTGGGTTGGTTGATTGTACGGCGTGTCTTCCCAGTTTGGGTTTACCGTCACTTCGCACCCAGGGAAGTGTGTTTCGAGAAGTACCTGACTTATTTCATTGTCTGAAATCGCGTAGGTACCGTCTTGTTTTCTAATGGTGCCTAGGGTTCTGTTGTTATCTTGCGATAGGACCTTTTTCACCCTGGCTGCTTCATTAGTGGTGTTAATGTTGTTACAGAAACGCCGCCAAGATTCCCCTCTGCGGTATCTTATGCGTTTCTTATAGTGGTATTGAGCTTGCTTGTATCGCTCCCAGTCTTCATCGATGAGGTGGTTTTAGTTTTTCTGGTGTTTTTAGCTCGGTTAAACAGTTTCCTCAGATTGAGTCTAAGTTTCTCCAGCTCTGGTCCCCACCATTGGGACTTACCTGCCACTGGTGGTTGTGTGGGGGGACAGGCTTGTTGGTAATTCTGTTGGATGCATTTGGTAAGTATGTTAGTGTTGTGGTCTATGTTGTCAGTGCTGGTAGACATATCTTTAAAACAGATTTTATCTACCTCATATTGGAGAAGGGTCCTGTACCTTGCTACGTCCGTCTTGCGGGGGTTGCGTTTAGGCAGTTGGTCCGTCTCTGGCACTTGTATGGTATAGCAGATACGCCTGTGGTCTGCAAACGAAGGTTCGGCTGAAACGTGCCAGTTTGACACTAGTTCTGCCGCACCATCCGATGCAAGGGTGATATCTACTATAGTTTGGTATCTAGAACTGACAAAAGTGGGCTCGCAGCCATTGTTCATTATAGATAGGTTAGTCGAGAAAATGTATTCTGTTAAAGACTCACCTCTTTTGTTCGGTGTGTGGCTTCCCCACAGTGGGTGGTGAGCGTTTGCGTCGGCTGAGATGGTAATGTGCCAGCCGTGGTCTTCACAGTGTTGTACCAGTTCAACCAGCCCCTTAGATGGGATTTCCTCATCGCTGGGCATGTACACTGAAGCTAGTACTAACGTTTGGTCGTTGAGCCCTGTTTGGAGTCCTACCGCAGTAAGGTCTCTAGAACAGAAGTTTGTTAATAGCAGAGCTGATATTGATCTAGGGATATAGATGCAAGTTCTTGGCTTTTGAACCGAAGTATTGTACATCAACTTACCCCCGATGCTTTTCAGACCGCATATGCTGTCGCCTCTGATCCACGGCTCCTGGATCAGGGCTATGGTCCTTTGGTTAACCTCCAGCAGTCTGCGTAGGGTAGCCGTCGCAATTTGTTTGTGCTGGAGGTTGGTTTGTACCACACTAATCTGACGAGGATCCGAGAACATCGCTGTTCACGGACTCGCCGTCTGAAGACGTGTGGTGGTCGCTGGTGTCCATGGTAGGTATGGGAGTAGCGTTATCTACCATGGATACCTGTTTGGAGCAGGCTGTGCCTGACGTACTTGGGCCAGTAAGTGGCAGTGCCCGTTTTGATGCCTCCTCATTGCCGGTGTTAGGCTCCTCCCGGGGCCCTGTGGTCATCGAGTCGTCTCCGTCCCCGGCAGTGTGAAACTTAACGTAAACACTACCTGAGACAAAGGAGACCCGACGACCTCTCTCCAAAATCTTGGCCACTTCAGATTTTGGGATGCCCAGGGTCAGGAAGATGCCCTTCTCCTGCATAGCCGCACCGTACAGCTGCCAGGTTTTGGCGCTGTACCATGGGTTCTGCGCAATTAGGAGGCGATGGGTCCTCGTCAGGTCCAAACCGATTGACTTCGGCAGCCATAGCGAAGCGCGAACTCTCTTCACTATGTCTGACTGCCGATGCGTGGTCCGCGTTTTCGAGGCCCGCGTTTGCGACGCGAGCCTGTTTTTGTAACGGCTGAGTGAGTCGGCTCTGCTTCGACACCAGCCGTGACCGGATCTACACGTTGGGCTGCCTCCGACGTTGTTCCAACTTTCGCGTCGCGTTGTTCTGTCAGGGGTGCGGTATCCGTTATCATAGGGTCGCTGCTCCCTGACTGAATGGCTCCCGCGTGCCTGTTTTGGCATCTGCGTTCACCTTGCGTGTCGCGTTCGGTTGGAAGTTCCATCCGAGTCAAACCCACAGTGTCACCGGTCCTGGTCGGGTCGACTGGCTGAGCATTCCCCTCAGCTGTGTTTGTCCTACTCGTTAACTGCGCATCCAGCGGTGCGGACACCGACGTAGTCGGTTCGCTTCCTACTGATTGCGCAACAGTGGATTTGGCACGCCGATTGCGTCGGTTGCGCCGGTTACCACTTTGTTTCTTTACTCCTGTGCTTGCGTGCTTCGCGGAGGCGGCGTTCGCATTAGCGCGTACGTCGCCTCGACGCGGTGCAATGCTCCAGGAGGCGTTTGATATGATTTCTGCGCTGGGCATGGCGTTGGCCAGCTCGCGCAGATGAATTGGCTTTGGTGATCCATTGCTCCCCCCAGAATACGTGGAGCGGCCTGATCCCGTAGGGTCAGGGAGGGATTCTCCAGCGTCGCGGACGCTGGTACCCTCCTGGGGTAGTTTAAATGTGTGGGTCACTTTGTCCATTTTGTATTAGATTTTTTTATTTTTTTTTATTTTAAATTTTGCTGTGTGGTATGTGTATGTATTTGTGTGTATGTGTGTGTGTGTGTGTATGTGTGTGGGAGGGTGTGTCTGTGTGTGGGTGTGTGTCTGTGCGTGGGTGCGCGCGCGCGCGCGCGCTTTGAGTGTGTTTATGTGTGTGGGTGCGTATGAGGGTGTTTGTGTGTGTGTGTGTGTATGTGTGGGTGTGTGTATAACGGCTGGAGGTTTTGGTTACGTCTGTTTCTTATGAAACCAGACCAATAACAGGCGGCAACCTCGGGAAGGATAGTCCACCAGCCTTGCCTTAGGGATCTACACGACTTGCGCTCTCCCCTAAAGCCATTTGCCAGACTCTGCTCCTGACTCAGGTGCAGAGAATAGAAGTATGCCTAAGTCACTTAATAATTAATACAGAATAAGGTGGTGAGTTGGACCTACTTCCGCCCGAAATCAGTCCAAAACAAAAAGTACGTGGCCGCGCAGTCGAAACGTTACTTCGTAGGTTAATATCTCATTATTGATAACTGCTAGGATTGCGGTGTGAACATCAATTTATTCGACATGTTAACCTCATTAGAATGACATATCGTTTTACCCTCAGAACAATTTTTAACGCGTGTAATTTCAAAAATAATGTGTTCTCAAACAATGTCCGTGCAGGGTAACCATAATTTCGATTTTATTTGGAAATATTTCTAACTAAAAAAATGTTATGTTTAAATACTTTGATATGTTTATTCATCACAGCTTGCAAAATTAACAAATATAAAATTACAAAATATCAACAAATAAAATAAAATTCTTTAAAAACCTTTATTTTAATTATATATTTATTATTTGGAACAGGATTAAAAAAAACAGGTTAAAACAAAGAAAAAGACTAACACCAAAAAATAAACCTTGCTTTTAAAACAAAAATCTAATGTAAGGGAAACGTTTTCAAATAACTCAGTATTTTTAGAAATACCTTCGTATGTTGAAAACTGGAGAGACGAAGGTGTCTCTACTAAAAGTGACGATCCTATGTATATGTTTCACTCTGAATATAATTATTGTTATTACTTTTTTTTTATAGTCAGTAAAATATGGCATAATGGCTGCAACACCTTAACGATATGATTTGTAAAATATTGAAATTATATTTAATTAGCGATTTAATCAAATTTAGTCTTCAATTGACAAAACGAATTAGATCTCTAACCCAAGCAGTTGCTGAGATCTCCATGGCCGCGCAATCGTGGACGTTACGTTCGCGCGGCCAACTTTAAACCCTTATAACTTCTTTATTTCTACTACGACAAATTTTTTGTTTGTTCCCTTGGATTTTGACAAATTTCGCCAATTTTTCTGGCGTAGTTGTTTTCTGTTTGTATAACTTGGCGGAGCAATCGTAACGCACACAGTGTTTATTTATTGCGGTTAATATCGACGACTTTTACCTATAAGCTTATAGGTAAAAGTCGTCGATATTAACTGCAATAAACTGCAATGTATTCTGTTTTATAGCATTCCTAATAGATTGTACTCATTAATAAATTAAAATAATGTATAAAATGATATATTATATACTTAGCACATATTTAATATAAATTGTATTGATGAGATATAAGAAGATTTGATAACTTTAAAATGCAAAGTTTTTTGTAAATCACTTCTTATGCTAATTAATTAGTGTCATTGCTTACTATTATCATTAGCCTTTATAGGTGTGCACTGTGGGCCCGAATTACTATGGCGTCTTGGCATGCCCCTTTGTCAAAGTAGAAATAACGAAGTTATAAGAGTTTAAATATGGCCGTGCGAACCTAACGTCGACGGTTGCGCGACCATGGAGACCTCAGCAACTGCTTGGGTGCAACAGCGGTTACATCGAGGGGTATAAGCGATAAGTCGATACCTACGACCTCGGACAGTGCCGCGGTACTACAAGCTCTTAAGAGCAACTGCTTCAACAGTGGACTTATCCTGGAGTGTCACCGTGAGCTGCAAAGTATTGCAAAAAAAAATCGGGTAACGTTGCAATGGATACGCGGCCACAGCCACTCTTCTGGCAATGATGCTACAGATCAACTGGCAAAGAGAGGATCCAACACCAAAATGGTAGGACCCGAATCAATTGTCCCGATACCCTTCTGCCAACTCAAAACATGGTTATGCGATAGAACCACGAAACTACACGAAAAACAGTGGACAGAAGCAAAGGAATGTAGACAGACGAAGGAAGCTCTTCCATCCTTAGACAAACATTTGACACGCAACTGCTACGTTCCACAAGGAAAAACCTACGCCACCTAGTGGGTATAATAACAGGCCACTGCTCACTCAGCAAACACCTATTCAACATCGGCATCACTGACAGTCCCTTATGTAGGGGCTGCATGGAGACCGAGAAGACACCGCACCGGCTCACGTGCTCCTACATTGTCAAAGCGTGAGCAACCAACGGGCGAAACGGAAACAGTCCAGAAACGATGAAGGAGGTACTGCGCAACATCGGTCCCCTATTATCTTTCTGGACGGAGCTGAGATGTTATGAGTAACCGAACAGTATTTCGCGTCGGTTACTTACGCACAATGGCTCAATTATGGGGCTAAGTGCGGCAAACACGTGTCCAACCAACTAAACTAACTAACTAAGTGTCGTTTAGAGCAGACCATATCTTCTAAGGCTATGTAATTTTTTATTTTATATTATAATCTGGGCAGAACAAAGGCCAGTCTTCGGCTCTTATAAAAACCGGCACACTAGCAGGCGCAGTGAAACGCTGGAAAGTTCACAGACATTTTCAAAAGTTTATCGCGAGATCACGATTCAAGACGGGATCTTAAATATACTTTGCCTCTCTTCATTCCCTTTTACAAAAATAACTTTTTGTGACTCTTTTTATCGGCCCGACTGATGACAAATGGTTGCCGTTATCACTCGAAACACGAGAGATATAACTAAAGGATTACATAACGGCAACATGTATGTACTATTTCCTTCACTGCCTCTGAAAGCCCTCTTGTATAAGTAGCTTCGAAAATTTGACAACGACGACGCACGACACAAGGATTTTTTAAGGGTGCAGATAACATGTTATTTTCCAATCAAGTTGCTTCCGCTTTTAAATTGCTAATAATACCGCTATACTTGCCTGTCTTAATTATTTTACATGCAGTTTTGTCACAATGGTATTTTTATTATGAACTAGATGTGCCCGCGGTTTCACCGCGTTTTTGATTACTGCGCCTTCCCTGTGGGTCGTAGCGTGATGTTATATAGCCTTCCTCGATAAATGAGCTATCCAACACGAAATAATTTTCATTTCGGACCAGTAGTTCCTGAGATTAGCGCGTTCAAACAAACAAATTCTTCAGCTTTATATTATTAGTAGGTATAGATTATTCAGTGGCAGCGTGGAGTCAGACAAGGTATTCAGTATAAGGCAATAGCTTGGCCCCTATCAAAAAAGTTTGTACGTACTAGGTACTACCTACAAACACACAACCGATTAGCAATTGATCCGCAAAAATAGACACCTGTAGGAGCCGATAACCCAGGAATATCTAGCGAGGCTATATGCCGACTGCCGAGTAGTTGACGCTGGTTAACCAGTTTTATAAAGTTTTTACACGTTGACAACTGATTGGGACTTATGTTTAGTATGACTCAGGTTTGCTCTCTCCCTGATATTATACTTATACATATAATGGCTCAACAGGCATGTCTGAGATCTTGTGCTATTCTGAAGTTATTATGAGATATTTAGAATTATATTTTTGGATTACCTATTCATAATATGTCATAGGTCATTGGCCATGATTTTAATAATAGCCATACGTTTAAAATTTTACGAGCATGCCAAAAATCTATACTAATATTATAAAGCTGAAGAGTTTGTTTGTTTGTTTGCA
The DNA here is from genome assembly GCA_963564715.1 of Catocala sponsa. Taxonomy (NCBI): domain Eukaryota; kingdom Metazoa; phylum Arthropoda; class Insecta; order Lepidoptera; family Erebidae; genus Catocala; species Catocala sponsa. The sequence continues at coordinate 11,168,168 of OY751334.1, read as the reverse complement.
TGAACGCGCTAATCTCAGGAACTACTGGTCCGATTTGAAAAATTCTTTCAGTGTTAGATAGCCCATTTATCGAGGAAGGTTTTAGGCTATAGGAATATCATCACGCTACGATCAATAGGAGTGGAGCATTAATGAAGAATGTTTCAAAATTGGAGGGTCTTTTTTTCCTTTTGAGAGCTGCCGCTGCGTGCGCTGCGTAAACAGTTAAAGTTTCGCAAAAATCATGTATGACAGAATTGTTTCCTTTTAAAAGTTCTAAAAAAAAGTCCGGGACAGCATATGTCTATCTTTTAAGGTTGGCTCACTATAACATTTTTTATGCTAACCAAATTTTATTCTAAAATAATGCATTATTTGCGAAGGTGTTTTTATAAACATGATATTAATCCTTATCCAAATAAATACGTTAGTCATCACAAGTATTTAATTTAAAACAAAATTGCCCTTTACATCATTCGATTTCAATGAATATCTTAGGAGATATCGCAGTTTTAAAATAACATCGCAACAAAATAATGATCAAGTACTGCGCGCGCATTTATGATGTGCAAGGCCGGCGGGCAGTCATGAGGGGGAAGGGTGGTCGCCCCAGTTAGCTCTGCAAGATACCATGCTGCGCGGCTCAGACGCCGTCAGACGCTTGGTGGGCTTCTTACGGAACGGTTGTGCTCAGCGAACTACTTATTAAATTTGTTTTTCCAAAATATCATCGTATAATACTTTTTAGATGAATAAGTTAGTAATCAATTTGTTTTAGTTTAGATTCCACGCGGACGAAGTCGCGGGCAGAAGCTGTTTTAATGAAAAAAAAATGAGAATGATATTTATTTCTGGCTTATTTTAGGTAGGTACAAGATTGTTACACTGTTTCCCACATTAGGTTTCCCTGTGTCGTGGAAAACAGGCTCAGTACAAACGAGTGTTAAGTATCAACCACAAATAACAATACAATAAATAAAAAAGAGGTTTGTGTGTGTGCGCGTGTGTGTGTTTATGCATGCGTGTGTGCGTGTGTGTGTGTTTATGTATGCATGTGTGTGTGTGTGTTTATGCATGCGTGTGTGCGTGTTTGTGTGTGTGTGTGTGGGAGGGGCGTCGTGTGTGTATGTGTGTCATGTTAATTGGTATATTCTTACACATACTAATTATTTAATATGAGTGTATTTAAAAAATTAAGTATTAAAAATACGTTACTGAGCGAACAAACATACTTCAATACGTCACCATTGCTTAACACATTCGCTGCGTTACGGCTAGTCTTTTGCCGTATTTGACGGTCAGCCAGTGCGGCAGCTCGTTGTCCTTGTTTTGCGCGCGGTGCGGGAATGATCTAACTATATTCCCGTACGTGTAGAAAAGAGACAGTGATTTTTTCAATATGGTTGCTTTTAATATAATAATATTGTACTCTAATAATATACGGCAAAATAGTTGCCGTAACGCACAGTAAGGTAACTAAGGTACCTAAGTATTTTTATTCAGTGCGGTACGGCGACTATCTTGCCGTAAAGCTTAAATTGGCGATACTTGTAAGAATAATTATTATGTTGACTAATTAAGAAGAATTATGTTCATTTATACACTGTTAAATTTTAATGTTGTGTCTATAATAAAGAATATCTTTAAAATATCGATTGTCATTTCAGAAGTAAACCCCATCCCTAGCATTTTTCATTTCTATGCTATACGGCATATATATTGCCGTAAATGACTGATTTTGAAAAACCTCTGTATCTTTCGAAATGTCATAGAGAACCCGGGGCTACCGCAGCTAGGTATACACGAGGATGTAGCCTATCGATTTGTTAAAAAAAGCCATTGATATGGGGAGTTTCCACGTCTGTATGGACTTTGAAATTCAGGTTCATAGCAGGAAATACAGGCAGTATTTGTCTCGTACCGCACTAGCAGAAGGTTTAGATCCAATGCTGCCGCATCTAATGTGTTAATTTATTTGCCTACCCACGAAATAAGGTAAGTGATACAAATAAGGCCTACCTAATTTTAAACTCTCATATCTTGATAAATTATTCGAAAAAGGTGATAAATAAAAACAAGGCATTATTCTGTGGTTTGTATATTTTAAGTAATTAAGAAAACATATTGTAATCTTTTATCAAATATCACTTAAAAAAAAGGTAATTCTAGAACCTTAGGCTTAGGCCTTTTTAAAACATAGTGATTGAACTAAGCCTATATCCTTAAAATATAGGAATATTGTAATTAGAGTATTAATTATAAAAAAATATATATTTTTCAGCCTTTTATCAAGTGTTTCCATGAGATCCTTGAACAACTTTCTAAGTTATTTTACTAAATATTATGTTTAAATTGCTAGTCAGACTTGAAGTCGCATATTAACAAGAAATAAAAATAATATAAAAAAAAACGTATCCAAACAAACAAAAATTAGAAAATTAACAAATCTTCTTAAAAATATTATTAAATATTGAAAAATAAAATTATTTTGACAGGCCTTAATTAAACAAGGTAACTAAATAAGGCCTTGGAACTTAATAAGTAGCATAATTTGCTTAGGAACATTAATTAGTCTTACTGATAATAAGTAAGTACTAGGAGAGGTAACCATAAAATTAATTTTCCTGACAATTAGGACATACAAATACGCCTAGATCACTTTTTGTCAAGCCGACGCAATCCTCGTGGTACCACTGATGACATTCCACGCATTGTCTCATATCTGCAATCCTCTCCTCTTTACATGCAAGACAGTACCACTGTTCTCTATCTTCAGTTGATTTTGGTTTAATCGAACGTTTCTTTTTTTGTTTGTGGGTTTCTTTTGTAGTTTGCTTTATAGGTTTCTTTCCTTTCTTTGTGTTATTCGAATTATTACTTTTTGGTTTTTTATCTGTATTAAATAAATCTTTGGTTACTCTCTGACCTTTATAATTCAAAGCTTTTCTACGTGGACGGTTCTTAACAATACTGTAGTCAGGTGTAGGCATACATTTTTGGAAATCAGTCTTCTTACTTCTAGCAATTTTAGCCAAAGGTTCGTCATCTTCAGTGTCTTCGCCATCAGACTTAGGTAAAGTAACGTTATTGAGATTTACATTTTCGATGTCACACTCTGTGTCTGAAGAAGAATAAATTCTTAAGCGTTTCGGTGGAATAAACCTGTTTATAAATGCGTAGATATTGTCTTCTTCAGACGCTATACTGTCCTGCTCATTTTCTGTACTATCACTATATTCTACGAGTCGGTGGGTAATCTGTAAGCCGCTGGGCCCGGGAAGATTTTCGAGACAATTTTGGTCATTAATATTTATTCGAGATGGTGTACTGTGTTCTATGGGGGAGGCAGATGAAAATACTCGAAGATCAGGTGTGGCGGGAGATAATGGTAAGACGTTTTCGGCGTCGATCAGATTTTGCAAATGCTGAATGTCCCCGATGGGTGAGGACTGACGTGAGTCAGTATCTGTTTCAATATTTGTATCGGATCCTGTCAAATTTTCGTGAGGTCTTCTTACATTTGCATTGATTAGTTGTGACGATTCACCACAGTCGTTTGAATTACTTTCACTGATACGACGCTCTGTCAAGATGGAAGGAGCGAAAGCAGTTTCAGGTATTGCATTAGCGTTTAATGGATAAAGTCCAGTAGCTTTGAATCCACTCGTTATATTTGCATAGTCTTTGACCAGACCTTAGATAAAATTACGTTAAATCGAGTTTTAGTAATCTGTTTGGCACGTGTTTGGTACACTCTCAGTTGCAGAACTTCTTGATCCCAGTACGATTCAAAAGGTTTGTAACAAGCTTTGTCAAGAGGCTGTAATTCATGCGTCGTATTGGATGGTAAACAATAAAGCACAATATCATGTTTTTCAGCTGTTTCGGCAATACGAAAATCCAGATGGCATTTGGCACCGTCAAAGATGAGGAGGCATTTTCCAGGGGTTTTATACTTTGCTAAATGTTCAATAAAAACAGTGAACAATTCCGTTGTCATACTTCCTTTTGGTGCCATGTGGACAATTGATTCGGCAGGCAAATTATCGTCATACTCCGGCTTCTTCTTTTTTCCCTTAAAAAGAATCATAGGTGGTATTGGATTCCCTATTGCATTAACACATCCAACCACCGTGACGTTCTCACCATGCTCAGAGCCTAGCATGTGCACCCTTTTAACACCCTTCTGAGCAATCACTGTTTGTTGGTGATGTAATGTAAAGGCTTACATTACATCATCAACAAACAGTGATTAGTTAGTCGCAGTTAGTCGCAACAACGGGTTATCCTCAACATGTACCTGCTTAGATACCGCGAATCAAAGAGTAATATTTTGAAACTCTTAGGTGCTTTATTTACCGAGTGGTAGTCTTGTAAGACGCTATCATGTCAAAGTACATTAATGTGACTTACTTTTATGAATCTTCACCCACCTTGGTAGAGTAGGCACCTACCTATTATTACCATATAGACCTCTCTTCGCTTATAGGTTTCTTTGATTAAGTGCTCCACGATAGTCATGCATTGCATGAATATAAGTATCTAACAATGATAAGATAAACTTGAATAAATTAGCAGATGCTCTAAGAAACATAATACTTACCTACTACTGAAGACACCTGGGACCAAATAGTTTCAGAACTCCCAATCCTCAAGCCTGGCTGGAATCTATTGGTTCCAGCAAGAATATGCGATGTATGTAATAGAATATTGTTCACAAATAGCGTTTAAAATAGCATCCGCCGGGGTTGAATGATTTAATATCGCTGAAACCAATTGATTACCACCGTGCTTATATTTCTGTTTTACACATCAAAGGCAAATAAGCTTGACGCTAGTCTGATGGTAAGGTAATACCGTATTCTATGGTACCGTACCGTATTCTAGTAGATATATAAAAAAAACTAAATAACCAAATATATCTCGCGTGCTATCGACTCTGAGGAAAAGAATATAGGATAGGATAAAGGAATTGGAAAAGGAAGATGTGAACGTTAAGGATTTTTACCTTTACTTTACCTTCGGTTTTCCTAAAACCACCTTGTAGGAAGCCCGTCGGACTTCCATGGGCGAGACAGCTTGCTTTTACCATAAAATAACTAATTTGGCAACGGCAGCCTCTTCAAATCTAGCACGATCTTTATACCTATCTAGAAGATTATTAATTTTACAAACGCATGTTTATCAGTTTGTTAAGTCGGCAAAGAAAAATACATATTTTCAACGGATAATTGTGTAAGTTTAAATGTCGTTAAGCGTCCGGTAAGTCCTATTTCATTTATAACATGTAAGTGAAACCGCACTTCACTAGGTGCTTGAATCATTGTCCAGTAGGTATTGGCGGTGTCAAAAGGGCCTTGTTTTCATCGCAGCGCCCTCTGAGTGCGCTTTCCGCGGGTTTTCCCGGTTTTTCGCGCCAGCGGTAGAGGTCGCGGGGAGTGTGCGCGCCCCCTGCGCACAATCAATACCTGCGCAGACCACCGCCGCCGCTGAAGCCTCGCTTGTCACCCTCCGTCACGTCAGCCGAGCGCCCACCGACGCTCTTGCCCGATCACTCCACACTCCAACATAAATGAACTATCAAAACCCGTAACCAGATGTATCGCCACTAGCTCCCGTAAAATGTGCGCGCTGACTCAAGTGTGTCATACGCGAATTCCGCAGATACCGCGCGTGTCCGCGTAGTATACCGACGATGTTCTACGTTTGAGTTTACATCTAAGCTGATTAGCCAAAATGCATCTTCACTTCGAGAGGAACGTTAATGCAAAATGCGACTGCACCATATTGTCGCTGTCATGGATGGGGAAGGTGCCTGATGAACTACCCGAGGTGAGTCTACTTATTATACATTGTAAAACCTAGCGATATTTGCAATACGTATAGGACTAATTTTAGCATCGACGTGTGTGCTAGATATTAATATCATTCTGGCCACGAACTAGGCTCATTGTAGATACTAACTCAAACAGCTTTATTAAATAACTGTTTAAATTATTTTGATTTTGTATTAATATATAAACACGATAAATAATACTATGAGATGCTACTGCATTATAATGTCCTTCATATAAGGTTTATAAATTATTAAACACTTAAGCTACGTAGGAATATTAATTATATACAACTGTAGCCACGTCCAAAATAGCTGCATTAATTTTCAATGAAAATTTCAAAATCCATTTACCAATAGTTGTTATTTCACTGTTGATATAAGGCAGTAGTTCTGAAAACCTCAATATTATCGAATAGGCTTTTGTAATCTGTATTACATTGAAGCAAGTGGTAGGGCGTTAAGGGTCTGTTCAATTAACCTTTCTTCGGCTGCTTCAACGATTGACCTATTTAATTCGATTTCTATTCAACGTTCAACACCTGAGGATAATTTTGATGTACCCTTACTACGAATTTTCCTATGAGAATGCACCATTTACTTCATGTAATGGTAATGGCATTTTTCTATACCTTCTACAACAACTGGATGGTCTGTGTATCTTCTACACAGATGTGTTTATAAGTATTGAAGACGACAATTTGTTATTTTTATGTTGTTACAATATGAGCATAATATACTTCTATAATACTTTCTTATTTTATTATTTATAGGTATTAGTAATATTTCCAGAATTAGAATTGAGTTTTATGAATATCTACATAGAATATTCAAGTCAGTCATGACATGCATAAAACACAGAGTAAGTCAAGCTGATAGGTTATTTTTATTTATCACGGACCCACGACCCTGAATAATGAGGAGTTAAACGTAAAAAGTGAAAAAGAGTTTCTGAAAAGTAATTACGGTTTTTCCGCCTTACAATTAGGTTTACGATTTCTGAGGAATCGGTTGGATCGTAAACACACTTTAAGGCTCCTTTCAGGAATAAATAGATATCGTCTGTTGAAAGTTTTAAATACAGATATATAAACGTAATAAATTTACTATTTGGACCGACCCGCGCCTTTGTAAACTCTGGCTGTCCCCATTTTTACTAGCAAGGTATCATGGCTATGTTTGTCTGTTCAATTGTGTATACAATTAGTTCTTAGTATCAAAATAGTCCTGACGTAAGGTATAACTACCTATATCTAAAAGCCTAGAGCTGCTACTCTAGCAGCCTAAGGGGAAACTTTCAGTCCTACAAAAGATCGAACCTAAATATCCTTGTATTATGTTCCTGCAATAAGTAGGGTTGCCAGCGTTCCTTAAGACACTGAACTGTCGACAAAAAGTTCCCGGGTTCTTTATCGCTTGCGACGAGGGGCAATTTTGTTGCTACCGTAGGTTGTTACAGCCTTCAAAGTAATAATGTTACTGTAGTTTCGCTACTTTTGCCAGTCTAGGGTCAGAAAAAGAGGTGAGACCTAGGAACTAAATCTAGGTAAGAAAAGACTGCTTAGAGAGATGAAACTGTTCTCCAGTTTTAATTAATTGTCGTTTGTGGTAATGAGGTTATTTTAATTGATTAATTGATGAGCCTTTTGTATAACCCAACACATTTTGTGGAATGTGTGTTGCCCACACAAAACAGCCGACGTGGCTAAATCACAGTTAAATAGTTTTAAGTGCACAAATTACTATAAAAACAGCTATAAAGATACATTTCCAAAAATGTATCCTCCAGCTGATACAGAAATTCGTACGGGCAATCCTTTACATGGTTCTTTTGGTCAACGGGTTTACATGGTTCTTGTTAGGTAATAAGATATTATTACCTAACAAGAACCATGAAGATAGCGATAGTGTTACTTATCATTAATTACCAAGCATATATCATATAATTAATTCTTTTCTTTAAAAATGTAAATTAAATTTTACAGTACCTACAACTTATTTAAGGGAAATCGTTATTTGTGTGGATATAAAATTTCGTACAATTTATAAGTGCAGTTCAGGGAGTGTGTTGTAACATAATAACGGTCATATAAATAAAAACATTTTGTTGTCCGTATTAACATTAAATTCGACCATAACTTTCATATATAATGTCGCCTATTCATATTTTTAAACAGTATTGACGAAGGTATTTATAGAACACTGGCCCAGAAGAAAATAACGAATTAATAAAATGTTGGAAAACACAATCACTTCACGTTTCGCCTTCAGCTAGCGGATTAACCTATTCAACTCGGCAAACCTCGTAAATCTACGAGTAGTCAGCAGGTTAAGTCGATACTCACTTGAGAGCTTCTGATGCGCTCCATCTTTCAAATATTATTTTTTCGTAACAGTTATATTTAAAAGATAACTGATTAAATCATAGTTCAAAAATACAGAAAGACAATTACGATTTTTAATTCATAAAATACTTTATCTTTTTTTCTATGTTCAGCTACTTATGTGGCTAGCTGTAATCACAGCACACGGCGGGCAAAGACTAGTATAGACAAGTCTTACAGTAATATAACATTTGCCTACTGTATAGGTAATATACCACAGTTAAACAATTTGAATTTGATCCGTATACTATGATACTTATGTTTCTGGCTGTATAAGTCTTTGCCCGCCTTACGCTGTGATTACGCTCGTGTGTATATAAATTATGAGACTATGTATGAACGTTTTGTAGTATACCGATATCCAGTAATATATGTAACGAATGTATGTATGTAACATATAATTCGATACCTAACGGGCAAATTAAATGTTCACTCACATTTTGCCAGCGATGGCAAAATGTTTCGGCTTTAACTCATTGCCACTACGCATAGCTACTATTACTATATGTCTTATAGAAGTTGCCTTGTAGTCACCCGTGACACGAATATCGGGCGTTTCTAAAAATGTCATAACATGAATTTCGTGTTAAAACCGCGTGTGGGCTGTTTTTCATACAATGAACTTTTTAGTGCTTTGAGCCTAATATATCAAAATAAAACGTTAACATATCTACATACATTCATATTCTTACACCTTTATGCCTGAAAAGATAAAATCTTAGAGGTCGCATGCATTTTCAGTGCGCCAACGAGACTATTAAGAAGTAGTTGTAGAATATTAAGAAGGTATCAAAAGTTCGCAGTTTTAATTATATAGTGTAACTGTATTTTTTACAGAACGTATTTTATTAAATAAAATGTGTTTTCGGCCGTTGACGTTGTAAGAAAATAGTAACCATCTTCACTAAAAATGTATCATTCTTCTTGTTTATATAGCGAAATTGTAGGTTAGTAAAACTAATACATGTTCTGTACGTGTTTGCGTTCTTTCATTTTATACAAAACAAAGTTTCCCTAGAGAATGCTAAACGAAGTCCCGGACTCAATTATGATATGCCATTTGCACAGCCAAAAACATAAACAGAGTCAGTGGAGCGCAAACATGAACAATTTGTAACTCTTGTATCTGTAATAGATACTCGTTTCAATGGCAGCTGTTCTTGGATCCTGGGGCAAATTTATTTTAAATGGGATCTCAATTCTCATTAGTGACAGTGAAGTGGAGACGTTAAACTATGAGCACGTTCTGCTCCTGTAAATCGCTTAATGAAGTGATATTATCTACATTTTAAAATTGCCATTCGATTTCATTCTAAAATATGTATTATATGCATTGAATTGAACTGCGATGCTTTATGGCTGGAACATGATTTGAAATCCAAGAAATAAAAGCTGCTAAAAACATTTTTACTGACTTAAATACTTTTTCTAATTTTGCTTTTGAATTACGTTTTGATTAACAGAAGAAAGATTTTACCGTTAATCTTGAGACAAAAAGCCTTTAGCATTTCAGTGAACCTTAGCTCGGATTAATTTTAATATTGTTAGGACTAACGGTATCTGTTACGTAAGCTGTCTACTAACTTTCTTGCTGCTATGTGAGTGCTTTTTGTGATTAAAGTAGGACTTACGTAGGTAGTAATACGAAATTTTGTTTTAAGATTTTATTTAATTTGCGATACATTAAGTGGACTAACTAAGCAGATGTAGATTCAGTTTTTTAGAATATTAAGTAGTAGATATTCTTGAACCACACCAGTTAAGCTATAATGCTTGTTTTAGGACTGGTTTCACGTCGGTAGTGCAATGGGTGGGGTTCAAATCGGCGATCTCTAGATCGCAAGCCACTACCGTATTGGGCGAACAAAAATGTTACCTAGTCTAGACTATTTAAAAAATAAATAGAAATATGTTAGAGACCTGTTGATTGATTTCCGAACTGGATTGTATTTATATTGATTGATAAGGAACGTGTCCTAATTGGGCGGCAACACATGAATTAATTGAGCGTGGATGTCGGCTCGCGTAATATCCAGCTAATTGCCAATTTCGCCTTCGATCTCCGGTCTGCCGCCGTTCGACGGGACAGCCCTGCACCATTACTTGCTTACTAATTGCCTTGGCTTCCTATTAATGCGGCCCATACAAGTGAACATGCTACTTGTAGCAATATTGAAAATTAATTATGCGATATATAGAAACATACGACAGTTAAAACGCAACGTGAGGGAAAATTATTTTCGTACGTGTACGTATAGTGTGGCACACATTTTATGGAGATTGCATTAACATATATTTACTACGTAAGATGTTTCTTGTGCCGGAGTTGGCGCATATTAAATTAACTCTAATAAAGTTAACTAACTGTTTCGAGGGAGTCCGACTAAAGATTTCATTAACTATCTAGATAAAAGCAAAGAGCGCCGGAATTATATTTTAATAGACTAATAATTCTGCGCGAGAATTTGGAATGTCATGAAATACCTACTACGTTTTCTGGAACAGGATGATTAAAACTATTTACAGGCACTATTGCAGTGGCATATTTTTAAACAGATTGAAGCATAAAATCAGGCATTTAAATCAAACATGCAATTTTAAATCAGAGTCAAAGGTATTACAAGGGATCTTTTATAATATATTTGAATCAATACTATATTGTTATTGTAGAATAATTTATACAATATATTTAGTGTAAGTGTATAAAATAACTGTCTACCGCCGTTCACTCACATTTCTGATTACTGGCCCGCTTACGCTTGCTTGGCTTGTAGCGTGATTTTTCTAGCCTATATTCTTCAACAGAAATTCATATAATCTATCAAATGCCAAAATATGTTTTTAATCCAATCGGTAATGCTAAGATACCTTTGTGGAAGAAAAATAAATAAATTTGTTTAAGTATATTATATTATTATAAATAAAAATCAAACAAATTTTCAGCTCTTAATATGTTATGGGCATGTCCCACTACCTCCAAATAGCATTTATCTATAAGATAAAAGTCACGCCATCTCTCTTCTTCAACCTAACCAGAGTCAGACAGCATGCGATTTATCTTTCAGATAACTTTTACTTGATATGTGAAACTGGCCATAAGTCTACGCTTATGCTTTTGTAAACTATAAATAAGCGGGCAGTAACGTATTGAAAGTTATTTGTAACTCGTCGATGTCTGTACTATCGTGCTTTTTAAGCAAAAGTATGTGAGGGGTCTTTATAAGAGCTTGAGAAGCCAAAACAATTTGTCTGTATGTTTGTATTCGCATCTCGCAAAAGCTATTGCACGAAAATGAAAACGGATTTTTCAATTATATTGCAGGAAGGCTAATTTGAAATCTGGTGCATTTTTTATCTTGACACGCCACCTGGAAGTCGAGTATTATAATATGTATAATAAGTAATAAGAGTTTTTTGATGCTACGGCTACAAACAAGCATACGAATTACGAAGTCCCATTTGACAGATGATCGTTGAACAGCGATAGTGAAGAGACTGTTTCAATCGACACATCACGAAATCGATTACCGATTAACTTTCTAAACAAACTGTAATCGTGGCGTTAGAATCGAAGCAAAAATGATAGAAACAGAAAAACAAAAAAGGAGATCATCTAAGTATGACATATCAAAAGAATAATTACATCAAAGTTATCTATATATGTATAATGTGTTTAATTGTAAAAAAATCTGGATTTATCCTTGATTAATTCTTAGTACCTATCACATACTTAGTATAAGGGTAAAATAAATGTGATATAACAGATTTTGATTTTCAAGACAACTACACTTTAAAAACTATGGGATATTCAATACGTCCAATATCGCATCTTTAAATCCATTTTTTGATAAAGAAAGTATATTAAGGGTTTGCAGAATGGGATTTAAGGTACGTTGCAACGTAATAATAATTAATACCAAAAGTATTTCTCGGACAGTTGTTTTTACCTCGAATTAGTTCAATTTTATCCCATCCATAATGGCGTGTCACTATGACTGAAAGTAAAAATATACCTTAGTGCGTAACCATGGTATTGTAGTAAAAGTTGATGTTTAAATTATTTAAGACTAATAATAATAGAAATTATTAATTGATTATGTTTGAAAATGTTATTAAATAAATTGATTTTATTATATAATGTTTTGAATAGATTCTAATTATTTTTAATTTATAGTATTTAGTACCATAAGTAGTCATCTAATCATTGTTTATTTTAGCAATTTATATGAAATGTGCAGAGTTACGTGCAAAGAGTAAAGTAATACATATGGAAGTTACGTGTTACGAAGTGTCAAAAGGGACTTCGTATTTGAAACAAACTATGTATAATAAAAAGAAATAGAGGGTCGGAGAGAGACACATAAGGCATTTTTACCTTATTCATCCTGAGAATTCATAATCTTTCTCTTTATCTAGTAATGTTTAGGGTTATGGAATAAGATAGTCCCGGTACTCAATAATAAATGTTACTTCAAGATTGATATATTTACATACCTAACAGTCTATAATCTTACATAATAAGAAGCTAAAGTAGCTTCTTGTAAGTACTTCCAAATTCAACGCGTACGAAGTTTATTTATTTGGGTCAAAAAACAGTTATACATTGCAGTCTTAGTTAGTTCTTTAAGTTGCGGACAAAAGCTAGTGTTATATATAACAAAGGTTGTCCAGCGATCCGTGACCGTGAGTTAAGTTCACAGGACATAATGCCGAAGATATCCCGTTGGCCTGCTTGTAAGAGATTATAAGGGCTTTCCAACAGCTTAGGAATACCATGGCACCGGACGAGCGCGGATTATGATAGAGCCGAAAGCTTGCGGTAAACTGATACTGGTAATAAGACTGTCTATAAATGATTAGTAGACGATTCTGTCGATATTAGATAGTTTTGTTGAAGTTACATTTGATACGGTAGGGGCAAAAACAGTTCAGCCAAAACGGGCTCTGGTTTGAAGACGTCGCGTCGCTTGATGAGATTATGTCTATATTAAATATAGACTTGATTATCTATTAGCAAAATAGGGTGTGTACATTACTCCTACAATTTTTATTTATTAATTACTTAGTTGATAAGCAACGAAATGTATTACCGTAAAACGGTTAAAGAATTTATTTCGTCAAAATAATTTAGAATTCACTTTAAATGTAATGTTATATAATTATATAAGTCATAATTCACTGGGCACCTCATCCACTGACATAGATTGCAATTTTGTCTCTTCAGAACAGTGGTATAAATTTTTGCTTATGTTTTTCGAACGAACGGTCTCGTGTTCAAATTCCGCATCAAGTTATTGAGGTAGCACTGTGTCTGCAAAGTTTTGAGACTCCGTGCTGCGAGAGAAATTGCTAACAGGAAAACCCAAGTAACTGGACATTAGGTTGTAATATTTATATTTGGTATAGCCTATAGGTACAGAAAAGCAGTGCTGATGTATAATTTTAGAAATGTTACATCATGGTAGAAATCACATTGCAACAATTTTATAGCTCAAGAAAAAGATAAAAAAGGTATTTTATTATCGCTAAGATACCTATTACAGTTGAATACTCGCTTAAACATGTGACTTCGCTTACACTGAAGCAGCCCGTTGAGTAGGGTTTTTAGCTTCTAGAGGCTCCCGTGTTTATACTACGAGATCATTGTGATTATCATCATATCTATATAATTATATTGTTTGATATGCTCGCAATGTGTGGTACCTCTGGCATGGTACGCGATCGTGGGCTGCAGTTACCGCTTGCCATCAGGCGTGGTGAGCTGTTTTGCCAACATAGAGGTATGAGAGAAAAGCAGTACATTAAAAGGTCATTGTGATAAATGACAAAGACGATGGACATTTTGGCTTAACGCAAGCTTTTTTGGCATCTTATCTTTTAGTCTTTTTAGTACAACGCACGCAAACTGATCATAACGTACAGATGTGTAATGTCAGCCAAGTTTTAGCACAAGGTTTTAAAAGGTTGAAGGTCTTATATTTAGGATACACATGTCAAGGTTTGAAATTGGTTAAGTAGGTAATAAAGATTAATGCATTTGACTTCTAAGAATGTTGCAAGTTACTGATTATTGTCATAAAGTTATGTTTATTAATTAACTTTTTTCTAGGAGCACTGACAGCGGCTATATTAAATTATTTTCAACTCGGTCATAAGTTGGCGCTTATGTTTGCAGTCGATCATATTTAAGGTTCTGCATCTGATTAATAGTATCTTAGATTTAACAGCAGCTGAAATCAGTAAACGTGCCTAATATATATCAATAGACCCGCCCTCTATTCATAAGACCTAAAATCAATGGCGATATCTTTATATAAGCCCAATAGCTTGGGTTTCCAAGCTTTAATGCTCAATCGAGAAACTTCATTCTATTCAATATATTACTAAGTAGTATGACTTCAGTGCGAATGAAGACATACAAGGGACTTTGAAAATAAATTTGCAGCTAGATGAATTTCACTTCATTTACTATTAAAAACATATCTAGCTTGCCTTATTGTAAAACTGTAAACATAGCTAGCAAAATATGGAGACACATTCCTGCTTTTTCCTTTAAAGATATAACTATCAAAACTGGTGATCAAGAGTTTAATTTAGCCTTTGACATTTCGTGATAAAAAAGCTCATAGAAAAGTTTCGTTCGGTCGGTAAAAGCGGACATTGTACGATTGAGTTTTACCAGGGATTATAATAATATTATCTAATCAACAACTAAAATGTTCAAAATGATAATTTTATTGTCTGTAAGTAACTATTGCTCGTTTTAACAAACACTCTGTTCCTTTGGGAGATAGCTGAATAAAGCCAAGAATAGCAGCCAAACGAGCTATTCTCCATTTCAGGCAAATCGAGCTGGCTCGTGTGCTCGTAACATATGTGGATTTGCATATTAAAGTGATTATTGTGGACCACACCGCTATGAAATTGGTTAGTCAAACGGCTCATAACCGTTCAGTAAAACATTTATATCTAAGTACGTTATAGATAGTATTGTTTATAGTTCAGACAGTATAATTATAATTGAAAGTTTAAAATCTTGCCTATGACATTAATTTATATTTATAAAGTCTACAGTAGGTATAATGTTTTACAAGTCTTTCTATGCGACGACGTCGCCGTCGAGGACCACGGTTATACGTCATTTAGGTACTTTCTGTTTATTTGTGTATACCGCATCAAAATCAAGTTATTGGTTTTTACATGAGGATTGAGGACACAAACAAAAACATCCATAATTTTGCCTTTAGGTCCTTAAGTCGAACCCAATAGTTGTTCAACAATATCTCTTATATAGACGGGAGACAGCCTCGTCACAGTTTTATAATAGAAAATAGAGGTAACAATGCAAAATGTTTATCACTTAAAACTATAGTCATTAGTTACTCATAAAGTTACCAGTCATATAATCCGTAAGGATGGATAGACTGCCTAGTGGCCTAGACTTTGCGCTAAGAATCTCGAACAGACAAATGACTATGAAAAGTTCATAGATTGCCGGATGCTAGGATAGTGACGTAGTGAACTGCCTTTTTTTTTAATCACTCCTATCGTATTCTTCATTTATGTTAATATTCAACCTAGTTTTTTCTAGAAAATGCCAGAATCGAATGGAGAACGGTCACTGCAGTTGTCTAATCCTACTGTCCCTCTTGGCTTTGCTTAAGCCTTAACTACCTATTTTACAAGATATTGTCAATTCTTACATAATACTTACTTACTAATACTGTATTTAGTATGGTAGTTCTTTGGTTTTTAATAGATGGTTGGCAAATTAAGCTGCAATAAAATCATAACATTTATTAACTTCTTGTAACAACATACACAGGTATATGTATTCTGCCATTTTCTTTGTCGATTAAATTATTCTGTTATTAAAACATAAATGATTACGTTGCATGAACAAGAAAATAGCATATTATTTATTTATGGAATCGATCCACACGGTCAATGTTAGACTGCAATTTAAAAGCAGAGTGATTCCGCACCGGCTGTGTATTACAAGGCCAAGGCCGTGTTTGGAGGTTGTTTTATTTGTTAGCTCGATTAAAATGTGCTTTATTGTGACAGGAGGAGGGTTGGAAGTTGAACCGCAACAACTACTATCAAGAGGGGTGGTTGGCTACCGGCAACGTGCGTGGTGTCGTCGGCGTCACATTTACATCGTCGCACGCGCGGCGTCCGCATGAGCTACCGTTGCGTACGAATTACAACTTACGTGGCCATAGATCAGACGTAAGTATATTTTATATTTTGGCTCGAGGCACATTTATATAATATTACGTAAATGTGCGTCAAAGAAACGTGCAATACGTTTTCATCGCACCGTTCTATAAACAAACTTAGCGAATATACAAGACGAGGCTCAAGTTTCGGATAGGTATCTTTAGAGGGTTGGTGAAAGGTTTTCTCGGTATTCCAATTTACGTCTGGTTTTAGATCTCGGCGCTTCAAATTTGACCTAAAATCCAAACCATCCGCCGCTGTCGTTGCCAAAACAAAATCCATTTTATGTTTTAGACGACATTTTAAACCATGAACTTAATTTTATGTCATAATAACGATAATGGTTTCCAAATGGATAGATACTTTAATGGTACTTCTTCGGTACTTTAATGGATAGTGTGCAAATTAAGCTGCAGCAGTAGTATCGTAACACATACTTTTTTCCTGGGTTAACGTTTTTGTTATTACTAAATTAGCAGTATCTTCTTTTTTTAACATATGATACAAGAAGGCAAGAATATTTTTAAATATGTATGAGGTATGTACATTTATAAAACTTTTATAGAAGCATAGAACCACAAAAATCAACTTTTTGCATACATTGATAAATCCAGACTAATATTATAAATATGAATGGAGGTTTACTACTTGACCGATCATCATGAAATTTTGCATACACGTTGTCAGGGGTACAGAATAGAACATAGGCAATCTTTCATTCAGAAGAAAACCTATTCCCGAGGAATAGAAATTGAATGACAAAACCTACATTAACGCGAGCGGATATACGGGCAAATCTAGTACATAGTTAAAGTATTCACGAATGAATAATGGTGTCCTTGGAGAGTACCATTATTCATTTTGGTATTCCTATCTCATGGAAAAATGTATGTAGGTAAAGTGACTCAGCAATATGCCAATCACTGTGCACTGTTTACAAATTGATAGATCGCGTGTTGATGTCGAATGATAAAGGCCGAAATTGTAAATATAGATTGATTCGGGTTTCATGTATAAGTGGTTACGTAAGTCGTACCGGTAGACACGCGTTTGAAAGGGTTCCCCCTAAGCTCTCAGTTCGTTTCTGTGAATGATGGAAAGCTTGTTTTGTGACTGGGAGAGAGCCGAGTCCCGCTAATTACATTCTATGAATACTACAAGTTCTTGACGAAAACTCGCACATTAATAACGCCAGGCGAAAATAATTTTGGTAAGTATTCTGAAAAATATTTCCATCAGACAAAAATATGTCTAAATAACTTTTACATTGTATCGTACACGGGTACCAAAGGTCTTATTCTTTCAAATATCACAGTCGAATTTCTTGGTACCTAACTTTAATTGTAAAAGTTGTTTGTTGGTATTCATTTAAGCACTTTTAATCAAAATATCTACTTTAATAAATTTAAAATTGATCTCGGTGGTATAAATAAATGCCTTGAGAATGAATCATGGAACCACTTATACTCAACAATAGATGTTAATGAAGCTGCAGTAATATTAACAGAAAAATTAGAAAATTTAATAAACAGCAACACCACAGTCAGAAAAATTCCTAAGTGTAACAAACCTTTAAAATCCTTGGATAACTTTAAGCGTAATAAAATCTATACGTATCAGAGATAAAATCCATAAGCAAGTACAGTTAAATTCTAATAATCTGGAGATAAAATACAAATACGTATCTTATAGAAAGAAATACATTAAAAAAAGTAATTAAATCGCTGAAAACTGATTATTACATGGACAAACTTAATAAAAATAAAGATAATATAAAGGAAACTTCGAACACGATTATAGAATTATGTAATATTAAACAGAATAAGGCATCACGTACAGAATTACTGAGCTCGAACACGAATGTAACTAAACGCCAAATGATGTCAATGAGATTTTTGCATCACTAGGTTCTAACCTTGCTAAACATATCCTGCAAAACCTAAACACGGATGAGACAATCCTAGCTCAAAATGATAAAAATACGAATGCACCATTGCACTCTATGGCACTATATCTAACGGATCATGCAGAGGTGATGGATGTGATTAGTAGTCTTAAGTCTCACAGCGCTCCAGGTATAGACAAAATTACAGTCTCCTTTCTAAAAACGTTTCATTTCTACCTTGCCAAGCCTATATCCTACTTGACTAACTTAAGCTTTGAACAAGGCATCTTTCCTAATATATTTAAACAAGCTATTATTTGTCCCATCTATAAATCAGGAGACAGGCCTATTGCCACTAATTACAGGCCTATTTCACTATTGAGTACACTCTCCAAAGTAATCGAAAAAATTATGAACAAACGTTTAATGCAATATATGGAGAGTAATAAACTTCTAGGATTGAAACAACACGGTTTTCGTGCCAACCATTCCACTGACGATGCTGTATTACAGCTTACATCTAATATTACGTCACATATCGGCCGAGGCAATTAATGTTTGGGTGTATTTCTCGATTTGCAACAGTCTTTCGACACTGTGTCTATTCCGATCCTCTTGACTCGACTTTAGAACCTGGGAATTAGAGGAAATGCACTTTTATGGCTAAAAGATTATCTTACAGATAGGAGCCAGTGTGTCAGAGTTGAAAACCATACCAGTAACGTCCGTGTGGCCTCATATGGGGTACCATAAGGCAGCACCTTGGGTCCTACGCTATTTCTGGCGTACGTTAACGAACTATGTAAATTTGAAATACGAGGTGCTGACATTCAGATGTTTGCCGGTAGTACTGTTTCATAGTAGTACCTAGGAGAATGTACGACAAATAGCTGAAAGAGGCATGCCCCGTATTACAGCATGGCCCGAAGATAGAGGTCTATCACTAAACATTAATAAAACAAAATTTCTATGCTTTAGCAAAACTATGGCATCTTCTCCAAAAACATCAACTTCGTATACATTGCTATCATTGTAACCGATCAAATATCGAAGTACCAGCACGTTGTAATTGTCCTAGCTCGGGACAGCCGAAATCAAATACCTAGGCGTGAATATTGACGATAAATTAAACTGGAAAAACATATAAATACAGTTAGTGCTAGATTAAGAAAGCTTATGTACATTTTTAAGGATTTAAGAGTTATACCAGATACTACACTTTTAATTCAAACATATAAAGCTCTAGCTGAATGTTTAATCGCCTATTGTATTTGTTCGTGAGGCGCAGCAGCAAAGACAAGTTTGATTGAGGCCGAAGGAGCACAACGGGCTATACTTAAAGTACTCCTTTACTTACCGTTCCGCCACCCTACACACTTATTGTACGAAAAAGCTGATGTCCTAAGCGTCCGAAAATTATTTGTCTATCAATGTATTCGTAAATATCACAAGCATACTGTACCCTTTTTTCAACCTTCGGGTAAAAGAATAGACAAATGTCCAGTCCCAAGGGTTAAAAGTAATTTTGCACTACAACAACATAGTAATATTGCACCCAGATTATACAATAAACTTAATTTAGTGTACAGAACAAAACATCTATCAAACTATCAAATTAAAAACATTATTAAAACATGGCTTAAGAGTTTTCGCTACGATGATATAGAATATTTATTGCTTGTGAAGAAGTAATATTTCACGCAGGTAAACACACAAACACACACACACACACACACACACGCACGCACCCTCACACACACGCACACACACACACACACACACCCTCACACACATACACTCATACGCACACTGAAAATTAATTTAAGTATGTTCTAAATCTAAACTATGTTTGTTCCAAATGTTTTTGTAAAAATTTTGAATCATTTGCTTTTGAGAAGGAACTGATTGCCATTATACAGCTCAGGCTAGTTTGGGAATCAGGGCTAACACTTTAATTGTATATACCTTTTTGTTACAATAAAGAATTGTATTTATTTAAGGGCAAATTTTTCAGAACATTTTTATGTAAATTATACATATTAACGCAAGATTCAGCTACAGATAGCAGTACTTTTATGTTACAATAGTAAAAGATTTCAATACACTTTTAATGGCGATTCTTACGGCAAACAAACTCTAAGAGTCAAAGCAGTAAAAATTAAGCTACTAATTTTTAAACTGAAATAATCCGTTTACTTAGCCGAACAGGAAACGTAACTCTCTAACCTATTCACATGGATAAGCAAGTGGTTTACGTGTGTTTTCGCCCTACACACGGGTGGTTCCATTTATCAAAATAAAAACCAACTAGGCAACGTTGCAAAGCTCAGTTAAAAGCATACGAGGTCGAGCAAAATGTACCTAAGAATTTAGGAACGTGAAATATACCTTAGTAATGCTGCAAAGACAACATTAAGAACATTAGCAAAATTACATAATGCAATTAGTTAAAAGGAAACTCTATATAAAGATATATTTTATTGTAATTTTGTATTGAATATGTTAAGGCGGGGCCGTTACAAAACTCTTACAAATGTACACATATATATACCATACGCATAGGCGTAAAAGTCAGCAAAACATGGGTGTAGTTTTCCCTTCAGGTATATAGACCTGAAGGGAAAACTACACCCACGTTTTGCTGACTTTGGTCTCACGTAATAAGAGTCCGTCGAAGACTGTAGTGGATTTCTTTATAATTTCCTTCCGTTTTGAGACTTTCATCACGTTGTTCAAATACATACATTCTCTGGTTTAGATCGTCGTAGGATATTTCTTCAGAGAAACATTGATTTGAATTTAAATATGTAGCAAATTTTAAGCTTAATACGACGATATATTATCTTATATATTGTCTTGTATTAAATAATAAAATAAGGATTGTCAGTACGTAGCACTTTTATCGTTATGCACTAATCCTTACATCATTTTGTACTTATAATAATTACGTCAAATGAGAAAGAACAGCAGGTTCTACACACATACAGGTACCAGTTAGGTTATATCGTTTGTCTATTAATGTGATTTATATTTCATAAAGACTTTGGTAAACGCAGTTAGGAGGGGCGCGCCTCCTCTGTGGAAAGTGGTGGCCCTGGTCTCTACACAAAAAATATTCCGTATAATTCAATTTAAATTTGCCTTGGCTAAACATGATAAAATAAAGATTATGTAGATTACATGATTATTTATATGTTAATTTTAGTTCATTGAAACAGAATCGCGAATCGAAAAACTTAGCTTTTATTTATGAGCCACAAAAATCTCTGGCTACGGCTATAAGACTATAAATATAGGTATTACCTATTCGATTTTTAAACTTTATTTTTTTATTTAATACTTTTCCGTTGCCCGATCGGGAATAAGTATATACTAGCCGTGCAATATCTACATCGTCGCGTTCTAAGAAAGGGTAAAGACCGCGGCAGCTGTAGGCACTAATAGGAACTGGCTTATTATTTGAGCAGAGTTGAGACTTCTAAGCCATAGGTATATTTTGACTTAAACAATATGATATATATTATATATCTATATATTTGTAATGTGCTCGCCAAGACCTTTCTTTTAATACCAAACACGTGATTATTATCCCTATTTAATTTTTTTCGAGGTTAGTAGGTATCTGAGGTTTAAACTCCGTCATATAAAATTTTGATAAAATTTATATAGCCTATGTCACCCGGGCCATTATTACGAATCTATTGACACCTCATTCATTAAAATCGGTTCTGTAGTTTAGGCGCTACACAACATACAAACATACGTTCACAGACTGCCAAAATCATTACCCTTCCTATTGGCTTCGCCATAGTCGGGTAAAAAAAGAAATGAAAAAGTGATCAACGGAAATTGCAAGTGAAATATTCTATAGGTGCTGCTTGAGCCTTAGATACTTACTTATTAAAAATGTGGGTTATCGATTGATTTACAATAATATGATAGATACGAAAGTATATTTATAGTCTAGCTATGCTAAAGCCAATCCGTGCACTTGGCTAACGATCGTTGTCAGATAACGCTAGTACCTACTCGCTTATCAAGCAGGTCATCCGGTCCGGGTCTTGCTCTGTAATCGCCTCTACGGTTTCTAAGCGATATCTTCAATAGACTGTAAGCATTTTATGTGACTTGACTGTATTTACTTGTAAAATTTTTACAGCTAATTTACTACACCTATGTTACGATTTTCATGCAATTTACAAGTATACATGTAGGTGACTACAGAGCTTATTTAAAAAATTGTTGCGTGTAACAGGTAGTCTTAATACAAAATTAATATTAAGCGTCTTATACACATTTCTCAGACGTTTGTCTGACATAGATTTAGCCAATAATGTATTTAAAGATAATATTTATTTTCTTTTTTGACATTTAATCCCAAAAACAAGAAACCTATTTAACGCGCGTGCTTAGGCACTCGTAACAGCTAGTATGGACTTAAAAAATAATTGGTGTACTATAAAGAGTATTATATCTTTGTTCTACTAAATAAAAAATGACTTCTTTACATTGAAAGGCGAAGTCCTCGGCTCCCGTGACTTTGTTGGAAGTGTCACTCTGTCGCGTTAAATGACACTCGTAGCCCTTTCACATATTCCAGGCACACTTAATAACTTTTAAAACTTGTTGTTGTACTTTATTGGTTTTATACACAGAAAAACGCTAAAATAACCCAGTGCAAAAATATTATCCTTACAAATAATGACTTTGTTGGTTTTGCTATAACCACTCGACCGACCATCATGAAATTTCGCATGCTCATTGTCAAGGGCGCAGAAACGGACATAGGAACCTTTCATACAGAAAAAGTACTGTTCCTAAGGGATAGCGAATTGACAAAACCTACGATTACGCGAGCGAAGCCACGTGCAAAATTTAGTATTTAATAAGCCCGTTCGCTAAAGCAGTAGTAGCACAATAAGCGTTAATCTGATTAAAGCAAAATTAAACCTTGTACGTCGACAATGATTCAGATATATTATTATTATAATAAGCCTCTTTGCTGTTCCTATGCAGGACAAAGCCCTTCTCTTCCTCTATACTTATTATAGGTAGGTACATCTTATTGTCTGATACAGCCTATTTTAAATATCTCACTCCACGGATGACGCAAACTTTAAATGACCGCTACGCAAATGCCTGTTTGCATTGTGTGTTTGATTACTGCACGTGATATTTTGTGTGTCAAAAAGTTATTCCAAGCTTGGCTATAATTTCTGTCCAATAAATGTTTTAATCATTGCAAAGGCAGCCGGGATATTGGTTGTGACAAATCAACAAATTGTAATAATTTACTAAGTAAATTCTGCTATTAGCTAATAGACAGCTAGTTTAAGCTGTTCTTTCTAATTAGATATGAAAGCTACAATTTGATTAATGCATCAATGTTTTCGTTAGAAGTGAAATTACAAAATGTACGAAATGTCATGCCGAACCTGTAAGGTGTGAGCAAAGAATAAAAACTGACACGTAAGAGTGCGTTAAGACTGTTAATGGCTACGAAACCCCATGGTAGGATATTTTGTTTATCAATGAAACATGCAAAAAATACACCAACTACAATCGGCTAAAACAAATGTTACTTACGGCTCTTGTTATCTCTGTTTATATTTTAGCAGAAAGTTAGATCGTAAGTTTTAAGAGACATAAAGCCGTAGAAATGCTTATGACAAAGAATAAAAACTATTACTACGTAAAGAATCGACACTCACTTTCGCAGCAGTACCACTGGCAGTATCGCCGTCATTCGGTTGTCACCGCTTGCGCGAACGGGAAGTTTTATACGGTGTTTACGTATAACACTTCCCGTACGATTGATCTCATCGAGCAAGACAAAGACAGCGGTCTTTGTCTTGCTCGATGAAATCAATCTTACGATTATTAGCCCGGAGCTTCCGATATAGTAATAGGTATTTTCGTAATGAGGTATTCGTAATGGTGAGGTATAATAGTTTACATTTGCATGTAGTTCGATAGCGTCAATTCCTATAATCGTAGTATTAGCGAGCATGACTGTATTTACCACATCCTTGCCTTTAAATATTTTATGGTTTAGGTAATACTCGGGTAGGCAACTTAATAAGTTGGTGTTTATGTTGATGTTAGTGCCACTACCAGCCCGTGCAACGAACAGGCGAAAACGTAATTAAGGTGAAAAGTTGTGAGTTTTTGTTTAGTCGCCGTTGTAAACAAGTCCAGTATTGTATATATAAAAAGTGTCACGATGTGTATGGTTAATCAATTTTATTCTGGTTGTCTATTACGTAGGACAAAATATATAGATTTCGAAACTATAACAGAGCTCTGCTTAGACTTCGCAGATATTTATTTATTTATTTAATATAAGGCTAACCAACTAAAATACATACTAAACATTTACATCAAAACATTCATAAAAATATATATTATGTGTATGCTTTTAAATTAAAGGTGAGCACAGCATTGACTATATCTAAAGTGTACATACATGTAAGATTACAATTTAATTTCTAAGTTATATAAACTACACAATAAAATTAAGGCTATATTAAAGATTAAATTAAAACTATATCATACTAACCTAAATTATACTATAATAGACTAAATAATGTTTTTTTAAATGTAACAATTTTTTCGGAGAAAATGTCTATATCTACTTTATTATAAATAGCATTACATTTGCCGAGGATATAGAATAGAGGTGTGTTGCTCCCATATTTGTTGCGACTAGTTTTGATAACAAACGGCTTATAGTTTACTAACCTAGCAGATGGTCTGGGTATGTTAATATTTATTTTTGATATTAATGGCGTACAGTCAACACCATGATTACATATCTTATGTAAACTATTCTATACTATTCTATGCTATGATAAAAAGCAATAAAGGCTTAATCAAAATTATATTGGCTGTAAAGCTACTTCTGAGTACATAAACGGTTTTGTTTTTCTTTTCGTGTGGCATATTGAAATGCGGGTTAATGTATTTCCAAAGGGGAACAATTAAATTCTCACCAAAATATTTTTTGGATTCTAGGACTAAGTACCAAGTAAAATATATTAACTTCATATAAATTAAGCCCACTGTATACCAAGGTGCCTAAAGTACAACGTTTTAAGTTCCAAAATAAATATACACTCAGCAGAATAATTGTACGTATTGTATTTATATTCTTTTTGCTTACTAAATTGGATAAATACTCACCAAATATTGTTTTACTAAAACATAAACGTTAATATCGAAAATTGCAGTTCTAAATAGCTTTAGTGTAAGCAAATTATCCAACTTGAATCAAAATATATTATTGTCAAACTAGGATTACAGTCTTTTCCTTTTATTTATTCACCCCGCAATCCGCACAGCCGCCACCACCAGTCAATGACACCAATCAACAGTGATGATTGGCTAACCGGTAGATGTAACTGTCCTATATTATTGAAACAGTATCTATATCTGTAAACATTTTCTGGGCTTAGCAATCAGGCTGAAGTACGCGGAACCTACTCCTGAAGCCAGGAATATTCCTATTGGTGAGAAGAAAAAGAGAGGGCGGCCAGCTAAATCTAAAAAAGAACTGATGATTTTTTATTTTGTTAATTTTTTTGAAAGTTATCTGATTGACTGTAATACTCCTTAAAGTGCCATTGATAAATCTTAAGTGAAAATTAATTTTATAAGTACCTATAAATATAATAAAACATATCTTCATTTTACTTTTGATTTCTTACTCTTATGTAGGTTATTCTGGTAGGAACCAGTGATTCATTTTATTACCTACCTTAGTCATGTGTTGTAGTAATATTGAGAGTAAAATATTTATTTGGTTATGTTATCATATTTTAATTAAATTGATTGATTGTTCGGGATACGCAATATTATATTTGGTATTAGAAAACTTGTACGATCGACCGTTAGCTTTTTGTGTAAGCAAAGACTACTAAATTGAAAATCGTGAAATAATATATTGGTAAAATCTATTTAGCGATAATATAAAATGACATACGCATGCGAGACGTGGTCGCTCGCTATGGGCTTTATCAGAAGCATCAAAGTCACTCAGAGGGCGATTGAGAGAGCTATGTCCGAGATTTTCCTGCGCCATCGAATTCTATATGAGGAGATCCGTAGGAAAACGAAAGTTGCCCACATAGCTCTCCGGATAGCCAAGCTGAAGTGGCAATGGGCAGGGCACATAGTGCGCAGAATGCATAATGTCCAGCAGCGGACGTCTTTCGGCTGAGATGATGATGATGATAAAGATAAAATATGTATTTGGTCTTAAATTAACTTCAAAGACATTATTATGGCATACAATAGAAAGGAAAATAGCTTCATTTCTACAAAACTTTATGCAACTCAATTCGTTGAGCATTTATCCATTCTGACAGGTATTTCGAATTTATTGTTAGTCAAATAGGTGTATTTCAGGTAGGCGTTTAAAGACAAGCCCTTCCAAACCCACATTAGTATAAGAATATCACAAAAGTATTTTGGAACTGAGACTTTCTCTACTTAAGTTTATGTTAGCTTTTACCCGCGGCTTCACTTGCGTTAATTTAGAATTTGACAATCAATTCGGGTTGTACTCTGCTTGTAATAATATAATTCAATCATGATTCGAAAGACACGTAGCGCCATCTATTATCATAACAACGTTATTGTTGTTTTCCTCGGGAACAGTAATTTTTTTCGAGATGAAAGGTAGCAGCCTATGTCCGTTTCTGTACACATGACAACGTATATGCAAAATTTCAGGATGATTGGTTCAGTGGTTTAGGCGTGAAAAAGTAACAAACAAACAAATTCATTTTTGCTTTTATAATATTAGTTTGGAAGTTAGGATTAGGATTAGGATATGAAGTGTATGCAGTAGTAGTAGTATGTAGTGGCAAGTTGTCTAACAGTTACATTATTTAAACTGTACCTATGCTTTTGCCTTTTAAATAAAACAATACAATATGCCGCTATAATGACTGTAATTTTTTATATTATTGTTTCTTTTTGGAACAATTTGTGTTTACTTAGTAGCTTTATTTAAAAATGATAGTGTTTTCCAAGGTCGGGTTTATATCTCAATGTCAAACATGTACTTTGTACATATAATATAAATGATACTTAT
Organism: Catocala sponsa; assembly: GCA_963564715.1. Taxonomy (NCBI): domain Eukaryota; kingdom Metazoa; phylum Arthropoda; class Insecta; order Lepidoptera; family Erebidae; genus Catocala; species Catocala sponsa. The sequence continues at coordinate 11,140,767 of OY751334.1, read as the reverse complement.
CTTAAAAGATTATTTTACGTAATTATACGTTGTTTACATATTAAGTAATGATTCGACATCGTAAACAAGCGATGATAAAATTCATTTATTCGCTTAACTTATTATAAACAGATACCGGTATCTATACTAATATTATAAAGCTGAAGAGTTTGTTTGTTTGTTTGTTTGTTTGTTTGTTTACTTGAACGCGCTAATCTCAGGAACTACTGGTCCGATTTGAAAAATTCTTTCAGTGTTAGATAGCCTATTTATCGAGGAAGGCTATAGGCTATATATCATCACGCTAAGATCAATAGGAGCGGAGCACCAATGAAGAATGTTTCAAAATCGGAGAGTATTTTTTCCTTTTGAGAGCTCCCGCTGCGTGCGCTGCGTAAACAGTTAAAGTTTCGCAAAAATCATGTATGACAGAATTGTTCCCCTTTAAAAGTTCTAAAAAAAAGTCCGCGACAGCATATGTCTATCTTTTAAGGTTGGCTCACTATAACCATTTTTATGCTAACGAAATTTGTTCTAAAATAATGCATTATTTGCGAAGGTATTTTTATAAACATGATATTAATCCTTATCCAAATAAATACGTTATTCATCACAAGTATTTAATTTAAAACAAAATTGCCCTTTACATCATTCGATTTCAATGAATATCTTAGGAGATATAGCAGTTTTAAAATAACATCGCAGCAAAATAATTACCCATTACAGACATAGTACAAACGATGTTTCTCCTGGTTTATTCTGCGTGATTACTACTGGTTCGATTTGAAAAATTATTTTAGTGTTGGATAGCCTATTTATCGAGGAAGGCTATAGGCTATATAACATCACGCTACGACCCACGGGGGCGGCGCAGTACCGATAAACGCGGGTGAAACCGCGGGAACATCTAGTTAATTAATAATACTATAGATGCGCAATAGGTTTTCAATGAAGATATTCGAATGATTGACAAGTTGATCATCATTATCACTAAATACAGATACTTATATAAATGACTAGCTGACCTGCCCATCTTCGTCTGCTTCATATTATACTTAAGAGAATTTTCCCCGTTTTTGCAACATTTTTCATTGCTGCTTCGCTTCTATTGGTCGTAGCGTGATGTTATATAACCTATAGCCTTCCTCGATAAATGGGCTATCCAGCACTAAAATAATGTTTCAATTCGAACCCGTAGTTCCTAAGATTAGCGCGATCAAACAAACAAACTCTTCAGCTTCATAATATTAGTATAGATTACTAGATGTGCCCGCGGTTTCACCCGCGTTTTTCGTTACTGCTTCGCCCCCGTGGGTCGTAGCGTAATGTTATATAGCCTCCCTCGATATATAAACTATCCAACATTAAAAGAATTTTTCAATTCGGTCCAGTAGTTCCTGAGATTAGCGCGTTCAAACAAGTAAACAAACTCTTCAGCTTTATAATATTAGTATAGATTAACTTTGATACGTTTGTACCTACTATAGAACAAGTCATGTTGTATTTGTAAGAGAATACATTTTTATTATTATTTCCCTATTTATAATTTTAATAAATATAAAAAGCATTTAGCGGAACCAACATCACATACAGCACAACGCTGCTTGGTTATAATGGTGTGCGTTTGTGCTACATCAGAAACCTATTATACTTACCAATAATAGGTTACTAAAAGGTTTTGGCACATTATATGTGACGTTCATAAAAGTTACACAATTGTCATGCATATGCACAAAAAGTTTATTTATTTATGACATACAATTATCTGTGTATCTGTAAACAAAACCACGGTAATGATATCTATACAGTATTGTAACTCGGCCCTGTCCTTAAAATAATTACCAACAACAGCGCGGTCCGTAGACACGCGTTTGGGCTACCCGCCTACAGTATTTTAATTTTATCTACCTACTTGAGTTTCTTTCTAGTTTAGTGATTGTAAATATTATATGTATACTATATTGTAAAAAATGAAATTCGTAGTGAATGAAATAGAAAGTGTTCAATAAAATCAAATCATCACAAATCGCACGCTTACTGCTTACAAAGCAATCACACCGTCCGTTCGTCACTGCGGCGCATTGACGAACGGCGCCGGCGCGGCGCGCGGCGCGCGTAGGTATGACTCGAGTTCCGACCGTTTGTATGAAGAAAGAATACTGTTAATAACATTACCGTGACAAAACTATATACCTATTTGCATCCAAAATTCGTACTAGTAAACTCGTCGGCCAAACACACATATTGGACTATTCTGTAGATAACATGTTCTACGAACTAGAGCTCAAAGATATTATAATATAAACAATTATGTTTAATTGCTGAAATAATAATATGTACATAAATACATATGTACTTAATCTAGACACGTCGCTCTATCGCTCAGTTGTTGCTTTACTTACATAGTTAGTTTATTAAATTAATTTAAAATGTTAATATTGGTTATAAGTGGACTGGTGTTTTCAATCACACCTCATGTGGAATGTAAATTCGATTATGAGTACTCCTTGAACAATGAGGGATGGTTTAAGCTACACAAAGTCACCGCAACATGGCAAGACGCATTTTTCCAGTGCCACAATGAAGGAGCTGTCCTAACATCACCTATAACCAAAGATATGTGGTACCACATGGGTATGTTGATTGATGCCAATAATGATACATTATCATATTTCATTGGAACCCACGCAAGGTTCTCCCCGGGACAATTTGTCTCTATAGAAGGAGTTCCACTAGAAAACATGCCAATCACAGATATGTTTGAAATATTACATACAAACGACGGGGAGTGTTTGAGCACAGATGGGTTTCATATAAGTGTTGTGTCGTGCTCGCAGCGACTGCCATATATATGCTACATGAAGAATGAAGTTGGCAAGAAATTATCTGAATGTGGTACGTTTGACAAAGAATACCGACTCGATTCTACTACAGGCAGCTGTTATAAATTGCACCGGGATGTTCGTACGTGGCCTGAGGCGAATGCGCTGTGTATTACTGAAGGCGGGCATCTAGCTATTCTTAATAACGAGCTAGAGGCGCGCGTAGTGAAGAGCTTGATTCCAGACATAAGGCTGGGCTTCACTTGGGAAGCGAAGTGGGATCCGCTCTACATAGGTCTCCGGGACTGGAACGGAAAGGGCAACGGTACCTGGTTGAGCATTCATGGACAACCTGTTGATCAGCTATATAATAACTGGCATGAGGAACAACCCGACGGACTGGGACAGCTTTGCGGTGCATTACTACGAGATGGCACGTTGGACAATGTCTGGTGTCATTTAGCGTCGTTCTTCATCTGTGAAAAGAAAGCTGAAAATACCCGGTATGATGGATACGGAGATCAATACTAGCTGAACTTGAACTATAATAGTGTTAATTACCTTTGTGTTTGTATTTTGTTACTTACCTACATACCTTGCAATATAGAATATAGAAAATATAACGAAACATTGGAATGCGGCGTGCTGAACCAAATTAAGTACTTAAGTATAAAAATATGAATGGATAAAGATATCAGCATGTTTTATTTTTATCTCAAGCAATTTTTATTAAATTCAGTTCAATCATTTTATAACTAATTTTAAAATTTACAATTGTTATCCTACTTTAATTTTATTATTTTAATGTATTTTCTAATGAGTACATAACTGTATACATTTTTTGGATTTACATCAGCAGATGGCAGACGTGACAGTATTGAAATATGCTGGTTTTCACAATATGGACACACTTTACCACCAACACCGCGGATAGAGCGGATAAGTAGCATCGAAGGTTGGAGAAACGCTCTTGGAAGTCCCCTATCCGAATTATAACCGAGGTCGCATTACCTGTGTTGCTAGGCACACCATTCAGTTTACAAACAACATTATTAAGCCGTCTCTATTTTTATCGTCACATTTAGATACCAAAACCACAGTTAGAATATGAGTTTTAATGGCGTAGTATTAGAATGGTTAGATGATCATTATACGTACACGTATATGAATATCCCTATAAGACTGATTATAGCGTGGCCATACTCACTGCATTAACAAATCCTTGTTTATTCTATTGTTTCGCAGCGGCACACCGGTGGCCAGACACTAGTCTTTTAATGATATCTGGTGTTCTAAGACTTGACAGATTAAAAAGGATTACGAGACATAAATTATTATAATAAACATATTGTCAAATTGACATTTGAATTCGAAATATCTACGGGACAGCTCGGCAGTAACAGAAATGTAAATACTGAACTAACTTAACATGTAGCATAGTCACCATAATTATGTGAAACTGTTCTCACATATGTAGGTACTTTATAAGATAACTTAACACGTGGGTTTATCTAGTTTTGTATGTAGGTACCTACATATTAAATTATAGAGTAATTGTGTACTCAGTGCGTACGATGAATACAGGGAGCTTAACAGCTGTACGCCTTATTGATATATTATATGAATTCATGTTTTGAGTGTGCCTACGAGCGACGCGACAGTGTCAAACGCGTATTGCTCCTCGTCCTCGTACCAGCGCATGTCTGTTACGTCTCACATTCCTACTGTGTTCTCTAAGTGGGTGTAACTTATATAGAACGAAGAGTACGTGGAATGTCTAATAACATTGCGTCTGGAACACGACGACTATAATCTTATAATATAGTAGTTTTTGTGTATTATCTCCTGTGTTCGAGATCGTTGTTTCAGACGACAGGGTTACAAGGAATTTCCTTATGTTAAGTAATATTGTTTATTATCGTACTTGAACAGTCGAAGCTGATATATATTAGTAGGTAGCTCTATATAGTAAATGAGTGACTTTTGTGTTATTCGCCAATCTGGCAGCGACCTCTTTAAGATATGTCGAGGTCCTTGCCTATCCCATAGTGATCTGTCGTCTACGTTTGTTTTTAAATTAATAACGGCTTTGGTGAGGCATCTAACGGCATCTTCTCGAATAAAATTTTATTATTTTGTTTTGAATATAAATACGTATCATATTCAAAATAAATTTTATTTTTACAGAGACAATTCTGACATTATGGATCTGAACAACGCCAACGTACTTTAGATTACACGAATTTATAGTCTACTAGCTTTTGCGCGCGGCTCCGCCCGCGTGGTACCTACATGAATAAAAAGTAGCCTATGTCCTTCCCCAGGTTTTAAACTATATCTGTACCAAATTAATTCATCTAAATCGGTTGAGTGGTTTAACCGTGAAAAGGTAACAGACAGACAGACAGACAGATAGACAGACAGAGTTACTTTCGAATTTATAATATTAGTAAGGATATAGAAAGGTAGCCAGTTCATCTCTTGAGGAGAATTTTTTAATTTATTTATTTTAATTTCATAAATATAGTTTGTTAATAAATTGTTATCAAATTCTTATTCATCGTCCTTTTTTTGCACACCACCTATTTATAACTAGCTGTCCCTACTCCGCTCCCATGGATTATAGCGTGGTGTTATATATTCTCGATAAATGGACTATCCAAAAAAGGTAATAGAGCTTATTAGGTATGAAGCTCCTAGGCAGTTTGACTATTTCCGACATTTTCACCAATTATCCCCATATTTTAGTCGTGAATAAAAAATCTGTTTATTGGTGAAAATCGCATTAAAATCAATTCGTAGTTTTGGAGTTTATCGTGAAAAAAGACAGACAAACAGACGCGGCGCAGGACTTTGTTTTATAATAATATAGGTAGTGATAGACTTTATTTTAATTGATAAATGGTTCTACGTCTCTGACGTCGCGTATTGATGACATCTGTCACTGTACTGATGTCATTTGCAAGCAAAACTAGACGAATTTTGTGATATGCAAATGACATTTACTCTAAGGGCGGTAAAGCAATTTTATTGTCGACTATAGGTACTAAGTATCCATACTATTGCATACCTACTAATATCATCTATGACAAAGTATCTATAACGAAAAAAAGAAAATGTGTGTGTGTACCAGAGTACACAGGTAAGAAGTGAAACTTCTTTACGACATTAATTAGTTAACAAAAATTATTTAACTAACTTTAATATTAATATTTATTTCATAACTTAATAAAAATAATTCAAAGCAGATATTTAATGACTTATTCAATTACACAAGTTATGAATAAATAATTGGAATTATCTTTTCAAAGTAATACAATTATATGATGACAGTTAATCTTGTAGAAATGCAACGATTTTATAAAATTAAAACTGAATAAATAAATCATTAAAAACGAATAATTATAAAAGATGTACGTATACATATTTTTATTTTCTAATCGCGTTTTGTTTTATTTTTAAATTATTATTTAATTTATATTTTTTATTGTTTTTAGAATTAATAATGTTCACTAGATTTACAGTCATATTTATTAATACTTGCTAATTTTAACAGATTTATATACATTCACTGATACTTACAATCAAAAAGTGAGGTTAACCTCAAATAAATATTAAAATCATGCTCATACGTGTTGAATTTATAAAACGAAATATATAATCACTCTCACTTTTCTTGTAAATTCACTTAAATTTGAATAAGTCTTTTTATTTTATCACATTCAAATTAATATATTGTTATTCTTATTTCAAACCAAACTTCAAAACTAATATATTGTTGTTATTATTATAAATATATTACATTATATTCTTTACGTCACTATACTAAACTTTGATAAAAAAAGCAACATGGCGCGTAACCGAAAAACGTGACGTTTTTTTTTACACTGCTACAAAATTTCTCCCATACGTCGATAAAGAAGTTTCACTTCAAATATAGATATCACGTACTGAGCATATTACCAAATATATTTTAATTTTATAATACTACTTTAGTTAGTAACTGGTAAGTATAAATTGTATTAATTAACAAAGCAAGCATTTAAAGAACTCATAAATCGCCGGTGACAAAGTCATGGCTAACATCTTTTAAATGGAAATAGAATCGCTATTTACTAACTCATTGGTAACCTTTTCACAGCTTGAGTCCTACAAAAAACAGAGCATACTCTCAAGCGAAATCTTAAACGAAATCCTGGATAGCAACTAGTGGTATCATTAACAACAACTAACAACTAATGGTGACGGCATTAGGTATACGAACCGCAAAGACTCGACGGTTTTCCTTTTTTATTTTGTAGTTTGCGGGTTTTCTCCAACAGAAATAGGTACACCAAGCCAACATAATGCGTGAAATATTTTAATGTGTCTGGGCAAATTCGTTATTGTTCTGAGCAATAGTGGTAACCACATTACTTAAAGTGTTTAATTTTGTCGGGTGTCGTGAACATTACTCTAGTGATACCTATATGAATTGAAGTATCTTGCTCTATTTTTATCAATTTACCCATGACATTAGCTTTGGGACTTTCGCACAATACGATCTTTAAATACCTACTCACTATTCTTTAAAGTCTACAATGTTTGTCAACATTAGGTAGGTACCCATAATTCGAAGTTATTTGTGTAAGCTTCAAATATGTGTACTAACTAGAAAGTAAAGTATTGTTACGTGCTGGGTTCGACGGATAAGAATGTAAACAATATTACCGACTAAAACACGTTTTATTCTAACAAACACTATACTACACTTTTTCAACTATAACTGCTTCGAATACTGTGGTATTTTCGCTTCCGTTCGCTCCGATGAATACTTGACCGCTTACGATTGTGAACTGACCCGGCGAGCACTGGCCTTCCCCTTTTATACGCGGTTAAAGCGTTTCCGGAGTTTTCTAGAAACGTTATATCCGGTATGTAAACAGTATGAAGATTCGAGAATGTGCCAGCGTTCTCTTTACTCTCCTCGTACGAACTACGTAGTTCCGGAAGACGTCAATAGATGGCACTGTAATAAATTATTAGACGGAACTGCTGAGTCTTCCCAACAATGCCGAAAGATGGCACTGGGTGTAACAATATGTTAAAACGCTTTCTTTCTGAATATTGTTTTGCTCTATTGTCATTTGTAACGTGTCTACAAAATATTATGCCTTAAAAACGACTGTGATAAAGCGCTTACTTTATCAATACTTTTTTGCTCTAATATGTGTACATTTTTCCTCCCAGAGAAGCTCATTTAGGCTTTCGCTATTAGAAAACTTCGTGCTAAGTCGGGTGTGGTTGTAGGTACCTTGGTTACTTAGTCTAATTTAGTTTACTTTTGACGTAGTGCCATAGATATATAATATATGATATATATATCTAAAGTCCAATACACGACCTTAACTAGTAGTCCAATACACGAGTAAACTTTGGCATATTGTATTGTACAGGATTTACCGTTTAATAGGGACTTAGATGAAACTACAGAAGAAATAGCTTGAAACTATAAAATGCAGCAATTACGCCAACTAAAGCGCCGCTTAATGGCATAAAAAGTAACTATACTAGGTATGCTAGTACTGAATCCGTATGTTTACTCTGCTACCGCCAATTTCAATTTTGTTTGAATGATGTCTTTTCCACTTTAAAATGGTCAAAAGCTCAACGTTATTGTTTTTTCATCGCTGCAGCTTTTGCATAAAATATAGATTTATAATTTTATATGTAGATATTTTACTAAATATTTTTGGCGACGTACTTACCTACTCACTTACTAAATTAGTGCGTAGGTATTTGACTGTTTCCCAATCATTGGAATGCTTATAAAAACAAAATCATTGATTTCAATAATAAATCATTCCAGATTTAGAAATCGAATTTTATTTAGGACTGCTTTACAAATTAAATTACATTAATTTTATATTCAGCATTTTTATTGCAGGAGTTAAAACATGAAAAATAAACCCAGACAATGACTTGGCCACCAAATTAGTCACCCCGTGACAATGGCTGCTGAAAAGCTACCGAAACATCAAGGAAATTGTAAATCTTAAATAGTTTATATACCTAGTTCTAAAAGTATTTTAAAGTAGTGTTTAAAAATAAGTTGCGATAAAGTCCGTGTACAATAGTTTAATTTTAATGTACCTACCTATAATTATATATACTTCAATGTCAAACATTCGCATTTAATTAGTCCTGATTTGTTTATCTAGTTGTGTACCTACCCTATTACGGTAATCGGTTTCATATTATACCAGATTTTGCCATTGGCTCCGCTCGCGTTACTCTAGATGTTGTCAATAAATATCTATCCCTCGAGCACAATACTTTTTTCGGGTAGTAAAATACCCTCTGTAATCCCGAAAGTATGATGATCGGTCGAGTAGTTAAAGCGTCAAATCCTAACAAAAGTAAACTCACATTCGCACTTGTAATATTATTCAAGATGGTTTACTTAATTATCCAACAAACTATGTGCAATAAGAGATGTACAAGGTAATATATACACTGATATAGTACCTACCATTATCCTTTCACTCAGATACTTAATTAAAACTAAAGCAATTACTCTAGTGTCATCTCCGTGGCAGTTGTCTAGAACTACTTAGTTTTCGAAAGAGCACGCCACATAACTCTTATCCACATTTCAAGCAGTAATGTAGGTACCGATACGTTTGTAAATTAAAAAGCTTCAAACGTAAAATAGTAAGTAGGTACTTGCACCTATATTTTTTATTCACAGTTTTCTTTTTATTAGTAACGGTTTTGGAGACGTAAGTGCCTGTTGAATAATAAAGTAGCAACACATAAGATGTTATTGTTTATAAAATTTAAGAAATATAGTAGAATAATATTCAGCCAGGTATCAAATATCTAGAATTCTTATATACGTATATCTATACTGAAGTATGCTGCCGAAGAAGTTACTACGGCGAGGCGAATCGATCGTCGGACAGCGATAAAGTTGATCTCAGAATAAAAGATGTAGGTACCCGTAAAAGTCCGTAGGGAGTGGGTTAAAGTATTTTTATATGAGGGCAACAATGCATGACCAAGCTGGCTATATTATGTACATACCATTTAGTAAGTAACTAAATCAATACTAGAATTAATAGTCTAATGTAAGTATACTTATTTTCAACTGAATAAAGCTCGCGACTGCTTTCGCATGTATTTCAGCTATGTGATTTCTTAAATTCAAACATTCTTACAACTAAGAGTTGAAACGTTGACACATCCGTGAATTAGCTCCGTTTGTGAGCCAGCGGGATGTTTACATTATCGCCCGTTATCGCCGCGTGCCACTTGAGATTTTGTTATTGTTAATTACCGGCCCACTCATAGCTCGTAGAATCAAAAAAATGGTACTACAGAATTTGTTATGATGTCAGCTACGTAGTAAAATATAAACAAGAGCTTTTTGCTGGCTCGCATGCGAGCCACTGGCCGAAGACGGGTTAATGGTAATCTTTGAAAATTTTTGCCAAAGATGCGCGATTGCAGCGCCGCAACGATGTAAACGGCACTACCAAGAACTAATTTAAAGTTTCAACCATCCTTGGCTTTGACAACATCCTTGGTTTCGCCCTTGATTTATTGACTTATTCAAACCTACAATGTCATCTACGTGTTTTATACTAATTTTATTATCATTTGATTTAAATGGATTCAGATGAAGCGAGGCTTAAATTATAAGTTGAGCTCTAAACCACCAAACCGTGACATCAAATCGGTTTAGTGGTTTTCGCGTAAAGCTGATCGAAAGCATGAAGATGAACATAGTTTCGGATTTAGAAAACCTTAAGCTGATCTGAATTCGTAGACATACATAGGTTTACGGTTTTATAATGGTAGGAGCACTACTAGCATTTGCCCGCGGCTCCTCTCGAGTAAATGTACGTTATGTAAATTTTCTACCCTTCGGGAATAGTACTTTTTTGTGGATGAATGGCACCCTATTTCCTTTTCTGTACCCCTGATAACGTATATGCGAAGTTTCATGATGATCGGTCGAGTATTTAAGGTGTGAAAGCGTAACAAACAAACAACCTTACATTCGCATATTTTATAATATTAGTTAGGATAAATAAATAAACAATCTCTTTTTAAGACATGTAGCACTAATAAATGAGTATTAACTATATATTACATTGACGAATATGTAGACCGAGTATTTTAAATTAGGATCTCTTAAAACTGGCCAACTGCGAGTTGACTTCCTGCACCAAACCGCCACACAATTGGCGAGAGCCCGATCTTACGCTTGGCTGAGCGCTGGATTCTTAATTTTTCTAAAGTACAACAACAAAATAAAACACAGCTGGATTTATTATTGTTGTTTTACTTTAAGAAGATATTGCGGCCCATATTATATTTTAGCCGACATCTAGATTTCATCATATGTAGCTTCGGTGAAAATTTCAGACGTCTACCAATTACGGTAAGACAGACAGACAGAATGTAGTATATTAGGTAGATATTTTAGACAACAAGCTCTATAAAATTTTCTCATTTAAATGATGTATATTATTTTATGATTTCGATGATTAAAAGTACATTATTATATCCCACATAGATTTTGACAAATGATGAAACAAAACGCTTTTGATCATAGAGGGTTACCTATTCATTCTATGATTTAAAGTTTTAATAATATTTACTTCATAACACTGTTGAGTCACGGGTTTCGGGGATTTGTAAATAAAAGATGTCCTTGACAGAATTACACTTATATTGTTCAAGAATGCAATTATACTAAATAGGCGACCCGCTCGCAGCACGACAATCCCGTGACTGCCTGAGCAAGTGCATAACTTCATGCAACGTACATAGGTAGGTAAGTAGTATCACATGTGTTCCCACAACACTACATATGAATTTATATTCATGTTAAATTCCTCTTAAAGAATAAACGCTAGGCACGATCTTTACTTTGAATTTTGAAATGTACGCCGCCGCTACTATGTATTTCTAAGTAGTCTCTTAAAAAGTAACACTGTGCTGCACGTAAAAATTCGGATCCATTTCGCCGTTTTTGATAAAGTGTAGATCACATTACCAATGCTGGATGTAGCTTTAAGCGTTATTAATAATAAATCAATTGGTATTATATTGGGTGATCATAGAACATACATGACTATATTTTACCAGCTGACCCACGCAACTTCGTCTGCTCCACATAAGAGACTTATGCCCGTTTTTGCAACATTTTTCATTGCTGCTCCGCTCCTATTGGTCGTAGCGTGATGTTATATAGCCTATATATAGCCTTCCTTGATAAATGGGCTATCCAACACTAAAATAACTTTTCAATTCGAACCACTAATTCCTGAGATTAGCGCGTATAACCAAACAAACAAACTTCAGCTTTATAATATTAGTATAGACTAGCTCACCCGCGCAACTTCGTCTGCGTCACATAAGAGAATTTGCCCCGTTTTTGCAACATATTTCATTGATGCTCCGCTCCCATTGGTCGTAGCGTGATGTTATATAGCCTATAATAATATATAGCCTTCCTCGATAAATGGGCTATCCAACACAAACAAACAAACTCTTCAGCTTTATAATATTAGATATTATAGATTAGTATAGATATGATGATAAGAATGTAGTGCAAGCTTCGAGCAGAAAACATAGAAATTCCAACTGTGTGTTAAAACAAACGCAATATCTTGTTAAAACCGCTAAAGTTAAACTTTAATCGAGTGCACGGATGACGTAGTGATTATGTGGTCGCCTCGCCACTGCCTCTGCGCCGAGTGTTGTGGGTTCGAATCCCACACGGGAACATCACAGCGATCACACGAAATTTGTGTGATTCGTAAAATTATTGTGCCGAGTTTGGATGTTTTTTGTGTCCGTTTGCAGTTACAAAGCCGGTGTGGCGGGGCGTGAGCGGGGCGTGGGCGTGACACGTGCCGTATTGTAATATACTGAACTATAACAAATAAATAATAATTATTATTAAAATAAATAACAAACTTCACAATCTTTCATATTTATATTATCAGTAGAACACAAATTTCCTGCGTTCACGGCACATTGGTATTGATTGCGAATGCTGTGCTTGGGTTCGAATCCCGGGTCGGGCGTTGGCCAGTTAGCCAGGTAGTTAGTGGGTTTTACTGTTAAGAAATCTCAATACCAGCCCGGAGTTAAAAAATTGGTGATGTTAGACACCCCGTGCCTCAGAAAGCACGTTAGTTCTGCGCCTGGTCTCTCTTCGGTCGTGTCGGATTGTCATCCCATCGGATCATGAGAGTTAGAGAACATATATGTACATACTTGTGCACAATAATATCTACTGCGCAGAAGGTCAGTCTCCGTCAAGATTGGCCGCCGTGACCGAAATTGGGTCTGAAGGACATTAAGGAATAAAAATCATTGTACCATTCGCATAATATCGATAGACTAGCAAATCCAATATTTTCTTATCGGTATATTTACTTAATATTCGTAATATTTTCTCAGGTAATCCTCGTAAAATGGAACGAGCCTTATCAAAAACTGGCGTCATGCGACAGCAGCGGAGTGATCTTCGTGTGGATCAAGTATGAGGGTCGCTGGAGCATCGAGCTCATCAATGACAGAAGCACACCCGTCACGCATTTCTCCTGGTCACATGATGGACGGATGGCACTTATTTGTTACCAGGTAAATAAAGAGCAAACTGTACTACTTAATACGAAGCGAAAATTATTTTGGACATATACATAGATATAAAGTGAGTAACGGTTAGGTGTGTGTGTCATATTTCGAGATCGTTATTGGTGACAAATAGCAAAGTAAACCAAAGTGAATGATCTAGCATAAAACATTTCTTGTGTCAACCCGGTGATTCCTACATAATGTTAAACACGGTTAATAATGTTTCCATGTTAATATCAATAGTTTAGCTTCGTAATTATTGTACTGGATACATCAGCATTCTCAAGAGTTGTTTATTAGTCAGTTAATTAAATCAGCTCATACATCGAATCCAGAAATTAAAAAAACCGCTTTTATAAAGTCCATAATGTTGGATGTTTTGCTTGAGTCACCGGGTCTACTAAACAATCTCTTAAGTATGACCATAATCTTTAGCTTACAGTACAGACGTTGTACATTAGAATTATTGAAATTAAACACTTTATACGTATTTTGTCGCGCTGTTTATTTTATTTTAAAACTGTTTTAAATTAAAATGAACAACGCGACAAAATCCGTATAAAGTACACATATCGCATCCTTACGCGACAATGCCGTGACTAAAAACAATTGATATCCTAACCTAATAAGCAAGTTTTCTATAGAGTGTTATAAAAAATAAAGTCTAGTCAAAGTCAAGTTACTTCATTAAAATGCGTCAGAAGCGCGGAATCGTTTATTCGCTCTTAAGAGACTTGGATGACATTTCTAGTCAATTTGCGTGTCTAGTAAAGTAACAGAAAGAAGTAAGAGACTCTACAAACTATGTCCTGAAAACCGCATATATCTTAGTATTTAATACTAGCTGTATCCCGCGATTTTACCCACGTCTACGGCTCCGCTCCCGTGGCTCGTAACGTGATGTGTCTAGTAGCTTTTGTCCGCAGCTTCGCTGGCTTGGGAACAGAATTTTCTGGATGAAATGTACCCTATATCCTTTTCTGTACTCCGGACAACGTGTATGTGAAATTTCAAGATGATCAGTCGAGTAGTTAAGGCGTGAAAGCGTAACAAACCAACTCATGTTCACATTTATCAGTTAGGATATTGCTTCTGGATGAGATTTCTAATGGAGAATGATATTAAAAACGGTTGTTGTTGAGTACAAACAAAAATACAGATCTTCCCTTTCTATAATGTAATTATACCTACAGCTAGAAATATTATTTACTACCTAATTGATCATATTGATTTTAATGCATTTGTTTCAAGAGCAGCAATATAAATTAATTGTGAGTAATAGCCGGCAAGTTGATAGGACATCCGGTACAATGCCGGATGTTCCATTAACTATAATAATAATACCGTGTAAAATAAAGAGCGTTAAAATTATTGAAAATGACTTGAATAATTAAGATATTATGTTAGAATTGAAAGTATTCATGTTTGTGTTCACACAATTATATAGAGAACAAGATTCCTCATGGCTTCATTCTCGTGCCTATTAGGCCTTATTATGTAAGAATAATCTAAGTTTTATTAGTTAAATAATTTTTATAATCGGTTTAGCAGTTTTAGAGATAAACAAATTGGACATATAAACAAACAAATTTTCTCTTTATATTAGTATAAAATCCTAATCAATATTATAAAAACGAATGTGACTTTGTTTATTTGTTTTTTGATTGTTTGTTTGTTACGATTCAACGCCTTAAGTACTCGACCGATCATTATGCAATCTTGCATACACGTTGTCACAAGTACAGAAAAGAACATAGGCTAACACTATCCAGAAAAGTACCGTTTTCAAGGGATACAAAATTGACATAACCTACATTTACGCGAGGGAAGCCGCGGGCAAAGTCTAGTATTTAATAAAACGTCATATTGTCTAATTCTAGGTATGACTGTTCATAGCTTTTCATTACATGCTACATAGTAGAGATGCAACAAAGCCGAGCATGTTGAAAAACAAGAAACACGCGTTTTTCGTTCGAATTGGAAACTCTAAAAACTAGGTCAATACTGGAGTATTGCTCGCAGTTGATGATGACGAGGACATATACCTACTGGCCTAAATGTACCAACATTTTACCAGTACCTTTATGACAGGACCACAAAACATAAGTACGCTTTAATCGAATACACTCAGTGACAATGTTACGAATAATTGCATTCGGACGTATGAATAAAATGTTATAAAATCCATTTAGGCGAAAATGAGTTTCTGATGCAACCTCATTTAGTTTTTCAAGCTGCATCGATCTGTGTATTTCAAATGATGGTATCCGCAAAAAAGGTTTTAATACTCAGAAGATACATAAAACTTTAATTAAAAAATATATATTTTAAATAATACTTTAATTCGCCACAAATGCTGTAAAATATATAATGCCATAATTATAGAACATATGGAGCTAAAAATGCTATGCTCATAAAAATAAAAACAATAGTAAAGAGAAAAGTAACACAGAGTTTAATGTATTTTGGCTCTACTGGAAAGTACCTAGTGTTTTGGCTGTTACTACATTTTAACCTCGAAAGGTCGATATGTACGCAGGATACGTACTTATGTATAATTCTATCAATTCATTTAAATATAATTCGGATAGAATTGTGTAGTAGTTAAACACTAAATGCCTCAAAACGCCTAAATGCTCGCGTCAACTCCACGCGTTACGTTGGAAGCGCTTACCGCTGTCGCGCTTACCGTATTCGCTGAAAGCGTATTTGGAATCCTTCTTGTAACACAAATTACTTCAACATACATAGGTATATTTAAACATACTATAGGCAGTTGTAAATAATAGCTAATTAAAGTTAATTCCTGTGTTAAATTTGGGAGGTAGATACACGAAGTTGAATAGGCGGAGCCTGAATTACTGTTGGAAACCTTCACAATGTGAGCTTGTTATAAAACATTGTTACATAAGCAAATTGGATTGAAACCAATAATCGTATTTTCGTAAGCCGAGTTAGACTGTACTACGTAACAAAATAATACGAACTATAAAGTTAATTTAGTTGGTTTAGTTTATTTATTATTAAATGTCAAAATTGAGTTTAGTTTTAGTGGTATCGAATAAATTGGACATTGTTTTCCGAAATGAAATTTGATGTAAAATTAGAAAGTACCAATAAAAAAAGAGTAACCGAATATTTTTATGTAACAATTTTAACAAGAATTTAATACAGGTAGAAACTGTAATTTTCAGGTTGCAGAATAGTTTTATATAAATTTTTTATTTAACTACGAATGCCGTATATATCCTGAATATAAGCATCAGGTTTAAGGAACATTCATACATAGATTTACGCCGAATTTCCCTGAAGAGGTTGGTAAATAGGAGGTGTATTGCACAAACATTTCGCTTTTCGAATCGAGTCCATTATAAGGGTCGAGCCTTCTACTGGATATTTCTTCAAACACCGTGATGCTATATAGGCAATTCTAAAAAAATGTGTCTAAAACAATTGAACAAAAAAGATGCTTTGCATTTCTGCAATAATATTTACTTACTTCAAACATACATCTTTCGTGTATCTACTTACTTAAAAACCTAGGAACATAATTTTTAAATCCTCGATAAAACTTTCTTTCTTCCGTCCATAAAATCCAAAGAATTGATTTATTTTGGCATTAACCTTCGACCGATTAACGCCCACTCCCAACATATCGATAACGTGTCTGTTCAATTTCGCAACGTGATGTGCATCCATGTGAACGGGAGTCAAAGTCTCGGTGGATCAGTCAAAATGTCGGAGCAATTTGCTAAAAGGCTTCCCAATGAAGCCGACCGTCCAACGTTACGCGACACCTTTGAACACAAGCTTAAAACGTGCTAAGAAAGGTGTGTCTGATGTCGCGGGGGCGAGTGACGCTCTTGACGATATGTTATAGGTACTTACTAGATAATTACGGTATACGCTATTAGATTGATAACAAAGAACTAACTATCGAACGAAGGTATGAAATTCTATTTATTAGATCTTTATTTATGAAATTCTCAAGACTATGTAATAATGTTGAGGTTAACTTTGATCTTAAGGTTATTCTGTCATTTCCAGTTCAAATATATAAAGTCGAAGAGAAATTGGAATCAATAGCAGCAATTTCAATCAGGCGAGTAGGTAGTTTTAAAATTGGTTGTTCAATTGTTTACCCGCCCTCGGATTTGCCTTCTATTTCAGTGTTTGTGACATTGAGAAGTTCGAATTTTGAGATATGTTCGAATACTTATTATTTTTTATTAAACAAGGTGCATTGGTACAAGACGCCGTAAGTGATTCCTCAATATAGTTTTTAACTAGTTTGATTGATTCCGTACTAAAAAATCTGGATTCTTAGGGACGATCAAAGATTGCTGTTAATAAGTAGATACTAGGTAGATAGTAACGAACAGGATTAACAAACTATATCTCAAGATATTCACTTGTGTAATTTGGCCTAATAAACTTAAGACAAATTACGCAAATGTTATTGATTGACGACAATATGACGCAGGAATTACGTGTTCCTTTTTTACATTTGCAAAATAGATTGGTTTGAGCACAGACGCTATTTATTCTATCCGATGTTGACTAAACATACGCCGGTACTTCACATATACGGCCGTTTATGCCATTATATCACAAATATTATAGGTAGGTACTCGATGTGTCTAGTTACAAGGTTTCTCCATAACTGGGACAACAGGACCTTGACAATATGATTTTTGGCACAATTCCCTCAGAGCGTTAGGTTCTTTTATCCTAATGCTGGCAGGCAACCCACTAGGGAACACCTCTGTATTGATTGAAAACTTTCGTAGCGTGACAATAAAATTGTGAATTCGGTAAGGCTCGGTAAACTTAGTAACGGTTGAGGTCCAATCCAATTTATTATAACACCAGTGTGATCACAGACGTTATGAGAGATGAAATCTTTCGGGTAGATTGATAGCCTATTTTCTGCGGTTTACGAACCACTTTTATTGTTATATTTTCCTTTACGTTTCGTGTTTCATTTGCTATTCTATCAGCTGTTTCGTTGAGTGTTTCAATTACACCATAAAAATAACACATTTTGCTTTATTGTAGACTAGCTTTTGCCCGCGGCTTCACTCGCGTTAATTTAAAATTTGACAATCAATAATATAATTCAATCATGATTCGAAAGAAACGTGGCGCCATCTATTATCATAAGAACGTTTTTGTTGTTTTCCTCGGGAACAATAATTTTTTTCGGGATGAAAGGTAGCCCATGTCCGTTTCTGTACACCTGACAACGTATATGCAAAATTTTTGGATGATCGGTTCAGTGGTTTAGGCGTGAAAAGGTAACAAACAAACAAACTCATTTTCGCTTTTATAATATTAGTTAGGATTATATTTTAATAATTAAAAGTTCCAGAATAGATATCTTATTATATATAAGATATTTCTTATTCTCAATCTCATTGTTGTTTATAGGTAGGCTGTCAAAGACAAAAATCGAGTAGTATCTTAAAAAAGTAATCGCATACAGTTCCGAGCGAATACCTTTGTGTGTGTGATGTTTCAAAACAAATAATGAAAAATTATTCACTGTAAATGATGGTAGGTAAAGTTCGTCATGCGCATGTGTGCAAAGCGCGACAAAAACAAGTTCTTGAAACTATAATTACTACTATTCTGTATATACAACAACAGTGTCCGTATTTTAAATTTATGCTTATATGTTCCGATAGCAGAGCGGATAACGAGTCTTATCACTTTGAGACGATAGTATAATAAGGGTGGTTCAAATCCTGGGGTCTACTTCCACTTTTTATTTTTTTTTATTACTAAAAAGAAACATTATTTTTGTCTATTTACTACCCAAATTTGGTGTTATATTAGGAATTAAACTAAAAATTATTATTTATCAAAATTAGTTAAAATTAGTAATTACTAAAATCACGTTGTTTTTATTAAAGTAATAAATAAATAATAATAATTATTATTATTATAAGCCTAATTGGCGTCCCACTGCTGGACAAAGGCCTCCAAGCAAATAAATAATGCAAATTATAATTAAAATAAACAAAATTTAATTTAATTTATATATGTGTGCAATGATTTTATTGAAAAAGGTCGTAAGTACAACTTGTTTCAATCCTATTGCTTTATAAAATTGCTACTCGACATTTGCACCTGACCGTACATGAAGAAAATAATCTTCAACATTCAAGATGTAATCTAAATGTAATGAGACGTGGTCTATACATTGAAGATATTTGTAGCCATAGTTTGTAGCTTATTGACATCGACTCGATCTGAAGCTATAAGAAATATCGTCTGTTGTGTGATATCTTCTCCAAAGATGGTGCTTAGTAAATAACGTGCTTGTCATATATAATTTGATGAGGGCATTGATATTTATTACTACGGTTAAATATATGTATTTACAAAATAATTTCCTTATCCCAGAAATATCTCTAGGTTGTTCCTATGACACATTGTATCTAATTGCCAGAGGATAATATTTCTTGACTAAAGAAACCCTCCACTTGCCACACATATATATTTACAAGGTATTCCTAAAAATATGACTGAATCCATATTTAAACGCTATTAGATATTCTTTAGATACATAAACTAGTGCGAGGCCGTTAGACTGCCACCCAGAGTTTTTGAGTAAGAGAGTTCGACCCCAAAACACATATCTCTAACTTTTAGAAGTAATCAGTGTATTAAATAGGTAATTATCGCTCGCTTTAGCGGTGAAGGAAAACATCGTGAGGAAACCTGCATGTGTGAGAGTTAATAAATACTCCATAATGTTCTTAAAGATGTGTTAAGTCTGCCAACCCGCATTGGGCCTGCATCGTGGACTATGGCCTTATTCTTCTCATAATCAGAAGAGGCCCGTGCCTAGCAGTGGGACAGTTTAATACAGAGCTGATATTATTATTATCTATACGTACTAAGTAAACGTGAAGCGAAGCTTTTATGTATATCAACGAAAATATATGAATACCTACCTACCTGCGTATCTATATACCTACTAATATTATAAAGCTAAAGAGTTTGTTTGTTTGTTTCTTTGTTTGATTGGTTGAACACACTAATCTCAGGAACAACAGGTACGAATTCAAAAATTATTTTAGTGTTGGATAGCCCATTTATTGAGAAAGGTTATAGGCTATTTAACATCACGCTACGACCAATAGTAGCGGCGCATCAATGAAAAATGTTGCAAAAGCAGGGAAAATTCTCTTATGTAAAGCAGACGAAGTTAGGTGGGTCAGCTAGTTTAAAATAAAAAGTCACTAGTAGGTCGTAATATAAATACAACATGAGATTGAAATTTAAGCCAGACCCTAATTAAAATTAACATAACTAATCCACTAATACTATCTACTCCAAAGTTTCTTTCTAAATCTTTTAAAACTATCTCCCAAGTTTGTGAACTAAACTCCAAACTATGATTTTTTTGACTCGTTACCTCTAGAAATTTAAATTCTCGTGATAAAAACTGTTCAAGATAAAGTTCCAATCTATTCTAATAAACGTCAAATGTGAACTGTAATGCAATTGTTATTTATATTTAACGTTTATTTTAACTTAGAAGAATATTTACGACAGTGAGACTAGATCGGCACTCTATTTTGAACGATTATGACCTATTCTCTTTAAATAAAATATATTTGCTTGTACGCACAATTAGGTACATAGACGAATATTCTAAATAATGAAGATGGCAATATTTTACATCAAAGTATGAATTGAATATTAGGACCTATCCTTTACGAAGGCAATTTTTTATACCATATTATATTTCATTCCAAAATATTAGGTTTCGGTAAACAAATTAACAAAACTAACTTCAAAGTAATTATGTGCAAATTATCTTACGACTTAATTTAGTTTCTGTGTTCTTTATTTTTTTAATTAGTCTTATACAAGTATATTATATTTAAGTCTGTGCTAAACTACCTCCAATTAGAAGTTGAATTAATGAGACTAAGTAATAATAATAATAATATTCTACCACATACACACAACACCATCTAGCCCAAACTAAGCAGAGCTTGTACTATGGGTACTAGACAATGGATAAACATACATATATACTTTTTTTTTTGTAAATACATACATATTATACATAGAAACACCCAGACCAAGACAAACATCCATGTTCATGCACACAAATGTTTGACTTGTGCGGGAATCGAACCCGCGACCTCAGGCGTGGCAGTCGGTTACACTAACCACTACGCCATCGAGGCCGACAAATAACATTAGTATAAAAGCTGTTCAATGTCTATTTATATTAGGAGCCAACGTAAACACCCTGAACAACACCGATAAAACGCAAGCCCTAAGTTTCATTGGTAACACTGCCCTACTTTAAAGTCTTTAGACGAGTTTATGAAACAGGGTTAGACGGAAGGAGGGTAAGTAGTAGCGGGTTAAAACCCCAAGATAGTGAACAAACTTCACAATTTATTTTTATCGTTAAATATTTTGTGTAGGTGCCATTTATTAAATCAGTTGATTTATTTTATATAACAATTAGAAAATGCTTTGACTTCTCCTAAAACTGAAATTGAGTGTAATTAATACTCCTTGATTGGAAACGAGTTTAGTATCTACCAGTATAGTTCGGTAATCGACGGGTTTCTTGTCATTAATAATCTCTTTGTCTCTGAGTAGTAACTTCATATCAGCCCTTTCTGAGGCACCTTATATTTTAACATAGCTAAGATTTTATGGTATAGGTAAACTTACTAAGGATGGTACCTTAAAAGTCTGCTAATGATCGCACTATCGCAGTAAAACAATAGTGTGGGTTATTGTAAAACAAGACGTAGATAGAAAGTACAGGCTAATCAAATCGGTTGTGGGGTATTTTCTCATATTATTCCGCATATTTTCTGTCAACTTCGTTTGCGGTCGTTGTCTAACTCTATTAATAAGCTTTTTCTCTACGGTTTTTTGTGCTAAGGTAAACGATATTTCTTAACATGGTTCTACATCTCCAATTCTCTATGACAAATTACGGCACATGAACTCAGGTCTGCACAAACACCCGTAGTAAATGTGTGTGTTCGATGTAATGTGATGTGTGAACAACAACAGACAGTGTTTGTGACGTAAGCGTGGACGTTGAATGTATTGTTACGGCTCGATGTCACTGTCCGGTATCGAATCCGGCTAAAGTGGACTTTTTCGAAGAAATTTCTAGGCAATAGATGACTCGTCGCGTGCCAAAATCGACAACGCCACAAATATTTAAAATCGCGGGGCGTTTGAGCTGCTACAAAATGAGCCGTACGCGCGCTTTTATAGACACAATCCAATTACAAGCCGATTAATGGGTTGTGTTGTCTTTGATGTACCATTACGTATGCAGCATTGTGAGTGACGCAGTAAACATAGCGTGGGTGGTTAACGAAATTAACAAACGTTACCGCCATCGTGCTCATAATGAGTGTACCTATTTTTTATAATTTAGACACTACCGACATTTTATGCAAAGATGTTAACGGTGCTACGGATTGTGCCCTAGTGATGTACGAGTTACAAAATAAAGAAACGCAGCGAGATGGATCGATCGCACTTGTCGTGTCCCGTCACCAGTGGAGACCTTCACGACTATTGCTTGCACTACTTTTCTAGTACTACTTTTCTCATACTGTGACCATAGACCTGTTATAATTATTATATAGGTATTATTTGAAGGGTGTTCCCTTATGACTGGCACTAAACGCCGCTTCGAGCTGTTAGCTCCGGTTGCCGTGATCACTAATAACTAATAACAGTCGATATTCAATTTGTTACGTTAGTTATCCTGACTGGTCTGGTATTCTCTGTTCCGGAGGTTATTCGTCTGGTCCGGGCCAGGTCTTATTATTAACGTGCACGAAAGTACGAATCAGCGCGTAACAGAGCATACAGCATTGTCTTGCTCTCGAGTACTTACGCAGTTATAAGAGAATGTGGCATCTTATAGCAGTCCTTTAAAACCAATAGTCAACCAACTTTACACTAGCAAGTCTGCCTCGTGACGAATAATGAAATTAGAATGAAATTTTCTTATGTGTGTAATATATATTCCCTCAGGATGGTTTCGTACTGGTCGGCTCGGTGGCAGGCCAGCGCTACTGGTCGTCCATGTTATCACTTGACGCGCGCATCACGTGCGGCTGCTGGACTCCTGACGACAACCAAGTGTACCTCGGCACCGCCTCCGCACAACTGGTCGTCATGGATGTTCACGGAGCTATGGTTTCACAGGTACTTTATTGCTCTACGTCTATTTATGTAATTTTGAAGTTATCTTTCATCTTGATTTTTGTTTTTAGGGTATATTATGACGGGTAAAAAGATTTAATAGTACAGTAAAAGGCAAAATATGTGACAAAAATACAATCTCAACATGAAACTGTTAATAAATATACTTACCTATATAATTTGCAATATCGAAACATAAAAGTCAATATTTCGCGCGCGTCCGATATTCATCAAGGATCTGTAATACCTATAAATTAATGGCAGTTGGCACTTTATCTATAATAATTTTATTGAAGATCACATCAACATGAATATATACATGAGATTACCGAGCTGCCCCTCACGCATTGACGACCGCGCAATTCAATCGATCCACCAGGTTAATACATTTGCCTCGCTTAAATCCAGGCGACAATTGCTATAAATAGTCGGCATGGGTTGTCAAATATTGTGACATCGGTGCTCAAACCAATTTTATTAATCGCTATTATCGCTAATGTATCGCTTTCCAGTGTATTGTCAGATGTTATTATACAACATGAATGGCTAAACAATGGACGTACTGAAGTAGGGTCTTTAATATTTGACATAATTTGAAATATGAAGGGAAGATGGATACCCTCTCTTTCGCTCGCAGCCATATTAGGTTTTGATCGTGTTGTTGCTCGAGTCCTGCGCGGACACGCGCGCTCTGATTAGAAGCAATCAACGCTTTGGGCATCTTATTGCAATATTTAAAATATTTTATTATTTAGGTATTACAGGCGGATAATATTTCCCATATCTTTAAAACGCTTTTTTTAAAAAGGTTTATTTATACAGCAAACAAAGAACCTTATAGCTTAATATTGTCTTACGTTTACACGAATGTTATACATTGAAAAGTAGTTTACCTACTACTTTATACGGCTTTTGTCGCGTTGCGTTGTTTCCCCGTGACCATGGCTGCTGTAAAGCAACCGAAACGTCGGCGTCGGCGTCGGGGGAAGGTATAAACTTAAATATTAATAGTCTTAATTAATTTAAATAGCTTAAATTGTAGTAAAGTTTAATAATAGTACCTAGTGTTGTTACAGTTCAAAATTATGTAGGTAATAAAAGTGTTTTAAAATAAACAACGCGACATAATCCGTATAAAGTAGGTACCTAGTTTAATTTCAATCTTATAGCATACAGTATTACTAAGCTGCCAGCTCAACTATACACCGCCTCTTTGAGATATTATTATCTAGTAACCGCACTTTACAAGGTAATGAACAACGTATTTTAGTAGATGAAACTGATTTTGATAAAACAAACATCAAAATGACTCCTAGCAATTTTAGTGCATACCTACAAATTTATCAAAAAGTTAAATTAACTTTGAATGGTCTCCAGGTTCAACTAGTAGCAGAAGGAGGCATCACATCAATGGCGTGGTCGTGCGAGAAATTCAAGATGGAGGAAGGTGAAGAGGGGAGCGAGAACAATGGCGGCCATGTCTTAGCCGTAGCACTCGGCAACGGAGAGATCGTGCTGCTGCGCGGTCATGACGACGTCAGCCCTGTGAGGGTCAGGACGGGCCTAAGAGGCAACACTCTGGCTATGGAATGGGCCAATTCCAGAGAACTCCTCGCAGTAGCTGGAACGTTGCTGGCGGGTAAGCAATTATATTCGTTTATATATCATATATCTTCGTTGTAGTATCTAAATATCACAACCGTAAAACAGAATGAGCTTTTTTTGGTGGTAATGCTAACTTACCACTACGATTTAGATCAAAAATCTTAAAGTCAGCAATTAGTTTTAGGTAAGTTTTTCAAGCATAGTCTTTGGGTTATGCAGAATATATTTTATATATTGACAACATGTAGGTATCTGGTCCAAAAGCTTTCTCTATTGACTGCAAAAAATTATGTTAAAGTTTAAGTGGTCGCCTCGCCATTGCCCCTTTGGGTTGGACAGGGTTAAAATTTATGTAATCAACGAATAGTCGTCCTGATTTTATATTTTTTGTGTCCGTTGTTTGAATATTTGTAAGAATCCCGCGAGACAGGATTTATTTCTATGCCGGCAGTTGATGCTAATGATAACGAATAAGAGAAAAGTAATGATTGCATTGATTTACGATTATTGTGCTGTACCTAGGTCCGATTAATCCGACGCGACGTCAGGATACTCGTTCATAAAATAGTTGTGTAAATAAAATAAATTGCGACAATTCTGCAAAGAGCTATTAGCAAAATCATCTATACAACGCATTGACGATCTGTCTAAATAGTTTGTATAGAACCGTAATATTGATAAATATTGATGTGTTGAAGCGAGCCCCTCTGCCGGTTTGATAAACGACGCACTGGTTTGGACGGTGTCATTCAACACAGTTACATTTATTACCGCCATTGGTGCATCCTCGTTCATTTTATTTTCTAATTAGGGATAAGCATTAGTTGAGTAACTGTTTACAATGTCATCTTGCTTTTTCCGTCTGAATGCTTGTAGTCTTATAAAGTAATAACTATGTATGATGCAAAAATTATACATTAAATAGTTTCTCTTGCTTTCCATTATTTATTAGCATAAATGGATTATAGATAAAACTAGTTTAAAATTATTTGCTTGCTTTCTCTAATGTTAAGGTTTACGGAACAGAAAATACGAAAGAGGGAGAGAAAGAAAAATTATACACAGATTTTTTTTTCGAGTCTGAGTGTTTTGAGGGGTGAGCAGAAATATAATGTGTTTTAGGTACTCGCCCCGTTTTTGCAATATTTTTTATTGATACTCCGCTTCTATTGGACGTTGCGTGATGTTATTTATAACATAAATGAAGGCTATAAGCTATAGCTTATTATAGCGATAAATGGACTATCCAACACTAAAATATTTTTTCAATTGGTACCAGTAGTTTCTGAGATTAGCACGTTCACCCAAATCGATCGAGATCATTTAGCTCGACAATCGTTTAGTGTTTGCTTTTGAAACTGAATGCAATACAAAACAAAACACTTAAAGGTAGATTTAAACACCATGTGAAAGCAGGTGCTGTGGATACGAAGTATAAAGAGAACTTAACAGCTGTACGCCTTATTGATATATTATATGAATTCATGTTTTGAGTGTGCCTACGAGCGACGCGACAGTGTCAAACGCGTATTGCTCCTCGTCCTCGTACCAGCGCATGTCTGTTACGTCTCACATTCCTACTGTGTTCTCTAAGTGGGTGTAACTTATATAGAACGAAGAGTACGTGGAATGTCTAATAACATTGCGTCTGGAACACGACGACTATAATCTTATAATATAGTTTTGTGTATTATCTCCTGTGTTTGAGCATTCGAGAATGTTGTTTCAGATGACAGGGTAACGAGGAAATTCTTTATGTTAATATTGTTTACTGTCGTACTTAACAGTCAAAGCCGAAATCTATCAGTAGCTGTATAAAGTGAACGAGTGGCTTTTGTGTTATTCGTCAATCTGGCAGCGACCACTTCAAGATATTATTATGCGGAGGTTCGTCCTTGGATGCTCCATTGCGCTGTGCTGTCCACGTTTATTTATTGAATTGATCAAGTTAGGTTTTATTTCCTTAACTCTCCACTTACGGCATAATCGCGAATAAAATATTATAGTTTTGGTTTAAATATAAATACGTATCCTATTTAAAACACAAGTAAAATGTTTATAAAAACAGCTCTCGTTCTATGGATAATCCAGAAAAAAACATCCAGACTGAATAATCTGTGGATTACACAAATTTAGGTACATTTGTGTAGAAAACTAGCCAAATGTCATCGCTTAAGGGTCTAGCAGTGCAGAGGTAACCACTTAAACCATTGCGCCCGCCGTACTGTTCTAATTTTATGCAACTAATTATTTCAATGATTAAGTACCTGCCAAACTTTCTGTTTTACGTCTTCACGATCAGGATAGGTCTTAGTGAAATTAGGCAAGGAGACAGGTTATAGCGGAAGTACAACCTAGGCAGGGGCCACGAATTAAAACAAAAATTAATCTTAAAATTATCTGTATTTAATGTAGAAAAAGTCCAATACACACGATAACATATATTATACCTAATATTATATTCATAATAAGAATTCGCATCAGTATTTAACGGCAAACCAAGAGCATCAAATCCCAAATATGCACGACTAGCATGAGATCCATTTATTACATCAGGAGAACCCATAGCAATAACCGATTCGCCAATACGTGACTTAGAATTTAACACTCCAGTTTCAATTCGTTTCTTACATCTAGGATAATAAGTCCACCTAATAGTGGCACCATTCCGCAAGCGAGTACGTTTCATATTCTCATAAGAGCCTGTCAATGTAGGAGTACCAAAAGAAGCATGATTATTCACAAAATTAGTACATAATTCAAAAGTATCCTAAGAAAATAAAGGATCAACCCGCAAATCATCAAAATGCTTATTAACCTGTTGACTTTTACCAATATCATAATAACGATTCAATTCGATATTACTTATTACATATTCAATTTTATTAATAATCATCATACCATATTGATTTTGTAAAAATTGACCAACATTTTTATTTCCCATAGCAAATAAAGTAAAAAATGGCAACTCCCCATATTTAATTTCATAAAAAGAAGACCCAAAACGCCAAATATATGTCTGGATAGATGCACCAGAATAACAATATTGCATTACACGACCAGGAGGGCCAAAATATGAACGAATTGGAGTAGCAGAGCAAGTAAATTTCCGGCGAAACCTACGACGACTCTTGACTTTCACACTCCTCCTCATCCGACGATAACGCAACCACTTCATCCTCATACGGGGGCGTATCCATCTCCTCCTCCTTCGGTACACACGCCCGAACTGCCTCCCAAAACGCCTCATTTGCACTAACAAAGCAAAAACGATTCTTAAGAGCATCGTCCATAGCATCATCTAACTCATTACTCACGAGTATAATTGGACCATGAAATGAAAGAACCATATCACTCTCACACTTAACGGGATAAGAATACCTTCCAACAATCGCTTCAACATACTTGGAAAACAAAACTTGTAAGAAAACTCCTCAAATAAAATAATCTTATGATAACCATCACGAAAACCTTGCATAAAAAATTTACCCACACCAGGATAAAAAACATACTTCATATTAGCAGATCCTATAAGCCTTTCAACAAAACTTGATTTACCAACATTACTGGGACCAGACAAATATAACTGCTTACGCTTTAAACCTCGCCCTTTCAAAAAATTATTCCACCACATACACACTTCCATGGTCCAATTAACATAACACACATCCATCGGTTTCAATTGAACATCCACAACAGGACATTTTATGTCATCAAACAAATTTCTCAAAAACTTATAACAAAATCTATGTTCAATTACAAACGGATCATCAAAACGAAACCGATCAGTTCGTATAGCCCACAATCGTGCTCGCATATTAAAATGCAATTCAGACTCTTTACAATTATACAATGGACATTTATATTCTTTCGTGCAATACTTGATACAACTTTTTCTAGACTTACAAGATTGCAAATCAAAGCGAGCACCATTAGCAAAACCGATAACAATAGTACGTAAATTTTCTAACAATATTGCTTCAGAAAACTCTAAAAAACAATGCAAATGATAACTTACTCGGTTACTTGTCCGAGACTCTTCAAGAGCAACAACGTACGTAACAAGGCCAACAAAGTTCTTAATAATATCTAATGCAGAATGCGAGGCGAATAAAAATCGATTTAGCTTAAGGTACCTAGTATAATAAGGACTAAGTTAACAAAAAATTAGGTTGATAAATGATAATAAAAATATATCACATAGTAACTAAGTACATTATTTATAATGTATATTAAAAATTTAGTTGGTAAGTGATAGGTAAGTATAAACAGGTCAAGCATTCAACAATCTTAGGCTCTAGACAAACAGACTGCATTTCAACAGTACCTACTCCGACTGCAATTGGGCTGCGCGGTTGGTTTGCAGTTTTATTGCAGTCGTACTTACTGCATTAGAACTGCAATTTTGCAGTCGGAGTAGGTACTGTTGAAATGCAGTCTGTTTGTCTAGAGCCTAAGATTGTTGAATGCGTGCAGTTTCAACAACTGCGCGCTGACTGAGAGCTAGCTGCACGGTCAACGTATAGTTCAAATGCAGTAGGTCCAACTGCATTTCTCCTGCACACCGACTGCAATCGGGCTGCATGGTTGGTTGCAGTTTTATTGTAGTTGTATTAACTGCATCCAAACTGCAAATTTCCAGTCGGAGTGCAGTTGATATGAAGTCCGTCTGTCTAGATACTAAAATAACAAAGTAAGTAAGACTATATATATCTTTTAAATTGTATTATAAATTCTATTTAATAATATAAGCTGTTTGATTACTGTTGCACTGGTTGTACAGAAGACTAGGCTAGTACGTCATTTTCTAGGACTCAACCCTAGAAAATAACATACTAGTCTAGTCTTCATAAACGTAAACAAAGGCGCACAGAGTCGAGTCGAGACATTACCACACGTCATGGTACTACTGAGAATTTCGGAACTCAGTTTGTCACAAAATACCTAATAAAACATATACATTTATTTTTTAATTTTATATCGAATAATACTCGCTTGTAAATAAGTCGAACTGACGTAGAATGACTTGATATTAATTGACTCTTTAAGCCTTATTTCGATCTAAAATATTTGATTGTTGTATTGTTTTTTCACAGAACCGGACGAGCCACCAGACTCACCTCCATACAAGAACGTTGTCAAGTTTTATTCGGACACCGGAGCTCTCATCTATACCGTCCTTATACCTTATACACAGGTCTGTTCAACACAACTGCACTTAATTATTAATTAATAACAACGTATGCTAACTGGCTTCCTCGGATTTTGTAGCGGCAAATCAAAAAAGCGATCGTCGTCGTCATTTGTATCATTTTACGAGGAAAAAATGAAGTGGGCCACAATATGATATTAGGTGATATGATATGATATGATATCAAATGGCTGCTAGTGGATAATAGAGTATGAATTGCAAGGAGCAACATAATGATATGGTACTGGACACGCGAGATTTTTGGACTAACAGGAGACGTAAATGGCCACTGCGAGGCGAAAAACCTCGTTTTATTATTTCCAATTCTGATCGAGTTATGCACATTTACATGTAAGTAAAGAAAAGAACTTTAGTTTCAAGCCTCCACAAACAGGGACCACCCTACGGGATATGCACTTGAATTGCTACGAGACTTGGATCCTTTCTTCGTCTGATTCAAAATACTTTTAAAGCTGCCGCTTTTTGTCGCCCAGGGCCTCCAACTCGGGGTATTCAAAATTTACAAGAAGCTTATGATTTCCTGAGTATTTATTTAGACTTCTGAACGTTTTAAGCCCTAATTTTTTATGAATAAGACTGCCTTTAATTTTGGCTTTGAGTGCATGGTCGTGGTTGTGTCGTAGGCGCGGGTGACAGCGCTGACGTGGGGCCACGCGGCGCGACGGCTGTTCGTGGGCGTGGGCGGCGCCGTGTGCACGGCGCGCGTGTGGCGCGTGGTGGCGCCACTGCAGCTGCTGGCGCGCGTGCGGGCGGCGCAGGCGCTGCGCGACCCGCGCCTCGCGCCGCGCCTGCCGCTGCCGCCGCGCCTGCAGCCCGCACTCGCCAACCTCTTCGCGCATACCATCCGGGTACGTACACCTAACACCTGTATTATATGAACTCTACGGCTTACCACAGTGATGTGTGATTATTTTGAAAGTCACCTTGTGGTACACAGAACAACGTGGTGAAAACGTCAAGCTCCTAAAGGTAGAAAATATTCTTGATGATGGTGCAAGCGTGGGTTCCTTGTCAAACCTTTCACAAGTTCAATGTTGGTCAACGTTTCATTTAACATAGAATTTATCTGTTTTGGATGAATTAGATTAAAACTAATTCGAATTGAAAAATTATTTCAGTGATGGTTAGCCCATTTATCGAGGAAGGCTTTAGGCTAAATAACATTACGCTACGACCAACAGGAGCGGCGCATCAATGAAAAATGTTGCAAAACGGGCAAAATTCTCATAATGAATATTTTGTTAAGCAGACGAAATTGCGCGGGTTAGCTTGTATATAATAAGTCTGATCTTGTAATCATACAGAATACGGTATATCATAGATACCGGTCTAGTCAAGACACCATTGTCCTGTGTATTATTTTACTTATCTTATTAAAGGCAGTTACAAATAAGTATAGTTACTGCCTATCGTTTAAGTTATCTTATATCAATCACTAGTATTACCTACTTACTTAGGTATTACTTAATCTGTCAACTGCTCGAATGCCAGACATGGGGAACAATTGTGTCTGGCCGATAGCGCTACTGCTAAGGCGTAAATAAAATATATTTTATTTGCTGTAAGTAGTGCAATGTGCCGGAAACCAACGAGCTCCGTCGCTTCGTTTCCCGTCCGCCGGTGGCCGGGGGCCGGCTGCACTGCACCATGCTACGACATGACGACGAGGAGGCGGGCGCCTACACCCTGTACCTCGAGCACCTCGGGGGACTCGTGCCGCTGCTCAAGGGCCGCCGCACCAGCAAGATACGACCAGAGTTCGTCATATTCGATCCACAGGCTGAAGGTGAAATCACATTCTTCAAGTATGTTATAGCATTAAGCTCGATTATTCAATTAGGAGAAATATATGAGTAAAAAAGCAAATCAAAAATCACTCAAAGTACATTTTATGAAAACATAGCTGCTTTGTTATTTATATTAATAATTAAGTTTAAGTATAATATTTTAGAAAATGACCTTAGTCATCTCATAGTAAGTGGTTATTCTATATTTTACGGCTATCTCTCGTGTATCGCCATTAATGGAAAACCTCTAACTACCTATTGCCTACATAGATTTAAAACAAAAAAAGACCGCCCGGCAAGCGTAGGTACCTACTGGTATTAAGTGGTCGCCTCGCCACTGCTACTACGCAGAGAGTCATGGCTGCGACCCCCCATTGGCAAAAATATTGTGTGATCCACAAACAGTTGTTCCAATTCTGGTCATTCTTTGTGTCTGTTGTTTCAATGTTGGTAGTCCTCCGCGACACAGACATTACACATAGCGCGAGCGATATCTTTTTAAAGAAATGTTGTTAAAACTTGCTTATTCGTTTGTAAGTGGAGCAAGTGACGAGTACGGTGGTGGTCCGAGCCAGCAGCAGCAGCAGCAGCGGTGCTGGCAGCTCGTCCAGCGGCGGCGCAGCCTCGCCCCGCACCCCCCGCACGCCGCGCGCGCCCCGCGCACCACCTGCGCAACACGCGCACACTTCATCGTCTGATACCGAGCGGGAAGAAGGTACGTACAATAAAGGCCCATTTACATAAGTCAAGTGTCGTGCTATATTTATCTTACTTGTTGAAAAAAGCAGGCATAACATGACATTTGCTGAAACTTGCCAGAGGTCATCGCAATCAAGCAGCTTCTTACCTCTTCTGCAATGCACTATGCAGGACATTTGTCTTCTTCAACCTGCACCACAGCTGTCTCAATTGACGATTGAATAAAGTACTAAAGATTATAAATGCACAGGTTGTTCCGGCTCCCCGAGGCTACAGAGACGCAGGCGTGCGCGAGAGAGACGAAAGGTACGAAGCTCCAGTGAGAAGGACGAACCGCCCGACGAACTCGCTTATATAGACTCCTTACCTGAGGTATGGTCGACTACTTATCTACTTGCATAATCAATAGGTTGTCTTACTCCTCAAACACTTGTCCAATAACCATACGATATGATTCAAAGAAATAAATTTCATTGCCGCTTACTTACTTGTGGTGAAGATTTAAATTGTATCCTTCATTATTAAATTTATCAGAAAACTATATTGGATATGCAGATTATTGAATGACCTTAATAAAGATTATACTATTGTTATTATGCAATCATCGACATTGGAGTACTCAGCTAAGAGAAGGGTTGACCACGCTCCACCTCAACAGTGAAGCATGAAAAACGAGGCAAATTATGATATATTATATAATAATTTTATTAATTGTTAGAGCGAACTTTTCACCATTTAAGAACCATAATAACCTACATACTCCTAATGCAAGCATTCTAGCTCAGCTGGAGAAGTTAACAAGAATACTATTAATTAGAACCCCAAATTGCAAGAAAGCTTAAAAAAAAACTAATAATATTATATTATTATATAAACTAAACTTTTTGTATTAACTGTTTGTATGTAACAATCATTCTTTAGTATTGATGCATTGCCTCATTGATGAAGATATAAGAGAAGATGCATATCAAATGATGACTGTATCAACAACGTCACCACTAGGTTCTCACCTACCTACTTGTTCCGTGTATAAATCAACACGCTCAAGCAGTCACGTGATGCCATAAAAGTAACTTAGCTTTGTGCCCATCAATTTGTTTTTATCTATAAAGCTTGAAGGTATACATGCCAGTACAAGGTCAATACTATTGTAAATATCACTCTTTAACGCACATTTTTGTTACAGGATGTACGTTTAGTAGAAGTTACATCTAATATTTGGGGAACAAAGTTTAAAATGCACGGTTTAGCTAAAAATGTCCCCGCGAATCTAGGTCAAGTCACTTACAAGACATCATTGCTTCACCTACAACCGAGGCAGATGACCCTCATGATTACAGAACTAAGGGATGACTACCCTGTGGGCCCAGACCCCAGCTTTAACCCTAACATATTCTCCGAAGATGAGGAGGAAGTTTTCCAGTCCAATGATTCCAACGATTCTCCGTCGCACACTAATAATAATATCCGAAGAAAGTTAACTCTCAACGAAAGAATGAACAACACAAACAACATTATCAATCAAAGTGACAATTTTGTCTCCAATAATAATAATTCAAACGCGCCGTCCCTCGCAAGAGCCGAATCATACGATGAATTTCCGTATATAGACACTAGTGATGCAGTAAACAATGTGCCGGAGAGCGTGTACTCAACGCCGGTGCGGCACCCGACTCAAACGACGGAGAGGAGAGTCAATAACCCCGGTAGCGTACCCAATCGCCACGCTATATCACCCTTAAGGTGCGAGAGTTCTGTCCCTACCCTGCAATCTCCTAAAAATGCGGTCGCGCCAACAGATATAATATTTGAAAGACCATCGCCACAAACCGTAACGTGTGGCGGTCGTGGCGATTTCTGCGGGGGCCGGACCGACTACAGCGTTAGAGGAGATAACGTTTCACTAAAAGGGAACTTATCTAATTTAGAGCAACAGTCTTTCAGCTTGAATTTAAGTCTCGAGCCGAGTAGACAAGTAACTATAAAAAAGTGCGATAACCATGTCACTGACAATTGCCTTTCCAAGCTACGCAAAAACATATGCAGTAGAGGTGAATCTGCGTCCTACGACATGAACACGAGAATTCTCAAATCGCTGTGCAACAAAAATTACGAGCACGAAGTACACCCTGACGCTCTAAGTAAGCGTGGCGATGCACTGAAACATTTACAAAAAGGCGAGGATTTAAAGTTTATAGACGAGGAAACACCCGTAGACACCACTATCAATAATCTCACCGACAAAGGTAGAGAGATGAAGGTACAGAGAACGACGACTGTCGTACCTATCAGTCCTGTTTGCGCGACCGTCCCCGTGTACGATACCATGACTCGCAGTTGCAGCGTCGGCTACCTCGACCTTGTCGACCCTCAGGTTTTGCACGCCCAGGTGAGTCTCACAGCACTGCGAGGGGAGCCACCCCGGCGTCTGGTTCTCGTGAACAATAAGCGTCACAGAAGGCAGAGACGCCACGTCCGCGCCAGCGACATGAAACAGACTGAAAACACAAAGACGCCGAGCCTGAGAAGGTGCGGTAAATCGAGGAGCCTCGACTCAAGTGAAATGTCTCTGACCGTGGACAAGAGCAAAAGACAGTCGCGGACAGAGACGGCTTCGCCGAAAGCGGACGCGACGTCTGCCAATTCTAGCAGTCGGTGTAACAGCACCGGCGGTGAGGACAACAGCGGTACCAGCACGGAGGAGAGCACGCGGCGCTCGCGGCGTGACTACCCCGTGTGCACAACGTGCCGCCTGGTATCGCCGTACGACCGGCGAGACGTGGACGCGCGCACGTACGTGTGCGTGGCGTGCTCGCCGCGCGCCGCCCCGCGCGCAGCGCCCGCGCCAGCGCCACTGCCACGCGCTGCCGCCACCGACAGCGACTCCGACTACAGCAAGTATTATAGTTAGTACGATAAGTAGATGCTTCACTCTCACCCGCCGACGAGCACACTCGCGAATCCACGACAACGAGATACTGGGTAACGATTCGACGGCTTTCTCTCCCGAGCTGCACCCCTAGATGGAGCTAGGCACTTTTATCGAACGCGGAGTTCACCACTCGATACATGGTCTTTACTCCTGACCCCTCTCGGGGTAAGCTAAGCACGGCAAGCCACCTAAACCAAATAACGGATCACCTGCCACCGGTGCCGAGAGCTTCACACGCTTTGAACCCTTTAGCAGCCCGCTTGGAAAATCGCATGAGGCTTTTGTAGGAGTCGACAAGGCATGGATACAGGTAGAGTCAACAAAAAGCGTGTTTATTATGTTCTAATAGTAACATAAAGTTTCTCTGAGCAGGTTCGTTGGAGCAACTTGCGTTGCGGTTGCTGGCATCGCGATCTTCTCGGAAAGCGGCGAGCAAGGAGGCGGCGGCGGTGGCGAGAGAGACCAGCTCGGCTCCTGCCTCGCCTCGACCGCGGCCCGCCAGAAGCCATCCCGCCAGTCCTGCACCTGCTTCCCCCGCCCCGCGCTCCACACCTCGTCGACATCGCTATTCTTCAGCCTCGCCTATAAGGTAGGCACTGGTAACTGATTCCCCAAACTTCTCAAGATCTCGTTCCAATGGTCTTTGATGGCTGAAATATACAATATCCAATACTTTACACAATCAATTAGTTAGTATAATGCAAATAAAACTTACAAATAATATTATTTGTCGATGTATGTTATTATTACATTTAATTATTTATTATTACAGGCAACTTTTGAATTCCCCTCTCCTGAACCGAAGAAGAAATAAGAAGCCGTCCGAGAGTTCCGATGACGAATACTCCACAGGAGGAGGCTACAGCGAGGTCAACGGCAGAAATTATAGAGATCTCGAGACTTTCCAGAAGACACAACTCAGAAATAAGGTATAATAATTTCAAGATCATTTCTGTGGTTTGTGGTTGATACCGAGATCAGTTAATTTTTCATGAATTACCTGAAAATTTGCATCTATCGAATTCAAATTATGGCTTAAGCCTCGTATCCAGTAGGCAACAATTGACAAATAACACGTGACGCTCAACAATATCGTCAACGTTACACAACAACGCGCGACGTTGCTAGCTGACGCGCAACATGACGCGCGACTTGTTGTTTGTTTCCGTGCAAGTGCAGTTGAGCATCAAATGTTGACAAGTGGAGACGTGTAAAAGCCGCTGAAATCAACACTAGTTCCTCTGGCGACATGTTGTCGACGACTGATGCGAGGCTGCGAGCGAAATTATGTGTAGACAGTTTATATATCAATGGTAGACAGACAACGTTCCTAAACAAAAGTTCCGCGCTGACTTTCAACACGTTGAGCAACATGTCGTGCGCCAAACGTTGCCTAGTGGATACGAGGCTTTAAACTTTATGATATAGGCGCCTTGTACAAAATAGCCATAGTAACTAGGTACCTAATACAAAAAAATGCAATATCACCAACAAATCTACTAGGTAGTATTATAACTTGATCGAAATTAATTATTTTATTAGATAAAATCATTTCGTTAGACCTGAATGTCATTTAGCTTTTCGAATTATGGTCAAATTATAAATATTAAAGGGTGAAGGAAAACATCGTGAGGAAACCTGCATGTCTGAGAGTTCTCCATAATGTTCTCGAAGATATGTGAAGTCTGTCAACATGCACTGGGTCAGCGTGTTGGACTATGGCCTAACCCTTCTCATACTGAGAAGAGGCCCGTGCCCTGCAGTGGGACAGTTTAATACAGGGCTGATATTATATAAAAATATGATTGTTTCCTAAGGTCCGAAACAATATGATATTGCAGTTAAAACGCGCCGCTGGTGCGCCCACAAGCACGGGCACAGCTTCAAACAGTAGCAGCGAAAGCCGCAACAGCAACAAGCGCCAGCTCGTGATGCACAACAAAGCGCCGATGTGGAACGAGAACAGCCAGGTCTACCAACTGGACTTCGGCGGCCGCGTCACGCAGGAGTCCGCTAAGAACTTCCAAATAGAATATCATGGGAAACAGGTTATTTTTATACGATTTATTTAAGCCTTATAATATGTTTATTACCTATTTAATTAAATAATTCTTACTGTTAAGTACCTACAATTGTCCAGTCACAGTAAGATATTAATACCAAACCTCATCATATAACTGCATGTAACATAAAGGTATATTTATATGCACAGGGCATACCTAAAATACACTGGCGTGATCTCAAATGACTCTATCTTTTAAAATTGTAATCAAAGGTAGATTTAATTATAGCTCAAAAATATAAAATATAAATTAGGATGCTTTATTTATAAAATACTTATACTAATTTAGTAAATGTTTAGCTACATTGTTGCTCTAACTATACTATGTTTAAAAAACGATCGCCCCAAAAATATATTTTAGGATATGGTTGTTCATAGTTTCTTGATTCACGTTCCAAATATGTACTATACTAAATATTTGACCTAACTATACAATAAATTACATCAATTGATTAAATTATTAATGGCAACCGGATTATCATACATCTCCCGGCTCGAATCGTATCATACATTGTCTAGCGTCAATCATTGATGTATGTCAATCCCCTTAAGAGATAGGTGTAGACTGTAGGTAGGTATACACACATTTCGCTAAGTACGGTTTTGGTATGTAAGGTCTATTCTAAGGTCTAAGGCCTATTCTAAGATCTAAGGTCTATTTCCGTCTATTTTGTATTATTCGGGCACTGTTCCGCGTTACTACTGAGAATTTCTTGACAGAAAATACTTCCTACCCGAAAATCTAAACCTAGACGTCGTGCATAGCATCATAGCAGTCGCATTAACGCCCGCTGCGCACCCGGAATCTATAACGATGCTAACAATATCAGCCAATAGATAAAACTCGTTTTTTACCTACAGATGTAAGCAAAATATTTATTTTTCAGGTGATGCAATTTGGCCGCATCGACGGCAACGCTTACACATTGGACTTCCAGTATCCATTCTCAGCACTGCAAGCCTTCGCAGTGGCACTCGCCAACGTCACCCAACGTCTGAAATAAACTTTCCATCCTAGATGTCATCGCGGCTTATACTGCCGTCACTGCTGCCGATAGAATACTACTACGCGATACCTACAACACAACCAACAATTTCGTCCAATAATCCTTAAGTTGTTCTCACTTTATCATGGTGTCTTCAATTCTATTTACAGGAGTTTGCAAAATAGGTATAATTCATTCAAGTAAATTTAGTGAGGATCAGGTTGTATATAGGTACATCAAACATGAAGATCATATAACATTGTACGTATGAAATAGCGTAACACAAACAACGATCAAAATAAGATACGGGCTAATATTATATATTTAAGGAAATATTTAATGATATCGCTCGCATCTTGATTTTGCATCGCCACAGCTGTTTATGTTCTAGGTGCATAAAGTATAAAGTTTTAGCAATCACTGTATCGCGAGTAATATCCTTCAGCATGTTGTTATTAGCCGTCAAACATCGCTGGTGATAAGCTTAGGTACACACTGTCTTAGTTATCGCGTATCGATCAGCGAACTAGCCCATCCATAAATATTTTTTACACAAGCGTAGATAGGATAGCTTTGTAAAGTTTCAAATTCACAGTCTCAATGCCGAGAACGAACAATAAATCGGAGTCATTGGGACCACCACCGCGGACAAAGGAAACGTGTCTTAAACAAATAATATGTACCCGAAAGGAATGCGAAACAATATTAATATTTTCACAATAGACCGTAATGTA
This sequence comes from Catocala sponsa, assembly GCA_963564715.1. Lineage (NCBI taxonomy): Eukaryota > Metazoa > Arthropoda > Insecta > Lepidoptera > Erebidae > Catocala > Catocala sponsa. Next base: position 11,101,093 of record OY751334.1, on the reverse strand, counting down.
CTCGTGGAGCTTTCGAGTTATGTGACTTATTGTACTGGGCCTATAGTTAATAGTTACCACGTCTTGTTGTTGTCCTTTTTAAACACAAAGTGGCTATTAACTTCGTAGGTAGGTAGCCACTAAAATATATTTTGTACGTGGTTACAACATACATTCACCTATAAGTACTTACATTGTTTTATTGTTAATCTACATATTTCTATATCAAAGAACGATCTCGAGTTTAATGAAAGTAGCAAGCGTACGGCCTAGGTATGTCACGAATTTCGCGATCAAACAAATCCTATGTGATCTACTTCATCAATTGAAATTGTAAGTTATTTAGTAATTCGAACGTGCGCCTGGCACGCCCTGACTAGATTCATGAACATTGTTGTATTTGTGTGTTTCTCTTTAAAATAAAATTGTTGTCATTACATATATAATTACCTATTGTATTTATAACTTATTGTTCTGGATTTTTTATAATTATTTACGAAATATATAAATACCATTCTAGGTAAATGAACTGACTTATTGAGTTGGCAAGCCCATATTATTATATTAATATTTACATTATAAACTCGAATTAATACTTATGTGCATACCTAGCAATGTTAAATGAATTAGATGCATATATCCATTGCACTTAATTTTTTATGTTGATTAAAATTGACATATCTATGGTTAATTAATAGATTGTTAGAAGTGTTACTTTCACTGATTCATTTAAAGACTGCACTTCGTAAATATATTTTGATACCTATTTTATTAATTATTGTGACGTCTAATTTAATAATCTAATGTTAAGTATGTTAATTAAGCCAAGTTAGATTTGTTTTCGTTGCTCAAGAATTCCTTTAGATATTTGGATGTTGTGACGTTGTATGAATATACATTAAATATGAACTGACATGCCATTTTTATATGTTGCTAACAATTTAAGTGATTAAAGCAGTTATTATACGGCGTTTTTGTTATATACAATCGTTTATATCTGCATTGTGAAGTCCATTTTGTTAGCGAAGCGGCACGCGGCGGTAACATTGTCCCGTTCTGTTTTGATTGTGCTGCCATTAATGATTGTTGTCTTATTGCTTTTTCTTTAATATTTCACTTGTCCGTTGTACATACCTACTTTAGTGACAAAGTGTAAATAAAATATTCTCCAAATAAATATGTTATTTTATTGAACAATAACTCATTAACTGTGTAAACCACATAATATGTTCGTAGTGCGCACGGGCCGGGTAGGCGTCTGTTCAGTCATGTTCACTGTCCCATAAGAGGGCGGTTCACCATATGCTAATCACTTTCACTGCCACTCTGTCCTGGAACGTAGTCTTCGTCATCTTCATCTGATATTTCAAGATCATCCAAGTCTTGGAACAGAGATTCATCCACTTTGACAGCATCTCCTGAGAAATAGGAACAAGTAAATATCTCCATTGATAAGGAACTATAAATATTACATTTACAACTGTAACATACAAAAACCAAATTCTAAGCAATGTCATGTTGATTACTACAACTTTACTATACCAATTCAGTTTTAATATTCACTGCGAACAGATAACAAAAGATCCTACTATGACAATTTAGATTAATTATGTTCACTTATGTATCACATCAATAGGTAGGTCAATCAACATAAATAAGATTTCGTTCGTTATTTTATTTTATACGCAAGGTCAAAAAATATTAAGTAGTTTTGATGCTGTTTTCGGAAAACGGCTTATTAATAAGGCGTTTTCCGAAAACAGCATCAAAACTACTTATACGCAAGGTCAAAAAATATTAAGTAGTTTTGATGCTGTTTTCGGAAAACGGCTTATTAATAAGGCGTTTTCCGAAAACAGCATCAAAACTGCTTGAACAATACGGTAGTATCATACAGCGTGTGACATAAAGATGTAGTCATATTTTAAGGTCGTAAAGTGTTAGTGATAAATACCATCGTAAGGGAGATATATTGGTTGGTTGTCCACAATATGGATATTTATAAAGAATAATAATTTTCCAAATTTAATTGCATGTCGATATAAGTACATTGTCTCGGACAGTGCCGTACGAATTCGGACTCGCGATTAGCACCCTCGAGTCAATCATTCAATCCAACATAGCCTAATTATATTACTCATTAGATAATTTAATGTATTGAAATTTCTTCAGTAACATACTATTCATAAAATTTTGACAATTTTACTTTAGTTTATAATGTGACTCACATCATGGGTCCACTATACAATTTTAAAATATGACCACACCTTATTGCTACATTCTATTTATCTTAATCTTAAATTGTTTGAGAAATAATGGTGGTGAACCTCGTGTGTATCTCGGCATTTTCTACGCACGCACATAAATAACGGTTACTACGTCACAAGTTGTACATATATTGCATGCCCTGCTGATCCTGGCTTTGTATATAAAATGCATGCTGGGCCGGGCCCTCTTATTAGTGCAAGAACTGAGAAGGGTTTAGCTATAGTCCACCACACTTGATAATATTATACCTTCTAAAGGCAATATTCTTTAAAATAATGTCCTACTGACCAAATTTCGGTCACGGCGCCCAATCTTAACGGAGACTGATCATCTGCGTAGGAGATATTATAGTGCACAAACAAAAGTACACTCTCTGTTCTATAGCTATATATGATCCGATGGGATAGCAATCCAACACGACCGGAGTGAGATCAAGCGCAGGGTCAACGGCTTTACATGCTTTACAAGATACGAAGGTCTTACTTCTCTTCTTAATTTCTTAGCAGAAAACCCAATAACTTTTTGTTGGCCCGATCCCGGTTTCGAAGCCGAGATCACGAGTACAGCAATCGCATTCACTACCACTGCGCCACGGAGACAGTAAGATTTTAAAATAAGATGTGACAGGGTCAAACAGCTCATAATGAATTAATACCATTAAAGGATACCTATTCCATAATGTCTGCCTTTGTTTTCGCGCACTCAAATGACACCTTGGTAATTTGGCAGTTAAGATTTATTATACTGTTTTTTGATAGTCTATTAGAATAATTATTGTGAAAGATGTCAGATAAAACATATATAGTTGAAGAAGCAGTACATTGTAAAGACTGCAAAATCTATAGCATTTTAGTAAGCAACAAATGATTAAGATAACATGAACAACAGTAAGCAAGCAGTAGGCAAGCAAGCCAGTGTGTCCATAAACTGCACAAAATTACAGTAGAGTTAAACTTCAATTATGACATACATGTGATTTGTCCTATGTTGATATAAATTCCAGCTAATGACATAGGCTGACAGATTTATGTTGCAAAACTTGATACTTACCATCATCAAGGAATTTAAGATCCGATTCATTGAGGGTTGTGTCTCTTAAGAAGAGTTCTCTGCCAGTTAGTTTGTTCTTTTCTTTGGCTTCCCTCTCCCTCTTGGCTGGAATGCCCATGTCAATCTCAAACTGTTTCCTCCATGCCAGGAATGATTCCACTGTTACTCTGGTTCCTTCAAACCTTTTCTGTAATTTTAGAAGATTATTATAAGCTATTTGGAATATAATTCTCAATAATCAATATTCAAGTGGCAACTTGAGATATGTGTTAGCAATAAATAGAAAATAATTAAAAAGCATCACAGCACTTCACATTAATATGTTCAAGATTCAATTGTCACCTATAGCAGCAGAGAATCCTGAATAAGCATTTATCTTACTTGAGAAACTCATTGTAATTGAATATAAGGTAAGAGGCCAGAAATGTTTTTAATTAAATTATCAGTGACAGGCTGAGAGCAGTTTCAGACTCCATACTATTAAGATTTTCCTATAAGAAAATTAAATAGCACTTGGGACCTTACACATAATCTCAATCTAACAAATTCACAAACTAATATAAGAATATAAAAGCAACAAATTATATAAATGGTTAATTAAAAACTAGAAAGGTCTAAGAAAATAATAAATAAATAGTTACCAATTCAGCTTCTTCCTCTGCCTTCTTTTTAGCTCTTACTTGTTCCTCTCTTTCTTTCTTAATGCTGTCCCATTTTTCATTTAGCCACTCCTGTCCAGCTGATACTAATGTGAATATCATAACCATCCCCAGGTTTTCTTTGCCCTGAAAGGAAAATTATTAAAATGTTATAAATCTGCATGCTCATTTTCTGCTGAATAAATTATAATTAATGCACTATATTTTTTAATGGACATATCTGAATTAAATATTATTAACTAGTTTTTACCCGTGCACAGAGTTTTTTTGCCCTAAAAGTGACATCCGCCTTTTATTGAATTTTCCTAATTAATAGTTCATTATAAATGCATGAGTAGAACTCCCAAGTGTCAAATTCGTATGCTAAAATTCTTAAAGTTTTCGTGGCCTTAAAGGTCAAAACACACAAAATAATTCGTACAAAAATACCTATACATAATTGAGTTTTGTTTGCTTTGAGGCTTTATGAAGCATTTCTAGGAGCATATTAGCCCATTATCATTTAAATGATCATAGAGTCCACAAAAAAGAATGTTTCCTGAAATCAGTATTTATTTTTTATTATTTTTTCTAGGTCGAAGTAGAACCTCTATCTAGTACGAATAGATTTCTTATAATAAGGTTTATCACCCACAAAAATATGGTTTTCTAATCTCAATTATGTATAGGTATTTTTGTACTAATTATTTTGTGTGTTTTGACCTTTAAGGCCATGAAAAGTTTAAGATTTTTTTAAAAATAGAGCATACCAATTTGACACTTGGGAGTTCTACTTATGCATTTATAATGAACTATTAATTAGGAAAATTCAATAAAAGGCGGATGTCACTTTTTTAGGGCAAAAAAAACACTGTGCCGCGGCTTCACTCGCGTAAATGTAGTTTAGGTTAGGTTAGGTTTGCAACAGTTCTTTTTTCTGGATGAAAGGTACCCTATGTCCTATTCTGTACCCCTGACAAGGTGTATGCAAAATTTCATGTTGATTGGTTGAGTAGTTAAGATGTGAAAGCGTAACAAACAAAAAAACTCATTTTCTCATTTATAATATTAGTAAGGATATGATGTATGCTTCTGACATTTCAAAGTTATATGTATATTATTTAGTTAATTATTGCTCCCTTTAATGGTGCAGGAAACATGTATGAGTGGTTTTCATAATGTTCTCGAAGAAATGTGAAGTCTGCCAAACCGTACTGGGCACACAGTCATGGCCTAATCCCTTTCATACTACGAAAAAGCTCATGCCCAGCAGTGAGACAGTTTATAAACAGGGCTGATATTATAATATAGTGCATGATTAGTCAGACAATCCTTATCACATACAAAACAAAAATGATTATAAATAATACAAAAATGGAAGACTTTTAGTTGCTGCAAGTACTTAAAATATAGTTATATTTGAATGCCCTAAAACTTTGTTCAATTATAATAATAATAATTATAATAAAGTTTTATTTAATACATGTAGTAATAATTATTAGCCATATTAGCATTATTACATGGCTGCAGATCATAAGTAAGAGTTGTAGAGTTGCTTGTCAAGAAATTCATACTAACAGTCTCTTGCCAGTTTATTGTTACAATTATCATATCATATTTATATTAAATTAGGCTTAATGATACATATTATTCACAAAAAGTACATACCTGTTCTGCTAAATATACAAGTAATTCATCCTTATCTACTACATCATCAAAGTTTTCTTCATTATCTATTTCTATTACTGGTACCTCGTCTGGGTATTTAGCTGTGTATGTGAAAACTAGTTGACATGCAAGACCTTCTCCATCATCAAAACCTTCAGATTTTATTGGTATACTAAACTTGTGGAAGGGTCCCGTTTCAATAACTGAAACAAAGTTAAGATAGCGTTAAGATTAAGTAATTTTGGTGTAATAGAGCATTTGCATAGCAAAAGTAATTTCGTAAAATCCATTACTATATTTGAATGAGACTTTGTACTTGAAAATTAAAGTGTGATAGGAAGGTAAGATTTTACATACATACAGATACTACTAAGCAAATAATTCGCATAACCATTTGAATTACATCCATAGATGTTCAGGGCCCAGAAGGAGGCCCATAATTATAAAAAGGCTCCCTACAAAAGTATTGCAACCTCTAGCAAATCTTTATAAATTTGAACCATGCAGTACTACTTATCAAATAGCAACATCCTTAGAATACGCTGGGCTGCTAGTTTGATTTCTTTGATAAATTTTCTGTATTTTCTTTATCATATAAAAAAATTACCGGGTTGCACATTATACAGTTTGTTACTAACTTACTTTGCATATCTCCATAATAAATTGAATCTAAGGCTTCCACCTCGCTAGTCTGCTCGTAATGATAATCCATGATTCTCTTAACAAATTATATTATAAAAACACACGTTTTACACTATCCCACATACACATTTTTTGATATCTGTAGAAGACAAATGTCATACATTTCAAAAGAATGAACCATAGAGAGAGACCGATAGAAATAATGTATTGTTGTTTTCTCTGGTAATTTAATTCTGGTCTGCAACAAAGCTGTGGTAAAATATTATACAATAATAATATCTTTGACCTTTAATACCGTAATTAATCCACAATTATTCTAAGATAAGGTAGCTATTACATTTTTAGGTACAATTATGAATTTTAAAAAGATAATTATTGTTATGGTCGACCAAATAGTAAGTATAGAAAAAAGTAACGAGAAGTAACTGAAGACAAATTATAAAACAATTTATAATAGTTTAAAAACAAAAAAAACACGCTTTATTTAAAAAACCAAACAAAAAAGTAGAAAATCTTGTTTTTAATTATTTAAAATAAGGACAGAGCGATTAATAAAATAAATAATTTTAGGTAATGTAAAAAAGCGTGCTGCGTGGGGTGCTTTCTAAGATATTTGTTTTTAGCTTCTATTTATTTTCTATTTTTTTAGTTCAACTAACTATGAAAGCGTGTTTTTATTTTTTTAAACTATTATTAATTTCCTTATTACTATCCGTAACTGCAGTAATTTTCCAAGTCATTTAATATTTACAGCTGTGTCAATAGTCGCACCTCGATTTAGAAGACATTTAAAGATTTTTATGTTGTCAATATTATACAGCGAGCCTTATTTATTAATTGATTAGTGGTGTAACATTATTTTCGAACAAGTGATATCGACCAGTCTTATAAAATTGTTATTTCGCTATTGTGCCGAGCCGAGTGCTCGAATCGGAAAGGTACGCATGCGCAGACCACGCACTTGCTTAATCTCTCTCGCTCTCACGCAAAGGATCTGTAAGAAAATGAAACCTTTCAACCTTTCCTGACGATCCTAATCAGGATAATGAGATAATCTTATCAAATTATTGTATTGTCATCGATCCTCGATAAGTCTACAACGCTTAAATGAAATCTGACCGTTTGAAGTGGGTCAAAATCAAGTCCAAAGGAGTCGATTACAAACAAACTAACAAACAAACACAGGTAATGCTAATAAAAGCGTAATATAAACAAGTGTTTCTTAAAGAAATCAAGAAAATATATTATTTCTAAACGAAAAAGATTTGATGGACATCAACAATTTTAAACAGGAACAGTAAGCTTCTCGGACCAATTATCACACAGTACTGGACAGAGCCTTTTTGTTCTATGCGTGTCCGTTTTTTGTAAGTGAGCACTTGCAGATTTGTATTAGTGTGCGTGACTAGTGAAGTGACTTCGCTGTCGAGCCTATCGATAGAATAGAGGTGAAATGAATAAAAAGTGTTTTAATTTATATGTACCTACTTATATATATATTTATATAGTGTGATACTTGGTCCGAGGTAAGCTTACATTAGCAATGAGATGCTAAACAATGAAGATGCATACAAATCTTTGATACAAATAGTTTTATTAAGTTTAGTGTTTTAAGATCAAAATTTCATCCATAGAGTACATTTCACGTTTCACAACATTCACATTCACACACGTTGTGACTTGTGAGCAACTTATCTGACGACTTCTGGAGTACAAATCAAAACAATTGTAGAGCTTGTAATAAATACATTTTTTGTTAACTCGACACAGAATTATACAGTGCCAAGAGATATATATGGAAAATTGTATAAAATCTCCAGGTTGACCTCTTTATTCTCGGGTCTGAGGGAATGAACCTACCCCACGGTAGGCGGGCTTACCATTTTTTTTGTAGTAATTCTCTACTGAAAAATCGAGAATCCAAAGCAATTTCAGTTTCAGCGACTTTCTGGCGACTTTTGATATTGAATCTAGCGACTCGAATTTATAGGAGTTGGCAACACTGCAGTTGCGAGTTTTGTGACTTTAGATGACATATCCAAATTGGCAATTTCGGTCGTCAAGTTTATTTTATCATTATTGTTTTTGATAAATATAAATAAATAATTATACATCTTTCTGAGAAAGATAATTAATTATTTACATAATGGATACTCCGGATTTACTGCCTAACTATAGCCCTGAATTTGATCCGAATTCTTCTGGGTATGTTTTCTTGATGTAAAGCATATTTTGGCTAGTAAATAGAATAGACACCGGGTTAATTCTTTTGATTATCTAAATTTTATAAACGAACGATAACTCATGTCAAAATTATTTTTTGCAGAAATTTATCCACTGTCACTAGAACTGAAGATTTTGCAGAGTTGCAGGCACAAGTAATAGCAAATTTTCAAAAGCCAAATGTGCCGAATGTTAATGTTCCAGAAAAAATAATTATTTGTTTGGATGTATGTTATGATAACCAAAGCTCGCTTTACCTCATAAGCGATGGAACTACATATACTCCAATAGTCATGATGAAAAGAGTCATCAAATTTTTCTTGTTTTCTAAAAATGCTATAAATAGAAAGACAGAGTTTGCTTTAGTACTTCTTAAAGACTCTGAAGCATGTTGGGTACAAAATTTTACAAACAACTTGAAAGATATTATAAATGCAATAGACTGCATAAACTCAGAAGAATGCACCTCTGAAACTTTTGATTTAATGAAGCTATTCCAATTGTTAAAACAGAAAGTTGACATACCAGAATATAAAGAGGGACAGTGCATACTGGCTCCTCCTTATGTAGTGAGGATGCTTGTATTATATGGCCGCTCAAATTGTATCCCAACTGTTCCAGAAGAAAACCCATATGTCAACTTCTTAAAGCTACAACTCTACTTCTACATTGACATTTTACTAGCACATGAAGAAGATTGTTCACAGTACAAATGTGTAGAGATTTATGATGCCCTTCAAGATTTGGATAATGGGTACTCTTATGTATATGAAGTTTTAAGAAATGCTACAAAGATTCATGATTGTATTGCTAAATTACTGGCACATCCATTGCAGAGACCATTACAGAAAAATACTGACTATACTTTTGGCTGTAGATATTAGGTATAAAGTAAATAAAATATGTATGTAATAATTTTTATATTTTTCATTTATTTTGGTATTATTTATAAAAGAAACAACAAATTCCTTTTGTGATATTTATTTCAGCTCTTAAAAGGGGTTATGAATGGTATAAAAGAAAAAACTAAGGCTATTTAATTACACAATAGTTTCAAATACTTAGACATTTATTATGTACTTTTTTAGTTGATCAATATTTCTGGATCCCTGTTTTTATTTCACATATTTATATACATTACTACATAAGCATAAAATGCTGTGTAGACTGATAATTCCTATTTCCTTGATTGATTGTATGATGACAGTGGCTGGGCTTATTACAGACAATGTTATACCTAATACCAGCTATAACAATTGCAATAACTAATTACTGAATCATATTGTTTAATCTACATTCCAGCACAGCCAACATTTTAATTCCATACTTACCAATAGAGATTAATTATAATACTTCAAGTTGACTAATTTTTGATATTATAAAAATCTGAAGTATTTAAAGAAATAATTATGGTTGAAATAGCCAGTTAATCTGAATAGATCTCCTGTTTGAGCAAAACTAGTGAGTTGTTGATACTATAGAGACATCCCAATCATATGCTGTGGACTCCATTGTGTTTTCCATTTATAGATACTATATCAAGATAATATTGAGAAAGGAATAAAAATATCACGTGCACGTTGTTAATTGTCACAAACATAGCAAACATTTTATTGTTTATAAAATAAAACAAAAACTCGCCAAGCTATACATTTAAGTAAAACATATAAAAATAAAAGTAACATGTAAACAATTCATAAAAAATATTGATTTATATACAACAATTGGTATTACATCTAAAGCGCAATTTAATATATATCACTCAAATTTCAAGTGAGCCTTGTTTTCGTGAGAATTCAATAATGAGAACTAAATTGTTACAATCACCATGTTATTATTATAAATTAGGAATATATATATGGAGAAATCGAATACAAAATCAGTACTTTGTGAATGTAGTTTCTTACAATCAATATTTATATTGATAAATATTTAAAATGCCTTGTATCTGACAGCATTTTCAAAAGGCTGTAGTCGCACCCTTATAGATTGATTTAGCACAGTAGCTGTCAGGGGCTACGAAGCTTTAAATTAATATTTAATTACCATTCAAGCTGCAACACTTATCATCAATAGATTACATAATTCAGATTTTAATATCCTACTATCACTATCTGCCTAATGTCATTAGACTGTTAAAAAATTAAATAAAGCTTGTATTACATTAATACGTGATTTTCCCCAAGTACAAATGATTGATCAACGCGAGATTTCATACACATCAGTCACATACATTTCATTCTATAGCTATAATATAATTACATCTGAGATCCTAGGGGTGTAACGATACACTATCGATGCCTAAGATTTGACACTGGTTAATTTACGAACGAAATAAATAACTTCATGTATCAGTCTCAATATTTTAAAAACTATTTACAATATTGTAATAAATTCAGCCGTCGTCAAATAAATTAACGAGTGAATATCATGTGGAACGAGCGCGAGTCGACGGCCGGAGGCGGCCGCCGCGTCGCCCTCCTAAATCTGTACTACGACGATCGGTGACACAGATTACATGGAATGATAAATGATTTCACTTACAGTACCTTAATTAAGCCAATATTTGTGATACTAAAAAGAGAATAATTAAAGCGTATAACCGCTCAGCCTCCTCGCTGACGCGAAACGTCACAACGACGAAACGTCCACGCGCACACGGCTCACGAGTCACGCGCGGGAGCCGGGCGCTGACACTAGTCACTGCGCGCTACAGGCAGGGCGCTAGTGCGGCGGGCGCGGGCGGGTGGGTCACAGCACGCAGGCGGCGAACACCGCCATGGCGCGTCAGGGCGGCGCCTGTGCCTGCGCCGGCGCTCACACTAGTCACTGCGCGCTACAGTCTGCAGGCAGGGCGCTAGTGCGGCGGGCGCGGGCGGGTGGGTCACAGCACGCAGGCGGCGAACACCGCCATGGCGCGTCAGGGCGGCGCCTGCGCCTGCGCCGCCGGCGCCGCGCGCTCCGGCAGCGCCGGCGCTGCCTCCGCGCCGCCACCGCACGCGCGCGCGCGCATCACCAGCGCGTACGTGCGGTACCTCTTTATCTGCAACACAGCCACGTGTTAGTCTTAGTGGTAGTTCTCTGACTTACTTGGGAGGGAACCGATAGTTCTCTACATACTATTATACACTTAACTTCTTCCTGGACTTAGCCATTAAAATTGTATTTAAATTTGGAACAGCGAATAACGAATGCCGTTAACAAACAATATGCAACAAATGCTGCGGCGGTATCTCACCTCATACGCGAGGTAGTGTTCCTTGTCGCGCGCGTGTGGCGTGTTGTCGCGCGCCTGGCGCAGCGCCAGCAGCTCCTCCTCGAGACGTTCCGAGCGCTCCTCGTGATCTGACAGCTGATCCCTCTAACAAACGATATACACATTAGTACAGTAGCACATCACGATACCAACTGCAATTAAATTTATAATCAAAATAAATTGAAGGTCTGAATAAATACTATAATAATATGGATATATTGTCACTGGTACCAGTTATAAATAATATATTAGGGGTTAAAATATGAAATAGACGATTTGTACTGAAAAATTTAAACTCTTCTTTTCTAAGACGTACCATATTTATTTTTCGAAATATTGATCCTCATTATCTATACATTGCTGCCATCTAAACGGTAGTTCATTTATGCCTTTATGATAGAGCTCTGGGATCTAGATTCGACAAACTGTATGAAAGCATTTTGTTCTGCCTCCTGGGAAGAAATCGCGAAAAAAATAATAGTCTGTTGGAGCAATGTCTGGCGAGTACGGAGGATGACGTATGGTTTCTAACTGCACCTCCTGTAGAGTTACAACGGTTTCTCGTGCAGTGTGAGGTCTTGCGTTATCATGGAGCAATTATGGTGAAGATCGATTCACGAGTCGGGGCTGTTTCACTGCCAGTTTCGTCATCATTTTTCGAAGTTCGGCACAGTAAACATCTGCTGTTGTTGCTTGACCAGACCTGAGAAAGCTATAGTGAACATGAGACCACCAAACAGTTAAACCTTTTTATTGGTAAGCTTTGCTTTAGGGCACTGTTGCGGCGTTTGACCTGGGGTCAGCCATTGCATTTTCCGCTTACGGTAATATCGTAAGGAATCCACTTTTGGCCACATGTCACAATACGATCCAATATTCCTTCATTTCTGTACCGATTTAACAAGGCAACAAAAGTTTTTCAACACGCATTTCTTTCTGCAGATCAGTCAATTCATGAGGCACCCATTTTTCATATTTTTTTTATCTTATTGATTTGCTGCAAATGAGCCAATATTGTAGGTAGGGTAAAGTAAGGGCTCTTGTACACGCTAAGAAAAGTCGCCGGGCCTATGCAAGAATTCGTGTCGTTTCTACACGAACTGTGTACACTGCTTCGGCGCTGACCAAGAAAAAAATCTTGTCTGCGCTAGACACGACACGCGACGTTTTGCTGCGGTGTGGTGGAGGGCGGGGTAGATGAGGAGGTTCAGGTAGTTTTTGGACGTTTATTTGCGTGGACGTAGTTAATATATTCTTCACAAACAAACGAAAATTAATAACAGACTTGTCTAGTCTATCACACCCTACACACGACTGCCTGAAAACAATCTTATCGTTTACCGTTCGTCGTTTTCGTGCCTAGATCCGACAAAATTCTTGTCGTGTACATGATGAATTGATCCTATCTGTAGCAGACACGGTAAAATTTCTTAGCGCGTACAAGAGGCCTTAAACCATGCCGCTAATTCCTGGGTAGTTTGACTCGGATCGGCTTCCACCATCTCCTTTAATTCAGCGTTATTCACCTGTGGGCGGTCGTCGACGTGGTTCGTTCTTCAAGTCGAAGTTTCCTAAAGGAAACGGTTTTGTTTTTGTTTTGGTTTAAACGCTTTCGTAAACGAAAGCGTTTAAACCAAAAACGCACGGTGCGTTCATTAGCAGTCTCCTCTCCAAACGCAGCGTTGATATTGTGAGCCGTTTCTGCCGCGTTAGTTCCGCATCGGAACTCGTATTATTGGATTTTCGAAGTATCCATCTTTCCCGTCTAAGCTGAATAAAAAACAATTGAAAGTCGAAAATCGAATACTGCACATTTTTTAAAAGAAGAATCTTATAGGTATCATGTGAAAAAGTTTCACTCGAAAATCTAACACCATGAAGGTTTTATGTCAAATTCAAAGTATATTATATAACGGCAACTTCATAGTTTAACCCCTATTATATACATATTCAGCTACGACCTAACTGAGTGGTTACGGGAAGACGACTGCTGCGCAGCGCTACTGCTTAATTGCACCTGACTATATAAAACTAATGCGTCAGCAGTGTCGCTACAATTAATTAAATTTTAAGATTCCATCCAAGATCTACACGCAATGTTAGAGTCTAGTAGCCAGCCAAAGGCATTACATGACTTCACAAAACGTAAACTAGAGTAGGTAACAGCGTAGGAGTGGACAAGCGGTATACCATAGAGAGCTTGGTATGCGTGCAGGGCAACAGGGGTCGCTGGAACTTGCGCTGCGAGCCCACCGCGCCGGCCAGCGGCGCCGCCGAGTATGCCGCGCACACGAAGTTGATCGTCTCCACCCACGAACACAGCTCCTTCGAGTCACTGCACAACCAAACACACGGCACTTAACTTCTGACAATGTACACCAACCAGTGTTATCTCATTACTCATTGAGTATAGAATTACCTCGTTTGGAATAAGTATTCAGCCTGATCAGCAGTCTGCAATCTGAATACATGCTGCTTTTTCGTGTAATCAGTCGCTTTCGTAGCTAGGGCGTGATGTATCCTGCATTTCAGAAATATAAAATTAGGTATTTAACAAACATCTTAGGCGTAGCTCTCTCAGTGTTTGTCCATTAGTACGGACTAGTAGAATGGTGTGAGTAATGTGTAGATAATTAATAATCACTTTTTTTTAATGAGGTATGAGGCAAACGAGCAGACGGATCGCCTGATGGTAACCGATTACCGCCGCTCATGGACACTCGCAACACCAGAGGAGTTGCGAACACAAATGCGTTGCCGGCCTTTTAAAAAGGAGTACGCTCTTTTTTGAGTTTGTAGGTCACATTGGTCCGGAAATACAGCGGGCGACAGTTCATTCTACAGTTTAGTCGTATGAGGCAGAAAATTTCTGGAAAAGCGCACAGTTGTGGACTGCCAATCATCTAAATGATGGGTGTGGAAATTTTATCGCGTAGGACGATGGCGAAAAGAGCCGGCAGGGATCAGTCCGAACAATTCCTTGGAGCACTCCCTATAGTAAAAGCGATAGAAGATAGATAGAAGATAGCGAGGCCACATCTCTACGCAGCGTCAAGGGGTCTAGCCGATTTGAAACAACCTGGCAGTCGACGATTCGAGTCGCTCTCTGTTGAATGCGATCAAGAAGGAGAAGCTGGTACTGGGGTGCCCCTGCCCAAAGATGAGAACACGACTAGTCCTGTTTATGATATAGCGTTCCCTTACGCTAACCTTCAAGATTATATTAGAAGAGCCGCTGTACATTCCAGTGCCCGAGAGCACCTTCCGGGACCAGTTATAGTCAGGGTTTGTCCCCAAATCTCGATTCTCCATCCTAACCTCAGAGATCTGGCTCTCGTAAGCGAGCTACCTCGTGCCCAAGTGACACTACCTATTCTCCAGATAGGTACCGGAGCAAGAAAGCCGCTCGCAACTCTGGGAGTTCCCAGAGTTGCGAGTGGTGAGCAGCTTTCTTGCTCCGGTTATTTTAGGTCGTCTAGGTAGGTCAGTTCCGTTAGCCGATAACCTTACTGAAGCCGACAGAGAATCCGCCTCCCATATCTCCAGTATGGTACCGGAGCTGTATAAGGCACGCTCCCTTCCCGACGTACATCCATACGCCTACCCAAATAGGCCTACAAGCTGGCTGTGGCCCGAGTCACCCATCTATGACTCTTACTTGCTGAGCAGACAAGCGCCCGAGATGCGTTGTGGCAGTTAAACTAGACTGCCACTTCGCTAAAGACAACTCCGTGCCTCGCGCAACCGACTGGTTCGCACTAGCCGCCCCTGAGTCCGACGCCCAAACGCCACGTGCTTGCGGAGCAACAAACATATCGTCCTCAGCGGCTATATGTCGACACCAAGTATTGCAATATTGGCTGAGGCAGTTATAGGGATGTGCTGAAAACGAGGAGATACGTCCAACGGCAGTTTTTTAGCGTTGAACGCGCCGACTTGTGTCTTTGTGAGGTTAAATCGGACGAAATTAACTCTGCCCCAATCCGAGACCTTCTGTAAAGAGGTCTCAATTCCACACACAAGTTTGTTTCGGATCTCAATGACGTTTTCCCGAGAGATAAAATTAATGCTTCTCTCTGCTAAAAAGCTAGTGACCCATTCGCATAATCTCTCGAGAAGCCCATAGGAAGGGAGCTTCGGAAGAAGCACTTTGTGCCAGACATGATCGAAGGCCTTCGCTATGTCCAAACTAACCGCCAAGGCTTCCCCACTTTGTCTCGATCACCTGTGCCCAACGATGTGTCAGGTATACTAGAAGATCACCAGCCGACCGACCCCTACGGAAGCCGTACTGCTGGTCACTAAGCAGCTGATGACCCTCGACATACCTTAAGAGCTGACAGTTGATAATGGAATCCATTATCTTCGAGAAAACGGGGGTTATGGTTATCGGTCTATAGTTGGGCGGATTTGAGCGGTCGCCTTTTCTTGGGATCGGGTGGACCAATGGTGACTTCCATGATGTCGGGACTACGCCAGAAAAGTAAGAGAGCCGAAATAGTCGCGTTAAGACCGGCGCCAACTCAGGAGCGCACATCTTTAACACAATAGGAGGGATTCCATCAGGCCCATTCGATTTATGGATATCAAGGGATAGAAGTGTTAAGTACACTGAGCGTTGGTAGAACCGGATATCCGGCATAAAACCGTCACACCGCGGTATGGTAGGCGGCTTTTGTCCCCCGTCACCCAAAGTCGAGTTGGACGCAAAGAGTTTGCCCAGAAGATCGGCTTTCTCTTTTGCGTCGTGGGCCAACGAATCATTTTCCATGTGTAGGGTGGAAAAGATGGCTTGCAGGAATTTCCTTCGATAGCTTTGGCAAAATACCAGAATGCACGAGTTCCCGAAGGAAGACGCTGAAGCCTCTCGCCAATTCTACCGATGTGCTCCGACTTCGCCTTTGCAATGTCTCTTTTGAAGGACCTGGAAGCAAAGTTATATTCCTTTTTTAATGCGCTGGTATTTCCACCACATGCCTTCACCGCATCAGCCCAGGCTTGGTAAGCTTCTCTTCTTCTTTTCTTGGTAAGTTCTGCTTCCTGCGAGAAGTGTTTTTGGAAGATGTACCAAACCAAGGCCGAAATTTGCCACAAACGGGGACCAAAGAGGACGGAATAAAAAGCTCCATACCCTATACCACATCAGTAACAGAATCAGCAACGGCATTGGGATCATCCAGCGAGAAGCATACTTGTCCCCAAGGGAAGGACGCAAAGAAGGACCGCATCCCATCTCAATCTGCTGACTTGTAGTACCACACACGGCGGCTGCGTGCGACACGCGATTGCGGCGGGCACGTGAGAGGCACTGTACGGACAAGGCAGTGATCTGAGGAACCAAGTGGGGCGCCAACAGATACGTGGTAGCCATCCGATTGTGAAGTCAGCAGAAGGTCCAACAGTGAAGGATTTTGGCTCTCCATATCTGGGATTCGCGTGGGTGTGGTAACCAGTTGTATCAGGCCATATGCCAGGGCGAAGTCGTGAACAGATCTGCCCGCATAATCGGTCTTATTGGAACTGAGCCAATCGGCGTGGTGGGCGTTAAAATCGCCAAGTAAAACGATCTCTACGGACAGGATCTGCTGCTGCACAAAGTCTGAAGCCATCTGGATGTTCTAAATGAGTCGGTCAGTTTCGGTGTCACCGCTATGGGACCTATAGAGGCACGCATAAACGCGGGGATGGTCATCGCTGTCTACACGGAGCTATAAGATGGAGAGGTCCCTACCTTGAAGATTGCTGAGGCGACGAGAGCTGATATCGTCTCTGACATACACGCACACTCCGGCCCTAGACAGAAAGGAGTGTTCTAGTCCGTACCCAGGGTAGTTGAGATAGGATGTGTCTGCTGGAGACGATATTTGCGTCTCGGTCAAGAAGAGCAAGGCTGGCTTTGCTGTCTCGAGGTGGTGGTGAACAGCATTATGATTACTATGTAATCTCCTGATGTTGCAAAAGTCCACGGCCAGCGTGGCAGGGGGTGCCATGGTATTTCTACTCTTGCCTCGAGCATTATTGAGCGCAGTTTTGCACCGCCTCCCCCCAGAATACGAGGGACGACCTTGGCGTTCACGACCAGAGAGGGATTTTCCCACGCTAGCGCAGTTGGTACCCTCCTGGGGTAGCGTTCGGTAATTCAACTGTGCCATCATAGGTGGGGAGAGGGGGGTTTGAGCCTCCGGTACCCTCACTCATTCGACGAAACACAACGCAAGCGTTATTTCACGCCGGTTTTTTGTGAGGCCGAGGCTCGACTCCGGTCGAGCCGGTCCATTCGTGCCGAAGCGTGGCTCTCCCACGGATAAACTGTCAAACATCAAACTGTTTTGAATTGTCGTGTGTCTGGTTTTGAATTTATTGTGAAGATCGTCGATCGCTGAAAACGTCATGAATCATCCGATCACGCGGCTTTTAAAAGTGCTCGGCGCGCATCGAGTCGCTTTGACATCGAGCGGCGGACGTAGCGGGCGGCTTGTGTGGTCGCTGTCGGGTGATATCAATTATTATCTCTTAGTTTATTTGTTAATGCATTTCTTTAATTAGCGGTTACAATAACCACCTTGATAAATTAAATGATTATGTAAAGGTGAAAGTGCATTTGTTATTTTTTTTAAGCTGTTTGGCTTCCGATTTCCAATAATATTAAAATAATACTATTTTCACTTACCTTATAGCATTGTGTAAGTTGTCGGACATCTGACTACGTCTGAAACCGTGCTCATCTTTGTGAAGGTACAGTACTAAGTCTCGTAAAGTACAGTAGAACATTTTCCATCCTCGCCGGCCAAAAGGAGCTGTAAAATAAGTCAAAATTGAAATTCCGAAACAAACAAGAAATAAAATAGGATGCAATATTTTTCTTCAAGACTGTGCCGAACGTACACGCGGTTGGACTGAATGAAGCTCGATACTCAAATCAGCGCGCGGCCGCCATATTAAAATTGTATGGAGTATTTGAAATGCTTTTTTGATAAATATGTATCTTTATTGTCAACCAATAACTTAAATAATTGGGACGAACAAATTGTAATATAACTATTTATGTTTCGTTTAAGCTGTAAAATAGGATAGATTTCTACTGTTATAATCTAAAAAATCACTTAATCCGAGCTTACGTTTTTGCATTTTTCGTGCAAATTTGCGTAATTTAATAGGCGAAAATAATAATTATTTAAAGTTTTTAACACGGAGTAATTGTAAACACATCCATTGTTATGGTAAATGTATATTTTATATTTGTATTAAACAAAAATTGTTGATTTTATTAACTTAACTGTGACCGCCTGTTTTGGCACATTTCGCTCGACGCAGTCTTAAGTTATTTTAGTATTTCTGAGAATAAATATTTTATAAATTTGTTTATGTTGCGGCTTTGCCTACGTTACTCTTACGGGAACGTATGATGGGTCTATTATCTCATGTACTTACTTAATACATAGAAATAAATGAAATTTATTTTTATGAAATATTTAAACATGATTGAATGTTTGCTACTCAATCATGCGTAAATCTTAATGCTGATTTGGATGAAACTCAGTACACAATTAGTTTGAGATTAACACTATCGTATACTGTATTACGTGTACCGCTACACTCATCATAGACACATATCATGAGACATGTGTCCACGTGGGAGTGGCAGAAACAAGTAAGGAGCGTGCACGTACTCTTCTTGCCGTTGGCGTCGACGCAGCACTTGCGCATGACGTAGCCCTTCTTGTACTCGACGGCGCGGCTCTGGTCGGGCACGTCGAGAAACGGGTTGCTGCCCACCGCGCCGCGCGCCTCCGCCCCGCCGCCCGCCGCACCCGCCTCCGTGTCGCTAAGGGGGAAATCGATAGGTTATAATTTAGCTACCAGCTTTTTTATGGTAGTAGTTTATCAACTAATAAGTTTCGTTAAAAGTTTGCTTTCATTGGTAGATATTACACCTGATTAAATCATAATTCAATTGGACCAATACAAATTATGAAATGTAAATCTAATAATTATAAATAAAAATTATTAATAGTTGTCTTTTTATATTCCTGTGGTCTTTTTTACACTGTATATTCTGAATACAATTAGATTCTTTAATTCACAATTTAGCTTAAATTAGGGCACCCTGTGTATATTTCTGCAGTAAGTAGAATTTATAGATTTCTCGTGTAAATAAGCAAATATTTTTTTGTATCGGTAAATAACTGATGTTTGATAGTATTACAAGCATCTCAAAGACTAGGACTAGTAACGGCTGCTGCTATACTCATATTTATTTGAGACTTTAATTTATATATAAAAAGCATAACAATTGAGCAGTATCGGCGCATATAGTATACGCAGTGGCGAATTATCCTAAAAGCAAACTAGGCATGTGTCTAGGAGCGCGAAGATCGACGGTACACATATTATACTAATATGGTTTATGGTAGGCTAGATAATAGCCTAAGTATTAGGACTAATAGGACTGTAGGTACTTTAGGGTTCCGTAGGTTCTTGTCATATAATTGTGCGCATACAGTCCGTTACTAGTAAGGTGACGACTGTGCATCTGCCTCTGAGTATGCGTGCATACGTACAGCGCCCACTGCAGCGGCTGCGTGCGGATGGCGTGGTAGAGGTTCTTGAGCGTGTCGCGCGGGAAGTTGTCGCCGTCGTTGAGCTCGGCCAGGTTCTCGATGAACTCCGCGCACGACATGCGCCGGAACGTGGCCGCACCGCCGCACCCGTGCAGGTCCGTGTTCAGCAGCATTATGGCGCACGTCAACGTGTGCACCGCGTCTGACACATCAAATAAATTTAAACTAATCTATATAATATATAAAAATCTCGTGTCACGGTGTTTATGGTCGCACTGTTCCGAAACGGCTCGACCGATTTTTTTATATATATTTGGTAGATATAAGAATTGTTCGTAAAATATATTTCATACCGCTAGGTTATTGGGGTATCAACCTAACCTACATTTACGCGAACGAAGCTTCAGGCAAAAGCTAGTAAATATATAAAAGTAATATCCTTTAAACCGAATTTTTAGTCAATGCGCAGTGCCAACCTACGTAGAAGATATTATAGTGAAGAAGTTTTTACCTTGACCACGTTTGTGAATTGGATTAGAGAATGCACAAAAATGTACCCGCTGTTTCCTATCTCTCATTAACCGATGGTTCGACAATCAATACTATGGAGATCATGCGCAACACCAACAGTTTTAAACTGTTTAAATCTGGGATTGTGCAACACTACCAACCGTCTGGGTCCAAACAACTATTGAAATTCTCTTTATAGAAAATTCTAACAACTTGTTGTTTGGCTCGACCGCGAATGTGAACCCAGCTCATGCAGAGCAATCACATTTACTGCAGGTGCGCCAGCGACATAGTTCCAGTAAAATTATATCGCGGCACTAAAGAGACAATGCACATTAATTGCATCATCATACTTCGGCCAAAACTATTTATTTAATAATTTAACATGTTACAAAATTCACCATACCTTGTGAGTTGAAAGAGCCAGGGTTACACTCTAGAAACCGCCTAGAGAAATGCACGAGTACCCTTTCCCTCTCCTGCGTCTCGCCGCTGAGCGCGAACCTTGACAAGAAGGTCCGCAGTGCCACGTCTAACGTGTCTCCTTTGAAGTCGAAGTGTTTCACGTACTCTTCTGCCACAGCGCGAGAGAATTCATTGCTAGAAAAAAAGAATTATACTGTTTATTAGTATTTAGATGACAAGAAAAAAAAATATGCTTACCTATTTTCTACCTGAATAGGCAAGCAAGCCGTAATGGCAATAAAGATCAACACTGCTTCGAGCGGCTAGGAGGTTAGCGCGATCCCGGTTTCAACAACACGGATCTCGTATAAACAAAGATCCGAAGTGAGATTTGCCGTAGTCCCCATGTCCTTAAAACCATGCGCACACACTTACGAATATACTATAGCCCTGTTACTGAACTACAAGCATACAAAGTCAAAATAAATCATATTTTGACGTTAAATTATTGTGTAATAACAGTATAAAAATTCTTTGGATGTTTTCTTCAAATGTCAGGCGGCATGTGATCACAAAGTTAGCTTACACATATCACTTTTAATAAATCATTAAAATCAATCACGACAAACAGAATAGGTGAGATGGTACGTACTTTTTACTCAAATGTCGCGACACATCAGACTTCTTGAACCCGTCGAGGAGGTACAATCTCTTGGCGAGACGTTCGGCTGAAGGGATGTCTACAGCTTTGGGGCTGTAGTGGAACGAGTGTAGGGAGTCTCCGTCGGACCCCTCATCCGAACCGACGTCTGACCCACTACCGAGTTCCTGTAACATCACAGCAAAGCAACATTTAAATGCTGTTGTCTGCTTTTTATAGCCTATAAGCTAAACTTACTTATACAAGATAGGGAGGAAAGAAGGAGGAAGGGAATTTACACCAAGTATTTGAAAGTAAAAAATGTGGACAGCATTTATGCTACAATTATTAAAAATCTTTGTTCAATGATTTCGTAATGTAATCTTGATTTTCTCGACCTTGCTCAATAAGTAATTGAATAAATAAAATTATGGATGTTACTTATCATATTTAATAAAACCTCTTGCTGATTATAACAAGGTTATCTTATTCAGCTCGCTCGGGAATAGTACTTTTTTCTGGATGAAAGGCCTTCTGTACCCTAGACGTGTATGCAAAATTTCATGATGATCAGTCGAGTAGTTAAAGCGTGAAAGCGTAACAAATAAACAAAAAATTCATATTCACATTTATAATATTCGTAAGGATAGTTAGGATTCCGATAAATATATAATACCCTAAATACAGAACGCATTACAGGTTGCACACGGATTGCACGTATTCTGGGCAAATAAATACTTATAGGACTACTAACTTAGTTGTTCATTAATATACCCTAGGGTCTGGATACAACCCTTTATTAATTGCATATTTAACTCATTATCTATACTAATATTATAAAAGCTAAAGAGTTTGTTTGTTTGTTTCGTTGAACGCGCTAATCTCAGGAACTACTGGTTCGAATTGAAAAATTATTTAAGTGTCGGATAGCCCATTTATCGAGGAAGGCTATAGGCTATAGGCTATATAAAATCACGCTACGACCAATAGGAGCGGAGCAGTAATGAAAAATACTGACGAAGTTGCGCGGGTCAGCTAGTAATTAAATATTCGAACACAGCCCTTCTAGTTTACATAAGTAAACATAAACTATGAAGTTCAAGTCTTAATTATTGTATCATAAAGCGCCTTATAGGGAACACATCTCCTGCCATAAATATTCAAAGACTGTTCCCGCATCTCAGGTATGAATGAGTGTGGTATGAACTTGGTTTGTAGTTTCATGGTGATGTATTTCGATAAATATGTACTTCTGCCTATAATTATGTATTATCCGATCTACTTATTCTTATATTTCAGAATCTATTATGAATGAAATGAATCATTTACTTGATAGCCTTGGTTCTCTGGTGAGTTATGTCCGTTCTCCTTTCCATTTTGCGTGTAATTACTATTGTTATTATTATTTACATTTTCCGTTGCGTTCGCGTTCTGTTTATCGGGGCCTTTGACTTGTATCACTATTCTATAATCGTTGTTGTGGTCTCCGTTGAGGGTGACGTCACTTCCGTGTTCGTTCGAGTAGGTCGAGTTGGATTTGGCTCGTTTGTGGCACGGCTCCGAGACTAATATCGTGGAATCGGAGTCGGAGGGGTCCGACAGTTCCATGCGTGGACACTCGCGGCCTGTCTCGAACATGTCGTCTTGGTCCTGGTAGTCAGGACTCGATATGTTCGATACAGCTTCTGATAGACTCATGTCACCTGGAATATCATAAATTAGACTTTATGTAAGTATATTAATTGTTTTAATTGTTAATTTCGAATGAGTAGTCAAAAATATATACAGCATGCCGCATGCCTTTCGGGATTGACGACAACCGCTGCGGCATGCCGTCTGAGATCGACGACGAGTGTTGCGACATGCCGTCCGCGATCGACGACGAGCGCTGCGACATGTCGTCCGAGATCGAAGTGGAGTTGGATGTGGCGCCGCTCGCGTGCGTCTATGTATGTATGTATGTACGTACCATTGAGCGGTCGATGGTGGTGGTGCATGGCGGCGTGGTGGCGGGCGGGCGGCGTGGCGCGCGACGACATGACGGAGGAGGAGGCGGACGTGGGTGAGGCAGGCGACGACGAGCGCTGCGATATGCCGTCCGAGATCGACGTGGAGTTGGACGTGGCGCCACTCGCGCCGGAGCCGTTGCACGCCGTCGCGCTTGACACCGGCGCGTTGTACGTCCACACGATCCTGCGCCGCGCACACACTTTATACTCGTATGTACGTCATCTATATAGCTCGCTAACTGTCATTCATCGACGAGAACTTATTAAACACCGCATCAAATAGGGAAGCGTGACGTACACATACATCAAGATACTTTCTTAAGAATTTTGAGTAAGTGGTTACTATGAAGCAATTTAATAGTGTTCAAAAGTTTCTCGTTAATGGATGTCACTACTTAACATACAACATTAAAATTTTAGAATTTAGACAACATTGCTTTTGTGACAGAAATAAATCGAGCAGTGTCAGCTAACGCGAAGCAGCGTGTTGCTCAAATCATAATAACATTGATTGTATTAACATTCTGAGCTGTGTATGTGATATGTGTACAGTACGATTACTTAATAATGCCGCTCGGTCGACTGTCACTATCTTCTACGCTTGTTTTATACTATCCGAGTGGCAATCGTCACTCTAGTTTACGACTTTATACCGATGTAACTGAAGCGCAGTAACTATATACTTGTTGCCTCGTGTGATTCACACACGATATAACAACAACTGTACCTGGGTACAACTGCTCGGCCGAATTGCATTATTCGAATAGTACTGTGTGTGTATCACCTGTCGCGCTCGGGGTCGGAATCGGAGCGAGGCCCGGGGGTAGCCGAGTCAGGCCGCGCGTCCAGGAGGGTGTTCAGCGATGACGTAACATCCTCCTCCATATCCACTGCCACTGCACTCAGCGACGACTCCTTCTGGAACTTACGCCGCGATACTCGACACCGTGGAACACATCGCACATCACTATACTACATAGTAAGCTAACTAGGTAGGTACATCGGCTCAACTGACGACACAACGATTTATATTACAAATTGTACATACAACTCGTCGGAAATTTCTGTGGACCCTGCTATGGGTATCGGCGCGACGGCCGGCGTGGAACCCCGCGAACACTGCGCCTCTGGCTCCGGGGAACTAGAGAGCAACTACGACGTCACTATAGAGTACCACAACACGTCCGAGGAATTGTAAAATGAGTTAGTACGGAGCATGAGAAGCGTCTGTGTGGTGTGATGCGGCGCAGGAGTGCGCTGTACCTGCAGGTGGTCCTCGGAGCGCGACGTGCGCACGGCGTGGTGCGCGCGCGCCGCGCCCTCCGCCGCGCCCGCGCACGACCCGCCGCCCGCCGGCGACGCGGGCTGCGATATGAACCTGCCACATTCCATCTTGATTTATCACTTCATCACCAAACACATAATTAACACTACAAATTAATCTTAACATCTACTAGCTGTATAGACTATAGTAAGTTAGGTATTGTATAATGTAGTATGAGTCTTTCCTGTTTAGTACTGAATAAGTTCAGTATTTTTGACATTGCTGAGTAATAGACTTAAGGAAAATACATGAGTAAGGAAAACAAGGCAAGGATAAGTGACGCGTGCCACGCACGGCCTTTAGCTGATTTTGCATAAAGGCATGGAGACTGAGGCTGGTTTTATAGTCCCGCTGATTACTCAACCTGACTAATTGAGATATCTGTTAGTTCGACTCAATAGTTGGAATATATGAAAAACCAAGTTAAGTGCTAATTAACTGACTAAAATCAACACAATATTTTTTCACTACGATATTTTTTCCTCGTCTCACTGACACACAATGATTCCCGCCATACGTGTCAATAAATGATTTATAAATATACTAATATTACCAAGATGAGAACGAACTCAAAATAAAAAAAGAATTAAACATTTTCGTAATTTTAACAAAAATATTTGCAATATTTTATGATAAAATGTTATCGGTACTTACATTTTACTAGCATGGTCTCCGACGAGGCCGGTATCAGGGGAGGAGTTGTGTCGCTGCGTCAGCTCAACTCGACCACACAAGCGGTTTTCACTTGGCGACGCTGGTGTTGAATTGTACCTGAAATATTATAACGTAAAAATAAGGACTATATATTTATTTTATAAATATAATATAGGTACGCATAATGGGTGAAATTAATAAGCCGAAAGAGTATTAGATATCCCCACTATAATACACAAGTTACATATTGGTTTCAACATTTCGTATATCATAGAAATTTCAACATGCCATATTATGGAAATATTTATATAAAGTAAGGTGACACGCAAGCATTAAAGTTTATGGGATACGGTTTCTGTAGCCTATAGACACCAAAGATACACGTTGCCGACTTAGCATAGGGAGTCATTACGCTGCCAACGCAAGATATAAAGACCCTCTGGTCCTTGTATGTATATACGGTACAGTACACTTGTCTGGCTCTTTATAATTACTATTCTATGCAGAAACACAGCTTGAGGTTTTGGCTGCGGTCTTCTGTACAGAAATTTTTAGTTTGATTGGCAATTTTGTTGTAGCCTACCTCTCCTGGCTTTCCTAGTAATTATCCAACTACTACATCGTTAAGACTAATCGTATTTAGTCAAATTCGGCTAGCATGAGTTGAAACGCCATTATCAATAACAAAAGAACTGTTAAACTGTTATTCTAAATCTCTTTTTAGTGACTCATAGATATCGGTAGAGCAGCGATAGTCTTATGTGGTGACTGTGGACTTCCATAAACAGATCCCAAGGCTAAATTCTCGCTTTAACGGTAAAGGAAAACATCAGATAAATATATGCAAGCCTCAGACTTCTTTACATGGTGTCGATGTTTTTAGTATATCATATGTCTATGAACCCGCACATGATCTACTTGGTGGGTTATAACTAAACACCTGCCTACTTCAGAACGAGGAGTAAGATAGTTTCTAAATCTATGTAGGCAAATATGGTCAACCACCCAAAATCATGGCACACACATGACTACTGTGTACTTTATTTTTGTTTTTTATTTCTTGGCTCGCAAGAGTTCCATTTTGGTAAATTTTGAGAATCAACGCAGTGAGGTGGAACTCCCTTTTTAATCAATAATTATGTAGTTTAGTTTTAAAATCCTCAAAAATACTTTTCACAAAATAATAGTAAATCAAAAAAAACCATTTAAGACATAATATAAATGGACTATTTTAGCGGGGTTTGCAACAAACTGCTTCTTTTGTGAGCTGATTTAATAGAATTTGAGTGGGTTTTTTTAAAAACTATCAGTGCTATGCGATAGAAGCAACGAACGAGTTTCATATTCAATCAGAACATTATTTTTGTTCTGTTATCGTTTTGGCGGGTTTTGGAACTATATAACTCATCAATTATTAACACACCTTGCTATTTAAAGATTCCAGAAAACATGTTAATCTTTCATTGTTATTTAGGTAAGTTTAAAATGATGAACCGGAAATTAGATGATGATTTCACAATATAGGCAGTACACATTGTGACGATTCCTTTTGTCGAATACGATGATTATGCTCACATATATACATATAATAGGTACTTTGATACTGTCATGTATGGGAGATAAAGATAGCTTCCTATTCAATGTGTTTACAATATAGGAGTTTTATTGCTTTAGGTAAATAGAACTGTTAGTATGTGAACTATACATAGAATTACAGAACAGTCATGAAAAAGCAATTTTGTACTGCGACTAGTGATGTGGTTCGATCTGCACGCGGGACAAAAATGTGTGTGATCTACAAATAGTTGTTTCGAGTCTGGGTGTTCCTTAGGTACGTTGTTTAAATGTTTGTAAAGTACCCCGCGACACAAGAACTTTAGTGCGAGGTAGTCCTTTTTAAAAAAACCTAGCTCAAACTATATTTTTATAGATTTTGTTATTTTTCCTTTTTTCTGTGTGAGTGGTACATTCTGTCCTTTTCTGTCCCCGTGACAACGTGTATGGGAAATTTTATGATAAATTTTCGAGTAGTTAAGGCGTGAAAAACAAACATACAAACTCATATTCGCATTTATAATATTAGTTAGGATGTCATTTGTAGGTGTATGTAATACTTAATTTAACATTTCAATCAATGATCTATTTATTGCGTTATTTCGATGCAACGGTGAGTCGTAAAAAGGTAATGTACATATTTAGATCGACTATATCAAATAATGGAATGATCACCCTTGAACGGTTGTAGGTGTCGAGCTAATGTAATGTCACTACGTAATATTGTTTACTAGATGCGCCCGCGAGGTCGATCGCGCGGACTTTATGACTATCCGATAAAATATGTGTTGGGTGTTAGAACAACAGTTTTTGTTATGCATATACTGATTCATTCTAATGTCATAGGAAAGTCATAAGAATCGTTTCTAAATCTAAAATAAAAACTATCTTTAAATTATAAAATCTATATACATGATTTTACGACCAAACCGTTAACTGCCTGTCATTACATCAGAAATAGATTTACAGAGTAACGTAAACATACAAAATCTATTAAGTTCTCAGTATGAATCCTTATACATTGAGCAACAATTTAAACATTGTTTAAGTACCTTGTTTTAAAGAAATTACTGGCAATTTGTGTTTTAAATTTGCTGTTAACTTCTGCACCTATGCCAACAAGCTTGTGTTGGGTTAGGGTGTGGGTTCTAAATTCAGTTTCAGCGACCCACCCACCATTCAAGGAGTAGGCACACCGTGGTAGATTTAGTTGGTAGGACCCGGGGCTCCATCTTTCTTTGGGCGAGCCCAACATACCTTCTCCGTTCTCCTTTTCCCGCGGAGAAGGACGAGTAAACGACTTTACCCACGTTAAAAAGACTTCTGGTTTCACATCGATAATATAATGCAAGTCTAGTACAGCCGCTTTAAATAGAATGGGAGATAGGTATGCGTACCTGTGGTAGTGTGTACGGTGTGTAGGCGCATGGTGGTTGTGGTGGGGGTGTTCGACCCGCGACAGGTTGAGCATGAGGTCGCCGGTCATCATGTAGGCCTCGAACTTGGGCGTGACGCGCCCTCTCCTCTTGTCGTCTTCAACCAGAGCCTCGCAACTGTCACCCGACTGCACCCCAGACCCGTTGCTCGACGAGTTGCTAGACGAGTTACTGTTGCTGTTCGAGTTGCTCGACGGAGGTGACGATCCCAATCTGATGTCAATTATTCATTCACTTAATGAGTTTTGGTGCATCCCTGTATTCCACTACAGCTGTTTTATAAATAGAGTAAGCCCACGCCCCCATTTAATTAGTTTACTGGTGTCGAGTATTCATTAATTACATTAAAACTACATACAATAACTACATAAGAAGCGACAAATACATCAGTTAAGTACATATTGTCATATACATACACTACACGAAATATAAAACGATATAGTAGGTATATTTTCCTGTATCTGCTGATATTGTAAATACAAAAATGCTCCAGCGTAAAGTATCGATGTAAACGGGTGTGTATAACAAACGATCTGTTAATCATATTTTTCCAACATATTATTAATGATAGATAGATAATTAGATACATATAGGTCCTATGGATTGCACTGTAGGTACTTTTCTTACAGGATGCATACAGTCACTCCAATTTAATCTTGTGTAATCTTCCACGGACTCATTGCATGTCAATGAAAGTAAACAATTGTTGTCTTAGCCGGTCTTTGTATTCGTATTTGCAATGAATAAGATAATTGTACGAAAATAGTAAGAGCACGTCGTTGACCCGTGACGAATGCTGATAGCTTTGACCAAAATAGATAGGAACTTTTTTGTATTTGTATCATGTGAAATTAAGAACATATGATTATAATTTTCCAATCATTAAGAATAGTGTAGCATAGCGTAAAAAATATGCAGCAGAATTGACTAGGAAGAATGGGCATATTTTCTATGTACACTTCATTGGTATACATAGGAACATTTTAATTTGATTATTTATCTATGTATTTATCAAATAGATATGGTTTCTTGCTGGATATTACATGAGGGTTAGTTTTGGGCTAAATAAATATACTACGGCATCCCCTCATTGTATCGAACTGACGTTAGGGGGTTCAATTAAACTGGGGACGTAAAATTTAGGAGGGTGAAGCACAACAGCAGCGGTTTCACGTGGTGAGACTTGTAACCCCTTGCTGTGTTGTACCACGTCATCCACACATACACAATACCGAAAATGCGACTATAGTAAAATTGAACTATCTATGGGAGGAAATTACTGAGGTTAATGATTTTTATACAAACGTCGAACGAGAAACGGGTGTGCTTCCTTTGATCTAAAACATAAATATTATACACATAACCTCTTGTAGATCTCGGTCAAACATAGGGTTGGCATCCGTTCCATAACATATTGATAAACAAAGAGAACAACACGAAAACGGAAATAATTTTCTCAAGTATAGTATATGTTTCCTCGAGGGAACGCTGCAAGCGGCAACCCTACTGTTATATACAAATATACGAGGATAAAATTGTGGGCACATTCTAGATTTGATCTATAGTTTTAAACATTCTCAAGAAATCATAACTGATTCAGTTAAACAATTTTCCATTACATTCACAAACATACTACAATTCACTCCTCTAGTTTACCAGAATAAATAATGCATCAAGATTATGCTGCATTTTTACTGTTATGTATAACCGCACACGTTGCCAAAATATTAAATATGAGTTCGGGTTAACGGCATTGCATATCTACGTCGTTTCGTGTATGAATTATAGAATAAGCTGAGAAAGTATCGTCCAATATATTCAAATGTTCAATTCGTTTTAGAAAGTCGTTAAATCGGTCTCATCAATTGGCAACAGCTGTTGTTGATACTTTTGAAAATATCTTAACCGCGCTATAAAATATTTGAAGCAGAATTAGGCCAAGCATACATTGTACGGTGCACTTTCAGGGATTCGGCAAGTTAGGCTGTAATTATCCAATTTACGGCTCTTATATCGGTGTCATCCTTATGTTTACTGCGTATACATACAATAGATAGATAAAACTAACACTGACATTGAATCCAACCACAACGGCCTTCCTAAAATACACGTGAATACAAGAATGACGTGTCAGCGAGTGAGGGTGGTGGCTACCCCCACGTCTCGACACATATGGTACCAATAATCACTTATCGCTGTCGGAAATCAGCTGTCGTACTGTTAGAGGGGTTGCCTTCCGATTACTTACCAAGGTTTACTAGTAGTAGTTAGTGTGCTATGTCTACGATATACGTGTGTAAGTGGTTAGTAAGTATATGTATAGGTATTTATAATATGTCATGGTTAGTTTTGAAAGTAAAAAGCGTGCGACAAGTACATAGTTGTTGAAGCAGCAACAAGCTTTCACGAGCGTCAATAGGCTTATCTGTATAAGAATCGCGACAGAAAATGGACTCACTTGTCGTGGTTGGTGCGTGCGCCGCTAGAGCGACGTTCCGCCGCCGCGGCCAGGTATCGCCTCACGCTTGCTTTGATCTGTGGGTCTGCCATACAACCTACTATCAGTGTTATCAGCTGGTTCCTAACGCACACACAACAAACACCGACTAACTACAAACTAATGAACAATTTACAAGGGAAATAGCAAACGTATGTGAAAGTGTTGTAGCGGGTTATATTATTAAAGGGTACAAAGCCACTGTGAACGAGAGAGATATCTCGGCCCAGATCCCGGGAGCCACCTATAAAATTACTCCGCGCATCGCAACTCTTATTTGTAGCAGCTTACTTCGCAAATTCGACCAAACCACTCGGGAGTAAACGAATTTTATGGCTTGCAGCTGGCACGATACAATCCCGTCTCGAATGTCATAGTTCACGTAGCACAAACTACCAATGCACTGAGATAAATCCTGGTAACTCACCCTTTCTCAGTCTTAGAGTGACGGGATCCGACGATAGTCGCAAGCATTTTAAAACTGGAACAATCAATTCAAATCTCTAAGGCAATCGTTTCTTATATGGTTTATGTACTTCTCATTGTGATTTAATACGAAACTACGTTCTCTACAACTATTATATATGAGTATTGGAACGATAGAGAATAAATTGTCATATAGCGCAGTGATAACGTCTAATGATTGGATGTCGTTAGAGGAAATCAATTTTTCCATTAGTGAGTAAAGGCTGAGGCTATTTTGTTACAGTTAACCTGTATGCAGACGTGTACAATACGTGTGAAATGTGAATTGCGAGGTTGCGTGTCGGGCACGAGCCGGCTATAACGCGATCATTGAATTAGTGTTAATAAGTTCAAAGATAGCGGTCAAACTTGACGTTTTATAACACAACTATTCTTTCAATATATTTATACTTGTGCGTGCGTAACTCGCGTATTTGGTTGGCAGCGCCGAGTCACAATAACATTACTTTGAATCACAGTGGCTGTTGCAAATTATTTACATATGAGATGAAATAACATTTTCAATAACACTCTGCCAGTTATCTGTGTGTTAAGAATGTTTCGTAGATAAGTGGCATGTGCGTGATAAATGGCAAATTCCTTACCTTCTCGGGTAGTGAACCGGTTTACATCAGTCCCATTAACCTTGAGCAAAACGTCTCCCGCCTCGACCTGTAATCCAACACACGTATTCACATACTTATTTCAAATCTTACAATATTGACACTACTTATTGTTCTATTGTTAAACCTGCATAGAATACATGTAGGCGGCTACATCTATTAACTCTTACATCAATATAAAGTAAAGTTACATCAACGTTCCGACTTTGACGTATAGCGGCTATCTATCATCTGATCTGTTTCGGTAATAAGCGTAAGTAATTAATAAATGTTTATTTAGCATAATTATGCATGAGCAGAGCAACCTTCAACAGCACCGAGCACGTGACGTTGTGTGTACGAGAAAGAACTGCTCCAAACGAGCTCTCGACACAACCACATAAAGTTTTACTTTAGAACACTTTGCCAAACAACAGTTGAGACATTTAGTTAATAGCGTTTCGTTGTACCGATGTTCATCTCTATTATGATCAATAAGTGTCCATTAAACAGTATCAGAATACAAACACCAATTACGACAACATTTAAATGCGTCGATCAAATTGTTCCAGTACATTATGATACAAAATTGGTTGAGCCATCACATACACACCTTAACGTTTAATTTTGACGACACTTAGGGATCGTGACTAGTTTCATTAAGGTTTAAAGAAACACGGTTAACGCCATATTTTCGCACAGAGTCTGTCGTTAAACAATACTTTATTGACGATTAACCGTCGGTATCACTACATCCTTGCGGCGATGTCAATGATTCACTGAGGCGCAGTCCATTAATCATGACCGGTTTGTTAAAAACACTTGGAAACTTGATACTTTAAACAATCACACGCACAAGATCTGAACCTGGGATAACGGTCGCTTTATTTTAGGTGAGATGTTAGTGGTAGTTGTTTAACAGGAGTTGGAACACAAACATTACGTTGGGATGGATAAGTTTATCTAATGGGCCGGTGCGGTGCGCGCGTCCGCCCCGCCCGCCGCTCCACTGACAACTTGTCGTTATCACACGAGGGTCCGCTAATGGATTGAGCTTACAGATAAATTTGAACAAACTACTATAGAAGTGCGTAGCGGAAATATGAATTGTGGGCCAGCTGGCCTCCATTGATAGATGGTACACTTCAATTCGTGGGATTAACTTTATGACATACATTTAAAGGATCATCAAAGAGTAAGTAAACCGATGCAAATGCTTTAATACTTATAGTATAAATATTGTTGCCTAATTTAAAGAGGTTAGCATAAATTTAGAAATAAATAATTGCTGCGTATAAAACTAAAAAATAAAGAATATAATATGAATTTACTCCTTGGGTAAAGAAGTACATGTAATAAATAATACAGTTGTAATATCTACATTTGTAAAATCTATGTACAATATGTATTTTAATTGTACCAAAATGATTTATTAAGACAACGTAATTGTGAGATATTTCGCTATTGTTTTAAAATTTATTTTATGTGTTCGTTTTAATCAGAAACACCAATATGTAACCAGGTATAAAATAAACCAAGGCAAAACTTGTATTTAATTTATTTTATGTGTTCGTTTTAATCAGAAACACCAATATGTAACCAGGTATAAAATAAACCAAGGCAAAACTTGTATTTAATTTAAGAAATCGTGTCAGTGGTACAATTTTTTTCTTATTTTTTTGAAGTCAAGTGCCGTCAAAATATATTATGTATTACCACTTTCTTTAACGCGAAAGGACTGCCTGATTTAAGACTGAAAAATATTTTAGCACTTTCACAATACTTATTTAGTATCTTTAATTTACCGTGGAGTCCCTGAGCCCATCTTGAACTATATCTCGTTGAAAGCAAGATCTCATATCCTGGTCTGGACTATCCTCATCGGGATTCCCTAATTTAGGCTAGACTGTGTATTCTTAATTTGTGTGTCATACACACACACAATGTTACATGGATAGTGTGTGTGTGAGAATACGGCGCGTGTTCGCAGACACTTTATTGCAGTTGTCTAGTCGTGGATGGCTCGTCCGTCTGTGGACCGCAACCACTACGCCCACTCAAGTACACTTCTTTAAGTACCACCTACATGCTTTTAAAATATACTTTTTCCTTACCCTGTATCTGTTGCTCTTATAGCTCGAAGGCGAAGATACGCACTGTCTAGTGTGTTTATTCAGCAACCCTTTGTATCAATAGAATCCTAACTAATATTATAAAAGCCAATGTGAGTTTCATTAGTTTTTTTTAAGATTACTAGCAATTGGGGTAACAAATTACTAGTATTCTTGTTAACCCAGATGCTTGTATTATGAGTGGGTTCACGGCGCGGCGGTAGTGCAATGGGTGAGATTCGAACCCGCGACCTATCGATCGCAAGTCCAATGCCTTATCCATTGTGCTACCGCTGCTTTATGTTGATTGAGTTAGTTTGATTGTTTGTTACGCGTTCATGCCCTATGTACTCGACCGATCATCATGAAATGTTGCATATCATACACATTGTCAGGGGTACAGATTAGGATATAGGTACATTTTACCCAGAAAACAGTAGTGTTCCCGAGGGATAGAAAATTTACATAATGTCCATTTACGCGAGCTAATTAAGCCGCGTGCAAAATCTAGTTAGGTATAAACCAGATTTTGTAGTACCTACAGGAAGTCTGATAAAAAGAGGCGACGGAATCGGCTACGAGTTTATTTTTAAATTCATCATATTTATATTACCTACTTAAAAAAATCTGTGAAGATATTATGGAAACTTTTAACACCTAGTAACGTAAAAAAATGATTGCACTACTAGTTGATGCCATGGACTTCGTTCGCACTAGTGAAGAAGTACAATAGCAGAAGAACTATACGAAATTTGATCGTAGATCGTTTAGTACCTAGTTCAGATGTATTCGAGTAACAAACATGCTTATTTAATTGGTAAACATGAAATAATATAAACATAATCCGCATTAATTACAAGAAGCCACTCGATGTTAGACTCGTTTTAAAAATCATACATATATGGCTGTATTTAATTATATCCTTCTAAAATCACGAGTCTTTGTCGTGTTCGACATCAAAGCACTTACGCATTTAAAATAGTAAGAAATTAGAAAGTCATCATTATGATGTAATAGGTATAGTTTCAATATATTTATTTTTATAGATTTAAGATATCTATTACATAAAATTATAGTATTAACAGATTTTTATAAACATATTATTATGTTGTTGTAATGTTTTGTATTATGTATTTGTAATTTCTTTTATGACAATAAATATAAAGCGCCATATTAACCTACATCGAGGATTCATATTTTTATTAGATTTTGCCTGCGGCTTCGTTCGTGTAAATTTAAGTTATATTTATATTTTTATCCCTCGGGAATAGTAGGTACCTACATGTCCTTTTCTGTACCCCTATACATGTGTATGCAAAATTTCATGATGATCGGTCGATTAGTTAATGCGAGAAAGCGTAACAAACAAACACAAATACGCATTTATAATAGGTATTAGTTAGGATTACTTTTGAGCGCTGCCATCTGGCGAACAATTTGAAAACTTTACGACGAACAAGACACATTTTGCAATGTGCACATGCTGTATCTATGAAGGTTGGGACTGATTCATAAAATGTGATGAATGTTATTAAAACGTGTCTAATCGTTTCCATAATATATGTTAATTAGTATGTGGGAAAGAGTAAGACTGCTCAAACGGGCAGCGGTAAGCTAGTTTGCCTGTGTATCAAATTGCCAATGCTACCCCACACCGGTGCTTATAAAGGGGGTCACTTCCACCGGCTGTTAGCTGTTAATATCGGCTTACTATTAAACCTTAACCATCTACTGCACAATGAATCACGCATGTTTTGAACTATTTCGGCCTCGATGGCGTAGTGGTTAGTGTAACCGACTGTGGCGCCTAAGGTCGCGGATTGGATTCCCGCACAAGTCAAATATTTGTGTGCATGAACGTGGATGTTTGTCTTGGTCTGGGTTTTTCTATGAATAATATGTATGTAGTTACAAAAAAGTATATATGTATGTTTATCCATTGTCTAGTACCCATAGTAGATACAAGCTCTGCTTAGTTTGGGCTAGATGGTGTTGTGTGTATGTGGTAGAATATTATTATTATTATATTTTAAAATCAACTCTTGTTTGGATATTTTCAATACTTTTTTTTTATAACATACATGTGACTATGATGGATGGAATATACAAGACAAACTGATACAGATCACAGAACTTGAAAATGAGAAAGTTAACATTATCCTCGGTTTACTAAAACCTATCACGAAGATCGACCATACCAAGACTTGGTACAACTGTCGGTGAATCAGGATCGGCATGTAACTAGTGGAAATCGTCAATGCAATACTCAGCGCGTTGGCGACAGCAAATAGAACTACTATTACATGTTGTTGTTACATTGTAGTCTACAAAGCAACGACACCTTAAAGTACATAATTATGTCAATCACAACAATTTGTCAAAGAAAAGGCTGAAGATATAATGAATTTTAAATGAAAATCCTCATAAATCTGAAATGCTTCTGCCTCATGCCAGTAAAAGTTTATGAGCATTTCAAGAATCTAGAAAGTTAAACCTTATTAATAAAGCTAATGAGATTGTATGTTTAAACGCATTTATCTCAGACACTACCTGTCTTATTTTTAGACAGGATAGGTACTACCTGTCCGATTTCTAAGTTCCCTGAGCTTCATTCCCACCCAGGGACCAAAATCGGGACCTCCAGTCTGTTAGTACATAGTTACATAATCGTAAATATGTGACACTGGACTAACGCAAGAGTTTAATTATTTATGACGTTAATGGTTTACTTTTAAACGATGATTGCTGAGATGCATTACAAGATTGTGGATTACCTACAATTGAATACAAAATATGATACTATACGGTAATATTAAATTAGCTCCTTGAACCGACGGGCGTGTATGACGAATGTGATGAAAGTGAATGAAGCCAGAGAAGTGTGTCAGGATCGTAGCAAATGGAAATCCGTAGTCTTTGCCTACCCCTCTGGGAATCAGGCGTGAATCTATGTATGCATGTATGTATTAAATTACGTGCTCCCTTAAGCTGTCCTTGACGTAGAAGTAACCATTGGTGGAATAATTTATTGAAGTAATATATGATTAGATGAGGTATCTGTATAATAAACACAGATAAAACCTAGAATATAAGACATCCAAACGGCCAACAATTTTTCTAAAGGAATCCCACGTCCCTGGAACGCGTAGGGCAGGCGAAGAAGCACTGGTGTGGTTTAAGATAGTACAAGTCTAACATGTCCCATCAGTTGGTCCTTAAAATATTGTTCATTTTAAATATAAATATAAAACATATTAGCATTGAAATCTATTTATATGAACTCTTCCGTTACTGAGTGACTGAAAGACAACGCACAGCCGAAACTACTGAACGCAAGAAGCTGAAATTTGGCATGTATATTCCTTGGATACTGTAGGGGTGCACTAAGAAGGGATTTCTCGAAATTCCCACGGGATTGGGAAGAACTGTATAA
The DNA here is from genome assembly GCA_963564715.1 of Catocala sponsa. Taxonomy (NCBI): domain Eukaryota; kingdom Metazoa; phylum Arthropoda; class Insecta; order Lepidoptera; family Erebidae; genus Catocala; species Catocala sponsa. The sequence goes on along the minus strand of OY751334.1, from coordinate 11,063,168 downwards.
ATAAAAAAACATGTGCAGGCGTAGCTGCGGGCATCCTCTAATTAACGTATATAGGTCCGACCATTTTAATCATATTTGGCTACAACACAATAATAGAACAACACTAATCACCTAGATATTTTTTCCTTGTCACAGTACCCGACTTCTTGCTAAAGACAAACGTAACCGTTTTAATCTGTTACAAGATTAAATGACAAATTGGAAGCTTCTAGTTTTATACCCGTTAATTGATTAATTAATTAATTTACTGATAACGGAATGGGATCACTGTGTAAGTAACGATTGACTTTGATTTATTATATCAGCCTTGTTCTATAAATATATTATTCCACTGTTGGAGAGTGAATGGCATTACGCTACAGCCTGCTATTCTGGCCAAGTGCAAGTTGAGAGACCTTATACAACTTCAAGAAGATTATGAAATTTTCTTCTGATTATTAAGTTTAGAACACGCATGTGTAGAAGGAAGAAGTGTTCCGTATATTCGAATTCTAGACCGTTATTTGCAGATATTTATACATTGCATTACGCTTGTATCACTAGAGAGATAGGCACTTTATTAGACCACGCGAATCAGAAGAACTGTCTGTGGCGATCTTCCGAATACAATTTCAAAGACTATCGAACCGGTTTACTGTTCCTTGGATAATTTATTTTATCCATAGTCCGGTTTACCGGACAACTGAACTGTACTACGGGTAAAAGATCGAACTATGCCCTTCAAAGACCATATTAGAAGGCGCTAATCAAAAAAATCTGACAAAAGAACTAGGAAGTCGCAACTCAATCCGGCAATCGACTTTAGGCTGTATAGGTAATAGGAACTTGTGGATGCGATCATGCAAAACGACAGGGCATGACTAGACTTACCACAAACATAATTATGTTTACCACTGAACTAATTGAAGTAAACAAAACGATGAATGAATACGCGGCACGCTTATCTTTTTATAAAAAATAACCTATAGGTATTTATAGTCACAAATGTGTTATTGCGCTATGACAAAACTACCACATTGAGAATTGTGTTCAATAAATTCGCAGTATTTGAATTCATCAGGCACTGAACATACGTAAGCATTATTGTGGAAAAGATGATGTCAGCGTTTTACCAATTAATTAACATAACGAATGATAAGAATAGACATGAAATTTGACCGACGCCTGATGCTTACAATGTAATGTTATTAGAATACAGTACAGAGTACAGACTGATTCAAATTTAATATGTTCATAAAAATTATATCTCTAAATATGTACTTAAACATGCTTTTTAACCTGAAGAGAGAAGTGATGGCATGAGACCCACATTTTGCCATCAGTGATTTTGGAGCCTACATAATACCTCATGACCCTGTTGTCTACAAGGAACATTTACAGACCTCTTGCTGCAAATCTAATAAAACTTTTCCTCGACTTGAGAAGCAAAACCGAGTCGAACGATTGGCTGTTAGCCTAAGCCTAAGTTAGTCCCGTGGCGATAGGTATATCGCCACGGGACTAAAGACGTAATCATGGCTCTCCAAAATTGAATATCACGTCCAACTTAATTTTTTTGTACCACAGAACAAACACTCGGCGTACGTGTACATTACTGCCAATATAAGCAGTGTTGACATTGCTGGAGATCATAAGCGGCAGTTACCATTTTCATCACGTTAGTTTCGTGGCTCGTCTAATACCACATAAATAAACAAAGTGGACCAGACTTTCCTTTACAATCCACTCGACTACTGGAGATTGACAGTCAGCTACGCATACATTTGCCTAGCTCTCGCCAAAAAGCATAAATCATCCACCGCAGCCTATAAAGTATTTTATGCTCTTGAGCCATTTTAGCTCTGTCGACTGGCTTTTCCCCCTCAATTTTGTCCATTATTAATTAAAACAGCTTATAATGCACGTTTTTAAGACTAGACCAGGCTACTAAAATCAGTGCCGTTACTTTTGCCGTCATTAAGGACCCAGTCATTTTCTAACACAAATAATATTCCGTGAGGATATTGATCATTTATTAATTACCTGTGTGTCTTAATAGCAATGTTGTAACAATCTATTAAAATCAGTTCCCCAAAACAAAGGAAAACAACCTAACTGTACATTTAAGCATCCTTTGTAAAGCGGAAATATGATTTCTAGTTATATGTGCGAGGCAACAGTAATTGTACCTGTCAGCTAATTTAAATTTCTAGGAAAGGAATCGATCAGTTTTTTTTTTATGGTAGAAATATTACTAGTCTCATTGTTTTTGGTGTCTTTGATAATAGTAAAGTTCGCAATGCCTCTAGAACAAGAGTCATCTTTATAAATGAACCAACGTGAATCCGATTTGCCGGTTGCCAATAACGAATCGTAAGCATTATATAAGCAGATAATAATTTATGATAATATTTACAAGTGCACGCTATTTATAGACGTTATATAGAAACAATTTTTACTAATACTTTATAGTTTATACAATAGTAACTCAGCATTTGAAATATAAAATCCGGACATGACTACCATATTATAGGATAGCGGGCCCTCTCATCTTCTGTAGTTGTTAAATTTTATTGAAATGTTAGGTATTTGAATCGCAATCAAGACAGCTATATGATCTATATTCGGTCTACCACGTCATTTCGTAGATCTTATAAAGCTGCCCCTTGGAGCAGTATTATTGTAATCATACTGTCAATTTAGAAGTTAGTTCTTAATTCATTATCAGCATTTCATTTGGCATAAGTAGGTAATCTAGCTTAGTAACGAATTATCGATATGTATAATTAATCAATGATTAAGATATGAAAGAACAGAACATATTAGGTCCAATATTATTATAACATCGTGTTAATAGTTATAAAATCAATACTAATATTATAAAGCTGAAGAGTTTGTTTGTTTGGTTGAACGCGATAATCTCAGGAACTACTGGTTCGAATTGAAAATTATTTTAGTGTTGGGTAGCCTATTTATCGAAGAAGGCTATAGGCCTATATAACATCACGCTACGACCCACGGGGACGGCGAAGTAACCGTAAACGCGGGTGAAACCGCGGGCATAGCTGGTACATTATATTTGTGTGTATAAGTGAAATTAACGTAACAAGCACGTAATCACTGAAACTCAAGTATAAAACAATAAACAACAACTTTAACGTAATAATATGATTGATATTAATCTAGTACCTAGATTGACTTCTGACTTAACAGGTTATTGTTTACAAAGATTCTCTTTCCAATCTGGATTAAGCAACAGACAATTCTGCGCAAGAGTTGTTTTACAGCATACACGGCAAGAAATGTCGGCAGATAACATCTATCACGGATAAAAATTGCATGTATTTTAAGAGCATAATTACAGGTACGAAGAAAACAAACACGTTTATCGTGCATTTTTGTCGGAAGGTGTGATACCGTATCGCAACTCATGTATTTGAGATGATGAGATGATAGCGAAGCTTCGGCTTAGTTATGCTCTGCTGTGCAACGCATGAGTGATGGAAATAATTTGCTCAATGATTGGAAAATCGAAAGCGTGAGGACTTTAGTGATTAGTGTTCGACTAAGTTCTGATAGATGCATGAACTTGTATGTGGGCGACCGTGATTGTACTGATCTACTTAATTCAAAGGTCATCATCCAAACATTAAAGATTGCTTTTACGAATAGTCTGGCAACTCAACTGCTTAATAACCAAGTTTCATTAATATCTACTAATTTCGAAGATGATTATGTACTTTCTATTTAGTTTTATTTTACTGATGTTCAGAACTGTTATATAATGCTGGTGTAAAGTAGGGATCAATCTCTCGCACTAGTAATAATGCCTGTATCGTGGAGGACTGTACATTCATTCAAACAACAGAACAATCATTTAAGTGGATCATAGAAGCTCCTACGTCTATAAAGCAATCTCCAATTAGACATAATATATGGATGAATTTTATTAGTTACCTGCCTAAATTACACTTCAAAGTGATACATAGTAATGATTTTCTTTTTTTTTATAAGCTTAACGTAATTTGTCCTGAAACATCTTTCGAAATACCGGTAGAAAAGTTTGTATTTATTCGTAAAAGAAGAGAAAATCACCAAACAGCTATACTTTAACTAGTGACCTGAACACGTCCTAACACCGGATACAGCGCATTCTTGTACAATAAGGCATCTCGAATAAAAATAGGAGCACCACAAAAAGGCCTATTTACTATCAAACTTCTATTTATAGCGTCTCTGCCACTTCCAAATAGCTTTACGTTACAATTCTAGGAAGAAACACACACAAAACAGTAGTTGTAAGGCATAAATACTTCTTTAAATATTCAAATTTCATACTTCCTTGTCAGATAAAAGACCACATAAGCTATATCCTTCTCACCGCTAGTTTTCCAAAACGGTGAGCACGTGTGAGTAAATTTCAAAACTATTTACGTGTGTGATTGTAATAACAAAGACATTATTTGTGATGCAAATGTTGTCTCGTCTAAATTTATTATACGGTAAAGGCTATAAATATTCCATAAAATCTCTCACTCGTTGGTCCTGTGGCTTCAGTTTGTATTTACGACCAATCATGAGGTTCCGGATTCGACTTCCGGGTCGAGCAAACTGTCATTAGTTCTGTTGACTACTCAGTGGTAGCTGGAAGCCTCGAAATTAGTCCAGTAGGCCCTGTATTATGCGGGACCTAAAACATGGCTGGCGAAATGTGATAACACTGATTAATAAAATATACAGCTATTGAAATAGGTGAAACTACATTGCATTTTCTCGAAATAGAATAGAAAGAGCTAGAGACTCGCGGTCAACGCCATTCGTCTCAGCATAGTCGATATACCTCCGAAATTACTATGACCTTTGACCTCAAGGTCACGTGGTATCACGTGACCTTTGCATATTACTTGAACCATTTTTTCGAACTCTAAGATTTACAGCAATTCATTGGCGTTTCTCACTTGTTTTTCTTGTTACGAATTCATGCATGGACAATTCATGGATACGGCCGCGGTGCCCGCACGGGCGTGTCCGTGAATGATATCTTCACGCTGTTTTAGCAGACAAATCTAGTGGACTGGTACGGAACCGGATTGTAGCTCTGCATACTAATATTGCGTATTAACTGACGTGTTCTGACAATGTTACATGAGTTATAATCTTGTTTGTAAAGTCTGTAGACATATTAATCTTATTGATGGGCATTCGTCTGACTCTGGATTATGAAGCTCCATATTAAACGAAAGAAACAAAAAAAACAGAAATAATCTAGTTGGTAGATCGTTGGACCAATCAGAGATCTAGAGTAAGACCCAAAGACACGCAACCTATGACTTTTCGGAATAGATAATTAATTAATTATCGCTCGCTTTAAAGGTGAAGGCAAACATCGTAAGGCAACTTTCATGTCTGTGACTTTTCCACAATGCTTTCCAAGACGTGGTAAATCTGCTTATTTAGTCTTGGTCAGCGTGATAGAGCGTAATTCTCATGCTCAGAAGCGGCCCGTGGTTTTGTTTTACAAGTTATCAGATAATGTGCAATACTTTAAAGGTAATCATTACAAAGAAAACAAACTTTATCGTGTTAAAATTCTAACCACACGTTAGCTCAGGCGATAAGTAGCAGTTATAGATTCTGGTCACATTTACTTAAAGTCTGAATCTTTGGATGCGTCGACTGCCAGTGTGAAACTACGTTAAGCTTGGACACCCTTATTATCTTTTCCATTTTATCAATGTTTGCTAATCCTGATTATGTACGACAAAGTGAATGTGAAGTAGTAATAAAATATCAGTTTTCTACGTAGTAATACATGGTCAGGGTTTGTACTATTCGCAGTTATTTATATTATCTTCGAGTGTAACTGGTTGTAAGTTTGTATGTGCAGTTACACTACTATGTTTATATTCTTGACTATTTTACGTTATCTATATATCATAACCGTAAAGGAACATCACGTTTGCATCTCCTCTTTAAGCAGACATGATAATAAGTGTATCGTTAATTTAGTTAGTTTAACATAATAGTTGGCGTGTTTTCTAGTATCTACTACGATGATTTTTCGTGCTGCTATCTTGTATATTCTGATAGAAACGACTTTTAATATTTTTGCGATCTCGATAACGGTCTTGGGACCTCGCTATTATTAACCACATTTGTATTAGATATATCACTGGACTAACATATCAGATATGATAAATATTTCATGTTTTCCGAAAAACACACATTTCTTCAAAGGGCGGCACAAAACATTACACATGGCAAACAAGTCCCAAAAATATTAAAGAATATAGCAACCGTCCTAGTTCCTATTTCAGTACATTTTCAACTAGTGCGTCATATTAATTAATGGCAAATTGATGCAGGCCGTTGCTCAGACTTAGTTGAGGCACATCGGTATGAAATGGCCTTGATATAATTTGTGAGTGAATTAAATTCTACGCGGACGACCGGCTTTTAACTTCACGATGGCATCAAGAAATCGAGAGTGCAATGAAGATTAATTTCAATCAAGTACTTACAGTAAAATGATTTGATGATGTCATTTTGCAAAACATAAAATTAACATACCTACTCGTAACCTGTTATTTACAGAGTATCGTAAAAGATTTGACCCCATGACCGGTTGTAGTGACGCGAACCAATGAAAGTGAATCGTAGTGGCAGGATACAAGTTACAATTTTGATGTTTGAACTTGATAAACAAACGACTGTAATAGTTAAATATTGGCACGATTAACAAAGATTACTTCGGCATTTTGAAGATAGCTTTTATTTAATTGGTATAAACTTGTTATGTATCTACTTAATAATTACGTAAAACTTATCAATCATTAAAAAAATACCACAACTTCTAACTAAAAGATCGTCCCACTGTGTTGAGTATGACACCCATAATTCGCCAATAATGCGTCCTGTTTAATGGCGAGACGATTGACGTCAATCGGACACTGTTCCAGATTGCGCGCTACATGTCAATTCATAAAATTAATATGAATTTACTAACGTTTTACGAGAAAAGGCAGTAAATTACATACTTAGCACCATAGTAATTTAGGCACAGTCGTGTCACAGAATTGCCTGGTTAGCTGTCATCAAAACACCACTGAGATTTATTTAATCAATACATTATACCTAAAAAAGGTGTTAACTATTGATGAAATAATTAATCATATGATAATTATTTCATTGGTCATATTCGAGAACTATGGAGAGCTATCTGTAGCTTAGTTTATTATAGGAGCAGTGATGCCAAACTTAATAACTACTTATTTCTACTCAAAATTCAATCTGTGTCCATATTAGGCACTATGACAGGAGAGAAAATTAACATGGTGGTTCTAGATTGCCTTTTATATAGGTGCATTGTTATGGTCAGCATTGATACACTACTGGTTCAAGTGCTTGCACAATTTGGATACTTTTATCTGAATTTTCAGCAAGAAGATTCGCCATAGCAGTAAAACCTAGAACTAGGAATCAACTGCTAGATAGCAATTAGCTCACTATATGAAGTTAGTATAATGTTTAAGTGCCAAATAATCTCTTTTATATGGTACTTAAATCTAACTAGCAAATTTTCTTTGGCAGACATTCACATTTTCCTAACTTTGGTCAAATGTTGACCAAATACAACACAATTATTCCTATTATTGAAGGCAAACAAGCACTTTCCATTAAAATAGTATAAAAACATTATTATATTTCATACTACACATAGTAATAACTAAAACAGAGGAATCAATTTCAATGCCTGATAAATACTAATTATCGGTAATCATGAGATTAGCTGTGTTGTTGGACACTCCTTGGTGCTATCTACTATGATAAAAGTTTAGGAAATAATTGAAGAATGTGGTGTTACATATTATAGTCATAAAGAATATAATAATAATATTCTATCACATACACACAACACCATCTAGCCCAAACTAAGCAGACCTTGTACTATGGGTACTAGACAATGGATAAACATACATAATTATATAATATATTTTTTGTAAATACATACATAATATACATAGAAACACCCAGACCAAGACAAACATCCATGTTCATGCATCGGGAATCAAACCTGCGACCTCAGGCATGGCAGTCGGTTACACTAACCACTATACCATTGAGGCCAACTAAGACTAAATATATTATATATATTTATGCCTTACAGCTTTTGTCCCTTTAAACTTAAGTATCATAGCAATGTATCCCACCAGCCTACTGATGCACAGGAAGCTATAGTATCATTCTTGTTTCACTTGGTGCATTAGTAAATAGCTATATTATCTTGAATGGAACCTATTGAACTGCCCATGCAGCTAATGACACTAATAAATTGCTTCAGTAATTAAGATGGTCTACAAAACACATTAGTACATTGTAATGTTAATTTGGTTGTTTACAGACAGTTAGGATTATTATCTCCAATTATGTTGTCAAATGAATATTGGTATGCAATTGTTTGGTGAAGTTAAAATTGAAATTTATTTTTATAATTCTACTTATTTACATAAACTTCAAACAATCAATCCATTAAAACGTTTTAACATTTTTGGATGCAACTATTATGGAGAAAATATAGGGCAAAGGTTAAAAATAATCTTAAGTAATTTTCAGGAGTACTAACAATTACAATCATAAGAATCTTATATTGCATGTATTGTATTCACCAAAGGCACATATTACATATTTTGCTATATAACACACAGTCTTATATTAAATCAGATGCTGTTTGTGCTCAGCAAACTGTAAATAAATTATGTACAGTTAATATACCCTAACACATACCAGTAATCACATATCAGATTGCAAAAAGTGATTTATAAGTTCCACTCCCTTGGGGAAGGAAGTAATACACAACTATAAATTAATAAAACTACACACAGGTAGTACAACTGCCCCTGAACACACAAGATCATAATTGCACTGGTAGGGGGAAACCAATTGATTCAGAACACAGCCCATTACAATATTCAAAATGTAGTTTATACTACGTAAATTATTTACATATTGCCTTAATTATTTATGTTTTATTCATCCAACTTCAATGACAGTGTAACTTGTTTAAAGCAGGCATAAGCGTTCGCCTTATTAAAAAAATAAAAGTTTATGATAGTGAGTACTTTAAAGGCTTCCTCTCATGGTAAACAAGTGAATGGCCAAATAAGTTACAATCCACAAATGGCCATTATGAATAAATGTGAACAATTTAAATAAGATAAATGAAATATTTAGAATTGTTGGAGTAATTAAGGTTATGCAGGTAGACAATTAAGTGTTCCATAGGCAAATGACCTGCATTGTGGCTATCTACATGTTCACCTTGACATAAGAGATTAAGTTGTTGATGCATATAAATAAAATTTCACATATAATTGGTTCATGTTATGGTACATTGGTCAATGAGTACATAGTATGTTATTATCTTTAAAAGAAAACTAAGTTGAACTTTATATTCTTTTATAAATATAAATAAGTTTGTGACATATCTATGGTATTTTCACTTACATTTACAGATAAGAAATAGATATCTGATCCTTTTAATTTAAAAATACTAGGAAATGATTCAGGTGATCACATATACACAAATGCAACCTATTTAAAATTGTTAGACCACATTTTTTGATATATCTAGTTATAATTATTTAATTGTTGAAAAATTTTAAGATATTTCAACTTGAAACTGTTAGAGTTTGAGAATTTATGCCATGTTAAAAATATGTAAATATAATGTAATAATGTTAATTATGTAAATGATCACAATATCACAGCTGAACAACAATCTAAGCTACTATGTTGTTATGCAAGATAAAAGCTAAAAATGAATAAGCAATTAGAGAGAAAAGAGAAAGGTATATGTATGTAGGAATCTTGCTTTACTTAAATGATAAAAGAAAATCATCCACCATATGAACATAACTCTCTCATTACATTCTCTGAATAAGACAACTGTGAATGAAGCTTTATTTTTAGTTTTTGTTTTTTTCCAGGACATTGAAATCTTCAACAATTATATACTTGAAAATAATTATTATTTCAGTTTGTGATACTATAATATGGTTAATTATTATGCTTATCTACACTGTATCTAATAAACTATATTATTATATATTCTATAAATATCAAATGTCATTAGTTTAAGTACCTATGTATAATGTATTTATTATCAACAAGCTGTGTTGCACTATATTAGGACAATTTCTGTAGTCATGCTCCACTTGTTATGTAGACTTTAATCCAGTTATTACATTTTTATATAGACTAAAGTGTTTACTCTAATTGCTCATAAATGAAAATTCTGACTTTGTAATGAGTCATAGAGGACAAACAAATTTACATATCAACAACTTATTGTTTTAATAATGCGATCTGAATAATGTATAAAAATTACTTGTCTATCTAAAATATATAAGTAAGTTTTTATATTCGTTTGTTTTTATTTTATGTTCTGAAAAAGCCAAGGTTTTTATTTAATTTTAATAAAATATTTTACGTCCACATGAGGCCCTTTGCCATAGGGAAGTATCAAAAACAAAACATGTGTTGTAAAGTTAAGATTTAAGCTTCTCTGTAATTTCTTTGAATACATTTTATGTTTTATACGAGAAGGGCTGACAACTAAAAATATGTTAAAGAAGGTAGGTATTTATACGACGAATATAAGGATATAGAATTGCAAAATTTCCATCTTACCTCACCACTTCTAGCCGCAGGAGAATTTTCTTCGATCTCGTATATAATATGTGGCAAACCGGCTTCGCCAAGTAAAGAGAATCCGAATCCCAAATTGTCACTACGATTCAGAACCACTAGTCTTTCGTCAGCCATATTCAGTGTACAGCAGCATTGATTAGCATTATCCAAAGGATTTCACTAAATACACATCCATAAAACTACATCAGGGAATATTTTAATGGGATTTATTCTATTTTAAAGTAAAAAATATTCATAAATTACAACACACGATAAAAAGCAAGCGCACCCAACCAAAGCGAAGACAGGTACAGATAAATTATTATTTTGAAGTTTGATTTGTAAGATGCAATTCTCCTTTGTACCACAGACTATAATAGCAGAAGAGTGTGTAGTTATTCTATGCACTTTTATTGATGTCGGCGCTATAAAACTTTTTAATTTAATAACAAATAAAAATCGAGTAAAAATCGATTAACACACGTAATTAATAATTGTATCTACTTTAAACCTGTAAGATAGAATGTGAGACAGGAATGTTCCGTTTATCCTCGCTGACATTGATAAAAAATTGCCTCAATTCGTGAAATATTGAGAATTGTGAAGTGTATGACATCATTGTTAAAAAATAATATGTATATTTAAGTCATATCATAACTGGAAGTTAAAGTTAATAACTCGAAGAAAAGAACAAAGTGCACTCTGATACACGAACTTCATTTATATTATTACACTAGGCAAAATTAAAAACGAAATATTAAAATATTTGTAACAATTATTGAAGTATTATTACTTGATTACTAAGTGTATCTAGGGTTTTGAAGTGAAAACTTCTTTAGGCGCGTTGAGCACTTCTTGGGTGAACAACAATCATAGAACTCGCGTCATCGTCACGCTGCCACGCTTTCCATCTTTGAATTATTTTAGAATATTAACAATATCTCAGAAACGGTGCGTCCTACGCAAAAAATAACGAAATTTTGACCCCTTTAATAACTTCTAAGAGAGTATCAGGAATCCGACCCGGCCCTTTCTTTTTTTTTTGTTTATAAAGAAGTGTTTATGATCAAAAATTAAAGTTTTCACTTCTATCGGCAGTCCCCAAAGACTGCCCCAATTTTTATTTATTTAAGGTTGTAACTCAGAGAACTATGAAAAATATTGTAAAATAAATAAGGTTCTTATAAGATAGGCAAAGTGAAAAAAATATTAAAGCTAACATACCAACAGCAAAAAACAGCACCAACAATATCTACGAAGATGATGAAGTATCATTTCTGCCAAAGATATTGTAGAACTATTCTCGAGACGTCTAGCATAAAGTTAATCGGCATGTCATTTATAAGGGCCCCCTAAACGGTACGATTCGTCTGTACGATCGATCTGATGAAAATCGTGACAATTGATCGCATCAAAAATGATGATATTCCATCATTTACTTGTTTGAAACTGAAGGATAATAACGTGTTCGAATAATTCAATACGTGCCCCATAAAATGGAAAATGAATTTCTTTTCCTTACCTATTTGGCGGTAACTTAGATTCAGTTACAAAAGAAAAAACAAAGCCTAGAAATCTTCTATTTATCTTTATTTAAATCTGCATTATTGTCTATATTTCTCATTTTTCCAAAAGTACTTTATATCACGCTGTCCTCTTTACGTTGCGTTGTTATGATAATCTTTATGTTTTGTTTTCCATAAAAGCTCTTGCTCTCTGAATAATTCAATAAATTCAATCAAATCATCATTACTCCATGTAGCCATTTTATTTGTTTCGTTCATCGAATGTAGGTAGGTACGAGTACGTAACACGCTAGTCAAGGCGTGCGATGCGTGCGGCGACCGGCGTCACCGCCATAGATGGTCACCGCCGTCACCGCGTCAGAGTGAGACAAAATCGAATCGTTGATCGTAAAGAGCCATACACTGTCGACTCATCGTTACGATATTCATGATTGCATGGGTTTTCATTGCGATTTCCGACATCGTCTTCGATAAAGTAAATCGTTACCTAACGATCTTGACATACACTACCGAATCTACCGATTCGTCGTTTCGATCGGTCTGAGGCGACGGATCGTACAGACGAATCGTACCGTAGGTATATGGGGCCCTTCATAAACAAGCATAATGATTGCATGTAATTTGACTTGAATCAATCATGAGTATTTACACAACAATAGTAAAGTTAAGTGAAAATAGCTACATAGATACTTTTTCATGTCGTGTCATTACATTGTTTTCTAATTTACCGCCTAAAATAATGCTCAAGATTCTACATTTCATGCTAAAGATTGTAGAATGTTTAGATTGTGTAACTATTGACTATTGAGCAAAAATTACTATAATGTAGCAGATAAGAGCAACAGTTCAGATTCAGACCATAGATTAGTAGGTATATGGTTACTAGTGTACGGACGTTCAGTTCAGTTAGTACAAACAAATTATAAATTAGGAACGGCTGTGTGGCAGTGACCTCAAGTCATTTCAGAAGAAAAAGAAGCTAAAATGTATATTTTCTCGAACTTGATCAAAGTTACTATTCCAAACTATTTAGCTAGTTTGCCGATACCGGATTCAATCGGAGGATGGTTTCATCTTGGAGGTAAGAAAATGCCCATGTGTTTATCTATATAGTATTATTGGAAGTAATCAGATAAACAAGTTTTACAGCATCATATAATTTCTTCTTGGGTAAAAATGACTTATATCAAAAGTTAGTTTTTTTATAGTTTTAGCTCAAACTTGTACTTACATTCAATATTAAAACAAAGTTAAAAGATTTCATTGAGCCAATGTAAGCCTTATGTAGACATGATAATGTTTATAATTGAGTAGTCAATTATAATTGTTTTTTATGGAATTCCCACTATTACAGTTTTCAATGACACACTTTCAATTTGTCAACTTACCTTTGTAAATCATGACAGAGTATAAAAATTATGTACAACATGCAATGGTGTAATTTGTGGGTCACAGCTGTATATAGTCATTAGTTAATTTACTGATATTTTCAGTGCAATCCCTTTTTATATGGAATTCATAAACTTCATTCAAGTAACATAGTGAACAATGGACCAGTCCTCCATTTAGTGGGCTTGCAAATACAAATCTTGTGTACTTGGGAGTGAATAAAGCCATTTAAATTTTTAGAGTTTACTCTAAAAATTTAAATGGCTTTAATTTTAATTAAAATTTATGGCATATATTTTAATTAACATTGCATCTATTACAGTTAAAGATTGGCTGGCTTTGATTCCGCCTACAGCAGTTGTAGGAGGAATATCATATTATTCCTACCAAACAATCAAGAAGGCTCGTGAGGCTGGCAATGGACAAATAAATCCGATCATCCGAAAGGATGTCAACAAAGTAGTGGATTTCATTGACATTGAAGACATTACTGAGAAGGCTTCACTCTGTCGCTGCTGGAGAAGCAAAAATGTATGTATCTTATAGTAATGCCTTTATCATTTCCTTGTAGTAAAGAATAGTATACTCAGCTTGGCTGGTAGGAATTATAAATAAGTTGTTATGTTTTGCTGCCATAATAAATTTTAAATTAATTATAGAAAGTTTCAAGAAATTGTCTTTAAATTTTATAACTGGACAATTGTGTAAAAATATCATAATCAAAATTCTGTAACTAGAATAATATCCATTTTTATCTAGCACAGACATATTATTTTGGGGATTATAAGGCACAAGAAATAAATTTACCTTTTTAACATCTTTTAATTTATGTTGTGACCTGAAACATTTTTGTCCAATTTACCTTGTATTTGCATTTGCTTACTTATAATATAATACTAGCTGACTCACGCAACTTCATCTGCTTCATATAAGATAAGAGAATTTACCCTGTTTTTGCAACATTTTTGATTGCTGCTCTGCTCCTATTGGTCGTAGTGTGATGTTATAAAGCCTATAGCCTTCCTCAATAAATGGGCTATCCAACACTAAAAGAATTTTTCAATTCGAACCAGTAGTTCCTGAGATTAGCGCATTCAACCAACCAAACAAACTCTTCAGCTTTATAATATTAGTATAGATGGGTTATTTGCTCTGTCTGAATTGTGATGTTTTTAAGCAGGATTTTTAGCAGAATTAACTTTCCTACTTATAAAGATTTTAAATAAATGGTAAAATGAGGGCATTCATTTTTCAATGTATAAGTGTAATTCTATAAAATGTATGAATTTATGCTTCTGCCCTTGTTTTGTTATTACATAACTAGATGTTCCCGCGGTTTCACCCGCGTTTATCGTTACTGCGCCTCCCCCGTGGGTCGTAGCGTGATGTTATATAGCCTATAGCCTTCCTCGATAAATAGGCTATCCAACACTAAAAGAATTATTCAAATCGAACCAGTAGTAATCACGCAGAAAAAACCAGGAGAAACATCGTTTGTACTATGTTTGTAATGGGTAATTATTTTGCTGCAATGTTATTTTAAAACTGCGATATCTTAGAAGATATTCATTGAAATCGAATGATGTAAAGGGCAATTTTGTTTTAAATTAAATACTTGTGATGAATAACGTATTTATTTGGATAAGGATTAATATCATGTTTATAATAATACCTTCGCAAATAATGCATTATTTTAGAACAAATTTCGTTAGCATAAAAATGGTTATAGTGAGCCAACCTTAAAAGATAGACATATGATGTCGCGGACTTTTTTTTAGAACTTTTAAAGGGGAACAATTCTGTCATACATGATTTTTGCGAAACTTTAACTGTTTACGCATTGCACGCAGCGGAAGCTCTCAAAAGGAAAAAATATCCTCCGACTTTGATACATTCTTCATTGGTGCTCAGCTCCTATTGATCGTAGCGTGATGATATATAGCCTATAGCCTTCCTCGATAAATGGGCTATCTAACACTGAAAGAATCGGACCGGTAGTTCCTGAGATTAGCGCGTTCAAGCAAACAAACAAACAAACAAACAGACTCTTCAGCTTTATAATATTAGTATAGATTGATGTTTACTAAGTTATAATTACAATATGTTCATTGCAATGTGCTAGTTAGTAAGATAAATAAAATAATGAAGCATGTTAGATTTTCGTCTTGTATGCCCTACATAATTCATTATCTTGTACTGCTCAGAGCGATATTGGAACATTATCTGATTACAAATAACAGCATAATCATGACTTACGGTTTACACTTATCTTAAGAATTGTTTTCTTTATTTCTTATGCCAATCACAATCTTACGCCAAATAACTGATTAAAAACCGCGTCTGTCATCCGCAAATGCAATATCTTTTCATTAAGGGTTTGATGGCAAAACATTGGGTATTTTTAATATGCTTAAAATTTAACTATGCTACTACTAGGCAGCCTTTCTGCACAAACCTCGACCTGTTCAAATAGAGCAGTATTTTTATCCTATAGAATATTACAATCAATTGTTGTGTTTCAAGATGGATTTTAAAGTTGACTCATAATGAAGACAGTATGCTGTGATTGAGGAGTGCTATTTGCCTTTTGGCCTGGCAGGGCAGCTATTCGTTATTTTCAGTGATAAATATCACTTGCTTATTGATTGCTGTTTATAGTTTAGAACTTGCAGTAAAGCTTGTGCCATAAAGCGAGTCTTATGCGCGTTTGCTGCCTTTGTACCTGGAATAAAACCTTTTCAATAGAGTTCTGCTACATAGACTTTTCCATTGATCACGCGCGTATATTTTAAAAGGCTAGGGGTTTATTGTACTTTATTGTTTACTCTGACAAATCCTTGTAACCATAGATATAATAAACAACTCTTTTTTATATTTCTATGGTTGTAAGTGTAACCTACGATTAGGACTCGACCGAATATTATGCACCGAGTTTATTTTTAACCACCAGGCAGTCCAAGCACTAATTATTTCAACCGATTAACGTAAACTAAACTACCCAAGCCGAGACTCAATTAATACGGAGCCTTAACTAGACTGTCGCTAAATGACAGGATAGACAAAAAGACGATCTAGGAATTCCGAATACGAAACGCCTTTTGTCTCGAAAACCCAACCAGCTTCTGTAGATTTGTGTGCTGTAAGATTTATTTTTTTATTTTTTTTATTTTGCTCGTCAAAATGACCACACTCCACCTGATGGTAAGCAGTCGTGTGGTCTAAGAGCAGTGGCCTCCACATCGCCCCCACAGTAGCCGAGGCGATGTTGAGGTCTCTACTTTGACGGCATGAGAAGATGCTTTTTCACGCCCCGCTTAAAGAACCCAGGATTGAAGGAAGAAGGAATGACGTGCCTTGGCAGAGAATTCCATGTCTTGGTCGTTCGGCAGAGATATGAGGACCCAAACTTTTTGGTACGCGCTCTAATCGACTCTACCGTGTAAGGATGGCATCTGAGCCCAGCACGCGTTGTTCTGGATAGGAAAGGGGAGGGCGGGATAAGGTGGAATAACTCTTCAGAGCACTCCCCGTGGTATATTCTGTAGAAATATGCCAATGAGGCAATGTCTCTACGGAGTTGCAGAGGTTCCAGTGAACTCGTGACCTCTGGATCTCCGATGATACCGACAGCCCGCCGCTGTAACCGGTCGAGAGCGTCCAGCAAGTACTGCGCGGAGCCATCCCAAAGATGAGAACAGTACTCCACGCAAGGGCGCACTTGTGCCTTATACAATAGGCACAGTTGCCCAGGCGCGAAGAACCGCCTCACCCTGTTCAGAACTCCGAGTTTTCGCGAAGCTTGCTTAATGACGCCTTCATTTAATATCTGCCGTAATATCAATTTTGAGTTTTAGTAACAGAATGCTTTTATTTTCAGTGGCCATACTGTGATGGTTCACACGGGCCTCATAACAAGGCAACGGGTGACAATACTGGCCCAGTGGTCGTCAGGCACAAGGAAAACCAGTGAACAAAACAAAAAGAAACGGTGATAAACAAATTGTGATTATATTTATTATTTATCTAAAAAATGTTACCTGCATATACATAATACCTACACACTTTACATAGTTACGTAAGGACTGCGTAATACATTGTAAGATTACTTTATTATTACAAAGTTATATTGTTAATTCAAAGTTATTTTTTTTGGATACCCTTTTATTTTTTACTGCTTTTGATTATTTTCGATCTGGCTTGTTGTAGCCATTGTAATATAATCACAATTGCTTTTTATTGTTAGACTTTGGATACAATGTGATCAATAAAGGTTTTGATTGTTATGAAAAGTTGGTCTTTATTTCGTAATTTCATTAAATTACAGCTGATGATTATATGAAAATCGATTATATATTAAGACTAGCTTTTGCCCGCGGTTTCGCTTGCGTTAATTTAGAATTTGACAATCAATTCGGGCTTTCCTCTGCTTTTAATAATATAATTCAATCATTATTCGAAAGACACGTGGCGCCATCTATTTTCATAAGAACGTTATTATTGTTTTCCTCGGGAACAGTAAATTTTTTCGGGATGATAGGTAGCCTATGTCCGTTTCTGTACACCTGACAACGTAAATGCAAAATTTCAGGATGACCGGTTCAGTGGTCTAGGCGTGAAAAGGTAACAAACAAACAAACTCATTTTCGCTTTTATAATATTAGTTAGGATTAGGATTAGGATAATCTCATCTCATTTGAACAAACAACACCATGTGGACATGTATCACATTTGACTTTATTCGAGTAAGATTCACACACGTTCGGCAAATATAACGCTTAAACGTCGGTTGCGACAAAAACTGTGACGAAAGTGTTGGTGTCTTCGGGGTGCAGAAAAAGTTTTCTGGATTATGACAGTATTTGAATGGTAAATAAACCCCTTTTCTTTTACTTTAATATTGTATTTAAAACAATAAACTAACCTGTATTAGATTAATAAAGCTAAAAACAAGTTTATTTAACTAAATGTTAGTTATTTTTTATTTTAATAGTTTTGTGGGATGAAAACGTCACCTCCTGTGCGTCATCTGACATACTACCGGAATAAAATAGGTTCACCCTTGTTTGATCGAACAACGTTTGATATAATATTACTAAATCGAATTTTAGTTGCAATAAAGTCATTTCGAAGAATTATTCATTTGACCGAATAAGTCATTGGTAAATTTTTATTTAGCGTAATTATTTATTTGAACTAATTTCATTTGAACTAATTTCATTTCGCCGAATTTTCAAATGCACTAATTTTATTTAAACTAATCAAACAAGGGTGAACCTATCAGGAGAAACTGGATGCAATCGGGACTTTAGGGTACCCCGACTCGGATAGGTTAGGTTAGAAGGGGATGGCGGGGTCGTTTGAGCGAGCGAAGCGAGCGAATAGACCCCGCCATCCCCTTCGTGGTTATTTTTTTATAAACCACCCAGAAGTAGTTTGGTTAGGTTAGGTTAGAACTGTGACCATTGAATATTCGATAAAATTCATGGTTATACCATCTGAACATTACATCAAATGAACATTATACCTTTTGATCATTAGCGCAAATGTTGTTATAGCAAATAAATATTCGATGAACTGAAAATTCTATCAAACGATATTATACAAAGTGATGATTTTCTTAAACGTTGTTCGATTTAGTAATATTATATCAAACGTTGTTCGATCAAACAAGGGTGAACCAATAAAATAGTGACGAACGTGAATTGTAAAGCTTAGTGTACAATGGAATATTTTAAAATTTTAATTGAATTTCATGTAGTAGATACTTAAGTGGTAACTAATTTTGTTAATAGGTATTGTAACGAGATAACATTTGTATTGTTTGTTTGTACGTAGATACTCATTGTATTAAAGAAAAATAACTGTTAAGAAAACAAAGCTACATTATTCCTGAGTGCTATATATAGACTACTCTTTACCCAATTTTACTACCGATTATTTAAAAATATAGCCATAGGACCTTTTATGTTTCAGAGAAGGAAGTAATTAATAGTTATTTGCGAAAGTAATTATTTCGTTCGATTCATTAAAGGAGAGAATGGCGCTTACGGCAGCAGAAAGGGCGAAGAGATATCGCAAAAAATTAAAGCAAAATCCTAATAAATTCGAAGTTCTAAGTACCTATGTGATCTCAGATTATATCGTCTAATACTTTTATGTGTAAAAAAAGGTTAAATGAATCTAAAAGGTTTCATTATTAATTCAATTCAATTCAAATCAATTCGTTTATTGCACTCCATAATGTATATATAGGTCTTATAAATGTAGGGAGAACAATTATGGACCCCGTCGGGCACGGCAAAATTAGGAGAGAAGAACGAACATTCTATTATCTTATATCATATTGAAATAAATTTTTGAGCTTAGTAGATATTTATTTACTTACTCAACGTATTATTTATTTATTATAGTTTATTATTAATTTATTATAAAGTATGTATAAAAGTTATTTTCTAAAATGTACCTACTTACATAATTTAAATTATTAAAATTTATCGTTTAAATATTCGCTTATATCATGGTAACATTTTTGTATTAAAAAGTCTTTTAATTTGTTGATAAACGTGCTGAACTTCTCTTCATTTTTAATATTATTTGATAATTTATTATATATTTTTATGGACATAAGGTAGGGACTTGATGCATGCATTTGTAATCTGGACGTTGGTAAGTTTAGCCTATTTTTGTTGGTAAGTATTTTTAGTTTTCGGAAATGAGGTTTACAACTGTCTGTGTTATCTATGTTTACTATTGTTCTTATTAACTTTTTTTGCATAATTAGCAGCGAAGGAGCATCTGTGCTGTTACCCCATAGGTGATTCCGTACTTTAGCCACGAAGATGCATAGGCATAGTAGGTGACTAGAGCGGTTTTTATATCAGTGGTCTTTTTAACTTCCCGGAGAGCGTGGCAAAATGTTGATAACTTAGATTTAATTTTTTGTACATGTGATTTCCAGTTTATATTGGTGTCTATATTTAATCCTAGTAAGCTGAACTCGTTGACATTTTCTATTTTGGTGTCTCTGTATACAAAATCTATATGTAACTGTGATTTCTGTGGTGGATGGAATGTAATTAATTTGGTTTTGGAGTAATTTATTTCTAAATTGTGTTGGGTCATCCAGTTTACTGTGCTATTAAGTAGGGTTGTCAATTTGTCATTTATGTCAGCGGAATTTTGGCTTGTAATCAGAAGTGAGATGTCATCGGCGAACAACACACAGGGTCCTTGTATGTTATTTGGGAGATCGTTAATGTACACTAGAAATAACAGGCATCCTAGGACGCTACCCTGTGGGATTGAAGTGTTGATAAATTGTTTATCAGAACGGATATGTTGTATTTCCTTTTTGTAACTATTAATATTAAGTTAACACTTTATTCTTTGTGATTGTTATTAAACCGACAGTGTGCACACTGCTCAAGTTATTCCTATTCGTCACGTAATTTTCGTAATAGTCACTGTCCCATATTTAGATTGGTACAAAAATGGTTACATAATATTTATTTTTCATTTTATAATATTTATTTTGTCATTATCAGTATTTGGTTTCTGTCAAAAATTTCTCACACTGCTTAATTTTTTAATTTGTATCACGTATCATTAGTAATGACAACTTTTCTCGTGCGGTGTGCCTGAGAAGTGAAGAACATGAAACTATTTCGTTGATTATATATTAATGTGATAGAATTATGCTACCCTTTTGTTATTTTTGGAAAGATTTTAAGCATACGTTTATGCTAATACATATAAGTTGATTTTGTTTCAATACCTGGTTGTTTTATTTCTGATTGATTATATTTTGTGACGTACAGGAATACTTTGCATCATATGCTGACAGAAAAACTTGAATATTTCTTATATGTACGGTTTAATTTGAATTTAAATAGCATGTTTAGATAGGTAGTAACATATTCTTTAATACCAGAGTAAAGAGCATGGAACAAAACGTACCCACTCATGTAGCAAATTGAAATTGGTACCATTTGAAAAGTGTTTGAAAATATATATATTTGTTGTATGGGGGCAACTTTGTAGCTCGCGGGTAAAAAAGATATACGATGTTGAAAATGCCGAAAATCCTTAGTAAAATCTAATAAAATAAAACTAATAAAACCTCATACCTAACTATTTTGTATATTTCTTCCCATCTATTTCGACCAGTTAGATAGATTAGGGCACCGAGGCAAAATACTAAACAGGTAGGTATGTGCACCACGGAATGAAAAAGATTGGGACCCCTGCTTTAGACAGAAAAAACGACTGGTTATTTATTTGGTCTACAGTACAGAAAAAGGTGTGATGGTCTGTGGTCTAGTGGTTACACCACTGGTCTCAGACCTAGAGGTCCCGGGTTCGATTCCCACAGGGAGCAGAATTTTCTGTTCGGTTTGGTTGGTAGAAGGGTTTGTTCTAAGCCCGCCTGGCTAGCTATCACCGTCTTACCTAAGTTTGGCGCCATAACAATAATGTTAATAGCATTGTTGTGTTTCGGCAGTTAGAGGTAAGATAGCCAGTTCCTCTGTGATTGGGGATTCCGGAAGAAGCTCGCTAGCATCTACAGTCTGATCATTACTTAACATCAGGTGAGGTACAGGCCAAGAGCTTCTCAGTAGCAAATGAAAAAAAGAACTTTGCAATTAAAATGTAATAAAGAAGTTACCATAACTTCGGTCTCCCATTCAATAATTCATTCGTTCATTTATTTTTGAGTTAGTCAATTAAGCCTCTTCTAAATGACACCTAGTCTAAAATGCTACAAAGGTGGGTACGGGTTCCATACAAAATTGCCCATTGTTCTTTAAACAATTTCAAGTACCTAATGCAGAAATTATATTTCCTGTTCGTCACAGAGTAAATTTTTCTGAAAAACGCCCATCTATCAAATCTCAATCACTATCTAAAAATGCTTTAAAATTAATCAAAAATTTTAAAAGAGCTACTAGATGTAAAATAAGGTCTTATTGAAAATGCAGTCGGGCTAATGTGTTCGCTTAGGTAGCAACCTCTAAAGGAAAATAATGATTGATCTTCAACGATAATTTTCATTGTAAATATCTAAAGCGGAAAATTGATAATTTATGCAGACATGATTGGAATAATAATAATGACCTTTGTCCATTAATATAGGTACCTACCTATATTAATGGACAAAGGTCATCTAGACACGCGGCAGCATGTCAAGCCAAGTTCAAACAAAGGAACTGGCTAGCCAGCGCCGAGTGGTAATATTACACGAACCACTTGGTGCCACTTTTGACCCTTCTATAACTCAAAACCTCTTTAACGTAAACACATAAAACTACGTTTGTTTAATTATATCCATAAGGACATCTAGTAGCCCAAATTTCATGAAGCTAGTTCAAACGGTTATAAAGATATGAAGGTCAAAAAGTCGTAAATTTTAGCACTGACTGACTGACTGACATATAGTACCTAAATCTAACCTACTTCTAGATGACCTAGAAGGATGAAATTTGGAATCCAGCTCGGTAATTGTGTGTAAGCGTAGGAAAAAATCAAAAATAAAAAAAAATTAAAAAGTAGGGGGGACCGCATACAAAAAAAAAATTTTTAATTGTAGCGTTGGAACCGTTACAATCAGATATTTGGAACTATCCCAATATATGTATTACTATATTTGCTATATAACAGAAATATAAAAATAAAGTTAAGTCAAAAAATAAGTGGCGTCCCCATACAAAAAACTTGTAATACGCGCTAAACAACTAGCCAACGATGTGTCGTCGGCTGCGCACGGCACCACATAATTATACAAAGAACAGAAGTAAATCTACATAAAAGCGCTCCCGAGCAACACATAAACATAGGCACCGCTTACGAATACCGATTTAGTTATTTATTGTTTTATTACATTTATGTTCATCCTGCTTCTTTCTTAACGATGAATTAAATGATTGTCATACTATAACCACAAACGTTCTTCGTGCCTAAACCAGTAACAGTATAAAAGTGAAGTACATACATGAGATTCAATAAATAAATAAATACTTTATACAACCCGTTCGCTATAAGTTTGCCGCTGTCAACTGTCACGTGTTTAGCGTTGTCTCACTCACTCAGATCTAGTTCCAGTGAGATTAAATCTCAATACCAGCCTAGTTTTCTTTACAAAAAGTAATGATATCCCACCAAAAACATAAATGTAAAAAAGGAGAGCCAAGTTCAATACAAAAATTATATTTGGCTGTGGGCTTCGCCGCAAAAAGAATGGAGATCTAAATGAGTGCCAAGTTCTATGCAAAATAATTTTATAGGAACAAAATAATATTATGAACAAGTATTAAACTCTATTTCTTTGCTTTATTGGATACCTGTAACAATTGCTGTTATTTAAAAATGTGAGATCTTAAAGTAGGTTAGATTTGACTTGGTCAGTTTTTATCAGAATTAAAATATATATATAATAACTTTATAAAATGAATTGGCATTAATTTCGATCTCCATTCTTTTTGCGGCGAAGCCCACAGCCAAGCATAATTTTTGTATTGAACTTGGCTCTCCTTTTTTACATTTATGTTTTTGGTGGGATTTTATATTTTAGGGACATTTGCTGATGGAGTGTGTCAGAAGCGAGGTCGAGAGGGAGTCGATGATGAGAAAGTTTGGTATTAATAGGTTGGATGTAGGAATTTTACAAAGTGCTTTGAGTTATCCTACCTCGGAAATAATGTCAGCATTTTACCGGCTAATACCGCGGACTCAGCATCGTCTTCCTCAGTAGCCTTATTTTTTAATTAGTTATGTTATTGTATATGTACAATGGGTTTGATATGTTTTTTTTTAAAGAAAGCCCTAAATAATTAAATTAAGAAAAAAATGTAGGTAAGTACTTGAAATGTGCACTCTAGTGCATGCTCTCTTACTCTTGAGATGTCTCATCTACTACATATATATTATACTAGATGTGCCTGCGGTTTCACCCGCGTTTATGATTATTTATAACCTTCCTCGGTAAACAAAAATAATTTTTCAAATCGAACCAATAGTTCTTGAGATTAGCGCGTTCAAACAAACAAACTCTTCAGCTTTATAATATTAGTATAGATTTTAACGTATTTTCAGCCGGCAGGCATAAACCAGGTCCGTAGCTGGTAACCGTTAGGTTTATAGTGAAACACGTAGACTGATTCAACTGAGAATATACTTACAATTTTTAAGCCTTCTTATATTCAATTTATTGTTCTTACAAGTAACGGTCGCACTAATGCGCACAATATTCAATTGCACCAATCAGCGACAAGTAAACAAAATTCTAAAATCTACGAGGGATTTTTTGGAAATCCTTGAGCGTGTGTGCGTGCGGCGCGGTACCTATAAATAAAGCGTATAAAAACTGCGGGTTGGCAGACTTCATATATATTCGAGAACTATGTAGACCTCTCGGAAATGCAGATTTCCTCACGATGTTTTTTTTTCACCGTTACAGCGAGCGTTAATTAACTATTTAATACACACACATAACTTCGAAAAGTAAGGGATGCGCGCCTTGGGATCGAAATCGAGACCTCTGCGTGGCAGTCCAACGGTCTTCCACTAGGCTGTCACTGCTATAGTACACATAGTACTTAATGGTTTAATGGCTAGTGACAATGAACTTAAATAGGTATTTAATTGATACTCGGCTACATGTTGAAATTAAACTACTATATACGGATTTTATCGCGTTGTTTATTTGACACTTTATTACAACATTTTGAAAATTGTTACACTACTATTACCTTCGATCAAATATACCATTTGATCGATGACTATTACTATTAAACTTTACTAATTTGTGTGAACATGTGCAACAGGGGACCAACCACTACCTGAGATTTGACAAACCACAGATGCTCGCTAAAGAACACCGATTCCTACCAAGGTTGCTTCGCGAGGCTATTGAAATAAAAAAACATCGTAATTTCAATAGAGAAGATGATTGGAATGTACCACTAGCTTGGGATCCAGTAATTCAAATATGTAGTCAAACCCAAGAAAAAGCAAACCACAGCTGGACTTCATGATACTTTGAGCTCATTCTGCGTAAATAGAAACACCCATGATTAAATTATGTTCGGGTACTTTGAAATAACTGCACTGGAGCATTGAGACAACTACCATCTTAGTCTCTCCGTGACCATGGCTGCTGAAAAGCAACCGAAACGTCGGGGAAAGTGTAAACACAAATATAAATAGCATAATAGTATAGTAATAGTATAAATAGTTTTAATAGTTTCAATAACTTAATTAGCTTAAAAATTAGTAAAGTTTAATAGTAATAGTAGTGTAATAATTTTCAAAATTTTGTAATAAAGTGTCAAATAAACAACGCGATAAAATCCGTATATAATAGTTTAATTTCAATTAATAACATTCGCGTAAATAGAAGACAATATTATTCGGCTACATGATTCCCAAATAGCTGTACGCAGACGTCTGCTACATTTTATTTTCAAAAAGACAACGAAGAACTGATCCAAGCTGTTTCGCAGAGTACATGACACACATTGTGGATCACACAAATATGGAGGAGTGGGGCTCACCTATAAACTCTGCGTTGTGTAGTGGTGACTCGACCACTTAAGTCACTATACCTATCATTCGCGCAGTCAATTTGTTTTATCTGTACTTAAATGTTTTAGTTTTCCCGCGTTATATTGGGCCGGCCGGCGGCCACTGGCCATCTGAATCTAACTCTAGTTTTCATAGCTGTCGAATCACAGAGCTATGCAATTTTAGTCACAAATCACGATATAGGATTTTCATATGGAGAGGCAAAGAGGTAGTGTCGAGTAAAGCATTAAATATCGACGTGAATGGCTTCAAGTACCTACGAAGAGCGACCTAGGAAAAGACAGATAGACTGTGCGAAAGATAACACACGATTAGAAAAAGTGATGATTAAAGGTAAAATATGTATCTAAACATTTGACGCCGATTAATAGCGAAGAAATTGATACACAGGTAGAGACAATACTAAGAATGTTATTTGTGCGAATGGTATTCTTCTAGTCCTCTCGCCACCATGACTGCCCCGAATGTTGCGTGTTTAATCCTCGTTCTGGACATCAACTTGGTGATCTAGAATATGTTTTATTTTTATTTTTAACAACTGCCTCGCTAGGAACAAATCCTGTGCCGCGGGGGCTTTACAAACATTCAAACAACGGACATAAAGAACACCCAGACTCGTAACAACCATTTTTGGATTACACAAATTGTTGTCCCGAGTGGGATTCGAACCCACAACACTCGGCGTAGTAGCAGTGCCGAGGTGACTACTTAAACCACTACGCCATCCGCACGGTTGTCCAAAGACAATATTTGTTTAAAGATGGATGCTCTTTGTGTTTGTTGTTTCAAAGGTAGTTAAGACATCAGCCTCACAGCGATTTGCACTAAATTAAGCGTGCGGAGAGATGCGCTGCAGAAAGAGAGCTTAACCAGCTGGTGCCTACGTCGTCACCTATCAATGTTTGTTAGCAGTCGATAACAGATAGTATTATTAATTATTTGGGCCCGGTTCCTATATCAAGAAACGAGTTGTTTTACGGACAGTTGAATTTTGACATATCGCTGGTCCAATATTACAAGGCTCTATGTTACATTTTTGAAAAAAATTGGTTATGAATATTGCATGGTTCTATATGTACATTCCTTTTTGTTTAGACTAATATAGTAATAGATGGAAACACTTACCACCTCACAATAATTAATCGCAAATAGTTCTAAGTTACTTTTTAAGTTATTTTTACTGATATGCAAATTTTAAACCTCATTTCCCCAAAGTTAAAAAAAATAACATAGACCCTTGTAATAGTTAGCCAGCGATATGTTTCATAGAATATGTGTCTAAAGTTAACTGACCGTACCTAGTTAAAACGACTCGTTCCTTGTAGTAGTACCTACAGTACATACAGCAGTATAAAGAGGCCGTAAATTAGATAAAATAAAACCAGAGATATAGTCTTACAAAATTTTATTTACCGAATTGTCTTATTTAAAACATCACAGACATGTTCTGACTTTAAATTAAAAATAAATACTTAAAACATGCCAATAGTTTACATACCTTAAGCCATGTTTTAATAAAAAATGACTACCAAATTTATCAAAGCAAGATCTTATGGCACAGTTCATAAAATATTTTACTCCTATAATATGCTAACAATAGTTAATGGACAGCATAATATATAACTACTATTTATATTGTATTTTAAATAAGTATTGTATTTGAGTTACCTATTGAAATTTGCCTTATTACAAAAGAAAATAATTAAATGTGCGAAACTATTATGCCAGTTGAATTTCACATAAATTAGGTACCTAAACATTCAATGAACATATCGATGAAGCTACTATAGATAATGATTCTTACGTTGTCCATCGTTGTAAATCAGATCGATGTTAACAGATTCTGACCTGTCACTGTTTGGAATAAAAGGCACCTACAAAGGCTACAAAGCAGTGCTATTTTCATACACTCGACATAATATGGCGGTGGATTACAAAAATTATTGTATTATGTAGGTACGTGTAAGGTACTTACAAAAGTATTGAAATTGAGTAAAGAGATAAATTATATAAGCATGTGCAATATCTATGGCGACGAATGAATTAAATATGGACATTACTTTTGTTCATTAGAGCATGTTCCATCAGTTTTTAACCCTTTAACACAACCGAAAACAACACCACCGACGACGTCCTTCTGTCGACATAAGTCAAATTGTGCCGTACACAAAGGGAATCACAAATCCGTTTCTATGTAAGCGTTTGTAGACTAGGCAAGTCATAACTAGAATTCAATTAGGTGTAGGTGAAAGGTATTACTGTATTAGGTGGTAGGCAAGCCTCAGGTTCACAGGATCGCATCGCCGCGACGATTTTGATTGAAATGGCTACTGTTGGTATTCCAGCTTCGTAATAAGGCCTTACCAACGTTATCCGTTCTTCTAGAATTTTATGTATAGATAATTATTACTATAAGATTTACTTAGTTCCTAAACACGTATAAATTCTACGGAATTTTAGTGTAATTCAGTCTTGAAACTTCCCAGAAGATAGTACCTTCGAACTTATATGGCCAGAAAAATCGAGTATCTTAATAAGTTCTGAAGGCACTTCCAGTTATAACGTTCACAGCTGAAATCATAAGAAAAAGTTGCAGTGAGTAGGTACTTACCAATTATTTCATACAAACGTAAGCGCAGACAGCTTTAACATACATATACTTAAGTGTAAGTAATATAATTTATGATCAACTTACGTCTATTCTAGTTTCGGCTATGTTTTCCTCATTTCTTAGCAGCTCATGCTTTAGTCCATTTCGTTTTCTGGGAATAAAATAAAATGTGTTTTAACAAGGCAAAGTGTAAATGACATACCAAGTTATAATGCATTTAAAGTGGCTCAGTACGGCATTGTATCGAAATGCAATAAAACGAATATAAAATGGTCTAAAGTCTTTGTTCGGTATTTATGTCCTCAGAGGGCTATATGCACTTAGCATTACGCAGTTTCCGTCCCAGTTGACCGCTTCCTACGCACCGGGCTCTCGGGGAGTATCACGTTACACCACACAATGGTGGCTTTATGTA
Source organism: Catocala sponsa (assembly GCA_963564715.1). Classification (NCBI taxonomy): domain Eukaryota; kingdom Metazoa; phylum Arthropoda; class Insecta; order Lepidoptera; family Erebidae; genus Catocala; species Catocala sponsa. Next base: position 11,033,980 of record OY751334.1, on the reverse strand, counting down.
AACAAACATGCATTGTAGAAATAAATATTATTTTAGACGTGGCGTTTATTCAAATTTACGGAAGCCTTTATTATGATCCTTAGAAAGTCGAATATTTTAAACGGATTTCTTGGTAGGTAAGCGTCAAGTAGGTATTAAAATAAGTGATTTGATTACCAATTCAAAAATGTCAACTCACATATATATCCTCCTCCATACTATAAGTGCTGTGTAGGTGAGACACACGATACTACAAGTAACCAGTACCATGATGCCGGCGGCAGCACCTATCGGCTCTCCACGAACATCGGCGTATCGGACTTTTTGTGAATCCTTGCGAACTTCTTCACCGGGACCTGGAAATTGCGATACCTCTATATTATTGTTACTTTCATATAATACGCTTTTCTATATTATTCAAGGCCTACTTATTGGACTCGAATTAGTCAAGAAAAGACGATTTAAAAACATCTCGGAAGGAACTATTTGGCAAAAGGTGATACCTTGCAAGAACTCGGCTTGTAAATCTGGCAATGCTGGGACTTCTACTCGGGCGTCTTCGGCGTCTTCGGGAAAGGTAGGCAGATCCATGTGGCTCTCATTGTCGTCGCGAGAATGCAGCATGTCAAACACCTCAGATCTGAAAATGCATTCAAAAATCCTATATTTTTGGGTAATGGATATACCTACATACTTATACCTAAGTTATAACAGTTATTGAAATTGAATTGCTCTTTTATTCTATTTTTACTTTATTTTATTTATTTAATCACCATCACCACATCATATTGTATTTTAGTTATTTTGCCATTATTCGTAGCAATTATTCGTAAAAGTAGTAATATAAACGTAAATCATGTCTAAAATGTGCGGCGTAAATTAATAAGGCAGTCGGTACGAACCGTACGAAGTTCCTACTTGGGTATAATGTTCATAAATTACTAACTGAAGTTCAATAAAATATTATTATAATACCTTCCTTGTAGTGCTTTTGAAAATAAATATAATTATAAAAAACTATAATGTGTACGGATACATACACTCATTGCTTTAACTTTCTTAAATTGTATTTTGAAAAGTGATTAATTGCATGCATCCGTTCAACTTTCGAAACAAGTGGGTAATTTTGATCATATGTAATCCTTCAGACAGACGGCCAGTTCTTCTTGGGTAAAACCATTACTTATAAATGTAAAATAAATTATTTCATACCTGCTCACCCCATTCTTATCATCGACTAAAAGCTTTAAAACAGTTGCATTGGCTTCTAAAGTTTTGTAACGACTATTATCTTCCACTTCTTTGGCGAGATCTGGCAACGTGCTTTCCTGTTCCTTTAGCGTGTCCGAGTTCTCACCGTAGCATCGCCTGATACCTGGAAAGTGTAGGCATAATGAGAACTGCACACGACGGCAACGTACGGATTTATACTTGTAGATGAAGCGAATTACTAAGTAACACAAATCAATTAACACAGCCTACGAGAAAGTTATTTGGAAATGTTAAAAAACCGTTATCACCATGTTCAAAGTTTGCATTTCCCGTCAAACTTAAGTTGTTAGCTAACATACTGTGAACTGCAGTCGGCTCCAAACTTATCTTAATGCAAACATTCTTGTCGCCGGCCGAACACTTCAATTAGTGGGTCAGGCGCAGCTTTAACTTAATGTGTGCTTAACGGTGTTAAAATCCGGTTTTCTGAGCTAACTCTTCAGCTCAGCCCATATTTTAGTTTGTTATTTTTGAATGATACAATAATTGGAGTGAGTCATAGTTGTTCTATTGTTCATTGTAACCTCGTATCGAGAGGTGAAAGTATATTTTATCGGTGCAAATCGGCTCAATCTGATAGGTAGGTAACATAAGAATAAGAATATAGGCCCGAGGCTTACGATTATAATTGAAAGTAAGATGTAGTCATGTCCGACACGAAAAAAATCTTGTTAGCGTTGAGTGTTGGTGAAATTAAGTGATGAATAGTTGGTTATTCATTCATCAATTAATTTCTCTAGCAACCAAATCGTTAATCACTTCATTTCACTAGAAATTATCAGCTAAAAGTACCTATCATTATACATATATAGCACTAACGGTAAGTATAATATTATTATATACTACCTATTTATCGACGATCGCACATAAACAATAATAAAATAGGTACTTAATGAGAGATATAAAGTATTACAGATACCGCTGTATCAGTGGAAATTTACATATCTGCATGCATCTTCAGGATACAGGCATCAGAGTGTAATAAAATAATTCAGTTCTGCTAATTAGGTTTTCCCGCGTTCGACGCCAGTGTATAGATTCAAAGAAATAATTAATTTCCACACAATCAAGCGATCAATCACAATTTTATAAGAACAAGTCAGTGAGTTTAATCATCAGAGTGATTTTGCCCTTACTCAGAAGTGTAACCATTCGTCATGTCATTACCACCAATTAGATAATTAGGGGTCTAAGCCATTAAGTTATATCTTGATCGGTCATGGCCGCCGCCATTGTGGTTCTTTCCGTTAGTTACAGATTACCTCGTCCAGTAATTGATTTTAACTTGGCTTCTATGGTGTTTCAACAACACTTAAAAGGCATTATTATTGTAGCTTGCCTTCTCACGACCCTTGTCGGAAGAACGGTAAATGCTTCCGCGTGTGATCATTCACCAAGAATTTACTACAAAACTACTGGTTTAATCTATTATATATAGTTAACGTGCGTTAGCCGTAAATAATCAAATTAACCGGCAGGTTAGAGATAGGTACTACGCGTATCATATATATTTGTTGTTTGTTCAAAATGGACACGGTTCAGGCACTTGTGAGTTGAGGACGATCCTATTATATACCGCGGCAGAATCCTACAATAAAAGAACGGAATCTATGAACACCAGCTACACTTTTTGTAAGGTTTATTTATTTATTTCAAGGTGCCAGATTCTTAACAGGCACAGCATTAGGTACTTGTTGCTTAGTTAAAACATTTTTTAACTGGTCAGTTAATTATAATCCATGTATTATAAATTTTGGTTCTTAGTTATAAACTACCTTAAGTGGTGTATCTATGCCATAGCATATAGTATGTTATGGTAGCGCTTTACGCAATTCTAAGCTCGTGACAAATCCAATGGAGTATGCTAGTGGCCTTTCGCAAAAGGTGAACTGAATTGATAGAATTAGTATCATAACTGCGTACAAAATTGAAGAAAAGTTATTATTATTGTATTTATTTACGTATACCATCATAGCAACATAATAATATTACCACTGTATTTATCATTTGCGGGATCAGACCATTAACATACCAGACGGGCTTATCCCCAAAAAGAGTAGGTATGGTGAGACATGGAATTATGGCCTACTTGTCTGCTATGTTTAAAGATATTTACAAAAACCTTTAACATGTGGGAAACAATTATATTTTAAATAATATTCCTATAGAGTATCTACCTAAGTACAACCTATATAATGACGACCCATTGCAGGTAAGCAACACATTGCCAATTACTATGAAATCCTTGCCAACAGTAGGTATATCGTCTGCGGGGTATCATTTGATTATAAACCGTAGCCAAGGATTTTATAGCAGTTAGTTGGCGATAATGATTAGTAACGTATTAAATACGAGTAATTTCTGATAGGATTCATAGGTACGCACGAGCACGTATATACTTAGTTTGGAAATGACAAAGGTAGAATAGCGTCAAAGCCGAAATTATTGGTCAATAACAATCAATTATGGCGATGATAAATTATATCGACTGTAACCAGTTTTATTAATCCACCAAGGTTCAATGCAATACGGATTAATTCATTAAGTAAACTAGAAATGGATAGGTACCTATTCATTAACTTAAGGTGCAAATAAAGATAGGTATCATTATTGTAACGTACCTAGACCTGGTAGGTAGTCACCAGAACCAATCTTTTTTATAAATCACTTCATCTTTACTATGGATTCCATTGTGGGTAATTTGTTTCTTCGGACAAAAAATCGACTTATTGCTTGTGTTAGTCATACTTTTTGTTGTTTTCCGTATATTTTATCTATTACTTAGCATACATATGTATTTGTATCTCATTCTTCCGGATATGAGTAATATGAAACATTTGAGATAAATCACCGTAAATAATTGTTTATTTAGATTCGATAGCTCATCAGCAAATTGACTCAACTTTTCTTATGTTTAGATTATTTGGTGATATCGTCCGCAAAAAGTATAAAAATATTGACCCAACAATATCAAATTCGTATAATTTCTTAAGCACCTACATACCTATATCGCATTGCTTTTGAGGAATTAATGGTCGGAGGCCAGAGCGATCTCTGATCTCATAAGATGCCTCATTATTACCTTTGTCCCTTGATAGGTATAAATCCTTAAAAATGGATGACTCAGATAAATGAATGACTGATCTCATTGACGTCATAAGTAAAAGGACAGTAACTGGGATGAGTTGGGTATAAATATTTAGCAGGTAGGTATCACTAATTATTTATGATTTATTATTCTTTAGATGTTGTATCAAATAGTCATGAAGAGCTACTTATCCTAAGTAATAGGTATTATAAATGCGAATTTGAGTTTGTTTGTTACGCTTTCACTCTTTAACTACATAAATACAAGTTATCAGGGGTACCTACAGAAAATGACATACTTACGGTACCATTCATCCAGAAACTAAGTACTGCATTTGGGTAAAGTTTACTGACAAATTATTCCTACTTTAAGGCGAACGATGTCGCGGGCAAAATCTACTATACATTGTGCATCTGTAGTAGATATCTTAAGTCCGTCAGTTAAATATTTCTTTTACCTACTTCTAACTGTAAAACTCTCCAAACTCTTGTAAGTGCTATGACGTGTGTGTCTAAATTGCCTCTCATATACTTAATACATAATGTAAATCTCCCTTTAGCTCGACAGTAAATTGGTTAAGTGCGTTGCTATCTCCACGACATAAGTATCTGCCTAGCCTCGATCGCAGGCGGCCGCGGCGGCACGACGCGACGCGTAGACTAAATAAACATACGCGAATTTTGGATATGTAGGTTATTGTGTTTCTAGTTTTTACTTAATAAATAATAATATTATAAACACGAAAGTGTGGTTGTATGTTTGTCTTTCTCACGTGTGGTACTGGTAGGTACGACTAGATGCGGTTAAGTACTTGACTTAAAAACGTTGAGCAAAATAGGTTTTAGTGTTAAACATCCGAACAACCAGACTTTCAGCCTAATAGTATTCACAGTATTTGATATTCTTATATAGGAGCAAAACATTACAAAAAATATACAGAAAACACAGAATCAATATAATTATCTATGTAAGCATCACGCTCATTATTATAATTATTTTGCGAGAATCGAAAGTAATAACTAGAAAATATGCCTAATAAATAAGACAATTTTATACAACTTATGTAGTATAAAACTGGACATAGGATATTTTTGAAAACGAATTGCGATCGACTCTTCGTAGGAGTTTGAAACCAAAACAATGGTTTATAGAATTTTCACGGTTTACTAGCTTGGGGTTCAACTTAAAATCTAAGTCACGTTTCATTTAATTTCGCTTTGTAATACCGGAGATATGGTACATCGTACGATCCCATCGATTTCTAATAAGAATAGTGATGGAAGTATAATCACGTGAAAGACAAAATGTCCCGATTATCTATCGTCCAATCCAAACAGTCGAAGACATGTGCAAAAACTAGTGGATATATTAATAACTGTTTAATATTTATTTTGGCCTTTTTCGATATGCAAATTCTGTAAATAATTAAGATATCCTACTGATAACCAGTGATATATATCTGTGTGTTAATAAAATTAATATTGAATGTGATTCGAATCTCTAAGGATAATATGCAAATACAGCGAACCACATTGGCCATCATCTACGCATCGGCATTGAAAGTTAAACTGCTTTTTTTACCTCTAAACTTACATTAACTGTTGCATTTTATTGCACAATTTTACGGGCTCAAAGATTCTGTTTAATTTTCAATGTCATTGCTGTTATTAATAAAATATAATTGTCTATCATGTTTATATATTTGCGTTATTTGACCAGAAGAACAACGTACTGGAGAAAGATCTTTCTTTATTTTAAGTTACGGTAGTCCAATGATAGGTATCGGATCAGCGGTCGAAAGATCCTGGGTTTAATCCTCACTCGTTACACTACGAGGACCCATTTCTAAACTAAGCATTTAGCTAAACAGGTTTAGCTAACAAACAACAATATTAGTTATTTGTTACCGAGATTGCTCTAGTACCTAGTCATAAAAAATGGGTTGTATTTAACTGCGCAGCAAAAAAATACTAATTGCACAGCAAAATATGCTTACCAAAAATACTAATTGCACACCAAAATATATTTAAAGAGATCAAATTAAGTCGACGGAGCCCCGCCTCGCGGGGCTCCTATTTTTGGGTGGGTTTAAGAAGGAACCTAACATAACCTAACCCTTCCGAAACGGAATGCAGTGATTTGAGGTGTATAGGTGCTCGTTATGATATATTTTTGTAAGCATATTTTGCTGCGCAATTAGTATCTTTGGTGGTCATTATATTTAATCCCATAAAAAATTGCCCAAGTGATTGAAGCAAAACTGTAGTCTTCACTTACCTATTTGGTAAACAGGTAAGAATATGATAGTAATATATAGGTAAGTAATTACATTTCCAATTATATCAGTATCAAAGTTAAACATTAGCCTATTTGTCACAATGTTGACAAACAGTTGACTAGCATTACTTAGTATGCTATTATGTATTGTGCATAAACCAACACACATCAGACACGTGTGATATTGAAAGGACTTGTGTAATGAAAACAGAACCTTCCGTTCGTTTATAATATCTGTAGGTATATCTATATATTGAACCGGTGACCTACGACGACGGGAAAGGAAATAATCGGCTACGAGTCCCTTCTCCAAGCTAGTATTGGTCACGTTTTGCCCATGTTGAACGCATAACACAGGCTGATGCCTACGATTACAACGTCTTGCTGAATATCTTTTAAATTTAATTAAACTAACTGCAAGGGCCGTGTGAGATTTACATGTTAAGAGAAAGGTGCTTTTGCTAAACGGTACCGCGGAGTTTGCAGGTGTGTGGGTCACCTTACATATGCATGGTTGCAGTTTCTGTAGATTTGTAAGGGACAGGAGGAGATTAAGAGGAAACTTGTAATATCTTTGAGTTCTTAAGTGACACGCGAAATCATACTGTCCCTATAACTCTCCCATCTACTAACTAAACTAACGATAAGAGATATGGAACGCATATGGCTCAGCGTCTTTTTAGTTGGCAGACGGCAGAACTGAATTAAGGTGGCCTTCACTCCTATAGGAGCAGTATACCATAGCCAACTGAAGTAGCTATGTCATACTTTATTCTTATAATGTTCTAAGGATTACACTACTACGTGTAGGGCTGTTGCGAAGTTAGCTCTGAGGCACAGAAAAGAAATAATCTTACTCCGACTAGAGTGAGCCCTGTATTAGGTTTTTATAATATTATGTAGGTGTTTTTTCAACGTATTATACATATATTATTTACATAAACAATGACTATTCAGTATTTTGAACAAAAACGTGACGTGAAAATATTAAGCCATCCGTCGAGATGATAAAAATATATCTCTACATATATTTGAATTGTTCGTACATTCATGTTCCGTAATGTTTTATCTTATTGTCTAATAAGAATTAGGAAAAGAGAGCAATACGATAAGTAGTTAGGTACTTAAATGCGACAGATTTCAGTACCGCAAAAAGGAAACCTTGAATATAAGTTTCTAAAATAATTGAATCTGTCAAGTCTTAAAATACCAAACATAATTGAAAATCTATTGTTTCAGGTCAACGGTGTGCCGCCGCAGTTTGAGAGGCTAAGCATAATATACATATACCTATTACTGAACTAATGTGTCATTTATTGAATACCTAAATGCTTTTTTAATTGAAGGCGAGTACGAGATAAGTGAGAAAAAGGTGCTGGTCCATTCATAATTTCATACGCGGTGGCTTTAGAAGTCAGCCATGAGTCATTATGTAAATTATTTTACGTTTCTTACTACAGACGATTGTCATGTATTCTGTACATGTGACCTCACATATATGGTGTATTTACATAATAAGAATGGGTTTCCTTATGAGGCGCTATTTCTTACTTTAAACTCATAATTGGAAACATGAATCACCTCGTAAATGATATAATTAACTAACTAAATCTCCTTCTTGGTATTCGGTTGTAATGATAGTAATTGTAGATAATTAAAATTACATTACGTTGTTCTACAATAATGGGTCAAAACAAAAGTGCCTGTAAATGCTTCGAGATAGCGATTTATCTCATTAGCTAACATCTTTCACGTATTGCTATAAGGTTGTTATTTTGGTAAACCAATCTATGTATACAGCATTCATTGACCATTTATCTTTATAAAATTAAATCTTGCTCAAACTTAATTATTGTTTTCTGTGCCAATCGAACTCTACAAAGTGTTGCGTTGTGGGGAGGTGACCATTTAACCATTGCGCCATTCGAATAGTCATGTGTCATACTCATGACATGACGTATTTTTTAACCGATTAGTTCTAAACTCAAAATAATACTTTTAAAATCTAGTAACTTTTATTCATTCTAATCAAAAGCCTATATACGATAAACCGTTTAAATGTTGACTATTTATTATTGTTTTGGTATCTCTTGATACGCTCTCTAGCTATAATGTCGAAATAGTCAAAGGCCGGTCCTCTAAAAACTCTTATTTAATTTGTTAATATCTCGCTACATCGAAATATGCGACAACCATACGTAGTAAGTATATACATGAGTAAGTAACCTGCACATTCTACAGTTGACTAGTTTATTATGAATATGAATGTTAAAGGCTCTTAAGTCTAAACTATCTGATAGACTTACCTATAAGAAATGTTATACGAGTTAACGGTGACTTTTAACGAGCTTATATTATATACATTTTACTATAGCTTCCACCGGCGCATTTGCTCGCATGGCATATCATTAAATCGTAGTCTATGTGAATCAGGAATAGAGTCGCTTTCTATTAGCGAAATAATATTTAGAATCGGTTTATTAGTTTTAGGGATTTTTATTTTATTAAAATAATCACTTTTATCGATTCTATGATTGATATAGAGTATAGGATTTTCGGTTCCAAAACGACTACAAATTCACGGTGTATATCAATAAACAAATTTGACCTATTTTAATGATTATAATACATTTATAACTTTGTTTTATCGCAGCTATGATAGCAAATTGAGTAGAATAATTATTCTTAGGACAAACATTATATTCAAAGGTCTTGTAATCTATTCATCGTGTCGCCATGACTGACCGCGATGTTTTCTATGCCAAGTTCCTAATTGATAACTACTCTAAACATGTTATATTACTAAGTAATTAATATTCTAGTTAATTGTCAATAGGTGAATACAAACCTATCGCAGCGACGAAGATCAAACACAAGTGGTGGTAGCGCGCCATATCATAACACTCTGTAAACAGATAACCAATTGTATTATTTATGTTAAATCGCTACTTAATACGCTTATCTTCACTGGTCACACATTACTAATTATGTAGGTGTAGGCACTGATAAGCGGACAATACAGTTGTATTATATCGAATCGTGTCAAAAGTGCCCGTTTATTGTTCAAGGTTCAGGCTACTCGTCCGCAGGTGGCTATTTTTATTTAGATTTTTATGAGTTCATACATAGCAACATTAATAAGACAACTCTACAAATAGATTGTTGTTTAACTAGTACGCTACTACGTATTAAGTATACATTATACAAATAATCGCGTATTTTTTAAACAACTTATAAACTGAAAGTTAATTTAGAGTGCTTCATACTTGTATAAACAAGATATTCGAGTCACTTTCGCGATGTTCAACTAGAAAACCAGTTCTGGACGTGAGCACGTCTGCTCTAAAAATACCTGGGAGACGTTGCGAGGGATCCGGCCTTCGGTGGGAAGTAACACTTTGCACGATCAACTTAATTTAATGTTCACTAGTTTTTGTCACTATCGATGATATGCGTGCGCAGGCGCCGGCGGCGTGAGCGTTCGGCTGTGGCCGAGTCGAGCGGTGTTCTGCGCCCGAGAGCCGGTGTGCCGACTCGCGTCGCGACTCGCCAGTGAGCGTAAGCGCCGTCTGACAGGAGCCTGAGACGCTGACCTCACTGATGCAGGAAACACGCTAAATCGCAAATCGCGTTGATATGGCAAAGGTTAAGACATAGCCATTACACGGGTCGCACGTACAACCAAATATGCTCTTACGCTTAGAAATATTTATCTACTTCATAATTATAATAATATATCACTAAAGTTAGAAAGTCGGTAATAATTGGAAATATTTATGTACATGTAATACCTAGATAACATACTTAGGCGAATATCTGTTCATGCTGTGCAATGCATGCCTTGTTTATACGAGTATTACGACTCTTACAAGAGCAGAAAATAAATATTTTCTCATAACACTTTCTCTGACAGTACGTCGTTAGGCGGGCAGTTAAAACTTAAAATATTGCGTTAGGACTACGTCAAAGGACGGGGTACTTCTTTTAATGAGCATTGGCAGTACGCCGTCAGACGACAATTTTTAATAGAAGTTATAAGAAGAATAATATCGACTGTCATATTGTAAGAAATATCGCATTTCTTACTGTCGTAACATAATTATTTTACGGGTAGTTTAATATTGCTTCTCAGTCGCCCACGCACACGTAAATCGTTCGCACATGAGTACTACGTCGACCGGCGCACGGTAATGATATCTATACAGTATTGTAACTCGGCCCTGTCCTTGAAATAAGGACGCGTCCGTTCGTCACTCATTCGCGACTGGTTGCCAACCAAGCGCATACCAACGCCAAGGCGCGTAGGTATAACTCGAGTTCCGACCGTTTGTATGAAGATGGAATACTGTTAATAACATTACCGTGACCGGCGTGAGAGCGCGCGCGCCTTATTTCATGAACATGTGCGGCCAGTGCCTTTTTGTGAACAACCACGTGTTTACGTCGCTTAAACAGAAAGTAAATTTTGCTAAACTGATATTTTGTGTGTTTATTTGTACATTATTATGTTTTTATAATATTTTGTGATGTTCGTATTTACTTAAGTATTTTTATTGACTAAATAACGGACTTTCATTGAAATACTTGGGTCAAAGTATCATAGTATTATGTTATTATGATGTAGGATTGGAGACAAATGCACGACTTTATGTGTAAATTAGCCATTACTAATTTTGCTCCTCTAAAGTGGAAAAGCTCTTGCCCAGCTTGGAGATTTTATAGATTGTTGATTGATTTACTAATTGCACAATTTATTATTTTAAACGGCAGCAAAAAGATCCAAGAAACGTCCAAAAATACACTTGCTTGAAGATTTTTCATCAAATTGAAGCAGCTTTAGATCCCTTCGAAGATAATGACGGTGATTATGGTTCTGACACAAACTATGAACCACAAAATATAGAAAGAAATTGGTGCTTCTAGTTCATCAGAAGAAATATTTTCTATAAGACCTCGTAAAATTACCTCTGGAGGCCCTGTTTCTTCATCGGATTCAATATCATAATAATTTGTAATTATTGTGTAATAGTCACAAATTATTGTAGGAGGTCTAATATTTCAAAATAGACGATTATTTTAAGAATATGTGTTTTATTATCATTCCTCAGAGGAATGGTATTCAAGATATTATTCGACGAAGTGTCTCACTTAGGAAGGGAACATATGACCAACTTGACACAACGTCAAGAGATGTTCAAGTTTATCAATTGTCATGAAACGTAAACAGCCAAACATGTATTTAACACGATACTACATCGTGAGACGTCTACGTCTGTAGACGTAGTGCCAGCTTTAGGCAGTTCAATTAACTAACGTGCTAAAATTATTTGGAACGGAACTTACCCTATCGCAAGCAGTCAAGTTTCTGGGCGTAATACTCGACCATAAGCTGAACTGGAGTAAGCACCTTAACACGAAAATAACCAAAGCATGCAGAGCATTCTGGCAATGCAGAAGATTAATAGGCAGAAAATGGGGCCTAAATCCATCTATATACCTTATGACTCTACACGGCCATAATACGCCCTATGATAACATATGGCGCCATAGTTTGGTGGCCCCGCACTCTTCTAAGCACAGTTCTACTCAAACTACAAAGCCTACAACGACTCGCCTGCCTGGCGACGACAGGCTGTATGAGAATAACCCCAACGGCTGCGCGGGAGGCCATACTAAACCTCGGACCCCTACATCTCATCATACAGTAGGAAGCAGTTACAGCTGCCATGCGGCTTGAAAGGTAGGGCTCTGGAAACAGGAAAATAGGATAACTCGTGCACGCCTAAAGGAGTTAGTCTACAACGAAATCCTAATGATAGCGGCGACATGTGATATCATGCCAACAACTTTTGTTTTCGACAAAAAATACCACATCCAACTTCATGAAGAATTTAAAGATAGCTCTGGTATACATGAATGAGAATATACACGGATGGATCCAAAACAAAATCAGGAACAGGAGTCGGAGCCTTCTCCCACGACTTAAACATCAATTACTCGACAACCCTGGGAAACCTCAACTCTATCTTCCAGGCAGAATGTGTTGGAATCACCCGGGCTGCAACAGCGGTTACATCAAGGGGTATAAGCGATAAGTCGATACGCATCATCTCGGATAGTGCCGCGGTACTACAAGCTTTGAAAAGCAACTGCTTTAACAGTGGACTCATCCTGGAGTGTCACCGTGATTTGCAAAGGATTGCAACAAAAAATCGGGTAACGTTGCAGTGGATACGCGGCCACAGCAACTCTTCTGGCAATGCCGCTGCAGACCAACTGGCAAAGAGAGGATCGAGCATTAAAATGGTAGGACCCGAACCAATTGTCCCGATAGTCTTTTGCCAACTCAAAATATGGTTATGCGACAGAACCACGAAACTACACGAAAAACAATGGGCAAAAACAAGGGATTGTAGACAGACAAAGGAAGCCCTTCCATCCTTAGACATACATCTGTCACGTAAACTGCTACGTTCTTCAAGGAAAAAGTCTAGTGGGTATAATAACAGGCCACTGCTCACTCAACTTACACCTACCTATTCAACATCGGCAGCACTGACAGCCCCTTATGTAGAGGCTGCATGGAGACCGAGGAGACACCGGCTCACGTGCTGCTGCATTGCGAAAGCGTGAGCGACCAACGGGCGAGACTACTAAACAGTCCAGAAACGATGAAGGAAGTACTGCGCAACACCGGTCCCTTATTGTGTTTCTGGACGGAGCTGGGATGGTATGAGTAACCGAATAACTTTTCGCGTCAGTCACTTGCGCACGATGGCCCAATTGTGGGGCTAAGTGCGGATAACACACGTCCAACTAACTAACTATGACCCGCGCAACTACGAGTACGTCTGTGTCACATAAGAGATTTTGCCCGTTTTTCATTGATGCTCCGCTCCTATTAGTCGTAGCGTGATGTTATATAGCTTATAGCCTTCCCCGAAAAATGCTATCCAAAACTAAAATATTTTTCAATTGGAACCAGTAGTTCTTGAGATTAGCGCATTCAAACAAACAAACTCTTCAGCTTTATAATATTAGTATAGATACGACTCTGTAGTGCTGTACGAAGTGACTCAATACAGCGTTGTTGAGTAAGGGAACCCGTTTTATACATTGATTTAGATAAAAACTTTCTTTGTTCGTCATACGTCGGGTGCGTGAGACATTCGCACGGCATTCTGCGCTCCTGCCGGGACTGGGACCGTGGCCGCTGACCCCGATCATATTGTGTTAATCTTACTACGTATGTATGTAGTTGCAGTCAGGCCCGGATTTAAATACTCGAAGGCTTTAGGCTACAAGAAATCAAGTAGGCAACGAGAAATTAAGGCACGAATAATTTTTAAATCTGATGATAAACAAATCCAGCTACTGAGGTAATTTGTGGCGGGCTCTTTTTGTGAGGCCCGGGATTGCAGTCCATAAAGGGTGTAAGGTCTTGATAACAGTGCAGTTAATATGCACAAATGAAACGGGTGCACGCGTGGCGGATTGGTTACCTGTCTATTACGAGTTCCATCCCCACAGGACAAAAAACAATTGTGATCCACAATAGTTCTGCGTCTAGGTGTCCGTTGTGTCCGCTGTATGAATGTTTGTAAACGTGCCTTCTGCGACACAGGATTTATTGAAAGCGGAGATGTCTTATAAAAAACTTAGTTACGTATAACGATGAAGTCTAAAGCTATAGAGTTAAGCGGCACACAGGCAGCCGGATACAATAGGTTTTCCATAATGTCTGGCATTGCAAAAATTAACAAGTTAAGCATATTACTTCCAATCAAAATATCTTGTTTATCTAATTAATATACCTAAAATATTATAAAACAAAGAAAAAGAAAACTAAAACCCTCTAATAGGCGTCATAAAATTCCTCCGCATCACAGTCGACCGGTAGTGTGCCCAGAAGACTGGCAGCATTGCCACGTTGAATGGCAATGCTTATTCTTTCTGCAAAATAAAGCCCAGCCCTCTGGTCACGGTCTGGTAAAGAATTGTGATTATATGTACATATTAAAACTTATAGTATAATTAATATACAGGATTGGGTAATTATAAGCTCTTATCTATTCTAAAATAATGTGATCAGCCTTGATATTTGTAATAAAATATAGCTTTTTATCAGGTTTTGGCACGTGCATTTTAAATCGTTCAGAGCAATACAAAACTTTGTATTTAAATATACCTAGCAGTTCTAGAAAGATTTAGGTCTCTTAATATTTTTTATTATTGAGTAGGTAGGTACCTCGTTTGTATCTTGGCATATAATGTAGTAAGATTTGATTCTCGAGCGGGCCAGGCCAAGTTTTAATGCGTTTTACTGTTAAGAAGTTTGACTAGCAGTACGGAATCAGAAAATACTTATGACTAGAGACGACAATAGTCTCGTCCCCTATTTTGTGGGACCTAAAAACACAGTTAGTGAAATGTAGGTGCTACGCACCACTGTGTTACCCTCGGACATATACAGACGGGAGTATATACAATATCAGTCCTGTATTACTGTCCCACTGCTGGGCACGGGCCGCTTCTCAGTGTTAGAAGTTTTAGGCCATAGTCTACGCTGGCCCAGTGCGGGTTGGCAGACTTGACATATCTTCGAGAATATTATTTAGAACATTCAGGTGTATCATGTAGGTTTTCTTACAATGTTTTCCTTTACCGTTAAAGCAAGCAATAATAAACTGTTTAGTATTAAACAGTTTATTATTGCTTGCTTTAACGGTAAAGGAACGGTAATTGTCTGTATGACACAACTTTAAAAAGTCAGTGATGCCTTGGGATCGAACTCAAGACCTCTGCGTGGCAGTCCAACGGTCTCCTGCTAGGCTATCGCTGCTCCAGACAGGAGTACATGTACCTAATGAAATGTTTTATTGCATAAGTGAATATCAGCAAGATAATAATAATCATTAAAGGTATTTAACTTTATGACCTCGATATTTAACATGTAATGAAGTTAAAGTGAGATCTTGTTTCTTGTTTAAAAAAAAAAGACTAGACACTAGAAGTAATTTCTGTGTTGCGGGAGCCTTTACAAACATTCAAACAACGGCCATAAAGCATACTCAAACTCAGGACAACTATTTGAAGATCACGCAAATTTTTATCTCGTAGTGTGGGATACGAACCGGTCAGCAGAGTGTCAGCGGCTAAATCACTTAAACCACTACGCCATCCGTGTAGTCATATGTGTACATAATGTGACTAATGTGCTTTTGTTTTTTTTTAAAAACTACGTGTGCACTAGTTGTAAGTCCTGTTTCGCAGAGGCAGTTCAAAATCAAAAAATCAAATCAAATCAAAATCATTTATTTCGGGCTGCATAGGCCCATAGATAAATACCTTAACCTAAATTTAGATATTATATAATTTTATAATACACTAGATGTTCCCGCGGTTTTACTCGCATTTATCGTTACTGCGCCGCCCCCGTGGGTCGTAGCGTGATGTTATATAGCCTATAGCCTTCCTCGATAAATAGGCTATCCAACACTAAAATAATTTTTCAAATCGAACTAGTAGTTCCTGAGATTAGCGCGTTCAAACAAACAAACAAACTTCAGCTTTATAATATACTAGATGTTCCCGCGGTTTCACCCGCGTTAATCGTTACTGCGCCGCCCCCGTGGGTGGTAGCGTGATGTTATATAGCCTATAGCCTTCCTCGATAAATAGGCTATCCAACACTAAAAGAATTTTTCAAATCGAACCAGTAGTTATCACGCAGAATAAACCAGGAGAAACATCGTTTGTACTATGTCTGTAATGGGTTTGTTCTGAATTATTTTGCTGCAATGTTATTTTAAAACTGCGATATCTCCTAAGATATTCATTGAAATCGAATGATGTAAAGGGCAATTTTGTTTTAAATTAAATACTTGTGATGAATAACGTATTTATTTGGATAAGGATTAATATCATGTTTATAATAATACCTTCGCAAATAATTATTTTAGAACAAATTTGGTTAGCATAAAAATGGTTATAGTGACCTTAAAAGATAGACATATGCTGTCGCGGACTTTTTTTTAGAACTTTTAAAGGGGAACAATTCTGTCATACATGATTTTTGCGAAACTTTAACTGTTTACGCAGCGCACGCAGTGGAAGCTTTCAAAAGGAAAAAATACCCTCCGATTTTGAAACATTCTTCATTGGTGCTCAGCTCCTATTGATCTTAGCGTGATGATATATAGCCTATAGCTTTCCTCGATAAATGGGCTACCTAACACTGAAAGAATTTTTCAAATCAGACCAGTAGTTCCTACAAACAAACAAACAAACAAATAAACAAACAAACAAACAAACTCTTCAGCTTTATAATATTAGTATAGATACAACACCATCTAGCCCAAACTAAGCAGAGCTTGTACTATGGGTACTAGACAATGGATAAACATTACATATATACTTTTTTATTGTTTTATAAATACATACATATTAATTGAAGTGGAAAGAGCGCAACGGGCCATACTAAAGGTTGATGCCAATCTTCCATTCCGCTACCCCACAGTAGATGTCCACAAGAAATGGGACACCTTGTCAGTTAGGCAGACTTTTATTCTGTATACAATCCTCAAAAAACACAGCCAGCTGACTTATAATCCGGATCTGAATACAGGCAAGCGCAGAAAGGGCAAAATCTGCCAGACACGAACCTTAAATACGAGTCTTTCCCATAGGTTTTTTTGTTATCTGGGTGGATACTTATATAATAAAGCTAATGTTCGCCTATCTATACATCCAAAAATCCTCACGCACTGTAAAAAAGATGTGACAAATTGGTTAAAACAGCTAAATTATGAAGAAACTGAATCACTTTTACACCAACAAATCTAAAATCAAAATTACATAATTATATCCTACATATATATTCTACCAATTACACTATGCACTGATTCATACACGGCTTACTAACACAATAATCACGCACATTTACAATCCTATACTTACAAACGTACACATAACCACTCATAAATCCACAACAATCATCCATCATACACGTACAAAACGTTCACAAAACCCACATATTACACAAACATTCACCAACACTCGTCCCCTAAATGTTAAAATCTTAAGAAATTGTATGTAGTTTGCCATTATTTTATGTTACCTAATTATTAATTATAGTTATGTACTTCTCCTTAAATGTATAATTGCTTTTATTTTTCTAATTTATGTATGAATTTTGAACTTTACCTAAGCGTTTTCTACGACTGATTAATTTAAATAATAATGTTCAGTAAAGTGGGGACCTGGTGACCCGTAACACAGGTGTTTTAATACCTATGACAGGCACCAGTCTCTCACAAAACATTGTGAAAATCCTTGTTTTATGAAATTTGTATGTACCTTTTTTGTGAAGAGAAATAAATCAATTATTATTATTTATTATTATACCTACATAGAAACACCCAGACCAAGACAAACATCCATATTCATGCATACAAATGTTTGACTTGTGCGGGAATCAAACCCGCGATCTCAGGCGTGGCAGTCGGTTACGTTAACCACTACGCATTACTAACAACGGATACAAAGAACATCCAGAATAAGAACAACTATTTGTGAATCACACAATTTTTTGCCTTGTATGGGAGTCGAACCCACAAACGACGCGACGGCTAAGTGACAGTGGCGAGGAGACCACTCAAACCACTACGCCATCCGTGCACAAACCAATTTTAATTATACAGGTCTGTGGTAAGTATAATAATATGTACTAGAATAGACAATTAATCTAGATTGTTAATGTATTATGAAATAGACTGCTTAGTGCGAGTTTATTTTACGTTAACGCGATCGAAACGTTTATGGCGTTCGGCGTTGCGATTGGCCCGCTCCAAGCTCTTAACCAGAGAGCCAAACGCGGTAAACTTTTCAATCGCGTTAACGCAGAAACAATCCGCACTAGGCACCTTGAGTGATGCACTTATAGCAATGACACGTTTAAGTGCAAAATTAATTAAGCTGTACCGTGTACCTACACATGAAGGCATATTTTGAATAATAAAACAGCATTCAAACGTGGCGTTGCCATACACTTTAATGTGTATTATCTAGCTGAGTAAAGTTGAAATGTCCCTTCTAGTACGTAGTACTATTAGCTCAATGTTATTAACTGTTATAAGTGAGGTTTAGGTTAAATGAGTATTGTTACAGCCAGTGCCATCTCTCGGCACTGTAGAAAAGCGCCCGGCCTTCAAATAATTTATTACAGCGCCATCTATTTTAGTCTTACTGAACTACGTAGCTTGACAGTACGCGAAGTGTTCTTAGTACTTTCTCATATTGTTTTGAGGAACATCCCGGAGATGGCTCTTCTAGAAAATTCCAGAAACACTTTTAATCACATAATATTAATAATATAACGTTGCAGGTGCTTGGCGCACCGCCAAGGCAGTGTGTGATATTTCTGGAGTATCCACTTTCGAGGCAGTACTGATTTGAAGTACTGCCTCGAAAGTGGATTAATGGAAGCAATAAAAAAGTATTGAGATGTTGAAACAGAGTGAGCCTTTGAGTGACAGGTTGTCACATCACGACGTACATCATTATGCGGCTACATATCTACTTACACTTGGAATCTTGATCGCTGCTATAATCTACATCTGGAAGAGGTGGTGACAGAGATCCCGCCAAGGAACAGATAACAGAGAACGACCATAAAAAATAACATAATATTCTAAGGGCCACTTGCACGACAACTCACAAAATACGTTTAGCACTAAATAGATTTAAAACATCGTGCTGTCGCAGTCATCCGTGTGAAGGTGACTGAGGAGATGCCACGGTGTTTTAAATCTTTTTAGTGCTAAACGTATTTTGTGAGTTGTCGTGCAAGTGGGCCCTTAATATATAGAGATAGCAACAAATAGTAGGTACCTAGTATTAAAATACGTCTTATAAGTTACTACTGCTTTATAAAATTGTACAAACGCGTAAACGTTATCTTTGGCTATTGATATAGTAGTAGGTTAAGCATTGAGATGCACCTACATAATTATAAAATGAATAAATACCTACTAAATACTTATGCGTACGGAACATATGTACCTATGTACTTATTAATTTCATAGATGCAATGCAATTATTCACGTTGGAACACTAGGTTGGTGTAGAGCAAAATCCTAAAGGTAGCATTTATTTTATTTGTTCGGATGTCAGAACAATACATAACTACCTAGGTGATTAAGTTTGTTCTGCGATTTGCATAATAGTACCATATGCTCACAGGTTAATTCTATATAAAAATATATGGCTAGTACAAGGAGGCTAGACTATATATATTAATATCTCAGTGATGTAGGTAGTCTGTGGTGATCTCTAGTGACAGTAATTAGACATTACAAACAAAACTAACGTTGTACGGTTATGGAGCATAATACCTACATTTACCTTTTATAAGAGCTAATTGAAAATGTAATAAAAAGAGAAAAATGATTTAGTAAATAGTAAATAAAAACAGTAAGTATGTAAAGTTAGCAAAATTTGCCAAGTCGGTATATTTGTTTACATTGACGGAGACCCAACTGCAACGATTAAAATGTCTCCGAGTCCGTGTAACTACTGTTGCAGGGAGAAAAGCTTGAAAGAAAAAGAACGTCAGCTGCAATTGAAACAAAAAGAATTAGAAAAGCAACAGAAAGCCTTACAATGTAAACTACGATGTTGCAGAATGAAAAGAGATATTAAAGCGAAATCAGATTTATATGCAGCAAACAAATTAAAATGTGCACATAGAAGATTACTGTACGCGTTGGATCGGAAAGCAAACTCAAATGCATTTAGTTGCTGCGATTCAAAGAGAAATAGGAAATCAAAACGTGGAAGCTGGTTCGATAGAGTTTGTTGCGGTGGATCATACTCTAATAGGAAATCAAAACGTGGAAGCTGGTTCGATAGAGTTTGTTGCGGTGGATCATACTCTAACCCACGACGTAATATCAGTTCAATGTGTGAAACATATCTTAAGAGAATTGCTTGTAGTGGACTTAACTGTGCTCCTTACGATTCGCGATTTCGTTCTAGTCGCCGAAGCTATTGGGAGGATGAATGTAGTGCACTGGCATTTAGAGGTGCCGCGCCACATTTCTGGCCTTATCCTTGGCCTACGTATTACTCGTACAGATCGTGTACAAAAGAGCTTGGCAGAAGTCTCATATGTTGTGTGACGATGATATTAGGTATTTTGCTCTGGACGCCTTTGATCATATTTTTATTGCTATTGAAGTGCTTCTGCTGTTCATGTTGTTCTCACTGTTAATAGGTAAATCATGTTAATTAATACATATTGCAAATAATATTGTGAATAATTTTATCATAAACGCAAAATGGGAGAATAAACTGTAATTGATAAAAATATTTTTGTCCGTTTCATCCAATTTTTGCATGTAACTAATTTAATCATTGTGTAGTCATAAAGGCAACTCCTATGAATCTTAAACTTATTAATCTTGTAAATTAGTCACATACAAATGGATAATAATAATTATTTAGATTACGTTGCCATTAAAGTATTGGGCATTTTGGTTTAACAGTTTTAAATTACTTTTGTGTTACATATTGTAAATTGCAGTGTTATAATTGGGTACACAGGTAAGAGCGTGTATTCGAAATATGTATTGTAAGTCAAAATCCGCGCGATCGCTACTTACGACGATGCACTGACGCACACTGCTTGACGAACGTTTAGGATCGCTATACTACTCGCTCGTAAGGAACAGTTTAATACTTTCGTGCTTTTTTGCATTATAATATTCAACTTATCATAATAACTTTTTTAACTGTTTATGTAAAGGAAGGTTCGTTTTGATAATATAATATTGTTTTTACAATATACATATATCAATAGTTTGTTCATATTTATCCATAATATAGTACCTTTCCACCGAAGACTTTAATATTATTTTATTCAAAAATTATCTGATATAACGGTCATTAAGTTGAATGTTATAATAAAGACATACAATTAAAATAACAATTGTATAGGTATAACATACATCGGACACTAAATTGTTACATACCTACCTACTACTCAAATTAATTTAACGTTAACTGTGCGTGCTTTACACAAAATTAACCACAGAATTTCTAATCGATCCAAAATACAATACAACTTGTAGAAATCAGTTCTACAAGTTGTATTGTATTTTAAACATAGTGGAATAATTAATTATATATTATATTAAATTACTTTCGATTAAATTAGTCTTATATCTTGTTAAATATAGGACTCATATAATCGAAAGTTGTTTTTGTTATAAGATGTAAATAAAATGAAAAAATGAAAATGAAAATATCTTTATTAATGTAGGCTATAAGATAATACTTATTAATTATGACTCTAAATTTACATTTACTGCCACATTTGCAAAGCAAGGGCGTAGAACCGGCGCGGCGAGAAGAACGGGTAAGAAACTCCCAGCCACTCTTTTTAATCGCCATTTTTTTATAACTTTACAAAAATGAATGTGTAAGGAGCTGCAACCATTATTACATTTATGTGCTATTAAAGTCAAGCAATTGTTAAAATAATAAAGTTTGTATATGCATCTTACTGCAGTAGCATAGAAAATAAAATGGGAGCATCCACTTACTTGTAGACCTAAACAAAGTAATAAGAACAAGACGCAACCACATTTAGTCCAGCAAGATTATAACGATTTTATGAAACAAAAGAGAAAATATTGATAAGCGTATCATGGCCAAGAGTTGTTCCCATTGCACATTACGATTTTTATTAGTTAAATATAATTTGATGTAGCAGCAATAAGTGGTAAAATATAATATATTTTACCACTTATTGCTGCTACATATCCATATCCATGCATTTGACACACGCAGTCGAATCGCGTTCGTAGTATTTCGGCATTGTTCGTCTGACGTCGTACAATTCTTTGTAACTATGGTTACCTATACCTTATTTATATGTAATAAAGAAAAAAGAAAACAAAGTAGCAAACTTAGGAATTTTGGTCGAATTTTGACCACTAGACGACCGCTAGTTTTTATAAATTCGTCATTCTGACACGACGTAACTGCAATTTCAATGTCATTTTGCTAAAAGTTCGTAATCTGCTAAATTCATAATGGTCAATCATTGGTCGTTCAATGGTCGTAATAGGATTGTGGTAGAATGACATGTTGTTTTGCCATTATTATAAAACCCGTTAGTAGAAGTGAGTTTTGAAAAACTACTACTAAATTTGAACATTTATTCATGCCGGATTTCGTTTATATATATTTTTTAATAGTTTTATTAGTGATAAAAGCAATTTTTTTCAAAGGAACTGTCAAAATAGCAGATTACCGCATTCGTCAGTCATTAATTTGTCATCATGTACGAGCTTACCATTCTATGCCATTTTTTCAATGGAGGGTCCGTGGTTGACCATCGTAAAGTCATAATGACGCCATTATATTAGTAGATTACCAAACTTGTCAAAATCAACAATTAAACGCTCACACGGCTCTCGTTACGCTAAAGTTCCGTTGTATTTAAGCTGCCTGTACCGATTCCGACGCTTTGCTCTCATTGGTCGAAAGTTTTGCGCTCTGATTGTTGACCAATGATAGGGTTTACATTTTTTTTAGCAAATTTGATATAAAAGAGGCGTCAGATCGCGGTATCAGTAAGTATACTTTATAATGGGTTGGGAGCCTCCTGCGCTCACCCACAGTCCGCGTAAAGTTGTCAAGGTCATCTGAGGCCCACAAATAACAAACACAAAAAAAACGGTAATGGTACAGTCAGCGGGCAGCAACAATAGGAAAAATACTCGAAATACAGAAGATCTACAAGGCAGAATCCTCCTGGCTTTTATTCTACACCAACCCAGCACAAAAATGCGCCTGTACGGCACATGTAATGGTCCTTCGAGCCGGATTTATTGTGGAGAAATACCGCCTGAAGATTATAGTGCTACAGTGAAGCTTGAAGATCGTATCCAGTGAAAGTGTTCAAGATCATCGATCAAGAAATCAGCTGACGTCATGTCCGTTACACGCTTTGAGGGTAGGGGCCGCAAGCCGTCGAACGAACAGAAGCCGTCGTCGTCCGAGGCCACTCCAGGGACCTCTCCGACCGGCACCAGCACGGAAGCCACATCCGAATCAGACAGGGACGACTGTCACGGAGAGTTCCGGACAGATTTACACCTCCGCGACGACTGATCCAACCACCGTGACTTCCGCCGCCACCGCTTCAAGTGCCGCGACCTCCGCCTCGGCCACCAACGTGCCCCCGCCTCACACCGCGCCAGCGCCGCCGCTCCTTACGTCGCCCCTTCCGCCACGACGACGCTTACTGCAGGTGTGAAACCAAAACAGCTGATGAAGCCGCCCGGCACTGTCACCTTCAGAGATGCTCGCCAAGAAACAGATACCTCAACCGTGAAGTGAGTTGTCAAGAACGCCGGTACGTCGAAACCAACCGGATGCAGTGCTTCCCCTCCCCTAGCAAGAAGAGGGAAAGGGGGGGATCGACGTGTAGCAAGTCGAAATTACAGAATACAGCTAAAGCAAAAGAAGATTTGCTCCGCCTCCAAGTCGAGCTAGCTGCAGCGCGCTAAGTCGCGTTAGAGACGGAGCACTCTAATGAAGAAGAAGAAGAAGGAGAAGAAGATAACGTCTCCCTCTATTCAGAAGTCAACGCAAGAGTGGACAACTGGTTCGAGAGCCAGGTGACTCGTCCCGTCCTAACCATCGCCAACGAGCTACACCGCCCTCCAGAAGAGCCAACGGTCATCCACGACGAGCAACCGAAGCATGAAGAAGTTCGTCAAACACCGGCGGGAGGTCAAGGGGACCTAGCGCTCCTATCTGAAGCCATAACTAAGGCTGTCAGCGCCGTCCAGCGACCCAAGTTCATCGAGCTACCGTTCTTTAATGGGTTACATCAGGAGTGGCTACCCTTCCACGCCACCTACTATGAAACAGAAGCAATGTTCAGCACCGTCGAGAATACAAATAGACTTCGGAGGAATTTGAAAGGCAAGGCCAAGGAAGCTGTAGAAGGGTTGCTGATCACAAATACGCACCCAACTGTTGTGATGAAGACATTGGAATCCAGATTCTGAAGACCAGAGTCAATCGCCATGATAGAGATGGAAACACTTCGAGGTCTGCCGCACATCTCCGAGTCACCGAGAGATATCTGCATATTCGCCACGAAAGTCTCCAACGTCGTAGCAACTCTGAAGATATTAGATTGTTTTAATTATATGTACAACCTGGAATTGGCGAAGACGTTGGTGGATACGCTGACGCCGACACTGCGGTACCGCTACTACGACTTCTCAGCCACACAGCCGAGAGAAGACCCCTGCCTCATCAAATTGGAAAGATTCTTCAAGAGAGAATCTGAGCTGTGCGGACCCTACGCGCTGCCTGAACAGGTGGCCACACAATCGACAACCGCACCTCAAAAGAAGACGCAGCGGGTCACCAACGTGACTGAGAAGACCAATACACCGAAGTGCTTCGTGTGCGAAGAAACCAATCACACCAACGCAACGGAGTGTGAATCATTTAAAAAGAGGGATGCCAATTTCAGATGGGATGCTGCGAAGTCCAAACACCTCTGCTTTAGATGCCTGCGATATAAGAGCAAGACTCACAACTGCCGAATGAAGTCGTGTGGTGTCAACAGCTGCAAATATACGTAAAGATTTGTTGTACAATTAAGCTCACGCGGCTCTCGTTACGGTAAAGTTCCGTTGTGCTTAAGCTCACTGTGCCGTTTCCGACGCTTGGCTCTCATTGGTCGTAAGTTTTGCGCTCTGATTGTTGACCAATCACAGGACCTACATTTTTTTAGCAAATTTGATATAAAAGAGGCGTCGTATCGCGGTATCGGTTCAGACAGCGGGCAGCAACAATAGGAAGAACACACCAAATAAAGAAGATCTACAAGGAAGAATCCTTCTGGCTTTTATTCTCCACCAACCCAGCATACAAATGCGCCTGTACGGCACGAAACAGTTCTACTCAAATATAGGTAGGCCTTAGGTACTATAGCCATATTACCTAAATGTTTGATATGCTAACGTATTTATTATAGAAACTGCCGTGAGACTTATTAGTTGTGTCGCATATGTGGTGCATTTAGGCAGTGTTATAATCTAAAATATTCTAAGTCTATAGATACATAAGTAGAAAAAGTATCTAACGACTAAGTAAATAATTGCAACCTATTTTTCTTAGTTAATATAATAAATATCCATTTTGTCTTTGGTAAAATTACCTTTTATGATCTTTGCTTTTATGGATAAAAAAATGATCACCAAATGGCTGTCAATTTTGATTGTTCATAATGCACATAATTTTAACATTTTTTTATAAGACATATCATTTACAATAATTTTATTTAAAATAATATTTTTTACTTATACCTACTTATTTTTGTTATCTATATTTATGAATAATTTAATAATCTTGTAAACATGAATATACACAGATTACGAGTTGTAGATTATGATACGGCAGTAAATGAAAATGAAGGTAATAGTGCGATAACTGAACATGACGAAGTTAGTGGCAACAGCCAGAAGGATTCTAACGATGGCAAAGTTATGGTCGATGGTGAAACTACTACATCGGATGCAAATCGCGGCGGTAATCAAAACGTTACGACCGACAGAAAAAGATTATGTTTAAGAAAACGTCGCTCGAACAATGAATTATTCAGGTTCCCATCACAAAGTAAGTACATATATACCTATATGTTCTTTATCGTCCTCAATTGATAATATAATTAGACAAGTCCCAGCTAATTTGTATCATGTACAGAGTAGCTTTGTTAAATACAGGGTGTTTGGCAGAACGTTGAACATACAAAAATGGTGGATAGGTGGAGTCATCTGCTAAAATTTTTTTTGCTTTCTTCTAGTTTCACCACTTTCTTAACTAATGTTAATAAGTGTAATTTTTATAAAAAATTGGTAAAACAGGCAATATTTTGTTGTTTTGTTTTAATATTTAATGTTGGCAGGTTCTTATAAAACGATTGCTTTATTCAGATGTTAGCTAGAAAAAAAGTTATACGTCCTCAAACTTACAGAAAGATATAAAAAATACGTAAATCTTAATTTCAACTTGCATTAAAAAAGAACAAAAAATGATTGAGAAGTTCCAATTCTAGCAAAACATCTCTAGTGTATGACCTTTCTAATGGTATGTAATTTGCTTTTATTAAAAAAAAACTAAGAGTTATTTCATAATTTTATCAAGTAGGAAATTTTTGACGAAACTCTACCTTTACGGAAAGCGAAATTTTTTGCGAAATTTAATACTGCAAGGTTGATACAAATTAAATGATCGATTGAAATTATGTAAGTTCTTGAATTAAATACAAAGAAAATAGCTGTACCAGTAAGGTGCGTTAATGAAACAATTAAATAATTTTAAATAATTTATTTAATTAATAAATTACTGATGTTCGAATTGACGCCCTTCATTTACAATACAGGCGCGGCATCTACGTCTGATTTCTACAGTTGTTATGCGCAGCAGCATCTCCTGTCGCATAACTTCAAAAGCAGCATTAATTCGATTTACCAAATCTTCTCGACTTTCTTCTTCTGTAGTGTTAACTAGTTCCTTTGCCCTTCCCCACACATGAAAATCGAGCGGAGTGAGGTCGGGCGATCACGGAGGCCAGGGAATTGGTCCTTCCCTGCCAATCCACGAATTTGGGTAACAATAATTATCCAAATGCTCACGTACAATCAGACTCCAGTGAGCTGGGCAGCCATCGTGTTGAAAGACAATAGGCCTGTTTATGTCTACCTGGAACACTTCTTCCACTAATGGTGGCAAATCATTTATCAAAAAATCCAAGTAGTTGTTCGCATTGATGTTTTCGGGCAAATAATGAGGCCCTATTAGCTTATCGCCAATCACTCCTGCCCAGACATTCACACTGAATCTCCTCTGGAAGCCCCTTTGTCTCTTCACGTGTGGGTTTTGATTGTTAGGTGCCCAATGGTGAAGATTGTGTTAATTGACAATCCCTTCTTTGTCAAATTTTGACTCGTCCGTCCACAGAATACTTTTTAAAAAGTTGCCGTCGTCCACATCGGTATGCAGCAAATGGCGACAAAATTGCACCCGTCTCGAGACCTAGAACAAACAAAACACGTCTAAGAATTGATTTCAATACTGAATCTTTTCTTCCTCCGAGTTCAAACTCTACAATAATCTAAATTAAATTCTCTTCAATTTTTAAGTACCTAATTGGCCTTATGGTTTAGCCATAAAGACGTAAGACCACATTCACAAAAGGGCGTGCGACTTTCCATACTTTGTTCTGAAAAGGAGCGATAAGCGCTGGCAAGTTTACCTACGCTGACTACCTGCGCAAACCGAATCCTATAAGCGCTGGCCGCCTGATTGTTACGTGAATGTGACCGAATAGGAATAGTTTATTCGAATTTAATTTGAAATTACAATTGAATGCGCTAAAAACAACATGAGGCAAAACAACTAATAAAGAAAGTGACGAAATCAAGGTTAAAATGGAACGATCAATTGAACTGTCTCATAATTTACTACATTCCACAAAATCGTATCAGATGCAGTGCGTAAACGGCTTAAATGTGTTAAAATCTTACCTTGCACTGGAGTGTAGTGAAAAGCATGCCTACCATCTGCCCGGAGAATAGACCACACTTTCCATATGCTTAGGCCATGTATTGAAGCTATCTGTCTAATGCTTTTGGTAGGGTCCGCGTTAAACTCGGCAAGAACTTGTTCGTTAATGGTAGTATCGGGTCGTGCTGCGTTCACTCGTGGTTCTTGAAAGTTCAGGTTACCGGTTTGTCGTAAACGTCGGTAAGTACCCGCAAACGTCTGATGACTGGGTACTCGGCGGTTGGGATAACGCTCTTGATAAATCCTTCGCGCTTCACGCGAATTAGTATTAGCGCTTCCATATGCTAACAACATGTCCGCGTATTCCTCACTACTGGCAAGCCGTCGATCATTAAATTTTTACCAACCTTGCTGTATTAAATTTCACAAAACATTTCGCTTTCCGTAAAGGTAGAGTTCCGTCAAAAATTTCCTACTTGATAAAATTATGAAATAACTTTTAAAGTTTTTTTTAATAAAAGCAAATTACATACCATTAGAAAGGTCACACACTAGAGATGTTTTGCTAGAATTGGAACTCCTCAAACATTTTTTTTTTTAATGCAACTTGTAATTAAGATTTACGTATTTTTTATATCTTTCTGTAAGTTTGAGGACTTATAACTTTTTTTCTAGCTAACATCTGAATAAAGCAATCGTTTTATAAGGACCTGCCAACATTAAAGATTAAAAAAAAACAACAAAATCTTGCCTGTTTTACCAATTTTTAATAAAAATTACACTTATTAATATTAGTTAGGAAAGTGGTGAAACTAGAAGAAAGCAAAATAAATTTTAATGTCCTGGTGGCCAGGGCCAAATAAATTAGGGGTGAGTAAGTAGCAGATGACCCCACCTATCCACCATTTTCGTATGTTCAACGTTCTGCCAAACACCCTGTATATTTTATCCGACTTCTTCGCTATTAATCTTCGTAGATATATATAGGGAGTCACGTTCATATTGTCCACTTTCTAGCTTACTAAAAGACACTTAGGAATAATCATATAGTGAGTGTCGTAGATTGAATTTCAGTTGCTTTTTGAATAATATTAATCGAAGTGTCGCCGGTCTGTACTGACTGGCCCCCACACACAAGATAAGATATAATATTTTTAATGAAAATTAAATAAAATCACGGTATTTTTGGCAAACCGTGCGAGTCAATATTAGATATAATCTATGTAAGAGTGTGTGGTCATATTTCGGATCATGTAACTAATGTTAATCTGCCAAATCTTTATGGTATATTTATAAACGTAGGAATTCAATCATAAGATTTAATACAGATTTTGAAAATCATAAAATACACTTAAAGAATATTGGTAGGTATATTTATCATCTGATTGCAGACTTGATTAAAATTAATGGTAGGTAATAGATAGGTTGATTGCTGATGTCACGTCCGAATTTCTCGGGACAAGTTTTTGTAATAAAAATATTTAAATGTAAAAAAAAGAGTCCGCGATATTTTGATTTCATTTTATATCATATCTAACTTGAAATAAAGATATTATATTTTTTACTTGTCTCAACCAACTTAAATGAAACAAGTTTAATCTTAAACTTAACCCTTTCACTGTCCCGTGATAGACACAATAGAAAATCTATTGTTATGTATCATATGTGCTTCATCGGAGAGGTAATCTGTTAAAGTTTATCTTAATCCAGCACTGAAAACCACATCAAAATTATCCCAAGTAGATTAACATAACGTACGGCACAAACAAACAAAAAGGTTGGGAACGATTTTTTATATTTAAGCTTTTTAATTTGAATGAAATCTGCTGTTTTAATCGAGATTATTCTTAATATTGTGCTTTGTATGTTTCAGCTAAATTGAAAAAACACGCGTGTAAGAATACCTCGAGTTCAGAAGATCTGAAAAAAGCTTATAAAACCAATGAGCGATCAAATCACAGGAGTCGTTACAACTTAATTTTTAACAGAGATTCTATTTTAAACGTACATTCAAAAGGAGGCGATGTTAAAAAAAATAGAAAGCACGATAATAGAAACGAGGAATGCAATAATAGGTTTAGTAGTCAAAAACTTAACTTAACAACACGACTGAAGAATCAGAGTAGGGAAAAGGGTCATATCCCCAAATTATCTAATAACGTGTTCGGTTTTCAAAAAACTAATCAATTTGAGCCTTGCTTATACCAGATGTCTTGCCATTTCTTTGACATAGATAATCATCCTGCTATTAATATGTTAAAAAAACCATTTCGTCGTAAGCAGTTGCGTAAGAAGACAGCTAATGAAGCAAAAAACAAACATCACCAAGTTAGAGTTTTAAACACAGAAGAACATGTCAACCCGAAGGAAGAGGTTGACAAATACTATAATATAATAACTGCCAACGTAAATTCACATAAACAATGTCCTCACCGTAAACCTACTGTAGACACTTGGAGAAGAGATTATACAAGTTTTCATTTAAGGAAAGACGCAAATGTTTCTGTTTCTTCTTCAGCCTTAGCACCTATTACAAAATATTGCATCGACAGAGCTTGTGGTTGTAGTACATGTGAAATTGCTCGTGAAAAGCAGTCAAGTTCAGAACACAAAAGTTTAAACATGAAATCTCAATCAGTAACATGTGAACGTGTAAAATTGCCTTCAGGATGTCTTAATACCATGACAGCGTGCGACGCTAATTTACCAAGAACTAATACTACGAGAAGTTCTATGAAAAAAATCTGTCTGGGACTGCTTATATTTGTGTGGTCTCCATGTTTGCTGGCGGTAATTCTGGCATTGCTTATAATCTTTCCCTGGAGAATGTCGCATTTATTAGGTAATAATGGTCTGAAAAGCTCATGTGCAAATAGTTCCTTTTTAAACAAATTCACACCGAAATGCTTAGTAGATGAATGCCAACAAATCCGTTCACGTTATTCAAAGTCGCAAAAAAAGAGTGTTCTGTCATCTGTAGCAAGTTGGTTTACACGTGTAGCCGGTAGTGCTGCTACTTCTGTCCACGCAATGTTAAAACACGATAAGAACAGAATGCCAACGAGTGCTGGCTCTTCGTTCGTGCCTAAGGGCCCGTGCAAACACCCGAATCCAAAAAATAGGTATAATCTATATTATGCAAATGATAGAGGATGGGTGATGAAACCGGTATATCATCGTAACCTGTTTCAAAATATGCGATGTGAATATTCATCACGTCTTTTCTCCCGACCAAAGAAAGAAGCATGTTGTACATCGAAACATAAACATAAAATCTTAGACACTGATGCTGATCATACGTCTCCTACGTCGTCGAAAAATAAAGACGCCTGCTGTTGTACACCTAAAGTCCCGACTTACCCGTGCAGTCCAATAACAAAGCAGGTAAATATTACATCTAAACAAAACAATTCAACAGTCGGAGTTAAAAACAAATTAAATACTGTATGTAGTTGCATGTATCAGCCAACTTCAGCGTATACAAACACGGTTAAGTTGGACAGAACGGCATATTTACCACACTACTGTGCAGGTATGCTATATGGCATAACTCCTAATTATCCTTGTGGAATTCATTGTGGTGGCATAGCTGAGCAAAAGACACAACACATTCACACAACAAAAAATACACAAATTCAAAAAGCTACTTGTAAAAAGCACCAATCAACATCCATTGATGACATATCAAATTTACATGGAACGGGTATAGAGCAAACACAGCAGTCAAAGATAACACAAACCGTTTTTCCTGACAAAATTGACAAAACCCATGTCGCACAGGACCGATTAATAAAATCTTATCCTAATCAACAGGCAAGTGATTTACAGAATCGCGCTCTAAGACTTGTTAATAGGGATTTCCCATTGACCTCAAATTCATATCAACAGACATCTTATACACCATACACTTCTGAAAAGGATTTATCCCATATCTTAGAAAGTAGAAAAGAGTTTTCTAATAAATTAAAACGTGGCTTACGAGATGTCAGAAACAATGAATTAGTTGATCGTGCAACATCTTACAAACCTGTAATAATTACGGGTAAAAGAACTGTTAATAAGAGTAATAATATATTACAAAACAAATTAGTGCATTGCAATACTATACTTCTTACAAATCTGCATCCGACTAAATCACCATTGTTTAAAAGAGATAGTAATTGGATTTGTGCTATAGAAGAGCAAGGCGCGACACCACCGTTTATGCCAAAAGCTGAACAACAAGTTAGTTTAAAGGAAAGATTACCAGACAAGGCAGTAAATACCTTACAAAAAAAGTCAATATCTTTTGTAAGAACACCAACAATTCCAAAGATAAAGCAATCGATTCTTTGTGTACAGTCAAAAGGTACTATATTGCCATCTGCACCTATGCCACAGTCAAAGAAAGACAGTGATCCTAGGAAAACAAATAACTTTTTGTCATTTATGAAGGCGTCTCCTAGGTCGGTACCTCCTGACCTAATAATTAATCCAGAAAATCTCGCGATATTTGTCAAAATGTTGCATTGTTCTTATGAATACAATGATACAGAAAAGGTACCATTGTGTAAAATAAGACTAATGATCATGTTTTTAAGAAAGGTGAAATTATGTCTCCAATGAAAAATTTTCTTAAAACGGCAGCTAAGTGTTGCAACGCCAAGTGTAGGAAGGCTAACCTTTTGGTCGCTAAAGAATTCCAAAGAACAAAGAAGATAATCTGTGATCCATCACATGAAAAAGTTAAGATCAGTGATGAGAAACAAAATCAGATGGCATCTTCATTGGATAAAATAAAATGCCCTTATGACGTAGTAGTAAAAAACAAAGTGACCAAGACTGAAACCAAGGGAACGGCTACTTCTTTCTTATTGGAAAAAGCACCTAAGCACCTCACTATAACTAAGGAAACAAATACTTCGAAAATTATAGAAGCATTATGTAAGTTCGGTCAGGCTAAGAAAGAATCTGCCAAAAAAATGTTGTAGGATTCATCGCCGCGAGCGTTAAAAGATGAATTACGTAAAACATTCTTTGCAAAATTCAAGACAACGGGCACTCAAACATCGCGTGATAAAGCCTCCGAGTGCGGTTGTGCTACTAAAGAAGTAGGGACCCAAACAGACTTAGTTGAACGGAAGAAATGTAAGGCAGCTATAACAAAAACATGTTCGCCTTTGCACAATGCACCCAATTGTGGATATAAAACAAAGCAAACTAATACATTTCCATGTGACGGCAAAGCAACAAAATGCGGTTGCCAGACAAAGATAACAGATACGCCTCGGTCACATTAAATAGTGCCTAAATGTCCTTGTAAAATAGGGGAGACACAAACAGACAAACCCAAGAAAAAGTTGAGTGAGCTAACCAATCAATATACAAAACGAGAAGCATCTACTTCATATGAAAAAGAATCCAAGACAAAAGAAACGAATACATCTTCAGCACTGAAAGCGTCCGTATGCAGTCATAGAACGCAGGAAACTAGCACGTCGCCATCCCTCGAAAAAGTATTCGAATGTCCTTTGAACACAAAGGAAACTAAAACTTTGCCATTACTCGAAAAAGTATTCGAATGTCCTTTGAACACAAAGGAAACTAAAACTTCGCCATTACGCGAAAAACTGATCGAATGCCTTTGTAACGCAAAAGAAACTAAAACTTTGCCAGTGCTCGCAAAAGCGATCGTGTGCGGTTGCAAGACAAAGGAAACGAATACGACTCCATACCTCGAAAAAGCAGTCGAATGCAGTTGTATGACCAAGGAAACCAATACATCTTCATTACGCAAAAAAGCGTGCGAACGTTGTTGTCAGACAAAGGAAACTAATACATCTAAAGTGTTTACACAAACAGATCTAACTAAGAGTCTAGATGAGGCATTAAGTTATCATGACCAATTCCCGAGTGATTTTAGTTTGAAATCAAGCCACCAAAACAAAAACGTCAATTAAAGGTATCTCAACATTTACCATGTCAAAAGAAAAAACTCCACAACCAGCCTCGTCAGAAATTAATAAAATCTCGTAAACGCTTAAAACAATCGCATCAAACTCATTCCGGGTCGATTAATCGCGAACATATGAATGTAAATCACCTCAAAATCTGATTCCTTGCCAGGCATCTTGTTTTTCTAATACTCATGAGAATTAGCCGCCTCAGGATCAGTGTAACTCTTCGATGTATACCAGAAGAACGGACATACCTCAAAATCGGAATCAATCAACATCGTCACAAAACTAAATAACTAAATCAATTGGAGTTATCTGAAATTCTTTACAAAAGCGTCATGACCAGTCTACTCAAAAAGAGTCGAAAACATCACTTGATTGCTTATGCTCCCAAGGATCACTATATTATAGGAGTACAGTATCGCTGCAAAACTCACCTCAAAAAATATCTTCACGAGAATCACATCCTATGAATCCTAAAGACGCTAATGGACGAACTTATGAAATATCGAAACAATATCAACGTAGGCCTCCTCAAAGATTATCACTATCACCTGATCTCCCAAGTGGGTTGTCAGACGAACCACATGACACGTCTTACAATACATCAGTTCCTACTTGGAACAAAGTAATAACACCGAATGGCCTACGCTTTCGGTTTTCTAAGCTGAAGAGTAAGCCTGTTCGTGAACATGTTATTTCAAACGATTGTTTTTGTTTAGACGAAGAATTACAAGAGAGAAGAAATCCATCTGCTAAATTACTTTCTTATTCTTTACGTAAACTAGGTATTCCTAATAAAATGTTTCAACAGCCAAAAAATCCTTTTAGTTTAAAAACCAAGTTTTCTCGATATAGTGTAAGAGCAGTATCATCTTTAGTTCGATCTTGTCAGAGCTCCTTATGCAATCTAGCTACTTTTTCTTCTCGGTTTACATCTCATAGGATACCAAATGTACCCAAGAACATAAACTGTACTCGTCCTGAAAAATATAGTCGATAGTTAAAGTTTGGATACAATTGACATTCTGAATAATACTTCAAGTAATATCATATATAACAGTAGTCATACTAGTAAAACATCACAGCGAATATCAATGTTAAATAATAAACATAGGTATTATAATAGCCAGTACATTTGTCGGTAACAAATCGCAATGGATTTTTAATAAGTGTAACCATTATTCACAAAAATTTATACAACATTCACAGCCCATTTTGGATCAGTACACTAGCAAATCTAAACTCTCAAAATCAACTCAAATACGTCACAATACACTAAGCCACACAAAACCAGATAACTGGACCAGCAAACAAAATGTCAAGTGACTATTAAGTAAATGTAATCAAACATCCAAACATTTATTTTTTGCAACCGATAATAGTCCAACTAAACTCTTCAAACCATCACATAGAAAATTCATAAAACTATATTAAAGAGAGATCCCAACAAACGTACTCTCAAATTCTGCCTACTAACCGATGTGTAACACCTCGCTGTGAACAGAGAACTGAAATGTCTGGCTTAAGAATTTGTGTAAACAGTAAGCAAGATCTGCCGAAACATTCCTGTCATAAAACTTCACAGAAAAGTAGATTACAACCTGGGTTATCGAATAACGTTTTTTACAATCAACCCACATCATCACAGCATATCGAACCTACTCCAAAGGCTCATATACCTACTAATAAATCAAATCCTTCACCGTATTATTTAATTCCCTATCCATATAATATTTTTGGTCCTGTAGTCTATTCAGGCACAAGTATCATCCCCGCATTCATTTAGGTGCCCATTATCAGAGCAGAATGATCCCTGTTCTGGGCTCGTTTTTAATAACTCTGTGTGTCCAGCAAATAAATAGTCAGCATCATGTCACACTGAGCCTTGTTGTAAATGTAATATATTAAGTAAGAAAAGTCTGCATAAGCAACAAAGCTGTCAAACAGCAGGCAGAGACAAAGAAATATTACCGTATACTCAATCTGATAATTCGCTGAATAAGCACGAGCAGGCCTCAGTACAAATTGAATGCAAGTGTTCTGATGAACATGTTTTGGAAAGACAACAATACCCATTTGAAGATACAGATGCCAAGACAAGAGAAATACCACGAGTAACTAAGAGTGTGGGTAGTACTACGAAACAGTCGTCGGAACACACTGATTGTGAGAGTTGACAGTGCGTTATATGGATTAGACGTATCCTCACTTTCACTCAGCACACCGCAAAAACAAAAGAATCATTTGCCAATAACTGAAAAAGTTCTCTGTCTTTTAAGAGTGACAACCGAAAATGTTACTCATTACCCGGTTTCTAATATTGAGGAAGCTAACGAACTCATTCGTACCACAAATGAAACTTTAATAGAATCAGACGACGAAGATTTTGCATAATACTACTATTAGCTTTTGCCCGCGACTTTGCTCGCGTTTAGAAGGTACCCTAAGTTTTTCTTTGTACTCCTGACAACGTGTATGCTACAATCCATGATGATCGGATGAGTAGTATAGGCATGAATGCGTAACAAATAAACAAACTCATATTCGCATTTATAATGTTACATTTATAGTTACATTGTCTGATTCTATTAGGTAAGGTTTCGTGTTAATGGCCCATGAACCCTCCCCAGCAAACCAGACTCCACAAAAACAAGTGATTTTATAAGGGTTTTCTTTAATTATCATCACATTAATTTATTTACTCTGATCTTTCAGTGACAAATGACAACCCTATTTCCATAGAAATAAACAAAAACTTAGAATCGACGTATCTCTCAGTTCCTGCTAGATAGACCTTTAGTTCTTTTTTTATTTTGTAGGTACATTAATATATTGAGTATATTTGCTAAAAAGAAATGCTAATAATAAATAGTAAATTCTTTCAAAATATAAAAAAAAATGTACGTTTCGTTTATTTTTCTCTTTCTCGTTCAGTTAGCGCTTCGAAATTCATAATTCTTCTATATTTTGAATCGATAACCAAAATCAATTTATTTGCAAAAGTGATTTTCACCTATTTAGAGAAATAAAGATAAAATCACGTTTCTTGGAGTTCAATGACCTTACATT
Source organism: Catocala sponsa (assembly GCA_963564715.1). Lineage (NCBI taxonomy): Eukaryota > Metazoa > Arthropoda > Insecta > Lepidoptera > Erebidae > Catocala > Catocala sponsa. The sequence continues at coordinate 10,996,756 of OY751334.1, read as the reverse complement.
ATATCTTTAAAATTAAGTGAAATAGCGAACCAGGTGTTTTTTAATATAAATTATTATAACTAAATCTATCAAAATAAAGAATAAAATGAGGATCGGACGCACAGTGTGTAATTTTGTCTAAGTATCGGACATACTTAGACAAAATTACACACTGTGCGTCGGAACAGATTGACTGTGAATGTTATGATAAGAAAATGCATCGATCACACAATTTAAGGGTTAATTGCAGGGAAACAGACGCAAAGACAGATGCCATATTTACTATATTCCAGTGCACCACTGAATTACTGTAGGAAAACATTTAAATCGCCCGAAAAAGCAAAGATCAAAAAGTTGCCATCAAAAGATCCGCGTGAGATGGAAAAAAGAACAAAATTCGATCAATTCACGCTAGACCGTTGCATAGAACGACAAAGACAAAATATGATTCTAAAACAAAAAAGTTAAAGCCGAAGTAAAAAAAGCCAAAATAAAAAAAACGAGGAGCGAAGAGCTTTCATGCTAGTAGCAGATAAAAGAGGGAATAAGAGAGTGAGAAGACCAAGCGTGGCCACTTGAAGTTAATTGTAATCATATGTATATTCATATTCTAAAACATAAGCCACATTTATGGCTATATAAATTATGGCCTTCCCTGTACCCTTATTTTCTAAATGTTTTCAAAGTTGCATTACGCCAGCATGTTTGTGTTGTCAATTTTTGCTTTGCTTTTACTATCGTTCTCGAGGTTTTTATGTCACGTTTTGGGTTAAAAGAACACGTTATAATTCTGTCAAATGGGTTCTCTTTATCACTCCTCACCATTTTAATGCCACTAAAATATTTAACACCGATTGGCGCGAAAATGAGAAAACACAATGAATATTCATATAAGAATGACAGATTTCAAATTCAAATGCAATATGTTTTTTAAAATAAAATTGTAATAGTATTTATGGCCCAACTAAGTATATATAATATAATAATATGCTTGTTTAAGTTTGGAAGATGCAGTTAATTATATGGAAGTAAATGATAATTTTAATACCAATTAATATGTATTAATCTTGAAATATTTCGGCTCAAAAGAAAGTTATACTGTTCATAATCAGATTATATTCCAGCGGTATAATTCTTTCTCCTTATTATATCTGACATAGCATAATGTGGAGGAATGTATCATAATTATATAAACAGTAAATTCACCATGAAGAATATTATATTTGATTATAATATGGAACACGTTTTATCAACAAGTGTTAAGAACCAGAATAAAACAATAGTTAATACTCTGGTTTTTATAATAGTTCTCCTTGGAAGATAAGACGTACAGTTTTGGGCTCTATATGGGACGTCAATTAAAAACAGCATTCATAAACTGTAATCATATTAAATATGATACTGCTGCAACGAGTTAAACTAAGGCAGCTGGCAGTTTGGCGGCATTTACTTAGGAATGTAGTGACCGTATTGTCTAGTAAAGAGACGTTTGTTGTTCGTTTCCGTCAAAGTTGTTGAAAGTGTTGTTGTCAGTCTTAACAAATCTTTCGTCGAATCTAATTAACGTGGCATGGGTAGCAAACAATTATGGTTACTGTAAACTGTTGCCATTTTCTTTTGTTTTATTACACTCTGCGCTGTAGCATGGTGCGGGTGACAGTTGCCTGTATGACGTTGACCTCTGTCAGTACCTACCACTAGGGATGTGACGTTATGCAATTCATTTTTATCACTAACGATACTCGCAGCATAAATCTAGTTCTCATTAATAGTGTTATGAAAATTAGTGTGTTATTGAGTCGTGCAGTGTAACTACGTGTATAAACTTGTCAGTATATATATTTTATGGCTACATAATAATATCTTTGTACTTATATAAAATAATCAAAATAGGGTTTATGATTTTATTCGTGACAGCATTTTTGCTCTATGACGCATCGGCGCGGCGGCCATTTTGTTTACTCGTGCGATGCTGTCAGTACGAGTGCTACCGCCTTGTATGTGACACGTATTTATTGCTATTTCATTGTTTGTTTTAATTTTCGTTAAATTGTTATTTGTTATAGTTTATTGAGTTTGTTGTTATTACCATGCCTAAGCATACAAAAAAATCTGGGTAGTCAGGCCAGGGAGCTTGTTGTTCGCCTCCGAGACTACTTTGAAAGAGAACAACAAAATAATGGACCGTTGTTACCATTGAATTGAATTGTGGAACGAGTAGCCCAAGCTCTTGATATTGGACGCAATACTGTTTCGCGTATAACACGTGAGAAAATTGGCCAAGATGGGATGTCTGAAAATAAATTATCGACACCCAACAAAAAGCGGACCAAGGTGAAGCCAATCACAGATTTAGATGATTTTGCTAAGGTTGCTATTAGAAATCATATGTATGATTATTATAGAAGAATGGAGCTACCCACATTACTCAAGCTTCTAAAATCATTCAAAGAAGCTGACTTGTTCAAAGGAGGTATTACTTCGTTGCGGCAAGTTATAAATGATATTGGCTTTGTTTACAAAAAAGTTAACAAAAGGAAGATTATTATGGAGAGGACTGACATTGCCCTAGCAAGATGTTCATTTTTAAGAAAGGCTGAAAACATAAATGATTGGAGCTAAGTTGTTTTTTTGGATGAAACGTGGCTACTAAACGCCAACCACACAGTGGGTAAAAGTTGGACCGACGATACGGCACAATCGTGTACCAAAGTGCCGGAGGGCAAAGGCGAACGCCTTATTATTTGTCACGCAGGTACAGCAAGTGGATTCGTCCCTAATTGTTTGCTGGCTTTTAAGTCAAAAAAAACTACAGAGTATCATGAGGAGATGAACTACGAACAATTTAAAGATTGGTTCTTGGTCTATTCAACAATTTAAAAGAGCCTATGACCATAATAATGGACAACGCACCCTACCATTCGGTACAACTTAATAAACCCTCAAACCAATCCAACCGCAAAAGCGAGTTGGTGAAGTGGCTGAATGAAAACGGAGTTACAGCAGATATAAAAATGTTAAAGACAGAGCTTATTGCCTTAGTACGGCGTCATAAGCCACCAACTCCTACCCATGCTCTGGACGAAAAGGCAAAAGAAAAAGGCCACCAGGTCCTTCGACTACCACCCTACCATTGCCAGTATAACGCTATTGAGCTAATTTGGGCCCAAATAAAAGGTCACGCCGCAAGAAATAATACTTCGCCGCCATTTACGGCAAATAAGATGTTAGCCCTATTACAAGAGGCCATCAACAATGTTCAACCTGAAGACTGGTCGAAGGTTGTAAATAAAACAAAAAGGAACATTATGTCTGATTGGGATCGTGACATCCATATTGACAATATAATGGAGTCATCGTTAATAATATCCGTCACAGATACAGATGATGAATTTAGTGACAATTCAGATGTTCCTGACTCTGATATGAGTTTAGACGAATAAAATATTTTTTTTTATATATGTTCTGTTGTTTCATTAATATAATTATAGACTTTTTATAATAATAATTGAACTACGCCCAATATACGTTTTATATTATAAAAAACATCGACTATCGATCGTAACAGTACATCCCATCATTAAATACGTCTATGGCGTTACATTATACGCATAACACTTTGCTTTATTTTTCTTTCCATTAGATTTCATTTGTAGACTAGAACATTCCGGTTGGGTTTAATTCAATTTACTACAGTAAATAATGATTTATTATATTACGAATGTGGTACAGCTGAAATACTAAGTCATAATTTGTAAATCGCGGCAACTTTCAAGAGTGAAACGAAACGTTACTGAAACTGTCACCCGCACCATGCTACAGCGCAAAGAGTGTACTTTGAAGTTATTAATATATAATATGCTATCACATACACACAACACTATCTAGCCCACACTAAGCAGAGCTTGTACTATTGGTAAGTACTAGACAATGGATAAACATACATATATAAGTTTTTTTTTGTAAATACATACATATTATAAATAGAAACACCCAGACCAAGACAAACATCCATGTTTATGCACACAAATTTTGTTATTTGCTCAAGTGTCTTCTCCGGTTGTTTTACAATGGGACCATCTCGGCTGGGGGCGTAGCGGAATAACAAATTTTTCAATGTGGGTGCGTGCCGGCCGGGGGCGTACCGGAATGGGACCCTAACGGCCGGACTCAAACTTACATGTCTAATATAGAACTTCCTCCTTTTCTCAAGTCGGTTTAAATGGTAAATAGAACATTTATTTGAAAAAGAAGTACTTACCTACATTTAATAACATGAATACAGGAATAATTAGTTGTTGTTAATTATTCTTAGAACGAACAATATGCATACCTCATTTTACAAACGCACATAAAATAGTAGGTCTTTAGTAATTGATTATATTTTTGTAGTTTACTGTTTTATCATCGAAATACCTATAACAAATGGTTTTATGAATTTAATAACCGCGAACACTCCTCATACCTACTGAGACTCATCTCAGTACCGTAAAACCAGCCATCATTGCCGGCCATAAAAAAATATAAACACGGGATGAGTCCCGTGCCCAGTAATGGGAAAGTTTATATTTTTTAATTTCACAGAGCTGATATTATGAATATGACAGACGATTTTTAGTCCATTGAAATATTACAATTTAAGGACCTAATATTGCATTTATTAGAGGACGCAATTTTATTTTTGGGACATGTGTGGGGGACATAGAAGCTTAACCCCAAGTTTGTGGGGTTGCCGCCCTTGTCCCCCGGCCGCCATCTTGGAAAAAGGGGTGCAAACACCTTTTTCGCAATATCTCGGAAACTATGTGTCCTACAAAAAATTCGTAAAGACATAATTTGTAGCAAATCGCTTTGCCTACAAATATGTTCATACAACTTTTTGCCCCAAATTTAAAATTAAAGAAGTTATAAGCAAAAAAGTGAGAGAATTTCTATAAAAATTTCCTTTTTTGCCCTATAACTTTTTTTTTATACAATTTACAAAAAATTATCTCTGACCAATCTTGTACATGGTCTTTTGAGGTAATTCTTTTTCTATAATTTTTTTTAATTTCGTTCTTTTAAATCGCTGTTACAGCGCTCCAAAGTTGACCGGGTTGGTCAATGTTCATGAGAATCCGGTCAAAACGAAATGTTTAACTTAGTTTTATGATCTTTTTTATTGTAAATACATTCTTAAAAAAATTTTGTTAAATCCGTACAACTTTACTTATTCATTCCTAACTGTTTTCCTTACTATAGAACTTACCAAATTATTGTTTCTTATAGTAATTTCTAAGAGGAGTGTACCTACATTTTTGAGAATGTTAAGCAGGTAGAAAAGGTCCGAGTTACCGTTTGGGGACAAATGAACATCTGCCTGCTACGACTATTATTATTATACGTAGCCCTCGAAGGTTCAGCTGTTTCTTCTACCTCATTTTATTCTTTTAGTTGTGCTACATATTTTGCCACGTGTAGACGTATTGAAAATTGTGGATATTATTTTCAGTTTAATCAATTAAACTGCAAGTTTTGTGTGCTGAAATTTTCATTTAGTTATAAACATTGCGACTTTTTTAAACCGTGAATCATGAATGTCCAAAAAATCAAATTGCGTCCTTTAAAAAATGCAAAGCTCATGTAACATTTCAATGGACTATTTATTAATTTAAATATATCAATTTATCTATTCGAATGACGTAGGTGTATGGATTTGATTGATTAATAAGAGTGACTGAATTACGACAAAAATGTAACTGCGGTTTTTTCGGTAACATTACTCACGGCATAACTCTCAGTAGTGTGGTAACAAGCAGCATTTGCATTCATGCAATATAGGCAAGGTAATTGGTGCATTTTTAAGCGTTAAGCACATCAAGATACACACTCAGCGTCTCAAAATCGTCCGCATAAAATGAGCGCACAATTACAAATAGTGCGCTCGCTCATTGTGCTGCTTTCAAATAGTCTCGCTTCGCTCGCGTTACTTCACGCTCGTTAAAAATGCCGAAGTGTTCGTTGAGAAATTGTAAAAATATTACGTCAAGAACGTTAAAAAAAGGATGGGATATCGTATTTTCGGTAAGTAAAAGAGTTTATGGATTTGTTTTTGTTGTTTTTATGACTTAAACAGTGAATAAACTTATTAAGTTTATTCACTGTTGTACTTTTATGTTTAAGTTTTTAACAAATTATTAGTTTTTAATTGAATTCCAAAAAGAGAAGAGGTCGTCAATTCGACTTCGTTTTTTTTTTTAATGTTCGTAATTATATTATATCGATTAATAGGGATGATTTCTGAGTAAAAAATATGATTCTATTTAGGCCGTCACTTAGATTATCGAAAAATATTGGAAATGTATTTTTTGTTTTATCAAATCAATAAAAATTTACGACGATAAAACGCATCGAAGATCATGTTTTTTTTTCTTTTTTCATGAGGTAGGAGGCAAACGAACCGACGGATCGCCTGATGGTAAGCGATTACCGCCGCCCATGGACACCCGCAACACCAGAGGAGTTACAAATGCGTTGCCGGCCTTTTAAAAAGGAGTACGCTCTTTTCTTGAAGGTTTGTAGGTCGTATTGGTCATGTGGGGATTTGTGACGTCACTTTCCGGTAAAAAGTGTACCGAAATGTGACGTCACGAGTTTTCGACGCACATCATCTTCATTTTTTGTTTACGTGAAAAAAGAAAAAATACCTGTCCAATATTTTATAGAAATCTATCAGAAGGACTAATTAGATTTTGTTGTTTTATTTGCATATTTTATTGCTAATTTTTATATTTTAGTTTTCCTAGTGACCCAGTACGATGCGGAGAATGGACAGCAATCGTCAGCCAACAAAGGCGTGAAGATTTTTTTAGGCCGAATAAATCAAGCGTCATTTGTTCAGAGCATTTTTGGACGAAGATATGTATGTCACTGCAGTTATGAGACATATCAAAATAATTGTGATATCCTGTCAGATTCTTTAAATAATTCCAGCTCTAAATATGTCTGTCAAATTGTTGGTTACATTGCAGGCTTTGTGGTCAAACATCTATTAAAAAAAATTAAATGTGACATTTGCAAAGATTCTACACTAACACGTGTAACAAATTATGGTTTCACAAACTAATCGATTTAAAGGATTTTGGTGGTCTGTGCTACGCTAGTGAAGATGTTTACACTGTATGTAGTAAAACAGAGGAGATTATAAGACGAGAACAGCGCATAAATGGTCAAAAAAACACAACCAAACCCCATTTGTGTTCCTTAATTTTAAAACGTACTTTGCATTTAAATATATTTTTTCAGTATTAACACACATTCCCTTCAAAAACCTGCTCTATTCAATCACAAAATTAGTCTTATAAAAATGATTATAGAAAAGTTTATAGACGTTCGTTTACATTATATTACAAAGTGTGCCATACAGGCGCATTTGTTTGCTGAGTTGGTGAGAAATGAAAGCCAGAAGGATTCTTCCTTGTAGATCTTCTTTATTCCAGAGTGTTCTTCCTAATGTTGTTGCCCGCTGACTGTATCGATACCGCGATCCGACGCCTCTTTTATAACGAAAGGGCCAAAAAATGTAGGCCTTGTGATTGGTTAACAATTTTAGAACAAAACTTTCGACCAATCAGAGCAAAGCGTCGGAATCGGTACAGTTAGCTTAAGTACAACGGATCTTTACTATAACGAGAACTGCGTGACAATTTTGCGTATTTTCTTATAAATTTCAATAACAACATATTATAAATTAAGTATATGTTTTTAGTTTCTACACATCGTAAACTATACAAGAAAATATAAAACATACAATAACAAGACATACAATAAAATATTAATACAAGTTGTATTGCTTACACCTTTACACTATAAATTCTATACAAACAAACTATCCCATACGAATAAATTATTAAAACACATAAACATAAAACTATATGAATCTAATAAGAATACGAGTATAAAACTTTTATACTGACACGTAAATATTATGTACTGTCTTATCAGTTCACTATTCACTTAGTTCACGATTAATCACTGTTTATACACTATTATTTACTGTCTATTTACTTGTCCCGCACACAAAAAACACAACAGAAGTAGTCCATTGCAATGTTACATGAGCTTTACATTTTTTAGAGGACGCAATTTTTATTTTTGGGACATGTGTGGGGGGGGTCAATAAAAGCTTAACCCCAAGTTTGTGGAGTTGCCGCCCTTGTCCTCCGGCCGCCATCTTGGAAAAATGGGTGCAAACACTTTTTTCGCGATATCTCGGAAACTATGCGTCCTACAAAAAATTCGTAAAGACATAATTTGTAGCAAATCGCTTTGCCTACAAATATGTACATATAACTTTTTGCCCTAAATTTAAAATTGTGCACACCACACCCCACACATGTCCCAAAAATGAAATTGCGTCCTCTAAAAATGCAATATTAGGTGCTTAAATTGTAACATTTCAATGGACTAAAAACTTTAAATCGAATTCAAAAAGGCAACTTTACAATAAACTTAACTTATTTCATGCAAATTAATGCGTTTCCTGCTGTTGAGTTTAAATTGTTTTAAATATCCGTTAGCGTTTTTTTCGTTAGTGACCATGTCAGTTTAAAAACTTATAATACATATGTGTTTTAATATACCTTAGTTTCGATAATATGTTCTACTAATACATTTTGAACCAAAATTTAAATAAATGATTTTGACAATTATTATTAAATTTGTTTCATTGATATACACATGTCCTATCCAAAAACATTTACGCTCAACTCCTAAAATACTAAAACAATGATTTATAAAAAAAGGTAAAAATTTTCGTCTCCACTCCATGCCTTGTCCTACCGGCTAACTTCGGGCGTAAAATTTTTTGGATCTTTGTACACTGCTTTGTAAAAACCACTTTAAACAATACGGGTAAGGTCGAATTTGCAAAAAAATATGTTTATAGTATAACTATAACTATTTATGTGGTAGTGGGTGTATTGGTGTGTGTGTGTGTCTGGCGACAGTTTCGAGTGTTACTTTTGATCGAGACTGTGCATCTTGGGTTTTTAATATATCAATGCTTAAGCCTAATAGTTTTAAATGCATAGCCTCGCCATTGCCACTGCGCCGAGTGTTGTGTGATCGACGAATCATTTTATTGTTCCGAGTCTGGGTCTTATTCGTGCCGGTTGTTTGCACGTTTGTAAAGTCCTCCGTATCACAGTTTACCATGGTGCGGTAAACGTCTTAAATAAAAAATACCTGTTATCAGTGTTGTAGAGTATGATGCATGCAGCGATTTCTTGTCATTTCACTGTATTTGAGTTTAGGCGTGGTAGATATCATGCATTTTGCATCTATCAGATTGGTCGCCATTCTAGTACATATCAATACTTTCATAGTTTAGCTTTCACATAAAATAAACACAGAGAGTCACATATCATATTTATACACTATGAGTCACGATCTTATAACAAAAATGTAGAGGTAACTCACCACTTGACAAAATCACATCCTTGATTTTAATAGAAATGAGATTTTCCGTTTCCCTCGATACAAAATTCATAAATAAACATAATCTTGGACGCGATAGCTGCAATAATTACCCGCTAAATAATAAATTCAGAGATTTATATTCGAGTACACGTGCTGGCTATTATTCATCAGTCGGTTTTTCAAGTCACATGAATATCAGCTCCGGCAATCAAACAAGTACCAGTATCCCTATGTTATGAACAACTGTCCGCATATTCCATTGTAGTAAATGTTCACTTACGCATATTATCTTCAACTTCTAATTGCAAAGGTCAGCTAAACTTCATCGTCTAAAGTACAAAGATCTAAAATATAAATAATAATATCTTCTGATAAAAGATCTTTTTCGAAATATACCCTATTAGACAATCGCCTCCTGGATTGTTACAGCGTCTGCCGCCCTTTCAAGCTAAAATATTAGGGGACAAGAATTCTTCATCATTGTGTCGTGTAAACACACTAGACTACGAACCTCCAACTTGTCAGGGCACAGGACAAGCACCTTGTCATGCCACTAATGCCCCAGCAGATGAAGATTTAGTACACACTGACGAAGCTATAGAAGTATGTTGCCAAACGCCTATGTCGCATATGCTTACAGGAGTGGTTTCTAAACTAAAAAGTCTTTGTGGGAGCAAGAAAGGAAGCGAATGTAATGTGACAAAAGTTATCTGTAAGGCGACACCAGAAGAGTCCGCAAAAAGATTGAAGAAAAGGGAGAAAGCCATTAAAAAGCAGTTGAAGCAAGAAAATTTAAAGAGGCAGAAGATGGAAGCAAAGATATTAAATTCGCATAGGGAAGCAATGAAGAAGATAGATAAAGAATTTAAAAGGAAGCTAAAAATGGATGCAAAGAGGCGGAAGGAGGCGGTAAAACAATATCAACAGAAAATAAAGCGAAGTCATGAAAACGAAAAAGCAAAAAGAAGAGCAGAAGAAAATAAATTAAAGGCTAAATATGAAAGGCAAAGAGAGGAGGATAAGAAAAAAGAACGTAAGAAAGCGAAAAGGCGGAACAGAGAGGCAGATTCTTGGGCACAATGCATAGAAGAAATCATTGAATTTGAGAAATCACAATTTCCTGTTGAAATAGATTGTCACGCACTGTACATTCACACTCTAAAAAAGAAACCTTGTTTAGGGATATATAAGGGGTGTCCTTGGATATATCCATGTTTCATACGTTGTGTACAGTGTCATAGGGATTGTTGTAGGATGTTTTGCTACTGTCTTTCTATAATGATATGGGCTCCAATTGTTTATTGTTGCAATTGTTGTTTTGAAATGTTAGTATGTGCTTGTTAAATGTGTGTGCAAATATAAACAATACTTTAATTTTAATAGGTGCCTAATTATTTTAGTTTAAAGACTTTTTACAAAAATGTTGTTTCTAAAATTATCATGTAAGTATGTATATTTATAAAATTGGTAAAAAAGCCGTCATCATGGGCAGTTTTTTTTTTACTAAATATAGCTTTGTTTTTTTAAGTACACATTCTGATGACAAATGGCAAAACTCGGTGTCCGTCTATAAGCTATGTGGGTATTTGTCCCGTGATGTCATTACACAATAATGCATATGTCCTCCTAACCATTATTATAATAGCACCGTAATAATATTTGACGATGATGTTGTGTGTGTGTTTCGAATAAACGTGTGAGTGACTGGCTATTAAGATGACATGAAATAAACCCGGTAAGTTTGTTGTTTATTGTTTCGGTTGCTTTTGATGTAAAACATCTATAGCCGCGCGTAAAACCGATTGCTGGCGTGGCGACGCATGCGCCATTCCGTGGCGACGCGTCGCCACGCTATATGATAGTATGTGTAGAAGTAGTAGTGTGTTTTGTATTTAATGAAAATAAATGTATATTATATAAACAATCATCATTTTCTGGAAAAGCCTCGTAATATTTTATTTTTACACTAGATGTTCCCACGGTTTCACCCGCGTTTATCGTTACTGCGCCGCCCCCGTAGGTCGTAGCGTGATGTTATATAGCCTATAGCCTTTCTCGATAAATAGGCTATCCAAAACTAAAAGAATTTTTCAAATCGAACCAGTAGTAATCACGCAGAATAAACCAGGAGAAACATCATTTGTACTATGTCTGTAATGGTTTGCTGCAATGTTATTTTAAAACTGCGATATCTCCAAAGATATTCATTGAAATCGAATGATGTAAAGGGCAATTTTGTTTTAAATTAAATACTTGTGATGAATAACGTATTTATTTGGATAAGGATTAAAATCATGTTTATAATAATACCTTCGCAAATAATGCATTATTTTAGAACAAATTTGGTTAGCATAAAAATGGTTATAGTAAGCCAACCTTAAAAGATAGATATATGCTGTCGCGGACTGTTTTTTAGAACTTTTAAAGGGGTACAATGTCTGTCATATATGATTTTTGCGAAACTAACTGTTTACGCAGCGCACGCAGCGGAAGCTCTCAAAAGGAAAAAATACCCTCCGATTTTGAAACATTCTTCATTGGTGCCCAGCTCCTATTGATCTTAGCGTGATGATATATAGCCTATAGCCTTCCTCGATAAATGGGCTATCTAACACTGAAAGCATTTTTCAAATCGGACCAGTAGTTCCTGAGATTAGCGCGTTCAAGCAAACAAACAAACAAACTCTTCAGCTTTATAATATTAGTATAGATTATGCCATATTAGTTCCTGTCGTGTTCTTTTATGCATATTACTTGTACAAAATAATTTCGATGTTTCACATCTGCCAGGCGTCCCGTGAGGGCTCACAATTTTTTTCAAACGTTTAAATCTGCTATAATGGACTCTGATACCGCTCCTCATGACGACCCTGCCTTGCTTTTCGGCACCGAAACTGCTTCTAATGTTGAGCCTGGCGCTGTTTTGGACTCCAAATCTGCTTCTAACGTTGACCCTGGCGCTGTTTAGGACCCCGAATCTGCTTTAAATCACGACCTAGGCGTGAACATGGACCCGCCTACGCATCGCTTAGATGCTCTTGATCCCTTAAGAGGGAATGAAGAGGAACAGCTATGTGTCAATTGCGGTACCGATATAAGGCATCGCAGAAGACGCAATCTAGAGCTACTTGAAGTGCTATCAGTGATTCGACAATGGACTGCCCCTCAAGTGGTAAGTCTATTTTCTAAACCCTAGCATGTTTATTGCAAATACTATGTCACAAACTACTTTACAATATCATTAATGTGATATTACGCTATTGTAGATCAGTTTAGCATTTCCCAAGGCTTTAAAGTTTTGTACCATGGGTTACATTGTGTATTAAGGTATATGTCTGATCCCTCCATATTAACAGTCCACATTCACTAAAAATCAGACCTGAATCTCTATTAAATCTATTTATCATGTAACTTAGTACTGTGTTGATGATAACTACAAAATATATAAAAATTATTTTTTTTGTCTTATTTACAGATAACAGCTCAGAGCTTAGTGTGTCATTCATGTTGGATGTTGGCATTTAATTATTCATTGTCCCAAGAAAGTGATCAAAGTGGAAATAGTGGTCATCGTCCACAACTTTGTGTCAATTGTCAATGTTCCATACTGCGTGTTAGATCACATGTTCTTAACACTAACAATGAAAGAGAAACATATAAAAAATGTTATTAGCGGGTGGATAGCACCACGACAGGTGAGCATAGTGTCCACATTTTTATGTATTATAAATAGTATATTTATTCGAAACTAGCTATTTCCATGGTTTCATAAAAAGGGAGGACGTTCTCAATACGGCTGTATTTTTTTTTGTTACCTCAAAACTTTCGATTGGGTGAACCGATTTTGATGATTCCTTTTTTATTTGAAAGCTGATGCTTTCCAATTGGTCCCATTTAATTTTGATCAAAATTTGACTATTCGTTTTCGAGTTATCCTTAATAATGCGTATTTGGCTACATTGATGATGTTCTCATTTTTGGCAAGAACAAAATAAACAACTGTGTAGGATGGTTTGGAAGCCCTTCGTAGTATTTTGAGGTAGCCCTATTCTAATTTGGTGATGTTTTGATGAAGATCTTCGGTTTTATACAACGGAATTCTTTGATAAATGACAGCAAATCTGCCGTGATTGCTACAATCACATACATAATTATGTATACAGGGTGTAAGTGACGGTTCACCGAAAACTGAAATACTAGCTTCGGACCATCATTCTGAGTTGGAAAACGTAGGAATTTTCCACCGGAAAATTATCGAATTTTCTTTCAAAATTTCACATTTTTCTAACTGATTATGATTACATAATGAGTAAACGACCCATTATACTAGATAATATCAATAAAAACTACATAATACCGAAAAACAGCTATGTAATCCAAACATACAAAATAAACACAGTTGAACCAATCAGCTGATCTTGCGCGGACAAGGCAATGACCAACGCAAAAAAGTTTTTTTACGCACCGGCAATAGTGTGCTGTGTAAAAACCCGCCCGCATCGTACCTACTACCACTGAACTAGGGAAGATCTATGATCAATGATCGATATCGAAAAAAGTGTATTAAACAAAGCGGGATAGGTTAATAAATAAAATAGTTGTTTTCCTTTTAAAAGTAAAGGTTACATGAACGTGTTAGCACTATTTATTATTAAATTAGTCACGTAGATTGAAAAGATTGTAATGATTAAAGTAGCCTGTAATTAAATGTTATACTACTATCACTTTACAATACCCATTTGCATTTTAAATGTAAAAAAATATTAATTGTTTTGATATTTCGTATCGTAAATGTACATGTATGAGTTTATTTAATCACTTTTAATAATAATTAATGTAAAAGACCATCTAATTGTTTTAAAACAAAGCTTTTTGTACACAGCGATTCATACAATGTAATGTAATCTAGTAAATCTTTACTTAACTGTTAAAATACAAAACTGTAACAAAAATTTGTTAATAGAATTAGCCATAAACAGTTTATTACTATGTATAAGTATAAAATTAATCGATAGCCGATAACTCTCATAAAAATATTTTATGAGAGTTATCGACTATGGATTTATTTAATTAGATAGATGTATCTCATCCCTATCTAATATGACTACAACTGCAAAAGAAATTTATTTTTGAATTCTTTAGTTCGGTCGCGCTACTATCAGGAATCGGAAGTACTTGACGTAATCTCTCGTATTCGCGAGTGTTTACTATTTTCGTTGCATTTTGTTAAGTTTTTTGTTTTGTTTATAACTTTTTTGTGTAACTACAAAGTTGTGTTTGTACCTAATAAATAATGAGTCAGCCATTTAGTGCACGTGAATATGGACAAATGCTCATGGCATACGGGGAGGCACGAGGCAATGCTTCGTTGGCGCTTCGCATTTACATCCAGCGGTATCCTGACGCTCGTCACCCTATGGACAGTCGTGTGATTTCTCGTACGTATCAACGAGTACTGGATAATTTACTCATAGTACCGCATCAGGAGAGTTCCAGCAGGCCGATTAGAGTTTCCACTGAGCGGAGAATTCTCGATGCCGTTCACCGTAATTCACACCTTGGTACGCGAACCACCGCTAAACTTCTGCGCCGTAACCACGGAACTCGCCTATCGCACTGGACTGTGCATAAAATTTTACGCAGAGATCGACAACGGCCGTACCGTATTCATAAAATGCAAGCTCTCGTGCCTGGCGATCAAGTTCGGCGTATTGCATACTGCAGGTGGTTGATGAATCAGCAGCGGCAACATCCAAATTTTGTATCCCACATAATCTGGACTGACGAATCCACGTTTACTCGGAATGGCATGTGGAATCGACGTAACTCGCACGTTTGGGCGCGAAGTAATCCACATGCATCCCAACAAACGGGTCACCAAACGCGTTGGTCAGTAAACGTATTGTATGGTAACTATAACAATAAAATTTTAGGGCCTTACTTTTTACCGGAGCGCTTGAATGGACCCCGATACTTGGATTTTCTACAGCAAGACCTGGCTGTCCTGGATGAGTTACGTTCCGACCTTGCCGCAGAATGGGATCAAATGGAAGATTTGCCGCTTGCTCAATTACCTCAAATTTGGTTTCAACACGACGGTGCGCCACCGCATGTCGTGCTCAGAGTGCGCCAATATCTTGACGACACATTTCCTCGGAGATGGATTGGGCGATTCGGGCCTCACTCGTGGCCAGCCCGCTCACCGGATTTAACACCGCTGGATTTTTTTTTGTGGGGCTATATCAAGGAAAAAGTGTTCGTCAGTGCACTACTGCGGACGAAATGCGAAATCGTATAATGGCAGCATTTGTAAAGTTAGAAGCTGACATTATCGCAGACCCCTCCATGATGCCTCGCCTTTACGCCGAAACAATCAATCGTGCGCAAGTTTGTGAACAAGTTGGAGGCAGCCATTTTGAACCATATCTTATAAGGCCCGCGAGATCTTAAGGTAAGGTTTAATTACTTTTACAATTTACTGTTAATTCAAAGAATTTATCGTAAATCACCCTACCTTTTTATTTTATAAACACATTTGGCTTTCTGTTTTTACCTACACAAACATTAACGAAATGTGCGTATAAGATTAATTTTATAAGACGTTATTCAATTTATTAAAATTTTTTGTAAGTACAATAATAAAATTGTACAATCCGATTATTAGTCACAACGTTTAAATTATTATTGTAGTAGATCACTAAAATAGGTGATCCGGGCTCCGTCAGATAATGTGAGCGCGCGTAGCGTTGGTGCGCGGGAAGCGCGATACGATAGCGCGGACGGACACATTGCATTGGTAGCGATACATTGCGTAGTGTAAATTACAATGTACTAGCATAAAACTTTAATCGTACGTTTCATTTTTGAATTGACATTTCCATTCAGTTGTGTACTTATGGACAAACGATTGTGCAACGTTTTCGGTACACCGTCCCTTACACCCTGTATGTATTGATTACACAATTCCAAATTGGTTATTGATAGCATTTAATAGTATGAAGTTACGTGCAACTGTTAAACTCAACAAGGTATACACAAAAAAGCTAATAACAAAATTATTTAAATAATACAACTTTTAATATGACGCTGAAGTCATTATGTACCGGAATCCCGGAATAAAACATATCATCCCAACCGTATTTGGAATTATGATGAGATGCACTATGGCCAAAAATGATATAAACTGTATACCACTTAAAACATTTTACATGTAAGCCCGCATTTTCGAAAGCCTATTTTTGCGCTCATCACAAGTCTCTTTTAAAATGGCCCTGGAGGTAGATTTCCTATTTTGAGCGCGGCGTTTCTACCTTTCTTGGTTGTCTCATTTAAACAACGCTTGTCTCATATTATTATGAGCAGCGCGTTTAGTAGGTGTACCCATATTCAGAGAAATAAAATCAGTTATTGAATTTCAGATTCACTAAAAACTGAGAAATAAACGAAATTTTAACAAAAAAGAAAACCAACTTCACAAACGAATATTCTAAAACAAAAAATGCACTAGAAAGTTAAAAAGTAATTGCGTATTCTTGTGAATAATTAAATTATTGTTATTTTTTAAGTCGACGTCAGCCGCCCGTGCCGCGTGCTATGTGTGTAATTGTGCATGCCAATGTTATGTTATCATTATAGTAAGACATCTCATGTTTAAGTAGTTACAAGCTTGCATTGGCTGACACCGACTCCATTAATAACAATAATTTAATTATTCACAAGAATACGCAATTATTTTTTAACTTTTTAGTGCAATTTTTGTTTTAGAATATTAGTTTTTGAAGTCGGTTTTTTTCTTTGTTAAAATTTTGTTTATCTGACATATTTATTTCAAAATGCCTCTATTTTCATATTTTTTGTTTAAGGTGCATGGTTCAGATCGCATTTGACATCCGTGTTGGCAGCGTGCTGATAGAGTTCCAGTTCCTTCTCCGGCAGCTGGAAATATAAAAGCCACATCAGGAACCATAACTTTGCCTGATATATCAAGGGCAGCAGATACACAGGGACATTGTTTTTATCCAAATTGCACTTCACCAGAACGACTTTGTGTACCCCTATGGCTTAGGGTAAAGTTATTTACTGATTTTAATTATTACGTGCCAAAAAGCTGCAGAATATTTGATCTGCAGAAATTTTCATTTGCAGAATGATAACTGGGATCAGCTGCTAGGAAATAATTTAAATCCTTACTATACTTTTACAGTAGAACATGTCCAAGACTTTGCTTCTTTTGTTAAAGAAAAAAATCAGACATTTAACTTTCACAATATTAAGGCAATGTCCGATGATATGGTCCATTTTGGGGGATAGGGCTGTCCAAAGAACAATATATTAATTTAAAAGCAAATCTTCCAAGACTATCTAAAATGTGCAATGGCACATTGACTCTCACTGCTTATTTAATAAAAATACAAACTGGAGACAGTGATGAAAGAATTTCATCATTGCTGAACATTTCTCGTTTAACATTGAGCAGAACAATGAGCAAAGTTCGTGATATTCTTTATAAGGATTATGTTCCCCATAATTTGGGAATAAATCATATCACAAGGGCAGATATATCAAACAGAAACTTAATAATCCTAAATGGTGTGTTTAGTGGAGAAGAGAGTAAACCAGTTGTTATAATTTGATGGTACATATTTATATGTTCAAAAGAGTTCAATTTAATTATCTATAGGTGTCAAGAGTACTTACTCTTTGCACAAGTATAGGAACCTAATGAAGCCATTCCTAATGGTATACTCTGGTGGATACATTATAGATGTATTAGCCTTATCCAGCAACAAATGATGACAATAATATGCTACATGAATTTAGAGAGGAGTCTACAGTCTTAAGACAATATTTTCAAACACGAGATGTTTTTATTCTGGATAGGGCATTTAGAGACTGTGTGCCACTATTAGAGCAGTGTGGTTATTCTATCCAAATGCCTGCATCTTTACAAGAATGTGGAACTCAGCTGTCAACGTTGGCAGCTAATAAATCCAGATCTGTCACAATATGCATGTGGGTTGTTGAAGCTGTAAATGGGATTTTTAAGCATTCATTTAAAATATTCTACAGTGAATTTTTGAACTTGGCATCTAAGCATGCAATGAAACATTTTAAGGTGGCTGCTGCTTTTATTAATAAGTTTCACCCACGAATTAGAGACAGAGAAGATGCTGGTCAAATCCTAGGAATAATAAATGAGAGGTTTTACATGAATAACACACTGGCTGATTTTGTGACCCAAAATAATTTAAACAGAAGACGCACACAGTTTGTAAACTTAAATAATGTATCATAATTCATAACCCAGAATTACATACAGTGACCTTGTTTTATTTGGTTGTGGGACATATCAGTTAAAACAAGCACGTTCATATTATGGAGAGCATATCAGGAATTATGGTTCCTACATTATTGAGATTAGCACAGACAGAGCCAGCAACTTTCTAGAAGGCCTACCTTTGGCTAATAATTGCACATTACTTAGAGGCAAAATTCAAATATTTTGTCTACATTATATATAATAATACACAACAGAGCAGAGAAGCAATAATTCTGTGGCGTATGTATATACGCACAATCAACATAATATATAAGTTTATTAGGAACCTGGTATCGAACGGAGCATCATACGTCTAGCTGCGCCGAAACCAAGCGACGCGCGAAGGCGATCGAATGAAGCATCATACGTCTAGCCACGACAAAACCAACTGACAAACTAGCGACGCGCGTTTTTTTTTTTTTTTTGTGTGCTATTTGTTGGCCTCAGATGGCCTTTACAACTTTACGCGGACTGTGGGTGAGCGCAGAAGGCTCCCAACCCGTTAGCGACGCGCGAAGAGGCCAACTGTTTTTATAGTGGCAGTATTTATGCGCACGCACACACGCCCAAGAACTCCTCGTTAATGTTAGAATTTTGTTTACTTGTCGCTGATTGGTGTAAATGAATACCTATTGTACACATTAGTGCTAGCGTTACTTGTATGAGCGATAAATGGGATATAAGAAGGCGTAAAAAGTGAAAATATATTCTCAGCTGAATCAGCCTACGTGTTTCATTATAACCCTAACGGTTACCAGCTACGGACCTGGCTTATGCCCGCCGGCTGGTAATGCGTTAAAATTAAATATTGTTGTAATTGCCTGGTAGGCCGAAGAACGGTAGGTTGTTGTACTTACGTGATGACAATCATGTGGTAGTTATTTAAGCTGGGCTAGGCATGAAAATAATATTTCACTACCAGCCCAGTTCTTAGATAAAATAAATTTTAATTGTTTATGACTCAGATTAAAGACATTATTCAACATAATAGTTCTTTTATTTTATCCACAAACCTGATACCCTAATATGTGCGGTCTAGACCCCTATCTTCCTCCGATACCCTCCTGCCCTTGTTCTTCTTTATTACATAAATAAGGTATCATCTTTATAATAAATAATATAATAATAATAAATAATAATGTCCTCCAGACCGAATTTCGGTCACGGCGACCAATCTTAACTGGCCATCTGCGCAGGAGATATTATAGTGCACAAGTATGTGCGCAAACACAAGTGCACTCTCTGTTCCCTAACCCGATCATGATCCGACACGACCGGAGAGATCAGGCGCAGGACCAACGGCTTTACGTGCTTTCCGAGGCACGGAGGTGTCTAACACCGCCAACTTCCTAACTCCGAGCTCGGATTGACATTTCTTAACAGAAAAACTAACTCCGGGCTAGTATTGAGATGTCATAAAAGGAAACCCACTAACTTTTAGTTAGCCTGACCCGGGATTCGAACCCGAGACCCCATGCACAGCAGTCGCATTCACTACCGCTGCGTCACGGAGGCAGTTATAGGTCATAATATAGATATTATTCAATGGGATTAAATATAATGATCATCAAAAGTACTAATTGGTCAGCAAATATTGCACAGCATAACGAGCATCTATACGCCTCAAATCACTGCATTCCGTCTCGGAAGTGTTAGGTTATGTCAGGTTCCTTTTGTTAACCCCCCCAAAAATCGGCGCCCTGCATTGCGGGGCTCTGTCGACTTAGTTTGATCTCTTTAAAGTTTGCTGGCCATGAGTTGCTGATCAATTAGCTATTTCTGCTCACAGATTATATTTTTCTGCTCACAAAAATACCAATACTATGCTAACCATTTAAATAACACCCTTATTCAATCAATGAAATGCTAATTTTCAGTCAATTATAAGTGGAAATATTGCAATATTATGTATATCTATAAAAGGCATATTTTAATAACTTGCTGCAGCTTTATTACCATATTTAGTTTGTTTTGGGTATAAGATATTAAAAAAGCAATGCATTTATTACTATAATTAATGTCAACGCCAAGCACGCGAAGCACCTTAACAAACTGAGCAATTCCCTTTCGCATTCACATTGTGAAGGGAAAAGAACAGGACATATGGTACCGTTCGTTCAGAAAAAGGTGTGCGTTACCGCAGCAAAATGTTGAAAAATGTTGATTGACAATTATTATCGCCTGCTCCGTGACTCGGAGAGCACGTTAAGCCGTCGCGACGGCTTAACGCGTTGGTCGCGGCTGCCATGAATATCTATGGCAGTCAGTATTGGGAAGTCAGTGCCCTCTAATATCCTGATACTGGTCTGGCCTTAGGGTATCGTTAACCTTCGGGTTCCAGAGGTCAGATAGCAGTCGCTCCGTGTAAAAACTGATATCCAGTCAAATCTGGTTAGACTAGAAAGCCGACCCCAAGTGACTTGGGAATTATAAAGGCTAGGGAGAAGATGGTTTATAAATATTCCTAACTAACATGATTGTAATTTTTAAAATGCCAAACTAGTAAAAATATTTATATTTATAAAATCGACTGCACGTATTACAATAATTAGCAAAGTTTACCCGTATGTATGGTGCGGTCGCTTTACGTAGCCTTTATAATTTGGTCGGCTTATAGAAGAATTGCTGACACATTCTTTTTGTTGATTTAATTTTAATAATAGTCTTAATTTAAAGCTGAACTTAACAGGATCGTTTATTGATGGAACATTTTAATTTGTTCATAGTATTCCATGTTTCCTTGTTTTATGGGAACTGCGTATTCGATCATTTAAATTTGACCATATAAAATGTAATTAAATTTCTTTGTATCTTCATATTGCGTAGAGTTACATAATCTAAATTTACTATCGTTATAATGGTGTACGAAGGGTACATGATACAGCTTTTTATTTGATTGTAAGTGTTATGGTTTACTTGCAAATCCGTTTCTTTCTGAATTTCGGCACCATTTAATTACATTGGTGTTTATCAAGTAAATCAAAAACTAATGTTTGAAGAAATTAAGGTCTAATAATGGTATTTTTTTCAAACATCTACGTTGAGCCGTTTTTGAAATCTGGACAATCCCAAAACGTTACCGCAGCAAAATCTTAAATAACTTTAGAACCATAACACACACAAATTTTGCTGTTTACAAACATTTAATACGCAACAAAAGCTATCTATTCATGCGTTTAATTCCGGGCTGAAACGATTTTATGAAAAAAGTTTTGCCAGGGTAACGTTTCAAACGTTACTGCAGCAAAATCTGTTTTTCTCGAATAACTTTAAAACTACCACTTGAACAAATTTTGCTATTAGTGAACAAATTACTCTTCACGATGAACTCATTATTTGCTATACTCTCACCTCTCTAAGGGCACGTTCAGATGACAAGCGCTCAACGCGCGTTTTGATAACGCGCGTTTACAACTACATACATTTTATTCAGGCCGTATACATCCTAACGCGCGTTTTACGCGTTGAACGCTGCGCTAGCGCTCGACTGTTGTCAGCGCGCGTCAACGCGCGCTTTGAGATCATTGGTTTTCTATAGGGATGTTCATGTAAAAAAAATATCGATATTTTTTCGATATTTTTATCGTAGTGTTGTATCGATACTTTGTGATATATCGTACAAATATATCGATATTTTCGATATATCGTAAGTAATTTGTTTGTATTTAACTAGTCTATAATATTGAATATTAGATAGGGTTATGGTTAATATGAGTAATAAAAACGGGTAGGATGAAGAAACAAATCAACTTTATTTATTTACTAGAGGATGCCCGCAGCTTCGCCCGCACATGTTTTTTTATTTATTCATTTCTTCCCAATCCCGTGGGAATTTCGCGTTACTGAGTGACTGACAGACAACGCACAGCCTAAACTATTGGGCGCAAGAAGCTGAAATTTGACATGTATGTTCCTTGGGTACTGTAGGGGTGCACTAAGAAGGGTTTTCCCTAAATTCGATAAAATTCATTTAAAAAACATAATTACTAATTAAACGTGAAATATGTTTAAGATAAGATCAAAATAAAGAAAAATAATTTTTTATGTTTTTTAAAATTGAATAATGTATTCAGTGTGCACTATTTAATTTAATTAACCAAAATAATTTTATTTATCCTTATGGATTTGATCTAAATTTAGAGAATCTTCTACAAATTTCCGAGAAGAAAATTAATATGATTCAAGAGAAAAAATTTTGAAGCAACAAAATCGTTCTGATGAATTTTTCTGTCTTAAATCAAGCAAAAAAAATCTTAACTTGAATTAAAATCATATTAACCAAGAAAAATTTTCGAACTAAAAAACTGTTCTGCGTTATTGAAGAAAAAAACTTATTTTTATGGTTTAAGTTTTTGATATGTCAGTGTACAAAATTACTTTTTAAGGCCGAAAATATTGCTTTCATTAAAATACTTTTAAATTTTTTTTGGAATTTTAGGAAAAAGTTATAAACTACAGGTGGCATATGCCACATGCAAAATATTTCGCGTTGAATTCGACAATCTAAATATTGTTTTTCAACTTCCTCGATTTTTGACGTCAATATGACGTAGTTATGACGATCTTCTGACTTATGAAACATTAATTTATATAAATTCTGAAATTTTATGAAATTAAAAAAAAATATATTGAATTCTATGCAATCTAAGTATTTAACTTAATGAAATTTAACAAAAATGTTTAAACTCAGTCCTTCGTATTATCTTGTTTATATAGATTTAACCAAACGTGATAAATTATCAAGTGTGGTGCAGACAAGTGAGAAACATACAAGACTTCGAACGCAGTGGACCCAAGTTCAAGCCCAGCAGACGCCAGGAATTTTCATCTGCAAATCTTATTCCTTAACATGCAATTAGCTTTAAAAATCATTATTCAAATTCAAAAATGCAGAATTAACATTTTTTTTTTCGGAAAATTTTTTTTGCCGAATTAATTTTGACGTCAGTTATATATCATAAGGACGTCACAAGTAGGTCATAACACTCATAACAACGTCATGAATGTCCTGCGAGTGTCATACTTACGTCATGGTTACGTCATATATGTATATTACGTAAAAATCTTACGTCAAAAAGTGTGAAATAATGAGTCATATGTGACTCATATCTGACTTACATCTTACGTAAATCCTGACATAGCGCAATATCATTTTGACGTCACTTTGACGTAAACGTGTTTACTGGGAATAACAATGTAGGTGGTTCACTTGTTTATGGACCAAGCCTAGAACAAAATAACAACTCCTATTCTTAAAGTTTAATGCTTGTTTATAACTCTCATAATAATTTACAATTATTTGCCATATGCTTCAATTTAACTTTTTAGCAACGTCAAAAAGTTGTGAATAATAATAATAATTGTAATTAATTTATAACTTTTGTCCTCAAATACTGTAAACTAGACAATGACATCAGGAAATTTTGCGTCAAATGCCTGTTTCAAGTAGGTATCACGCAAATTGTGTCTGAGTAGCATATCATATTCTCGGGTGTTATTTTGACTCTGCTCAATATTGAATTCTTTGAATGTGTCCATAGTCGTAGTATGTAATTAAATGTATAAATAAATAATTATAACACATGTCATTTGCAAATATTTCCAATTTTTTATGTGCGATATAGATATTGGTAATTAGATATTATTATTATTATTAATCTTTAAATTATTTTCTATGTATTTACTTTGTATACTTTCCGTCATGATTTTCTGTACTATTTTTAGGCAAACAAAATGATACGACTCTATGACCAATGAACAATTAGTAATAAAAATAGTTATAGTGTTATGAAATTATGAAATAAACAGACTGTTCTACAAATATAGTGTTTTTGTTGTATTCTTAATTTCTTCTTACAAGAACTTCTCAGTTGACTAGGTACCGATAGGTTTTTCAACTCATAATAAGTAAACCCGGGCAAAAATGATTTTGCCTGAATATATGTAATTATATATAATAACTCGTACGTAATTAGACCTATACATTGGGCGGGTCTAATTTTGGACTTTAAGCAATTCTCAATAAAATTTCCTTTTGAAAAAAAAAATTTATTCAGGTCTGACTATGCAGATCTGATCATCTATAATTATATATGGACTCATATAAGTCAAGTATAATTAGGTCAAATTATATATAAGTTTATATACAGTTTTCTATGCATATATTTATAGATATATGTATATATGCATAAATAGTTATATATAATCGTAAGAAATTATATTCTCACTTACTATTCCGTACGTCTGTACCGAATATTGAGGTACTAGTTGAGTGTTTGCATGACTCATCAATGACATCATGGAACAAATGTGTTATAGGATTCGAAGTCAAATGCTACTTGCTGTACTTTGTTAGATTTCATGACGTCATCATTATAATTATATCGTGGTGCGAGAGATTAGGGCAGTAACAAATTGCGCAGTTGGCTTACCAAATAAATAATACACAATTAAGCTAATGATTCATATAAATGATTCATTTGATAGTTCATTAAACAAAATCGTTTCCAGAGTATTGACCCATGCGCGTTGGGTGCGAGCTGACGTTATATAAGGACGCTTAGATCAGAAGTAATTCCAGTTGAGAATGAACATTGTAGCTGGAATGTTATACATTACCATAGTAACTTTGCTTATCGCAAGCAACGAAATTTCAAGTAGGTATTCTCTATTATTAGTTTTTCTCAATTCTGTCCTTTTTCCCTCCCCCGAAATCTAATGTATAGCTATATTCTTTGTTTAAGGAATTCAAGCACAGGAGGAAGGAGAACAAAGAGCACAACTGAATGGTCCTCGCTGGCTTGGGCTCAATTTCATGAAGTCAGCACATCGCAATTACCGAGAACAACCGTTTCAAAACCAGATACCCGACAAAGTAAGTGGAACTCCACTGGGAGCCGTAGCTTTTCAGAATGGAAACACTTTTATCATTCAGCCGGGTAGCCCAAAGGTGGTTGGAATGTACTCAGAGCAAATAAGTGAAGGGCACAGATTCGTCGGAAGTGAAGACCAAGCGCAACAGAATGGTGTTATCCGATACGGACCCACACTTGTACAGAATAATAACAAGTTTGTATCGAAAAAGGATGGCAGGAACGCTTTAGGATGACCAAGACATCAATCCGATAACGTTACCCCTGATACGAACGCACAAACAGAGAAGAAGGCGCAAAATAATACGAATAGTCAAGCACAAGTGGCCAACTCATCTAATCTACAATTAAGTCTATCGTTTGAAAAATTTTATTTTTATTTATATACTTCGTTGTTATTGTGTAAATATCATTTGTTTTAGAATAAAAAACTTGCGGTTATTCCTGAGTTTATTATAAACTAGCTGACCCGCGCAACTTCGTCTGCCTCACATAAGAGCATTTTCCCCGTTTATGCAACATTTTTCATTGATGCTCCGCTTCTATTGGTCGTAGCGTGATGTTATAATAGCCTTCCTCGGTAAATGGGCTATCCAATACTAAAATAATTTTTCAATTCGATCCAGTAGTGTCTGAGATTAGCGCGTTCAACCAAACAAACTCTTCAGCTTTATAATATTAGTATAGATTTAGAAAACACCAATAATATCCAAACATGAATTGTAACAATCTAAATATGCCTATTTTATGACTAACGTCACAAATACAAGTATTTCCTTAACTTCGACCATGGAATAATTGGCACTGTGGTTTATTATTCAATAATAAATATTCGCTTAATACATTAATTGGAACCAAAACCTAATATCAATTTAAATATATAAGGTTCAATTTTAGTACAATATATCGTTATATACCTATTCTAAGAATTAATATTGAACAGAAACAAAATGATTTCAAACACTGTTTGTTTTTGCGGTAATTATCCTAATATTACCTGCTGTGACCTCCTTATAATAACACGCTTAATTATAATTATTAATAGCTTATCATCACTTGAATATGTCCGTGAAGAGAAACGCAGAGGTAAACATAATTTTAACAAATTTTGGGTCTCATAACATACACGGAGAGCTTAGTCTTTAGTAACGAAATGCCAAATTGTGCCTAAGAATCTACGCTAATATAAAAAAGAGGTAACATTTGTTTGTATGTAAGTGTAACCTCTGAAACTATTGAATTGATACTGATAAAAATATTGCGCTAATACAAAGCTTGCACTATGCTAGCTTTTATGAACATTCAAATGTTCACTCGATAATCAAAAGGTTAAATAATAATTTTCAAGAATAATTGTATGCACATTTACTAATTAGTTAGTCATAATTAGTATTACACTTATTTTTCACGCAGAATTCCCCCAAGGGTACTTAAATTTATGAGACGACTAGATGTTCCCGCGGTTTCACCCGCGTTTATCGTTACTGCGCCGCCCCCGTGGGTCGTAGCGTGATGTTATATAGCCTATAGCCTTCCTCGATAAATAGGCTATCCAACACTAAAAGAATTTTTCAAATCGAACCAGTAGTAATCACGCAGAATAAACCAGGAGAAACATCGTTTGTACTATGTCTGTAATGGGTAATTATTTTGCTGCGATGTTATTTTAAAACTGCGATATCTCCTAAGATATTCATTGAAATCGAATGATGTAAAGGGCAATTTTGTTTTAAACTAAATACTTGTGATTACTAACGTATTTATTTGGATAAGGATTAATAGCATGTTTATAAAAATACCTTCGCAAATAATGCATTATTTTAGAACAAATTTCGTTAGCATAAAAATGGTTATAGTGAGCCAACCTTACAAGATAGACATATGCTGTCGCGGACTTTTTTTAGAACTTTTAAAGGGGAACAATTCTGTCATTCATGATTTTTGCGAAACTTTAACTGTTTACGCAGCGCACGCAGCGGAAGCTCTCAAAAGGAAAAAATACTCTCCGATTTTGAAACATTCTTCATTGGTGCTCCGCTCCTATTGATCTTAGCGTGATGATATATAGCCTATAGCCTTCCTCGATAAATGCGCTATCTAACACTGAAATAATTTTTCAAATCGGACCAGCAGTTCCTGAGATTAGCGCGTTCAAGTAAACAAACAAACAAACAAACTCTTCAGCTTTATAATATTAGTATAGATAAGAGACCTTAATGACAGTAACAGTTCAACGTCCTCATCTACTCTGTTTACATGTCCTTGCTATCGTGTTATTGCAAACAAAGTCTATAATACCTTTGAGATCGATATATACCTTCACGAAACGAAAAATGTAGGAGCATTTATTCCGCAAATTTTTTACAGTGAAATGTAAGATTAATCGAGAGTTTAAAAAGATTGACTGTCTAAAAAGCTTCATTTAAATCTTATCATATCATGACAACATTTTGTCACTATTTTGTTAATAAATGTTTTCATAATATTATAGGAATCATTCCCATACCATTATAGTTTGGGAATTGTTTTTATAATATTTCATATTTTCAACGTATACATGGCACGAGACACTAATACTGCCAAGATAGCCAGTAATACATGTGGTTAATGCAACTCCCAACAAAATAGCTTCTCCAACGATCGTACAGCGTTGCGGTTAGGTTATAGTCTCGCGTGCGTTAGGTGTACTGTTCGAATCTCGGTTAGAGCAATAAGCGTTCCTCTATACTTATTTATAAGGCAAGCGTAAAACTTAATTAAGATGAAAAAAATGTGAAAAATCAAAATTATAAAAAATAAAACATATAAAATTGCTATTGCCTCTAAGATAGTAGTACAGCAGACGGGAACATCAAGGTGCACTGAGATCATCAAAGTTAAGCAGCATTGATCATGGTTAGTACTTTAATGAGTGCCCGCGATAGAGTAATAACCGTGGAATTCTTTGTAATAACTTTCTTTTCATTTTAATTGGATAGTAAGAATTAAGTTCGACTATATTAAGTATGATATCGATAAAAATATCCTCATTTAGTTCGGAGTAATTATATATAGTTATAAATAACTTATATATGATTATACGTAATTAGACCTGGCTAGTGATGTGAAGCAAAGCATGTGCTCGTCAATTGCTCATCATTTGACGTCAATTGACCAACTAAAAAAAATGGCCGTCGGTCATTTTTTGAATTTAACCATTCGTTACTCGCGCTATGAGCGCAACTCCGCGTTTTTTAGAAAATAATTATTCTAAAAAAATATAAATTTTTAACCTTCTTGTAATTTTAGGAGTTCCTCAATTAGACATTTTAGTATCGATTAAGTGACTGATTATTATTCTTTCATAATTTTAAATATTAAAAAAATATTTTTTGTTGTTGACGGAATTGAGAAATGCAGCGATCCGCCGCCGACGCGAGTTAACTTGACTGATAGATTTGTTAAAATTTCCGGCGCAGTGTTGCCAGTCATATGTCAACAGATACTAATAAACAAAATATTTTAATTAACTAAGTTAAGTGTTAAAAATATTAATTCTCCACTAGAAATTAATATTTATAAAAATAAGAATTTAAAAACTACTAGTGTATTTAATTGAAATATAATTTTGACACTTGGCAACGCTGTAAAAAAAAAATACACGTTAGCGCGACGCCGTCTACCGAAAAATTTTTGACGGTTATTTTCCATCTAAGTAGTTGAGCAAGCCAAATTTGTTTATTACCGTCAGAATTTTTAAATAAATTGTGTTTTTGATATTTAAAATATTGAGGTTGCATATGAAATAGGTTGGATGTTTTTTTTAAGGAATTTTCGTAAACGTAAGTAAAAATGCTCATTAATTTTTCTGCCTGACCAAAAAAATTTACGTCAATTGACGAGCATTTGTCGTTAAAAATGACCGTCATTTCGCATCACTAGACCTGGCCAATGTATAGGTCCAATTACATACGAGTTATTATATATAATTACGTATATCCAGGCAAAATCATTTTTGCCCGGGTTTACTAATTATGAGTTCAAAAACCTATCGGTACCTTGTCAACTGAGAAGTTCTTGTGAGAAGAAATTAAGAATACAGCAAAAACACTATATTTGTAGAACAGTCTGTTTATTTCATAATTTCATAACACTATAACTATTGAAGTGAAACTTCTTTATCGACGTATGGAAGAAATTTTGTAGCAGTGTAAAAAAAAAACGTCACGTTTTTCGGTTACGCGCCATGTTGCTTTTTTTATCATAGTTTAGTATAGTGACGTAAAGAATATAATGTAATATATTTATAATAATAACAACAATATATTAGTTTTGAAGTTTGGTTTGAAATAAGAATAACAATATATTAATTTGAAAGTGATAAAATAAAAAGACTTATTCAAATTTAAGTGAATTTACAAGAAAAGTGAAAGTGATTATATATTTCGTTTTATAAATTCAACACGTATGAGCATGATTTTAATATTTATTTGAGGTTAACCTCACTTTTTGATTGTAAGTATCAGTGAATGTAGGTATATAAATCTGTTAAAATTAGCAAGTATTAATAAATATGACTGTAAATCTAGTGAATATTATTAATTCTAAAAACAATAAAAAATATAAATTAAATAATAATTTAAAAATAAAACAAAACACGATTAGAAAATAATTCTTAAGGCTTAAGCCTTATCTACCCCATTTTCGTGAAGTTGCAAATAGTAGAAAAATGATATGTCGTAAAGAAGTTTCACTTCTTACCTGTGTACTCTGGTACACACACACACATTTTTTTTATTACTAATTGTTCATTGGTCATAGAGTCGTATCACCTTGTTTGCCTAAAAATAGTACAGAAAATCATTACGGAAAGTATACTAAGTAAATACATAGAAAATTATTTATAATTATAAAAGATTAATTATAATATTTAAACATTTCAATTGCACATTGAACTCAGAGAAAAAAAAACATTTCTCACCAGGTTATCCTCACAAGTTCCACACTAGGATCATATCAGGATGACCCTATTACAAAACGATTTCTTTTTCACCAGGTTTTCCTGATCATTTCCATGTAAGGGAACCTATCAAGATTGCCTTACTAGATAGAAATCTATTTTTCACTAGGCTATCCTCGCGAATTCCACACTAAGATCACATCAGGACGACCTCATAGCAAAAGAATTTAGTTTTCATCGGGTCGTCCTGATCATTCCTGACATAAGGACAAAATTCTAGTCGGGATGTATAAGATAAATTCCTATAATTTTCTTTCCGAGTACGGAAGCAGATCCACGCAGGTCAAAGGTGATGCACTACGTGACTAAATGTGATGATAAAATTATAATTAGTATTGCTTCGATGAACTCATTATCTATCAACTGTAGGTTTGGTCACATGAGTAAAAAAACAAGTCTAACTGGAAAAACCACTATTGACCTAAAAGCTTCTGATTGATTTAATATTCCACATACGTCACGACCTATTGAACTTCAAGCACTATTTAATCCCTGACGAACCTTGACGCGCCACATTTGAATCCAGGCAGTGGCATCGGTAGCATCGATACAGTTACTCAGTTATCTTTTACAAAGATCAATCATGAAACTCGCAAAGACTTCAATCTTCTTATTTTTTCTCATCATCGGTACATCAGGTAAGTTTCAATACTATTAAACTATTGGTGCAATATTTTCAAGTTTTAAAACCATTTACTCCAGTGTGATTATAACTTTTGTCTTGTAAATTTTGAAACAATCCCAGTGAAAAATCAATTCCAGTCTGAGTTGTCTTGTTATTAGATCGAGTGTTCAATTCAGGGTCTGACATATTACACTTAGTATCAGTTAGCAATCATTGTTGAGATTTCCGTTACTTTCTCAATGTTTTCGAATGGCAGTTCAGGGGTTGCATACGCAAAACCTTTCAATCCGATAGCTGCCTTGGGTGTTATTATAACGGGTCTGGATATAGTCAAGAACGTTGTACCTGGTATGGGTCAAAACTCTGAAGGCAAGCCGACTATCGGAAGAGTCTACGGAATGTACAGTGACCAAAAGATGAAAAATCACTATAATAACAATGTACAAGGTTCAATTGTATATGGATATCTACCAAACTTCTGATTACTGATGGCCATTGAAATTAAAAAGTTTTTTGTCTACCAAAAATAGGCTTTTAAGTTATGATTACTATGCCCGGGGAAAAAGATTTAGATCTGACCATATCTGATCAGATCTGATCTAGCAGATCTGGCCAGATCTTTAAATTGTCTCTATCTGACGAGATCTGACCATATCTGATCATATCTGGGCAGATATAATCAGATCTGGCCAGATATAACCTAAATAAAAATTATATCATATATAATCAGATCTGGGCAGATCTGGTCAGACCTAATCAATAAAAAAAAAACATTCGTTCCGAGGAAGATTCGAACTGTAGACCTCACGCTCCCCAGACGAACTCTATACTGTTGACCCATTGAATTGACTTGACATCAGTATATTTTTTAAGGTTCTATAAGTAATTTAAATCTTAAGCATAATATATTCTTACTGTCATGAAAGTTTTATTGCTAGTTTATTAATTATTAATCATTAATAATTGATTATTTATTAATTATACACCGTGAATTTGTAGTCGTTTTGGAACCGAAAATCCTATACTCTATATCAATCATAGAATCGATAAAAGTGATTATTTTAATAAAATAAAAATATATTTATTTATAAACATTAAATTTAATGTCGTTTACGAAAAATAAATGAGAACTCGTGGTAACGCCACTCAATTTCACGTACTACGATTATGCGTGTCACTACGATCGATATCATTCATGTTTAACTAAGCGGTAAAACATTTGCCAATAACAACACAGAAACCGCCGCGCCCGCGCCGCCCGCCAATCCGCGTTCACTAACTACCCTAATGTACCCCAGACGCGAGGCGCCTAGGCACGGCGGCGAGCGCTCCCGACCCCGCACCCTCCGCCCGCCCTTCAGTACCGCGGCAACCGACGCGCGAAATGGTTGCATAATGCATTGTTTATTGTCACGCGAAAATTACATAGTCGTCACTACGAAAACTCTTTGACTACTTGGTTCAGCTGTATGCTGTTGCCAATTACAATTTGGAAGAGGCCAGACGGTTGTACTCCCAGCTGAAGCATTTGAATGTGCTGCGGCTACGAGGGATTGAAAGTCCTCAAGTTCCGACCACTCCCACCATCTTAGCTGCAACTCAGCGCCTTCTCGACCATGGACAATTCCGTACGCCGACTCATGCGCAAGGCCGAGGACTCCTGAATGACCCCCGGAGATCGAAGAGGTTATTAGAGCGGGATCCGCGGCGAAGCACGAGAATGGCGGCTCGAGAATTTAATATTAGCCAATACTTTGTATGGAAAACATTAAATACTAATAGATAACACCCTTATCATTTTTGTCGGGCTCACGTAAAATTAACAACAACGATGCACCAGCAAGGATCGCCATGTCAGTGCAGTGGTTGTTAAATAATACGAATGCGAACATACTGTGGACAGATGAGTCATTGTTTACTCGAGTGGGACTGTAAAACGCTATAATCGCAACGCTGTAAACCCTCACTTAATACAGGAAGACCACCTCCAAGTGAGGTTCAGTGTTAATGTTTAGGCCGATATTATAAACGACCATTTAATAGGGCCTGTTTTTATTGAAGGTCATCTAACGGGCAGCTCGTATTTAGAAATGTTACGAACTAATATCCGAGCTATTGGAGGAAGTGCCATAATCAATACACGATATGTATTACTAGCACAACGGCTGTCCCACTCATTATGCAAGTGCAGTACGTGCCTATCTCAACAATCAGTTTGGTGATACATGATACCTATCACATAGGTACACAATAGGCCGCGGCGGTCCCGTGGGTTGGCCACCGAGAAGCCCAGACAAGCCTCAATGTCGGAAATAAAAAGACTTGTGTATTTTCGTGAACGTGAAAGTCGTGAGGAGCTACGTAGTGCAATAGTGGAGGCCTTTAATAAACTGTCCATAGGTATGTAAGTTAGTTATTTTGTAAATAGCTCCAATTTTTGAAATACGCCCGAAATACTCACAGTTAATTCACCTGTGTTTATTTTATTACATAATAAATAAAGTTAGCTATTTATCGAAAAGTAATGTTCAGATAAAGTATTTCCGACGGTCCTAAGCCCGTGTAAAGTATAAAGGAGAAATTGGAGTATCCATTTACGTATTAATTGTGATATTTCACAATGCAGAAATTACATAGTAAAAAGAGAAAACGTATTGCCTCGTATCAGCTGATTCTGAACTGTGCTAAGCCTATTATCAATTTCGTCGCTATTGCATTTACCTAATTTTATAATACTTGTGTAGCTTCACTAGTTTTTAAATGACGCATAGGACTCGGTCGTGGTACACAAGGTTCTGAATAGGTATCAGCTGATATACGTAGTTACCTATCGTGCGTCGTTCATAACTTCGACTGTGCGCGGCGGCGCGGCGCGGCAGCGCGGACGCCGCGCCGGTGACGTAGGCATGCCTTTGTGAATGAATCGTCCGTGCGTTACTACGATCAAACTCGAATAAGTGAAAAATATTATTTATATTCCAACTTTTTTATTATACGCAGTACAATTATTTTACTATTTTTTATTGATACTACTAATTATCCTAAGTTACCACGTTTCGGTTCCAAAACGACTACAAATTCACGGTGTATATACGGGTGATTCGTTTTCAAAGACGATTTGCTTTTTTTTGTTCCACCATTTAAGTAGCGATGAACTTACTGAAAAAATAAAAAATTCTGCCAAGTTTAATCCCGCAATTTTAACTACATTTTTTTATAATTTAAAATGCTTAGAAAATTTAGGATTGTTTTCAGTTTCTACAACTTAGCGGCATTTTATGCTACTGTGATAGACCAAAGAGCTATTTAAGACAATAACAGACTCTTAAAATGTATACTTATAGCTGACTGATATCAACTAATATGGTTTAGTACATATTATACTCGTAACAAAAAATTCAGTCTAAGTTTTTTGTAGTGAATTAATTTTTTAGGAAAAAAGATTAGTATATCGGATAGAATATTTTATAAATAATTTGAGGAACATAAACTAAGATGAAAGTTTTATAAATTTTGAAAGTAAAATTGAGTTTTAAATCGAGAAACTTTAAAATTTAGTTAAAATTGAAAGTAAGAGCTCAAATTTAAAGAGAATTTTTTTCTTACTATGAAGATAGAACAACATTTTGCTGGAGGATTAAAAGAAAAACATAGTCGACAATATTTGAACGATCGTTCAAAACAAATCACTTAAATAATTATATACAAGCAATATATTATTATATCGAATTATATGTAAATATATGGAATTGCGAAATATTATTATATCGAATTAGGTATATGTAAATATATGGAATTGCGAAAATGTCTAAGTCTCAACATGAACAGGTCTGATCAGACCTGTACGTATTGCACACTTTTGGCATGATCATACATGAACAGGCCTGATCAGATATGGCCAGATCTGATCATATCTCAACGTTTTAAATACTTCAGGTCTGACCATACATGAACAGGCCTGATCAGATATTAGTAGATCTGACCATGTCTGATGTACTTTTCAACTCAGATATAATTATATCTGTTTAGATCTGATCAGATATGACTAGATCTGATCATTTCTGATGTACTTTTCAACTCAGATATAGTTATATCTGTTCAGATCTGGTCAGATATGACTAGATCTGATCATGTCTGATGTACTTTTCAACTCAGATATAGTTATATCTGTTTAGATCTGATCAGATATGACTAGATCTGATTATGTCTGATGTATTTTTCAACTCAGATGTAGTTATACCTGTTTAGATCTGGTCAGATATGACTAGATCTGACTATGTCTCAAATCCCATATCTGGCCAGATATAAATAGATCTGACTAGATATAATTAGATCTAGTCAGATATAATTATATCTGGTCAGATCTAAACTTTTTTCCCCGGGTGGAGATGTTGAATTTTTCTACAATACAATTCTTAGTGTAAGTAAACCTACAGTTGTGATTTATGATGAATCTGTTAAAATATAGATATATTTCTATATAGTCTACAGTCTTTAAATCAATATAGATATTTGGCTACTCCTATTCTTAAAGTTTAATGTTTGTTCATAACTCATGATAATTGCTAATTATTTGCCATATGCTCCAATTTAACTTTTTAGCAACGTCAAAGTTGTGAATAATAATTATAATTGTAATTAATTTGTAACTTTTGTCCTCAAATACTGTAAACTAGAGCATGACATCAGGAAATTTTGCGTCAAATGCCAGCTTCAAGTAGGTATCACGCAAATTGTGTCTGAGTAACATATCTTATTCTCGGGTGTTATTTTGACTCTGCTCAATATTGAATTCTTTGAATGTGTCCATATTCGTAGTATGTAATTAGTTGTATAAATAAATAATTATAACACATGTCATGTGCAAATATTTCCTATTTTTTATGTGCGATATAGATATTGGTAATTAGATAGTAATTCAACGTTCAATTAAAATGTTCGAATATTATTATTAACCTTTAAATAATTTTCTATGAATTTTCTTAGTATACTTTCTGTAATGATTCTCTGTACTATTTTTAGGCAAACAAGGTGATACGAGTCTACGACCGATGAACAATTAGTAATAAAAATAGTTATAGTGTTATGAAATTATGAAATAAACAGACTGTTTTACAAATATAGTGTTTTTGTTGTATTCTTAATTCCTTCTTACAAGAACTTCTCAGTTGACTAGGTACTGATAGGTTTTTCAACTCATAATAAGTAAACCCGGGCAAAAATTATTTTGCCTGAATATATGTAATTATACATAATATAAAAGTCGCTGTGTGTATGTATGTTTCCTATAGACTCCGAAACGGCTAGAAGGATTTCAATGAAATTTTCAGGAAATCATTAGAATCTTTAAAAATTTTTTTCGTACATTGCAGAGACAAAAATTACTTTTCCTGTATTATTCAAATGGAAAAACTTTAGGTTCGATGGAGGACGTATTAGAATTAGAATTATGAGCTCCGCTTCTGACAGAATTTTCGTTTCGACGGATTCTATTAAATTTGAGCGTAGAGCGAGAAAAAGATATCACCTTAATTTTTTTGGCACACTCTAATGTTTATGGATGTGGGTAATAATCTTTAATCACTACAAAAAAAAAATCACGAGAGCAGTAATGAAAATTTATGTAAATTACGTTTTTGTAGTTCAATTTCTAGAGATCTGTCTTGATTGAATGTTTTATGTTTATTACAGTTAAGATTGAAAAATACAATTATCCTTGAATTAAGAATTATAAAAACGTTTAATTTGTTATAAATTACGCCCAGCGTAGCGAGCCAGGTTTGCTAGTTATAAATACAGCGAACAAGATCATTACTAAAAAATTATTCTCCGTGTTGACAGGAGCATTCAACTCATGCACGTGCATCTAAATCTAATATAATTGCAAGAAATTATATTTCAACTCGCTATTCCGTACATCTGTACCGAATATTGAGGTACTGTACGATGTCAACATCGCACATATTCGCGCTCACGTTGTGCGCACTCAGCAATCATATTTTTCACGTTTAAGTTAACATTTGTATCATTCAGTCGTCATTACGATCGCGTTCGGCTCACATCATTAATTTAATATTATCAGGTTTTCAGTGCAATAAATCAGTTATATCAGTTAATCAGTTTTTCTCTTTTTATAATAATTTAAAAGGTGTGCAAACCGTACATCCTTTTTGGTCCTTCGAGCTACCGCTAGCGGGACTTTATCGCGAGTGTACTTGTGAAGTGCCCGTTGGTCAGCGCCTCCTGTGGATACCGCCCGGCCACGTAAGTGACGCAGCAGCTATCGGTGAGTGATCCCTCTATCATTGCAAGCAGCAAAGCTATCGTCATGGAGGATCTCCTAGCAACTCAGCAACAGATCATAGGAGGAATAGAAAAACTTCTCACAAATTTCAAGAAAGACGGTGCAGAGCGCAAGACTCCTACGTATATAAAGAATCGTCTTAGCTCTTTAGAGTCGTATTGGCAGGAGTTTCAGAATAACCACATCAAGTTGTGCAAGTACGACGAAAGAAACTATGATTATTTCATCAATGACGTGTATAAGCAGACGGAAGAGTACTACATTAATACACGATCATATATCATGAATCAATTCCCTTCCGATTCAAAAGCAGCCGAAAAATCTCTTCTACGTCCAGCGACGCCTTTGGGAGTACAACAGCAGTCCCCCAGTGGCCTAGTGGTTACGCCGCAAACATCATCGCGCTCGGAGATACCCACTCAGCAGCAAGCAGCCTTCTCAGGTTCTCGAGAGCAGGGAATAAGCAGCAAATTAGAAGAGATGTTCAGAAATCAGAAAAGTAATTTCAAAGCTTTCACTAGAACTGTGAGCAGCATTGACCTTGAAAATATATCAGAAAAATGGGAATTTGAGGATATTTTGCAAACAATTCAGAATCGTTGGTCAGCAATTGACTCTCTGCATTGGAAAATTGACAGCGAGGTCTATGAGGAGAACATAGAATACGAACAGACTTTCAGTAAACTTGAGCAAAAGTATCAAGAAATCAAGAAAGATGTTAGCCGTAGAATGTGGTCCACTAGTTATAGGGAGAAGTCTACGCCTAAGATGGACGTACCAACATTCACAGGCAACTATCATCAGTGGGTGTCTTTCAAAGATTTATTTGTTGAAACAGTTCATAACAATAAATCAATGCCAAACGCTCAAAAACTACAATTTTTAAAGGGCAAGCTTAAAGGAGAACCAGAAAGATTGATCCAGCACTTAACAATCAGTTCAGACAATTATCAGGTGTGCTGGGACATTTTATCTCATCGTTATAATAACGCCAAGCTTATTTTCAATTCTCATGTCAACATCCTTATGAGTTTCCCGACCATACAGCATCAATCGGCAATGGCTATCAAGAAGATACATGACACGGCCAACGAGTGTTTGAATGCCATAAAGACCCTAGGAGTTGACATAAGTACCTGGGATCCATTAGTAGTGTATATCATTTCCAATAAGTTAGATGCCGACACGCATAATGATTACGTCGAATCACTGAAGAGCCCCAGGGACCTACCGTCGATTCAGGAATTACTAGACTTTCTGGAGAGTAAATTTACATCCCTAGAATCATCAAAGCGCAAGCAGGATAAGGGCAAGTCTAGTCATCAGCAGGAGACATCGTATCAAAATATCAGAAAGCCATTTTTTAAGACGTTTAGCAGTAATACAGATACAAATAATAAAACTATCAAAAAACTATTTAATAAGACAAATTTCCGTTCTAATTTACCTATGTGCCCAGTTTGCAATAAAAATCACGGAATATTCCATTGCAACACATTCTTAGAATTACCGCCGAATATGAAATTAGAAACAGTGGAAAAACTGTCACTATGCAAAAATTGTCTTCACAACCACAAGGGCAACGAATGCTTATCAAACAAAAAATGTCGTACATGTCTGGGCGATCATAACACAATTTTACATGATACTTCTAAATTATTTAATTTAAAACCAAATGAAGCTATTAAAGGAAATAAGCAAATATCAAGTCAGCAAGAGAAGGGTGCCTATGCAACACAGGGCGAGTCAGGCGAAATACTCTTAGCAACTGCCCAAGTGAAAGTCCGAGCGGCAAACGGATCGTACAAAGTGTTACGTGCCCTTATAGATCAAGGCTCCCAAGCTTCTCTTGTAACAGAGAACGCAGCTCAGTTATTGGGCCTGCAACGTCAGCGTTGTAAAGGCATAGTATTTGGAGTAGGTGCCAAAGGCAACACGTGTAAAGGAATGTTGACGATCAACCTGTCATCGATTCACAGTGATTATTCAATTAGTACAGACGTAATTATCATGAAAAATGTAATCAATAATCTGCCCAATAGATCATTTGAAAAGCCTGCGTGGGAGCATATAGAGCATATTCAGTTGGCAGACCCAGAATACTATATCAGTCGTCCTGTAGACTTATTATTAGGTGCAGATATTTATGCCATCATACTCATGGGTGGTATTATCAAAACAAATGAGTCTCTGCCGATAGCTCAGCAAACGCGCTTCGGGTGGATCCTATGCGGGAACGCAGCCAATATGAAATCCTTAAACTGTAGTGTGGCTTTATTGAATGATGACGAGTTTCAGAGGTTTTGGTCGATTGAGGATGTCAATGATGATAGCGACATGACGTTCGAGGATAATCAGTGTTTAGAGTTATACAACTCAACAACAGAGCGGCGGGAAGATGGTAGATATGTAGTCCGTCTCCCCATGCATACAGATGTAAACAATAAATTGGGGCATTCAAAACATACAGCAGTTGCACAATTTTTTCAATTAGAACGTAAATTCAAAAGGCAAGAAAATATCGCAAACAATTATAAATCATTTATACAAGAATACATCAGTCTGGGTCATATGCACTTAACAATGAATAGTAACAAGATACCGAGTTATTACCTACCGCACCATTGTGTACAACGTTCTGACTCTACGACTACGTCACTTCGTGTCGTATTTAATGCGTCACAGTCTACGTCATCTGGCTTCAGTTTAAACGATCTCATGTTTAGGGGGCCAAACTTACAGAAAGATTTGTTATCTTTAGTGATCAGTTGGCGACAGTATCAATACGCCTTTACTGCTGACCTAGAAAAAATGTTTAGGCAAATTTTGGTTCATCCGGATGATCAGAGATATCAAAGAATAATATGGCGTGAATCCGCTGAGATGCCACTTCAGGATTATCAGTTAGCAACGGTCACCTATGGCACGAAGGCAGCCCCTTTCCTTGCCATGAGGACGCTAAAACAGTTAGCAAGCGATGAGCGACATCGATTTCCAGTAGCATCTAAGGTCTTGGATGACCAGTTTTATATGGATGACTTATTGAGTGGAGGCCATAATATTCATGCAGCTAAACAGTTACAAGCAGACCTCATAAATCTACTTAAATTAGGGGGATTTAATCTACGCAAGTGGATCTCAAATACGCCCACTTTGTTAGAAAATATATGTCAGAATACATGTAACCCAGAAAACTTTGATTTTAAACATTTAGAATCAACAAAAGCTTTGGGGCTTATATGGATTGCAAAGCGAGATGTGTTCACGTTTCAATGTAAGATGTCAGAGATATCAGAATCAAGACCAACCAAAAGAAATTTATTAGCAGAAATTTCAAAAATATTCGATCCTTTAGGGTGGTTGGCACCAGTCACTATAAAACTAAAGCTTCTTTTTCAAAATGTTTGGATTGCAGACCTACAATGGGATGATAAGGTGCCAGATAACAT
Source organism: Catocala sponsa (assembly GCA_963564715.1). NCBI lineage: Eukaryota > Metazoa > Arthropoda > Insecta > Lepidoptera > Erebidae > Catocala > Catocala sponsa. Next base: position 10,955,750 of record OY751334.1, on the reverse strand, counting down.
ATTTGCAGAATGGTTAAAATTACGGTCAGATATAGATAACATCAATCAGTTGGAAATACCAAGATGGATTGGCAGTAATGGAAAGGACATTATTCAGATTCACGGCTTTAGTGATGCTTCAATAAAAGCCTACGCATGCGTTATATACGCCAGAATACATAGAAAAGATGCAACATCTGTCATTCTTCTAGCAGCAAAAACAAGAGTCGTACCTATAAGCAAAACAACCAGCGAAACATCATTGCCTAGATTAGAACTTTGTGGAGCGTTATTACTTACAAGGCTGATGGTTAAAGTTAAACAGAGTTTGAGTAGCCACACGCTTCAGATATACGGATGGTGTGACTCCAAAGCAGTATTAGGCTGGATACAAGGGGATCCCAATCGTTGGAAGCCGTTTGTTTCCAACCGAATTAAGAAGATTATTGAAATAATGCCATCAGACAGTTGGCAGTACGTCAAATCCAGCGAAAATCCCGCTGACTGTGCGAGTCGTGGTTTGACCGCGTCACAGTTGCGAGATCATTCACTCTGGTGGCAGGGACCAACTTGGTTAGTAACGTACAGTAATCAAAATGTTAGGAATCAAACTACATTTGAAACACAGTTGGAAGCAAAGAAAATTAAATTATCAAATGTTTCCCAGACAGATAAACATAATATAATACAAGAATTACTTAAAAAGCACAGCAGTTTTTCGCGAGTATCTCGTGTCCTTGCTTGGATACTACGCGCAATTACACGTGATAGACGCAAGCAAGCGTTCTTAACAGTAGAGGAGCTTCAATCAGCAAAATTAAAAATAATAAAATATGTACAGCAAATAGAATTTACAGAAGAGATTGAACGACTCGAGCAGCATAATCTGGTTAAACCAAAAAGCAAGATATATAGCTTAAACCCATTTTTAGATAAGGACGGTTACCTTAGAGTTGGAGGGCGTCTAAAGAACGCTAACATCAGCAAAGACATGAAACATCCACTCATTATTCCACATAGCAGCCATTTAACAGATTTATTAATAGATTATGCTCATAAACAAACTTTTCACGGGGGAGCACGCCTTACTTTATCATGGCTTAGACAACAATATTGGATATTGGGAGGAAATCGAGCGGTCAAAAAACGTTTACACCGATGCGTACCGTGTAAGCGACATAGTCCAGTGAAACAGCAACAAATAATGGGTGATTTGCCGGAGTCCAGAACAAATCCTACCCGACCGTTCTACCACACTGGCGTAGATTTCACGGGCTTCGTAGATATTAAATCAAATAAAGGCCGAGGTATCAAAACAACAAAGGGCTACGTGGCAGTATTCGTCTGCATGGTGACCAAGGCTATGCATCTCGAATTAGTATCAGATTTATCATCAGCAGCATTTTTGGCGGCCCTACGAAGACTAGCAGCAAGAAGAGGTACCCCCAAACATATTTTTAGTGATAACGGCACAAACTTTATTGGAGCCAGTAGAATTTTGGAACAAGAATATTTTAATCTGAAATCAGTCTTAACGAAGGAATTATTATCTGAAATCAGTGAAATGCAAATCACGTGGCATTTTAATGCTCCCTCTTGGCCTAGTGCTGGGGGGTTGTGGGAAGCTGCAGTGAAAAGCCTAAAACATCACTTGCGTAGAGTAGTCGGCGATCAGAAACTCACGTATGAGGAGTACGCTACCCTACTATCTCAGCTCGAAGCATGTCTCAATACGCGACCCCTCTGTGCAATAACCGAAGATCCTAATGATATAAATTATCTTACACCATCTCACTTCCTGTCTAGTGGGCCCATCTTAACAATAACAGAAACAGAGCGAGACCAAAGAACCAGATGGCAGTTAACACAAAAAATATTCAATGACGTATGGGTCCGTTGGCGTACAGAATATTTAGCAGGCATATCAGCAAGAAGCAAATGGCGAGTATCCCACCCTAATATTGAAATAAATGATATTGTTATCATTCATGACGGTAACTTGCCTCCTGGCAAGTGGGCATTGGGCCGTGTTGTTGAAGTGCATCCAGGGAAGGACGGATACGTGCGCGTCGTTAGCCTCAAGACTAAAGGCGGCATAATCAAACGGCCAATAGTTAAATTATCTATTCTACCAGTCAACGAATCATCAAATCAAAGCAATCAGCAGCAATACAAACCTGAAACAGCTGTCAGAAAAGAGGAAAGCCAAAAAACATTTAAAACATCTTGCGTAAACTTTGTAAGCTTGATATTTATGTTGTTTATGTTATTTGTCTCACCACCAGTTCATGGCGCTTACAATATTTCGGCGTTACAGAATAACAACAGCATTTATTTTGACAAGTTATCAGACATGCACCTAATTCAAGATAAATGGAAAATAGTAGTTTATTATAACATGGAACCATACTGGCAAGGAATTAAAATATTGAAAAGCTATTACGATTATTTATCAGATCTATGTGTAACAATACAAAAACAATCACATTGTGACGTCATACTTATACAATTACATCACGGCATCGTCGAGCTAGAGTATTATGACACCATGTTACAGAGTCAGCACTTTGATAAGAGCGCACGCGCGCGGCGCGGCCTTATCGACGGTGTTGGATATATTGCAAACAGTTTGTTCGGCGTATTAGATGAACGTTTCGCCGAACAATATCAGAGGGATATAACAATGATTAGAACCAATCAGAAACATATAGCTCAATATTGGAAAAATCAAACATCAGTAATAGAAGCAGAGAACAATGTTTTGAAGAGAGTTGAGAGTACTATGGAGAAGCAGCACAAGATCTTCAATCAACATTTAATTCGTTTAGAACAAGCCACAAGTCAACTTAAAATTGAAATCCGTTTTGCGGAAAAGGTAAACGAATTTATGGCAACAAGTATCATGGCAAACAGCATGCTCATGAATTTAATGAACATCCAAGACAGCTTATTGGATACCATTACTAATGCCCAACATTTTAATGTACACCTTCTCACACCCACTCAACTAAAAGATGAACTCAGTATTATCTCAAGTCAGCTGTCAAAGGAGCTGTCATTACCCATTCACAACATTCAGACAGACCTTCCTCAAATTTATAAAATATTGAAAGTCAAAGGACGTATGACGACAAAATATTTTATTTTTGAATTCCAAATACCATTAATTAATAGAGACAGCTACGACATTTATAAAACAATAACAATTCCTCGCCGCAACGGCGAAAATTGTATGATCCATGTCATCCCTGTAGAAAGTTATTTGGCTATGAATATCTTGAAAGACACCTATATGGCAATATCAGAGAATGATTTACAGAAATGTCTACAAATCGACTCATATACGAAACTGTGCGAGTTACAAAAACCAGTATTACAGAAAAAGACGGATCTGGATTTTTGTATTAAAGACACGCATCTAAAGGTATGTCAAACCATTTCTAGCGTATGCCAAAACACATGGATAACGCTATTTCCAATAAATACATTTATGTTTACTTGCTGCGGTCAATGCACTCTAAGAATAATATGTGGGCATCAGATTGCGAGCGAGCAATTAAACGGAGTCAGCATTATAGCACTCGGCAGCGATTGCGTAATCAAAGGTGACGGATTCACGGTTACTTCGCATAAAACGCAAACGAATCAAATAAACATACAACCAGACGTGGTAACAGCAGAGATCTCGCCTGTCAATTACCTCATTAATATATCTATCCCAATAAGTGAGTTTAATGAAAGCAATAGTTTTTCTGGAACATTCAAGGGTATCGACGAGCAGATCGAGCAGATGAAGACTGCAACGGAACAATTAAAAGAAGACAATGACGGGCTATCGTTTCATGACATTCACCACTACGCAGCCATTTACGTAGTGATAGCAATAGGACTGGCCCTGTTCACGCTCGCGTGGAGACGCGCGCGCGGGCGCACTGCTCGCGCCGGCGCCGCCCCGCCCGCAAACAGGAGTCGCCAGCAGATCAGCAGCACTAGTGACATCAGTATACAGAGTGAAAGTGTAAAAGCAGAGCCTAGTGAAGTGCAATGTTCAAGTGCAGTGAAAAAAGAGTCAAAAATAGACGTGACGAGCACAGCCAGCTCGCCTATATTTACTAAGTGCAGTTTTCGAAAAATTGATCTAGAATAATTGTCGGGAATATCTGTAATATCATCTAGCCCTAAGCAAAATTGGATTCACCTTGTTACACATCAGATCATCAGCATCTTCCATCTCTCTTACCGCGCCCCGGAGCATGTACGATGTCAACATCGCACATATTCGCGCTCACGTTGTGCGCACTCAGCAATCATATTTTTCACGTTTAAGTTAACATTTGTATCATTCAGTCGTCATTACGATCGCGTTCGGCTCACATCATTAATTTAATATTATCAGGTTTTCAGTGCAATAAATCAGTTATATCAGTTAATCAGTTTTTCTCTTTTTATAATAATTTAAAAGGTGTGCAAACCGTACAGGTACTACCTAAATATTCGAAAAATTCATCAATAACAACATGAGGTCAATGCGTTATAGGATTCAAGGTCAAATGCTACTTGCTGTATTTTGGTAGATTTCATGACGTCATCATTATAATTATATTTTGGGGTGAGTCATCAGGGCAACAACGAATTGCGCAGTTAAATTATTACATTATCAATTTACAGATAAGTAAATAAATCACGTTAATGACTCATTTGATAGTTGGTAAACAAAATTGTCTCTATAGTATTCACCAGGCCCTGTCAACTCTGTATGGGGCTAAGTTTATACCTACGGGGGCTGAATTTTATTATTTTTAAATATTGCAACACCAAAGTATCGACGGCTTAAAAATGTTCATATTTTAATTTATTACAAATACAATGTAAAAAACTTGGAAATAATGATGAATTATATTTTTGATAATTAAACAATAGAGCAAAGTATCTTCATCGAAATATAGAAGAGATAATTCATTATATAAATATTTACATTTAATTTCGTGTTATTTACTAGCAACACTAACAGACAAATGTCTGCCACCGCTTGCGCACCGTTTATCTTGTAATTTCGGTTTATTTTCGTTATTTAAACTAGTTTTAATTTCTCCTGCATTAAAAACGATGAGTCGAGCACCCTGTTAGTCCGTTGTTTGGTGAAATCAAGTGTTATTTTGTGAGATATAGACTCAAGTTGTGAGAAAGTGAATCTTACATTGTTTTTGTTGTTTTACAATATGAGTTCCAATATATCACTCGGATATAGTATTTATGCACATGTACGGTCAAAGACAATAATCGAGTACTTATATTCATAGTAAGATTTGTATGTATTGCTTTATTCACAAAATCACAAATAAACCATTTTTAATAAAGTTATGTAGGTACATATTTTATGGAACTATCTAAACTGTGTTTTTCGGGGTTATTCCCAGTTGCCCCCACTATCAACGCCACCACTGGTGACAAATGGGATTTCTTTCCATAAAATGTTCCATAAAATCCCATTTGTCACCAGTGGTGGCGTTGATAGTGGGGGCAACTGGGAATAACCCGTTTTTCGATTAAGTTTTTCTTTGAATACCTATGTGAACGCTGATTTTATTAATAACCAGATTTCTATAGAATAACATAACAAATCTAAATCGGCATACACATTAACTTCAAAGAACTCTTCGAAAAATACAGTGAATTTTGAACCCAAAATAATGACAAGCAAATAGATATACATACCCATATAGCTATATATATACCTACACACCACGATTACGATTTACGATAGTTTTGTGTGGGCTGAATATAGATGGCGCAAGACGCTAAGGAAAAATTGTCTCACAAATTTTGTATGAAGTTGTCATTCTTCTCTCTGAGTATAAGGCCCAACTCACACTGGCGCAGAGTCGAAGCGACGCGACGCGTCATATTTTTCCGCCTAAAGCATATTCATCTTTATTGTTCTTCTATTTAAGTACAAATTTGTGCTATGTAAATATGGAAACGCGCGTCGAAGCGCGTTGACGCGCGCATTCGCGCTCCAACGCTCGGCTGGAGTCGAGTGGATTCGCATCGCCATGCAAAACATGACGCGCCGCGTCGCTTCGACTCTGCGCCAGTGTGAGTTGGGCCTAAGTGTTCTGTGGTATTCACGCATGCGCATACCATATGAACTGACCGTTTAAAAGGATTCACCGGCAAAAAAGTGGCGCAGATTCAACGGGGCAGCATGTTGTATATTGCCATAGTAATGTTGCTCATCGCTAGCAATAGTATTCCAAGTAAGTACTGTCTATTGTATATCATGCATGTGCGAGCTGAGCATGCGAAACGACTATCATATAATGATACGCAGGCAGGGAAAATGACACAATCCTGAATAAACAGCGAATTGAGCATGTTCTTCAGTATTACAGTGACGTTGCTCATTGCTAGCAATGGTATTCCAAGTAAATACTGTCTATTGTTTATTTTCCTTAATTTCGTACTTGTTAGCTTCTTTGAAATGTAACTTATAGTTTCTTTGTTCAAGGTATTCAAGCAGAAGAAAAAGGAGAAAGAAAAGCGCAATTGAATGGAACATCCGTAAGTGGGGGTGATAGCATTATTGAAGTCCTAACAACACAGGAAAACAACACTTTTAACACTGGCCCGAATGACAAAAGCAAATACGGTTCAATCGTAGAGGTGAAGACCGACACATATGAATCACCCAATAGTCGTCAACCAGACAGTACACAAACTCGTACTTTTACTGCGTCGGGTGGTCCTGGACATGATGGAGTATCCTATGTAAGGTCAGAAGAACGCAATCACCAAGGACAACCTAATCAAAACCAGACACTCGATAACGAAGTGAAACTCATAGTGAGTGCAAAAACTCATATGAATAACAACTCTTTCAGCGGTGAGCCTGGAAACAATAACTTTTATGGATCACGCATCAAGGTGAATTATTATGTAAATAAATCGGAAGGCAATAATAACCTGATGCGACCAAATGAAAAACAGATATCCTCTAATGGTGGTCCAATCCAACTGAATGCCGTGGCTATGTTGAATAACAACCATTTTTTAACCAATCCTGGTTTGAAAGTCTCCGCCGGAAACTCTATAACTTACCATGCTTACTTGAACTCACATACAGATAAAGAAGCACAAGATAACAAGGAGAAAGAAGTACATGAAGAAGAACACACCGAATCTAACAGACAGACAAGTTTGTCATCTAATGCATTTTACTCATTCTCATGTTTATCAGTAATATTGCTTAAATATTCTCTGTTTTAGAATAAAAGTTGTAGAGTTCTCTTATAGTTTTTTGAATAAAGCAACTTCATCGCAGAACTAATTTAAAATTTTTATTTATACCCTACATATGTCCTTTGTACAGAGTCATTCATAAAAATCAAATATTCCATTAACCAGACCTAAATACAAAATATGTTTACATTGCAAATTAGATCGGATCAATGCTTCTGATTGATTGAATATTTTCCATACATAACGTACGGCTCTATTCAAGCGACAATGGCTTCAATCAAGGCATGCTCGTGTCCAGGCACTGATACCGTTAGCATCTAGACAGTTACTTAGTTGACCTCTACAAACTGACAACCATAATTTCCGCAAAGAGTTTAATATTTTTCTCTATCTTCATCATTATTGGCACATCTGATAAGCTTGAATACTCCTTAATATTAGTGACGGAGCGCTCTTTTAAACCAAGGTTGAACCAACCGACATTTTGTCGTAATTTGTTAACTATTTTTAATCATTATTTAGAAATAGTATATAGATAGATAAATCTCAATATTTTTCTCAAGGCCTTGCAAGATCTGTCACAGCTTGCCTCTTCTATACAACTAAATATATATCGTTATACACACTAACTTTATTCTCATTATACACATAAACACTAATTGTTTTTTAATTATTTAAACAAAACAGACTTTTATTTATAGGGTATTAATAATTTGTGCTGAGAACGAAAGGTGCGACCACAGACAAAGAGTATTAACCATAGATTATACACCTGGTATCACAAATACATATTATAAAATGCTTACTACCACAAACATAAATAAAGGAAACAGTATAAAAAAAAGAAATGCAATGTGCTTTTAATTTCTCACGATATTAGTATATCGGATGAAATATATCGATTGTACAAATCGATACTAGGTGATTCGATAATATCGGGTTGAAGCGATATATCGCGTACATATATCGATATTTTGTGAAATATCGATACATATCGTGCACCCCTAGTTTTCTATATTTCCGTTCAGTTGAGCGCGCGCACAGAACACTTAGGCCCGGTGCTCATTATCAGCAACAGCACGGCTGAGGATTTTAGGTGATAAAAAGCATTATACATTAACTTTATGGCAATAAAGTAGAAATTTCCATGATATATGATCGTAGTAACAAAAATACCGCTTCGGTATGCTTGAGGCTACTGCATCGGCAGCTTTGAGGATGCTTCGGGATACTTCGGGATCCTTCGGTACGCCGACGCCCGCCGCGCCGCCGCCGCCGGCGCCGAGGCAACACTCGGGTCTTGCAAGTTTGAGGACGGTGCGGCATGCTTGAGGACGCCTCGTCATCCCTAAGAACGTTGCAGCATGTCAAGGCATAGTTTCCGACAGTGTGCGCTTGCATGTAGGGATGCCGAAGGATCCCTTTCCTTGCCGATGCCGATAATGGGCGCCGGGCCTTATACTCAGAGAGAGCGCGCGCTTTCGACGCGGACAGACGTATTTTAGAATTCATTAGTATCAGTTCGTCCAGAAATCGTCCAAAATGGAAACCGAAGCTTTTAATACGGAATTATTTATAGATGAAATAGAGAAACGTCCTGCGACATGGGACATGACAAGTAGCGATTATTCAGATAGGAACTTAAAGAGAAGGACTTGGGAGGAACTCGTACTCATATTCTGTGAAGTGTCGCGTCGTTTCTGCCGTCGGTACAAAACCACCGTTAAAACTGTATCTATGTCCATCTTCGACAAATGTAAGAACTTTACTGAACCATGGCGGCCGCGGCAACGCGCGTTTAACGCCTGACAAGCGCGTGTCATGTGAACACTATACAAAAATTTTGCGCGCGTTCAACTCGCGTTGAACGCTTGTCATCTGAACGTACCCTAAAGCACAAAATTTTTAACATTATGCTGCGGTAACGCACAGAAAAAGAACTGTTCCCTGCATTATCGCGAAGCAGCGAGTAAAATCTAGTTTAATAATAAGTCTGCCTTGTCCGACGACTTTTCAATTTGACTGTTGTTTATTTTTGCTTGTATTAACGCGAATCAGTAAACTTTCATCAAAGTAGATTTTGATTGCGTCGCGTCGACACTCGACGTATCTCGCGACGATCTCGCGTATTACTGAACGAAAACAAGACCGTCAAAAATCTGTTGTGTATTGACAGTGTTGACATCCGTTTGGTAATTATGACAATCGTTTCCAAAATCTCCCTGTTTTGTATAGGTACTCAAAAAATATTAAAATATTTATTGTTAGAATATTACATAAATCTTATCAAACCGTGTGTTATTTTATAAATTTGTGTTAGTTCAGTTATTTCTGTGCAAATTTGTTTATATTACAATGCAGACGGATGACAAACGCACGAAACCAGCAATTGATTTAGCTTCGTTAGAGGCAACTGCTAGAGTAAAACAACTGGCTAATTACGGAGCTATGGTTGATGTAGACCCGAATGTTCCACCGAGAAGGTAACAATAACTGTATAGCTATATTTCGCATATCATAAATACTGAAAGCCTGATGACTTATGTGATGATTGATGAGTCACATAATTCATTTACCTACACTACTTTTTCAATATATGCAGCTACTATTTAATAAAATTGATACTCTTAAGATTAAGTATCTATCAATAGTGTTGTAATGAATAAATCATCAATATGCTAACCACTAACAGTAATGCTACAGGGAACAGTATTTAAATACCAGCATGACCATAAGTATCAATGATGGTACACTTTGTTTTGGGTACTACTCAGTTGATAGTGACAAAGACACATTGGTGCCAATTCTGTTGTCACAAAATTCTCTAAACTTAACTACATAAATATCACTAAAATATTTTTTAGTCCTGTCACTTTTAACGATTTCAGAATACAAAATGTCATTTGAGAGGACTAAACTAAATTTTAGTGATTTTTAGTTATGCTTAGAGAATTTTGTGACAACAGAATTGGCACCATTGTCTGACATACTGATTTCTGCGTAATGTTAAAATTCTAAAACACAATTCTTAAGCTATCAAAAATAAGAAAATAACCATATGGATGGCATAGTGTTTTAACTCATTATTGTCATTAACTATTATTTGGATGCTAGCATCCACATACTTTTAACTTTTTGTGTTGCAGCAGCACACCAAGGGTTAGGCACAATAGCTATTAAATATGACTGGCATCCTAAGACTTGACAGGCTATGTCTTGAAATAGTTGACAGGTTAATTCTTCTTGTAATATCTACTCTACAAAGCATTGAATATTCAAACCCCACAAGACAAATATTTGTGTGGTCCACAAAAAGTTGTTTTAAGTAAGAGTATTCCTTGTGTCTGTTTGATTTATTATTACAATTATGTTTGTTAGGACCCCACTAACATAGATAAACATCGTATTGCAAGAGATATCTTTTAAAAAATATAGTGATAGGCAACAAATATATGTTAAACAAATGTAGGTTTTCTTTTGACTGTATCAAACATTTGTAAAATTGATGCAATAATAGTTGTCAGATGAAAAAACGTCCACTACATAATGAAATAAAAAGAAAATAAATATGGATTGTTAAATATTTATGGCAAGTTCAGTATGATATCATTGTAAACAAATGCAATGGCTGTTGAATTAATTTGTTCATCGGTGTCCAGACAAGGACAATAAGACACAATGCTTTTAGTCCAAACATTCTGTTTTGATTTGGTTTATATGTAAGTTAAATCATGGTTAAATGTGTATGTAGGTGCTTAGTAATATGCTATGTGATATAGATTATACATAAATTAAATTTCTCATTTACTTTTAAAAATACAATGCTGATGGTTTCAAATATAACCTGCTTCTTATACACTATTTTCGAATTATTTTACAATTTCTGGTTTACAATGACATAAAAATAGCAAATAAAAAGAGTGGTCATTAGTTACTTGCTTAGTTCTTATTTACTGGGAAATTAGTACTGTCACATAAAGACCTAGATGATCTTTAAATTTATCCTTCACAAGTATGATGGTAGTTATTTGGTTGAAATATTTAGTTGCATTGGTGAAATTAAATAGGATATCTCGGCAGACTTTAAAAAATGAATATTTTGCACAATTTTGTTAGTCTAGAAACACAACCACAATTGGTAAAGGTTGTGGTTGTATTTCTATAAATACATGTCAATGTCTTTTCATAGATAATAATAAACTTAAAAAGCCTTAGGTTTGCCTTGATGCATGAACCTCAGAGAGCTGCAAAATCAATACAAACTATATGTACTTAAATATATTTTTTTAAAATAAATGCGTCAGTACCTTCTAGTCATTTAAAAATTTAAATTGTACTTAAGGAAAAGAAAATGTTATTATCTCCTACATCCCATGGTAGTTAATTATGTTGATGTCTTGTGGCATTTGTTTCTACTTATCAATGTGTGATCATGATCACATGTTGCACATGTCATGATGTGAGTGATATTAGATGTTTCTGATAGGAAATTTTCAATAGGGGATGATGCCTTTATTATGCAAGGCCATATGTATAGCTCGCAAAATGTGGGTGTAAGACACTTCCACCGGCCCATTCGAGAGTATATAGAACTGAGTCTACCCATATATACACTTATGGCCAAATATCATAGATTCCATGCTGTACTTATGGCCAAATATCATAGCTTTTTGTAAGATGATTCTTACAGCAGCACAGAAACTAGAAGTGTGTTTGGTAGCAATCTCTAGGCTCATGTTCCTATTTATAAGTCAAAATGCAGCTGTCATTATCGACGTCTACTAAAATAATAATATCAACTCTGTATTAAACTGTCCCATTGCTGGGCAGGGGCCTCTTCTCAGTGTGAGAAGGGTTACGCCATAGCCGCCCACCAATGGCGTAACCCTTTTCACACTGAAACGACGCTGGCGCAGTGCGAGTTTCGATAAACATTATGCAGAACTCACAGACATACAGATTTCCTCACGATGTTTTCCTTCACTATTAACGCGATCGATAATTAATTATTTAATACGCACACGATTTAGAGAAGTCACAGGTGCATGGTTTGTGATTAAAGTCGAGACCAAGAGCAGCGATAGCTCAGTGGGGAGAGCAACATTCTGCAATGCAGAGGGTCTCGGGTTCGAACCCACGTCGCGCACCTCTGACTTTCGAATGTTATATGACTTTTCGAAATTATGTGCGTATTGATTGACAATTATCGCCTGCTGCGTGCCTCGGAAAGCACGTTCAGCCGTTGGTCCTGGCTGCCATGAACATCTATGGCAGTCGTTATTGGGTTTTGAATCGGGAGTGTCGACACAAAAGATCCCACTGGGTCGAAGTGTCGCCGGTCTGCACTGACTGGCCCCCGCATAAGATAAGATAAGATAAGATAAACTCGAGACCTCTGCGTGGCAATTCAACGGTCTTCCACTAGGCCAACTTAGCTGCTTTCAATTATAGATAGACACTTATTACTTTGGGGTATAACTCTATAATAATTGGGGATCTATGCCCATGTATATATTTATGGGTATGTTTCAGATACTATCGATCTGGTCTAGAAATGGTGCGGATGGCGAATGTATATCTGGCAGAAGGCAGTCTCGAGAATGCCTACATTCTGTACATGAAGTTTATGACACTGTTTTTGGAGAAAATACGCAAACATCCTGAATATGCCACAGTACCAGCTCAAGTAAAAGCTGTTAATCAGGTCAAGTTGAAGGAGGTGATGCCCAAAGCGGAGAAACTAAAACAGAAACTGCTAGACCAATACGCTAAGGAACACGTTCTTTATCAAGAGAATGAGGTAAGATTAAAATTTTATATAACTAATGTCCTGCAGACCGATTTTACGTCATGACTACTAATCTTAAAGCATACTAACCATCGGCGCAGGCGATATCATTGTGCATATGTGTTGGCGCTAACACAATTGCACTCTGTAATTCCTCATTCTTATATCCCAATGGGACGCCAATCCAATTAGACCAGCGAGAATCAGGGACAGGAACAACGACTTCACGAGTTCTCACGAAGCACGGCAGTATGCAACAATGCCAACTTAATAACACCAGACTAGTGATGTGCCGGATAATTAAAACTGTAGATCCGCGGATACGGATACGGATCACTGGCGTCAAGATCCGCGAATACGGATACGGGTCACTGGCGTCAAAATCCGCGTATACGGATACGGATCTTAACTTTCTTACTCAATCGGTGTCGGTGCGCGTGACCTTAAGATTTAAGTTGTGTTATAAAAGTGATCTTATAACTTTCTATAATAAATGTTACAAAGATTTAAACTCAATTGATCTCATTATAAAGATATTTTAATTAATATTTTATAATAACTTCCTAAACTATAGTAAATGTTTAAACATATATTAGATAGTTGATTTAGTTCCTTTAAGTTACGTGCAGTATTGTATCGTATGTTAACTCACTACGATAAATGTTGATGTAAAATATTTCATTTTTAGAAATAAAAATTAGTTTGATTGGAATGTAATAATACTTTATGGCTATCTAATCACCTACATATAGAATTGAATCTATGTATTAAAAATTAATGAAGTAAAAGATCCGTCAAAAATGTAACGGATACGGATCTTTTTTCTCACGCGGATATCCGCGGATACGGATATGGATATTTGCAACATCACTACACAGACTGATATCTTCTTGAACGTCTAGGGGAAATACGGAAAAAATAATTAAAATTCATTGTGCAAACAATACACAAACGGACAAATGTATGTCCGCTCGACACTTGACTCATTAACGAGTCAAGTGTGCAGCGGACATACGATTGTGGTTTTTTTTTGATGACTTGTTTATGCGGACAGTTGACGGGATATTGAGTACTAGATTTTGCCCGCGGCTTCGCTTGCATAAATGTAGATTAAGTTATGTTATATGATGTTAGTAGCAGTACTTATTTCTGGATGCAAGGTACCCTATGTCCTATTCTGTAACCCTGACAAAGTGCATAAAAAATTTCATGATGATCGGTTGAGTAGTTAGGTTGTGAAAGCGTAACAAAAAAACTCAATTCGCATTTATAGTGTTAGTTAGAATAATATTAGATCGGCTTTCTTGACAAAATACCCCGATAACTTTTTTTAGCCCGACTCGTGATTGTAACCTGAGATCTCATGAACAGCAATATCTGGTCGGATCAGTGGTGTAAGTGGTCGCCTCGCCGCTGCCACTGCGCCGAGTGTTGTAGGTTCGAATCCCACATGGGACAAATATGTGTGATCCACAAATGGTTGAACCGAGTTTGGGTGTTCTTTGTGTCCGTTGTTTGAATGTTTGTAAAGTTCCCCGCGACACAAGAATTATTCCAAGTGCGAGATTTGTATTCTCTTCCTATTTAAAAAAGAACTGTGCAAAAGTGATTGCACTTGTGTTCGGGCACAAGGAAACTCTCTGCACAGATGGCTAATCTTCGTTACCATTGCTGCCATTCATTAACCTAAAATAAGTTAGATGATATGAAACGCATAACGGTTTAACGTCTTTTTAGTGAGTGAACGGCAGATAGGTCGTCGTGACCGAAATTCAGTTTGTAGGCTTTTATTTCCAGTCTGTAGTTCAAGTTAAGCAAATTCTAATTAAATGATGTGGGCATTGACAGGAGAAGCGACGTAAAGTAGAAGCTGAAAGGAAAAAGCAAGAAAGGGAAGATGCCAAGTTGGCAGAGCGACTGCAGGCCGATGAGAACAAAGGTAGAGATGGTACTGGACCTCATCTTCTACATGCTGTAAGTAAAATATGTTATTACTAATTGGGCTACCAAGCACAGGTCTCTAGGTCGATCTCAAGGCACGCATCCCTGTCTATATGCGTATTAAATAGTTCATTATTGCTTGTTTAAACGGTAAATAAAAACATAATGGGGAAACCTGCATATCTGATTGTTCTACTTACATAATTTCTTAAAGAAATTATGTAGAACAATCAGATATGCATATATCATATATAATCTCATACTAAAAAGAGGCCCAGCTATGTAGCAATTCATTAACAAGCCTAATATTGTTCTTATAAGACATGTAGGCTTTAGACCTTTAGGCTTATGTTCAATTTTAGTTGACGTATTAGGGTCACACTAATAATTTTCTTTGTGTTTGAATGAAGTTGTTGGTTTGATCTTTATATATAAGTCAATCCATATTATAATTGTGAATGTAGAACTATTAAGTTTATTAAGTTTCACAGATAAACCGATTTTAAAGAAGCTTTATAATAAATGACAAAAAGAAGCATATGCAATCTGCGGCCTCTATAAACTAACGCTTAGCAAAAAAATTAAGTCGCTTCGATTGTCATTGTCGATTGCCCTATCACTGCGTGAAAGAAGGACAAATCAACAATACCCTTTTATAGCATGGATTAATAAAAATAATGTCCACCAGACCGAATTTCGGTCTCAGCCGCCAAACTTAACGGAGACATTATAATGCACAAGTGTGTGCGCAAATAAGTGCACTCTCTGACTGTCATGATCCGGTGTGACGGTAATCCGTCACAAACAGAGAGAGAGAAAGAGATCAGGTGCAGCACCAACGGCGTTAGGTGCTTTTCGAGGCACGGGGGTGCCTAACATTGCCAACTTCCTAACTCCGGGCTGCTATTAAGAATTTAGAAATGCAATAACTTTTTGTTAGCCCGATCTGAGTGCTCTCATGCACAGCAATCGCATTCCCTTTGTCTGCGCCTCGGAGAATTAATCCTTACTTCCTTACTATTTTTAATATTATACATTTGAAAGTAATTCAGTCTCTTGGTCTATCTGTTACATATTCACGGCTAAACCACACAATCGATTTGGATTAAATTTGATACGGAGGTAGAAGTAGACTAGAAGTTTAAAACCTGGGAAAGGACATCAGGCTACTTTTTATTGATGTTGGTATCACGCGGGCGGAGCCGCGCGCGAATGCTAATAATGCATATAGTAAGGATTAAGTTAGTGTATATGTAGTAAGATGGAGAGCTTGTAACAGGATCAGTGGGCGTCGACTCCATCGGCGCCGGCAGTGGACGGCGTGCTGTACCCGGACGACTTCGCGGCCGAGCCGCCGCGCGCGCCCTCGCACCACTACCAGCCCGTGCCGCCGCTCATACCGCCCTCTAGACCGCAGGCGTGAGTTACACATTACATACATATATTATGAACTTTTGATTGCACGGATGGCGTCGTAGTGCTCGCCTCGCTACTGCCACCGCGCCGAGTGTTGTGGCTTCGACACGGGACAACATTTTGTGTGATCCACAAATGGCTGTTCCGAGTCCGGGTGCTCTTTGTGTCCGTTGTTTGAATGTTTGTAAAGCCCCCCGTGACACTGTAATCATTCCTAGTGCTTCTTTAACTAGAAAAAAAAACCTGTTTCTCTTGGTCACGCCATAACTTTAGAACGACTTTATCGATGTCATTCATCTTCTTTTTAAAGTCTTTTTATACTCTGTAGAAGGTTCTTACTGGAAGAAAAGTTAAGAAAATTGCACAGAACATTGGATAATTTTAGAAAACTTAACGAATATTTTAACTTCGCGACTTGGACAGTTCATCGAAAACAGGACAACATTATTATAACTAAACACATAGTTCCTTATTAGGTACTTTCAGTTATATACTGTACATATATTCATTTGTTTATAGACTGTGATATGTCGCGTTAAATCATATCCAGTGTTGTTATTGTTCTGCAAAACTAGGTGTAGGAAAATCGACTCAAATTCTTGAGAAGGATATCGCTGATTTAAAATTTTGTTTTGCTTACAAAAATATATCAAATATTATATCTAATATAATAAAATACAAAACAAATAAACATTTTTCCTTACCTTAAATGAGCTGTCACAGCTAAAATAAAATATTAGGAGACATTATATGTATGTGTTTTTAAACGTAAAAACTGCCGAAGAAAATTTCATATCATTCATGCACTGATGCTTTTCTTTATAAAATGATTACATAATAATGACCTACCCTCGCAAGATGGGCTGACGACCTGACAATTAGACTGCCTTAATGTAAAATATGTTGTTAAGGTTCTATTTGTTTGTGATAGAAACGGTGTGTGAGGATTAAAAACGAACGTCCTCTCTGTTTAATACTTTTTTGAGGCTGCTGTTGAACTATATTATGATGACTTTATATTATGAATTGGACAGATAAGATGTCTTATCTATGCTATTCTATTCTATTGTAAAGCGCGAACGATGGCGTGGGTTCCCTGTACGGCGGTCACTTGCGGCTGCGGACAGTGCTGGTCCCCTCGGCGCTAATGTCGCGGTTCCTGCGCCTCGCATCCAACAACACCGCGCGCAACATTGAGACCTGCGGCATACTCGCCGGGATACTGGTATATATTTCCATACTAAAAAAAAAACAGCAGCGTCTAGAATCTTTAAATCCTAACTGATATTGTAAACGTAAATGTGAGTTTGTTTGTTTGTTTCGCTTTTACATCTTAATTTCTCGACTGACCGTACATCAAAAAGAACATAGGATATATTTAATTCTGAAAAAGTACTGTTCCCGAGGGATAAGTAGTAGTGTACTTATTTTTCTATTATTTATCAGATATTGCCCGCGGCTTCGCTCGCGTTTTTGTAGATTTCAACAATAAATTTATATCCCTCAGCACTTTCCATTCAATTTTTTTTTTATAAAGTGTACCCTATATCCTTTTCTGTTTCCCTGACAACGTGTATGTAAAATTTCATGATGATCGGTCAAGTATGTAGTTAAGGCGTCAAAACATAGTTCAGGGTACATCAGTAATTTAAACATCAAAGTTCAGTATGACAATCAATAATGAATATTTGGCAGGAACGTGACCAGTTAAAGATAACCCACGTGGTGGTGCCGAAGCAGACCGGAACGGCGGACTCGTGCAGCACCAACAACGAGGAGGAGATCTTCCACTACCAGGACCAGCACAACCTCATCACACTCGGGTGGATTCATGTGAGACATTTGACCCTTATTATATCACGTCTGAATACTGTCGAGAGTTTAGGCAAAAGTGTATCATACCTAAATTCTTTATAAACTGTTCTTGCTTTAGGATCTTGCTTGGCGGCGCGGAGGACTTTCCAAACGTACAATAAACAAATATAGTGTACCTAAAACCAGAATAATAATTTGTGGAACACATACACAAATATATAAATAAATATACAGGCTGTCCCGAAACTCAACGATAACCTGGTACCGGTACCGGGTGAGAGGCCAAGGTATACCAGTTATGAAAAAAAAAGAAAAAAAATCCATGTCACTTAGTCAAGCGATAATAGACATTTTTCAAAAAGTTGAAAATTTGACACCCGTGGTCGCATTTTTAAGTACTGTGATGACAATCTTCACAATTTTACAGAGATTTTTTAAATAATGTAATCTCAAATAATAGTGCTATTAATCGCAACCACAAATAAAAGTAATAAACATTGTTAACTAAGTAAAATAAATTAAGTTTTGATGAGTTATGGTTTACAAAATTATTGTCAGGTAACTTTGACACTTCATGTTGGAAAAAAAATGTACCACACTACCCTTGGTAAGTTATTTCAAAAGATGGCCCATTTAGTCTAAATTTCAAAATGGTACAACACTTGCCACTTTTCTTGCCAATGAAAGTGATACTTCGTATTTTTTGCGAAGGGACCTCATGGAAAACTTAATCAAAATAAAACAATCAATTATCGTAACACTTTAATATCCTCCTAAAACTAAAGTAGATGCTCAAATTGTTTCCCTCCGGCACGAATACAAGCTCTGCATCGCCTCAGAAATGACCTCTTCACCAGTCGTGCACATCTACTCGCATTAATTTCTTCTGATGCTGCATAAATTTTTTGGCGTAATTCTAATAGATTTTGTATTGGTTTTGAGTAGACTTTCTCTTTTATGCGTCCCCAGTAAAAAAAATCTACTGGATTCAGGTCTGGGGAACGAGGGGGCCATAAAATTGATCCACGGCGTCCGATCCATCTGTCGGGATATTCTTCGTTTAAATATTCTCGTACAGGCCGGGCATAATGAGCTGGGCAACCATCTTGTTGATACGACATTTCTCTGTAGATGTTGAGGGGTACATCTTCTAACAATATCGGCAAATCATTTTGGAGAAAATGCAACTAGGTGGCGCCATTTAAATTTTCAGTCAGCTCAAATGGTCCAATTATTTGACCATTTAAAATTCCTGTCCACATGTTGACTTTAAATTGGTACTGGGATTGGTCCTCACGCATCAAATGCGGGTTTTCTATGTGCCAACCACGTAGGTTGTGTAAGTTTAAATAATTTTAATTTAATTTAATTTAATTTATTTATTTTATTATTATTTTATTTATTTTATTTGCTATATCAGGGTACATTAATTGATGTTATAGATTATTTACAAGCCCATTTAGCCATTTCAAATGGCATGCAAATGTAATATATTATAGTTCTATCATTTATACAAACATATTAAATTTCACATTCTCAATATCAGGTAATCAGGTATCAGGTAATTTTTTGTAAATGAGGGATCACTTCGCAAAAAATACGAAGTAGCACTTTCATTGGCAAGAAAAGTGGCAAGTGTTGTACAATTTTGAAATCTAGACTAAATGGGTCATCTTTTAAAATAACTTGCCAAGGGTAGTGTGGTACATATTTTTTTTTTTGGAGTGTCAAAGTTAACTGACAATAATTTTGTAAGCCATTACTCGTCAAAACTTAATTTATTTTACTTAGTTAACAATATTTATTACTTTGATTTGTGGTTGTGATTAATAGAACTGTTATTTGAGATTATATTATAAAAAAATCACTGTAAAATTGTGAAAATTGTGATCACAGTACTTAAAAATGCGACCAAGGGTGTCAAATTTTCACTTTTTCGAAAAATCTCTATTATTGCTTGACTAAGTGACATGGATTTTTTTTCTTTTTTTGTTCATAACTGGTATACCTTGGCCTCTCGCCCGGTACCAGGTTATCGTTGAGTTTCGGGACACCCTGTATATATGTCGGGTTTGAACCCACAACACTACGTCATCCATGCAGTCAAATTTAATTTGTCTTTAGTTTATGGCGCGAAATATATTACATAATACTATCCAACTTCATTCCAACTATCCTAATCCTAACTAATATCATAAATGCGAATGTGAGTTTTTTTGTTTGTTTGATACGCTTTCACGCCTTAACTAGTCGATCGATAATCATGAAATTTCTCATACAAGTTGTTAGAAAACTTGGGGTACAGAAAAGGACCTAGGGTAACATTCATTCAGAAAAGTACTGTTCCCGGGGGCTATCCCCCTATGGATAGGAATTTATTGACAAGATTTACTTTAACGCAAGCGAAGCCGCAGGCAAAATTATCTATACTAATATTATAAAGCTGAAGAGTTTGTTTGTTTGGTTGAACGCGCTAATCTCAGGAACTATTGGTTCGAATTGAAAAAATCTTTTAGTGTTGGATAGCCTATTTATCGAGGAAAGCTATAGGCTATATAACATCACGCTAAGAACAATAGAAGCGGAGCATCAATGAAAAATGTTGCAAAAACGGGGAAAATTCTCTTATGTGAAGCAGACGAAGTTGCGTGGGTCAGTTCATCATGTCAGCCAAAAGACGTCCACTGCTGGACATAGGCCTCCCCCAAGGTTTTCCACACATACCGGTCTTGGGCCACCCGCATCCAACCGCTTCCCGCGACCTTTACCAGGTCGTCGTGGGTCAGTTAGTAATATATAAATTAGTAATATAAAGTTTGTTGACTAATTTAATAAAACCCACAAGGAAAATGGCCTTATCACAATTTCGATCGTACGATATCAATTCATAACTCTTATTTTATGAAAAAGCTATAAAACCCGTATGTGTGACTCATAGTTCAGTATCTACGCAGTCGCCAATGCTATTGACAGCCAAGTGTTAATTACCTCGATAAATATTTTAAACGACATACATAGGTACTTTAACCAGTCGTAGACAAAATAGTATGATATAGAAGGAACTCTACAGACTGTGGATGCATAATTAACAGACTTAAAGGTCGATTCTGTTTGAGTATATAACAATATCAGCCATGTATTAAACTGTCTCATTACTGGCACAGGCCTCTGTTCAGTGTAAGAAGGGTAGGGCCAAAGTCCACCACGCTAGCCCAGTGCGGGTTGGCAGACTTCTTATATCTTCGATGTTTGCCTTCACCGTTAAAGTAAGCGATAATTAACTATTTAATACGCACATAACTTCAAAAAGTCAGAGGTACATGCTTTGGGATTGAACTCGAGACCTCTGCGTGGCAGTCCATAGGTCTCCCACTAGGCTATCGCTGCTGTTTGAGTACTTTCATTGAATTTATATTGCAGTAATTTTAGTGTAATTTTTTTTATTATATTCGACAAGTTAATTTTGGCCGAAATTTTAAGTACCTATATTGAACGACCAAAAATCAATTAATTGGTATTGACCTTAGCTTGGGGTAAAATCTAGTATAGCATAAAAATAATATCATACGTAAGATCATAGTAATTATTCTCCTTTTGTATAATGAGCTGCCAGTGATGATAAACTATTCCACTTGCAGACCCATCCGACGCAGACAGCATTCCTGTCGTCCGTGGACCTGCACACGCAGTGCTCCTACCAGCTCATGATGCCTGAAGCCATCGCCATCGTGTGCGCGCCCAAATACCAAGAGTAAGGACAAATTCTGAGACTTGGGGTGATGAACACATTGAACCATTATTTTTTTTTATGAAAGTGCGACTTTTTTTGTGTATGGTATTATTTTTATTTCAATGGGCTGGATATAGTTCTCTAGGCACTTCGTATTATGTAATATATCGTCGTGTGTTTCAGGACGGGTTACTTTGCGTTGACGCCCGACTACGGGATGCAGTTCATAACGAATTGTCGGCAGACAGGGTTCCACCCACACCCGGACGATCCTCCATTGTTCCACGTAAGTTAACATCTACTAGTTTATTTGCATATTTGACATAATGTTAAAGAACAAGACAACCAAAATAGACTGTATAAGTATGGATGTTATTTAAATGGTTAGCATAGTATTCGGGCACGCCACGATCGTGGCGGTAAGTCCCGTGTTTGAGGAGTGGCTGGAGAGGCGGCATGGCGCCCTCACCTTCCGGCTGACACAGGTAATGACTGGCCACGGTTGTTTTGGCCGGTTCCTGTGTCGTATACGCCGGCAAGAGACGCCCGGTTGTCACCACTGCGGCGACTGCCGCGACGTTGTTGAGGACACGGCGCTGCACACTTTGGCGGTTTGCCCCGCCTGGGCATCGCAGCGCCGTGAATTGATCGCGGCAGTCGGATTGGTTGCCCTCTCGCTCCCGGCCGTAGTTCAGTCTATGGTCCGGAGTGAGAGGTCGTGGAACGCCGTCGCCTTCTTCTGTGTGGAAGTGATTTCCATCAAGGAGGCGGCGGAGCGGGAGATGGAGCGTTTAAACCCTCTCCCCAACCGCAGAACCGGGCGCCGGAGGGCGCGAGACGATCTCCAGCCACCCTTAGGTTTGACCTGGGGTTGCAGGCTTTGTAGGCCTGCCCGTCATCCGTTCAGCACCAGGTCCGAGAGGCGGCGTGCGTGTTCCCACGCGCGCCTCTAAGTCGTGTCCGTCTTCCCTCTAGAGGGGAGACGGTAGGGATTTTTGTTTAGTGGAGACCTTAGGGTAGGTCTCTTCTTGTAGTGGCCTGCCGTTTCATACGGCGGGCCGAAACCTCGGCGGGGTCGCGACCGCATGTGCAAGTGATTCGCGCGGCCCCGCCGATAGTGGTTTTGTCGAGGAACACCGTGGTAGGTTTAGTCGGTATTCCGGGAGATACATTATTCTTATTCCATCTTTCTCTTTTACCCCGGCGAGTCCGACATAACCCAGAAAAATATAAACTGTCAGCAGAAATAGCTAATTGATAACCTAACCTAACCTAACTATGCTGACCAAATAATTAAAATGCTGTTTTTTGTGGCTTACCAAATTTTATAATTGCTAAACCATTTAATTATTTCTCTATAAGTATTATAATCACTGAAGTATGTAATTATATTAGCAATAACTTCACAAACGTGCTTTTGATACAATTTTTACTTCACGTTAATAGCGTAATGCATTACTTAATACTGTTACAATAATTATGTAAAATAAAATAAAAATGTTTTTATCTGCGTCAGCTATTGTTGCAGTTGAAATTGCAACGCTGGTATTCTCGCAGGATCTATACAGTATGTGCGCGATTACAACAGGCAAACAGTAACCGCCACATACTATATCACCAAACAAAACTTGTTTTAGTTTTATTTGGTGACTAGATGTTCCCGCGGTTTCACCCGCGTTTATCGTTACTGCGCCGCCCCCGTGGGTCGTAGCGTGATGTTCCGTGTACCGTTTCGTAATCCGTAAGGAGCCGACCATGACCACGCGTCTGAGCCGCGCGGCATGGTATCTCGCAGAGTTTTCGGCCGGCCTTGCACATCATAAATGCGCACGCAGTACAAACTTGATCATTATTTTGCTGCGTATGTTATTTTAAAACTGCGATATCGCCTCAGATATTCATTGAAATCGAATTATGTAAAGGCCAATTTTGTTTTTAATTAAATACTTGTGATGAATAACGTATTTATTTGGATAATGATTAATATCATGTTTATAAAAACACCTTCGCAAATAATGCATTATTTTAGAACAAATTTGTTTAGCATAAAAAGGTTATAGTGAGCCAACCTTAAAAGATAGAAATATGCTGTCGTTTTTTTTTAGAACTTTTAAAGGGGAACAATTGTGTCATACATGATTTTTGCGAAACTTTAACTGTTTACGCGGCGCACGCAGCGGGAGCTCTCTAAAGGAAAAAACCCCTCCGATTTTGAAACATTCTTCATTGGTGCTCCACTCCTATTGATCTTAGCGTGATGATAAATAGCCTATAGCCTTCCTCGATAAATGGGCTATCCAACACTGAAAGAATTTTTCAAATCGGACCGGTAGTTCCTGAGATTAGCGCGTTCAAGCAAACAAACAAACTCTTCAGCTTTATAATATTAGTATAGATACAATACACATCAATTAAGTAATAGCGCTCGTATATACTTTCTAACAAGGAAGTTAAGGTAAAAGAGACCTAGATATTGGGTTAACATATTTACAGATACGCACTTATTATTATGCCTAATGATTTTAAGTAAATAATTAACTGATTATTTGAATGGGTCTAAAAGTCAGATGATAAGAAAATAAAAGAAAACATATGAGTTGTCACTTACAATATTTGATATCATCAATAACACTGGGGAAGAAAAAAATTATATTTTCTGCGGCAAACATTTTGTTACTGGTTTTAATAAACACTTTCATCAGTCATACCCGAAATGTATTTACTTTGTATGGATTGACTCTGGTTCTTGAGATATTCAACATAACGAACGGTTCCATCAGGACATTAGAACAATGAAAGATAGATACCAAGCCGATGGGACAGCCATATTATGATGGCAGACTAATGCTTAAGTGTAATAATGGATTTTCCTAAATATAAACACAATAGAAAAGCTTACAGATAAAGTTTTTTCTAATATTTTTTTAGGATTTTTTTGTTAATAGCATATGTACTAAGTTTTCTTGTCGTTATTATATAGCCGCTTCTAAAATATATATTTAATATGTAATTGTATTTTTATTTCGATCTTCTTTCAGTCATAATTATAGTCTTATCTCATAAACTAGAGTCAATTTAACAAATCTGATATTTTTATCGTATTCAGCATACTGAACTTACACAAAATTTACTTCAACTTAAATGACTGTTCCCCAGTGTAATCATATTCTTACATAAATATATTTTTTTTATAAAGCCTTCGTTACTGTCGTGGCATAAGCTTGCGCTTACTCTTACGGACGACTTTGCGTCTAGTCCGAGTCCAAGCGTTGTTTGGTCAGAAATACACAGTAGCTGCACGGAATACGGCCATTCGGTATATAACAATTATTATTAGCCGCTTATTCTCTTATGCAAACACGTGCAATACTACTATGACGTAATACGTGAATTTTCACCGCTAGAGCGAGGCAGACATCAATGCCTCAAACACCTCATGCCTGGCTGGATGCGATTTTAAACGCTGTTTGTGAAAAATATACTGGTTAATTTTGCATACTCTTGCTGAAGCCAACTGGTTTACCAAGCTTGAGGGTTGGGAGTGCTGGAACCAATTGGTTCATGCCATCTTCCAGCAGTTAAAGTTTGCTGGTTTTATTAATGTATTGTTTTTATTTCCAGACTTGCAAACACATACGCGTGGACGAAAACGCCCCGGTAGAAGTAGTAGACCTTAGAAGTAGATGAACTTGAGCCTACGACGTACTTCATATAACTTCCACCGCCAAGCTTCAGACGTTCACTTAGCATTTATTAGTTGCGTATCTTGTTTTTGTACGACATGTGTATCATAATGTAAAGTATTAAAGGTATAGTCTACAGCTATTGTGTTCCAATGTAAGTGGGTTAAAAGATTTGATGCTCTTAGTACCAGTTTTCACGGCTCGATTATAATTAACGCCGGCAAGACTATATATATATATATATATAAATATTTTTATTGAAATTTATCTAAATTATTGATTGATTATTACGCTAGATCTTTTGGTATAGATTTTTTTTACCTTCGAACAAACGAATTAGCATGAGCACGACTGCGTTCGAATTATAATCTGATCTGCTGACATCATCATCACGTATGAACATGCGCTGCACTGCCCTAACTATGCAAATTAGGTATCACATTGCGCATAACTATTCGAAAATCATTCGAATGAAATTTTGAGCGTCACTGCGCAGGGAGCAGCGATAGCTCAGCGGGGAGGCCAACAGTTTGCAATGCAGAGAGTCTCGGGTTCGAACCCACGTCACGCACCTCTGCCTTTCGGAAGTTATATGACTTTTCGAAATTATGTGCGTATTGATTAACAATTATCGCCTGCTCCGTGCCTCGGAAAGCACGTTACGCCGTTGGTCCCGGCTGCCATGAAAATCTATGGCAGTCGTTATTGGGAGAGTGTCGACACAAAAGATCCCACTGGGTCAAAGTGTCGCCGGTCTGCACTGACTGGCCCCCACATAAGATAACATAAGATCACTGCGCAGGCATCATCTAATAAAAAAATCGACATACATTTTCATTTTGTTTGTCTAAGTTTACGCTTGAAGCCATTTAAAATTAAAGATGTCGTTTGATTCGACGACGTTTATAGTAATCGAGAGCTGCGTAAACTAGTACTACTAGCGCGAATCGAATTGTTAAGGTTAGTCGTCCACAGCGCGGCGGACACCGCCACCTAGCGGACGTTAAGAATAAGAGAGTGTATTGCGCGGTAATGCCTTATATTAATTAGTGTGAATTATGAACGGAATGTTGTTATTTGTATTTATTGCTAACGTGCACCTAGTATCGTGTATGTGATATGTGTTATACGTGTATAACGTTATTTGTTTTATTAATACGTCACAGAAACATCGCAGTATGTCTATTTATATGTGTAAGAACTATTGTTATTTTAATTGAGAATTTTATTTTTAGTAATCTCGTATGATTCGTTATTGTTAAAAATGTATTAAGTAGTGTAAGGTTTTTTCTATCGACACACAGCTTAATTATTTTTTATTTGTTATAAAAAGTTATGCTATTTATTACTGTTATATTACATGTGATTTTCGATATCACAGAGCTTATCTCTCGACACGTGTGATCGCTAAAGTGTCTTGCCGTACATTTTCAAAAAGCGAACAATCTGATAGCGTTTTTTTTATAAAAGCGGTCCGAAGTAGGTACTATCCTAGTTGTGCCGAGGTTTGTTGAAAGTTTATGGTAAACCGTCAGGTGTGAATGTAAATATACGATTGTGAATCTTATTTGTTTTACACAAAGTGCAAAATCTATTACGAGTAAAATTTATTTATAACTTTATATTTTATGTTATTCTAATTTTTTTTTTCATGAAGTATTTAAAATTATATTTTTACTAAGTGCAATAAAGTGCTAAACCATTTTTTCATGGCGACAAATACATAATGTTACTAGACTGCGAGTAATTACTGCAATCCACACGAGCTTTTCTTATTAAATCTTGTCACTTTGCCATACCTATTAAACTATAAAAATATTCCAAATATGCCTTTAATAAATCGAATAATCTGTCGAATGAAAAAGCCGTTGATCATAACATCAACTTCTCGGCTGAGTGTCGGCTTTTTTAGTTTTCACCAACCTTCAACAGGTTAAGTGAACTTGAATAAACAAAGTTAAAGTGTCAGAATCATTTGGTGTTAGCATTAGATGACAAAGGAACTACATGAATTTAGAAACAAACAGTCTTATGATCCTATCGAATTAAGCATTAATAATTTCGATTCATATTATGTTTGTTTCCAAAAAAACATGATATGAATCGAATAAAGTATATATACTCGCTATTTGGTGGTTTATCTACATTTTGAAGTAGGTATGCCTTATTTAAATACATAATGTGTGCGACGGGCTATTTTTTGGCTTACTACATCATTTAATTATTGAGATTATAATTATGTTCAAGTAGTTGGTGGCTGTCAATGATTATTTTTATGTTTATATCTCTTGTTAAAATCTATGCTGATCTCTCGATGATTGCCACGTCATTGATCGCTGTGCAACTGTTTCTATTTTAACGATTAGATTAAAGTTGTAACAAAATGTAATTCAGCTGAATACATATCATACCATTATTGGTTTATGGTAGAGGACTACGTCCGTGGCGGAAGCAAGGAGTGACGCCAGTGCGATATAAAAAAATGGTTGAGATGGTTTTTAGGAATATAATTTATACAATCATAGCCTGAATTAGAAAAAGAGCGTCATGAATCCACTTTAATTTTTCATATAATAGCAATCCCATTGAATTATCTTAATACTTTTTACTATAGTTAGGCAAAATATATCACTTAAATGAAAACATACTAAACTCCTTGACACACTTTTTACCAAACCGAAATAAAAACAGCGTGGAACAATCTCTCTGAAAGTTTGATAAACGCATCGTCAATAAACTGCTTTGAGAACAGACTCGAATGTGAAGACACACACGAATCAGCTTAGTAAGCTGTGCTTTTTGTAGCTCAGTGAGGTGCTTTATATTTCGCGCTAAGTATATCAATCCACTTTTTCGATACCGATAATTAAAATGTAAAAGACCTGCCTCATGATAAGTAAAATATCTAACTGATGAGCCACCGGCTTTAATATCATGACCTTCGATCAAATATACCATAGATGCACATTCTCATACAAAAACCGCGTCAATATGTGGCACTGACCAGTACTACATACTTATAAGTGTTTGCATTTATTATGCAATCCAGGAAATAAACCAGAATAACCATTGAACGCCCACTGAGAAACATTTTGTAATAGTTTAGTTAAAACGCGTCAATGTAAAGCGTCCTAAGTGTGTTACTCGCGATACGCAAGCGTACTAAGTATATGGTACGGTCTCCACCGTAGTAGTGGTGTCGATTCGCTCTCGCTTACGGGCAACGCACGCAAGAGTGAGTGGGACAGGTGCATAATATAGCGCATACGACTGATTTATGCACAGTTTTGTTGGGGCCGTTTTTCGAGCGACGATCGTGCATCTATGGTATATTTGATCGATGATGACAACACCCGCACTCTCCACTATCTGGGATATCTCTTTCTCGCGTTTCGCCATTCCGGTAATGCCACGAACGTATCCCAAGTCCCAACTTGTGTGACCGATGAACAGTGACGGTTCTAAGAATAAATATATAAATTGTGAATGATAAGACATTGTACGATAGTATTCAATTGTGTGATAAATAAGAGACGCAGCCTGAAGACTGAAGCTTAAATTTTATATCATAGATGTAAAATAATATTCTTGAAATTGTCTCTTATCATTTTATACTTCTAAAGATAATGTTGTAAGATTCTTGGTATTGTTTCTGTTATGAAATCTTCTTATCTGTTATGATCTTATATAATTTTGTGGTGTTAACGATTATTTGATATGAAACAATGCACAGAGCACCAAGCCGAAGATGCCCAGCACTTTTATTTAGCTTTAACGGAAACTATATAATATTCACTGAGAGTACTTTAGTAGCACTTAATGTATGCCTAATATATTTCGTCTATTAACTGAGCAAGTCCCAAAAGCACAATCATAAAGTAATTACTTCATAGTTGGTCTATCGCTTTTCCGCCGTGAACAGTCAGCTTCATAAGTCGAACATTTTGTATAATATTCTAACACATACACACAACACCATCTAGCCCAAACTAAGCAGAACTTGTACTATGGGTACTAGACAATGGATAAACTTTTTTTGTAAATACCTACATATAAACATCCGTGCTTCGGATGCCACGTAAAAAGTCGGTCCCGGTTGTTGTCAAATTGACAGCAGTGGTTAAGCCATGTCAGAGGCCAACGGGCGGCTTGAACAACTCTTGACAACAGGTTGGCCACTAACCACACGAAAAGAAGAAGAAGAACATCCAGATCGAGACAAACATCCATGATCATGCACACAAATGTTTGACTTGTGCGGGAATCGGACCCGCGACCTCAGGCGTGGCAGTCGGTTACACTAACCACTACGCCATCGAGACCGTCTATGCGTCGTATGTATGGTTTTGAATTCTTTTGTTATTCAAAGTAACCATCTTTCTCATTTTTTACGATAGTAATAGTTGAAGGATGGTTTATTTACTGCACGGATGACGTAGTACTGCGCCGAGTGTTTTGTGTTCGAAGCCCACACATAACATAAACTTTGTGTGCTCCACTAATGATTTTTCCGAGTCTGTTGTTTGAATGTTTATAAAGTCCCCGCGACACAGTTTATTCCTAGTGCGAGAGTAATCCTTTTATAAAGGAAACAATTTTTTTATGAGAGGTCATAAATACGTTATAACAATTAGATTCAAATGTTTAGCTAATTATGTTGTTGACTGTTCCTAGTTATCCGATATTGAGAGAATGGGTCAAAAAGAAAAACATAGAATTCACATTTCTTAGGTTTGGTGAACTGTGATTGTACGTATCATTGTCAGAAGCTACTTAAGTTCGATAATTATGATCTTATATCAAATGGGCCTTATTCGTTTTTATTTGCGTGACACTAAGTGTAAAGTGTAACACATACAGTATGTCCGGTCATGGAGAAACAATATTCTAAATACTTATATAACAACTATTTTAATACACAAATACACTACACATAGCCTCAATCCACTTCCCCGCTATGTGGCAGCCATTTTGATTTTTTGCTGAATTATTCTTTAGTGTGTACAAAAAAATCGTAACTAATATGAATGTTAGTGTTTTTAATGTTTTCCTATTTAGATTTCCGACAAAGACCTTTTTTGCTTGCGCATACGCTATATTCAAACAACAATACCTCTTAAAGTAATAGACACACAGTTGTTTTGCCTGCCACGTAGCGGGGTAGTGTATTGGGCCCAAGTATAGAGTGTATTTGTGTATTCTTCTTCTCGAGTCAATGGTACAATTATTTTAAATATGTCCTGTCCAATGTGTAACCACGGCAATCGCAATTATTTGTGTATTAAAATAGTTGTTATATAAGTAAGTAGGTATTTAGAATATAGCTATTACATGACCGAACATACTGTACATATATACATATACCTATATATTTATAATTATTATACTATATAAAGTATAGCTATATATTTAAATTTGATATCACATGCAATGGTTTAACTGCACTAGTCTTTTTTAATTTGCAGCACAGTTGTGTTAACGTCGGGTGATGTATTGTGCCATTTCGTCTATCGGGATGTTTACTGATTGTTGCATTAACTAAGTGTTAGGGTGGCATCGCGGCATTGTTAATCTTCATACATTTATTAATGTTGAAATAATCTACGAGTAGATAATGTGATAGGTACTGACACGACTGGATTAGTTTCTATGTGATGAAAAATGATGGTAAATAAACTAGGTAAACTTATTGACTGCCTTCTTGGTTCTTTGGCGTTGAATTTATGTTTGCGACCGAATGGTAAGAGCGAGCAAACTAATATTGGCTTTTTCTGTCAGAATATTTTCAATAGCTTCGTTTAGTGGACGACAATAAAACTACTCTCACTGTTAATGCTGTTTTAATTTTTGCAGAATTAGTGCTTTCTACTTTGGTAATGGGTTCACTTGTGCAAAGGATTTCTATAACATCTCATTATGTCGTCCGAAGAATGTTTGTAAACCAACAATACAAGCTAGTAGCCATATTTATTCAAATTATCTTGCCTTTGTCGAATATTTGGAATAGTTGATGTGTGGGTTACAGGCAATAACGACATAGCTATATCAGTGAGCTTCTGTTATTACTTGATAAGCAGAAGTAGATCTATCATAGTTTATTTACTTTCATTCTTCTGCTCCATTCCATCCTATGTCCAACCAAAGATAACATTAAAAACCAGTAGGCACTAACAAATTGAATGCCAACAAATGTCATGGTCATAAATGACCGCAAACAATACATTTTCTATAGCGCCTGTTATACAGCAGTCAATGTGTTTAGGGTACGTGTCGCGATGTCCAAAATAAATGTGCAATTAACGTCATGTAGTAATAAGAGCAGTCTTATGTATGTGTGATTCAACTAACTTGGACCAATGTGAATAAAACTATTCAATTGATTATATCTTTTATTTATTGCACAATATTATAATAATATGAGTATACAACAATTAATTACCAGGTAAGCATAACTAGAAATCATCTTTACAAGGCGATCTGAATAATAACTAAAGTACCTACTCATAATAATGCGTATGTACTTTACTTTTTTATTCAGAGACTAACGGCTGATTTGCACTAGATAGGACGTTTTAGGCGACTAAAGTCGTCCAACCATCCAATGTAAACTCCAAGCCTAGCCTTCAGTTAATTGAACTCGGCAGACGACAATGTGTAAATGAAGCACTGCTTTCAATATCAACTGCCTGGCTTTGACCATTGCAAGCTTTCATATCGATAGATGCCTTATGGACTTAATCGACTTCGGCTAAGAACTTAGTTGTTAGACGACTACTTAGGCGTTTACAATGGGTCCAAGGACGGCATCCTATCGTCCTAGTGTAAACTGTGAGTGAGCCACAACGACCACTGTTGTCGACTGATTCGAAGCCATATCATACAACTGATTAAGTATATTTCTGGATAGTATCACCCTCAGAGCACAGAATTAAACACAACGTGTTTCTACTAGAGACGAAAGTAATAATAATATTTGTACTAAGTGACGGAGAGTGCCTAGCGCAGCCTGCATCAGCCCAGCAATTATTATGTCTCATATTTGTAATCATCTATCTAGTTATCGCTGACATGCTCGGATATGATAAGGAGAGCTGGACGTCTCAACAGACAGAATCAATAAATGACATGTTTGTTCTATAGGTATATCTAGCCGCGGTGTCTATCGTATTTTGATATATTACCTACTGATAAGACTCGACTAGCTACTTCCAGGTGAAAGTTCTATATCTCTTTGTAATTGGCTTGTAATCATTATCCGATCCTATTAATAAAGTCCTACTTTTTATTTGTAATGTTGGTAAATAACGATGACTTACCTCTATAGTTAGATAAGATTATTTACTAAGTTTATAAAGTAATTAGTGTAGTATAAACATTATTTTGTGCAAAATAACATGAAATTTTACACGATTAACAACAATAATAAACAGATAATTATTAATTAATATTAAATTATTATTTTTTAAATTATTTTTATGTCGATATGACAAATAATAAATCTAATATTGCGAACTTATTTACACGCGTTAACAATTAAATATTACCTACTTATTAAGCATTTTTACATACTACGGGTTTTAATAAGGCACTCGGTGCTTGATATGATTTTTCATACGATATCTACATACTTACTTAATTAGCTAATTTATTTAAAGAACTACAACAAATACAAATACACATACACTACACATATATTTAAAAGGTACCTACGTCCATTAAAAATGTTCCATTTTCCGAGTAAAGTATTTGACCGAATGTTAATTGTTAAACATTATGCAAATAAGTTTTAGTTAGTAAGTATCCAACCAATTATTTCAGATAATTAATTTTACAATAATAGATAGAGATCAAAAATATTTTAATTGACAATAATTGACAGTTGGCTACCTAAGATTAAAATAAATAGCATCAAAAGGGATTGATTTTAAAATTCGACCAACATTAAACCAAGAAGAGAGAGAAGCAACAGAGTCATTTCTAGTATTATTTCTAGACACAAATAATACACATTATTTTCTACACTATAATAATTTTCACATGCATACAGAAACATTGCTTATAAAATTGCGTAGTTATAAGGCACCATCACGGATAAATGACATTCGTACTCTTAAAGGCACTCTATACAAACATTAGAATTAACACCACAGATATAGAAATAAGTAGGTATGTATAATTATATATACAGCAAGTATCGTAATATATATAGTATATATAGCTAATAGTGACAATATTATGGGTTCTGACGGCGGCGGGGCCTCAAAACCTTTCTGCTGGGTCAGTTACAAGCGAATGGCGGCAGTCGGCAGTGACGGCAGTTAGCATTTGTAAGCTACGGAATCCACTAAATTAGCGTGTCACTATACCCATTATTATGTTAGCAAGTTAGTAGTAGATTACTAAAGAGGAATAAATATGTGGAGTTTTGCTTAACCCACTGAACTGTTCTCCATTGACGTCTTAGGATGGACCGTCTCAGGGCCAACTCAATAAAGCAGAATAAAGCCACACTTGTGTGGGTGCTGATGATAAATTTAATTGTTGCGTTTGGTGGGCCAGTTTTATTATTTACTTAACTCCATATCTGTGATAAAGATACTTTCCTAAACTACATACTTACTATCAATTGCTATCTACATTCTACAATCTACATACAATATATTTGCTTAGTTATAAACAACATGTTTATAAAAGATTAATCTAAATTTATGAACATTGATATGAACTAAAATTATACAAAATGCGACGCACTTAGGTATAACTTAATTCAACTTTATACGACTAGTATCTAACTATAACATGCATTCTAAATTTGTTATCTACCATTATTAAATAAGATACAATTTAAAGACTGCTTGTCTGCAGTCAGTATAATGCGAACCAAATAAGAATGGAAATTACAATATTTCATCTTAAATCTAAAATAAGATTAAAATAGATTTTTTTAATTTTGATTGTTAGATAAATAATATAGACAATCACATTTAACATTTGAAAGCCATATTTTTGAAGTAGGATTTGACAGGTAGAGATCTTTGACGTTCCTATTTTTATTTGGATCGCATTGTACTTAATAAATTAGTTAGATTCATAGCAATACACGTATGGCTGCTAGAACGATCACCACAGAGGTGACGTCTCGTGAGGTGGCCGCTCTGCTAGTGTACTTCTTGGCTTTAGAGGGCAGTTCCATCGGTATGGTCTTGTTCATCATCCAGTAGTAGACGTCGGTGAGACCTCGAGCTTTCAATTCCGGGCCCACTTCCTTTCTTATCCTGTCGTTGTATTCGTTCAACCATTTAATCTGTTAGAACATTGACGACACGATTAAAATAAATACATTATTTTTTTTAGGAATTTTTATATTAAGGAATACATAAATAACAACAACAACTGTTATTTAGACTGGAAAATCTTTTATATAATATATTTTATATTTTTTGATTTGATCTTACATGTTACCTACTCAAAGTTTATTTTTATTAATAAACATGCAACCAGAATACTAGTGTGCAGTTACCCGTAGCCTACGGACTGTGCTTTGGTCGCTAACAACATAAGAGTTATCAATCGTACGAAAACAGCGACATCTCTTTCCACCAAAAAGGTGTTTTCTAAGCAAAACTTATTAGAAACAAAATTTTGTTGAATAAATAAATAAATAAAATAAATGTACTTTCTTTATACGCAGAGTTGGTTACTTAACTAAGACTAGTGGTTTCTTATCTACTAACTAATTGCTTACCTCATATTCCGTAAGCATGCTTTTGTCCAACAATTTCGGTTCATAGGGTAGTAGAGTCGACTCGCGGAAACCCAAGTAACCGTTAGGCTTGGATACTACTTCGAATATATTTCCCAAACGCACGCCGTATTTTCCTTGCTCATACCAACCAGGCTCTGTGGAATCATTTTAGTTACGTTGCGATTGATCATTTATGTAACAAAGGATCTATCATAAGGTTTCCTAGCGCTTGAATCACTTTGGATAAGTTAAGTTTGTTGCCACGCATATTCCAAAAGGTTAGCGGAAAACTTGACGTAAAATCATTAAATGTGATAAGTGGCGTCGACAGTTACGAAAATTCACGGTAGATTCTTAGGGTAACATTTTTATTAATGCCAACTTACCGACAATGATAAAGTATCCTTCCCTGAATGTGTGCAGATTAGTATCCTGTCTGTAGTCAATCACAACTGGATCTGAAATGAATGCAAAATAGAGAGGTGAAAAGGAAATCGTATCGTAAAGCATGCAGTACAAAAAGGTAGCTTTCTAGAAGTGAACCGTAAGTGTAAGATGTAGGAATTTAGTTGGTAGTTGCGATTTGCTTATTGTAAGTATACATATAAGTTGTACGTAATATTTGAGGCTACACCACAAGAATGTAGAGTATTCATTACAAATTAACGGAACGGGAAATATATTTGCAAGTGGCATAATAGATACTAAACCATACAGAGTGTTGCCCAAGCTTCATAATTTGTTCTAAGAAGAGTGTAAGGAGATTGTTACCTTCCTTCCGTGCAAGCGCAGCTCCCACTCCATGTCCTGTAGGATGAGGGTAATCTTGCTTCGCAGCCCAAAGCGGTGCCCTCGCAACCGGATCAGCGTGAGCGGCCGGCAGCGTGGAGGGAACCCGCAGTGCTGCCAGCGCGCCCAGAGAGCGCATCACTGTGGTATAAGCGCGCTTCTCGTCTCGAGATGGGGTCCCATAGTGGACCGTGCGAGTTACCATTGTTGTGCCCTCTGAAGAATTCAAATTCAATTTATAAAATGCGACTCGTATCTAGACGTTCAATCCATATCAGGCAACTATCGCATTTTGGATTTGCTTGCTTCGTTAATAGATCAGCCTGGCATGTACGAGAGTTCTCTATAATATCCTCGAAAATGGAATAATTCCAGCAAGCTGCAGTTTACCATTTGTAGGCCGTAACTCAGTATTATAAAGGTTTGACTTATGGACTAATTGTCCTTTCACACTGCGAGACGTGCGAGACGAGAGTACCCAGCAAAAGGACAGTCTATCTAGAGGAGGATAAATAAGAGGATCTGCTATTGAATTAAATGAAGTAGCATTGTATAGATACCTATATCAAAACAATGCTTTTTATTTTACGGCGGAAACGGAACAATATAAACATACTAAATACAAAAGTTACGGCAACACCAGTATCACTTTTGTAAATTGGTTTTTGTATGTACTAGTTAGGAAGTCTCTAGTATATTATAGAGTATGGCTTATAGACCCTTGACGTCTGTAGTCACCGTACTGCCAATGCAAGCGGCAAAGATAACACTGGTTCCTCTATTGTCTCCAACATTGTTTCTTAGAGTAGCCTCTTTTGGGTCTCCGCAGGAGACCAATTAATTCAAGGGTGTTAACCTTTGTTTAAAAAATTATAAGAAATGCCAGATAAACAATGTGTTCTGTTGAAAATATTACCATCAAACTGCCCGCCAGACTGTATAACAAGCGTGGCATTTTTGAAGATCCTCTTGTTGGTAACGTTGGTAGCTCGGTATTCGGGATCCGCGGCATTGGGTCCGTATGCCACGCGGGTCTTCATCGAGGGTCCTATGTAGCCCGCCTGGGTCTCACGAGTTATGTCCACCGTCACCGCTACTGACATCTCGCTCATGCCTGTTTTAGTCTGAAGAACAAATATTAAGAAAATTTTTGTCAGGATACCGAAAGTTTGGTCGATTCGCGATATCTAGTTAATGACTGCACGGATGGCGTAGTGCTTAAGGCCTCGCCGCTGCCATTGCACCGAGTGTTGTGGGCTTAAATCCCACACGGGACAAAAATATATGTGATCTACAAATGGTTGTGCCGTCTGGGTGTTCTTCGTGTCCGTTGTTTAAATGTTTCTAAAGTCCCCGCAAGACAAGAATTATACCACTAGGCAGGAGTTGTATTTTTAAAAAGCAAAAATGAAGGAAGTAAGTTAGACATGTTTTTCATATTTCATTAGCCAACTACTCTGCCTCAGTGGCGCAGCGGTAGTCAATGCGACTGCTGTGCATGAGGTCTTGGGCCAACAAAAAGTTATTAGGTTCTTCTGTTAAGAAATCTCAATACGAGCTCGGAGTTACGAAGTTGGCCGTGATAGACACCCCCGTGCCTCGGAAAGCACGTAAAGCCGTTGGTCCTGCGCCTGATCTCTCTCCAGTTGTGTTGGATAATCCGTCTCATCGGATCATGAGGGTTAGGGAACAGAAAGTACACTTGTGTTTACGTACATACTTGTGCACTATAAAATCTCCTGCGGAGATGGCCAGTCTCCGTTAAGATTGTGGCCGAAATTCGATCTGGAGGACATTATTATTACCCAATATATCTTTAAATGGACAAATTACCTCAAGGTAGTTGAGTAAAGTGCACATGGCTACGGAATCACGTAGATGTGCTTTCTTCATGCCTTTAACTTCAGCGTCGTTCTTCTGCGCCTTTAGGTATATAATGGGTGAGAGCAGGAACATTCGCTTGGCTGGCGGCACGCTCTGTGCGACGGCTGCTGACGCTCCTCGTTGAAATGTGCCTCCTGCTGGTATCAGAATCTTCGGTTCCGAAGCCCGACGAAGCTCGGTGTAGATGTTGGTGTAGTCGTTGACCCTTTACATATTGAACAATGATTGTAAAAGTTACATGATGAATTATTTTATTCTAAAGAACAACTAGGTTAGTTAGCGTGATTAGTTCGTGTAAGCATGAATTCATCATGAATTTTAGTTAGATAAAATTATCAAAAAAGCAAAAAAGGATAATATATTAAACATTATTTGCACCAATATAATAGTTAGCATAATATGTGCCTCATTGTAAGCGTCCAAAGGCTTCGGCCCCCCCGCAACACTTCCACATTTGTAACACGAAGAGCACCGAGATTCATTTTATTTTAAAGTTAACGTCGCCGAAAGATTTAAATGTTAGGCAAATGTCAATTTCATATACTTAACATTTTGCGCCCACGCTAGCGTTAACGTTGACAAAAAAGTGATTGCATCTAGCCTTTTTTTCTAGTTAAATGTCGCAAACAGCCTCGGATATCATTCACGCACATCCTTCAAAGAAAGTTTTCCCGCTTGAGAACTATGACACTTAGTCGGCCAGTCTGCGATCTTCAAAGCAAAAAGTAAATCGATATACCTAGTACAATTGCTGGTAAAGCAGTTATATACTGCCAACGCATCTCGTACATGCACAGAGAGCTTCCCAGGCGGCACGAAGATGCGCACATCGCGCATGCTCACGATCACGAACGCCTTCAACAGTGGAGCGTAAGGCAGATCCCTCCCCCTCACGTTGAGGAGCCACGCTACTTCATCCAGCGCTGTCACTACCATGGCTTCAGCACCAACTGCTCGCAGCTCGTTACGTACTGAGGTGACTTTGTCGCGCCAACTTTCGCCTGTGAAGTTTAAGACTATGTCAACCGGAGATCACAAGACCTTTCTGGTAATCACAGCATAGATGATGTAGTAATAACCATAAACGTCTTGTAATGTTTTTGAAGTAGGTACATATTAGGGTCTATATCTATAGGTCCAAGCTCAAAATTAGCCTCGTTTATTTATGTGCATTTTTATAAGTATTGCTGGGCTATTTCTCATAGTAGGGTGGAATTCAGAAATGAACGTGCAAAGCTGATGGTTTTACACATACTGCAATGTTTCGTTGCTATGAATTTCGTATTCGATACTTGGGTTCGGCAAAGCGTTATTTGGTTTTTCTGTCAAATGTTCTTCGTAGCTGCACGGTAACTGTTACTGAGTCTGGTACAGGGCAATAGTCTCGCCTGTTACGTGCAACCTAAAATCATAGTTGGCGAAATGCGGATTTAAAACCTGCTTACAATATATGTATGTATTTACGTATAATATTTAACAGCATTATTTGTCTTTAATTAAAACAAGAAGATAGATGTAAAATTGCACGGTACTTACCAGCAAAATCCATAATATAATTGGTAGCTACAGTTTTAGGGAAGTCAGGCCTCCTTTTCTCTGGGTCTGGCTCCTCGTTCCACAGCTGGTCTAACATCGTGGGGATGTGGACTAGCTGCAGTCCTTCACGTTGTAGCGCCGTGGACAAAGCTTGCCATTCGCCAACGGAGGTGAGGCGCGCATCTCCACCAACACGACCGGTGCGAGCCAGGCGCTCCTGTTTAAAGATACCGATGAATAAACCGGGCTAAATATTTATTATTGAGGAGCTTAATATTACTAGTAGGTATGTCATATAATAATTGGATTAATTAGAAATTGGCACAGCCGTAGTAATTGCGACAGCTATGCTTGAGGTTGTATTTATTGGGTTTTTTTCGTCAAGATATTCTCAGTTGCAATGTGAAGGAACTTGGTGTGATGTCTCTCCAACGCAAAGGTAGGATTCTCCGTCCAGGCTGGGTGATCGTGTTTGGCGGGCCGCGGCCGGACTGTTGATGTCGGGAACTTGTATATACTTAGTCTGGCCATAAATACTGTTAGGTACAATAAAAATAAAACATAATTAGAAGACGTTGATGGCCTCATCAACGTCTTCAACTGAAGTTAACATTGCAAAAGTGAAGAAAATACTGAAAATCCTCATTCAAGTTCGAGAGAGATAGCCGCTGAACTTCCTGTGTCTCACGAGTCGATCCATACCATTTTAAATAATCACTTGGTTATGAAAAATGTTGCCGCTCGGCTAGCCCTAAAAGACCTGAATTTTCTCCCAAAACTGAATCGCATAAGAGTCGCCGAGGACATGCTAGAACGAGTCAATTCCGACCCTATATTCATGAAACGCATTGTTACTAGTGATGAGACGTGGGTTTACGAGTTTGACATGTAAATTGGATGTATAACTAACATTTTGTCTTTTCCCCTGAATTTTCTTGACAGAGTTTATAGAAGTTTACAAATTAGTCAGCAGAGTACAACGTGGACATTATCCGACTTCAGTGATGGTTTGGTAGCTATCAAGGAGCGACTGTCCATATTTTTGTAAAAAAGGTGTCAAAACATCGGCACAAGTGTATCAAGATACGATTCTTGGGAAGGTGGTTAAGCCTCTTAACAGCACCATGTTTTATAACCAAGGATGGTCCTTTCAGCAAGACTCAGCATCAGGTCATAAAGCTCGATCCATCCAAGCGTGCTTGGAAACGAACGTTTCGAACTTCATCAGAGCTGAAGACTGTCCGTCATCTAGATCTTAATCCGCTGGATTATGATTTATGGTCAGTTTTAGAGAGTATGGCATGCTCTAAACGCCGTGATAATTTGGAGTCCCTACAACAATCCATACGATTGGCAGAGAAGTATTTTCCCATGAAGAGAGTGCGTGTTTCTATTGATAACTGGCCTCAACGCATAAAAGAGCCAATGGAGATATATTTTTAATGTTATTATATTAATGTATAAACTAACACACATTAGGTACAGTAATAAACGTCTTAGGCAATAGAATAAAAAATTTCCTTGTACTTAACAAAATTTATGGCAAAACTAGGTATACTTA
Source organism: Catocala sponsa (assembly GCA_963564715.1). Classification (NCBI taxonomy): domain Eukaryota; kingdom Metazoa; phylum Arthropoda; class Insecta; order Lepidoptera; family Erebidae; genus Catocala; species Catocala sponsa. The sequence goes on along the minus strand of OY751334.1, from coordinate 10,914,644 downwards.
GTCACTATGTAAACTTCACTTGCGTGATTGAGATTTGTATGGCGAAGCGCGTATTGTGTACAAGGCCATCTGTTGTCCATCGTCAAAACTTCATTGTCTGTGTAGAGTCGCTAGAGTAGCATGGTGTCTGAAACCGTACCCAGTAAAGGGCAACAGGCTCGCCTACTATTACAAGGCAACTATAGCTGGTAAAGTGGTTGTGAAAGTAATACCCCTCTGCCTACAAACTTTTGAGATATAGGCGTGATTATATATATGTATGACATAAAATATGTGGTAATATAGTTATTGTATGTTGATGAATCATAAGTGTCAGCCGAATAGCAATAACTTGTAACTAAGAAATATTAATATACTAGTTTTCACCCGCGGCTTCGCTCGCGTAAATGCAGGTTAGGTTAAGGTACCCTATGTCCTAGTCTGTACCCCTGACAACGTGTATGCAAAATTTCATGTTGATCGGTCGAGTAGTTAAGGCGTGAAAGTGTAACAAACAAACAAAGAAACTCATTTTCGCATTTATAATATTAGTAAGGATTCATTAGCCAACGCTCGAACATACGATTGTTGAACTATAAATACATTCGTAAATTAACTCGTAGTTCTCCCGTGGTATAGGTTTGATTGTCGTGAGGTTTCCGTCAGACCGCGTTAGGTTTCACTGTTTAGAAAATCCTCAGTAGCAGCAAGGAGTTGCAAAAGTTATCCGATAGATGGCAATAGGGTGGCCCTCTATTATTAGACTTGGTAATTTTAAGTCACAATATGCTGAATTAATTTTAATATAGGTACCAAAAGACTAATTTACTTTATTTAGACCTGGACTTCATAAACAAAAGTAGTGTTTTTGTGTGGCTAACAATACAATAAAATTGTTAATTGTGTACACGTTTCATACTGTATTCTCTGACTCAACCTTCCTATACTAGTTTACGTGGTGGCAATGTGAATTAAGTATGTCCCACAAATAAATACATGCAGAATCTAATATACTTTTGTCTATATATCTAACATGAATTAAAATTCTGTAGCACACTATGAGTTTTACAAACCGATATCCACTCGGCGACTGTAGGCTGGCTAGGATCATCAGCGTCAAGCACGAGCCACGCACAGGACAGAGTGCCACGTGCTCTTCGGACATCTCCTGAAGGCACCCAGACTGCTGCCCCGCCGTCGGCTAACACTGCGCCTGTGCCAGCGCCCTCCCATCCGCTTATGTATTGGAGACGACGTTCCGGCTGCAACGGCTCTTCGCTCTACGAGTTCGAAAGAAAGTATAAAGACAATACAAGGCTTAGGCTGCTAAAAACTTTAGATACGTCTAAATAAAATGCTTAATAATTGTAGCTCCAGTAAGGTTGACTAACAGTAGGTAACTTTTATCTTTTACACCATTACCTATTAATTAAAAAATATAAACTATTAGATTCTGCACGCAACGTCCTCGTTTTTTTTATGAATGTCTGTCACTATGTCCTTTTCTGTACCCCTGACAAAGTGAGTGAACGAGGAATGCCCACTACCCATAGTGACTTTGGCCACATGTGCCCACATTTTAAACCATATCTAAATGATAGTATGCAATGTCATTAAATGATTAATCAAGGAATTTAATTAAATAAAAGTTGGGGTTATAAAATATTTTTTATTTATACCGATAATTTAAAAAAATCATATCTTAGTAGTTAGGATATTTTATTTTTAATTTTTTTTTAGAACGGCCTTCAGTTCTACTATAGGACATTTCAAGGTGATCCATGAATTACCGGACACCCGGTATAATAAGTATTTAGATTAGATTTAGTAAATAACATTTATCTGCTGCTGCTAGCAAGCAAGTGTTAAATGTTAGTTTCATTAATGAACTTTACTCAATTACAGATCTAAGTACACGAATTAAGGTCTGATTACAATTAAAGACAACAACATATACACCTAGTCATCTACTCTTTATGTAACGTAACTGGATATTTAATAGATTCATGTTATTATGTCTTACCAAATGCTCATCGCTGTAAAATATAATAAATGCATCAAAGAATGCATTCATTTGTGTGTAAGCGGAGTTCCTCATGGCACTACGGAGTCTGCCTAGCGGGTTGTGGACGTCGGTAGCGTCAGGGCAGGCCATCGGAGCGAGCGCGGTCGGCTCTTCCTGGATTATGGTCAGTGGAACCGGCGATTGCAACATTATGGATGTCGGCGCTGGAGGTACCGGGGTTGAATTAGTTTTAGGCACCTGTTGTGACATACGCCCGCCTCGACATGCTGGAATAAGAAATAATTCATATTTAGCTTATCTATTTACAAACAGAAAGTATGCCAAATCTAACAATCTATTAAAACCCATTTATCATTCATTCGAATTCTTCAATTCAACCGCTAAAAGTGACGGAACGAGATAAACGCGCCATAATAATGGCGTCCCTTTCACGACGTACGATAACTAAAAAAGTTCACAAGAAGGAGAAAGCGGCTAGCGACAGTGGCGTTTGTGGCGCGGGAATGTACCAAGGCATCAGATACAATGAGGAGATCAACAAGATCGCAAGCTTTCAAAAGCTCGTGAGTGCGAGAGGGACGATCGAGGGCGCATACTACCCTTCCGCTTTAGCTTTGCTCCCGTATGCGGGGTCCTTTTATTGTTGGGGGCGTGTCTATCTACGTCACTACCTGCCGCCGCTGAACGTTATACATATATAGCTATATGACTATTGCTGGTCTGTAGATTCTGTCATTGATTTTACAAAATGTTTTATTTTGCTGACGGAGTTTTTAATGTTTTGGCTAGCATTTTTGTCGACGATGATACACTAAAATAATACGATTACATAAACCCATACTTGAAGGTGCCAATATGACTTACTCAACTAATAGAATATTCTTAGGACAAAGTGTATAATTTGTATGCATAGATCTGAAGTACCAGTTGGAATTTTTTATCCTGTGAGGATTAAAAAACCCACCGCGCATGCTCCACACAAAGGTCAACCGTTCGAGAGGTACCCAAGGGATGTGGATTCTATTGGAATGACGTCAACAAGTAGCAGGACATCAGACGTGACGAGGATGTTACATTGTCCTTTCCCTTTCATTTTACGTTAGGGGGAGTAGATCCCCCCCCCCCATTCATTCACCCGCCATTAACAAAATGGTGTAGGGGCTGGATGTCATTTGTTACATCGAAATGCTTAAAATGACGTCGGTAATAGCCAGGGTATCATAAATTCGAAGAGCCTGAATATCCTTTCTTGTAACTTTCGTAAGTTACAGAACCGCTTAAGGCTCAACATGAGCGTCTAATATTATGAGTTATGATGACACAGAATGTACGACATTAATTAACCTTAGGTTGTATGAATAAAACAACTACATTGATGCTACGTACTGTATTATAAATAATACATTTCAAAGCAATATAGCCATGTAATAATTTTATCCTTGACATGTTAAGGAATAAAATCCCTTTCAATATACCTAAATCTTCAATTCTGATACATAATCCTCAGTAATAAGGAGCATTTTACTCTAGTAATCATATGGTAACTTACATGTCCCTTAAGGATGGCCCGTTTATATTCCCAAAGGGACAAAATATCCTGCGAGTTACTAAGGCGGCATAAGTCTTGAGAGGTGTGAGCGTGACGCGTCGTCCTGTGCAAGGATACTCAAGGATAAAAGGCAACGACCGCCGCCGCCGCCGACCGCGACGACTGCAGCGGCCATTCACTCGGTGACGTATCGACTACATTGATAACATTATAATGCACACGCAATGAGCTATAAACATACCTACTACTGCACTTACATGAAACATGCAGTATCTAAGTAAATAAAGTATTGTAAACAATACAAGCCGGCCGTATAGGGCGGTATATAATAGTTAAGTTTTTTTATTAGGTATTGCTTTCATCCAAACGGTATCAGAGCTTCCATATAATATAACTATAATATTAAATTAAATGCACTTTAATGCTTCGTTGTAGAACAACATTTTTTGTTGACAGAAACATTAAGTCTGCAAGATTATTTAAATTATGTGGTTAGTAATCTGTCAATGCACCGTGCATTGAAAACTCAGAGGTAAAATTGCATCCTGGAATTATGTGGTTTTAAAAGCGTTTATTTTCGTCTTATCTTATTATATCTTATTTCACCTTTTAGCTCAAACACAAACTAAATAAAGGACTAAAATACTTTTCAATCATGTGATTGTAATAAAATAGAAACTTGTCCAGACCTTGTTGTTCTCCATATTCATCTATGGCTCTGAGACATGGGTTCTGAAAAAAGCTGATAGAGACCGCATCGACCGACGCTTTTGAAATGTGGTGTTGGCGAAAAATGCTACAGATCCCTTGGACTGCCTTCCGCACCAATGCGTCTATTCTGCGAGATCTAATCATAAAAACCAGACTATCCACCATCTGTCTACGCAGAATACTGGAATTTTTCGGACACATTGCCCGCAAAGACGGTCACAACATCGAACAGCTGATGGTGACAGGCAAGGTTGACGGAAAAAGACCAAGAGGCCGCAGTCCAACGAGATGGTCAGACCAAGTCCGATCGTCGTTTAACACCAATCTCCACAAAGCCCTCCACGAAGCAAAAGACCGGAACAGATGGAGGGACATAGTCAATGAGAAAGTGATTCAGCGGGGGAGTCACGACCCTCAGTAATAAGGAATACGACGCGAGGAGGAGGAGGATCTTTTGAAAAGTACTGTAACTGCAGTTGGATCTTTTAATATAATAAGTAATAAGTTTCCGAAAATAATCCTAGTTGTTCCTTCAGATCCCATACGCGAAGCATAGGGACAAAAATGTCTCAGCGGTAAGTAAGTACGAACACACTCCGTATCACGAACAATTTTCATATCTTTGTAACCAGGAGAGCATGATACCGAACATACACAAAAATGCCGCAGGCAACATTTTTTACATAACTCGCATTTCTGATGCTTCATTTACGCAGTCTAATAATCCTTTCCAAAATATTGTTGTCCTAACATAATTATTGCGACTTAATTAAGAAGCATCAGCATCAAATAATTTTATTAATATTATTGTCCTAACATATTGCGACTTAATTAAGAAGCATCAAATTTTCTTATTTTAAAACAAACACTCACTATAAATGTTATACAAAAATGCGTTGATCTACTTTTCAAACCTTCATCCTAAAAAAATGCGTGTGCGTAAGAACAATGGTTTGCCCCCTTTTTATACCAGGATAATATAGGTCGCATGGAGATAACAGCTTCCGAAAGGACCGCTGACATTGTGTGGGGGTTGTGTAGGCAGGGAATGAATGGACACCGCGCGTCGTATCGATCTTGCTGCATCTCACTCTAACGAGTTGTAAAAATACTATGCGCTTTCGTTTATAGTTTGTAAACTTGGATAGTCAGGGTGGCGCCGCGCTGGCGGCGACAATGAAGACACAAGTTGTACGGAAAAGAACTTATATATTATTATCTTTGAATGCACGTTTCAATGGTTAGAATGTTCAGTTGTATATAAAGTACTCTGTGGTTAGAATATGAATGCCACAAAATATTCTACCCGCCGCGCGCCGGTATTTATACAAACGTTTAACCTAATTTAATACTAAATTCACAAACTCAATAGATAATATTAAACATTGTTTATCTTAATTATTCTGATGATTATTTACATACAATTATTATTTAATAATACAGGATTATATAACATTAAGGATTTATTACACCGGAAACAGAGGCGCCCCGGTGTGACAATACTATGCTTAAACCAAAATCAGTAAGAATCTAATAGCTAAATCATTATATTATACATAGTAAAATAAAATGATTATAGAATTGATTATTCGACATAGTGTAAAAAAAAAGTACAGAGATCAGTAACAATACGTACTATTTATTAATCGCGCCGGAAGCTGAAAAGCGGAAGGCGCCAAGCTAATAAATATAATAAAGTATAAAGAAATATGAAATAACTATTTAGCTACTTGATTATAACATTGTTAATTAAATTATAAGACGATAATAGGTTTTAATGTACATAGTGGTTAAGATGTACCCGAACTAGCAGTATATGTGAGGCCGGAAGTGTTACCTGATAACAAGTTACAAAAGCGCCATTGGCGTTTTAGGGTTATTTTTTTAATATGAAATTGTAGGAAAACAGTCTATTCAAAACATGTTAATGTATATTATGTATTTTAAAATAGTATATAGATAATAATGTCAACAACTTAAGATGATACGTCTTATCTTAGTCAAGTGATATAAATAAACAAATAACACTCCGATCACATACATATTTTTATTGTAAAAATGGTATTGTTGATAAAGAAAAATAAAAGACGCGGGTTCAGTCAAATATTTTTAATAATACGTCTTATGACGTAACTTCGAACTAGGCTATCATAACACGGGAAGAGTAAGTTTTAAGAAAATGTTCCTGTGTTAACTTTCTTGTTGATAACCTTCACGCTATATAAGGCCATTAATTAACCTGTATAATATTTTATCTGGTTATATGTAACTTATAAAATATGTCGAAAATATTTTGCTAATAATAACTTATGGCAACTTATTTATAATTTATAAAAAAACTAGTTTATAGTTATGTTATAAAGATTTAAAAAAAATACTAAACAACCTTAAAAAAGTATTGTAAAATAATTAAATTTAATATTTAAAATAAAACTAGATATGTGAGGAAAATAAACATACTAACCAGTTTAATTGTTTACTTGAGCACGTAACCCGTTCGCGTTTTAACTGAACCATGTACCAGGCGCACGTAAAACCGGAGAGGTGGCCGATATCGAAGTCGAATAATAGGTGCTTATTGCATATGAGAAGGTATATAATGAAAACCGATTGCGTGTACATACATACTAATGCTCGTGTATTTATCATATCTGTTAGAGGCAGAATAGACGCGGCCAGTATGCATAACATTTACTTTGCATATTTTATGTATGTGCATAATTTTTGATGTTGTTTATCTTAAGCAAAATTATAAATGGGATGGAGGTTATTATTACTATCGAGTAATTCGCGACCTTACGTTACTTCAATGCAAGAAAAATGTTTACATTATGTATGTAGTTACTACATGCTAGACTAATGAAAACTCTCCTTTTTGAATTAGATAAGGTAAGGTCACAAAATAACGCGATTTTACTGAGGGTCATATGCGTGCGATGCTACACAAGATCATTCGCCTAGTCTAACCTTTTAGATAACTATCATTAAACCACTAAAATTAAAAAAAACGTTGAACCCATGGAAACTCTACAACATCTAGAGTTTGCCTTTAACACTTGGTTAATGTGAATCGTTCAATAAATTAAACAGTAAAGTGCTTATAGTGCAGTGGAAAGCGATTAGATGGTAGTGTGTGTAAGCGGTGACCCAACCGGATTAGTTCATCGCCCTTTAAAGGGCAAAAAAACACAATAATGACATGAAAATGCGTAAGCACTCGAAACTGTGTATCAGGGGTTCATGAGATGGTGGAGGTACACTATGTAACATTTTTATGTATTTCATTTTGTTTAAAAATAGAAGTTAAAGTTTACATACATAACATATAATATACTAAAAAATTCAAAGCTCCTGCCATCTTTTGCTAGCTCTGTTTGGCCTTATATAACAAAGCGTAAGTCTGTTCGCACTATCTACAGTCCTACTCGTACGTCCTGATTTTTATAGATCTTTCACATAGAAAACTTAATATCCAAATACTTTTTCCGTTTCGAAAAACAATGGTGGCAAGCGACCTCTAAACGGTCTCGTTGGTAAAGGGCAATCTATTAATATAGATTGCACACTTACCTACTAGGCTTCTCTTAGACCTAGGTTTGATTTTCAGTAGTTATTAGAACATTATTATTATTACATTTCCATATTGTACATATATATAAACTTATTAATGTAATCGAAATGTTGTCTATGTTCTTTCTAAATAGTCGTTATAAGCGACTATTACAAATCAAAGGGATTTAATTGTTCACAATCCGTGCCAATAACAACCTAGACGAAATATATATCTTACGACTCTTACTATCTAATAAATAAACATCACTCTAAGCGTTAACTGTTGTTGTCTGAGACTTACAACACAAACGAGTGAACATTTCTTTATTTAGATACACAACCACGCGTTGGTTGTGTAAAGTAAAAATATAAAATAATATCTCTGTGTGAAGCACACACAGGCAAGATAGCAAATGCATACACCGACAATGTGAAAGACAGAGACCGAGTTTGAGAAGCACGCTATCTACCTCCCATTATAACTTGAACCTGCTCTCTCCCTGCGTTTTCCAACCAGAGCGAGAAACGCATATCTGTGGGAAAACGGAGGGGAAAGAGTGTGCAGTTAACCGAAGGTCTTGGTTATTTGGATGGTGGTATAATGAAGGGCAATGCAACTCTTCGGCTGGCTGGCAGCCTGGTGCAACAGTCAGTGTTGACGCATGTCACTGCGTCATGGGGCGTGTGCGGCGGCGCGGACACCCGCTGCTCAATACGGCCAACGCTTTGCTTGTGTTGTGCTTCTAAAAACACGTACTGGGCTCTGAGTGTTCGTGACTCTTCACACAATAAATATATTACGTGTGTGCAACACATGCTTTCTGTTTTAAAATGTAAATGAAAGCTTCAAAACAAATTCGAAACAAAAAATATAGTAATTTAAGTAATTTATTTCGTAATCATTTACATAATATATTATGTTTCTAACTAGAGCTTTGTAAATAGCAAGCTAACACGAAACGCGAACCAGTATCATACGTAAATATTTTTTTAGTAGTGTGTGGGTCACGCATGACCACGTGTCGAAAGGGTTGCACATGTGGGCTATAAGTACCAGGGCGATAGAAGAAGGGTAGAGGCTAACATCACATGTGCGACGCAAGTGTGTGATCAGCTGTTCACGTAACGTTACATAGGGGTGCGGAAATGTGCGTGGCAAAGGGGCGAAGCACGCAAGTGTGCAGTATCCGACATGATATATTTGCGCGTGTGTTGTGTAGAACTAGGCAAGGCTTTCCGTGTCCGTAGCCGAGTAGGATGACGTCATCTTCGAGGGATGTGTTACTCGTAGACATCGCTACGAGAACACGTTGATGTCTATTTGATGACGTCATCGTGGCCCATGTTGTTATTTCTAGGTCCAATTTTAAACGGTTGATTGCGCGAAGTTGCTGATATACTTAGCTAATTTAATAATATGTAAAATCATTTTTAAAAGCTATTTAATTCAGAAACACATTTTCCTAATTTACTGCAATTATTGTCTCTACATTCAAGTCATCCAGTAAAAAACATTTTTGTGAAGTATGTTTATGACTTTCTCAAGCGGCATATCTTATATGTATTCCGTACATAACTTATCTATACAGCTGAATCTAATAATAAACAACTATCTATTGTATCTTTATCTATAAATATTAAGTATTTCGTTGACAGGAATTTTTGTAGATATTTAATTTCACTGTAAAACATGTTATAAGAACGCATGACATGTATTTGTAAGCTAGGCTCAAACCTCAGGAGCATCACCCAACTAACAACAAATTCCTTGTCTAACATGTAAATAAGTAGGTACGTTTAAACCTATAATTCGTAAAATGCGTACTGATTGTAAAGGTAGGCCGATGCATCGTGGCCCTATAAATTAAAACAGAATAGTGTTTTTTCAATAAGGAAAAACGCATATATATATTATTTTATATTCACGTTACTTTATAAGGTCGACAACTTTTAATCCATGTAATATGTATTTTTACATCAATTCTCGTTACAGACGCAAAGATTATCGTTCTTTTTGATAGTACCTTCTTAATATAAGGTCATCACAATCAACTAAATTGAAATGCCACATGGCCTTTTACTACGTATAGTCCAATTAATTGAATATTTATTGATGAGTAATCATTATTAAGTTAATTCATAATTATGTATTTTCCATCTATATTATAAATTTACAAAACGTATAATTAATACTACTACATCAAACTTTTTAAACATAGTACAACTTTCTAGTTGATAAAAGTTTTCCTTTAACTTGTTCGGTAGCTGGCGGCAACTTTTCCAAGTCCAAACAATTCGTTTCGCGCATTCCATAGCTGCTTGAATGTTATGCTGCCCTAGTAATTGAGATTCAAGTGAGGCCATCTTTGTCGTATTTGTAAAGAAAGGGAACACCGACCGCCGTGGTACCTAGCGGCGCGGTCGGCGTACCTTTTCAAATGTATAATATTAGGTATAATTAAATAAAAATACATACGCTCTTTATGTAACCAATAATACTTTAATTTAGCTGTTAGGATAATAATTATGATACCTTATATTTAAATAAAGTTTCTACCCTAAATTGCATTTGAATTATAATAATAAATGCATAATTATAATCTTGTCATTAATTAATGCATAATTAAAAATTCCTATTTAAATTATATTTAAGTTTATAAAAATTGTATTGCTTGTAAAGGAACTTTAAAAAGGTATGTGTAAGTTTATTGTTCTAACTCTACAATTAAGTACGTTTTAACATATGGAGTAACAGCGGCACACTGGCGGCTAGACACAATTAGGTTTTCTATTATGTATAGCAATTCCAACAATTAACACACCTAATATTTGAATTGAGAGGAAATTTAATAGTACGTTTTTTTCATTACACACAATTTTCGTTTTAATAGAAACAACGGATACAAAGACCATCCAGACTTATATAGACACAACTTTTGGTCTCATATGGGATCGAATTTAAAATGTGTGGCGTACAAATCCAAATACCGAATCATTATTAGATACTTTATGCTATTAAAAACCCTGTTATTCCCAATAAGTATTCAAGTAGATAACAGGATTTTCTATTCAGATGAAATTAAAAGGAATGAATAGGTTCTGTTAATGACATGAAAGAAAGAGAGTGATCTTAACGTGAGCCAATAGTGGCGAATGAAAGAAGAATACCTAATTTCCGCCGACTCTAGACAACTTTGGGATAAGTAAGCAAATAATTATAACTAAAGATAAGATCAAAAGCATCAAATAAGCATACGGTTCGCTAGATGGCATGCGGTTAACGTAGCCAATATACTAGTGCTTGCTATCGTTTTTAACTGACATTAAGAAAAGATCATGTGGCGTGGGAGGACAGCGCCGAAGACCACGATAAATGGAAGAAACGTGTGCACGATGGGCGTGTGATTCACGGTAACACCTGGTTCCGAAAACTGGCGGAAAAGAAAGCGAAACGTCACCAAGCTGATAACAACCCACCAGCTGGCAGTTTCTCTTGCAGTATGTGGTAGAATCTGCCGCTCTAGAATTGGCTTACATAGCCACGAAACTAAGTGCATGTCCACGGGATATTGACTATCGCCTGGAACAGACGTAAAAAGGCCAATGAGAGATTCGTGACATATTTTGTTGGATATAGAAACTGGCATTATTTAGCGTTACTCGCATCTTATCATATGTACATACATATTATTTGTCACACTTAATGAACAAGTGTGGCATTGTACTAGCAAACGTTTACCTGAGTCCCAATGTGCTGTCGCGTTAAAATGAACACTTTTCTAATAAACATACCTACATATTGTTATTTTATTACTAACAATACGATGACCGATAATCAGCACCGATAGCTCAGAGGGGACACCAATAGACTGCAATGCAGAGGGTCTCGTGTTCGAACCCACGTCGCGCACCTCTGACTTTCGGAAGTTATATGACTTTTCGAAATTATGTGCTTATTGATTGACAATTAGTATCGCCTGCTCCATGCCTCGGCGAGCACGTTAAGCCGTCGGTCCCGGCTGCCATGAAGATCTATGGCAGTCGTTATTGGGAAGTCAGTGCCCTCTAATATCCTGACACTGGTCTATCCTTAGGGTATCGTTAGCCTTCGCGTTGCGGAAGATGGCAGTCACTCCGTGTAAAAACTGATATCCAGTCAAATCCGGTTAGACTCCAAGTGACCTGGGAATAATAAAGATTAGCGAGAAGACTAGCAATACGATGATCGGTCTGTAGCTTTTAATAATTACATTTGTAATTATTTATTGTATTTTCTCTGTATGTGATTGTAAATCTTTTGAGAAAATAAATGTCTTTAACTGTATCTAAACTCCACTACCGCCCGGTTCCTATCTCAAGGAACGAGTCGTTTTAGATACAGGCATCATGACATATTTTTCTCAGAATATATGTCAGAATTAACTATAAAAGAACGATTATTCTATAAAAGATATGCCATAATTTAACTTTGGCAAAGGCGGGGTTCTTATTAGACATCAAGTGTACTATTTATTCTGTGAGCAAGTGGCGTCTAATAAGAACCACGCCCTTATAATGTATTGGCGCGTTTATAAAGTAGGTAGAGGAATTATTATAAGAGTTATATTTGCTAATACAACTCATACAATTCTTCGATTGAAACCTAATAAATAAACACAATTTTGTAAGCCTTGCCTGGATATACGTCGTACTTAGGCTCACGCTTTTGAGGTAGGCTCAGAAATAAGTGTAATTATACCTCATGTCGCCGGTTATATTTCAAAGTTCCGGTACTATTACCGGAACTTTGAAATATAATTTCCAAACAGCTGAGAATTGCCTAACAGAAAATCTAACAATGCTATGCTAACCTAGAAATCGATTACATGATCATTCGCACAAATAAATGAAATATTTTGCCACGGTACTAACGAGACAGACCAGGGTAACCAAATAAAATACAATACATATTTGCACTCATACGCAATATTGAAGCAATCCCTTTCGATTCTTATTTGCTTTAATAACCTACAATATACCGTAATATTGTTACGTAATTATTATTGATATCTTCCTTATAAGAGTTATTGAAAATAATAATTTACTATCATAATAGATTAATAGCAACATAAAGTTTTACAACATTTAACACAATATTTCTATAGCATATTTTTAATTTGATAATTAATTAAATAAATTTTTGTACCTAATATTAATTATTGATGATCATTGATCATATAAGTGGCAAACAAATTTGCTGATTTATATCAACTCTAAAACCTTCAAGTTCCATCCACCCACGACACCACATGTTATGTAGTTTGTTGAATGTATCACATGCATATTCATATCAACATTTTTAAACGTACGAGTAGGTACCTACTGCTTCAAAGGCGAAGGTAAAGAAAGCCCTTCAGTAGAACTCTTACCCAGTAATGTTTTCCTGGTACACAAAGTCATTGGGAGTGACATGCCCATTATTTCTTACTACAAAGAAATCCCTTCTGTCATTTACACCTTCTTCGAGAGCTCTAGGGAAGCCCTTTGAAATAATTTACATATTTAATTACTGTTAATTATCTTTTTGTTCTAAGATTAATCTATGTGTGTGTGTGTGTCTCTGTTCGTAGAGCGTCTTTGTAGAGGTGTGATTAAACAATGTTCTAACCTAATAAATGCCGCCTGAAGTACAAATTGTGATATTTTAAATATGCATCTTTTGATTACAAGTAATTCAGTTGTTTGTTGTCAAATATAATATTATTGGGGAGCCCTTTAAATTATTTATAATATAACACAGAATACTAGGAGCGCAAAGAGTATAAGAAGGTGTAAAAGGGTCGTCTAAGGGCCTGTCGAATTTCATGGTTCGGCTTACGCACTGGGCGTGGCTTTTTCGACCAATCACAGTGGAGCCAGTTACGCAAGAAGTTACGCACGTCGTCGTATACCCTTCTGAACATACCTACACATTGGAACGTCTCATTTTATTTTTATAGAAAGAAAGAGATGTGCATATTTATTTGTACAATTGTACAGTAACAATGACTCTACGTTCAGCGACAATTACGTACAATGAAATAAAATAGATTTTACTTAAAGAAGATACAGCTTTTCAGCCATTAAATATTTAAGTAGGTACTTTTAGTAAAACGTAGCATTAATCATATAAAACATATGTAGATATTTTGTAATAAAATCGAAATGGCTTCCATATATTCATCGCTTTTCATTAAAATTACTACTGAGATATTTATGTATGTATCGTAAACGCTTACAGGCGTAGCTTTATAGGTAACTGGAATGTAGAACATTCAGTTGCTTAGACTTTTACTTATGGCGAAACTTACTTATTATAATAACTAGATGTGCCCGCGGTTTCACTCGCCCCCGTGGGTCGTAGCGTGATGTTATATACCTATAGCCTCCCTTGATAAATAGGCTATCCAACACTAAAATAATTTTTCAATTTGAACCAGTAGTTCCTGAGATTAGCGCGTTCAACCAAACAAACAAACTCTTTAGCTTTATAATATTAAGTTAAGACTATAGCTGAGTTTACCTGTATCCTTGTACTAAATTATGTATTAAAACGATAGGATGTGTCTTCATACATACCTAATACCACAGCTACTGAAAACTATTTCTTCACACACCAAAAGCAACTTAGGTACTATAAAGATAGTGTATCCTAAAAAGTCAGTCAGGGGTATACCTCACGCTTTAAAAATATGTTTATGCGCTGACAGTTCAAGGAAAATCTTTAAAGACACAAGACTGCGTGCTTTAGTCCCAATTAAACTGTTCTCAAAACATGTAGAAATTCACGACACTTTTCTTTGGGCAGGTCTGACATGATTTTATTTTATATTACCAAGGTTTGCCTAGCAAGTATACCTACCTATGGACTACTTGATACTATTGGCTGATGATACTTATTTTATATCATAAACGTATCAATATCTAATAATGTGTTTAAGGCAATTTTGCGACTATTGCCGTTTTCCGGGTACTGTTCCAGACTCGTGCTGCTACTAAGAATTTCTTAATAGAAAAGTCTAATAACCCTTTGCCCGGCAATCGAACCCCTCACATGCATAGCAGTCGCAAGAGGGAGAAGTCGGTAAACACACTCTTATATTCCATGATGGTAATGTCTACGTACATACATACCTATTAGTTTTTAGCACAAACACACTAACACTATATGCAAGTGTGTGTGTGTGTGTGTGGAAGCAAGCTAAGGTTGCCAAAAATACTGTTAAAAAGAAAATTATCCTTTATGTTACACTCAAGATATTGTCTATTCAACGAAATTAAAATATACGAAATACTGTTCTTATGTTGAAAAATTCTGATATCCGACGTTAATAATAGTGCGTTAACATACCTACTACCTAAATCATTAATTAAATAAATATGTATTCAGAACATAAAAACTAAATACTATTTGTATTTCCAAAATATTGTATTAATTTTCTTTCTGTAAGTTTAATATACATAGGTAGGGGAGAGTAACCTATATTGAAACGGCGCTTAAATTGTACCACTTCTATATTTCTACCAAATATAGACGCTATTTTTTTACGCTGGTAACGGAAAAAGAGGCGTTTGTGGCGCCACTAACACTGTCATTTTGTATCAACGTCTGACAGGTATTACAGTTGTGAGAGAAAACAATTGTTTTTGACCTGTATCGATGTTAATTTTCTTTGTGTTGTCTAAGAAGATTGTGCAATGTAATGATAAGTTATAATTTTGTATATTCCATAAGGAAGAATCTATTATATTGTTTAAAATACCAGCAAATGAACACGAATCTGTAGTGGTTATATTTTTATGTTAATTTTTAAATCTACCATGATCCGTATATTGGACCACTAGGTACCAAGTTCCTAAAGAGCACCTGACAACTAACCCTGACATATGTGATAATTGCGTGAATTAATATTATAATAATTATTATGCTATTCAGAGTTATAAATTCTTGTTTATAAATTTATATTTTTATAAATAAATAAAGACTGATTTTTATGTCTAAAGAAGGAACTGTGTTAAGATCCTCAACAAACTAGGCAGGAAGAACACAGTCAGACTGGTCTGGGTTCCGGGACATGCAGGGGTGCAGGGCAATGAAGAGGCTGATGAGTTGGCCAGAAAGGGCTCGGAGCAGCTGTTTGTGGGCCCCGAGCCATTCGTGGGACTCGCTGAGAGCACCGTCAAGGCAGCTTTGAATGCACATGGCAATGACAAACACAGGTTGGAGTGGATGGCCCTTAGGGGTCTGGAACACTCCAAGAAGTTCATTGTAAACGGAGCCACAGGCTTCACCCGGAAGTTCTGTGGATATAGCAAGAGCCAAATGCGCCTGCTCACAGGAGCGTTCACTGGCCATTTTGGCACCAACGACTTCCTGTGCAGATTGAGATTGGCACACAATTTGATCTGCAGGGCCTGTGGTGAACAGGACGAGTCCATATCGCACCTATTGTGTGAATGCGACGCGTTGGCTGAACTGAGGACGGGTATGATAGGGGTGGCATATCCAAGCTCTGAAGACTTCAGGCTTCTCCCTCTGAATTGTACACTGCGGCTTATGCAGTACATTCATAAGGAGATAGCTAAGGGTTAAATCTTGGGGCCGACACAAAAGTTCCCACTGGGTCGAAGTGTCGCCGGTCTGCACTGACTGGCCCCCACACATAAGATAAGATAAGATATGTCTAAAGAATAAATGATAATAAACCGTGTATTTGTTTGTGAATTTTGGGTATTTTTTTAGATGTGGTACAATTTAGGGTACTGGTGGTCCAATTTAAGATTGCGGAACCAGTTGCGTTAATTGGACCGGTTCATACCTGCAAGATTCTTATTTAAAAAAATGTGCAACATTTTCGACTATCAATTGTTTGTTTTATTCAGCTTAGACGGGAAAGATGGATACTTCGAAATTAATTTTGAATACGAGTTCCGACGCGGAACTAACGCGGCAGAAACGGCTCGCAACATATTATCAACGCTGCGGAGACGCACCATGCGTTTTTGGTTTAAACGCTTTCGTAATGGAAACTTCGACTTGAAGAATGAACCACGTGGAAGACCGCACAGGTGAATAACGCTGAATTGAAGGAGATGGTGTAAGCCGATCCGAGACAAACTGCCCAAGAAGTAGCGGCATTGTTTAACGTTACTCTACTTAGAATATTGGCTCATTTGCATCAAATCAATAAGATAAAATAATATGAAAAATGGGTGCCTCATGATTTGACTGATCTGCAGAAAGAAATGCGTGTTGAAACTCGTGTTGCCTTGTTGAATCGGTATAGAAATGAAGGAATATTGGATCGAATTGTGACATGTGATAAAAAGTGGATTCTTTATGATAGCCGTAACTGAAACATGCAATGGCTAACCCCAGGTCAAGCGCCCTAACAGTGCCCTAAAGCAAATTTTACGGATAATAAGTTAATGGTAACTGTTTGGTGGTTTCTTCATGGTGTTATTCACTATAGCTTTCTCAGGTCTGGTCAAGCAATAACAGCAGATGTTTACTGTGCTGAACTTCGAACAATTATGGCGAAACTGGCAGTATAACAGCCCCGACTCGTGAATCGATCTTCACCATTATTGCTCCATGATAACGCAAGACCTCACACTGCACGAGAAACCGTTGAAACTCTACAGGAGCTGCAGTTAGAAACCATACGTCATCCTTCGTACTCGCCAGATCTTGCTCCAACGGACTACCATTATTTTCGTGACTTGGACAATTTTCTACGAGATAAAAAAATTTCTTCCCAGGAGGCAGTACAAAATGCTTTCACATAGTTTGTAGGATCTAGATCTCCGGAGATCTATCGTAAAGGCATAAATGAACTTCCGTTTAGATGGCAGCAATGTTAGATAATGAGGGTAAATATTTCGATTAAATATATATGGTACATGTTAAAAAAAACAAGTTTCAATTTTTCAGTACAAATCGGCAATTTCATACTATAACCCCTAATATAATAACCAGACAGTATTAGAGAGATTATCAAAAGCGTCATACGTGCAGTTAAGCGTGATTTATATTGTGAATACTTATTATAATGCCTCCGTAATTAGTCCATTGAAATGTTACATGAGCTTTGCATTTTTTAGAGGACGCAATTTTATTTTTGGGACATGTGTGTCAATAGAAGCTTTACCCGAAGTTTGTGGGGTTGCCGCCCTTGTCCCCCGGCCGCCATCTTGGAAAAAGGGGTGCAAACACCTTTTTCGCAATATCTCGGCAACTATACGTCCTAAAAAAAATTCGTAAAGACATAATTTGTAGCAAATCGCTTTGCCTACAAATATGTTCATTCAACTTTTTGCCCCAAATTTAAAATTAAAGAAGTTATAAGCAAAAAAGTGAGAAAATTTCTATAAAAATTTTCTTTTTTGCTCTATAACTTTTTTTTATACATTTTACAAAATATTATCGCCGACCAATCTTGTAGATGGTCTTTTGAGGAAAATTTTTCTCTATGACTTTTTTTTATTTCATTCATTTAAAACGCTGTTACCAACCCGGTCAACTTTGGAGCGCTGTAACAGCGTTTTAAAAGAACGAAATTAAAAAATATTATAGTGAAAAATTTTCCTCAAAAGACCATCTACAAGATTGGTCTGAGGTAATTTTTTGTAAAATGTATAAAAAAAAAGTTATAGAGCAAAAAAGAAAATTTTTATAGAAATTTTCTCACTTTTTTGCTTATAACTTCTTTAATTTTAAATTTGGGGCAAAAAGTTGAATGAACATATTTGTAGGCAAAGCGATTTGCTACAAATTATGTCTTTACGAATTTTTTTTAGGACGTATAGTTGCCGAGATATTGCGAAAAAGGTGTTTGCACCCCTTTTTCCAAGATGGCGGCCGGGGGACAAGGGCGGCAACCCCACAAACTTGGGGTTAAGCTTCTATTGACCCCCCACACATGTCCCAAAAATAAAATTGCGTCCTCTAATAAATGCAATATTAGGTCCTTAAATTGTAACATTTCAATGGACTAAATCATAATTTTCAGTTTAGTTATTTTATAAACAAAATACATTTGTATGGAAATAAAAGAACATCAACACCAACTGATTACACTTTACCAAGAAAAAAACGGCAAACGTAGTGTAGGAAGCCCTCCGACCAGATGGGATGACGATCTGCGAAAGACTGCAGGCAGATGCTGGATGCGGCAAGCTGAAGACAGGGCGCTATGGCGCTCTTTGGGGGAGGGCTATGTCCAGCAGTGGACTATTATAGCCTGATGATGATGATGATGAAGAAAAAATTATTTTACATTCCCGTGTGTTATAAACATAAGCGAGTTGTCGACTCTTCAAGAATTAAACGCTTTACTGCCTTAGCTTAATAGAAAAATTGTGATGGACTTCCCGTTCACATCGTAGCGTCCTTAGCAGTTCCTAAAACTACTCAACGTGAAAATACAACACAAGATTATGTAGCTGCGATAATTTATAAGGTTTAATTTATAAGGTTGGCATATTTTCTTATTCGAGTGTGCTTACAAGCATTAGCCCCAGCGCGGCTGTTGGCTTCTCACGGCAAACTATTAACATTATATTAACATGTGATCCTTCACATATGTATAAGGCGTATTACGAGCACATTGCCGAATTTAAAAGAATTAAAGAAGATATAAAAAGAAAGAACCATAAGAGATATATACATATGTAAGCTGGAATTCTTGCTCATCTGGCGAAACGTAGGAATAGTTATACTACTCTTATGCCAATTCTTCTAAATCTTTTTCATGTACTGGCTCAACGTACCTCTACGAAACAATTGCCAATTGTTTAGGTTGTTATAAGCTCAACAAAGGTAACTCGTCAATCGAACTGCTCCAGGTTAACAAGTAAATTAATAATACTCGTATACCTTTAGTTATCTGCTTTATGGCGGGCAACCAAAATTAATATATAAGTAGTAGAGTACTGTGTATATCTCCAAAAGAGCGGGCAGAGATGTATTGTACTTACTTTTCGATGCAGTTTTAGGTATGTCTCACGTGAAAGGGGCGAAACTATTGTCATACGCGGTACTGCTGCGACACCAACAAGGTAATTAAATTTTCCTGCAAATTTTTTCTTTTATAATTTTAAATAAGAAAATGTTTTTTGGTTTCTTTCATACAGAAACGGGGCCAAAGACCGACGTGAATTTTGGGAAACGAGAGTATAAGCGAAGAAGAGTCATATACCTACGCCAGGCAAGAAACGGCCAGAATATGTTTAAACGTACCTAATCTATCCTAATTTGCACTTCGGGTGGACGTAAATTCCCGGATAAAAAACCTACCTAGTTATTTATAAACACAGATGTACGTAGTGGATATTAGATAAAAATAAATATCAGTTTCAAATCTTATACGAAACGTAGAGCAGTCTTTAAAATAACCAATGTATTTTTCATGGAATATTTCTCGAGCGAGCCCTTTATCGTCGCACACGTAGGTATTTTAGGAACGCTGACGCGCCGTACCTACGAAGTCGGGCGATCTCTTCGACGCGTCTGGGCGCCTAGTACATTTGTGCGCGGTGTTGCTGCGGATCTGAATATCGGCAACCAAGATGGATGCCGCCACTCGATTAAAATTAACCAACTAACTAAGAATCGCGGAGGGCAAGTAAATATGGGCAGAAGAAGTAAATTGATAAATAATTATATCATTTAGGCAATGTTATCTCAACTAACAGCAAAATATCCCATACCAAATACCTAAAATGTAAGGAAAAGTTTTGTAACGATTTCCGGATCAACTGCGGATGTGTGACGGATTTAAAACCGGAAATTCTTTCAGCAGGCGCTAGGGCGGCAGGAAGTGAAAGCGGTTGTGTTATCTAGCGCTGAAAATCAATATCCGTTGAGGCTCCACCCATAACAAGATAAATGGTCTTATAGCTATAACACAATTTGCTAAAAGATTGGATAATATGTATAGAATATCGAAAAAAAGAAAAAAAAAATTATTCATAACTCTTATAAACTTTCTCCATGTCAAATTGAGGTTTTATAATAAAAAAGAAATAAATATATATTTGTAAATATCTATTAAATTAACACATCACTAACTTATGCCTGTCAATTAGTGAAGAGTTTCCTTCGCCTACATTATTGTCGATATTCCGCTATTGGAAATGTATCGGCGATTGCCGATAATGTCGAACCGTTCGGAAAACACCAAGGCATCATGGGTATCGAGAAGTTCACTTGACCAGAAATCGATATTCCATTAATACGTGTTCGAAGCTATAGGGCACGGATATTGGTTTCGGAGCAGGTGAATGGGAACGAGAGTCGAGAAGAGATAGATGCATTTGGGGTGAGCGTGGAGGCGGGACTGACGTGAGATGCAACGCGCCTGCGCGAAACTGAAAACCGCCGAAGTTTCAAACAAGTTCTCCCGCGTAAACTTAAACATCGCGTTTTATAAATTTCGTTTTATATGTATGAAAATATTTACAACATTTGAAATAATTACAAAAGGGGCGTTAATTATTCATTATAAACTTAATATCATGAAACTTGCCCAAAAAGGTCTTACATAAACAACAGTTACTTTGTTACAATAAAATTATACCAATAAAACCCGTATCTATACTAATATTATAAAGCTGAAGAGTTTGTTTGTTTGTTTGAACGCGCTAATCTCAGGAACTACTGGTTTAATTTTTTTTTATGTGAAACATCTATAGCTGTACGTAAAACCGATTGCTGGCGTGGCGACGCATGCCGTAGCGACGCGTCGTCGCCACGCTATATGATAGTATTTTACATTATGCCATAATAGTTCCTGACGTTCCTGTCATAATCTGTTCTTTTATGCATATTACACAAAATAATTTCGATGTTTCACATCTGCCAGGCGTCCCGTGACGGCTCACAATTCTTTTTTTGTGTTGGATAGCCTATTTGTCGAGGAAGGCTATAGGCTATATAACATCACGCTACGACCCACA
Source organism: Catocala sponsa (assembly GCA_963564715.1). NCBI lineage: Eukaryota > Metazoa > Arthropoda > Insecta > Lepidoptera > Erebidae > Catocala > Catocala sponsa. The sequence goes on along the minus strand of OY751334.1, from coordinate 10,892,850 downwards.
TGGGCGGTGCAGTAACCATAAACGCGGGTGAAACCGCGGGCACAGCTAGTTAATCATAAGTTTAAAAGAATGCATGTGCGTCCACGCGTTTTATAAATGTGTAATAATAATATAAACAAAATATAAAAAAATAAACTGATTAAAGGGGGAGTGGCATAATGATATGCGTAATTAGATCGAAGAAGTAACAGGACAGCATATAGTACAGCGAGTAGAAATGTTACGCATTAAAGGACAAGGGCAAGAAGGACTCGTCGCGCGTCGTCATGCGCCACGTGCGGGGACGAAGGGCTTTGTGCCCTCGCCTCGTTCATTCGTCGCTATGGCAAGTATGCGCTGCGAACTGCGCGCTATTTCCCTTCCTGAAAGCTCGCAATCTGCTCCTACTAGGATAACATAAGCATCAGCGGGTATTTGGAGGCGTAAAAGGTTTCATCCCCAAAGTAGGCGGAGAAATGCGCGCGCGTGGGTGTTGTTATGGAAACGGTGTTGCCCATGTACTGGTGAACTATAAGTTTGTAGAAGGTAGAGTTTACGAAGTGAAAGAGAAAACTTAAAACTTATGTGTTGGCGGGCGCTTTAATACTTGTGTACAAGTTCATGTTGTTGAAAACCGACGATGCTATGTATGCAGTTAGTTGACGTTATTTTTTAGAGATTTCTGTTATTTTATTATGCTAACGATGATAATATATTAGATCTTTTGGTCACTTTTACATGAAATATATTGCATACTATGTTATCTTATAAAATTAATATGGGAATGCCTATTAGGCACATACTATTATAGAAATGGATAACAGGATAAAATATTTTCCAATTAACAGTTCCATCATTGTATTTCATTCAATTAAGATAAAGACATAACGCGCAGATCATCAATGAAATATATTTATTTATAAGTCGTTATCAGCTCATTAAGGACATAATTAACAGATGGCAGCGGTGGAGTGGTCAGCGGTGTATGTGTGCCACGGTCATGTCTGTTTGTCTGTCTGGTTGCCAAGTGGCCGGCGTGGTGGGCTGAGTCGCGCGGCCACGCGACCAGGCGCACAGCGCGGTGAGGCGGTGCGGTGCGCTGCAAGTGCATCGTCGAGTGCATTCACCCCGGCGCGGCGGCCGTGTTGCACTTTGTGAAGTTCATTCACATGACATATCTCGATGGGTACACACACTCGAGCTCAGTACTCAGTCGCTGTCAGGTGTTCCATTTACTTATGTGTAGTCATGAAAACAACATTGTATTAGCATACTTGCAGAGCCGACATCAAAATGGCGGGATTGCTTATTAAATAACATTCTTGACATATAAAGCCATTCTGTTTTAAAAGGAGACTGACATGCCCAGATGTACTTATGTCGTGAATAAGATTGTGTCTCCAATTGATTTCTATATCTCTTCAAAGTTTTTTGGTTTAACAAGTGATTAGTGATTACTGACTAAGTAGGTAATATGAAATATTATAAGATAAATATTAATAATATCTTTAGTCAGTTAATGTAGAAATTATATGGGTGTCGAGTAACTTTGTCATATAATTTTGAAAAACAGTAAAGATTGTACATGTATGAATTTTTTTGAAAGAGTACTTTTGCCATGTAATATTATTTTACATTTTGATTGAGTTAGTGCTAATTAAATTTCTAGTTAAACTCTTCGTTAATACGCTGAGTCCGTCATGGTCACTAGAATGTCTGCAAACAAATAGGTACCCTACATATATTATATTGTGTCTGCTGCTCAAAAAAGCGTTAAACTGCGATAAATAAATGACAAACCTAGTAAGATAAACTGTTACAACTTACAACACTATAGGTACAAATCAAACTGTACTTTACTATTAAACAATAAAATTCAAATACGTATAACCAAGTCATTGTTTAAAAATGCACAAGATTAACATTTTAATACCTTATTATTTGTGACTCAGAGTACTTTTATTAAGCGGTGTTTAACCTGGTAGTCTTTCGTATTGCAACATCCCTCGATAACATTTTTATAATCACGCCAATGTAGCAATTATGCGATAGTTTGTTTTAAAAATAGTGTGATAATTTCAATTTTATATGTTACTAGAGGATGCCCGCAGCTTCGCCCGCACATGTTTTTTTATTTATCCATTTCTTCCCAATCCCGTGGGAATTTCGGGAAATCCCTTCTTAGTGCACCCCTACAGTACCCAAGGAACATACATGTCAAATTTCAGCTTCTTGCGCCCAATAGTTTCGGCTGTGCGTTGTCTGTCAGTCACTCAGTAACGGAAGAGTTTTATATATATAGATTGAAATTGAAATATTGTTCTCTAAGCGAAATAGATAATAATAAAGTGTAAAAAACATAAGTATAAGAAAAGATAGCGATTTTGCAAGCATTTCTGTTAAATATTTAATTGAAAATATGACCTATGGATAGCTGCTGCCAGCTGCCTAGCTGACGTGGTTTTCAATTGTATAATTATAATAATAGGTTTATAGCGAAGGTCCTTTGTTTGTATAAATAATAACAATGACCCGAGTGGGTTTAATCAAATCGTAATTTACCTGATTTTTCGTTTGCCTCAGAGGACCAATTCTTGCAATACAAACTGTTCAAAATAGAGATCAGATCTAGTCTCAGAGTATATATATCACAAGTGGTATTCTCCTAAATTAAAATAACATTAGGTAATTGCATATTAGTTCATTGTTGACGTAGATTATACTAGATTGGAACTCTATTTTGAATACCTATATTTTATTAGGAGATTTCTCCATTATTCTGTTGAACTAGATTGTAGTAGATACTACAATCTAGCTCCATTGAACGACGATATTGACAATTTTGTAATGAAGTAATGTGATGTAATGTGACTCAAAACACACATTCGAAACTGGAACTTGTACAACGCCATCTTTCGAGGTTTGATAGGTACTAACTTTTACATACCTTCTCTTCCTAACTTTAACGACTCGTTTCACCGCTAAGGTGGCTAAGAATTCCTGTTAGATAGGAACCAAATAATTTATTACAAGGAATAAATGCAATTTTAGGTTAAGGGATACAATTTCTTATACAACCTTTACCACTCTAATGCACCTTACTATAGTATTAGCCCTGTGTTAAACTGTCCCACTGCTGGGCACGGGCCTCTTTTCTGTATGAGAAGGGTTAGGCCACAGTCCATTACGCTAGCCTGGTCCGGGCAGACAGACTTCAAATATCTTCGAGGACATTATAGAGAGCTCTCAGATATGCAGGTTTCCTCACGATATTTTCCTTCAACGTTAAAGCGAGTGATAATTATTATCTATTTAATACGTATATAATTTCGAAAATACGCGCCTTGTTATCGAACTTAAGACCTCTGAGTGTAGTCCAACAATCTTCCACTAGGCTATCGCTGCTCTATACACTTCTCTATGGCATGAATATTGAAACATGGTGAGTTTTACATTTGATTATGATACATATGTTTAACAAGACATACAATATGTAGGTAGGTACCTACATATGTTTACCACGTCTAAAGTTTTTTTTTTTTTTTAATCTTTTATTGTTTCGGGACTTTTATCTGTTTAGGATATGTCAGTCCCATCAAGCCTTAAACTTAAATATACACATATAACTTATATCTAAATAAAATTAACAGGAATAGACACTCAAACACTGCATACAATTAAGAGCCATCATATTTGTACAAGGCTAGATCATAAATAAGTTTAGCTTCACTGGATGTTGGTATAGACAAAATACTTTGCATTATACCAACATCCAGCCTATTAATGTTAAGCTCCCGTAACGTCTAAAGTTTAAAGCAAATATGACGATAATATTTGTTATTACAACCATTCAACCATTTTATCACGATTTTATTAGCATCACCTGTATGTTTGTTAGTTTGTTTGTAACCGACTCCTTTGGACTTGATTTTGGCCCACTTCAAACGGTCGGATTTCATTTAAACGTTGTAGACTTATCGAGGACCGATGACAATACAATAATTTGATAAGATTATCTCATTATCCTGATTAGGATCGTTAAGATTAATGATTTTCTCACAGATCCTTTGCGTGAGAGCGAGAGAGATAGAGCAAGCGCGTGGTCTGGGCATGCGTACCTTTCCGATTCGAGCAGTGGGCTCGGAAAATTAATATTTCACAAAAATATTTTTTAATATACAAAATAGAAAAAAAATAGAAAGTAAATAATAGTTTAAAAACTAAAAAATCTTAAAACTTTATTTAAAAAAATCAACTAAAATGTAAAAAAAAAATTTTAATAATCCAGTATTAGGATAGAGTGATTAATAAAAGAAATCATTTTAATGAAAAAAAGCGTGGGGTGCATTCTAAAAAATGTAGTCTTTAGAAATATTAGATTTTGCCCGCGGCTTCGCTCGCGTAAATATAGGTTAGTAACAGTTCTTTTTCTGGATGAAGGGTTCACCATGTCCTATTCCGTAGCTCTGACAAAGTGTATGCGAAATTTTATGATGATCGGTCGAGTAGTTAAGGCGTGAAAACGTAACAAACAAATAAACAAACACACTTACACATTTATTATATTACATTACATTACAAACGTTCATAGTATCATGCACATTTAGCAAACTATGGTTTCAGGCCGTACGTTATAATAGGCAAGCCTGTCGCCGTAAGTATATTGGGCACAGTCGCAAACCTTTTTTGCTGCTGACAATTTATTGAAAGACAAATTTAACAACAATGCCTTTTTTTTATACGACTAAGGTGGCAAACAAGCATACGGCCCACCTGATGGTAAGTGTTCACCGTAGCCTATGGACGCTTGCAACACCAGAGGCATCACTTACGCGTTGCCGACCCTTTGGGAGAAAAAGGAAGTGGGAAGGAGAAGGAGCGAGAAGGGGGAAAGAGGGTAATTGGGCCTCCGGCACTCTCACTTACCGAACGAAACACAATAGTAGGAATACTGCTATTTCACGTTGATATTCTGTGAGAGGCTAGTCCTTCCTCGGTCGAGCCCGCCCATTCATGCTGATATCAGCGAGGCTCTACTACCTCAGAATCGAATCCCAGATATGAGGCACGCTCGAGCAGTGTCGTGCTTGGGCGGTACAGCGCCGTGAACTCATTGAAGTTGTGGAAGAAGACCTCTCGCTGCCGGCCGTGATCAAAGCCATGGCCAGAGAGAGGAAGTGGGCAGCGGTCGCATCCTTCTGCAAGGACGTCATCTCGCAGAAGAAGACGGCGCAGCGGATCCATTAGGAAAGTATCCTTGCGAATCCGAGCCGTCGCCGGCGAACCGGGCGGCGCAGGCGCGCATTTGCGCGCCTCATGCCGCCATAATGATGGCCGCGGGCGGGAGAACAGGGATCTCTCGCCCGCCAGCCATTGAGTCAGTCCGACGCTCTCTGTAGTGCCGGGGCGTCGCCCAGGAGTCGTAGTCTGCTGGGTGGGTCGCTGATGTAGTCTCTTTTTCAGGTTTTGTATCCAACTCCCTTTAAGGGCTAATAGTTATAATTAAGAATCCCAAAACATAATTCCAAATAACAACCTAAAACCGACTTTCATGCAGGTAACTTCAAGATACTAATGATGAAGACTTCCATTTGCTAATATACATACTGTCATCCCCTATTCTATGTCTTTACTTTTCTAACTCTTATACCTGTTTTTTATCTCTATAGGATTAATGGGTACTTAAGAAATCAGGACCAATAATTTTATGTTAGTTTTACATTTCAAGTTACACATTTTTTTTCCAATTATGTAACAATAAACATAGGCAATCCTTTTTTAAATTATTATTTTTGTCACACATGTATCTATATATAGCCTAGTGGGAAACCGTTGGACTGCTAAGCAGAAGTCTCGAGTTCGATGCTAAAGCGCGCATCTCTGACTTTTCGAAGTTATGTGCGTATTAAATAGTTAATTATCGCTTGTTTTAACGGTGAAGGAAAATATCGTAAGGAAACCTGCATGTCTGAGTTTTCCATAATGTTCTCGAAGACATGTGAAAGTGTGAAGTCAGCCAACCCGCACTGGGCCAGCGTGGTGAAGTATGGCCTAACCCTTCTTACACTGAGAAGAGGCCCGTGCCCAGCAGTGGGACTGTTTAATACAGGGCTGATATTATTATAATATGTATCTACCTAGTTAAACAACGGCAGTAGCTCAATTATGCCCTACCCATTGCACTTATGTCATAAGCCCACTCCCTGTATTGAGCTTAGTTGAAGGGCACAGCAATAACCAGCTGTAGGTAATTTGTAGAAATAAAAGTATACTGTGATTAATCTTCTTAATCTGACAAGTCTTAGAATACCAGACATTATTATCTATTGTATCTGGTCACCGGAGTGTCGCTACGACTGAATAGGTTATCCCGTGGATATCATGCAGGCCACGGCATAAACTAATATAGTTATTTTTAATGTTCGTGAAGATATTTGTATGTTTGTAAATCTTTAAAAGACTTTGGAAAAACTTAGCCCACAGCATATCTTTTATCCCCGTATGCGTATAGGATTTAGGTGGCCAAAGCCGCGGTCAAAAATTGCTAATACTTTATTTTTTTAACACTGTATCACAGGCGATAGTTATGTACTATTATAGTGTAAGAGGAAGAGCATTCTTAACAATATTTAACAAAGGGTAGTATTTAACTGCACAGCAAAAAAATACTAATTGCACACCAAAATATACTTACCAAAAATACTAATTGCACACCAAAATATACTTACCAAAAATACTAATTGCACACCAAAATATACTTACCAAAAATACTAATTGCACACCAAAATATATTTAAAGAGATCATACTAAGACGACGGAGCCCCGGTGCGCGGGGCTTCTATTTTTGGGTGGGTTTAAGAAGGAACCTAACATAACCTAACTCTTTCGAGACGGAATGCAGTGATTTGAGGGGTATAGGTGTTCGTTAAGATATATTTTAGTAAGCATATTTTGCTGTGCAATTAGTATTTTTGGTGGTCATTATATTTAATCCCTTTAACAAATATAGATTGTTCTATAATAAGTTACTATTATACTTAATGAAAATAATAATATATAATATCTGCTAACTCTTTACGTTGTTTTTCTTTATATATTACTCCCGCCCTAAGAATAAATCATGTATCGCGGAGTATTTTACAGCTATTTAAACAACGGACACAAATAACACCCGGACTCAGAATATCGATTAGTAGGACGTAGGACACACACATCTTTGTACCATGTGGGAATCGAACCCACAACACTCAGCGCAGTGGCTGTGGCGAGGCGACCACATTAACACTACGCCATCTATGCAGTCGATTATAGCGTATACATGTACATATAGAACATTTCTAAACGAATACATTCGTCTATTAATGAAATTGATGTGATTACGTCTTGTATGTACTAGGCGATCATAAAACAGTATAGTTATTCATAAAGTAACAACCTGACGATAATGATGTAAAATTACCATAACCACCATAAAATGTTAGAGCACGCTCAATTTGACGCAACGGGCGCGGCTGCCTACGGGCTGGCATTATCTTTGATGGGGCCATCACCACCCTATGTCGTGAGTTCGTACATCTTATACGTAAGCGGTAATACTAAAATAAGAGCAGAGCGTTCGATATACATAAATACCTGTATACAATGCCAAAATTAATAAATAAACATTCAATTGCTCTGCCTATTAAAATTAAATATGAGATATATGGCTAAGCAACTGCTATCAAATTCCAATCTTTAGTATGTAAACAATAAAAAGATATGTAATGAATTAATGGTCTACAAAACATAGACTATCGCCAGTGTTTCCTAAAGGGTTTCTATATGTGGTACCCATACCACGTGTACTAAACCTTATGTTACATTCACATTTCCGTAAAACATTACTGGATCTGAAAACCTACCTTCGCTAACAAGCTGATGCAGGTGTTCAGTTTCCTCGTAATTAGCAAAGCATGGCAAGCCAATTGCTATATACCAAGCACATCATAGAAATAGTGCTGCTCAGAATTTGCTATCTGAACATCCCAATAGCACTTCTTCCTACCGGAGATGCGAGCCTGGTACCTTACGATCTGCCGTAACTCATAAGCGCAGCAAAGGGCGAAGGAGTATCGACGCATATTACTTATACATAGATATGAAGCACGATTTTGTTCTACGATCTTTTCTTTATAATAGACTAGATGTTCCCGCGGTTTCACCCGCGTTTATCGTTACTGCGCCACCCCCGTGGGTCGTAGCGTGATGTTATATAGCTTATAGCCTTCCTCGGTAAATACGCTATCCAACACTAATAATTTTTCAAATCGAACCTGTAGTTCCTGAGATTAGCGCGTTCAAACAAACAAACAAACAAACAAACAGCTTTATAATATTAGTATAGATATAGAGCACGACCATTTACTACAATCTTTGAATGCCGTGAATAATGATGTATTTTTATTATTAGTAATGATTGTTTTCTTTAGACTATAGACGCCATGACAGCGAAATGATATATGATGTCATCGGCTTACTTTCTAATGGAAGGGCAGTCATATTGTAGGTTTGTGTAGAATAGTTACACACGCGTCATAAACAAGTAAAAACGAAGGAAAATAATTATGCAGTTTAAAAGTATTTATATATTTGAATTATATTCTTAACTACCTACAATAAATATAAGAAACATGTGAAATGTTTCTATTTGTCTCAAAATGTCACAGAGTAATTACTGTTAGACATTTTCGGACAAATAATTGTAATTACAAATGTTCTTGTATAATAATCAAGACATCATTACTAATCCTTACTAATATTATAAATTCGAAAGTAACTCTGTCTGTCTGTCTGTTACCTTTTCACGGGTAAACCACTCAACCGATTTAGATGAAATTTGATACAGATATAGTTTAAAACCTGGGGAAGGACATAGGCTACTTTTTATTGATGTAGGTAACACGCGGGCGGAGCCGCGCGCAAAAGCTAGTAATATTATAACCTAAAGACCGAGAGCCTGCCTAGTCAGCGCAAAGAGGTACTGAAGGTTAGATAACTGGACAGAACTTAATAGTGCAGTGCCTGGATATGGAATCTTAGCATAGGGATGCCAGTTTTCCTTAAAGAGGCATGCTCCTATTTACCATACTGCTGCTTTAGAGGCTACCATCAAATTTTATGAAATGCTTGAGTATGTTCAGTAGTAATTCATGGAGAAATGGTTGCAGCACCTTACAGTTATGATTTGTAAACAAAATTTTATTGTAGACTTGGCGATTAAAAAGAATGGCCATGAGTTTCTTGCCCGTTCTTCTCATGAGCCCTACACCCTTGCTTTGCTGAACATGGCAGTACCTAAACGTGAATTCACTGAATTTTTTTGTTTAACTTTGACATTTATAAGTGTTACCTTGTAACCTAACTTAAATAAATTTATTTTTGATTTGATTTTGGTCAATTGTTACCCGAGATAACCCCTTCCTTATCCTGTTTCTCGGTGAAAAAGGAACGGGAGAGATCTTTTGTCCTCTTCATCTAAGGTGGCAACGTTCGAATGATATTCTCGGTGTTACAAACGCAATTACTGTATCCAACCGTTTGGTTGACATCATATAAGCGCTGTGTTAGATTGCCATATAATGTAATATTATAAATATAAGTTTACGTTAGTAAGCGGCTTGTTTGCAGTACCTTGGCAGCTTCTGTGACACTAAAAAGATACAGGCATGAGGTGGCGGTCATCGCTTACCATGAGGTTGGCCATCTGCCACTAACAATAATAATAACAAACGTTTCAATCTTCAGTACAGTAGCAGTACCACATAAAACAATTATATACTCGTATTAAGCATATATTTTGATATAAAATTATCATCGCAGCATATTAGCTTGTTGCTGTACTTACGTATTCACTGAAACAATAGGCGGTAATCTTAAGCCATGCTTGCTACGATTAGTATCGGTGATTGTGTTGATTTTATCGATACTAGAGTATCGATAAAATAAAGTGTGCGTGATTTACCCTGTTAGGGAATACAGCAGCACGGAGTCTGACAATGTACATTGCAATGTGCAATACCTAGCCTATTCCCGCCTTTTTCTTATTGCGTAGGAACAACTAAAACGTAGGTGGCGAAAATAAGAGTAATACACCTTTACGCCATGCGCCATCGGGAATAATGGTAACTATTGGCATGACTTTATGTTATGAAAAGTTTTACAGAATCTATTTTACCGCAGCTACTTTTTAAATTGCTAAACATTTCTAAAAACGCTGTCAGATTATTCTTGTTTTACTTAGTTGACACGCTATATATCACCGATACCACATTATCTTTTAATTACGAGTAATCTGGCTCAGCTGTTTTATAGGTCATCCAGAATTGACCCGGCGTAACCCTTCACTAATAAAGTAAGACAATGGCCATCATTTGTCACCGCGCCCCGCACCTCCCCCGCCTCGTCTCACCCCCGGCAACCCTTCGGGCGCCGTCAGTCCGAGGGTCGAACGCGACCCCGATTTCTGACAACTATGTTGCGAATGGCCCCAACCCGGTTTAATTACCTTTACAACATCGTTTGTTTTCTCCTTCACACGGATTCACGGCAATTAATGAAGATTTGAGGTTAATCGTTTTCTGACGCCACATTGATTAGGTATAGCTGCTTTTATAGGACAATAATAGTTATCTACTAGGTATTTAATATAGAAAGACGAATTTAGAAATACGAATATTATTCAATATATTATTTAGATAAACATTATTGATTTCTTAAACTTCGTAAGTTAAAATATGTTTTTATTTCTAAATTCTAAAGTATTTCCACACACAATGTGGACATCAGTCCCATCATACCCTAATAACATTTTCATGCAATAATTTTAAGTTACAAATTCCATATGGACAGTTATAATATCTTTTATAGAATACCGGATGTTTGAAATTTTATGATTTCCAAATTTTCTTTACAATCAACTCTTTCCTATAAAGATTAATAAACAAATTGAAAGTTTGTAATTGTTTATTGGAACTTATACACTAAGTTTAATTTCACATCCACAAGTAGGTACATTAGGCGGCCTCCATCCGACTGCCACGCCTATGGTCGCGGGTTCGATTACCGCACAAGTCAAACATTTGTGTGCATGGACATGGATGTTTGACTTGGTCTGGGTGTTTCTATGTATAATATGTGTGTATTTACAAAAAAAAAGTATATATTATGTATGTTTATTCATTGTCTAGTACCCATAGTACAAGTTCTGCTTATTTGGGCTACATGGTTTTGTGTGTATGTGATAAAATATTATTAAAAAAACGATGGTATATTTAAACTAAATTAGATATGTAATATAATTTGGAGCTCCTAGGAATAAATATATGATCTCCATATATTTATTCCTAGGAGCTCCAAATTATATTACAAATAATTAATAAAGACCTACTTACTAGTGTGTTCCCGACAGCTCCAAAACAAACTGTATGGTTAGCAGAATTCAAACATGTAATAATATAATATTAGTTTTTGATAAGAAATAAAATCTCAAAGTACCTAGAGAATGTTTTGGAGCTGTAGGGAATGAAATTGGTAAATGTGGCTTTATTTATTATTTTCATATAAATATCTTTAGAGCTCCTGGTAACTAATGTATGGAAAAATGAATTTTAGAGTACAATAGATTTGGAGCGCACGGGAATAAGCCTTTACGCCATTGCATCGGGTAAAAACACGTGAAAATATTTTATTATTGAATTAATATCATGTATTCCGTACTAGCGAAGACACCGCAGCTCGATTGTTTGTAAGACACGTCCCTATCTGCAATAGTTAGACAATGTGCTTATTACAACGACGCGACGCACGTTCGAGTGCAAAATTTTTACGCATATTCAAAATATGCCTATAAATGTATTGCGGTACGTGCTTAATAAACTATGCGCTTTAATATTTATTGTTGCTTTAAGCTTATAGCTACTAAGTGCGTGAAAGAGCATGCACTATATAGTTACAATATAGTTCAGTTGTCTGCTCTATTATGTAGAAGATACATATACTCAATGTATTTTATGACATAATAATTTGGCGTTATCGCGTCAAATAGTACTCTATAGTATTTTAAAAGGAAACAAAGGCTTATGCTGGTTATTCTGAATTAACTAAACGTTTTTATTACCAGACAAATATATATCTACATCCAGTAACGCAATGAATGTACTTCTGCTGTACTCACGATGTAAACATTTTAATTGTAATGAACATTTCTAATTAATCGTTACATGTATGTTTATATCCTTATTAACTATGAGAGACCTTATCTCAAATATAGAATACGCATGTTTTATGATATTAATATATTATGTACTAACGAATATGTATCGCAGTTAAGTTAAAACCAGTTAATATATATTTAAAACTAAATGAAGTAAGCTGGTATGTATAGGTAGAACACTAAACAGGTTAGTGGGACGTTGTCAGAGCGGAACGATTTATAGGGCGCGGCGAGGCCTTTCGACGAACCTCGGCGTTCCATGTTACCCTGGTAGATATTTCTTTTTATGGTCTACGGATAAATGTCAGGGGAGTGCCGACGGGGTGCGCCTTCACCCCGTGCGTTATGACTGAGACTTTACGCGCCTACATAAAATGAATGAGGTACCTACAATTTCCAATCATTAAAGTCTGACTGTGACCGTGGCACTTAATGACATGTTTTACTGCACACACATGACCTCTAACATAATTTATGATGACAATTAAATGTTAGTTTATTAGTCTACAAATTTATCGTAAAACAAGATATTATTAGTATTGCATATTCTTTATTGTCACTGCTATGACTACTTTTAAATGTTTTTTCGACAAACAACTCAACAAATATATACATTTTGTAACACAGTTAAGAATGTCTTGCGTTGTTCGAACAACAAGAGGAATACTCTAGTATTCCTCAGAGATTCTTGGCAGATTCCTTCGATATCTTATGGTTTCATGTTCTCCTAATGAAAAGGACACGTCAGCATCCCATATTTCTCACGCTCGCACCCGCGCAGCCTCCGGGCTCCCTCGTCTGTCCCTTTCTATTCCCTGGGACGCACTTCTCACACGTATAGCCGTGGGAATAACAGCTGACAACGACATTTTATTCCTTTTGTAGCCCGTCTGTTCACAAAAGGCTTGGTTTTATGTTATAGTTTTGCTTTTAATAAGACGAAAATAGCGAATAGACTGCGACCAAGTACATGAAGAAAAATAAAATGGTGCAGAAATGGCAATGTAAAAATTTTGGTCGTAATCTGTAACAACTGGAAATTGATAAAATAGTATTATTGTTTGTATTGTTATTTATCACGGGTAAACGCTGCACCGATTTTGATATTTGGCATTGAAAAACATAGTTTATCCTCTGAGAAAGATGTCTAGGCTAAGTAGAAAGGAGTGTTCGTATTGGACCACACAGTCGACAACTACACCAGATTTTTTATTAGATTAGTTATTTTTATATTATCTGTAGTTGTTTTAAATCTTAATAATATTTAAGTGAAATGGATGGCGGTTTCACCTCTACATAAACTTTTAGGTACTATTTGCATTTATTAATAACTAGATGTGTCCGCGGTTTCACCCGCATTTATCGTTACTGCGCGGCCCTCGTGGGTCGTAGCGTGATGTTATATAGCCTATAGCCTTCCTCGATAAATAGGCTATCCAACACTAAAAGAATTTTTCAATTCGAACCAGTAGTTTGTTCAACGCGCGTTCAACCAAATAAACATACATACAAACTCTTCAGCTTTATAATAATAATAATATAATAATATTCTACCACATACACACAACACCATCTAGCCCAAACTAAGCGGAGCTTGTACTATGGGTACTAGACGATGGATAAACGTACTAACTTTTTTTTATATACATATTATACATAGAAACACCCAGACCAAGCCAAACATCCATGTTCATGCACACAAATGTTTGACTTGTGCGGGAATCTAACCCGCGACCTCAGGCGTGGCAGTCGGTTACACTAACCACTACGCCATCGAAGCCGACAATAATATTAGTATACATATATGCTTGTAGCAAAAATCGCCAAGTATTTATAGAAAAAGTCTTGATAGAGTATGCCGTTATTATTGCCTGGCATTAAGATAACTGTTGCATGTACTACAATTTGCTCAAGAAGTTTAAGTGTTGGCCAACAGTGTGGTTATACCGGCAGTGGTCGACAAACCGCGGTTCGCGAGTTACATGCGGCTTTTTGACTCCTAGGCTGCGGCTCTTCCACGAAATGTATAGTGCAGGCATGGAATATTACTTATTATCTTGTCTTATAAGTATGATACCAAATTTTATTTTATTTAGTGTTAGACAAACTAAGACTTACTTGACAAAGGCAAGCTCGAGAGTGTACATTTAATCTTAATCATTTCCGTAATAATGTCTCTTGCTAAAGCAAAGATTAAGTAAAAAATGGCTCTTTCAATATATGTATTTCAATTGTGTATTGTCTATATTTGGCTCTTTTGGATGACAAGGTTGCCGACTACTGACCCAAGGGATATGTTGACATCATAGATATAATAAACAACTCTTTTTTATATTTCTATGGTTGACATTGAATTACACGTACTATCGACTTGAGCGACGGTTGACCATTTCAGAAAAATTTTCGCTTGCACATATTGACTTTAAGTGACTCCACCCTTAATCCGTAAACAAATGTAAAGTGTAAAAAAACTCGAACAAGAAGGTCGTAGTTGACCAGTTGAGTTTGTATCGCTTTAGAATCAGTAAACAAATGTAAAGTGTAAAAAACTCAAACAAAAAAAGGGGCGTGACATGGGTACGGGTACCACATGAGTAGATAAGCGGGACGGGTACCAAGTGTTGGCCTGCTATTGCAATTTTATTGTTTTTTTTAAATGACATCTGTAACTGTTTTTTGTAATTCTTGTGTCGCAGTGATCTTTACGTACATTCAAACAACACACACAAAGAAATCCCAATCACTGAATAGCTATTTGAGGGTCACACAAATATTAGTTCCGTGTGAGGGTGTCGGAGCCACCACTCGGCGCAGAGGCAGTGGCGAGGCGACCACTGTAACCACTACGCCAGCGTGCAGTCAAATAAATATGTGGGTCAGATCAGGTTAGTTCTATTTTCAAATGTAGCCTTATGCCTTCGCCCAAAGTTTTCAGATCGCGGCAAAGTTCTTTTTATACACGTGGGGGTATGCTTTGATTGACGCTTACCTCTCCGCGGGGCGACGGCGAGGTTATGTCGGGCTCACCGGGGGAAGGTACCCCGGTAATACCGACTAAACCTACCACGGTGTTCCTCGACATAACCATAGACGGCGGAGCCGCGCGCGAATCGCTTTCACATGCAATCGCGACCACGCCGTGTAAAACACGTCTTCCTCTACTGTCCCCTTGTGGGGGGACAAAAACACGACTCAGAGGCGCGTGTGGGAACACGCACGCGGCCTCTTGGACCTGGTGCTGATCGGGTGGCCATGTGGGTTTACACACATTGAAGCTCTAGACACCATACCATACTGGTTGTCCGCCAAATCCGGACCCACTGAAGAAAGACGCTGTACGAGGCGCTCCGCGATGATAAATTCAAACAATTTAGCGACCTCGTCCAGCAACACGATGGGCCGGTAGGCGGACGAGGAGTCAGCCAGCCGCCCTTCCTTCCTGATCAGGACCAGTTTCCCCACCTACGCGGGAACTGGACCTGCGTTAAACACTCGGTAAGGAGCCCTATAAGTCGGGGCGCGAGCTCTTCGAGGGCCAGGGCCCACGCACGGCCTGGAATGCCGTTGGGCTCTGGGGCGGTGTTCTTCGAGAGAAGTCTCGACACCGCTGCTCGCAACTCTACCTGGGTCAATTCGGGAACCACGTCATCGTCAAAGTCCACACTGGACGCCATGGAAGGCGGAATCATCGACGGAGGAGTGTGCTCCGCCCGTGAGGGAAACTCTGGAGACTCTGGGACAAGGGGGGCGCCTAGGGACGAAGCTTGCTACTGACCATTAAATAAGAGCGCCCCCAGGCCTCGTTAGCTTGAGGAATTTTCTACTAAAGAATTCTTAGTGGCAACTGAGTATATGGTTGTAATGGACTAGCCCTTAGAGATATACAGTCAATGTCTATAATTTTATATAGCTACGTCGGAAAGCATAATCGTTATATCTCTAAAACAACAGTTGCTGTGTATACGGATAACTCGTTTTAAAACTAATTTTAGAATAGACGATTTGTGGAGATATACTTCTATAAATAAGCGTAATAAAAGATTGCACATTAATAGATTTCAATTCGGCAGATACTAATTTGAAAAATGGCATGTCTGCCTTTTAGTTCACAAGTTAAGATTTTTCGAAAATACCTACGATTTTCGAGATACGACATTTATTCTAGCGGCACTAGCTATCCCTCGGAAACAGTATCTTTTTTCTGGATGAAAGGTACCCTGTGTCCTTTTCTGTACCCCTAACAAAGTGTATACGAAATTTCATGATGATCGGTCGAGTGGTTAAATCGTGAAAGCGTCACAAACAATCAAACAAACACACTTTCACATTTATAACATGAGTTAGAATAGTTGGTAGTTATAATTAGTAGATTATATAAATAAAGTAGACATACCTACCGCGTGCCCTTCTTTTCCTTACACTTCGTGGTCGCGAAACAAGGATGACATTTCGCGATTCTTCACTATGTCTTTGTGAGTGCACCCCACACTCCGGACTATTAAATGGTTATTCATTGGTACTGAGGCTAAACACTCAGATAAAAAATAATTGTTTTAATTACATGATAATTTCTTGTTCGAGATTAGTTTTAAGGATGACGGTTGGCAGAAAATCACAACATGTGCGTATCCGAGATGAAGATAAAATATGTCGTCTGTTGACATTTTATGACAATTACGTGTGTATTCAATCAAAAAGTATATATTATGGATTTAAATTAATCTACTCTATATGGATTTTTATTTTTATTTATTAAGTACATCATTGTCTTCTGTTTACGCGAATGTTATTCATTTAAATTAAACTACTTTATATGGATTTTATCGCGTTGTTTATTTAACACTTTATTACATAATTTTAAAACTGTTACACTACTACTACAATTAAACTTTACTAATTGTTAAGCTAATTAAATTATTAAAATGAATTCGCTTAAAAATTAGTAAAGTTAAGTCCTCACTGTCTCAGTAACTCCTAGGCGTCCATTTTTTAAACTAACCAGTCTAACAAGCAAAATACGGTTTGCCTGGTGGTAATAGGTTACCTTAACTATGATCACTTTTAAAACCAGGGCTTTCTTTCTTTATATTAAAACAAAGCAATGATAGAGATAGGTAAGTAACGCACAGTTTCTCACAGTATTGTGTATCAAAAAGGCCACAGCTCAGCATATGCTGCAATAGCAATTGCAGCGCTGATTTTCAGCTGGAGCCACACAGGCCACCAATGCCAATTACTGCGCGATAATCCCTATGTGTTGCTTACTACAGTTTTCTATACGAGGGTGGTACACCGGCTGAGTCAACTCATTCGCACAGTCACCAAATAATTAGCATTGGTGGACTTTATTATTCATTTTGTTAGTATTTGGTGTAGGCAATGTCCATACTACGAGCGCATAATTACTCTCAGTTAGAAATGCCGATAACACCGATTAGTAGACATATGTAACAATATCTGCTGTATAACCAGGTCTCTTCTCACTGTGACAAGGGTTAGATTATAGACCACCACACTGGCCCAGTGCATGCAGAAATCTTAGACATACAATTTTCCCAATTTTCCTTCACCGCTAAGGAAATGCGCATTAAGTACCTATAGCTCATAGGTACTTAATGCGCACATAATTTTTTTTTATTTCGCTCGTCAAAATGACCACACTCCACCTGATGGTAAGCAGTCGTGTGGTCTAAGAGCAGTGGCCTCCACACCACCCTCATAGCAACCGAGGCGATGTTGAGGTCTCTACTATGACGGCCTGAGAAGGTGCTTTTTCACGCCCCGCTAAAAGGACCCAGGATTGAAGGAAGAAGGAAACACGTGCTTTGGCAGAAAATTCCATGCCTTGGTCGTTCGGCAGAGGTACGAGGACCCAAACTTGTTGGATTACTTCAGAAAGCCGTGCCTTAAGATTGACTATCAGACCTCTGCGTGATAGTCCAACGGTCTCCTAGTAGGCAATTGTTGTTATAGGCAAGGGGCCATACCAACCTCTTTTAAAGCATTGTTACTGCGTGCGCGTGAATGAAACAGCGCGTTACAGAGTTTATAGCTTTTTCTCGATCTTGCATGCAATGACATGCTTTAAGAGACAGCTGAAAGCCTTCAGTACAAGATAATTAAACAGTAAGCCAGAAAGATATCTTGTCTTAAAGATAGGTAAGTGTGCTCACCTTCAAATTTCCACAATCAAAGCCAAGTCGTAAGTGTGCAAACGATTGCACTAAAATTTGGCGAGTTATGGTTAAAGACTTTCTATCCACGACTATTGACGGCCGTTAACAGATTAAAAGGATTAGCATTGGTTTTAAGCAAGTTGAACATAATGAGGGAAATATGTGTTGACCGACCTACTGAAAACAATTCAAGTTTATTTTTCCAACGTGGATGGTTAGTGTTTGCCTTGCTATTAGTAATCTAGTAGTGGATATTCAATCTATGTCGCGGCAAACATTGCAATCATTAAAACAACGGATACAAAGATCACATCATTATTTGTCCAGTGTGGTGATTAAACCCACAGCTCTTGACGCTCTGACAGTGATCATTTAAACCACTGCGCCTCCGCACAACTCAAAGCATGTACGGCAAGTGGGCTCAATGAACACAATCTCGGAAGCGGGTTGGTTGAATGCCCACCTCGCCATTAGGCACGCGCTAAATGATTCATCTTGGATTCCACAATACGAAAATTTTTACGATCTATTCTTTTTTGTGTCAAAAGAATGTGTGATCTCCAAATTGTCATTCCGGATCTTGGTGTTTATTGCTTCCGTTTTTTGCGATACAGGAATTACTACTAAGAAACCAATTGCCTTAAAAAATATCGAACCGAACCAACACCCGGCGCAGTGTCAGTGTCGAGGCGACTACATAGATACTACGCTATTCGTGCACTCAAATTGAAAGTCTCCGTGGGACAAGAATCATTTCAAGAGCAAGATTTTCGCCTATTGGTCTAGTTATTGAACTCACTCTGAAACGAACGGTAGCCTAAAACCGTTAATTAGGCATAATTAGCACGCAACACTACACAAGTAGTTAGTTGTTTATTAAATATATCTTCATTAGCAAACAGTTTCGTTCATACAACTTGTCAAATATACGGCATGGTAATTCTAAAACATAATACTACATGCCACTAGTGTCAGCTGGCGGTTACGTCTGTGTAAATAGTTCACCAACGACGAAAGTAATTTTTTTATTTCATATAGTAAAAGGTGCATGGCAGGCATCGAACTAGGAATTGCTGTCACGCCAGTCTATATTAGGCGACCAGCATCTTTCACAGACAGCATGTAACATTAAGCCATATAATTATTGAGCCGAATCTATAGAAAACTTTACCAAATTGTTTTTTTACTGTTATATATAAAACGATGATAGCCTATCGTTTCCCATGCTTAGTAGTATTATAGCTGGCTGAATCAAAACATGATGATTACTGACCGGACGACATGAGATGATATATTTCATGTTGTTTTTAGTAATTTGGTAAGGTTACTTCAATGATATTTATTTATAGATTTAATATCATTGATTAGTGCACTTTATAAATAAGCACGAAGACATTTTTGTTGCTTTTCAATTTCATTTAACATTCTCACTGGTGTTTTGCACCTCGCCTTGTTTATCGTGGACTAAAGACAAAATGTTACAATAGTAAGTTGACTAATCGTTAAATTTATGAAACCTGCTCTAAAATAAATAAGTCTCGTAGAGGTCTGAAGTTCGATCGCAAGGCACGTATCTCTGATTTTTCGAGGTTATGTGCGTATTAAATAGTTAATTATCGCTTGCTGTAACGGTGAAGGAAAACATCGTGAGAAAACCTGCATGTCTAAAAGTTCTCCCAAATCTTGAAGATATGTGAAGTCTGCCAACCCGCACTGGGCCAGCGTGGTGGATAATGGCCTAACCTTTCTCACACTGAAAAGAGGCCCGTGCCCAGCAGTGGGACAGTTTAATATAGGGCAGTTTAATATTATTATAAACAAGCATTTTAAATTTCGTAGAAGGCGTATTTGTCAAGTAACCGCTATTCAAACGCCGCTGCCCGAGGGAGATAGCAAGATATCCACACAACATCCCACACCCCACTTTTCCTTATATAAAATTTTTAAATATTAATGATTCCTTTATTTCGCAAACAATGTTGATACCGTTCGCAACAAAAATATGTAATTTGATTGGTGTTGGTATCTGTACGTGGTCGTTCACTATGGGCCTTATCAGAAGGCTCAAGGTCACGCAAAGGGCAATGGAGAGAGCTATGCTCGGGATTTCCCTGCGGGATCGAATCAGAAATGAGGAGATCCGCAGGAAAACTAAAGTTGCCGACATAACTCTCCGGATAGCCAAGATGAAGTGGCAGTGAGCAGGGCACATAGCGCGCAGAACCGATGGCCGTTGGGGCAGAAAGGTTCTAGAGTGGCGGCCACGCACCGGAACACGCAGCCGGGGTGCTCCCCACAAGGTGGACCGACGACCTGGTAAAGGTCGCGAGAAGCGGTTGGATGCGGGTGGCCGAAGACCGGTCTGTGTGGAAGACCTTGGGGGAAGCCTATGTCCAGCAGTGGACGTTTTTTGCTGACATGATGGTATCTGTAAAATAATGTACCTATAAAATCTCATCATAGGCAAGTTACCTACCCTATCTTCTTCCTAGTCTTCACAACGCACGCGCAACCAAAATACCTACTTCTTTTTTAAATATAATATCATTGGACTACGTGCATTGTATTATTGACTTTACGCACTAAAATAACATTAAACTTTGATATCAACTTACTCGCTGCTTACCTCACAAAACATTTTGAAAATAATAGGTACAACAAAGTACATATACAGTTTTGTAAACCATCCAAGTAATTAATATGTTTAGAATAATGTAAACATATTATTCAAATGTCAGTTATTATTCCGATTTGACCTTCGAACCATGGTAATCTAGAATTCCAGATAATGATAACTATGTAAGTTGAATACCGACTGTGTAATTGCACATGGCCACGAGCTCACCAATGCCTAAATAAGGAGAGTACTATTTGAATGTTATTATATTCATACTATTTGTTCACCGCAGCTTCACCCATGTTTATGATTGCTGCTTCGCTCCCGTGGCTCGTAACGTGATATTATATCACCTATGTCACTTCAAGATAAAGTAGGTGAAGGAATTATTAAAATCAGTTTAAGTTCATCGATTACAAACAAGCAAATCTTTTCTTTTTGTTATAATATATTAGTATAGATAAACCATTGCGATTTACCACGACAGTTTTTCAACATAACTTGATATTTTTACCCTGCGTATACTTTTAGATATGTTATATTAAAATATATGTACTTATGTAAAAAAAAAATCATATTATATATTTTTTGTTTCGAGCCCTTAATTCTAGACTTTAACTGAACGCCGTGAACCGGAACGTGTCACCGGAAGTGACCCAAAAGCAGGCACGAGCTTGACACGCGTCATTTCCGACATTAAGTACATACTATTAGAAAAGTTTATTTGCGCTTATTGTATAAATAGAGGAGTAGTTTAATTATATGAAACGTGTCGACTGTAAAACATACTATTAAAATAAAACAATTTGAGAAGTATATATTTCGTCGTTAGACATTTAGTTCCTACTTAAATAATTATACAAAGCGTACCTATGGATCTAAGGTCTAAAATCTAAAGTAAACATCATTGAGAGAAGGCTTAGCTAGGTTGGGTTTAATTACGTTACGTTTAGATAAGTTATGAATAGTAGTCAAGCACCTTGACCTTAACACCAGTAATTTACGAACAGAATAAGTGTGTTTTCAAAAACTTATAATAAACCTAACAAAAGTTAAAATTTAATAGAATTTCGCGGCCACCACACGTGCTAGAATATCAGTATAATTTGAATAATTCCAAACTTAAAAAAATATATAATTTAAGATCATTATCGCAGAATAATTGCAAATAAGAAATATTAATTTTAAAAAGACAATAAGTAAAACAATTATACGTTAAACTTTATAAGTCTAACAATATTCTTATATTCGTTTTATGTATAAGTATTACATATAGTCTAGGTTATCTAAGTAATACTCACTTGTCAGGAACGTAGCCAATACCACAAGCTGCACCGCGCTGAATCTCCACATGATAAACGCCTCAATCACTTTCTTGAACGAGAATACTACGCAAAACTTTACAACATGATAGAAACAAGCAAAGAAATTGCAGAGACCTTAGGCAAATGAGCAGACAGTATCCAAAGATATCAATTAATGTAAAACTTAATGAATTAGATAAAATATACAGAAAATGAAGTTGTAAGTGATGTCGCGTTGGTCCGCGGGGCGCGCTCGTCACTTAGTCTGTCGCTCAACTATTTCAGCAGTTCTGAAAGCTTGTGCCTCGCTCCCACAACCCCACCACCCTTTGGCAGTGGTGCGCTACAGAATGGGGACAGGGAGCGTCCCACAGTCATAAAGAAAACCGTCTTCACTGCGCTGATTGAAACAATATTTGTTGCCTAGAAAGGTGTCGTGCAGGTATCATAGTTAGCTCGTTAACTTGCTATGTACGTAGATGGATTACTCACGACATTGAGCTGTAACATGATTCAGGATTTTATAAAAAAGGGCAGTTAAGTATATAAGACTAAGTATATATTAGGTATACTAGCTGTTACCTGCGACTTCGTCCGCGTAGATTTTAACTAAAAAGTGTTTGTCTCTGCGGTACCCTATTCTTTTTTTAAATCAAAGTAGCCTAAGTTACTCCTTATCACATCAGCTATCTGCCAGTAAAAGTCCCGTCAAAGTCGGTTCAGCCGTTTCGGAGATTAGCTGGAACAAACAGACAGACAGACAAATATTTTTAAAATAGATGTTTTCGTGTAGGTATACCTTATATACTTTCATATGCATTATTTTGACATTACAAACAGACACTTCAATTTTATTTATTTGTATAGACAAGTTACAGCGCATGGTCACGTTTTTTTTAGAGCACTGGCCTCCACACCGCCCTCATAGCAGCCGAGGCGATGTTGAGGTCTCTACTTTGACGGCCTGAGAAGGTGCTTTGGAACTTGAATCTAGACTATTATAATATATATATACTATTAATGGTGGTCTTACACCTTACAACCTAAGCTTTCTAGACTAATTTATATTAATTTAATTATCTAGTCTAGTCTAGGTTAGGCAAAAACAAATTTTAAAGAACTCAAAAATATTACTTGGTTTAATAACACTACGAATTGGACTGCGAACGGCATATGACGAGACCCTATAGCCCATGATGTTAATAACAGTAACTAACACACTGCACGTCCAACACTAGTAGTCCAGCATTGTTCAAATTTGGCCAAAATAATTAAAGTACCAGTTTTAACTAATGGTATCAAACTACGACGTTAACCTAACCAAACCAGTAAGTTGACCGCAAAGAACAATGGCCAAATTTCTATAGGAGCTGTACCTGATTTTTATTTGCCATGTCCAGAAACAAACTGGAGTGGGATTGGTTTATTTTCATATATTTGATACCATCCTGTATTAAAATAATGTGTAAGAAGCCTAAATATTTTAATATCGTGGACAAAACGCTGTGTTACTTTGTACCTAGGTACAAAGTAGCACAGCGTTTTGTTCTTATATCAATTGCGTATTAACGCATATTATATCAATTGCATAAAAAATAATACTAACTGGTTTGATCTCTACGTATTTATTTATTTCTACTACTGTTAATAACTCTTCGAAAATATGAAAATAATTGCACTTATTGAGTATTGAACCCTTCGTATTACCTTTATGATTGAACCTTTTAGTATGTGAAAACAAACGAAACACATCGTAAAGTAAAATGAAAAGATGCGTTCTAAAATTATGTAGGTAAGTTAAAGAAAAATACAATATAAAAAAAATGTATATCTTTTTTTCCTGGCTTCATAAACAGATATTTCTTATCTTTCCTAAAATCTTAAACAATAACGGATTTTTTCATATACAATAGGTAAGTACATGTCGAGGCCGTGAGGTACGATTTGACCAATGTTCTTTTGCAAAAGTTATTAGGATTATGTGCACACACTCTGAGCATCTTATTGATGTGCACACACTTTGAGCATCTTATTACGATATATTGAAATACTAATCAGAAGAAAATCGCTTTATTTAAAAAACTAACTATAGTCCATTGAAATGTTACATTTTTTAGGCCTTACCTTGCGTTTTTTAGAGGACGCAATTTTATTTTTTTGATGTGTAGGGGGGGTAAGTGTAAAGCTAAAATCAAGTTTGTGTGTGAAATCAATCAATTAAAAGAATTATAATAACAAAATAAAAAAAATAAAAAAATAACTGATGACACATTATTAGTACCCACGCATAAAATATGTATAGTTAAGAGTACTGAAAAATAGTACTCACTTCGGAGCGCTGTAAAACCTTAGCTATTGACTTAATGAAAAAATGTTGCTTATAAAAGTTGTTCCTTAAAAAACGATCTACTAAAATGGTCTGATATCGTTTTTTCCTAAAATGATAAAAAAAAAGTTATATCGAGAAATATAATATTTTTCTCGAATTTCTGAACATTTTCACTTATAACTTTTTTATTTATAGTTTTACGACAAAAAGTTACTGGACCAAAGTTATAGAGAATTTAATTTGCAACAAAAAACGTTCGCAAATTTTTTTTATCAGATAAATAGTTTAAGAGATATATCGTAAAAACCGTTTCAACCCCTATTTTCAAGATGGCGGCCGTGGGACAAGGGTGGCGACCCCACAAACTTGATTTTAGCTTTACACTTACCCCCCCTACACATCAAAAAAATAAAATTGCGTCCTCTAAGAAACGCAACCCCAAATGTAACTTTTCAATGGACTACTATAATTTATCGCATACACACGTCGGTACGCAATATTCGCGTAATCAATTTATACGATGTTTCACGAAAACTGAGGGTGATTGATCAAAAATAAGCATGAGTTTTTATACAAATAAAAAAGCAACTTGATCTCGTTTAACAAAATAACTGTTTACTAGTGTTATAATAGGGGCCAATTTTTTATCACTTCTAGTAGTAGAAGTACAGACCCACAAATATCTTTTTTTTTTTAATTTCTATTCTATTGCATTTACAATAATATGAAAAAAGCAACCTTTTTTTTAATTTAAATGTCATTTAAGTACTTATACTGCATGGAATGTCTAGTATGACAAAGTTAGATAAAAAGGTGCTTATTTATATGCCTAGGTATATATAAATTGAATATAAGTTTATATTAAGAATGTACGCTGTGTAAATAAGACAGCCGTCAGATTACATTAATTAAAATCTTTAGATGTACACCATATTACGAGTACATATGCTATTTCTATATCTAAGTATTATATCAATAAACTAACAAGTATAGTGTTGTTTTTATCAATATAAATATTTACATCTAAAGGTTACCTGTACAAATTTGACGTAATGTTATTGGCGATAAGGCCTATCAATGAACTATATCAATGAAAATGTAAATATTAGCTATCTACGAGTATATTATGTAGTACAATCTTAAGTGTATTCACTGTTGTGTGTTAGGGCTCTAACTATGTAAATAGGGGAATCTGGAACAAACATGTATATATATTATCTGTTTTGAGAGATCTATACACAATACAAATAATAGTGTTAATATTTTTGTGTGCCTTTGTTTTTATCAGTGTGTCTGTTTTACGCAACAGCTATAGAACAGATTTTGATAAAGAGTTTTGAATAGTTTTGGCTCTCATTTCACCGATATTATTTTTTATCTTATACCGTGTGGGAAGCGAATCCACAACACTCTGCGCAGTGGCAGTGATGAGGCGACTTAACCCGCTGTGCCATCCGTGCAGTCCGAGTGCTATTAGAGGACCGACAGCTTTACATGCTTTGTGTGGCATGTGGCTGTGCTAAAACAACGGCCCAACTTTGGGCTCTTAAGATTTCTTGACAGAGGATTCCAATAAAATAACATTTTATTGGCTTGATTCGGGATTTGAATTAGTAAGGAGAAGCAATTGTATAATGAAGATAGGTTGCTGTTGGATTCTTAGCGAGTATATCGTAGGTCGGTCGATTGTTTGTACCGGCAATTACAATCTGTCAGCTAGAATAGAGATTGAAAATCTGTCGTTGAACGATATTCTTTTATAGCGTCTGTCTCTACAATAACTAGAGTACGCAGTAAGTTAACGATAAAGAATTAATATATAAGTATCTTTCTTAAAAATAGCTGTAAAGTGACTGAAAAGGACATCCCAGTCCTGGATGTAATACTTACTTCATATAAAAATGATATTGTTTGTTGGGTATTTTTAATAAAGTTGTAGTTACAATTACATATACTATTTTATTGCATCGTTTTCATGACTTAGGTAGGTAGGTTTGGAATGCCACGCAGAGGTCCCGAGTTCGACCCTAAGGCGCGCATAGGTATCTAACTTTCGCAGTTATATGCCAATTCATTATATTATCGCTCGCTTTAACGGTGAAGGAAAACATCGTGAGGAAACCTGCATGTCTGAGAGTTCTCTATGATGTTCTTGAAGATATGTGAAGTCTGATAACCCGCACTCGGCCAGCGTGGTGGACTTTGACCTTATCCTTCTTACACTAAAAAGCGGCCCGTGCCTAACAAATGAACAGTTTAAATTAGGGCTGATATTATTATATGTAGGTATTAAGTATATCATTTTATTTGAACTATGTAATAAGAAATTTCTTTAAACAGCACTTACAAACTGCAAACACTAACAAGTGAAATATTAAAATACGATTCTCATAACAAGCGAATAGTCATAAAACGAATAAAATAAAACCGAGTGACCTTTGTACGAGGTGTAGGTACAGTCGCAGACACCTCGCAAGGTTGTATCGCTACACAAACAAGTCCCCTAATTGGATGGCTGCAGCAAATGTTAGCCCAGAGACAATCATGCCGCGGCATTTACGTTGTGATGGCTTCGTTACCTTTCGCCTCCCCCGGGCGCGCGCCCGCCTCGCCGTACACTTTATAGGCCGCGTTACCGACTAAAAGCTTGTAATGAAGATGTTTGCGCATTATTCTGTTTCGTTATCAGGCGTAGTCTTTACAAAATGCCTATCGTTATGTTGTCCGGGTACGTAGTAATAACTTCTTCAACTGCTCAATTGTTCAATTTTACTGCCTTGGTGGCGGAGCGGTATCGTATACAACTTTTGTGCATGAGGTCTCGGGTTCAAATCTCAGGACGGACCACCAAAAAGTTATTGGATTTATTGGACAAGAAATTCTCACTAACAACCCGAATTTAGGTTAGGTTAGGGGAATGACACCTTGGAGTATGTGTCAGAAAATCTCCTGGTGGTATATCCTGGGCAACGTCGGTAATAATGCCCTTCAATATTGCCGCCGGCTAATATTCTGACACGCGTACGGAACCCGAGACATTTAGTCTCGGGATTATCAGTCCGCCAAGGCCGCGATAGCGACTCTCACCACATGATCCTCTGATTAGTAGAGGACATATGGATTTGAGACGAGGTGGGTATGAGGAAGAAAACCTCTTTAAAAACTACCGTTAGGTCGGCGCGCCTGCTTTGGCATCCTACCCAATCGGGCGGTCTTGGGGCGGGTGAATCGGTCCAGCATGGACTCCCTTCAGGCCGTTGTACCGTAAGACTGAATTGGCAGGACACATTTTCCTGCGTTAAGGCGTTTCTGTTTTCAAGTTTCTCGTTTTTTCCATACATATAAATGAAATCAAGCTCACAATTAGGCCCCTTAATGTTCGTGTCCGCTGTGCTTATCGTGTCTGGTATTTATAAATATTCGTAATTTTATTTGGCGCTTTGCTAAGGAAGGAAGTGGAATTCTTTTGCCAACTTCTCCTATAAACTTCTGTCTAATTCGTTGCCTCTGTCTAGTCCCAAGACACCTTAGTTCACATTTTCCTCAGTATTCACGAGTGGCAAAACTATGTTTTCTATGGTCACCGCTGCTGAACCTAGCTATACAGGTCATACAGAGGTGGGTTTGGATTAGACACGTCCAAAAAAAGAACATCCTTTATTAAACGCAGAATAGCGCGCATTCAGCAGTTGCGCTTGTATTCAGCTACAAATAAAGGGTGACTTTGTATCTTACGGTAAAATGACAATCTTCTGCGAATTCGTACATATAAGTTGTGATGAGATGCAAAGGAACAAAAATATCAGCTCAGCTTATAAACTAACTTCCTACAGGGCAAGGGTCACTCGATTACATCTTAGAATAAAATAAATTTAGTTACCTACGTATTGTTATTAATGACGTGTGAAGTCTGACAAAGTGGAGGGCTATGTTGGCTGCCTTCACACATCATTAATAACGTTATGGATAGCTCTCGGCCGTTTTCCTCCCAATGCTTTTCGTTCACCGATATAGGAAAACATAATTGTTTAAAGCCTACGAATATACTTAGGTACTTACATATAATTGGGACAGAGAGTTTGCTGGGTTTTCACTTTCACGTAGCAATGGAATAACATGATTATTTGCGTAGTCGAAGAGAAAGACTGGCTTTTTATTCTGAGAAAATGTACGATTATTATTAGACAGCTTTAGCCAATACAGCGTGAATAAAAGCCGGTACACACATATCATTGATAATTATTAGGCATAGGCCGTGCGTGGGTGCCGTTGGAGCAGACGGGTTCTCGAGTGGAGACCACGACTCGGCAAGCGTAGTGTAGGACGCCCTCCGGCCAGATGGACCGATGACCTGAAAAAGGTGGCTGGAGGTTACTGGATGGCAAAAACGGGAGATCGGGCCTTGTGGCGCACCCTGGGGGAGGCTTATGTCCAGCAGTGGACTGCAATAGGCTGAAATGATGATGATAGGCCGTGCTTATGTAGGTACCCCAGATGTAGATATGGGTTGTTTAACTGTTTACCGACCATTCTACTGCTGATAAGCAGCAGCAGAATGGCAGGTGAGCCATACCAAATTAAATATTACTTAATCGAAACTGAGTGTCAGCCGGTTTAACGTTCATATTGTTGTTCATCACCAGAAACCGCAGCTGCGAGTATCGAATTAGGATGTTATTTGTAAACGTTTGACACTGACACGAATGCAGTGCAGAAACTGTCTTAAAAAAATAAAGAATCGGGAGAAAAGTATTCGAGGGCTTAATATTCTTTTCAGACATGCAGATTTCCTTACGTCGCGCGACGTATAGCGTCACCGTTGATGTCAGTGATTTCTAACTACACGATATACACAAGAAAAAGTTAAAGCTGCGTGCGTTGGCATTAAATGGACTCTGTGCAAAGACGTAAATCGTAGCTACCAGATAATAGATGCCCTACAATATTGTGCCCTGTAAATCGTTGATAGGTAATCTCATTTTCAAGGATGAGTTGGAGACGTAAAGCAACTGGGAGACTTTGGGACTGCGTGTTATATTGAATCTTTTACTGAAACTGCTATGAGGAACTGATTAATAAGTTATCATCATTACCTTTATTCTATCGCACCGCTCGATGCCGGAGCAGGGTTCATCGTTTGTACCCGGAAATGTTGTAGTCTGTAGTCCAGCTTGGTTCGCTTTCAGAAATCAATTCCCAAACGCACGTGCTGGCTCTGGATGAACTACCTGCCGCATATTTCCTAAACGCTATAAATCCACCTTAATCAAACGAGGCGAGGTTTAAAGAAAGTAATATAGGTAATGTCCACCAGATCGAATTTCGGTCACGGCGGCCAACCTTAACGGAGTCTGGCCATCTGCGCAGGAGATATTATTGTGCACAAGCGTGTGCGCAAACACAAGTGCACTCTCTGTTCCGATCCGATGGGATGGTAATCTGACACGACCGGAGAGAGATCAGGCGCTGGACCAACAGCTTTACGTGCTTTTCGAGGTACGGGGGTGACTAACACGGCCAAATCCGGGCTGCTATTGAGATTTCTTAACAGAAAACCCAATAACTTTTTGTTGGTCCGACCCGGAATTCGAACCCGAGACCTCATGCACAGCAGTCACATTCACTGCCGCTGCGCCAAGGAGGCAGTTTTTTTTAAAAGAAAGTGAGTACTATTATTATGGTAGGCAGTGCCTTGGCTGTGTATACCCCTGACACTAAAGGCGCTCAAATCCAAA
Organism: Catocala sponsa; assembly: GCA_963564715.1. Lineage (NCBI taxonomy): Eukaryota > Metazoa > Arthropoda > Insecta > Lepidoptera > Erebidae > Catocala > Catocala sponsa. Next base: position 10,862,460 of record OY751334.1, on the reverse strand, counting down.
AGGAAAACTCAAACAATCAACCCAACAAAAAAAATGTTTATATGGCGTTGCGGCGTATCTTAGGCATTTTTACGTGATTATGAAGTAGTCGCCTAATTATAGACGTTATTCCTGATCCATCTCAATCCTTTTATATATTTTATGTTTGTTGCTATTTTGCTTTCTGTACTTTGTGGTACCTGAATTCTAAAATATTGTATTGGTTTCATTTTTGTAATTTAAGGGACATACAGTGGGATTTATCAATAGGTATATACCGTTAATAAGCTTTTTCTTAGCCAGTGCATGTTATTTCGTTTTGCAAATTTTCACTAGACGTAAACTGCGATGTTGTCTGCATATATTAGCATTGGGAAAAGACACACATAGAGGTTAATTACGTAGAGCTGAGAGTTGCTGCCAACACCTTAGAGGAATCTAGGTAAATACAAGGCATCATATTCGTAGTAGAAATGAAATTCCAACTGTCCCATTCAGTGACGGCTTGTTAGGGAAGGTAGCAAAAAATCAACTTATCCGGGGAACAGACCGTATTATACAAATGCAATATTCAAATAGATGCATATGTCTATGTAGTGTTTTCGTTGTTACAACATAACACCTATATTGATTTCTAGCTGGGATTTGCTTTCTTTAATATATTTTCAAGGATTTTAAATAAGGCTTCCACTATTGCCATATGCCTAGTTATTGGCACAAGGATTATCCATATTCTTGAAGATCGAGTGTATTATAAGCTTTCGTGAAATATATTATCATTATTATATTTATTTGTACCCTTAAAAGGATGTTATTTACTCAAAACGCAGATATTTTGTTAAATTCTTATTAACGTTTTGACGTGACAAGTTGACAACGTCTAATAAATCGATGAACACCGGCTGCACGCACGAAAAAGGATGACTCATTGTCCCGTTACGCTCATTGTAACGTTACGATCGGAGCGAGAGCGTTACACGAGCGAGCGAAAGGCACGATCGTGACGTTGTCACGTTAAACTATCGTCCGTAAACCGACTTTACAGACAACCAATTTTTTGAGTCGGATATGACTTCTTATAAAAGGTATCTTCTTTTATGTGTAGTTATATCTGGCAATGCAGATCATAACTATAAATGAGCTAAAATCATTCAATATTACAAGGTTTTCAGTTAAAAGGGTAAATATAAAAAAGACCAAAATGTTTATAAACATGTTTTTATTAATAACCGAAAATGTACATTATTATTAAATACTACAACTTCATACATACATAACCGCAACAGGCAGTAGGTACATACAGAAACGACTCTATGTCCAAATGTTTCAACATCTAGCAAACGCTTTCATTGAGACGTTATAGGAGCCTTTATAAAGGGGCAGATTATTTGTAAGTAGGTACAAATACTTGAGTAACAAAGCTCCTGGAACTGTTAGGTAAAGTAATACGATTGAGTTGGAGTTTGGTAAATTAACACTAGAACATTAGAAGGGTATAAAAGTCAGATTTTAAAAGGTAAAGAGTGCATATTAAATTATATTTATCATTTTCATATTCTCTACATGGAAATAATAAATAAGAATGATACAGATTTTCCAGATATGTATCCAACATTTAATTTTGATTAGTACAGATTGATACTCATTATAAATTGTAGTTCATTTATAATTCTGTATAATTATAATTCACGACAATAATGTATGGAAGTAGGAGACTTTCTCCATTTAGACGTACAACGACACGATTACAGAAAAGCGCACTAAAATTCACTAAATCGGTTTAAAATGCTAAATTCTTACAAGACGCATCGACGTGTAATGCCGTCGAGATATTACACAACACAATCAGCAGCAAGAACACAAGACAGAAGGTTTTCTAAAGAGGAAAGTTAAACTAAGAATTTAATTAGACGTCTTATCTTTGCAGCGTATCGCATATTTCAACAACGAAGTTAGATTGTACCGGCGGCCGGGACCGCTCAACATGGCAGTACAAAATATAAATTACATAAATATTATAAACATAAATATGTACATGAACAGGCGCACACGCACATCGCTTAATTTAAAAAATAACAATGTAAATCTACACGCGGAAACCTAAAACTAAAAATTATTTTATCGTCTATGACTATTATATACACAATTTACATTATCCCAGCTACGTCGTCTAGTACCAGCGGCTACACAACGTGCAGTGGCGCTGAGCACCACTTGTGTAAGAACAAACAAACAACCCAACGAAACATTACAATAAACATTTATTTATTTAATGCTTTATTAACAGGTGCAGAAAATTATAATAAAATATATTATGTAACTTTGTATATTTTAATCACAAATTGATAAGCTATACAGCTCATGTTCAATGAACAGTAAAACAATAATTACTAGAGTTTTTGTTTGAGCATTTGAAGAGGATGATTCAACAAAATTAATTCCCAGGGTTTGCAGGGTTTGCAGGCATAATAATAATTATAATTTATTATTGATAATAATTATTAGAAGATTTTATTGGAATATGGTGGTCACGAAGTGAAGCTGACGATTTTGAACCCTGCTTTATAGTGAAGTGGAAATACAATATTTGAAAAGTTACCATAATACTTATTACTTTATACTTATATAAGTATAAAGTAATAATTAGTGATAAACAAATGAACGGCTGGGGAGCTCTGTATAATATAATGTGTCGTTCGTACCGTTACCTCAATGTCTACGAGATAAAATGTTTCACACACACTACAACTTCGTTCACAGATATGTAAGTTTATTAATCAAATTATTATGATAAAATTAAAAAGAGTATTGAAAATATATTTCAAGTTTATAAATACGAGATCTGATACGAATCAAAAACTACATATTAAATAAACAGTAGAGTAAACAATATATACCAATAAATAAAAAAATAGTTTCCTACTTAAGTTTATCAGTAACATTACATATCGATATAGGTTTATAATTAATTAAAATACATCCGCGATGCTTCTACCTGCCACGCGCCGGCGGTACACCCGTGAGTATACTCACACTCCACGGATGTCGATAGACACTCAACAACACGGAATAGTGAGGGCAATAGAATAGAAATTGCATTAATATATAGAAACCAGTATCACCAAAAATCATTTCAAAATAACAATATCGATATTTGTTATCATCAAGTCGATATTCAACATAAATCGAAATCAAAGCTCATCACTGCTAAGTGCTAATGTTGTTTTACAAAATTAGTCTCTATTTATCTGTTGATAGATACGTATTTCATTTGCATGTCATCTGAAGTTGATCACGCTATGGCAGGTTTATGCTGTCCTCACTGTTCCGAGTGTAACAACGATAAGATAGTTAAGCATAGGGTGTATATATGATATAGAAAGAACAAGCGTTGTATCGAGGACATCTCGTAGAATAATTTTAATAATGCAAAGCAAAAAAATCCTCGATGACGTCACCGTACCAGATAAGTTGCTTACGATGTTACCATTTCTCTTGATATTGTAAGTCTACAGTGTAGTACAGCATACAATTAAAGAAAATATAGATTTATATCAAGATTCAAACAAGTTAAGACTGATCTGTTTAAACTAGGTCAATTATTAATTAGACCAATAACATTCTAGGAATTGAAAACGATGAGCGCAATATAACATTAGCCATTGAGCCCAATTGTAATAAAGTATGCGCTAACAAACCTACGCCTTAAGAGAATCAATCAAATATAGATTGGAAGGTGAAGTACAAAATCGACATAATATTGTAAAGATGTCCTCGAGAGCACAGCTTGTCAATGATACAAAGTCATATTTGTGCATATTAATAATAATGCCCGCAATAAGTTAACATTGGTCGTTATTACTGAGCTCGTTCGCCTACAACTGGGACTTTATTCATAAAAAATTTCATATTATTATCTAATCTCAATCGAATTACATGTAACGACATTTATTTTAATAATTAATTACCTACTCAGAAACAATATCACGTAGCCAGTGAAAATCCGATAATAATATTCAAGAAATAAATAAATAATGTGAGTATTCAATAAAGGTCGAATAAAAACAATAACGAATTTATTTTATCGTGTATATTATCTACCAGCAACTATCTAATTGTATAATTTGATATTAATTAGTTTTGTATGGGAGTTGATGAACAAGTTTGGACAACGTAACATGATTTAATGAAACTGTAGTTCTACCATGAGTTATCAGCGAATACGATACGTAAAAACCGTATCGAAATATACAGTTGTCATGGCAAACATCACATTGTATCATGTGACCGCTAGGGGCGCTGTATGCTCTTGCTGGGAGCGTATATACGCGGTAGAGCTAGAACATGTAATTGTCGAGGTAAACCTATCGGTATATAATCGTTTGTTTAAAATTGATTGAGATCACGGCCATTTGAACTGCGGATCGATTAAATATCGATACATCGATATATTTACACTACGAATGTATCGACGTCTCACCTCACTAATTGACTTGAGCAACATCACCCTATCTTGGTTATTTCCTTTCGGATGCAGCGTTGTTTATGCGATCCTTCAACGTAAAAATTACATCATTGCTGTATAATTTAGAAGGTTACGTGTATCGAAACTATTTTAAGACAGCTTTGTTAAGCTTTCAAGATATGGGGAGTAATATTTTCAGATTCATGAGTGCCTTACATAAAACCCAATATCATTCTGCATAACCTAGAAACGGAACTGAGACCCTAGAAAAATTTTACCATAGTTAGATCAAGCTTGTTGACCACAAATCGCTATTAAATTAAAAGAGATAATGGACTCGCGTTTTCTCGTCACTCATTAGCTGTGTCGCATCATTTCATATTTGATTGAACTATGAGCATGAATGAACCCCTACCTTACTATAATTTTATTCTACGTATTCAAAATCTGAGTCAAATATAAAACGGAGTATATATTATGTCATAGGAGTTTGTAAGTAACAAATTTAAATACGAGGTTAATATGTGTTATAGTTATGTGTCAAGTACTATAGCAATTTATAAATAGGTACGTGTTTACATAACAACAAAGTCTTTACTAAACTTGAGGATTTTTACCATCCATTTTTTTGTACAAAAACGAATGACATGGTAAATTAAATCACGAAAGAAAATCTGATGTATTATGGCTACACAAGCGTATATAACGTTACTTAGGCGAACGCATTAAAACCCGCCTGTGTATTGTGTGGGTTTAACCACAGGTAAAACGAATCTCGTAAATGATAATTTAGTACTGGGTACTGTCGGCAGGTGGCGGTGTTTATATACTGTTGTCCTCTTTATCTCGTGGATCGTGTTTGTCAGCGGCGCGGTATAGCGGGTTCTTGCTGCGGATGGGGAGGGGATGCGCCTCCGTGTTGAACACCCACTCGTCGAGAGATAACAGCGAGTCGTCCGCGAATAGCAGGTATAAGTACTGGAATTGAGATGGAATTTGTTTAATTATGTTGGAAGTAGAAAGGCATTATTATAATATACATACCTACGAGTTGCAAAATGGATCAGGTTTAACTTGTTTTAAAATAAATAAGTAAATAACATCATAGTTGGTTCATCTCATCAATTTACCGGTAACGAAGCGATATAGACCGTTTAAAAGGTTTATATTTTTTAATGGAGTATTATAGGATTATGAGTATATGACAAATTATAAGCTAGTTCGATTATTCGATTACAGTCGGCGAATAAATAGACTAAAAGTCCTGAATTGTATAGTAAATTTATGCTTAACAAGTTCACTTAACAAGCTTGACAAAAATAATCTAACAAAATAACTGCTGCTAATAACAATTAAAAAAAAAATATTATCTTAATGAGCTAAATAAAAATACATATGGAAGAGGTTTACATTTAAAAGATAACAATATGTAACGATGATGGTCGTATTTATATTAATTTTCAATTATTAAAATAGCGTTAATAATAGCTCTTTGGGGGAGGGCTATGTCCAGCAGTGTACTATTATAGCCTGATGATGATGATGATGATGATGAAAATAGCGTTTCAAGAACTATAGTATAGACCATAATAATTATGCTTTTAGACGTATCTTAAGTTATCACCACAGATTAAACATAATAAGATAAACCAGTATAATATTGTTGTGTATACCTTGAGCGTCTCAGCGAGGAAGAAGCTCTGCTGCACGTCGTCTCCCTGCGGATTCTGGTGGTACACGTTCACCAGTCCCGTGTACCCGCCCTCCACGCGACAGTGCTTCTCTAGTGCCTAGAACAGACAAAAAACATTTAGAACCGAAGTAACTACACATGCCATCTAGTGTTTAGAAATCATATCATCTTTAGAAATGTTTAGACAAGAAAATTAAGTTTCGTAATTTTATCTATAGATGGCGTTTGCATAAGTTTAGTACAATTTCAAATAATGTGCCCACAACTATAAACACTGTAGTGGAAGTATACGCAATAATTATCCTTCCTTCTACACAAGCTTAAACTTGTGCTAAGAGTGATTTACTCTTTCTCTCTACAGTCTTGGTTATTGGGCTGCATGTCAAAACCAGAAACATCGGACAGGTGACATAGAAAGACAAGTTACCTGAACTGCCTCCCAGCCCCAGTCGCGGTAGCGCTGCTGTTTGGTGAGTCTCCACATGATGAAGTAGCTCTCGAAGGTCTCAGGTCGCAGCAGGTACACCTTTTCGTTACTCTTCTGGGCGCGCGCCTCCACGGCGCCGGAGAATCTGAATAAACATATCCTTGTTACGAATGGCTTATCAAATATTCAAAAGCAAGTGACCAAGAGTAATGTCCTACTTATAAAGAGAGCTATGCCTTACAGTTCGTAGATAAAAACGGATGATGTAGATAGAATATTTTGTATCATAGTTTAAACACATACAGTATGTGTGATGTCAAGTGGTCAGACTACCTACTTCTAAAATTATTTAAGGGGACTGCCTTATAATATTAACTTTAATAGATAGTTTATGACAGCCGGGAACGCCGGCTTTACCTGTTCATAAACGCAAGAATGACATTTTTAAAATATTTACCTGTCTATTAGCTGGCAATGTTACTTAATCATGCCAATCGAACGGATACCCACCCGTTCACCCGTTCTGCCACGCAGTCTTAAGTTACAACATACATATAATAATAATATCAGCCCAGTTTTCAACTTTCCCACTGCTGGGCACGGGCCTCTGCTCACTGTGAGAAGGGTTTGCCGTAGTCCACCCGGCTGACCCAGAGCGGGCAGGCAGACTTCACATATCTTCGAGGACTTTATAGAGAACTCTTAGACATGCAGGTTTCCTCACGACGTTTACCTTCACTGTAAAGCGGCAGTAATGCGCGCGTTGGGATCAAACGTGAGACTTATACATGGCAGATCCACGGTCTTCCACTAGGCTATATTTGCAAGTATTGGTACCTATTTAATAAAACATATAGGTTTACCTAAAAGCTTCGGGTCCAAGCTTGGTCTCAGATCGCGCGTAGCTTTCGTGGCAGGTGTTGGTGAGTTTATGTGCCACGTCCATGTATCGCTCCGACAGAGAGTTGTCCAGGGTTGTCGACGCCAGAGCGAACATACCTCCTGCAATGTTATTGTATTCAGTTAGCTCAGTTCTGCTCAAAATCGCATACACGTTGTCAAGGGAACAGAAAAGGATATAGGGTTACCTTTTATTCAGGAAAAAATACTGTTATATACTAACCAAGCCTAACCTACTTTTACGCTACCGATTCCGTGGGCAATTTTCTTTAATATTGGTGACATTGACAAGCACTGGATTTGGAACTGGCTAGGTAGTTGGACTAGTTGGTACAAAACTAACAAGTCTATGATTTGGGAACTGTGTCTATGCAACAGACATTTTTAATCTTGCCAGTAACTAAAGTCGAGAATGTTATAAATTTCGTTTTGCTACAAGTTACCTACTATAGACTTTATACAAAAAGTGAGATGACACTGGCTGGAACTAAAATTGAAAAAGGAAGAGGTTTTATATTTGACGAGTATAATTTTTTGTACAATAATATGTGTATATCTATAGTACAGGTTATAAGAGAACTTACAATAAAATAGGTAGGTATAAAACTAAATTTATCACAGGCATTCTGCCTGTGATAAATTTAACTAGGAAAATAAATACAAATAAACATTTACATACTACAAAGGCAATGCACACTAAATAACACAATGTTATTTTCAGTGTAGTCATTTATAGCCGACAGCCGTAAATATACACGAGTATATAAGGATAAACTAAACGAATCACATCGACACTTTACCTAGCCTGCCTTTGTTTGGTGTAACTACTAATCTAATAAATAAATTCACAAAGTAAGTAGAAAATATAATCGTAAAACATCAGTGTGCGTTTGCATAAATGTACACTAAGTGAGTACTTACATGTTAGAATAAGAATATTTGTCAATAAAAGGCACAATATAAACAGAAACATAACTTATATAATTATGGTTATGTACTATTGCTAAACAACGTTGCAAAGGAGTACTGATATACCCAACTACTGATTATAATATAGCATATAAGAAAATGATAACAATTTAATTTTAAAAATATATCTTGAAAGTCGGTGCCCTCCGTGGGTTTGGTTTACATGCTTTCATTGTTAGCTGAAGACACCATAATTATTACTTAAATTACTTGCTGGCTCTCGCGATTTTACCCACGTATATATTTACTGCTCCGTTTCTATGGTTTGAAGCCCACTTTATTACAGCCTATGTATGTTACTTCTAGATAAAGTAGCTTTTGCATGGTGAAAATTTTTTTAAACAAATTTTCATTTGTATAAATATTTCCTCTTTATAATATTAGTATAGATTTTTAATGCCTGAACCTAAGGCAACTAATGATTAAGTATATTTAGTAAATTCATAAACTTTGACATGCATAATAATACTTAGTGAACTAAAGAATAAATGATTTTAACTTTGCCTATTAAATAATCCTTACAACCATTACCCATAACATTTAGTAGATACATACCTGCGAAACACGACAAGTGATCCATCTTCTCTTCGATAATCCTGCCATATTTCAGCTCAGCGAGGTATGCCAGTCCGGAGGGTGATACTCGCAACATCTTGTCCAGCGCCGCCTGCATGGCCGTGTCGAACATGACGCGCGCTTGTTCGTCCGTGCCGCCGCTCATCAGCCACGCCTTCAGCAGGTACTCATAGAACGAGTCGCCGAGAGCACCCAGGGACATGTGTCCTGGAAACATAAAAAAAAAAAACATATTTTATATCACTACATATTATAAAACTATGTCCCCAGCCATGTCTATACGCGATAAACTCAAAAACTACTGAACGGATTTCCATGCGGTTTTCACCAATACACAGAGTGATTCATAAGGAAGCTTTAGGTGTATAATTTGTTAAGGTATTGTGCTATCAGTGCAAAGCCAGGGCGGGTCACTAGAAACACATAGGTATAACATTACGATAACAGTGGGAAACCTCTACGCGCGCAAAGCTCTCGATTTCTCGGTCTTGATCACAAGGCACAGACATTTAATTTATCGGAGTTATGAACGGTAAAGGAAAACACTTGTGAAGAAACCTGCATGCCTGAGAGTACTCTACAATGTTCTCGAGGATATTTGAAGTCTGCCAAACCGCACTGGGCTAGCGGGGTTGACTATGGCCTAATCCTTTTCATTTTGAGAAGAGGCTTTTACATACACTGCAGTGGGCCCGCTTCTAAGCAGAGCTGATATTATTTTTATATAACACAGGATATTTTCAAATGACGTTACGCTATTTGGGGGCAAGAGAACCGGCCAGGCGTAACGGACTTTTTACCTGGAAGAGTGAAGGCTTGTATACTTATATTAAAAAAGTCACGGTAATCTACATAACATTGTAGACGTCTAAAAAAGTGCCATGTAGCTTGTATAGCATCTGAAATTTAATGATAGGTATTGTCGATTTTAAAACTAGAACAACGCATGAGTATTATGCGCCTAAGTGCTCCTGCTTCTTAGTTAAAATCGTTTCCTAATTTTAGAGATGGAAAATTACGAACTTAGTAAAAACATGATCTATGATTGTTACCATCGTGACTAATATAGCGAATAGCGTCAAAATAATCATCACCTTGGCCTTCTCCAAAGTGTATTGGTTATCGATTGTCCGCCTTATCTCTACTACTGATAAGTAGGCGTAGTACGAACAAAAGCATTCCTTTTTTATAATAAAACTTATACTGCTTTCACTATTGTTACTATCGGTAAGAGCAATAGGTAAAACACTCCGATATGCTAGATACAGCAATAACTAGTGTTCACAGCAAATGGATTGCATGTCGACAAAATCGAATGCATGAAAAACAGTTCAATATGTGTGTAAAATATATTTGTTCTGGTGATTATAATATGGATTCAAAGGATATTAATAACTGCCTTGTTGGTACTGTGTCATACGTTCGCATGCGATCGTAAAGCTCCGGGTATTGTCCTCCAGACCAAATTTCGGTCACGTCGGTCAATCCTAAAGGAGACTGACCATCTGGAGATATTAAAGCGTAAACACAAGTGCTCTCTCTGTTCCTTAACTCTCATGATCCGATGGGACCAACGGCTTTTACGTGCTTTCCAAGGTGCAGGGATGTCTAACACCGAAAACTGCCTAACTCCGGGCTAGTATTGAGATGTCCTAAAAGGAAACCCACTAACTTTTAGTTAGCCTGACCCGGGATTCGAACCCGTGACCTCATGCACAGCAGTCGCATTCACTACCGCTTCGCCACGGAAGCAGGTCAATTAAAGTCCCAAGTAAGAGCTTTTCTGATAGGAAATTTGTAGTAGCGTCACGGTGAATGTGACCGGTGGAAGGCTATTGGTTCCCTGGGAGACAAAACCGCGTTTGGAATATTAGGTTATTATTGCTATATTCAATGTTGTTGTTCTACACCTGATAGTCCTAACTAATATTATAAATGTGAGTGTGAGTTGGTTTGTTTATTACGCTTTCACGCCCTAACTACTCAACCGATCATGGTCAAATTTCGCATACAAGTTGCCTGGGGAACAGAGAAGGACATAGGGTACCATCATTATCATCCAGAATAAGTATCGTTCCGAGGATAGAAATTTAATGACAAAATCTACATTAACGCAAGCAAAGCCGCGGGTAAAATCTAGTTTAATCTATACTAATATTATAAAGCTGAAGAGTTTGTTTGTTTGGTTGATCGCGCTAATCTCAGGAACTATTGGTTTGAATTTAAAAAAATATTTTAGTGTTGGATAGCCTATTTATCGAGGAAGGCTATAGGCTATATAACATCACGCTACGACTCACGGGGGCGGTGCAGGAACGATAAACGCGGGTGAAACCGCGGGCACATCTAGTATTATAATAATAGACATATCGTTATTATGATTCAAAGTGATATTATTTAACAGTAATCTGTTTACCGTCCTATGTGTATATGGATGTAATACACCTTTAAGAATAAATATTATATGCGATGTTATATAATATTTAATGTAACAACCAGTGCCTGAAATTGGTAAAGGCGAAACAGATCAGTACCAATTTCTCCTCTGTTTGTCAACTGATTTCATTTATTTTGTTTTGTTTTGTAGCTATTGACGAGCTTTAGTATTATCAATACAAAGTTTTTGAAGTGAAAACTTCTTTAGCGGCGTTGTGCACTTTTTTTGTGATGGGTAAAAAATGTTAAACCCGCGTCAGGACACGTGACCTGATCGAAAATTCGTAAGACGGAGGGAGAATTGTCATGTTTGTATACGATAGCGCAATAAATTAATATTGTATTTTACCACATAAATGATAGTACTTTTATACTGATAATTAAAGCAATTCATGCAAAATTATTCCCTAACCATTCCGGAATATCAAAAATGCACAACGTTAATATTCAAGTTTTCACTTCCGCCGGCACTCCCGGAGAGCAACCCGTTGTTTTTTTTTTAAATAAACATTAGTTTAGTCGTCTAGGCGTACACTAGTAAAGTAAAGTAAGTAAATAGCTAACTCATTCACAAAAGTGTTCAAACTAATTCGCAATACCCACAGCAATATTAAGGAATGTTTAGCCTTCCTGATCCGCCGCACAAAGCACCGTCCTAAACTCTACACAGGAAGCAAACTGCAATGCGCAATAATACGCTATGGGCCCATCACACCCATTATAATAGCGTTCCACATTAGTAGGTACTGCATATCTCTAACGGCCATAGCTAATTGCTTAAGGCACCGGATTTACACGAAACGTTTTAAATTCAAGACTATCTATTGCAGTATCTTGTCTTTCTATCTTGCTCGAACAGGTTAACTAAAGATGTCCAGAATAATCAAGTAATATGTATTCTGAACCTCAAATATGCTTTTATACGGATAACTAGCTTTTGCCCGTGGCTTCGCTCGCGTAAATGTAGTATTAGATGGACACCCTAATCGCCTAGCGGTATGAAATATACTTTACGACCTATTCTCACACCTACCAAATATACATACAATATTTCATAGAATTCGGTCAAGCTGTTGTCAACCCTTTAGGAAAGGAAGTGGGAAGGAGAAGGAGCGGGAAGGGTGAAAGAGGGTGATTGGATTGAGGAATGCGACCACAAACACCGTGACACAAGATATTTATATATACAGATATTACATAAACATTATATTATCTATACAAATAAATAAAATTCAAGTGTCTGTTTGTAATGTCAAAATAACAGCTTTTTATCTAATGCATATGAAATTATATAAGGTACCTACACGAAAACTGTCTGTATGTTTGTTCCGGCTAATCTGCGAAACGGCTGAACCGATTTTGACGGTACTTTCACTGGCAGATAGCTGATGTTATAAGGAGTAACTTAGGCTACTTTGATTTTAGAAAAAAAATAGGGTTCCGCGGAGACAAACACTTTTTAGTTAAAATCTACGCCGACGAAGTCGCAGGTAACAGCTAGTTATATATATGAATGTAAGTTAGTCCTTGCACTTACAATTCTGATAGTGCGTGGACTAACTACAATGAGATCCAGAGTTTTATTACAATGGCAATTAATAAACAATTTATTTTGTTGCCGCACGAAGCTTGGTAATGTGGCTCACTAGACAACAATTATAGTTTCGCCATATTATAAAGCATGTGTAGCGAAATATTGTAAACACCACTGCCTTCCCCTTCGATATATGCAAGCATATGGTCATGTACATATGTATATGTATACAATAATATAATGTGTGTATATGTAAATAAAGTTAAAATAACAATGGCAGGAATATAAGTGCAAATCAACAAATGCATCGCGCAGAATTTATTGTTAAAGTAAAAACACAAGGACTTTTATAGCCAGTTATTATAACAAACGTTTCGAATTTCGAACCACACACAGTATGTGTGGGTCGAAATAACTTCACTTAAACAATGAAATACTTCAGAAAGTAATCGTCCAAACATTTTGATTCCACTGATATAAAACTCTTACTAATCTATAGGTACTAATACTAGATTTTACAATGTAGCTTAGGTTAGATTAATAACAGTAGATACTGTTTTCTGGGTGAAAGGTACTCTATGTCCTTTTCTGTACCCCTAACAAAGTGTTTGTAAAATTTTATCATGTATGGTCGAGTAGTTAAGGCGTGAAAGCGTAACAAACATACAAACAAACTCACATTCGCATTTATTATTATATATACTAGATGTTCCCGCGGTTTCACCCGCGTTTATCGTTACTGCGCCGCCCCCGTGGGTAGTAGCGTGATGATATATAGCCTATAGCCTTCCTCGATAAATAGGCTATTCAACACTAAAATAATTTTTCAAATCGAACCTGTTGTTCCTGAGATTAGCGCGTTCAAACAAACAAACGAACTCTTCAGTTTTTTTATACTAGTATAGATACAGTTTGTTTTAACGCGTTTATCTTAAAAGCTACTAGTTAATTTGGAAACGTTTGTTGCATTTGATTGTCTTCCTGATATCCTAACTAATATTATAAATGCGAACTGAACTGTTGTCGGCCTAGATGGCGTAGTGGTTAGTGTAACCGACTGCCACGCCTGAGGTCGCGGGTTCGATTCCCGCACAAGTCAAACATTTGTGTGCATGAACATGGATGTTTGTCTTGGTCTGGGTGTTTCTATGTATAATATGTATGTTTATCCATTGTCTAGAACCCATAGTACAAGCTCTGCTTAGTTTGGGCTAGATGGTGTTGTGTGTATGTGGTAGAATATTATTATTATTATTATTTTGGTTGGTTTAACTTGTTTTTTCTCGAAATAAAATTCGGTATTTAATGAAAACCACGGGTCTAGGCCAAGTGGGGTTCATTTGGGGCATTATTTATTAAAAGGGGCTCGTCCTGCAAAAACTTACGAACTATACGGCAAGTATTGAGTATAGCGGCCTTCTGCATAGTGATGTAAAGATTGGTGGGTAGCTCTATCAGTCGTAAATAGTGAAGAAGGTGTTTGGGTATGACGCCTGTGCTGGAGAGCACCAGGGGCACAATGTATACTTTGTTCATTTTCCATATTCTACTTATTTCTTCTTTTAATTCTGTATATTTATGTATTTTTTCTGTTATGGTTTTCTGTAAATTGTGTGTATTGGGTACCGCTATGTCTATTAAATATGTATGTTTATTTAATTTATCTATCATAGTTATGTCAGGCCTATTGTTGTGTATAGTTTTATCTGTAAGTATTGCTCTATCAAAGTATATTTTGTGGCTGCTATTCTCCAGCACTGGTTTTGGGGTATATTGGTAGTAGGGAACAGTTTTTGGTATTAGGTTATATTTTACGGCTAGTTTTTGGTGAACGATATTAGCAATTTGGTTGTGTCTGTGGGTGTAATCTGTTTGAGCTAGAGATGAGCAGGCTCCTGTAATATGTTGGATGGTTTCAGATGCGTGATGACACTTTCTACATTTGTCATTTTGTGTATTAGGGTCTTTAATAATAAATTTACTATAATTTTTTGTATTTACAACCTGATCTTGTATTGCTAGCATAAATCCTTCCGTTTCAGGGAAGAGTGAGCCCAATTTTAGCCACTTGTTTGAGCTGTCTGAATCTACATGCGGTTGTTCTAAATCGTGTATATGTCTGCCGTGTAATTCCTTACCTCGCCATCTACATATTTTTTCATGCCTGTGGTCATCTAAACTTTTAAAAATAGTATCTTATTATTATTATTATTAAATATTATAATTTGTGTGGTAAGCGCTTTCACACCTTAACTACTCGACCGATCATCTTGAAATTTCGCATACACTTTGCCAGAGGAACAGAAACGGATATAGGGTACCTTTTATCAAGAAAAAAGTACTGTTACTAAACTACAATTGTGCGAGCAAAACCGTTCGCATAATCTAGTGAAACATATATTTATGTTATTATAAATATAAAGCTAAAGAGTAGTTAGTACGTTTGGACGCGTTCATCTCAAGTACTACTAGTCCGATTTGGAAACTATTGCTGCGCTTAATTACCTGTTTGAGGTCATTGCATAATTTTATAGGTATACCTTTTAACCGCATGTATAAAATTGCGCTACTAAAAGAGTGGTACTGTAACCATAAAAGCCATATAGTCGAGGTGAAACTGACCGGCGGCGGTATTTAGGGTTACCAGCTATGCTACAGAATAATGTTTTACGTTATTTTGCTTCACTGTACGCAGAACAGAAATCAAGTATCTATGTACGATTGCTTTTTATTCTTAAGTACTAATACTTAAAATTAAAAGCAATCAGACGTGAGTATTTCATTTCTATTTTGTGTAGAAACAGAACGGAATATGATTGGTGTAAATTAAAGCGACAAGATTGCCGAACTTATTATAAGTCAATGTTTACAAAAAATAAACAAGGTTTGTTTTGCCAGAAAATAACAATTCTGTTTGCCTATATAAAAAATAAATTTTGCATGTTGATCCAGCTATGAATGTAATCAAACACTTATAATAATTGTGCAACTACATAGGTATTCTTAAAATTAGCCTGTAAATATAATAATCCATAGACCACGCGTATTCGAGTATGAACTGTGAGCAGTTCAGTTCACGTATGAACACTGTAAACTATAATAGGTACGTCTAATTATTGCTCCGAAATCTATTTATTTCCATTTTGACAACCGTTTAAATATGCTGATTTTAGGGTATCACAAAAACGTAGGGATTAAATCATGCATAGTAGTAAAAACTGCTCACGCTCAGTCAATCGTTTTCCATTGATGTGTGCGCTTCATGTTTAAATATATATAAAGTCTAAAGTTTAGACTTTATATATATTGTTGCCTTGTGATAGTTTAGACTCTAAGCTATCACGAGGCTCTGTCTAACGAAACAAATCTCTCAATAAATAGTACAAGTATAAGTTAACATCAAGCCATAAATAAACATTATGGTCTATCGGCCACGGAACGTTTGGGATATTGTATAGAATCGTTTTCCGTATCAATGGCTCGTCCCATACAGTGCGACCTTGATTGATACAAACTACAGCACACTTGATCGATTGCATCAATTGGTATAATCTAATCAATCGGTTTCGCCAACACGACAAACTAGATTATGGCCGCTCGAAATCTATAGAGGTCGGCTGGTTAAAGGAGCTGATTCATTCACCAATAAGCTTGTATTAATCTTTACAAACTTATTACAGTGAGAAAACTAATTCTCGTATATTATGACGTCAAATGTGAAGTGAAATACAATTTATGTTTACATTAGTCGTTTATTTCCATATAGGAGAATACCAGTTTTGATATTTTTGATATTGAGAGTAAATCGTAATTGAATTTAAAACTAAAAATATTAGGTGCATTAACGAGAATTGGACCTCTGTTCTTAGTTCTCGACACGTCTCAATTAATTGATAATCGTTTTATTTTTATTTTCTTTAGTTTACGAACGTATCGCGAGAAGCGCTTTTAGATGTTTATAAAGACATGTCAACGATGAAACGTTGAGTAGAGAGTGATAAAAATCTTAGGGTGTCTACCCTATGATGGTAAGTTCAGCGATTGTTAGACAGCTGATTTAGATATGTAACCTAGGTTTGTCGTGTCATCGCAGTTTTGGCGTCCACTCCCAAGTTACTCTTTCTCTGTCCTTCTGTTATCAATGATGCTAGGGCAGACCCATGGCACCATAGATGAGCATATTTCTGCCGTCGGGTCATTGATGATGATCATCATCAATCTAGATCTCACGATCGCTTTAACTTTAAGTGACTTGTATGTTTAAGTATATGCTCTGTTGATTGATTGTAACGAATTGGACTGGAAGCCAGAAACATCAACTTAAAAATAAGATATTTAAGTGTATCTACCTGTATAAATACTATACCAAATAGTATGAATCATGCTATACCAAATAGTATGAAACATTAATAAAATTAATTATCTACTAATCACCAGTGAATTATCCTCTTTAGATTTCCACGAGACACCTGAAAGATTGTGATCCCAACGACAAATACGCAATGTTTGGCGTTCATTGCGGTGTTTGTATTACGTCATTGCACAACAATACTGAGGATTACTGCATTGGAACGTTAACAATGTTACAGAACATTGCCGCATCTGTTCATACCGTGCTTAATTATTGAGTTATTTGTTGAGCTTATAACATAATTGTAACACTATTCAATGTTACAATGCAAGTCCATGACAATAGACAGTATCTAATCGCTTTGTTCTAATAAATCGCAGCACAGGTCGAGTTATTCGGTAATATCTAAACCATTCGGCCATATTTAGGTAGTTTTTACATTGTTTCTACCGGTTGGGTGAATTGCACAGTAATATAAAATGGAACATATAACATGTTAGCGAGTTACAGTATGCCTTGATATTAAAGGAGAATACGAAGCTGGGCAGGCCACGTATGTAGCATGTCGTAAGAGTTATGGTCGGGACTAACCATGCGACGAATCCCAAATAGCGGGCAGCGACAACTGGGCAGTCTAGAAGGCGAGTGCGGAATTAATTAAATGCAGAAGAGATTGGATAAAGAAAGGGGGAAAGAAGCAGGGAAGGCCTTTGCCCTACAGTGGGACAGCAACTAGACTTATAATCCCAACTAATAATGTAAATGCGAATGTGAGTTAACAACTTGACCGATCATCATGAAATTTTGCAAAGACCTTGTCAGGGGTCCAGAAAGGGACATACGAGAATCTTGTCTTCTGTTTGCGCGAATGTTATTAATTGAAATTAAACTACTATATACGGATTTTATCGCGTTGTTTATTTGACACTTTATTACAAAATTTTGAAAAACTGTTACACTACTATAATTACTATTAAACTTTACAAATTTTTAAGCTAATTGAATTATTGAAACTATTAAAACTATTAAAATTTGTAAAGTTTAATAGTAATTATAGTAGTGTAACAGTTTTTCAAAATTTTGTAATAAAGTGTCAAATAAACAACGCGATAAAATCCGTATATAGTAGTTTAATTTCAATACGAGAATCTTTCATGCAGAAAAAAGTACTATGCCCGAGTGATAAAATTTATTAATTTATTATCGCGAACGGTGCCGCGGGATAAATCTAGTAAGACATATTTCAATGTCATATAGTTGTGACTTCAACTATCATGAAATAACAATCCTCGATGAAAAAAATAATACCAGTAATAACGTATGTCTGTTTGTTTAGTATTACACGGCTAAGCCGCTAAATTGATTTACAGGTTTCAGTATACCATGCAGTGTTATACAAGATTACTTACAATGCGTGAAATAGCGTTTGACAGCTTGTTAGTTAATGTATAAAAGATTTAGAAAGTCCAGATTTGTCAACCAATAAATAATGTAAAAATTATGACAGATATAGACCTAATAACATCTTGAGCAAACTTGCATGTCTAAGAGCTCACCATAAAGTTCTCGGAGATATGTCAAGTCTGCAAACGTGCACTGGCTGTCTCATAGTGTGAAGAGGCCCGTGCCCAGCAGTAGAACAGGTTATATACGGGGTGGGGTTATATGACAGTACATGATAAGTTAAGATAGCGTGCGTATTCAGGTCCTGTCTTCATAGAAATAACCAATTTAATAAATAAGAAAAGCCTTATGTTTAAGTTATCACCAGATATAGTAAAATATAACAGTCAAAAATAGTAAATGATCACCAAAAATAGTAAATGATCACCAAAATTAAAACCGCAATTTAATACCAAAAATATTAATTGCACAGCAAAGAGATCAAAATAAGTCGACGGAGCCTCGATTCGCGGGGTTCCTATTTTTGGATGGGTTTAAGAAGGAACCTAACATAACCTAACCCTTCCGAAACGGAATGCAGTGATTTGAGGCGTGCAGGTAGGATCGTTATGATATATTTTAGTAAGCATATTTTGATGTGCAATTACTATTTTTGGTGATCATTATATTTAATCCCATAAGAAAAGCCGACCATGTGCACATTAACTAGTCGCATGTCATATTGTTTTCTATGGCCACTGCCAATACGCCGTGTGTTGTGGGTATGACAACACGGGACAAACATTTCCATGCGCCACGAATAGTTGTTACAAGTCTAGCTGCTATTTTGTGTCCATTGCTGCAAAGTACCGCGTGTTACAGAAATAATCCTTACTTCCGACACTATTTAAAGGTTTTTCTATATATTTAATCTGCATAAAAAATAAACACGTGCACTTGATAACTATTTACGCCCATGCCACCTATCGGTACCACGTGTGTAGAACAATACTGTAAATTGTATTCGATTAGATAATATAATTACCGTACTAATTTTAATAGGCGATAACGAAAATCAATGGCGTACTCTCATATATATGTATATATAACCCAGCCGCGAATATTTTACTAAGCATAATATATAGTTATCGAGTGTGATTCATTTATGATGTTGATTAGATTACATATCTATACTAATATTATAAAGCTGAAGAGTTTGTTTGTTTGAACGCGCTAATCTCAGGAACTACTGGCCCGGGAGCGGCGCAATAACGATAAACGCGGGCGAAACCGCGGGCGCGTCTAGTACAATTTACATACATAGTTTCACAGCTGTCCGAAAGAGTAGACAGAGATAGGTATTATATCCACTTTACGCCAACTATGTTTTTCAATCCCACGTTATAGGGACAAGTCTATTGCAGTTAACTGGACAATGCACAGACCCAGTACTGCTTATGATAATGTTTTGCCTGAAAAACCCAATAACATTTTGCTAAGTCCGTTCCGGTACGCCGAGAAACTACCACTGCACCACCGAAGCTGTATATAAATATTAGCTTTTGCGCGCGGCTCCGCCCGCGTAGTAGGTACCTGCATTTATAAAAAGTAGCCTATGTCCTTTTCCGGGTTTTAAACTGTCTTTGTACCACATTTCCTCCAAATCGATTGAGTGGTTTAGCCGTGAAGAGGTAACAGGCAGACGGACAGACAAAGTTACTTTCGAATTTATAATATTAAGCACGGATATAAGTAAGGATAGTTTGCGCAAATCTAGTTGTTGCTTGCTACTTCTTTCGCTTTTATAATGTTAAGTACTTACTTACTTATAAGAAACCACTATTACTAAGCTGACTCTATGATTGTCTGATATTTAAGAGTTGTATCTTTTAACTGTAATAGGCTAGCAATATTCTACAGAATATGCGTTACTAGATTTTGGCCGCGGTTTCGCTCGCGTATAATATATAGGTTATGTAAACTTTCTACTCTCGGGAACAAACATACATACATAGATTCACGCCTGTTTCCCAGAGGGGTAGGCAGAAACTATGGATTTCCATTTGCTACGATACTGACACACTTCTCTGGCTTCATTCACTTTCATAACATTCCTCATATTCTCGGGAACAGTACCTACTTTTTTATAGATGAAAGTTACCAAATGTCCCGTACAACGTGTATCTGAAATTTCATAATGATCAGTCGAATAGTTAAAGCGTGAAAGGTTAACAAACAAACTAACTTACATTCGCATTTACAATATTAGTACTTATGGAGTTAGATGTCGGTACTCAATGCTTCTTTGTGGTGTATTATCTTTCAAGGCAATGAGCGAATGTAATAGAGCTTAATCAATCGAATGGAAACTATTCAAGCCCAAAGTAACATTCAGACTAATATTGAATTTAATTTATTTGAGATATGCCAAGATCGTAGCAAGAAGGAATCCATAGACTCTGTTATTCATACGATTGAATAGTTTGTGAACTGAATTAGATCAACCCGATCAAGACGGGCGGCTTGATCCGATATTGGTGTGGGCATTGTTTTCACACGCAGGTATTGAAGCAGACTTCGGTCTCTAAGGCTTTTGTGCCTTTTATTCGCGATATAATTGAACAAGGCGAATATCAGTTGAACATTATGTAAGCATATTAAATGTATGGTATTATAACTCCGACATTTCCATATCCTGTAGTGCTACTGAGAATTGTCAACAGAAAAACGGAATAACACTTTGCCTGACTCGACAATGAAATCCTAGAAATTACGATCGACGGCAAGTGATCAACAAGGTAATTAAAAAGATATATGTTTTTCGTATGTACCTATTATAGTTATATAAATGTATATTGGTTAATTGATATTCAAAAAACAACGTCAAGCACAGATTTTTGTATACTGCTTACATGAAATGCGCCATATTTAAATCCTTCTTCCTAGAATTGGCAACGAGTGCGTAATACTTCTGGTCTTTACATTTTATTATAAGCTTTACTCTAAGATCCCGGTATTGCAAGCGGTTATAGACATAGCCTTTGATCGCTTAACACGTTCCCTGTCCGATGAGCCACATATGGTACATAACAATTGATTTTCTATTGTGTCTATCACGGGACTGTGAATGGGTTAAGGCTTAGAGTCCTCTGTTAGGGCTCGCCTACCGTTACCGTAGTCACAGTCTTACAGGCGGGCTGTTTTGGAATTAGTAGTCTCATCGACACATCCACCATTGTAAAACCTGTGTAGCCAGGTGACAATTAAAATGAGTTTTGACTCTCGTGAAGGCCCGGGGGAATTACAACGAATTTAATCAGAAGTACATAAGAGACGATGGAAAAAGAATTACAGTCTAGATTTATTCTTGTTTGCTACGTTGGTAATATAGAATGAAAACAGGACTTTTTCACATGCATATCCCTAGTTTTGTACGCTTGTCACAAAAGATGTGTAACGATAGGTTTAGGAATAGTCACGTTGTGTTGTAAGTAAAAGAATGAGAAAACTGGCAAGCGTAGTGTTTAAGTGCCATTGCCTTGTGCCGAGTAATGTGGGTTCCACCACACACGGGATAAAATTTGTGTGGTCCACAAATAGTTGTGCCGAGTTCAAAATACAGAATTTTGAGCTTTTGTAAAGTCTCCACACACGAACTACCAGTAGTAGTTCGTGTGTGGTAGTGTGTGTGTCCCAGTCGTTTACCAGCGGCTCGTATACGAACCGCTACATTGTGTACCTCTATTTACCAGCGGCTCTGATACGATCCACCAAATGCCACGCCATTTTAAACCTTATGTAACTAACCTTAACGGTTATAACTGATTGTTTTTCGGCTATGTATGCATTTTTTTGGGTAAACGGCATTGTAAAGAATTAGGAAAATATGAACAATCAATAAGTTAAATTTACTACTTACTTTGTCCCCACTGTCCGGTGCGCGGGTTGATGAAGTTCGGATACAGGTCGCCGGGCTTCTCGATGTTATTCAGCGCGTCGCGTATGCGGGTCACTTTGTCCCTGTAGACTGAATAAACAAACTGTTACTGTCCCGTTACTATGTTTACCTTCATAATAACTATAAATTTGTGTGGCCCACTGCGATACCGAGATTATTCCCTTGTGAGCGATTTATTTTTGTAAATAATGTGTTAATATACTAGCTAGGCTCGCGGTTTTACTCGCATAATATGTCATTACAATAGGCAATGTTACTTAAATAGTGTTGCTATCTGTTGCCGAATGAATTTTAAGAATCTGTTTAGTAAGATATTATATCGCCTCCATACACACTAACTAATGTTACATTTTATGGTTTTATTTTCTATGAGTATAACCACAAATAATTATTTCGCGAGGCGATTGATACTTCACTATATTATGCCTAAAATACAATAATATGTAGAAAATTATCGTAGGCATTGATAGGCAGGCAAGCAATACGTATGAGCGACGACCTAAAGGTACTACAATCTGGTCTAAAACTACATAAATCAAATTGAATTAGAGAAAGAGAAGAATTACATTTAAATTGTGTCATTTTATAAAATCTTTTAACAATACAAGAACTTCAAAGGCACCGATAATAAAATTTATTTTTCGTTTTAACTAAACCGCCTATCGAATCTAACCAATTTGGAGTCGACTAAAACATAAATTAGGTTTAAAAAATGTCTGTGCTCAAACCGCGAACTATTAATTTCAGAACGAAATTACAAAAATTACTATCTTTCATTTAAATTCAAAAGGCACGACTTATATTTTATAACAAAATAAAACTAAGTATGTCTAAATAGAAAAGTCACGCATTTTATTTCGTAACAAAATAGAATTCGTGACTTTTCTAATATACTGTAATTTGGCTTTTTGATCGTAATATACTTTTATTAATATAACCAACAAAAGCTAAGCCTAGATTATTTGAAGTTATTTTACCATTATTTACTTACTTACATAAAAATCTTAATGCATATCTCAACTTATTATAATAAATTATTATTAATCCTAAAATAATGAAGTATACCATACTCAATAAATTACAGCTGTTTCAAAGTACTACACGATCAAAAAAAAGTTGAAGGATGCGGGCGAACGAGACGACTCGGTTCGAGTGACCGAATGAATGATGAATGTACGACAAAATCGCTTACTGTTGCGTCCTGTGACGTCACTTAGGTATGAGAACTCGAGGTGCAGGGTACCCAGCTCGGACAGGATGCTGTTCGGACCCGCCCAGTGGTACTGACGGCTCGCCTGCAATACAAATGTTTAATAATTATTTTCTTTTTAAAAAGACAACTCTCGCACTAAGGATAATTCCTGTGTCGCGACTCG
This sequence comes from Catocala sponsa, assembly GCA_963564715.1. Taxonomy (NCBI): domain Eukaryota; kingdom Metazoa; phylum Arthropoda; class Insecta; order Lepidoptera; family Erebidae; genus Catocala; species Catocala sponsa. The sequence continues at coordinate 10,838,413 of OY751334.1, read as the reverse complement.
CGAGGGACTTTACAAACCTTCAAACAACGGCCACAAAGAACACCCAAACTCGAAACAACCATTTGTGGATCACACAATTTTTTGTCCCGTGTGGGATTCAAACCCATAACACTCTGATTATTATGTCAAAGAGTCTCGTGGACCTCGGCGATAACCGCAAGACGAGGGCAGAAATCCTGAGAAAGAAAGTTAAATTAAACTGCAGTAAGATCGTAGATACCTCATTAAAGCTGGGAAATAATTAAATGGCTGGGCTATTTAATTACTCAGTCGGCGTACGGATACCGGCATCCACACAATGCTTTTTTTATTGCGTCTCAATAAGGTTATATTGACTTACTAATATGGGCTAATGGCTTAATATAAACACATATTAGGATCTTTTTTGTAAATGGAAGATGAATAATATTATGTGTTTTTAGTTTCTACATTAATATTATAAATCCTAACTAATATTATAAATGTGAATGTGAGTTTGTTTTTTACGCTTTCAAGCCGCTGCTCGACTGATAATCACGAAATTTCGCATGCACTTTGTCAGGGAACAGAAAAGTTCATAGGATACCTTTCATCCAGAACTAACCTAACCTACATTTACGTGAGTGAAGCCGCGGGCAAAATCTAGTAAACAATAAAGCTAGCCTTTAAATCAATTTAGGTCAATTTATCCGGTTAGGAGCAACGATATATATTGTCCAACAGATATTTTAACATGAACTTTTTTACGCAGCAACTGAACAATAGATCGAATAGATTTTTTGCAGAGATAGTTTATGAGGCAGATATTGACATGCACGCTTCTGTCCTGTGGCATGGATTAATTTCCATTAGAACCATACAGAAATAATGCTTTAAATAATGGTTTTGAAACTGGTTCTTTACAAACTGACTTTTCCCTCTAAATAAAATACGGTATTTGTTCGACGGGGTAACAATTATTGTGTCCAACATTATTAAACAATAAATTCTCTCAGTATAATGATTTAATGTTGATTAATATAGTAGAAATTACGATCTGAAGCTATCTCGATCTTAATCTTGTACCTATAGTTATTAGAACTCTGCGACTATAACTGCGATCACTAATAAACCTGCCAATCGTGGAGCTTAAGGTCCTCCACTGATTGTCTATGGTACCCTTATTTATGGCGTGTTGGCCGCACTAGACTGTTATGGCCTTTTGATTGATTAATCGGATAATAAACATCGTTACGTGTACTCAATGGTTGAAAGGACCTATAAATTATATGAATTCCAGGACTTAATTATGTATTTTAAGATATTTAATATGGCCCGTGTCATCAGTCATATAATAAATTACATTTAATTTTAACAACTTATTTATGTGAACCGCGTCGAGTGTTTATTTTATGATTATGTATTTGAAGTCTTTATCCTTTTGATAATTGACAGTATTTAAGGTGCCATGATAATAAATTTTAATGAAAATATGAAAGTTATTATCCTTTGAGAATTATCTAAAACAGAATGAATCCCTAATGAAATATCGCCTGTAATTAATATAACAACAATAAAGCAATTATTTCTTAAACTATTTATAAAAATAATGTTGTAATTTCTAATAAACAATGTCGCAGCAAAAAGTCAATTTAAGATTCGCTCAGCATGGTGGTGCTGATTTTCAAGTTACCACCATGTATTTATGTGTCTGTACTATATGGGGTCGATCCGGGTTATATACTTGGGTTAAATTATTCAAGTGCTCGGCCTACCTACAGCCAATTAGCAAAGTCACTGAAAAACTCACATTATTCGCAGAAAATATACCATATAGCGGAGCTTCGAAAGAATTTCTGAAGCTTACTAAAGGCGAAGAATAAAATAAGCAGAGATAGCCAAGTGGGCAGACAGTTGCAGTGTTGGACAGTTACGCAAAAGTTTGGAGTTTGTACTAACGGCTCGCATTTCTGACTTCTAGGTACATTGTGTTTTCGAAGATGTGAGCTCATACCCAGTAGTGAGACAGTTTATAAACATGGATAATAATATTAAATATATTATTAATGTAGCTACTACATATTATATAGGTATGACTATGTACAAGAATATAGGTAATAATTAAATTGTGTACATACTCATAATAATTAACAATAAGGACTAATAAAACAATTGTTTGTGAACATATAAAAATATTTAACATTACAATAACAAATACATAATAAACTACTAAAATAGATATTATTGTCAATAAATAATTTATAGAACGAGCGACGTCTATTATAAGCGGTAACTTGTTATGACGCTTCAGGATATTAAATTTATTACGGTCGTCCTGTTTCAACGACAATGAAAATGTTGTTATGTAAATTATAAAGAGAAATTATGTGATTACTTAAACGTGGTTTATTAGTTTACTTTCACAGACATTAGAGATTCGGTATGACCACGTTTTGGTGTACAACGCGTTTGTAATTGTTCATGGTTGTTACTGTCATACTGATATTGGAGATGCCAACACCGAGCGTGTTGCTGATAAGTTACATTAACGTCGCAAAAATACATCAGCAAGTAGTCTAATGCATTGTATGTTTTGGATGTAATAAAAAACATAGCGTAAGACGAGGAGTTATCTAAAAACGTGAATCCGTTTTTCAAGCAAATGCACGTTGATTCTTGCATTGAAGAAGAAATGTAATTACGTTGAATTATGCCTATGTATTTGTATACTGTGAAAAAACGCTGTATACAACGTAGTGAGGCAACATTTTTTAACTGACTTCAAATATGAAGAAGTTTGTGCCTATGTCCGGCGCATATTTTGTTTTTTATGCATGTTTTTGGCAAAGATCTAGGATGACTTTAAGTTTAGTCTAAGAAAACTTAAGCATTATGAAGCAAAAACTTTTATCAGGGACAATATTCCATACAAAATAATGAGGATTGTCAAAGACTTATTAAGTATTGATATTAAAATGTATTGTAGTCGATTTGCATTTAAAAGGCGGTAGATAGAGAAAATATTAATATAATCCATAAATTAAGGTTCCTCGAAGGGCGCGCCTTCGCCAACGCAGAAAGACGATAATTTTATTATATATTATCAAAGGCGTTCGCTTCACGCATCAAGTGGGACACGATTACTTCATGTTTAAAACATTCGTCACGATTGACTGTAATCACTTATAAGACAAACATAATTGTTGTGAGACGTACGCGGTATTTGCCAATCTTACGATGGTTATGAAAAACATAGAAAGTGTTGATTGATGATAAATGTGCTTGTAATAAAACTGTGAAACTATCAAATTTATTTATTTTTATCAAATGACATAAATGTTCAATAATTTCTAGTAGTGTTTCAGAACTTTCAAAATACCTTTTGATAGTTTTATAATAAAAAACTTTAAAAACAAATAATAATGTTAACAAAAGGGTGATCCTTCTACATTCTATCTTAGATTAGGCATGCAACCGTTATATACGATTACAAAATAATATAATTATAACAAAATTATTTAATCAAGTTAAATTACATTTCTTTTTAACTTTTTGTCTGTCTCCAGTTTTGCAACTTATAAATATTCCATAAGTAAGTTTTTTGTTTTTAGTAGTAGGTATATTGGTTATTTTTTTATAAAAAGATGCTATTAAATTTTTTGTATTTATGATAATATCAGTATAATTCAGTTTGAAAATTACCATTTCTGCATACAGAGAGTGCACTTGTTTCTGCGCTCAAACTTGTGCACTATAATATCTCCTGCGCAGATGGCCAGTCTCCGTTAAGATTGGCCGCCGTGACCGAAATTCGGTCTGGCGGACATTATTATACAGGGGTTACTGGCTAAATCCGGTTTGTTTATTAATTGCGACTACGTCATCTGTGTAGTCAATTATTGTTTGCAATTATTTTAATGACTTAACCTGTATTAATATTAAAAAGCGCTTTTTATATTTGAACTAGATGTGCCCGTGGTTTCACCCGCGTTTGTCATTACTACGCCGCCCCCGCGGGTCGTACCGTGATGTTATATAACCTATAGCCTTTCTCGATAAATAGGCTATTTTTCAATTCGAACCAGTAGTTCCTGAGATTAGCGCGTTCAACCAACCAAACAAACAAACTCTTCAGCTTTATAATATTAGTATAGATTTGCTAAACATAGGCAATATCAGCCCAATTTTACAGCCAAAATTAAAATTATCTTTCTATAGGTAGACCAATTTATTGAGATTAATAATAAAGGATATCGACGAACTACGAGTCAAATAAACGGAGCAGTAGGAATGAATGTAGTTTGATAGATAGTTATATAACATTCAGATGTGGGCACGTACAACTTTGAAATAAATATTCTAATTATATTTTCCGTAGCATTGCACATCGCTTCTTCACATAATTAAGGCAAAGCTGCGCAAATTGTTAATGAACAGAAAAAAATATATACCTATTCTATATCACAACGAAATAGCGACTATACCTATCGAGTTTCGGACTTTGGGACCCAGACACTAAGCTTTTTTCCTTATCTCTAGATTTGGTTTATCTATACAAATAAAAAAATAGAAGTGTCTGTTTGTAATGTCAAAAAAAACAGCTTTTTACTAAATGCATATAAAAGTATATAAGTACACGGTGTACATATATCAAAACAATTTTAAAATTTTTTGTTGTCTGTTTGTTCCGACCAAAGAGTGTATATATTCTATTTGGTTCCGACTAATCTCTGAAACGCCTGGACCGAATTTGACAAGACTCACTGGCAGATAGCTGATCTAACTAAGTATATAAGGAGTAACCTAGGCTACATTTATTTTAGAAAATCAGATACCGCAAATATTAAAATTACTTTTTTGTTAAATTCCACGCGGACGAAGACGCGGGGTAACGGCTAGTTGGCTCATAAATGTTATAAAAATGCTATATTCAAATTCAGAGTGCGTTCTAACGAATATGTGATCAACTAATGTAGACGATAATACAAGAACATTTAACCAAACGAACAGACTATGACATTAAAGCTCCTCTGACATTCTACCTCCCCTGTCATTCAAGGTTAATCGTCAACCGTGCACATATTATTATCTGCATTAGTCTCGTATTGTACGAGTAGCTACATTAAATTTTATCATACATTAAGATGGCTGCCGCGGTTTATAATAACTGCACCGCTCCTGTTGCTCGCAGCGGTATGATTTGCCTACTAGATTTCGCCAACGGCTTCGTTTGCGTAAATGTAGGTTAAATGAGGTAAAATAAGTAATCCCTCGAATTACTTATTTTACCGGTTACCATCAGCCAGGCCAACCACCGGGGCGGGATGATGATTGCTAACGCGACCCCATCCCGCCCCACCCCGTCGTCCCTCCCCCGGGGAGAGGGGGTATCCATAAAGGATATTCAAGGGTCAAAAAAAATGGTAAAATAAGTAATAGTATAATTTTCAGTATGAAAAGTACTCTATATCTTTCCCAATCTCCTGAAAACGTGTATGCGAAATGTTATGATGATCAGTCTAGTAGTTAAAGCGTGAGCGTAACAAATAAACAAACGCACATTCGCATTTATAATAATAGTAAGGAGTTAGGATTAGATGGCCCCGCGGTTTATGATTACTGCTCCTCTCCCGTGAATCGTAGTCGTCGTCGTCGTTACTTCTAGATTAGGTAGCTTTTTAATCCCCTCAAGGAGAGGGAGGGGGACAGTATGGATCTATAAAAGTGAGAAGTACCTAAAGGGTACATCTCTTTGTATAGTCGCCTGCCGTTTCATACGGCGCGGCGGGCCGAAACCTCGGCGAGGTCGCGACCGCATGTGAATGTGATTCGCGCGGCCCCTCCGATTGCGGTTTTGTCGAGGAACATCGTGGTAGGTTTAGTCGGTATTACCGGGAGGTCCAATATCATCATTACCATCTTTTTTTTTACTCCGGTAACTTCGACATAACCCCTCCTGCCCCCGAGGAGGGGTATGCGTCTATGCATTCCCTTACGTAAAAAAGAAAGGTTGCTTTCTTATGCTGAAATCTATATATTAATACGTGAAGCAAATACTTTGTACCCCTTTTTACGAAAATTGCGCGGACGGAGGAGTATGACATTTGACACAGTTCAAGTTTATATGGAGAAGGAGGGGCGAATCTTAATATTTATATAAAATATGCATTAGAAATACATTAAATTAATGAAAAAACACTACACGCACACAACCATACATTTGACACACGCAGTCGAAACGCGTAAATATGGTTACATATATCAATATAAATATAATGACATATATCAGTAATATCTTACAGGCAAACTTTGGTCGAATTTCGAGCACTAGGCGACCGCTAGTAACTATTAATATCGGTTCAGTAGTTTCAGAGTTTATCTATTACAAACAGACAAATCAAATCCAATCGCACTACATTCCTTTTGTACACGAACTAATATAACGAGCCAGATAATTCTGGGAATTGTCAAGTTAGTTAATTGCCCGGTCGTTGGTAGAAAAATTAATAGGTACTAATCATACAATATGTGTGTCGGCTATCGGCGCGTTTGGTTGGCGATGTAAGGTAAACCGCTACGCCAGCGTAGATTAGACTAGATTTATACAAAGATCGAGATTTGTGACAAACTAAAAAATACCTTAAATGGATATACTCAGGCAATAAATGGTGGGATTCATTAATAATAATAATATTCTATCACATACACACAACACCACCTAGCCCAAACTAAGCAGAGCTTGTACTATGGGTACTAGACAATAGATAAACATACCTAATTACTTTTTTTTGTAAATATATACATATTATACATAGAAACACCCAGACCAAGACAAACACCCATGATCCTGCACACAAATGTTTGACTTGTGCGGGAATCGAACCGGCGACCTCTGCCGTGGCAGTCGGTTACACTAACCACTACGCCATCGAGGCCGACAATATTGAATATGAATGATTAATAACAGCTTCCGTTCACGGCTTTGCTCGGGAAGTATGTCATAAAATGCGCTTGTACTGAGGGATGTGGCTGTAAATTATATTTTCCCATCAATTCTGTTCTAGAGCTTACAAACAAACGAATATTATCTCTTTTTGTATTAATATTACAGATTAAAAGTAAATCTAATGATTAATTTTCAATCAATTAGATAATATTAATCATAAAGCTTGTCCAATGAGATACAGCCGTAAATTATAGTACCTTGATTTATTTGCAGATTCTAAAACTATGACATAGTAGCTATTGCCCGCGGATTCACTCGAGAACAGTACTTTTTAGACAAGAAAAGTACCTTATAGGTACCCTTTTTCTGTAAGTACCCCTGACAATATGCGATTTATGATGATCGATCAAGTAGTTAAGGCGTGAAAGGATAACAAACAAACTCACATTCGTATTTATAATATTAGTAAAGATTTTTGTGTTCGTATTAAATTGATAATTTAGTCATGGAAAATGTCATATTTTATAGCTGAATGCTGACACTATAACACATAAAATTGCTAGAGGGTTTCAATTTATTTGCGGATCACACAAATTTTTGTCTTGTTTGGAGTTCAAACTCACAACACTCGGCGTAGTGGTACCGGTGAGGCGACCACTTACACAACTACGACACCCGTGAATTCAAACTGTCTTGGAACACGCTTATTCTCTATGTAATACAATTGTAACACAGGGCCTTACCACCATCCTTTAATTAAAGGTATTGTTATAGCATGCGAGAAAGGGCAGCACGTTAGAATGCATAGATTTGTCTCGTTCTTGAGCACGAAATGCATGTACACATGCAGTTTTACTATACTTGTGATTGTCATTGCATATGAGAAAGGGACAGCGCGTTAGAATGCACAGCTTTGTCTCACTCTCGCGCAAGCAATGCATGTACACATGTAACATATACATATAAGGCAGACGCTGTATGAGGCGCGATATTGTGTCTATCAATTACTTATTGTACGGTAAAAGCAAACACTGTTGTCAAATAAGCATAACACCTTACTTTAAAATGTTATATTCATTAGGAATCAGTACCTACACGATTAGCGGTTCTCGCGCATACTCCCTCGCTCCTTTGTATATTTTTACCTTAGGTCCGGTTAATAAAATCATTATTTTTAAACGGGATTAAATATAATGACCACCAAAAATGCTAATTGCACAGCAAAATATGCTTACTAAAATATATCATAACGAGCACCTATACGTATCAAATCACTGCATTCCGTCTCGGAAGGGTTAGGTTATGTTAGGTTCCTTTACCCAAAAATAGTAGCTTCGCGGAGCTCCGTCGACTTAGTACTATCCTTTTTTACTATCCTTTTTAAACTGACTTATCATTAGCTAACCTCGTATCTTCTACACTTACCTTTGTAGATGGGTTGATGAGCGCGTACGGTAGGCCAGTAGGAGTATCGAACGCTGGCAGCAACGCGTCAGCAACCTCGGTGGCTTTGTCGCGGAACATGGTGTCACCTGTGAGCGCGTAGCAGGAGAGTAAGCCTCCAATGAACCGGATCGTCGTCTCGAACACGGACAGGTCGGCATCCTGGACAAAAGTAACATTATCAATTATGGTACACATTAAGTCTAACTCACAACTCTAACTCCTACACTACAAACAGTCAAGCAATAGAAATTATGCACATCTAGACTCGGAACAATTGCTTATTTGTTAAAAATATCTGAGCCGTGGGCATTGAATCCACTGAATACTCGGCGCACTAACAACGCCCAGGCGTCTACTTAAACATTAACTATTTATTAGATCAGTTGCTAAAATATTTGGAAGTATCTATCCAAATCTACTATTAGATAATAGTTATCTATGAGAATATGATGGTCCTTGGGACCAGGCAAATGCTGAACTGGGGTTCTGATTGCTGCAGTTGTGGGACGCATGTGTCACTTGATGTTTCTTATTCTTTACTTTACTCTGTTTTTGTTTGTTTTTATTTTTTTATTTTTTTATTTTTCTTGTTTTTTAATTTTTTTTTATTCTTGAGCACATTGTGCCTACCTAAAAGCTGTAAAGCAATAAAGATTTCTTTCTTTCTATGACCTTATTGAAAGTGGTCACCTATCCAAAGCATGACCGAGATAAAACTGTTCAACCCCGAGAAATAATTGAATTGCACATCACATGCTCCTCAACGTCTATCATACGTTTTGTTGTAACATCAGGATTGTAAAGCCAAGTTTGATGCCTATGGGACAACTATGGGATATAAAAAATATTTTCCCCTAAGTTTCCCTCGAACATGTGGAATAGTCATGGGGTCCCATGGGTGTCGTAAGAAATTACGACGGGACTCTTCGGTCGCTTAGCGTATCGTGGTGACTTTCGCTTACGTATTCCCGTGGGATGTGCCGTGACATCCACTTGTGAAATAAAAACATTATAGAACCACCATAGTATTACAACGGTTTATGGTATGTTTAGATAAACATATCAGACAAGCTATTGTCTCTAAATGTGATTTGTTATTTAGAACATTGATACAACACAGATTAGTAAAAAGGACTACCTATTATCGATAGTGGAGTATCCTATGAAACAATGCCGCGTAATATTGTTTTACCATCATATAGAAGAAATAGGATATAAAATTTATTTATCTTCTGTTTCAGTTAATAGAACTATACACAATGTTTCTATTAAACATAAATACAAATTATAAACTACAAACAAATGGTAAAACCGATTCATGTTCGCGGGTTCATAACTTGCTACATGGTATGATTTTTCCTTGTTTACAAACTAAAAGATTGAGTTTCTTCCTTGATGCGAGTTTTTGTCATGATTTTTCTTCTGTGCGCGTTGCGTTGCGTTGCGTCATATATTTATATTAAACGCTCGGCATTGCCACACTGAACAGAAAGCATATTCACTTTAAGCGCATGTTAGGTAGCCCTCAAACTCATTCTATCACATATGCTGGTTTTCGCTCTTATCGTCACATACATAAGCGTGACATACATTAACATAGTCTTAGACCTGTATGCCTTTGAAGGGTAGGCAGATATGTTTCAAATCTACTTTTCGCCGTCTTTTTAAAAAAAAACACGTGATAGAGAACGAGTCTATTGTCGTTTATTGGGCACGTATACTGGCGCCGTACTGTTAAGGTATTTTTCTAACTGTAATAATATTCGTCCGACGTGGAAGACGAACGCGGATCTTAGGATCACACAAATTTAGGCCACGGGTCTGAACAGAAAACTAACTTATTATGATAAACTTTAATGACTGTAAGAACTCAAAATTGTATATGTTTTGTTGCGTTCCAACTATAAAGCTTTATTAAATGTAGTGATCACTATAATTTTGTGAAAAGGAATCCTATCATTTGTCATCCGTGAGCGCAGATATCTGTATATTTCGCTTTATCTTTATCTTTATCAATTCTGTAACGATAAAGAACCCAATATCCCTTTTTAATAATAGCAATTACAAGTAATTAGCAGATAATGCCCATTATATAGATATTAAAATGGAAATCACAGAACTTAATTGACCTACCAACAAAACGTATATTGATAACATGAATGTTTATATATATTCTCGCACATAAGGAAAACGTCAAAGTTAACAAGGCAAGGAAAGATGTGAAATACCAGGGCATTGCTTTTGATTGGCAGTAAAACAATACAGGGTAAATTTGTGTTTGTAATAGTGATTCCTCACTGCTAATTATAATAATTAATATAGTCAGTTCATTTCCTTAAACATCCAAATACTTGTTTATTTCGTATTTGGGTTGCGTTCTTCGTAAGATTAGCTGTGACATGAAGATTCACAAAATCTTTTATTTTCTGACTGATAGTTAATAATAATATCAATCCTTTATATAAACAGATGACCTACTATGGACTAACCCTTCTCAAAACAAGAAGATTCTCGGTTTGAGAAGGGTTAGGTCATAGTCTACCACGCTAGCCCAGTGCCTTTTGGCAAACTTGAGAGAAGTAGAGACTCTCAGACATGCAGGTTGACTTCACCGTTAAAGCGAGTAATAATAAGTAACTATTTAATACGCACATAACTTCGAAATGTCAGAGGTACCTTAGGATCGAACTTAGGACCTCTACCTGGCATGGCACTCCAACGGTCTACCAATTAGGCTATGGCTGCTCCCGCGACTGACAGGGTGTGGGGAATTTATGTAAGTACAAATCAGCGTCCTATAAAAGGCGTTCTACAAAGTACCCATACTATCAATTAACTTGTTAAGAAATGTTGCCATGTACAAATTAACTATTGAACTAAATATAGCAATATTTGAGAATTGTATCGAACGGTGCCTGACACGAAAGGGACCTTGAAAAGTAGATTTAAGAGTCATCTAATTTATTCTGATAAAGAATTACAACAACTTAGTTAACATGGAAACATTAATTAATGCTATTATTTGGGAGCACACTAATTAATAAGCGGTAATAAGATATATCTATATAGAAAAATCTCGTGTCACGTGTTTATGGTCGTACTCCTCCGAAACGGCTCAACCGATTTTTTATAAAAATCTCGTGGCTCGGTGTTTGTGGTCGCACTCTTCCGAAACGGCTTGACCGATTTTTATGAAATTGTTTATGTATATTTGGTAGGTATGAGAATAGGTTGTAAAGTATATTTTTGCTAGGTGATTAGGATGTCAACCTAACCCACATTTACTCAAGCGAAGCCGCGAGCAAAAGCTAATAAGATATAATATATAAGAAACACGTTTGTAATATACCTAGAAGTGAGGAATATATCTAAGATAGTATGTTTTATATTAACAATAAACAACCGAACAAAGAAAAACCGGTAGCTAGCTAGTTATACACGCGAGCTACCGTAAAAAGTGTGCTACGAGTATATAGGTACAATAAAAGCAAAACAATAAGAATAGATTAAAAACACAAACATATCGATATAAAATAACAATCATGGTGTTGTTTTAAACGGTATGTTTTATTAGCCGTTTAGTGACGCCTCATAAAACATAACACTTTATGCAAGTCTAAGGGAGAAATTAAATGAAATTTTAAAACATATAGAGAACAGAAGGGGTAAAATGATAGGACACCTAAGTCGACATGATAATTTTATCACAAACATAATGGAAGGGAAGATAGAAGCAAGAAGGAAGAAGGGAAGACCAAGAAGAAGGTACACCGATCATCTGAAAGAAGTTGTGAAAGTTGAAACTTATAAGGAACTGAAAGAGATGGCATTGGAAAGATAAAGATAGAGATTGCTACACCGACAAGTGTAAAGCACTTAGTTTTGGATGGAAGGCAGTCATGCCAAACGGCACACCAACTAAACTACACTTGAAACCGTATAAGGTACTTGACTTTGCCCGTGGCTTCACTTGCGTTAATGTAGATTATGTCAATGAATTCCTATCTCTCGGTAACAGTACTTTTTTCTGGATGAAGGTATCCTTTTCTGTACCCCTGACAACATGTATGCAAAACTTTATGACGATTGGTCGAGTAGTTAAGGCGTGAAAGCATATCAAACAAACTCACATTCGCAACCTAACTAATATTATAAAGCCGAATGTGAGTTTGTTTGTTTCGCTTTCTCGTCTTAACTACTCGATTGATCGCATACACGATGTCAGGGTTACAGAAAAGGACATAATGTACCATTCACCCAGAAAAAGGTACTGTTACTAACGTAAACGAACCTACATTTACACGAGCAAAGCCGCGGACAAAATCTACTTTATAATATTAGTTAGGATTAGGTAACAACTGCCAAGATAAATTGATATATTTCCTCATTGACACTAATACCTAAATATATAATATGCCCCACATACAAATGATGTTAAGCAATTTAGTTCCCTTGACCTTTCTTATCTTTCTACACGCGTTATTCTTGAGAGCAAACCCTATGATGTAAAATTGATATGATATTTATGAGATTAGGTATATTATTGGACTGTCTTATTGCCTTAAACCCTAACAAGGGGTTAACGGATAGGATAAGGTTAAATTGTGTAATGGTAGCTCTTCCAGATAAGATTATTAATATAAGTAGTATTGTAAAATTAGCGATTATAAAATGACCGAGAGTATCTTGCCAGTTGTTTTTTTTTTGTTGTCTTTGCTTTTCTAAACATGGCAACAGTGTAACTTTGACGTTCAAAAGTGTTAGTTTGTGACTTCAATGAGTAAAGTTATTATATTTCTGTTCGAAATGTCAAAGCTCGAAAAGTCTGGAACTCTGCTAAATACATACAACGGTTAAATAAAACTCTTATTCGTTTCGTGGAAAGCTACAGAGCAATCAAGCAAAGAAGCATTAAAACAGTGGGCCACGTTTCCCTGTATAACATTGCAACATTGGTGGAAGCTTATGAAAGAGTATTTTAAATCTGAACGAATGTGAGAAATCCTATGTGATTGTAGGTAGGTATATACACACATATTGTGAATTATTGTGTGATAACTTATTATTATTTATAATCTATTTTAGACTAAATTTTCTGTATGCATATAGCTTTAGTTGAGTTCAATAAATAGATTTTATATTATTTATTTTATATCTAAATAAAGTAATTACATTTTTCGAAATTCATACATAATAATATTATAAACTCACAGCAGTACAACCCTGACAAGCAGAGGTAAATTATTCTAAATTTCGTCGTATAGGTATAGGTACTATATACTCATAAGGGGTGAGACTATTTATTGTCCTCCAGACATATTTTCAGACTTCGTACTGCTACTGAAAATTTTCTAACAGAGAAACTCAATAATACTTGGTCCTACCCGCGAATCGAACCCAAGATTAAGACAAGACTGCACGCAAACAGAAGCAAAAACTTACGCCACGCAACTATGATACATATTAAGTATTATATACCTATATCAAAACCTCATCTGGACTAATACGTGAAAGTTTTAACTTGTTCGAAAATTTTACGTTTGGCAACCCTAACATAGAGGAGCATGTTGAACATCCATTAATAGACTTCTTATCCATTTGGCTTCGGCTAATTTAGCGTTTCGTTATACTCCAGTATAGGAGGCAACTTATAATTTTATAGATCTGAACACTTTCCTTCTTGATTTAATAACATCACAATGGGGGCTATCGTTTTTGTGCTCACCAGGCGGCGCCACTAGCAAGTAAGGTCCTGTCAATACTGTCACAGCTGCTGTCAAAAGCTGTATTTCGCGGTAATAATTGCCGGTTTCTATGGTTCTATGGTTTGTATGTTAGGTAGAGTTTGGCGTCTAGACCTTACTGTCCACTAGCACCTCTAGAGGTGCCGCGCTTGAATCCACCGCTAGCGGTGGATTCAAGCGCGGCAGCCCTCATTGCCGGAGAGGAATGTTATGGTTATTCGATGTAACCAATGGTGCATTGAACCGAGTCTATTGACTAGGAAAATCAATACGTGTCATGGTCACGAAGGTTTGAAGTTGTAAGATTAACGTCTTGGTTCTTCTTGTTGTAGGTATGTCCTCATAAATAATTACTTTAAAACTTACAGCATAACATTATATGTATATAATACACTACAGCAACCATGGCTTTGTGGGAGTCTTGTGTATTTATAATGTATTCATCTAGTAAACATTGTAAATTTTTTCCATATCAAAGTTTTATTATTAGCAATCTGTTGGCCTGCCACGCAGAAGTCTCGAGACGGATCCCAAGGCGCGCATCTCTGACTTTTCGAAGTTATGTGCGTATTAAATAGTTAATTATCGCTCGCCTTAACGGTGAAGGATTCACATAGTGAGGAAACCTGCATGCCTGAGAGTTCTCCATAATGTTCTCAAAGATATGTGAAGTCTGCCATCCCGCACTGGGCCAGCGTGGTGGACCATGGCCTAACCTATCTCACACTAAAAAGAGGTCCGTACCCAGCAGTGAGACAGTTTAATACAGGGCTGATATATAAACTACTAGGCGGTTGATGACATTTTTATCAGTTGGAAGTAAAAAGATCTTTGTTTTACTTACGATTTCATCAATATGCAAATGTTCAGCGACCCAGTCGCGACCCTCACGGAACTCGTCGGTCAGCCCCATCACATAAAGGGTGTCGAGTCCATCTACGATGGTGGCACCCAGGTCACCAGCACCGAACACGCTCGAAAGATGCGCTCGTTTAGACATCGGCTTCAGCTCATTCTTGCCCCAAGCATACAGCTTGTAATTGTTCCAAGCGTGCAACATCATCTGTGAAAAAAAAAAAACATTTTAACTTCGCATTCACATCTCGATTATAAAAGTCTTACTCGTTAGTCAACCGAGACTGTAAACTTAAAAATGTTTGCCTGAAACGGTCGTTCTAACAGAAAATTTAAAAGTTTTCCCGGATCATGTGAACAAATATTTTTTCATAAAGCAGCGACCACATTTCACATTTCAAAGGCGTTCCGTGAACGAGGCCTTTTCAAAAAGAGTGTTCGCAAAGGTTCTCATTCTGAACAAGTTTTAATCTCGACCGCTCCGCGCGGAGACGGGACACTAATGAAAGGATATCGGACTTTCGTCGGGGCCATTAATTATTATTAGGTACCGAGGAACTTCGAGTCCCCGATGACTTGGAAAAACTGCGCGACTCAACCAATTGCACTTTAAACAGAGGTTAGTGAGATGGAAATTTATATTATTGAATGTCGTTCTACTGGAAATGAATTGGCGACAAAATGTTATTTTCGAGTTGGCATAAGAATTTGATTCGAAATTTTATGACTACCCAAGAGTAATAACTGTGGACATTTGTTTTATAATAAATTCGGGTATGTGGAAATGGATCGACTCACACCTCTCGAACATACACACGTTTACTCGTTGAGTTGTCCGCATCCATTTTTTTCGGCATCTGCACTTGACCATCCGGTATTCCTCTGCGCACATGGCTAAGTATCCGCGAGGTGTGCGCTGTCCTAGCCGCGAGATTCACGTCCGTTTTTGTGATACGGAGCACCGCAGCCATGGTGATGATAGCCATTGTGCCTATGAGCACAAACCGCAAAATCCGGCTGGTACGCATTGTTACGGTTGTTGTTCACGTCTGAATTTTTCAAGGTCGCTGCCAGCGATTTAATGTGCAACTCCACGATAAGGACCACTAATATCGACTAAACTTTATAATAGACGTTTACGCGGTATTTTCCCTTAAAGATGGAAGCGACTAACTACATAAAGCACTTGTAAATGTTTATTCATAATTCGCAGTTTAATAATTATATTAAATAAACAGGATATCGGAATGAGTGGACACATGCGCGCGCGTCGACGCTGCGCGCTAAATTGATGGACGGTCACTCCGCAATCTCGATTGTTGATGTTTAGAGATACTACCGATACCGGCGAAACATTACACCAATACTATTTGTTGTGGCAACGAATTCCTTCAGATTAAACTCGCGTTTCCGCTCTGATTTCATGCAAATTATTAACCGACTTCGAAAAAGGAAATTCTTAGTTCAAACTGTATAAAAAACCACTTATTATACTTCAATGCGCTTTTTACTAAAACGCTAAGCTATTTTTGTGGAAGGTTCATATGTATAATAAGTAAAGGTATTGCTTATATAATATATATAGGTATACATAAATAAACTCATTTATATTTATTATTTGTGAAATTTATGCAAAGGTGTATTATTTACCCGCCGTGGCGCCGATGCAAACAAGAGAGGAATGTATAAGTTTGAAGCCTTTGTCTGGCCGTCCGTGCATCTGTCTTAACGATATTGTAATTTGATCATCACAAGGCTTAATTGATATAGTTCTTAGCTATATTTAAAGAAAATCTGTTCAGCGGTTCGTTATATTTTTTCTGTGTTAGAAAGGAATGTATAATCGAAAGTATATCTTCTTCTATTTATATTTTACGCGCTGTTCTACCCAGATTCTGCTTAAAGATCTAATATTATATCAGATTAAATAAAAATAGCAATCACAATCTAAATGCAGAGTTAGTGAATAGAGAATAAATTACAAGTCCGTTTGTATATTCCGTCAATACGGTATCAAATCGAGTTTAAAATAATAAATGATTAATTATTCCCTAATTTGGGTGACGGTGAATGGTGCCAAGGACGACTTGCCGCCGCCTTCGGCTTTGTTGAGTTCAATATCTAGGTCATTTTACGATACGTTTATAAGTTGATGCCCTTTTACAAACAAAAAGTACAAACATTTATTTAAAATTGTATACGATGTTTTACGACAATAAATAGTAGAACCATGCACCGTGTTTATTTGTCTAGTAATGAGTTGTTTGGCAACTAATGTATATACTAATATTATAAAACTCAAGAGTTTGTTTGTTTGTTTGAACGCGCAAATCTCAGGAACTAGGTTCGATTTGAAAAATTATTTTAGTGTTGGATAGCCTATTTATCGAGGAAGGCTATAGACTATATAACATCACGCTACGACCCACGGGGTGGCGCAGTAATGATAAACGCTGGTGAAACCGCGGGAACATCTAGTACATAATAAACTGAAGGTTAAATATTTCTAAAAACTAGTAAACAAATTAAAACGCGATAAAATTCGTAAAGTAGGTTAATTTTATTATGTAACATTTGCTTAATTAACGTAGACAATAAATACTATGTAAAGTGAAGTTCGTTCACTTTTGTTACAGCAGACTGTTTTTATTGCCATTTAAAATTTACGGTTACGTTTATAACCCTTCATAGCTTGCGCCATAGTCGAGTAAAGGCTCAATCATCTATGACAGATATTAAAAACTATACGACACTACAAACACATTAACGTATCAATTGTTGGAACCCCAGACATTATTAAAAACCTATTGCGTCTGGCCGCCGCCGCCGGTGTGCCGCTGCATGTCAATAGGTCAACAAGATCAATGAACTTGTATTTTGACATACTGAATAAATGTATTATTCTAGAATTTCCTCGTAATCGTGCACGATAACCCGCTATATTGAACTCGCCAGTTAAAAACGTACAGATAATACACAAAAATTGCGAAAACAACCTAACCAACGATAAATAACCGTCTGTATAATTACAAAGATATAATTTCAGATTAGAAATACGTAGGCTTTTAGAAGCAGACGAGATAAAGAGAGATTATTAATGACGCCAAATACATTTTGTGTCAGCGAAATAAGAAATGAAGAGGGCGAGAACTCCCTCGGAGATTATAATTATTATTAGAGTGACGTTTGCAGTGTAGCCGCTTGTCACGTGTTTACACATACACATTACACACACACCGCGTGTTGATACTAATTGCACTTATGATATAACACTTACTATATTATCTGTGTATACAGCTCAAGAGTTTGTTATTATTCGGTTTCAGGATTATAAACAGTAATTTTACTAACAAAATATTATAGAATTGAACAATGAGTGATCGTATCAATAAAGCTATTTTAACAGGCCAGACAATAATATACAATATCTGGCACAGGAAACCTCTACTAAATTACATTAATTAAAATATGTTTCTTTAAATAAATATGTTAAATTTTCCTGTTAAGTATTTGTAGAAAATATATGTATGTCGGCGTCGTCATCGTGCCTAGCTGCAAGGGGGTACACGGAGAAAAACCACGTGCTAAACGTCAGTGGAACGTGCGTCGAGCGGCCGAGCTGCGCGTGACTCACCGAACGCGCCCCACCACTACTCTATATAAGCCGGTCCGCCCGGGGCCGAGGGATCGTTCTTGTTGAGCTCGCTGGGTGCACGGATCACTGTTTTGTCCGTGTAACCTTTAATTAATTTAATCAACTACTTGTCGTGGTTAATTAAGTTATTTAATTATTAATAAAAGTGAATGTAAAAGTACCGACTTCTTTTAAATTATGGAGGATATTCCGACATGTACCTACTGATTTTATTACGGTTTATTTTTAAAACACAATGTGGTCGCCTCGCCACTGCCGGTACCGCCGCGTCGAGTGTTGTGTTGTGTCTGTTGTTCAAATACAGAGAAATTGCTTTGTAAAATAATTCCTTATTGTTTAAGCAATTTTTCATTTATAATTGTTATTGTTTAAAACTATTTTAATTGTAGGTATACTTCACTATATATATTTGCAGTATACCTATGTATACATGTTTTTTGTAGATCCTTACTTTATTAACAACTAGATGTTCCCGCGGTTTCACCCGCGTTTATCGTTACTGCGCCACCCCCGTGGGTCGTAGCGTGAAGTTATATAGCCTATAGCCTTCCTCGATAAATGGGCCATCTAACACTGAAAGAATTTTTCAAATCGGGCCAGTAGTTCCTGAGATTAGCGCGTTCAAGTAAACAAACAAACAAACAAATAAACAAACAAACAAACTCTTCAGCTTTATAATATTAGTATAGATAGAATAATAATGTAATATTAGAAACAGCCTGAAACACAGGTATCTGACCTAGTTCAGGTAAAAGCAGACTTTATAAATAAGACTTTTAGTGTCTAATATTTAAATTGTAAATGTTTTCCTTTAGATTAAATATAGTTTTAATGTGAATTTAGTACAATAAGTAGCCTGTAAAGTGTTTTGTAAAGACTTTTATTTATTGAATAAAAATTTATTATTATTATTAGGTATTATAATCCTCACACGGGACAAAAAAATTGTGTGATCCGTAAATGGTTGCTCCGAGTCTGCGTGTTCTGTTTGTCCGTTGTTTGAATGTTTGTGAGTTGTCATTTTAAATAAAAGTAACAAAAAATTTTGTCTAAATAGTCTCCCTGTGAAGCTGCTGAAAAGCAATCAAAACGCCGAGAAAAGTAAAAATATAAAAGTTAAAAATAGTTCATTTTTTTATAACACACCGCGATAAAATATGTATAAAGTAGGTAGTTTAATTTCATTGTATAGCATACGCATCAACATATGACAATAATATGAAAATGTTATTGAACAAAGTTAAGGCTTCACAACTTATATCCTTAGCAAAAAAGCATAAAAGATACGTGACACAAGATTTACCGCCCCACGTTGATTGGAAGATAAGAGATCTCAGTCACGACTGTACTGTACGGTAGCGAAATCTGTCGATCGCTCATGAACTAAACGTATTACATTTATCTACACTAACTATAGGGGGCGCTATCTCATAATTATTGGTAGTATAGAGTAACCGAAATCAAATGTTTCAGAGAGTGACGTCATCGTCCACAACAGTAGGAAGAAACGTATCGCCACGAAAGTGGTGTCAGAGGTAAACAAAATAGGTTATCATAATATATATGTACCATTTGGCAGTCGATAATGGATAAAGGAGCCCGAATAATATTCAATCAATATTCAATAGTAAAATGACATTTCAGTAACAGTGACATTAATTTGTAAGGCTGTTCCTACTATAGGTATACAAAACGGCGAGGTGAAAATTATTAAGTACAAACATTTTTAATACTCAGTATTTTATATTTTTACACGTTACTAAGGTGGAAAACATGTTTATAGCTATTTTTAGTCTAATTTTCTTTCGTTGTTTTGCAAAATATATTGCGTGGTACTAAAGTCAGTGTTGCATATAATATCATAAATGTAGCCTGTATTTAAAATAGGGATACCTTAGTTTTTATAAATATGAAGATGGCAAACCGGGAGAACTCCAAATTGTGATTAATATTGTTATATAAATTGACGTAGGTACAACACAAATCAAAAAGATCTCGTAAAGTAAAATCTACGTCGACATTTTCACCCGTAGTGTGTGTTGACTTCTGTGATTTAAATAAAATGTTATACACCATGCATAAGCAATGGTGTTCCCATCGTTCGCAGACTGAAATTTCATAGAATTTTGTTTCGTTTTTTTCTTTTGTTCGGTGTATTTTTCCATGGTGTTTTAGGTTAGAACTGCAACCCCGTCAGAAACGACTTGTTATCAAAAAAGACAATATTAGGTTAGGTTAGAACTGCGACACCGCCGTCAGAAACGACATGCTACCAGAAAATAAAAAGTAGGTTAGGTTAGACCAGGGATGGCGAACTTTTATTGGTTAACGTGACGTTATTTATAGAAAAATAGTAATGTGTATTTAATGCGCCATCAAAGAAACATAAAGCATGTTACGCATTTCAATCAAGTTGTACATAGATTCGTCAATTGGTTTGTAATACTTAGTGAATTATTGGCGAACCTGAATTATTTTATTGCGTGCCAGCAATGGCACGCGTGCCATTGGTTCGCCATCCCTGGGTTAGACCATACAACGCAAAGAAACAAATCTATTTACACAAACAAACAAACAAAAACTGACACTCGATAAAACGTTTTTCTTGGTAATAACTTTTATATTAACTAAACAATATAAGGATAAAGAATGCCTATTTGATTAATTTCTCTATGATAAGAATATCGAACACGAAAAAAATTTTGTAGCACAAATAATTGAGCTGAATTTATTTAAAGTAAGTACCCTGTCTATTGATTATCCTATGAAATGATAATATGAGAATTTTTTGATATAAAACAAAATTCTATAAAACAACGTACAACCATAAGCTGCAGGTTTTTATTAAGACTGCATCAGTTTAATATCCATATGTGTTCCCAATTACCAATTTAACCGCTAAGCAAATACCTATAAAAGGCTTGCAATTTTGCTAATAAACTAAAAGCGTGTAAAACAAGCTATAACGTACCTACGATATATAATAATATATATGCAACTAAGAACCTAATCGTTTAGCACAAGAAAAGCAAGAGTATTAAAGCCAATAATATCTGTCAGGGAAACATAGTGGATGATAGGCGAGTAGTAGCGTTACCCCGTATGAGGAGGAGGCAATATATGCCGAGAACGGCGCGGCGCAGCGGGCACGGGAACTAATCTCGGCATTCTCAGCGGGCGGTAATTAAGTACGCGGCCTCCAGTGCACTACGGCCCGGCGGCCCGGTGTAAATCCGAGCTCCTTCAGATTTACTGTTATAGCCCGAGCAGACACCATAAGACCTCTTCCTCCACACACGTCTTCACACTGACTTATTGCCCGTGCGGCCTCCCAACTATCACTTTAACTGCTCGCGACGCCACTAAACCTTTATCTCCGGAAATCTACTCCGCAGTTAAGTTTATTTGCTGATATTTTGTACCTTAGCAGTTTATTACTCATGCCTCTGCTGTGTTGAACAAAACCGTTATACAAAACTATAAGAATTCGTTGAAGTAAATGTCATTCTTTAAAAAGGTCCCGTTGTTTATGCATATTTGTTGTGGACTTATTTACATGGTGTCAAGAGACTCTTTAGTACTCATAAATCATCAAACAGGTCGTAGTTTGTCAGAATTGCTGATTTGGTTTGACCTTTATTAAGTATTCATGCTCTCGGTTTAACGAAACGTTGAAATTATATTAAGACCTCGTACACATTTGGCTCAATGGGTTTTATTCAGACACCTTTATAGAACTGATAATATTAATTAGTGAAAATGGTAGAAAGTTGAAGTCTGCCAACATAAGATATTAGATTTTAGCTCTTTTATTACATCACAATATTACATTTTATATTTGTCTTTTGAATATAAAGTCTGATTTTCTATTTATTGTAACCTCGATTTGTAAGTCTGACTCGAGACTACGAGTTATAATTCATTCAAAATTATAAATTGGTGGATGGTCAGTAAATAAAATTGGTTCGCTTTATTAAATGGAGCCTAAATATATATATATGTATATATATATATATATATATATATATATATATATATATATATATATATATATATATATATATATATAGTGATATACCCATCTTAAATAAATAATGTATTCAGGTCACTACCTAAAATACTATAAAAAGAACAATAAATACATTATCAAGTAAACAAGGAACCAAAAAAATATAAACAAAAACCTAGCCGTAAATAGATAGCAAGTCATCGTCGTATTTGCTGCGGATTTAGGCATTACCAACAGAAAACAACAACTTGATGAACGCAAAAAATATTGTCTATTACCTTCTACGATATTGTGTATTACGTTTGTTCGTACACCAAATTCGGAGCGTCTAAGCGACGACTAAGATTCTCGTGTTTATCTATCTAGATAGCTTTGTCAGTAGAAAATGGTGGATTCAGCTAAAGTGAACAGACAACGAGTGTTTAACGAGCCGGCCGTCCGCCCTTCTCCGCCGTTCGAGGTGTCAAATTGACGCCCTGTCATTGATCGATTGTTCCCCGTCCCGAATCACGTTAGTCTATTTCGCTTTCAGTCACTAACAAACACATACGTTCATTCTGATTAACGTGATGTCGGCAGCCCTGAAATGCCAGCCAGCAACCCGTAAAATTAAAATGTACACACGCATAGCTGGTCCACATAAAAATTTACATGTTAAGATGGATTATGCTATCCGTTCTCGTCAACTAATTGCATGCGTTGCGCGAATCAAATTGCTACCTAAATTTATGCGCATTTGTAAAGGGATTTTCTTGTAATGATTAGGAAAATTGTAAGAAAGATTAAATAAACATTATCTATACATTTGATTAAACATAGTCTGTTTTATTTAAAGAAGATGAAATGATAGTCGTCTTATCACAAGGAAATTATACTAAGCTTTATTGGTCATCAAGCCCGAATGACGTGCACAATCAAAGGACGTTCAGAGCGGTGACTGACAGCTTCGTCACGATAACGTGAACGACGTCACTAAAGATGGGAGCTACTGTTAGATTTTTCTCTAATGGCAAATCTGCATAATGGGTCGATCCCTCGTGATTCGATTTGCACGGGACACGTTACGGTGAAGACGCGCGCGCCGTCACCGCCGCGCCCTCTAATGGACCACTGCTATTCGCCGACGGAAGACGACAGTTTTTGTACATCTCCTTTTGCAAAGTGAACTCGCAAGTGTGCCGCCTTTGTAACTTAACTGCCTTTCACGAGGATAAAACCAGCGATCGACGACGACTGTATCGCCGGCAAACACGGGAAACGCTTGTAAGCGATATCCAATAACGCGGAGCCCTTGAGCTTGATCGTGTTTTATGTTATTATAGCCACGCCTGACTAAAACATTTGTAAGGTTCGGTGTGCCTGACCCGTGACGTGACAGCGCGGAAATAAATCATCAGCCAGGCAGAAATATTAAAAAATATGACGAGGCACAACCAATTAATTATCGCAAGCGAGCGCTAACGCTGTTGCAAAGATTACATGAAAAATGTTGGGATCGTATATTGAATTGCTGTTATTACTGAAACAATAAAAAAATCTTTTTTTATTTAGGTTCACGGAGGGAAGGGTCGGAATCGGAAAATATTTTTGATAGAGGTTAGCTGAGCCCACATTTATCATTATCGCGTCGACGACATGGCAAGTCACTACCGCACCTTTGCGTTGCCTACTAAATCACAAAACTTGCAAGTCGGAATCATATTTTATCCAACCATGTATAATTATATAGTTACAAGGACTTATACAACAAAACATCCATCAACAAATGATTAATTATTACGCGTGTGACGCGCGTCACTTCACGCAACCGTCAGCCTCAAGTCAACGCCGCGCCAATCACGTAACACAAACTACTAGTTAACTTGGAATACCTACATAAAAAACGCTTTTTAATTTGATTGCAGCTGTAACTAATACACACAATGTTTCTATGACGAATCTAACTATGTTTGTCTTTTTTGCCGATTCAGACTACGAACTGTAACGAAAATTTTCACACATTTTTTTCATTTGTATTCTGTGTTTAAATTAAAAATACAGATATAGTTTGGATTTATATTAAGACTGCGTCGAGCGAAATGTGC
Organism: Catocala sponsa; assembly: GCA_963564715.1. Classification (NCBI taxonomy): domain Eukaryota; kingdom Metazoa; phylum Arthropoda; class Insecta; order Lepidoptera; family Erebidae; genus Catocala; species Catocala sponsa. The sequence goes on along the minus strand of OY751334.1, from coordinate 10,813,716 downwards.
CAAAACAGGCGGTCACAGTTAAGTTAATAAAATCAACACTTTTTGTTTAATACAAATACAAAATATACATTTACCATAACAATGAATGTGTTTACAATTATTCTGTGTAAAAAACTTAAAATAATTAACATTTTCGCCTAAAAATTACGTAAATTTGCACGAAAAATGCAAAAACGTAAGCTCGTATTACGTGATTTTTAGATTATAACAGTAGAAATCTATCCTATTTTACATAAATACTTAGTACTTAAACGAAACATAAATACTTAGTTATATTACAGTTTGTCCGTCCCAAATATTTAAGTTGACAATAAAGATACATATTTATCAAAAAAGTACTTCAAATCCTCCATATATTTTACTATGGCGACCGCGCGCCGATTTGAATATGCGACGCACGAGCTCTGTCATTATCTGTCTTACGCTCGGCGTAGTCTATCTCGGTGTAACGGCAGTAGTAAATGTTTCCGCTGTACATGGAGTTCGTTACCTGGATTCGGCTACGTGTTATTAGGTTTTTCACTTAATAAATTTTCCATAAGAATACACAGCCTAGAACTGTGGCTCAGAGACATAAAAAAGATCGCCTTTTCGCGAGGGATCCAAAGCCATAGCTGGCGAAATGTAAGCATAATATACCGCTACCTACTCCTATTGGTCCAAAACTATATGTAAAAGTAACTTTGCATAGTAAAACAATAAACTAAAACTGCAAAACAATGTACATTTAACTTTATCACCTACTTCACAACTGAGTTGGCACGGTTATTTGATTATGTATGTTACGAAAAACACAAGGCTTCATTTCAGAGTGGAAGGGAAATAAAAGAACAATAATACAAAGAAAATGTTTCAGCCGTGAAGGAAAAGAAAATGTGACTGGAGGGCATTTATATACGTGAGTAGTTAACGTGCGAGTCGACAGGTGCGGCGAAAAATTTTTCACACCGCTCTCAGTTCGGTATTCGACACCACTTCGCAACGGCTACACAAAATGTAAGACAATACAACTAAAAGCGCTGAAACCTTTTCAGAGAATAAATAGTTACGAAGACATGAAATCGTTTATCAACTTCTGTCGAAGCTAAATCCAGATCAAATAGAAAGGATTCACTATTAAGTGAATCAATTGAGTATATTATAAAGAAATATATAGATGACAAAAATAAATTGAGTATATTATAAAGAAAGGACGACTGCTGTAAACGGATAAATAAAAGTCGTCAAGTTAACGAATACATTGACGTGCTATGCGTAAATATTTGTTAAATGTTTGATTGTTTCAATAGCGTGTGGCGTCGGCGTAATAAAGGCTTGTTTCTAAATTGGGAACAACAAAACGGAAAGTCGATACGCAGTACGAAGTTTTATTAGGTTAGTTGTAATCTAATATCGAGCTACGCGATCTGATACGGCTCCACTTGCGTATTGTACGGGCAGGTTCATTTAAATGTATAAATGGTTGCATGTAATGTAAGCGCGCGCGGTCAATGTAATGCCCATTAGAGGGCTGCAGTAACAGTACCGCTCTATTTGTTCAGGACAGCATAGACGGAAGTTCGTGCAGGCGCGGATCGCAAACACCGCCGCGCTTCCGCTTTAGCTGTTCTCTGCAACGTTCAATAAAGCAATACTGAAATATACCTCGTGCGTTATGCAAATAACGTGGCAAATAGTTCTTTGAAGCATTGCCATAGAGAGCTTTTGTGCACACATACGGGGAGTATATGAGTGAGTTCACTAAACTTGGGGAAAGACAAAAGTTTCGTTATAGACACGGTGATTTGAAGAAAGCTTTTAGGCATGGAAAACACTCTATGACGTAAAGCGAAAGCCGCATTACGTCCATGTCGAAGGTTATGTTGCCTGTAAGCTATTACTTTAAAAACAGCATTTGTACTCTCCTTAAATTCCTTGTTGAAAATCTTAACCTAGGCCACGCTATTTAACAATTCAACAATCAAATCGTACAATATTATAATAGGCACAAAGGTTCACTCAAAAAGCGACACGAATGAGTTGCTCGACTAAATGGGGCATGACGTGTGACGAGTTTTGTGAATTGTAAATGTGCATAAATTATAAAGAAATGGGAGTCAAAACTGGTTTCATAATGGAAACGTCGTATACAAATACAAACTCATCACTGAGAAATAAGGAGGTCACCAGAAAGACAATGGCGCGGAAAAGTGGGGCTAATTGGTAACCGGGCTGAGAGAAACAAAGAACTGTTCTTGTAGATTATGTTAAGGCTAAAATATAAAAGGTTGAACTGGAAACGAATACAAATACATTATGTATGTTGGCGCCATAAGCTGAAGGCGTCGGCGCCCCAAATTCTTCCATACACCTACATAGATACATACCTACATTCTATAAAACTGGCGTATCGGGAATAACTTACTTTGAATACTGGGATAACGGTCAGCCGGGCGATAATTTCTAAAGTATAAGAGGAATCCAAAACTATAAAGAGATTTTCCCACGCCAGCGGTACCATTTGCTCTTTCAAAAATGCTCTTTCCGGCTTACAGAACATTGTAAGTACCGTAACACAGAATTATGGTTACAACGAGTAATGGTGAAATAACTTTTAAGTATCATTTTATTTTGTCATTGATATATTTTAATTCTGGAAAATAAACTTCTGGTTTATCTTGTTATTTGTATCTTATATTGTAATATTTTTAGAGTATCTACTTAAAACATACACACGCAATCACATGATTATATTTTCGAAGGGTAGGCATAGGTGTATCAAAACCACATTTTGCTGGCTATCATTTTATGTTCTATGTCAGAGGGACGCACCCTATGGCGTTAAACGATAATGTTACAATCAGACACTTAGAGCTGCTACTGAGAAATGACTGACAATTCAGGCAAATCAAGCCTAAGATCTTATGCACAGCAAGCGCATTAAAAAACAACAGATCAGGCAGTTAAAAAAATACACCTGGATAAAATATATTCCATTTAACATAACCGAAGAGCTTGAGCTTCCAAAGTAATTAAAATTGGGAACAAAAGCTTTCGTTGCTTTAACCTGTACAAAGGCAAATTAGTTTCACTTTCTAAACGCAAACACCCCAAAACACTTAATATAAACATTGTACGTTTATTTTTGGCTCATATTTTATAAGTATACAAAGCATACATCTGTTAAGTGGGCAATATGTTAAAATATCACGGTGCCACTCGCTATGAAATAGAAAAACTAATCTGTACTTTAGAGGCGTCGATGTGGAGGCGAGTTTATCTTTTGTGTAAACTTTCATTCGACGCCGCTAAGCCGCCCAGTTTAAGCCTTTAAGGCTTCCACTGGTAGCTGTGCATTTTGGAAGAATGCGCCTTTGCCAGACATTTGTACATTTCTTAGCTTTCGGTAAGAAATCAGGATTAAAGGATTTAATCTTTATTTTATTTAGTCTTATTTAATAGAGTTAAATGAAATGTTACATGGTGCAAATTTTAAATAATGGTTTAGGTCTATTACTAGAATAGAATCTATTACTCGATTGCAATAAAACAACATTTCGGTAATACCACAGAATATCTAATAGTACTAACGTAGTATTATCGATTTTATTCAGTCTGGTCACAAGCCGAACGAATGTGATGCGTTACTTTTGTCAACTATTTCGTGTTTTCTACTTCTATTGTACGTTAATCATTAAGTTATTTATTTAGTGTTTTTAACAAGTAATAGCTATGGATATCAACATTTTGTGGTTTGTGAGGCCACTGCAGTTACATATAAGTTAGTTGTAAGGTTCAAGCAAAAGGCTGCTGATAAGAAGATATCCTCAGAACACCTTGTTTTATTTTTAGAAGGAACTATCTTACTTCATCAAAACATGTTGCTCTCATTAGGTATAAGCGAAGCAAATTAGATGGTGTCAAGTTACGGTAATCTCGAACGGTCTCCTCATTCACGTCAAATTGAATACTGTTAAACATGACGTCTCGTTAAAGGCTCAAAGCGGTTATTATCCCAAAGATATAAAAGCAAACATGGTGGCTCGTTACACAAGTAATCATAATTTACGTAAATTCAATTAAAGTGTTTATATGAACGTTTTTATTGCGGAATGCATTAACATACAGAGGGCGAACTCTGCGGGTAATCTGTGAATTTACGAGTGCTGACAGCGGGTACCGTTGTGCACTCGTACAAAATATTTGCATACCCTCACCGGCCGAGCCGCCGCCGCCGCCGCCACGAACATCGCGCCGAGAGTACCACAAACACACGAGTTTAATCACGGCAGAGCGAAAAATTTCATGACTTATTTGTATTGTTTATGTCGGCTGGTTGCAGACTGAGGCCCAATTAAAAGAACGCATATCGTACAGTGCTGTCACGAAAGACAAAGCTTATCGTATGGATGGATAACATTAAATTAACGTAAGCACTAAGGATATTCACTGCATGGAGGCTGTACTGGTTTGAGTGATAACCTTGCCAGTGCTAATACGCCAAGTATTGTAGCTTCGGTTGACCACCCGCGATATAAATTGGTCGTAATATAAAGCAATAGAAATGAAAATATATTATAAATATAGGTATATATCGACTGTATCAAATCAGCTTTACCTTTTACAGATATTAATGCATATTTTAAAAGCCTCGTTTTAATTCCTTTTTCAAATTACTATAATATTGACTTACGTTTACGCGAATGTTATACATTTAAAATTAAACTCCTTTATATAGATTTTCTCGCGTTTCATTTATAAAATAAAACGCGAGAAAATCTAATATTTTTATAATTCTGATAGTACTAAACTACTGCTACTATTTTACTATTTTAAATATTATATTACTTATATAAATTAATTATTAAGAGAACTAGAAAAGTTATGTCAACCAAAATTTCGACGTGACGTCGGGGAAAGTTTAAATTTAAACAGTTTAATAGTTATAAACATTCTTAAAATCTATATACAGTTCAATGTATAAAACTTAAGACAATTTGACGAATTTGGAAAAATTAGAAAAACTAACGAGACACAGTCAAAGCCTTTCATAAATTATTCATGAAAAGTAATCAAAATTGGTCCAGTTTTGAAGAAGAAGAAAACCGGGAATACGAGATTACGATTTTGTTCATTTTCATAAGCATAATTACTCTGAACTGCAGTCGCCTCCTTTGCCAGTTTAAAAGCTATACTTAAAATCTTTTACCATCCGTATTTCCTCTGCAATAGTTAATTAATACCGCTCGCTTTTATCGCGAAGGAGAATATCATTAGGAATCCTGCGCGTCTCAGAGTTCGCCATAATATTTTCGAATATGTTACTACCAACCTGCACTAGTACAGCGTGTTATAACTATGTATATCTAATAATAATACGTTTATTTCGGACAAGTCCATATCGTGTAAGTACCAATTTTCTTAAATTCTAATGTTAGTAGACAATACATGGGTAATACGCGTGATTAAATCACAGCATGTAGCTGTATCCATCCGCGAACACACTCAGGATGGTGTTGATGCAGCCGCGGAGATACGCGCCATCAAGGAGGCGCATCTTTTTCTCATGATAGCGGCAAAACCGTTAGTATATGTCTCTCCAAACATCCTTGACGCACTGCACCTCCAAGGCAGCCTCAGTAGCACCCTGAGTCCATTATTGTACTGGACACGTATATAGGTCGCTATATGCCCGCTGACTATTACTGACCCACAGGCTGCATGTATAAAATGTCTGACAGTAAACTATGGCCTTACTTTTCACATACAAGAAAGTCACGAGCGAGTTAAGGATGCTGCGCCCATAGATATATGCCTACTTAGCCCTAAATAACTTATATACCAGATACGTATTTTATACATACAGATAGATATACATAAAACGTGTAAGGCAGCGTGAGAAACCTAATGGAAGGTTCTAGAACAAATTATGCTGACTTTTACTTATAATACTTGTTACTGGAAACCCGTGTAAAACATCAAACGTTCTAGAACAATTAATGCTGATTGTCACTTTACTTATTAGAATCCTGGATATATGAAACCTGTGCGACCGACATTGATGTACTTAGTTTATAATTTATAATTTAATTAAGATTCATTCTGTTCTCGCCATCGACTCTGTAAACACCTTGCTTTCCAAATAAATATATTTTTTTGGAAATTCGGTTTCATTAAACATATGTGGGACAGCTTAGAAACATGGTATATATTATGATTTTCTTCAATCAATCACCAATCGTAATCAGACCGTGACTATCCACCGTTAACTTTAGGACACTTATAAAGCACACTATTGAGCCCGATATGGTTGGTTCTATAAGCAAATTATGGGCATTCATCCTAATAATATTATAAATGTGAAAGTTTGTGAAGATGTTTGGAATTTTATAACACACTTACACATTAGTATGGAAACCTATTAGAATAAAACTTGCTTCGGAAAATGACCATATAGTGTAGTTTTTATCTCGGTATGCGTTTCCGTAGATTCCCGCAGGTGAAACTGCGTGCAGAAGCTACTTCAATATATTGCAAAGCAGTCATTCAATAAATTACTCAACTTCACCGTTCATTGTCAATTTGAGGCGGCTAGCAAATTGCCCTTTTCGTAACGTAAGGTGTTAAGGAAGACATAGTTACAAGGGATTTTTCACACGATAATGAGGTTACCATGTAAATGTAAGCTTAATTTCTTGTAGAAACTGGATTACAATTTTTTGGCAAGAATGCCGTGTACCTTATATATTTTTTTAAACATTTTAGTAATCGCCGGGTCTCATGTATGCTACTGAAATATAAATTAATATGTGGGAATAAACTTTTTATCAAGTAGTAAAAACCCAGTACGTCTGTACCTATAAAGTTTATTTTTGTATTGATTACATATAATGTTATCAAATTCGTTCTGGTTTTTTTAAATATCTCTTTCCTGCCCTGGGGTTATGTTTATATACGACCCACAGTGATACAACATATCTGTCAATGGATATAGTTACATAAAGTTGAATAATAATAACGCCACAATGAACTGAACTACATTTGGTCTAATTATAAACAACAAATGAAGTAGTGGTTTAGTCCTAAACTTAAGTCATCTTACAAAGTGTAATCTATAGACAAATTTAGTTTATTAATAGGGCGGGTTCACATTGCAAATAGGTGGGAATCGCACACACAATCTCTCCATTGCAAGTCCAGTACCTAAATATTGTGGTACCTACCTGTCAGTTCTTTAGTGAAAACTAGGATCGACGCAAGTGTAAAATTAATTCCATGGATGACTTAAGTCTAGCATTGACTAACTTTTTATAGGTTTTTATTTTACCAGAATCCAATATGATATATTTCATCTGAGCCTATATTCTGTAATAAGCCCAATAACTGGTGTAATACGACATAACAGATAACTGACTGACACAACAGGGGACGCTTTATTGGATCTTTCTTCTCCCTAGCCTTTATTATTCCCAAGTCACTTGGGGTCGGCTTTCTAGTCTAACCGGATTTGACTGGATATCAGTTTTTACACGGAGCGGCTGCCACCTGACCACCGTAACCCGAAGGCTAAAGATACCCTAAGGCTAGACTAGTATCAGGATATTAGAGGGCACTGACTTGCCAATAACGACTACCATAGATGTTCATGGCAGCCGGCGACGGCTTAACGTGCTCTCCGAGGCACGGAGCAGGCGATAATTGTCAATCAATACGCACATAATTTCGAAAAGTCATGTAGCTTCCGAAAGTCAGAGGTGCGCGACGTGGGTTCGAACCCGAGACCCTCTGCATTGCAGTCTGTTGGTCTCCCCACTGAGCTATCGCTGCTGCGACGCTTTATTGGATAAAATACAAAAATACCGCAGGAATTACATATCGCGCTCAAAAATCCAAGCTATAACGAGACGTAGAGCCCACCCATCGCCATCGAGCGCCAAGATAAAGTACAAATGTTCTGATACCTATCTGTCGCAGCGAAAATCACGGATACACTGGAACTCTAGATATTGGCAAAGTTTTGAGGGCCAAGGCACGATTTGGCTTTCACGATCGCACTCTATATCAACAGTTTTATCACACTATTTCACTGTTATTGCCATTTTACTGCAATTGGTAAGTAAGGAGAGTACGTTGAACGGGGTTATACGGCCGGGGGTGCGGGGAGCTGTTACGAGTACTACACCCTATGGTGCAACGTCACGCCTCGCGTACCGTTTGATGTCGTACTTTGTAGAATAACTCAGTCACAACTTCAATACGGGCGACGACACTAGAATTATCCAGATGCGTTTATACAATATACATATAATTAAATGTTATTTAATGAAGTTATAATTTTTAAGTTTTATTGGTATCTTAACATTGCGTGTGAAACTATTGAATACTATGACGTCAATATGTTGTAGTTTACGACTTGCTAGTCATTGTTAATTTTGCTAATTTAATAATTTAGTTTTGTAATTATTTTAGCATTTATATTCTAATAAAGAAGAATCAAATTTAAATTTGAGAGCCAATTCAATTTCTTTTCCATTATACATTTATAATATAGTCATAAAGAAAGAAAATAATGGAATTGTTTTATATTTACTGTGTCACAGATTTTCTGCGAGACTTAAAATGTATTACGACTATTGTAAAACAATAAAAAGGATATTCTGAGTCTGAGACGTGGGTGAGTTAAACGGGACGCCAGTCACAGTGGGCGATAGAGAAAACTCGATTTTCTACTCGTGGACAGTTCCCTAACGAGCGAACCCCGTCACAACGACTGCCAATAGCACAGCGACATGGAAAAGGCGGGATACAAACTAGTGTGCTCGAGAAAATTTACTTTTCGTCCAGTCAGAAACGCTTACAACTAATGGATTTTAAAATCATACATATATGTATACTTATGTCTACGTCCATATAGTCTAGCAAGAGACGACTGCTTGGTCAAAAGATTCTTAAAAGTTTTAAACTGCAGAATAGCTTATTTCTACATAATGGTTTCAAAAATTAATTCGGAAACGTCGAAAGCAGGAAAGCATTAAATATATAAAAGAAAATACGGTTCGATCATGAGAAACAGAGAAGAAATTCATGAACCCTTCTACTATGACTTCCTAATTGTAGAAATATTTTGAGGTTCTTGCTTTAATAGAAAAGATCGTAAGGAATCCTAGAAGTTTAAACAATACAAGATTGGCGATCTAACAATAACTAACTAAAATTTACATTTTGGAATATGAGCTACATTGAAAAATCGCTTCTTAAATGCCGCTGTGTATTGCATTTCCGACGAATGGGTTTTGTATTAAACAGGTTTTTTGCTGCAATTTTAAATATGATCTTTCATTTTTCGATTTTATTGTGTTCAGTTAAAATGATTCCAGTGATTTTCTTTATATCTCTAAGGTCTCTAAGTACATATAATATGCCGATATATCAACGTCTGTCAACTGTAAATTGTGGTAAATCAATCCTTTCATTACAAAAGGTTGACCGTGCTCAACCGTGGGGGAGCTTAATTAAGACAGAATGTGATATACATCTACTTTACAGATTTTAAACTGAACGTGATGGGATAGCGTTAAACGTAATTAATTAAACAATAAACGGCAGTGTGATGATGTCCCAAGTGTTCCTATTTCATAATGTTTTCAGGATACACGGCAGGGAATATTTGTTGTTTAATTAATATCACCGCAATTTATAGCCACAACACCTGTTATCAGGCATAATAAGTATGTAGGTCTGTAGAGTAAATAATTTATAAGTACTAATATTTATTCAGAAGGCCAATAGAAAATTATGTATGTCACGGCAAAGTATGATCTTAATTTGTTGAGTACCTGCGACAGTGTAGCATCAGACTAGCTACTCACTGTTTAAATTACAAACCTTATATTGAGTAAAAAAAAGGCGCGCTCTGTATATTCTTAAAGCCATCTTTAAGAATACATAGAGCGCGCCTTTTACTCGCGGTCTACCGCGCACCGAACGTAAGCAACTATTGTGACTTTTCACAAAAGGAAACTATAATTTCTATTTATAACGTGCCCAAAATAGCTTTTAAGCATTATACTGCATGTATGGACCTTCGACGAAAATAGATATAAATAGATTTTGTAGCTATAAGATATATTAAAGTTTACAAAATGAATACGCGCGTTCCATAGCTAACTCTAAGTAATACACCGATAGATACTTACTGCAAGTAAGCCACAATGAAATCTATTAATACGTACGTACATAACATTTCTGCTACCTAAGAGCAATACTTTGCTCGCAGTTTTTGTTAGGCGTCTACCGCACTAATGTAGTATTTTCAACCGACAGTGATATTATTATTATAGTATGCACCGGTGGCGGTACTTTATGAAATGCGATTGCTATGCATGAGGTTCTGGATGTGATTGCCGAGTAGCATAGTGTTTTTAGGATTTCCGTACAAAAAATCTCAGGAGTTACAGTTCGGACTGGTCTGGTCTGTGTCTGGAACTGTGCCCAGTAGACGGCAATAGACTAGACTAGACTTAAAATCATAGTTGGCGAAATGTGGGTGTTACCTTTACAGTCGCACTTCAGGGATATATAGAAGCCAAGTTATGTATGAACAAAGTGATATATTTATAATATCTATGGTATGTCAATAATAAACAAAAATTTTTTGCTGACGAATCATCGCCGCGCCAACCGCTCCATTGTATATACAAATTTGTTACAGATGTTTCCTTTAAACATAAGCAAGTGCTGACGTTGTAGGTACGTTCATCCTACACAAAGGGAGGTTCGTTTAAACGACGATTGATGTTGAGAACTTGTATATATGTATGTACGTATGCATACATATACTTATAGTGTGTGAGAACTTCGATAAAGCGATCAAGTTCAGCCATTAAAGTCACTGTTAGTTTGGGTATCGTCAGCTTTAGCGCTATTGATGTCACTACGGTAGGCATGTGGGTACACGTAGCCGGTGAACCCGTCTAACCAAATATTTATAATATTGCCGTAAAAAGTTCCGTTCTGAAACGCACACTAGCCATCATAGTAGACATTGTCATTGAGTCCATTGCACTTTCATCCAATTAATATTTGAACTTGGACAACATGACTCACTGTGTTTTTAAAACTATATGATTTTCATGAGTAGCGCATTAAATAAGTAAGTATGAATATTTTCCTTTTAAATAAGTCAATTCACCAGAATACAGACGATTCACGTAATTGAAAATGGTTTATGTCTGGAACACGGGATTTCTAACGTTAGCTAAGAGATAAAAAAATGTAATGTGTCAAAGTGGACCTGATTCTCACAGAAATGCGTTCATGGTTTAATATGTATCAACTTGATGGTACCATAGGTATCTCGGGCAATTTGATTAGTGTATGATATTACACATAAACACAGAAAACCTAATGATAATTATTAGCTAATAGAATAGTCTAAATCGCCATTGACAAGGGAAATAAATCAGCTCACACATATGTAGGCAGTAAACTTAAAAAACACCATTGCATTGACTTGAGTTTAGATACAGAAGCATTGGGAAATTGAGTCTTCAATATGAGATAAGAGATAGTAATTGAACAAGCAACCGCGCAAAATAGCTTCCCGCATAAATCACGAAAAGGATTTTGCTTGCATTATCTATCATAACTTTACTAGAAAATTTTCTACTAGCGCACGCTTTCTCGTCACGTGTGGCAATTGAGATTGTATCGAAACGCGTCAGATAGCTCGGGGATGCATGAAAGGAAACGGTGAACAGTGGTGGGAGCACGTCTCGCCTTAATATTCCCCGTGACAGGCCCCGTGGCTGCTGCACGACTGGGGGGCAGGAAGCCAACGCCGCGCTAACGCCCGTGCTCCGAATCAACTAACTTTAAAGAAATGTCTTTATTCGACGCCGCCAAGTTTCTAAACGCTTCCAACTTCACTATAAAGTCGAGTCGATCACTGAATCCCAAATGCAACCACCATTTCAGACGCACTAGCAGTTGCACATTTATTTTTATTAATCTTTAGCTTTAGTTACACATTCAATATGAAATATAAATAATTATTCGGTTATTATACAATAAATATTTATCAAATGTACATAAACTCGATAGTTTACACAAGTGGATGACGATAACATTAAACAGTGTGCACAGTCGAATAAAGAGCATAAAGTAAAACAATTCACATTGCGAACATAAATAAGGAATATAAACAGAAAACAGACAGCACCGTCATGCGGGCGAAGATAAAACTATCAGTTTGTTGAATTTTCGTTACAACCAGTACACACTACACTAGACAAAATGTAGTTCAAACACACACTCTACCCGCCTCTATGTGACTTCGTCAAATAAATATGGTTAACGTAATAACACTAGAATAGAGTAGCGTATCAAATCTGGTTAAAAGCTGAGCTTTTGAAACTAATATTAATGTTTTCAGCGACACAAGCGCTTTAGGAAAAGAAAAATACCACTAAGTTACAAGCTTTTCTCGAGATGAAATGTAATTTCAAAGTCGACGGCGCTAAGTTAACAGCAGCTCTGTGATACTCAACAAAATTGCTGATTTACGTCATGTAGGGACTGTTTCCTTTGACATGATCATGCCACTGTACACCTTCATAATATATTTACACGCTCGTTTTAAAAATTCAAAGTATTCCCCGAGCGGGGACGGTTTGGGACATACTGAGACGGCGCGACGTTATAAAGTTTGCGATACAGAAGCCAGAAAGACATGGTTTCGAATTTCTCGGCGAGACACGTGTATAAGAAACTAATTGTCGGCACAGAACGCGTCAGTCTCGTGTTGACACATAATTATGCTTTGTTAACGGACATAATGGGTTGACGATATTACTTATGTTTTTACTTGAACAGCGGATTAAGTTTTAGTTTTCCATTAAAACAATTAAGTGGTCGTTAGTCGAATCGATAGATATCAAATGTAGCATATCAGGCTACTTAAAGTTATATTGCATTGTGTTTTTATCGCACAAAATGACGTCAAAATAAATACACTAATGATTCGCAAGCGATGTCTGTGACAGCGGCGCGGGCTACTGATGAGCCGCTGATGACTGCGGCGATTGGCTAAGTTAGCGTTCGGCACGTACATTATCCATTCAACGACAATGAGGAAGGACGCCGCGCTCGAGTGCGCGCCATTCGGCACCAAGTACTCACTGAAATATCTCACTGAATGCAATTACAACACGAAGCTCGCTTTGTTTATTTACTAAGAAAACGCTAATTGCTTAATTTGCGAACAGTTCGTATAAGATATAAACAGCCTACGAGTAACAAAGGTCAATTGTTGAAATGCTGCCGTAAGCACAAACGTTTGATTTCCTCGTGTAAGATAATCAAACATTGTGTTTCTTGTTTGAACTTACATAAATTACAGTTCAGCGGCTAGATTCCACTTTCGTATCGATATAATAAATACAAGGGAATTTATGTCAGCGTTTAATCTGAAGACAAAATCGCATTGGCAGTCACGAGGCGCATTGTTGTTGGGCAATAAGGTTTTCACACGACCCTCGCTCGTGCTCGCCGCGCTACGAATATCACAAATAATGTACGTATATTTCAATAATTTCATCTTGATGGAGGAATATGAAAGTCATTATCTCTAAGTTATGACAGTAATCTGGTCAATATCTTTGACCTTAGATTTAATTGAATATATGTTGTACATCTAAGATATTTAATCTGACTATAGATTTATCCAAAGTAGATACCTAATGCTTGCAATTTTTTTTGTTTTATCAAGATCGAGGCTGACAATGATAATTCTTGTTTTTGTAAGTGATCTTATAAAAGAGTGTTAGGATTTGTCAATAAGCGTCTGATTTGTCTAACGGTCTGACTAGTCTTTAGACTATTTCTTCATTATATATGGCAATGGTAAAATCGGTGATAGTATAGCGTTTATGACAGCTGGGGCGCCAGTTTTATGGGGTCTTCTAGATATAGGGTAGATGTAATGTCACTCAAGTTAGATTGAAGCTATTAAGAATTAAGAATTTACCGATATAATCTATAATCTAGAACATAGGTACCTGTCGCGAGAAAAATATCTTAAACCTCTTGATCGGTAGTTGCACATGTAATTTCATTAAACCAAGAGGCAGCAATTTCTAAAACGTACATAACTACATATTATTATGTGAGTTATAATACGCAAATAAAACAAAAGTTTTAACAGTAATTGCAGATAATTAAATTTAAGTATGTAATTACACTATTAAGTAGGTAGTAAAAAATATTGACGTTATTACGTTACGTATTTATTATCAAAATAAAGTTTTCGTCGGACATAAATTAAAGGGAAATTTCTTTATCGCTTACAAAAACAAAAATAATCTTTAATTTAATTATTTTATATATTTCTATTTGTACAAGATAAATTGTTTGTTTTGTTCAAATATCTGAAGCCGCTAATTGTCCTGACGTTTAATTTTATAGAAAGGAAGACTAATAACGTCTTGATTGCTGCTCGAATAAAAATACCATCCTTACTGCAAATAAACTAAATTGCAATATTTAAAAAGTTAAAAGACGTAAATTAAATTAGAATTCTTGGCTTCGCATATAAACAATTTTGATATTTTGCCAATACAGAGAATGTCTATCATAGAAAACACCTGCCCTTACCTTTCTTAAATAATAAAATGAAACAGCCGAATTTTCCGAGAATATTTAAATAACTTAAATCATTTTAGTATTAGAATTGTTTGTATAAATTATTATATATAATGATATGATAGCTGTCCACACAATATCCTTTCTTCGTAAACTTCATTAAAGCAGCGCCATATTCTCAAACACTGCTAAAAATAAAAGTGATTCAATGCATAACTATGTCAGAAGTTCGTCTGGGGTCGTATTACAAATTGACCAACGTTTCATCTCAACATGTTTTTTTCTCATTCCAATAGCTCGCGCAGTAATTGCTTTATGTGGAGTACAACACGAACAATCGTTATGCAAAAGAATCGATTCATTGGTTCGTCACAGTCTGTTAAAAATGAACAAGCATTGCAATCGATTCGGAAAAAGACATCTCATTCGAGATCCAATTTACGTCGAAGCGGGAGAGCGAACCGCATATAATCCTGTTGTCGAGTTGACTCGGCAAACAATTCATTTCAATTTCAATCCAAGTGTGTGCCATAGCCACTGTCCGCGGTCGCCACTCACTATTTCATCTGTGTAAACTGTTACGTACGTTAAACTCAGCACACCAAAGCGAAAAACTCGCCCATTAGACTCTATTGTATGTTGTCAAGTTTATTCAGTATGCGATATTAAGGACAGTCCGACTGCATGTTTTTGTATTGTGTAACTGTACATCGTGTGTTGATTTGGTTCCCGGATGGGACAAAAATATTATAACAGATTTGTTCAGGATGTTCAGACTTTGTATTGACCAAGCCAATGTTTGTAAAACCGACTACTTTGTGCAGCAGCGAGTATTCATATTTTTAAAGCAATTACACATACCTAATGGACATCAATACTATGAGCGTAGCTTCAAACGACAACATTGGCTTTATGTCGTGAGTTTAGCAATTATTTGACAACATCAGATAAGCAATAAAACATACATTAGAGTTAAAAAACATGTCGATAAACTGAAATATAGATAGTTGTGCTTATAGTCGAGTTCAATCCATTTGGATGGAAATGTATACAAACCAAATTGATGTTAAATTTGTGAAATTTATCACATAATTACTTACTAAATGGAATAAGTAACACATTTATCCATATTTTCAACGTTTTCACATGATATCTTAGTGTATTTTAAAGCAATTGGCGTTTGATTAATAAATAATTATTTGATTTGCAAAATCTTAGACGAAAAGTGAGGTTATTTGTCAGATGAAACAATATCTATAATTATGATTGCATAAGGTTGTACGCCAAAAAAAAATCGTTTATGTGTCGTAACATTTTTAGTAATTGATTAGTTAATCGAAATTTGTTCAACAAAAACTGTCAAACTGTCATTTCGTTCACTTTTCTTCGCTGATTTTTGTATGATAATATATATATATATATATATATATATATATATATATATATATATTTTAAAGATGTAATTGTAGCAGTTTTTATGTCATTTCTAAGTTTTTCGCTGCATCAAATCGAATGATTTGATTAGGTAATTAATTGATTTACAATTGACGCTACAATTGGACATCACTAAAATGTCTATGGTCATGTCAATAAACCGTTTGTATACCTTTTGATTTTGTTGTATTGAAATTGATACCCATTTGTATTGATTATTGCAATCATAAAACAACTTAATTGTCATCCGTATCACATATATTATGGAGCTTGTCATAAAATTAATTTTATGACAAGCATTTCAAACAGCAACATTGCAATAGCTACATTTCATGTAATGAGTATAATGACCGATTTTTAATCGACTCTACTAGATATTCAGTTTGACTTTTACGTTGATAAGTACTGTTTTCAACATATTTTTAAAATAATATTATCCATGTCCTTACATATTTGCGCAAAAGAAAAGTACTACGGGAAAATAAATCCTGATTATTCCTTGCCAGTCTACAACCTTTCTTGTTATGAATACTTCATGCAGAACAATTTTCAGTAAAATGTTTTCATATTTACACTTCATACAGAGATATTTGGTTTGATAAATTAAAACAACCAAATTATTTTTATAGAAGAATTTTTTGACGTAAATCTCTGTTTCGTTGTATTTTTGTATATTAGTAAATTAGATTTACAAATGCTCTGGCGTCTGGTGATATGACTGTATTTCTAAAAACATTTTTATGGCTTCCTTTGAAGTGAAATCAAAGTTCGCATTAAGCAATCAAAGTTTACTCAGTACCCCGAGGTGGCAAACATTTGCTTATCTATCCGAACTCGGCAAATATATTTACGTGAAAATTCTATGAGATTTATCCGCAACTCTTTGAATTGTAGAAAAATACATGAAACGTTGAGTACATGCCACTAACCACTCCAAAAGGATTTATAGTTTGCGCATGACCGGTGAACAATTTTCAACGCTTTCATTCCGCCATTGATATTTTTCCATTTTCCGTAACATTTTTACAATATCGCTCGGTTTATTTTCATTGTTATCGTAAATCTGATGCAACAAAAAATGTACGTGAATGCGCCAGATAGAATTTTCCCCATTAACATTTGGCTCGAATAGTTTATGCAAACTACAAGCGCTTCCACTTGAACAAATCATGTGTAAATTTGAGCTTACATAATAGAATCTCACGGCGACTTGTTAAATGTAAACTAAAATCTTCCTGACTTCTTACAAGGAGAGAGAATGGAAAACAGGGTGCTCGACCTAGCGCCGCGGGTCGGGGGAGGCGAAGTTGCTCGTTTTATATGCAAATTTTCTACGTCCTTATGAATATGAAAACTTTCTATTAGAACGTGTCGTTGTCAGCGTTCCCTTGAAGTACTGGGCATGATGCCTTCTTCTCATAGATTTTCATCTTTCAGCAGTTTGTCGTGAAGATGCAAATTGAATAAGACGTTGCTTCGCTGAGGCTTTCGAATGCAATCGCTGCAGCGCCTTTTAATAACGAGAAGAATATTTAAGCACTAGGAACGACTATATATAGTTTTCAAAAAGTTAATTGAAGAAAAAACAATGAGCTTGCAAACTGTGACAATTGCAGAAGACAAAGATTGCAGCATATAAAAATTCTAACCATACTTATCGCGACGGTCAAGAAATGATTTCTTTGCTTTGTTACAGATTTCATTGGATTGCAAATTACATTTATGTAGTTGTAAAATCGTTAATAATAAAAAGCGGTATTATTGTATCACCGTAAACTTCAGTATGCACCTTATATAGAAAATGCCATGAGAAGAAAATGTAATCAGAGCATAATGACGCGTATGTAGTGCAGACTGTACAGGCTCACGAGTTTATACCTTAAACGGGCGTTCGTCGGTGTTTGTGAAGCGAGTAGTGGAGGCCTCGGGCGATGCATACAGGCACGTAACTACTCCCTCAGGACCCAGCCTGCGACATTCGCAGAATATCTTTAAACTTAACGGCACGCGACGCGCCACTTTCAAACTTCGACGTACGGAAAATGTATTAAGCCTATCGCTTTAAAACCTATGTGTTATATGTGCTTTTATGTCTTTGCCTCATTTTATCACTTAGTAAAGTAAATTTGTTTTTGTTAGACGTAGAATCTGTGCGCACATGTTAAATAAAATCGTAATTCGAAACGTGGTAAACTTTAAAAGGGTTACTCTAAAGAGCAAGTCTTAATATGTACGCTAGATGTGCCCGCGGTTTCACCCGCGTTTATGATTACTCCGGCGCCCCCGTGGTGGGATTGAATACCTACAGCAGCACTAGCCGCAGCAAGAGTAGGACTATTTCTACGTATGGATTCTAATATATATTATGGGCTATGGCCCATAGCCCATAGCCTATGGGTATGGGTGTTTGGTGGACCATTATCGGTGTTTTCTTTGCCGTTTACTACGAAATCATAACAAAACCAAAATATAACGTGTGAAAATCACATACACCCAAAACGATTCTTAACGAATGAGTTACCTATGACGTTACTGGTTGTAATTAAATCTTTATATTACTACGTGAAGCAAAAACTTTGTACCCCTTTTTACGAAAATTGCGCGGACGGAGGAGTATGAAATTTGACACAGTTCAAGTTTATATGGAGAAGGAGGGGCGAATCCTAATACATATTTATATAAAATATGCATTAGAAATACATTTAATTAATGGAAAAACACTAACCGCAAACAACCATGCATTTGACACACGCAGTCGAATCGCGTTCGTAGTATTTCGGCATTGTTCGGCTGATGTAGTACTATTCTTCGTAACTATGGTTACATATATCAATATGACATATATCAGCAATATCGCAAACTTTGATAATATATTTACGTATTTATATGTAATTCCGAAAAAAAGAAAACAAAGCTTGCTACAGCTTAGGAATATCGTCAATGAAAGAGTATTGTTAAGTAAATGATAATTTGTTTGTAAAAGATAAGTAAATTAACCTGTATAGCCTTGGCGAAATCTAAATGAAATGTGATTATAAGGGTAAAGTTATAGACAATAAAACCGAATGGTCGAATTTTGACTACTAGGCGACCGCTAGTATAATTTATTGCTTGAAGGCTACGACGTTATTAGTTAAGACATTTTTACACTGTCACACGATAATAATATTATAAGCACAAAGACCATTCATATTGTTCATATAAAAACACTAGCGAGAATGCATAGCAAACAATATATTTAAATGCGAATACGTAATTATTCAACGTAACGTAATAAGCGGAAAGAATTAGCTTAGTTGTGACTTGTGACTCACACAGCTTTGTGTTCAATGCATTTTTAAACACTATTAATGTTTACTTGTGGAATCGCTGTGAAAATCGGACAAACAATTCACTACTATACATTTAATAGTAAGGTTAACAAATATTATTGTTTAAAATCCAAGGAAAACGAAATTACCGGCACGTTGTTTATGAACGAAACAATTAGCGGAAGAAAAAAGATCCGTATTCGTATCCGTATGTATCCGTTACATTTTTGACGGATCTTTTACTTTATTAATTTTAATACATAGATTCAATTCTATATGTAGGTGATTAGGTAGCAATTAAATACTATTACATTTCAATCAAACTATTATTTATTTTTAAAATAAAATATTTGGCATCAACATTTATCGTAGTGAGTTAACATACGATACAATACTGCACGTAACTTAAAGGAACTAAATCAACTATCTAATAATTATGTTTAAACACTTACTATAGTATAGGAAGTTATTATAAAATATTAATTAAAATATCTTTATAATGAGATCAATTGAGTTATCTTTGTAACATTTATTATAGAAAGTTATAAGATCACTTTTATAACAAAACTTTAATCTTAAGGTCACGCACACCGACACCGATTGATTAAGAAAGTTAAGACCCGTATCCGTATCCGAGGATCTTGACGCCAATGATCCGTATCCGTATCTGCGGCTCTACATTTTTAATTATCCGGTACATCACTAAATAATACTAGTATAGTGGGTATTATGGGTTGCACGTTATGAGTGATCTGGTTACCTAAGAACTAAGCTAATCGCTTATGGTACATATTTACGCCAAGTTGGACGCCAAGGAACGTTCCCGCTCGCGCAACCAGTTCATTAAAAGTGCGAAACATTAACCTGCACTTGACTTTTCGAATTGAGCAGTGATTTAAGTGGTCACCTCGCTGTTACTGACGCGATGAATATAGTCGATACGATATCTGCTTTAAAAATATGTGATTCACAAATACTTTGTCCTAGCAGTAGTATATACATATTTTTATTTAAGTATCATACAAATATTTTCAGTCAATTTTTGTTTTAAATAATGTAGTCTTAGTTGAATAAGTGCTACCGTCTGTATACATTTTTGGTGCACGATGTGACACCTTAAAAAGTTGTACCTTAAGTATTTGTATTAGTATTTTTTTTTAGAATAGTAACTAATGTAACGGCTACTTGGTGTCTAAGTTAATAAATAAATAGTCTGATCGTTACTTGTCCTTTCCTGTCACAAACATCACAATATCGTACATAGCTAAACTTTTGTATACAAATTAATATCTACCGTTATTTTATTGCATTAATTTATATTTCGATATTATAATGCTTGAAAACAAAACGTTTGCAAGTTAAAAGAATGAAATAACAAAACTGTAAATGATATAACAAACAGGATAAGGCCATGAATGTTGATTGGGGAAATGGAACTTAACAATGTTTACAAGAAACTTCTCGTTTATGTAAACAACGTGTAATGGATGGTAATTAGACCAGGTCTACGTTTAGGTAAAATGTTTGTAACAATACAAACGACAGACACGTCTGGCGTTTTGTACAAATTACAGAGAATTACGGCTCCTGTACACGATGCCTCCGCCGCGCCGTCACCGTTCTGCCACCGCGCCTCTATGCTGTGTCTACGGTCGCGACGCGACCGCACTGTCACCGCGCCGCCACCGCACCGCGACCGCGCCGCCACCGCGTCCCCGCCATTTGATTTTAATATATCACTAGACAGTTGCTAGTAATACATTGCTAGTTGCTTCACATTGCTACGTACGACGCTGCGTAATGGAATAAGCAAAATCAAACACTGGCGAATGGCGGCGCGGTGTCGGCGCGACGGCGGCGCGGTCGCGAACGTATACATAGCTGAGAGACACAGTGACGGAGCGGTGTCGGCGCGGCGGCGGTATCGTGTACTCGAGCGCTTACTATGTACATTAGTTAACTGTACATAGTATGTGCGTTCCTATAACTAGACTAAAAGTAACATTATAAGAGTACTTTTTATTAAAAACGAACACGGACCTCCTGAAGCATAATTACGCAAAGCTTAGTAAAAAGACATAAATAAAGAGATAGCTTCTAAAAAAAGTTTGGTTAGTTTTCCAGCTTTTATGTCAAAGGAAAATGCACTACATCTTGATTTATTAAACATGGTTGTAGATCTTTCTCTTCAATATTTATTATAGATTGACATCTGAAGTTACTTGAGATCTTGATAAAAAATATTTCGTCAGGCAAGATGATTGATTTTTAAAGATCCTATATACAGAAACCTAAGATACCATAGCTGCTAAAAAGATTATGATAAGACTAAAACAGTTATCTTATTTAGGTTTGAGCGATAACCGAATAGAACACGGAAAAGCGATAACCACATTATAAATAAGTACCTAAGTAAGCTGCACCTAAGTAGAAAGGCTCTAGGTATGCAAAGCTTCGAAAGGTAGGCCATGTCTGGTATTCCCGTCTTAAGACGAACAAAGTAGATTAAGTGAAGTCGCGGTGAATGTTATAAACGGTTGAGAAAAGTCGGCGACGCGCCTCTCACCCTAAGTTTGTGAATGGTAAGCAGTTCTGATCGAGAGGGTAGTTGCATAATGCTACCGCGCCGTGGACGGCTTTCATTTAAATTTTATATGCAAAAGAACGTATCTAGACAAGATCAATAATGCTGTTTTGTCCGCATAGAAACAGACTGTTATTTTAAGACAAGGCTGAATCTTTTGTTTTACCTTACTGATTTATGTTGCCATATTTGTTTTTAAGCAGTATATGCAACTAGTTTAAAATCGTAACGTTGAAATAAAAAAATTATAACATAAAACATTAAGAAACAGCATTTATACTATTAACTTTCTTATTATGTAGTAAATGTTAATTAAAATTAATCATCATGATTTAAATTATATACAGTACATAGTCAATATTAAAGTAGGTAAATATGTAAATATGATTACGGTGTGTAACAGATAAACAATACAACTAGGTAACATGAACTCAACAAAAGCAGAAGTACAACAAAAGATGGAACATGTGAATAAGTTGCGCTTGTTCGTGACGTTAACTGTTCAGTTTAGATAAATAATCCCCAGCTGGTGCGGAGGACAGGCGCAGCGAGCCTGCGTAACACCGACGTGGGTACAGATGCTGTCGCACCCGGGAGTTTCCACTCACACCAAACATTCCTGAAAACAGGCACACTGCCAACGAATGCACACTCCCCGAACATTTAAGTGCTCCAAACTACCAACTACCTACACTTAATTCGAATCCAGACGCAATAGCCTTCGAAAATACTAGTGACTCAGCAGAGGCGTTAAGAAAACATTAAAAAAAGAATTTTAAGTTCTCAAGACACGTATGAAAGAACTTTAGCAATAAAAGGAAAAAAGGGGCTTTCCGGGCCATAGCTTTTACTGAGTTAAAGTTACTCAAAGTGGCGTACTTTGGTGGAGGCTAACTTAGCGATGGTCAATAAACTTAGGTGGCGTCGCGTCTGGCCGACTCGCACAACAATAAAGCGGAACTTCCGCAACAGTTTATCTCATGAAAATCTTACAAAAAACTTTTAATATTAATCTTTAAGTTGAAAGGTGCTTAGGAGACTTCGAGAATAAAGGAACGATTAATATTCATGTTTACGTTAAAAATTGCTCAACGCTGGATTTTGTGAAGCCGGAGAATAACGACGTGGGTCTGTTTGCCAAGAATTCAATCGGCAGGAAGCGGAGCGGTGCAGGCAGGCAATATGCACTCGTCCCGGCGCGCGGCGGCTGTCGGCGCCACTCGCTCATTAATTGTAATATCAACATATCTACTGCTGTAATCTAGGAGACAACTCAAGCTCTCTGATTAAAACAATGTTGTGTGCGATCTATAAACTCACCAAAATTACTAGCCTGACATTTGGAACGGTTGTATTTTTCACAAAAAGATTTAAAAACAAGAAACAACGGTTTATAACAAGCAATCTTAATATCCATTGAAAAAACTTTAGATCGGATAAAAACCAAATATCACCAGAACTTGTGACATTAAATATTTTAAGAGTTAATTTTATAGAAAACATCTATGCAGCTTGGCATGTATAACATTTAATTTTTATTTTTAGCCAGAATTGGGGACAATAGCCATTAAAAATCACAACACATTTAAAACAATATGATCGGTTAAATAAACACAAATAATATCCGTATAAAGAGAGGGTAACGTATAATATTAAACTGGTTCATTTCTACCTTCAGTGTTTCGGAACATCAGTTTTACGACGGTTCGTAAATGTCTGCGGGTGGGAGAATAAAAATTTTGCGACTAGCTCGCGCAAAAATCACCGGTGTCACAGAAACAATGTAAAATCCAATTTTCTAGGATCCCTGGAGCTTCGGTGGCGTAACGATCGTGTCTTTACGACCATTGCCTGTGAATGCGGTTTAACTCCAAGTAATCTATCAGAGAAATGGCAAAGGAAAACGCCGTGAGAAAATCTGCGTATCTCAGGATTCTTGGTACCGTTTTGGAAGATACGGAAATATAGCCTGGTGCACCACTTAGATCATATAGTGAGAGACCGTGCTACGCTATGCTAACTGCACAGGAAAGTAGAAACGAAGCTATATATCTGTTATTGCTTTCACCAAATAATTATCAGTAAGTAGTAATTTTTACTACAATTAGTATAGTTGCCACTCTGCGTGCGAATTGTGTGAACTATCACAGCTGAATAGTAATACACATAGGAATCACATTGCTATGATAACAATCAATATTTATTAATGCTAAGCAAGGAACATAAATTCTCGTGTACTCCAAAAACTTCAAAATATATTCAGAATCAATTTATTTATTGACAAACCTTGTCTGCTCGAGAGCACATAATAATTTTACAAGCACAAATTAAGCTTTAATTATTGTATAAGTTCGTGTGTCGAATGACAAGTTCCAATGCACCGTCTGGTGAGACAATGAGACGAGACGTTGAACGGACGGCGGCGGTGGAGCAAAAACGAGTTCAGTCCCGACGCTCACGCACGCCCTTCATCTCCGTCGCAGGCCACCGACAGAATTATCAAACACGACGCAGGCGCACAACACAAAACATGATTAATACTCCACACAACCTTCAATTTGATTCATTTATCGATGTGATGTAAACTCATTACGTTTAAAAAGTAACACAAAAAGTCGCACCCTTTAATCCGCGCAAACCATAACGGGAGCAACCTCCAGTTTTAGCTCTTAAAATGTACCAAATGATAAAGATAAATTACAAATGCAGAGTTGAAACTTGCTCGATAAAGATAATGTGATAAACGAATGACGGCAGATCACGGCGGGGGGTTAATGTTTTATGTAGCATCGCTACAAGTGGCGCATGTCGATACGCGACTTCTTATCCACCAGACGGATGGCACAGTCAGTAGATCAATGAATTGACAAATTTTAAACATAAATGATCAGAAACTTTTATCAAAAACAATTAATCTTAGCGGTCGTTAATTTTTCAGCATTATATAGTTTTAATTGATTTGACGTACGTATTGATATCAGATTTATTGCTTGGACCTTTGTTTTATCGTCTTTTACAAGGATTCTTTTTTAATTTTTCAAATGTCGTCGAGTACGCGTAGATTTATCTCTGTCTGATGTACAAGTTGACGTCGGCAAAAAGCGAGTGAGGCATCCGTTGGAACGGCATCCGCTTCGATGACGGATCGCCGCCTGAGCGCCGTATCCATCACTGACGAAGGGGCCACCGCGGCCCGACTGTAATGCACCACTAATGCGGAATACTCGAGTTACAGCTCGCGACGCACACAACGTTATATCTATACTAATATTATAAAGCTGAAGAGTTTGTTTGTTTGTTTGAACGCGCTAATCTCAGGAACTACTGGTTCGAATTGAAAAATTGTTGCATAGCCCATTTATCGAGGAAGGGTATAGGCTATATAACATTACGCTACGACCCATGGGAACGGTGCAGTAGTCATTAACGCGGGTGAAACCGCGAGCAAATCTCGTCTGTTATACAATTAAAGTTAACTAAACATCAAACCGCGTGACGTAACAGTTACCACAACACTTGCCTACCCGTACGTACTATTGTTACACAGAGATGAGTTACAATAGCATCCATATGTATAATGGTTTTGTTGGATTATTACCGCAACTTTCACTTCGTGTTTTCCGCATACTTTGTGTTTACGTAAATTTTCCATTTCGGGAAGTTTCCTTAGATGTTTTAACAATAATACTCACAAATTTGCATGTCCTTCTATTTGTACCGCTACCTTGCGTTTCTATTTTTCCTTTTAGAGGCGTTGTTGAAAGATAAGAAGGAAATTCAAGCGGTATATAATTGCGTGAATAATAAAAAAGTATTCATAATATGAATGAAAGTAGCGTTGAAAATGCCGAAAATAATAATATGGTATTTTTCCGTTTTTTTTTTCGCATGTTACATAGAAAAATTAACAGAAAGAATCCTTTGGAAAGAAACAGGATTCTTTCGAATGTTTCACTTGATGTTTTGATAAGTTGAAAAAAAAACAAGTTTTTTTTGCATTCGACCCTACATTTTATCGGTACGTAGGTATTATTATAGAAAGAGTTAAAGCATAGAATATCCTAAGTTAAATCCTGTACTTATAGTAAGTACGGATTTGAAAAAAAAACATGAAAAGGTTCCCGTTTCTTTCAATATTTTCGTTTTTTTTCGGTTTTATTGGAAAAAAACATGAAATATATACTGGCAAATTTTCTTGAAACTTTCGAATGAAACATTGAAAAAATCAACGGAATTGGAAAGAAACGGGATTTTTCCTGCTTTTTTCAACGCAAAATAAAAGGCTTGCTTTCTGTGTTCGAGTATCAACTAAAATCAATTCAACAAGAGAGAGATAACAGCGTAGCTAATATCGTCCAGTCTATCAAATCCCGAGGTTCCCTTTGTTGTAATGTCATCATAAATTTACGTAACAGCACTACATTTCATGTGGATCAGGAACAGGAGGCATAAATCATAGCTATCATTACTGACCGTATTGAAACGCTAACATGAACTGCCTTCGCTCAAATGCGGGTTTATTGAATAATAATAAATGTACAGTAAATTAGCGTATATTATGTGAAACAAGATAATAATATCGCGTCATACTGAAAACCGAAACCCTAAGGTATCTTTATTGCAATCTAGGTAGTTTATATAATAGCAGGAGGCAAATTAATTCATCGCACGGAGGCAGCATCGTCGGTATCTCCCACGATAAGTTTTGGAGCGGCCCCGGGGTGCAGAACACCAACTATCGTAACGAGATCGGGATTTCTCGGAACGTTACGTTCAATGGACGTATCGTTACCACAGACGTATGTGCCTGTACTCTTATCACGATATTCGCTACATCATTTACGAGCTTCAATGTTACTTTGAGGAGGCACGAAGATTAAGATTTAGCGTTGATAAATAACGTCTGAAAAACATGTTGATGTATTAAAAAGTTACAACGTGCCTACGATCGATGGTAACTAAGTTTGGGAGGCCCTTAAGAGAGGGTCACGGGACATGAATATGAAACATAAAGCGAACTTGTACTGACGCGAACAATGTAGGCACGTGAATTAGAATGTGACGACCGACGGAGAGAAAATAAGAAAAATGAAGGTCGGGAACTACATGTTCTACGATATTAAAATATACTTATTCATCTCCAAATAAAACACACACATAAAATAACATGCGTACTTGAAATAACTCCACATACATAATTATATTCAGAGAAATTTTGAGAAATATATTGACATCCCACGTAATAAGGGCGCAGTCAATTGTTATCAATCGGGTAGACTTTCTTGCTGACCGAAACGCATCGTCACACTGAGAATATCGTAACAATAGAGCTGTTCAGTAACGTACACATGTCTTTCAGAAAAGCTTAGTAATATTGCTTAATCAAAGTGTCAAAGACCAAAAGTGTAGTTGCGCATGCGATCTTGCCGCTAAGGGACCGACGAGACAAAGAAAAGTAAAGTATGAATGCTAGATTGTAACGCGTTTCCAATGTAATAAGTTTGTCAAGTAAGTACCTACATTAGAGGTCGGGCAGTATTGTGTTTGCTTCCGGCGGCCGGCATAATTATGTTTGCGCTCGCATATTCTTATTTGCTATGCCTGAAGGCAAATAACATCCCGACGAATCGTAAAGAACCAGTACAGTATGGATATACGGATCTATATACATACCTTCGTAGGTGTAAAATTCACGAATGTTACGCAGTGACTTAGATGAATAAACTAATTTTGATAAATACTTGTCGTTTTATACTACGAAATATTGTAGGATAGCGTGATGCCGCACTATATTTTAATTATAGAAGTAAGTTGGCGTGTTAATCGCGTCTTTGGCAGAACTGAACAACTGTAAAAAAATCGTTCAAATATTTTATTTTATTATTATAAGCACGGCATGTGATTTATTGTTTTAATAGAACGGATGGCGAAGTAGATTAGGTTGTGACTCAGCCACTAACAGTGCGTCAAGAGCAATTCGCTCCGTGTCACATAAGTTTGGGTGATCACAGTATCTATTCCTACTTTCAATTTCAATTTCAATGCTTTATTGCTCTCCATATGTATTACATGTTGTTACTGTACGGTGTGATGGTTACCGTACAGAGAGATTTATGTATGGTTCATAAATAAGTGAAAGATAGAGTTAAGCACAACTTGGTTTATTGACTTAACTTAATCTAATATGGTATGATGATAATTATGTGAGTACACGCGAACCGATTGGTGACTGAACGCGAACTAGTAAATTAATTAGTTGCGACAGCGCGTGTCTGCGTAAACGCTGACTACGCGCAACGTGATGTACGATGTAAAGAATCGTACCTACAGTTACAACGAATAAAAGACCAAATCTGGACCCTGTCGGGCACGTCAAAATAGATAGAAGAGAAGAAAGGAGGAAGCCACTTATAATTTTTATAATATTGCAACAATTATTAATTATACGTAAATAAGCAATTAATAATTCTGAAGTACCTAGATTCTACTTTTCAACTTTTTAATTTATATTTTTGTACTAATAATAATAAGTAATTTATTTGAAAGCTAAGGTTTAAATTATTACAGGTCTTATATTAAATTAGTTTGTGGTTATAATTTGTCATTTAGGTATACATTTATGTTATAATAGCTTTTGTTGAGGATAAATTTTCTCAATTTTTTAATCAAACTTGTATTTATTTTCGTTTCTTATGGTATCTGGTAATTTATTATATACTAAATGTGGCCGCGGTTTCATCCGCGTTTATCGTTACTGCGCCGCCTCCGTGGGTCGTAGCGTGATGGTATATAGCCTAAACTCTATAGCCTTTCTCGATATATAGGCTATCCAACAATAAAATAATTTTTCAATTCTAACCAGTAGTTCCTGAGATTAGCGCGTTCAACCAAACAAACAAACTCTTCAGCTTTATAATATTAGTATATATATTTTTATAGACTACAAATGTACTAGTCGAGTGCATGTTTAGTCGCGAGTTTAGGTGTTCTTTGAAAGAAAGGGAAATAATATAACTTGTTGGGACAAGCAAATTATAAAAAAATAACAGATATCACTATATGTCCGCTATTCGAATCTATGTATAGTGCTTTGTGACACAAATGTCTTACTAATATTTTAGAGATAATGTACAATAAAATCTATGTGTGAAGTACAGTTTAATAGTGCAGGGTGAACGTATATCCTGGTTTGTGTTTTGGTTTTCCGATAGTAAGCTGTCAGGTCCGATTTCGAATCGCTTAGTATTATTGGGTTATTTATTTATAGTCAGGCTATTCTGAAAGACGTCTAAAATGTGACGAACTGCAAACATGCCGCGAGATCAAGAAACAGTCCAGTGATGAGAAATAATGATTGATATGACTACTTACATAATAGGTACAACATGTGCCCAAACAATACAGATGTTTTTATGCGTAAGTGTATCAATGTCTACAAACAATAAGTGTTTATACTTGTATAGACAACTATTTAATATGATGTACCTATTACATTATAGGGAAAAATCAAAGCTCTATCTCGGATGTTAGCGGGATGTTTTACTAACTAAAATAAAATGATCGGAATATAAATATAAAAAAGGTTTTCAGAACGAGTAGCCATGTATGAGACTTCCATTTACTATACAAGAACTTGTTTGATTCAAAGAACTTCCTCGATAATATTCCAAAAGCATAATGGTTGAATTCTTACTATAAATAAATATTATTGTAGCATCATGTGCTCTATGTAGCATTAGCTGTAACATATGATTTGGTCTTTGTCTTTTCTCATCTGCCAAACATTCTCGATACAAAAATTCGTGAATACGGTTCTAGCCTCCATGCTGAAACTGAATTTTCTTACAGACTTACCCGATACCACGTTTGCCGATTCTCGAACCTGACACTAACGATCGGCAGTTACACAAGGTCTTAAGTTTATGCTACCAAACTAAAAATCCAATTTAAAACCGGTTAATTTAAAAAGTAAACTAAACTGACAATACAAATCACAGTAAAAATATTATTCAAAGATGAGCTGAATTAGGAATATCACGAATCTATATACATAATGAAAACTAAGTATTACTCCAGAAGAAATATAAAACGAGAAATACACCTAAAGCAAAAGCTAATATGATTCACAAAAGGAATATAAATTGAAGATTCCAAGGAATTTTTAAGTAAGCTCAATTTGGTATAGTTAATTCATACAGTGGACGCTTAAGAGATTGGACCGAGTGATATGTAACGGACATTGTGTAGCGGCGGAGGTGCCGAGGAGCCGGCGGCGGCGGCGCCCACACGTTGACAGGACAATTGTCGATTTATGCTCCAGGGATCCGCACACCCCAATTTATGATCTCGACTCGCCGCACGAGAGCCCTACAAATCAATTGCGTATTTGTACAGAAGTAGCGTAGGTACATATCACCGAGAACGCATTGAAATACAACAACTGCCCTAAGCTACTTACGATTGCGACCAGTACTCCAGCGGATGCCTTCTCACCATAATGTTACGATCAATTTAATTTAAAACTTTCTTAAATGCAAATGGATCCCTCGGAAATTGGTGGGCGGCATTAAAACTGTCCATTATAATCGGCTCTACACGCCATTAGAGTGCTACGTTTCGCGATCAATTTGGTTCAAAGTTTCCATGATATTCTGGAGTGAAGCTCGGCCGGGTGAATTCATAAGCTCTCGATTATTTATGTGGACATCCCCGCGAGTCGGCCGCGTCCCCACGAAGTCTCGGTACCGCGGTGCCGCCACCCTCGAAGTGTCACTACCTAAAGAGGAGTAATCGCTTGCGGCTGCTGGCTAAGTGAATTTTTCCATTCAGAAAATGGTCGAAGGAATTAGGCATCGCAGTTTCATATTTCAAAGTACCGCCGTCGACATTCACTCGTTTAGCAATTACCTACAACGAGTACACGCGTACCCCGAGTTGTTTTTATGTTGCCCATAAAAAGGAGCATACGAAAATATTGCCGGAACAACGGAAATCGGGAATTGCCACAATAACGCAGTTAAGAGAGAGAAATATAAAAATGAATTAACTGCGCTGTTTAAAGACCTTTGAGATGTTCTTCTTAAAAGATTAATTGTTTGCCGACGTTTTGTATTCGCTAAATTACCTGAAACAAGAAAGAGAAACGTTAAGAACACTGTAATATTCAAGACAACGTTAGTTTTGCTGGTGGTTAATTACCTGCCGTTAGTGGTGGTGGTATTTTAAGTATTACTTCATTTAGGTTGTCGTTTTATCAGTGAAACGAATGGGCAAACTATGTAACGAACCAATTAGGCACACACATAGAATGACGACCATAATTAGTATCAGCTTTCAAGAATAGTCGCCGCGTGCTATCGTGTGAAATTTTGCACCCAAATAACATTGGAGCACTATTTGTGGATAAACATCTAAACTATTTTCTTCCGTGGGCACAAATCGATAGAACTTCGTCACAATTTTACCTATGTGTAACCAAATCTAACTTTAATTGGAAACTACTGAATACATAAAATAAATTACTGAACGTATGAAGTATGAACATGACGCAACAAACAGTACGTTTTTTACGGGTACGAATGGCATTATTATCGCTGTGCCCAATCTCTTATAGCCAACTGGAGACTAGAGACAATAGAAAAAAAAAGGGTACTCTGAAGATAATTATCTAAACATAAAGTGACATACATTATGTGCCTAATCTTATATAATACCATGGTTATTACTGTCTTCGTGTAGCTGTAGTGATAGTGACTGCTGTAAATGGAGCTTAGAATTCGATTCCCGAAGCGGGCTCCCGGGAAATACTGTTATTGTGTTTTTCTGTTATGAAATTATCAATAGAAACAAGGAGTTCAGAATTGTTCGGTACATGGCGAATGGCTAAATGTGGGTGCAGTGCTTTTCTGCCTACGAATAAAAGAATATAGGAATATTCTTTGTTAAAAAATCATACATACATGATTGTTTTTATGGCACGTTTCTTCATCTTTCTTAGTTTTGTAAAAATAAATGTATCTTGTAAAATACTTGGACTTATTGCATTCGTTTATGTTTACTATTTAAAAGACGAGCTTCATTATGTATATTTTGCTCCTATATTTGATCGATATAATTTTATTACATCTACCCATTTAGATTTCAAAGTAATTATACACCCAAGCGAGCACACCTTATTGAGTACGCCTTAGCGAGCACGCGTTGCCCACAACTAGTATAAGCTGAACGCCTTACCCTTTTGAGGCTGTTCTTATTCGATGCCTGTGTTTAGATTAGAAGCAATTATTTACATTCGTGTGAATGTATTAGGTTAGCTACTTGTATTATTATACATCATAAATGAACATACAGTACCTACTTATAATAATACACTGTATATGTGATATCTACCTATCTATTTATTTTGGTGATCCAAAATATGATTAAGACATAATTATGTATTTGACATATGTATGATGCTGTGAATTGTTACTAATTTTGCCGATATTTTAATTAAAATAGTGATTAATGGCTACATTAAAACCTTTTACTTGGTAATAAAAAAATGTAGGTGTAAAAAAGGAAACCTCATCTGAGAAAGTGTAAATAAATATATTTTCTTATAAATATCCAGTCATACTTTTCCAAAATAGAAATTAACAAAATCATACTCATATCGACACGCATCATTAGTTAAATAAACTATCAGCCTTAATTTAAATTTTCAGTAAATAAACTTGACCTCATAATCAAACAATACTCTGATTCAGTTTATTGTATTATTGGAAAACGCGAAACAAGATAAACAAACTGTGTTAAAAGAGCGTAAAATTTGAGTCACGTGCACCTATTACATCAGAAAGAAAAAGTAAATATGTATTGTAAACATTAAGAGTGTGTACAGAAAAATAAGTTATGAACATTGTTCGCTGTACAATGACCTTAGTACGTTTATCCTCACAAGTGTTACTAAAGTACGTGAAATATGAATACATCGCAGAATAATGTAGTAGGTACACACGATATGCTCATGTTTGGTATCAGAATCGTGATTTCCTCATAAAGAAGGGGTTCCTCAGCTGAGCCGTTGAAAGCTCCGAGGCTAGAACTCCCCGTATCGCGCTAAAGAGCTTCCCGGAGGACAAACGAGCCAGATAAGGCCACCGAAGTAACGTACTCTGAGCTCGCTCGCGTTTAACATTCACGAAATAAATTTGCTTTAAACCTCCATGAATCATTACCGATTTTAAACGTAGTGGAAACTTAAAGGACTTTGAGGAAGTGATGAAAAAGAGAAAAAGTCTGTCGTACTTTTAATTACAGGAAGATTGCGCTTTAGAAATGAACAGCGGTGTGTGACAAATCATTATTACGATATCATACTGCGCAGAAAACGACAATTTAATTAAAGCGTGTGGTTTGAAATTGCGGGGTATATCTGGTTTAGAAAACCCCGCAAAACAAAAGTTTTTTGAAATTTGTGAATAATTAAATTATTGTTATAAATGGAGTCGGTGTCAGCCAATGTAGGTTTGTAACTACTTAAACATGAGATGTCTTACTATAATCATAACATAACATTGGCATGCACAATTACATACACACATAGACGCAGTACGCGGCGCGGGCGGCTGACACCGACTTCAAAAATAACAATAATTTAATTATAAGAATACGCAATTATTTTTTAACTTTCTAGTGTATTTTTTGTTTTCGAATATTCGTTTCTGGAGGCAGTTTCTTTTTTGTAAAAATGTTGTTTTTCTCGGTTTTTAGTAAATCTGTAGTTCGATAACTTATTTTATTTGTCTGAATATAGGTACACCTACTAAACGCGCTGCTCATAATAATATGAGACAAGCGCCGTTTAAATGAGACAAACGAAGAAAGGGAGAAATGCCTCTCTCAAAATAGGAAATCTACCTCCAAAGCCATTTCAAAAGAGACTTGTGAAGAGCGCATAAATAGGGTTTCGAAAATGCGGGCTTACATGAAAAATGTTTTAAACGGTTTATATCATTTTTGGCCATAGTGCATCTCATGATAATTCCAAATACGGTTGGGATGATATGTTTTACTCTGGGGTTCCGGTGCCTAATGGCTTCAGCGTCATATTAAAAGTTGTATTATAGAAATAATGTTGTTATTAGCTTTTTTGTGTATACCTTGTTGAGTTTAACAGTTGCACGTAACTTCATACTATTAAATGCTATCAATAACCAATTTGGAATTGTGTAATCGATACATATACATAATTATATTGTAGCAATCACGGCAGAGTTGCTGTTATTTGTCGAAATCCGTTGTATAAAACCGAAAATCTTCATCAGAACATCACTAAGTTAGAATAGGGCCACCTCGAAATACTACGAAGGGCTTCCAAATTATCCTACACATTTGTATATTTTGTTCTTGGCAAAAATGAGAACATCATCAATGTAGCCAAATATGCATTATTAAGGATAACTCGAAAACGAACGGTCAGATCTTGATCAAAATTAAATGAGACCAAATGGAAAGCACCAGCTTCAAATAAAAAAAAGAATCATCAAAATTGGTTCATAAACGACGAAGATATCCGCGAACACACATAAAAAAAAAATATATATATATATATATACGGTCGAAACCTCCTCCTTTTTTGAAGTCGGTTAAAAATAGGTATGTTACAAAAATATTTTAGTAGATAGTTTTTTTATTAAAACACTGTCAGCAAATGAGCCTGATATATTAAGTATAATTGCACAATAATTTAGAACTTATTCAATGCACCCAATGCGTAGAAATTTAAAACAAATATCAAGAAAAGACAGACAATTATCTTTTTATACCAAAATGTTGACTTACATATTCATGTGTAGTTTGTAAAACTATTTACCTAAGAAATATATGTAGCTGTTCGCTGTTTTTAGTATGTATGTGTAAATCAATAAAATAATATGATAATTCCATAAGTATGTTTCCTCCGGTAATATCGGGACGGCACATAAAATCAGCAGAATATCAGTTTTCCTCGAGACCGTTTACTACCTTCCACGGGCTATATACTTGATACACGGCTTAAAGACTTGATTTAAAGGCAGTGAATGTTAAAAATAGTTTCTATACCAGAAATATAACTTTACGTCTTAGGAATTTTATAGTCTAGTTTCAAACGGGTGACTTCTCTATGATAGAATTGGTAAAATGAAAGGGTATAAAAATGTCAAACCAAATGAATGTATCTCATATTTTTGATGAAATTAGTAGTTCATTTTATAATAATTACTAATACTGGCAAGTAACAATATAAAGAGAAGATGTGCGACATGGCTTCTGATATAGGGCAACTCGGCACGCGAAGAACTGGCAGCTTTTATATGTATAAAGTTAAGGCCCTACAGAAGATGATAACCAAAATACAGAAACCAATAAACTCGTTGGTTCCTTATTTGTATTACCAGTAATACTTCTGGAAAATGCACGAATCTACAAGCTTCGGTGATCATAAGCATTTCAAAAACCAAAACCACTCTATATGAAATATTAACGCTCTCAAAGATTAAAGTTCCTAATGGACAACAATCATATGATATTATACAAAATGAAAGTATAACTATTGGAACAGTTTACAAAATGGCGGTATAATATGACACCTGAATACTCTATCACATTCCACAGCGCATAGAGGCAATAGTAATTTGTTAGTTACGAGCCAACGAAGATTATATTAGAGACCCTGCGTACAAATATGAATTTCTTTGATAGCAATCTAAATTGTTTATTGTACTGGTACTTAATTGTGTATGAAGTTCAATTCCAGCAGGCCACAATTATTGTGTAGGTAAATTGTGGTGGTATGCTTAGAAAGAAAATTAATTATTTTCACATATAGCCGGTTTTGTAAGTTAAGTTTGACTAATGTTCTTGCATGTTGACTGCACGGGTACAGCAATAATTTAATTGGTCACTACGTCATTACGCTACGGTCTCACACAGAAAATAACAAGTATATCACACCAGTTATTTACCGTGTGAACGAGTAGTTGTTCAAAGGCTGAGTGTTACATAAGATTTATTCCTAGCGCAGGAGTCATTTAAAAAGCCTTTGATTATAACAGGACCGCCCAGTTATATCCAATACTTTGTACCTAATATTTCTGCTACCGGATAAACATAGTTCAGACCTAATCCATTATCGATCTATACGTCGGACAAAGTGGCACTTGGACAAGGGGTCGCTTCAGCACTGCAATTAGCCATTATTGCGAGTTAAATTCTCGGGCAAACAATGTGTATCCTACAGGTCTTTGTGAGAATCGTTGGTCCGACAAGACCGTCGCGATTAAAGGATATTCCATTTGTTAAAATGGTTTGCCATATCTAGCAATAACAAGTTTCACTGTTGACTAAATTCATTTAAGGTGGACATTATCACCGTAATGCCTCGGTATCAAGAACTCCTTGAAGATTCTGTATTACCCAGCAGAGGAAACAGTGACTGTTTACTCTGCTGTGTTGCCAACGTCAAGGATAAATATCATTATTGACTATAAGAGTTATTTTTATCATAATCCGCAGCACGCTATTGCATTTAGTGACGACAGCACGAAAAGTCTACGATAACATTAGGTGAATGTTTAGTATCTTATTAGTATTTATTTGATGACTCATTGATGTTAAATCCTATCAACACATTAATGAATTGATGTCCACGTGGAAATAATGACATGACATAATTCGACGATAATTACATATGGTAACACTTATATAACATATCATTTAACCAGATAACATTATCAGCAGGTGCACGTCAATAAACTGAAGTGGGCGATTATAAATAATTTATTATAAGTAAACTACAAGTATACACTTGAAAGATAAAGGTTATTCTGTTTACTAAGTTAAAAGTCTTAATATACAACTTATTTCAGTAAGGTGTAGTGATATTTTAAGATTATATAGTGGTATGGTTCCTGTGGTTAGCGGCAAACATTTAACATTTTAAAGAAACAATATCTTGATCACAGATCTGATCATCAAATAGGTGAGATCATTTGAATTACATAATGCCTCTCGAGAGTGTTGATGGCATATGCGAATTAGTCCGGCAATGACCAAGTAAAAATAAATCTGATAACTAATATTAAAAAAATGCTAGGACATTGAATCAAATATTTTTTTATCTCACTATACCAATAATTGCCGACTACTACTGTACGGACCTAAAATATGACTTAACCTTACTTGTTAGACAATGTAATAATACGTACAAACGTGCCCACGATATCCTTATGCGCAAACATGTCTACGTAACCGTCGCACATTAAAAGTGACATCTTTGAATTCGCAAACCGATGTTCCATCACTTATGATTACATCCAAATTGGTTCAAACAAAGTGTGCCGTAACAACGAGCTCGAGTCGACTGGGTTGCAATTTAACGATGTCCCGACTAGCCTGTAGATGCGTCCTAATGAATAGATAGAGAAGATAAATCTACTGAGCTGATATTACGTGGGTTTAATATAAGCTGGCTACTGCTATCGACCTGCCACCTTCATTATTAGGTCAACTTGATGGTACCATACTGATCTGTCATCATAATAGGCGATAAAACAGCTGATGCTATCATAAAAACCAATAGATTACCTTTTAACCGCCCCACTTCATAACAGTTGTCGTGCCCCCAGCGCCCGGCAGTGAATCGAAAATAAATACTTACCAAAATAAATACTTATTTTTAGGACTTCTAATTATGAGACTAAAGTGTATTAAATTGTAAATGATTACTTAATTATCTATTTACACAATATAAACATTTTTTTGGCATAAAAACCCGTAATTAAATAAAAAAGCAGATTAAACGAGCTGTGGTATCTGGTCAGAAATATACGACGCTGGCGAAATGGACACGAAAATATTTGTCGGAAGCGGTTAAAAGGTTAAACATACATATATACGCACACGCCTAAACGAGTACGTAGAAGCGTAATACACCCAAATTTCGGCACTATATTTTTATGTCCCACGTGGTAGGAAGCGAAATGATGAAATGATTGATGAGACTCTGAGAGTTGACGAGTCTGAAAATGTCAATAGCACTCCTGACCCGCGAAACGCAAGACATCGCATCCTAAAGTATAATTCGTAAAGTAAACAATCCAAAGTAACCCAAGCAATATAATAAAACTTATAATTTCTCTTTCTATTTAATATCATGTTTGTATTCCGAATGCGATATAATACAAAGTACAACAACATTCTTTGTTATCCGAGCACAAAGGTACTGGTAATATCTGTCTTCTGAACTCTTCTTTATTTGCGTACATCAAAAGGAATTCTATTACCCTGTCGTTATTGACGACATCCCGATATTAATATGGATTTCGTATTGTCCGTTGTCTTATTCTGTATTCATGTATTTTCCATTTGCAGATGAATGTAGAATCACAAGATGGGGTGGCATGACGACCCGGGTGCCCGAGTTCAAAGCTTACAGAGAAACAAAAGGGTAAAGCAAAGTTTTGTCTCCATACTATACGTACACGTAAAAATCACACAACGGAATACGATAGTGTTGAACTAAAGATTTGTGTTTTGCCGACAGTCAGTCAGCTTGTGACCACGGCCTGTATAACTTAGTGGAAACGTCAATCAGTTAAATGTAAACAATATATGTATATGATTACGTAACTGCCCGCTACTAATTATAGAGGTATACTAGCTGACCCAGCAAACGTTGTTCTGCCATATACATTATTTCTTAGCGGGATGAAATATACTTTACTACCTATTCTCATGCCTACCAAACATACATAAAAATTTCATAAAAATCGGTAGAGCAGTTTCGGAGGAGTGCGACCACAAACACCGTGACACGAGATTATGTTTTTCCTCTGTGATTTAAAATTTGTTGCGCAACCGTTAGTAACAAATAGGCCATATTATTATGAGCAATGATTATGTTATCTTTAAATAGACGTTAGCATACGACGATCAAAAGAATTTTATTGTGCACGTTTGTTTATTTGTTCATATATTATTTTATATAAATAATGCTAGGCTATGCCTTCATTTGTTTGAAGTTCGGCTTCTTAAGCAGCAATAATATCCTCCAGACCAAATTTCGGCAACAGAGCCCAGTCTTAACGGAGATTGGCCAACTATGCAGGAGATATTATAGTGCATAAGTGTGTGCGCAAATACAAGTGCAGTCTCTGTTCCCTAACTCTCATGATGCGATGGGACGGTAATTCGACACGACCGGAGAGAGATCAGGCGCAGGACCAACGGCTTTACGTGCTTTCCGAGGCATGGGAGTGTACACCGCCAACTTCCTAATTCCGGGCTGCTATTGAGATTTCTTAACTGAATAACTCAATAACTTTTTGTTGGCCCGACCCGGGATTCGAACCCGAGACCTTATGCATAGCAGTCGCGCATTCACTAACGCTGCGCCACAACAAAACAACTTTATACCTAAGTTCTTACGAACAATACTACAATAATACAAGAATGCTGTGCAATCATTATTCTTCTTATTATTTATTTTCTTTAACCGCGTTTGCTACATATTAGATAAGCTATGAACGCTGAGCTCTTAAATATAATATTACCATTTTTAACCTTAAATTTAGTAGTCTTGCATCGCAAGCGGCCAATGTCTAATAGTAGAACGAAGACGCGGACGTAGAGATACAGCAATAAGTGTAGCTATTGTTTATCTACACCGAGACGGGTGGTGATGGTGTCAGCACGATGATCGAGACGTACCTATCATTATGCACCCTCCCCCGCCCCGGCCGCATTATCGCACATTAACCGAACATCAAAAGGGAACAAGCGTATTAACGCGCCGACATATTTAGCCCACGCTACATCACATCAGATTTGTACCCGTCTAAAGCCGCAATTCGCAATGTTTCTTTTTAGAATAATATACATATGACGGAAACTTCCGCTGAATGTGTAACTACATATGTCGCATATGTTTACCCGACCGAGAAGCCAATCGTATTGCATATACCAATATTCACAAGTTAGCCCTTGAATATTACACGTGTCTCGAAGGTGATCTGAAAATCAAAATAGCCTTACTGCAACAATATTCAGTTAAGTAAAACAATCCGTCTATTGTTTGTTACGTACATAATATAGCGTAGCGTAGCCTAAACGTGTATTCACTCGAGTGTTATGTAACGAAGAGGGCCTAGAGGGCCAACTGGGAAAGTAAGAAAAACGAAGTGTCCGGCTTCCTTTCACAGTCCATTAGACCACTCTCTTTCGCCGCGATCGTCAATGAAAATGTTGCCATAATGATCGCAGAAAAAGTGTAATGGAACATAAAACGATCCCTCAAATCACTCGCTAGCTACTCTTATACCACTCACACAATTTATTTGGAACATGACCGCTGAGACCTAAACTTTAACGAAAGAGAAACGTAAGTTGAAGAGGCTGTATTTGAAATCGATTCAGCTCTGTTTGTTAACTTTTCCCCTGGCTCAACACGGACCACAACCCGAAATAGCATATACTACCAGTCATAACATACCATGGATAATATGACTGAGAACATTTTATTTTCACAATGAAAGTAGGAGATAATTAATTTGTAATAGGTATGCACATTAGTTGGAACGGCTAGAAGTGCGTGCCTTGGGTTGGAATCCGAGACCTTTGACTTGGCAGGCCAATATAAATACTAGACGGCTCACTGCTCTGCGGGCTATATTTAACATGATAATATAATGGGCATCTGACCGACCTACGACATTACGCAAAACTCGTTTTGCGACTTCTAAAACGTCTTTACACGCTTATGGACACATATAACAGATACTTATGCAAATAAAGTACCTACAACGGAATGTCGTAATACATATTTAATTAAATTTAAGCATAGGGATCATAATAAATATAACGTTATGTAATTGATCGTGACGCTGACGATGAGATGAATCTTTTTTAGCTTTCATGCAATCTCAATGCAGTTCATTGACACGGATCAAGTACATCCAAGCCAATGGACAAAGGAGGGTCCAACTTGTTATGGTTAGAAACGGAAGATACCCATTACTGTGTATCCTACCGGCCACTGTTGTTACGTTAAGATGTTATTTTATCTTCGAATCAATGAGGCGCAATTTGATTGTGAAGAGTGAGATATCATCATTATAAACATACAATAGATTACGATGACCCAATAGTTATAATATCGTTTATACATTAGCGCCCACGTGTTAAGCTTTTTCATTGTGATTTCTGTCTGATACATCCTACGCGAAGTACAATGACAATGCGAGCCCGAAACTACAATCATGCATGGTGGATGCGAGGTCCTTCTCGTTTTGAACGACGCGACGTGTGACAAAAAACTGCGGCGTGCGTCCTTATGACAATGTAGTGAGTAATAACGTGTGTCGAAAGAGAGCAGTGTCACTCCACATGAAATTAACATTTTTATGAGGCAATATCGAGTTCATAATATGAAGTCCCGTCTTCGAGCAGTTTGGTTGGACATTAGTGGCAATAAAAGTGTTCGAGAGCGTCCTGTGTGCTAATTGCGACGAGCATTAGGGCAGACCGGCGCCTTTCATAAGATTAGTTTCAACTAAATTAAATGGTCACACGATTTAGCTACCGGAAAATACAATGACGTCATGACAGTGTAATTGTATGCTTAGATAATAACCTTAATATCTGCGAAAGTCTTTGAGCGAGGTTTATTATGTGTACAGTCTTCGTCATAATGTTTTAACAACCGAGCTTTAGTGTTCTTCGTGTTACTTGTGCGTGACTATATTGTCTTAAGATTTTAAATTACTTTTGTCTGAGGGTCTATCATGCGTTTTTAGAACTCTCACCGTCGTATTGGAGTGCGTTTGACACTCGGCATATCTTCGCAAACATTTGCGTGAGTGGTTAAGAGTTATGCAACCGGATGGTTTGAGCAGGTGAATTAAAGACATATTAGTCTGTGCATATAAAATTTACGTTTTATTCCTATATCGTATTTCATGATTCATCGACAAAATTCTAATGTAATTTTGTATATTATTTATTTTTATTCAGAGGGAAGAATAATTATATCAATCATCTACTAATAAAATGTATTATTAAAAAACAACAATTATTATTTTTTAACGATTTGTGTTTAAAGTTACGTCGTTTCATGTATTTTTGATGCGTTGCTTTAATAAATTGACCATACTAACATGGTGGTTGCTGTTCTTAACAATTTAAGACAACAGTTAATCTAAATTAATAAACTATATGTACATGTATAATACTGTCGAAATCAGATTTGCCTTTACGAAATATAAATATAATAGTTACTATGTAAAACACTACGTTACCGATTTCTTTATACAGAACGGCAATGTCATACTTCGACATCCTATAATATATACCTAATGATGATGTAGTAACATGCGAGTGTGTTGCTGGCTGCCGAGCATTGTTCCAAACTCAGAGCTGCTACAAAAACTCCATGCCAGAAAAACTCGCCACCACTTTTGTCCAACTCACAATCGACGATAGTAGTTGTAAATGCACTCACGTTTACGCCGTTTACCAACGAAGCAGTTTTAAATTAAATTTATGCGACCGAAATATACCGTATTCGGATATGTTATCTATACAGTGACAGGAATAGCGGTAGGTACGACACATAGACGTCGTTTTTTACCAAGAAACGGTACGGTTACCTAACGGTAGCACCTTATTGATGGATTAAAATCTTTTTAATGTATAAAATATTCGCTGCGCAACGCCTTGTTAAGATTTTTATGTAACACGGTGAATTCCAACAGAAATCGCTTCGAATTCGCCATGTGTGAACGTGAGAATTTTCCTCGTGCGATCAAAGAACCGATTTCAGTTAATCTAGTGATTCGTAGAGGGCTATGCATATTATAGCCACTTTGTCATGGCTGCAATATACGTATATAACTATATACGTAGCCTACCCGATAAGAAAGGGATTTAAACATAAAAGGATAAAAGTGCTCAAAGAAAAGTTATAATAGATACATCATTCGTAAGCGGCAATTATACATATAATGTTTATAATTTTGTTTTGATTGCACGTAAAGTGCGTTGGTGGTAATCCCTTAATTGATTAGCAGTGAGTCGCCTGTAACGACTCGTGTTTAGATTGAATATTTAGATATGTTTAAGAATCTAACATTATAAATATGCAGACCGCATCAGAACAAAAAAATTACATACAATCAGCACTTATTTGTCTTTTTGATCAAAAGACGATTGCGATTACATCTAAACAAATTATCCGAAATCTGTAAAAATTTGAACACATCGTCGCTGCCATGGATCACTCATGACATTTATTTAAACGGGTATCAAATCATCTATATTTTAATTCAAATGTAAGTATGTACATATTACTTAATAATTAGCATAATTCCTATTATGTTAGTCACTATGTCATCTTACGTTGACTGTTAGAGAATGCCTTATCGTAAGCGCCGGGTAATTAGCACTTGTAATCTCCGCTTTGAAAACAAACTATATAATAGGTATGACATATAATTTATCCCCAGGACAGTTAGGCAGCAAATGCCTAAATCTTATGTACACTTGTTACAAGAAAACAACTAAACACAGTACATTCGTTGCTTAGTCATCGCAAGAATGAGTCGTTGTACAGGTGAAACTGTGTCGAGGCACTTTATTATTGAAGCGGACTATTACTAACTGGATAACATCTAACAAGTGACGCTTCTGAATACTAACTGAGATATAAGCATACACTGTTTTCTATTGCACTCCTCAACAAGCCGATAAAGAGTGATGACTATAACTGAGAGATAGTTCAATCCCAAAGTTTTTAGTTTTTTTATAAAAGCCAACTCCTGGACTAGGAATAATTCCTGTGTCGCGGAGGACTTAACAAACATTAAAACAACTAATACAAAGAACACCCAGACTCGGTGCAACCATTTGTGGATCACACATTTTTGTCCCATATGGGATTCGAACCCACAACACTCGGCGCAGTGGCAGCGGCGACCACTTAAACCACTACGCCATTCGTGCCGTCAAAGTGTAATGCGTGAAATCGAACTAACAACCTCTATATAGCAAATCTAACACCTTGACCATTGAGGTAACTCGGCTCATATTAATAGCAAGGAATGTCTAATTGAAATCATAAAAAAAGTAAAAACAAACATATTATTACGATGTAACATTACAGAACGCTGTCAGTAACTAATGAAACCGCCCGATAAGCTGGTATTACAGCGGAACCTTGCCAAAAAATATAG
This sequence comes from Catocala sponsa, assembly GCA_963564715.1. Taxonomy (NCBI): domain Eukaryota; kingdom Metazoa; phylum Arthropoda; class Insecta; order Lepidoptera; family Erebidae; genus Catocala; species Catocala sponsa. Next base: position 10,769,518 of record OY751334.1, on the reverse strand, counting down.
ATAACGGGACGGTTTTATAGCCACGATCGGATCATAACATCTCTTTTATTGTAAAACGAGAACGCATTTAAGTGTAGATGACCTTTGTCGTCAGCTCTCAACGGAATATTACTGTATATTTTGATACGTTGTAGATAATGTACCACTTTGTTTAATATTAAATAATGCTCGTTTCACGCAACTATGATACTAACTTGTTATATTAAAATACCTTGTATCCGTCCCTATAGTTCAAGCTATTTTTAAGTGCAAAAGGTTAGGTATTAATGCTTAAAACACAAGCAGTTATTTCACATTTATAAAATACTAGCTGACCCGCATCTTCGTCTGCTTCACATAAGAGAATTTTTCCCGTATTTACAACATTCTCCATTGATGCTCCGCTCCTATTGGTCGTAGTGTGAAGTTATATAGCCTATAACCTTCCTCGATAAATGAACTATCGAACACTAAAAGAATTTTTCAATTTGAATCAGGAGTTCCTGATATTAGCGCGTTCAACGAACAAACTCTTCAGCTTTATAATATTAGTATAGATATAAACTTTGTCGAAAGACCGACCATATAACGGCTTATTAATGATTTTCTTCTAGAGAAGAATAAAGTGTAGCAAGTTGTAAATAGTTACCATTTAGTAGCCACTGTGCATGTTGTCCACTGTCCAGTCAGTATAACATAGAGAGTAATTTGCCAATTTCCATGGTGTATGAGCATATATACGGCTTGTCTGATGGTAAACGGTTACCATAACCTAAAAGTATCCCCAAGTGCTGCCGAGCTTGCAAAAAAGGGGTTACCAAATATCCAAAAAATAATTGTGATATTCTTTTAAGCGTGGATCACTAATTCATTATTTAGCTAATCATACAAAACAAAATATAAAACATGTATAAAAAAGCAATTAACCCACTTCAGTATAAATGCAACGTAGCATTGGACTCATAATAAAATTAAATATTTAATTTAAATTAGTGAAACTAAATATTACTTTAAATTAGATAAAATAAATACTTTATGGTGCTGCAGGCGGGGACAAACAATACTTTGTTACCTACGGGCAAAGAAAGATCTACCAAAACTACGTTTGTCATCGCATGCGGCACCATACAGTATTTAGTTGAACTAATTTGAATATACATAATTATGTAGTTAAGTCATTATTTGATAAAGTTAGCTTACAAAAAAATGCATTAGTCAGTCGAATTTTATATAGATATTGTGATACCTACTTGTTTTTCTCTTTTTAATTCATTACTTTTAAGCAGTCGGGTTTTTTGTTTTTATAATAATAATTTTATTTCAGACTTTCTAGTTTTATTATTGAAATGGTCTATTCACGATCTTTCATTTGATACCCATATTGCTAAGGAAAGAAAAAAAAAACAAGCCCCCCTGTTTTTTTCATTTGCGAGCGCCATTTTGAAAATTTATATAGCCTATGTCACTACCACAATTCTGATGAATTCAACGACACCTCATATGTCAAAAACCGTGCAGCCGTTTGGGATGTATGGCGTGCCAAAGAAATGGACATACATACATACATACGCTCGATAAACATTACCGTCCTTTTGTCGCAGTCGGGTAAAAGTAGGAACACAGCGATTCTTCTTCGAAATAATAATTATGAAATAATTTTTATATTTAAAGAAATATAATAAGACTATGGAGATTGATATTAAAGACAGTATAAACACAGAAAAGAGAGAGAGAGAGAGAGAGAGAACTGTCTAGATATGAAGTTTTTAAATGGCGTACTTTACAGGAGTTTAAACTCTTTACGTGTTTAAACTATGAACAATATTACGGACTTGATGAATCAGATTCTAGCAAAGGAATAAAAAATCAATTATAAGCTCTGTATACCTATAATCTGTCCCACTGTTGGACACGGCTCTCTTCTCACTGTGACAAGAATTGGGCTATTGTTCACTAAGCTAGCCCAGTCCGGGTTTATCTTCGAGAGCATTATGGATAACACTTAGACATGCAGTTTTCCTCGCGATATTTTCTTTCATCACAAAGAATTAAAGACAACCACAAAATCTGACGCCGTCTTTATTCTAAGATCAAACGAAAAGAATAAGCCCTCGACATTGTTCAGTGAAAAGGACCCAATTTGATATGGTCGCAATGCACTCTTGACCGTGTTTTTATCACATCTCCCGCGGTACTTAGAGACGGCTAATTGCCCCGGTTTACTCTCAACAAGCCTAACTCCACAGTCAACAACGTTTGTTTGTTTTGTAGCCAACTTATCGACGCCTCGCCGACGCGACGGATTATTCTCGCAATTAAAGCAATGTTTGCCGCCGAATATTGGATTATTTATACTCAGCAGTCTGGTGTTTTGTCAGACATATACTAAGCTAAAACTAGACTAGCCATTACCTACTCATCGTTGTATGATGCTACTATTAGTAATTGGGAGACTGATTAATAAACGACAAAACTGTCATTTACTAGCGATTTTTAAACGAGTGTTTTCCAGTTATTTGTCAGTTGTACAGATTTTGTCGTATAAAGGCTATATTTTCTTCATCCTAGCATTTATCCCGGTTGTGTCCCAGACTTACGCTTAGACCCAGGGTTTGCTCACTGGTCTAACCAGATTTGGATGAATTTCAGTTATTACACGGAGCGACTGCCGTCAGACCTCCGCAACCCTGAGGGAAACATAATTCTATGGTTAACCTGCTGTCAGGATATAAGAAGGCACTGACTTCCTAATAACGACTGCCATAGATGCTCATGACAGCCGGGATCAACGAGGCACGGAGCAAGCGATAATTACGCACATAACTTCGAAAAGTCATAGGTCACCACCAGGATTTGAACCCGAGACCCTCTGCATTGCAGTCTATTGGTCTCGCTACTGGGCTATTGTGCACATGTATAAAGGCTATATCTTCTTCTCTTCTCCTTAGCCTTTATTATTTCCAAGTCACTTGGTGTCGGCTTTCTAGTCTAACCGGATTTGACTGGATATCAGTTTTTATTAGGCTATATATAGGTACATAAATCATACGTATAAATTGTACCCTATTACTTATAACTATTATGAATGGATACTGGTACTTTCTTGGTTTGCTTCCTGGGTTAACTAGATTGCTAAAATTTTAATAATCCCCTATTATGAATGATGAATGATGAAAAATAATATTTATTACGATAGAAGCCTTTTGTAAGGTTTGATGCCTGGGTATGGATACTATTCGGTTATGGTTGCGTTTCTACATTAGAGGAATTGATATTTCTGGAAATGTCCCCTATAGAACATATCGAAATCAAATACAATAGCCCTATTACATACAATTAATATAATTATATTTTAGCAATTAATAGTGAAATTAATTAATTGCTCATTAGTATTTATTATGTAGCAATATTTGATGTGGTTAACGCGGTGGTACTCGAGATTGTACAGACATATTCTCGGATTTGACACAAATATATGAAATAGGATTTAAATAAATAAATTCATAATTAAATCTAGAATGAATTGAAAATCAAATTAGAGGCTTGACCACCAATAGTCATAATCAAACTTATATGGGGTTAATTAAACCAAAAAGTTATCCTTTTGGTGAGTATAATTGTTTAGAAAATAATAACCGGAAATGAGAATAAAAATAATAACCCCAAACTACTTCGTTGATCTGGCGTAAACGTTAAGCACGCGTCTACCAGTCTAACTCAAACTCTTTATTTTTATAAAAATACTAGATTTTGCCCGCGGCTTCGCTCTCGTAAAGGTGTTAGGTTAGGGTGTGTCGCATAGGCCGGCAAGAGACGCCCGGTTGTCACCACTGCGGCGACTGCCGCGACGTTGTTGTGAACACGGCGCTGCACACTTTGGCGGATTGCCCCGCCTGGGCATCGCAGCGCCGTGAGTTGATCGCGGCAGTCGGATTGGTTGCCCTCTCGCTCCCGGCAGTAGTTCAGTCTATGGTCCGGAGTGAGAGGTCGCGGAACGCCGTCGCTTCCTTCTGTGAGGAAGTGATTTCCATCGAGAAGGCGGCGGAACGGGAGAGAGAGCGCTTAAACCCTCTTCCCAACCGTAGAGCCGGGCGCTGGAGGGCGCGAGACGACTTCCAGCCACCCTAAGGTTTGACATAGGGGTGGTGGGCTTCGTGGGCCTGCCCGCCACCCGATCAGCACCAGGTTCGAGAGGCGGCGTGCGTGTTCCCACGCGCGCCTCTGTATCGTGTGTCCGTCCCCCCCTCAGGGGGACAGTAGGGATAAAATTAATGGTGCCCAAAGGGCAAGTCGATTTGTGTAGTGGCCTGTCGTTTCATACGGCGGGCCGAACCCTCGGCGGGGTCGCGATTGCATGTGAAAGTAATTCGCGCGGCCCTGCCGATTTCAGTTATGTCGAGGAACACCATGGTAGGTTTAGTCGGTATTACCGGGATGTCGCTCACCATCTTTCCCCGGACGTGAGTCCGACATAACCTCTCCGTCGCCCCGCGGAGAGGTATGCGTCAAAGCATTCCCCCACGTTAAAAAGAAAAAAGAAGGTTAGATACTTTTTTTCTGGATGAAAGGTACCCTAAGTTTTTCTATTTCCCCGACAAAGTATATGCGAAATTTCATAATAATTGGTCGAGAAGTTAAGGTGTGAAAGCCTAACAACATAAACAAACTGACATTCGCATTTATAATATTAGTTAGGATATAGTCAAAGTACAAAATTACATATAAAATAAGATTAATGGAAAAGAAGCATGGTCGAGAAGATCAGCTCTGAAAAGAAGTAAGGGACAAAAACTCATGATCACTCTTTTTAATTGCCAATTGTTTACTATATTTCCTAACGATACATTTCCTAACAATACATTTCTTTTCTTATAAGACTTGGTGTGTGTCGTTGGCTCATTAAGTTCAGAATAAGATTAAACTTAAATTATACAGTAATTTTTGTTGACCATGGATTTTTAAGAGGTCTTGACGTACTTTGGCTGTATTGATCGTCGGAATGTTTTTCCTTAAGTCTTATTCAAAAATGTATACAAGTATATAAGTTCATTGACATTTCCACTGCGAGTGCTTTTACAATGTATGAGAAGTATTGGGATCATATGTACTAGGTACAAGAGGCCAGAAGTTAAATGGATTCTTTGTAGCACTCGTTAAATTGCGTGCTCTCTAACTCGCGTAATCTGCGACCTGGGCCCCTTATTGCGAACATCACGTTTGTAAAATTTTAATATTTAATATATACCTTCATATGTATTGCGGTACAGCTTAATTAATTTTGAGGACATGCCTAGTAATTTTGTGCCATCCCTGGTACTGAATATTGCGTAACGCGACACTTAAATAAAATAAATACGTTTATTTAGAACCCGGAAGCGCGCTACGACGGTCGGGTCAAAACGATGCTATAATGACGCCGTTTTGCGTAATTTATGTCAAATTGCATATCGCCAACTGAAAAGCGTCTATTAATATTACTGTATAACCTAAATATTTTAAGAGTGTGTGAAAATGAATATATTTAAACACATAACGCGTCAATGCGGCACTGTCGTATCAGCGAGAAAGTGTATTTAGTTTAGTGTGCAGTAAGCGGTGATGTCTTACTGTTTTTGCGGCGAATGTGTGCCGTGGGGTCACCGGCGCCGATGTCTCGTCGAGAACGATTCGGTGTGCCGTTACATTACGTACTTAACCGCGGCAGTACGACGCCGATACCAAGTAAACTGGGTCTGCACCACTCAGCACGCCATCGGCGGAATGTGCTTTTTAGATCCGTGTGTCATTCCGTGCTCTACTCCTACTTGTTCTACATCTATTTTTATTTGTAGGTTAGTAACGAACTGGCACTGTTGTATTGTGGCAATATCTACATTTAAAAACTGTATCAAAATAGCGAGATGAAGTTCAGCCACAACATTCCACAAAGCTAACAGGAAAGCGGCTATCAAATTATGTATAATTTAGATGTTTTCTGGCGTATGAATATATTATACAGCACTAATGTTGAAATAATTTTTAACACTTTTTGGCACATGAACACAATCTGGATGATAATATGGCTCGTGACTCAAACATGCTAATTATTTAAGATAGTTTGTCACTTCGTACAGCCTAGACTACTCGACCGATTTGAATAAATGTTGAATTCTTAACACGTTATGACGTCATTCACGAAGTAACCATATAAGTAATCAGGTTTTAGCTGCCGACTATTATGTTGTGTACGTAATGTGTGCGAATGTTTTCTATAGTTTCCTTAATGATGATTTCGCAATGCTTACAAAGTGTTCGTCTAACCCGGTTGTTGTGAAAACAAAAAAATGCAATATATTACGATAACTGGGTTTTCAGACCATGAAATTTATATCAGCAGAATAGTTTATTTTATAGGCAGTGACGTATTTCAACGTACAATGCGTTATCAAGAAACAAAGCGTTAGAGTGATTGCTTTGCCTGCCGATTGTTGAATTCTGTTGTACAAATACTGTGACAAAAGCCATAATTTAATGAATGAATCTTTACTGATTGGACATTGTTTAGGTTATATTATAAACATGTCTTAGCATCCAGTTTGTGCGTCACCGAAAGATCACACAAGCAGATTTCGGAAATTCCCGTTTACTGCAATAGGCAGAAACATATAATAATATATTTCTGCCTTCCAGCGCATCCTAAAAAGCTCCATAAGACCTTACCCCATTCAGAAATCGAGCCATGTGAATCATAATCGATATACCGCTTTTGATTACATTGCTAGACCAACGAGATACTCAAACGAAATAACATCGATCGAAATATCAGTATCGATTTGGATGACGCAATTATCTCGATGTCCGAGTAAGGAGTCGATATTTGAGACCTTCAGTGAACGTTGATGGCCGAGATAATATTTGCGGAACCAGAAATATGAGACGGCTCAAACCGGCTGATGCCTTTCGATACAGAACGTACAAAAAAGTACTGTTACTATATCAATATTAACGCAGAAATGGTTAGACTTGGTAAATGAAGCGTTATACTAATATTACTTATGTATAAATGTTAATGCGAAGATGTAAGAGTCCTTTCTTTCGTCGAAAATAAGTAGTGATGAGCATATTTCTGCCGTCATAAAAAGACGTAAGTATGTATCTGCAAAAATAATTATATTTTATATAAATATATTGGCAGATGCGTTTTTTATTACTGTTTCCAAATACGAAAAAAACTCAATTTCGAAAAAATATTTAGACGTCTTTTTTCTTCATGGCGGCAGAATTGCATTCGATTGAGTTGACTTCACTTTATTCGAATATCATTCGAATGTAACATTGCGTATTACTAAAAAGAAGTTACTTGATTTTTCCTACAAAACTACCAGTATACAACTGATGCAACTCGACTGGAGACGTACATCGTGCAGGAGATCAGCCATACAACTTTGAGTCGTGTTCCTATGTCTTGGCTTTTTAAGGACGCTGTTTGCTGACAGACAGAGAGAAGTGTGATCTTTGTCATTGCACTGACAGCACACCGACTGCCATTTTGATGAGTTGCCAACGGGCGAGTGATACTCTGGTATTGCATCCATACATTTAGGTCATGGAAACCGTTTACGATCAGGTAGCATGTATGACTACCAGTATACAACTGATGCAACTCGACTGGAGACGTACATCGTGCAGGAGATCAGCCATACAACTTTGAGTCGTGTTCCTATGTCTTGGCTTTTTAAGGACGCTGTTTGCTGACAGACAGAGAGAAGTGTGATCTTTGTCATTGCACTGACAGCACACCGACTGCCATTTTGATGAGTTGCCAACGGGCGAGTGATACTCTGGTATTGCATCCATACATTTAGGTCATGGAAACCTTTTACGATCAGGTAGCATGTATGAGTATACAGCCCATATTACTTAATTGTATTCTCAATGCCGAATACTTAAAGTAATATTGATGACAGTACACTGTGCAATTAACACTATGTAAGCAACCGTACATTGCAAATAGGGCTACCTAGCAGTATTGGACAAATTGAACTGTGGCTCAAATTGGCGTGTGCCTATTACTCTATCACATGTCTGTCACCCATCCAGTACAGGATTTATGGCCGTGGTTCACCATTGAACACATGCGAGACCAACGTGAACAAAGGGATTACAAAAACCTTTAAAGCGCGATTGTATTTCCTAACGAAGGTAGTCACGCGAAAGGATTCGTTTTGTGCTCTATGCTAATTACAAAACTCCTAGTGCAATATCTTAAATTTGCAAGCCATGTTTACTTTGTAATCATAAGTTTATTTTTATACAACTATAGTGCCAAAAATGTAAATTTCCGAACAAATTTAATTCGAACCACCCTTTAGGGTTTATTGCTTACATAAATATTATAGTTCTATATCTAATCATATCAGCTGACAAGAGTAAATCAATAAATTGATGTCTCTTTATAAGAAGGATATTAATTTTGCCATTTACTAACTAATGGTTACGCATTGTATAATGCAAGAGACAAGTTAAATCACAAAGTAATTTTCATTTACAAATCAACTCAAGCAAGACGACACTTTCAATGAGAAACATACGGACTTGTTGCATAGTAGTAAGTTAAACGCAACACAGATGGGTGGCAAGTCAAGCGAGTATAAACAAATGATTTCACTTGCAGTGCATGCGTGCGCGCAGCCTGGGGCTCGCACGTTGCGAACCACTGGCGCCTACGTCCGGTCATCGACCAATACGAAATTAATGTCAAACCCATCAGGAAAGTTACGGTGAAAGCAATAGATTTAGTTAGTAAAATTCTATGCAAGTATAGAATATTTACTAACTATGCTATTGTATTGCAATACGATAGGGTTTTAGCGAGCGGCGTTGAACAATTTAGTCGTTATTTTGGGGTGTAACAAATTATAACAAAAGTATTAAGTACCTTCATCTGATAGTTATTACGCAGTCAGTTTTGATTTTGACGGTAATTATATAATTAGAGCTAGTTTAAAGATATTTGGAAATATGAGACATCTATGGCTTAACACAGTGTCCCATTAAAGGGGTCTTTCGTCGATTCACACCACGGGTTGTTCGCACCACGGTGTGAATCGCAGAAGGACCCATTTTGAATTAGTCGTTTCACACCACGGTGTGAAACGGTGAATGCTTTTTTGTACTTCGTCGATTCGCACCATGGTGCGAATCACCGAAGAGCTATTTTTGACTTCGTCAATTCGAACCAATGTTATTTTACTACTATTGAACAGTCTCGCATAAAAGTGTTAGTACCTACACCAATTTATTTTTATTTATTAATACACTACTAAGCTATCGCTTTGGAGATTGAAACTGTTTCATGCTTAGATGAAAAAAAAAACAATTCTTTGGTTACTAAACAATAATAATAATAAAAAAAATATATATATATAATTAGGTACCTATTTTTTTTTTAATAGTACGTATTCAATATGTTGTCATGTGAATAAAAGAAACTAAGACAACAATAAACATTGCTTTGTCTGCTTATTTCAATAAACGTTTTCTACCCGTTAGTACCAAGAAAGTACATTTAAAAAATAAAAATGGTGGTGGTTCGAATCGACGAAGTGAGTGCTTTTTTTGTACTTCGTCGATTCGCACCATGGTGCGAATCACCGAAGAACTATTTTTGACTTCGTCGATTCGAACCACCACCATTTTTATTTTTTAAATGTACTTTCTTGGTACTAACGGGTAGAAAACGTTTATTGAAATAAGCAGACAAAGCAATGTTTATTGTTGTCTTAGTTTCTTTTAGTCACATGACAACATATTGAATAGGTATTATTAAAAAAAATTATAGTAATACCTAATTATATATATATATTTTTATTTTTATTTTTATTATTACTGTTTAGTAACCAAAGATTGTAACGTGGTGTAGGTACTAACACTTTTATGCGAGACTGTTCAATAGTAATAAAATAACATTGGTTCGAATTGACGAAGTCAAAAATAGCTCTTCGGTGATTCGCACCATGGTGCGAATCGACGAAGTACAAAACAAGCATTCACCGTTTCACACCGTGGTGTGAAACGACTAATTCAAAATGGGTCCTTCTGCGATTCACACCGTGGTGCGAACAACCCGTGGTGCGAACAATCCGTGGTGCGAATCGACGAACGACCCCCATTAAAGCAGTTTTATTGACCAAGACGTCTTAATGCGTGTCTGTCTCTGTCCCTTTAGTATAATTATGTTTGTCGAACATCCCAATCTAATATTGCAGAACTATAATTCAGAAAACACAGATGTCATGCACTTAACAAACATTTCGTTAGATGTCGCAAAAGTGGGTGACCGCAAATCAAGAGTATATTTAGCAGCCTATCTCCTATTTCTCTACCGAATTCCCAATTTCAAACCGACTAAAACTAATTTATGATGGCCAAGACAAGATCTTCCCTATACATAAGTTGAAGTAGATTTAATTTTTCAAGTCTTAGAATACCAGACATCATTATAATTGTATTGTGTCTGGTCACCGTTGTGCCGCTGCGAGTCAATAACTTATTGAGTCGCACTCTGGTGGCAATGTTATAACAGAAAATGAGAGTAAATAATATTATACATAATATAATTACAGTGTACGTACAGTCAGTGCCGCCACTTCAGTATCAATTACATATATGTATTCACTTTGAGTCATAAGCATAACTGAACGGAACAGTCACTCTTTACGCTCTATTTGCACACTCATACGAGTACTAAGACGCTTTGTTTTAAGTAAAAACTTTACGCAACATAAATTAACGAACCCATAACAATTATAATTTACAGTTCGTTATAAGAAAACTTTGGTACTGCTTATTGCTTCACAGGCAAGCGTTTCTTGGACTCGCCTTTTATAACTTTGCCGGGGTAAGATGTTAATAAAGCAATTTATTTTCATTCATTGATTTAATAAATAAAGAGTATATACAGATTTTAGTATCTTATCTATAAAGTTTGTGCATTAATTATACCGAGCGATTAAGTAATTCCTAATATAGTTTTACGTTTACGTGAATGTTATAGGTACATTAAAATTAACCTACTTTATACGAATAGTTAATAACGCAATAAAATTCGTATAAAGTGGTTTAATTTCAATAAGAAATTCTTGTAGAGTAGGTATATTCTCGTGATGCGATAAATTAAAAGCTAGAATATAATGTGAACGCAAATTTAATATCGCAGAGAAATAACTGCTGTATTATATAGGTACGTCACTGTGACCAAGACGGCATATTTGGTAAAATGGCAATTGGCATACGACCCTGCCTATCTTGTCAGGATGTACAGGCCTAGAGCCTGTACATCCTGACAAGATACCCAGCATTCCAGTGTTCAACGAAAACTATGAAGCTATCGTTTCTTTGACATTTCAAACTTACTCTTTTACAATCATAGTTGTATATAAATAATATATTATGAAATAAAAAATCCTTTCGTGTAAATGTGGAATTTCGCTGATTGCAATTAATATTACCTTCTAGGAAAGTGGTCGCTAGGAAAGGATATTTCCTAATTAAATCCATAAACGGCCAGCAATCAATAAAGAAGCCCTATAAGGTTTTTCAATAAGGTACTTTCAGTAATTGTTCTGTATATTACAATTATCTGTACAACTAAGAAATATAATTCTTATTGATTGGAAAAGGCTGCGGGATTAAATTCGGGCAATATGAATTTGAAACTTCGCTGTTCTTTTCAATAGGCATGCGGACTAGAAAAAGGTTATCGTCCGTCTTTTAGATTAGCTAAAAATATTGGACACGTATTTTTCTGTTGTCCCACAAACTATTATCAAGGAAGGTACAATACGTTTAAATTTCGTGTTACGTCACTTGTAGGTACAAATTTTACAAACATGTGACGTCACAAGTTCCCACTCCCAAACTTTAATACGTTATATTCTCTTAGTAAATTTTAATTGTTTTGTTAAAACAAAAAATAGGTGTCTTAAAATTTGTTGCTTATCAAAAAGATGGACTAATTATAATCACATATTTTAACCCTGTCATCATGCCTATTGTAATGGTGCTAATAATTTTGTACAAGTAATTTACATAACATGCGACTGCCGTCACGAATCACGAGGGATCGGGTTCAATACCCGGGTCGGCATAGCTATATGGTTATGCCATCAAGAATTCTTAGCAGCAGCACGCCATCACAAATAATTCGCACCTAAGGTGGTAAATTGTGAATCCCAATGCTGATAAATATAATTAACTAGATGTGCCCGCGGTTTCACCCGCGTTTATCGTTACTGCGCCGCCGCCGTGGCCTATAGCCTTCCTCGATAAATAGACTATCCAAAACTAATAGAATTTTCAATTTGGACCAGTAGTTCCTGAGATTATACTAAGCACTTTAACTGTTTCACCAAGGAATTTTAAAATAATTAAATCCGAACATTTATCTTACGTTCAATTCAATTAATGCTCTTTTGCAAGGGTTGCTCGGAGATAAAACGTTTAGTTTTCTTATCAAATAATTGGTTACCTTCAACGAACTGAGGCGGCAAAAGAAATAAAGACAGGAAAATATTGCACGTTAGTTATTAGTTAGCACCGGACATCCAATTCCACGAACGCTGATGCGTGAAAAAATAACTAGCATATGTCAACCGTGTAGTCTCGAAGGCTGTTTCCAAATTTTTCGACCCTGTACAATTACTTTCATTATCTTCTATTACTGTTCTTCTTCTTGGTTTACAATGAGACAGTTGTTCCGTGTGATGCTCACGGCGACGACCTGACAGCGCATAAAGGTCTCGTCATTTAAAAGGTTTTTTGTTTTGGATTATTCTGTGGCTGCACGTAATTATGAGTAGTGCCTAGTAGACGTCAATAGACTTGTCCTATTTTTATAAAAGAAGTCTACTGCCCGTCTTATGATAAGCGGTTACCGTAGATAACGCTCGCTTGTCTGTTAGGTTATATATCCCTAGGCTCGCAACCCCAGGGATTCCTTCAACTTATTTTTTTTATTGCAAAGTACTAGCATGTCATCGACATAGCTCAGAGAATTAGCAAGCTGAAGTGGCAGTGGGCTGGCCATATCGCCCTCCGACCAGGTGGGATGACGATCTGCGAAAGACTGCAGGCAGATGCTGGATGCGGCAAGCTGAAGACAGGGCGCTATGGCGCTCTTTGGGGGAAGGCTATGTCCAGCAGTGGACTATTATAGCCTGATGATGATGATGATGATGATGACTGGCATGTTAATATCTTTTTAAAAAAGCAATGCTGTCAGCGCAAAAGGACTGATTACTAGTACTATGCCAACAACACAACACCTTCTTAAGATGCCTAGAAACCCTACTTACTGCAGAAATACAAAACAAGGTTGTTAGGTTGTGAATGTTACGATCTTTTATAGGGTAATGATAATTGCCTAGCCTACAGCTACTATTATATTAATCAAGCATTACGCTGTGTCCTATTAATTCTTACCACCAAAAATATAGTTCGCAAGTAAAGGTGTAATAAACTCTTCACGAATATAGACACAATATGATGTTACACTGTTTTTATTAAGCACCGTAATGTGTTATTACTTCTTTTTACCGCCAAATATAGACTGACGGCATATAAAAGAGAGAAAGTACACACCACAAGCATTATTAGAGTACCAAGTGATTTTGGTATGTGTGTCAGGAACGCCTAAACGTACAGAAATTCATTCTAGGCACAAGCTCCGCATACTAAGCAGTTAAGCACATCAGATGTCACATGTATTCTGTTTAGCATAATATTGCGTACATTTTGACTCGAAGGGCTTCACAATCGCAAAGGTTATGATGTGTGGGTTGTTCGTAATAAAATCTTGAGCACTATAGAATTCAGAAATGGCGTAGTGGTTACTGCGTTGGTAATGCAACAATAGTGAATGCGACTGCTGTGCATGAGATCTCTGGTCTATGGCGGAATACTGGGCCCGACCTCAGTAATCCACCATAGACCAGACCTCCGAAAATTATTGAGTTTTCTACCAAAAATGTTTGCGCACACTTTGTGCACTATAATACCTCCTGCCCTGTGCTGATGGCTAATCTTCATTAAGATCGGCCTTATCTTATTATAGCAATAAAAATTATAATAAAAAATGCTCCAAATTTGAAGTATATCTAATAGTCATAGTAAAGTTGCTTTCAAGTTAAATCGTCTACAATAACGGTAGTTTTTAATGTAGGACATGTCGTTAGAAAGACCACAAAACTGATCGATTTTAAACTGCGACAGCAACGCTGTTATATTATTGGCATGCCTTATTAATTAACATATGCATTTTTACACACAGTACAACAATCAATCAACCGATCAATGAAGTTCAACAAATTACTTAAATAATTAACAATTATTTTATTAATATATTGAGTACCAGATTATATTCACGAGAGAAATTCTGTATACAATTTTCTTTTATTAAATTTTTGTAAATATTAGAAGAATAAATACAATTTACAAAAGTGAGCCTGGTTATATAATGAGTTTTCTGACAGCAGAACTTCAGACAGTACCGAAATCACTATCTATACATTTAAAGTAGGTACCTAATAGCTTATTTATATACATAGAATAGCGTAAATGATATTTCAGATCATTGACTCCAATTACCAATACCCATATCTCTGACGAACAGAAGCAAGTAAAACACTTCAATAAATTACAGTTTAGTCTTAGTTATCTAATTGATATCCAGTCAAATCCGGTTAGACTAGAAAGCCGACCCCAAGTGACTTGGGAATAATAAAGGCTAGGAAGAAGAGTCTTAGTTACCAAAATCAATAGAAAAAAATCACGAAATTATATTGAAAGAAAAAGTAATGATGGCGGCTGTTGGTTAATAAATCCTAATGATGCTCTTTTTAGTTTATGAGGTGGTATTTAGATCACTATGCAATTATAACGTCAGCAGCTAATGCCAGATCTGCTTTTTTACTATCGAAGCAAAACCGGCATTAACCGCTGAATGTACAGAATTCTAACTAATATTATAAATGCTAATGTGAGTTTGTTTGTTACGCTTTCAGTCTTTCACGCCTAAATTTCGTACACACGTTGTCTGGGATACAGAAAAGGACACAGCACTTATTATCTAGAAAAAAATACTGTGACTAAAATAACCTAACCTACATTTAAGCGAGCGATGCCGCGGACAATATCTAGTTGATAATAACTGAATAATAGACAGCAGCTGCGTGCTAATGGCTATTTAAATTACACATGTATTCTTTTAAAGAAAAGCATTTTCGAAATACATTTCCTCATCGCCTTGATTGACCGATGGTACTACATGTACCTACACCAAGTTTAATATAGTGTATATTTTCTTTAAATTTCAGCTAAACAGATAAAGTCTATCTAATCTATAAGTAACTACTAGTTATTAAATTACCTTATCTTAACATACACCTGTCAAAGATAAGAAAGAGAAAATTCAAACTTCTCTAGCTTAGGCTTTTTACTAAGTCCGGCAAAATAGAGACTTCACTAACACCGCGTGTAATGAGTTTGTGTTCAACTGTTTGTAATAGTCTCACCACTATCCTTCCCTGATGTATTGTTACGAGTGAAGTAAGAAATGTGCCGCTAGGGGCCGAAAATCTACCAGTATAACGTAATATTGTCTTACATTTACGCGAATGTTACATATTGAAATTAAGACTACTTTGGACGGCTTTCATTGTATTTCAAATAATAGAATATTTTGAATATTATTTGATATATGGCCACGTGAAGACTCTCCGTGACCATGGCTACTAAAAAGCAGTCAAAAAGTCGTGGCGAGTATAAATAATATAGATAATATTAAAATAGTTAAATGATGTAATTTAAATAATACCTGTAAAAAAAGTTTTATTTACTTCTACCAGTTTTAAGATTTCTTAGTGGCAACGTAGGTACACTCTTGAAATGTGCCTGGTAGACGGCAATAGCATGTATTACGTGGGACCTGAAACAAAAGCTGTCGAAATGTAGATTATAAAACATCTCTGCCAGTGCGACTCTATGAAGACTAGAGGTTGTTCGAGTTGTTCGTCCAAAGATCTCGTAGCCTTTTAAAGGGCGTCAGCATTTGCTAATGAAAATATTGAGCACTGATATCAGCTGAAAATACTTAATTGTGAACGTAGACCATAATGGCATGGAGCAGCGACCGCGTGACAATTTAGCCGAGTTTATTGCCGTAATCACCACGCCTGTGATTTTATTGTCCATGATATATTACTAGTTGTGAGGGACTAAATAGCTACTGCGCAGATCGATGGTGCAATCCACACCGTTACGCCTACGCTCCACGGATATCTGGCTCCAATCGCCTCAGGCTTATAATATTTATACAGCCTGTACAGAAAAAATCTGCCTGCCGTTGAACACCTATGTAAACATTGAATAGAACAATGGTGATTAATTGAGTTTACTTTATAGTAATGTAGTATTTTTATATATTGTAGTATGTTTAACAATGCCTCAACATAATTTTTAATCACTTCACCCGATATCCTAAACTTAAGTTTTAGTTATTTCAATAGCCGATATTTTGTTTAAGTTGTCTTAAATATAAAATCCGGTCCTGTAGTAGTAGGTAATCGCTACTTTTTATATTGCTTACTATTTCCTTTTGTATTTCTTAATAGTAGTCACTCAAAAATACAAAAGGAAATAGTGACCAATTATTTGGTAACAGTATGAATGAGATGGTTCACCCGGGACAGTACTATCCTCATACTGAAAGCAAAGCAGAGACGAGAGGAGAGGAGAGGAGGAGTGTTTTATTAACCAATCAGATTTCATTATTTCGACATCTCCTCTCCGCTTAGCTTTGGTGGCAATGGATCAAGCGGAGATGAAGCGCGGCGCCCGAGCTCGCGCGCCCCGTTCCCCGATGCCTTCGCCCCGCGCCTCGCACACCCGAAAGCGTCATTCGATTGACTGGTTTCGAGCTTTCACAGCTCACTTCTCTGCTACACACAGCACACATTTTCTGTCTGCTTTGCATCTCCTCTCCGCTTTGGTGGAAATAGCCTGCCAGCTTCGCAACTCTTCTCCTCTCTGCTTTGGTGGATACTGGGCCTCACAGTTACGGCATATCGCCCGGTCAGCATGTGTTCTGAAGAATCATATGTATCTACCTCTACAATGGTAGAGGTAGATACATATGAAACAAATATAAAGCCTTATAGTAAGCGATTACCATATCGCCTATCACAGCACAAGCTGTCATAGACATAATAGCTTGCGATGGATGTCACTGATGAAAGATGGGATAAAAGGAAAGGAAAGGAATGCCTTTCCTTTCCTTTTATCCCATCTTTATCTCCTGTTTTTCTAGGGTCTGTACGCGCGAGTGACATCCATCGCAAGCTACTATGTCTATGACAGCTTGTGCTGTGATAGGCGATATGGTAATCGCTTACTATAAGGCTTTATATTTGTTTACTACATTACTAGAAAAAAAAATAACGAAGGCAAATAAATCATAAAAGTAATCCTAGTCCATGTAACCAAATAGAGACATTATGTGAATTTCATATCTTGTTTTCTTTTATTATGTAAGTAGGTAATACGTTTCATGTTTATAAGTGAAAACTTGAAATTGGCCTTCCTTATATTGTTCTGTTTAATACATTAAGAAAGATGTAAGTTTACGTAAAATGTAAAAATTTTAAAATATATATTATTAATATATATATTTAGATTATGCAAATATTTTGCTTCTTGCGGACCCGTTATAATACTTGCTTTAGCAATGGAAGTAATGTATCCACCAAAATCAATGTGCCACCCGTACAATGAACTGCTTACTATATTATCTACTTCACTGTCATGTATAAAATCATTAAACACGTACCTAATGAGTTCTAACAAATTAAAAAGACGTTTTTCTTTCCGTTTAAGTCATCATAATGAATATGACCGAAAATAGATACAGTTAGTGCTTAAGTCTTTTTATGTTAAGGGTTAATGTTCATATTTTTCCTTACACAGAGCCAGGCCTGACTTATAGCGTGTACCTATACCTGGAAATATTACATAGAAGATAAAATGAGTTACATAATGTATTATCTATACATAACATCATAAAGCGAGATCGCAATCGAGCATCGTGCATCGTTTAGTTAGTTGTATTCAATTAAACTCTGATGACCTCGATATTCATTTACATAGATAAAAACAATAACAAAATGCTTTAATTTTATGGTGACCTAGTTTCATAGCTTTATTTATAATTATAAAGAAAATACAACTCGCGCTCTTAGAATAATTCTTTGTCGCGGAGAGTTTAAAATATAAATACTGACTCGACGGACACAGGGAACACCTAGACTCGGCACAATGAATTCTGTAACTTACAAATATTTGTCCAGTTTGTGTATCCATGATCGTAACTTCAACACGGTGAGGATTTAAAAGGAAACACAAGGGCCGTTTTTCCATACAAACGTAGTCCCTTGTTTCCTCGCTGGATTATGCCAGTAGAGCAATTTTATTTTCGAAACATTAATGGCCTCTATTGGCATGTTCCTATATTTTTTTTTTATAAGTTAATTATTAAAAAGAACTGGAGCCTTCAAAAACCTCAAAAACTGGCCAAATTTTCCGCTATGTTCAAACATCCAGAAAACAAAAGACTAGATTGTATAAAAAAAGGAAAACATAGGAACACGGCCAAAGCCTTTCTTTAATTTTTTATGAAAAAAGTAGTTAAGTCGGTCAAGTTTTGGAGAAGGAATCAGGGGACTATGAAACGTTGATTTTGTATACTTTTAATAGGTATTTTCGGTCCAAGCTGCAGTTGTCTCTATCGCGCTGTGCGGGCACTGCACGACAGCAATTATAGATTTTACAAATACCTATTTTCAATTCTCCCGCCCTTAGTGTTTCCTCTCAAACCGTCATCCGTGCAGGCAAATAGTCGTAATTGTGTTAGGTATTTTTAATAAGGCTTATCAATACGTCATTCGAACACGGCATAATAGGCAATAACAGTGTTATCACAAGTAACAAAGGAGAAGGAAAGTTCTGGGCCCAACAGTTAACTAGTTGATATGTGATATACATTATATTTTTGTGATTGCAATCATAAAATATAGCAGCATTCTTCTATCTAGAAAACGAGACATTAACATATAAGTTTTCGAAATAAAGAATCGTTAAGAACTCATTCGATTTCTTAGTAATCGAGATTTAAAAAATCGGTAAAATGATATAAAATGTAAGGAAATTGACTAAATAGTTTTCTCAATTGATTATATCGTGAATCTAGATTTTTGTTCCTGTCAATACTGATCATCGATTGACAGATGTCAGGTGTGTCAAAATTCTAAACAAACGGTCGTTTGTTTTTGTTAAGAGTGCACTGCGTTTATTGATTATTCTCAATTTCTAATAATTTTGGCATTATAACGGACTATACGACGGATTGTCATTTTGGATTACCTTTCTCACTATTTTGGACGACCGATTACGCTTATCGATTGGATATTGACGACATGGATCGCTGTGTTAATTGTGTTATTACGACTTAATAAACTAGTCTAATCTTTTATTTAAAACAAATACCATTATCAACTGACAGCTGAATATATACTGCAGCGCGGCGGCAGACAGAATAATGCAATTGCAAACCGTAGGTACTACGGTTTGCTGTAATACTAATTAAGGTTTCTGGGAGTGTAAACATCCCCCAACATTTATATTTATGACTTTTAACAGTAACTCGACTTCTAGGTATAAGACTTTAAAAATAATTAGAAAGTAACCTAAAGAAAACTTCCATATTGAGCCATAACCTCACTTTTACCATATTTTTGATTTTCATATATCTTGGGTTCGTGGATAGCCAAATTTTACCAAATTTTCAGGGAAGACTTGTTATTATATCATGTTTTAAATAAAGCTATTTTGATTGAGTTAACACGTGGGTCCAGGCATGTATAGAGAGCTTTCTTTTCCTTTATGTAATAATTAAATTGTTACCTTCGAAAACGTTAGAATTTTCATAACCATTATTAATTTACGATTATAAAATCATTTGACGTCCACATTATGTGGTGTGTACAATCTTTTCGAATGATATCAATGCCTATTGGATTGTTTTTTTTTTGTTAACCAGGGCTACTGTTAAGCTTTTTTCCAACTTTTTAGACAGACAGAGCCTGACACGATAAATTTTATTGAGAGGTAGGGCACGTTGCATTTAATCGTCTAAACGTAAAAATAGCTTAAGCGGCGACTAATGAAGAAACGCCTGATTTAGTGTTTTGTTAAAACCAGGAATTACTAAACTCGAAGTACCTTCATCCTACATATGGTTGCAGTATAACAACCTTGTGTTATTTTCTTCAGGTGAGCAAGGTTTTCAGGCTCTTTGATAAGATATACTATCAGTAACGAAACAATGTGATCTTGTCCCTAACGCTAACACAGCATCTCTAATTTTGAGGAGTCTGCAATAGATAAGATTGCATTAGGCATACAATTGAACACGTTGAACCTTATAGCTGAATATAAACCATTTCGGATAATTATACTGCTTTTTAATGTCCTTGGTTTTAAATACGTCTGTCATAGTTAACAAAGCCGAGTCTTTTGCGATATCAGAGCTTTGTAGCTGACATTTTTGTAGTTTTAATTTAAGATTAGGAATCAAGCAGATATCTTAATTTCGTCCAATTTTATGAGATAACCTTGTCACACTTTCTAGACGTTTCATAATTAGAGAATTACTAGAAGCCTCTCTCGTAATTATAAAACGGTTATGCTTATTATGCGTATTTAACGTCATAAGGCACTATAAACGATTCGCAGAATACGCAAGTAGCAATTATGCTACTGACGTCGGCGTCGGTAGCAAACAGTTTGAGAACAAACTAAAGAACCTTTTATTTATTTATTTATGTTTAGGACCACCGACCACCAGTAACCTTCCAAACATCATAGTATTACAACAATATAAAGTATGCAAACATAGAAACATGCCTTATGAATATCTTAGAAGAGATAGGCAGAAATGTATTAAACATTTTGGTAGCTATGTTTTAAATCTTACGCGATAGCGGGCATGCCTACGCCATGTTCTGGCTGGCCACATTGCCATACGCCGTGCTATAACAGGGATAATACCTAACCCAAATACCTACTGAATAACATTTTGGTTGACTCATTAATCGTACCCGGTACATCATTATCAAACGTGCGTCGTTATGAACTAAATACTTTTTTTCTTTCGATTTTTTTAAACGATGTCTCGCACTTGATGTTTTTGCTGTATCGCGGAAGACTTTACAAACAATCAAACAACGGGCGCAAAGAACATCCAGGCTCGAAACAATCATTTGTAGAACACACAAATTTTTGTCTCGTGTGGGATTCGAACCCACAACACTCGGCGCAGTGGCAGTGTCGAAGCGAGCACTTAAGCCATTATGCCATCCGTGCAGTCAAAACAAGGCAAATATTTAATGTTAAAAAAATGCTACACAACTTAGACGAACGTTAAATCAATGCATGCATCTAAAAACCATGCATTTGTATCATTACAATCTGATTTGAATCCGCCACGGTGTATAGTTCGATTAACATGTCCGAGCGCAGCACGGCGTATGATTAGCCACGGTGAATTATCATACGACCTTGCGGTCACTAATATTACCGCATTAAATGAAATGTTGATTACAGTACTTGTCGCGAAACGTTAAAAAAAATTGCGATTGAACACACATTGAGCGATAAAATCATTTTTGCTGGTACAATTTAATGGTGGTTTGGAAGCCGTCATAAAATTGTTCTCATTACGTTTTTTATACAAAAATGGTGGAAAACGTGTCGCCAATGATAATAAGCGGTCACCGTAGCTTAGGATCACTTACAATATTTTAAAAAGGCAACTTACACTAATAAGTCCTTTGTCGCGGGGTTTTTCACAAACATTCAAACAACAGACACAAAGAACACCCAGCCAACCGGATACCGGCACAACTATTTGTGGATCACACAATTTTTTGTCCCGTGTGGGGATCGAACCCACAACACTCGACGCAGAGGCAATTGCGAGGCGACCAGTTTAAAACACTATGTCAGCCGTTCAGAGAGACAATTCCAAGGGTATCGCACGTTGCCGTTCCTAGGTAACGGAATCGGGAAAGTAAACATGTGGCCCATAATAAACTAAAGGTTTTTTTATATAATTCTCTAAATAGGTAAAACGATGGCATTGTGACATAGTATTGTGGCCGTATATTCCCAAGGAGAAAAAAAGACGTGATTCGCACTTAATTATAATTGGCGTAATAGTCGCTAATTAATTTTCACGTAATAGGTGACTGAGCTATTACTGCATACCAGGTGTATATTTAGACTCTAAACATTAGGCTAATTGTTAAATATCTTTGTACTTCCTAGAGAAGATATAGAAGTTATACTTAGTCTAGCGAGGCCTACTCAAAAATATTGTAGGTCAATGAACGGCAATGAAAAACATAAGTTGTGTTACTTGAACATAAAGCATATGGGCCATAAAACATATAGCTTTACATATGTTTTACAAAATAAAAATATCTTTCATATATCTCTCTTTCTTAGCCTGTTAAAAAATTTCAATTTGGTCTAGCTTAGACATGGAATCTAATATATCAAAATCTATATTTAAACATGCCTCTATCTATAAATCTATAAGCATACATAATATACTCAACATGCCTATGCCAATGTACCAACAAACCAGATATATAATTATATCTATTTAAATTGTAAGTAGCAAATGAAGTGTATGACATCACAGAGCTAATGTATAGTTCCATCAAATATCATATTATGTAGCAGACATCTATACTAATATTATAAAGCTCAAGAGTTTGTTTGTTTGGTTGAATGCACTAATCTCAGGAAGTACTGGTTTGAATTGAATAATTATTTTAGTGTATGAGCCTATTTATCGAGGAAGGCTATAGGCTATATAACATCACGCTACGACCCACGGGGGCGGCGCAGTAACCATAAACGCGAATGAAACCGCGGGCACATCTAGTGTTTATATAAATAGACTGACTGTGTGCAAGTGGGGAGATACCAATTTATCTACATGGCAGTAGTTAGTTAGTTATGTCTACTTGTAACTGGGTTAAGGCCTCTGCGAGCTATCCAATTGAAGATTTGTGATTTTAAAAAGCTTAAATGACTGCATGAATGTGTGTAGTGGTTGCGATCGCAAATTGCCCACTACCAATATTTTATGTGTTGCGGGTTTGTATAGAACATGGGATGTTCTTCACCAGTATTATTTATTATACCTTGGGATATATATATATATCCATATATATAAAAGATTTACAGAATGTCTAAAATGGCCACCAAGTTCTGATTTAATAATTACATAGTATACACTAAAGTTTTATTTCTTCGCCTGCATTAGATAATATAGTTGGTCACATATAAAAGTACTAAGGGCTTGTGCCACCACCTCCAAATAGCATTTATCTATAAGATAAAAGTCTCGTCATCTCTTTTCTTTAACCTAACAAGAGTAAGACAGCATGTGATTTATCTTTTGGATAACTTTTACTTGGTAGTTGTAGGAGTAGCCATAAGATTAGCTATTTTAGCTTATAGATAAATAGGTTGCAACAACCATTTACCAACTCAATATAGTTGCTTATTTGTACTAGAAATATGTAAGCAACTATTTGTCACATAACTTTCCAAACAGTACTTGGAGGTGAGCAGGTACCTTCCAAAACAATTATGGCTGGTATAAAGACAGTAATGATCAAACAATGTTGACATTATAAAGATAACATTTTAGACTAGTCTTAAGTTAAATATTCTTTAAATGATAACTCCTTTTGATACATTTTAATTAAGTAATTGTTTTCTGTATACTCATTGTTTAAATTTAAAAAAATTGTAAGTTCAGTTTTCTATTTGTATGTCCAAAAGTTCATTGTGCATGATGAATTTCAGAATATCTTAACAATTTTGATATTCTGGGGATGATGATGTAGTTTATCATGACATATCTTTAATTTTAGTTTTAATAGATAATCTCTAAAAAACAAGTCCCACATTAGGAGCACTTGCTATTTTATGTGGGGATTTTCCAGACATTCGACGGACACAATGAACAACCAGCCTTGGAAAAACATTTGTACAATGGTACAGCAATAGCGACATGAAAACTTAATAAAAAAAAATTGGTTGATATGCATTTTAAAGTGTTACGATCAAAAGTGCTTTTAATTAGCACATAATTTTCATTTATAGTTACACTAATAAAATTCTTGTAGATTAACAATATGTACAGATTTACATTTATTAAGTCACTGGTAGAGCTTCCAGTGTGAAGGTTGTTAGAGAAAGTAATTGTTACATCTACATATTTAATAAATATCTATACACAAGATTTTTATATAAAGATAAAATGATGAAATGTTATAGTCAAAAAATTATTATAATTTCCAATTTAGTATAATATAGTAGACGAGTTAAGCAAAAAAAATAAATCGGCTGCATACAATCTAATAAACAGAAAGGGAGGTGTGCTTGATACACTTTCTGCTAACCAGATACATTTAGATACAACATAATAGCAGCTGAACCTGTGCTAGCCATGGCCTTCATAACATTTTAATTAAAATATTATTTCAAAAACCAAAATTTATGATTGACATGTGTGTGATGGCAGTAGCCATTATTTATCTGAGTATTATACTGCTTGATGCATAATATTTGTTTAAACACTAAATATCCGAATATTACGATATAAACAATATGCATAAATAACACATTTTTCACAGTTTTATTGTAGTAGGCACATAATTAACCATGAAAAATGTGTTGTTCCATAGTATTTTTATTTACCCAATTAATTAATCTTCAGAGCACTAATTACCGAATGAAGCTACTCAGTAAGACAGAATAATGTAATACCTAACTGTTTTATTTGTGTGTGTACCCATGTGACTGAGAATAAAGATCATTATAATATTTAATTAATTTGATGATAATCATATTTTGTTATACCGTGGTACTCATAAATTACTTTCAGTTACTTTCTCTTTCAATTATCATACTTCTTGTGGACTACACACAACTATGCATTATTCCAAAAATGACTGTTAGAAGTTTGTTAGTCAAATCAAATCTGCAGTTTATTATACTTACCTATAGTTTATTTTATTAATGAATTTAATGATGGGTGTTCAGTGTATGACTCACCTGTTTGACAGTTTCCAGCTTGTGTTTGATGTCTGGGTCTGCTCCTGACGCCAGCGCTACAGCAACATACTTGTTATCAGAACTCTGCGCTTTCGCTCCAGCTGGCGACACTTCTTTGCCTACTGCGTTATTCGCTACTGGTTCTTCAATCGCGTCTACTGGAGGCTTGCTCGGGCCTTTTGACGACGAAACCGATGGGGCTACGTCAAACTGTGGCCTCTCTAACACTTTCATACCCATGTCTTCCTCTATCTTGGCCCGCAAGCGATTCCTGTCTTCAACTATGTGAGGGTCATCCCCTTCTTCACCGTGATGAACGATCCCAACTACAGGAAAGTCTCCTACGTCGTTTTGTGCAAGAGGAGGCGGCATAAGCAGCTCAGGCCCTGCTTTTTGGATTCGTTTGTAAACATTGTAAACACTATCGTTCACACTATTTGAACTTTTAAACTCTGGCAGGTAGAACAGTGCCCCTAACCACACGATCGCGAATGTCAAAAGTACAGAAACAATCAAATATTTCTCCCGTAGGCGAAAGGAACGCCGAGAAATGGACGGCACAGGAACTCCATTTACAAAACGTTGGTATGTAGGCAAAATCCCCGTCATGTTTACGTAAACACAGTACCTACACTTAAAAATCTAAAATAATAAATAGTGACAATTTTCAGACAAGCGACCCGTCACCCGTGGTCGCCATTAAAGAACTGCCAAGTGCCAACTGCATGAAGTTGTTGACAGAGTTACAAGCTTCCGATTCGTGAATTCTCTCAAATAAAAACTTTTGTATTAAACGGAACTGCTTAGTATAAAGAAGTTTATTGTAATTTAATCAGTTAAACAATAATTACAACTTTATCTAATAACTTGTGGAATACCGAATTTGTAATTCAATCGTTTATTTATGACCTTATCAACTGTTACTTGGTTAGCAGAAAGGGAAAAAGCATAAATAAACTCCTTTTACGAGAAAATAATAGAGTACAAGCATTTAATCAAGTTTCATGTAATTATATTTCAGATTACACAAACAACTTTTACAAAAGTAGTATTAGCAGTCCTTTTCTTTAGGGTAATAAAGTAGAGCTGGTAACACAATCAATACATTTGAGGGATACCTACTTTCCTTTACATTGGCAAGTAAAAATAAAGTATGCTTATAAATCATCCCAAATTATTAATGAAAACTAAAGTGCGTTTTTTTTACTAAAATTTACTAAGGATTTTGCTCTTTGATTTTCCTGACAAAAAATATGATTAACGTTGATTTTATTTTATTTATTTAATTTGTTACCGTAATAGCTCATAATATTAATTGTAATTTATTTATTCTGTTGTTTTTACCGAGAAACATACAAATCAATTATAACTTTTAGGGTAAAGTATCAAAAACATCGTAATTTGTATACTTCAGACATAAGCGCCATCTCTGTTAACTTAATAATAACAACCCATGAGCGTTCGCGTCGTGAAGCAAGGTTCTTTCAAAGTTTACTATTTAGTGACATCTATTGAAATATTTAGGCAGTTGTAACAGTCTACGTTTAGTTTTATCATCAACAGTATAATATATACTTAAACAAGTCTGTAGTTATTCTACGGTTGTTATAGATGGCATTATGAGCAGTATGTTTACTTTGCCCAATTCCCGGGTTTATTACGAAATAAGTCAGCAAAATTATTTTTTTAACAAAAATACAATAATATGAGTAGGTAATTTGTTTTAGCTAAGACAACATAGATATATCTGTTAATATAGCTTGGGAAATCTATATTACATTTCAGAATTCTCACGTGTTTGCACATGTTTTCGAACCTACTTATTACATACATACATACATAGATTCACGCCTGTTTCCCAGAGGGGTAGGCTGAGACTTCGGATTTCCATTTGCTACGATCCTGACACGGTTCCCTGACTTCATTCACTGTCATCACATTCCTCATACACGCTCGGCGGTTTAAGATTTGTCCAAAACGTCTCCGATCTGGTCAAGAAACGTTCGCCTAGGTCTGCCTCTTACGGTCCCATTTATCCTAACACAAGCTCTGGAACCACTCAACCGATTTAGATGAAATTTGGTACAGATATAGTTTAAAACCTGGGGAAGGACATAGGCTACTTTTTATTGATGTAGGTACCACGCGGGCGGAGCCGCGCGCAAAAGCTAGTAATTAATAATATCATAGGTATGGTAGGATTATCAAAATTTTAATATAAATTTGCCTGTGGGCTGAACGTAATCCAACATAGAAAAGGGATCATTTATTTAAATCGTAGAATTTAATAAAAAATAAGCTAACTACGTAGGTACGAATTTTGACAGTTTTTGGACCTCGTTGTTTATTGAAATTAAACTACTATATACGGATTTTATCGCGTTGTTTACTTGACATGGGATATCAGTTACAGCGCAGCACCTGTTGCGAAAGCTTTAATCACAAATCGATATGTACTTTTTAGAAGTCAGTCTGGCGTTATAATTATCGTAATAAGTCTTACTTATAATCATTTGCTTATAATAATACTTTTTGATGTCAATCATATCAGTATGATTGACCTCAAAAACTGATTAAATATCGATTTAATTTATGTTGATATCAGTATCAACATATAAATCAAATCGATATTTACATCAGTTTTGTGCCCCTCACTGTCATAGGATACTTGCCAACTAACAAAGATTCCTTAAGGAGACACTGTGCTGTATAGGCACTACTGGGGTTTATGTGCTTTTACCTTCTATTATAAGTGCATTTTTTATATTTGACATACTTAGCGCATATCCCCTGGTGTTGCAACCGTTCTTAGGCTACAGTAACTGCTTGCTCCAGGCTCGCCGTATGATTAGTTAGTTCGACAAGTGTTATGCAAAGCAGTCGCGTTCACAATCCGCTATGCCTCGAAAGGTAAAAATGTATTTATTTAATGTATTGTATTGGATAACGGTTACGAGCATCAGGAGATACCCGATGATCGTAATAGTGATCCTTACACAAGCATTTTAGAGTTGCTTCATAAAAATTTTAGCAATTTGCAATCCATTCGCTAGTAATCTATTTTTAATAAAATCCATATTATGTGCAGATGCAAACTGCGTGTTCTTTAAAGTTTTCTGCTAAGAGTAACGTTTGACCACAGTAGGCGATGCATAACTTTATAAGTACATAAATGAAACTAGTAAGTCGTTGAAAATAATTTATTGATTCACGATCTCGAAACAATTAAAATCTTATTTAAAATATATTCCAGTCTACTTAAGGCACTTTATGAGTAATACATTAGAATCATACAAAACTTACAATTATAATTTACGCAATGTTTATAAAAATATTTTCTCACATGAGATCATCAGTCAAGCCTTATAACAATTTTAACTATTTTAATAACTTGCTTTACTCCTCTATTACTTAAAAATATTAATAGGTACATTTCATAAGCATTTCGTAAGGCTGGATATAAAACAAATTGTGTAGTATTAACACTATTGAGCATGTTTTACGTTGCTTTATATTCCAATGAATGCTATGAGCGCGGTTTAAATCTAGACATGTAGAAATCGCAATCTGGACAATACATCGCGGGAGGGTTGACGGTCTTCTTCCGACAGAGATTACACGGGCTCTTCTGTGCCGTTTGTCCATCACTGCCCGGGTATGGTGGGTTGCCGTTCATTTGCGGAGGTATAGGCGAATCCGTCCCACCTTTCGTCCCGGGCTCGAACGATACAGACTTTTTCTGCAGCTGTTTTGGTTGCGGTATGTGTTGGTACGGGTTGTACCCATTTTGGTTGTACTGATATTGTCCTTGCTCGGTGTTCAGGTTACCTTCTACGTTTGGACTGTACATTCGTTGCTGCTGCGTGTTGGCGTAATGTCTCGTGTCTTGCACTCTCGGTTGGGAGTTCTCGACGTAATAATTGGTAGATAGTTTTTGCGGGTACGTATTGTAGTTATCGACTGGTACGTCCCCATGCGGCGGCGGTACTCTCTGGTACGGTGACTGGGTGTAGTGATTTGTACTGTTGTTCGCCTGCGGATATCGACTAGAATATTCGGAGCTCGCGTAGCTTGTCGGTGGGTTATGGTAGCTTTGATAAGCTGGCGAATTGGTGGGCACGCTTTGATAAGGCGAATGATTGGTGTTTGGCATGTATTGGCGATTCGTGTTGTAATTATTGCTGGGTATCGTAGAGGCGGATGATGTTTGCGGTACTCTGTGGTAGTAAGCGTTGCTAATCATTTGGTTGGCTTGGTTGATCGGGTGCAGTTGAGCAGATGGGTGCGGGCACGTGTTAGGCACTGGCCTCTGGAGGTTGTTAGGATGTTTTGACATGTATGCTGAGTTATGCGTAGGCGTCAGTCTGTTCGCAGGGTTTTGGCTAAAGTTCGGTGGGCTCGCGTTACTGTGACTCGTATAGACTGACGGTGGCTGGTTGTATGGTATAGGACTTGTAGTATTCTGTGGCGTGTTGGTGGGAAGCGACTGGTATATCTGGTTGTTGTTTGCGCTTTGGGTCTGCGCTGTCTGCACCGGTGAATTAGTGCCGTAAACACTGTTGTTCTTTTGTGCGGTGTATTGTTGTTGTAAACGATTCTGCGTTGTTTGATACGTCGGGTAGTTGTTTTGTAACCGAACGTACTCGGCGCGCTCGTGTGCGTTATCATTCGCCACAAATGAATTCTGTGACAGTGATGATATCGTTGAACGTGATGACTGACTATCAAAGGAGTCTTGCCGCTGGAGCGACGGCTTATCCGATTGAAGAGGCAGCGTTGTCAACTCTGGTTTGTTCATGGCCGACTTTAGAACTCTTTCTAAGATAGGGTTTGGAATGTAACTGTCATCTTCCTGGTCTTCGGCTGTAGACACTAATATGACCTGATCGCAGAATGAGACAGATTTCTTTTTGGGCTTGGATCTGTCACCATACGCATTACTGGCGGACTTTTGATCACACTGTTCCTCTTCAATTTGCTTGGAATCGATAGAGGACGCTGAGGCTCTTCGGTTAAGACCAGCGTTTGATTGATCAGAGCAGTTTATAACGTCTCTATTGCCACTCAGTCCTACAAAGCCAATATGCGATCTGTCTCCTTCTTGAGTCCCATTTTGGGCGTTACCTTCGAACCTAGAAGCCATATTTCTTACGTTGTTGTTACTTTCAAACATAGTATGATTCTCAACAGGGCTTGATAGCTGTCCTTCCAACGATCCAGATCTTTTCAGCTTAAAAGCTGCCTGTTTAGCTTGGAGCTCTTTCAATAAAGATGGTGTTGGAGTATTTAATTTTTCAATCTGTTGCACTTGTGGGGATTCGTGCTCGTTCCTTAGTATTTGATTTCTTTTCTCTTGTAAACTTGCGAGTAAGAAACCTTTGATCCCAGGTACGTCATGATCGAAGTTCATATCCGCCGCGTTATGGATCTTTTCTAGCTCATCATGCAATGGAGTTAGATCAATTGGTGGAGGAGGTGGTGGGAACTCCTCACTAGGTTGTCGCGAGTGGTTCACGGAGTTCATGGGGCTGGGGTATGGTGGCAATTCAAACATTGTAGGGGATCTCCTAGGCATCGCGCAATCAACCACATCGACACCATTATCAAAAGTATTTGTTAGATTTTGTATGGTGTTATGAGAGGGTTGTATGGGATGTAACATTTCCCTCTTTACTGGACTCTGTTCTTGATGGATCATAGCTTTTGTTACGACTGTGTGGAAGTTTTGTGAGGGCGAATTGTCGAGCCTGTCATAGTGGCTGTTAGGTTTTTCGTCGTACGAATGTAGGAATGGTAGTGATTGAGGTTCATCGCCATATTGCTCAGAGAATCCACCATCTTCTTCGATTTCTGATGGATATGTTCCCTTGCCGTGTTCTGTGTAAGCATATTTCGATCCCGTAAGCTGAGAGGTAGTTCGTAGTGGTGGTGGAGGAGGTACTTTGGCCGCAGTGAGGATTTTACCAGCGCTCCCGTGGAAACTTTTCCTCATTAGTTTACTTCTTTCGAGATTTGGATTGGTGCCGCTAGCAACTGAATATTCCAGGTGGCCCTCAGATAAATATCCACTAAGATTTGTTTTATCTTCGATTATTCGGCCGACGTTGGTGTCATCAACAGATGATACGCGTTTCTCTTTGTTAGTTGTTTCATTGTTGCCATCAGCGCCTTCAGTCAAGTCTGGCATGGATCTATTCTTCCTTCGTATTAAACCGCCCATGAGTAGTTTTCTACGAATTTTGTGTTGCTTCTTATTGGCTTTTTTCTCTTCTGCAGATTCTTCCTTCTTATCGTTTGGTTTTGCAACGATACTCTCTTTGCGAGCTCGACTTCGATCTTCACTTCTAGATCTCTTTTCTCTACCTTTTTCATCATCCCTAGACTTATGTCTCGGAGGACGCTCGCGTGTTACTGTATCAATGTCGTCGTCAATACATTTAGGGGCCTTTTTAGATGAGCCCTTCTTTTTCGGTAATGTGGCGTAGATTTCAATAGTAACAGGTGAGCTTTCTAAACCGCCTTTTGTATTCCGTATGGGGGCCGCTTGAGGAATTTCTGTGACTCTGGTCATCCCAGCCATGCGTCTCTGTAAACTGCGTGTACGCATTACGCATGTGTTGTGTTTCATGCGAGCAAACGTGACCATATGGCGATTGTTGTAGGGAGCATCCATCGCAGCACGAGCTTTAGACGCGGCTGCGTCACATAGCACCAAAGCGGTTTCGTAATCAGCCGAATCCTCGGCGTTACGAGACTTTTCTAGTAGTCTATCAGCTTCCAAGCATAGGGCTTCACATTCGCCCCGTGTTGTTATTTCAGGTATCTGTGCCAGTTGTAAGTTTTGTAGGTTGTGGCGCAGACCTTGTTGAAGAGGTAGACTGTCCGTAGACGATAGAGAATATGAGTCGTATCCTGCATCACAGGAACCACCACTTGAAAGTTCACCTTTGCGAGTGGGGCTTCCAGGAACACTACCGGCACCACGACCTCTAGGATACATGTATGGACTTTCAGCTGTCGACGACGAAGCTGATGATGCACTATTACGATCACCGCTCCAATTCCCGGAGTCTCGTCGTGCTCGTGGTCTCTCTTGGGTATCAGAGCCAGAACCGGTGCTTAGACTCCGAGCCAGTTGAGCCCGGCGGTTCGCCTGTACTTCCAACATGTTCTCTACAGCTTTTCTGCTAACATAATCACTCTCATTATCTGGACCAGGTGTGACGGCCCGGCGTGCGAATCCTGTCGCGGGGCGTTCAGGGGCCGGCGTCACCGCTCGACGTGGCTCAGGCGCAGGAAATGGAACAACATCTTTAGGAGCATGACGAGTGTCACACGGCGTTCCATCGACCGCAGCGTACAGAAGGAGGAGCGGTTGGAATCTTCCTCTCTGACACTTTTCCACAACGTGTGACCACTCCGGTCCGATTTCTTTGACGTCCGCGTCATCAAAGTATATCCATAGGCGGAGTTTACTATGAAAGAAGAAGGTGGAGTAGTGTTTGCCGTAGTAGGTGACGAGCCCGACGAGACGGTGCGTAGCCCGCGCGGCCCACGCGCGGTCCACACACGCGTGGAAGGCATCAGTCGGCCTAAGCTCGGTGCCGAGGGCTGCATACACGGCGGCCACATGTTCCGCCGCTGGCCGCTCCGAGTCCCACACCATGCCGATTGATACCACTTCAGGACGATTCATTAATGTCCTGCATATTTGTATTTTGGCTCCACAGGCATTCTGTAAAAGATGAAATAGGTCTTTTAGGATTCAATTATAGAGACGCTAGCACTGAGTGCATAATTTTAATCGAATAAACTACAGATATATATCCTAAAAAAGACCACATAGTGTAATCAGTAATTTGTACTAAAAACAAAAACTTTAAATATTTCAGGAAAACTCTGAATTATAAAACAAACAAGAAAAATATACTTACTGGGCAGTCCCTGATATCGCCCATGCCTCCTGCTTTTCTAAGCAGCAAGCCGAAGCTATCTCCATGTTCATCCAGGGCTGCTTGGGCAGTTAAAGCTGTTGCTGATACGTAGTGCACCATCTACAAACGAACAAAAACAACTTCATTAATATCCTCCTGTAGTATAAACATGACATGTATGTTCGTGAATTTTCTCGAAGCGATTTACACCGTTATGATGAAGATTACTCGCTGTCTAGTTGGCTTCGTGCCATAATTGCGCTACGCTTACGGGCAATCGTAAGGTCCCTGATTCGATGCCTAGGTCAGATAGCATACTAGAATTCAGGCAATTCTTAGGAACATAGCCATTAGAAATACATGTGCAAGTTTTTAAATATATATACATAAAGAAAGGAGTCCTTACCTGCGTAAAAGGCAGAGGTTCTGAAGTCGCTTGACACGCGCCACAGACTGACTGTTCTACGAGCATCATGGCGAACTTTCGGTGGGGTACGCAGTGAGGTGCTCTGCAGGCATCATCGTCCCGCCTGTCGCCGGAGCCGGCGGCGACGTGGGCATGCACCCTGAGGAGTAAGTGCTCGAAGCACTCGCTCGCATCGGCCATACAGCCCAGTTGGAACCGGGCACCCCCACCGCCGAGGGCGCGGCGTAGACTGTCGGCTGCCGGTGCGCGCTCCGCAGACCATTGTAGTTGAGTGAATAACTCCTGTAAACAAAAAA
This sequence comes from Catocala sponsa, assembly GCA_963564715.1. Lineage (NCBI taxonomy): Eukaryota > Metazoa > Arthropoda > Insecta > Lepidoptera > Erebidae > Catocala > Catocala sponsa. The sequence continues at coordinate 10,735,655 of OY751334.1, read as the reverse complement.
AAAACAACAGGTTAGATGCATGCAAGTACGAAGTGTAGGTGCAGTAGAATGCTCGGATGGCGATGTGTTAAACAAGCCAAGTGTTTTTAATTATATCCTTACGTCAAACTTAAAATTATGTGATGTGATTAGCTCATTTTAGGTAGGCGAAAAGTAGTAAAGTTTTAGGCTAGATATGCATTGTATCCAATTATTCAAGTTTAACAAATTGCAATGTTATGATTCTTTAGAGATCATCCCTATATTGCTTAAAGAATCTATATATAATTTTCGTAGACAATCAAGGCAGATTACTATTAAAATGTTAGAATAATGTGCACAAAACGGAACGTTTCTTTAGGTTTTACATCAGTGAACGATTTCTCGTTAAAAATACACAGAGCAATGACAGCCTCACCACAAAGAAAGTTTTGACCAACTGTACTTTATGTAAATTTGAATTTTAATATCCATACAATAAGATTGAATGTCGCTGCGAGGTTGATACGAGACTGGAACAAAACCAGTATGGCACGAATACGAGTTAAGGTATAGGTCACAAACATGGCGTGACCCGGCCGAGGTGATTTGACGTAGGTATAAACGTAGATATGTATATCTTGCTGTTTAATGATTTCGTAACCGTTACTACTTATACTAAAACTTATCAACATCGTTTCAATTTATGTGTGCCTAGCTTATTTTTATATTTGTGAGACGTACTAAAACGGGTTTTACTAGACGTTCTATTAAATAAAACATGTACTAAAATGAAAATCTCTGCTCTAGTAGTGCAATCGAATTTGCTGGCTATTGACTCTTTATCATGATCATAGTTAAGTTTCGAGTTTGATTTCAGGTCATGCAAAAGTGTGACTGGTCATAATCGGTTGCACGCAATCTGCATTAGTATCTCATTAATGGCTAGAGGGTAGGCTATTAAACTAAATTTATGTGGATTTGGAAAATCTGCCTCAACTTAAAAAAAATAGGCTTCTGATATTATGTACCGTAATATAAAAACGGCAATATAATAATGATAAAGTACAGTCGTGTGAAAGCTCTGTTGATCAACAACGTATTTATGTGAGCTGATAAAGATGAGTGCATAAGTAAATGGCGCATTTTCCGGTGCGAGGCGGACGCAGCTTGCGCGCCGTCTTCCGTTACAGACAGTTTATAAACACGATTATAATCAGATATTGTGTTACCGGGACGTCCAACGTAAACAAACTGAATACGTGCAACTCGACTGGCAGTTTACGAAATATATTACATGAACTATAGAATACTGTGAGTATAATGTTCTGTGATATGAAGTAAGAAGTAACGCAAAATACAGATTTGTGAGATCTGTTGATTATAAGGAACTGGAAAACTGAATACGTGCAACTCGACTGGCAGTTTACGAAATATATTACATGAACTATAGAATACTGTGAGTATAATGTTCTGTGGTATGAAGTAAGAAGTAACGCAAAATACAGATTTGTGAGATCTGTTGATTATAAAGTACTGGAAAACTGAATACGTGCAACTCGACTGGCAGTTTAATACCTAAATATATTATACGTGTATTTAAATTATGCTCGTAGTATTCTGCTAATAACGAGCATAATGTTCCGTGATATGAAGTTAAAAGTAACGCAAAATACAGATCTGATGATTTATAAAGACATGTAAACATGACACACGTAATTATTTAATATTTCAAAATCATATTATTAAGTTTAGTCAAAGCCTACAGTCATAGGATATTAAAAATAATACATAAATACACATTAAACCGCAAACGTGCAGACAGGACATTTGCTGTTAAAATATTTGGTTTCGACAAAAAATATTTGCATTAAATACATTCGATCCCTTTCACGCTAGGATAAAGGCAGATATTTTATACTTATGTCATCTTTCTAAATAATTGGTTAGTAGTCTTTAATTTAAAAAGAAAAGCTGTAAAGCCTAACAAAGAGACTTCCGTATAAATATCATTCTACAAGTGAAGAGATTTCTCTGAAAAAGGTGTCATGGCGTCTGCTGTAAAGTAAAAGTAACTTTTGCATAATACACTCTAATTGATAACTGATTATGATAACAGCAGTGTATACACATTTCATCTGTTCAACTTTGTTGCATTTTGAATGATTAACAACGTTGTGTAATGTTTCTTTCGTACCGCTTCAGTTCGATATGTTTTTCTTGTAATGTTTTTGTAGGGCGGTATCTTAACTAGCGGCTAATTGATGTTTCAATATACTAAAGTTAAAGCCGTCTTGCTTCAAGAATGAAAATTAGTCGCCGATTTCGAACATCTATATTAAGACTTATTACTCTTATTAGATACCTACCTATAGTGAATCAGCAAACTGTAAAGATCGATTAACTGTTTATCCTAACTAATGATATAAATGCGAATGTGAGTTTGTTTGTTCGTTTGTTACGCTTTCACGCCTTAACTACTCCACCGATCACCATTAAATTGTCAGGGGAACACAAAAGGGTATGTTTCATGCTTAAAAAAGGTAGCTACTGTTTCCGACGAGTAGAAATTTATTAAGTAACAAAATTAGCTATAACGCGAGCGAAGTCGCAGGCAAAATTTAGTTTTGTTTTAACAAAAACAAACTTAAAATTTCATACGATAATTTGATGATAATTCATATTATTAAAGCTCGTTACACCATATAATAGAATCGCGTTAGAAACTATTGAGCTTAGTAACATCATATAACAGACTCGCTTTAAAAACCTCAAATCTTCAAAAAAGGTAATTATAATGACCGTGAGGTAATTGATTCGATAGACGAAGATCAGTTCCGAATATACACCTAGTGATTGCTATTGTTACAACGAAAGAGAAAAACTTAATGAAATTTTATTTTAAAGACGCGTTGGTTAGTATCCCTTTAGAAAATATAGATGGTATCATATTATACAGTATACTACACTAGATGTTCCCGCGGTTTTACCTGCGTTTATCGTTACTGCGCCGCCCCCGTGGGTCATAGCGTGATGTTATATAGCCTATAGCTTTCCTAGATAGATAGGCTATCCAACAATACAAGAATTTTTCAAATCGAACCAGTAGTTCCTGAGATTAGCGCGTTCAAACAAACAAACTCTTCAGCTTTATAATATTAGTATAGATAAGGTCTTATAGAAGGCTATCTGTGAATGTTCTCGAATAGATTCGTATATAATTGCATTGCAGCATTTAACGTACATCACTGCATAGTATAAAACAAAATCCCCTACCGCGTATGTCTGTCTGCTCGCGGTAAACTCAAAAACTACTGAACGGATTTTTATGCGGTCTTCTCCAATATCTGATTCGTTAGGAAGGTTTAGGTGTATAATTTGTTAAGGTTTTGTACTACCCATGCGAAGCCGGGAAGAGTTACTAGTACTTGTATAAAGTTTTAATGAATAACACGTCGAGGATATGAACAAACACGGAACTAATGCATCAAACATTTGACATTAGTGGTACATCGCAGCAGCTCGGCGCGGTGAGAACGCGCTACATGCAGCCTATTGTTGCGTGAGAATGATGCGGTGAACCCTCCCAGACGCGCGCCCTGACCCTGCTTCTTGCGCTTGCTGTTGCCTGCTAGTTACCACGCGATATGTTGCGCACGAAACTAGCAAAATCGTGCTTTATTTGTTGTACACGTCTATTTTTACATCAATGTCCCGTTCTCGTTAGAAATGTGTTGTCTGATAATATAATCTATACTAATGTTTGAACGCGCTAATATCAGGAACTACTAGTCCGAATTGAAAAATTCTTTTAGTGTTGGGTAGCTCATTTATCGAGGAAGGCTATAGGCTATATAACATCACGCTACGATCCACGGGGGTGGCGCAGTAACGATAAACGCGGGTGAAACCGCGGGAACGTCTAGTTATAATATAATCTGAAAGTATGTATGAAAGTTATCTTCAGTAAAATAAAACTATTATAATAAACGGTATATTTTTATGAGTCTAGTTTAGAAAATTATACAAACATCATTCTCTAGAATCGCATTTACTAAAATATTTACATTATTATATTTTCAAACACTTATATACTCATGCTATGATTCATAACATCTAGCCCAGAAGCAACAGATAGAGAGCATGATATAATTGTTTTTTTTCGCAAATATATCTCGTTTAAATTTCGAATCATTAATTTATTTATTTACATTTGCTTAGTAAAATGTACAGGTGCCTTATTTGTACAGATCGTAATTATTACAAATACAATACCTCTGTTATTAATAGGTCGAGTACCTACTACAAAATTTGATATATTCGCTGATAGTTGAGCTGAATCTTCCTGTTTGTTGTTTTTAAATGTGTTAAGTCCTTCGCGATAATGATTTAGATATATATCTACAGCGCTGGCAATTGTTAGCATATGTTAAATTAACCGCCAGCGCCATGACCAAATATCGAAATTAAGAAAAGGGGTAACCAACAATAAAAAGTAGGTAGTATAAATAGGGTTGCCAACCGTACTTTAAAATAAAGTATTGTGCGTTATTTCGGGTAAACGTACTAAATACTTTATTAGGAAAATAAAGTACGTGAAAATACTTTATTTTACCTATGTCGACTTTCACGGGTCTTATTTAATTGTTTACTTAAAGCAATGCTATAGAGATTCCCTAAATTGAATAAAAACAATTGTTTATCTTAATATAGACATATATTGTAAAGATAGGTACGGTTAAGACGTTCCTTAATAATAAATATACATATGTTAGATGTTACTAGTATCAACAAAAATGTGGTAACAAAATAGCAGGTTAAATTCAGATCATGTACTTCATTTTTTACCCCATATAGTCAATGTACAAAATAAAAGTGGCAACCCTAAGTATAAACAAAAGCATATATCTTTTAACAGACGAGTAAAGAATTGAATCAACAACTTATAATACGAATGTTTCAATATTTAATTCATAAAGGCATAATATCCTGGATATAAAAGCATTAAAGGTTTAAAGCCTTAACTGATTAATATTAATAAATCTCAGTGAAGTGTGTGCACGTGTTTGACATATGAATAATAAAGAATAAGTTCCAATATCTATTGTTGGCGTATGTCACGATGCTTGGAGACAATGGTTGATTCAAGGCGCGAGTTACACCGGAGGACCGCGCACGGTTGCGCATGCATACATAAATGGATATTTTATGTATTCCCGAGACAAATTGCCTTTGAAGCCTTCTATACAATAGCCTTTAGGAGGGTCAGCGACGAGTAACGCATCGACAACTTACTCTCTGCCGGTACGTTAAGTAACTGTATTGTATTTAATGCAAATATAACCGATTTTTCCTTTCCCGTTTCGTAGGGTCGTATAAATCTTCATTACAGCTCAAAAGGCTTACTGGGACTATTGTAATACTGAACTGTTCGTAGAAAGTGAGTATTTTGAAATAATTTTGCAGATCAAAGTTTTTAGTTACAGTTTAGTGTTCGTAATAAATTATAATGGCAGTGGTTCAAGCGGTCAGTAAGTCGTACTACTAACGTGTCCAGATTTGCGCGTTTAATCTTATTACGGTAAAAAAAAATATATAATAATATGACAATTATTTGCAAAGACTGGTTGTTTTCTATGTTCGCTATGAATGTTTGTAAATCTAGTCGTGAGTATGGAATTATAACTAAGTATTGTGCTTATTTTTAATTTGTTAATTGTTGGCATGCCAAAAAAACCTATTGTGTCTACCCGCCTGTGTGCAGATGCGACTTAATCGGTTAACAATAATTTAAGTACTTTTTTTGGTCTGTGATTCCTTTGTATGAGTTAAACATTTTATTTGTAATTAAAAATGCACTTGTAGTTTGTAATACAATTCAAAACTCTAAACATTTAAACCAGTATTTTGTCTATAGTCCCTTAATATATCATTTAAATCTATAGATCATATACAAAATTTAACCACGAAGCCGTGAACACAAATCAAATCAACTCAGGAAATCAGTCAATTCGATCTGTAATTCAGATTCAAGTATTGCATATTAAAGCAGGATTTTAATATTCATTCCCCAGTGGTCCTGTGTTTATATAAATAATTAGCTACGATAGTAATCAATGAAGTAACGACATGATTACATTTGCAAGGATTTCGTTGAAGTCTTTTGAAGGCAACCGCAAGCTAATGGTAAATACATTGAAATGATAATGGAGGCCTCCATAACAAATGAGGCGTGATCGAATACTAAATAGAACTGGTAAATATTCAGATTTAGTAATTCGCCATGTATAGTCGTGTCGCCTGAAAATCTAAGACATAACTTATACGGAATACGTAATAGGTGGCCACAAAAGGAAACTTACTCTAAACAATGATATAGTTGTTTGACTGAGGAGCGAGTCAGGCTCTCGCCTCGCCGCGGAGGGCGGGCGCGAGCGCGGCAGTGTGTTGTTTCTGACTCCAGCTAACGAGCCAGTCAACAACATATCCTTCGGTGGTAGCAACTCTCGGTCTCGAAGACCTTCGATCTTCTGCTTCTGTATCGCCGTCCCACTCTTGGCGCCATCGCTCGTCTCCTTACGTTTATATCGAAACTTAATCATCGTTCGACTTTAGTCCGCATCGCTCACTCAAATCACAAAGTCAACTCGATAAATTCAGTTCCTCATTTGGATTCAATCTTCATACCTATCGCAAACACAATGGCTGCTCACTAAATATACATATCTGTCTTTGTGTTCGCAAACAACTCTATAAGGCAATAAGTAAACGACGCACGTAGGTACTATTGAGAAACTTTTGATTTGAATTCTGCTCAGCACTTGGTATACGCTGAGATATGCCTATCCACAGTATTCCACTTCACCATAATAACTATGTAATTTTATAACCAAGTTGGTAGGAAACCTTAAGTTTTGAGCGCGAAAACGTCAAATGCATACAAGCAGCAGGTGGTCACAAAAGTAATTAAACACAACTGTTGCATTGAAACAATCCACTAATGAAAACACTATTAAAGTTTGCTGATTCAAATCACTACTAAATTACATTTGTCCATTTGTCGATTATTTAATAACTCGTTTGTTAACTGTATACGATTGTAGTAGGAACGAACGCTCGACTCTACGAAGGCTTTCGAGCAGACTGAGTTGAGACAAGAGGCCGGCGCGCGGGGGCGGGCTCGGGCGCCTTACCTTCCAGGTACCTACTTTTTTCTAATCTATTGTTAACGTAACTCACGTGGGTTCTACTCCATCTCTGTCTCGCCTATTAGCAGTTTATGTAAACCCGTCTCAGCTTTTTACGACGACGCGAAGCTTTGTTTATATTTCAAAGGCGATAAGCTAGAAAAGCTCGTAAAGCGATAAAACTTTAGAAGAATCACGAAACAATGTTTGCAGTACACGTGCTGCACAGGCGGACAGGATTAGTGTTTTACCTGTATTTTTAATGTTTATAGAACAACAGAAAAATCGCACATGCTGTATATTGTTTCTTTAGTTGTAGGCATCTACCGATTTGGCCAAAAGACTGTTAGTGCTCGAACAGTAAGAAGAATACTTGCTAATGCGGGATTAAAAGGCTGTAAAGCAAGAAAGAAGCCATGGCTCTCAGAAAATAATAACAAACACCTCTTGGAATGGGCTTTACGACACCAGCATTTCATGGAGGAAGATTGGTCAAATGTTCTGTGGTCCGACGAATCAAACTTTGAGGTAAGCTTTTATATTAATTCTTACAATAATCATTCTTATTTTAGTCTACTTCCATAAAAATAATGAGCACACATTTCAACTCGTCTATTTTGTGTTTTCCCTGGTATTGGGTACAGCGGCTATAACATTTTTGAAGCGGCGAGTCGACGAGGAGTATCTTCCAGATTATGTGGTGCCCACTGATAAACACGGTGGAAGTAGCATTAGGGCTCTAGGGCATCTAGGGCTGTATGGCAGCCGATGGTGTTGGCGAAATGTTCGTTTGCGAAGACCGTATGAACAGTGCAAAGTACATAAATGTGCTGGAAACTGCGCTATCGCCTTCGCTTACACGCATTTTCGGCGACACAAACTTGGATGGCGTTAAATTCCAACAAGACAATACTCCTTGTTATAAATCAGCATTCACAATGGGTTGGTTTAGAAACAACAACATTGACTTGTTAGATTGGCCGACGCAGTCCTCAGATCTTAACCCCATCGAGCATCTTTGAGGTATTCTGAAGCGCAAGATCCGTGAGCACAATATTACATCCAAAACAGTGTTGAAAAATGCTTTAATTCAAAAATGGGATGCTATTACTACAGCCTTGTAAGCAGCATGCCCCAAATAATCGCTGCTGTTATCAAAGCTAAAGGCCAACTAAATATTAGTTATTTAAGTTCTCTTAAGTTAATATAGTAATGTGGAAATCAGAACAAGTTTTATTTTTTGCCTTAAACATGTGAAAGTCAATAAATTATAGGGTGCCTAATACTTTTGGCCAAGACTGTATAAGTGTATACCTCAAGAGATTATACAGTAATACCTCGAACTTACGCGATAGGTGGGACTGAGCGATAACCGCGTAAGTCGGGGTATAATTTCGCATGTAAATAAATATAATATAAATTATTTTTAATTGAGGCCAGAAGCTGAAGAAAATATTAATTCAGCCAATAGTTTTCATAGAATCTTACAATATATATACAATCGCCAACTGAGATTATTTTGATATAGAAAGCTTCATAAAATCTAACAAAGTACTTTGACGTCTCAAAGATTTTCTCCCGCAACATTTCGTCAATAGTGTAGGGGCAGTAAGTCTATAATCGAAAATCGGGAAGTTGTTTGACGCTCAAATAAAAGACAAATTAGCGAGATTTGAATATCGCGTAACTCCAGATTCGCATAAGTCGGGGTAGCGTAAGTCGAGGTATTACTTATTATTCTTTACAATGATACAATAAATATTAAAGTTATGGGTTTCGATCCTCATAGAGGAGGGTGGTAAATCACTCCAGTGAATTCCATATCAACTCAATGACTCACTACTTAAAAATTTTAAGCTGATATAAAAACACGTTGATGAATATGGGACCCTCAGGACCAAAATGATTGATACACTCAGAAAACACTTTTGTGGTGTGATGTAAATGTGGTAGTATGTAGTTCATCACATTGTAAAATCCTATTCATAATAATCAATGGACTTTCACGCACGTGAGTCAGTCTCTAAGTATGTCGATGTTGTTAAATATGTGGTCGGTTTCCTCCACGGTCAGACCGATGCATACCGAGTATGTATACTTAAACTGGCACTTCTTAAAACAACTCATAAAATGTAATACTTTGGAAGTGTAAATAACTCTCTCCTATAAGGGACGTGATACACAACTTGACCACTTAGTTTGTATGCATATTGATTTTCACAGACACACTAACGTCCTATGCAGAAAAGTTGTAGCGTCCGTTTTCCATATAAAACAACTCGTATTTCGATTTCTAAAACGGGGTATATTATGTTAATTTGATTGCCTTTAAATTACTTGCACTTCCGAAGGCCTAGTGATTCATTCATATTACGTATGCTTAAAACCCTTATAAGTTTGTAAAGCTTTGTTTCTTAGAAGTGAGTTAAGGTTGCCTCATAAGGAAAACAGAAAAACGTCGCCCACGCGAGCGAATTTTGGTCATATTCTAGATTTACCTTTAGTAGCGTGTGAATGAGTTGAACTTTACTAGTAATATAGTGACATTTATATATTCATAGCGTTTAGTATTGAATTCGATATTTTATATCTAATAATAGAGATAAAGTGAAGCCATTAAATATGATAAATACCTTTATAAGTATAAAACGTCTTAAATTTACATCATGTGACCTTGTGACCCCTATATCTCGGGGGTCTTTTGACCCACAGGGCCCATATTCAAACTCGAAAGAGGTATGACTAAGATGTCTGCACACCAAGTTACGAGTCAATCGGTCCATTGGTTCTGAAGTTATGCCTGTGACTAACAGACTGACACACAGACCCACATAGTGTTTTCATTAACCTATGAAGAAGACTCAGAGGTTAATATATAATTATTCTGATAGTTAATTGTTGAGATATGAGTTTACTTCCTTATTGGTATAATATGAGTTAGTATATAGTAAATTTCTTTTTGTTTTTCATATTGATTAGAAATAAATAAAGAATTTTTATAAATTTTCTGGCACATAATGTTTTAAGTATAGATATTAATCCGTAATATAGAAACTTGGAAACAAACAGATTTGTATTATTGTAACAAATAAAATAATAATCATAGACTGCTAACAATGCAGAAGACAACTTTCTTGCAGAAATCCGAGTTGTTCACAAAAAGGCTATGAATAGGAAAAGTGTATATTTATTTATAAATGAAACTTCAATAAGTCGGTGTGCAGCCACCGTGAGACGTTCTCACATGTGAGGTTGCGATCCAGTTACATCTACCCACTGCTCGTGTAGCGGTCTGTGAGAAACGATCATCTTTTTATTCAATAATTAACTACTTCCCGCTTATTAAGTTTAGATTTCGCGATCACACCATCATATCGTTATCTCCTATGTTTTATGTATAAATAACTAATTAGCTTTGACTTTAATATCTGTTTCATGTCGATACTATTACCAAGATTATTTAATTAGGTATTTAAGTTTTAATTATGACATACGTGTACTAAAAGTCATTTCTCAGAATTAATACTACGTACTTAGTCGTAACCGCGACTAAACTTGACTTTTTAATGCCTCCAAGACGTAGACATATTATTACGTCTATTGCTAAAAAGTTGGATTTGCCTCGTCTGTTATTGAGGCACAAGGTTTCGTCACAAATTCTCCGAAAATGGCCATTCAAGAGGCGGATCTGACGACGTATCACACCATCGGTTACTCACACTCTTGCGACAGAGGCCTTGTAAGTTGTACCATACAGCATGGTATTTACCACGAACCAATTATAATAATTGTGTCTATTTAATATACTATAATATGAATTTGCATCTATGAATAATAATATTGTGGTATAAACTCCGTATATATACGTAAAAGTTTTCAATAGTTCCAATAAACTGCTTTTCCTGTTCATACACCTGATAAACGTTTTGTTGAATGTTTTGAATAGGGTCATCTGTGTAGAGGACAGGTGAAAACGATTTGTACCTTTTGTCGTACTCATAGATTTTTGCTTCTAAATGGTATTCATTTTATTCATTTATAGCGCATGATTTATGCATGTATAAATAGCATAAAATTTAAAATCGGGTCTCGATACTGAAACTCCTACAATATTTGATTGGATTTTATTACCGCTTGTTATCATTGAATCAAAATTACCTTCAGACAAAGGCGCATACGTGCATATTGACCTAATTCTTTGTAGTTGCCATTGCTAAGGTGTGAAGCCATAAACAATCGCAGTATTGCAACATTCAGCGGAACCATCTTAATTCTGTTGAATCCTCTGTATCAATTACCTATTGTAATGCAACCTAATAGATTCTTTGAAATCGTTACGAACAATCATAAGATTGTATTGCAGATATTTATCTCAGAAACCATATGTATACCTACACATGTTGTTAGCACCGCCTCTCAAATTAAGCTATTGGGCAATATGACTGCAGAAATTGCCTATTATACACATACGGCGTGTATCATTGCAATGTGGTCATTTTAAATAAGTCCTGCAATCACATGAAATCCCTCATAGAAAATCTTTTTCAAATTGATGATACTGTGCAGTATCTTTTTAGAAAGAATAATTGACGTGAATTGTCGTTAAATAGGTATCAAGTTTGACTCGAAATCCTCGTATAGCGACAGCTAACTTCAATTCACATAATAAATAACAGTACTGTGTTTATATTCATATAAGAGCACACATATTAAAACGTAAATATTTTTGCTGCGCTTATATTTTTAAATATTTAGGCTCTCTTGAGTGTTTCTGATGTGCATATATCTTAAAATATGCTCATAAATTTATGTCACACGATATACACAAGTAAGAATTCAACTGTCTGAAGATATTAATACATTTCTGTTCCTTATCAGAAACTCTATTAATACTTTTAAAGATTGCTATTGTATACTAATGCAATCGTTATTATTAGGAATGAAACTGATTGCTCCGACACATAAAAGTTTTGATGCAATAATAAAATAAAGAGAATCGAGATGATATCGTTATCGCATAGTGTGATGAACTCTAGAGCATTTGATTCGATTAAACGCAGTTATCGGCGCACAATCGATTTGTTCTACTCGTAACATCTAATTCAATTGCCGCGGTTATAAACCATTGTGCAAGCGCGATACTGGATATGTGATGTATCGATTCACAATCGAAACTCTTATGTTCCACTCTTGTATTTAAAGATGAATGGACGCAATACAGTAAGTAACCTTATTCAGTGACATTATTTATAACATTGATAAGACAATACAGTTTGTCACTAAAATATCAACATCTACGTTTGATTTTATGAAGAACTAGATATTGGAAACTCCAAATAGATTCACGATTTCTATACCTATCTTAAAATCTTTTTGTGTGAATCAACACGCAGGTAGGACAGTTGATTATCTTCGACGTATCCTAATTGACCCACTCAAAACCAAATGTGCCAAAAAGAAAACAACAAAACGCAATCCATGCATCCTGTTGAACGTAATTTGATCGTTTTACTTTTATTGTATATAATATATAAACATAAGCGAAACTTTACATTTTGCAGTACTGTCACAAGACATCAACTCAAGAGTGTCTGTGGGAGTAATATGCAATTAATTGCGAGGACATCGAGAGCATTTATGACAACGTATGCGTTTGCGCAGGCGGTTTGTTTGGCGAATATGTCTGTCAGTACAAGTGTACGAATATGTCGCGGCGTGTGGGTGAACAATGGGGAGTAATAATACCCTGTAATTAGTGACGCATTACAACAACTGTTCAATACACACGGTATCGGACAGGTAATGTTCGTGTCGTCTAAATTATGTTTGTGTACGTCATTTAAAAATGCTTTTATGGTAAGTGCGATGTCTAATTGCATTTGAAGGGACCGTGTCCATTACACCAAAATGTATACATATGTGCTGTTATGTGGGTATATGGATATAGCAATTAATTAATAACATGTTACAATTTTACTTAGAAGGACATATAGACCTAGAAGTAGATTAGACACGCACACGTATTACATAGTTATTATGGTGTTGCAAGTGCACGCATAGTGTGGGGCAATAAATCGATATATAGCATGACGTTTTCTTTAATTTCTTATTTCGATAACCGAATAAAACTCGACCCTGAGACTCGCATTTACTTATCGCAACAGGGTTGTCGCGGCACATTTAAATAAATTAACAGTTGTATATTTAGTCGGCAGTCATCGAAGAGCTGTCGTCCACAAGGCCAACAAGTAACCAATTCACTATATAAAATCACATCCAATGTATATATAATACCGTTCACTTGATTAGGACACGATCTTATATGATAATGACCTTTAGCACACGCACATTTCACTTGAAAACAACACTTTACACTCACTTGTACAATGTATTTTACATCACGTTAATCCCAAGTAATATCCAGACACGTGGTAGTATTTTTCAGTAGGTTTGTAAGCGTTAAGGTTGTAACAAATACAAAGTAAACACGCGACGCATGCGCGCTACGGTAGAGAGGCGTCATGTACGACTGTACGTGGAGTCGTGGAGTAACCGCGCAGTGACAGGCTGCGCGGGCGCTTGCGAGCGACAAAGATAACAGATGAAGGCTTTGGCGCCAAATCGGTGATCACTGAAGTGCGAGCGAGAGACAAGAGAGGCTTACGCGGGAGTCCGGTTATGTTTCTTACTTGTTGTAGCAAGGAGATCAAAAGTATGTGGAAACTACAATTTACATTGCAATTATAATTAAAATTCCTGTTATATACGGTGATATGTCACAATTCCTTTAATAAAATTATTATATATAACGCACACATAACTTACCAAGGTAAGTAAGTCCATTGAATATTTTTGCAATGTTTATAAAACCGCTCTATATCTCAAGATTAAGGATCAAATAATATTTTCCTTTCTTGACAGTACCGTAAAATTTTCTTTGTTAATAAATCTATGTAGAACTTATGCGGTTGCGCTTGAACTTTCACTATTCAAAGGTTAAGAATTGAGCAACCTTTGTACCTAACACTAATGTATAGTTCTTAGAACTAAACTTACTGTCTGCGCAATAAGGTCAACAATTACCTTAAAATGTAGAGGAAATATCAAATACAATTTTGCATGTATACTGTACCTAGATGTCTATATAGTAATAACTGTAGTTTAAAAGTTTAGATGCTTTAAATGTTTATTTATTAAATGCTAATTACTTCTTTAAGCGTAGTGGGAGACCGGTGAACTGCCACGCAGTGGTCTCGAGTTCAATCCCAAGCCACACATCTGACTTTTCGAAGATATATGCGTATTAGATAATTAATTATCGCTCGCTTTAACAGTGAAGGAAAAACATCGTGAGGAGACCTGCAAAGATATGTGAAGTCTGCCAACCCGCACTGGGCTAGCGTGGTGGACTATAGTCTAACCATTTTCACACTGAGAAGAGGCCCGTGCCCAGCAATGGGACAGTTTAATACAGGGCTGATATTACATATATTATTTCTTTTTAAGTAATCATATTGTAGAAATCGTAGTCAAGTAGCACATGTCAATGACGTCACCGACTGTGAAACAGAACGGTTGTTGGTAATTAATCCAGTGCGCCGAGCTAACACTGGTCCAGTCTATATTATTATCTAGCTTAGATCATCGACCGCGGCCAGACTGGTACTCTCCTCTCACCCCGTACTGAACAAACACTGCATCTATTTTAATCTATCTATCTTTAGCAATGTATAAAAACTATATTTGAAAAGGTTGTTTACTTAATGTATTATGTTTTACTAGATTTCGCCTGCAGCGTCGCTCGTGTAAATGGAGTTTAGGTTAGGTTAGTAACAGTCCTTTTTTCTGAATGAAAAGTACTCTATGACCTTTTCTGTACCCTTGCCAACGTTTATGCGAAATTTCATGATGGTCGGTTGAGTAGTTAGGCGTAAAAGCGTAACAAACAAACTCACATTCGCATTTATAATATTAGTTAGGATTATAATACTCATTTTTGCTTTAAACTATTGGGTGGCAGCGGGACACCGGCGGCTAGAGACAATAGGTTTTCCATTATGTCAGACATTCCAACAATTGATAAGTAAAACTTACTAGCGAAACTTTTAAAAATACATATTAGGTACGTACCTAATAGATTTTCTATACCAAAACCTCTTTTTACACTAATGCGCCGTGTCTTAGTGTGTGACCTCAGCACTACCATCTGATTGTGCCTAGTGCTACAAGTTCTTTTCTTTTTAGTTAAATTCTTTATTTAACATAATATAGCAAGTAATTCGTATGTTTTAGACTTCATGCTCATGGAAATATTGTTTAAAATTATTTGTGGAAGCGGTTAAATGTCAATAAAACACGTATTTATTGATGACAGCTTTCTAGCGCGGTTGTAATTCATAAAAAATAGACAGTCACATATTATATAGTAATATATTCTATGATTTGTTTGCTCAGTCATACCTAACTCGATTTGAGTGTTAAGAGCGTTTTTAAGTATTAATTTATCTAGAATTTATTTTAAGATATTTTTAAAACACTCTATATACTAGACTAAAAATGTATTAGGTATAGGTGGAATATTTGTAGTCCTTTCACTATGTAAATAGTGAATCGAAAATTTTAGATGCGTAATGTGCATAGTAAAACGACTACAATATCCTTACTTCCTTACTAATATTATAAATTCGAAAGTAACTCTGTCTGTCTATCTGTCTGTCTGTTACCTTTTCACGACTAAACCACTCAACCGATTTAGATGAAATTTGGTACAGATATAGTTTAAAACTTGGGGAAGGACTTACTTTTTATTGATGTAGGTACCACGCGGGCGGAGCCGCGCGCAAAAGCTAGTATAAAATATTATTATATAATAATATTTTATATACGATTCACATGTACTTTAATCTGTAGAATGTTTTATAAACATTTTTAAATAAATCCTAAATACATTAATCACATTTATAAGCCTTAAAAATATGACACTCATGTCCAACGTTACCACTCAGACCAGGGCACATACGGGCGTATACGCCCAAGTATCCATTCTCCAGCTTACTCTAACAGCACTATAGCATCAGGACACTTAGCCTGAATAGTAACAAAACATAGAACAATATCTAATCTCTAAAGTATAGAATATCGTTATGCAAAACGAATCTGGTGAGTGCGCGGGGTCACGCCGCGGTTAGTACCGGTTTCAGTAACACGATCTAACGACACTCCGTACCAGACTGCCTACATATACTAATGATAACAGACAGCGGACGACGCCACTACGCAATGTAATGCCTTTCTTATCCACACTTGATGAGTCTAGCGCGACTAGCTAACGCGAGGCACGAGTGCTTTAGGTGCCAATAATTGCGCGAGTGCTTATTAAAAATAAAATCTTTATAAGTAGAAGAGGCCGATTCTTCTACTTATAAATATTTTATTTTATTTGTCATGCTTATTATTTGCGAAGAATTTGACAGAAAATTATCAATCATATTTTTACATTCACGCTTAAAACGAAATAAAAGGCAACCTTATTACCCTAGTCAATACTCGCGCTTAAGAGTAATTTCTGTGTCACGGCGAACTTTACAAACTTTGGAACAACGGACACAATGAAAATTGAGAATGAGGACAATTTATCAGCAACTTACACAATTTTTAACTAATACGGTTTTAATATTTGGAATACAACTGCAAAATGGCCACTTTGTTCATCTTCCATAGCGCCAAACTTAAAGCACCAAGAAATTAACTGTTTTATAACATACAAACACAACAAGGAACAGTACCTTTTTCTGGACAAAAGGTACTCTATGTCCTTTTCTGCACTCCTGACATCGTGTATGCTAAAATTCATAATAACCGGTTGAATAGTTAAAGCATTAAAGCGTAACAAACAAACTGACATTTTCATTTAGGTATAATATTAGTTAGGATTTTTTACCTAAGTTTTGTAATACCCAACACTTCCATCAAACGTCTCGAATGGTGTCTAACACAAGAGGTTCATTACATCGAGGGTTAGCGCAATCGCAGTAAATGTCAAAAGTTTAGTGCCATACATCAGTCTGTATTCAAATCTCGCAACTTTATAATTGCCATGTGACGTGTTCCACGTGACCGTGAATGTGAATGCATAAATTATGAACCTTATGACGCTAATTAGTTCATATCGTATTAATTAATGTGAAGCATGTTTGTGAGGAAGTCAGTTATTACTTAATTAAAGTGACTGAACGGCTATGATTGTTAGTGAATGCACATCATCAAGCAACGTACAACATATACATCGTTATTAGGTACTTATGTGTCTGTTACTTCAATTTACAACTTGGCATGTCCTTGTGCCGTATACCCTTTCACCAAAGTAAAGCAACAGTAATCATATCTGGCGAAATGCGGGTTTGACTCCTAAACTAAGCATTTTAAGACAATTTCGCGCACAGTTTTATCAGTAATATATTTTCCAGATATTTGTGATTCAACCAACAATACAATTAGAAGGAAATCGACTTTAGACACAGACTGTAGTTTACAGTTATAGTAATCAGAAAGCGAACAGCATATAAAATAAAAGGTACTCCGTCTAAGAATTCGCCCAGCACTTTTATTATTAGCAATAGAAGAATAAAATTTTACATGGCAATTTCTAACTACCGCGGTTGTAACTGAGTCACGTCATACTCTTTGGAATTCAAAATGTACATTTTACGCATCTTTATCTCCTCTCGAGCGTGTGAATGAACAATAGCAATTATCTCTGCTATGAAAATATACTTGTTCCGTATCGACTTGAAGACAGATTTTTTGAAACGTCATTGAAACAGAATTTTACTCGGATAAGATAGTTAAAAAGTATCTATATTATATGAAACTTGTATTATTTCAATGTTTACAATCAATAGGTACTGGTATGTCAGTCCAACCTTCAAAGCGGTTTTTTTTTTCTTAAAGACAATAGTTATGACAGCACCATGTCAGCAGAATTGTGAGATCATTAATCTTATAATTTATCTTCTCCCATTTCTATTTTAACCTTCGCTAGTTAAAGCAATATTATAACTAATATTCATATAGCTGATGTAAAAACCAACCATGTCATTTTGCTTAGAGCAAATTAAACACACGTATACAAATAAATACAGTTATGAAATGCTGACTGCCATGAATAAAACGGCAAACGCCTCCAATCTACGAAGCCACTTAAATATGGAACTGTACCTATAGCTAATCAAAGAATACGAAATCAGAGTACGTGCGCAGAAAATAGACCAGTGGTGAAAGAGACTCAGTCGTATAAGTCGTGTAAGAAGCGACTAGACTACATTTTGACAGCTAAAGACTGACTTAGTCCTTTAACCCTTAGCTTTTAGTCTCTTAAGTCTTTTTAGTTCTCGACTAAGGTTTGCGTAGAATAAGCATAGTCTCTAGTGCTTTAAGGCTTATAAGGCGTGTTAGTCTTATAAGGCTTGTAAGTCTTTTAAGGCTTTTAAGTTTGAACTAAAAAGACTCGCCTAGGGAGTCGTGTATGATTGATTAGTTATGAAAAAGACTTAAATTTACTCCATCTTTTAAGAATTATCAAAAAGTCTAATCCCCATTGCAGTAACTACTACACATTGAACTTATCATTCATTAAAAGGTCTGCAAAACAGCTATCTACTCATGATAAGTGTATTTACAATGTAGACGTAACGTGCAAGAGCGTACAACTATTTTAAACTTTAAAATTGTATAAGCGACGTTTCAGAGTCTTGTTTAGCATAAAATACTCGATATAAAATAAAATTTACTTGTTTAATGTAATAAACATGTTGTATGTCCGACAGGGCCGGCAGGAGACCGAGAAAAAGGTTTATTGCGATTTATTAACCACGAATATTGCTGGATAGTTATTATCATTGGGACAAAGACTTAAAAGGCTAGCTGTATAAGATTTTATTAACCGACTAAGGTGTAAGCATTTTCTTAAAGGACTGAGTCGTTAAGCTGTTTAAGACTTCAAGCTAGTCTTATTAGTCTAAAGATAGTCTTATTAGTCTAAAGATAGTCTTATTAGTTTAAAGATAGTCTTTTTAGTCTGAACTAGTTGTTTAAGTCATATTTTAAAGGACTTAAACAACTGAGTCATGTCAACACTAAAATAGACTGCTGAGCTTAGCTCTAACAGTACACCAAGGAGTCTTTTGCTCGTTGTATAGAAGCTTTCAATAAAAAAGCATTAACCTGAACAATGTAAGCACCTGCATTGGCAGAAGGTTCACACGGCAATAAAATATGAGTTAGGGGCCAATGGTGGTCAATGAATGTGAGTTAAATACCGTTGTGAATGGGAAATATCCTGGTGCCCTTATTTTAGACTGGATTTATTTAGGGACCATACTTTCAGTTTTCATAGCTGATATATACGTAATTATAAATATTGTGCTGTATGAATGAGTAGTAATAATTAATGTTTAGCTGGAGATGTTTCATAGCCGAGAAGTAAAAGTAAATGTAAATACTGTAATAAAAGAAATGTATATCACAGACCGCTTTTACAGCGATAGGTAACTCTATACAGATATAACGTTTAATTTCTCCATTTTGAAGTTAAAAGTGATAACTAAGTACATATTTGTACCTTGCACCGGTCATGTCCACTAATAAGGTTTTATTGATATTTAAGGTGTACAAGCTTCGACCTTCAAGTTCCTAACTTTAGGTCTTACAAAACTTTGCTGCGTCTGCATTATCTAATTTTACTACTATTACCTAAGACTGATAACTTTCAGCAAAGTTATAATCCGAAAGTTATGCTTATTTTGACCGATACAGTCTAATTTTCTTTTTTAGCAGCTGTAATGATTACGCTACCTGATTTTTGATTTATTAGGAAATACTAAGACCATTAAAATATCTTAATGTCAGGTCTTACAATACGCGACATAAAGACTTAATTTAGCTTTTAGACTTTGTGTGTATTTTCTATTCTTTTTACAAATAAACATTTAATTTTATTTTTATTAAAGAAAAATCTATTGTGCCTGACCACTGGTGTTCCGCTGCGACTCAATACGTTAACTCCTCCTCCTCCTCCTAAGATACTGCAATAATTGTTACAGAAGAATAACTCTGCACAATAAGTAAATTTTGATTTAATACGCTGTAGTGATGCCCACTCTCACTGTGTATTCATAATGTAAGCCGCAGCGCGCCGTCCTAGTTTGTCTGAACACTTGTTCATTTCACTTGCAACCTGTTTGACGCCCAAACTTGTCGCTGCACCGAACTTGAACTATGTGCATTTATACTGTAATCATTCTACCTGTCACGATTTTACTGGTAATTAGACTGCTCTTCGTCATTATTTTAAATATAAGGTAACATATTATTTATGTGGTCAAATCACAGCGTTTAACGAACCGAACCATGAGGATGCATGTTGACAACGTTTTCTCATAAAATTCCTGTTGTATTGGTTATTTGAATAACATGGTAACGAAGCTTTTAAGAAGTAAGACATATGACAAAAATCTTTTCATGTATGGCACATAGTGACTGAGCTTGTCACTACCAAGGCTTCGTAATGTCGCGCAGAACGATCATTTCTGTGACCTATAGAATTCGGCACCAAGCCTTAGTGTTTGTCATATCTGAAGCGAAATACGTTTTTAAACAAAGGTGCCAAAATACATTTTGGTACCAGCACTTTTAAATTTTAACTATATTTATTACATAATAAATACAATCAAAATCAAATTATCTATACAAATAAATAAAATTGAAGTGTCTGTTTGTAATGTCAAAATAACAGCTTTTTATCTAATGCATATGAAAGTATATAAGGTACCTATACGAAAACATCTGTTTTTAAATTTTTGTCTGTCTGTCTGTCTGTTTGTTCCGGGTAATCTCCGAAACGGCTGAACCGATTTTGACGGGACTTTCACTGGCAGATAGCTGATGTTATAAGGAGTAACATAGGCTACTTTAATTTTAGAAAAAAATAGGGTACCGCGGAGACAAACACTTTTTAGTTAAAATTTACGCGGACGAAGTCGCAGGTAACAGCTAGTTTGCAATAAAGTTTACCTAAAGAAAACAAGAAACGACTAAATTTAAAACGCATATTCCATATTCCTCCGCATCGCTACCTATTAGCAAAGTGTCCAGAAGACTTGCTTATTTAGCCACCGAATAGCTGACTTTATAAGACTATAAAGGTCTTAGATAAAATATGCACATACACTTGACATTTCCAGTAATTATTGTCATACATGTTTAAATAATTGGCTGTAATATACGATAAGTAATGACTAGTAATCGATCTACCTGCCGTCGGCTATTGCCGAGCTGATTGAAGTTGGCAGCATAATTCGATGATGGGATGTAATCGTGCGTCCGCTACGACATATTGGACATCAGATCGCTTTAAGCAGAGCTAAATTGTGCTTTCATCCACTCAGAAGTAACCGTTTATAACATTACTATTACTGTATTAACATGCTATATATTTACGTATGTGTTCAAAATAAAT
Organism: Catocala sponsa; assembly: GCA_963564715.1. NCBI lineage: Eukaryota > Metazoa > Arthropoda > Insecta > Lepidoptera > Erebidae > Catocala > Catocala sponsa. The sequence continues at coordinate 10,713,995 of OY751334.1, read as the reverse complement.
GTATGACGGCACGAGACGTTTTACAAACAACAAATATAAAGGTATAAGATATGGGTTATTTATGAATTTAATACATGCACAAGATTTTGCTTCATTTTAGACCGATATTATGTTGTAGCGACTAATGTAGTCGCTACAACATACACTATTTTACATGTTTTCATTCTATTTGGTATTTTCTTTTTCATCAAATATAGACAACTCTACACTATTTATTTTTAATTTTATCTAATTTTTAATTAATATTTTTGCCTATCCAATTTCGAATACTGTTTTTATGTGTGGTACATTAACCATTAAGTTATGAGAAATTATTTATTTTATGAAACTTATTTTAATCTGTAAGAATATTTGCACTTCATTCAACATGACAAACATGATGAAATCAATACTTTTATGTAACAACTTGCATGCACTCATGTACACTCGTGTTTAAACAAATAAATTATCTTATCTTATCTTAACTAGGAATAATTCCTGTGTCGCGGGGGACTTTACAAACATTCAAACAACGGACACAAATAACACCCAGACTCGGAACAACCATTTGTAGATCACACAAAGTTTTGTCTCTGTGGGATTCGTACCCACGACACTCGGCGCAGTGGCAGAGGCGAGCATTTAAACCACTACACCAGCCGTGCAGTTAATATCATAATATAATATAATATTCTATCACATACACACAACACCATCTAGCTCAAATTAAGCAGATATTGTACTATGGGTGCTAGACACTGGATAAACATACATATTATATACTTTCTTTTTGTAAATACATACAATTATACATAGAAACACCCAGACCAAGACAAACATCCATGTTCATGCACACAAATGTTTGACTTGTGCGGGAATCGAAGCCGCGACCTCATGCGTTAAACACAATAGAGCATATAAAATCTATAGCTTGTATTTTAAACAATCGATCAAACTTCACGCAGATTTGTCTGACAAGGCTTTACCAGAAAATTATGATGTCAAGATCTTAGGTAGATCACGAAACCAATAATGATTCAACTGGTAATTGCAGTAGATAACACCTAACTAAGATTATATAGACGATTGCGCATTCCTCTATAGTTGTGCTTGGCCATTCTATGCGGGTTGAAGGTTGAAGAGCCTCTGGCGTAAGGCGTATTTAATTGTCTGTTTTGTTTATTTATTTAATGTGGAAGACTTACAGCTAATATAACAATTTGGCAATAGATGTAGTAATTTGACAGCCAATTACAAGTCTTCACTTCCAATTATCATAGTAAAAAAATATAACAGTATATGAACAACATGCACATTTTACACATCTAATCACTTTACACAATATTACCATGTAAAGTTAATAAAAAATTTTGCTATAGATAAAATAATTGAATTTTGCTGAGTACTGACTATTAGCTATCCGTAAAGAAGTCAAGGCTTAAGCATCTTTTTACCTGGATAGGATTGATAGTAAAGACATCAAAATCAAATCTTTTACAGAGTTTATTAAAGTTACGACTCGCTCGCACAATATAAGTGTTTTGTCTGTAAGTGGAGGCGGATGGTATGCTTATCGGTAGATTAAACCTTGTCACCTTACGAGGGAAAACCTAGTATGTATAAAATACGTGGCATATTTGCTAACGAGACACGGCTATTCACGGTTATACTAATAAATATTTTAAGATCAAACGTGACATTTAAAATTGTATATTGTCTTTTTCACGTATTGGGAATCGAGAGATATCTTAAGTGAACAATAAAGAACAACGTTCCCAATACTAAAATCGACGCAAAAGGCTTTAAATTTAATAAAATGTTACGTACGAAACATTGAATACATATAGGTACATACCATAATTATGATATTGGTGTAGGTTAAGTTAGTGTCCTAAAGCTCAATCATAATCCTAACTAATATTATAAATGCAAATGTGAGTTTGTTTGTGACGACTTCACGCCTTAACTATATATGAAATTGCGCATACACATTATCAGCACTACAAGAAAGGCTGGATGAAGATGAATAATTAATCCAGAAAAATACTGTTTCCGAGGTGCCAAAATTGACAACATTTAGATTATATTGTCTTCTGTTTACGCGAATGTTATTCATTGAAATTAAACTACTATATACGGATTTTACATCAATATACGGATTTTCAATACATACTACAAGCCGCCAAGGAAGATAAGTCAATTTTTACCATCTGTCAAGTGCCAACTACCTTTACAAGATGCAGGGGTCTATAAAATAGATTGTGACTGCGGACTCTCATACATTGGTCAAACCAAGAGAAGCATAGGCACCCGCATAAAAGAACACATAGCTGATGTAAAACACCAACGCTCGTTGAAGTCTGCTGTGTGTGAACATGTGCAACAGGGGACCAACCACTACCTGAGATTTGACAAACCACAGATGCTCGCTAAAGAACACCGATTCCTGCCAAGGATGCTTCGCGAGGCTATTGAAATCAAGAAACATCCTAATTTCAATAGAGAAGATGGTTGGAGTGTACCACCAGCTTGGGATCCAGTAATTCAAATAGTCAAACCCAAGAAGAAGCAAACCACAGCTAGACTTCATGATACTTTGAGCTCATTCTGCGTAAATAGAAACACCCATGATTAAATTATGTTCGGGTACTTTGAAATAACTACACTGGAACATTGAGACAACTACCATCTTAGTCTCCCCGTGACCATAGCTGCTGAAAAGCAACCGAAACGTCGGGGAAAGTGTAAAAATAAATCTAAATAGTATAATAGTATAGTAATAGTATAAATAGTTTTAATAGTTTCAATAATTTAATTAGCTTAAAAATTTGTAAAGTTTAATAGTATTATAGTAGTGTAACAGTTTTTCAAAAAATTTTATAACAGTGTCAAATAAACAACGCGATAAAATCCGTATATAGTAGTTTAATTTCAATGAACATTTAGATTAACGTGAAACTTCAAGTTAATGTATTAACATTAACTTAAAGTATTAAGTGCAATGTATTCTAATTAACGAACTACTCAAAGTCTGTGACGACTCTTCTTTTTTAATAGGTATTATATAATCATGCAGGTCGTGTACAAAAAAATACGTTGTATTGACAAGCGCTGGATAGGCGGATAGTACACACGCAACGGCAATTGGCTACTGACATATGCGTTCAATGATTGACATGCACTTGGGCAATGCACCTACGACTATACCATGCACGTCACGAGTCCCTGTTCGATACCTCCGGCATAGATCGATTGTAGTGTGCGACGAATATTATACAATAAACTTAACTATAGCCTTATGGAATATGCAATGTCGTATATATCCTTATTTTTCCAAACTAAGAGTTTTGAGAAATAAGGACAGATGGTGAAATTATCAACTATTAAGTGCCAATTCTGTCAGTTGGGTTCATACCCAACTATCTGCAGATGAAAATCGGTATGTGTAAATACCGATTTTCATCTGCAGACTGAGCCAGCAAAATAAGTATATCGCTTTCATTATCTTAAAGAGATGTCGTGATCATTTATTTGGACGGAAAAACGCTATATAGGACATACGAGGAAGCGCTAAGATTTTAAAATTTAAACCCGGTAAGTTATAAGGTCCTATATATGTAGAACAAAGTGTGCATAGACCGTACATAAAAGTTGTATCAAAACAAACCATGTTAAAACGTAAAAGTAGTTTGTTTCTAATAGGTTGTAACATGTGAGATGTGTTACAAAAACAAATAACTGCAATATATTCGGTGCTAATCACAGTTCACCTTCACCTCTTCATTAGGTAAATGCAGTAAACCTTCTCCCAGTCACTAAATAGATAAATCGACCTCCCACAACCGACGCCCGTGAACTCCTAGACGGAACATAAGCTTAATTATGTCATATATCAAATAAAATTAACATTAACGACCTAATCCGTGGTGATTTGTAGAGTTTAATAGATAGTAAGGGACAGCAGAGTCAAAGTGCGCAGGCGCCGTAATGTCGGGTTCTTTCGTGACCGGTCGTAAGCGCACGTGGCCGGACTCGACTGTCCCTAAAGGGAGCGTTTTCACCGTTTTGCAGTAAACGATAAATCTGTAAGAGCAAGTTTTCGCAGACACTTTTTTATGGTTTACTGTAAGTTGGTAAGAAGTTGTTTTAACAATCTACGCACTGGCCAAATATAGGTTACTGGTAAAGAAAAAAATAAAAACCTGAAATATGTTGTATATTTTCTCCATGCCATTTCCACTCATTAATAATAGGTGCCATGTCTTAAAGAGTATGAGCACATACATGTCTTAAAGAGTATAAGCACATACATAGGTAGAGGGTTGACAGTGGATCGATTACGTCAAAAGCGTATCGATCGAGTTTAAATATAGTAGTGAAGTTTAGAACTAGTTTGCTTTTTCAGATATGATTGTAGCGTTGTCGTCACCATCAGTGGGCGAAAGCCTTGGTCACTAAAGCGTGTGTGGGCGTCAAACTGATTACTAAGTATATAAGCCTTATTTTATTTCGAACTTGTTTAATTTTTATATTACTTATTTTAAAACCCAACATAACAAGACGTTCCTTCAGTGGCGTGGTACAAAGTCCTATATAGCCTAACTTATATCTTAGAAAATGTCAATGTGAGTTCGTTTGTTTGTTTTTTTATGATTTCATTCCTTAGCTACTTGACCGATCATCATGAAATTTTGCATACATTTTGTCAGGGGTAAAGAAAATGACATAGGTTAACTTTTATTCAGAAGAAAGTAGTTACTAACTTAATCTAACCTACATTTACGCGAGCGAAGCCGCGGGCAAAATCTAGTAAGGTATTATTTTAGTAAGAATAACCTATTTAATATACCTATCGATGATTCGAGAATTGAACCAGAACATTACACAAACGGCCGTGGCGTGCGCGCTCACGCCCACGCTACTCTACGAACGGAGCAGCGATAATAAAAATAATACAATAATTACTGAAGCTGTTGACACTTCTACATACATTTTAGAACCTGTGTTTTATTCGTCTATCGACGCAATGCTTGATCAATATTATCTCGATATGACCATTGTGACTGTACATACTATTCACTGTAAAATTTCGTAACAGGGTAAATATAGTCTTTTAAACAAACATTGTTCAAACAAGAATCGTCGCTATAGAAAGGTGTTTAGATGTACAATGTGAACTAATTTCATGGAACTCACGCGGTGTAGTACAAATCCATTGTTGTAACCGATACAGATGCACAATGCACAGGATGTGGAGTTCGAAGCAGGTACACGTACTTTTTTCGCAAAGGTACACAATATCACAATACTCGATTATAACAATATTACATAATAGATGTTAAATAAGTGACGTTTTTGATTGGCAGTATATTAGTATTGTACCCACTACCCGGGTAGGCCGTAGGCCAGAGAGGTTATTGTAAATGTTGAGTAGCAGCTTGGAGTTTGGTACTGTACACAGTAGGATAAAGGTTCGTTGCCTATTACACGGGACTGAATCAAACCTGACTAATGTCCGATTTCTGAAAGGCTAATGAACAGCAACGACGTTTAAAAATCAAACACATGTCAAGTGTCGAAGGTCAAGTCGCCTGATATACGTTTGACCATCCCATCGCGCATCGGTTACCATTTTTGTCCTGCCTATCAGATATCGAAGGTAAATGTACCACCCATATTCACATAAAGGATTAGAGGCTTACCCAAACTTCTAACCCTTCAGTGATAACGCCTTTCTTTATTATGCTATTATTTTATGTATAAGTTTTTACTAAGAGACACCAAGAGACACATAATTAAAAAGAATAAATTATAATAATGCTTACAAAATCAAATCCAACTAATAAGACAAAAACTGTGACATGATTTAAACGCTACATTTATTATCGGCGCCTTTTTGTTCTTCAACTTTTTGTTACACTTTTATAAAAAAATGACTACCTCACTTAGATTACTCATGTATTTTATTTTTAAATCTGTATTTTAGTTGCAAAGGCTACTGGCTAGGTATGGTCCTTTTTTAAAAACTACCACTCGTTGCAATCTCCAATGATACGCTGCATTAGATTCACTTCAGTTTTCGTAAACTCCTACACTGAGCTATGTTTATATTTGTTCTGAATTCAATAACATTTTTGAAATATTTACTAATAATATAAATGCAGAAAACTCGGTTGAATTGATGAAATTTTCCATGGAGATTGCTTTAAAGTTGGAGAACTTGTTAATTTACTTTTTAAAGAAACGTGAATGAAGCTTTGGTTCAAAAAAGTGCATCCATAAATCCTTTAACCAATTGAACATTGATCTCTAGTTCTTATAACTACCAGTTAGCACAGTGGTTTAAGAGGTCAGTCCATTGCACTGAGTGACTCGATAGTCACAAAAATAAAACTTGTTTGAATTTTTTACTAAAAATATTAATTTTGAAACTGCCTTGTGTTTTTATGAAAATGTTTCGAAAATGTGTTCACTTACTAAATGCGAATATATGTTTGAATAAAATAAAACGTATAATGTATTTTTAAATAGTACGCAGCCTTCGTCGAGACTGAATGCAGTGTTCCACATAATTATCATCGTTTGATTCTAAACTAATACCAGTTCCATCAATGTTACAGGGTAGCTAATTAATTATAAAAAGATAAATAAAGAAAACATTTCCATCAATCATTTAATTTACCATTTATTCGGCATCCGGATCGTATGAGAAGGCTTTACGCACATCACAGCACGCTTAACTGTGTACGTACAAACATCCATAGTAAAGTATGACATGGCAGAAGTTGGTGTAAACGAGAAGCCAGAACCGGTCCTGCAGCTGCGCGTGCGCGGCTCTATAGATACATGGTGTAATATAGATCTGTTATGTACTCCATGGAGCCATGGCTGTTGCGGTCGCCGCACGTTCTCGCGTGATCTACCCCCATGAATTGTAATATCAATCTCAAGTTTTCACGACATTTAACGACGAGATCGAATTTAAAAGGATGTTTTTGTACGTCATGATTATAGATAACTTGGAAACGTTACTAACTAGTATCACTTTAAAAAATACTACATGATTTTTTATAATAGTGCTAATGCTACTTTAGAGCACAGTTTTAGTTCGTACGGTACTAAAGCCATGTGTGCTTAATTAAGTAGTTAAAATAAACCATAGGTACAAAAACCTTCCTTTCAATATTATGTCATTGTTTGAATCAATGGAAATATGTATGGTTGTGATGTAGGAAATAACAAGAAACAACATTTTATAGACTGACATAAACGTTTGCTACAAAGGAATAACAGAGCGATTGAATTGCAGATTTGTACAAGAACTGAGTTATATTGCCATTAGCATTACTCATTCTAAGATACAACGTTTTTTATACAAAGTACGTATATGGATCGTGTGGGTACAGTATTACGTCGCTTGCGCATGAGAAAGAGCCCTTTAACCCGGCGCGGCGCGGCGTGGGCGGGAAAAGCTGACGATAATAGCTACTATTGCAACAGATTCACTCATTTAAAAGATATAACTGTTGGCCATCATTTACTGTGGGTGTCTCGTTAAAACTTTATAAAAAAGATATGAAACACGCTATATAGAAAGGTTCAGGGTTAACCATGATGTAACCATGAACATTTAATATAATTATCGACTAGATTTTGTTCGTGGCTTCGCTCGCCTTAACGTAGATTCTGTTATTAAATTACTATCCCTGAGGTACAGTAGGTACTTTTTCTGGATGGAAGATATCCTATGTACTTTTTTGTACCCCTGATACTGTGTATACGAAATTTCATGATGATTGGTCAAGTAGTTCAGATGTGAAAGCGTAACAAACAAACAAGCTTACATTCGCATGCATTTACAATATTAGTTAGGATTAGATATGTGGTTTTTATATTTCTGTTGTTGTACAGCAGCTTACATAAAGTGTTACGAATGTATTTGCAATTGACATCATATAGTCATGTTTAGGAATAATATTATAAAGCATATTATATATACTAGGCATCATTCTAGACTTTAAGTAATACGGTTTCTAAGCAATTCCCTACGGACTAGCATAACGAGTTGGCTATAAAACATGTATGATGTTATAATTAATTGAATTAGCTTCTACTTAGCAGAAATTATCACCCTTACGATTATGAAAGAAAATGGTGGATAAGATTGCAATCATTTAGCGATGTCCCAGAGACAAAGCCTTTAAGCATCTGTCAAAATATAATATTATTTGTTCTTGAACTTGCATATTAATGATTCGGTAACATTCGCAACTTCAAATCACTCCTAATTAACTACAGTGGAATACTATCAATTTGTATATCATCACTTCTAAAATAGGATTAAAAATAGAGGTCTATTACAGCCCCATATCGCTAGCTATCTACATCCTACGTAAAAGGAGGCAATCGATGATATATCAATATTACACTCTTGTAACAAGACTATTTCTTTCAGTGAATACCTGGTGATACCATATACCATAAGTTATGAAAATCACCAGGTATAAACAGTGTGCCTTAGTGGTGTAATATTATCTGTATAATTGGTTGGCCCAGTTTGTGTTCAGCTAGAGGCACGTACAGCCGCGACACAGTTCCACGGAACGTGCCTAGATCACGGTCTAGTCTTACCACATAGCTCTCCTTTCTTGTCTTTATATCTTACTAAATGCACTAAGCAAGCCATTTTGAAAAAATAACATGTCAAATACAACGTCTACATATGCTTATTCTAGCTATCATCATTACAATAATTAATGGTAATCAATAGGCTAAACACTAGACTGAAAACATGGCAAATGAAATGGCGGCGAATTTGTAAATATTTAATTATTATAAAAGCTGTTTAAAATATAGTTTTTTTTATAACAAATACGGCGTTGAAATCCTTTTAAATTACCTTCATTTTGATCAACAACATTCGTTTAATTGTAACACTACAGGCATGGTGTAGCTTAAACTTCATGTAAGTACAGTTGGCATTAGAATGAGTTACCTTTCTATTTTACTCAAGCCAATCATTAGACTAATAGCACTTCAATTAGTAGGTATTCCCTTGCATCTATGCAGATTTGCCGACACTGCATCCAAGTATAATTCAAACAGTTCTACGTGTATTTCCACCATAGTTAAAAGAAAGCCAAAGTAAAAGTTTTAATTGTCCGTTGATATATGAGATAAGACAAAGAGCGCTTGATCATTGTCTACTGAATCTAACCATATCCATTACTGTTCTACTTCACAGCTCTCACGACAGTCTTGTGCTCAGCAAAAACAATATCCGTGATCATGAGAGCTCGAACCTAGATGATCCATATATTAATTTTGGCTTTAAATTAGTTCGCAATATTTTGTGTGACTTATCCAATTTTAAATGTTGTAGTAGTATCTATTAGCAATAATTATTTTGTATGCATTTATCAACGGACCTAAACTAATCTTATACACGGCAGAACTCTGAAGTTTCTTCATATTGTCTGTACCGTGTTAGGATCGTATCCGCGATATGTATTTTAATATTAGCCGTGGCATGATCACTACTTACTACTACTTAATTATCACACTGCCCATAAAGACAAATAAGAAAGCTTTAGTAATTTATTTAATGCAAACAATATTCTTTGTGGGTTGTGAAGTGAAATAAAAACTACCACAAAAAGCGGTCAACTCAGTCTTTTACAAGTATTATTAATTGCTCATCCTAATCCTAATCCTAATTATTCTAATCCTAACTAATATTATAGATGCGAAAGTGAGTTTGTTTGTTACGCTTTCAAACCTTAACTACTCGACCGATCATCATAAAATTTCGCAAATACGTTATCAGGGACACAGAATAGGACATAATGTACCTTTTATCCAGAAAAAAGGACTGTTACTAACCTAACCTATATTTACGCGATCGAATCTGCGGGCAAAATCTAGTTAAAAACAAAATCTTTCTTTTAAACTTGCGTCTATTTAGATACGAAAGATTAAATAATAAATTGTTTATTATTGATTTCTTGTTACTGCATGATGGAGCAGTCAATTTGTGCATCAATGTTCCGGAACTTTAAAACTAAAGATCATTGAGCTATCACGTCACCTTTCACTGTTAAGTTTTCCAAAGAAGTGTATTTATTCAATAGAATATCACAGATCTTTATAATCTGGTCGGTGAGTGAAAAAGACGTTAAGCTTGGTTTCACGTTCGTGGTTCCGCAAAACAAATTGTAATTTAAACGCTTACGAAGATTACACCCAAGGAATACAGTTAGGTGAGTAATAAAGTAAGCACCTTTTAGTTAGATTTAAATATATAATCGCCTTATTTGGATTTCTGTTTAGCAATCACAGTATTCCAACGGTATTGCGAATCTGGAAATGCGTTCGGTAGTCATCAATAGACTTACCCAATTACGTGGACTCTCGTGCTCAACAAAAAACTTTAATGGGCACTGCTAAGTCGCCATACATTTACCGCCAACGAGCCAAAGAAAAAATATATTTAGTATTTTATATTTTTATTTAATTATGTGAAGATTGTTTTAAAATTGCGTACAATTAAAAATTGTTATTATACATAATATTTACACTTTCGAATGTTGTGATTATAATGTGTTGAGAACAGTCTTAATTTGCGCGGTCACGTCAGAAATATCTTTTAGGCGCTGTAAGTGGTGAAAAAGGACGATCACGTTTATTTTCTGTTTAAATAAATCTAAGAAGCTAGGTTGAGGTAAAAATGTTGACAATATACTTAAGTACAATTTAACTATGGCAAACATTTTGATAAGAGTTTTTGTTTTTAAGAGACAGAAATAAGATTCTAAGGTGTCTTTTTGACGTTACTTTTTATGCTGAAAGCGAAAATAGATCAATTATTAGTTGTAAAGTATTCATACCATTTGTTACTGCATAGGTAATTTTTAGCTACCTTGATATACCGTCGTGTGGACGTGACAGCCTCTATCTAATCGTTCTGAGTTAAGTTATTATAGGCACGGTGATATTGTAACCACTAAATACATTTTTTTTCCAGCGGCGCGCGGCGTCTAGGCGGATAGGTTTAGAATACTAAAGGGAAAATAAGGATGCCATATGGTAGGTGTTGTAGCCCATTTTCTTTTTATTGCGTAATTCATCTTGCACTAAAGAATAGACAACGTATTATAGTATATAATAGACGCGTGCTTTCCATTCCCATCATGGAATGATTCACTTTGACAAACCATAATTAATATAAGCCAGAGCATAATTAATTTTCACCCACACACACACACATATATAAGAAAAAACAATGCAGCAATACAATAATGTGAGCGATATACAATTTTGATACTACATATACTCGTATAAACTAAATCGATTGATTCGTATATAAATTAGTTACTATATTATCTATGATATTATATTGCATAGAAATGTTTATATCCACTGTTTTGTACGCCATAGTGCTAATTATAACACAATACCCTCAAGAATAATGACGTCATTATATGTAAAATATCGTCTAGTATTTCTGTTCCGTAGGTGAGAAATATTGTATGATTGCTTCATAAGAAACATTGTTGATATTAACATTTGTCGTGGCGATAAAAAGAAAGGAGTAAGAGTAGTTGGCGCCACAACGCCGTCCAATCACAGCAAAGTTCTACGAACTTGCAGCCAGGTCCCTATTGGACGAAAATTGCGCCGACTTCAAACGAGTTTGAAAATGGAAAAGTAACGGCGCGTGCGCACGCGCTGCCTTTGCCGGTACCAAATATATGAGTACGAGATAGAAAGTTTTATAAGTACGAATGAATTGTGATGTTTCTTTAGTGCTTAGGTATAGTTTTTAAAGAAAATATCTGATGTAAGAATCCTTCAAGAACCTAATTTAATATCTCTACATTGTTATTTTGATGTCTACATGACATAAATTCATTAAACAATTGGCATGTTTCTACAGAATATACCACGGGGAGTGCTCTGAAGAGTTATTCCACCTTATCCCGCCCTTCCCTTTCCTGTTCAGAACAACGCGTGCTGGGCTCAGATGCCATCCTAACACGGTAGAGTCGACTAGAGCGCGTACCAACAAGTTTGGGTCCTCATACCTCTGCCAAACGACCAAGGCATGGAATTCTCTGCCAAGGCACGTGTTTCCTTCTTCCTTCAATCCTGGGCCCTTTAAACGGGGCGTGAAAAAGCAACTTCTCAGGCCGTCAAAGTAGAGACCTCAAGATCGCCTCGGCTGCTATGAAGACGGTGTAGAGACCACTGCTCTTAGACCACACGACTGCTTACTATCAGGCGGAGTGTGGTTATTTTGACGAGCAAAATACAAAAAAATATATAAAAAAAGTAAACACATGCGCGTAATCAGTGACAAAATAATAAACTGGCTAGAAGACAAAGGGCCATAAAGCTATCCAGGCGAAAGGGCCGAGTTGCAGTCAGCGAATATAAACTAGGTAGCTAAATCACATCGCAGGCGTGAGTCCACCAGGCCCATTCTGTGAAACCAGTCGGTCCAGTCTAGTAGATTAACCCTCAGTGTCCGTGAACCTCGTATATTAAAGTAGCTATTTTAAGACTGAGTAAAGTAGCTTCCACGTAGAGCCGCTCGTGCCCTTATATTCTAGAAAGCCTTTCAATAAATATCATAAAAATTACGGCGCTATTTATATTTCGCATAAGTATGTAAAATTAAAGAACGCTTTTGTTTTGAGGCTTCATAATAAAAAGTGTTGTTACTTTATTAAGGCGTTGAAAGCTCGGGGATTTCGCTTTGAATAAGACTATGAACAGATTCTATTGTTCACGAAAAGGTCACGTTTGTCTGCCGGCTAACGGACGAGGTCATGCTGTTGTTCTTTCATTTTGTTCAAAGTACTTTGTAGTTTCAAATGGTCAGACTCATGTTTCCAGTTGTTTTCGTTACTAGTTGTTATTACGCAATTAAAACAAGCCGTTTTTTAAATTTTAGAGAAAGGCTTGTGCACTTCCCGCCTCTTGTATTGCGTGTGGAACCAATTGCATAAGTACAAAACTTATTTAAATTTGTGTTTTGTTGTAAAACATATATTTTAACGACTTATTCATTTTACGTCAAAAGCATTAGTCTATTTACTTAAAGCCAGCATGGGAAGCCAGCTAGGGAAAACAACATAAAATATACTCAAAGCACCTTCTACATAGATAAGTACACCAATATTAAACTTTTATAAGACTATGCTATGATGACTTATACTTAGTCATTCAAGTAATTAACGTAATACCTAACATTTGCGTTAACGTAAGCACCTCATTTTATTATCAAGGAAATTAAGTAATACACGATAACCGTGAGTAAAGTTACTTGGTGACTTGCTTACAAAAAAGCGAATATGGCATATGGTTATAGTAAAACAATATATTATGTTCAGAAATAATCTTGTTAATTATTGTAGTACATAAAGTCCAGGCAGATGTGCTATGTTAAAAATAGTGAAATAATTGTCTTACCTTGAGTGCACAAAAAATACATGATGGTCCAAGGCAAGCGTGGCCAGTGAGCTCGCGGAAGCTGCGACGGAATATGTCCAGATGCCACAGCACCTGGGGTACAAGAAATACATACTTGGTTAATTATCATCATAAAGCAAATGTGGAAAGAGTTAACTGTGAAATAGGGTTATAGATTTGTAAGAGTTTATGGGGTTTTTTTGCTCTGCTGTCAATATATGACAAATATTACTGACATTGCGCGTTACATACATACATCAATGTAGTTGGAGAACTTTGAAGAATAATTCTCGCGACCTCTTCGATTAACCTTACACCTTTAAATGAATTCAAGTCAAGTATGTGCATTTACTAAATCTGCTCCTTTTACTTACCTCACTTATGTAATGATGTCATATTCAAATCATATTGTATTGTTAGTCCGGTCAATATAGACCAAAAAATGAGATTGAAGGTACATAAAATCCCAACAAGCTGAAAATCAGTAAAATTGTTCAAAACATAATTATAAATAATATTATACCTATTATATTATACCTAATATACCTTGAATAAATTTTTTCCATACACGGGAATGATGGGGAACTTTTAAATATTATTTATAATTATGTTTTGAACAATTTTACTGGTTTTTAGCTTGTTGGGATTTTATGCACCTTCGAATGTCTAAATTGACTGGACTATGTGTTATTTCATTTATTATCAAATTGAAATATGTTATTTCTATTTACGAATATTTTGTTTTTAACCTATTGGTAAACGCTATCAATCAAATATTTTCATGGCAAGAATAAAAGGCTTCATTATCGTCGCAATTACGAAGTAATGGGTAACTACACTTAGCCACCGGCTTGTGTCAATTTCATTAAAATTCTTTACATAAATTCATAGTAAACTTGGGCACGTGTCTAACGCAGGTGCACTGCGCCTATGTGACATCTAATTAGGACCATAATTATATTCTAATGTTTATGGAATGGTTTCGATCAAATTTTTGTGAAATAAAAATGTTGCTAGATTAAAACCTGCTAGCATATCGGCTTTAGTAAAAGTAGATTTATTTACATTTATTTTGCTAGTAGCCAAATATGTGTATCTAAATATAAATATTAATTAATATTGGCATGATATTAAATCAATCTCGTAATCACCGGTAGACCTCCCACAGAGGGTTACGAGACTTTGGTCGGAATGAAAAGTATAAATTAGTATAGGTAGTGTATGTAATCGCTACGCACGAGATCTCGTGTTCGATTCGAGTTTGGTCGAGCAGTGCTGTATGAGGTTTTTGTGTCTAGAAATCCTCAATAGCAGCACAGAGTCTGGGACTGTGCCTGATAGATGGCAAAATACGATCTACTAAATTCTAATTTCGTAATTAGGTTACATAAGTGACGAAACGATTTAAACACTTTAAAATTATACTATTAATTTTCGCTGCGAAACCGGCGCGGCGGCGCCTAATTTGTACTCTTTTACAAATAATTTTTTTTATATACTATTTGAAACAGAATCTCCATTCAATTGCTGTTTTAAAGGTATAAAACATCAATTTATATAATTACATATTTTAAGTACATGGGGTAATCCTCTTGACATCTAGAAACATGCCTTTAGAAAGCGATGAGCGAAAACCTAACAACGGCTGTCACCGATATCAGTTTATTATATATTTAATTGCTACTCCTGTTCAAAGACAGAACACGCAATATATTATAAGTAAATAAGATATCGCCAACGGGCTTAACCTGCGCTCAACTAGTACATGTTAATATAGGGACCTGACATTTGTAGCACGTGGCGACGCGTCAGGTGCAAGCAACATGTGACGTCGCAAAAACACCTCCGCTTATTATAACCTTATAATACTCCCCGTGTGGTGTATCTGTCGTCTTGTCAACATGGTTTGAGGCAGAACCAATTAATTTGTTAATAGATTCCATCATAGATGACGAAGCTATCTTTTACTTAAATATTAGTTCTTGAAGGTCTTGTTTAAGATGAGCCTTAACATGACGTATGATGATTATAAAAGTCTAAGTTTATTGCGGCTACTAAAAACTATAGAGAATTTTAAGAAAAATAATCTCTTAACATCCAGACTATTGACCACGTAGCGGTTTTATTATGTGATACTGATGATTGTGTTGTCTAACTTAAAGGAAACCACATATCTGGGACCCTCCCGTGACCCGAGATAATTATAAAGGTACTATTATTAATTTAATCCGTTTATCCTATAATAGATGTTAGAGATATAAAGGTAAACTTTTAGATATTATATTTTAAATTATAATTATAGTTTAATATATATTATAACAATAATATCTGTGCTTAAAGATTAGACATATCAGTTACATTATACCTAATGGTCGCAACGCCAACACACTTCCTGTCGCCCACGTTGCACCTAATGTCATAGTTTCGCTACTAAATTTTTTATAGCATTTCAAATAACAAGTCCAACAGGTATGATTGAAGTCTTGCTCTTGTTTCCAAAAGCTTAAATGTCAAAATACCATTGTAGTACTATAAAAATAGAACGTTTAATGAATGTAGGTTACATAGAAATCCTTTGTGTGGGATGTGTTTACACGGTCATTACGTCGCCTCTTAGGTCTTGGTGAGAAACACAAGTATATCTTTCAAAACTATGTAAAAAGGAATAGCTGGATAAAAAAAATGTTAGTAGGTGTCGCATCTTTTAAGGATATCTCGTACGCGCAGGCACGTTGCGTAACACGTTGATATCTCTGGAATACTTATGGCCAGTCCCACCACTAACAAGTAAAAATTATCCGAAAGATAAATTGCATGCTGTCTCACTCATGTTAGGTTAAGTAAGAGAGATGGCGAGAGTTTCATCTTATAGATAAATGCTATTTGGAGGTGGTGGGACAAGCCCTTATACTTATAGATGTACTAGAATTTGCCCGCGGCTTCGCTCGCGTAAATGTAGGTTAGGTTTCGTTAGGTTACTAACAGTTTTTTTCTGGACAAATGGTACCCTATGTCCTTTTCTGTTCCCCTGACAATGTGTGTGTAAAATTTCCTGATGAACGATCGAGTAGTTAAAGGGTGCAAGCGTAACAAACAAACAAACTCACATTCGCATTTATAATATTAGTATTATAACTAGGATATGTGTATACAATTTATATAAACACAGCACTCATATTGCCATCTATAGGTATATTATAATTCAAGTGCGGTTCGTTTCGTTCATCTTTTAATAATGTATAGTATGTTCTAGACAGTCTTAAGTAGATGTTTGATAAACTAAGCTTCTTTGGTTTATACAGAATTTAAAATAACCTTTTTCTTATATATAAATAGACATAATTAGATATTAATATATGTGGCAATGTTAGAGCAGGATTTTATTTTTATGACAGTGATTATGCTAATAGATAATCACTAAACACCTTGACATTTAAAATAGTTCTTAGTAATTTGTTATTATTATTTATAACTAGCTTTTGCTCTCGGCTTCGCTCGCATAAATGTAGGTTAAGTTGTATTAGCATTTAAAAATTTATATAAGTATAGCCTATGATACTCGCTGATAACATAGCTCTCTAATACCTAGCCAAATAATTTAAAAAATATGTTGAGTAGTTTTTGAGGTAAACCCTTACAAATAAACAAACAAACAATAATTCAAATCTTACCTCTTTATAATATTAGTATGTAGAAGATGTTATATTACGTAGGTTGTATTATCACAGGTTGACAAGAAAATAGAGCAACAGGCTTAATAGAACAGTGTGACCGTGCTATTATCTTGTTTACCCATAATACTTGTTGATGCAGTTAGCAGTTTTGCCATATTATCATCCCTCACCTGTTATTGTAATGAGGGAGACACGTCTGGTTGTTTTTCGCGATGGTTTTTGGGACTGGGGAGCAGGTGCACGCCAACTTGCCCGAGCAGATGCGCTCAATAAGCGAGCGTTTTATTTTGCTATCTTCGACTCGTTCGTGAGCCGATTTCGTATGTAATTTATATTCAGAACGTACTATTATATGGATGGTAACCACACGCTTTACGGTAACACTTTTATTTTTATTTTCTCGATACGCTATCTTTATCACCCGTTAAAAATTTTGCGAACAAATGTTTTGATTTTCTTAAGCTGTTTTTATATAGGTACTTTATTAATTACATACTGATTGAATGATCTCGTCTTTATAACAGGACAGGAAGAGGAAGATAAAAAAGCGCAGTGAAGGAGGAAGGATGACAGATGTGCGACCAACAAGTGGCGCATGCGCACCGGTAGCGTGATATTCTGCGAAGGAAGCTTAGTACGCAGCCGGCGGACAGATAAATGCTGATTTTTCTCAGTCACGTAACTACAGTACGGTTACTGGCGACATATTCCGCGTTTATAGACTGCGTAAGTGCTCCTACGACTGTCGAACTAGTTTCTAGAGGCAGTGATAGAATAAATAAATAATAATAAGCCGTGGCCTTTTCTTTTCACCAACATTTATTTAATCTTAAAATTAACTGTTACAACTATAAAAACACAATCAAGTTATACGCTATTTGAAAGTGCAACAAATTTTATTAGATAACAGTATTTTCCTCACGAAAAAAGAAGTGTATGTTTAACAAATTGTTTAACAAAAAATATTTCGTTGTATTTCTATAAAA
Organism: Catocala sponsa; assembly: GCA_963564715.1. NCBI lineage: Eukaryota > Metazoa > Arthropoda > Insecta > Lepidoptera > Erebidae > Catocala > Catocala sponsa. The sequence continues at coordinate 10,695,883 of OY751334.1, read as the reverse complement.
GCATCTCAAACAGACGCAACAAAAGCTCGGTCCTTAAACAAATAAGGCTGTAAGGCCGGCTTCACACTATCCTTGAACTAATAATGGCTATTTTTCCGAGATGTACGCTAAGTGATTGACAGAAGGTATGTTTGTGTGCAGCCTATATTTAGTGGAGCTCGTGACAAACAGATAAAATTTCTCGCTAATGGAAGCGGGGACATATTGTCGTCAGATAACGATTTCGAAACATGACGGTTTGAGGAACAGCACTCTTTGTCAATATTTATATTGATAACAAGTTACTTTATAAGGTGCTTACAGTTAAAATAAACAGATAAAATAGAGCGACACAAACTTAGTTAAAATTCTAGCAATTTCGAACTAAATAACTATCGACAATGCTTAGCAAGAGGAAAAAATAAACAGATAACTAACTATGAACTTTCCTTTCTTTAGAAAGACTTTGCTTATGACACATAATTGCAAGCTCAAGTAGGACATAATACACATAAAAAAACTGGCACAGTGATCTATCTCTAGCTACCTAATTTTCGTTGCATAAGAAGACTAGCAATATTCATCGCAGTGGTGACGAGGTGACCGTTGGATACACGGTACTAGTACTCCTGTCAAAATTAGAAATCAGCAAGCGTTTGTGCTAAAAGCTCAGTGTTTCCTAAACATTGGCAACTTAACGTTTAATTCATGTATCCCGGTTAGGAAATGTATGCAAATTAAAAAGAGGTGCACGTTAATCAATCTAAACGGTTGTTGTGATTAGAGGAAGACTATTTGCAACTAAAGTATAGGTACGCTTTGCACGTAACTTTGTACTTCGTACGAATCTAATTTGTGACTTATTTAGTTGTTGTAAGGTTGAAAATAGGTTAATAAATTCACAGCGCAGACACTGTAAAGAGTAGAGTAGTGGTATTATTTGCAACTAAGAGACCTTAACGAGTTACGGCAGCGAATAACGGTACGTGACGTCGCCTTGTGCTTCACTATGGGTTCAAAGGATGTGTTCGCTAAGTCTGTCTGACAAATAAGTGTGGAGCCAAATGTACGAACATTATATAGAGAAGGTATATCAACAACTATAAACATAAATACGTCGATACAACCTAATGTGCGTTGATTATATAGAGTAAATCGACAGCTATAAACGTCTAGTACACACGGCTACACATCAAGTTAGACACCATATATACGCATAACTACGCTACATACAAAATAGAGAAATGTTTGAAAGGGACAGTGCATAGTGGTGTCGATGTAGTGGTAAGGATAGAGCGTTGCGTCCCGTTAAGCGTGAATGTAACAAACATATGACGCACTCTCTCGCACGATTCGCAGCGTTCAACTTCTAATAATTCAAAGTCCAAACAGTATAGGTTGATGTGTCGCTGTGTGTACCCACAAATTACTAAAGATTGTAATGGATTCAAATTATATACCTACAGATATCATATAAATGGTATAATATCTCTACACTCTCTAAAGTCTACTTCTGCTTGTAATAGAGGCCTAGTAAGTATCGGATAACATATAGAGATCAATAAATGAAAGTTCAATTCAATCTCTACCTTAAATCATATGGTAACAAATCTGTGTTTAAGATAACGTATTGTATGTACTAAATAGTTAGATATATATTTTGTAAACAAAACTACTACATTGATCCTGCGGTAAAGAAGAAAATATGTCTAAAGTCGCATCCACTAAACGCAACTAGCAAAATATGGTTGATATGCCTCTGCCTATCATCCCGAGAATACATAGATATACTAACATACAACATTATTCTAGTATATTTATCAGAGTACAATGAACTACACAGATACCTGAAACGTGTTTGACAAAACAGTATAACATTATCTATCGATATTCGACACCCATTGCACTTTGACACTTGCGTATCATACACCTCCACTATCATAACGTAATTGGACACTTATGCTATTTATTTATTTTACAAAACAAAACAGATTCAGAACATCAATGTATTCGTAAACATATACATAAATAACCTATGTTGCATTTTACATTATTGTTTCAAAATAAAACGAGACGATGAAAAGCATGTTACAATAACAATAAAATGTGTTTATGTACATATTTTATTACAGTTACATTTTTATTACTGTTATGTTTTACATGTATTTATTTAAAGTTTGATGCGTAAAATATTAAAATGCCATTAAGTTTGACCTAAATGTTTTAACATCCAGTTGAGTGCGAACTATTTTTTTTTGGAGCTACAAACTTGCACCTGTCAGAAATTTCTAACAGGGTTAGCAATGTGGTGATGATCTAAAATATGATAAATTGATCTGAAAATCTTCAAAGGTGCAACAGGCCTTATTTTAAAGCAAACCAATAAAAATATATTGTTTCATTACAAATAGACCCAAATTAGCAATTATACTTGGAAACAATATAGAAAAGCACTCAAAGATACTATAAACTCGATTTTAACGGAGGATCGCGAAGTGTGATTCTGTGAAGTATTAAATGGGTTTGTAAGTTTTGCTATGATTATATTCCTAAGCAGGTATACTAACAAAAATGTTGGCACATCAGTACAGTCTAAGTATAAGTGAGCCATTTCACTAAAATGAATCAATCCATATTAATATATCAGCCAAGGTAGATTTGTAACTAATTAAACATGAGATGTCTTACTATAATCATAACATAACATTGGCATGCACAATTACACACATAGACGCAGCACGCGGCGCGGGCGGCTGACACCGACTCCAAAAATAACAATAATTTAATTATTCACAAGAATATGCAATTATTTATTAACTTTTTAGTGCATTTTAAGTTTTAGAATATTCTTTTTTGAAGTCGGTTTTCTTTTTTGTTAAAATTTTGTTTATTTCTCGGTTTTTAGTGAACCTTGCCAAAATTGAGAACATCATAAATGTAGCCAAATACGCATTATTAAGGATAACTCGAAAACGAATGGTCAAATCTTGATCAAAATTAAATGGGACCACACGGGAAGCACCAGCTTTCAAATAAAAAAAGAATCATCAAAATCGGTTCACCCAGTCGAAAGTTATGAGGTAACAAACATTAAAAAAAATACAGACGAATTGAGTATCATCCTTTTTTTTGAAGTCGGTTAAAAACTAGATAAGTTTCATCAAAACATTCAGGGCTTGTACTACCATCACCAGATAGAATTTATCTATAAGATAAAAGTCTCGCCATCTCTCTTCTTTAACCTAACATGAGTAAGACAACATGCGATTTATCTTTCGGATAACTTTTTCTTGTTAGTTGTAGGAGTGGCCGTTAATGCATTTATAAATGATTTCTGCTTAACACATTAGATAAATTCGTGTTGTCAAAGTCGCGTCTTGAAACTCAGCTAATTAAGAAAATATAACCAATATTTGGTAGTTTTCCATAGTTACAAACTTCGGAGTGGGTTAGTCATCCAATCACATTAATTAATCTAATTGAAACTGAGTCACGTCATCATTATCAGTCATTCCATTAAGGTTTGCTATAACGTAGCGCTATGCAACACTTTTTTATAAGAAGTGTGAAATAGAGAGGGTCAATTTGTACACGTTTTTACAAAAAGGGGGAGGCAGTGATGCGTTGGACATACATATATTGAATAATAATATAGGAATAAAAACCACGATTTGACGCACCGTGGCTCGCGTGGGAAGCCGTCAGCTCGCACGATTTACTCTAGCTCTTAATCGCTTTATAATCTGTTTATACCTTACTGTATGTTTTATCTAGACTGCTTTATTAACTTCTACAGTTATGTATTCTTAGCTAACGATTGTCAAGTTCTTTTTCTCTCAGTATGTTATGGGAAATACTAATATAATACTAGTAAGTAAACATATTATGTTTTATATTATTATAGTTTCCTGTGCATACTTATTATACACTCTATGCGTACATATGATTAACTGTTATGATTATAAGTCTTGAAATTATTATTTTCTATTTTGCATTGCATTTTTAATTATCGCTTACTTTAACGGTGAAGGAAAACATCATGAGGAAACCTGCATGTCTGAGAGTTCTCCATAATGTTCTGAACGATATGTAAAGTCTGCCAACCCGCACTGGGCTAGCGTGGTGGACTATGGCCTAACCATTCTCACACTGATAAGAGGCCCGTGCCCAGTAGTGAGACAGTTTAATACAGGGCTAATATTATATAATTATATATTATTTATTTTGCGTTGACTTAAGTTTTACAAACGCATAAGTGGGTTTGTCTTTTTTATTAAATAAGGTAACAAAAATATGGCACTTTTAAGACATTTTGATGTTAGAGCATATATATAAACACAAGATTTTTTGATAAGTGATGCATATAGCGTAACTAGTCAAAATTAAATAAGAAAATTAATGAGACTGCATTAGGTGATTCATCGCTTCTTTTAATGTTCACTTTCGATGTACAACGCAGGTGGCGGCGTGTATCATTTAATTGGTTGTATGTATGGACGCCCTTTAGTACATTAATTTTTATCGTCCAAATGCACAAATCGAGTGGGACTTATCGACGGATCGAGCGGAAGTGAATTTGAATCAAAATATAGCCGGTGCACTTCCCCTACGGAAGCGCCTCGCCTATACCTAAACGTTAAATTATTCAGACTAGCGGTTTGATAGCTCATTTTATTGAAGAAACTAAACGCACATGTGCTAAAAATCAATACGCAATTAATAAGCAGTTACAACAAAATATTTATATATGACCTGGACGCCTTTGAAAGGGACTGGCATATGATGTTTTAGTCCACATCTTTGCCCAGCAGTGGGACATATAGCTAAAGAAAAAAATGTGTACCTACATATATATTATAATTTATGCCTAGTTGGAAGGAGTTAAGCTATCGCCTTTGTTTGCCTTGTTGGTTGAGAGTTGGAGCAGTTTTTGATTCGGGGTACGTTGCTTGAGTGGCACAGAGCTAAGATGTGGACGCCAGATATGTGTCTAGACTATAATGTTTATATTGTTTATGGGCTGGCTCGACCGGGGAAGGACTACCCTCTCACAGAATATCGACGTGAAATAGCAGTATTCCTACTGTTGTGTTTCGTTTGGTGAGTGAGAGTGCCAGAAGCCCAATCACCCTCTTTTCCTCTCCTTCTCCATCCCACTTCCTTTCCTAAAGGGTCGGCAACGCGCTACTGATGCCTCTGGTGTTGCAGGCGTCCATAGGCTACGGTGACCACTTACCATCAGGCGGGCCGTATGCATGTTTGCCACCTTAGTCGTACAAAAAAAATCCCTATGGCTTACATGGCTTCATACATCTGTCCAAGAATAATTATATACGTAGAGTAGGTATAATTAGGCAGCAAAATAACGGAGTAACGACACAAGAAATAGCGTTCTTTTTTACGTGTGGAAATGCGCCTGATATATACCCTCTCGCCACAAGGGGAAGCGAGAGGGTTATGTCCGGCTCTCCTGTACATTGGGCCTACGGACCAAAACCCCACGGTGGGCCTACTCGCTGCCTTGTATGTTGGATGGGCCGCTGGAAAAACGACTACCTCAGCGACCCACGCCCCGGCACTACATAGGGCGTCGGACCGACTCAATAGCTGGCAATACCTCGCAGAAGGTTGCGACGGCTGCCCACTTCCTTTCGCTGTCGACCATGGCTTTGACCACAGCCGGCAGCGAGAGGTCTTCACCCACAACCTCAGTGAGTTCACGGCGCTGCACCGCCCAAGCAGGACATTGCTCGAGCTTGTACTGCGCCGTGTTCTCTTCACACTCACAGTGGTGGCAGATGGGACTCGGTTCCCTCCTAGCGACCGTGTGCAGGCATTTGCCAAAGCAACCGTGCCCTGACAACACCTGCACCAGCCGGAAGTATATGCTGCCGCTCTGCCCACCGCTCCAATACCATCTGGAGGACCCAACGGTCTTGAAGCCGGCCAGGGGCGTCTCCAGCCGCGCATTCCACATACCAATCATGCCCTGGTGGCCTCGATCGCGCGTGTTCTTTATCACTGCCGGGAGGGGACGACAACCCGTCTCCTCCTCACTCACTTCGGCGAGCACTTCAGCCTCTAAATCCAACGCACAAGCTGCGTCAGCTGACACCGTGTGTCAACTATTCCTTGTGTTGTGTTGCTTGTGGCCGTCTTAACAATCGTTATTATAGAGGATTTTAGCAGTTGGCTTAGAGGTAACACTCATACACAAACACTGTCATTATTGAGATTTTATATCCTAATAATAATTCGCAATAATAGATTAATACCATTATGTTCAGTTACTTTGCTTATTTACTTAAAACTTATGTTATTAAGTTGATGACTTGTAAATCATATTCACAGTTTATCGTACAGACAAGTGAACACAAATTGTGACGTTACGGTCTAATTAAGAGCCAATTAGGTCCAATGACAGGTATGAGACAAACATGTCACGGAGGTGAGTGTACCGTGACCATAAGGGGATATAATAGAAATCCCGCATTAGTCACTCATGCGTGTATCGGAGATGTTACAGATATGAACATACAGATTAAAACACTGCATGGTTGGCGCAGTGGTTTAAGTGGTTGGCTGTCAGAGCGCCGAGTGTTGTAGGTGCGATACCTACACAATATAGCAACAATGCTGAGTGCGTACCAATCTGTCCACAAATTGCACGTTTCTAATAATTAATGTTAAGTTATATTGTAAGTATGTATTTCCTTTTTGAACTGTATCTGTGGCAAATAAACGGTTTTTCTTTCTTTCTTTCTTCTTCTTTACATTGTATGATCCATAAATATTCATATTTGATCGTTTATAGGCTAATTCGATTTTGCTCGGTTTTGCTTGCGGTAATCTAGATTTTGTAAATACATTTCTATCCCTCAAGAACAGTATAAGTATATTTTTTTTCTAGATGAAAGGTTCCCTGATGTCCTTTCTGTACCTCTAATAACGTGTATGCGAAATTTTATGATGATCGGCCTAGTAGTCGAGGGGTAACAAACAAACAAACTCACATTCGCATTTATAATATTACTAGATGTTGCCGCGGTTTCACCCGCGTTTATCGTTGCTGCGCCGCCCCCGTGGGTCGGAACGTGATGTTATATAGCCTATAGCCTTCCTCGATAAATAGGCTATCCAACAATAAAATAATTTTTCAAATCGAACCAGTAGTAATCACGCAGAATAAACCAGGAGAAACATCGTTTGTACTATGTCTGTAATGGGTAATTATTTTGCTGCAATATTATTTTAAATCTGCGATATCTCCTAAGATATTCATTGAAATAGAATGATGTACAGGGCAATTTGGTTTTAAATTAAATACTTGTGGTGAATAACGTATTTATTTGGATAAGGATTAATATCATGTTTATAATTTGCGAAGGGCAAATAATGCATTATTTTAGAACAAATTTGGTTAGCATAAAAAAGGTTATAGTGAGTCAACCTTAAAAGATAGACATATGTTGTTGCGGACTTTTTTTAGAACTTTTAAAGGGGAACAATTCTGTCATACATGATTTTTGCGAAACTTTAACTGTTTGCGCAGCGCACGCAGCGGAAGCTCTCAAAAGGAAAAATACTCTCCGATTTTGAAACATTCTTCATTGATGCTCAGCTCCTATTGATCTTAGCGTGATGATATATAGCCTATAACCTTCCTCGATAAATGGGCTATCTAACACTGAAAGAATTTTTTAAATCGGAGCAGTAGTTCCTGAGATTAGCGCCTTCAAGCAAACAAACAAACTCTTCAGCTTTATAATATTAGTATAGATTTAGGATATTAGTATTAGACTATATGGGCTTAGCTCTGAATTAATAATACAAAACTACTAAATATCCATTTATATTATGTATCATAATCCGTTCGATATAACAAAAATTGTATTACAAGTAATCTTTAATAACGTCAAAATTTTAATTAATAAGATACTGCTTGATTATTAAATAACTAAAGGCAAGAAGACATTCTCTCGGTCAAGTGCTTGTTCACTCAATAGATGCAAATGTGTTTCAACGTTACAGCACAATCGTGATATCACCTATGTAATCATAACAAGGTGCTATGACAGAATATGTTATAACATTCATACGTGCTCTTGTTGAATTTCGCGACTGCGAGTGAGACATTCTTAGAAGAATAACATGAAATATTTTTGTTCCATCAGATAATCTAATCTTAAACAAACTAAGTAGGTGTATCTATTTATATCTATATTTTATAGTTATTAGACATTACTAACTAAAGCTTGTTTTTATTGCTCCTAATGGCAGAATAGCTAACGGCCCTCCTAATGGTAAGTGGTCCACCGCTCACGGATTTCGACAATGGCAGGAATGTACACCGCCAAGCCGCTGCTAAAGGTAGTATTATTTCGGTCTTTGTAGTAGTCATCACTGGCAAAAGCACCCGGCAAAACAATCTATGGGTCATCCAAATATTTGTCTCGTGCGGAAATAGAACCTGCTGCATGTAGCATTGAAGGCGAGACGACCGCATTAACAATGTCAGTATTTTATTTAGAATTGATTGATATTTTGATCACTGTAAATGATTGATTTCCCTTTCAAGGAAATATAGGTAACGGGCGTATTTAAGTAAGTTAGTGGAAACTTGTTGGATTTAGTGTTCGAATCCACGGGTCACAAATATATCCCACTCTGTTGATTTGATTACTTTAGTGGACAATGGTCTTACACTTTTTAAGGAGAGGTTCGAGCTGTAACAATGCTGCAATTTATAAGTGATATGATGATCTTGCCAAAAAGTATAAAGATAGCCATTGACGAAAATATCTATTAAGAATACTTGCAAACTGCCGTGTAACAACTGGAAATACACCAGAATGCAGAAATATTGACGATAACTTACATGCAAGTAACATCCTCAAGCAGAGTACCTAATCCATACCTTAGCATAAACTAAGCCAATAAACATTTAGTACATTCTCCAACAATTCAGACTGCTTCTATGACGTCACTAGCGTTTTTGACATTGTCAACCTAAAATGGCGTCCTTATTGTCTCCATGGCTTACAATCCATTTCAAACTTCAAACTTATACAAATTTTATCCAAATGGCGTATGTTTTTAACTTTATGAATAAACTAGTTTTTGCGTGCGGCTCCACCCGGGTGGTACCTACATCCATAAAAGCCTGTGTCCTTCAACACGTTTTAAACTACACCGTACCAAATTTCATCCAAATCAGTTGAGTGCTTTAGCAGTGAAGAGGTAACAGACAGACAGAATTGCTTTCGAATTTATAACATAAGTAAGGATTTCGAAAGACCTCTACTATAGATTAACAGACCTTATTGCGTGTTTGGCCAGTAGTTTACTTTAGATATAGTTATTCGCCTGGTCTGTCTTAATTAAATATGACCTCACTGTGTGCGGTTATTCTATAATTTACCATGAGTATTACCAGGGCACTGCTATTAATACAGCTCGATGATTGGGCGGTAAAAACTCAAAATGAGTTGATATAGCCTCATATATATATTCGGATGACCGTCCGGAACCGGATTGAGCCAAGCGTGTGCCCGATTTCCGAGAAACTTCCAACACCACATCACGGCCAATTTAGTTTTTTATAATGCCGAAATCATGGTCTAAGCGTTTATTAAATACGAATTAAATTTTCTTAGATTCGTTTTGGAGTAACGTTAACTGAGGCTTCGTATGTATTTTAAAATGGTGTAGAGTTGAGTTGAGATATATAAATTGCGTACATTTCAAGTTTATATTTTAATGTTATACTTATAAGTAAAACTAACATACAAGTAACAAATAACAAAACAGCTGAGAGGTTTGTTATTTAATAACAATAATAAAATTAAAACAACTATTGCGTTAATACTATTTCAACAGTTCCAACTTATTCAGATTACTTCTTCCTTACTTTGTGTTTACAATAATAATTGTATAAATTAAAACCAGCCATTCAAAATAGTAGCAAAGATTAAGTAAAAGGATTGTTCCATTTACGCATCATTAGCACTCACTGTCCGAAACGAACAAGACCCTAAGTTAAAAGAGTGCACATTTTACACACGAACGTCAAAATCTGCTCTATTATAGAGCATCCCTTCCTTTTAAAAATGGGGAGATCGGCCATCCGTGCGACGTCCACTACCTGTACCTATACGTGTACCTGTATACGAAATCCCAGTCCATAATTATGTATAAATAAATAAGCATAAACACAGCTATAGGCGACATCCGTCTCGCTTGCACAAACACAAAATGCCTTTAGGGTATCGCTGTCTCCTTTGTTCGCGAGCGTTGATGTCTTTTACTCCAAACGTTGTTCTACAGTATACGGAATAAACAGATACATAATTTTGTGTTTACGAAAGAGTTTCGACAATACTTTATATAAGATTTCCCGTTACATGCTTTATCAAAAGGTTTACTAGTTTTTATTCAATTCGTTTAATTTAAATTATGCGTATCGATATAAAATATTTTTATAAATTGATTTATAACAGATAATATTTTACGATTTTAAATTGTAGATTCACCTCTGTTTATCTAGATAGGTATCTTAGTGAAAGACACACGTACGATACTTCATAATTACATAACCAATGCGTAAAATATAATCAAATAGGTATATATGTATAAGTCTAACACCAAAAAATTGTTGTTAAGTAATTCACAAATAACTTTCTATTGAATGTCCTCCAAACATGGAAAACAAATAATAGTTTCTGCTTTTTAAATATACTATACGATGTAATCGCTTATTTTAAATTGGAGGCAAAGGGAAGGCGGGAAAGAGGGATCAAGATTCATGCCGGGAGAGCAACCGGACTGGATCGAATTACCCTTTATGGCAAAATATAGAAAACATTTGATAAATGTACCACATATTACTTATTATAAATATTCGCGGTTTTATACAAAACCAGGGACTGTGTTATTGTTTATCATTTACATAAATAACACGCTGTCTGATTACAATATAGTTAGAGCCTCTCCAAAACCTAATTAACAGATCAAACTTTCTAACACGCAACGTACACAACCAAATAATAAGAGTTTAATTGATGTAAATACAAAATAATAACAAACAAGTAAAGGGCTCACCTTCGCGCTGTGGTAAAGGGCGCTGCTTCGAGTTATCTTAGCCTTCGTCATAGTAGCTCCTTGCAATCCGATCAATCGTCACATAAACACAGTTCATAATACCACTTTCATACAAACATTCATGGTTACAATCCTTTTTAGTCCATAGGGAAGCGAAAACTGTCGTACGCGGCGATCGCGCCTGTGTTTACAATGAGAGATCGTACGTGGGAGTGTAGAGTGTCGCCGTGTGGGCACCGAGTCGCCGACGCTAGCGCCGCTACCACACGCAGCGGCGTAGTACTGTAACTAAGCGAGCAGCGCCCGCGCCGCATGCGGCTACGGCGGGAAACATTGGCCTACGACCAGGATTTTGAGGCTTTATTTTAAGCGGCCATTTTGTTTTATAAAGCCGCCACGAGCATTGCCTGAGGTATCAGGATCCAAGAGCATGAACTGTAATTGTTGTTATTATAAACACGTCAACAATTTAAAATAGAAAACGTGACATTCCGTGTAAATTACTGCTAATAATATTATTATTTAAATGATTATTGTCTTCCAGTATCAAGTAACATATTATTTTAATAAGCCTACTTAATAATTTATCTTACGAAGATGTAGCGGAAAACACATATTTATGTAAGTGTTATCTTCATATTCCTATAAATTAATATAGGCAGCTACAAATATGAAAAATCCATAAATAATGAAACGTGGCAAGGCGCGCTGCGTTCGGGAATAATAATAATTGTTATTACCTGTTCTGTTGTGATGTTTTTTCATTCCCTTTAGAGCAGGTGGGCTTAAGAAATAAAAATAAAAGTTCGGTTGAACGTGCGAGGGAGCACTTTTCGACAGCTCAGCGGGACGAGGGATTTAAAAAAACATCGACCGTCAAAAAACACACCTTGGTGTGTATAATATAAAATGTAATCTCACGTAATACCTTATCAATAGTTTACTTTACTTTTCCTAGAATGTTTCGTGTTAGATTTCCTAGTTATTGTCTCTTGATTGCGTGCGTAACTAATATTACATTGTACGCATAAAAAATCTGTAAGAAATCGTATAGTAGAGATATAGGAGTGACGCAAGATACTATTGTTTTTAATTAACACTTTGTAATTTTTTACGGTATACCATTCACCGCGATGAAGGGAATGGATATAATTTTATAAACGATTCTATTAATGAAGTATTGTGCGAACACCTTCGCTTCTCTAAGGTACTTCATACTATTGTACTTATTCTACTTGCATTACATGACTTTAGGCCAAGTACGTACATATATCTTAAATTATTAAAATTAGCTGCCATAATTAAATCATGGCAAATTTAGGCAATTAATCCGAGAAGACCAACTAAAAACCTGACTAACGAACGAAAATAAATTATCGAAGTTATGAATAATATGCATATATATATTATGTTCACAATATAAAACAGACTTTTTGAAATAACCGTTATATTATGCATACTAATTACGAAACTAAATTTAGTATAAAGACGACAATTTTATAAGAAAAGAACTTATCCTTCATCTTAGTGTGGCTAGATCTGGATCCACAAGGAATAACTAAAAATATTTGTTTTAAAGAAGATGTTAAACAATCCCTACTTATTTCGATTAATTGCTTTTGATTGCTCTCTCGTGAAAAAAGATTAAACAAATTAACTCACTTTATTATATAGTCAATAAAAGTATTTTTAAAGAATATTCTGTTATCACATTTTGGCTTCCAACTGTATTACAACATATACCTACTTAGGATTCTTACTTGTCTATTTGAATCAAAATCCTACTGCCTCAAGAAACTGAACAAATAGTAAACAGTAGGTACATAAGCATACAAAATGCATATTTGTATTTGACCGTGAGCTCGACTGACTCCCGTAGTTGACAAACGGCTACTGTCAATACAATTTGTACACATTGTGGATTTTAGTTCTATACAGCTCAATGAGAGTGTCGCAATAACTCAATAGGTACTATTGGTGTTCTCTGCGAGTATGCCACTACACAACACAAAGGTTTCGTATTCCCTTTGTCTTCGCGCACGTGCGCACTCACTTTATCCTATAGGTATATTAAACCACTGAATATTAAACACCAACGAGAATCGATGCTGATTGTAATAAATGGGTGAGTTCTGCCGGAAAATCTCAAGTGAACACACTAAGAGAATACACTAAGAGAATATAAGAGTCAAAGAAGGTTTTCACCTAAGATTGAAGAAGTGTGCTGCAAAACAGGCTGTATACAAAACTTAGAATAGGCACATTATAGAAAAAGGCACTCAAAAATGAAGTTGTATTTTCAATATACTTATTATTGCAGTCAAAATTTTATACTTAAACGTTTTACATGTCAGCGTGTAATATTAAGGGTGTCTTTCCACTGACGCGGAGCTGAGAAGAGCAGTGAAAAGTTGCAAGTGTTTCCATTGAAGCGGAGCGGAGCAAAACGGAGCGGGGCGAAGTGGAGCTGAGCAGATCAGAGCTGCAATGATCTTGTAATCCGGTGTATTTCACTATGATGTCCCACGCCATATCTTTGGTTTCATTGTAACTGTATGTTGTCAGTCGTGTATCCCATAAACATGGAAATTTTTTGACACTTTCAATTGTTTCTCATCCATTTTGATTCACATACAATGTCGATGACGTGTGAAGTGACATAATATCGCTAGCTAAACTAAAATGCAGCGCACGCGTTCTTTCCTGACAAGTCTACGCTACCCGCCGCGCCGCACCGTCCCGCTACCCTCCGCTTCGTGCGCTCCGCTCGACACCACAGCCTGCTCGACTCCGTTCTGTCCGGCTCGGGGCCGCATGTTCATATATTTTATTTGAAAATCTGCTCCGCTCCACTTGCACTGTTTCCGGAGTGAAGATATCGAGCACTGTGATTTTTTCACGGTCCGCTCCTCTCCACTCCGGGTCCTAGCTCCGCGTCAATGGAAACGCACCGTTATATTACCTACGCATTACAACGCGGAAAAATACAAGCAACCTGCTAAAACTGTATTGCATTAGCACTTTATCGGCTTATCATATATATTTTTAATTGCAACCGAACAATTTCATCATACCTTATAATTAATGCTTTTTACATCAAGCGTTTTGTCCTAAGAAATTAAAAAAGAACTTGGAGCATTTAAAGAGATTGCTCCACTACCCAAACGGTAAGCGGGCCGACTGGTCCAACCACGGAGCTCGGGTATTACTTATTCCATTCCATAGTAATTGCGTAGTAGGCTGCCTGGCCCAATTATACACCCGCCTAGTTAGGTGAGAAATAGAATATAGCCGCCATGACGACGGATGGAACTATTATTTTACTCTCCAAATTGTGGGTGTAACAGCATGTTGAATTACGAAACTACTTCGAAAAGTGTTTATTGGCTGTGCATTAGAACTATCATTACTAAATAATGAAAGAATTCCTCATATGGAAACTGAGTAGTATGACATTTTATTTAGGTAAGGTAATTTATTAGCTAGTACTACGCATAAATTAGAAAAAATATTTACTACAATTGTGATAGACTGTTATTGCACATAATCAAAAAATATGCATTAAATTTGATATCATCCTGTTGTCATCCCAAAGAGTAACAGCCACAGAAGCCTTACGATTATTAAACCATAATAATGCCTACGATGTGTACATTCCATGCACTAAAGAATGCAGAAGGGATTGCGTTATAAGAAATCCAGGGCCACTCATATGATGACACGAAGGCATAACTAGCTCCCTTTATAATTAGCTACAGAGACAAGCGACTCCAATTAGTCACTTTATAAGAATAGAAGCTTTTGCTTGCGGCTTCGCTTGCGTCAAAGTAGGTTAGAGTAGATTAGGTTAGTAACAATACTTTTTCTAGATGAAAGGTACCTTATGTCCTTTTCTGTTTCCCTGGCAACACGTATGCGAAATTTTATGATTACACTGGGGAACAGTTATTTTGCGGCATGGTAAGTTGAAGTCAATATTGTGTAAGTTCAGTATGCTGAATACGAGAAAAATATCAGAGTTGTTGATTTGACTCTAGTTTATGAGATACGACTTTATTACTATAATATATGACTGAAAGAAGGTCGAAATAAAAATACAATTACATATTAAATATATATTTTAGACGCGGCTATTATAATAACGACAAGAAAACTTAACACTTAAACTTAAACTATTAACAAAATATCATTAAAAGAAATATTAGAAAATCTTTATCTGTAAGCTTTTCTATTGTGTTTATGTTTAGGACAATCCCTTATTAAACTCAAGCAATAATATGGCTGCCCCATCGGCCTTAGTATCTATCTTTCATTGTTATAATGCCCTGATGGAACCGTTCTTTATGTTGAATATCTCAAGAACCAGAGTCAATCCATATAAAGTAAATACATTTCGGGTATGACTGATGAAGGTGTTTATTAAAGCCAGTACCAAAATTAATGCCGCAGAAAATATATATTTTTTGTTGCCCAGTATTATCGGTCCATTAGTTAGGCGTGAAAGTGTAACAAACAAACTCACTTTCGTATTTATAATATTAGTTAGGATTATATTACTATTTTTTAAATAAAGTTGGTCAGTACTTATATGATTAAACATATGATAGACTTACAGTTATAACATCCTGTTGGGTTTATTTCACAATGTTAATACTAGGTTTAACGGGCTTTAAACCTAGAAAAAGGTTGAACGTTTTATGTCTTCGACAACTTAAACGCTAAGACTTCGTACCATAGACAAGGTGTAGTTTATAGGCATTAAAATGATGCTTGAAGATTAAGATTCCGAGTATTAATGTTTTAAGCTCTTTGATACTGACAGCGCAAATAGTGGTCATCTTGCTATTTTCAAGCGGGAAGACTAGCAGATTTGAATCTCACACAAAACAAAAGCTATATGCTCCACAGACAGTAATGTCTCGTCTAAGTCTATGTTATATATTTTATCTATTTTAAGATCTAGGTATGTTCTTTGTGACCGTTGCTTTAATATGATTTAACTCTCCATAATACAAGAATATTCTCTAGAATAGGAGTTGTGTGTAGAAAATATTTTTAGTATGAATTCTACGTTCATATTTGTTATAAAACAAAAGAGCGTTATTGAGTAAAAACAAAGAATATAAAAGAAAAATATGGCCATATTGTTTTGCAGAAAGAACAATTCATCTCCTAGAAAGTTTTTAATAATAGGCTGTTACTTTAGTTACTTATGTATAAGCCTCGTCTCTAAACCATAATGTAACTAAACATAATAGAATTTCACGCTTCTCATTCAGCCCTTCGGACAAAAAGCAATTTAAATCTTATTTAAGAACAAGCCGATCAACTTAATGGAAATTGGAAGCACAAAACGTAATTTAGAAACGGAGATAAGGATCTAATCCTTTGTAAGCTTCTCTATAATTAGTTAGGCAGCCTTCTTAATCGCAGTAGCGTTGAGTTCTACCTGTTTAAAAAGATTAATTAATTGTAGCACTGATAGAATTGGATGGATACTAGCCAGTGTTGCCAGTCTAAATTAAACATATTTTGCTATTTAACGTAAGAAGAGGCCGGTTTCCAGCATTGGGACAGTTTATATACAGGGCTTGTATTATTATTTTAATAAAAGGTATAGCTGCAATTAATATATTTGTGTACCTACGTCTTTTTTATTAGAGCGTCTTTGTTATTAGAGCCTCTTTATCATTAAACAAGCTGTCCCGCGCAAGTTCGTCTGCTTCATATAGGAGAATTTACCCCGTTTCCGCAACATTTTTCATTGCTGCTCCACTCCTATTGGTCGTAGCGTGATATTATATAGCCTTCCTCGATAAATGGGCTACCCAACACTAAAATAATTTTTGAAATCGGACCAGTAGGTCCTGCGATTAGCGCGTTCAAACAAACAAATAAATAAACTCTTCAGCTTTATAATATTAGTATAGATTATTAATATAGGTATACCACAATTCTGTGCCAGTTTTGTCGAGGTAAGTAATTTCATATTACCTAAAATATTGTTATTTAGCTTTAGCAACATGGTCATCCTCTTTCAGAGAAGATAAGAAGAAAGGAATTTTTATTTTTTATTTTGCAACAATGTGTGCCCATATTAATTATTAATATGTTGATTCGCCGCGTCTGTAGTAGTCTGTACCAAAACCTACGTGCAAACGTGCATAAATATAAAATACCATCTAAGTATACCGCACTACTTTAATCAATTTTAAACTATCGATTACTAATCTTAAACTATCGATTACAATTTAAAAGATTATTCAGATAAAATACAACCGAACGGTGTTTATAGATATATAGTTATATATTATGTACCTATAGACGCCTAAACTATATACAGCAGGCCACGATACTCCGTCTATTCAATTCACCAATCATTTATTTTTTATCTAACCGTTCGATTAAAAGCCGAATCTTACTATGTGCACGTATACTTATTAATATCTGTATAGTAATATTACAACACCCCTAACCGGTTTTTGTCTCGTACTACAATACAATGTAGCTGTCTCTTACTCACACGGGTCATACACTTTAACTAGATTGATCTTTATTGCCGTCAACATAAGAACTATATTTCTGCGGCTGCGTTTATGTGGTCCATCAACTGTTGATTTTGTAGTAGGTCGTAGTAAGATAAAACGAGTTTTCTGCTAAGAGGAAATGACCACTTCACTTAAAAAGATTTGTACCGTTAAAGATACGTCCAAATATAGCAGGACATGCTAGAAATTATGTCCTACACTGTTCAATTAATACAGAAATGGCTACTGTACAAATTAATATTAGAGAAAAATAATTATGTATAACATTTAATCGCATTTATAGCCTTTTTAACTATTTTCAGCATCAGTTTACTAAGTAAAACATGTATAGATATTTTATTTTCTTGTACATTCGTGCAAATTTATTCGAAACTATCTCAGATCACGGAACGCGATTCGCTAAGCGCCTACTTTTATAAAACAGCACTCGTCCGTCGCTATATGTTTGGTATCATCTTTTGCACAGGCGCAAGCTGTTTTTTTTACAATTAATTTTCAACGTGTTTATATAATAAACTGATATTGTAATGTCTGTTATAAAGCTAGTAGTTGTTTTATTCAAAATATGGTAGCGTTTGCTCACAAAATAGGTATCTTAAATGTTAATTTACCTACAACTAATGACGGTCCTAAATTTAATCCTTAAACATGTTTTATTATAGTTATATTAGACATTATTCTATAAGAAATAATTCCTCTGTGTATAAAAGAAAAATACATTAAGCCTTTTTTGGACCGGCCGTCGATATAGTCGTTTCATAATCTTAAAATATCCTAACGTATGGTAACTTAGAGCTTTTGCTACATTTGGCTTGATAACTATTATATTAGTTTAGTTAATAACCGCTTGAAAATAAAAAGACAAGACTAAACCCGTACTAACAATTACGGTAATTAAGATAAACGTCTTCTGATCGCGATACGACATTTATAATCGCAACATGCTATAATTAAGTCGTCAGCAACAGTTTCCAATAAGTTAAGTTGACACTATCCATTGTTCTTGAGCCATTATTTCTCAGATTAGTAAACTTTCCAGAAGTGTTGTCTCGAGCGCAACAGTTTGCGATATATGCGGGTGCTACTACATTGATTCGCACGCGATTCCCACGGTACTTCCATTCATGAAACTCGCAACAACAAAGTACCGAAGTATCAACTTAGACGCGGGTGTAATGAACTCATTCTGCTTCGGAATTAATCGTTAATGAAGATTGAAGTCCCATCTACTGATCAGCTTTATCATACTTGGTGAGGCTGCTTGACCTCTTGTCTCTAATAGCGCTCGCCTGATTGGTGGACTTACGTTTTGACATAAATTTAACCGAATCTTGAATCATCTTTTGAGCCAATATTAAATCATATCGAAAAATCGTTTTTACTTTATACTACAGTATGGCCTTCTTCATATTGGTACAGGACAAATCCCTTATACTAAACACAACAGTATGGACTGCATCATATTGGTAGAGTTTCGCCACAGTCCCAATTTCCATTTTCATTCCCTAATATAATTAAGAATCTTCTACAGTAATTTTGAAGATATCGTACTTTTATATTAAATACTTCAAATTAAATAATTATACCTACAACAGAAATATTTGATCAATATATCATGTCACGTTTTGAATAGAAAACTTTCACAACGTTAACGCTCAAATTATTACTTTCATTCATACATATGGATGTGACATTCTTATGAGCGATATTGATTGGCTAAAACATCGGTGAAATATGTGATTATTAAATATTGCATAGGCCTGAATAGTTTACGCACGTATTTAATCCTAACTAATATTCTAAATGCGATTGTGAGTTTGTTTTTTGGGCTTTCACACCTTAACTACTCGACCGATCATTGTGAAATTTCGTATACACGTTGTCAGGAGAACAGAAAAGGACATAGAATACCTTTCGTACAGAAAAAAGTACCGTTACTTACCTTTTTTTTTAGGCTGGAGGTCCGCGAGCGCCCTACGGTGGCGCCCTGGACGTCTCCTGCGGTTTGGGTGGGGAGAGACCAGCTCCCTCTCCCGTTCCGCCGCCTCCTTCGCGGACATCATTGCCTCGCAGAAGATAACGACGGCCTCCCATGCACCCTCGCTCCGGACCATAGACAGAACCATTTCTGGCAGCGAGAGGACCTGGACACCCAATGCCCCGGTTACCGACCGGCGCTGCTCCTCTCAAATTCGACACTCCACGAGTGTGTGCAACGCCGTATCCTCGGGGCCGTCACCGCAGTGGTGACAACAGAACGTCTCCTCCCGGTCTATACGACACAAGGATCTGCGTCAGCCGGAAGGTGAGGGCACCATGGCGCCGCTCCAGCCACTCCTCCAAAATCGGACTTACCGCCGCTACTGCGGCGCGGCGTGCCCTGCACTCGGACCGTTACTTACCTAACCTAACCTTCATTTACACGAGCGAAGCTGCTGCTGAAGTCTATTAAAAATATGGCATGTGTGTTACTATATGATTTGTTTTCTCATATTCCTTTAATACGTATGATGACATGTTATGATAGCAGACATATCCAAATTATGAACTTAAATCGAGTTATAATTGACAATAGGGTCATAGTATTTGTCGGCAAATGGAATCCTACGACAAAAGTCACAAACTGAGTATTTTAACTTAAAGTATTTTTAGGTGGTTGTATGTGATAGTAGGTAAGTTCACTAACATACGAGTTGTTTCGCAATCGTTCACCATCTTCAAAAACCTCACGTCGCGTCGTATAGAAATTACAAACAAAGAAATCCACTTTCACAATTGTAATACTAGTTAAAATTTTATTATTTCAAATATAGTGACTTACTTATATACTTTTATGGAATACCAGCTTATCCCTGCAAATATGACATTTATATGACATGTAATTATATGACAGTCGGAAATCAGTATTAATCTCATGGTTACCCCCGGATCTCTGGGCTCAAACATAATGCCTTTTTCATTGTCTGGTTTCCAGCTAAATCATGAATTAAGTAAGTTTTTAAACAAAGAAATAGTAATATTATGATGCTTACATTAGCAATTGCAAAACAATTATTTATAAATATACATAGATACAAAATCCGAATCAATAAAATATATTATAATAATTATTATTTGTTTATAATAATTAATAACATACAAATGACTGTCGTCATACGTCTAATCCTACCCGTAAATCACACAAAGTTTGCTGCGATACCGAACTCGCTACATCTACCACATTAATATTGACGGAGTGGTATTAAAACCTCTGTGCCATCCATACAGTCCATTTATTGAAACGGGTATTTGATTCCTTAAGAAGACAGAGACACTTCCCCTCAAAGACAGTCGCGTTTGAGGGGAAGTCGACGTACAAGGTGATAAGACACGACTGGCGATAGATCTATGTCAAGCCGGCACTAGCTGCGATTGATTTACGATTTACTTAGGTTAGTTGAAAATTAGCACTGTCGACAGTGACCACATTCCTTTAATCTGTCTGTCTATTGTGTGGCTTAGACTTTAAGTTAAATCTTTAGCTGATAACTGGAAACTGCATCTAATTCGGATTAGTAGTTTTTGCGTAATGTCACAAACGGAAAAGTAGATAAAGTTAATAATAAGACCACTTGTTTTGGGGTTTAGTCTCCTATTAAGATTGTATATGTGTTTGATAAACTAAATTATTTATTATAGCACACAAACGTCGCTATTTTATTATAGTAGAAGTAAATCATTAAAGAGATGTATACCTAGTAATAAAGCAAATAAGTGTAGTTTAATAAATTTTAAAATTCGTTACCATAGGACATCTATTGCCACTTTCGTAAACAAACGATCGACAGTTTTATAACCATAGAAATCCTAACCGGACAAGATTTTACATAAAAATAACAAAGCAACGTTAGGCTGTTAAGTTGACATAGAGACACATAAATAAATCCACATAGTATTAATTTACATGTAAGATGAGTACAAAACTAGATCGTACAATATCGCACGATGTTTCTCTATTTTTCTCGACCGGTTTTGTGTCTTATGTGTTTCCCTTAATTTCAAATGTAACCGTTCTGTTCTAACGTGGCCCACTTTAGCTCGAATAACCGGCAACTTTATATGACCACTCATGTTAGTAAAGTGGTTGGCTTCACAGATGGCTTTCCGAACTTTGGCGACTTTTATAGTCTCCCATCTAAAGTTTATAGCCGAGAGGTTAACGTCCAAATGATGGCTATTGAAATAGCTTATTAGCATTTTATTATCAGTTTATGCTTAAATAATCATTTTGTTTTGAATATACTCTGTAAGCACTATTGTTATAAAGAACTATGGTGAATTATAATAATAGATAGGATTTAACACGTTTTTATATATTATGATTTTTATACGTTGATTGGGTTTGATGCCACATGTACATATATGGTAGTTTTTTACGTAACCGCTTAAATTAAAAGAATATTTGGCAGCGAATTCTAGCATTTAATTAATGACTTCGAGTTATTTTATAAATTTAATTTACACACCTTCTTAAATAGCATTTTACGTATTTTATATTCACGAATACCGACTACCGACTTTATTTATAGAGTACATAAAAATATAAGCCTAATAACGTCTGTAAATTAAAATCATTTTAAGGTAACTAATACTTTTAAAGGACTCTTAACACCATCACTAGAAGTATTGTTATAGGAAGGCCCATGATAAATCTTACATATTTTTATCATAGAATTAAATCTTTACTTTTCTAAAAAAAACAACTCTCGCAATAGAAATAAATTCTGTGTTTTTTCATTTGTGGATAACACAATTTTTTGTCTGGTGTCTCATGGCGATTCTAGGGTGATGTTCAAAAACGTATAGAACTTAATAGTACCATATAGTGTCTTGACGCAAACTCGAAATTATTTAATTCAATCCATCCTTCTCAATTTTGTCTATAATTATGAGCTTTAGGCCAACCACTTACACGTTACGTTTTGCTTTTCTTACCATTCATTATCCATTTGACCAGGGTATAGACTTACCAACAAATTCTTATCGGGCCATATATCCCGTCTTACTCTATTTGAATCTCATTATTTTATCTCCGGCATATTAATACCATAATTACGAACCGTGTAGGTTTATTATGAGCACGCAGTACAGCAAACCCAACGTGCGTCTCTATGCCTTTGCCATTTTTGAACAATGACTCTACCATTTATTTTCCCAACCAGCCAATACATTTTTTTTAAGCGATTTATCATAAATGTATAAAGAATATTATTATTATGATAATTGTCGTAGATCTTTCCCGTAGCTTCGCTCGTGTAAATATAGGATAGGTTACTTTATGTTAGTAATCGGGCACGTCAGGATCGTGGCGGTAAGTGCCGTTTTTGAGGAGTAGCGGAGAGGCGGCATGGCACCCTTACCTCCCGGGTGATATAGGTAATGACTGGCCAGGGTTGCTTTGGCCAACTGGCCACAGCAACCCTAGCCAGGTCTCTTGCCAGCCTAGGCTGGCAAGAGACCGGAGAGAGAGAGCCCGGTTGTCACAACTACAGCGACTGCCGCGACGTTGTTGCGGACACAGCGCTGCACACTTTGGCGGATTGCCCTGCCTGGGCATCGCAGTGCCGCCGTAAGTTGATCGCGGCAGTCAGTATGGTTGCCCTCTCGCTCCCGGCCGTCGTCCAATCTATGCGAGCGAGAGATCGTGGAACGCTGTCGTCTCCTTCTGTGAGGAAGTCATGTCCATCAAGGAGGCGGCGGAGCGGGAGAGAGAGCGCTTAAACCCTCTCCTCAACCGCAGCACCGGGTGCCAGAGGGCGCGAGATGATCTCCAGCCACCCTGAGGTTTGACCGGTGGTGGGCTTAGTGGGCCCGCCCGCCACCCAATCAGCACCAAGTCCAAGAGGCGACGTGCGTGTTCCCACGCGCGCCTCTGTGTCGTGTGTCCATCTCTCACTTCAAGGGTACAGTAGGGCTTAAATATAGTGGTGCCCAAAGGGTAGTCTTGTTGTGTGGTGGCCTGCCGTTTCATACGGCGAGTCGAAACCTCAGCGGGGTAGCCACTGCATATGAAAATGATTCGCGCGGTCCCGCCGATTGCGGTTTTGTTGGGGAACACCGTGGTAGATGTAGTCGCTATTACCAGGAGGTCCATTATCATCATTACCATCTTTCTTTGTCCAAGTGAGTCCAACATAACCCCTCCGCCCGCTCCCGCGGAGGGGTATGCGTATTGACACCCACCCATTCCTACACGTAAAAAAAAGGTTATGTTAGTAATTTCAAACAAACTTAGATTCGCAATTATAATATTAACTAGATGTGCTCGCGGTTTCACGCGGTTTTCGTTAATGATTTCTCCACCGCTCCTATGGGTCGTAGCGTGATGTTCCTCGATAAATGGGCTATCCAACACTGAAAGAATTTTTCCATTCGAATCAATAGTTCCTGAGATTAGCGCGTTCAAACAAACAAACAAATAAACTCTTCAGCTTTATAATATTAGTATAGATTAGGATTAGTATTTTAATGAAATTGCACCTGAATGTAATTACATAATTTGTTTAAAAACTTCTATAAAAATCAGACTAAAAATTACTTATAAAACTTGAAAAGTCAAATAACTTATTAATTTCATTAAGTCTATAGGTATACAACATAACTAGAAGTCTACTAATCTATTTTAATATTAAAATGAACAATTTACATGCAGGTTTACGGTAATAGTTAAACACTTTACATGAGAGAAGAAATAAAAAAAACATGAACTTCGGCGTTATTTTTTAATGATTTTAACCCACAGTAGATGAATCGAACAATATTTATGTTGTAAGTTATATAAGATATCCACGAACCGCGACTGGCACATAATTTCTCACGGCGATCACGCATCGTATACAGCAGCGCGTGGCTGGGTGCGCAAGCGCCGACCCGTGGGAGTTCCAATGATCCACAGATAGTACGTACTAGGAAACTGTTACCTATATGGTAACACAGTTCTATCCGAAGAAAACTCTGGCAGTTGTGTTCCGCATTTAATCACTTCGCTTGACAATAACAAATCTACTTTACGGCAGTCCGTGAAAGACTAATAATTTGACGCCATTTTAAAATAATAAATAGGTACTGTAAAACCAAAACGGTGAATCGATGAAGTTAAAGATGAATATTTTTAAGACGTTGTTATATTTCGCTTATTTATACCTGGCTATAAACGAAACTTATTTAATTAATCACGTAATATCCATTTTCTATTTAAAGTACCTATATGAATTTTTAAAATTATGCGTGATTCTGTTGCGCCTTTGCGCACGTACTGAAGTATTACACGATTAAATATCAAGAATAAAAATGCCCAATATTTGTAAACATTGTAACCACAGTATTATAATGTTTCAGAACAAGCGGGAAGCGTGAATCAACCGCGATCCCACAGTTATCCCGCTACCATAAATTGATACAATTGTTCTATAGGACTTTCAATTTCAAACTAGGTATATTGGAAATAAATTGTTTCTTTACCATTTAAGTCTTGGTGGAACAAAGGACGGAACAACTTATTGACTTAAAATTGCATAAATTGCTTTTTCCAAAACTACATTCACATGGCAAGCTCTTTTCATATATATCCAGTCTTACTTTAAGCAGATTTTAATTTAGTTTCGGTTACAATCGCGATCAAATAAAGTAATTTACCTTTGCACAACTTATACGGATGATCTTGACTTGACTTCGTTTCAAAAGACAAAATAATTATGGAAACTTACAAAATGTAAATCGCTTTAATCTCTATAATATCTACTAGTTCCAAATAACAAGTAATAAATGGTAAATAAGGCATTTCTGAACACCTGTTGAACAAAGTCAAAAGCTGTAAATTAATTGATTGTTACTTTCTTTACGTGGTAATAAAAAGCAATACAAGTAGACACCTCAACATTGTAGTCTAGACTATTAAGTACTATATTTATTTGGCAGCTGCTGGATTAAATACGAATATAGTCAGTTTATTTGCAAGACTTATTTATTTTCTTTAGCTGACTTAGCACACAGTTTTATATGAGAAAAACAGTTTAAGAATAAAACGGACTAATCTTTAACTAACACTACCTTAAAAAAAAACTTTTAAACTAAAACTACCGCCCAGAAAACTGTGGAGACATTTTGGATAAGGAGGCTTTTCTACAGTATTTTACTTCACCATATTGGTAATATTGGACTTGTTCATTCCCGTTACAATCTGCATAAATCATTTAACACGAAAGTTTAAACGTTATTAACCTCTATACATAATATATTCCTATTAATACATCGCTATATAATTCATGGGAAAAATGTTTACTATTCTAAGAAACACCAGCCCATCGTATTTCCTTCGTATAACCGCTCTAGTTTGCTATTATTGAACTTGTGAAACAATAAAATTGCATAGTGTCCAGGAGTAGCATCCTTAGAGAGATATCATTAATAGCGCTTCCTTATTACAGCGCGCAATTGTGTGTAATTCAAGGTCCTGGTTGCGTGTGTGGTGAACCTTTGACCGGGCACCTGTCAAGTGTTGTAATTAGATCGTTGGCTGAGGCATGGCCCGCCGGTCAAGCTTGGCTGGCGTTCCCACGTCTTGGCGCAGCTAACGCGGGCCCTCACTATTCTGATGATAAGATTAAGCAGCACTTCTTAGATATACCGATATGCAACTGTTTGTGTCCGTTTTACCTTAAAAATGTAATTTTCTTGTAGATAGCGGAGAAATTATGGAATAACGAATGTAATAATTATTTTCTACATGTGTCTGTATCTTAATAGATAGAGCTACCGTATAGTTTGTTAATCAAAATATCTTACGAAATTCCACATGATTATTTATAGACTATTAATTATTTAAATCATAGTTGTATTAAAAATGCAGAAGCCAATTAGTTAATTGGTTGTTTTTAACGCGACCTATGTCTCTTAAAAAGGTTAGATGGAGGAGTATGACACCCACTTTCTTCCGTTATTTTTAGTTTATATAGTAAGGGCACACATGGCTCGGAGGTGATAATTTGAATAATTGCCTTATACAACGCGTTATACATTTTTCTTTTAAAAACGGAATTCATATAACGGTCATGCATGGTATGTATTTGAATTTTAAAAATTTTCTCTTAAACTATTGCGTCGCAGCGGCACAACCGTGGCCAGACAAAATAGATTTTTAATTATGTCTAGTATTCTAAGACTTGACAGATTAAGTAGCAAATTTAACTGAAGCTATACCACAGATAATATAATACTATACTAGGCTATACCAAGATTAAAATAGATTTAAAATCCACCACATAATTGATGTAAAATGGTAATTCGATGTAAATAATGTTTGGATCATTTAGGAGTTTACAACAATAGGCGACGTAGATTAAAAGATTATGACGAATTTGAATTCAGTCTGAAAATAACTTGAACTTCTACGCTTAGGTAATTGTGAACACAAAAGCTTTAACCCAAAATTTTACAAAATTTACGACTATCCAAAATTATTTCAACTTTAAATGTCAAAAGTTATCGGCTGTAAAATTTAAGGTTCGTCAAGTTTAAAGTTGTAAACGTCAGTGATTTGACCGGTTAGTTACGACGTTGCATTACAATGGTCTATATTCGAACAATGGCTTTTTTGTCATGACTTAGTCACTGGAGGCCCCGAATCCTTGAAGACGGCCAGGAAGGGTGACTCATCAAATGTTGCGGGTCGCGGGGTCGCGGTTCAGTGCGCTCAACGTAAATATGCCAACTTTATATACAACCAGTAACGTAATTTTGAACAGTAGGTACACAATTGTAACAGAAGAACTGGTTAGTCATGTTTTTATTACCTCTCCTACACCAAGGACAGTTCTTGTATTGCGAGGGAATTTTACAAATATTAAAACAATAGTAGACAGTCGGAATAGGAAGAAATAACAACGCAACACATATTGGATCAGAAACTGTGCTCTCAGAATAACGTACCGTTTTGTATATCTACATATATATTATATATCATAATATATATCATAATATATATCATAATATATATCATAATATATATTTATAGCCCTGCATTATGTAAATAATATATTTTTTAATTACACTTCTGGTTGTCATCATCGCCATCTATCGGTTGTTTTCAGAAACAATACTATCAGTGTGTCACATGTTTTACATGTTTTTTTTTTGATGATAAAATGTTTATAATATATTTTCTAGAAATTTTGTAAATGCCGTATGTCTAGAAGTGAAAACAGCATTCTTATATAAATACATAGTTCGGCTGTCTGCATACTAAGGTCTACGTCCTCATAGTTCTGTAAAATATTATAGTTTAAATTTATTAAACCCATTATGGTAAGAACTTGTTTTTTATGGCTTTACATATTTTTAACTGAGATTTTGACTGATCATCAAATCCTGTACGTACATACCGTTATTTTTACACGTTGACTAGAAACAGCACTACATAGGTACAAGAATAGTGGGAAAATAATATTCTGCTTCTTTGTCTCGTAGTTATATGACTTGTATATAACCATCCTTAATAATATTTAAGTTCTCTAACTCTCTCTCTTCTTTAGATTAATAATATTTATACACAGATAGTTGTAATCTGCCATTTCGTTCACAATTTTGGATGTCCTTCATTAACGGCTATCCCTACGACAGATTTTATCAAAATCGGTTTAGCACCTTGGTCTTTAATGTTTAACATACATTAAGAGACTTTACAATTAATAATATTAATATGGCTGTCAAACTGACTGGCGCCTTTATTTGATTGGTTAGTCAGTTACAAAGAAAATTAATTATCACATGAATAATTTATACAAATTCGTTTAACAACACGCCAGAATTAAGAATCGGTGTAGGCTGTATGCGTGGTCTTTGCTCGTCATGCACCTGTTTTAGGCGCAACAAGACCATGAAAGGCAGACAGAAATAAAATGCCTACCCACTTATCATTAAGAGTTTTTTTATTCGACCGGCAGTAAACCATACCGTCCGCCTAATGTTAAATGACTACTGTTGTTTAAGGAGGTTCGTACTACCACGCACTTACGCCATGTTGACCCTACTAGAAAAAAGATATTAAAGAATTTGAAACCTCTATTTTAGTTGTTTTGTGTCAAAAGTGACACATTTGTGATTTTGATGTTTGTATATATATTTACAAGATATAAATTAAAACATTAAAATCGGTTTAAATACTATTTCTACATTGACTCTAACGCCACCAATTTGGCAACCACGTATGTATTTTATATATTGACGGATAGATGGCGCGCTATGCTCTATTAAAATAGGAAAGATTGATAAAAATAAATTGTGGCAAATCTTTTAAGGAAATTAAATTTGCACTCAACATGTATTAAATAAAATTTATAAGTAAGTATAGTATAGAGTTAAGTATATAAGCAAGTGTGACTGAAAGACAATGGTAAAAAGTCCAAGTGCAATGAAGCATAGTGTCGCGCGACAAACTCTATTTAGATGCAACTGTGTCCAAGCGATCAACGGACCGACTAATACTCTAAATGGGGTTCAAACGTGGGGTCGATAGGGTTATTTTGTCGGATCACCTGGGATTATATACTGAATAATTGACGTAATGCAGATAAAATAATATTTCTTCAAGACTATTTCAGTATAGTAATCATACCAAAATAGTCTTCAATTAAATTTTATAAATAGCAATAATTTTAATAAAATTAGTATACAGATTTAGATTCGTTAAGTAAAAGTGTTTATATATTAGATAGCTTTTTTTTATTTATTAGCATTGGTCGACCAGCTAACCTAATACCCCGCCAAGTGCGGGTATTCTTTGTATCCAATGTGTTTGTAAATACAAGCGTTCCTCCTAGTGAACTAGTCACTAAGGAAACGCATTTACTATTACTTTTAAAATTAAAAATAAAATAATCTTCTTACTTTATACGGATCCTAGCTTACACGTGACTATAGGCGCTGAAAAGTAACCGGAACGTCAGCGAAAGTATAAATATAAATAATCTTAATTACGTAAATAATAATTGAAAACGATGTTTAAAATAAACTGCGCTAAAATCCGAGTAAAGTAGATTATAGTAGTTTCATTTGAATTATAAATAGGTATAAAATACAAATCAGAAACAATATAATTTTGCGTAGTCTATTCAAATTTTATATCAGAACTATTTCAGTTACCGAAGTACACTATTTCAGTTGACGAACTGAACTAGATAACTACATATGTATAACAATTTTAGTAAGCTTTGTTGTGACACACAAAACTTTCTCACAATTCATTACAAAAGTAATGACAACAATAACACGAGTACTGTTACATTATTTTCTAATTATTTTGAGATTAGGCTTATTTCCGTTTAAGGAGAGACATTTAAATGATAGGAAGTCGAACATTACAGACGATGGCCATAATATCGTTTCCGGACACCCATGATGATATTTTGTGACGAAAATTGATACAGAATTATATCTGATGACAAAAACTGTTATAATCATACGAGTGAATATAATATTGCGCAACAATAGCCTATGTATGTAGGTACGTTGGCTTATAAATAATTTGATGATGTTTGATTAAAAATGGCATTGGTACGTTTAAGGCCTAATAAGACCGCGTCGGTTGGAGCTGTCTGCATAATTTCAATATTTATAAGCAATCATAGGTACTCTTCTTCTAAGATACAGGCATACAGAAACCAAATTAGAAAGAGTGAAATATTTAATATTGTCTTACGTTTATGCGAATGTTATACATTGAAATTAAACAAATTTATACGGATTTTACCGCGTTGTTTATTTTTTATATAACAAATATTTGCTAAATCGCCGTAATTGTATGCATTTGCTATCATATAGAAAATTATCTATGAAATGAGTTGAGTTAAAAATACAGATAGTCCACTGCGTCTTTCAGTATATCCATCACAGTCAACAAAAATAACATAACATAATGCTGAATGATAAGAAAAGTCTACACCACATATTGTGATACAAAATAAAATTTGTTATCACTGTTTCGATACTATAAAAAGTGATTGTGAAACAAATCCACAAATGTCTAGGAACGAGTTGATGGCGTTTCTTTAGTGACCTTAACATGTCTTATAAAATGTCGCAGATCTCTGCCCACCAATTTAATAACTCTCTTAATGAATAGACATCCTATAAACGTCAAAAAATTTATAACTCAATATAAAAGCTGTTAGCAAACACTAGCAGTTTTACTTTAAAGTAACGTTTATATTTTGCACACTCAATGATCCTATGACGGATATACCGCATGAAAAGATAAGACGAAAGTAATTATTTAAATTAAATCAGCGTTAGTTGCTTCACTCACCTACATAGAGATTGTTAGCACATGACTTTCAACAGTTTCGAGACAATGTAAGTAAACAATTAAGTCGTAACCGTGACGGTTGCACTCGGTAACTGCTTATTAGAAATGCAATAAAAATGACCCACAGTATGAGAGCAGTAATGACCGACCGTGGGAGTTGTGGAACCGCAGACACCAAGGAGATCATTGGGCATGTTTACTACTTGTGCAAATGAATAGGGGAGAGATAAAATGGCTGCTAGTTGCGATATTTATTTATGGAAATGGTTGCAAAATTTTATAAAAAACTAGGATATAACGCATCCTGAAACGTAGGGTACATTGCTTTCATTTATCGCCAAATTTCCTTAGTTTTAAAATAAAAGTAGTGAGCCTATTGCTGTTTACCGACCATAAACTAAAACTCCTCCAGTCATCTAAGTTTTCTTGGTAGATAACTTCATCCATTCCAATGATAACTTGAACTTTAATTTTATTGATGCAAAGTCTAAATTAAATATTTGATTTAGAAGCTTACGAGAGTATGTTGTTGTAAAAGGATTTGCACCAACAACGTATTGCAGGAACGATTTAAAAGATTATTGTTACATTGATTTTTCAATTAATTATTCTTCCTCTTCTTCTTCTTTTCGTGTCGTTAGTGGCCAACCTGCTGTCAAGAGTTGTTCAAGCCGCCCGTAGGCCTCTGACATGGCTTAACGACTGCTGTCAATTTGGCAAAAAGCGGGACCGACTTTTTACGTGCCCTCTAAAGCACGGAGACGCCCATCATCACCCATCTATAGACTAACCGCACCCAACGTTGCTTGACCTCGCTAATTGCTTACCGATCAGTGAATGCAACTGGCTATGAGCTGGCTATGATTAATTGTTAGTAACCTTATTACCTCTTCCAGGATGTTTACTTTTGTCTGTGTGTGTCTGAAGAAGCTCATGATAAACAGTAAGTTGAATGGATATTGAAACCACAATCTCTCGATCACAATAGTAATGAGTTATCCATTCGGCTGCCATTCCGTCATCATCATGTTATTCGAATGGAATCAATAGATCAAGTAGATTTATTGCTTGTTTATAATTTTAACTTGACTTTCGCATCTAACAATGCGTAACAAATAGATGTACAGTCATTTAATGATCGTTTATTGTATCTCATGCATACCTAAAGTAAGCGTTCAAAAGGAAATTAAAATAAATGGTTTTACTTAACATAAAAAACGATTTACCTTTTGCATACTTAATTGAAACGGTGGTATTAAACTACTATATACGGATTTTATCGCGTTGTTTATTTGACACTTTATTACAAAATTTTGAAAACTGTTACACTACTATTACTATTGAACTTTACTAATTTTTAAGCTAATTAAATTATTGAAACTATTAAAACTATTTATACTATTACTATACCTACTATTATACTATTTATATTTGTGTTTACACTTTCCTAATTTCAATAGAGAAAATGGTTGGAATGTACCACCAGCTTGGGATCCAGTAATTCAAATAGTCAAACCCAAGAAGAAGCAAACCACAGCTAGACTTCATGATACTTTGAGCTCATTCTGCGTAAATAGAAACACCCATGATTAAATTATGTTCGGGTACTTTGAAATAACTACACTGGAACATTGAGACAACTGCCATCTTAGTCTCCCCGTGACGATGGCTGCTGAAAAGCAACCGAAACGTCGGGGAAAGTGTAAACACAAATATAAATAGTATAATAGTATAGTAATAGTATAAATAGTTTCAATAATTTAATTAGCTCAAAAATTAGTAAAGTTTAATAGTAATAGTAGTGTAACAGTTTTCAAAATTTTGTAATAAAGTGTCAAATAAACAACGCGATAAAATCCGTATATAGTAGTTTAATTTCAATGAATAACATTCGCGTAAACAGAAGGTTATGAAACGATGGTGGCAGTTTAATATAATATATATATATATATATATATATATAGTTTGCACCACGTATAAGAATATTTATTAATAATATATTTTAAAGAAAAGCAGACTACAGTCGCGGATAATATCAATAAATTAAAAACTTTAAAGTGTTTGATTCTGTGCCTAATAAAATATATTTTGATTTATCGGCGTTTTTTTATTAGGCTTAATATTAATATTCACCAGGTAAGGCCGAATGTTTGCTGCCTAACTTAATGTTTGCTAAGGTTTCCTTGTAGGATATCACATTCAAATCAGACCTAAACACCTTCAACGACTTGGCTATCCGTATCATAATATAAATGGAATTAAATAAATAATGTATTGATATATATATTATGTAAAGTAATTAGGTTCTCTATTTTTCTGTTGGTCATTCTGAAAAATTGGAGATGTAGCATTAAAATCAGTTTAAAGCGACGTAGTTACAATATAATCAATGCCACTGTTTAATAAAAGTACAATTGCTTAATATTTGCAAACAATTCGTTTCAATTTAAATCTTAAATATATTTTATTAATTATAAAAACGCATTGACATAGTAACAAAATTCAATTATAAAAAATCTTGAGTGCAGAAAAATACCTAATGGCCGCAAAAAATGAATAGGTAGGTACCTCTGACGGCGCGCGGCCTTCTATAGATAGCCTAAATATAATATGACCAGTCGTTTCTGCTGATAAGACAAGCCTAACGCCACTGATTTAATCATAAGACTAGTCGTTTAGGTTACTACTAGGCGTGCCAAAAAAAGACAACACAGATTCGTATAGGTACCCAAAATACATTATACTTTAGACACAGTTGGGTATAACGCACGCGGTCATATAAAACAGCATTTTATCTATCTGTTCATAAAACAATAGTACATCGAGTACAATAAAGCAGAACTCAACGCAAAGATTAAATAATGGTTCAATGATAACACGAACAAATTCGGATGACGTGTAATTTATACACACGAGTTCAGTGCGTCCAATCTATTGGACAGAATCAGTCAATAGCACTCGTTGCTACTGCTTACAAAATCAAAATTAACTTGTTATTCGTCACAGTTGATATTTAAGATATGAGTGGCTTTTATCTTACACTACAGATACTTACAGTGTGTTTGTAGTCAATGCCAAGTGCAGTAACGTAATAAGTGAGATTGACATGTGAATATTATCGGATTTCGTGTTTTTATTAATGACTTATTTAACAGTGTACATATTTTAATGTGATAAAATAAATTCTAATGTTGTAACAGTGTGTTATTCGTTAAACAAAATGGAAATAAAAATGATTTCGCCACTAGTGATGCTGCAGATTGTCAGTTTCCTGGTAAGTTTCACAACGTTATATTTTATCCGATAACTTACAACTAGTAATTATAATAATAGCAAGCTGCTATAGATATAACAACCGTCACTATCAGTGTACTAATATGTTTTCTGCATTATCAGCAAATCACTTTTAATACTTTAGAACACGTGACTTCGGCGGGTAATATACCAATAATTGCCATGAGTATTTGTTATTATTGTTATTCCTGAAGACATGACTTATGTATGTTTATGTTTATTATGATTGTTTATCCTGTGATTTTGATTTATAGCACAAACATTTGGTTATAATACCTTCAAATGCTGTTTTCTAAACTAAATAATCTTTATTTTTTTAATTGGTTTAAATCGAATTGCAAGCGTTACGTTTCAAATCCCATAATATATTTATACAGATTGATACATTAATCCATATGAAGCGGCGATAGCACAATGGATGAGTCATGGGACTACAATTGAGAGGTTGTGGATTCGAATCCCAGCTATTACACTACGCTACGTGAAGTCACTTCTAACACAATCATTCGAGCTTAGTTGTAAGGGTTAACAAAAATACTAGTAATTTGTAACCCAAATTGCTAGTAATCTTTAAATTTAAAATTATCCATCTTATTGGGGAAAAATGTATGGAATCTTCGTTCAAACGACAACATTTATTGTAGATGACAACTATTAAAATCCCCACTAAGGACAGATTCTCTAAACAAAACCCGCGAATATATTGCTAAAACGACAGAAAATAATAAGTTATGATATGATTATAATATTTTTTCTTACATTCGGCATAATGTTTCATACTTCCGTACACAAACGTCATGCGTCATTCGAAATTCATACGTCCGTAATAAAAAACAGCGAATATCCAATTCAAATTCTTGATTATGCTTACATGCGTAAAAAACGAAATGTTGAGATGATAGATGTACTTTCTAATAAACTCTATATTGCAAGAAAGGTTTATATTTCATCAGCCGCTAATTTAGACAGACAGCAGGCTATCTTTTTTACTTCGCTAATAACTCTTCGAGTAGAATGATTACATGGATACTAAGAAACGATTGCTATACGCATTACCTAGATCGTTAACTGGTATCTGCACAAATTCTTGAGTGCGCTCTACAAGAAAAGTATTGTTATTTATATATAAGAACCTACTGTCTCCATACTTTAAGATCGATCATAAATTATATGACTTCATTTCTCAACCACCTTTATTAATTGTGCTTTTCAACTTAACTTTGAAGGTATAACTAAGCATATATAAGGTATAATCAAGGATATAACCAATCTAATATAGATCAAGGATATTACCAAGTCATTTCCATCAATCAAAACCACATTGCGTATGACAGATTATTGATTTTAATTTCTAAGGAAGGTGTAATTTAATTTTCAAAGCAAAATATTATACGTTATGTTTTGTTTTAATTCCAGGATCTGATGTCTATAGGATTAATATTGCCACAATTAGCTAATCATGCGAGACAATTGGGCTTCAGTTTCGTGCAGCTTGGTGTGATGGGAGCACTGTACTCGGCCTGTCAGACAATATCAGCACCTATCATAGTAAGGCTATATAACGTTATATTAGATTTTGCCTGCGACTTCGCTCGAGTAAATGTTGGTTATGTTAGTAGCAGTAGTATTCTGTTCCCCTGACAATGTGTATACGAAATTACATGATGATCGGTCGTGTAGTTAAGCCGTGAAAGCGTAACAAACAAACCAACATTCGCATTTGTAATATTAGTTAGGATGACACTAACGGACCACCCCGACTGGTTAAACAATATATGGCCTATATCCATCTGGAATAATAATAATGTCTTTCAGACCGAATTTCGGTCACGGTGGCCAATCATGTACTGGCCATTTGCGTAGGAGATATTATAATGCAGACGTGTGCGCGCAAACAGAAGTGCACTCTCTGTTCCTTAACTCATCCGATTGGACGGTAATCCGACACGACCGGAGAGAGATCAGGCCCAGGACCAACGGCTTTACGTGCTTTCCGAGGCACGCGGGTGTCTACCACCGCCAACTTCCTAACTCCGGGCTGATATTGAGATTTCTTAACAGAAAAATCCAATAACTTATTGTTG
This sequence comes from Catocala sponsa, assembly GCA_963564715.1. Taxonomy (NCBI): domain Eukaryota; kingdom Metazoa; phylum Arthropoda; class Insecta; order Lepidoptera; family Erebidae; genus Catocala; species Catocala sponsa. The sequence goes on along the minus strand of OY751334.1, from coordinate 10,659,539 downwards.
GCCCGACCCGGGATTCAAACCCAAGACCTCATGCACAGCAGTCGCATTCACTACCGCTGCGCTACGGAAATCCATTTGAAAAAAATTATCATTATAATTTTAATAAGTTTGAAACTTACAAAATCTGCAATATTATACAGACATACCTACATATATTATAATAATAATAATAATATAATATTCTATCACGTACACACAACACCATCTAGCTCAAACTAAGCAGAGCTTGTACTATGGGTACTAGACAATGGATAAACATACATATATACTTTTTTTTTGTAAATACATACATATTATACGTAGAAACACCCAGACCAAGACAAACATCCATGTTCATGCACACAAATATTTGACTTGTGCGGGAATCGAACCCGCGACCTCAGGCGTGGCAGTCGGTTACACTAACCACTACGCCATCGAGGCCGACAAAATTTCACAATATTTCACATGTCTGATCTATACGATCAGACTTGCGTCTAGCCACTTGCTTATCTTACCCACGTCTGACCAGCTATAAAGCAATCGCGCTATCCCAATTTGATAAACGTTGTAAAATATAATCTTATCTGAATCATTGGTCTAGTGTCCCGCCAATACTGATAGTAGAGCTCCTGGGTGCGATAACGCTTGACAATAATAAAATCGATCTAATCCATTATTGATCTCGGCGCCTGTTACCTGTCCGAACTATAAGGGGAGTCGAGGGTCTTGTCTTTGTCCTTAAAACATTCTAATTGTGAATTAGTCTATACTAATAATCTTTACTAATATTATAAATGGAAATCCGTAGTCTCTGCCTACCCCTCTGGGAAACAGGCGTGAATCTATGTATGTATGTATGTATAAATTCGAAAGTTAGTCTGTCTGTCTGTCTTACCTCTTCACGGCTAAACCATTCAACCGATATGACATTTGGTACAGAGATACTTTAGGACATAGGCTCCTTTTATAAATGTTGGTACCACGCGGGCAGAGCCGCGCGCAAAAGCTAGTAGTTTTATAAAGAGGAAAGATTTGATTTTCGTTTGTTTGTAAGGATTTTGAACTCAAAAACTATTAGAACGATTTTAAAAATCCATTTTCATTGGAAAGCTACAGTATTACTGAGTAACATATTGTCAGTACTGTTACTAACATAGCCTAACCTTCTTTTACGCGAGCGCAGCCGCGTGCGAAAGCTAGTTATACTATCCACTACTGCTAAGTAACTAATATACGAGTATATTTTGGAAATTGTTGTCGAGCGGCCTCTATGGCGTAGTGGTTAGTGTAACCGACTGCCACGCCTGAGGTCGCGGGTTCGATTCCCGCACAAGTCAAACATTTGTGTGCATGAACATGAATGTTTGTCTTGATCTGGGTGTTTCTATGTATAATATGTATCTATTTACAAAAAAATGTATATATGTATGTTTATCCATTGTCTAGTACCCATAGTACAAGCTCTGCTTAGTTTGGGCTAGATAGTGTTGTGTGTATGCGATAGAATATTATTATTATATTATTTAAAATATTTTTATTAACTTTCAGGGCAGTTTAAGCGATATAAGAGGCACAAAACCAATATTCTTATTATGTCTATGCATTTGTTCGATCTCCTACTATTGGTTGGGAATGACATCATCTATCGCAGTGTTTTTCTTATTAAGAGGAATTTTAGGTAAGTGTTATTTATTTTTGATGTAAAATACGATAGTTGCATAACGCTGCCTACTGTTATGGTAAAAATATCAATTGAACTACACGCAATGATGACAAATAGTTTAGACTCTTGTAAAGTCTATTATTTTCTTACTTAAAAATGAATTGTCTGTTTGTAAAGTCAAAATAACACCTTTTTACTAAACGCATATGAAAGTATATACGATACTTACATCAATACTAAAGTCAAAGATATAAGCAAGGTTGTTTTGTTTCAGGAATATTTAAGCAAATACAACTGTTAGTAAAAGCAGTAGTCACTGAACACAGCAGCGACACCAACGAACAAGGAGTGTTGTATGGGAAACTCATCGCTATAGCAGGCTTCGGTATGTCTGCTGGACCTATTATTAGTGGGCATGTGGCAGAAGCGTATCCAGAGAGCAGTTTCCCTATCCTCACTTTCATTGTGGGCACAATGTTTGCATTAAATACAGGTGAGATATCTATATTTTGTTATCTAAAATCAGCAAAATATGTATGAACGATAGATTACATAGGTTAAATGAGTAATAAATATTAAATAACTTAAATAATAGGTATTATTTTCAATGTACGTACATATCTTATCTTATGTGGGGGCCAGTCAGTGCAGACCGGCGACACTTCGACCCAGTGGGATCTTTTGTGTCGACACTCTCCCAATAACGACCGCCATAGATATTCATGGCAGCCGGGACCAACGGCTTAACGTGCTTTCCGAGGCACGGAGCAGGCGATAATTGTCAATCAATACATACACACATAATTTCGAAAAGTCATATAACTTCCGAAAGTCAGAGGTGCGCGACTTGGGTTCGAACCCAAGACCCTCTGCATTGCAGTCTGTTGGTCTCCCCACTGAGCTATCGCTGCTCTTAATATATACGTACATATATATACATATGAGCGGACATAACCTTGACACTCATCTATACATTGTAACATACACATGTAAGTAAACAAGTTAGTCATTGATTTAAATGTATCCCTAATTGTTTCAGTTCTAATAAGTTTGGTGCCGTTCAAATCCAAAAACAAGAGCGAAAATAAAAAGAAAGACGCCGTAACTCCTACATTGCTCAAGTCAATGAGCAACACATTGAAAGAATCTGTAAACGAATTTTACAAAGTCGACTGGCCAATATTTTGGGATTTGTTCTTATACAAAATGCTTATGGCGCTCACCATGGGGCTATATTTTAGTAACTTTGCTTTATTCCTTAAGATGGAGCACGGTGTTTCACCAAAACATATAGGATATATAGTAGCTTTTCAGGGGATAGTCGGAGCATCCAGTAATTTCCTGATTAGATATATAAATAAATTGTATAAAAACGACACAGACTATACGCAGCGAATGTTGCATATATTTGTTATTATGACATTATCTTTGGTAGGTCTAGCAGCCGTACCTGATATTTATATGTATATAGCTATTTTAGTACCAAAGTCTGTTTGTGGATCAGTGGGAAGAGTGGTCTCATTGGAAATGACCACAAGCAGGAGTAATCCTAGCCAAAAAGGCGCTGTTATGGGTGCGTCAAACAGTGTAAAGTCAATGACTGGTGTTATAACTCCAATCATTGGCGGTGTTATTGCTCAATATATAGGTATTAAGTATGCATTTTACGTTGCCGCATTCGTTAATTCAATAGGCGTAGTAGTCAGTTACAATAAGAGATCTAAAAGTATAAAGGCAAAAATAAAGCGAACCTGATAAGAAAACTGTATTTTTATTTTAAGTTGGCCAACCTTTACTGGTTGGAGTCTGACAGCTACGACGGAAAATACGTAGTTTGTATATGTTAAAGTTGGTACTTAGCCACACAAAAAGCAAAGAGTCCTTGGGTTATTATTATTACCCTACCTACCCACCAGCAATAGAAGTTAATGAAACACAAAAGTCAAAACGAGTTGTTTTGTTTCGACAATTCTGATTTACTTTAATAAAATTGTTCATGAGTCACGTGTCAACACGAGTGAATGCTTATAATCTTGCTAACCTTTTAAACGAGGTTAGTATATCAGACCTCTATATAAGCTGTCCTCAAACTACAACAACCTTATCAGTGTGAGAAGGGCATAGTCCACCACGCTGGCCCAGTGCAGGTTGGCAGATTTCACATACCGTCGAGAACGTTATAGGGAACTCAGATATGCAGGTTTCCTCATGATATCATGACTACACCGGTAAAACGTGCACATCACTTCGAAATGTAAGAGATGCATTCCTTGGGCTCGATCCCAGGGCCTTGGAAGGTTATCACTGCGTTTCGGGTTAGTGCGAAAAGGTTTAAAAAATAAACACATTAATATATCAAAATGTTTTAAAAGTTTATTAATCGCAATTTTTATAACGTTATACATTTTAAGTCACTCATTGCCATTCGGTATAAATTATACTCTATTTGGCCTAATTGACCCCCAATAATACAACTTATATATTGAATTAAAGCCATTGTTAATCGTGAGGTAACTAAGTGTGACATGGCTATTCCAACATATTATTATATAATCAGCGAGATAATGACTTAAAATCTTCCGAGAATATGTGCAAGAGACTTAATAAGATCCAATTGGTTTAACACGTCGGCGTTATAGCAGTAATAGGTGTGCACTAATTATCAAAACATTATGCAGGCGAGTAAGAAGGGAGCGTGTGTGTTCCCACGGTACGGTTCCTTCCGGATGCAGCGACCCGTAACGCTACCAACTTGGGCGCCCACATCGTACCTCTCATTGTTTCACGGCGAAGGTACCTCTTAAAACCACGAGGGTCAATTTTCTAATAATTTTCTTTTTACAGTTTACGGTCCTCTATTTGATTGGACATGATACGATCTTTAAATATTTTCTATTAGCTCATTCGTTCGTGGCGGTCTTCTGACTTTGTGAAATTTATATACTTACTCAATTTTGTATATAGATATTTCAACTGTTTGGCTATGTTACTCCAAAACATATAAACTGTTCCTATAGGGAACGGCCGCCGGCCGCTTCTCAGTGTAAGAAGAGGTAAGGCCACCACGCTGACCCAGTGCAAGCTAGGAGACTACATATATTCGAAAACATTGTGGAAAACCTTCAGATATATGCAGATTTCCTCACGATGTATTTCGTTCACTGTTAAAGTGAGCGATAATTAACTATTTAATACGCATATACCTTTGAAAAGTCAGGGATGCGTGCCTTGGGTTCAAACTCGAGACCTCTGCGTGGCAGTCTAACTGCGACTTAAGGCCGCTGTTGTTAATATATAAAAATAAAAATTGCGACCACGCAGCCAGAATGTAATAAGACTGCAGTACACTGTAATAACTGTCCACAAAGTCGCCCTCGTGTGCACCATCAATATTAATTGTAAGTGGAAGCTTGAAAAACTGACGGAAATGTCTGGAGCGTCATCGTCAGGACTGGCACTCGACGGAATGTCGTCCCCAATGCAGGTGCGCTCGACAAAACATTTCAGTTCTGTCAATATACCCATTGTATCAAGGATGTTGTTCTTTTTGATACAATATGTAGATATAATGATCAATTTCTTAGCAACAATTAATAATCGGTATTTTAATACTTTCTTAGACTGCAGGCAGATGCTGGATGCGGCAAGCTGAAGACAGGGCGCTATGGCGCTCTTTGGGTGAGGGCTATGTCCAGCAGTGGACTATTATAGCCTGATGATGATGATGATGATGATGAATACTTTCTTTGATATCACCGTATTTTAATAAACATAATTATTATCATAGCCTATCATTGATGAAGGATAACAATAATTTCAATTATCTGGAAGGCAAATGTAGAGTAAATATTACAACTATTATGAGAGTAACGTTAAACTATTAAAAAGTTGGAATGTGAGTAAAATTCATAGAACATTATTAGAATAGATGCTAATTATGATGTTCTGAAGTAAAAACATTGCTTATATATATAATATTTGATGCAATTTAAAAAGTTATTAATGAGGTATTTATCCTTTTATCCGGAAATGTCATTATTGTCAGTGACAAACGCAGTAATCGACCATAAACAAAAGACTAGACTGCTACTTCTAAGTTCTACTCTAAATATCCATAATACCAAAAAATAAAATGGACACTAAACATGTTAGGTTATTATTATGGTAATAATGCTATTAGATAACTTAATACATTATCTAATGGCATTATTCCCATAATCTTAAGTTATAAGACGAAACACCTTACCTATGGACTTCATTATAAATGTAAATAACGCTTCTGACATTTAATTACAATATTATTCTCGTACAGCATAGCAATATTTAATGCAATCTACATATTTAAGTGAGTTATCGTATAGTTTTCGACAGGTGGATACACATAAGTGTACACCACACGCGTAAAAACTGCCCTGTAGTAAAAGGTAAATATAGCGCATGTAATGCTAAGTTGTGATCATACTTAAGGGGCGATAAATGATGACCGTGAATAAGGAGAATTACAGAAATCGTACATGCCTACAACCTAACACCTTTATATGATGCATCCCTATAGGGGTAAGAAAAGGTTTTCTATTGAAAATCACATGAAAATATTGAGACCTTTTCGTGGATAAACCTTTTACTAATTATTAAGGTTTGAAATATTGCAAATGAGTTGAAATCAACTAGCACGGATGACCTATTGGCGATAAGCCCTGAGGATATTGCTGAATGTCCAGTTTGAAAAGATTTCAAATTAAAATTGGATTTAATAAATCAAAAGTCAGCTTAGTTTACCCTCATATGTAGATAAGAGTTAAATACAAACCGTGATTTAAGATGGATACATTTATAAACACATATATTTCACACATTCACATAGAACAACCGTATTCTTTTTACAATGGAGTCCTATGCTAAATGTAGCGTGACTTGCGTTTAGATAATGAATTGGTTAATTGGTGATTGTCGTAATTGTAAACAATTACAAACATAAATATGACATTAATTTGAGTGGCACGAATCATGTCTTATGGACACGCTCGACCAGGTAAAGCTCACTTACTTACTAATTGATACTGTCAATGTCATTTATAGAGACATTTTCCAACTTTACATTTGATGTTCATGTCTTCGTTGGACATTGACATCTCACTTTAATTGTGTGCATAACTAATAAGAATGGCACATTCTAAAATTAAATAAATCTGTAATTATAATGTTTTGCTATTTAAAGACAATGATCTACTCCTGCTTATACCAACCTTTAATCAGTGGACATTGTGGATGGCATAAAAAGAGTTCCTTGGGGCGAGTATGCAATACTTACACACCAACTGAATGCTTCGAAACAATAATTTATAACATAAGTATCTACTTGAATTATTCGAAGTAAGTAAACGCATTGAATAACAGTCATATAAAAAATAAACATGCTTATAAAAAATGTAGTGAATTTTGGTAATGCTAAGAATAGTTTTATCTACTTAGCAGTCCACGAACGGTCTAGCTTTCGTGTATGATAAATCAAAAAGGTAATGTATATATTATAAGACACGCAACGGCAATGGCAACAATATTAACTGTGATGTCACGTATTTGGTTCATTTCTTTGCGATTATCATGATTCAAGGCTTATCAATCGCAATAGTACTGCGGTCGGGTCTTTAGTCTTATCAGATTCGGCTGAATATGGTGCCTATGAGGACCGACTCCACATCGCACACAATATCACCGAAGAGATACATCTTTCAGATGTTAACAGCTGTATACTGTATGTGTATACATTACAAAATATATCTTACTTTAGCTACATATTTCTGTTCATAATAAAATGTAACGCAAGCTGTTGTAACATTTTCACTTATTCCAATAATACGATTGTACTAGAACGAAGTAATTCCCTGAAATCTTTATTCTGCATGCGTTTAGCGCAATAGTTGTAAAATATTTTTAAACGTGTCCAATAAAACGTAGGGAGCTTCCCACCGGTGGAATCAACATAAATAAATAACGTATGTATTTTGTTATGTTCAACATGTTCACACATGCTCATTTCATATTCATAGTTGGCCACTTCTTGTCACGATGTTTATACTTTTATAGGCAAGACAATATGTTGACGTGGCCGAAATTAGAAATTAACTAAAATAGTAAACGTACAATAACCTTACAAAGTTAGAAGTTATGTATTCAATATTTACATAAAGATGTAAATACATAAACTTTAAAAAAGCTATATTCTGCCTTATGTTATTTGTGACTGCTAAGATGGAGTATTGGTTTAAGTTATCGCCTCACCGGTACCAATGCGCTAAGTATTATCGGTACGATTCCCACACGGGACAAACCATTTTGTGATCAATAAATACTTATTCCGAGTGTATTTGAATGTTTTTAAAGTCTTACGCGACACAAGAATAAATGCTACTACGGGCATTGTCTTTTAATAATAAAATGTTTCCATTTTATTATTTATTTCTTTACACAGTTGACCAACTAAAACATGACTGGTTCGTAAATTTCGTAATGTATAAGCCTACAGCTCCCAATAATAACAAAAGAGTTAGACAAAAGGCTCGCGCGGAGGTCAAATTGAACATTAATATCTCGCGAGATGGAATGTCCGACACGGTCAACCAATCAAACTAACGAGCTTGCATTTTATCACCTTCCTATTGTGACTGTAATTACTTCAACCACTTTTGAATCTTGGAATAACCCACATTACTTTTTTTAATAATTAATGGCCCCTGATAGGGATGATTAAGTGTTATATCAATTACTAAAAAGTATAGTGAAAGCAATTATGATCTATTAGGTAGGTCTATGACAAAAACATTATAGGTGGCACATATTGAAGGCGCCGTGTATAAACAACGGGCTCGTGACGTGAGTGGAATGGTCGATAGTTAGTAAAATAACTTGTGTAAGCACACGTGCACCTGTTCAAAGAGAATTGTTTAGAAAACTGGCAGCGGCACGATCGTTCCCGGTTTATTCCATAACAGGAGCCGAACTGACAGCCATCTCAACTTTCTCACTCACACCTACTAAAAATAGCTAGGTACCGAGAAAAAGAAAGCGATATAAAGTTAGCTTGATTAACATTTTCTTTAATGTAGGTCTGTGCTTTAGTAACAGGTGACTATTTGAATCATGTTACGACACGAGTTATTAACGAGGGCATGCAACAGTTGAAGCAATATTTTTAATTGAGAAATTATATTATTTATATTAATGGTATAAACACTACTTGGCTTATAAAGTATTAACAACTCTATTAGTTATTTATAGGTAGTTTCCTGTACAAGAAGCGGTACTTTAAGGTTACCTATGAATTCTATTCAAGTACCTTATAATGATATCTTGTAAGAGTAAAAATAAACTGCAGATGATTTATCGTAACATAAATTGAAAATTTATCTTCAACTAAAGACGTTTAAAAGCAAATACTAGATAATTTATTTACTGTATAAAATGGTATAATTTTCATATTAATATCCAAATACAAATCCACCTGTTGCTGTAAAATTTCTGTAGAATCATTGTGTGTTAATAAAAGTTGTGTCTCATTCAAAATTTACTAAACAATAGCACGATCTTACGAAATATAAATACTTACCTAGAGTGCTGATACTAACAATAAAAACAGTGACATCATTGCGTAACCAATTTCCGATTTCAGACTTGGTGCTTTTCCGCCAATAGTGTAACCATTGTTAAAAAGCGTAGGAAATGGAACGTCGATAACGACGCCTTGCATAAACGATCTTATATTTCCTTTATACTGCAATCGAATCAATGGTTTATTTACTCCGTAGTAAGTAAATTGACTTGTGTTTTATGCAGACGTCCTATAATGAGATGTTGTTTCCAATAAGTGGCTATTAAATACATCTACAGATTAAACAAGAAACGAATTTTGTTTCAAAAGAATGTTTTAAAGGATTCTGTTTTATAGATCCAATGTTCAATGCATAAACTTACACTAATCTTTCAACAGAATTATTGCATAGTGTACGTGTGTTTAGTTTGGTCGGATACTTGGTTAGGTTCCATAGCTTTACGAAGCCGTTACGCCATACTTTTTAAGGCGTTCCATTAAGAAAGAGATAAGGCAAGTAAACAATAAAGGAAGGGCTAACACAAGCTTATCAGCCAGTTCTACGAACAGGTGCCACAAAGTATAATGAACCCATTTATGATAGTACACACCACACACACTACACAACGTGTTATCACCGTACATTGCAAGACCGTTTCTCTGAAACAGGCGCACGTAATTCAACTTGATTGATTTTCATCGTCATCTTGAACTTGTACTCGCTCTACTGGGACTTGTCGTCATCGAATGCATAACTGGATGCAATGAAATTAAATCTAGTTATAGTGCCTGTAAGTACTTAACATGTTTATTTGAAATTTTATTAATGACAAAAATAGCTTTAGATATTTTTAAGTTGAGCATAGTATAAGAAAAGAGGATACTATTTTATGTCAAAATTACTAAAGAACATGTATGTCGTTATTTACGTAAAAAAAAATATAATTTATTAAAAAAAGAAAATTAACGTTTAAATTATCTTTATAAAGAGATAACTAAGGTCAACAGTAAATCTAATGTAGCAATCATTTTAAAATCGGTATCGATTTTCAGCTCATATTGAGATTTATAACTAGTACCATACAATTTAATTTTTAAATATTTTTATTTACACAGGCAGGCCAAATTAATATACGTGATGTAAAATTAATTATTATCAATAACTTAACACTCTTAGTCATTACTGCTCTGTCGCAGAAGTACACAAGCTCATACAAATCATTGCTGACACATGCACTTCACGTGAAAGATTTTCATTTGTCACCTTTGTAGTATAAGAATTAAGGAGCGTATATACACGCACCTGTATTAACAGATGGCATATAAGCACAGCGGGTAAACCCACTACACCGTCTTCATGACACAGTTTTAGACTCCGTGCCTCTATTAAGAACTGCTTGGCAGTAAAACTGATTAACATTACACAGGCATCCGAATTCCAAACACATTGCTATCAAGTTAAATGATAGGTTCATCTATATTAACTTCCGTTAGCGTATTTAAATTTGTATATCGAATTCATTATAGTTTTAAATCTTAATCACAGCACGGAAGTTCTTTAAATGAAATCCACATTAAAATCAATCTGGTAGTTTTTTTACTCGTGTATTAGTGAACACAATGAAGCAATTTTTGGTTGTACTCAGCGAGAGAGATTGATAGGGCTATCGCGTGCTCTAATAAAGTAGGTTCGTTTATGGGAACGCGACGGTTATTAGACACATGATGCAGAGAAAAGGTTTCTCTCCAGGCTAAGTTCACACGATCTTTGTTTCGTGTTATTAATACTCTCGACATTAATATCAATCTGTTTTAGCGTCGCAAGGTTTTTAAAGTTCTTTAACGGTTTTTAATTACCCTATATTTTGTAACTAACCATTGTTTGACTTCGAAAAGTTTCTTATAACTGAATCTTGTGTAGTATACTAGGGGGAAAATATACCGCTATATTAAAATATTTTTGTGGAGTATACATGTCTTGTTTTGTACTGAACTCTACACAACATAAAGCTACGTTGCGAAAAGTACATAGATAACGCTGCGCGAATTATTTCAGCTTTAAGGCGAAGGCGTATATTTGGTAACCTTAATAAACACCTATTATTTATGACGTCACAGAGTGGTCACCTCGATTCCAGCAAGTTAATGCTGAAGCATAGCATAAAACATTTGATTTTTTTACGTTTTGTATTCACCAATACCTGAGTAAAAAAACTTCCAAATTATATGGATATTAGAGGCACTTCCTTGCTATGAAGAATTCGTTATACATATTTAGTGATCCATAAACACTAAAAGCTTTTAGCTCTTCAACAATAATGGGACCAAAAAGTTAAAATATAACTATATTCTATATTTATTGTAAACAAAAAGTTATTAAAACTATATAACATCTTGAACTTTTTGTAACAATTACAACCGCTACAAACTCGACAAACTGTTCACCTTATTAACAAAATTGTTGCAAATGAAAGAGAAAAACTTTAATACGAAAATAAATGCCTTAATAACCTTAATTCACCTTACTATGTACTTGCATTCTCTACAAACTGCACGATGTAATAATCCATTATAACACATCAGACACAATCTTTCTTGCCTCACGTCAGTTTGACACCTGCAAATCAAAAGTCAGACAGAGTTCTTTTGACATTCTTGGCTCGTGCCAACTATTCATGGTGTATTTCTTTAGTAACGCTTCCAAAGCCAAAGGAATGTTGCACAGTAAAATGTGTTCCTTTTAATTCTGATCGAACATCGTGATTTGCAAGTGTTCAAGATGAAAGGAAATTGCATTTACGTGTTACTACTACGTAAATGGTGGTTATTTATATAAAGTGAATACCGTCTCTAATCGTAGGCATAAAAATACACACACATCGGTATCTTACACGCACTGGCGTTCAGCTTCTAAATAGTGATGGCTTACTTCACAACTCTTGAATTTTGAGTTAAAACCTTATATGCTGTTAGGTACCAAACTATTCTGGGGTGGGCACGGTCCACTCCTATCCTCTTCTATCTATTATAATCCTCGAACAGCTTTATTTATTCGAGAATGATAAGTCCATGCACCTTCTTATTTTTCGGAATACACGATTTATTATGCATGGTTACATAGTTCAACTTTAATTATTTTATAATCAAAGAATTGTAAGTAAAATAATTAGCACAAAATATATGCCTGTAAACTAACTTGAAACTTAAGCCATTTACCGTTACACAAGCATTTCTGACCGGCTTCATTAAAAAAAATACTGTCATCGTTCCAATACCGAGACACAGATTATCTATAATATCTGTATTTTTAACTATAGGTGGAGCTAAGCTCACACGCGACATCACATATCGCTTGAAGCTATGACATCATTCGTCTCATTTCGTGGAAACTTCACGCGAGCAACAGTGCAGGTATTTTAATGGGAGTTTGATGCGGCACCCATAGTACCTACCTACGTCATTACGTCCAGAGATGGTTGTAAATAATTTTTTTCTACGGCTCGCATCTTTCCGTGTCGTAATTACCTGTATGTAAATTGGATCAGATTTATCAACCGTGTACTAGCGATGGAATGTAAATAATGCGAGCGTAGAACCAGAATACTTACTACTGGTAATTAGTTTCGAATGGAACTGTTATGAACATAGATGAAGTGTTGCATATTTCATAGAAAGCAGTAGATCTTTTAAATGGACCAGTTCAGTGATACTTGTATAAATAATCACTTTGGTAGGACAAATTGCGAGTACATGAATAGGTAAAGCTACAGTTAAAGTAATTTCCATGGCTTCCTATATCACTATTTCAGTGACAACGTTTTTTTGTATAAGTGTGTGATATGAAGCACTCTATTTTTCTTCTTTCTTTTTAAAGATAACTCTCGTATTAGGAGTAATTCCTGTGTCGCAGGGGACTTTACAAACACGGACACAAAGGATAACCACGCATGGAACAACTCTCTTGGTGCTGCGGCAGTGGCAATACGACCACTGAAACCACTACGCCATATGTGCAGCCATTATTAATTAGAATCTTAGTAAGTATTTGTCCAGGGTCTAAGTGTATTTGTAATTTCTACCAATATCTTAGAGTAGAAGAGCCTCGCTAATTTCAGCATGGATGGGCCGACTCGACCGGGGAAGGACTATCCTCTCACAGAATATCGACGTGAAATGGCAGTATTCCTACTGTTGTGTTTAGTTTGGTGAGTGACAGTGCCGGAGGCCCTATCACGCTCTTTCCCCCTTCCCGCTCCTACTCCTTCCCATTTCCTTTCCTAAAGGGTCGGCAACGCGCAAGTGATGCCTCTGGTGTCGCAGGCGTCCATAGGCTACAGTAACCACTTACCATCAGGTGGGCCGTATGCTTGTTTGCCACTTTAGTTGCACAAAAACAAAAATAAAGTCGGACGGTCATTTTTCTTGTAAAATATAAAGTCCTACCTATTACCTACCTAAAATATTTCAAAAAATTATAGAACTTGTGGGTACAATAATCATACAAGTCATAATACATTACCTATTATTTTACGCTGTTGTTCTCATATAAAACATATTGTGTAAGACGCTGACAGGTCGAAAGGGCTGGTATATTGTTGTCTATTGAACATAGTTTCACGCTCATTGTTGCTACTAAGTATTCCTTGACAAACCTCAACGAGACTTTGTCCAACTTAGTGGTAATATTTAAAAATTCCGATATTTAAGCGAAGCCGCGTGCAGAATCTAGTATTAAAATAATTCTGATACACGTGCGATAGTCCGCTATTGGACGTGAACATACTATCAGAATTATTTTAATACTAGATTTTGCACGCGGCTTCGCTCGCGGTAATCTAGTTATTGTCAATAAACTTCTAGCCTTCGAGAACAGTAAAATTAAACTACTTTATACGGATTTTGTCGTTTTGATACTTTAAAACACCTTTATTACATAATTTTGAAACTCTAACACTACTATTACTGACTATTACTACAATTTAAGCTACCTTTTTAAATAAACTAAAACTATTTATATTTAAATTTACATTTTGCCCCAACGACGTTTCGGTTCCTTTACAGCAACCATGTTCACGGAGAGACAATCCGTGTAAAGTAGTTCAATTTCAATGTATAACATTCGCGTAAACCAAAGACAATAGTACTTTTTCTGGATGAAGTGTACCCGTACTTTTCTGTACCCCTGACAATATAATGTTTGCAAAATTTTACAATAAATTATGATCGGCCGAGTAGTTGAGGCGTGAAAGCGTAACAAACAAACCATCTCACATTCGCATTTATAATATAAGTTACGACGCTAGAGAATATTAAAAGAATACTGTTAAAATAATCATTGTAAGGTCGAGCATATGATATGATTAATTATTTCCCACGATAGCGCGAAAAGCTACTACTGGGAGACAACGTAACATTTTCGTAAGCCGTTTCAAACTAGAGTGACGGCGCGACGACATAGACGATGTGGGAAATATAACACCACGTCATTATTGTATGAAAAATTATGGCATGAACATGACTGTCTAGTCTGGTGAATAGTGTGACACCATATTGAAAACATTTACATACATACATAATTATTGGTTACATACATAGATTCACGCCTGTTTCCCAGAGGGGTAGGTAGAGACTACGGATTTCCATTTGCTGCGATCCTGACACACTGCTCTGGCTTCATTCACTTTCATCGCATTCCTCATACACGCCCGTCGGTTCAAGGAGCTCTTAACCTGGCCTTTGTCCAGAACGCCTCCGATCTGATCGAGAAACGTTCGCCTAGGTTTTCCTCTTGCGACTGTTCCATTCACACTAGCCTTATAAACTTTCTTAGTCAGTCTTTCCTCGTCCATTATTTCTACATGTCCAGCTTAACATGCCCTTTTCTATTCTTGTCACTATATCCACTTACATGCCACATCCCTCTCTAATCACACTATTCCTTATTCTATCTGTCAGAGTCACACCACATATGCTTCCCAGCGCTCTCATTTCTACAGCAAATATTCTGCTCTCATGCTTCTTTTGCTATACCCAACTTTCACTTCCATACATAAGTGTGGGCACTAATAGTCCTCTATGAACAGCCAAACGTGCCTCTTCGGATACATTTCGACTGTTCATAAAAGCGCGTAGAGCTCTATTCACTTTGTTGCCAGCAATCGTTCTCCTTTCAATATCTCCCTCATGTTTATAAAAAACAAAACATTTATAGTAAAAATAACAAAGTAAGGGACTAGTAAACTGATCATGAGGAGCATTTTTGTCTATAAAAGAAGAAGAGCTTACTTGCAGCTTCACTAATCAACGAATATAAATAAAATCAAATTGTTTATTGGAAATTTAAGTAAAGGTATATAAAAATAAACAAAGAGCCTTCAACATCGGTCGGTAATTAGTACTATTGCAAACAAGATCCTAACACAACGAGCATCCTCTACGGAAGGCACAGGTTATGCTGGTGGATCAAGGAGGCTAAATTTAGTGACGTTTAAAAAATATTGAGCTAAAGCTTGAACATATTAACCCTTGCCGTCACAATGCCTTTTACTTACATCACACACAATAAGAACAAAAAGCGTAGAAACTGCCAGCGATTAAAGCTCACCACAAGCTCATGACAACAATTGGCTCCTAGATAATATTTTATTATGATACACAAGAAACCTTTAAACAGGTTCTAACATCATCGGTATAGTAGGCACGTCAACAAATGACCCCTAATAGCAATAGCCAGTGTCATCATCTCAATACTTTATGTCATCAAAATTCAACTCTAAAACTAGTCAGTTAAGTTTCCTTTTCCAGTGTCCATTGATGAAGAAAACCGATGTAAATGAGTACACGCCGTTACTTAAATACATGTGTCACCAAACCATATTGTCTGCCTATAATTTAAGTATGTTTACCTTTGACCATAAACATCTTGAAGTAGCTGTAAGTTATACAAAATGTTTCTTCGGTATATTTAGCGAGAGTTTAGGAGTAAAGAAATTGACGGTTAGAAAAAAGTGCCTATGTGTGCCTATGATATACAGAAGGAAGACTGTGTAAGTCTCTGTCAGTCTCTTATGTAATATATTTAATAGCATAACAAATGTGACAACTTTACACGTACGCTCGTAGTCACAGGCTAGGAATATCACACCCATATTTCACCGTTTTACGTTGAGTAATGTGATTTTTTATTGATAATAACCAATCCTTTAAAATAACATCCGCTAAAATGAATCTCCTCCTATTACAATCGTCCTCTCTTTTAACATAAACTTTAGAGCAGCAAATAGTAACTAAATACCAAAATAATGTCAACCCTCCGTTAGCAAAACGGAGATTTTAAATATTAGATATTTATATCTTTTCAAATAACATAATCGACTATTATCTCTACCAAACTAGCTAACTAGCTTTAAAATACACATTAGTAGTTTCTAGAATCTATTCCAAATTTATTAGTTTAAGAAACAAACAAAATCGTAAAACTACTTAATTGCACAAAGCTTTCAAGTCATAAGGATAAAGCTGGTGTTATAAATTCTGATTGGATTTCTAACTACCCTAATATCTGAACTTGATAACCAATAATGCTTTGTTGCCTTTGTTATCGTCAAGACGGAGGATTAGACGCGAAGCTTTCTTGATAAAATTTGAATAATGCTCGGAGGCGTGCCAATGACAGCCTCCTAATGCTTTTCGTTTATCTTCAAATTTATCTCTCAATATTATTTACGTCAACTTAAAAATGAATTCTTTAGCAGTAAGGCGTTTTAATATAAGCTAATGTCAGTATCTTTCGAATAAGATTGAAACAGATAGAGCTTATGTTCATTTCTTATACAAAGAGTTCATAAAGCTTTGTACTGCTTTAGTCAGATAGCTGCTTATCGACAGTAAAGTCCATGAATCTCATCGGGCAAAAAGTCATTGATGTTTTCTGTAATAAAAATAGCTTTAGCAGCCTACAACCTGATCCTATGTATATTTGGTATTCAGTACTAGAAATTGCTGACTATCAAATATAGGATGAGTGGGGCAATAGGTGAAATAATAGATGAATCCATAACACTTGGAGCAATGGCAGCAGTGAACAAGAAGAACCTTGTTGTCTTCACCATGCTCGCACGGTAATGGTTTAAGTAGTTGCCTCGGACTTTCTCCACTAAGTGTTATGAGTTCGAACCACACATAACCCAAATAACTGTGTCATCCTCAAATAATTGTTTAGAGTATGGATATCCTTTGTGTTCGTTCTTTTAAGGCTTGTAAAGTCTATATTCCTAGTGCTTATGCAAAATGCAGATCTAATTCATTCCGACTTTATGGAAAGATAGATAAAATATAGAAATATAGATCTACATAATGATGTATACGGTATTCTATTTGCACTATGACCTTATATGGCACCCAATTGTCTATATCGTCATCAGTCAAGGTAAAAATTTACTAGCAACTTAGTATATATAAATTCCTACGTGTGAAGATCACCATCTAGCGCCGCCCACTATAGTACAAACAATTAAAAGAACTCGTTGAACTTCACACACGGCCATTTAAGTACTTGTTTGCCTTTAACCTACGTGGAATTTCGCGCATGCAAATTGTACAACTTCATCTTGGAGGCTAACATAGTACTTGAGGCAATGCTATTATGTATGTACTTGTAAATAGAAACATCTATATTTTATTCGTATGAGTAGTTCTTTTTTTATGCGATTGCGTGTCTGTAAGCTCAATGGATATACAATCTCATATAGCAAGCACGCTAGCAAGTGGCAAACCGCAGTCTCTTCCATTAAAAATAGTCGTGAGTAAGTTTGTCTTTCTGACTGCGTGATATGCATATGTATGTATCTTATTTTTACTCGCATCATCCAAAAGTAGTCATAATTCAGTTATATTCATAGATATAATAAACAAGATTGGTCAAAGTAGTCATAATTCAGTTATATTCATAGATATAATAAACAAGATTGGTCAAAGTAGTCATAATTCAGTTATATTCATAGATATAATAAACAAGATTGGTCAAAGTAGTCATAATTCAGTTATATTCATAGATATAATAAACAAGATTGGTCAAAGTAGTCATAATTCAGTTATATTCATAGATATAATAAACAAGATTGGTCAAAGTAGTCATAATTCAGTTATATTCATAGATATAATAAACAAGATTGGTCAAAGTAGTCATAATTCAGTTATATTCATAGATATAATAAACAAGATTGGTCAAAGTAGTCATAATTCAGTTATATTCATAGATATAATAAACAAGATTGGTCAAAGTAGTCATAATTCAGTTATATTCATAGATATAATAAACAAGATTGGTCAAAGTAGTCATAATTCAGTTATATTCATAGATATAATAAACAAGATTGGTCAAAGTAGTCATAATTCAGTTATATTCATAGATATAATAAACAAGATTGGTCAAAGTAGTCATAATTCAGTTATATTCATAGATATAATAAACAAGATTGGTCAAAGTAGTCATAATTCAGTTATATTCATAGATATAATAAACAAGATTGGTCAAAGTAGTCATAATTCAGTTATATTCATAGATATAATAAACAAGATTGGTCAAAGTAGTCATAATTCAGTTATATTCATAGATATAATAAACAAGATTGGTCAAAGTAGTCATAATTCAGTTATATTCATAGATATAATAAACAAGATTGGTCAAAGTAGTCATAATTCAGTTATATTCATAGATATAATAAACAAGATTGGTCAAAGTATCAGATGTCACATAGAATGGCAAGCAATATCCAAAATTACAAAAGTATTATGTATCTATGTATTAAGTTTTCGAATTCCTTTTGACGCAGACAGTTGCCTTCAAAACGCCTTTATGCCAGTACCTTTAATATAGGGACATTAGGGACATGCCATATTGTCGCCGGGTAAAACCAGCCTTTGTGAACAGGGACAAAAAAGAATAAATAAAACAACTCACCTGAACAGCACTATTCAAGAAGCAATTGTTCTGCCCCGGAGCATTCCATAATCCTTTAGTTGTGTGGAAAATCCCTGAATCACGGGATCCATCTCTCGAATGCTGGGGTCGCAGTTCAGTCTCGCGCATGTAACGTTCGTGCGCGGGAGTCACCATTGTGGCGGCCATTACATATCACCAGGCCGCCATTTGGATAACACTGCAGTTATATATCACTTGACCACATTGCGATGCTATCTGAAATGATAAAAGAAAGTGGGAATTGTAGTATTCGCAATTTGGTGGACATGTCTGATTTATGGACATCAGATTACGAATATCTGTAGGTACTTTAAAATTTACAAGTTAAATAATCCTTTAAGATCGAGATACAATGGAAAAAGCATTGTGTCTGGCCTTGAGAAGCTTCGACCAAATGAATATTATTTTTATGTAAAGTAGAAAATATGTTTGTTCATTAAAGAAAATAACTGCCTCGTTTGACATTAACGTAACCATAAATAGTCGTATCGTTCGATCCGCAAATGGAACAGAATGTTACTGATGATAGGCAATATTTTTTCCGAAACCGAATAAATAACAACAATATTAAAGTTACGCATATAATCGTCAACAAAGACTTGATAGGCTGAAATATATTCTTCTTTGTTTACCTACTTACCTATTGCCTATAAAGTGAACGTTGCTGTTTAACACATGACTACATGGCTGGTAGGCAGCACTACCGTGTCACCACATTCGATGCAGATATATGTATGTAGGTACATACCAGCGCAATGAATTGACTAACGACATGTTCACACAGCCTAGACTGAACAATCGTTACAGGCGAGTTGCTATCGTGTTCTGATTTCTCATTCTTATAATTGTTACATTGGGGTTAATAAGTCGAGTTTTCATATTTAATTACACAATGAATCATTAATTCCTTTCACTAGTTAAGTGTCGAGCATTGTTAGAACTAAAGTCGTCGACAACAATGAGACTGGAGACTAATGAGCGCGCAGTCTGTCAACCTTCGGTGGGTGCTGGCAGTTTCAAAGCTCGCTATCGAACCATTGACAATCTAATACGCGTAAAAATCGATTCAATGTATTAAGCGAAATATTTTGCAATGCGAGACAATTGATTTTTATCGATAATCGCAAGCAACGAGAGGAATTTGGAATGACGTCAGATAACAACTATGAAGGATAGTGCTAATTGATTTCGACCTTCGATTTCGTTTAAATAGTAGTCTATAAGTCTAATATCTAACCAAAACTAAACCACCACTAGAATGTTTTACATAACTAAGCAATATTTGAACTGATTGATCTGACTCTTTTAAAAAAATTTTGAATATAAGCCTACGCTGCATCAATGAGGTAGTCAGTCAGGAAAGAAATACAGGTAGAGGTAAGATTAAAAGTACTGAACCTGCATGGTTCCAGCGTTTTATCTCATTAATGTAGGACCCCTGTAATGCGTTAGTCATCAATAAACAAGACAAACACATTGCGGATTCGAACACACACATCCATTTGAAGCCAACTTGTAAGTAACATGTCTAATTCAACAAAATTAAAGTAAGTAAAATCTATTCAATTGAATATCAAGCGAAGCACAAATGAAGAGAAGTAATAAACCGTCTAATTAGTAATGTTTTTAGTTTCAGTGGAAAACAACTAAAACGCATTGATTTAGTAATAAGATCCTACAATAACAAAGCTAAAAGCGATATCGCCGAACTGTTACTTTGGGCTATGTTGTTTTTAAAATCAACTTGTTTGCTAATTTTAAATACATAATCGCGAAAAATAAATTGTACTTAAGCCACATTGACTTTTACTCGTGTATTTACCTATAAGATTTATTTAGAAATTTAAATCAACCACAAAAGTAATTCAACGGCCAGATTCGCTTGCTTTGCGCATTTATAAACCGCGTGTACGATACTTTTTGTTTGTATGTGTTGAATTTTAAACAATGGAAATAAAGAATTTTGTTTTTGTCGCCAACTTGTTCAAATTAGTGGTACACGCGGTGTGCGCCGGCGCAGCGGCGCCCCGCGGCGCGTCCGTTGCATACGCAGGAGCGCACGGCACACGTGCGGGCTTCCGCGAAACGCCACGCAGTAAAACGGTTTATTTCAAACTGCATGATTTATGAATCATTTCGTACATTTACGGAAGAATGAAATCGAATGTAACTTTTAAAATTCTTTATTATATGAATAATTCAATTAGCGGATTACGGCGATGCAGCGATGGCGTCAATTTGGATATAACCATAATAATCCATACCTACTCATATTATTAATGCATAAGTAATGCTGAGGCCCAAGCAAATGTTTACCATGTTGCATGGGTATTAGGATCAAGAGATATGAAATCTACTAAGTTCAATTAACTTCTAAAGTCCTAACACAAGCATTTACTTCCTTGCAGGACCTAACAAGATATTGAATGCTGTTAAATTTTAAGAAAAACTAAAGGCATTTAAAAAATAGTCAAATCAAATCATTTATTTGCGAAATATGGGTAAGCGGATCTTAAATGAATACAGGGTATCACCATACTCAGCTTTTAAGCATGCAAAATTTCATTTATAACATTACAAAGTATTTAATTTTTAAACATTATTAGATACAAGCATGTCAGCACTTATTAAATAACTTATGAATAAATATTAAATAATTACAAAGAAGTCAGAATCAAACAGAAAATTATTACCTAAGTAAAAACAAATCCAACATATTGTCATACAGTTTAAATAATGTCATAGTCATATTTTTATAGACATCTCTTATCTCAAATTTATCTGTTAGATATTCCTTGACAAAATAGTAAGCTTTGACAAGTAGTAATTTTTTTACACCACGCTTAAATATAATAAAATTCGTTTAACAAGTCCTTTAGTAAGTGATTATAAATGCGTGGGGCCATACATAATATGCTTTCGTTCATTTGTGCAGTGTTTTTAGCAGGGATGTGTATTATTATATTGTGTCTTCGACTGTTAAGTTTCTCGAATTTATTTATATTTTCCCTTACAAACAAGACGATTTCGAGAATATATATACTAGGTAGCGTTAGTTGCTTTAATTGTAAAAAATAAGGTTTGCAGCTATCAATCATTTTTAATTTACAAATGGACCTTATGCATTTCTTTTGTGCCTTAAATGCCGCTTCCCAATTTGTGGAGTTTCCCCAAAATATAACTCCGTATGTTAGAATAGGTGCTACATGACCATGATAAGCTATTAACACGGTTGATATATCTACAGTTTTTGATAGCCCATACAAGGCATACGCAAATTTATTTATTTTCACACACAAAAGTTCCACATGTGATGTCCAATTCAAACAAGAGTCAATATTAAGTCCTAAAAATTTAGTTTCGTCTACTTCTCTCTAATCTCTAATCTCAGTTAATGTTTTCATGGTGAAACGTCTAAGTCCTTAGTTCCCAAAGTGGTCCAGGTGGACCCCCAGGGTTATGTTAGCGTGACAAAAAAATGGGGGTTCACAATTCGTAAGCGGGGTCCAGGAAAATTAATTTGCTTTCGACAGTGAAGAACTAAAATGTTGGCTTGACTTTACCTATCAATGTAAGCAGATAATATTTTAAGAAGCTCAGCGACTGTTACTTGTAAAAACTTGCATATTCCATATTCAGTACCAGTGGTCTCGAACCTACCGATTTCTCGGTAGAGAATTACTAAAAAAAAAAGTCAGCCCGCCTATACCGTGGCAGGTTCAGTACCGAAAATTAAAAAAAGAATGACTTTCCCTAAAGATTTCATAATGTAGCTGCAGGGGTCCACCAGAACCAGCAAAATTTTGAAAGTGGTCTATGAGAAAAAAGTCTGGGAACCGCTGGTCTAAACTAACAAACACATAATTGTAGAGTTGCACCTACTTCCGAGGAACATCACCCATCTGTGTTGAAGGTCTAATAAAGTAATGGTATTGGTTCCGTTAACGGCGTCAATATATTTTGTAATGCAAATACCAGGCGACCGTGTTGAGTTTACATGTTGTTTCTAAATACTAAGCAAGCAAGCTGAGCTATTTTAGTCAGTTACTTGCGGTCACTTCCGATCTATATCGATCCATCGATAATTTAACAAAAATCGGGGTTAATTCCTGGATATCATTCATCTGTTGCGCAATACAACACGTTTTTGAATCCAGCTTTATTTAAAGATTCGGTTACATGTAACTGAGATTGTGATTACGAATTCCAGAGGCGTAAATATTTGTAGTTGGTTGAAACAATCCGGCGCACTAGTAACCGCTTGTAGCAGTGTAGCTGTAAACACGCATATTGGTTTAAATATTTGTAGTTGGTTGAAACAATCCGGCGCACTAGTAACCGCTTGTAGCAGTGTAGCTGTAAACACGCATATTGGTTTAAATATTTGTAGTTGGTTGAAACAATCCGGCGCACTAGTAACCGCTTGTAGCAGTGTAGCTGTAAACACGCATATTGGTTTAAATGCATCTGACATAACATCATGCTATGTAGCTTGGCGATGGGTTAGGTAAAGTTCATCCATGTGAAATTAACATTATAAAGAAGCTGCTTTGTTTGTCCATTGGCTAGGATGATGAGCTTTCTGGTTTAAATACCAGTCCGGGACAAAAAATCTATTGCGTCTGGATGGAAATGATTTATTTTTGACGTAAATTTATTGAAACTATATATCAGATAAAATAGAGACAATCAATTTAAAACGTTTAGGCATTTCAAAATCTCCAAACAGATTACTGGTTTAATTTTTAGACATTCTTTTATAGACTATCGCACCACATAAGTCCTTACTCCTTAGTATTGCGAGTCTATAACCAACGGTATCATGAGGCGGACGACACGCTTGTTTGCCGTCAATCCTATTTTCTTTTGATACTAAGGTTAGTATAAAAAGTGAAATACGATTGATTTGTAGCTCATGCGTGACATCTGGCTCATTATCTACCAGTGCTATGACATCACCTATCGTACCAAAAATCTCACTACTTATTTACTACTCTCGGTATTTGCCTAATAGCTATCTTCGTATTGATTAGATTTATTTTTAGATAGTAAATGCAATCGTTTTATATGCAACCTAACTTAATATTATGAATGTGAATTTGTTTATTGGTTAAACTTTCACGCCTTAACTATACGACCGATCATCATAAAATTACTTTTCAGTAGACAATCATCATGAAATTGTCAAATTTCGCATATAGAAAAGGAAAAAGGGTACCTTTAATCCAGGAAAATATGCCCGAGGGATATCAATTTATTGACAAAATCTACATTAACGTGATCGACGTCGCGGGAAAATCCTACTTATTTATAAAGACAATTCAACAGCATTTTTGTATAAATTGTTAGGTAAAACTCCTGTGTCGCGGGGAGCCTTACAAATATTGAAACATCTATTTGTGGATCAGCTCGTTTTTACACTGATAGTGGCAAGGTTTCCACTTAATTCAAAATATCATCCATGCATATCTATTACTAGTATAGTATTATATTATCTGTGCTATTACTATTGCACCTAATCCTTTAATAACTTCATTGATGTAACCGTTAATGACATTACAAAGGTAAGAAAGGTTAAAAATCCCATAACACTTCTCTGTATGAGACAGATATAGGTAGATACATACAACGTTCATAATCCGTGCACCCAAAATAATTAAACTCAAGTGTTATGCTAGAACCCGATCCGTGGTAATACAGATGTTTATAAAAAGAAGTCCAAGTCATTCACTTTTGTTACGATGTTCTTGCTAATTATAACGTCAGTCAACTAATGGACCAGCAATTTTTCTAAGAAAACATCGATAGATCTATGTGGCAAC
The DNA here is from genome assembly GCA_963564715.1 of Catocala sponsa. Taxonomy (NCBI): domain Eukaryota; kingdom Metazoa; phylum Arthropoda; class Insecta; order Lepidoptera; family Erebidae; genus Catocala; species Catocala sponsa. The sequence continues at coordinate 10,634,502 of OY751334.1, read as the reverse complement.
ATCTTGATGCCTCTGTTACGGTTCTATTGTTGGTTGTAACTTTCCTAGCATAAAGATCGATGAAAATCACGCCTCTGTATCTTTCAAAGGATAAGCAAAGGTGTAATAGAGACTTTGGCAAGCTAAAGGGGTGAGTCTATAGCCATTTACTAGACACAGTTATTGACAACTGCCTGGGGTCGTATCATAATCTTTTATAACATTAATATTGGTATGAACGAATTCTGTAACGCATTCTCCAACTCTCGTGTGCAAAAAGAGAAGGTGGTAAGGCCTCTGCAGCCAAAATAATAATTACTGACCTAAACAGGCATCGCATTCTGCACTGCACGATCGGTGGTAACGGAGAAGCGTAAGCGCAAGCTGGCAATACAAAACAAAATATAGATCTCTCTATTTCCTTAAACATATAAGTTTCAATACCGACACCTCAGACATGGCAGGGTCGCCTGTAATCTATCGCAGCATTTATAATTAGGTATGTTACTTGTTAATATTATAATGAGGCAAGTACCGATTGACTGGCTCGTTAGCGCGATGCCGAAACTATTCACGTCAAAATACCTTTATGACGCAGGTACGGACAATGAGAAAGGTAATTTCCAAATTTCAGCTACGCAAGATGTGATGATGAAAGTTTGCGTGGGAATCTATCATTTTTACCAGCATCGAATAACAAAATTGGGTGATTAACCTTAGAAATTAAGTATTATCTATCTATCTCGACGCTTTTTTGCCAATATAACAAAAAAGAGCTGTAGAATTATTTATGGAGGTGATGTTCCAAAAAGGAAATTTGGTATAAGACATATAATATTTTAGCTATTGGTGCATTATGTTTACAGGTTTCTTTGCTTCCCATCGCAGTATTAAACTCACGCGTTTTAGCCTATACATCTGCTAGCTGCATCGCGTGACTGTCTGAATGTGAAATTTTTATTAAATTTCATCGAGCACTAACATAATTGCTGCAACTGGCATCAGAGTGTGTGCTGAATAGAGCTTTCAGTTGCGTTAACGATCTGTTTAAGAACGACTAACACTCGGTTTCTAAAGCAGATTAATACAAAATGTTGTTGTTGTTGTTGTTGTTGTCAAACGCATGTCAACTGTTGGGATTGGCTGTCACCTGACATAAGTTTTATTTTTAACTTTTTATTGATATTGGTAACCTTTACCGTTTATCGGTGATTGAGTTCCGAAATCATGTTTAAAACAGTGATAGCCGATGCTTAAAGTCTCCGTCTAAATCTAAGTGAAAGATTCATCACGCACATAACACATTATGTTCTATATTATATATAATAATTACTTAGGAATGAAATAACAACCTTTATAATAGTAAAAGGCTGGCGTAGCACGTGAGCCGTAATAACGATAGTAATCACCGAAATGAGCCGACTGCCGACCGCACTCCACATTCCTGAGTTGGTCACGCTCAAGATTCACTTTTTATATTATTCCTTAGGACATTTCACTTCTTTTCATTCGACCACTGCCTATTATTTTCTGGTACATTATGATACGAAGCAGAAAAAAGCTATTATGAGACTTTGAAAAGACGTGTCTATAGTATACAAACCGTTACTTCTAAAAAGGATTGGGTTTGGCTAGGTTAGTAGGTCCTTTTGATGATATGAATATCTCTTAAAAGGACAGACATAATTATATATCACGCACAAATGATATCAACTATGTTAAGTAGTGATGTGCCTGCTGCGCATGATGTCTCGTGTTCGATTCCCAGGTCGGTTAAAAGTGTTATTAGACATTTCTGTCAAGAAATTCTCAGTAGCAGCACGGAGTTCGGAGACTAGCCCCCTACCAGTGGCGTAGCGTTGTGGGGGGCGCAGGGGCAGCAAAATTTCACAACAAATAATAATAACATATATTGGAACTGTACAATACACAATAGTGATGACTGTTTTTACCGAAAAGTTCTTTAGAAATACTGAAAATTAAAGTCTTTTAAATTGAAATACCTAAAAAAATATGGCGGAAACTTTTTTGTTCCGCCTCGGTCGGCTGACACCCGCGCTAAGCCACTGCTCCCTATTAGGTGGAATCTAAAATCATGTTATATAGCATGTACAAAAATGTCGTGTACCTAATATTTCTCTGCTTTCTGCTTTGAATAGAGGCGTAAGACTATCTTTGTATCTAACTGAGCGCAGGTCTGGACTTGGTTATGCTGTTGAGAATTTCCTAACAGAGAATTCAAGTAACATTCCCCGTCCCGGGTATCGAACCTGAGTTCACGATCAGCATTTGCGTAAAAGTTCACGTTTACGCTATCGTATTATCGCAGCAGTTAAAGATATGCTTGCCAGTTAATATATTCCCAAGCAGACAATTAGTAGTTCCCTGACCCCCAAGACAATAATGCTAATGAGTTCGACGATCCATAATTTATTCCAGTATTACTCAAAAGATACCATACCTACTTTACAGCATCTACGAAAAGTGCCTCTTAAAAACTATTAAACTATAGTATTCATTACTTTTTGGACTGCAGAGTTGGTTTAAAAAGTCGCTACGCCGCGCCGCCCGCTGCCTTTGCGCCAAGCGTTGTGAGGTCGAGCCCCGTATGGGCCAATAATTTGTGTGATCCACAAATTGTTTCTCCAAGTCTGAAAGTTCCTTGTGTCCATTATAATAATATAATATATAATATAATATAATAATATTTTATTTCCAAAATCAATGGTTACAAATATTGTGTAAAGGTATACATATTTAAATTATAAGTACAAAATGATTAAACTAGTAGAAAGGTCACCCATCCCTGTACTAGTTAAGAACTGTATCACAGATGTTTGAATTTTTGTAAAGTGACGCAGATATTATTCCTAGTGTGAGAAACGTCGTTAAAATTACCTTGCAGTAGATATAATCATCATGAAATTATCAAACTTCGCATTGATGTTGTCCTGGGTACAGAAAAAGACGTAGGGTCCTTTCATCCAGTAAAAAGTTCTTTTCCCGAAGGATTGAAATTTATTGACAAAATCTACGCGAGTGAAGCTGCGGGCATCTAATAGACCTATAATTTCGAGAGACCGCAGGCAATTATAATCTTATCTTTCAATTGAAATCGTGCTGATCCCAATTCTGAAATAAGTCGTCAATCACATATGATGATGCCCTTTGTCACTAAACGTTCTTTAAAAGCTTAATAACACGTTAGTTTGGGCAGCAATCAAATTGTAGGTTATTGCTACGTCACGCGTCTTTTACCAGATGACAGGCTATTAATCCAAGAAATTGATAAATAATACACGGTTACTTTAAGTGTTTGTTTACTGTAATGTTGATATAGTATTATTGTGTTTCTCTTTTCATGGGTATTTTCTTCTGAAAGGTATGGTTCTTTTAAAATGCGATTTTTTTTTTATTTCTTACTCATTGCAAGACACCGATTTCTTATAACGATTTTTATTTCAAATGTAATAAAATAAACTAATACCTGTATAACTACAGCTGCAGAGTTAGGGAGCTAGTAGACAACATTTTAAGTTAATTTTGGTTATAATATATTTCTCGGACATACGGTAATCTCACGCAGCTCTCATATATGTGTGCTATAATAGCACAAATATAATATTTATATCCGTGATAAAAGCATTCACACTTGGTACAAAAGATGTTGAAAGTAGCAAGCAGAATCTAATTCTAAGAAAATAATCTTGACTTAAATCTTGATAACAAATCTTGAGCGGTTAACTTAAGCGTGTGATACAAAGTCACCGAGGCCGACGCTCACATTGCTGAAAAAACACGAAACGCTCAAGTGGTTGCACATTACCATGGGAAACAAAAAATACCAAGTTAATACAAAAACTGAAGAAAGCAAGGGCTTGTTTCAAGTGTTCCATTGCATTAGTAATAAATAATGAGTGATAACCTTAAAAGCTTTCCCTTTGACTCGAGCACCTATAAACTCGAAACTAGAGGCACGTAACTTTGTACCCTCATAAAAATGTTATTACCTACTACGACTGCCCAAACGCACGGTAACTTTCTATATGTACCGTGTGTATGTACCAAGAACTTTCAACTGTCGCCTAATATTTATTGTTAACTTTCAACATAAAACTAAATGTCCCTACTGGTTCGATACCTTTTCTTTCGGTCCTATATTATTTTTATCTGTGTAATAGTAATAATACACCATAAAAAGACAAGTTTTGAACATTAAGATAATGAATATAATCTCATCTCTATTCGAAACTAATTACGTAACTATTCTTGGACGACATGAGTTTTCATCCTATGTAATAATTGACTCAGACACTTTCATCTATATCTACAAATCATATTTTTATTTTCTAATCTTCTATAAACGTGTAAGATCCATTTAAAATGGTTCCGATGAACTTTTCAACTAGAATCAACGAAAGTTGCCTACATTCTCTGAGATAATTATCTCTGTCGGAATAAAGCCTCGGGGTAAAACGAAATAATAAAAATGATAATGCTCTACTTTTTTGGCTCTACGTGTTCTAACTTATTAACTAAGTCAGTTACTAATATAACTGTGATTAATAATATGATCTCGGCATTGAACAGAAACCGCTTTATGATATAGCGTTCTACAGCTTTAAAATATTACGAGTGTTGCATAAGACTTCAAACAGTAATAATAAAATACATTTTAAAAAATCTTGCTGTTTGTTATTTCTCTAACAAATAAATAACTCTGTACAGTAGAGTAAAAGGAAAAATCACACATAACTAGTCTGCAAACTTCGCAGTGCAAGAATGGTACAGAAAACCTGTATCTATCTCGCTCGGGAGTGTTCGTTACATTCAAACTTCGCCTATTGTTTACGCTGACCTTACCTTACGCACCTACCTCTACGGAATTATAAACGTATCGATACATTGCATCTGTACCGACTATAAATAATACAACACCAGATTAACAACAAAGTCTTCCGTTTTAATTAAGTTTTGTAATTGTAAGTTTTATTTGAATATTGTTGAATGCATTACAAATTACAATGTATCTCAAAGCTCAGCAGCCATAACATCGTCTAGTTCAATAAGAACAAACAAATTCTGTTCAAAACACGTTGGTGTTCCAGAGCAGTCAGTCAAAAGATTTCTTACATCTAAGCACACGTGTTGTACGGCACACCAATAAAAAGGTACGCACACATGGCAGCGTCACGAACTTGATTATACGTTACACAAAAAGAGCAAAAGCGGAGGCTGCGCGTGCGCCGAGTCGCCGACCCGCGAGATGGCACGAGTCACAACGCCGCGCTGCCGCAGCCGGCAACGCCACGTCTCGCATATTACTACTATTATTACTTTATGACACTAATCCTCCTATATGATAAACACATTATATTTAGATCCGAAGCTAATCAGGTACAGCGGGCTCGTAAACAACGCGCCGATTGATACAGTCACCATTTAATAAAAGGTAGACGTTATCTCTAGATGAAAAACAAATAGCTTGGTGGCTTTGGTACTCGACTCACCACTGCCAGAGCGTCAAAGTGTAGTGGGTCGGGCCTTCGGACCCCATACGGGACCAAAAAATGTGTAGATTTTAACAAAGATATGGTAGTTAGAACAAGATCTAGTGACCTTTACTTTCTGCCTACCCACTTTCTGTAGCTGAATGAAATACTACTGCGGTATTATACACAACTAAATAATCTAATTTAATTACTGAAATCCGAACCGCTGGTATTTAATATACGTACTGCTCCACACGAAATGATATAGTCACGGTCATGTACCTACCCAAGTATGAAAGTTTAATAGACCACCAACGATCACACCTCAGACAAATGCGTCGTAATCTAAAACTGAATTGAATATATAAAGTCGAAGTAGCATATCTAACAAGCGTGAAGATGAAGGCGTTATACCAATAAAATAACTATACCTAACACTTAATAGTGACAACACGTCGCATTAGCATTAATGACTGTCATTCCTCAAAGTGCGTCAGTTGCTAACAAAGACTGCCCACGTTTTGTCCACTCTTGTAAGACACAGCTGTGTTCAACAGATATTTTATATTCGCCTCCACCTACCAACTTAACTAGACTGATTTGATATTGTTTTAAGTCCTTTTGCTACGACCAGAAGCAGAATCCATAATGTTATCATCCACTACTCTTGCTAATTGCCCGCTGACAGGCTTTATACATCTTCAAGGACGTTCTTGAAGATATACAGGTCTTGTGATTTGGTCTCAGGCATACAGGTCTTGTCAAGATAATTCATATCTATCACGAAGTTACAAAATGTTGTTTCAATGTAGCGAATTTGTTTCATATAGATTTCAAAATATCTAGACACCAAAATAGTAGGTATGTGAAACGTAAAAACTATGAAGCTGAATTTATTAGTGGGTTGGCTAACATGTCATATTAGTATCCAATTTGAATAATAAGTACTAACTCCACAGCAAAATGACGTCATAAGATATTTTTTGTAGCGTATTGCAGATCTAATGGCGGCTAATGATGTAATAATCACCGTATTTTTTAATAAAGTGTCTGGTACGTTCAAACAAATGTTCAAGAAACATGAGAAATAATATGCGTATAAGTACTTAAACGTATTCATTCGCATATGTTCGTCATAGTTTCACAAACCATAGTTCCCGCGGTTGTATTGTTTGGATCACATTGAATGGTAGATTGACTATGATTAGCCAGTCGTGATGTGGCCCATATCTCGATGAAAGCAATCACGATCACCGCCAGGGACATGCATACTTGTCACACGAACATTTCTTTAGATGATCACGATGCAGCCTCGGGGGTAATATATCATATAAAATGGCATGTACTTGAGTAAAACTAAGTAGGTGATTGTATTTATTTATAGCACGCTTGGGTTTCGCGTTGAGCTGATGATAATCTTGTGCTACAAGTACCCACTCCAAAGACATCGAAAAAGTTTAAGGTCCTCGACGCATCACCATCGTTGGGGAGTGCTGGTACGTATGTTGCTAATATAACCATACAAACTCAACTTTAGTTCAGCATTTATAATTGTTACATGCTACCTATCTTTTTCCTTGTTTTATAATAAACTAGTTTTAGATCATTAGGTCAGCATACAAAAGTGGTTGAATCATAGTGTAGGCTTACTGAATAAGTACATTTATTGGTTAACAGAAATATTCTATGGCCATGTAAAAGAGTGGCTCAACCTTTAGCGGTTGGCCTACCACCACCGCTATTACTACTACCTAACCTCTTTGACATTCATAAGTGTAACTTTGTGAACTAAATCTATATATATCAAAATGAATCCCTGTTTTCTTGGTCACGCCATAACTTGAGAACGACTTAACCGATTTCATATTTCTTTTAAGTTTCCTAAGACTTTGTAGAAGGTTCTTACGGAAAGAGAAGTTGAGAAAAATGCGCAGATAAATGCGACAGTTCGTCTAAGATAGGACAGCGTTTTGACTTACTATAGTTGTCATAAAATGGTTCCTACGCTTATAATTCAGCTCTTTTGATAATGCTCCTACACAAACGACTCAATCAGAATCTATATATATTTTAATATAAAATCATAGAAGAAGTGTTCATAATAAAATGCATCTACAACGCCAAGACACAGTTCTTGAAGAAATGGTATGTAATGGGTATCTGTGAACGTTGTGACATAGAAATAACGTGACATCAACGCTCCGGTCACAACTAGGTTAATTCAACCATGCGATATTCCATGCTCAAAAGCATTAAATAATTATAGACCAAGAAATATAACTGTTGATAAATGTCTAGTGCGATTTGATGATAGAGGCAAGACCACGAGTGGACGATACGCAAACATATTGATTTATCTAACGGTGACCAGTTCGGTGGCTCGTTGGATTGTGTACACGGCTGCTAACCAAAGCATAAGACGGTAATAACATTTTAATATTAATCAACCAAACCAGTTCGTTGTAGTAGAATAAACGTTAACACCAATTTTTAAAAGAGTGACCTCAAATTTCTGATTTAAGAAACCGCGATGTTTCTAATAGATACCTAATCCAGATTCCGAGAAGCCACTTAAGTTTGCAGTGCAATATGGAGTGTAAAACTTGCCTACATCAAATGACTTGCCTCCTTCTATGTGGACCATAATCATATCAATGAAAATGTGGCTGTAGAATATCGACGCTGTAGACGTTGACGTAACAATTAAACAAAACCTAAATATCGCATCTTGCTTCACACATCGCACTCTTAATAAAACACTAGCTTAACTCAAAATTTGGAAGAAAGGCAATTTGAACTCTAATGCGTGACTATAATTCTAATATTATATTTGTGTTAAGTAATTGCAACAGAGTTCAAATTTGTTTAATCCGAAAATCTCAGATAGGCCTCTGTTTTACTGTCTGAGTGCGACATATTTAATACGACTATTTCATAGCACAACGTTCATATAATAGGAACTAGGTCCTGCACTGCATACACCTATCTGCAAAATCTACAGAAATTTACACGTATATAATTTTATAAAATACTCTCAACATCTCAACTTTAAACATCAATACTGGTATTAAAGCTAGCAGCCAGTCCGTTTATCTACATACACATAGTTAATTATATGTAGCCATTAAAAAAATATCATCCCCACCTGGCCATGGGCACGTGCCGAGTTCACCTGTTCTTAAGACGCAGTTTTAAATAAGTGGACTCCAAACCGGCATTCGTAATGCCATTATTTTTTGTATACGCTACAAAATTGCTGCATCGTAAACATAATTATAAGCTAGTAATAGTATTAGTTAACTACTATTATTTTTAAATGATAATTTAGGCTCGCATGCGATTGTACGTCATTTGAGTGTAGTTGTGAAACAATTGCTTATTTTATTTATTGTATTGCTTTGATAAATATAGAGCAAAAGTGTTGCGAAATATCGCACATTAACAGGTGGTTTTATAAACGATCATGTATGTAATGTTTTGCCTTGTTGGCGTAAGTGACTGTACCTAAATGCCGTGCAGTACCGGGTCCAATACCTGAATGGGTATAAGTATTATTGAGCTTTAGGTCGCGACTCCATCTGCATAGACTTTACTTATCAAGTGCTTTTGTTAATTACTGAAAAATTATAAAAGATCTTGAAATTGTTATCTTTTTGGGTGCATCCTGAATCAGAAGTTATAATTACATAACAATATTTATTGAGTTATAAATTTCCATTTTTCTTAATATTCTTTTTTCACTATCCCTTAGGAATACCAATAAATCGAGCGTTAAGCTTTGTTTTAACCACATAGGTAATAGCTCTGCTAAACTTTAGCTTTATAGGTCCAAGGGTGTGAGCTGGACGTTGATAAGTCAGCCAGCAAGGGAGTCAAGACTTCTCTTTTATAAATATTGATTATAATATATTCATGTAAAGAATTCTTCATAATCAGTTACTGTATCTCATCTCTATCGTGAATACAATAGACAATACACACATACATATAATGATATACTTACCTCTATGCTATCTATTTATATTTCGTAACAAATAAACAACAACAAACGTGATGCTATTAACCGATTGTTTGAATATGGAAAACGATTTGTCTAAAGCCTTTGACTCAGTTTCGATACCTACTCTGATAGCTAAGATGGAGGGTATCAATTTGCGTTCGAGGAAGACAGCTAGGGATCTTCTCAGACTACCTTCTAAATCGTACACAATGTGTAAAAATCGACAGTTTATACAGTAACGACATGACTATCAACTTTGGACGCTTCACTCTTCCTCACACCAAGTCACCACCACACCAGAATCGAGCATAGTAAAGGCACACACCTGCCAAAATAGTTTGACAGTTAATACTAATACTTGCAGTTGTCTCACTTTGTCCCTGGTTCCACACGCTAAATATATCGAAGTGCCCATTGATTAACATCTCAGCTGGCGCCCCCACACTGAAGCTCTATGCAGTCGAATTAGGAAACATATTTATATATTTAAAGACCTTAGAGATTTAGCTGATCATGAAACCTTATTCCTTGTTTACCAGAGCCTCTGTGTCTCTGTCCTTACTTACTGCATCCCTGCTTGAGAGGAGCTTGCAAGTCGCTACTTCTTCGAGTCGAACAAACTCAGAGGGCGATCCTAAAGGTAATGCAGTTCATACGCAGAGACTACCCTACCTACTACTCTACTCTGAGTCCCAAGTCCTCACTGTATGACAACTCTTCATCCTACGCGCTATAATACGCCGCCACTCTCTGCTCCCCTTTGACAGAAATGTCTTGTGTAAACCGAAAGGTGCATTCGTCTGCAATCCTGTACAATGTCGTACTTCTTTTGCAAGCCGTCACTTCAATGCACTAAGTGCGCGTTTGTACAATAAAATTAAGCGTCTTTATGACATAAATACACTCTGACCAAATCTATACACCTATACAAATAAATAAAATTGAAGTGTCTGTTTGTAATGTCAAAATAACAGCTTTTTATCTAATGCATATGAAAGTATATATTTTTAAAATTTTTGTCTTTCTGTCTGTTTGTTCCGGGTAATCTCCGAAACGGCTGAACCGATTTTGACGGGACTTTAACTGGCAGATAGCTGATGTTATAAGGAGTAACTTAGGTTACTTTGATTTTAGAAAAAAAAAATAGGGTTCCGCGGAGACAAACACTTTTTAGTTAAAATCTACGCGGACGAAGTCGCAGGTAACAGCTAGTACAAAATATAAATAAACTCACTAGTTGGCTGCTGAAATTGACATACGATAATACCGAAAGTCTCCTTACCGTCAACCTATAAACACATTGCCTAGGTACTATTATATACTCTTACTCGAAACAGAAATATCATATACATACCCACCCACTCACCCACACATACACACGCATGCACGCAAGCACATTAGACATGCACACACAAACAAGAAGTATCCTTCCACTGTCCAAACAATATTAACATTGAATATATTATTACTATCTTAATGCTAATACACCTATGTACAAAATCTAGTCTTTGTGTCTCGGGGTGGAGACCTGGTGTCCTATAACACAGGCTCCGGCATAGCTTGGCTCCAGTCTCCCACAATGTTCCTTGTGTTTTATTTTAATATTAAACAATTTGTATCTTTTGTCAACATTGCAAATATTGTGGAGAGAAAATAAACATTATTATTATTGGTTTCTCTTTCACGGGTATTTCCTTAATATGTTTGGAAAATACCGGGCCCTTTGGGAGGCGTACACGTGGACATGCGTCCAACATGCAGAGGCCCTTCGAGAGTTTTAGTGTAAAGTGAGATGAGACACTTACCGAGACACTAGCCGCGGCAGACGTAAGAGACTACTGCTACATAATATGGAATCTAATTATTCTGGTCTATAAGGATGGGTATTTGATGGTTTGGTAAAATGCAAGTTATAGTTAAAAAACGGCGTCTGCCTGATATACTGTCCCAGTACAAAGTCGGAATGGCAGACGGTGACTCGCCGACTCACTAGATGGGCCCCCTGAATAGTCGTCATAGACAGGGATACAGGCCTTAAAAGCGGCAGAGGGCGTGTTGTGTGGCGGTGTGAGCGGCTAGGGGCGTCGAGCGGTGCGGCGCGCCGGCGCCGGTTTCACCATAGTTATGCCCTTGAAAATGACACTTTCACCCCCCAAGCATATAGCTCTAGCGTTCCTCCTCTGATCGGCCGACCAAGGCAAGCCAGAGTTAAGAGCCCTACGGGCGCTCTTGGAGTTCCACCCCAGCCAACCAGTTACGGCAAGCCGGGGACGAGGCCCTAACCGACTCTCTAAGGCATTCAGGACCTCAGTGTCGCCACTCACATTTAGCTCGCCACAAGCTGCCCTACGGTTTGTGCGCTTTTACTTAACCTTATTATTATCTATTCAATATTATTTATAAATTAGGTCCTTACCTCTATAAACACTAAGGCTAAGGCAAGATCGCTATCCTAACTAATATCCCAACTAATATTATAAATACGAATGTGAGTTTGTTTGTTACTCTTTCACGCCTTGACTACTCGACCGATCATCATAAAATTTCGCATACATGTCAGAGATACAGAAAAGGACATAGGGTACTTTTTATCTTTTTATCTCGAGGGATATAAATTTATTGATGAAATCTACTTAAAGCAGGCTAAGCCACGGCAAAGATCTAGTTATTTATAAAATAGGTCCTTAACTCTATAAACACTAAGACTAAGGTGTCAAGTGCGCAATAAATAATAATATATAGTTCAATGTGGCGGCAGTTTATCGCTATCAACACCATCCATATCAACTATAATAATTTACTTTTAATTTATTTATGAAGTAACTTTTACGATATTAGTTTCTTGAAATTAAACTCAATATCGCTTTTGCATTTCGTGAGGAAAGATATAAGCATTATTATTATACAGATTATTATGCAAACCTACACCATTCTATAGCGTGCGAAAAAGAAATTGCTTTTTACTTTTCAATAGTTGTCTATGGCACACATATACTTTTTGGAGTGGCTATGCAAATATTGCTTATTGACCTGCTGCTTAAATTTCAATTTAGCTTAGATAATACTCTTATAAGTATATATTATGTGTTAGATAGCAATGTTCTGTATAGGTATGTACGTATTGATAGTATCTAACTAATATTTATTTTTTGAACATGGGAAAACAAACAATCGTATATTAGGAGCATACATTGAGTACTTATACTTAGCATTAAATTTATCAAATATACTACCCACTACATTTTCCAATTAGAACATACACATTTACATATGTATTAATGAGAATGACTGTCAGTTAACTTAGACACACGCACCACACACACTCAACATAAACACATACACACGTACGCACACACACACAAACACTAAAATCACTTCACATTTAATAAAAAACATAGGCTAAATAAGTAACTTGTCAGTTATCTCACAAACATCTCAGCATATGTATTTAAATGGGTTTTAATATCCAGCGAGAGCCCTGGTACCCAAAAGTCAAGTTAGTAGTAGTAGTCCTATATCGTAGGGACAGAATCTATATCTACTAAGAATTGTTAAACCCAACAAACTTTGCTTGATCCAGGTCTAGAATCTGAGACCTTCACAGCAGTAGGCCACAGATGCACCACCAAGCACACATATATAGCTGTTTACATGCTTAATTTTACGTTTTAGCATTCATCTTTTTAAAAATGGAAGTAAGTTACTTTCTTTTTTTAATAATAGAAATGGTGGTAGACTAAAACTATCTAAAAAATAAATGTAAATGTTGATACAGCTCTTCTTTCTCAACGCTACGTACCTACTGTTTGTGAAATTATTTTAATTTTTTAATATGTAAGTATATTAAAATATATATACTTACGTATAGTTTTACTTTCATGCACCGAATATGTAAGTGTTATGTTCTTAAAAATTAATAATTAATTATTTATGTCAAATATTTTAAGTAGAGTTATTTAGATTTATTGAATTTGATGAACAATTCATCTCATTTTATAAAATAAGAAATATTTATCAACTGAATTGCGACATCATATTATTATTAGACGTTAATAAATACATACATACCTACTTAAACTACGAAAAGAATAACACATTATTCTTCCCTACTCTACAACTTCAAAGACTAAATCTCAAGTCACAACCCTTCTTTAACAATAAACAATATAGAAGCTATGATTGCACAAATATTTAAAAAAAATAATAGGTATCTACCTTGTTTTATTTAAATAAATACTCAATTAATTTTATAACAAGTCTTAATTTTTTTAAGTATTAGTTTGTGAATAAAAATTAAACATAAAATTGTACGAAAGCTTTTAATTGCACTTACTTACGAAAAATCTGCAGATATCACTAAAAAAGGTCCTTTTATACTCAGTACAGTCCACTTTCACACTTATGTTTTCTTATCCTTTGGTCCACTAAATTCAACACAAAGCATCCAGATTACGAACACAAAAAACAAAAGTTTAAAAACACAAATACTAAGAGATAAAATAATTAATTACGATTTATAAAAACTATAGTAAAAAAGTTTATTTTGAATGAGGAGCAAATAGAATAATATTTAAATTCGAATTTCGAAATTTAAAACTACACTTTCCCGCCTAATGTTTATTTATTTCGCCGGTTAGCGGCGAGAGAGAGGCACAGGCACAGCGTCGCGTCCAACCACAAGCGGAGCCGGTTCGCTGTCGATTGTTTTATTTTGAACTCGACGGCCGCGCTGCCGCGCTTCAAACGCGCAACGGCCAAGCGTCCCTCAGGCCTGGATATTATACGATACCAAACAGTGCAGTCTCAACCTATAGCTATGAGCATGTTTAAAAGAAGTAAAAAAAAATGACGAGGCTTGCTATATGAACCTGTTTATTTAGATATACTTACTCGTAGTTAGATCAATACTATCTATAAAGAAAAAAATAGGTAAATAAAAAATATATCACAATAAAAATATAAGTACTCATTTTTTGCCAGATTTTTATCCTTATTGGCGCCTTTTAACATACCGGTAACTCGGTCATATTTACCCTTAGCTTATGGGCTTATACTTCTCGGATCATCTATACCGCACACTTCGTCTTACCCGCGGTTATGGTATCATATTCCTTCACCCTCTCCTTTTACTGACAGTAAATTCCGGTAATAATTTTGATAGCTCTCTTAAAACTAAGTATAAAGCATAATGACTGTTCCTGATCCGCCTTTCGTTCCTAAGTATGATGCGGGGTGCGGTATGGTATTCAAAGCGAATAGGACAAAAGTCCTGGTCCTTCCGCTCAGCGAGACTGGGTACTTATTACAAACAGACCTAGTAGGAATACTTAGCGTCGGCTGCTTGCCGGTGAGTTGGAGACACGAAGCCAGGAATATGCCACCCGGTTGGCCATGTCCCCAACCGGCTCAAATCGCCTTACATGGCAGTCACAGCCGTGCCTCGCCTACTACAAGCAGGACATCACAGGGAATGCAGGCGTGGAAGGAGCTAACACGAATCATGAAAGACTTTTTCTTCGGAGACTACGAGCTTCGAAAACGAAGCATGAAGATTAAGAGACTAATGTTCTCCAGACCGAATTTTGGCCACTCTAAACGGAGACTGGCCATCTGCGTAGGAGATATTATAGTGCACAAGAGTGTACGCAAACACAAGTGCACTCTCTGTTCCGTAACTCTCATGTTCCGATGGGACGACAATTCGATCGAGTCGTGTTAGCTACAAACAGTTAAATTTTGGTATATTTTTCATAGACGATTATTGTTTTAAAGAAACAACCTCCAATCTTTTGTTCGACAAAAATGCACTTTATATTGCTCATCAGAATCCCCCGCATTTTTGTGTGAATTTCAGTAGCTTTAGTGTCGGTTGCCGAATTAGGTGAAATTAAAAAACTTCGTTCGTCTCTTTGGGCCCGGTTCTTATATCAAGAAACAAGTCGTTTTACCTAAGGGCAAATAATTTTGGACACATTCTATAAAAATATGTCAAAATTTAACTGCCCGAAACTAAAACGACTGGTTTTTTAACATAGGAATCGGGCCTAATACCTAAGACATAATTGTGCGCGTAAACTGCTAAGTACTCTCCAGACATCTAAGAAATGTCTCTTCATATTGCCGATAGTACTCGAATCCTCGGCATTGAAATCTCCATCATCTTTTTACTTGCCAACAAAGTCAAATTGGCAAGCAAAAAGGTCAAAGGTTTTGGTCAGAGATTAACGGTACCTACTTCTCGTGATGTCAGTGACTTTTATGAGACTTTGGGCTTTACTGAGCGTTCTACGTGTACCTACGAGTAAACGGCAATAACCCAATAGTTTTGATTGCACGGAAGGCGATTTTGTTTAAGTGGTGGACTGCGAAGTGCCACTGCGCGCAGTGTTGCGGGTTCGAATTCCACACGGAACAAAAATTTGTGTGCTTCACAAATGGTTGTTCCGAGTCTGGATATTCTTTGAGTCTGTTGTTTGAATGTTAGTAAAGTCGCCCCGCGATACAGGAATTATACCAAGTGCGGAAGTTGTCTTTTTAAAAAGAAAGGGAATGAAAACAATTGCGTGTCCTCGTAGGGGTAGACTAATGTGTATTTTACCCACATTTTGCAAGCTATCTGTATTAAGTCTCATGTAACATGTGGTGACCCTATTGCCATCAATCGATGAGAGTCAAGATGGCGGGTGTACCTTAATGAATCGAGTAATAACATTTACCAAAAAAATGTACCTAAATAGTACTATTTAGTACCTCGGTTAAAAAAAATAGTACCTCCTTTAGAAGGAAACCACAGCTAAATTTAGATACACCCGCCATATTGACGTCAATATGGCGGGTGTTCTATAACATTTTATTATTTTATTAGTAATGGTTACATTACTGATGAAACATAATGACACCAAAAAAATGTACCTAAATAGTACTATTTAGTACCTCGGTTAAAAAAAATGTTACCTCCTTTAGAAGGAAACCACAGCTAAATTTAGGTACAGCAGATAATTATCGTGTTTGCTTAGACACAAGACACGGTTGTTTTATTTCTCAGTACGAACTGATCAAGTGTGTATTTTTTTTACTTGAGGTACTTTTTAGGTACATTTCTTTGTTGTTATTAGGTTTATTTTATTAGAAATGGTTAAATAATAAAATATCATAGAACACCCGCTATATTGACGTCAATACGGCTGGTGTTCCTAAATTTAGCTGTGGTTTCTTTCTAAAGGAGGTAAAAATTTTTTTTTAACCGCGGTACTAAATAGTATTTAGGTAAATTTTTTTGGTATCATTATATTTTATTAGTAATGTAACGATTACTAATAAAATAATAAAATACTATAGAACACCCGCCATATTGACTTCAGTACGGCTGCTGTGCCTAAATTTAGCTGTGGTTTCCTTCTAAAGGAGGTATAGTTTTTTTAACCAAGGTACTAAATAGTACAATTTAGGTACATTTTTTTGGTGTCATTATATTTTATTAGTAATGAAACGATTACTAATAAAATAATAAAATACTATAGAACACCCGCCATATTGACTTCAGTACGGCTGCTGTACCTAAATTTAGCTGTGGTTTCCTTCTAAAGGAGGTACAGTTTTTTTTAACCGAGGTACTAAATAGTACTATTTAGGTAAATTTTTTTGGTGTCATTATGTTTCATCAGTAATGTAACCATTACTAATAAAATAATAAAATGTTATAGAACACCCGCCATATTGACGTCAATATGGCGGGTGTATCTAAATTTAGCTGTGGTTTCCTTCTAAAGGAGGTACTATTTTTTTTAACCGATGTACTAAATAGTACTATTTAGGTAAATTTTTTTGGTGTCATTATGTTTCATCAGTAATGTAACCATTACTAATAAAATAATAAAATGTTATAGAACACCCGCCATATTGACGTCAATATGGCGGGTGTATCTAAATTTAGCTGTGGTTTCCTTCTAAAGGAGGTACTATTTTTTTTAACCGATGTACTAAATAGTACTATTTAGGTACATTTTTTTGGTAAATGTTATTACTCGATTCATTAAGGTACACCCGCCATCTTGACTCTCATATCAATCGGGCACATTTGCAGAGTCCATATCTTTGAAAATTTCTTACCTCAGAACCCCTATAAAACTTTGACCGATCTTTCAGCCTAAACCTCGATCTAACGGTCGGCTGCAAAGTAAGGCAATTCACCAAGGCAACTGACATCGCAGTAGCATTAGTTTCTGTGATGCATGGTTATACACTTGAAAACGTTTGAAAACACACACTAAGATGTGCCTAGACTATATACACCGCAAAAAGACGTAATTAAAATTGTTACACATAACTAATACTGTTACTTTAGTCATTCATTTCAATATAATTTTTGCCCAATAAAGTATGGATTCAACTTTAACATAGATATCAAAGGAAAGCCTGTTGATGTTGCCCATTCTTGAATATCGAATGTCCATCAATATTATATATTAATCAACACCAGTTAATTATCGTACTATTGTCAACCAATGCCGTACACATATAATTTTTTTTAAATGACAGATCCCCCTGCAGTTTATTTTAATTGGTACCTACCTACGTATGAACCGGCTCTACCGAGGAAACAATACCCTAATATATAAAAAATGGCACAAGATGTTACTGTCATTGCGTTTCACCTATTGAGGAAGCTTACATAACTACCTTACCGCTGCTTTGCCCATCATCTCATCTATAATTCGCTTTTCCAGAGCCAAGTGGTGAATTATGTGAGACTAGTTGACTTCGTTCTACTCACGGTTATGGTAACTGCTCCACTCCTTAATCTCGAAGGATAATGTTATATAGCCTATGTTACTTCTGGTTAAAGTACCATTCTAATGGTGAAAGACTCAATAAAATCGGTCAAGATTTGTTTGAGTTTATTCGTTACAAACAAAAACACAAATCCTAACTCTTTATAATAATACAGAAGATAATGTCAATGAAAATCCCACTTAGGTACTCCTTAGAACCAAATTAGGCGGATAATCTCTAACAGACGGTCAGATTGAAATTCTTCAAGAATATAATTATTTTCATATTTGTTATTAAAAAAGACAATGCCCGCACTAGGAATAAATCCTGAATCGCGAAGGACTTTACAAACATGAAACAACGGTCACAAAGAAAACCCAGACTCGCGACAACCATTTGTGGACCACACAAATAATGTACCGTATGGGGATCGAACCCACATTCGGCGCGGGGGCAGTGGCGAGGCGACCACTTAAACCACTACGGCATCCGTGCAGGACATACATAGCATTAATCTTTAAAACCAAATTAGGCGAGTATGCTCTAATAGACGCTCAGATTAGGATCCCATAAAATAGTTCTAATATAATTGGTAACGTCTGGTGAGTGATAACCCTAGTAATGCAAGCAAAACTAAGCCACGCTAACCACTTAACTGCAAACGGACCACGCATGCTTACATTTTCTAAAAGCGCCTCTAGCGCCATCTATAATAATATAATCAAAATGTATGTACATTAGATTTCTGCAATAAGAACTAAGGATTATGTCATATACCTATTTCTAAGGCTTCAGGTATATACTAATTATAATAATAATAATAAATATTTATTGATAATAAAAGTACAGTACAAAAAAATTGGAGCGCTGACTCCTGAGCTAGGCCGAGGCCTGTGTTACAGGAGACAGTGTCTTCCCCAGGAAAATCATAATTACGTAACTATCAATAAAATAAAATAATATGTTAGTGCATGCTGTGTAAGTGTATGTGTATATGTTGTGTATGTGTGGTATGTGTGGTATGTGTTGTATGTATGATGTGTGGTGTGTGCATGTGTATGTTAACATATAAGCCTCTAAGTGTGTATGTGGTTTAAGTAACATGTGTGCCCTGCCAATCTTAAATGATGAGTAAATGACAGGTGTGATATATAAAAACAACATGCTATTATCAAATATTTGTACTATATTGGCAATACTATAGGCTATGGATTAGGATTAGATAGTTGTAAACTACAGTTTACATAAAAGATGACATGATAAACAAAAAAAAAAATTGAGCTGTAGTGGTACTGTAGTTTCAGTTAATAGAATACGATTTAATAATATCTACATAATTATTATCATATCTCCATAATCTGACGTTAACTATTTCATAATAGAATTCAAAATAATCACAAATAAAATTGTACATACATAAACAATTGTAAAACTGAAATATGCAGCCATTTACATTCAGATCCAATAAATTACAATATATATTTATCAGGCATGCAGTTCAATGTATATTATTCACTTCTGATGCTGGGCATACAACAGCCATAAAATACATTTTCTTCTTAGATTATTATGCTAGCGCCATCTATCGACAGCCAGATAACATCAACTCGTTGCCGTCTTTTCAATTTCATTTTGCTTAGATTCTTCTTCTTTCTTCTCTTCAGACTTCTCGACTTCATTCTCAATTTTTTCTATATCCTCTATACTTAAATCCCCTTCGAAATCATTCTTATCTTTGTTTTTATTAATATTACTATTTTTCACAAAAGGTTCGTGAAGTGCTTTGTATAACTTTTTCGCTTTTGTAGCTGCAAAGCCAGGGCATTCAGCCAGCTTGCTTTCTGGTGCATTTATGATGTTCTCTAAAGTGCCAAATCTAGCTATAAGCGTCATAGCATCAGTTTTATTCACTGGTTTGATTGTGGTCAGAGCATTCACTACCTGAAAAAGTGAAATACAAAGATTTTAGTTTATGACTATATACTCGTATTTTGATGCTATTATTAGAAAATGGTGTTAAATATAAGCAACTACCATTTTATAAGAATAAGCTGGGCTTAAGCATTGTTTGTTTATCATACACATGATACATAAATTGATACATCTCATACAATTTTCTAATCATTCAATTAGAAGTAAGCTTTATTCAACTAATTATCCATGTCAGAGAGCTGAATCGCCTAGCTACGGATTTAGAATGATGAGGCCTCTGCGTCAGACGCATTATCTATAACTTGCATAGCTTATTTATGCAAGTCATAGACAAGTGTGATTACATAAAGTACACAACCGCTAACCATTGTCGTAATCGAATAGATGCTAATTTTTGCATGTTCAAGAGCTGATTATACCATTTCTGGTCTAAGATAGACTTATCAGTTATCTCTGTACTTTATATTACTAACATTTTCATTACTCCTTAGGCTAAATGCTTTGATACTCAATAGATAATAATAATAATATTCTACCACATACACACAACACCATCTAACCCAAACTAAGCAGAGCTTGTACTATGGATACTAGACAATGAATAAACATACATCTTTTTTTTAAAGTACATATATATTATACATAGAAACACCCAGACCAAGACAAACATCCATGTTCATGCACACAAATGTTTGACTTGTGCGGGAATCAAACCCGCGACCTCAGGTGTGGCAGTCGGTTACACTAACCACTACGCCATCGAGGCCGTCATAGATGGTGTTCTAAATTGTTATTGTTAAGTATTCAAATGTTACCTTTTGATGTGGATCATTTTCAATCTTCTCCATGATTTTATCAGGTGGTTTATTCTCAAAGATTTTATAATTTTCTATAATCTTGGCTGCCTCCTCCGGGCTCCAAGCTAACATCAGAGTTAAGTCAGTTAGTAGACATATCCTTGTTAGGTTTTTTAATATAGTGTGGGGCTCTTTCAGATCAACCTGAAACAATTGCATTTTTATTATTCCTGTTTATAACATATAATTCAATAAAAATACTAATATTGTAAATTTAATCATTGATGACACAGTGCAAGCAAAAAGAAACATTTAAATACAAATAATCTATTGCATTTCAATTATGTATTTAACTAAAAATAATGTTGTATACATAGTTAGAAATATAATAAGGTATTAAGCTGTTGTTTAATTAGTGAACAGCAGACGTTTAATATACTTACTGCCAGCTATTCACAATAAGGTAGAGTGCCAACCTAAGGCACATTGCCCAACTACGCTACTACTACATATAAGAAACCCAATGGCACTATATACAACCCATTGCCCAAGCCCTATCTTATCTTAACTTACTCATAATAAAGAAATGTAACCCTAATATACCTGTACTAACAAAACTCTGAGTTCATACTTCTTGCCCAATTCTTTTAGCCGGTTGTTGATATAATCTGGGTTCAGGTTATGGTAGCGCAGGGACAGGAACAGTAAACAGATAGTTTTGCCCACTTCATAATCAGGAATTATATCATCATACTCCCATGGAACACTGGTTATGAACTTCAGGACTGGATTGCCTCTCTGAAAATAATAAATATATACATATATTATAGAGCCAAGGCATTAATAAATCTAAGATGTGTAATATCTAAATAAACTAAAAATCTCATCTGTTTAGCATTTTATTTAAAATATATCACACTCCTTTCCTTTTGAAGCATTTACTATACAATAATGTATTAAAAATATAAAGATGCAATAATATATTTTTTTATCTATAATAAAATTATAGGCTGTGTTCGTGGATTCTAGAACACTTAATGCAATGGCAGTGACGAGGAGGCTACTTAATCCACTATGCTATACATGCAGTCAAATAATGATTAAAAGGTTCTTATAATTTTAAAGTTAAAAGTTAAAGTTATTTTGAATTATAAATTAAACCTTTATTAAAAACTCAAAATCTCCACAAAATAAACAATGTGTTGTTACCTGTTTCTGATTTACTAGAACACAGTGTGTCTTTGAAGAAGCAGGTTTAGTAACAATATCCTTAGATGAACCTATAAAACCATAAGTATATGTAAACATTTTCTATACCAAATATAGCAAATAGATGGATCCAAAATTATATTTACCAGGTAGGACCTGTTGCAAACTATCAGTTTCAAGTTTAGGTTTCTTTGGAGACGTTGGTTCACTAATTTGAGCTAGTAAATCATCAAATCCATCTTCTAACTCCATATTATGCTAGATATTTCCAAATTTACGATATAAATTTCTTAAGTAATATTATCGAATTAAAGCTACAATATTTAAACAGTTTTCATATAACATAAAGACAAATAGCACAAATAATGAGATTTTATGAACCCTGGTTCAAAGCAGATAAAAATTAAAAACAATCACAGATTAAGTAGAGATGCTACGCATAAAACAATCAACATGCTTAATTATATGTCATATGGGCTATTATTATATGTCATATATGACAAACAGCTGATTGCTGTCAAATTAAAATAAGACTCGTTAGAGTAACACTATATTTAAACTGCTTTAACCGGTATTCATCTCGCTTTTTGTAACTTTTTTGGACTCTACTTTTGAAACGATTATTATCTTAACACTGTAACTGACTAAGAATAGTTCCAGCTTTTTTAACGAAGACTTCTGCACTAGTAATAATTCCTATGTCATTGGTACTTTACAAACATTCAAACAATGGATGCAAAATAAACTTAGAATCATAACAGCTAATTGTGGATCACATTTTATACCGTGCTGGGATCGAAACCTATGATACTTTGGTCTCTGACCCTAGAGCAGTGATGAGGCAACAAACAGTTGCAATCAATATTACTGAGATAAGTTCATTTTAAATTACTGTGGCCCGAAAAAGGCATGCCAAAGCCAGGTTCTCTACTGAATCCAGTTCAGAGGTGTTAAATGTATTATTGTGTACATAAGCTTACCGCTTAAATTCTTAGGCTTGTGTGTCTTATACATGTTGCAGGAATCGATGGCCAGTGGCAGTGTAGTTAATAATTCACTATAATATACCCTAACCAGGCTCATGTCGTGCGTCTAAGGCACTGGTACCGATAATACTAATAAGTGCTATCACATTGCATTATCCCGATATTCACTCAACACTCATATCTGTATAGATTTTTTACGATATCTAAATACGCAAACTGAATATATTTATTTACTAATTATTAAATTATACAAAAGCATTTTCTTTCATTAAATTGCTAACCGTATATTTACACATGAAATAATAAAACGGTTTTTTGCCGTAGTACCTACTACTAGTGACTACACTATTACTCTATCAAAACTGTCATTCTTCTGCCACTTGCCTCTTGTCAAATTTGTCAAAATATTCACAAAACCATACACAAAACCGCCAAACAGCAGGCAATAAAGATAGGTTGACTCAAAATACAGCAATACCTACTCAAAATTCTGAAAGCAGAATAGTTTTACTTTTGCTTGTGCAAAAATTGTGACTATTTGCGCTAACGTTTTTATGTTAGATTTCTCTCTACTAATAAAATTATATGTGTATATTAATATGAAGATTTATTATGAACAACTCTAGCACTTCTAAAACAGAACAGAACGATGGATTTGAAGATGATGAAATATTCGACGACTCCTCATTTTTGGCCAACTTTGATAATTCCTTTAAAAAAACATCCAAGTTAAATGCCTCGTTTAATGGAAATGCTTTAAATGTTAGGTAAGTATATTTATGTAAAATACAACTCAAAAACAACATTTTTTTACACTCACTCATACTCATTCAGCTTCATAACTGACCAGTATCTAGGCTCACAATCAACATATATGTGTACTGGTTTTGAAACACAATTGTTACAAACATATTTTGTACAAACTCTGTGTCATGTTCACAGTCTTCTAACTTCAATTTGTAGCTATTCAAATAGTAAGAGATTATGATAATTTGATTTATTTTTATTTAATTGTTGCCATCAAACTATATTCTTGTCTAATATTATTCATACCTTGTTAGCCTGTGCCATAACTACTGTATGTTTGCACATCAATGTAAACGGTTTCAGTTGCTGGTGAAGGAGAAGGAATTCTTGGTAGGGTACATACAGTCTTAGATATTATAGCATGAGACTAAACAATTACCAGACTGACTGAAAATATAGAAAAGAGTACATTGCTTGATTTTTTAGTTAATTACCATTTTACTTACAGTGCATTGTGCTGTGATGAGGAGATCAGTGGATATGACAAACTCACGGGTAAAACATGGATATATCCTACAAACTATCCTGTACGAGACTACCAGTTCAACATCATTAGGGCTGCTATACTTAAGAATACATTGGTAAATACCATTATTATTTTATTAATCCTAACCTGTATACAGTAGAGTCTGTTGATTCTCAGTAGCATAATAACATATTAAAGCTGTTGAGTTATGTCAACCTACCAAAAATGATAATTTTTTTAGGATAAATTGTACTGATCAAGCATGAAATATGAAAGCAGAATAAACTAGCATGTAATAAAATGTTGAATTTTATGCAGTCCGTATTAATGCTAATACACATTCTTACTTTCTTTCATGTGGTTAGTGGACAACCTGTTGTCAAGTGTTGTTCAAGCCACCCGTAGGCCTCTGACATGGCTTAACGAATGCTGTCAATTTGACAACATCCGGGACCGACTTTTTACGTGCCCTCCGAAGCACGGAGACGCTCAGATGAAATATCACTAAGTGGTCATCCATCTATAGACTGACCGCACCCAACATTGCTTAACCTCGTTTACTGATCAATGAGCGCAACTGGCTATGATACATATTGACTTATTTCTATTTCTTTAATAATGAAACACAGATCTGCTGCAATTTTATATTCTTATTAATTATATATTTGCATATTACTTTATTGAATATTAGTATAATAATGTATTTTGATGACAGGTAAGCTTGCCTACTGGGTTGGGCAAAACATTCATAGCTGCTGTGATAATGTACAACTTCTATCGCTGGTATCCTCTCGGCAAGATAGTGTTTACCGCACCAACACGGCCACTGGTAGCGCAACAGATTGAAGCATGCTATAATATTATTGCTATACCTCCAAAAGATACAATAGAAATGACAGGTATGACTACATATACATTCACGTTTTTTTTTTATATACTCAATGTGAAACATGAACAAATGATTAGATGTTGATATGCATATAAATGCATGGTCAATTGGGTCCTCTCTATTGCTGTCTGCATGCAAGCTGGTGCATAGATTATATCCTAAGGATTAGATGCACCAAATAACAATAACCCTAACCAAGGACAAAATATATTATATTAGATTATTATATCCTTTATAATTTTTTTTTGTCTAACATTCTAAAATTTATTGTCAGTTATATAACACAGCCTTATTACATGAAAGCATTTATTTCTGAATGTAAGTTATTATATACTGATTTCGCAATTGCTTTGTTTTTGAATTTATTAATAACAATGTTTTAACAGCAGAACAATCCAACGTCTGAGAGTTACCTACAATGTTTATGTTTGATGAATCTATAAATATTTCAGGATTATTAGGAAACCATAATAACCCACCGTATTCTACATTATACAACATAGGTATTTCTCAAACATTTCCATATTGTTATAAATAATCTGTTTGTAATGTATAATAGTAAAACATACATATCTTTAGAACTCCTAAACATTACTAAGTAAACACATACAGAATAATATTAGAGCTAAACTGGAATGCACTAGCTCAGTGCAAGTTTGTAGTAATGGCTTTTTCAGATCTATAAATATCTATAATCTTTACTCTCAATCATCATTTGGGGCCTTGTAAAAACGTTTCGTAGATACAGACACATATAATAACCAAACACAATATTCTAGAATTAGTCATTATTATTTACTTCTTGATGGATAGACTGTATAATAAATAAATATTGGTCTTATTTCATGTCCCTAACAACAGTTGTGTCTTGTGCTCATGCTCGCATCTTTGATCACATAGTATCTCAATAAAATAACTTATGTCATATAAGGATAGCATAGCTTTCGATTAGTAAAAAAAACTGGTTAATTAGTCCAGAAATTACTCTCTGCATATAAACGAACAAAACCTTCATAGTATTAGCGATAGTTTAGTTTCTAAAAAGGAACGAAAAGCTTATTATTTCAAACTGAGCTAAATAAGTAATTTTTGTAAGCCTAAGAGACTTTTCAAATGATCAGAGTTGTGATGAAGAAACAAATTCAAAAAGTTTAATACAATATTTTATACTACCTTTTTGCTCGCGGATTCGCTCGCGTAAAAGTAAGTTAGGTTATGTTAGTAACAGTAGTTTTTTAAATAAAATATACTCTACTAGCTTTTGCCCGCAGCTACGCTTGCGTTAATTTAGAATTTGACAATCAATTCGGGTTGTACTCTGCTTGTAATAATATAATTCAATCATGACACGAAAGAAACTTGGCGCCATCTATTATCATAAGAACGTTTTTGTTGTTTTCCTTGGGAACAGCAATTTTTCCGGGATGAAAGGTAGCCTATGTTCGTTTCTGTACACCTGACAACGTATATGCAACATTTCAGGATGATCGGTTCAGTGGTTTAGGCGTGAAAAGGTAACAAGCAAACAAACTCATTTTCGCTTTTATAATATTAGTTAGGATTACGATGTTGCTTAGTGATAATAAAGCTTTCTAATTGTGAAAGAATTTTTAAAATCAGTTGTTGTTTTTGAGTTTAATCCTTACAAACAAAAAATCAAATCATGCCTCTATGTAATATTAGGATAGATTATCATATCTTGCGTGCACCTGATATTGGTATACCTAACGCGTTACGTGGCGATTTCGGGCCTGATAGTTAACGTTTTATCGACCTTACGTAAAGGAAATAAAATTGAATTTTCATTGTTATTAAATTAATCTGTTTGCTGTTTATAAACACATAGATTATTCTTAAACCACTTTTCTTAAACTTTATTTTAAGTCCCACTTATTAGGACGCAAGTCTATTGGCCTCATATCTATATTCAGTGCCGTGTCCAAGATTTACCACCCAAGAAAACCCCCATAATATTGCCTTTTAC
Source organism: Catocala sponsa (assembly GCA_963564715.1). Lineage (NCBI taxonomy): Eukaryota > Metazoa > Arthropoda > Insecta > Lepidoptera > Erebidae > Catocala > Catocala sponsa. Next base: position 10,607,189 of record OY751334.1, on the reverse strand, counting down.
GATTTATCGCAAAAACATAACTTTTGAAAAATTTATTTTTTAAATGTGGTCACTCCTGCAACAGGCATTATTCCTGTGTCATTACAAACATTCAAACAACGAACACAAAGACCATCCAGACTCGGAACAACCATTTGTGGATCACACAAATTTTTGTCCTGTGCGGAGATCGAACCCACAACAATTATAATGTTTGCATGCCTAATCTAAGGTAGAATGTACAAGGATCTTATAACCTCTTGTTAACATAATTATTTGTTTTTACCTACATTCTATGGAAATAAACTTATTATTATTATTTATTATTATTAACACTCAGCGTGACGGCAGTGGCGAGGCGATCACTTAAACCACCACTAACTTAATACATTTTAAAATAATTCTTAACCCATGCTTCTATTATTTCAGGGCACATGAATGTGAACACAAGAAAAGCTCACTGGCAAAGTAAAAGAGTGTTCTTTGCCACTCCACAAGTTATCTATAATGACATGAAGTCCGGCATTTGTCCTTGTGACAGGATCAGATGTCTGGTAATCGACGAGGCGCACCGGGCCAGAGGAAACTATGCTTACTGTCAGATCATATCCACATTAGATGATATGAATAATAAGATTTATAGACTGCTGGCGTTGTCTGCTACACCGGGCAGCAAAGTGGAAGATGTTATTACTGTAAGTATATGCCTTTTTTCATACATACTATCATATTCCTTATATGGACACAGGCCAGTGCAGCAAAGGCTGAAGAGCCGTAACAGCTTTGTTAAATGTGTCCATGCACTGACCCTGGCGCCATCAAAGAAAATATATCTAGTAAGTCGCTAAATGGACTCCGAACTCAGGTCTCAGACGGTACCGATCTGGCTTGTGCGTGCGGTGCAAGACAAACGATGTCCCACCTTAAATCGTGCCTTGCGTGCCCGACGACTTGCACGCAGAAGGATCTGATGGCTGCCTCTGATAACGCAGCTAGCGTAGCTGCTTTCTGGGCGGCAAATATATAATTTAAAAGTGTTTGCCAACGATACGCTACGGGGTTTTACCCTCATATTTCACCAGCTATGGTCTAGATCCCACGTAATAGAGAGTGAGCCTGTAATATTGTTATCTATAGGGCACAGTCTTAGACTCATTGCTGCTACTAAGAATTTGTCGAGAAAAATCTAATAATACTTTGCTCGACCCAGAAATCGAACCTAAGACCTCATGCCTAGCAGTCGCGTTCACTACCGAAGCAGTTGTATACGAAATTTATGTCTATACTATTATTATAAATGTAACTCTAACACTGTCTGTCTGTTTGTTACGTTTTATAGCTCAAAATATTTAAATGATAAAGAAGAACATGGTTTATTTTCAAAAACGTAAAAAGGTCACATTTGTTTATTAGTTTGTACATGTACCCATACAAATCCTTAGGATTTCAGTTGTTATTATTTTTTTGCTTACAAAATCGTCATCTACAGAAAACACGGTAAAAACAGAAGACACAGTAAATACAGACAGAAATCTTCACATTTTATATTTAATATCTAAATTGCTGAAGTCATTCGTATAAAATGTTGTAGTGGCTTTCACCACGCTCAGGTTATAAAATATAGCCTAAGTTGTGGTTAATGGGCTGGACTGGTACTTTATATGTAATATATCTTAGGTATTTGAAAGCTTCAAATTGCCCGACTTTTTGGTTGCTTTAAAATCCGTAAATGCGCTTGCGATAAAATCCGTTTATAGTAGTTTTATTTTAATGTATCTATATATACATTTACGAAAACGTAAGACAGTATTATATGGAACATAATATTGTTACACAGTCTTTAATCACATCTCGTTCTAATTAGACGAATTCAAGTAATTTAATAAACTCGGTAAACAAGTAACCGGTTTGATATCGGCCGGAGCCCGCGTGGCTCGCTCGGTCGCCTATTGTGTTGCGTTATTCGCGTGTGTGTGATCTTATGTTTAGTTATTATGAACCTTATTCTGAATGGATAAAGATAGATTTCAGAATAATATCGACTCACCCAACAATGATGTTTTGAATAATGATCAAGATATTATAGATGACCCAACACATATAAATATGGAATTAGATATAGAAAGTAACAACAAACGTACGCGAAATGAAGACGCTGATGACAGCTGGACAGAAGTCTCGAATAAGAGTAGGAGGAAATCCATAAGTCATGACAGTATCAGAACCGAGGGACTAGCCATTCAAGTCTGCATCAATTCAAAAGAAAAGTTTATCAAACAATTTGCATTGACAAAACTGCTAAACCAACACAAAATAAATGGTATTACAAAAGTTAAATACATCAATCCATTTAAGATTATAATCTCCTTTGTTGATAAAATCACGCTGAAAAGTTAATATCATGTCCTGCATTCGACGACCTCGGGTGGCGACGACAAAAAACTTGGGAAGTCGGTTTATCATACGGCATTATAAAAGACATCGAGCTAGACCTCACTGAGACCGAACTTTTAAACCACATCAAGTCAGATAAATCAGTCGTGACCGCTAAACGCCTAAATAGAAAAAATGAAGGCCGATGGACTCCGAGTGAATCTGTCAGGATAGGATTTAAAGGATCTTGTGTACCATCATACATTTATTTGTTAGACCTCAGAATAAGTGTGTCGCCATACATATATCCAGTCAGTCAGTGCTCCAACTGCTGACGATTCGGTCATTCTCACAAATCATGTCCCGCGTCGAAACCATCTTGTGTGTCGTGTGGTACGAAAGGACACAAAGAATGTGATGGAAGTACTCTTAAGTATAAACTGCACAGGCAAACATAAATCAATCTCAAAAGAGTGCCCGATCTATAAAAAAGAAAAACGTATCAGGGTAATAATGTCGGAGTGCAAGTGTACGTACCAAAAAGCATTGACTGCATATGTTCCTCCTACGCCATTATATCAATTCGATGTTGTTAATAATACACCTGTATTTATGCCGGACAATAATAAAACCCTGCCTGCTACGCCATCATACGCAGACATCTTGTCAAAAAATACACATTCGAGCGAAGTGAATGTATTTCATAACAAACCCCAAAAACCTCGTAAAAAGAAGAAAGTGCCTTTTCACCTCACAGAAAATGTGACGACAGATATATTTGCAACAAGTTCCGAAGACTCTGCTGACAGTCTTCAGCCTGGGCCATCGGTACCTCGTAATCTCACCGCCTGCAATGTTACCAAGGAAAATAGATATGGGAAACCATCACTTTCGGGCTTATGTGACAAAATTAAAGAATTCATAAATAACGCAAAAGATAATCTATTAACAAAACTAAAACAATGGTTACAAATATTTATAGATTGGCTAAATTCATTTTTTGGTAACATTATACCTGACATGTCTGCGATCGTAAATTTATTTACAGTTAATGGATAGACACAATAGTAAAGTTACAAAATTAAATATTATACAATGGAACGCTCGCAGTATTAAGCCCAAATTAAAATTAATTGAACAGTTTTTGATTCAAGAACGCATACATTTGTCTGCGGTAAGTGAAACATGGCTTGAACCAGATACCCTTTTATATATTAACAACTATAATATTTTTCGTCAGCATAGGGATGTTCCATGTGGAGGGGTTGTGATCATTGCTCACAACTCAATTCAGGCGCAACTTGTGAAAGTGCAAAATAATAATACAGGACTTGAACTGATTCATGTCAGATTAAATAATTGTAGTCAATTAGAGCACTTAATTGTAATTTATTGTCCGCCAGAGTTAATGACAAACACTCAAATATGGGATTACTTATTCTCTATTGAAAAAAGAAAGTCTATGATTTTGGGTGACTTTAATGGACACCATTCAAACTGGTCCAACAAAACGGATAGAAGAGGCTCCCAAATTTTAGACTCCATATTAGATCACAATTATATAATTTTAAACGATGGTAGCCCTACTCGCTTTCAACTAGTTGACGGTACTGTAAGATATTCATCACCTGATCTCTCCATAATATCTTCGGATGTATCACTGGGATTCGATTGGACAGTTACTAATGAGTCACTCGCTAGTGATCATCTCATTATGAAAATATTAACATCAATCGTATCGAGTGTCCAAATAAAAAAGAAAAGAAACTTTAAGAAAGCCGACTGGACAAATTATAGGTCTTACCTAAATGAGAAATTTTCAGAATATAAATATTCATTATTGGCAAACCCGCAACTGGCTTATGATATGTTTATTTATCACATACATTCAGCTGCTGAAAAATACATTCCGTATATAAAATTTAATTGCAACCCTACTGGACACTTTCATCCTAAACCATATTGGTGTCCAGATCTGTCGAGATCAGTAGCACTACGACGTCTAGCTTTAGCTACCTTTAGACGGAATCCTACGCCTTCCAACTATATTTTATTAAAGAATAAAATAAGTGAATCTCAAAGACTTCTAAGAAAGGTTCAACGAAATTCGTGGCAAACATTTTGTAATTCAATTAACGAAACAACTCTGGCTAGTGATCTATGGAATAAAATCAAATGGATAAAGGGTTATCAGTCTCGTAAACAGTACATCGATTCAGAGAAAGCCAGCTGCATGTTACATAGTTTAACTCCTGATTACGTTGCAAATTCTCAACCAAGATTTACATCTCAAAATTCAATACTAGACGCTTCAATTACATTATATGAGCTTAATAAAAGTCTAAAAACCAAAGATACATCACCCGGACGTGATGATATATCTTATAGTATGTTAAAAAATCTACCTGACAACGCTAAATTAATTTTATTAAATTTATATAACGCATTTCTTTCCTTAGCCTATGTACCAAGGCAATGGCGTGAAATTAGTATCATACCTATACCTAAACCCGGCAGGGATCCAAATTCTGATTCAGCACTTCGACCCATTGCACTAATATCGTGTATATGTAAAATTTTTCATACAGTTATACAAAGACGAATAGAGTGGTATTTTGAAAATAACAATATTTTTTCTAACGATACTTTAGGCTTTAGAAAATGTAGATCAAGTTTAGATAACTTAAGTAGACTAGTCACAAGAATTCAGACAGGCTTTTGTAAAAATTATGTTACTATTGGTTGCTTCATTGATATCGACAATGCATATAATAATATAGATATTTACTCACTTTTGGAAAAATTAGATTATCTGGGGACTGGAAAAAATATATGCAATTATATCTGGAAATTTTCCGTGAGCGGTCTCTTACAGTCAAAGTCAATGATTTATTCATAGTACGTAGTACCTGCCGCGGGTTGGCACAAGGCGATCCACTGTCACCTTTGCTATTTAATATAGCTACAATAGATCTATGTAAACAATTTAATAATGATTCCATTTACATCTCCCAATATGCGGATGATTTCGTAGTTTATTGTACTAATAAAAATATATTTCATGCAGCTGAATTACTCCAATCTACTTTAGAACAGTTTACTCAAAACTTACAGCAGTTAGGCTTAGAGATTTCATCCTCGAAAAGTAAAGTATGTGTGTTTAAAAAAGGTATCAATAGGCATCACTTCTCTATTAACATTAATGGTACACCTTTAGAAATAGTTGAAAATGTTAAATATTTAGGCTTGTGGCTCGATCGTTCTCTTCGATGGGCCAAACATATTAACTGTATTAACGAAAGAACATCAAAATTCCTGTCAATTCTTAAGTTTTTGGCAGGCTCTAATTGGGGTATTCATCCCAAACATTTAAGAAAGATTTACATTTCCCTACTGCGAAGTCGTTTTGATTATGCTAGCTTTTTATATGGTGATAGTAATCAATCTCATCTGTTCAAATTAGAAAGAACACAAAACCAGGCGATGCGAGTTATAGGTGGTTTCATCAAATCCATTCCTATACATGTAATGGGCAGTGAGCTTGGTATTGAACCGTTACATATCCGTAGATGTTACTTGGCCGGTAAATTTATATTAAAAAGTAAATCATTAATAAACAATAGCATAATCATTAACATATTAGATAATCTATCCACATACATTACTTCATGGAACAGAAAAAATAAACCTATTTTAATTATAATGCATCATCAACTAAGTGATGTAAAAATTTATTGTAGTCAAAATTTAGAAATGTTCATGTATTGTCAATGGGTCAATTACCTTGATTTATCACAAAATATTACAGCTAATATTAGCACCTTAGATAAACCTAAACAACAATACGTCACAGCCAGTTTAAAAACCCTTTGTTCTCGTTATTTAGACAGTACGTATCCTAATTTTTATCAGATTTTCACTGATGGATCTAAAGAAAAAGATGAAGCCGGTGCAGCCTTCTATGATCTACAACAATATAACTATATGATGTTATAATAAGCCCAGTACAGCTGTCAATTATGTACATAGAATTACTAGCCATCAGCGAAGCATTGTCGTATATTAACTCTATCGAATACAATGAGTTTGTTGTCCTAACTGACTCCAAAAGCGCACTTTTACATATAGCTCGCTGTACCTCGACTATTCGAGGAACACCGATAGCTTATATAATCATAAATCAAATTTTGGAGTTAGAACGGAACGGTAAAGTGGTTCGGTTACAATGGATTCCATCGCATATAGGCATAATCGGTAACGAAAAGGCAGATAGCCTTGCTAAGCGAGCTTGTTCACAGGGAACATCTCTCCCAATCGAGCCATACTTTTCTGATTGTTTGTATCTAGTTAGAAAGTATTGTAACTCAGCATGGAAGGAGTATTTCGATCAGAGATCAGTTGAAAAGGGTATCTGGTATAAAACGATCCAGCCTGAGCCATTAACTATATCTTGGATCAATAGCTGTCAACTTAGTAGACATGACTCTGTAACGGCTATGAGACTTCGCTCCGGCCACATTCCAACCAAAAAATTTACTTATCTCATGGGCATATCTACAACACCTAATTGTGAAGTTTGCGGAATAGTAGAGGACGTACAACACATTCTAATGGAATGTGTCCGGGGTGAGCGATACAGAATACATATATTTGATAATACGCAGCGTGATATTGGTAGATGCAATAGTGTATTATCTAAACCTGTTTCGGAGCTAGCTAGCTCCTTATATAATATGTATAACAAAATTATGAAAAGTCTGTAATAATACACCCGGTGACTATGATGGAGCGACATAGTCACATTGTGACAAAGCTCCTTATATAAAGAAAAAAAAAATTGTTACACCCAGTGTCATCTCACGGCACTGTGGGGAAGGCTTGTCAGTTCTGCTAATAATTTATTACAGCGCCATCTATTGATGTCTTACGGAACTACGTAGTTTGTCGATACGCAAAAAGTAGAGAGACAGCTGGCACATTCTCGAATCTTCTTTCTGTTTACATACCGGGTATGGCGTTTCTAGAAATCTCCAGAAACGCTTTAACCGCGTATAAAAGGGCAAGACCAGCGCTGGCCGCGTCAGTTTAGGTACAATCGTAAGCGGTCAAGTATACATCGAAGCGAACGGAAGCGAAAATACTACAGAGATAGTTATAATGGAAAAGTGTAGTATAGAGTGTGTTGTGTTTCAAGTTTAATTGTGTGTTAGAATAAAACATGTTTTAGTCGGTAATTTGTTTACATTCTTATCTCTCAAACCCAGTACGTAACAATATATATTCAATTTCATCTGCAATTTAAAACAATGATTATAATGTCTGGCCTTCTGGCCTTCATTTTTGCAATGACAATACAGTAATTTGCATGCAGCACAAATAAAAATCAATATAGCTTGGCAGATACGCAGTCGCAATGTATTTATGAACAGACGTATGTGGTAGGACTACAATATGAATAATTATGTGAGGCCACACACAACTTTGACAATGCACTTTTAACTTGATGACTACACACATATAAAATGTTTTACGTTATGGTTATTGCTCTACTTCTTTGCGTCATAAATCTTGCCCAGTATACGGACTATAGCGCGCAAATATTGTTCCAAATCGTTCTGATGGTTCTTGATAAGAACGCGTACTAACATACGAAGTCTTAAGATATATAGATTAGGCAATTAAGTACCTATATCCTAAATTAATATTATAAAAGCGAAAATGAGTTTGTTTGTTTGTTACCTTTTCACGCCTAAACTACTGAACCGATCATCCTGAAATTATGCATATACGTTGTCAGGTGTACAGAAACGGACATAGGCTACTTTTCATTCCGAAAAAAATTCCTGTTCCCGAGGAAAACAACAATAACGTTCTTATGATAATAGATGACGCCACGTGTCTTTCGAATCATGATTGAGTTATATTATTACAAGCAGGGCACAACCCGAATTGATTGTCAAATTCTAAATTAACGCGAGCGAAGCCGCGGACAAAAGCTAGTTAGTCTATAATTAAACTCTATAATTGAATTGTCTGTTAATCTAATAAATTACCTACTGTATTTACTAGACAACTTAGTCACCTGATCGCTATGTTTCTGCTATATTGTTGTGGATTCAATCCTCGCTCAGGTCAAACATTTGCATGATCCACAAATATTTGTCCTATGTGGATTATATATTATTTTAAAACCTGCGTGAATCTAGCGACATTGGGTTGCAACACTTCCTAATCTTTCCCTGCTACAGGCATGTTTCTATGTAGTTATACTATGTATATTGCAGGTAGTAAAGAACCTGCACATAGCTCACCTGGAGCTGCGCACCGAAAACTGCATCGACGTGGCGCCGTACAGCCACGCGCGACACATCAACACTGTCGTCATACCGCTCTCGCAACAACTCAACAAGTTAAGACAACAGTATGTCGAGGTAATATTATACAAAACTACTATCAGAATTTAATTTTCTATGATTTTACGGCAATAGTCCAATGAGTCACACTTATAACTTTTAACCGCTTTTTCCGAATATTATTATCATATGGTACAGAAAAATCAATTTTTGGGGTGTTTTTCGCTGGAGTTGGTACACATAGGCACAATACAATATTTCCAAACCATTTTAGTAATACACTATAAGAAAACTATTAACTTTATAGCGAAACCGTGAGAATGCAACGAGCCAAAGTATGTATGTAGGTGTACCCAAGCGTCGACTCGCAGCTTGCAGCGTGACGTCACACGTTAGCGCGGTCGCTTAGTCGAATTTTACCGCTGAGGCCGTACTTTAACGTTTAATATCTCATTCATTTTTGAAGATAGGAATAAAATAAAAGCAGATTCTTTTTTCTCGAGATACCTCCTTTTTAGATATGCTGATAACAAAAAACATTGGTGTGACTCATTGCTAAAGAAGTTGTAAAAGTAGGTAAGGCGTGGTTTCGACCAATGAAACGTGGTGTGCTTATGTACAAACTCTTACAACTTAGCTTAACTGATAGCATGAACAAGAAAAAGTAAAATTATGTTCGTAAAATATCTGAAGCGGCGGTAGCCCAATGGATAACACATTGAACTTGCGATCGAGTCGCGGGTTTGAATCCTACCCATGGCAGTACCGACGTGAATCCACTCCTAATACAAGCATTCTAGCTTAGTTGGAGGGGTTACCCTGCCCTTTGACAGCGGCTCGCATACGAGCCACTACTTTTGTACCATGTATTTGTTACTTGCTCGGATCTACCAAGTGCTCTCCATTTTAAACCGTATTTTACTAACCTTAACGCTTAAAACTGATGTTTATTGGCTTTGAATGGATTTTTTCTAGTAAAGGAGATATCATAAGTTATTACAAAAATATAAACATACAATAGGTTAACACACTTAGTACCTATTGAATAAATGTTTCACTTATTATTATTTCTTGTTGCAGATTTTAGATGGATACGCAAGACGACTTAAACAACTGAACATACTGCCTTATAATTTAGGAAATTTGTCCAAAGGAAGGATTGTAATGCTCTACAAAGAATTTCAGAATAAAGATCGAGGAGCTAGGTTAGTAGATGACAATATAACATTATCTTTTTAGTCAGATTTTAACAGTAGAAAAATATTAAACAAAAAACGTAATTTAAAAGCTTGATCTTTACTGCCATTTTAATCCTATAACATGACGCGAAGCAATATAAAACAGGTTTTCGTAAGAACCTGGAGTAGATTTATTGGTGAAATATTGCCATGCTGCAGAGAAAATCACAGTCAAATAATGTCGTTTTTCTACCGTACAAAAAGGCGTATAAAGTCTTGTCAAGTCGAAGTGTTTAATGTAGGGTTGGTAATGAACAAATAAAATAAACCTTTCGTAACGTTAAGTGTCTCTTACGATATGCCTTCATCTTATTTCCTTTGCAGGCATTCTCAACACAACTACATAATGAAAGACTTCACACTATTAATCGCGTTATACCACGGATTAGAACTGTTAGTCCAACATGGCTGCAGGGTCTTCCTCAACTTCTTCGACGAACACCCCGAGAAGTCCTGGATACAGTCCGATGACAGGCTCACAGCTTTGTTAGAGAGACTTAGAGATGATCTCGGTGTAAACCCATTGTCCTTGGACAGGAGTATACTGCCTGATGGTACTGTTCCTGAGGTAAGACTATAATTATTTTTAGTTTATTATTAACTAGTGACCCGCCCCGGCTTCGCACGGATATGTTTTGTTAAATCTTAAAGGGATTAGCCAGCGTTTTAGATGAAAGCTCCCAGGTGCTTTGACTTTTGCCGACATTTTCACATTTATATTTCAACCAATTTACATAAAACATTAAGAAATTATACACTTAACCTTTCTCATAAATTACTATGTCTATTGACGAAAATCGCATGAAATTCCGTTTAGCATTTTTCTTAGTTTATAGCGTTCTGACAGACGGACGCGGCGGGACTTTGTTGACACCCAGATCGAACTTGGATACGACCGAAGAGAGATCAGGTGCAAGACAACTATGTAGTATTTATGTGCTTTCTGAGTGCGGGGTGTTAAACCTCGCCAACATCCTAACTCCGGGCTGCTATTGAAAATTTCTTGATCGAAAAACCTAATTAATTACTTTTTGTTGGTCCGACCCGAGATTCGAACCCGAGACCTCGTGCACAGTAGTCGCATGCACTACCGCTGTGTCAGCGAGGCAGTAAAAAGAATTAGGTGTGTGTCATATACTCAATACTCTGCCTAATAATATAATAATTAACAGTCAATAATAAAATAAGAGCTAAAATAATATTTTTTTATTTCAGATACCTAAAAATCTATGCTTTGGACATCCAAAGTTTGATAAGTTGAAAGAAATCATGATGAATCATTTCACAAAAGCACAGCAAAATAAACAAGACACCAGAGCTATAGGTAAAGTATTTAACAACATTCATAATAATTAAAGCTCGTTAATGAAATTTCAACTTTATTCTTATAGTATTAAGCTATTCTTTAGTCTAAATAAATGTTTAATTTTCAGTGTTCTGCGAATACCGCGAGAGTGTGAACCTAGTACACTGCCTTCTGCTACAGTGCCGGCCTCTCATCAAGCCACAGATGTTTGTGGGACAGGGCGCCTCAGGTATGACTTGCTAATGTTTTTAATTATGATTTCTCAATCTGATCTGAATCCTAACTAATATTATAAATGCGAATGGGAGTTTGTTTGTTACGCTTTCACGCACTAACTACTCGATCGATCATAAACTTTCGCATACACGTAGCCGGCGCGGCGGTACAAAAAAGGACATACTTCTTCATCCAGAAAAAAGTACTGTTACTAACTTAATCTACATTTACGAGAGCGAAGCCGCGGCCAGAATCTAGTTCTACATAAATAGTCTCATGTGTGTTTATCCTTGGCAGTGTAGGTAGCGGTATATTACACATTTGGGGTGTTGCATACATATCTATACTATATATATTATATAAATATATACTATGACCAAGTAGAGAATTTTTTGACAGTTGTGCAATAACACTAACTAGTATACATGCTAAAAGACATACACACACACACACACAACACACACACACACACACACACACACACACACACACACACACACACACACACATGCACATATACACACATACATACAGACAAAATAAATGGCCTAATATAACATATTATGTATGTATATACTTATTTTAAACTATTGTTAATTGCTATTAAGCCAACTTTTTTTAAACTTCTAATTATAAATTTTTCATACATAATATTTAATTTTGTATCACAACTCATTTTATGTAATGACCAAATATAATTATGTATTAGACTGAAGTAGCGGGAAGGCACTGTTTCCTAGGATACAGGCTACAACCTAGTCCAGAAGGCAGAGCTCACTTTAATTTGTTACTTATTTGGTGTCTAATAAATCTATTATTATTATTATCGTTATCTTGCTTCTAGTAGTTATAAAATAATTATTATTTAGTAAATTCTCCTAATACCATTGTCGCCGCTTATCATGTCACGTGTGCCGTAGCCACGCCCATTCTGAGACGCATTTAAAAAGAAACATAATCTGATATCTCTGTCTAGTTCTTACTCATTAGCAAACTCATATCCGTGAACAGGCAACTATACTTTGTAAAATATAGGATGAATCCTGTGACAGTAATCATCCCACGTGTATCATGCACATCAAATTCCGTATTTCATGACGGCATAAAGTGTCAAAAACAATATCATACTTTATTGATAAAAGTGACAACCAATAGTGACGTTCCTTGCCTTCGCTTAATAGAACTACAAAGGTTTGTATATATTACTATGGGTTATATGAAGATTGATAAAAAATAAACTAATTTTTTTTTACTTAATGCCATTATGCACAATACAAGGCGGACTTAATGCCATTATCTATCGGTCTACCTTTTGGTGGTGCAGAGATACATAATGTGTGTAAGTGTTGTATCACGTATTACACGATTAGAAGTTGATGTTTCTATAGCAATAGTTTTATGTGTTGTCTAAAATATTTAATTTGTGGATATTTTTTGACGTTATTGCAAACCAAGGCGATTAGTTGAAGACGTTATGGTTACCATAGCAAAACCACTCGCGCGCGTACCACGCTCCCCTCACACTTCGAACTATTATATGTTCTGTAGTCTGGCAGTAACATTATACAAACATAATATATAGCTTATGTCTATTTAGAACTATGTATTTCAAATAGGTGCCGTGGTTCCGGTAAGTAAAAGATTCTCCATCATACACAAAAACTCCTATTTTTGGTTAAGTCAATTAAATAAAATCGATATTGCAAAACAAATACGTCGTTTTCAATCATTAGGAAGCTGGCGGTAATAGACCCCTGTGCCTCGGAAAATACGTAAAGCCGTTGGTCCTGCGCCCGTTCTCTCTCCGGTCTTATCGGATCGCCGTCCCATCGGATCATGAGAGTTACGAAACAGAGAGTACACTTTTGTTTACGCACATACTTGTGCACTATAATATCTTCCTCGCAGATGGCCAGCCTCCGTTACCAAATTTTAACCAATAGGATTACATAAAATCTCCGCTCCAGTGGTTAATATTTCGCCATTTCTTCGCTCCGCAGCCTCGCTCCGCTTCAATGGTCAGGCAGCCTAACGGAAGCTGGCTAGAAATTCGGTCTGGAGGATATTATTATTATTACTATATATTTTCCGTTGACAGGCAAAGATGGCAAGACGGTAGTATCGCAGAAGCAACAATTGCGCGTGATGCGCGGTTTCCGCGAAGGAACGAGCAACGCGCTGGTGGCGACGTGCGTGGCTGAGGAGGGGCTGGACGTTGGCTCCGTGGACCTCATCCTGTGCTTTGACATCTCCACACGCTCGCCCGTACGACTCGTGCAGAGGTACGTACGATGTAGTCAGAGCCAACTACAGTTACACTCTGTATATTTATAATAATAATTATAATTTGTTTCCATACCAGATCAGGCACAATGTACAGAGATTCTTAAAAGGTACATAGACTGGCAAATTAATAACAAAATGTTGAAACCGCTGCCTCCCAAACTAGCTAATAACCTGTATTTTGGAAATATTAACTAGCATAACTAATGCCTACAGAACAAAGTCTTTGACCAGTGCGTCCTACCTGTTATGAGTGTTATGACCTACGGTGCCGAAACGTGGACACTCATGGTACGGCTAGTCCAAAAATTTAAAGTCGCCTACCGGGCTATGGAGCGAGCTATGCTTGGAGTTTCTTTGAGGGATAAATTCAGATATGAGGTTATCCATCAAAGAACCAAGGTTACCGACATAGCTCGCAGAATGAGCAAGCTGAAGTGAGAAGAAGGACTGATGGCCGTTGGAGCAAGCGGAGACCGCGACTTGGTAAACGTAAGGTAGGACGCCTCCAGCCGGCCGGATCGATGATCTGAAAAAGGTAGCTGGGTCAAATTGGATGCGGAAGGCGGACTACCAGATGTTGTGGCGTAAAATGGGCGAGGCCTATGTCCAGTAGTGGACTGCGGTGAGCTGATTGATTGATGATAACTAATAAGATAAAAATATCTTATCACTAAGTAATTAAGTATATTTCCTAATTGTACAGTTATAAAAATGCCTGACCTGCCTGGTGGTGTCGCAAGGTATATGTAATGACAACCACCTAATCTCTTGGATAAACAAACGCAATTCTATTTAATTTCTTGGCATAAAAACCACGAAGGCACTTTACGATAGGAAACTTGTGCAATCATTTCGCCAATATCATTAGATCATACTAGCATTCAGGCGTTAGGCGTATATAATAATATAATATATTATACATATATTATTTTTTATTATTTGCAGATGTGGACGAACAGGCCGTGAACGCGGAGGGCAAGTTTTTATACTAGTAACTGAAGGCAGAGAACATCAGGTAAATTGATCCTTTATTATCATAATTTATGGGTTAAATAATATCTACTATAAGAATTTACAGTATCGTACAAATTTGTGTTTGGTCTGTAGATGTATGAAATATTTTTATTTATAATATCAAGGTAACGAATAAGCAAATGCCGTGATTGAAGCCCAAAACGAAGTCAACTAAAGTAAGGCCAACGAGACGTAAGAATATATATAAACATACGTCTCTTTATAAACTTACGTTACGACAACGAGCGATTATTATGTCTATCCTTTTCTCACTCACACAATACCGTGAGGTAATACAGTGATCATAAGTACAGGCATCCGTATTAGTACAAGACCATTGTGTCCGTTTCGACTGCTCGGACACAGTGGTCGTAGAAGAAAAACGACTACATCAATATTACGAAGGAATTTGTAAAACACTAACAATGAAAGTCGCAAATTCGTAGATCCAATATTCAGAAAGTTGTAAAGGTTTAACCATGGCCGCGCGGTCGAAAGTGGATAACTGCGCGGCCACGCAGTTCTCTTAAACGGAGATTAGTAGAGGCCCCATTGTTTTAGTTAACCACTGATACGATTTCAAAGAAAATGTAACAGCATGATTAAAGTCCTAATGTTTGAACTTCATGACTTACAGAACTTATAACCTATAACACAAGTTAGAAGAAGGGTCACCAAGATTTAAGGTGCATCAATCGGACATTTCCAAAAGCGTTGTTTTCTTATCGTCTTTCGTATAAGTACGGTAAGTTGAATGGAGAAATACTTATACGAAAACATTAACGCTGTATTCGTTTAAATACTAATTTTAACATGTTGCTAAAAAAACACTCATTTAATCATACACTCATTTATATTTCTGTGAATGAAGTATGCAACATCACTATACAATTATTTTGTTTTATTTAGCAACCTTCTTGACTATAAAGAAATTGACACTCTTTAGTATTTTTGACAATGCTTAGTCGACAATAAAATTGCTTTACCACACTTAGAGTAAATGTCGTTTGCATATCACAAAACAATAATGTCTATTTTTGTTTACAAGTGACATCAGTACAGTGACAGATGTCATCAATGCGCGACGTCAGAGATGTAGAACTATTTATCAATTAAAATAAAGTCTATCACTTTTTGAAAAAAGAAGCAATGTGATGTTGTTAGTTTACCCAATAAAGAGAATATATATATATATTATGAAAAACATATTAAACAAATCCAAGTGTTTACTGAGCCGCGGCAAAGACGGTCAAAATTTATAATCAAAGACGCTAAAATTAGCAAAAATATAGAAGACCTAATAGGAAAGTCACACCTGAAGAATGTTTACAAAATTTATATCGGTTTAAGAAGGTAATTATTATAAACTAGCTGTGCCCCGCGGTGTTGCCCGCAAAGTGATGGAATTTAGTGATGATGATGATAAAAGTACCCTATATCCTATTCCAGGCCTAGAACTACATCTGTGCAAAATTTATATTTGCAGTCAATACAAATTTATATTTGTTTTCTATAGTCATCTAAAATATACCTCAAAAATGCCGAATTCGTACTATCTATAATTAGGAAAATAAGGCATTTTGAAAATTAAGAATTGTCATGAAGAAGAATTCTTCCCGATAATACTTTGCAAAATTTCACATGTGGAAAATTAAGAATAGGAACTAATCGCCGACTTCATAACAACCTGAATATTAGTTACATATATACATATACAGAGATGGCCTGGGGCAATTTATCCCAGCTGCCACCCCCCCACCTTGTGTTGGACCTGGCCGTGTCGTGATGTACGACCAACACTCCTGCTGCATGACAGGCCATGGTGACCAAGACTGTCGACGACTTCTCCACAAAGATATCGATGTGGAGAAACACAAGGAGTACCTAAGCGCAAACAGGAAGTAATGCGGAAGATCGTATCGTCCAACATTATTTCAACAGTATTTCAATTGGTTGGCTAAAGGTATATAGGTATTACAGAAGGAAATGAAAAATAATTCAGAATCTACAACTTTTATTACTTATGCTTCTCATTAAACTCAGGTAGCGTATTTAACTTAAAAATAAACGGATCTATTTTTTTATCAAGACGACGAGAAAAAAGCATGAACACATTTTTTGTGGCTTTCGAATGTAAGACACCAAAGCCAAATTTTATTGAAAACTAAAGAGAGATGAATATTCTTTATGATTTCCCACTTTGAATTTTAGAGGTATACAAGTTTTATCGGCTTTCATTGTGCCAACAGCAGTCAACTCATGATGGTTCATTCGGTGTGCAAGGTTGGATAACTGGTGAACCAGTTGTACATACACCAGTATAATATTATACAAAAATAACATCAATCAAAAATAAAAAAGCACCCTAATAAATACCTACAGATAAAAGAAACGCCGTATGCCTGGTCGGGTCTGTGAGACCCGCGCACGCTTGACGCACGAACTTCGACTAAGGGAGCAAGCCCTGGATTGAGGTGGCGGGCGGGAGGCGTCTCGTAACGGTCAGCTACTGAAGACGAATTCAATTTTGAATGAGATTTAGCTATTTATATGTGGCGGTGGGTCTGTGGGACCCTACCAGGCATGCCAACGGTTAAAAATAAAACCATGTAATAATAGACATAACGTTTTATTAAATTACACTCTAGAGCACATATTTTAACAATCACAGTTCGCGTCATATGTTGTTGTATTGATTGAAATCATAACGCAAGCTCAGATATTTTTTCACAAACATCTAAAATTGAAAGGGAAACATAACAAAAATACGATTAAATCACAACAACAATCTCTATAATTTTTACTACATAAGGTAAACTTACCTATCATACTAAAATTGCAAATTTCTGATTGACGCACCATAATCTTGGTCACCCTTCTTCTAACTTGTATTATAGGTTTTATGTTCTGTTTGTCGTAAAGTTCAAACATTAGGACTTTATTCATGCTGTTTACATTTTCTTCGAAATCGTATCAGTGGTTAGCAAAAACAATGGGAAAGAACTGCGTGGCTGCGCGTTTCTCCACGTTGCGACTGCGCGGCCATGGTTAAACCTTTACTAAATATTGGATCTACGAATTTGCAACTTTCATTGTTAGTGTTTTACAAATTCCTTCGTAATGTTGAGGTAGCCGTTTTCCTTTTACGACTCTGTGTCCGAGCAGTCGAAACGGACACGACACCATTTGATTCATATTTTAACTTATTTTGTGAAATTAGTCATTCCCATAGATAAGAATATGTACTGTTACATAGATCTATTTTATTTTATTTTACAATTTTAGTATATAGATATAATTAACATTACTTTTATTACTTACTTACTTACATGTAAGTGGAATCTTTGAAAATATAAAGAAATTGGAAAATACTGATATATAAAAAAATTTTAATTAAACTACTATATACGGATTTTATCGCGTTATTTATTTGACACTTTATTACAAAATTTTTTGTAAACTGTTACACTACTATGCTACTAAACTTTACAAATTTTAAGCTAATTAAATTATTGAAACTATTAAAACTTAGTAGTAATAGTAGTGTAACAGTTTTCAAAAAATTTTGTAATTAAGTGTCAAATAAATAACGCGATAAAATCCGTATATAGTAGTTTAATTTCAATGAATAACATTCGCGTAAACAGAAGACAACATTATATAAAAAAATGCTAAATAATTTAATTTAACATATAGATATTTTGAATATATATATAAATATATATAGTATAATAAAATTTAAGAACCCCTGGCCGCGGCCGATTCTTTACATTCTCTATCTCGACTCGTTGACCTTCCTATAATCCTTTGACACATAATGAGAGCTGTATTTATTGTATAAAAGACATTACCAAGATATTATTTTTATAAAACAATGATAAATTAAAACAACTTTATATAATTTTAGACATTAATAGAGTGCATGCGTCAGAGAGACGGGCTGAACAAGAAGATATTACAATCTAAGGAGGTGGAAAACAACCTATACAAGCTGAACCCGCGCATGATGCCGCGCGACCATACACCCACTTGTCAGAAGATGTTCATCACCGTGGAGAAGAAACAGGATCTCAAGGACAAGGGCAAAGACGGGGTAGACAAAACTAAAAAGGTAATAATCCTTTATTTTTATTTCTTATTAGTTTTTGCACGCTCCTTCGCTCGCGTAAAGCTAGGTTAGGTTAGTAATAGTAAGTTTAAAAAATATATATCATAGCCATGTTACTCGGTAATAATATAGCTTTTTAATGGTAAATAATATTCTAAAATTGATTGAGTAGTTTTTGAGTTAAATCCTTACAAACAAACAAAAAATCAAATCTTTCCTCTTTATAATATTAGTATAGATTTTAAAAATATTACTAGCAATTTGGGTTACAAATTACTAGTATTTTATTGTTTTTGTGTGTTACGAGTGAGTTCACGTCGGTAGCGCAATGGGCAGAATGCGAAATATTTCGGTGGCAGTATAAGATAGAGATCATACAGAGATTACAACTGTCTCCCTGCAGCAGTAGTCCGTCTTGTGTTCCTATGGTGAGAATAATTTAAAGGCTCCATTAAATCCTTCTCATCATAAGTACACAATACAATGTTTTATTCCAATCTGTCCTTTATGATATGTTGAAGGGATAAGGTTGACATCGTATTTGATTGGTTTCTAAGAGTCCTCTCGCCTACTCGTCAACCAATTTTTGAATGAAGAAAATCAAAATTGCGAGCTCAGATGATACTAATCATAGCTTTATCCATTTTGTTTTCAGGGTCAGAAAGATTTGCGAATGATGCTCTTAGGAAGACCTTCTACAAGTGCCATAAATTCATCCACCACAGAAATAGATACTAGTCATTTAATAACTGAAAACGATTACAAGGAGTTGTTCCCTGATGCGGGTTTATTACCCAAACCTAAGGAATATTGGGCGATGAGTAAAGGTAAAATATAATAATTATTACATTTGAAAACTGAAGCGAAATTTATTTTGTTAGTTTTATTTTGTCAGATTTTTTTTTCTGACGATAAACAATAATAAAATAACTTGAAGGAGAAACTGTCGCAATGGTACTGTGGTTTTCTATACAAGCTTACGCCTATGGTCGGTCCCAAAATCGTCAGTCGGACTCAGGACGAGCTCGATTCCGGGTCAACCAACGTGTTATATTGGGTTTTTAAGTAACCACATTTTTAGTAATAGCACTATTTCGGAAAGTCCTCGGTAAACGGAATCTCTCCAGATATTAGATAACACCTTAAACAGTTTGCAAAATGGACATTGCTGCCGACCCCTTGAGAGATATAAAGCCGTTAATTTATGACATATACTTAAGCTGCCCAAATGGGTGTACATAAATGCTGTAATTCATACAGTTAGTAGCCAGCGTGGGCATATTAAAATAATATGATAATCGATATTTTTCAGAGGCATTAAAATCGAGCCAAACGCCAGATGAAAGTGAATTAAAGTTAAGTAAGTGGCTGGAATGTCAGAAGACATTACAGAAGACTGTAAATATAGACCATTCAAAGGATTCTGTGATTTTGACTGAGTTATTGCAGTATGCTGAAAAACTTAAACAGACACCTCTATCCAACCCTTGTAAGTATGCACATGATATTAAGCATTTAAACAACACTTATATTGTCTCACTGTCTCACTGTCTTTATTTAGTTCAGACATCTTGTAAAAATTTAATTGTTAGATATTTCGTCTGCTATATAGTTAGTGTTATATTTTATAGCAAATTATTGAAGTGCAGAGATTCAGCAAACACAAAAGAATTAAAAGCGAAACATAATCTTAGCTTGTAGTACAAATTAGTTTGGTTAAGTTTAGGTTTGAAAGATTCTGCGTAACTGTAACCTATATGGATAGCCCAAGACAAATCAGTTCTGTACCATTTTCTCCTACATTCCTCTGTTTGTGTTCGACGAGCTTTATTGTTATCAATAAAACAATTGGAAAACGTTAAAAAAAAATACAAAATGTTGAACTCAAATTTTCAAAATGATTATGGTCAAATTTAGACCACTGGACGAACATTCTAATTAAATACACTTCGAGGTATCAAGCTATTTTAAGATCTATGCTTGCTTGCTTGCTTAGTCATACTTGGCTTCATAACAAGTTCTTTTTTCAGACTTGGACACCCAAGAGTCTCCAAGAAAAATGACATTGGATAGTCAAAAAAATGTATACATGTCACCAGCAAAAACGAAACAAATAAAAAATACTAAGAAAGCGGCTGTCTTAAAATCTCCCGCGAAGAAAGATGGCGACATTCGAGCCTTGTTCAGTACTGGAACGAAGTCTACTAAGAACTATACTAAACTTATTAGTGATTTGGGAATACAAAACGATGGTAGCATTCCTACCCGATTAATCGGTTTACTCGTCGACTTGAACTTAGAAAGTACCAACATAGATAAAAAGTGTTATATTTGCCAGAATATTTGTGATTGTTCGACTATAAAGAATTTAAGAAAGCCAAAGAAATCGGCATCATTACTGGCATCTCTCAAAGAACTTAAGTTACCAGATCTAAGTTTAATTGACGACTTTGATGCAGACACTATAATACAATGTGCCAAAAAGTCTAATAATGCTCTAATTGATCTAAATGTTGACAGTGTCATTGATGAGAGACTCAATAAAAGCATTAATTTCGATTTAGAATTAGATTTCGTTGTGCCGAACGATTCCAAGTCGGTTAATGAAGACGAACCTAAAAGACGAGATGTTACTGTTAATTCAGGTAATTTTGATTTAGGGGATATAGAAGATATATTTGCTGATAGCAGTCCAGAAGAAGCTATTATTAAAAACACTGAGATCATAGAACAACCGAAGGAAGTTAAAGTAGATTTTCATTTAAATGACAGCATTGAAGATATGTTTGCTGATGATGAAATTGACAACACACCACCCGAGTCAGTCCAGACGGTTACTAAAAGTAATACGCAATCTATGAAGGTTATAAAATCGCCTAGCACAGTGCCTCCTGAGGAATACCCATTGAGTCCATCGATCCTGTCTGGTAGGATGATATCCAAACCTTTACCCACGTCACCAATACTTAACAGTCAAGTTCGTAAATTCCAATTGAGCACTAAAAAAGTTCGTCCTCATAGTTCCACACCCATCGGCTGTAGAAGGCAATTAATTAAAGAACCAACAAATAACAACCTAATTATTGCCAATGATGAGAAACCAAAAAGTTTAATAAAAGATAGCTTCAATGATACAAGTAACAAGAGTTTGTTTACGATCACACAACTTGTAGATATGATTAATAAAACAGATGGAAATGTTTCTGCTATGCAAAAGACAAATACATTAAATAAAACACCAGTCAAGGAGAATAATAACGCGAGTGTCTCACCGATTCTTCAGACGCAATCTGATAGATCAGTTCAAGCTAGAGAACTTATGTCGCCAATACTGTTAACACAGTCTGAACGAAAGAAAGCGTCAGTCAATATGAATAGTTCGATAACGGCGACGCAACCCACGTCTCTAACTAAACGAACAGAAAGTCTTATCATATTGGACAGCGACAGTGACTCGGACAGCACACAGATATATAACGCTAAAGAAGACTTACAATCAAAAACAAAAGATTTTTTAGTTCGTGAACATGGGCATGAAAGTATCAATGAATCGGGATCCACCGGACACAATGCTAATATAAGCAATAATAGTCCTGTTGGTTGTAAAAGAAAATTAGATATGAACGATAGTGATCCAATCACAGCATCACCTTATTTTAATAAGAAGCAAAAACTAGATAGTCAGAATGAGAAACATCAAACATTACAAAAAAAGCTAGTAGCCTTTATTAAGAATGACAATACAACACTCAATTGTGTCGTGTCTCCGAGTAAATATTTCTCGCAGAAAGAGAACAGGGATCCACAGATTCTGGAAGATGATGGAAAACTTGATAAGAATATAAAGAAAAATAATTTGAGTATGTTGCAAATGTTCAGACGTGATAGTAAATATGATAAAAATGATATAAATGGAATATTAACAACAAGTCCAACAAATAATGGTTTGTCACAAAAACGCAAGCTAGCTTTCGACGATAGTGAAGATGAGTTTGTTACTGATGACAAGACAAGACATAGAAGTCAACCTGTCATGAATGGATCCTCCAGTAATCACAAAGTTCGTAAAGTAAGTTATTACTTTTACTCAATTTTTTACTAATCTACATGTCTTTATCGCTTTAACGGTGATGGAAAACATCGTGAGGAAACCAGCATGTCTAAGAGTTCCCCATAATGTTTTTAAAAGAGAGGTGAAGTCTCCCAACCCGCTCTGGGCCAGCGTAGTAGACCCTTCTCACACTGAGAAGAGACCTGTGTCCAAAACTAGGACTGTATATACAGATCTGATATTATTATTTATATAACATGTATTTATTAATAAGTTACAAAGATGCCCAACTGATTGTAAGCCTAGTCACACTCGCAACACTAGGAATATCGCTGGCGTTTTGCACAAGGACTACTAGGTAATCCTCTACTTAGAGTATTTTCTTAAGAAGCTCTAAAAAGTGATAAGTGCGCAGGCATAAATCATAAGGTCATTTGACTACACTCGTCTAAAGAGTAATATTGCCGGTGTCCGGGATACTCGGTTCGATCATGGTTTCCGTTGTGCCTCTTATTTTGCCGAATAAGAAATCTTGAGATGAGTTCTTTCGAAACAACTTACTTTAAATATCAACCTGATTATGTACTTCGTTTTTTTCTTTTTAGAAGAAAAAGAACCACAATTCTTTCTTGGAGACTGAGGCAGAATTATCAGGCGGCGAGGATCGCAGCGGAGATGAGTTGTCGGACGATAGTATCGGCAGCATCGTGGACTTTATCTGTGATGACAGCGCCGTACCACAGGACGAGGACATACAGGCGGTCTACTTGAAGTCCATCAAGTAAGTGTACCTTATGCGCCACGACTTTGGCTGGTATGACGTTGATTTCTAGGTATATACCAAAAATAGGTAGTTTTAAACATATACCAAAACGCCAGCTCTCAAATACCGTTTTTATTCGAAACTAGCTGTACAGTAAATAGCTTCTACCCTAATATAAGCGTGGAGATAGTAGGTGAACAGCAGAGGGTCTCGCTGAAGCTAGCCTGAAGTCATTTCTATGGTAACAATTATTTATAAGAACTTATTTCTCCCGTAAATGCTGATAGAACGTGTTCTAAATACTAGCATTATTTAATTAATAAGCATTATATAAATAATAATACTCATATGACCGTATGACATATGATGCCTGGAATAAATCACCTTACTGTACGAATTATAGTGGAGGCATTATCTCGCGGAAAACCTTTGTGTCAATGCCTTATATTCAATTGGCAAATATAAATTATTCTACTGTATTTTTATTAACTTTACTGGCAAATTAATTTTTGATTGTAAGTTTTCACTAAAGCTGGCAGGCGACTATAAGATGCCGAGTCTCACTCTACCTAATAAAGTTGCAAAATACTTACATATGTTTTTGAAACACCGTATGTTACTTGTATAATAACATTAATAACATAACCTTTTGCTTTATAGGAGTCCATTCAAAGCTGGTGCTTTCAAGATACCTGAACTACCAAAGAAGTATAATAGAGACGAAATATTATCTCAGTATGTGGAAGAAGATACATATGAAATGGTTCGTACTATATTTTTGACAATCCTACACTACACACTAATGTATTTTTTTATATCGCTGGTCCTGTGGCGATTGATGGCTTATCACTATGACAACTCGTCCCGAACGAATCTTTAATGATGGCCGATAAACGACCAAACAAACACAAAAAAAAACAAAATATGGGCCTAAGATTCCTGTCGAAACATTTAGGAAATAAATAGTTATGTATCTACATACATACTCACGCTTATATGCCCGTAAGGGTAGGCAGTTGTATATTAATTCAGTCATGATTTTAGGCTTCAAATACTTGCGAGCCTAAAATCATAGCTAGCAAAATAAATTATATAGCTTATTTCCGTTTATCGGTCAACGCCAACCATTGCCCTGCTTTTAAGAATTTCTGAACAGGAAAACCTATTCTACCACTCTATGCCCGGAAATCGAACCTAAAACCTACGCAGCATTCGCATGCATCACCGCTGCGCCATCGAGACAGTCTTGTGAGTGATTGTTGTCTATTTTACAGGACAGTTTTTGTGTCGACTCTAACATTGGACTGACGCAAGTGAACGAGGTATCAGAGCTCGAGTTAGCAGAAATCATCTTAGAGGAGAAACGAAGATCCAAGAAAAAATCTAGACGAAAATGTTCGCAACAGGACGAAAGCCCCGACTTGAAGCCGATTAGCAAACCTAGGAGAAGACAAATACATAGTGATTCTGAAGATGATAGTGATTGAGGTGGTCATGTACTGATAGTGTGATATTACTATAACCAGTAGAGTGATTACAATCTGCCTGTCATACAAATATTGGACAATTGGTAGTCTTTGATTCTGATATTGTGTACATTGTCAGTGTATTAGACTGAGATTACGGAAGGTAATTAATTGCTCTCTGTACATATTACATATTATTTAGAAGCTAACCATTATGTTATCAATTATCATGCGAAGTGATAAATGTTTGTTCACCGTATTGTTACTTGGTGCCAAGTTGTGAGAATGTAATTTATCCATATCCTAACAAGAGAGATGGATTCATTTGACCAACTACATGTTGGTTAAAATACTAGGATCTAGGAGTAAATGAGAATAGTGTGACAAGTGAACCAACAAGATTGTTGGAAACAAAGGGATTTGTTATATGAGACTGGTCAGAGAAAACAGTAGATATTATTAAGTACATATATGTACATTCTTCAAATATGAAGTTTGAAATATCCAGCCAGTCTGGATTTTAATGAATACTGTGATATAATGTAATTGTAATTAACATTCTAACTATTCTTGTATTTATTATAGCCATGATTTTGATACTTTAAATTCTAAGTGTAATTCGATTCATTATGGATAATTTCATATTACTGTCTCCTGTAAATCATGTTGTATATATGAAATGTGAAATGAAAGATATTATAACTTATAAATATTTTTATTTAGAATTTCTTCACAGGTGAATCTTAATGTTAGATCATAGATGGCGCCACCCCTAAGTATAAAGTAAACAAAACAAGCTATCAATTACAAACCTCCCTGATATTTCTATACTATAAGGGCCTTTTCATTGTCATGCGTGTTTGCGCCCGCATGCAGGCCAGGCACGCATGCGTGTTGCGGGCCGCACGCAGAGCAGATATTTTTCGACCCGCCACCCGTGCGCCCCGTGCGTGTGGCGCGCATGACAATAAAAACATGTACGATACGATAGGTTGCGGGCAATTATGTCTATATTTATAACATACGGGCGCAAACACGCATGACAATGAAAAGGCCCTAAACGTTTGTTTTAGAAAATGTCAACTGAACGGAAAATATAATATGACGAATTATCTTTGTTTAGTTTACTTTATAACTAGAGTTGCGCGAACAAGATAGATTGAATATTTATTGTGTCAATTGAGGTATGAGCATATACAGTGTCCGGTAATTTATGGATAACCTTGAAATGTCTTATAGTAGAAATAAGGGCAGTTCAGAAAAAAAAATTAAATAGTGCAATAGCTAGTCATACTTTTGACTGTCTATCTATTAGCATAATTAGTGTTTAATAATAAAACAACAAAACACTGATGGAATTCATTCATTTATGGTCGTAGTGTACAAGAAAGATAAACATGGTAATTAAAAAAAAATCATATCTCAGGTAGTAGTTAGGATAGATATTTTTTCATATTTTTTTCGGAACGGTCATTGGTTCTACATAAGACATTTCAAGGTTATCCATTAATTACCGGACACATGTATATATCGAAAATAATTGACTATTTTGGTCAAACATTTTACTTTCGATTCGTTTTTCTCGACGTAAATATTTGTGGTTATTTCATGACAGTAAATGGCACGTTCGCTAGTTGGTCAGCTAGCTTATCGTTGATGTTATAAATATAGACGTAATACGCACGACAATCCGAATATATTGTACTGTAGGAACCTGCAACCGTTAGACAGCCGTTCATTAGTTGACTCCAGTGACACTAGTGAGTGCGTCACTTTAGTCAGCTAACACTGACAACATAAAAATCATAGGCCATAAACAAGACCGATATGAATCAAATCTTAATTTGACTTGGTTATGAATATATCATTGTAAACATTTGTTTATGCCGTTTATGATATCGTACTATTTTAGTATAATTATTTTCCCGCCAAAATTTTAACGGCTTTTCAGTTAATGAGTGTAAATCCAACTGTATTTTATATATGACTACAATTTGCGATCCATATTTTGTAACCTGCTCATGCTAAACCTTCTTATCCACATATATTTAAGTCGGGTGATATGACAAAATAATGTTAATGTTATTCTTCAACAGCAATGACTTTCGGGTCAACCTCTTTGGGCTGTTTTCCTTTGTGAAGATCTTCCAATTCTGCCTGGAGTTCGGCATATCTCTTCTGTAATTGTTTTTCCCTGTCCGTTTGGCGATTGACATCTTCCGTCAATGACTGTAAGAAGATAGTTAACATGAAATAAGGTAAAAGCATTATATTATGTTGTGGTATGTAGCAGAAGACTCCCAGATAAATACATTTCTTTCCTTATTATTGATTTCCATAACTGTTAAACCATGTGATAATAAAAATAAATCTTTTACACACTACAATAAGTGCAGCATAACGAATGTCAGTTGCCTGTTCTTAGTTAAAACAATTTAAATGGTGAAGCGTACCTCTTTTCTTTTTTTTTTAAAAGACATCCCGCATTAGGGTTTAGTCCTATGCTGCAAGTGATTTCAAACAAAGGACATAAAGAACTGCCAGACTAGAAACTATTTGGGGATCACAAAAATTTTTTACCGGTGTGGGAAGCGAATCCACAAACTTGATGCAACGGCAGTGGTCAGGCGACCACTTAAAGCACTGTTTATATTTCTTTGAAGCCAAAATAATGTTATGATCCAAGTACATCACATCAAACTTTTTGATAAGATTACATAATTGTGCCGTCAAACCTCCAGCAACCTCAAAGCAATATATTTTGTAATCGCATACCTCTATTCTTCGTGGAATGGCTGCCTTCTCCTGTTCAGCTAAGAACTTGAATGTGGATAACTCCAAGTTAGCTTGCTCAATCTGGTCTTGTAGCTCTTGGAACTGCTTTATTAATGATGCTGCCCGACTTTGGTAACCACCTAACACACCACAGGAAAATAGTTTAGATTAAACTACCATACTTACCGTTTTATAGAAAATGTAAAATTGAAATAAGATGGACAAATTCACATAATGAATTTATGTAATAGAACAAAATCAATTTATGAAATTCGTTATTTGCCTAATGGTAAGCGGATTCTGTAATTATCCATAGCCTATGGATGTTTTAGTTTACTTCAGCTTTACTAGCCGCACCAATTTAATAATGCCATTTTGGAAGAACTTCACATGCTCTAATTTTAAGATTTTGATGCCATGTTACACCTTTGTTACGCCCTAAGTACTTGACCAATTCGGTCCTATGAAAAAAGATTTGAAATCCTTGCTATTTATAATGCATAGCATTCATTTTATCTGTAAAAAGGTTTATATTTTTAACAATGAATTGATATAACATACCTGTCAATACCCTTAGTTTCTTTTCCATTTTGGAACACTTCTTGGCCTCCTTGGCCATATGATTCCTGTTCTGTTCCAGTCTTTTCTCAGCAGACTCTAGTCTGTCTTTCTTACTCGCTAAGTTTGCGCGGGTATATCTATTTTGGCCTGGCAAGAAGAGTACCTAAATAATAGTAAAAAGAGTAGTGAGTATTTTAAGTACAAGACCTGCTGAGCTATCAAAATATTATATTAGACTGTAAACCGTACACCAGAGATTATTCCTACACATCGGGTGCTATTACAAACTACGCTATGTATGTATCAAGGCACACAAACAGCAACTAGAGTCGTAATATCTGTAGATCTAGCGGTTAGATGACTGCTTAAAGGACTCCAGTGGTCATTACAAAGACTCCATGTCGCAAGAGAGTAGAAACATACTAAAATATATCACATCAGTGCCAACGTGACCAATGTAATAACGAGATAACTAGGTCCAGTTAAATAATCTACTAATTTTTATACAAATCAGTCAGTATTACGCTAAAAAGAAGTTTACTAATGGATTTCTTCATACCTGTGCGAGACATTCTTCCCACACTTGTGTGTACGCATCCATACTGAGGTCGCCGTGGCCCATCCCCGCCTTAACCACCTCCATTTCTTTCTTCATCTCTTGCTTGGCAGCCTCCAGCTCTTCCGGCGAAAACTCTTCGTAAGGATGCTGCTCTAAGTACGCTAGATGTGACGCTTGAAGTTGTACCGCTCGCTTTTTGTCAACACCTGCAGAGAAGAAGAGAGAAATATACCAACACTAATTAGGCATACTTGACCCTTTTTCCAACTGATGGAATGAGTCCTAAAAGGAATCCCTTCTTTTCGCATAAGGTTTTTTCCTAATATACCTTGACGTAACTATTTTAGCATATTTTTTTTTGTATCATAATACTTTGCCGTAGTTGATTTTTACATACAGTTTATGTTGACATATTTATATTTTTGGTTAGGTTAGGCCGCAGATTCGGAACGGCGGCGCGTGCAGCGGAGCGTTTCAGCGTGCATTGTCGCGTTGAACGCGACGCTGCACGAGATAAATGCACGCTAGAACGCTCTACTGCACGAGCCGCCGTTCCGAATTTGCGGCCTTAGACTAGCTTAAAAAAATTATGCGTAAATAATGTTATGAGTAAATATAATTAGGATAAACAAAGGTATGTTATATTAGTCTTAAAACTTTATGCAAATAGATAGGGAGGAACCGCACTAAAATTATAGTGAGTGATAAAGTGAGACTGACGTTTGGTTGGTTTACTTCTCAGGCTTATGATCAGCGCGGATAGGTTGGTGTGTGCGTTTTCCACAGCCAGTTAGCGTTCTTGTTTCGCGCTGAGCCTACGCGCCGATAACCATGTGTAGCCGATTGGTATAGGTATAGATATTATGTCTTTGTAATTTGTAGTTTTTGTAAAACGCAACGATAGCCTAGTGGAAGACCGTTGGACTGTCACGTAAAGGTTTCGAGTTTGATCCTGAGGCGCGCTTCTCAGACTTTTTGAAGTTTTGTGTGTATTAAATAGTTAATCATCGCTTGCTTTAACGGTGCAGGAAAACATTGTAAGGAAAACTGCATATCTGAGTGTTCTCCATAAAGTCCTCGAAGATATGTGAAGTCTGCCAACCCGCACTGAGCCAGCGTGGTGGACTATGGTCTAAACTTTCTTACAATGTGAAGAGGCCAGCCTGCCCAGCAGTGGGACAGTTTAATACAGCTCCTCGGTGTGCTACTACACATGTACAGTATACATACCGGGCGGCGGGTCCCGCAGCGCGTCGTAATGCAACATGGTGACCATCTCGGCCTTCAGCAGCTCCTCTGCGTGCTGTAACGCAGAGAGCGCGGGCGCAGCGCCGCGTAACACGCTTACGTTGACGTCAGCGGGACGCGCGCAACCGCGCTGGACCGCTGTTGAACGGAGCTTCATAGCCGCCGCGCCTGGTACAGAAAACGACTATGGTCACATCTTATCTCTTATCAAAATAACACCTATCCAGTATGCTGCTGACCAGAGGTTGAATTAATATGCCCAATTGATTGAACTACGGACAAATTTTGTGCTTTAAGGGTCGAATTGTTCCACCGATCTGAACTATGCCAGTCTACATATTTGCAAAAGGGCTTATCAATTGGGCAGTTTAGCTTAATATTTGAACTACGACACATAAGGCAATTCCCTAGACTCGACTAGTTCAGAAAGTTGACAACAGTTAAGGCTAAGAAAAATAAACCGCGGGCATCAATCAGTGGAGCCTCGAGCTAGCAGCGATCTAATAACACCTTTTGGGAGACCGAACTTATTGGTGACAAGATAATACATAGAGAAACCGTGCTTTCAGTGTATGTCTTGTCATCCATGAAGAAACTATAAATACGCAGAAGTACCAAAATATCTGAGTATATATTTCCTCGTCTATCATGCTTTGGACCGTTAAGGAATTTATTTGCCGGGTATTCTACAATAGCAAATATCTGGATATATCCCTTTATTCTTTCACTGTATTGACAAGTCGGTGTTTTTTTTATCAGTGAATATACGCTAATTTAGTTAAACTTATATTGAAAAAGTGCCTTACTGTCCTGTTTTAAAATCACATGTTTTACGCGATTTTATATTGATTGAGTGATCTGAATCTAGACGCGCAAAGTGTACAATCGGTAATCGTTTCATTCATGGACTATATGCTGTAAGGTTTGCTAACATATTAGCCGTAACTAGGTAACCATATGGCGAATGGCTTAGTAAAAAGGTACTTCTCGCTACAATATATAATATCGTAAGATCACTGTCCCTGGAACACAGACGTAATGCCCGGTAAATCGATCTTGATTCCAGAGCAACGTGATTCTGCTCTCGCGCTTAAGATTATAAAGTCAACAAATACAGTAGACGGAGAAACTTATCTTTAGTTCATTTAAAGTCGTTCCAACAGCATACATATAATTTTACTGGATAATAAGTCCATACGTTATTTGGTGAAGATAAATGTTAACGTAACAAATGCATATGAAGAGCGTAAACTGTTCAAAATATTTTCTTCATGATAAACAATAACTGTATATCCTATATGAACAAGCCTTCTCCATGAGTGTTAGTTAGCGGCTCATCTCTCAAGAGCTAACTAGAGTTCTTACCATCAGACGAGGCGCTAACTTATCAGCCACAAAACGCAATAACTAAAAACATGTAAATACCAAATGAGTCGCAAACAAACTGCATACATATTTTAGATACAACCAGTATGTTTTAGTAAAGATATGATGAAAAATACGTACGCAATTCCTCTTGTTCTTTGAGGAGCCTGGCATCAGCGTCTGCTTGATCTTCGACTCTCGCATCGTTGGCGGCTCCATCCATGGGCTCGTCCTCTTGGTCTGGTACCACGATCTCGTAGTCGTTACGCGGAGTAGGCAGAGATGATAGAGCGCTGCGGACTGATGCCTTTTGCTGCAGACAACAAATAATTATTTAACCACAGTTGTTATAATTTGAACTTTCTCTTCAATTAGATTGTGTAAACGTTAATCGTCAGATCCTAGATTGAATGTTGTTTCGGCAGAAATGTTTGAGTTTTTGTTAGCTGTCATGAAACATTTAGAAATAGCATGAAATAATTTATAGACAACGATAAGCTTACTTCCTATTCTGTAAACAACCAAAAAGTGGCTAATATAATCTAAATGAAATGCCTAGCCTAAAGGTTTTATACACAATATGTTTTTATGTTTTAATGTTTGCGGTTAAAAGGATATTTCACAGAAAGCTATGATATCTATAAGTAACATAGTCTTGATAATATAAAACACAACAAAAGCAGCGACCGGAATCTAGGTAATTTATAAGTTTAGTGGGTTACCTGTTTTTGTAATTGATTTTGTAATTGAGGTGTTTCTCCACCGCTCAGCCTGTCTTCTGGGTTGATGCTGAGCTTATCACGAAGTCCCGGTGTCTGTACATACATAACATTATAATAAACAGTATTTATTTTCTTTTCAATTAATAACTTCAAACGAAAGTGTAGTGTTTTTACACTTACAGCTAGTGCTATTTGGTTTCCTCCTTGGCTAGGTGTGTTGAAACTACCAGGTGTAGATACTTCAGTACGAGACGAGCTGTAAAAAGCTTATTATTGAAATGGAGCTTCTTCAGGCATGAATGGAAAACTGGATACTCATCACGTTTTCCATGTATGTATGTATTGAGCAATGGAGTTCCATGCTCATATTGGCGACAGGTGCAGTTGGATAGTGGGATAGTCGTTGAATAGAAGACAGGTATTGTGAGAAAGTAAGAGAGTTGGTAAGTAGGAGATTGGGAGAGTTCATGGCGTGGACTGTGGAGTGGCGTGGAGTGCGGGAATCGGTGGGTGATAAAGTAGGAGGCAAATGTACAGTTTTTTTATTTTATATCTTGCGACAACCAACTTTTACAAAAATTTAACAACAAATAATGTTGTGTCAGAAGTTGACATAAAATATGATAAACCAAACTAGTTACTAGGGGCTTATAGTGGCTTAGAGGTATCTATGTTTAAGTGTTTGTTTAAAACATTAAAAACATATATACAAACGAATTCATAGTGCGTAATAACGAAAGCAGTGGTTGGATGAGCAAATATACACAAAATCTTGATTTATTTATTTAAGTTGTGGATAACGGTTTTGAACCTGTGTAATTACAATTTAAACAATTTAGATTTAAAATTAGATAGAAAACAATTTAGATTTAAAATTACAATCTAAATTAAAAATTACAATATCATCAAAATCTTTGTTACATGAGGTGAAACCATATGGGGAATAGTGAGCGCAGACCACAATTAGTTCGACAAGTGATCTCTGCAATAAGTTCTGGGAACTGTGGAACAAATCATATAATTAAGTAATGGCTTTGAAATATTGTCTACGTCTTGTATTTGCTAAGTAACTGAGTATAATATAGATAGAATCCAGGTGCCACTGTAGTGTGTGGCATGCAAAAATGTTGTACTTTCAATCGTCTTTATGTATTTATTATAAAAGGGGTACAAACAGAGGTATGATTTTTTGACGTCAGTGGTGGATCACATAGTTGAGTAGTTTTGTGTCAGGCGAAACACCGAGATCACGTATTGAACTCATTTTAGTGAGTGGTGTGTGACATAGGCTGTAAAGTAAATAATGTGCCTATTGTCAGTGGTGTGAGGTGATTGCATTTAGGCAAGTTTAACCATTTGTTTGTTACTGAGACAGTAGTATATTGGTCTATCTAAAAGTTGTTGAAAAGTAATGCATATAGATCTAATAAATGTATCAGATAGAATCTTCTTCTTTTTTATTTCAGACCATCAACATACAGTCATCAGTGTCATTAACAAAGAAAGTCTCGACAATGGAGCCTTGTGGAACTCCAGGTGTAACATCGGTAAGGTTAGGCTTATATCCATAATTATATCCCTTTGGCCAGCGATTTGAGATATATGAAACAAACCAGCGCAAAAAGTTACTTCGAATTGCATTAAAGTCGATTTTAATAAGCAGCATTTCGTGATCCATGTTGTCAAAGGCCTTATAAAAATCGGTATATACTGCAAGTTAGTCAAGTTCAAATCAAGTTTTAAGTCTGGTAAAAAGGTATAGGCATGTAACAACTATGTCACCTCAATCATAGAATGGATTTATAGATATATTGAATTGTAATTACCGGAACGGTGTGACGAGAAGTGTGTTCGGCGTGGCCACCGCCTGTGACTGCGGCAGCGCGCCGGAAAAGTCAGTCTGGTGTAATGGTGTGTTCAGGCCTCCCTTCAGCGGAGTGTCCACGTGCGTCAGCGCCATTACGTTCTGTGCTTCCATGAGGATTCTAAAATAACAAATTATGAAGAAGGCGAACGTTTTCCTACTAGGTTAGAGATGGTTTGAAGAATAGCCAGGTCAATACTAGTAGCCTTTTTAAGACTAACCTAGTCTGGACTTTTTTGGAGTGCAAATTATAAGATCATTTGTTAAACTAGATGTTTGTGTAAAGTATGGATTCCTGTCAATGGTACAATTGGGGAAATTTAGTACTAGACTACTTCTTCTGTTTCAAATTCATCCGGATTAGGCAAACGATTGCCCTAATGACATTACTCTTCTGTCCGACATGCAGTAGGCTGATCTTGCCGGATAGGCCGCGCGCTGCCTCCGACGTAAGATAAAGGCGTGTCCCGACCTGTCCTGGTGTTGCACGGGCGTCCTGAGCGCGGCGGGTGCGGCGGGCGTGAGCGCGTACTCGGCCAGCAGCGCGTCTGTGGCGCCGGCGCCGCCGCCCGGCGCGCCCGCGCTCTCGCGCGCCGCCTCCGACGCACGCCCCAGCTTCACCACCTGTTGCAGTTCCTGCGCACAAACGTAAACATTTCATCTCCAATGAAAGAATGTATAAATAAATTCTAAACTAATAAAATAAATATATCGAGAGATTCCTAAATATTTGGTCCATGTTACATTTCTAGATAAGATATTCTACGCAGTCTTTAAATATTTCATATAAAAGGCCTGGACTAAGTTCTATCCTGTAACTACTTCTGAAAAAAGTTCAGAATAGCTAGTTGACCCACTTTATAGCATTTTAGACAAGTCTCTTTCTTGGAATACTTTTCTTTCTAAATGGAACATATGACTTCAATATACAGAAAAGAAGATCAGAGTCATGTATCCACCCCGGATATTTACGCAGCAGTAGGGACAAAAAAGAAGTACATGCTATCTAAAAAGATTTTTCAAAGGCCTTCAACATGGTTGGCGTTAGTCTTCTTATACAAAAATTGGCATGACCCTACATGAACCGTTTTGTTGATATGAGGCACTTTACTAAGATGATGTGAATCTTATCTCATAAATAGATTACAGGTTGTAAAAATCAGAGGCTATAAATCTGCACCGAAAATAGTGCAGTTCGGTGTGCCTCAGGGCTCACACCTAGTACCCTTCTAAATCTACGTGAATGACTTATGCTCTGTCATAATCTCATAAGTCATACATAACTCATAGTCATCATATTCGGATACCAATTTTGTTTTGTGGACTACTACCATCGCTCTAGAAATAATTCCTTTATCGCGGTGGCTCTACAAACGTTTAAACAACAGACACAATGAACATCCAGACTCGGAACAACGGACAAACATTTGTGAAATCGCACAAATATTTGTCCCGTGTGAGATTCAAAACTATGCCACTCTAATCGCAATGATATAAGTTCCCTTTAGATTGATAATAATTCGATAAACCATTAGATCTTTATAAACAGAATGACAATTAATATTTTTAAATGCTATCACATCAAACTCACACGTAAACGGACCAGATCCTATGCTCGCCACTTATTATATTTGTAACTTTTCTATTACAGAAGTACAAATTTAGCTTGTCCCTTTGTCGTACAAATTACAGTCGGCAATCTCTGTTTAACCGTATGTCTTCAGCCTATAATATACCATATGCAAGGAAATTGATATTTTTAGTGTATCTGCATTCGTTCATTGAAACTGTTTATTTAAAAATTGTTAATGTGCCTTGGTTTATAGGTTCAAAATGTACACGATAGTGCTATAAAAAAGCCTTTTATGTATTATGCAGTGTTCACGTCAAGGACATGCACTTAATTTATACCTTGTAAATTATCCTATATTAATACGTGAAGCAAAAACGTTGTACCTCTTTTTACGAAAATTGCGCGGATGGAGGAGTATGAAATTTGGCACAGTTAAAGTATATATGGAGAAGGAGGGGCAAATCCTAATATTTTTATAAAATATGCATTGAAATACATTAAATTAATGAAAAATCACTACACGCACACAACCATGCATTTGATACAAGCCGTCGAATCGCGTTCGTAGTATTTCGGCATTGTTCGTTTGACTTCGTAAAATGCTTCGTAACTATGGTTACATACATAATTACAATATCTTTGCATAATTGTATGTGGAGTAGGTGACTAAATGAAATGTGATTATAATAAGGGTATTAGTTATAGACAATAAAGCCTTAATAACGATCAAATTTAAAATTTAAATAAATTATGGGCGAATTTCGACCACTTGGCGACCGCTAGTATTACGAATTCTGTAAAGAACATTCTCCAGTTTAGTGAACCAATTAAAAAATTGCAATCATTAAGCAAAATTGTGGATGAGAAGATCAATAAATGACTGAAACACTCACTATTTTGATAGATAATCGTGTTTTATTACTTTTTACAAACACAATAAGAGATTTTCAGAGTACATTGCTATCTGACTGCCGGAACTCAAATAGATTCTTATATCAACTGACATAGACCTTAATCACATTCCAAATAGGAATGACAACATACTATTTGGGGCATCTATGTCAAGATGACAACATTGGTTAACTTGACAAATTTAACAATCGTCACTGCATCCTGAGCGCCTAAAACTACTATCATACGTACACGTAAAACAATATTTAGTGACACATCGTCAACCGCCGGCGACCGTTTGACCCATCTGCTTGTCACCCTGTGAATCTGTTGATTAACGACAAGCGCGTAACATGCACCTATATGGCTAAACGAAAATCGCCGACGACATACACCAACTGTTGGCGACAGTCCTTGGCGGTTCCTGACAACACACTGTGGCGGTAATCAGGTTTCTTCCGCCTGTGAGCATCCTTAGTGAAAGGTGATTGGTGCATATAGTAGCTAGATGGTATAGCCCACATCTATGGGGATAGGTACGTTCACATGTAGCCAGCACCTGGAATCAAATGGACTGACAAACCTGTAAATTAAATACTTCAAAACAAAATAGCTTTACCTGATCGGTAACTTGTGGCTCGGGTAACACAAGCTTGCTCCGCTTTCTTGCCGGCTGGTCACCCATCAGCATCGCTTGCGGTACATCGTTCTCCTTACGTTGCTTCAACTTCTGCTTGTCTTTACGCCTGTCCCTCTGAAACATACAGAAAATTTACAAATTATGTAGTTTTCCAATGCAGTAATTTACATGTCATTGAAGAAAATCCAGTTCTTATTGGGTAAATTTAAAGCAAATCTATAAGTTTCTGAAATCATGGTGAAGAAACGAATTTTAATT
This sequence comes from Catocala sponsa, assembly GCA_963564715.1. NCBI lineage: Eukaryota > Metazoa > Arthropoda > Insecta > Lepidoptera > Erebidae > Catocala > Catocala sponsa. The sequence goes on along the minus strand of OY751334.1, from coordinate 10,569,580 downwards.
TTAAATTAAGTAACTTAGAGATTGATGCTAAGTAATATAAATTACTAACATAATATGATTTTCTGTGTGAAAATATAATATTTTTCTACAAGGATGTGGATATCTTTTTCTTTCAGAAGTATTTGGAATTTGGATTATGGTGTTAAAAATCGTCATTATTTTCTAATTATCATTACTGACCTCTTCCTTCTCTGAATGTAGTTCACCATCGAGATGCTGTTGCCGCAGCCGCGAGAAGTCAGGCGCCATGGGGTCTACCACCTCGGTAGACGTGTCATAGAAACCTGCAGCTGGCCTCTTCTCGAACGGTATCTCTGAATTGTAGTCGACACCGCGCTTCTTCTTACGCCTAAACATGGAAAGCAACTTGTATATGTTGAATACTCAATGTGTTATGCATTTAAATGTGATTTCTGCTTTACTTCTTGATTTGTTTTATAATACGCTAATAATGGGGCTATGTAGAAGAGTGAACATATGATTACAATGTCTTAAATCTATAATTCTTGAAAAAAGTTGTACAAAACTGAATAATGATGATGAAATAATTATTCGGTTTTGTTACCTGATTGGCACAGCAATGCCAGCAGCACTCAGTTCTCTCCTCTTCTGTAAGGCAGCGAGTCGCCGTGCTTCTTCTAACTGCTTTTCGCGAGCCTTCCTCTTGGCCTTCTTGCCTTGAGTATTGGCCAAACGTGCACGCGCCTCTGATAACATCTCGAGTTCTATAAAGGAAGGAGTTTGTATAAAACATATTTAATAATAAAATAATTGGGAAGAGTGAAACCCACTACACCACCCACCCTTGGCTTGCCCACACCAACTACTGCAATAGAAAAAGGTTGACAATACCGTACTCTTCTAGTTAGGGACAGCCGCGTCCGTCATCCGTCCTATCACACATACGAGCGTATTCCAACCAGTATTCGGCTTCGAACACGTGATATTTTGTTTCGACATATATTTCACCTCAAATTTTGGTCAGATTGGCCATTGCCAATCTGACCAAAATTGACCATGAGCGATGAGTGACCGTGCGCGCTGCTTTTATCACCTTTCTATTGCCCCATTATCCTTAATTCCTTACTATCGCTCAAATGAAAAAGTGAATTATTTAGTGGGTAGGAAAATAAATTAAGCAATGGTGTGTTAACACGTTGCCTGTCCAGAGTATTTTGGTTAAGTAGTGACGTCTTAAGTCAGTTCATGTTACCAGCCAATAAAAATATTTTCGCGGGACATTGGTGTTTTATTATTCCCAATTCACTGCTCATACGTCTGCGAAATAATAAAGATGTAGCTCCCACGTCCAGTCTATAAAACCTAATTGAAAATTAATAGGCTCATGCATTACATATAATGCACGGACGTCACAGCTAGACCAAAAATGCATTATATATAATGCACGGACAGGCAACGTGTTAAGTTTGTTTGTTAATTCAGCAATGTATTTGTATTTCATTTTTAATCTCTAATTCCTCCAATACACTCATTTTAAAACTTTTTTGGCATGTACATATGTAAAATTTCAGTGTGTTCAAAGTCTGGCTATCACTTATATGATGAGCCCCTTGTAGCAAATGTTAAGATTTACTGGATGATTATTTTTAAACATAGCTGGATGATCCATGTATGCATGTAAACTATGACCTGTCTGACGTATATATTCTTTATTGCAGCCAAAAATTCATATTTGCATGAGTGCGCCGCTTTTTTGTAAAGCAAGGTGAAGATGCTTCTACCCCCCCCCCCCCCCCAGCAAATTCTAGCTGGGGTGCCCCAGGGCAGTGTTCTGGGTCCTACTTATACATCTGACCTGCCTGAGCCTTATGGCGCAAAAGTGAGTGCATTTACTGATGATACAGTTATACTCGCCGTTGAAAAGTACCTTCCAAAGCATCTGATCTGCTTTAAATGAGCTTGGATAACTTATCCTCTTGGCTTAACAAAAGGCGTATAAGAGCCAATGAAACCAAATCAGTCTATGACACATACATACTAAGTTAGACTTGCCCACCTGTTACTCTAAATAATGCTGATATACCACAGGCCGAAGATGCTAAATATCTTGAACTGTTCTTAGATAGTAGACTCCCTTGGAGGAAACATATGTTTACGAGAAATAATAAGTCAAGTCACAGATTTCTTTATTGGCCACGTGATCAAACTTCTAATTTTATAACTAAGCAACGGGAGAATGAGATAACCTCTAATAAACTAATTCGTCTTTTTTACAACGCCAACTAAATATTCTATAGAAGGCGTCAAATAAAGATCAACAATAATAATTATCTTAACTTATCCTTCTTATTGCCACTTAAATAGCTAACTCAGCCATAGATTTTACATCTCATCACTATTTTACGTTTTACAGCTACAACACAAGGTTCTCAAAATAATATAGTTCAAGCTTCTAAAGACTTACCACTCCCACTTGGATAGGCTAAGTTAGAAGCCTTTGTGGTTTTTTTTTTTTGTGACCACCCAGAAGTAGGAGCCCCGGGCTCCGTCGGCAATTATTTCACTAAACTTAATCAAGTAATATAAATATATCACTAAACTTGAACCGTATTATAATTATATTCCTAGTAAGATAGTAATGAATCGCTTTCGTATAACTATGTTACAGTATATATAGCTAAACCATTTGAGTCCTCGCCGGCGGGGTGCAGCGACGCAAGGGTGAGGACGAGAGCGGGAATGCAGAAGGCTGCGGGCGGCGGGCAAAATTTTGTCAAAACTCAGTTAGGTCGCTACACGGTTAGCGATCGCACGTGACGTCTGTTGCCGACGCTTTGTTCGAGATATACATGAGATTAGATTCTCAAGATGAGTCGAAATATCTTCGGACATAAAATTAGTAGTCAGTGCAAGCAAATGGCTTTTAATGTATATGAATATTTTAGAAAAAAGAAACTAGATCTTAATTCTGCTGAATATCAAGAAGATATGTCCTTAAACAAAACCGTAGCAAAAGTTACTGGACTATCGGCATAACGTAACTTTTGATAGTAAGCATAGAAATGATGACTTATTTAAATTAATCAAAACCCACTTCACGGAAAATATTTATAAAATTGACCAGTTGTTGAAAAGAAACGGACATGAAGTGCTGCGTTTGCCTCCATATCACCCAGACCCGAGAACCCAATTGAGTTGGTCTGGGGTGATATTAAAGGACAGTTAGCACAACAAAGTATCGGCAGTAATTTGAAACAAAACAAATATTAGAGGATTTAATTACCAGATATTCTGAAGAGAAGTGGAAGCACTGTTAATACAGTGCTTCCACTTCTCTTCAGAATATCTAGCTAATACCACGTAATTAAAGTCGAGGACGAGTACTGCAATCATGACGGAGTTTTAGATGATGTTGTAGATTTTATTATTAATGTTCAGGTCAATTCGGATAATTCTGATGAGGCCTGGTTCGAAAGTGAAGAATCAAGTTCCAGTGATATCGATATGGACATAAGTGATTGATTTATAATTTTTTTTCTTATAGTAAATAGTATATTCGTTTATTTTATTTATTACCTACATATTTTGTTTCACATAATTTGGCAGTCATTCATTAACTTTCAAATGAATGAACCATCACCTGTTCACTGTTACCCACTGTGACGTCACATATCTTAAGATCTATACAATGCAAATTTTGTGTCATGTATGTCATACTACGAGTGCCCCCGCCCGCACCCTTCTGTATCCCAGCTCTCGTCCAATCCCCGCGCCCCTGTACCCCGCAGGCGTGGTCTCAGTTAAACGGTCAGTCTATAATTATATCCCTAGGGATATAACTATATTACGGTTTTATCTATCATACTGCGACATACACACGATTAGGCCGTATGCGTACTGACACTGTATATTATGGAACAAGCTAGTTAGTTAGGTCACTACGAAGTATACGTGAGTATTTGCGTACTAGTCTTGTATAGATAGGAAGACCTTAGTAAAAAAGTGATTTCCAATCCATACGCGATTAGTTTCACACTCCTGCGTTCTGGCCTTGTACAGAATGGAAAGCCGCGACAGCGACCGGCTATTTGCATCAATCAGAGAGCGCCATTCGATTCATGTACCGACGAGTTAGTCACACATTAATTACTAAAAGTAAAATGATGGTATTTCAATACACAAATTGATTTTTAAAAATAATGTCTTTTGTTTTGTTTCCCCTCAATAGTTTCTAGGTGATACTAGTGGCCATAATTTACTATTTGATGACAATTTTAGCTAAATTTTGACAATCAATTAATGTGGGATGGGTTACATTTTAAACATACTGAGTTAAAAAATTAGAAGCTAATAGAAAATCTTTTTTGATGTCATACATTAATATTTAAAAAGTTTACTGGTTGAATGCATGTTACAAATTTAGATGCTAAAAAATAACCACCACGCTGAGTTGTATTTAGAGTGGCTGACATAGTAGATAACTAGTGGCTAAGATAGTATCATTCAGACACTCGTTAATTGTGGCTGACTTAGTAATATAGAAGGCAAAGTAGATTTTTAGAGGCGAATAATGCTATTAAAAAGAAGTCTGTTTAATTGACACCCTGTTTACTAAGCCCAAAGCACTTGGTCTACAAGTTAGGATATATTACTGGCTGCTAAACAAGAACTCAAAGTTATCACTAGAGAATAAACTGCTCATATATAAGTGTATTATGAAGCCTACCTGGACCTATGGCAATCAACTGTGGGGTACTGCCGCAAACTCAAACCTCGAAATATTATAGAGATTCCAGTCGAAACTATTAAGAATCATCACTAATGGTCTTTATCACCTTGGTACATAACCAAACCAACGAAAGTTTACACCACGATTTAGGAATTCCTACAATAAAAAGAGGAAATAGAAAAAATAATGCCTGAATACAGAGACCGTATCCTAAATCATGTGGATGAGTTTGCTGTAGAGCTAATGAATCTGAGGATTACATTTACAAGGCTGAAAAGGAAAATATATAAAAGTAGTAAGCAGTGATAGCCTAGTGGAAGATCGTTGAACTGCCACACAGAGATCTAAACTTTGATCCCAAGGCTCTGCCTTTTCGAAGTTATGTGCTTATTAAATAGTTAGTTATCATGCTTAAATGATGAAGCCACACATTGTGAGGGAACTTGTCATGCTTATCATGCTTAAATGGTGAAGCCACACATTGTGAGGGCATGTTTGAGAGTTCTCCATAATGTTATATTGTCTTCTATTTACGCGAATGTTATTCATTGAAATTAAACGGTACTACTATATAATACTTAATATTATCTCCATAATGTTCTCGAAGATCTGTGAAGTCTGCCAACCAGCACTAGGCCAGCATGGTGGACTATGGTTTAACCCATCTGACACTGAGAAGAGTCCCATGCCCATCAATGGGACAGTTTAATACAGGACTGCTATTATTATAATTGTTATAGTAAAAAAGATGCACTATACAAATTGACATAACCACTGTTCAAATGCACGTGTCCGAAGGAGACAGTGAGATTTCTCCTCTATAGCCCCATTTCTGCTTATATTCAAATTTAAAATACTAATTACTACCTTATTTTGCAACCAATTTTGATACTGTTTGCACAACAAAATTGCTACCCTTTTATGTTGAAGCAGTCAATAATTTTTGGCAAATTCCATAGAGGACCATATTTTATAAGACATTATATTATTATGTTACTTTTATTACTTACCATCTTCATCCATATCTTTAGGATCTGGTCTGGCAGGCTTTGTCTCAGGATTGGGATCAATTTCACCAGGTTTGAGTTTGCGAGGATCATCACCCATATCCTCCCCTTCTTCCTTTTTCTGGGCTTGATCTCTATATTATATAAAAACAAATATAAATTGCAACTTGTGACATGAATTGTTCAAAAATATATATTATGACCATTTTACATATTAGGTATATTATAGGCATTTCAGTTTTTACAATACAATCTCTACATTTGTGTGCAATTTAATATAAGATAGGTTTACGTGGCCTTTTGTCATAATAAAGAGGGTTCTGAAATATTGCATAAGATATTATTATAAAAATTTGAATATTTTGAGTTAGAATATAACAATTTCATTTGTTTTTCCTGTTTCTAAAGGAGTACTATGCTTATATTTAGTGAATAATTGTTGCCTCAGATACTCACAGCAAATATTCGTATCTTTCTAAGCATTGTGCGGCTGTGCGCCCAATAATAGGCGCAATAGTCCTCCATTGTGTAGGCATTAGTTTGGCCAAGTGCAACAGCTTCTCGTCTTCCTCGCGAGACCATTCGGTCTTCTTGATGCTCGGATCTAACCACTCGTACCAACGAGCTTTGCATTGTTTAGCAGATTTTCTATGCAGTAACGACGCTATACGGGACCATTGATTTTTCCCATATTTCATAACAGCGGCTTTGAGGATTTCATCCTACAAAGCGATAAAAACACAAGAAATTCAATAAAATTTTCGTCTTTTCGTTAACCGACAAAAAGTTTATTTACTGATATTTTACAAACCTCGGTGTTGCGCCAAACACCTCCCTTGATCATAATTCGCGGCATGGTTCACGTCTTTTTTGTACCGCTGCTTGTAAAACAAAATTCTTGTAAGTTTTAACACACTTGTGCAGAATTTAGGTCAACGAAATTCTTATTAAAAATCACATAATAGTTGATTAGATTATAACAATTTACAAATAACCAACATAAATTCTAATCATGAACACGAAATGACGTCCCAGAAAAATGGCATCACCTCAGCTGTCAAAAATAATATAGATTATAAGAAATTTGTAGCAATCACAGATTACTACATAAGATTTTTATATTAGTGGTAGTAATTTTATTATTGTTTTAATAACAATTAGCTGTAAGTAAAATAACCGTTATTTTTACATGCATGTAGCTATTAATATTTATAGTGCAATTTAAAAAATAGAAATATTACTTATTTAAAGTCAAAGTTAAAAGTTACAGTATAAATGCGCTCTAACTCACCCAATCAAAGCCAGGTGAATAATGGAGTGCAATATTAAATAAGCAGTAGCGTAAAACATAATTATGTTAGCATGTTTTAAATATTTAAATTTTGCACTCAAACGAGTCTTTGGTATAATCGACAAAGTAAGATACTCTAACTCGTGCTACATCAAATTTACTTGAGATGTCTTCTCTAGTACGATGGAAATGATAAATACTATTTGTCTATTGGATTGCAGTTAATGTAACCTATATAATTATAAAAAATAATTTAATATGGACGCACACTTTGTACCAAAGAGTAAAGTAATACATGCTTTGTACCATATTATACTGTGGCAATTCTCTCTGTGGGACTGGGAAAGACAATTTTCAATCCATCCAACATTATAAAAATATCTAATACAAACGTCAAAAGTTGTAATTGTAAATGAGTGATAGCGTTTCTGGCACTCCCTTTTCCTTGATTATTGATATAAAACTTTATAATTAAAGCCTAGAATAGTATAACATGCATTTGTAATATTAGACTTTGTGTATTCAATCATGAAGTATTGATTTCTTACGTATGATTGGTACATTGTGAATTAGCGCAGTGCAATCAGGTAACTATGATTCAAGCATATTTATTCCAGTGATGATACTTTTAACCACTAGATATGTTTTTAATGCGTTTCAATGACTAGAATCGCTTGCAATGGTATGTACTGTATATATATATATATATATATATATATATATATATATATACTTAGGAACTATGGGAAGACCGAACGATTCAGTTTGTGTAATCAGGAAGGATACGATAACATAAACAGGATATTCGGCATTATCTCTTTTTTCGCACACCACTTTGTATCAGAGTACTTGCATGAAGTAACAATGCAATCTGAGGTGATATATTCCCTACCTACACAACTTTACACAGACATCAAAGTGGTTATTTTGTTATTTATGGCTTACTTAACTGATAGCCCCAAAACTCACACGAAAAGCAATTTAAAATGTGTAACATAGTCAATGCCTAGTACTTGTTGGTACTATAGCCAGTATATATACATACATACATACACATATATTAACGCCTGTTTCCCAGAGGGGGGTAGGCAGTCTACGGATTTCCATTTGCTACGATCCTGACACACTTCTCTGGCTTATATTATATTATAATAATATTATTTATAGGCCAATAAGCCATTGCTCATCTTGCCCTATATTTAGGTACACAATATAACTATGTGTTGTGATTACCTACTCCTACATTTCAATTTACAATCTACATCTCTATTTAAACAAAATATATGTCTTTTATGGAGTGTACCATTGTGTTTGAGTATTATGGTATAAATATAAAACAATCATATTTTCTTTCAGAACCATGTCATTGTCAAGATCAGTTCATGTCAACCAGCAGAAGCTGGCTGAAAAGCTCATAATACTAAATGACAGAGGAATTGGGATGCTGACTCGGATCTACAATATTAAAAAAGCATGTGGTGATGCTAAATCTAAGCCAGGGTTTCTGTCTGATAAGGCTTTAGAGTCTTCTATTAAAAATATTGTAAGAAGATTCCCTAACATTGATGTTAAAGGTCTACAGGCCATCACAAACATCAGAAATGAAATCATCAAATCCCTGTCCTTGTACTACTACACATTTGTAGATCTACTAGATTTCAAAGACAATGTGTGTGATCTCCTCAATATCATGGACTCATGTCAGGTTACTTTAGACTTGACCTTAAATTATGAATTGACAAAGAATTATCTTGACCTAATTACCACATATGTATCACTTATGATTTTACTGTCTAGAGTAGAGGATAGAAAAGCAGTGCTGGGTCTTTTCAATGCTGCCCATGAACTGGTTCACAATCAAATTGACCAAAGTTTCCCTCGCTTAGGACAAATGATTTTAGATTATGATGCACCACTGAAAAAGCTGTCAGAAGAGTTTCTGCCACACCAAAAAGTGCTGTCTAGTGCGCTGAACTCATTATGGCAGGTATATCCTGCAAGAAATTTAACAGCAGAGCACTGGCGATCTGAACAAAAGTTGAGTTTAGTCAGCAACCCAGCTCAACTCTTAAAACCTTCAGAAACAAACACCATGTCATGTGAATATGTGTCTTTGGAAGCTCTGGAAAGATGGGTCATATTTGGATTTGCCATCTGCCACCAAATGTTGCAACAAGATCATGCTAACAAAATGTGGGTTTGTGCTTTAGAGTCTGGATGGGTAGTGGCATTGTTCCGTGATGAGGTCATCTATATTCACAGTTACATTCAGAGTTACTTTGATGGCATAAAAGGATATGGCAAAAGAATATCAGAGGTTAAGGATTGCTATCACCATGCAGTTCAGAAGGCAGGTTACAAACACAGGGAAAGAAGAAAGTTTTTAAGAACTGCTCTGAAGGAACTAGGCCTAATTTTAACTGATCAGCCAGGACTGCTGGGACCTAAAGCACTACTTATATTCATTGGACTCTGCTATGCAAGAGATGAAGTTTTCTGGCTGTTGAGGCACAATGACAACCCTCCACAAAAAGTTAAAGGTAAAGCAGCAGAGGATTTGGTTGATCGCCAGTTGCCTGAACTTCTGTTCCACATGGAAGAACTAAGAGCATTAGTGAGGAAATACAGCCAAGTTATGCAGAGATATTATGTGCAATATCTCTCAGGTTTTGATGCTGTAGCTCTGAATTTGATGATACAGAATTTACAAGTAAACCCAGATGACGAAAATACTATACTATCATCTCTTTGCAGTACTGCCGCTAATTTAAATGTGAAGCAAGTTGAGGATAATGAAATCTTTGATTTTCGAGCTTTCCGCCTGGATTGGTTTAGACTGCAGTCTTATACATCTGTTGCTAAATCTGCTTTCAATCTTGTGGAACAAAGAGAATTGGCACAATTTATTGACAAGATGGTTTTCCATACAAAAATGGTAGACAACCTTGATGAAATAATGGTAGAAACATCTGACTTATCTCTGTTTTGTTTTTATAGCAAGATTTTTGAAAGTCAATTCCACATGTGCCTAGAGTTCCCAGCACAAAATCGTTACATTATTGCCTTTCCACTTATATGTAGCCACTTCCAAAACTGTACTCATGAGTTGTGTCCAGAAGAAAGACACCATATCAGAGAAAGAAGTCTGTCCGTTGTGAATATATTCCTAGATGAAATGGCAAAAGAGGCTAAAAATATAATTACAACAATTTGTGATGAGCAATGTACAATGAGTGATAAACTGCTCCCCAAACATTGTGCCCAAACTATAGCTCAGCTGGCTAACAGAAAGAAAAAGGATAAGAACAAGAAAAACACAATTCCTATAGTGCAACCAGGAGCAGAAAGTTACAGGAAGACCAGAGAAGATCTAACAACCATGGACAAACTACACATGGCTCTAACAGAACTGTGCTATGCTATTAATTACTGTGCCACTGTCAATGTGTGGGAGTACACCTTTGCACCAAGAGAATATTTACACCAGCATCTGGAGACCAGATTCTCTAAAGCTTTGGTTGGTATGGTTATGTTCAACCAGGACACAAGTGAAATTGCCAAACCATCAGAGCTACTGGTCAGTGTTCGAGCATATATGAATGTGTTACAAACAGTCGAAAATTATGTGCACATTGACATCACAAGAGTGTTCAACAACTGTCTCTTACAACAGACACAGAACACAGACAGCCATGGTGAAAAGACAATAGCTTCACTTTATACTCAATGGTATTCAGAGATCTTATTGCGGAGGGTTAGTGCCGGCAGTATTTGCTTTTCTATGAATCAAAAAGCTTTTGTAAGCTTAACTGCAGAAGGCGCAATACCATTCAATGCTGAAGAATATTCTGACATTAATGAACTTAGAGCTCTAGCTGAACTAATTGGGCCTTATGGTATGAAGTTATTGAGCGAAACGTTAATGTGGCATATAGCCAGCCAAGTTCAGGAGCTGAAAAAGTTGGTGGTACAAAATAAGGAAGTTCTTCAGTTGCTAAGAACAAATTTCGATAAACCTGAAATAATGAGGGAACAGTTCAAAAGATTGCAACATGTGGACAATGTTCTACAAAGAATGACAATAATTGGCGTAATTTTGAGTTTTAGACAAATAGCTCAAGAATCTCTTCTCGATGTTTTAGAACGACGCATTCCTTTCTTAATCAGTTCCATTAAAGATTTCCAACAACAACTGCCTAGTGGAGATCCGATGCGTGTCATATCAGAAATGTGTTCAGCTGCTGGATTATCTTGTAAAGTGGATCCAACATTGGCGTCAGCTCTGCGCCAACAAAAAGCAGACGTTGAAGAGGAAGAACATTTAATTGTTTGCCTGTTGATGGTGTTTGTCGCGGTATCTTTGCCAAGGCTTGCTCGTAGCGAAGGCTCATTTTACAGACCTTCCTTAGAGGGACATGCAAATAATATTCACTGCATGGCGCCAGCTATCAACCACATCTTCGGAGCACTTTTCACAATTTGTGGACAGGGCGATATTGAAGACCGCATGAAGGAGTTTTTGGCTTTAGCTTCTTCGTCTTTGCTTCGTCTCGGTCAAGAGACAGACAAAGAAGCCATTAAGAACCGAGAATCAGTGTACCTTCTCCTCGACCTGATTGTTCAGGAGTCGCCGTTCCTGACAATGGACCTGCTAGAATCTTGTTTCCCGTATGTGCTAATACGCAACGCTTATCACGAAGTGTACAAACAAGAGCAGTTGGCAATCCATTTATAATGCCTTTTAAAAAGTTGACGAAAGACAGAATGTTTTAGTTTATGTTAGCTTCTTAAAATATTTTAATAATTATTATTACAGTATGTCGCTGTATAGACAAATTCCAATATTACGAGTATAAAAATGTTAATGTTCACAAATAAAGCATTTGATGTTATGTTCAGAAAATATGATAAATTTTATTTACACTAATATAAACAGTATAAGTTATTATCCAAAACATAATTAGGCTTTAAGGAGACTGGCAAACTATTCCTTTCTGCACTAATACTTGTTGGAATATGTTTTTCTATTAAGCCTTAATTTTAATCTTATTGTGAATAATTTAGTTCAACTTTGGTCAAAGATTAACCATAATCAACAATTAAAAGTATGATGTAAGTACAGAATCATAAAATGGAGTAATATATTGAAGCCTCATGAATTACAAACATGATGTGTAGAGATACTTTAGGTAATTAGTTATATAATTGCCTTTTGCGCTTTTATACTTTTTAATATTTCATAGATATTCCAAAAGTAAATATAAGTGAACTCATATTGTAAGAACTTAGACACCGCCTAAACAGTCTAAAATTATGCTACTAAACAACAATCAAACTAACAAAATAAGTACCTACCTATATTCTGTATAAACGTAACTTATTTCCTATTCTAATTAGACACATGTTTAGCTGTATAATTCAATTATTTGGCTATCCTTATCTAGCAAAAGACACGCATTTCTATTTCTAAGTTAGATATTAATTTTATCACATAGGATTATTTTCTAATTTATGAGCATACTTTCAATCTTTAAGAATTATTTTATTTAGGTGCCCACGAATGCATTTGATAAGATAAAGCTAGATTAAATATTTGAAAATTAGTTAAAAGTAGTAATATTTGAAATTTGGCATTGAAAATATCCATGTGCACAAAAAGAGGCTTGAAATCCACAGCAAATAAGAAATGTTGCAATATTACAGATTTTAAACTTTATTCAATACATGTGCCTAACTCTTCACTTTTATATGTGACTTCTTTCTGCTCGTGGTAGAGCTCATTAAAAGTAAACTACGTTTTTATTATAATGTAATGACATTATACTAGAGTGCGGTCAGATGAATAGCTACAAACTAGTTTGAACTATTATAACAATAAAACATTTTAAGATATACAAATAGGTTAAAGCGAGATGGCAATACATATAGTTCAGTTGTATCTGACTCAGCTCTGATTTCTGAAATACCTACTTTCTGTTTAGTTGTAATTCCCGCTAGATCGTAGTTTGATGTCTGCTGCCCTCTGATTCCGCTAATATTTGTACACTGCTGTTTATTGAATGTCTAGCTATTATATGATACTTTTGTACCTTGTATATACAATATATCCGTTTAATAAACTATTAAATCTCTTTTTTCGTTTTATTGTTACCATGCTGTGAGTTAACCAAATAAATGTATAGTATGTTTAGTGAAAAGTTGCCTATTTAAAGATAATTTGTAGCCATTAATCGCGAACAGTTCATACTTTTTCTGGATGAAACGTGGCCTATTTCCTTTTCTGTGCCCTGGCAACTTGTACCTATACGAAATTTCATGATGATCGGCCCAGTAGTTAAGAAAGCGTAACAAACAAACGAACAAATTCATATTCGTAATCATAATATTAGTTAGAATTTATTTTGAGATAGCTTCCGCAATACAGGTAAACCCAGTGGGTATTGCAGAATAAAGGAATACCTAGACCAGCTTGGCATCGAACAATATAGGTCATACAAATATTTTGCCTTGTGGCGAGAAAAGTTTTAATATTTTCCGCATTTGGAAATGGCGAACTGATTACGTAGTTAAATATTATTCAGTATTTCTGTCAATTGCAAATATAGGAATGATGTCTCATTTCACTCCCGGTAGTCAGATTTTAGTTACGTCGTATCAAGAAGTCAAAGCGCTGGCTGAAGATAGGACATTATGGAAGAGACTCCACCGACAAGAGCTTGGCTTTTAAATTGAAGAGTCAGATTTTATACGACAAGTTCTCAGTTATATGGTAAATGTGTCTTGTGATACGCATCTATTTAACACCCCTATAATCGTCTTCCTGTTATATTATGAGGACGATCATTTCTTGTATCCAAATTGCTTGGCATATTATCTTTAGACGCTAATACCCCATGAGTTTTTTTGAGCCTAAGGCCTCATTTACGGAGACGCGGCGCGTTGGGCGTCGCGTCGAGCGTTTTTTCCGTTTACGAAGCGGCGGCGCGTGCAACTGCACGCATCATCGCATGCGTTCACGGAGACGCAGGGCGTCGCGCGGCGCGGTGCCCGCCGCTGCGCCCGCGGTGAGTCACCAAGCGTGCGGCCACGGTAATGATATCTATATAGTATTGTAACTCGGCCCTGTCCTTGAAATAATTACCTACAACAGCGCGGTTCGTAGACACGCGTTAGGGCTGCCCGCCTACAGTATTTTAATTTTATCTACCTACTTGAGTTTCTTTCTAGTTTAGTGATTGTAAATATTATATGTATAATTATATTATAAAAAATGAAATTCGTAGTACCTAAATGAAATAGAAAGTATTCAATAAAATCAAATGATCACAAATCTTAGCTTACTGCTTACAAAACAATCACACCGTCCGCGTCCGTTCGTCACTGCGGCGTATTCCCGACTGGTTGCGAATCAAGCGCATACCAACGCCGAGGCGCGTAGGTAATAGGTATGACTCGAGTTCCGACCGTTTGTATGAAGATAGAATACTGTTAATAACATTACCGTGGTGCGGCTATCACTGCGTTGCACGCGGCGGGCACCGCTGCGGCGCACGCTCTATTTCAAGCAAACGCGCGTAAAATCGCTTCTCCGTAAACACACTCATGGGTATGTTTGAATTCAGTACGGGCCGCGCTAACAGGTATGTATACTAATCTATGGGCCGAGCCGCCGCACGCGACGCGCGACGCCCCGCATTTCCGTAAATGAGGCCTGAGTTATATCTCAACTCACCTCCGCTTTAGCTAGATACTAATAATCTGGCTCAGACAGATGTTTTAAAGAGATATCTTTTTCTTTTGTATGTATATGTAAAAACGTTTTTAAATTGTGTTATAATATTTTATAGTAAACATGTCATTATCGCAGCAACACCACCCAGGCGAAGAAGGTACGATGTTTGACAAGAGATGGCGCTTTATACAATTACTTTCATCGCCATACAATCCTGATAGTCCGAGAGCCAGTAACAGAAATATATGACCAAGTTCCTCTCAAGTGATAATTAGTAAAATGCATCAGAAAATCGAACCATAAAGCCTCGTGAACGTCAGCTAAGGCTCGGTGGGGGGGATGAGCGGTTGTAACCTCCCACGCTTGAAGAAAAAAAAAATACATTCACTCATTTCCTCTCGGCTAAAAATTTATCAAGTTATAGCTAACCCAATATCTTAACAAAAAAAAAAAATCAGCTGGCTATAACATAGTGTATTGTTCGTCAGCTGATGTCTCGATCATGGAAAAAAAAATCTTCAATTTCAGTGATGTCCTCTCAAATAAAAATTTACCTGATGATAGCTTATATGTAACTATTGATAAATATATACGTCAGCTGGCTGTATCTAGGTGGAAAAATCGTCAGCTGATACTTTGAAGATCGTTACATAGAAGTTAGCCAGAAGCATTTACTGACTATTTAAAGGCATCAGCTGACCAGGTTTCCCTCGACTTACTGCTAGCTGATTTTTTTTATTCATCACAGAAGTATATTTAAAATCAGCTCACAAATTTTCATGCGGGAGGAAATGACGTCTCTTTAATTATTCGGCATAGCACTCCAATATGAGTGTTGAGGTAAAACAATTATTTCGTATCAATATTTTTTAAACTTATATGTATATAATCAAATAATTTTAAATATATTTCAATATTTAAATAATCAATTTGCTTAATATAAATTAACTAGTTACTCGATAAAAATATTTATTATAAAAAAATTATGAAAAATTACAATAAGAATGACAATGTTATTTAATCGTTTTCATTTTCGCTTTGGCTTGAGTCATAATCATCTCTCTCTGATCCATTGTCCGAGTCGCTGTCAGAGCTGTCTGCTCTAATATTTTCATCGTCATCATCTGTACAAAAAAAATTAGAATGCGTATTTTACCATAAAATCATTAATTTGATAATAAAATGTTACCTTTTTCGGGCTGGATAGTTATTTCATCAATCGATGTTGGCAACTGACTTCCAAAGAACCAGGTGAAATTATATTTATTGTCGATTTCTTCCCAACCATAGTCTTCCGGATCATCAGAAGTTGGAACCTTCAAGTGTGCATTTGACCAAATTTGAGCAATGTAACATGCTCTTAAAAATTGCTGATATAGCTCTGATTTGCAAGGTGGTAGAG
The DNA here is from genome assembly GCA_963564715.1 of Catocala sponsa. Taxonomy (NCBI): domain Eukaryota; kingdom Metazoa; phylum Arthropoda; class Insecta; order Lepidoptera; family Erebidae; genus Catocala; species Catocala sponsa. Next base: position 10,553,458 of record OY751334.1, on the reverse strand, counting down.
AAGAGCCATCAATACCTTTTTTTGGTAACTTGAATGTCTCAGTATCCAAGAATTTATATGTTTTTTCAAACAATGCTACTCTTGCCTCATTGACCTGTTTCAGACGATTTAATCCATACATATGGCAAACAAACTCTTCTATTTTCTCAAAAATATTGTCTCTATCCTCTAATGATTTTGACATTTGGATGAAACACTTGATGAAATCATTCGATTTAGCCATTATTGAAAACGGTCGTTTTTTTCCTTTTCGAAAAAAGGCCGGGTTAAAATCACACCCTGTGAATGCGTGAAATGCCGGAAGTGCTGCGCTCAAATCAGATCCTAAAGATTCATATAATTGAGTAACGTTAATAAATCTTTGGGCTTTTCCAACTCCAACTTCCATGCAAATGTGGATATTTTCTGATATATTAGCCATGTTAGCTAACATAATTATTAACACGTCAGTGTCGGAACAACGAATTGTCACGTTCGCATTAATATCAATGTTACAGACATGGAAAATCATTTTTGTATCCGCTTCTTCGTGAGCCGGGCACGAAAATTCTTCAACACGAGTTTTTATAACTTTTGAGTCTACTACTAAAAACGTGTTCCAATGCCCTCAACAAAAGGGTCTTTGTACCCCGAGCATGCGTACAACTAACCCCCTCCAAGCGTACCTTAATATTGTCTATGCTATGCTGGTGTGTGTTGTGTGAATCTTTAAAAATAACAAGAATAATTAAAGAGACGTCATTTCCTCCCGCATGAAAATTTGTGAGCTGATTTTAAATATACTTCTGTGATGAATAAAAAAAATCAGCTAGCAGTAAGTCGAGGGAAACCTGGTCAGCTGATGCCTTTAAATAGTCAGTAAATGCTTCTGGCTAACTTCTATGTAACGATCTTCAAAGTATCAGCTGACGATTTTTCCACCTAGATACAGCCAGCTGACGTATATATTTATCAATAGTTACATATAAGCTATCATCAGGTAAATTTTTATTTGAGAGGACATCACTGAAATTAAAGATTTTTTTTTCCATGATCGAGACATCAGCTGACGAACAATACACTATGTTATAGCCAGCTGATTTTTTTTTTTGTTGAGATATTGGGTTAGCTATAACTTGATAAATTTTTAGCCGAGAGGAAATGAGTGAATGTATTTTATTTTTCTTCAAGCGTGGGAGGTTACAACCGCTCATCCCCCCCACTGCGCCGCAGCTGACGGTCATTAGGCTTTATGATACTATTGTCTGATGCATATCACCAATTATCTATCGAGAAGAAATAATTAACCAAATTTTCACCTGGCTCTCGGACTATGAATCACGTAAACGTAGTTTCTATTGCATATTAGATAATTTAAGGTACTTGGTCACAACTGTTTGACAGTGGCCCGCCAGGCACGATCACTCAGTCTGGTCTGCGATACTCACCTTGTGTTGGAGGGACATCAGACCACGTTCCTCCACAGTATCAACTATTTCATGTTCACGTTGAAACGGTTAAATAAAAATACCAAATTCATGTAAAATTTATTGTTTTATTATTATTTTGAAATCACATGTTGTAACATTCATCTTGTTAATTAAAAATATTCACATTGTCATTTAAATAATCTATTACGGTAATCTAGCTTACACTTAGGAGAAATAATGCCATTGAGTTCTACTAGCGGCGGATATAATGCTACCCGCCAGTTACACGATTGGTCAAGTCATCCTACAACAGAAACATTACCCTCAGTTTACATACATACAAATATACAGTATTATAGTACAATTACAAGAACTTGCATATTGTTTCGACATTCACTAATAAAATGGCATTAATATGGTATACTTATAAGACCGATTCTTAATATTAAAATGTATAGAAATAATAAAAATACATCATGCTCTTTGGCTTGCACCTTGCACGACGGAAAGTAATAATACTACGCATATGATTGTTAACATAATCTCATAATCTATGAAAGAGATCAATTCAACTGTACGACAAGGCATTCAGCTACGGGAGTGGGTGTAAGACAGCGGTGTGATATGCAACTGTACTCCGCTCTGTCTGTCTGTCTTTGAGCCCTGAGCAGTGAGCACTCGGTCACGGACACTCTACGCACAACACAACTCACACAGTCAAAGTAACATTGGGAATGAGTTCAAAAAATCTTCATCAATATCAAGATTGAAAGTTTCAGTCTAATAACATTTGATCATTTGGCAATATTGTTAAATTTCACATTACACTCTACTTAAAATAGGATAAATAACAAAACGAATACAAAAAGTACATTAATCGCCATAGGAAGACTAAATGCAAATTTTGAAAATATGTTGGTATTTGAGCCCTTTACGAATTATATTATCAAATATACTTATCATGAATGTATTATTATCACGATGGAGCGAGAAACGAACAACTAATCATTAAAGGAACAGGAATACAAATCGGTATAATGGCACCTCGACATTCCACTTACGTTATATTAAATACGTTAAAAATAACTTTATATAAAAATTACAATTACGGAGATTCGAGTAAAACAATGCAGTTAGGTACTTTACAATTACCTCTACAGTCGGTAAGAACGTTCCGGTCTATAGTCGTATGATATTTTTACATCGTAGCCTTTGTATACCTCTCCATTTATATACAAAAATATACATAAATGTCCGGTTACAGGAGCAACACTCTACTACTGAACAGTTAAAAAGTATCACTGGTTCACATGAACATCGCGCCGTCCCTACAGTTCCTTTCTGTATAAAAATAATAATTTGATAGATCACCGTGTCGCTCGCCAATATGTAGATATCTACTAGTTTGAGCTCAGAGAGAGAGCGGACCGATCGCACTAGTCCGCGTTGAGCAAATAACGTATTCTACGAGTCAAAGTCGAGTCGTCCCTAGATGTCGGCGTGCGCGCGCTGCGAGTTGGTGACGGCCAGCGCCTCGGGCGAGTGCAGCGTGATGGTGGTCTGCGAGGCCACGCTGGCCGTCTTGTGGTCCAGCGGCGCCTCGCGGTACACGTAGCCCAGCAGCAGCGGCACGCCGGGCGCCAGCGCCACCAGCTCCAGCGCGCCGCCCCCGCCCCCTCCGCCCGCGCAGTACTCGTACTGTCAGACCTTCTGCGGCGGCCGCATCTCGTACGACTGCGGGTACGCGTTCGCGTACGGCTCGCCGCGCCGCCCGCTCGGGCCTGCTGGCGCTGACGCTGCAACCATCACATCATTACTTAGTATGAGAGCAAGCCGCGGACACCCAAAAGTACATACATCACTTGCCATCAATATAACAATAAAATATTATGTGTTTACTATAATTTTTGGTTTTTATATTATTATGACCGTTTTTAGAGTCTGATCATATCAGCGTCAGTTGGGCGTGCGCGTTTCTTTAACGTTTAATCAGGACCGACATTACGCACACGCAACGCTCGCGTCGCGTGCTTACTGAACGTCGCGTTCGCGTCGCATACACGTAGTGCGTCCTTTCGAGTTGGAAGAGCATCGACCAAACTCCGCTTTCGAGTCACGTAGACGCGAAGCAAGCGCACGCACGCACACACACGTAATGCTTGTGTCGGTGTGTGTTATATGTTAGGGGAACACTCACGTCCAACGAACGGGAGTAGGATCAAGCCCATAAATAAATAATAATCGTTAGTCATCATTATTCTTCCAAAATTATAAGAAATCTGGTAGAATGATCCGTAGCAGCTTGTTTGACATGATAACAAGAATAACAATTGAAGGCAGGTGTTACATTATATTACCTATATTAGTGTTAGTTTTAGTCTTTTGTCCACTCAGTGAAGCAAAAAACGGTTGTGGTGAGAGAAATTAATATTGAGCAATTATATTATGTCTTCAGGTGTAATGGTTTACTCTTGAAGACGCGGGGAGTAAGTACCCGTTACTTCTATAGTATTCAGTTCTATGGAGGGAGCCACAGTTTTTGCTCGGCCTCTATCACGTCACATTTTAAATGAAAGAAATCATAAAAATGTGCTGTAAAGACAGAATAGGTAGATAGGTACTGACCGAGATCTCTCTGCTGGTAGGTGACGGGCGGCGCGTACCCCTTGTGCGCGCGCGCACGTCGGTGGCCGGGGCGCGGCGGCGCGCGCGCCGGGGAGCGCACCGCGCTGGCGCCATGCGCGTGGCGCATGCGTCGCAGTGTGTTCATCGGCCGGCGGAGCGTCTCCGACAACCGTCTGCACAACACATAATACTACGTTAACCAGGAGTCTTGTACACTTTCATTAAACTGTACATTGCATTTTGCTGAAAACGCGACCTGTCGGGCGCACGTTGTTTCCTAAATCAACATTAATAATACTATTATAAAAGCAACTCAGTGCAAACCATACTGTCGCGACATACAGACATAAGAAAGACGAATTACCAAAATATAACTTGCATTATCGTAATCTGATTATACCTACGTATGGTTCAATTCCAATAGTTCTATTCCACAGTACTATGATAGACCTAGTGAAACATTTTTTCTCACTAATTCTATTAAAACAACTTGATGAGAAGAATACAACTAAGATATAACTATTTTGTGCAACTTATGTTTTTTCCCTTCTCTCTTCACTCAGCCAACCATAACAACAATACATACATATACAAGTCTATTATTTAATTTTAAATTATTGTTCACCTGGCGGGTGGTCGCTTGGGGTTTGAGGAGGGTGTGTGTACCGCACAGCACTTGACGAAGGCGCCCATACACACGATGAGCGCGACACCAGCCAGCAGCACAACCCACCACTGCTCCGTGACCCAGGCCTGCAGGCTCTGCAGCGTGGCCTGGTTCAGCAGCAGGTTCTTCAACCGCGCCAGTGGACCCTCCGCGTCTACGGCGCGGCACTTCAGGAATACGTCACAGTAACCCTGCGTATGATGAACGAAATATATTATTAACATCTCATAAATACTTCTTGACACAAACTATATTTAAGCGAAAGGAGACTAACCGGGTCTGGCCCAAATGTTGCCCAGAAATGAGAATGCTTTTTTTTCTCGGGGTTACCGAGAAATTACAAGTCTTATTTTTAAGTTTTATTACATTATTTTCTGTTTTTGAGACATTTACATACAAAAACAATTGTCTGCATTCGTACGGGGTATATGTCTGTCTCTCTCGTGCACGTGTTGCTCGTCTATACCTAAGTTGCGCCGCTATTTGCATCGCACTTCGCGCAGTCTAACATCACTCGTCACGTGAACCGTTGTGTACTGTGCGCTTTTCTGTTTCTTATTTCTTAATCACTCGGCATTTCTTCTGGCAAGTCTGTAATTACGCCATAAACAACTTTTTTACAGACCTCAGAATCACTGCAGCTCTGACAAATGCCTTCCACGTTGATAATAAGATAGCCCTCATGCCCTCGAATTCATTAATATAGACAGGGAGCGGCTTAATGTTGCCTATCACTTGGCAGAAGGCTAAACCGAAGTAGAGGCAACTTCGAAAATGTTTTAGTAGTGGAGGACAGAAGAAGTTGACTCTATTCCCTTTAGGGCGCGTACCAAAAAGTTTGGGTCCTCATATCTCTGCCGAACGACCAAGGCATGGAATTCTCTGCCAAGGCACGTGTTTCCTTCTTCCTTCAATCCTGGGTTCTTTAAGCGGGGCGTGAAAAAGCATCTTCTCAGGCCGTCAAAGTAGAGACCTCAACATCGCCTCGGCTACTGTGGGGGCGATGCGGAGGCCACTGCTCTTAGACCACACGACTGCTTACCATCAGGTGGAGTGTGGTCATTTTGACGAGCAAAATTAAAAAAAAAAAAAAAAAAAAAGGGAACCTACCAAATCAAACTGGCGCCAAACTATTACAGCGAACATGAACGTATCACTGTGTCATTCGTTATACAAAAATATAACAGCCAGCCTAATGACCTCTCAGATTGTTCGATGTCTTCCAATAATGTCCAACTTATACGAGCATACCTAAAGAGTAGACACACATCCCCTAAAATCTACCATAGCTATATTTTAATTGACGAGGATAATCACGGACTAAATTGCATCAAACACTATTGCTGCTCTTCTTTTAATGGACGAAGAACAACTGGCAACTGTGCCCACGTTATATGCGTAGTTAGGTATTAAGAGTAGGCTAGGCACCAAGACGTTGTTAGGCGCCCTGCTTTAATTCTCGACAGAATTATTCTCGACGACGATCATGAAGATTGATAAGTAGCTAGCGCAGGCTTCGGTGGCGCAGCGGTAGTAAGTGCAACTGGCGTGCATGAGGTCTTGGGTTCCAATCACGGGTCGGGCCAAAAAGTGTTATTTCTATGCTTTTTATGCTCGAAGCGGAATACTGCAAGTTTGGAATACGCCCGAATCCCGCGTCGTGGCTGTCTCTATCCAAAATAATTCGGTATTGTCAAACTTTTTCTAATGCAATAGTTGGGGTCGGCAATCCAAGGGTGTGTGGCGGGTATTATTATTATTATTTATGTTAAAGAAAAGTAAGGATACATAAAAAAGAAGTTGTATAAAAAAAATTTATATAGTATGTACGTCTTAAAGCTTTTTTCGTTATACATTTATTATCTACTGCTACTGCTTACATAATCAATAAGAAAATAAAACTGAAAATAATAAAATAGCATCTAAAAATACTGCATCACTATAAAATACTTTTATATTTATACCAATTGGTCGCATGTATGAGCAGTTGAGCACACTATCAAACAGATTTCTTTATAACAATAAGGGCTTGCCCCAGCACCTCCAAATAGCATTTATCTATAAGATAAAAGTTTCGCTATCTCTCTTCTTTAACCTAACAAGAGTGAGACAGCATGCGATTTATCTTTCAGATAACTTTTACTTGTTAGTTGTGGGACTGGCCATTAAAATGTTAAAATGTTACCTGGAAGTTATCGCATGGCGAGCCGGGTCGCAGACTGATGCCGCCGGTGGGCAGGCCCACGCGATCCGCGAAGTCGGCCGTGCTCTGGCACGAGTCTTGGCGTGGCCCGGTCTGGCAGGCCAGCTGGCACAGCGTGCGCCGGTTCACCACGGCCGTCACGCCGTCGCCTCGCGCGCGCGGCGCCGACGACAGGAAGCACTCCGTCATGTTCCACGCCAAGCAGATCGACCCGCTACACTCGCCGTTGATGCACAGCTGCGTGCCTGATGTACCACACCAGTATTAACATACACTCGACAACATATTATGCCGATACTCACATACGAAACTTTGATTTGTTCTAACGTTGAAATATGGCGAACATTTATAAATAATATTTAAAATTTAACAAATTACTTATATATTCAGATTCTGTTGTTACCCTATACCTACTAGACAATTGACAATTAATAGTTTTAACAAGATTCAAACACATTTATCCCTAATTATTTAATTACATTTTTAATCCATACAAACTTCAGCCGCAAATTATCACGTCTGAATTATACATATTAATGTTGTGCCGGATATTCATATCCGCGGATATCTGAGGGCGAAAAAAGATCCGTATCTGTATCCATTACTTTTTGGCGCATCTTGTACGGATCTTTTACATATATAATTATTTTCATAATTTTTTATAATTATTTTCTATTTATATATATATTATATAAATAGAAAATTTGCATAAATTTGCATAATTATTTTCTGCCTACTAGAACATAATTTAGAACAATATGGTCCATCAATTGTCAGCACTTCTATGTGTTGAAAAGTACCTTTTCAACACATAGAAGTGCTGATGAAATATGATCGAAACATGTCATATCAGATGAAATATGATCGAAACATGTCATATCACTAACGCAAAGCGTCAACAGCTGTCGCTTCAAGATCCCACGCATTGATACCGACTAAGTAAGAAAATACTAAGTATTCGCAGATCTAGACACCAATGATCCATATTCGTATACATATCCGCGGATATACATTTTTAATGATCCGGCACATCACTAATACATACAGGGCTGATACTATTATTATTATAGTTAAGCAGACAGATAAAACTTACCATTATTACACTTAGTATGATTCGCCATAGCTCTCGGTTCAGGACAGTCAGCTGAGTTCCCAGAACAGAAGGACGCGTGGCTACACTCCGTGGCTTCTTTACACGTCTGGTTACGGTACGCTGGCACGAACTGACACGTGTGAGAGTGGCAACACGGACCTTGTGATGGACTGTGAAGTAAAGGACCATGGTTGTAGACATAGAAATAGAAAGAAAGTAGTTTGTTTACTTTATAGTTAAGTTTTGTGAAAAAAGAGGATAAGAATTGTGGCATAGTGATGTGGAAGTGGTTTCTGGATGTAAAGGGCGATATAAATTTTGTTGATGGAATTGGAATTGTAGTATATGCAGACAGCAGATGTAAAGATTATTGAAAATATTTTTAATCATTTGTTAGTAAATTAGACTTATTTATAGAAAATACATTTTTCTAAATATCAGAAATATTTGTCATCTTTTGGCCTTCGCCATTTGCAAATTATACAATTTGCTAAAGGATGACAAAAATTTTGATGGCAAAATTTGATTACATAAAATGTACTATTCTCAAAAGTCATGGTTACGTGAATGGTCTGTATAATTTGTTGAGGGAATGTATTTAACGTGGTCAAGATAAAGTAGTTACTGGTTTTAGAGCAAAAACATCTTAATATTCAGATTCTAACAAGTGACTAAATTCCAAACTAAGTCGTTACTGACCTGCATTGAGTATTCGCTTTTCTCGTACAACCTTTGGCAGTGAAATTTTTCTCTCTTTCCAACGCACTGAGCTGTCGTGGATAACAACAGCGATCTTTGCACTCGTTTTCATCATAACCTGTAAAAGATAGAAGATAATAAGATAAATTGAATCGAATTAGGCGTTACTTGGCGGCAAGCCATTGTAATATCCCCTCTTCCCAATAATTGTGTAATATAATAAGTTGTTTGCTGTGCCTACATGTTATCAGAGTAAAACCGCTAACATCCTCGCACACTTACTGCCCTTAATGAACTGGAACAGACCCAACAATTAATTTATTTGAGGATAGATAAGCAATGATTGAATGATGTTTGAAGTTTTCTGAGAAAGACGTATGATCGAATTCCTTTTTCGTATTTTTTTAGTCTTGTAAATCTTATGACACAATCATGTTAAGTTAACATTACTTGCCTGTAACCGTTCTAATTAAATAATTAAATAAAAATAGTATGAGGTCTTTAACTATGAAATTGCCGTTTATGTCCTATATATAATTCCGTGGTTTCTGTACAAAAAGCAATGGTAATATTAAACAATAATTTAGATTTCGAGAATAGACTACTTAATATTATTAATTAGATGTATTATTAATAACAAATATCAATAACCTTTTATAAAATTTGTATTTAAAGTTATAACCCTTAGTGTCTACCCGTATTCATTGTTTCAATTCACTACAATTACATGATGGTAGATGTTTTTGTTAATATAAGACAAACCGTGACCTAAATACAAGCAACTATATGTACTATCGACTCCAGCGACGGATGACCACTCCTAAGGTTAAAATCGCATAGCAGGCCAACACTCGGTACCCGTACCCGTGACACGGATCTCTCTTTGTTTGAGTTTTTTTACACTTTACATTTGTTTACTGATTCTAAGGCGATACAAACTCAACTGGTCAACATGTGCAAGCGAAATTTTTTCTGGAATGGTCATCCGTCGCTGGAGCCGATAGTATATGAAAATGAAGCAAAGAATTGGAATTTGCCATTCAAAAAATGTTGATGAAATAGTATGAAAACCACAACGTTACCGATTTTCTTCATACAAAACGGCAATTTAATATGTTTATACTTAAGTCCCTATAATTATTCAACTCCTGAAACAAGGTCTAACCCTAGCACTAGTCGACGTAATGAGCACATATGAGAAGTAACTAACCACAGTCGCACTCCTCGCCCACTTCAACGATCTTGTTTCCGCAGAAGGCGCCGGCGCTGGCGGTGAGACAGTTGCGCTTGCGTCCGTCGCGCACGGCGTCCAACACCTGGCTGATGTTGCCGATGCTGCACGATGAGAAGCGGCTGTTGTTTGGCCGGTCGCCCGACGTAGCCGACGCGAACATTATGAAGTTGCCTTGTTGCCCGCCCGGCCGACAATCCGATGGGTAGTCATGCTACAAATAATATTTAGTATAAAATATTGCGATACCAAGTTTCAAAATATTGCGAAATGTTTGTGTTCAAAATATTGCGATACCAAGATTGTTGAAAGTGGATGTTAGGGCTGATGCAAGTATGAGACAAAGATTGCTGTGTATGTGGTCCCAATTCCCGGGTCGGGAAAAATGTTAGTTGAATTTTCTCTCAAGTAATTCTCTGTAGCAGTACGGCATCTACACCAGTGCCTGGTAGACCGCAATGAGCAACCCTTATTACGTAGAACATCATAGGTAACGCAATATGGGTGAAATATAGCTCTGCCTACGTCTCGGGGGTATAGAGACTATCTTACTAATTTTATAATAATGTCGTCCAGACCGAATTTTTGGTCACGGCGGCCAATCTTAACGGAGACTGGTCATCTGCACAGGAAATATTATAGTTCACAAGCGTGTGCGCTAACACAAGTGCACTCTCTGTTCCCTAACTCTTATGATCAGGTAGGGCGGTAAACCGACACGACTGGAGAGAGATCAGGCGCAGGACTAACGGCTTTATGTGCTTACCGACGCCGACACCGGGCTGTTAGGAATTTGGCGGTGTTAGACACCCCTATTGAGATTTCTTAACAAAATGAATGAATTTTATAAATGTGGCATTTGAACGGATTAGACACACAGATAGGCAACGTCTTGGACTAAAACAGAATACTTTAATCTCGATATGTACTTCCGTGGGATTCACGCATGCTAATCTGCAGACTGAAACCACTTATATCTAAATATCACTGATCTACATTTACTCACCGGAGATCCAAAGTTGTGTCCGATCTCGTGCGCGAGCGTGAGCTGGCTAACTTTGGGCGGCACGCGGCTGTTGTAGTTGACGAAGGTGATAATGCCGGTGTTGAGCGAGCGTTTGGTGCTCTGGTACATGCCGCCGATGGTCTCGGTGTACGTCTTGTACTTCTCGCATATGCCTCCCGACGCGCCGCTTGCACTCGCCACCCACGCCAGACCTGGAAGTTGTAGATAGATTAAGTATGTTAAGTAGATATTATGTACTGGGATGACATCGCAATTCAAATACACCAGAAATAATTTCAACAAATATTGTATGAAAATCAAATATAGGACCCGTATCGCTTTCGTTAAAGCTATGTCAATGACTGTAAATTGGCTGATTGATTGACGAACAATACCTAATAAATTATTTAAGGCAGCAGTTCGGCACAGAGCTGGATTCATTCAAGGAACACGTCTAAAGGGGCTTGAGTCCCAGATCTCTACAGAACATTTTACTATAATTACTACGTGAACACGATGTATTTTTGAACTGGATTAAAAAATAGTTTTAGCCTCCACTTCTTCGTCACGTAGGACCTTCAAGCCTATAAATTCGGCCAGCCATTGGTATTTTAGCGCCAACTACCACTAACAATAGGTGGGTCGCAAATTCTAGCTAGGCCATGGTATCAGTACCTAATCGTCTTATTATGATAATGTGTACGTACCTAAGGTGCCTCCGGTGAAATCTCTGTAAGTGAACACGTAGGCGAGACAGAAGTCCTCGTGGTTGCCGAGCGAGTGCAGGTTCAGGAAGTTGGATACGTCGATGTTTTCCAGGCAGAACTGATTCGGTTCCGCCGCGAAGTCGTGCAAGTTACACATCGAGTCGTCGTCGATCTGTAGCAAACAAGTTTAATTATTTACAATAGGTTTAACGCAAATATTATGCATTTAAAATAAATTAATTGAAACAGATTTTTGCCGTTTATTTTATATAGTCGTTTTAGTTTGGCCTGGCCGCTAAAAAGGAACTGAGTGACTACTACTGAGTGAAGATACAAATAGTTTAAAGTTATAATAAACAAAACCGCGACAAAATCCGTTTAAAGTAGTTTATGATTTATATTGATGTTATAAAATGGTTCACTGGACAGTAAGCTTCCCTAATAGGTTGACAACGTACAAAAGTAAATGAAGAATATATTATATTTTTAGAGAAGTGTGTCAGGATCGTAGCAAATAGAAATCCGTAGTCTCTGCCTACCTCTCTGAGAAACAGGCGTGAATATATGTGTGTATCATTTTTATGAAATACTTAAAACGTAAAGTATTTATATATATAATATGTAACGGGTATTAACGCGATATATATAGATAACCTGGTCAAAACGTCAAGCCTAAAAAAGTTAAACATTATGCATGATCGCGTTAATACCCGTTACATATTATGTAGATATCAGATATTATCATGTAACGCGATAGTTTAAAAGTAAAGTATTTAATTGTTTATTAAAAGAAAAGCGATTGAAGGAATTTGTTCTCCATATTGTAGGTACATTTACAAATAGTTGTCTATATACAAGAAGATTGAAGAAATTTGAGCATTTAAAAATACCAGGAATACAACAGAAACGTATTTTTATAATGCTCACTATTTTGCTGCGAGCTAGTCACTACGCATTATTTTATTTAGATACCTAATGGTTACAAAATCGTGTAAGGGACTTTTAATCAGCATAATCTCATTCTTAGAACATTTGGTGTCTGAAAGCAGTGCCTCCCTGTTGTGGCACTAACACTGGGTTTATCATTGCCTAAGGTTCAGGCAATAATTGCACCTGCAGTGATGCACAACATATGTAGGAATTATAACTTATAGGAAGTACCAGCAGAAGTGGAGTTACCAACAACAGACATTATCAAAAATGTAAACAACGTGGAAGTTCAAGATATCAGAGAAAAAGAAACATGGATAAACAATTACTTTGGTTTATAAATTAAAATAATTGTAAACGATCTGTATTTATTTTATTACATATGAAGCTAGTAAAAAGAACGCATTCAGGACATGACATAGTAATTGCCCAATTTAAGAACAATTTTAGAGTAGTAGAGCCTCGCTGATTTCAGCATGAATGGGCCGGCTCGACCGGGGAAGGACTACCCTCTCACAGAATATTGACGTGAAATAGCAGTATTCCTACTGTTGTGTTTCGTTAGGTGAGTGAGAGTGCCGGAGGCCCAATCAGCCCCTTTCACCCTTCCCGCTCCTTCTCCTTCCCACTTCCTTTCCTAAAGGGTTGGCAACGCGCAAGTGATGCCTCTGGTGTTGCAGGCGTCCATAGGCTACGGTGACCACTTACCATCAAGTGGGCCGTATGCTTGTTTGCCACCTTAGTTGATTTACTAATAGATATATTATTATTATGTAAAAAATAAAAACGGTATAAGTTATCTGTAATTTATACTACGATGACCCTAACATATATATATACATATTTAATGTAAATAAAAAATTCGCAGTCTATTACTCAACAGTTCGCTCGTTGTTTCGTCATTTGGGAAATACCAAGCCACAATACTATTATGTTGTGATAAGTCTTCGCGAGAGTTTTAGTGCTTTAGCACATGTTGACTAACACGATAACGGATACATACTATCAGTGTACACCGGAAAGCGACGTTATACAAATAATCCAGTTAATTAAATTGCAATGACCTTATTCATTAGAGGTCATGCAACGATTTATTATAGCAAGTTATGAATTGGAGTAGAAAAAGTAACATAGAACAAAGGTGATTTTGAGGTCTAGTCTATTGCCGTTTACTAAGCTTAGAGTGCAGACTCAGTTTTGGTAATGAGAATTTATTGACATTACAGCCAATAATACTAGGCCCGATCTGAAAATAGAACCTGAAGCCATGAGGCTTCAGGTTGGATATCCGGTGAGGTGAGTTGAGGTGTATGAACACAGCAGGTTAAATACGCATCCGAATTTCCGATCTCTAATCATAATCCAGCTTTAGCTCTGATGAAGTCCCAAACGTTCGTTTCCAACCACGTTTGGATGAATCGAACTTTATGACCCGGTGCCGAGTCTTCCTGAAAGAACCATTCTTGGTTATGGAACATGCTTGAACATTCGACTAATACCAAGCGGATGGAGTTTTAAAAATTGCATTTGACTCCATACCTACTTTATGTAATGCTATCACAGCAATTCGGTTTTCTTTATCACCCCACTCCATTTTAATATCCCAAAAATATTTAAAACCGATTGGCGAGAAAATGAGAAAACAATGAATATTCATATATTATAAGAATCATAGATACCAAATTATTATTATTTTTTTAATTGTATCAGTATTTATGGCCAGTCTAAGTATATATGTATGTATATAGATCGGACAAAGTGACAGGATGGCAGCTTACCCATAAGCCATATGTAACCAATATAGAATAGTAGGTACAACAGACGAATGTGTTTATATGGGCGTCAATAGTACAGCTATAAAATACGTCTGTGCTATTTTGCTTTCATGTCCATATTTCTAAACATAAACTTCAAATATAAGAGTTAGCATTTATATTTTATTTGATCTAAAATTTTATCGACTTCTACGAGTGACGGTTGCAATAAAACGTCTTTCGATAGTATATTTATTTTCTTTCGAGTTTATCTAGGAAATAGTACACAACAGTATAAGTCATCCATACTACCTTTATAGTATATAAAACCGCAGTTTCCCTATTTATGTTAGCAAATCTCAAAAAGTAGTCGATAGTTTAGCTTGAAGTTTTTACACTACATTGCATTTATTAAAAAAGTGGTTTGATATAGGTAGGTACTTTTTATCCCGATGTTCACACAGGAACGAGAAATGGAATACTTTTATTTATTTCCCTTATAATTAATATTGGACTGATCCACAGCGAAGCGTGACCGGGTTTGGCTAATATAATAAATAACCTTATAAATGAGAAAGAAACTCTATTTGTTTGTTACATTTTGATGACTGTATCGCTAAATCGATTTCGATTAATTTGTTAATGATAATTAATAGGTACGAAAGCAGAAATACATTACAAATGCAAACTCGTGGTTAACAACTAGTCTAATGTAAGAGTGAAGTTAGTGCATTTATTGTAGACACTTCATTAATAAGTTCTTAATTACAAATTACATTATATTGCGTCCTTAAAAAAAAATTAAATTACTTGATCAAACATTATTGTCAGTAATTGCCTTGTTTACTTAAGGCTTGTTATACTTCACGATAATTACCAAATATAGCGGTAATAAATAGGTTTTTTGTACCGAATAAAATTTACGCATTCGTCGCACCGTACGAAAGCCACGATTTGAAAACGTGCAGTCGTTGTATTGTATAATTAATTAACTGCATTAATTACAATGCGCAAAAGAGTATATTTTATGTACCGCCAGATTGCGGACCTGTCTGTACCTACTTCGTCACCTCACTACAAAACTTTTAATGCGTTACATGAATGGGCAAATTTAGTTACAAATTAGATTTTAGTTTAGTATACATACACATAAATTATGATATATGAGAAGAAAGAAGGATGACAAAGAAGCAGTTTATTGTTCTACGAGTTCTATGATTGCCTTCCCATATGGCAAGGAAGAAAACTTAATTACATTGTAGCTTTCTTAGATCTTATTTTTACTACTAATGAGCTACTTTGTTTATTTAAAATGTAGATGTCGTTCTAACCTATGGTTATATGACTGTACCATAATTTCCTGCTCGTTGAATAGGCTGTATTTTCACAGTGAACCTTTGAAGATAAGCCGACAACTTTGGGTTTTAAGATTATGAGTTATAATTGAATATCAGTCCTGCAAAATGATACTGATATAGTTAAGTAATACTAAGATGTTGTTACAAACCTAGATCGTTTACCCGCCTTTGAATCATTGAAACTATACTTTACCTTGATTCTTTGTACTTCGAATTTTATGTTCCGATGCTCTAAACGGCCATCGAATTTGGAAGAACTGTAAATGTAGTTAACGGCAGTGACGTGGTGTGATATTAGCGATAGGATCTCCTCACGAGTTTTCATATCCACCTCGCTTTTCTTGCTGGGGTCCCGGTGCTGGAATAAACAAGCTTATGAGACGGTGATGATAGACATTGGTTTATAAGGCACTTAGGTACTATATTTTTAAGAGAAGACAATTCACAGATTAGGACGGTATCTCCGGACTGTAGAAGATCGCAACCAATTAGCTTTGTGTTGTGTTTATAGAGTGAGTTAAGTTTTAGAGCTTGTGGAAGAGGTTGCTATGAGAAAGATCGGCGATTTCCGAAACTCCTTTTTTACAGATTCGGTGACACGCTGGTAATATATCTCAGGTAATGATAACTTATATTGTTCCGGAATGCTTGCATACCGTAGAAGCAAACACAACAAAGCATTGAACATGGCATTGAACTTGCGATCAAGAGGTTGTGCGTCAGAATCCCACTGATGCACTAGCGATGCAAGCCCACTAGATTAGCTGCAGGGATTATCAATAATAGGTATTTCTAGCAATTTGTAACCCAAATAAAAATAAACACAAAGCACAGATTTATCGGTCTAGGATCTTCTGAAAGGTATAGCAACTTCTTCTTAAGCAACGCGTGTTCTATGTGTAAAAAGGTACTTCCCAAAAAAATATTTTCTGTCTATAGATTCGGAATCAACTTTTTTATTAAGTATGTTAAACCCTAAATAAATAACTGTTCAATGTTCTACGGCATACACCGAACACAAGTTTATTATTTCTGCTCATATTATTTAAACATAACGCACCATAATGAGCAACGTTGCAAATGATTAACATAACAACATCCCGCCAAACGCAGTCGATGTTTGTATGAAAAAATGACTTACATCCGGGAATCCCTCCCTGACGTGACGCCATATGAGGGGGTCCGTCTGTATGTATAGAGAGCACGTGTTGCGTTTGTCTATGGTAGCTCGGCGCGACCGCGAATGTTCCCCGGTGTTTGCCGCTCGTGAGTATTTGTTGTGATGATGGAAATCCCAGTATCTGTAACAATAATAAAAAAGAAAATATATTATATTCTTTTTTTGGCTTAATCAGAACGACATAAGTAGTTCAACATTAATAATAATAGTTTATTGCTTCTTAAAGAACAAGCAATACATGGTTTGAGGCCCTAGACCCACACTAGGATTCCCTGTGTTGTGGGATCTAGTCTCTTTCGTTCAAATACAATAGTTCGACAATAGAATAAGATGAAATGAAAGTACAAAAAAAATAATAATATGTTATGTAATTTGCGTAGTATGGTTAGTGAGAGTTGGTAACAAGGGGTGAGATGTGGAGTGGAGTGTAAAAATTGTTATGTGGGGTGATTTGGTGTTATGTGGTGTGGTGTGGTGTGATGTGATGTGATGTGATGTGATGTTATGTGATGTGGTGTGATGTGTTGTGGCTGTGGTGAAGTGTGGTGTGGTACGGTGCGATGTGGCGCGATGTGATGTGGTATGATGAAGTATGGTGTGGTGCCATGAGATGTGGAGTGCTATGCATGTATGTGTGTCATAGTGTTTTCGTTTATAATTGTTTTTCTATTTATTTATTATGGTCTATTGTTATTCTAATATCTTCAAAAATTCTTCTGTTTTATTATAGTCTAGATTAAGTAGCCAATTTGTTATCGTTTTCTTGCAAATCTTTCTTTTTAATTTAATTATATTATGAATATTGTTTAATAAATGTATTATATTACTAGATTTTGACCGCGGCTTCGCTTGCGATAATCAAGGTTTCGCGTAAATCAACTGTCTCAAATGTTCATGACAGCTGATTCCGTCGGCTTATTGGCTTTTTACGTACTCTACGAAGTGCTAAGTAAATTCTTTAAGGATGGCGTGCTGCAATTGAGAATTTCTGACTGGAAAACCGAAAACTAACACATTGTTGATCTTTGAATCGACTCCCAGTTGGGCAGTGTTATTAAGGTTTTCTGTGAAGAAATCCTCGGCAGCAGCACGTATACTGGAAGTGTGTCCGATAGACGGCAATAAACTCGTCGCTCGCCCCTATTAAATACGTGGTACTTTAAACCATAATTATGTGGCGAAATATGGGTGTAATACATCCAGCAGCTGGATGTTGAAAGAGTAGGTAGCTGGGTCCCAGCTATGAATATGCGTGAGACTATGTACCTATATGTATGTAACAATATATACATTAGTTCTTTCTTTCAATATTTAAATTTAAAATGATCTGATTAATTCCATCGATTTTTCTCTAACAAGCTAAACAAGTAATAAGATTAATGAGTATAATATTAAAAACCGTTATAGACTGTTCCAAATGCGAATCTAGTTTGAATAACATGTTGCACTTATTATTCGGATACAAGATCATATTTTTTATGCGCTCTACGGACCACGTGTGCCATGTGTGCGCTCATATGGGACTAATAAAAAAAAGTGAACTTTTTTTATAGCTAGTGTACTGTGTACACAAATAAATAATTGCTTGTCAGCGTCGCGCGTCGGGCCATCGTAAATTTGGTTTAAAGAATAAAATCTAACAATAGACTGGATTTGCAGGTATAAATAGAAATTGGTGAAAGTTTCGAGTTACCGCTCATAGTTCAATGATTAAGGTTTAGCATTGAACATCGAAATGTCACTAGATTATACTAAAATGTTTACCTATGAATACCTACTATGCCTTTAAGACTACGCCGAGCGTAAGACAGATAATGACAGAGCTCGTGCGGCGCATATTCAAATCGGCGCGCGGCCGTCGTAGTAAAATTGTATGGAGGATTTGAAGTGCTTTTTTGATAAATATGTATCTTTATTGTCAACCAATAACTTAAATATTTGGGACGGACAAATTGTAATATAAATAGTTATGTTTTGTTTAAGCTGTAAAATAGGATAGATTTCTACTGTTATACTTTAAACACCAGCTTACGTTTTTGCATTTTTCGTGCAAATTTACGTAATTTTGTAGGCGATAATATTAATTATTTTAAGTTTTTTACACGGAGTAATCGTAAACACACTCATTGTTATGGTAAATGTATATTTTCTATTTGTATTTAACAAAAAGTGTTGATTTTATTCACTTAACTGTGACCGCCTGTTTTGGCACATTTAGCTAGGCGCAGACTTAACTTTAAATATCTACTGAAAGAATTTTGTATAGAAGAATTACATACCTGGATTGATTACGGAATGTTTACAAATGTATTGTATATTCAATTACGGCCATAGCTAGTGAGAACTCACATAAATACAATATAGATATTACGATATTAAATTGTATCTTTTCGATAGTTTTATAAACATCGCTTACGACGTGGGACACGTAAAATTATTATTCCTATTCGACTGATTTTTCACTAAGTCTCACTGGTTTTTTAAATTATTTATTATGAGATTTTTATATTGATATACATACTTACTGACATAGTAAAAATGTATTATCTGTAAATACATAAATATTCATTACTAGCCTTTGCCCGCGGCCTAGCTTAGACACAGTATTTTTTTTTCTAGATGCGATATGTCCCTATGTCCTTTGTTGGGTACAACAAAGGACATAAGGACATATAATATTTACAGGGACATATAATATTTATGTATTTACCTACCATGAAATCTCCCATACACGTTGCCAGAGGTATCTGGCAACGTGTATGGGAGATTTCATGGTGATTGGTCGAGTACATAAAGCGTGAAACATAATAAACAAAAAAATCTAGTTCGCATTTATAATATTAGTTAGGATGTATTTTGTAAATAAAATAATTACTAGTACTAGGCGATCTCACAGAAGATACGTAATAGTCGTTCATTATTAGTTACCCAGGTAATAAATTAGTTTACAGTTAGGCACAAAAGTTCAATAAACTTTTATCTTGAATTTGCATTATAGGTAATAGTAATTATAGTGTTTGTTCAGATAAAATAAAGTTCTTTGAAAGATTCAAAATGGAATATACAACAAGTCTGAGTGGCGATTCTTCAACTAACTAGTGCTGAATATGTATTAGCTGAGATAAGATCTAGGCGAGCATAAGACGAAGTCACTAAACTTATTTCGTTGGACGAAATACAAGGGTAGTCCGAAGACAAAGAGAATTCTATCCTTAGATTTGGACCTCGTTATGCCGAAATGTACCGATACATAAATTGTCAAAAATTATAACGATGTAATAAGAATCTGATATGCTATTCTTCACCAAAGAAACACTATCAGAGCATACCATACTAAGGTTTAGGAGGTAGATGCAATGCGACGCGCGGCGCTCACACAGGACGCGTTTTTACACAGAATCAAGTACAATAATTAAAATCGAGCTGTATTTCAACTACTATGTTCGGCTTGTAATAAATCGAAATTTTGTAATCTATACCAGAGTTTACAAAAGTCGATTTATTTTGTTGTCAAAGTTTAAAAATTCAGTCATTCAGTCGATCCAAAAACTAATACAAATTAAATTTTTAAATTTAATAATTATGTTTCTTTTATTTATACACACATTTTGGTACATTTTAACATAAAGTCCATTTGTTCTAAAAATCCTTTGTCATGGGATTATCTAGACTTCTTGAGAGGCAGGGTACTTAACAGTATCCTATTAACTACAATTAGTTGCTGCGTGCAAACTACAATTTTGCGTTTACCTATTGTGTATAATGTGTTAGTGATGACCTGTCAGATCTTGTATCTCGTTATGTCAAAATGTATACGGCGATTATTAAATTCAACATCCTGACGTCAAATAAAGGAAAGATCTTATTTGGCAAATTCTTTCTTTCATCATCATCATTTCAGCCTATTGCAGTCCACTGCTGGACATAAGCCTCCCCTTTCTTTACAATCAAGGAATATAATGCCTCGTTCTTTCACGGTAATAGTACACAAAATGTCATCGTGTTCCTTATTATGAAGTTTAAAAACGGAATAAGTGAAAGCATTTTGTTATTAACCCTATAGACCCGCGCTTCATGCTAGCGATGTGATTCGCAATCAGTAGTTCTCTAAAATAATGTAACAAGACAATTCCTGGTACTTAAGCTTGTAGAAATGTCTATGAGCAGGCTATATGCAACATGTGTATAGCCAACATTACAGTAAATAAAGGCTTTCGAGAGACTGCTGGTCGGAAAACTTTGCCTAAACTTTATTGATGTAAGTTAAAGAGCCATCGTACATATATCTATGTAGATCACGATATGCCTTAAAGAAAAAATGCAACTTGGGTCCAATTTCATTGCTTGGTGGAATCTTATGCTCTATCAGGTAACAAACCGGTCAGCCTACTGTAAAGATTTTCTACTTGTATGACTTCGTTTGGTTGTCAGATAAGTACGTTTGGCTTTGTGCATAAATAATACCTACTATCCATAGTAACACTTGTGGAGCATGATCTTGTATCCAAATAAACCATGTGACTGTAATCTATACAAATAAATAAAATTGAAGTATCTTGTTTGTAATGTCAAAATAACAGCTTTTTACTAAATGCATATGAAAGTATATACGATATTTATATTAAAAAAAACATTTAAATTTTTTTCTGTTTGTTCCGGGTAATCTATGAAACAGCTTGACCAATTTTGACGGGACTTTCACTGGAAGATAGCTGATGTTACAAGGAGTAAAGTTTGGCCACCACGCTTTTTATTTGAGATTCCCTTAGTTAAATTTCACGCGGTCGAAGTCCCGGGTAACAGCTAGTATCTACATGAATTAGCAGGGTATAAAATGTTAGTTACCTCGGTGAATCATCTCTTAAGCTGTTCGGATGCGGTGGCGCGGACGCAGGCGGATGGTGCGCATGAGTCGGTGTCGACTGCGGCGCCGGTGGCGGTGATGACGATGTCTCGTCGTCCACGCCAGAGTTCTGGATGCGCTCCATCCACTGCACCACTTCGTCCGTGACCCCGCAGCCGCCAACATGGCCTGTGAGAATCACACATTGTTATTAGACTAAGATCAAAAGCAAGACAAAGATGAAGATGGATCGAAGTCTACAAAAAAAAGTAAAGATAACAATTTACTGCCTAAAACGACAAATAATAAGTTTGGAAGTAAAAATAAATTTCTTATAATATAGGTATTTTATTCCTCAGAAGAGCTTTATTTATTGCCTAAAATTGTTGTTTCTAATTAGTAGGCCACGGTTAAGAACTGAATTTTCAATTGTAAAGACGAGCAGACTAGCTATACTGTGTCATATAGCGAGTAAAGGTTGCGTCACAATACCATGGGTATAACAACAATCATACAGACCCAGCGGCGTACGTGTCTCGAATACGATCGCTCGATTTTGTCGAGATTTATAATCCAGAACACTCGTACGGTTTTTGAGCACAAAAATTAATTCCATGTGTCGTTCTACGAGCAACAAAATGAAGAATATAATCAATATACTGTGGGTGCTTCCCAATGGCACCATGCTGGAATATTCCACGAGATGTACATGATATTTTAAATTATTCATGATAAATCCCAAGTTTTGCCGTTGGAGTTTGGAAGAAAAATACGTAGCGGACAACGTCCCGCGCCCCGAGCCACTCGTGCCGAAATAAATACCGAACGCTGACACGGAACTCTTTTCTATAGCGCTATTCTGAGATTTATTTATCAACCGAGTTCCTGTTAGATTTATAACCCTAATATATATTAATCTCTTTGTTTTTGTCCTCTCCGCTCCGAGACGTAAGTAATTACGGCGTTTGGCTTGATGTTTTGGTGATGTTTTGCCGTCTGTACATGACATGAACCTGTTAGATGACATAATTACTCTACCATAGAGTACATTTTGTGATTAATTAGATTGACAAATTATTAGCTTACTAACATTAATATGAACATTGTAATTTGTTAGATGCAAGTGCAAACAACTTAGTGTTAATATTTATATATTATTATGACAATACAAGAAGGAGTAGGTACTAATGTCCGTGTTGTGCGAACAAATCTAAACATTGAATACGGAAGCCATAATGACGCATGAAAAGTACAATGCGAGCGAAAAAGCGAGGGTTTTAAAATTAAAAAGTGCTGAATAGTCAAGTTTTTTTTTTCAGCTCGTATGTGTCGTGTTAGGGCACATTGGCGTTTCGCATCCGGGCAGGCTGCATTTTAACGAACCTCCTGCGCGAGTGCGCCGCGGCACCGAGATAACGGAAATTACCGGCTGCTGGCGTACATCTCCCGCCGTTAATGCCTACCAACTATTCAAATCTGATATTTACTCGTGCGTTTCATACTCTATAACGTTCGTCATTAAAAAAAATATTTATAAAGGATTAAATAAAGGCTTTTACAGCTGAAAGCTTTTACGGTAGGAAAGGAGTACAGATTAATATCCGCCTATTCTTTGCTAGCTACTTTTAACTGATAAAAGTGGTATTCAATGAGCAGACGTTATTACTTAAACATTAATATTTTAGTACAAAGATTAGTGAATTATTACCTAGATAAAAATATATTCCGTATAAAAAAATGGTGGCCTGGGCAATAACTGTTGATGCGAAAGATTCTAGTCCTTCTTCGGAGCAAGTCCATGGTCTAGCACATAGATATCGCGGCAACAGTCCAATTCTTAAATGTTTATTATCTGATTGACCAACTGCGCACATTACAATGTTATGTTTTGTCCCAGTGCTGAACAAACACATCTATGGAGATCCTTTCAATTTTTATTCCTACGCTGAGCCAGTCGGTACTACATTTACATACCAAAAGCGTGGCCTACTACGGCTCTGTTTGCTATTTGTTTAGAGTCTGGTACAGATGCTTTGGCTGTATTGATCACTCCAATTCCATTTTTCATTTGGCATAACATATTTGTGAATAACGTACGACAGTATCTTACTGAAGGTTTTAATATAATATATTATACACCAAGGAAAAGCGTCTTAATAAACGCATAAGCGTATACGTACATATATAGATTTGATTATATATACTAGCGATCGCCTAGTGGTCAAAATTCGACCAAAATTCCTAAGCTTGTTACTTTGTTTTCTGTTTTTCTCTATTACATATAAATAAGGTATAGGTAACCATAGTTACAAAGAATTGTACAACGTCAGACGAACAATGTCGAAATACTACGAACGCGATTCGACTGCGTGTGTCAAATGCATGGTTATGTACGTGTGTAGTGTTTTTTCATTAATTTAATGTATTTCTAATGCATATTTTATAAAAATATTAGGATTTTCCCCTCCTTCTTCATATAAACTTTAACTGTGCCAAATTTCATACTTCTCCGTCCGCGCAATTTTCGTTAAAAGGGGTACAAAGTTTTTGCTTCACGTATTAATATATAGATACTAATATGATAAAGCTGACGAGTTTGTTCGTTATTTTGTTTGATAGTGCAATAGCAATCTTCGAAAGTACCAGTACGATTTAAAAATTACTTTTGCATAAAGTCCAATTCTTAATTAAGGTTATAGGCTATGTAACTTCCCGCTTTAAGCCATGGGAGCGCAACAGTTATATTAAACGTGGGTGACAGTGTAGGGAATATCTGGTTATATTTAGCGTTGCCAGGCGTCCGGATAAAGCCGAACAAAGTCAGGCTTTTTGGTTACAAGTCCGGCCAAATGAAACGGTGTCCAGTATCCGGTTTTGGTAAGGCTTTTTAAAAAGGTTATTTTTATATATTGTCATGACATGACAAGGTCAACACATTGTGTTGAACTAGTATCTATCGCTAGCGCAAGGAAGCGGACTAGGGTACTGTCATACTTTAAACAATTTTTTGGGTTATATTATAATAAGACTAAAAAATTAAGGGTGTCCGGCGTTATTACCCAAATGTCCGACTAAACTGGCTGTCCGGGTTTTCGGTTTTAAGACCTAGCAATTCTATGTATATTTAACAAGTCTGTAATATTGAATTATGGTTGACCTGCTTAGTTCATAATTCAAATACCACAATTTCAATACTATAACACAATATAAATAACAAGTAATGATAATAATTCAATACCAAATCTTAAATCTTACATTTATAATGCAAATATTCTAGAGAAACCGGGCTCCGGGTGTCTCGACCACGGTCTCAACAGCGATCGAATACCTACACAGTAATACCTTCTTTTTCTTTTTCCTCGTTATTGAAATTTAGAGGCTTAAAATCTAAACAAAGATTATGCTAGCCCCATCATAACCTAAATAAAATACAAGCGGCAAAGAAATAGAAATATTAATTCAGAGTTGAGTTCTGTTCAAATTACAAATAAATTTATAAATTTTGATATACATAGTAATACTTGGTTACCGATTTTGTTTGACTAATGTTCAGCCTGAATCGAATACTAATTCGGTATTTATATCATAATTATATTTTTATTTTCAATAACTGCGATTACGCCTTTGTAGTTGTAGTTTGTAGATTTTTAGGATTATCTGTTAAAGCATAAGAATACTACAAGTTTTAGATCCGTGTAAAATTAAACCAAACCAAAGATGAAACTCTACTGGGAAGAGTTTAAAAAAAGAGAGATGAGAAATATCGCAGTTTAGTAAAAGAGAGTTGAGAAATATAGCATATTCTGAAAGGGAAATAAAATACTTGTTTGTTTATACCGTTCTGGAGAAACTTAACACTCAAAACTGAGCACCCGGTTTCTAAATGGCTAATCAACCACGATTCAAAATCAAACTCATGTCACAGCAGTTGAGATGCGTTTCACCGTCTTTTAACAACTTTTGACTTGATTTGCTTTTCAGGAACTGGCAGCTAAACAGATACTGAGCTGTGCTCGTCAGATTTATGTAGACCCCAAATAAACTCTGAAATTTTGCCGCGACTTAGGTCCCACGTGGACAATATACAGACCGCACAGATGACGAGATATAGAAAAAAGTGAAATGCGACAGAGGACTCACCGAGGACCTTTGCTCAAGAATTAACATTACAATTTCCAAATCGGTCTACCCATTTAAAATAATTAAGTTGTCCTTACGACTTAGCTGTGTTAGTGGGTTTTAGATTTTCCTTTCTACGTCTCAAATCTTTATAGACATATAGAATTTCATACTGTACTAGTATGAAGTATAATAAGAATCGTATATGTACTACGTAAACCACCCTCCGCGTATGAGAGATATGGATACAGTTATTAAATGAAGCGCTTAAACAAGATTGTGTACCTACATTACAGCAGTTTGTGTAACGAAACGAGAATCTTGAGTTTGGACATATTAAATTTGTGATGCTCCGTCAACGTGAGGCGAGGTATTTTCTGCTTGGTTAATACATTTTGTATATCTAGAACTTCACCAGTGTCTATACATATAGATAAAGGTAAATATCACAAAGCTGCTTTACCTTTATGTGCCGATCTTATGTAAATAAGTCTTCTAAACTGTTTTGAAATATCTAGTTTAAAATTGGGACACGTTGTAATTTGAATTATTATGGGTATAATATATACAAGATTTGTAGATTAAATTATACTTTATAGTATATAGTTGAGTTTTAAATGCAAGTATGTTAAAGACGTGTGTTGGTTTATATCAGAATTACGATATGCAATCAAAGAAGTTTACATATAAGTAAAACGGCTTTAGCCTTTCGTATATGTTTCCTTATGAAATTGAAGTTGCGGTATATTTCGTAAAAATGATAATCAAAGCCATCAACGTGTTCTTTGGGAATACTAAATTAGAACTGGCACTGCGTATTATTTTATAAGTAAGAAAGTGTCGTAGAACACTTATCCTGTATTTATTTCGATAAGATCGTTATTTGGCTGCTCGTGAAAAGTTTTTCATATTCAAATAAAAGCTCCGTAGAGAACGCGTAGAGAGAGGTACTTCCGGCGCTGTTCAATAACTCGCAATGAAACAAATGTAGCTACAAAATGCGACCCTTCCGGCTCACTCAATATCTACAAAATTTATTTTCCGATCAAACGTAATTTTAGGCAGCTAAACGAATGAAAAATACAGCTTTATAGAAAGCAAACATTACAGAACACACTTAACTACTTGCCGCAGATGTAACCACATCTAAAGTATAATTGCAGTAATTTAAACGACTTTCGGTGTCTAGATCGAAACTAAACACATTAGTATAATAGTAGAAGTTACCCAGTTCATCCCGGTTACTTTTGACTGTATTCAAAGAGCAGTTCTAAAAGGGGGCTCGTGTTTATGCAATTCAGTAGAGTCGCATATTCAGGTGGGTCGGTGCGCTACATACAACTGTGCACGAAATTGCATCTACAACACAGTTGAAACAGCAAAAATGCAAACTCGGCAGGCGGGGCGGTGTTGTTGACGCGAAATTACCATTCCAGCGCAGCCTACGGACGAATGAATATGTAACGTCGAATTTGCTAGTAGTCTGGTTTGATGACATCGCAGATCGAGCTAAATTTCATTTTCACAACCATATTATTTGAGAAATATTGATATCATCATGGCGCATTTAAGTCGACTGACTGTGAATGAATTTATGACAGCGTCGGCAGCCAATAAATGAGCCGAATGGTCCGTTATAAATTATGCGAATTTTCCGATGCAAGCGGTGTTGCAATCAGCCGGTGACAGCGCACCGAGCAAATGGGATTAAACTTTGTTAAACGACCTTGCGTTGCAATCCATTTGCTGCGCGACATACTGTGGTAAAACTTCCACGAGTCTCCCTCGACAACTCCCGAGACCCGACTCCACAAACTGCACGTGTAGTTACAAATTTCTACACAGTTAATTTTGTTATTGCACCTTTGCGAAGGAACTTAATTGTACATAGCCTAATGGGATTAAAACCGTAAAGCGTGATTACTTCATTTGATACGAATCATAAAATAGCGCATGGTGCGAGAGTATACGGATACGATAATCGGATTTCCCTCGCAACAATAATACGAATTTGCATTTTGTTATATCTACACAATCTTTAATCTATTTCCCGGTCGTTGTATATAATATAATATAACACAACAATATTTTGAAGGGACGCTCCCTAAAAAGAAAACAGCACCCTTATAAAGATTCAGGTCTTATCTGTCAGAGTTAAATCAGCCAAGCGTTTTGTCAAAGATAGAATAGGTACCAATATATTACCGTCATCTTACGATTGCCCTAAATGTGAACGGGTTTGTTTCCTTGCTTATAAAATACTCAAACGGTCTGACATTATATCAATACATTATTTATTAACCTACATTTCCAACGACTGAAATAAATTTGCTCCTTAGTTAGTTGGAAGTTTTGAAAGTTTTGTATTTATTTTACAATAAAAATCTTTAATGATACAGCGATATTACTTTAGTTAAATTGCATGTTCTAGTGGGTTTTACCGGGTGTTACTGAGCGCTCGGGGGAGGTAGTCAAATGCAACAGGCGTAATTTATTGATGTGTCATAAACTGCTATCACGCAAACTTCAGCTTTCTTCTTTTTAATTAGCAAAGCATTGTTATTGGTAATTGAATTTCGTTGAACATAATTGGAATCGATAAGATTGTTCATAAATTTACGTTCGCTAAGTTATTTATAAATTTGACAATGATATAGAAACTTTAATATAGCATAAACTTCCACCTATAATTTTAAACGAATAGACTAAGGTTTAAACCATCTTTTTTTTTTTTTACCGTGCTCGTCAAAATGACCACACTCCACCTGATGGTAAACAGTCGTGTGGTCTAAGAGCAGTGGCCTCCACACCGCCCTCATAGTAGCCGAGGCGATGTCGAGGTCTCTACTTTGACGGCCTGAAAAGGTGCTTTTTCACGGCCCGCTTAAAGGACCCAGGATTGAAGGAAGAAGGAAACACGTGCCTTGGCAGAGAATTCCATGCCTTGGTCGTTCGGCAGAGGTATGAGGACCCAAACTTTTTGGAACGCGCTCTAATCGACTCTACCGTGTAAGGATGGCACCTGCGCCCAGCACGCGTTGTTCTGGATAGGAAAGGGGAGGGCGGGATAAGGTGGAATAACTCTTCAGAGCACTCCCCGTGGTATATTCTGTAGAAACATGCCAATGAGGCAATGTCCCTACGGAGTTGCAGAGGTTCCAGTGAACTCGTGACCTCTGGATCTCCGATAATACGGACAGCCCGCCGCTGTAACGGATCGAGAGCGTCCAGCAAGTATTGCGCGGAGCCATCCCAAAGATGAGAACAGTACTCCACGCAAGGGCGCACTTGTGCCTTATACAATAGGCACAGTTGCCCAGGCGCGAAGAACCGCCTCACCCTGTTCAGAACTCCGAGTTTTCGCGAAGCTTGCTTAATGACGCTCTCGATGTAAGTTTTTGGATTAAGGGAGCGGCAAAGATCCATACCTAAGATGGAGAGGCTGTCACGTATTACCAGTGGAGTGTTCTTCAGAGAAGGGAGGGGAAGGAACGGAGACTTTTTTGTTGAGAACGCGCATGCCTGGGTCTTCTTGGCGTTGAACTTCACCAAGTTCTTGGTACCCCATTCATAGATGCGGTCCAAGGTCTGGTTAAGTTCAACGACAAGATTCTGCCTTTTCCCCTCAACTTAAGCCTGTTTGGCCCCAGGATGTCCGAGATATCGCCCATGCACGGTACTGTCGTCCGCATAACAATGTATGTTGCCGAGATTCAACATATCATTGATATGCAGAAGAAAGAGCGTAGGGGATAAAACAGACCCCTGAGGCACTCCTGCATTGACCTGCATAAATTTGAAAGCGCGACCGTCGCAAAGGACCCGAATACGACGCTTCTGCAGGAAACTTGCAATCCAGGTGCACAGTTGAGGGGGCAAGCCATAGGCCGGAACCTTGGAAAGAAGAGACCGGTGCCAGACTCTGTCGAAAGCTTTGGCTATGTCAAGGCTGATAGCCAAAGACTCGCCGTGCTTGTCGATAGCCTCACCCCAGAGGTGCGTGACGAACGCTAGAAGATCACCCGTTGATCGTTTAGACCGAAAGCCGTATTGGCGATCATTGATCAACGATTGATCCTCCAGGTAGCGGACAATTTGGGTGTTTATAATCCGCTCGAACACCTTGGAAAGCACCGAGGTGATAGCTATGGGTCGATAGTTGCTTGGCTCGGAACGGTCCCCCTTTTTGGGAATCGGTTGAACGTTCGCTTCCTTCCAAGCCTCAGGCACAATGCCTGAGGCGTAAGACGTCCGGTATAGGCGCGTAAGTGTAGGAGACAACTCCGCTGCACATTTTTTAAGAACCACAGCTGGGATGCCGTCAGGTCCACTGGCTTTCCGAACATCGAGAGACTGCAGTATCGCACGAACGGTTCGTTGCCTGATACATATATCAGGCATGGTGTAGCCGCAGTTGGCAATGTTAGGCGGCTGCGAACCGCAGTCATCGATTCGGGAGTTGGCCGCAAAGAGATTTGCAAGCAGATCTGCTTTCTCCTGCGGCCGATGAGCCAGTGATCCATTCGGATACCTCAGAGGGGGCAGCAAGGTCTGGCAGAAGTTGGACTGCACGGCTTTGGCCAGGCGCCAATAGCTACGACTGCCCGTAGGATGCGCCATTAGTTCCTGGCCGAACCGTGCGACGCGCTGGGCATCCGCTCTTAAGTATGCCCTCTTGCAGACCTTTGTGGCTTGGTTGAACGCTGCCTTCAGGTGATCCACGTTAGGGTCGTGGAGAGTGCGAGCCCTGGTCCAAGCGCGATACGCTGTCTGTTTGCGTTCAACAGCATCAGCGCATTCACGCCCGAACCAGGGCCTTTTCCTGCCGCCGCTCGTGACATCACTGTATGGAATATAATATTCCATACCCAGGATGATTTCACCAGCGACAGCAGTAGCGCTCTCTGATGGATCCCTGTTCTCAAAGCAGCGTTGAGCCCAAGGGATGGATGCGAAGTATTCCCGCATTCCATCCCAGTCTGCTGACGAGTAGTGCCACAGTCGTCGTCTTGCCTCCTCGGGTCGTGGGGGCGTAACAACAACAGCTGTGGCACAAACCAGACAGTGGTCTGAGGTGCCCAAAGGAGCACGAATCGACACACTGTACCGGTTCGGGTTACTCGTCAGCAGCAGATCGAGCAGAGAGGGCGCCTGACCTGCAATGTCTGGTATCCGGGTAGGCTGGAGTACCAGTTGAGACAGGTCATGCGTGAGAGCGAACGCATGGGCATTTCGTCCCGTGTGGTCTGTTTTGGGAGAACCCAACCAGAAATAGAAATATAATCTATATTTCGCTGATTCTGTTTAGGCCACACTTAATAGTGGGAATATATTTAATTATTATAACCGTTTACCAGAAACAGTTCTAGACTCCATGTTGCGATTTAAATTGTTGAACAGAATCATACACATATAATAAACAAATAACCATACTATGGTAGGAAATCAAAGCCAGGCCCCCCAGTTGAAATTTGGAAGTATTTACGCTTACGTCATTAAACCAGTAATGCTATACATTTCAAAGAGTATGATTTTCTATACATTTAATCCTTCATAGCAGTTGGTGAAACCGCATCCAACCAGTAGTTGCGAAATTGGCTTAAGCCTATTGTCTTCTGTGGTTTTACTTGTGTAATATTATTGTACAATTGATACACAAATATACGTAAAAGGACGGCTTACACAAACTCGCTGACCACATTTATATTTTGATGAAGACAAAATCGTTAATTCCTTGATTTTGTGGAATAAGCTAAGGTAGTGTCGACTACGAACAGGAGGTACTTGGTGGCCTATTTAGGATCTTTTGAGATTACTCATAGCGACTATAATAGGTGTTCACGGAAGCCGGAATCAATTTGAGGGGATCTCTGAGGCTATAAATAACTGTCCGTTCAGATTCTATGCTAGAAACTTGGTGACAGAAGAGCCTTATGACACTTTGCTTAACATGGAAATCCAAATAGCCAGCGTCTCTTTAACAAATTGAACGCCTTTGTTACTGATTCGAATGACATTCGAATGATATTCGAATACAATAGTGCTCAACGCGATACCTAATAAGGGGGGCTAGGACGCAGCGCACGTATTTAAAGTGTTGGCAATACATTCAAATGCGATTGTGCTCATAATGCGCGCTAGTCTAAGTACAAATAGAAAATGCATAGATCGTGGTCATTTATGACTGGCGTATCGTGTAATGGGTAAAGAACCTCTAAAAGCCTATGCTCTGCAGTTACTTAAGGCAAAGCTCTACTATGTAACTACAATCTTTCGTAGGGCGGAAGTATTTTGCCAGTTAGGTTGCTCTCAAGAAACCTTAAGCTTCGCTACGCTTCCGAGGCAACCATAAAGTAGGGCGACATGTACATAAAAAAATTATAACATCCTTTGTCTTGTCTTGTCATATTAAGCCGTGAGCGGAAACAATTTATGAGGTCTTAACCAAATATATGTGAGTGAGACAAGGTCACGTCCACTTACCGTGTCTCCGATGAGCGTAGGGATCGCTGACGTCACCCTCGCGATAGATCACAGAGTGCACGCGCGTGCGCGTCCCGTTCGGCGGGAAGTATCTCCGCGCATGCTCCACGTAGAACGATCCATCGCTCGCTACAATCTTCCCTTCGAAGACACCGTCCGTCACCGAGCCGAATACTGATGATTGTGGATCTCCTGGGGAACATAAATATGTATTTATATTTCTAGTACATACATATATTTGTCGGCCATATATGTAAACATGTGTATACATAATATGTATGTATGTGTTTAGTGTAACCGACTGCCACGCCTGAGGTCGCGGGTTCGATTCCCGCACAAGTCAAACATTTGTGTGCATGAATATGGATGTTTGTCTTGGTCTGGGTGTTTCTATGTATAATAATTATGTATCTACAAAAAATAAAGTATATATGTATGTTTGTCTATTGTCTAGTACCCATAATACAAGCTCTGCTTAGTTTGGGCTAGATGGTGATTGATCTTGGATGACATCTACTAAACCCAAGCCCAGTGTACATAAAATTTATTTAACTATTTTCAATGTTACTTAAAGCCTTGAACTTAGTCCTGTAAAATGAGTTTAGTCGAGTTTAAATTAAAATATAAGATTGACAGTTCAGTATCCATGGTAGCCGGTAATAGTAGGTATATTTATAGAAAAGCTGAAGTATTTAAACAGTGTTCAAATAGTACTGCCTACCTAACCAAACAGTGGCTTATTCCCGCCCGCTTCGCTATTTTGCTCCCAAGCGCTCCAAGACAAAAATAATATATTATTATTATTTTCTAAAATCGTTCCCAAGAGCTCCAAAAGCTTATGCAAATTTATTTCTTTAAAACCTCTGATCTCCATACATTTATTCCCAGTAGCTCCAAATTATATTACATATAATTAAATAAAGACCTACTTACTAGTGTGTTCCCGACAGCTCCAAAACAAACTGTATGGTTAGCAGATTTAAAACATGTAATAATATAACATTAGTTTTTAATTAGAAATAAAATCTCAAAGTACCTAGAGAATGTTTTGGAGCTGTAGGGAATAAAATTGGTAAATGTGGCTTTATTTATTATTTTCATATAAATATTTT
Organism: Catocala sponsa; assembly: GCA_963564715.1. NCBI lineage: Eukaryota > Metazoa > Arthropoda > Insecta > Lepidoptera > Erebidae > Catocala > Catocala sponsa. The sequence goes on along the minus strand of OY751334.1, from coordinate 10,520,039 downwards.
TGGACCTCCTGGTAACTAATGTATGGAAAACGAATTTTAGACAACAATAGATTTGGAGCGCATGGGAATAAGCCCAAACAGTTCGTAGAATAATAATAATTTAGCATCAGTAAATCTGTCATCAGATTCATAATTAACCCGACGAACTGCATAATCGTGTAAGTACATTATTTTTGTTAGTTCCAAAGGATGTTTCGTATTCGCTATTTCTAAATATCGAAATCCGATCTCAGTTTCGTCATCACTAAAACCAAATATTCCCTATTATGAATATAATCAAAAAGGTCCAAGAAATTTACCTGTGGTAATAAATATATGATTCAAGTAAAGTATCTAAATATTTATTTAACATATTTTAGAAGACAATACAAAAGATTTCATAACAAGATTGATACTCTTCTTTGATTAGGCGGAAAACCGCTTCGCCTATAATTACTTCAAGGTATTTATTATGCACGGTATACATTGAGTGCTTTATAATGAGGACAATAATATTTTATTGACAATACCGTAATGGTTTTATGACGATGGCGTGTAACTCGTTACAGGGTACTTATTACTAATGAACTAGAAATGTCATTTGCACATTGTTGTTTAGACTCTTTTTCCTGATAAAACTGATTTAACGCCGCATGCAGTTTCACATTGTGCAATTTTTCATTTTAATAAAATGCGTTTTAACATACATGTGTATGAAAACATTATAGGTACCTAGTCATGCATAATTACTAAACTACAATTAACTCATTTGTATCTTTGCTTCATTTTCGTAGTACCTACAGGTGTTACTTTCCCACGCATGCCATGACACCTTAATATGATATGTGCGCATTTAAGCTTATTACTGTAGTTATGCTTTTAAATGTGTGACAATAGTATTGGTAGTTATTCAAATAAATAAATAAACTAGGTAGATAGGTTATGTTGACACCCGATGAAATGCTGCTGAGTGATAATGAGTTTGAAGGTAATTACAAAAACATGATCATTAGTCATTGCGAAATAATAGACTTCGAAGTATATTAGCAGCGTTTAAAATTTGAACTGGTATACAATCGAAGTAAATTGTTATTTCATCGATGTTATCATCCTAATCAGTATAGTTATGCATTCGCACTACCTTAAAAATAAATGTTACAATATGCAAGACTGTTGAATTCGCTACGGTCAGATATTTATACTTAGGTAGAATAACACAGATAACAGCGCGATAAACTAAGCTTATCAGTCCCCCTTCAGGATGTGCTTACAAAACACCACACCGATACCAGTTATGGCATCAGGTATTTTATAGAAAATTAAATGTAACTTACAAAATCATTTTATTATATTAATCGTCAATAGACAAAACTCATAAGGATAATAATCAAGTAATGCAACCGTATGGACTGAAGCAGTAGCATCCAGAGAGTTTCAGAATAAAGTAACGCATATACATATATTATAATTTAACAGTGAATGAAAAGAAAATAATATTCTCTCTTTATTCCTTAATTCCACTAGCATGTTGTGGATAAAGTCCCTAGAGATCTCTCATCATAGCCTGATGCTAGATTGTATTGATGTATATTCATTCATAATAATTTATTTCATATTTAGAATCGAGAATTTTAGTAAGACATCAAGAATAAAGAGATGAAATCGCAGATCGCAGAAAGCCTTTAAATAAACTGACGACTGAAAAGTTTGCATAATTCAATTATACAGCGATGCAACGATGAACAAGTACAGGTGCAGTTTTAATTAATTTGTTAACTAGTTATCTGTGGTAAAAGGATAAAATACTACCTTACCTACCAAACCTTAGCGTATTAAGTAGTGTTCTTATATTAAAATAATGTATACAGTAAGAGTAGCTCTTGTTTACAGGATGTCATGTGTAGAGGACTAGCTTATAGAAATCTGTGTATTTGATTTGCATCACAGTGATTGTAAAAAACTTCGTACAACTACGCTCGACGCGAGCTCTTTGATTACAAATGTTGTATATCGTCCGTAAAAAGGCAAGATGACTCAAATGCAATGTTTTTCACCGAAGTATACCTACGTATCAAATATACGTATACTTCAGTGAAAAACATTGCTGTAAGCTTTAGTTTTTGTCAGATTCCTTATCACTATGACATACACTTATTTATAATTCTTGAATAACAAATATGTTACTTACTATTATTCACTCATTGTTATTAACTCAACGGTTGTTGCATTGCTATTTGCTATCCTTGTTTATAAATTTAGTCAACAAATTTGTTATATTCTGTTACAGTTTATTGTATGATGAAATAAATTTTAACTGGATATTTATATGTATAAGGCATCTATACTAAGAACACAAAAATAAGTTATTCTGGGTATATATTTTCAAAGTATACCCAGAATAACTTATTTTTGTGTTCTTAGTATAGATGCCTTATACATAATATAAAATTTAGTTCATCATGAAATAGACGATGGAAGAGAATGAGATGTAATTATATTTTTATAGAATTTTCTGTGAAAAATTTTTTTTGTTATTGTCGTTCTAAAGGTCGATTGAATCTTCAGACTAGGGAGAGCGACACTCTTAGCAAGATGGCTGCTAGGCTAGCACTTGTGTATAGTGATCGTGTTCAGAGGTGAGCCGTTATAGATGACTATATTCATCAATGATATAGGTAGGTATAGGCTGATGGTGATATCATCAAAATGTTGTTTTAGTGATGTTTATCACTGATAAATAAAAATACATAAAATAGTATATTTCTGTATCTTATACTACTACAATTTATCTTACATAGCTTAGGGGTCTCCTTTTAAGTATATTAAATAATTCCTCTAAACGAAACTTTACCAGAAAACCTTGCTATTAAGATGTAACCCCATGTTTCCGACACTAGAGTTTCAAGTTCAGCATGCGGTCGTAATGTAATCGCCACGTACTAAGATTAGGTACATATTTAAAATAGTTGTCTACTGGATACGTACAGTTTACTGATATCGGGCTCGGTCACTCGACGCCCACAATTACTGTTCTTACGATAACGATGTAACTTCCACAAAACAATTACGGTGTCGTGTCACAACCACCTAAGTTTGAAAGCTATATTAATAGTTGGGGCGTTAGTAGACGGATGACATTTGCCTAACAAGCGATTTGGCTATTACTAAGCGTAATATTCCTAATTTAACTATATTATTTATTTATTTATTTAATCTTTGGAAGACCAACAGCAAACAATAACATTTTAAATGCATACAATACGCAACAGATAGCCAATTATAGGTCTCCGCTTTTAGCTACTTTATATAAAAATAAAAATGAATGATGAGTGAACACTGAACTTACAAACAAGCATATTAATAATGTACGAAATAAAGAAAATTAAAAACAATGTAAAACATTAAGACGTAAAAAATCTAAATTAAAAATTGTTGTGTTAATTTATTGCGGTTATCTATGGAAAAAATCAAGACTGAGCATCCGCCTCACTGAACTGGGTTTGCAAGTGAATATATCAAAATCATGTATTTTTGTTTGTCCATTTAGAGTATTAACTGCTCGCCAGAGAAATGCATTTTGACGATAGTTTGTAGAGACTAATGGTAGGTGTATAGGCACATAATGTCTTACGCTTCTGGATGGTATATTAAAACTTATTTTGTTTAAAAGGTCAGGGCAATCAATTATACCGGATAACATATTTAACAAATAAGTCACATCGGCAATTGCGCGGCGATGGGTTAAGGGAAGTATATGAAATTTTCTGCAGAGAATAAAATAATCATCGGACTTATAATGTATTTTCAGTTTATAACATAAAAATTTAATGAATTTGCGTTGTATGTTTTCGATTCTAGAGATGTAGTTATTATATCGCGGATTCCAAATCTGGCTTGCATATTCTAATATACTGCGTACATAGGTACAGTATATAATTTTTAGTGTTTTGGCTTCTTTGAAACTATCACATGTACGTATTACGAACCCTAGTGCCTGGTATGCCTTGGTTACTATGCTAGTAATGTGATCATCAAAAAGTAATTTAGGATCGTGTAATACGCCGAGATCGCGAACATTTCTGCATCGTTGTAGTTTTTGGCCATTTAAGTAGTATTCAGAGGATAAAGTGCTGGGTTTCCTACTGTAGGTCATGACCAGACATTTATTCTAATTTATTAAGTTTGCAGTAATCGGTTAAGCGTATAAGATCTGATTGAACACCATGGACATCCGTAGGCGTTGAAATAGCTGTAAATATTTTCATGTCGTCAGCAAAGCACAAAACCTGGGAATTTTGGAAACACTTATCTATATCATTAACGAATATAAGGAATAACAAGGGCCCAAGGAGGGAACCTTGTGGAATTCCACTTGGTACCTTTACCCAACCTGACATGTAGTTATTGATCACGACAGCTTGCGAACGGTTAGTTATATATGATGCCAACCATCTCAACAAGTCTCCTCGTATCCCGATTAACTGTAACTTTGCAATCAACACGGTGTGATCTATTCTATCAAAACATTTTGTATAATCAGTATATATTATATCAACTTGCTTACCGCTACTCATAGATGCCGTAATGTAGTCATTAATTAGAATGAGGTTCGAAGTTGTAGAACGACCTTTCAGGAATCCATGTTGAGTATTGTTAAAACTATTTTTTAAAGCCGGGTAAATTTGGTTATAAATAATTTTTTCGAATATTTTTGATAGTATGCATAATTTAGAGACTGGTCTGTAATTGGTAACATCAGATTTAGATCCTTTCTTATGAATAGGCGAAATAAAACTTCTTCGTGTCTTAGAAAATTTTACACTGTTTGCATGTTTACAATTCCAGTGCCTCTTTAAACTAATTTTATTGAGACTACAAATTTATACCTACTAACTTTTAAATTAACTACTACTACATAATTATGTATGTTTGCTTGTTACATTTTCACTGGTTAATAGCTAAATCTATGTTTATGAATAGCGCGATCCTTAAGAATAGACTTAGACTACTTACTACTAAAACAAAATAAAAAGAGATATATTATCTCCTTTCTAGTGATATGTCCGATGCGATGTCCTTAACTGGAAATAGCCAATACAAACACGCAACTATTTAATAAGAGACCTGGAACAGCTATATCACAAATATTTCGTCACAGATTGCAAACCTCACTTTTAGTGGTGGTGAGGTGGCCATTTAAACCATTAAGCCAGCCGTGCAACCGATCTTTAGTTACAAAAAGAGAAGTACGGCGTGTTAGAATTGTCCATTTGGTAAATTTCTTATAGTTGACGTAAAATTTTGCGAAATACAACAAAAATTGCGAAATCTACAATAAACGATAAACTAGTTTTCTAATTACACAGTTCTAAAAACCATTTACCTTTCTCTGTGGTCTTTATTAGATAACTGTTCCATTTTGACATAAATTATTAGATTACGACAACTTAGATCTTATTGTAGTACTTGTAGGATTGTTATTCTATGAGTTTCCAAGTAACTAAGTTATTTGCATATAATTACATACGTCATACTGTGACTAATAGAGGGACGATAATAGTGTATCGATTGTAAACTGCAATTACATCTACAAACTTCATAAATATATTCCATAACCCTTTCACTCATGCGAACCGATAATTTCTGTAACACAAATGCAGTTTGTATTAAGCATGTTGCCTGGCCACATTTAGGCAATAGGACTGTTGGCTATGTGTGTCCAGACTGTATCCAAACTAAGTTTTAAAGCTATAATAATTATTAATAGCGACGGTGAGTCATACCGTATGCGACTAATAGGGGGACGGTCGTGGTGTATTGTACTTAATTGAACGTTGCAATTACATTCACGAAGGTGTATATTTGTTTTGTTGTACACCGTGAGATATGCAGGTGCGAGCAAAATGCGATTGAATTGATTGTGCGCTTTACTGCCGTTTGTAACCCACCCTTTTATAAACATCTATGTTTTGTCATATTCATCTTGTTCTAGTTTTACGTATAAACTGCTGCATCATCTATCGTTGACTTTGACACGTAAGGGACGTTCTTTTTTTGCATATCCTGTAGATTTAGATGATATATTATATCTGGTTTTATTCCGTGCATTAATAATAAGACTATCTTCATTTGGTTTAGGTATACGGCTGTGGATGCTATGTCATGTTGCTGTGTTAGGTACATTATTTATATTACGCCATATGTATATCAATGCTACTCTTAATTAATAAACAGCCTGATTCATGAGTGTCAAAGTTTCGAAATCATACGTCGTGGGCAGAACACAATGTGTATTAATATTAAGTACCAACAATTGTCCAGGTTGCGAGACACCAATGCGTTTAATAATTTTATTCAGAGTTCAGTTCAATGCTGTGTGGTTATAACAATATATCTTTGATTCACACCAATTCGGTCGAGACAATGAGCCATTGAATTGACGAGACGGACGGCTACTTGGCTACCGTTGTTCCGAGAACGGTAAACTTAGGAAATGAACCAACCAACACAAATTGATAAGCCACCGATAATTCCTGGAAGGCATCGTTAGTACGATAACATCACTCATACTTAAATGAAGCTTGTTCCCAAAGAGGTAGACAGAGACCATTGATTGGCAATTACCATTTTGCTTTATTCATTGTAATGATATTATTCATATCCGTGTAGGTTGTCTACGATTTAGTCGCTATCCAAGCTACCATGTATTTAGTTTATTTTAGGCTCCCTTCGCTAATATTAGTCTCCATGTTGCAAAGTCTTTACATACATTGATATTTAACAGTCACAAAAAACAAGCAGGCACGAAACTATTAAAGAAAAGACAATTTTTTGTGACGAGAGCACAAAAAGCTCTTATCATTGTGCCATTCGATGCAATATTCTTAAATCAAGTCAAATAAAGCACATCGGTGCTGTGGATAATTATGTGCATAATAAATCACATAATCCTACATACGTACGTACGTAAAGTACGAAAGAAACTCGAAATGTTTTCCGCGCAAACCGCAGGGTTCCGAAAATGTTTTTCAGTAAATTTTAAGAGCGACGGGGTAAAAACTCGTGTACATTTTTTTCTGGAGTCAAGAGCCGCGGTCGTACCGGTTTTATTTTATCATTGAGTAAATTTGGTATTATCTGAATGACTATTCACGTCTCACAACACAGAGATATACATGTATATTGTATGTGTATACGGATACATCTATTGTTATGCTGAACGAAAGTGAGCATTATCCAGAAATAGTTCTTCGTATAAATTCGTAGTTTACATAATGTTTCCTCGTTCTTTGTATGGTGGTAATGGATGACCTAAATTGGCATATTATTTATAGTATGTCTACTAACAATGATATGAAGACATAGGAGCAGCCAAAATATGAACTCGATTCTTATTTACTAACTAAAATTTAGTATGCACTGTATAGATAGAGATTTTGTTATCAAAAGGAAATCTAGTTCAGCAACACTAATATTTTCCTGTTATTTCGCTAAGGTACGCTTTTTTCTTTCTAGTCTTCGGTGAATCTTATCTTATGCCATGAAGACATGACAAACAAAGAATCAAGCTTTACAACAACAACACTAGACTTAACAAAGTTAATTCAAATGCCAACTCAAAAAATAAACATTATCCAAATTCTAAAGAAAACAATGATCATATTCATAAAAATACTGAATAGGATAAATGTATTTCATAACTATTACTTACTGCGGCTAATTAATAAGTATGAATTTATGAAAAAAACATGGATGTTAGTTCACGCGGAAACTGATAAACGATTTTGATGATACTTAGAACCCATACCGGCACAAAAAGCATCACATGTTAAAACATTAAAACAAGACTAAAGTCTTGGACATGATCTACAAAGGATCATGTCCAAGATTATCAAACAGAAAGTGTTTCCGTAAGATTCACGCGGGCGAAGCCTCACATAGAAACTAGTTATTGATAATTGTTTCCATAATAAACCTACAATGCCCTCTGTACGTGCCGGTTGACATTTACAAAACGGATTATAAACGCTAAGCCACGCCGGTTGAGTCACAACTTAAGGCAACAACAAAAAATATTATATATGTATGTAAATGTTGTTTACAGTTGGTGATAAGTACGCGGGCATGGTGGGTAGCGCATGCAAAACGTAGGTTGCAACTAGACGCCTAAGTGCATCGGAGACCGCTGTAAGTAGGGCGACGAACTGCGATCGATGCCGCGCCGTCCTCCGCACAACTTTATCCATTTACACTGTTCCAAACTTTCACCATCATAACACCCGCACCCGAACTGGCACCCGCACCGCACTACCGTCGATACGCACGATTGCTACTTTTTCTTCATTCATATGCTAACTACTATCTACATTACCATCAATAGACTTCTACTACTAACTCGAATTGAATAGAACAGAACTTGTATTATACTTCAGACGTAATTAGGTTCCAGGGCGACGTACATCAAGATAACAGCTTATAAAATCAGAGTTATTTCTGTAGGGAGAAAATGTTATGAATTTCTTTTGGGAATATCTTGAGCATATTTTGCAAAACAAGAATGCGGGGTTGAATTTTCAACAGTGTAATTATTTACATAGCGTAGTTAAGGCTGCGGAGCGTCCGCCCATCGGCGCGGCCTCCACCCACCAACATTAAAAGTCGAGTGGCCACCGAAAGCTCCCAATTAGCCAGGACTTTGACGCCGTCCCGCCAGTAATTGCAAAAAGAAATATGTTTTAGTGCTCTCCAAGAATTATTAATGTCGGGAACGGGAGAGGCATTGGGCTCGCGAGCAGATGCGAGCCATGAGTTAGCGTTCAGCTTTTGTTTGATTAAAGAGAAACACAATCGTGGTCGACATACTCCGAGTGGAGACTTATTAAATTTTCCCTCGGGGTGAGGACAAACAATAGCGTCTATCTTGGGTGTAGATAAGGTCCGTGTTCTCAGCTCCCGGTGTACAATGGGAGCGGGTCCCGAGTTGCGGCTGTCAGTCCGCCGCACGCCACCTACAAACTTTACGTCGGTCTTGTCACTACGTGAGTGCTTGCGCCGCACCGCGCCACGCTAAACTGTTAAAGCTCTCCACTTTACCTGACTTCAAGTGAAAAGCTCGACAATCTATACGTAATGTCTTCCTAAATCACCTGTTCAATCTTTTAAAGGATGTACACAATGCGTATTTAAAATACAACATTCTGTTTAATCGTTATTAGTGTTATCTGGCGATGTTGGTAAGATGCTGAATATAGTTGCACAACGTCTAGATATATTTTGCTTTACGTTGGCGGAATTTGAGAGGGTGACGTTACAATACCTGTCACAAAATTTATAGACTATTATTATGTATTAATGTCCACTATGTCGCATTAGGTTTTCCTGTAATGAGATATGTGATTTGTTTTATAAATAAATAAATAATTATTCATGTAATAAGCATACTGGTAAAAGATCGCGGCGGTGAGCCGTGCCGGTTTTCAAGACGCAAAGTGGGAATGAGTTTGTTTGAAAATTTTAGTTGCAAACTGAAGCTTGGGTTCGGTGATGTAACTTAAATTTACATGCTTAACTCGCATAGGTATATTAGACTTTCCTACACACACCTTCAAAGGCAAGCGTGATATTATCAAGCATGGTAACTAAAATTTACCCCCAGATTATTTACTAACCTACGTAACATATCTACGTAAAATGTCGTTATTATTTTCGAATTAATCATGATCCAATGAACATAATCAATGCTTGATGTTCAGTGAGTCGCTTGTGAGTCGTTTAACATGAAAAAGTGTGAGGTTTATAACGTGTTTATTAACAACGATGTACTCACCAGCCAATTCCCCGTGATATATGTGTGATGTATCAACTTCGTGTAACTGTCCTTTTGCTCCTTCGACCTGTGAAGAACATATTTATGTAATTCTTTTCCAGTATACTTGATATGCGCGATAGTCTCTTTAAACCGAACATTATAGATTGGACTGCCTTAGTAGCGCAGCAGTAATGTATGCGACTGCTCTGCTTGCTTTGGTCTTCTTTTTCTGTCAAAAATTCTCAGAAGAAGCACGGTCTCTGGAATTGTGCCCTGTAAACAGCAATCGGCTCGTTCCGTCTTAGATATGACGGATAAAAAACCATAGCTGGCGAAATGTGGGTGTAAAACACCAATGACTATCTTCTTGGAATACAGCAGTGAGGTTATGTCATGATTGAATATAAAAATTGCTATAAAAGAGAAATTATTTGCGTCCGTTGTTACAATTTAAAACATTTACAGAAGATAACAGGCAAACAATCTTGTGTTATGTTTCTACAGTAATTACGAAATAATACACAAACACACGGAATAACTATCTGCTGATCACAATATACATCCACACGAAAATCCATAACGTTTATGTCTAAGAATAAACAGTGAGATATCCGTATCAGTGCTATCACTACATTTGTCTAGAGAACCTATAAACATATCTTTATTCTACAGACACACCATTATTTACCAAGTAAATATAAATACTGTGCTAAGTAAACAAATATCCGGGATGCGTATTCTGGATATTTATTTAGTGATATCATTTTTTAATCTGCAACGCAGGCTGCACGCGAGTTATTCACGCTTGGGGACTGCCTGCGTTTCCTTTCGTTGCCGAATGATTACCGTATGTATGCAAAAACGAAAAACGATGCCTGCAAAACATTTTGTAGCTTCCATTTTTTATTGCGGATATGTGGTAGTTTATAGCTTACATACCAAAGTTATTAAAAGTATTGGTGTTGCCTTTTGTAAATACCTTGCCTTTGTTGATATCAGTTCTAAATTCTGATATACTAACAAGAACATCAGAATTTTAAATATCGAGTATGGTATCGATACAGATACATGACCGTAATTATAAAAATATTGATAATGTCGATATTGTATCTGTTGAACAGCTTATCGATTCATCGTTACAATTATCATTAATTGCTATAACCATTAAGTATCGAGTATTGTACTCCTTTGTGCCTGTAAATTACATAATCGTTACATTTAGCTGGCGGACAATGGCAACAGTTACTGCTGGCAACTGGCAACGTTTATGAGGGAGTTTAAGTTGTTAAAGTGGCTATAGTATATATATATATATACCATGTAGCAAGGTTGTGGTTATTAAATATAACAGTTATGGGGTATCAGAAATATTGTGGCTATCATGAACCATTTTGTTTAACATGGGTGTTTTGTCACCCTTGTTATATTTATATATGTGCCCGTGAATCAATCCGCAGGGACTTTAGTTTATAGGAGTTTTTGATCAAACTCGAGCGTATTTAAAAAAATATTAGCTACGTAACCTACAAGCCAAAAAGTAATAACCTGATATTTACAAGGCAACTTTATAGAGAAAATGTCAATTCCGAAGAGAATTTTGACATAAACCGTCATATAAAAAAAAACCTTATCTACATCTGCAGTAAGTAAACTAAATATGTTGTCACGTTAAATAGTTGGTATACATGATAAATTGATAACACAGGAATATGATTATACATAATAATTATACTTCAATAAATAAAGCGTTCTAAATAATTTTAGGCAAAACACTTACGAATAATAATATCTATACATTTCTTGGCATAGTAAGCTCCTCTGTGTAGAAAAGTAATCATTTTTATAGCAATTTAGTATTTGTCTTGTATGTCTTTCCGTACCTATTCATAAAATGTTACAAAGTGTTTATTTATGTGTTTTATTTAATTCACATCATATGTGCTTTTTAAAAAGCTTTTGATTTATTCTATGGTCAATAAAACTTCTTTGTCATCGCTTTGGCTTTATTTATGAGATACACAATTTTATAATTACGAATTTTCATTTAAAAACGATAATTTTGACCACTTTTTTTTGACAATGGAATCTCAGATTCGGTACAACTACTTGTAGATTACACAATTCTTGTCCTGTATGGGGAGGGATCGAACTCGTAACATTTTGCACCACAGCTGTAACTAGGTTACCAGTGAGAAACTACAGTTTGTGCTACGCCTAGTAAACAAAATACATTCCGACAATTATTCCTACAATTCGGTAACAATAGCTAAAGAATAAACGGCCGTATTGTTTCCCTAGGGTGTCGTAGGATCTAGATTCTAGATAGATTGTTCCATTTTCGTACATTCAACTGCGATCATCAATCTATCTGCCGACAGCGGCGATCATTACTACAAACATATTACTCATTCATTTATTTTTCGCAATAAATTATAAAATTATAATTATTAATTTAGAATTATAGTATAAACTTATATTCAAAATTATAATGAACTAGCTGCCTATGCGTGGACTACAGCAATAACGTTTAATATTTTTATGACGTAGTGAAAATTTGTCTGATTTAAGTTCCTATTTAAATTTTCACAACATTTGTTTGTTTTATATGGATCTGAAGACACAACAAACAAATTAATCACATACGTATGTGCGTGCTACGTATATGTACATATATTATTGATTTTTGCTCTTACGATTGTTAAACTGTCAGTTTAACGATATCCAGATATAATTATAAAATCATTGTGTTTGGAAGCCAGTGTCCGTACGAACTAAACAGACGTTCAATACTTATAGGATCAATGATGGCACGATTTAATTGATCAATTTACCAAGCTATAATAGAATTAAACAATTAAAACTCACTTTAAAGTCTTCACTGAAAGCGGACAAATCTCGCCGCAAGCGCATATGGAATGTCCTTCCATGTGCTCGAAAGTGGAGTCGTAAGTCTGCAGGTGCTTCTGTGGAGCGTCGGGCGCGCAAATGTTGGTCGTGCAACGTATCCGCGTCGTAGTCCAACGCTTCATAATGGTCGATGTACTCGTTCAGACGACGACGAGATGCTGCACAAAAAAAAAACAACATAAAGAAACCAATCCAAGAAAGTATAAAAGCTTTTATCCTTAAGCAAGAATAAAGAGTAGACAAAGATAAAGTAGATACGGAGAATGCGGACTACTGACTGAGAAATAGGACAAAGGGGATGCCCGCAGAAACGACGTAGATTTTTAAAAAGTTTAATCCCAACAGTTGGTAAATGCAATTCAATTTTGAAGGATAATAAATAGGCATGAGAATGAACAGCCATTGCGGTTTTTTATTCGACTTGGATTTCGAAAGCCACTAAATCTTAATTCGGTTCCTCCTACCTTAATGCTCAGGGTTTGGAGACTTTTGTCTAATAATGTTTTTAACAAAAGTTTTATGTAAAGGTGCTTAAATCTTATGTTTATGAGTAAGGCAATTCTAAAATCAACAGAACAACTTGTCTTGTGCAATCTATGCTAATATTAAAAAGAGGAAACATTTATTTTTTGTTCGTTTGTATTTTATTTATTAATGAAAAGCTTTTAAGCATTCTGTTTCTTGGATTTGGTTAATTGGATAGGTGGTTGGACAATTTGTATAGAACGAAATAGTTTAAATGTTTTTATAATAAGGGGTACATATACTTAACTATGAGTTGGACTTTTATAGGTTTATCTAAAAGTAGGACCCTCTTTAAAATTAGTTGTCTATTGGTATATTACACGGAATAGCATAGTTAAAAGGCTTTATTAAAACAATATAATAAACTTAATTTAACAGCCGATATTTTCTAATACTACTGTGGTTATGTAACATTGGTTAGTCAGTAGTGCACCTGTGTGCATTTATACGTAGCTTTATCTATACAAGTGCAAACCAAGTTTGCTCTAAAAAGACCGTTGCTACCCGAACGCAGTCATAGATAGAAACTAGTTTTATGTAAGCCTATTTCCTTTACAGTTCGTTCTGACTAAGCTAGTTTCGGAGTGGTTCGAAGCTGTCCAGTCTCTCGCTCACGCTCGCTACAATGAAGCGCTCAGAATGCCAAGTTTCATCTCGAAGCTAACTCGTACAGTTTGATTAAACGTCACTACTGAAACCTTCGATTTTCTCCTTCCAAATTTTTCTGTAACATTAATTATAAACTTTTTGGAAGTGCTCAGTCGGTGAGATTCAAGTTAAGGACACAATGGACTTATAAGTAACTTTCAGTAGCTTGAAAATTTTGTTTTTCCGCAGTACGGTCATTTTGCGTACAACATTTAATACAACGTTGGCGGTATAGGTATGGTAATGCGAGAGGATGTAATAAAAATCTTGAGTTAAAAACTACGTGAGGCGCATCGTAACAATGTGTGTGTAAGAGTTAATTGTGTGGCATATGAGTTATCTTCGGCATTTCTTTTTGAAGTGAAAACTTCTTTAGGCGCGTTGAACACTTCTTGGGTGAACAAAAATCATGGAACTCACGTCATCGTCACCGAACGCTTTCCATTTTTGAATTATTTTTGGTTTATAAATTGGTTTATAAAGAAGTGTTTATGATCAAGGATTAAAGTTTTCACATCGGCAGTCCCCAAAGACTACCCCAATTTTTTTAATATTACTGAACGCTATAATCATGTACTATCTACATACAATACGTAGTGTAGAGTCTCATCGTAGAACAATACGCCGGCTGTGTTTAACTATAGCCTGTTATATTTTATATTCACCTATTGTGTGGTATATTGTACGCTACATTTATTATGTACGCGGTGTCCAGCACTAGATATGGAAGTTGTTACGTGGTGAGCGCTTTGAGCACGTAGCAAGCTCGGCGCAAATAAATAGCCTATACGTTCTCGTTAGGCCTCCATTTCGAGAAAATGCAGCGTGAAGCGACAAGTACAACTTGATATAGGGATTAGAACGTCGTGAGAAAAGTGGAAACTAGTTTTCGACATAGAGAAATTGAACGGGACGTGTATTTTGTTTGCGATGTGTAGCGGGAGCGGGACATAAGTTATGAGTTTACGAGGGAACTGCAGTTGAATGCAATCTGAGTGCGAGACAGCGTGAGACGTGGCGGATTTATTTAACGCCCCCACTGAAATTGATTTCCTTCTGCACGCAAATAAAATGTGCAACATGGGACCGCTCTTGATGATACTACGCCGACATATCGTACCAGAGAGACGATTGCATAGTTAAAATTCTGTTTCATGGCTGTTTTCTTTTGTATAATTGGCAACAAACCATGCAAGTTGGGAGCAATATCGTGTAGAAAGTCTAGACACATTTATTTTTAAATTGCCCAGCCAACAGAGCAGTAGTATAATATCAAATGTTAGTATAGCTAAATGGGTATATAACTTTTATTAAGTTTTGGCTGCGTTCATCAATAGAACATTGTGTACTTTATTCATGGGAGTATCAAGCCAAAAACTAAAATGGTATCATTAGATTAGTTAAAGATAGTTTTTCAAGGAGGCATCGACTCCGCTGTCCTTGAAAAATAAAGACAACACATACTGTATTATTGCACCATCCAATGATCTCGATAATAATTAAGAATCAAATTCTGGGAAGTATCATTACTTCCCAGAATACGTCACTCTATACAAAAATACTTTAGTATAATGTAAATATACGAAAATATGAGTCAGTTAATATTTGTAAACATGAATCAGTTTATTTTAATTTAATAATGTAATATTACTGTCTTTTATTTTTTATTTAAACGATATGAATCCAGATTGTACCCAAGAATTACTTAAAAATCGAGAATAATGTTTTAGTTTCCTTCAAAATCAGCCCTGACATAAATTTGAGTAATTTTCGTTATTTCTTATATGTTCTTATTATAGCAACCCCGCACCGTTTATTAAAATATACGTAACTACTAAATATATCACAGTATACATAGTTATGCGTCAGCATAACTACGCTGTGATGCGTTTATAAAGGCAAGCCAATATAACTATACTGAACCTCGAACAGTTTTGCAAACAGAGATGATATCTACAAGTAACTACTTTCACACGTATAGATCATCTAGATGTCAATCAAAATCGAGATTCATTAACTTTGTTATTGATAAGGAAACCTGCCAATGTAAAAGACGATCCTTTGCCTTACAATAGCAGAACACGCTTACAAACCACAAAGTACCCTTATTAACGACTGGCTTGGTCGTTGGTCTCGTGGCCTTCAGATGAGGTCGTAAGGTCTGGGTTCAGGCACTGTTATTGAATGTTTCTGTTTGAATTCACTCAGGAATTGTTTTTAAACGACGAACGAAATTGAAGTCTTCGGATCCCACTAAACAATAGCCGGCGAAATGTGGGTGAACCGCTCGCGGTGCGAAAAGACTAATTACCCGTAAATGGACCTATCGACATTTGAGACATTAAATCAGCCATGTATTCTGTTATTAATAACGTTGACTTCCACATTCTAAATATAGTAGAAAAACGCAAACTGGTGCTAAATTAACTGGCAGTTTCGGGCTCATATAATATTCGAATTGTATGCTGTTATAAAACACATTAATCATTTATCAGTGTTTGGACAACGTGACGCTTGTGGCGGAGCATTCGTGCGGCACATTTACATACAGGTTTATTTGTTCGGGCGCACAAAGTGAGGCTTTTTGCTTTGGGCATTATAGGTACCGTGTCACTGGGTCACTGGGACAGGAGCGCCCTGCCGCGTTCTGGACGCAGTCGTAAGGCCAGGCTGCCTGAAATAATGCCTTCGCCGACTTTTTTTTAAGGTAGTAAACACTCGTTACCTTTTAAAGCACGAATACGAATGCTGTAAAATTATGTAAGAGTTGTGATATTTTGAAGTAAATTACTACCGATATGAATTTTTAGATGCAAAATCCGGATAACACGCTCTTGTTAATAAAAAAAAAGTGTGTGTGTACCAGAGTACACAGGTAAGAAGTGAAACTTCTTTACGACATATCATTTTTCTACTATTTGCAACTTCACGAAAATGGGGTAGATAAGGCTTAAGCCTTAAGGAAAACAATTTTTTTTAAACTATTATTTAATTTATATTTTTTATTGTTTTTATAATTAATAATGTTCACTAGATTTACAGTCATATTTATTAATACTTGCTAATTTTAACAGATTTATATACATTCACTGATACTTACAATCAAAAAGTGAGGTTAACCTCAAATAAATATTAAAATCATGCTCATACGTGTTGAATTTATAAAACGAAATATATAATCACTCTCACTTTTCTTGTAAATTCACTTAAATTTGAATAAGTCTTTTTATTTTATCACTTTCAAATTAATATATTGTTATTCTTATTTCAAACCAAACTTCAAAACTAATATATTGTTGTTATTATTATAATATATTACATTATATTCTTTACGTCACTATACTAAACTTTGATAAAAAAGCAACATGGCGCGTAACCGAAAAACGTGATGTTTTTTTTTTTACACTGCTACAAAATTTCTCTCATACGTCGATAAAGAAGTTTCACTTCAATAAAAAACTGGACAAGTGCAAGTCGGACTCCCCCACCTAGGGTTCCGTACTTATAAAAAAGGGACAGGTTTTTTCATTCTTTGTAATAAATCGAAAACTATACATCATAAAAATATTTAAAAATCTGTTTAAGCTTGTGCCAATGAAGCCCTTTCATACAATAAACCACATGACACGGTTAACTCAATTCAAAATTTGGACCGCCGCGCCGTTCCTTGCATAAAGACCCTGTTTTTTATGATTTAATTACAAATGTATAGTTTTCAGATTTTTCCCTATACTTGTCGTATAAGACGGTATTACTTGCCAAATTTCATAGTCTAGGTCAACGGAAAATACCCTATAAATTTTGATTCCTTTGAGAGTGTCGAAATATACGTTTTTTTTTTGGCAAAAAC
This sequence comes from Catocala sponsa, assembly GCA_963564715.1. Classification (NCBI taxonomy): domain Eukaryota; kingdom Metazoa; phylum Arthropoda; class Insecta; order Lepidoptera; family Erebidae; genus Catocala; species Catocala sponsa. The sequence continues at coordinate 10,502,322 of OY751334.1, read as the reverse complement.
GGCCGTATCGTTTTTTTACGTTAACTTAGAAGTTTGATTTTGTCACAGCTTCAAGAGACTGTAGACCTGAGTATATCATTTTAATTTCTACTCGACACCTCCACGCGTCCCGAGATAAAGGGTCTAGACAGACAGACGGACGACAAAGTGATCCTATAAGGGTTCCGTTTTTTCCTTTTGAGGTGCGGAACCCTAAAAACACGCCGAATCCAAATTGTGGTGGAATTTAATTTAAGTTATAAGCTCACCACAAACAACGCACCTAGCCACCTAGAGCTCCGAGTTCAACCCTCGCAAGAGTCAGTAAATTGACTTGCAAATGGATTGTTTCGAGTTTAGTTGTACTTTATGTATGTTGACAACAACTGACATTTGCAATGTTTGTAAAAGACCTGGTCACTTCGTAAACCCTTAAAAATCAACCATTCTCTCCTCTTTTTATCTTGACGCTGGCAGTGTCATCGGAAAGTTAAAGATGAGAGAGATACTATTTCTAGTATAGATCATTTATTTTTAAAGAACAATATAATTGCCTTATGAAAACACAATTGAGTGCCTGTATATTTACAATATCAAACTACAGAGGTAAAAAGTATGAACGGATAGAATATAATAACTTCTAAACGTGATTTCAAAGTTGTAAAATTGTTCAAAACTTTTACAATGTATGTAAATATAACTTAAAATCGCAAAAATGAATCGCTGTTTAACAAAGAGAAAATTTTAAATAAAGCCGAGCAGTCCATTATATTTTCGTATGTACTATACTTTTTGCGACTGCAGTAATGATTCTATAACTCTTCTTTTTATAGTACTAAAGTAGCAAATAAGCGAGATGGCAAGTAGTTACTTGCAAAAGCACATTACTCGCAAATTGCTGACCCTTAAAGAGTGAATGCAGTGCTTGCACAAGACATTAGAAACAAAGATCATCGATCCTTTTGCGAACGGTGTAGCATCTCTTTTTCTCCGACCGTGGAGGTTTAGATACCATAATTTGCAACGATTGGACTGTTTAGGTTATATTTTAAAGGAATTCGTTATTATGTTAATCGATAGCAGTCGCAGTCGACTGCAGGACATAGGACTCTACTTCCAATGTGCGCATTAGATCTGATACCGTATTTTAACTTACTCTTATCAAGTCGTGGTCTGACAGCCAAAACATGTCGAAAACATTGCATAAAGGTAGGCTTTATACGTCCTTGACTACGCAAAGTAGGTGACGCGTTATACTCAGTTATAGTTGAATATAATCGCAACACTACTTAATAAATAACTATAGCATCTATTATTATCTGCCTTTGTTTTATCCTGGTTACCTTGATACGTATTGAACTAATGAAATAATAATAGGTATCAGTTGCGTGCGTACATCCCACACTTCTTGCGTGAAGATACTTCTGAAGGAAATAGAACTAATTGTAGTCAAGGGTGTACTAGTTGTAGTCTATTGAAATAGTTAAACAGTATCGGAATGATTTAGAAGTGGATTCCGGACGTTACCCGACCAATGTTATTTATTGCTACAGTCACCTCAACACAAATTGGTAGCCGAACTACGCGATAAACCCGCATTACACAAATGACAGAATTAGGTTTTAATGATAAGGATTCATCATTAATCGAGCAATATTCCGTTATGAAACGGTAATGAGACTACAGTAATTTGGTTTACTCAATAAATGAATAGATTTTATATATTACCCGAGATATATAAAAATGATTGACTCGATAGAAATGGCGGGTAAAACATTGGTACTACTGACCGTTATACAATTAAAGTGGTAAATATATGTGTACATATGTATATATTTACTACTTTAGTATAAATATATGTATATATTTACCGCCTGATCATGAACAACTACTGTAGCTACATTCGCCTGCAAAACTAGACGTGTCAAACGCGCGATACCTACACTGGAAAAGTCGCCGAGGTACCAGGGCAAGGTACATACATATAAATCTGTTACCACCGTTACAGCCAGTATCTTTAAGACGCTCAGCGGCGCACGATAACTTAGGTTCTGTATGAAACATCATCAGTAGGACTTGAATACGAATTTTGAATGACTTAGCTTTTCCCTTAAAACCGTGTGAGAAGCACATAAAGAAATAAGGTTGTTCTATTTTTACAAGGCAATAAACCTACAAAAGGCGAACAACATAATTAAGATCAAAGAACAACGTACAATATTATAATTTAGTTCGTTTAGAACAACAATGTAATTATGACTCGAATGTATTGAATTAAAGCGAAGATTAACATTTGGGTTTTGGTGGCCGCGATGATTGATGGCGTTCGTATTTCGATGTTAGATCGCAATCGGTTTAATTGGGTATGTTGCGTAGCAAGCCTTTCGTCTACTTTCACGACTAAGCATATATATAATTATGTAGTCATATGTACTACGAATGTATAACATTGTCCTGTTAACAAAATCCTTAGTAATGATGTAATCATGTTATAGAATTGGTATGTTTATCACAGTTCTTGATACTACATATATCTATCTATAACTGTGGTTAACATACCAATTCTAAATAAGTATTTAATTAAGGTTTGTTAGTTTATACGTCTTTTATGTCTAAAAGGAGCATCGGAAGGGACCTGGTTTTGAACAGATATGGCTACACATACAACATCTATGTCTACCTCAAAAATATTAACAACATTGAATAGAAAGACAATAAGCCGGAGTGAAATAATAACGAACGAGCGAATTGAAAATTCGGGAATATTAAAGAAAACACATTGTTAAAAATAATAAAGATAGATAGATAAGAGAGGAAAGATGAATGTTGACTTGAAACAACTTGATAATATCTTTGGAAAAACCCCAGTTGTTTTTAAATTGTACTGAAACTCCAACATCCATTTTTTTGTACTCTTGATCTCTCGAATAACGGTTTGGGATGATTGGTTTGTTAATTATTATAAACCGAAACAAAGGAGAAATAACTGCAAATTTGGCGATACAAAAGTGAAAATCGAGTTGGCAATGTATAGTAACTTTACAGATTCTTTGCTACTGCATTAATTGGACATGTTTCAATCGTCTTGCGAAAGGCAAGATAAAATAAATTTGCTCCGTAGGTCCATATTTAACGAACGTCTCTACACGTGCAAACTTCTTGAAGAACCGAGTCCATACGAGTCACACGATACCATTAAAGTTAGTAGCTACTTCAAGTCGTCGCTCAATTCGTGAAGAAACTACGTTATAACTTACTCTGTGGAAGATTCGTTCCAGATGCGATACGTGCACTTTCCATAATTACAGTTTCTTGTTACATAAATAAGTAAATATGTAACATTTTTTTACTATATTGCATTTCAAGATTTCTGCTCAAATATGGGGTCCAATTCTTGAAGCCTCAACAGATGATCGCTGCCTATAACTTTGCGCTTTCTTCCTACGTACGATGATTAAGATGTCTTTAGCCTGCTTGGATCACACTTACATTTCGCGTTTAGTCATTAGACTAAACGCGAAATGTAAGGCCACAGTTATAGAAACCATGCTGCTGATACTGAGACTAAAATGAAAGAAAAATCTGGCGACTCTCCACCAGGATCGGCAGTAATGTATGTACAAACACACACTTAAGACTTACACTACTTGACGATTGAGGTACGCATGCAAATAACACATTTCGATTAAAACATTACAATGAAAGCAAAATACTGTAACGAGGCTTCAGGCTACAGTATACAACTACAAGCAAATCATGAATTATAATTGTATATTGTTTTCACAAAAGGATAGACCTTTTTCTTAATGTGAGAGTAAACGCCCGCGAGCCAATTCCTTCTACACTCGCGAGCAACCAAATCGACTCAACCTTTTACTGAGCACACATACACCAATTTTACAAAATTACACTTGGTATTTATGACAACAATATGTCATTTGAAAGTTTTAAATTTAAGATTTCAATGAGCATCAATACCCTATAAAAAATTAAGCCCTTATTTATTTACCCAATTTAAATGGACGATACAGTAAACTTGCTCCACAAGCTACCCACGACTTGTGCTACTTACCACCCACAACCAGCTATTCTTATCAGTCGCTTATCACAAGTTGATCGGTACACATCTCTGTAAATTGCATTCATTGTTTTTACAAAAATATGGATACCACTCCTGAAGAAGCCGCTCAAGCTGTTGCCCTGTTGCAACAAGGGCTAAGTCAGCGAGTAGTCGCTGCCCAGCTTCACTTGAGTCAGTCTGCTGTATCCAGAGTATTCAGAAGATTTCGAGAGATTAGTGCCTTCAATCGGAAACCAAGGATCAGTCGCCGCTGGTGCACTTCCGAAAGAGACGACCGTTTCATAGTCTCAAACTCGTTACGCAATCGGCATCTAACGGGTGTTCATGTGCAGCAGGAACTGAGACGTGTACGAGGGGTGGCTGTCAGCGAGTGAACAGTAAGAAGACTCTTGAAGGAAGCTAACCTAACTCAAAAAAGGCCTGCGACTGGCCCTAAATTGACTGCAGGCCACCGACAAGCGCGCCTCCAGTTTGCTCGAGAGCATTTCGATTGGGGCATTGCGCAATGGCGGTCGATTCTGTTCACTGACGAGTGCAGAATATGTCTGCATGGCAGTGATAGGAGAGGCTGGGTCTACAGGCGTCCGGGCGAACGATTTGCACAGTACTGTTTCGCTGAAACAGTTGCATACGGCGGAGGTTCTTGCATGATATGGGCTGGGATCGCCTTAGAAGGAAAAATCGAGCTTGTTTTTGTACCTGAGAGAGGCCGAGGAGGCGGGCTAACGGCTGATATCACCGACATACTGTTGGAGCATGTTGTTCTCTACGCAGGATTTGTTGGCGAAGACTTCGTGTGACGACAACGCCCTTTGTCACACGTCGCGTATCACTCGGCAGTTTCTTTATTAAGTCGAAATACGCACAATGGACTAGCCTGCGCTTAGTACAGACATGAATCCCGTTGAGCACTTATGGGATGAGCTCAAAAGAAGAGTACGGGCCAGAAATCCAGTCCCTTCGAGCGTAAAAGAGTTGAAGACAGAATTATTAGAGGAGTGGGACGGCATTCCTGAATAAATGATGTCAATAATAATGACATCAAATTAAAGCTGACATTTTAAGCTTTCTGATGACATACTGTTATCATAAATACCACGTGTAGTTTTTGTGAAATTGGTGTAGGTGTGCGCAGTGAAGGGTTGAGTCGATTTGATTGCTCGCGAGTGTAGTTAAGTAGAATATGTTATCAACGTTAAGAAAAGTACTTTTGCCATTATACAACGAAAAACACAAGCAGAATAATAATGTCACAACCATTAATCACGAAATAAAATTTTTATAGCTTAACCAACACGTTGGTCCAGCTTCTCAAATGGGACAATTGCATGGATACGATTCTTAGTTCACGATGTCGTGAACTGATGATTGGGTTTGAATTTATAAAATCCTAGTTACTCTGTAGTATAACTATTACTAAGGCTTAAAAACTAGGGATCAAAATCACGCTATCTGTCACGCTGTCTGCGCTTTGTAGAGCCAAGCCAATAAGATTATCCATCATTTGTCTTGCACATCTATGACATTCGAATTGGTGCTACTGCTACTAAGTAGTAGTATCTAAATATTACGGCCTTAACCAAAATACCAAAAAGCCTAGAGACGACTAGAAAATCTTTGACAGACTAGTTTGCTGGTTAATTACTAATCCTATAAGAAAATCTTAAGCATTGCAGAAAAATAGAATATCTACGCAAGTTGTAGGTAAATACAGCCAAGCATTGATGTCGCATAATACACGAGAAGCGAATCTATATCTACATCAAAATAGCTTTAGAAAAGTTCTATGTATAGATCCATTTTGATCGCAGTGCGTACGCTCCCTCCGCTATTGAAAGTTTTCAACTATCTAAAACGTCGTCGAACGCATCTAACGCTTTATCGTACACCCGGCCCTCAATTTACTATCCAATGAAAATAAATATTACCGCATTCACCTCGTATCGTGCGATATTAACGTTTAACTTACCTATTTGAAGCGTTATGAGTATGAGAAACTTGCTATAAAATTTATTGTTCGTATAAGCTTTAGTATATAAGCTATATAAAGCAATCTACATACGGAATTACATAAAGCTGTAAAGTTAAACGACTTTAGATTATTAACCTTTTGAATTTTCACTAAAGCTTTTACTTTTTGTATAAAAATTTTATGGCTATCATTAGTCTATGAACCAGAACGTGCAGCTTGTATGCTCTGTAAAAAGTGCATGCATCACCGCCAAAATATTGCCAAGTCCTAAGTCCCACGCAAAGCTAAGTATCGACTCTCTGGCAAGCAAAGTTAATTCTCTACCTGAGAAAAGCCTTGATCGATAATTTAATTTCACTTCCTCAACCCGGGTTTAAGCCCATGAATGTCAGTGAAACGGGTGAAGATGCAAAATGCCGCTTCTGCGATACTGCACCAACGAAACAATCTTGTGCTTTTACACCGTATTTTCTGGAATTTCGCTCTTCTATGTTATGAATATAAATGTAACCATGTATATGTAATGTAAAAGCATATTCTGTATCTAGTTAAGTAAAATGTAAAGTGAGTTAGGTTTATGTTTACAAACTATAATTCAAAGCAACGAGCGGCCATTAACACTCAAGTACCTGGGGCACGGCGGCGACGTGACGACCCAATATTATCAGAAGTGAAAGTACCTAAGGAGGTCTCTCTACGGGATTTATGGATTACTCGACTGTCCCTCGGGATTTGCAACTTTGTTCGGTGCGAGGCCTTAACTTTGTTGTTGCGAGAACTGATCACATACAGTCACATCGCGTTTGAACGAATTAACATTGAGTAGACAATACTCGTCCGGGATTGCCTTTTAGCTTTATAGTGAGAGATGAGAGACTTTGGAACAAGTGTGAGTGGATTTGACAATTGTCGAAGGTAATATTACAGTGTAATATCTGGGTCAAGCAGTATATGAGTTTACTATCATGCAATTTCATGACGGGTTCTGGAACTGTATCGGATAGCTAGCAATAGACTCGTCTGTTACCTAAGACTTAAACAGTAAGCGAAATATGAATGTGATGCACCGCTGCCGATAATACTTTAAATTTACCGGCGTGATGTTTAATATACGATTCAGGCATGTTGTATTCTAGCATTGACTGTAGTGTGATGAAGTAATCTCGCTATAGACATTATGGTTCCCATAAACAGCAAGCGCCCCGTCATTCCTTGAGAACGTACTATGGTAATATTTGAATATGTAATGTTATCGCCGTACGTGACTTTAAACTGTAATATTCCCCTTGCCGGCACCGCTGATAGCTATGCTTATTTAAAATAAACTTCATATAAATTGTTGAAATACTATTTATATATATTCTATTTTAGATAGAATACTTAAATTGCCTACTATACATCTATCTAGATGGTGTTGTGTGTATGTGGTAGAATATTATTATTATTATTATTATCTCAAGTGCAACACAAATAATGTTAATTAGTACTTTCATCACGTCTCTATATTGGTATGACTAGATAAATAATAATAATTAACCAGAGCTATATGAATAAAGTTTCAAAGTAATTAAATATATAACTAGAGCAAACAGTCGAAAGATACCTACTGAAACAGATCGTTGTTTTCGTAATTACTTAATATCAGCCAAGTTTTACACTGAAATCTAAACCATCATCATTTTTATTGTGTAGTAAATCAGAACTTCAAATAAAACAGTGACTAGATAGAGAAATCTAATTAGTTAGCGAGCAGAAAGTGCTTTCGTTAACAGCACAAAACAAGCTACACTGCTACACCAAAGAAGTACCCAAGGGAAGGGACCAATTACTTAGCGACCAGTTACGTCGATACAAGCTTTCCCTATACTCCGACTTCGATACACTAAAGCGGTTTAATACACTATTGACCAGTTCAAACCCTACACATGTACACATCACTTATGCGGGTGAATAGACATGCTTTATCTATTCCGAAATGTTCCATCACGGCGATCGAATGGATCAAGAGACACGCGTTCAACAAAACTACATATACATATAATTATAAAACGCTGTGTATTTCGAACTCAATGACATATTATGTATACCGCTCCTTTATAAATTTAAAAAAGAGGAGTGTATATTCGTTTGGTGACACAATAGCCCCATGAACTGGATACGAGAATTACTCAATCAATGAACAATATAAATAGTGATGGGAACAAACTGGCGTGCAATACGACCTAATTGATAGACTGAGCGCTTGATGAAGAGAATTTGTGCAGCTCCCTCATCCAATTAAACTGGCAAACCAACCCCATCGCCTCATATTTCTTTGATGGAAGTTTGGTGAAACAACTAAAAGATAATAAGTGGACGCAAACAGGCAGAGCCAATTTTACTCGCTGAGATTCAACCTAAATAAATTACCTAAAGCGAAAAACGGTACTGTTTCAGAGAGTAATTTGCGCACGTCATTAAGGACTCATGTGTTCGAAAATGGTCTGTGTTGAAAAATATATGAGATGTGTTAGCGTAGGAGAGGCGCAATAGTTGGAGTACTCTTTCATAAGAAGACGGGTGTCGACAGCATGTGTCGCTAATTGCCTTCGTTGGGCAGCGAGTGCGGCTCCGCGCCACTCAGCTAGTACCAACACATTATATCTGTACCAAATTGCTTTTGCTCACTAAACTCTCCCCGCTGTATTGTATTGTGGAACGTTTGTGGATCGAGTATGCGTTTAATGTTCGTATAATAAGCCAATGATGTACTCAATTGACGTCTCTTCTGCTGATAACAGTATATTCCTGAATATAACAGCTCTATAAATTATAAATGTGGCTAATACTGAATCAAAATGTAGTAATGTAGTGGTTCAATAATGTCAGTTTTAAAAAGATAATAATATGTCCTACTATGCCGCAGGAAATCAAACCAGTATTATCTAGTGTGTGAACTCTCCCTCCCGCCCCCACGCTCCGGTGACCCAATTATTCATGCAGCCTCATAAATATTATTTCAGATAAAAATACCTTTCGCGATTCTGTTCTATTTCTGATCGGTAACTAAGCGAATAATAACCACCTGTATACATCTATATATTAATACGTGAAGCGAAATCTTTGGATCCCTTTTTACGAAAATTGGACGGATGGAGGAGTATGAAATTTCGCACACTTATAGTTTATACAGAGAAGAAGTGACGAATGCTAATATTTATATAAAATATGTATAATAAATACATTAAATTAATGAAAAAACACTACACGCACACAACCATGCATTTGACACACGCAGTCGAAGCGCGTAACTATGGTTACATATATCAATATACGAGTATAATGACATGACATAATATATACATATATATATCAGTTCGAATTTCGAGCACTAGGCGACCGCTAGTTTATATTAATACGTGAAGAGCAAAGTTTGTACCCCTTTTATAAGCATATTGCGCATACGGACGAGTAGGTATGAGTTTTGGCACAGTTAAAGTTTATATGGAGAAATATTATAAGAAAAATTTATACCGGTCGAATTTCGATCACCGAGTGATTATATTTATTAAAGTAAGTAATATTAAATCTATCATAAAGTCGTTTTTTAGAACTAAACACCTAATTGTTCAGTCGATCGGATCTGTTTTGCAAGCGTGCCAAATTAAATTGAAATGGATGGGCAATCCATTAGGTAATTGGTAGAATTACCTGCTTGACAAGCATATTTTATATAGTAATAAACAACAATAGTCGTTGCGTATTCGAAATCTATACTATCTAAGTATAGAAATCATTGCGTCAACATTACGTGAGTAAAGGGGACACTATTAAGAAGAAGACATTAAGTATGTAGGTATATCGATGGTAATATTGCATCAGATGCGAATTAGAACAAAGGAGCTACGGTTGTGCCTCACCGCACAACAGTGCCCTGCCAAACTTCCTATACCAAGAAACAAGTCGTTTTAGCTAAGGACAGTTAAATATTGTCATATCTATACTAATATTATAAAGCTGAAGAGTTTGTTTGTTTGCTTGAAGACGCTAATCTCAAGAACTACTAGTTCGGATTGAAAAATTCTTTTAGTGTTGGATAGCCTATTTATCGAGGAAGGCTTATAGGCTATATACCATCACGCTACGACTCACGGGGGCCGCGCAGTGACCATAAACGCGAGTGAAACCGCAGCCACATTATTATATTTTTCATAAAATATGTATAAGAATTAACTGTCTATAGGTAAAACGACTTGTTTCTGAAATATAGAGCCTGAGCCTAACCTCACAGATGTCTTTCAGCACTTACATTTTATTCGAATAATCTTGGCAGACATAAAACCTTGTTTTACGTTGCATTTTGATAATAATTAGCTGTCAATTCTAACCCATTTATTGTCAAACTTGCTCGCATTGATACTTATTGGCGCTAGTCGTCTATGCATAATATGTTGTTTATACTAAATAGTGTATCAGTTCAGCAAATGTGGGTGTTTACGACGAGTAAAAATCATTGTCCATTCATAGGCTACGGTTTTCAGGTTGTTGAGTGTCGATGTTGCAGCCGTTTGTTTATGTTTGCAGGGCGCCTAACTGCGGCCGGCGCGCCGCCGCCCGCCCAGTAGCATTGGCGGGTCAACGACCGCGTGCTCCCGAGTGCTCTCCGATTTTACAACATAATAAACTTAAACCTTGTCCCGTAGATTTGCTACGTGTTTCAATTAGAAATGTTATGCTGAACCAACGTAAATTTATCTACAAACTCCAAGAGTTAATTAACTAATTAGAAATACCGCACTCAAGTATAATAATTATAATTATACCTGTGTTCACTAAAAAGTCAGAATGATGAAAGTGCAATAAGAGTGAAATATGCAACGAGAAGCAGTCGAAACTCGTTCTACATATCATTATGTACTTTCTCACAATATTGCTAAAAGGGTTTTGACATTAAAATAATAATCACTTTGTTGACCTTTCTGAAATTCATGAAGAAACTCTCGTTAAATGGTCACCTCATTTATCACTTCAGTGCGTAATGTAAAATAAGAATATACCGTCTATAAAAAGTTAGGTGCAGAAACATTATAGTCAAAATTAAACGTACCTTCCTATTGATCGGCTTATATTATAAACAGAAACCGTAGTCCGTGAGACATTAATATATTATGAGATAGAAATCTAAATACCTAATAAGATATTTAAAACATGACTGTTATTATAAAAGCCAGAGTAAAAATAACATGGTTATTCAGTAACATGGATACTTTTCCCAAGTATGAAAGTAAACACTGAATACTTCCGAGTTAGGGAGTCCCCAAACTTATCGACGTGGAATCGGCTTCAGGCGGTCAGAAAAACCTTTATGTCAATCTAATAAGGGTGTCGCTAATGCCATTCGCATCGGCTTGGACGACCAGACGCGACGTGGCCGACGGCGAAACGGGTGGTTTGCCGCTTAGCTGATAGTATCCGTATGGAGCTGAAAGTAGCCGACCGCCTACGTCGACGCGTTTAAATTTCCGAAAGCAGTCAAATCCATAAGTTCTTTCCCGTCGGCGGTTGGATGGCGTCGCAGACTGCCGATAGGCGTTGAAGACGGCCGAACGGCGACGAAGACAGAGAACGGCGTCGGATACGGTCGAACAAAAAAAACTCAAATTTAACAATGAAGAATGAAATGTAAAAATGTCCGTACAACTCGAGCGTCTCTCATAATCTGCGATGAAAACGTTTGTGGATGTGCTGAATACCAGACTCATGACCTCTGTAAGGATGAGTGTCTGTCTACTCGGTAGTCTTACCGAACGGAAGTGAACAGCCGTCACAAACGCCGTTCGGAGGAGTCTACGGTCGTTCGTACGAGGTGACGGCCGTTCGGAGGAGTCTATAATCGAACGCAAGTGAACAGCCGTTGCAACGGCCGTTCGGAGAAGTCGACTGCCACTTGCTTGTGATCAGCCATGGCGACAAACGATTGGCGTCAAGCCGAGTAAGGACGTCCCCAAACTTATCGACGTGGAATCGGCTTAAGCCGAGTGGGTACCACCACATTAAAAAATAAATTTCTTAAATGTATTTGTTCAAAATTACACTTTCTATCGGGCGACCGAAAAAAGGTATCTATTTTCTATCAGCTAAGTACTAAATTGACTATGATAAAAATACATTTGGTTTTGTAGGTATCTTCTCACAATATTTTTAATTCAAATGTGGTTACTTTTTAGTGCGCATTTTTGAGCTTCATTGCCATTACGGCCATAGCTAAACTGGCTAGCCTAGCTCTGACTTGTAATTAGTCGCCATTTCTATCCAGGTAATGGTCCAAAATTACACCTCACTTTTAAATTTAAAACCCAGTTTAATGTACAATGATTGGTCGAAGAATCATGCATACTATCTAGATGTTTGAAGATCATCTCTTGTTTTGATCTACAATATATATAGTTAGATACACAGATTGATGTACCGAGTCAGGATGTACTTAGCATCCATTGTTTTTAACATATGAGCAAAGCCCCCGAACTTATTGCGAGAATTGTTCAATTATAAAAATAACTACCAAATCCACGTCCTGCTGTAGACCGCAAAATGATAAGCCGGTTATTCTGAATAGAATGAACGATTGTTTAAAAATCAAAAGGGAATTTCTATGCGCTGTTTATCTATCATTGAAATACGAGACTAAATTAAAAACCAGAATAACATTACACAAAGGAATATCAGATTAAGATACGTTTGTCTCTGTGTCTGACTCTGACTTGTTTAAACAGAGAGCTAAAAGCTCTTTATAATATGACTGGCAGAAATGTTTTAACGATAAGATATAGTTTTTCAGTTCGACAAAAGAGGTGCCGCCTCAAAGAAAAGTTTCTAACTTTGATATTTTACTATCGGATGAGATAGAATGTGGATAAGTAAAGTTAGCTAAGCTAATCTTATAAAAATATTCTTTGTATATTTTATGTTGATAGCTAAGATCCGCATGTCAGACACCAATATTGGACTCGCAGTTTCTCTTGTGCCGTCGTTTCCCGTTGTAGACAACACATTTCAAAAGCCAGTATTCTCAAAATAACCAAACGATTGTTCTAATTAAGTGGGCGCTAAGCGGAGTCAGAAAGCTTGAACCACTTGACAAATATTAAGTAGGTAGTCTACAGAAAAGAAGAGAGAAACATTTGACTTTCCATAGCTTGTTGGAATAATGTATACATAGGTGCCAATTCTGCTGTCACGAAATTTTCTAAACTTAACTAAAAATCACTAAAATTTAGTTTAATCCTGTCACTTTAAACGATTTCAGAATACGAAATGTCTTTTGACAGGACTAAACTAAATTTTAGTGATTTTTAGTTAAGTTCAGAGAATTTTGTGACAACAGAATTGGCACCATTGTATACCAATGTATACCTTATTTCAACTCTATCTTTAATATATAATCCACTCTGATTGTTAAAATGTATGACCAAATAACAGGCGACTCAAATAAAAATTCTAAGCTTACAGTGTAATATTATTTTTAATGAACTCATTATGTTATAGTCCCTTAGACTATTCAGTAACGTCTGCACGTGACTACATAGTGTAAAAACAAAATACTCTTTTAAAATACAAAGAATAACGTCGCACAATGTCAGTCATAATGTTATAATAAATAACATGAATAAGCTTCTAAGAAAACACGTTACTAGTTCATTTCTAAACTAATCACCGTCTGAGGCTTGCTCATATTTTTAGTTTTTGTTTAATTTTGTTATCAAATAACCAATCTAAACTTAAAAATACTTAGCAAACTCATATATTATACAACTAAGAGCTGATATTTCAACTACTAGATAATCCTTAAAGGAAATACGACGGTGGCGTTTTCACTGATTATTTGATATATAGAAATTCTGTCAAAGTTATTACTAATTAAACAGGTGGTGGTAATACGGGCCGCCTGAGTAAGCAGTGACCGTAATTCTAGACTATGTTGTATGTGTGTTGCAAGTATGAACGTTTGCAATACTAAGGTACGATGTTATATGGAACTAAAAGTATCAGCGCTTTACCGATTCTGCAACACAAAACAACGCAATCATTACTGAACACAACACAATGCTTGCATAAGCTGCGATCATTTGTGAGCCTAGTATTAAAAAACATTAATAGCGTATCTTTGGCGGTCATAGTTAAATGCCAAACTCTCCTCGGCATAAAGAAAATTGTCTTACCCCATAGAAGTTATAAGAGAAAAATGTTTATATAATCTTGAACAGACTTTGAGCGAAGCATACCTAAGCATAAAAACACAGATACGAGCGATCATCGAAGCGTGACGAATGAGTACAAAGACAGTACATACTTACAATATGTGTAGGTATTGGGTAAATCCATATTTGTGCAAACATCATTGCACATAAGTCAATGGAGACTAAACAGAATGTCTTTTTTTTTACGTGGCGGTATGCTTTGAAGGGGTATCCTTCGCTGGGGCGGACGGAGGGGTTACGTCGGTCTCACCGGGGGAAAGATAGTGAGCGACATCCCAGTAATACCTACTAAGCCCACCACGGTGTTCCTCGAAATAACCGCAATCGGCGGTGCCGCGCGAATCACTTTCACACGCAATCGCGACCCCGCCGATGTGTCGGCCCGCTGCGCTGTATGAAACGACAGGCCACTACACGAAAAGTCCTAGAAGACCTAACCTATGGTCACTTCTAAATTTTAACCCTACTGTCCCCTTGAGGTGGGACGGACACACGACACAGAAGCGCGCGTGCGAACACGCACGCCGCCTCTCGGACCTGGTGCTGATTGGGTGGCGAGCAGCCCCACAAAGCCCACCACCCTCAGGTCTAATCTCAGGGTGGCTGGAGGTCATCTCGCGCCCTCCGGCGCCCGGTTCTGCGGCTAGGGAGAGGGTTCAAGCGCTCCATCTCCCGTTCCGCCGCCTCCTTGATGGAAATTACTTCCTCACAGAAGGACACGACGGCGTTCCATGACCTCTCACTCCGGACCATGGAGTGAACCACGGCCGGGAGCGAAAGGGCAACCATACCGACTGCCGGGATCAACTCACGGCGCGGCGCTGCGATGCCCAGGCAGGGCAATTCGCCAAGGTGTGCAGCGCCGTGTGCCGTGTCCTCAACAACGTCGCGGCAGTCGCCGTAGTGATAACAACCGGGCGTCTCTAGCCGAATAGATGTGTTGTAACGTATGAAAAGCAACTGTAATATCACGCTTGTGTTTCCAGATATGAGTAGGCGGATAAGTATAATTAGTAACTACATATTACGCTGTTACATCTATACTAATAGTATAAAGCTGAAGAGTATGTTTGGTTGAATGCGTTAATGTCAGGAACTACTCATTCGAATTGGAAAATTATTTTATTGTTGAATAGCTTATTTATCGAGGAAGACTATAAGCTACATATGTAACATCGCGCTACGACCCATGGGCGCGGCGCAGTACCTAATCATAAACGGGCACATCTAGTTACAGATAACGACAAAGTGAGGCGGGTCTACCATGACGTGTGGTCCTGTCGCTCACATACACATACATAGACTCACGCCTATATTCGCGAAGTGGTAGGCGTATTGCACACATATTCCACAAACTATGTAATAGTGGGCTATTTCTGTTTATCATGTACACACAGTGCTAGACTCCGTGTTGCTACTGAGAATTTTTTGACAGAAAAATTCAATAAAATGCCGGACCCGAAAATTGAATGTGAGCGCTCAAGCTTAGCTGTCGCATACACTACCATAATTTCTGTCGTTATATATTTAGAGAAACGATATATCACTTTAATCCTCATCGGATTTGATCTGGAAAATTACGATCAGCAGAAAGACGTAATTAAATTAAAAAATACATAATGACATGACCTAATTTAATTTTAAGAGTAGGTATTCTAATTTTATAAGGAATTTGCTATCTGCATATCGACAAGTATGCGGATAGCAAGAAGATTAAGTCAAACCGGCAACCGGTTTATTGTAGTAGTAAAATCAGTGACTATTAAGCGCATAACACTAGATTTTAGTAGCGATTCCAATGTATACTATACCTGCCTAGAACCTATACGTAAAATATAAGCTTCCAAGTTGCCGACGAGCGTGGCGATTAGGCCAATATCCTCTCGTGATCGTCCATTGTGACGATCTCTCTGTCAGACTCAAGGTTTTGTATTCAACAGATTCAGGAGTGGAAACTCACAGGCATTTTATTCTATTGACTGATTTATTGACATGATTTGTATTTTGCTCTATCGAATAAAAGCGAATGTTCCTATTTCTGTCTAGACTTACATGATCTTTTATTGGTACGATGATTCATAGATTAAAATATAGATGTTTCGATTGTCGATGAGTCGTGTGCTACTACATATACAATATACTACATATATCAATCCAAAACATACAAACATATCTAACTGTTACAAGAATACTACATAATACTTTTATGTTACTCGAAGCAAAATTCAGCTTCAAGAAAACCATAAAATATTTTTAGCGTAGCATTTTGTTTCATCGTAAACTGTAAATATTAACGAGAGTGGAGTGTAACTATAATAGAAGTACAAGTCGCGAACGTTTAAAAATAAATAAAACATTGTTGGCTAACTATTCAGTCAATCGAAACAAGAATTGAACAGTTATAATAACTATTACTTACTTAATAATAATTGACTTGTATGTTAGTCAGGGTAGCCAACGTCAAGCTTCACTATTTCTCTAGATGATAAATGAAAGAAATATCCAGATATCCGGCCATTACAAAGGGAGATCTGGACAGTGTTTTCGATTGCCAGTTCATAGCCAATACATAATATATGATAAATCTGTTTCGGCTCGGGCAGTTTATTTTTTGTCCTTATCTCGAATATCTTATGGTTCCCATAAAGTATGAGGCATAAAAATATCGCACAAAAACGGTTCGGGCGGTTGAGCCGTCCACCCAAGCGGATCTATGAGCAGGCCTCCATAACTATGACATTATACAGTGAAGTGTGTTTACTTAGTGAAAGTCGACGTAGTACCTACTAGCCAATTAACAACAATAAGATAGATGGTCAAAACAAAACTTATTTTTATACGGCTTTTTTATCTGTGTTATTAGTTTCAAAATTCAGCTTCCAACAGTACTAGAAAAACAGATTTGTTAGTCGTTATCTATCCGAACACAAAATGTCGAAGTACTAACAAACTTCCATCGGCCTAGGTAAACTTTTAGGAATAGACATTAGTATTGCGAAGCTTTACGTTGTTATTCGTATCGAACTTTCCGATTTCAATTAGTATTAACTCAGAACAATTATTTATATTTGAATTTGTCGTTTCTAATAATAATAATAATAATCTTTATTTGCTAGAAACACGGTTACAAAGATGTTTAATTAATAAAATAAGCACAGCATGTCTCACCGTATGAACGGTATGCAAAAATTAATATTTATGATTAACAATAATGTGAATATTAAATAACATTCAAATAAAAATAATACTGTCTGAATAAAAATAAATATTGTCCTTAAATAATTAGTATAGTGAATTTATGTCATGAATTAAATTACATTGAATACGGAATTATAAAATTGTATTAAATTATAATGAAAACATATAATATCATTATTTACATTGCATTATTAATTAAATTATGTATAAGTCTGTTATAGTATATCTAAAACATTTGTTATTCACTTTGAAAGGCGTGTGGCGTGCTATATTTTTCGTCCATTGATACTTAAATTGATACTAATGTCTATATAGGTATACAAACTTTACATAGATTTGGAAATTACTCGTACATAGATAACGTGTGAGTGTGACTGTTCTAGGAATGGACCCGTTTAATTGTGATCACACATGGGTTTTCTACTTGCCTGTTAATACGATTTGCAAGGAATAAGACACCATAATTATTATATCCTCGGCTCTGAACTACAACAAAAGAAAAGACATTCCTCTTCACGCGTGAATGAAAGATTAGAGAATTCTGGTAGAAAGGGACAAAGACAAAATGCGGAGGGACAACGCAGTTCTTTTAGTTGAAGTATTAGCACAATAGATTAAAGATATTGGCGTTGGGCTGTGAGTCTGCCACGTCATGCTCGGCGGAGCGTGACCGGCCTCCAAGGCTGTAGTAACACGATTTAGAACCTCGCCTCATGCTAAACAGCTCTGCGTAACAGATTTTTTTACTAACCATACATAAGACAAGAGCTGAATCATAAACTGGAAAATATTGCGTATGTTGATACACTTGATGCTACTGTCTGGGTATTAGCATGTTTTTATAAAAGATAGCCGTTTTAGCATCTCTTGACTATTATTATATTTTGTTACTCATTGATGCTAAAAATTACCTAAACGAATGAATGGAATTCAAGGAAAGGCAGTGAGGTTATTACTTATTTATTACACATCCCCGGGGTATGTTGTCGAAGTTAGTTTAGAATTTTAAGTACCATTATACTTAAACAGTATTTTAGGTATAAACGTATTTAGCCGGATTCTTATTAAAATGGCTCATTAGGTTTTGTACCTACGGTCGGCCTTCTACGAACGCAACACGCGTGATCATGACTTTAAATTATTAGTAACTAGCACACACGCTACACAAATCAATTGTCCTGGTAATCGAGATTTTAGTATTTGTTAAATTTTTTTTAAACAAAATGTAATGGTATCTGGTCTTAGGACCAGAAGATTTGAGAGAATCAGTCTTTTACTGCATGATTCTACAGAACCGCATAAAGCATCATGAAAATTACTTCGAGCTATGGCTTCGTACAATTCTACAATGAATATAATTCTTAAATTAATAATATTGAATCTTACCATTGGCATACATTTACACATATGGCGTTGGATATGATTTATTATTGAAATTATATCCATCCATATGCACGATAATGATTTCAGTACTCAGATGACTTTTTTAAATATTTTGTATATCAAAAAAGAAAACTCCTGCGCTAGGAATAATTATTGTTTTATAACGGTATATTCACTTTATGTTCTTGCCTTTGGTGGTAAACGAGCTTGTTGTCTGCCTCATGGTAAACGATAATTCACACTCATGAACATTCCTTATCACTTCAGAAGCAATGCCAAGAAGGCAACACAAATAATTAGGTGCCATCAAGGTAGAGTAGGAACAACTAATATATATCATAATGTGCCTAAACTACTGTCACTTGGATAGCGACATGCTAGATTATTTTATCACCTTTGGTGGCAAACGAGCTTGTGACCCGACTGATGGTAAACCCACACTTATTCCTTATCATTGCAGAAGCAATGCGAACTACGCAACACAACCAACCAGCCTATCAAGGAAGGTGATATAGGAGTAGCTATTATATCGTTATTCTCCTATCCCGCAAATAAATGCTCTGTAGTATACAGACTTTAACGTTGCAACTTAAGAGTACTCGAAACAACTATAAATATTTTCTCTAAAGGAAAGGGAAAATAAATTATTAACGCCTGGAAATGCCTGATAAATCCAGATTACTAGTGTTGGTCTGGTTAAAACAATATAATAAAATATATACTCTGATAGGTGTTACTGGTTCTGATATACATAATATGTATAGAAACGACTCAATAATATCGCTGTGGTTTTACAATACACGTATTGTTTAGTATTCTTAAATACTAAAATAACTGCAGAAAATTATATCCTGACACTGTTAATCATTATTATTATAATAACTACTACGCATGACTGTTAGTGATCCTTGCTAATATATACTTTTTTTTCTTTTTCATTAGTCTTTTGTTATGTTCCACTGCAGGGCAAAAGCTACTCTCTTGGACTTTCAAACCACTCTGTTCGTCTCCGTCGTATTTAGTAATATATACCTATAAACGCCTATATCTGTCAGTTTCTTATTGATAACACGGAATCGATTTTGATAAGATTTGCAATGCAGATAACACGAATTGAGAACTCAGTCGCGGGTAGCAACTTGTTGTTAAATTATTAATATAATAACTAGTAGATATTAGCAGCGTTTAATTATTATAAGAGGGAATAATTGATCAGCGCCGGTAAACCTGTTCCACTGCCTTATAAATATCTAGTCAGAAGTTATTTTCATTTACCCTGTCTGTCATTGTAGACTTTAGTTCGTCAAATCCTCGATCCGTCTGACTTAAGACTAATGCAGTTGGTATTCTCTTGGTCAAATTATTTTACTCCATCGGTCTGAGGTCCATTAGCCGCCACTCTGGATTCTTTACTCATTCCAGCCGTATTTTTATGACAATTTCGTTGCGGCTTTAAGTCCTATAAACCTGGAACCGGCATTGTAGAACTCCCTAAATTCATTTTAAATGTTAGTTAATAACAAAAAATTTTGCAATGTGTTCAGTTGTGTTCTTCTACCGGATTTTCCTAAATAATATTTTTATTTGGCAAATGCGAATGATATAGTTAAAGAATCAGTCCTGCGTCCATTGTAAAATTTTGTTTGAAATGAAATGAAAATAATTGAATGAAGATTGAAATGAATATAATTATACACTTACATAACTCGCAATCAAGTTATGTATGTAAAACGTGATACAAGTTCCAAGTAGAGAGACAATAGTCTAAAAGATAAGGTGCGCATTCCAATGCGGTAGGTAAGTTTTAATTCAGTATTAAATACATTTAAAACTTTAGCTTTAGTCGGATATGAATGCAATGCACCTCTTCCAGTCTCACATTAGCCATTCAGGGATTAGGGACAACGGCAGGCCGTGCCTCCGCC
This sequence comes from Catocala sponsa, assembly GCA_963564715.1. NCBI lineage: Eukaryota > Metazoa > Arthropoda > Insecta > Lepidoptera > Erebidae > Catocala > Catocala sponsa. The sequence goes on along the minus strand of OY751334.1, from coordinate 10,481,547 downwards.
TAACCACCCGTTTGCCATTTGGGAGATTTGGCTCCGTTCGTGCTTCTAACTCGTATAATATTATTGAAATAGGTTTACAGAACAGCAACGTTATTTTGATGTCGAGTTGCAATCGAAATATAAAACGTGCTTACTTGGTACATTGAAACGAGATAAGGATAATAGTTACTGTATTAATTAATACTACCTATTTGTATTCACATACAATAGGTACGTTTCAGTAATGAGGACTATAATTGTGCATTGAGGATAAATTATTTTAATTAACCTTCATTTACGTATAACAATGAAAGAATGGTATTTTTAAACGAAGGTATGTACCTACGTATCGCTAAAACATAAATAATAATGTAGGAGACTGAGTATTTTTAATTGTTTTTTTGTAATCAATACGTTTTTAGAGCGATACAGTTTTTATGACTACATACGATATAAAGATTATTTCCAGTGCGAAATATTTCTCTTTCTGAAACAGACATATATTTTAAAAAAGCCTTTAGTTATAAGCTATAGTCCCGGCTATTTAATTCGACGTAGGTATATTTTTGATTAGACTTGCGCTAAGAATCAGACGTATGCCTGTGGACTTCGTTTGCATTCGATACTATTTGGACAAATCTAAGACATGCATTCAACCATTTTTAGGGTTTCGTACCCAAAGGGTAAAACAGGACCCTATTACTAAGACTCCGCTGTCCGTCTGTCACCAGGCTGTATCTCATGAACCGTGATAGACAGTTGAAATTTTCAAAGATGATGTATTTCTGTTGCCGCTATAACAACAAATACTAAAAAACAGAAAATACCTATTTAAGGGGGTTCCCATACAACAAACGTGATTTTTAGCTCGTTTTTGCTCGATATTGATAACGGCAACAGGTAGACGCTTGAAATATTCACAGAATATTTAGTTATATATTCACTTTAAAAATAAATAATGAAATTAAAATAAAACAAATATTTAAGGGGGGCTCCCATACAACAGACATGATATTTTTGCCGTTTTTCTAGATAATTGTACGGTACCCTTCGTGCGCGAGTCCGACTCGCACTTGGCCGGTTTTTTTTATACAAAAAATAATTAAATGCGGTATTTGATTCCTTTAAAAACTGTTGTCAAATTAAACCTAAACGTAGGAACATAAAAACGTTTAATTTTATTTACTTGGACAGCCAGTAGTTAGCCGACTATTTCAAGCGTTTAAATAACTGTATAGTAATAAAAATTAAACTTACTGCATTTTAAGGAGTCAACAGGCATAGAATAATATGATTGCGTTGTATAAATAATAATGTTAAAGCACTGTTTCCTTTGTAATAATAACCTTAACCAAATACAATGGTCGCATTATCGTGTTTATTTGCCTTGCCTACATTTTCACATTATTTTAAGGTACATACATAGTACACGCTATATCGCCCAAGGGGTAGGCAGAGATGTTGTACCTACTGCCGTAATGTACCGACATTACGGCAGCTACGCTTAAGGTTCCACGTAAAAGTGGCGAGCTTATTGCCATCTACTGAACACGGTTCCAGAATCTGCGGAGAAATATTTTTTTAAGTATTTCTTGCAATTTGTTACAGCTTACTAATATTCTTGTTAAGCCCTCCAGCTAAGCTTGAATGCTTGTGTTAAAAGTGGGTTTACGTCAGTTGTGCAATGGGCGTGATTCGAACCCGCAACCTGTTGATCGCAAGTCCAATGCCTTATCCATTGGGCAACCGCCGCTTTATTAGGAATTTCTAGGCATTTTTAAATTTATCAGCCATTACTTAAGACCTAATATCATAGACGGCAAAATGTTACTAAAATATACCTCTTATTACCCTTGTACTTTTACTTATTTTACTGTAAAATAAATTGTTGCGTTTATCTAAGCCACAAATGTTTGTTTTATAAAAACGATTGATTTAATTGCAACCTGCAACTGATTGCTTAGTAGTAATTAATATTAAATGCAATTAAATTAATAGCAGCTTTTTTCATTTGATTACTTAATTGATTTAAAATTTAATTAATTAATGCACTTGGTTGCTTTTTTTTATTGCCTTTGGTTGCAGACGAGTTAGTGGCCCACCTGGGCCCTATTCAATAAAACTTACAATGCGAAAATTTTGTCAATAAGTGACTTAATTGTCGAATTGTCCTACATGTGTTGTTCAAAAAAACCTACAAATATGTAAACTCTGACTACTTAATGTAAGAACCATTTTGGTAGAAAAGCAGCTAAAACAAAACAACACTTACACAATTAATAAGATATTATGCCGAGGTATTAAGTTTTACCGAGGGTAAGGTCACCTGTCAGAAATGTACGACAATTCTACAAATATGTAAACTAGTAAATACAATTATGCGTTCAATAAAGCAGTTTGCCCGACAATATTGTAAATTGTCACGTGTCACACAAAAATGTTTATTGAACAGAAATATGTACAATTGTAAGTACAATTCGACAAATATGTAAATTTTCCACCTTTACAAATTTGTAACTTGAATTTTTTGCTCGCGGCTTCGCTCGCGTACTTAATTGTAGGTTAAGTTGACAACCTAATCACCTAGCGGTATGAAATATACCTACTTTACGACCTATTCTCATAAGTACCTACCAAAAACACATAAAATATTTAATAAAATCGGTGGAGCCGTTTTGGATGAGTACGACCACAAACACCGTGACACAAGATTTTTAAATATATATAGATATAAATCAAGTACCCTATAATAACAATTGTTAACCACATTGCATTTGGCACCAGTACAGATTACATTTTAGTATACCTATTCATCGTCCAACTCTGCAAGTTACATGCCATAATAATATATCATTGTTCGGTATACAAAATATAATGACATTCAATCTCGATTTTTAACCGCATTTTAATTAAACCACAACATCCTGTGAAATAATAATGTTATCGCTAAAACAAGGCATTGAACCCGGTTATTTTGAATCCAAATCTAAATCAATGGTACCTTCAACGGTCATGCACACGACACGCCTGTATCGGGATATGCTATAGGCCGAGGCGTACCGACCCACATTTAATTAATTCACTTTAGGTCTATACAGAACAGCTTAGAGTTGCCGCGCAGAAGTTTCGACTTTGAACCCAAGACCTCTGACTTTTCAAAGTTACGAGCGTAAAAAATGAGCTATCATTTTAACGATTAAAGGGAAATATCGTGCGGACACCTGCATGTCGGCCAGTTCTTCATAATGTTCTCGAAGATGTGTGAAGTCTGCCAACCCGCGCTGGGCCAGCCTAATCCTTCTCTCGCTGAGAAGCGGCCTGTGTGCAGCAGTGTGACAATTTATATACAGGGCTGATATTATTAGTAGTAAATTCACGCATATTTCGCCACCTATATACTACCTACGTAATAGGGCGCGAAACTACATATATTTACCTATCATGGCACATTTTCTGACTTCGTGCTCGTACTAAGAAATTTCAGCAGATAACAATACTGCTGACGATGAACTCGAGACACAAATACATATAATATACTAGCTGACACGCGCAACTTCGTCTGCTTCATATAAGAGAATTTGCCCCGTTTTTGCGACGTTTTTCATTGCTGATCCTCTGCTATTGGTCGTAGCGTGATGCTATATAGCCTATAGGTAGCCTTTTTCGATAAACAACAACACTAAAATATTCTTTCAATTCGAACGAGTAGTTCCTGAGATTAGCGCGTTCAACCAAATAAACAAATTCTACAGCTTTATAATATTACTATAGATTTAAAATATTACATCATTAGCATTACATTACAACAAAAAAGGCAGTCGTATAAAACTGTGTGTACAAATACTTAGGTACTATTCGTCATTTCTTATCAAGTGCGATAAAAGCCGTAATATTAATCTTTAACGATGTATGACCTTTACGAATAAAGATTATTGTTTGATACTAGTCTCTCATGTGAATATGAATGCAGTTTTTAACACAATCTAAGCAATCAAATATGGGATTAACTACTACACACATATGTATTATTTATTAGGCACTTAAAATGTACCTTTTTGCAAATTGTTGATCGTGTTATAACAGACTTGTTAGTCACATAACATTTGTTTACCCTCGGGTTTGTGCCCTAAAGGATCACCCCGGCCGGCATAGCTGAATTGGATTCTCCTGTTTGGACATTCTAATTCGAGATCGAAATCGATCGCCATAGATCGCCACATTTTATGTGGGACTTATAAAACTTAGCTCTTTGAAATATGGTACATAATATAGCACAATACCTCTGCCTACTGTTACCGGGTTATATAAGCGTGAGTTCATGTATGTATTTACTGAGGATACATATAAAAGTAAGGCGTGGTCATCATTTTAGACCCTATATGCCCTAAATGCGAAACGACGACGGAATCGACGTTGACGATATAAAGTTTTTGTCAATAAGTAAGTCTATTTTTAGATCGATGCAACAAACATTAAAATGGATTAATTTAGAAGCAGCATACACAGTAATAACTTTTAATTTTATGAAAATGTCATAATAATATGTTGATTAACTCAACTCATAAAACCAAATAATACTTAGTTTATAACTACAATTTAACTTATTTTGCGGTGTGAAGACACCGTTGTGATACTTATGCAATACAACATTTCTGTCCAAATATTCCACAGATGAATAAAACTTACCGCAAAAATAAAATGTAGCAACTAGGTGTATTTTTAATATGCTGAAAAAAATAATAGTGCGCAGTCGTCGTAATGTTGTGAGAATGCCTCATTACGTTTACATAACAATGATATAACAGAGACAATGACACTGTACCACTGCTCCGGTGAGCAGGTGACGAGAAAACTCGCGTCATATGAACGTACACAACACGTAGGGATGTCAACTACCGTCAACTGAGCTTTAATATTAAAAGAAATAAAGAAAACAAACCACAGTTTTCTCACGAAATATTTTTATTAAAGGCTACCAACTTTAATCTGTGATCTTCACCATCATCATCATCATCATCAGGCTATAATAGTCCACTGCTGGACATAGCCCTCCCCCAAAGAGTGCCATAGCGCCCTGTCTTCAGCTTGCCGCATCCAGCATCTGCCTGCAGTCTTTCGCAGATCGTCATCCCACCTGGTCGGAGGGCGTCCTACACTACGTTTGCCGAGTCGCGGTCTCCACTCAAGAACACGCTTACCCCAGCGGTTGTCTGTTCTTCACCATATCAACACATAATTTAATTTTTATTTTATCAATAGTCAACTTCTGCTCAATGAATAATTTCTGTATCGCGGGGGTCTTTACAAACATTCAAACCATGGACACAAAGAACAGCAACTTGTGGTTCGCACTAATTTAGCACAATGGGTTTTCAATAATAATTATTATGTCTGGCGTTCCAAGCATTGACAAGTTAAACTTAACTTTTCTTTAGAAATCAGTTGATTCCTATAAAGATTTAGCTCAACTACCCATATTAGTGTCCACCGCCCTGACCTCATATTAGAAGGCGTAGCTATACATTATCCGCTTACAGCTAATGTAATAACTTAAAGCACTTTAAGGTATTGAATCCTAAAAAACAATGTGATTATGAGTATCATGTCTGTCTGGAGGACATTATTATTTTCTATACTAATATTATAACGCTGAAGAGTTTGTTTGTTTGTTTGAACGTGCTAATCTCAGAAACGACAAGTTCGAATTGAAAAATTATTTTAGTGTTGGGTAGTCCATTTATCGAGGGAGGCTATAGGCTATATAACATCACGCTACGACCAATAGGAGCGGAGCAGCAATGAAAAATGTTGCGGAAACGGGGAAAATTCTCCTATATAGCAGACGAAGTTGCGCGGGACAGCTAGTATACAATAAATTAATAATTCAGACCGAATTTCGGTCACGACGGCCAATCTTAACTAAGACTGGCGAACTGCGCAGGAAATACATATTAGAGTGCAAAAGTATGCACGCAAATAAAGTGCACCCTCTGCTCCCCAACTCTCATAACACGATGGAACGGCAATCCGAATTTTTCAATTCGAACCAGTATTTCCTAAGATTAGCATGTTCAAACAAATAAACAAACTCTTCAGCTTTATAATATTAGTATAGATAATAATAATGTCCTCCAGGCGCAGGACCTATGACTTTACGTGCTTTCCGAGGCACGGGTGTGTCTAACACCGCCAACTTCGTAACTCGGAGCTGCTATTGAGGTTTCTTATTAGAAAAATCCAATAACTTTTTGCTGGCCCGACCCGGGTTTCGAACTCGAGCCCTCATGCACAGCAGTCGCATTTACTACCGCTGCACCACGGAGGCAGTAAACAATCGCAACATACGCTACAAAACTTGCGTGCAATTATCGTAAATTATTAAATAATTACTAAACAATCAGAAGTTTGATAATTAATCTTGTATAACCATCTCAATTTAGTTTTCTTTCGCCCGCTTGAATTCAAGATAAGAGAAGAAAGCGAAAGTAAAGAAGCAATTATTGTAGCAAGCCCAATAGCACTTTGTAAAAACTTCGTCGATGAGTAAACTCTCTGTTAAAAGGAGAGTGGGTCGTAGAAGGAAGGCATAGGTGAATAATATCAAGAACTAGACAAGAATTAGATGCACGAGCAGAAGATAAACTTTGAACTATTTCGTAAGAAATGTATAATGTTTATACATCTCTTACGAAATAGGTCAAAGTTTCAGGAACTGGCGTCCAAGCTACTAGTTGGACTGGCAAGTTAAGAAGAAAAGTTATCCTCCAACACAGGCAGCAAAACAGATAATTCTTACTTATTTAAAATATACTAATATTTATTATTGACACAGAATGTTATGGGATTTCTATAATTGAACAGCGCGCAGCGTATAAACCACGAGGCATGTTCTGCAATTTTTCCAACGGCACGTGTATAATTTCTATTGTTTTTCATGTGTAGGAAGAGAACTAACGAACAAAGGCCTCGTGTATACTAGGTAATGCTTTTTATGGAAGTATAATATATTTTTATCTCACTACTAAGTTTGCAAAGCTGTATTTACTGCATTTAGTGTAGCCTAAAGATGGCGTCAATTCGCTTAAAAAATCTACGCGCTGATCATTCTACCAGCACTCCAGACGCTACTCACTAGCTATAAGGACTAAGTACTGGTCTCTTTATTGATAAAAGACAGTAGTGTTTCCTTAAGAAAAAGCGTCCTCAATATGGTAACAAGAAAGACGGTCGAAATAGGATACTATGATAATATGTATTTTTATACAATATATTTAGGGTCTCTTAAATATGTATGAATTTGGCATAACCAAATTCATCGTTTCAACCGTATACAAAGAAGTATTATTTGTTGATAAATTTTACTTTAATTCCTCCCACACTAGTAAAAAATCCTGTGTCCCACAACACTCGATAGCAGATACAGCAATTCTTTATTTTGTAAGTACACAGTTTTATGTAGCCTGGCGGATAAAAAACCGTCCTAAACTACGTTATGTGCTCGAAGTTTTATTTAAGATGCTCGGGCTACATGTACGTATTTATCTTATGAGTTACTTGCTCGGCTCATGTGAAGCCTGTACGGGATAAATATATCCCGCGCATATGCCTCTACATGCCTCTACTCCGCATGTTGCCAGCTCCGTGTACAAGGGCCATTAGAATTGCATTTTTAATTCTACAACTTACAACTTCTTTATTAATAAATAATGTAACTTTAAGTTCTACCACGCTAAGCATAATTATTAAGTACTCCTGGTATTCTTACTATACTTTGCATATTTTCCTTTTTCACCATAAATTGTTGGTCAACATTTTAATAAGAGTCATAATATATCGGTTTTGTACTCAGTTAACGAGGGCAGACATCACAAATCTCTTCGCCAATAAACGCATGAAGGTGTTGCCTTATGGCATATGTAAACTACAGCTATAAACGTTTGTGGCAAATTGCCGTTCGACTTGTACCGATCGCCTGGCTTTTGTCTACTTAACTGTGTCAAATGCAGAAAAAACTTCAGCTCTCCTTACCATGGAGCTAAAGCGACTGGTCTTTTATTTGCCAAACTTTTTCTATCAAAATACATGTTTCAGAGTAAATAGAAAAATTATTAACAGTGTAAATTGCACGTTATCGATTTAAAGCGTTGATTCGATCACGGTGTATACAGAAAATGTGTTCAAAACTGGCTGAAATTTAAACACCATCTGTGTTTAAATTTCAGCTAGTTTGACTCACTATGAACGTGCTAGAATAATAAATAATTTAAAATTGAATTTAGATTCGTTTTAATATACATATATCGAACTTTAAGGGTGCGTTTAGTCTCGAGTACGTGATAATTGACTGTTATCAAAACTGTCATTTTTGCATTCTTATTTTGATATTGATATTATATTTATTGCCGTAAGATACATCATATACTTCGGTTTATTGATACTTATCTTATCTTATGTGGGGGCCAGTCAGTGCAGACCGGCGACACTTCGACCCAGTGGGATCTTTTGTGTCGACACTCTCCCAATAACGACTGCCATAGATGTTCATGGCAGCCGGGACCAACGGCTTAACGTGCTCTCCGAGGCACGGAGCAGGCGATAATTGTCAATCAATACGCACATAATTTCGAAAAGTCATATAACTTCCAAACGTCAGAGGTGCGCGACGTGGGTTCGAACCCGAGACCCTCTGCACTGCAGTCTGTTGGTCTCCCCACTGAGCTATCGCTGCTCTATTGATACCATAGATATAATAAACAACTCTTTTTTATATTTCTATGATTGATACTTAAAGTCTTTAGGTAATTAATTATGATTCAATATTGAATATTATTAATGAATCGACGTGTTTTCAATAAACGATATTATTGACACGGTAAATAATGATGCACATTACGTACGATTTCGTTTAAGATTGGGATAGTCAATTATTCATTATTGATTCACGTAAACCTTAGTACAAACATGTGATTTTCTTATTATAACCACGTGACATATGCACGTGAGTTTTTATAGTTGTTTAAAAGGCTTTACATTGACATTGTTTAAAAATGGATTCTAATTTTAAAGTACACATCAGGCGTGTTGACATTTACATAGAAAAAGAATACATATCTGATGTTGCAAAAGTGAACGAATAGTAAAATTATTTTATTGGTTTTCGCTAGAACTAAATAATGCCGTGTTCAGTTTGATCCTGGCACGAACAATCATAAATTGTGTGACTCACAGACAGTTGTTAATACCTATGTGATTATAGCTGCTTCGGATCGTTGTTAGATATTCTCCACTAGGGAAATAGTCAGTTATTAATATAAAAAAATGCTGCTTTAATGATTATTAATCACATGATAATAAACATAAAGTTTGCACTACAACCAACATAAGAGCTTAAGAGAAAGCTAAAAATAGTATATTGATATTGTAAAGGGCACATAATATCCGGCGGGCGACACAGAAGACAAGATCGTTGTTATGAATGATGAGTGGTCAACGCGATTGTGTAGAGTGTAGAGTATCGGCCGTCAGTCAGTCACTCGGACTTGGCATCGAGTGCGGAAAGAGTGTTTGTAAGCCGCACACGTCATGGGTGGACGTGACCTCGCCGGTTCAACGAACGCACCCGTCGCCGTCACAGCCAGCGCGCAGCGCGATGCGTCAACCCGACTGTGCGACTGTCTCATGCGCTACGCATCACAAATTATACAATTATTACTTCAATCGCAGGTGCGAACAAAGCTATCATACTCTATTATTATAAAACAAATTAACGCTTTGTAAAGCATCTTTATTTTTAAACGGCATATCGTTTCCAAGGCTATCACTTTTTCCTTGAAGACAAATTGCTCAATTCTTATTAATTTGTCAGACATTGTGCTTGATTCGTACTTGATGACGATGAGTCATGCTGGTGATCGTGTTGCAAACTTGCGGCTGTTAGCTCGATTTGTTATTCGCTGAAATTTTTTGTTATTCGCTAAAATTTTATCTATTGGCACATTTCTGCTCTTGTTTAGATTGGTTGATAGAAATTCGCGATAAGTTTACGATAAATGAGATAACATTCAAGTCTGAGAATATCTATGACACAACTAAGTATTGAGGTGAACGTTGAAATGCAGCAGAGTCGTCGCGAAATCACACTAACGACTTGTACGGCGCTAATTAAAGTTATTAGACACAGTTGTTTTTTCGCGTCATGGTCGTAAAGTAGTAATTGTCTTCGTTTGAAAGAGTTGATTGCCGTCGTACACTTGACAGTTTATATTACACAATTCTATATTATATGTATATTATTATATATTTTTAAGTAAAAGTAGAAGTTTAGTTTCTTGATATGAATTTGTCAACGGTCTCCTACAGTACTCCAAGAATGGAGCATTCGCGGCAGTCTCCTAAGAAATGTGGTTGGCCTTATAACAGCACGAAGTATCGAAAAGCAAAGTCATATAAAAAATAACAAGGTAATTTGTGGCAAGGCTCATACGATACCGTTATGCAGCGCAAATTAAGAATGAACCGGCGAGCGCAAACATGATTTCGTACGAAATATATATACCTAGGTATGTTTAAATAAAATCGCTCCAAAATAAAGTCAGTTTTCATGTGTCACATGATGTTGATTACCATTTTAGGTTGCCATTTTGTGAGTATTAAGCTTTTATGGGTATTAGAATATGCCGAATGTCCAATGTATTTAAGGAAAGTTAAAGCTGGATTTCTTTTAAGGATATCTTTAATATTCTTTTAAAAATCAAAAAATTGCTTAGTTTCTTTAAAGATTTAATGTTTTCGTTTTCTGGTTAAAATCAAAACATTTAGCAGTCGGGCAGTAGTAAACCACTTTAATAACTGAGCTATTCGGACACTCAATACGAAAATGATAATTATGATTTGAAGCTTAAGTTGTCCATAGCTTTAATATTAATTAAAAACTAGGTCAATATACTAAGAAGCCTCGCTTATTGTGTAGTAAATGTTAGGCTATTAGTCCCTAAACTCAAACTAACTAAAGTCTAACGGTTAAGTAGAGCGGACGGATGAACTCGGGGATTTGTCGACAACACGAACAATCCAAGGATTTACGCAACAAACGAAAAACAATGGCCGTCTTGGATGTAATTACGTGCTTGCTTTGTACCAAGGATCATCTCTGATGAAGTAAGACGGTTTGCTATTCAGTAATTAATTAGATACATTTATATGACTAATAGCTTGTACGCAGTGATTTAAGGAGTTACTTCACAACACACCTATCGTGAATGATGTGGCTTTGATTTTAGTATCGTATAAAATATGATCCATAATCAAATCATTGTTTCGATTAGTAGTCTTTATGTCCATGGTTTCAAGCCACATAACTGACATAACTCTTGAAAAAGGAACAATGGTTTTGGGTAAATGACTAATTACATAAATATAACTAACTACTTAGTTTTTGCCCGCGGCTTCGCTCGCGTTAATTTAGAATTTGACAATCAATTCGGGTTGTACTCTGCTTGTAATAATATAATTCAATCATGATTCGAAAGACACGTGGCGCCATCTATTATCATTAGAACGTTATTATTGTTTTCCTCGGGAACAGTAATTTTTTTCGGGATGAAAGGTAGCCTATGTCCGTTTCTGTACACTGACAACGTATATGCAAAATTTCAGGATGATCGGTTCACTGGTTTAGGCGTGAAAATGTAACAAACAAACAAACAAACTCATTTTCGCTTTTATAATATTAACTAGATGCTCCCGCGGTTTCACCCACGTTTATCGTTACTGCGCCGCCCCCGTGGGTCGTAGCGTGATGTTATATGACAAATAGGCTATCTAACACTAAAAGAATTTTTCAAATCGAACCAGTAGTAATCACGCAGAATAAACCAGGAGAAACATCGTTTGTACTATGTCTGTAATGGGTAATTATTTTGCTGCAATGTTATTTTAAAACTGCGATATATCCTAAGATATTCATTGAAATCGAATGATGTAAACGGCAATTTTGTTTTAAATTAAATACTTGTGATGAATAACGTATTTATTTGGATAAGGATTAATATCATGTTTATAATAATACCTTCGCAAATAATGCATTATTTTAGAACAAATTTGGTTAGCATAAAAATGGTTATAGTGAGCCAACTTTAAAAGATAGACATATGCTATCGCGGACTTTTTTTTAGAACTTTTAAAGGGGAACAATTCTGTCATACATGATTTTTGCGAAACTTTAACTGTTTACGCAGCGCACGCAGCGGAAGCTCTCAAAAGGAAAAATACCCTCCGATTTTGAAATATTCTTCATTGGTGCTCAGCTCCTATTGATCTTAGCGTGATGATATATAACCTATAGCCTTCCTCGATAAATGGGCTATCTAACACTGGAAGAATTTTTTAAATCGGATCAGTGGTTCCTGAGATTAGCGCGTTCAAGCAAACAAACAAACAAACAAAGTCTTCAGCTTTATAATATTAGTATAGATTAGGAAGTTAGGATAGGATAGTATTAGGATTACCAGTGCGACGTTACGTATGTACCTACATATTATTATGTACGTGTAGTACGTGTAGGTGAACACGTTCGTTGCTGTAATAGTCCAGGCATATTAGGGGTTTCACCTCGGAATGAGAGATAGTCGGCTATAAACTTGTATAAACCTTTATTTTGACACCCTGAAACTTGTCTCAAAACTTACTTATCGTAGGGTGTCCGCGTCTACAGATATTCCAAGGTCAAAGGTAAAAAAATCGATGTTTTACACATTTATTGCAAATATCTCGTTTTCTATGGGTTTTATGCTATTTGTATTTACTATAAATATTGTAGAGGATTAAATTCTCTAAAACTTTTGTTTAAACATTTTTTTAATATCTTGAACCATTTTCGAGATAGAGGGCAGAGCGCGCGCAGTGTTTTACTTACTATCTCTCATTCCGAAATACTTGCCCTAATTTGACTAATATTCTTGGACTATAATGACTGATAATAAGTTTGTTAAGATGTAACGTTGTCATAGAAAGTCCTAACTGTTTATTCAGCTTATAAGACAAGACGGAGGTTCTGCTCTTCTTTTAACTAACAGATAACATAATTATTAGAACTTAATTTCAAGAACACCTCAACATAACGTAACTGTTATACAGAAATATAGTACACGATTGGCTTAGTGGTTTAGGTGGTCGCCTCGCCACTGCCACTACGCCGAGTGTTGTGGGTTTGAATCTTACCCGGGACAAAAAATTATGTGTTTTGCAAATACTTGTTCCAAGTTTGGGTGATCTTTATGTCCGTAGTATGAATGTTTGTGGAATGTTTGTGAAGTTCTTTGCAATATAAGTACTATTTCCAGTGTGGGACTTCCTTCACAAAAAACGAAAAAAGGGAACCGTAATTTAGTTACTGGCTAGAATAGAGACAACCTATTGTTGGAATTGGAAGCACGTGGTAGATAGCATATGCGCCGGACCGACCAAATTAAGGCAGCATTAGTCAATGGTCCCTTGTATGAGTGCACCAGAAAGGCAAAGGTGCGTGAAGAGTGGCGACGGATTGTCAAGCATGCTACCCAACCTTAAAGATGACCACGACCACTCTGTCAAGAGTGAAACGACGTAGAAGAAGATTGTTGGACTCGCAAGATCGGACAAAATGTTACTAACTTTTTCAAAAGTAGCTCGCAATGTGGTAATGCGTATGGTAGATGGCAATTGGCTCGCCACTTAATCATAGCTCAAGCAATGTAAACGCGATATATCTTTACTTAGCCCTCTAGAATATAGATGTAAGCCTATGTAAACAAGTATGTTAAGCATACAACTCAGTCTTCGACGAATGAATATTGTCAATGTGATATATTTAAAGGGCCGGATGGGCGATCTTTGTTGTAAAATATCTCTCGTCCTATCTTTAGACAGCGATCATTGTTCTTGAAGGTACGGTCTACGGATAGATAGCACGTGGATGGATGTTATTTCCTCCCGCCGTAATAGGGGCCATTTGCTTTTTCACACGATCACAGCACCCCTCACCTCAAGGTAAAAGTAGGACAGATATAAATCACTCAAACCTATATCTAAAGTCCAGCGTGACTTTAATATATTTTTATGATAGGCACATTAAATTATTGTAGTAGTTCATTTTCACGCCTGTATTTTAGATATCTATTTATAAGGCAAAGACAAAACATTTCAGTACCGTTCTCATCTGTTTGTACCGATATACTTTTTTTTTTGTTTGGATGCTATAAACGAGGTTTAACGTTATCAATAAAAACAAATTGGAAACAGGTCTTTTTGTAAAGATATGAAAAAACAAAACAGATCAGTAACTTTTTCTCGAAACGATTTTCTTTCTTTTCGTTTAGTGGCTAAAAACAAATGTAAAAGAGTAGAAAAAATTATTCATTAAGTAGGTATATGTTTCTCCTCAATCTGATCATGGTCGAATTTCGGCAACTGGGCGAACGTTAGCTACATTAAATGCTCTTTGGTTCGAGGAAATAATATCCAATCGTCTGGTCTTGTGTTTAAACTATTGACTTGCAGTGACACACCGACAGCCAGGAAAAATTGGTTTTTAACCATGTCTGGCATTCCAAGACTTGACAGTTTAATACCAGTGTCGAACAAAGTGATATTAAATTTTTCTGTCAGGCAGTTCTCAAAAGCAGGGCGGTCTTTACAGCTATGTGCGGTAAACGGCAATTGAATCGCCCTCAATTACGAGAGACCTACACGTAGCAGGCGACAGGCGCGTATCTAGGGAGAGATCAACCCTTTCCTCTTTAAAATTAGGTATTTGTAGAACTTATAAAGAAACTTTTTGCTAAATTAAGGAAAAGGAAAAATAAATTCCAAGAAGCAGGCCTTGAATCTGCAACCCAAACGAATCCCTCTGCAGGACCACGAGGCATGAACAATATAGTGGGAAAAGCGTCGACACGGTTTGTTGGAGTCGCAAGTTCGATTCCTGCGTCTGGATTACCTTTTCCCTCGTTTAAAATCTACATTTAAACGTTGCTTGGGAAATGCTAAGAAAAATTCTTATTATAATTAACTTATAGCTCCGGTCTTCAAATTTCACATTACTTATGACTAAAAATGGCGCGCCATTTTTTAGTCATAAGTAATGGGAAATTTGAAGACCGGAGCAATAAGTTAATATAATAAGAATTTTTAACATAATATTATGTTATGTTAAACGGCAGTACGTATAAAAATTTACTTGAATTATATTGTGATCAAGTTTATTTATTGAATCAGGCGCAATTGTCTAAGCTAGGCTCGACAGTCGCGTAGTTGAACATCTGTATTGTCATCCAATAAAATGTTCTATGACTAGTTGAAACCGTTTACCCTTTATTAGTATATATAGTATAAGAGGCTATTCTGCTTAATTTCATAACTGTAAGTATTACGCGTTGTCTCACAATTAGCAAACATGCGTTAGCGTTCCAAGCACATTACGGAGGCGCTCTCTCTAAAAGGAGCAGGGTGATCTCTGCTACTTAAACTACATTTCCTTTTTAGAGTTCGAAAAACTCTTATACAACAGCTTTGTCCGTCCGTCCATCTGCCTGTTATACAACTTTCAACTCAAGAACCGTAAGAGCTAGAGACTCGCGGTCAACGCCATTCGACTCAGCATAGTCCATATACCCCTGAAATTACTATGACTTTTGACCTCAAGGTCACTTTTTCTCCATCAGTCATAAATATATAATACATAAATGGAATTTAAATTTCTCGTAGTGAAATCAAAGCTGGGTAAGAAAATGGCAAACGGCTAAAACCATTACACCATCTTTTGCAATCGAGATAATGTAATTCTTTCACTGTGAATCACGAATAATGGAATAATAATAATAATAATAATATGGGCGTGTATGAAAAATGTGATGAAAATGAATGAAGCCCGAGAAGTGTCAGGATCGTAGCAAATGGAAATCCGTAGTATCTGCCTACCCCTCTGGGAAACAGGCGTGAGTCTATGTATGTATGTATGAATCACGAAATGACGTAAAACATTATTTTTTCTTATATCAGTACTAGTAGTAGTTTTTACAACATCTGTGCAATGTAATTACATATGAGACACCTTTTATTTTTTTAATTAAACATGAGCGATATTGTTATCTATTTATTTAATCGAAGTGAATAGCCATATTATTTATTTTAGATATTAAGTAGTTACATCTGCTAATAATTGACAGGACGGCGCGGCGCAGCGATTTACATGATCAGTTCGCCACTACCAATGCGCCGAAGGTAACATGTTCGATCCTTGCATAAAACAATTAAATATTGGATGCTCGAAATGTAGTTGAACGGAGTTTGGGTGTTCTTAGTGCCCATTAGTTTGTCCCGAGTAGGGTCTACGACATAGTAATTAATTACTTATCTCTAGTAAGAGATTATTACTAACATTAGGGTAAATAGTTTAGACAATATTTAAACTTTCACAGCCTTGTTGGTTCTACCAAGGCATGACTGTAAGCTTACGCTACTTACTACCTGGGTCTGAATACCGGTTCAGATAGTGTTATTCGGTTTTTCTGTACGGAAATTCTGGTTGATGGTAAGAGCCTCGTCCTGAATTACAATTACTACAATAAAATTACTAAAAACAGCTGTCGGAATGTGGCTGCGTAATACACCTCTATTAACCCATGAGTGGATACACAACCGTGAGCGTATTAGCGTCATATTAGATACATACATACATAGATTCACGCCTGCTTCCCAGAGAGGTAGGCAGAGACTACGAATTTCCTTTTGCTACGATCCTGACAAACTTCTCTGGCTTCATTATCTTTCATCACATTCCTCATAATGTACGCTCGCCGGTTTAAGGTGCTCTTAACCTTGCCTTTGTCCAGAACGTTTCCGATATGATCAAGAAACGTTCGCCTAGATCTTCCCCTTGCGACTGTTACATTCACACTAGCCTTATAAACTTTCTTAGTCAGTCTTTTCTCGTCCATATTAAAAACTTGAATATAATTTTATAGTCAATAACGGCACTCATTTTATCTTAGAATATTTAGCGCACAAAGTAGGCGGATGAATAAGTCGCCTGATATATGATGAGTATTGATGAGTCATAATTTCAAAACTGGTTTTTGGCCCGATGTCGAACATTGACAGCATGTAGTGAACAGGAAAGTGGAACAAAAAGTATCTATTGTATCTGTTGTTAGTTTACTACTATTTTCTAGTTAACTGTGTTTGTTATTATAAGTGGTTTTCGAGACTTAGAATATTTATTAATGTAAATATACATTTATGAATAGGTATATACATATTTAAACTGGATGACAAGCTTTAAATTTGCATTGATAATTTGCTATGAATAACCCTATTTTTACAGTTACGTCAAATTTGATTAAAAAATCTTTATGAATAAACAATCAAATTAATTAAAAATTATGTATAAAATGAATTATTAACAAGATGTTACAGATATAACTTTGTCAAAGCTTTTTAAAATAGTATCATTTATATATAATGCAACAGGTTATTACTATAATAATATATAGTCTTAGCCAGTTGTTTGTTAGTAAACACTAGATCTATGTGTAGGTACGTGTACTATATGTATCTCCAGTTCTATTGGACAGAATTAGATTAAATATGGCCCTATATGAACATAAAGATAAGACTTCTCACTCCATTTCACTTCATACATACATACATAGATTCACGCCTGTTTCCCAGAGGGGTAAGCAGAGACTACGGATTTCCATTTGCTACGATCCTGACACACTTGTCTGGCTACATTCACTTTCATTACATTCCTCATACACGCCCGTCGGTATTATTATTACTTTTCACTTCAGACTCCTCTAAATAATCTATTCCAATTAGTTCAATTATAAATAAGTCTAATTAAATTACACTTTCAATTAGGCTGTGTAATAAAAACTGTTTTCCTGCTTTAATATGAGTAACAATATGAGTAATTTATTTCAATGAAATAATTAATTATCAAATTATTGCATGTTATTAAAATAAGTCATATGTATGAATTAATGAATTATTTGCTTTATTTTACTCAAAGCAGCAAAAATGTTATAGCTACAATTTTGAACAGGAAAATGTTTAGTTAATTGGTAATCATCAGAATGCTGACAACAAACATTTCTGTAGAAATATTACTGTTACTGTTAGTCATTGTCAATACCTTCTAGACCAGAGGTACCTAGACTTTTTTTCTCATAAACCACTTTCAAAATGTAACTGGCTCCGATGGACCCCCTGCAGCTACATTTCTACCATATTCTATAAAAATTTGATCAAATCTGTAATTTTTAGTAATCCTCTACCGAAAAATCGGTAGATTCGAGACCACTGGTACTAATTATTGAATATGCAAGCTTTTACAACAGTCGCTCAGTCGAGCTTCCCAAAGTGGTCCACCTGGACCTCTACCAAAGCTCTAACGCTCTAGACAAAGTATTGTTTGCATAGTACTAGAACTTGTATAGACTTGTTTTTAGTGAATAAAGATGAGAACTAACTAACATTGGACCTATGCATGCAGCCTGTGATCTATATATACAGTAACTGAAAGTGAGAATACAAGTTAATGATGTACAGTCTGAGCAGCCAATAAACATGTCAACAATTAATGTCAAGATGGAATCAAGAGAACCTACAGAAATATACAAGTGCTTAGTTGGAAGCAAATTGCAGGCACTGCTTTGTTCTTATTCATTTAATAGATGTAAAAGTTGCTATGTGTGTTTGTTTTATTATCACAGCTACAGGCCTAAGATTGATGAAATTTGGTATGGTGATACCTTGCAAAAGTAAAAGCCTTGAGTAACAGCTTGTATACAATAATGTTATGGCATGACCACCAGTCCAGTATTTACAAAGGATATGACTTGTGCCAACAGCATCAGTAGGTACAGAAATATATTTGTTGCTATATGAATTATATGAAATATATTTCAATACCAAAATTGTAAAAAGATAAACCATTTGTTACTACCATTGTGTATGAATTGTGTATGAACACAGAAAAATAACTAAATCAATTATCACAAATATTGTTTTGGCAATAGCTTCATGGGGCTCTCCGCATGATGCTCTTTATATATCACTACTAGATGTTCCCGCGGTTTCACCCGCGTTTATCGTTACTGCGCCGCCCCCATGGGTCGTAGCGTGATGTTATATATAACCTATAGCCTTCCTCGATAAATAAGCTATCCAACACTAAAAGAATTTTTCAAATCGAACCAGTAGTAATCACACAGAACAAACCAGGAGAAACATCGTTTGTACTGTGTCTGTAATGGGTCATTATTTTGGTGCAATGTTATTTTAAAACTGCAATATCTCCTAAGATATTCATTGAAATCAAATGATGTGAAGGGCAATTTCGTTTTAAATTAAATACTTGTGATGAATAACGTATTTATTTGGATAAGGATTAATATCATGTTTATAATAATACCTTCGCAAATAATGCATTATTTTAGAACAAATTTGGTTAGCATAAAAATGGTTATAGTGAGCCAACCTTAAAAGATAGATATATGCTGTCGCGGACTTTTTTTTAGAACTTTTAAAGGGGAACAATTCTGTCATACATGATTTTTGCGAAACTTTAACTGTTTACGCAGCGGAAGCTCTCAAAAGGAAAAAATACCCTCCGATTTTGAAACATTCTTCATTGGTGCTCAGCTCCTATTGATCTTAGCGTGATGATATATAGCCTATAGCCTTCCTCGATAAATAGGCTATTTAACATTGAAAGAATTTTTCAAATCGGACCAGTAGTTCCTGAGATTAGCACGTTCAAACAAACAAAGAAACAAACTCTTCAGCTTTATAATATTAGTATAGATATAGCATTCTGTTAAGGATAAGAATTAAAACACATATAAGAGCTAGCAAGTTACAAAAATAAACTAATAAATCCACAGCATGAGTAGTACTCAACAATTAGTGCCTTTTTTATTGTGAATGAATGATTTATGCAGTCCATGTTTCTTGTAAACCTGTTCCTTAATGAATTGCTCATGCTTGAGTAGTTGGTGAAAGTGTTACTGATTTCTTTAGGTTCCTTGCTTGTTATTTAGCAAGACACATTGCAATTGATCAATTATATATATTACTACTATTATAAAAATAAAGAAGCTTCTTTGTCTATACAACCCTGAAGATTAAATATATTAAATAAACTAAATCAGATCAACTATTTGAGTTATCCTAACAAAGGTATAGAAACTGAGTTATGTTTTAAAAATCCTAATTATGTTTGCTACATATAATTTAAAAGTCTGATTAGGAAGAAGAATATCAAACAGATTAGCTAGTTAGCTTCGGCTTCATTTAAATATTGAGGCTACATGTCATTTCATTCTGTTGGGCAGAACAATTTTTTTTTGTATATAGTGTGATCTAGCTAAATGTTGTTGAGCATGAACAAGTTGTCAATTACATTTTTTAAATGATAACTGCCTGTCTCATTATGTATTCCATATTGTAGAAGTAATTATATGTAATTGTTATCTAAAAATATAAACTTGACAACTGTTTTAGAGGTGTTTTTATAAGGAAATAGAAGTTTTTTACCAGTTTTTTCCGGGACAAACCCAGACACAAATATGTATTGCTACTATAGAAGGATATTTTTAACCATAACATTCAATTAAAATTACTTAATACACATATATAAAAGATTAACCAATTTGTAAACACACACACTTATTTATATGCTGTTAACTATACTAATAAGAGATTAGAGGTTCAGTAATTATAACATTGTTTTGAAATAATCTCTACATGCTTAAGAGAATCAGAGGAAAAGCTAAATTGCAATGCAGTGGAAGAACCCATAAATAATTAAAATAAGTAAAAAATAAGCAGACTGCACTGAAGTATAAAGCAATTTTCATCAATGTTCTTTAGAGCACCTTTTTCAGTGTTAATATTAGCCTGCTTTGGATTATCTAGCCTTGGGTAATCCCTAATGCAGAAAAATGCAGAGCTATAGTGAATACCTACTTTATTTTGTTGAGTGGAGTGAAGAGTCACAGATTCAAATATTAGAAAATAATTTTGAGTCATACAGCTATAAAAATGTAGTAATTTAAATAATAACATGATTATTATAATTAAAGAGTTCAAGGTGACAATGTTTGCAAACAGAATTATGCCTAATGGTGTCACTAGATTACAAATATGTGTGAAATTGACAAGTTAGTACCTAATGTGGAAAGTCAGCATTAATATCTGTGTCAATTATTGTATGTTATTACAAGTTATGCATTGTGATCTAATTAGCCATAAACTTTAAGAAATAGAGATATTTGTAAAAAACACTGCATTAAATTTTAAAATATGAACTGTTTACTTTTTGATGTTTTTTTCTTAGTCTGTAAGAGACAAATAGATTTGTTGTAACCAAACACTTGTACTATACACAAAACAACAAGCTATGAATGAATATGTAAATAATAAACAATGCTAACATCAAAACTAGCTGCACTGAGACATAACACAGAATGTATTCAAGGCATAAAGGAGACTTCTCAACATTCACTGTGTGGCTGGTCATTGACACTAAACACACACATAATTTTTTTACTATTTACTTTAGCTGTATATTTGATGAGTATACAAACTAAAGCCAACAAATTATACACACATCAGTGTCTGAATTATACACAAAATTATTTGAATAATCTTGATCATTTAAAGCTAAGTAATTCGTAGCGAAAATAATCAATGTGGCCTGATGAAAATCAATTTCAGGTTTATGTATTTCAAGGTAGTCATTAACTATATAGGTGAAGGGCATAACGTATATGGCATTTAGCTGTACGCATAAATTTTTCGCTCACTCAGACGGTTTACGACACTTTTGGTGGACAGAATAATTGCTCTATTATTACAAGTGGGTTGCAGAAAAATACTTTGTTTGGCACTTACCGCTTTCGATGTATGGTACAGCAAGAAGTAAAAAAACTATATATCCGATTTCACTAAACATTGTCGCTTGCAAACACACACTTTTTGTATCACTAAGTCATTGCACATAAAATACAGCTGATTTCCAAACCATACAAAACCTTTGTCTGTTTTTGACACAAACGCATGCGCGAGCAAACAATATTTTTTTATTTACATTACAACAAATTCTTCTTTCCCTTAGAACCAATAATACACTTTGTCACCACAATCATTTACCTAACAAAACTGCCGAACTTGGGTAGATTCGAAACAATAAATAACAACATGAAACGTTTCCGTGTCTGTAATAAAGAGAAACGAAAACAGAAACCAAGTTATTGCAACATAAATGAATCATCAACAGTCCGTTAAGTTGTGTTATTACTCCATTTTTATTTTATATACTTATCGTTCCGTTCTTATTCTAAATAATTACAACTAAAACTAAATTCTCGACTTGCCCAACTGTCTGACATATTGGATTTTTCTTTTTTTAATATATATCCCGTGTTTGGAACTCAGTTTATCTGGTACGTGACAAAGGGAAGCAGCCGTTTAGTCATTTTAAAACTATTGTCATAAGATTTAATATGTAGCTGAGAGGGAAATAAGAATAAGAGGTCCTATTAATTAATAGAATGCTGCATTTAGACATATATCAGCATTTAAAAAAACATGGTAGTGTGTCCCCCATCAATTTCACTATAGGTATATTTTTTTACCCTGGAATGCTAATCCTATTATAACGCATTTATTTATAATTAATAACTAATAAACTCATATATAAAACTCAATAAAAGATTTAATTAATTTTGTTAATTGAAATAATTCGCAAAAATAGCTAATAAAGAACTCGATTTTGGCATGTCCCATACATTTTATAACGAATTTGAAATCGAAAATTCTAAACAACTATTGATTTATATGCGGAGATTAACGATTTTCTGATATGTTGTACAATTGTTTTCAATTTAAAACCATAAAAAACGTATGTAAGTTTCAAATTCCAAAAAAATCGTAAGAATTCTGTTGTCCCGCGAAATAGAGTGTAGTGGAATTTACGCATACGTGACCGTATTTTGTATGAGTTTTGTCAACAATACTACCAATTTCAAAACTGTACTGCAGCCTGGCAACATTATCTAGTCTATGGTAGACGCCATTTTGCCATGGACGTAAAGTCCGTCTCATGAAAGAAGTCTCGCAGACGCGGCGCCACATTCAACATAACAATTGACAAACGATGACAACATGGTCGATCTCATAATTAGTTCCACTTATTGCCGTAGGACTTCTTTCGTGAGACAGACTTTATTATACACTTTGCTTCGTATTGACAGCCAGTTTGTCAAACAGTCAAATGAAGGAGACAAGGTGCATAGGATTGCAAGGAGACGAAAATATCGATATTTATATCGAATGCCTGAAAATATCGATGATCGATAATATCGACAGTTCTAATGCGATATTATCGATAATTCAGAACTTTCAAGTTAGTAGTAGAAGTGGGTAAATAAGAAGCAAATAATAAATATTACCAAATATTATTTTAAATATTTCTATATCGATATTTAATTTCTTGTCGATATGATATTACGATATCGATGATGGTTAGATATCGATAAAAATATCGATATTTTAGGGTCAATATTATCGAATATTCGATACCTATATCGTTCGATAACGATATTTAATTTCTTGTCAATATGATAATATCATAACGATGATAGTGAGATATCGATAAAATATCTATATTTTTAGGGTCGATATTAACGAATATTCGATATATCGTTGCATCATCGCTAGATGCACGCTTTAAGAACGTGAAAAAAAAGTTCCACAAACGAAAAAGTAGCGTAATGGAATCATAAAGGTAGTTTCACAAGAAGCAAAAACTTAAAGATTTGTTTTGAACCTTCATTTCTGCTTAAGAAAACTAGTCTTTTGTTTGTTACATTTTAGTTTATGTACTTTTACTTTTTATGCGATTTCGGTTTTAGGTACAATATATATATAATATGGATCTGGATATTTTGTATAACCGGATCAAATGATTTTCTAAATTTTCAAATCTATTAGGTATAATAGATGACTGAATAATAATTATTATTATAATTCTTAATTATGTAATTTATTGTAATAATGTGATTTGCTAAGATTTTATTTTTACCTACAGCGAATAGATTTGATAATTTAGAAACATTAACTTTATTCGGATAACAAAAAATATCTGAGTTCCGATGATAAAAAACACACACACCCAGGACTCTTTGTTATGGAAGTTATTTGTCTAGAAGTGGATGTCTTTTGGCTGAGGTGTTGATGATGATAATGATACAAAAAAGGTTATGAGGCTACAGACAAACGACTACACACTTTTATTTATCCCTCGTTTTTGTTGCTAATAATGGATTTGTTGGTTAAAGGTACAAAATGCCGTTAACAGATAGTGAAAAATCATAACGTTACCGAGAAAAAATTTAAACGATCGATCCAGAAAAATATGTAGCTTTTAAGCAAAAAGAACTAAAACGGCTTTTTTTAGGGCTCAGAAATATTTAGGGCTATTTTTAGAGCCATAAATAATATTTCATGCATCACTCATTTGCTCATTTGACTGACCAAAACGAGTAAAAATGGTATAACGTTTTTGTACCTACTAGAGATGATTACGTTCCCGCACGCCATCTCGTGGTGACACGGCATTTCACATCACACGTACAACCACAGATCATAAGACTATGGGTACAACTTATAAAACTTAGTTATGTTTTATTTACCTTAATAAAACAGGCAACTCTTTAATACCCTTGAGTAGATACACAATAAAGGGTTCTTTTTGAAGTGAAACTTCTTTATCGACGTATGGGAGCAATTTTGTAGCAGTGTAAAAAAAAAACGTCACGTTTTTCGGTTACGCGCCATGTTGCTTTTTTATCAAAGTTTAGTGACGTAAAGAATATAATGTAATATATTTATAATAATAACAACAGTATATTAGTTTTGAAGTTTGGTTTGAAATAAGAATAACAATATATTAATTTGAAAGTGATAAAATAAAAAGACTTATTAAAATTTAAGTGAATTTACAAGAAAAGTGAGAGTGATTATATATTTCGTTTTATAAATTCAACACGTATGAGCATGATTTTAATATTTATTTGAGGTTAACCTCACTTTTTGATAGTAAGTATCAGTGAATGTATATAAATCTGTTAAAATTAGCAAGTATTAATAAATATGACTGTAAATCTAGTGAACATTATTAATTCTAAAAACAATAAAAAATATAAATTAAATAATAATTTAAAAATAAAACAAAACACGATTAGAAAATAAAAATATGTATACGTACATCTTTTTTAATTATTCGTTTTTAATGATTTATTTATTCATTTTTAATTTTATAAAATCGTTGCATTTCTACAAGATTAACTGTCATCATATAATTGTATTACTTTGAAAAGATAATTCCAATTATTTATTCATAACTTGTGTAATTGATTAAGTCATTAAATATCTGCTTTGAATTATTTTTATTAAGTTATGAAATAAATATTAATATTAAAGTTAGTTAAATAATTTTTGTTAACTAATTAATGTCGTAAAGAAGTTTCACTTCTTACCTGTGTACTCTGCTACACACACACATTTTTTTGGGGCTTTTGATGTTGCATTTAGGGTTTTTTAGGGGTATTTCATCTTAATCTTAGGGGTATTTTCTTTTAGGAGTTGGTAACACTGCTATAAAACTAGCAAGCAATTCTGCAATTTTGTTTCGTTTAAAATGGCGATATTTGTCGCTAATTTTAGTATTAGCTGTGTTGATTACACTCCTTATTTACCGGCTATGGTTTTTGCTGTTTATGGTTTTTTATATAAACTATAGAGTGATTTATCACTAGAATTTTTATTGCGTATTGGGTTTACCCAATAAGAAATTTTGTGTCAGCGATCGCATGGCAGTCGTATTCTCAGCCGCTGCGCCACTGAGGCGGTAGGATACCATGCGTAAGTATAAAACATTTATAATTTTTCGTGATTTTTAATTATAGTTGACAAGACTAAGCATCAGAAAACTTACTGCATAGGCGTTAAGTTTTAATTTCTTGCTAACATTCAAAATTGTTTAGTTAACAAAAAAGAGTATAATAGTTTTCAGGTGGTTGCCAGGTTCAATAATTCAAAGTATGTAGTACTAATGACCTTAATATATAATTAACATAATATATTCATAAATTCTTTACAATAAATATAAACTAAATAACTAAAGAGAAAAATGAAACAACAAAATTAAAAAGCGTCAGAATATTCCTTCGCATCGTCGTCAATTGGCAACGTGTCTAGAAGACTGGCAGCATCACTACGTTGAATGGCAATACTTATTCCTTGTACAAAGAAAATACCAGCCCTCTGGTCACGAGAAGTTTCAATCGGCCGCTTCGCTAGGTCTCTATAAACAGACCTAGCACTTGGACGGCATGGCCACCAAACGGCTCAAATACGAGGGGCGGCTAATAAGTTCGCGGCCTAAGGTCCTTAATGCCAAAAAAGTATACTTTTATATTTTTTATTTTTCAATATAATCCCCCTCAAGTAAAATACCCTTTTCACATCGTGAATATAATGCCTTTATACCATTAAAAATATTCTGAAGATTTCTCTTGAAAATGGTTTTCCACGGCCGCCTTCATCTCATTGTCGTCCAAAAATTTCAAGTTTGAAAAAAGGAAAAAGTCACTGGGTGCCAAGTCCGGACTGTAGGGTGTATGGTCAATTTCTGTGAACCCTGTGGCTTTTAAGGCATCCCTCGCAACAGGAGCGGTGTGAACGGGCGCGTTGTCTTGCAAAAACAGCACTCCGCGCGTCAACTAGCCGCGTCTTTTCTGTACGACTGCCTCACGTGCCTGACCCAGTAAATTTGCATAGTATTGGCCATTTAGTCCCTTTAGGCAAGTAATCCATTAGTAAAATTCCTTCGCTATCCCAGACAATGGTTGCCACAATCTTAGAGGCCGACTTTTCCACCTTAAACTTTTTTGGCGGCCTTTTCCCCTTTTTTATCCACTGCATCGATTCTTGTTTGGACTCGGGATCATACTGTCGTATTCAGGTTTCGTCTACGGTCACTATGCGGTTACAAATTTCATCCAAATCACTCTGACACAACTCCAAAAAATCTTTACAACTCGACAACCGTCGCTGCTTGTCGAGCGGTGTGAGCATTCGCGGTACCCAACGCGCACAAATTTTTTTCATATGCAAATGTTCATGCAAAACTTCTCCAATTCGTTCTTTACTAATTTGTAGCTCTTCTGCTATCTGCCACAATTTAATTCTACGATCGGCCAGTACAAATTTTCCAACTTTCAACATTTTCTTAGGTCACTACCGTCACTGGGCGACCCGGGCGGGGGTCGTTTTCACAGCTCTCTTCCTTGTTGAAATAACCGAGCCCATTTTTTTACCATCGTGTATGAAGGCCCAGAATCCTGAAGAACCGACGAAATTTCTTCAAAAATTTCTTTTGGCGTATTCCCTTTTCTTACAAGGAATTTAATCACTGCCCGGTGTTCAAAATTGCGAGAATTTTCAGTTTCCGTTGAGATGGTGTTGTTGCTTGTTCCAGGGATGAAGTGGTAATTAACCAAATAAAAAAGGGGTATTATTTGTACTACCAATTAGTGTTAACAGTTATGAGTGACGAGATGATGAGTCATCGCTAAATGCCCTAGGCCGCGAATTTATCAGCCGCCTCTCGTATGTAGGTACTCAGCAATAAGGTTTTGATATTTGTGCCGTTTGAGCGTCTCCGCTGATACAGCAACAGCACCAGCACAATCCGCTGTGCTAGAAAGATGCGTCTATCTGGACGCGTGATGTCGACACTCGACACAAGTTGCACCTCACACCAAAGGCTTACCCATTTTCCATGTCAGTAATGACGTACCATTTAGTCTCTTGCCATCGTCGCGTACCAAGCCGTGAGGTTCAAGCTGAGCCACTACGCCAGCGGTGACAAGAGCCCGATAGAGTATGTTATTCAGGTTGGCGTGTCGTGATATACGACACGCACTTCTGCTGCATTGCAGGCCATGGTGACCAAGACTGTCGACGGAATGATGCGGAGAAACACAAGGAGTACCTAAGCGTAAACAGTAAGCGATGCGGAAGGTCGTATTCTCCGACATGGTACCTACCTATGTTGGACGCCGGGAGTGCCTGGAACCAAAAGCCCGACTCCCTGTCCCCCACAGCCAGCAAGCGGGCACATTCAGCAGCACGTAGTATGTAGCTGTTTTGAATTGAACCTTAGCTATTTTGTCATTCGATATATTATGAAGGTAGATACAACAGCGTTGGTTTATCGACAAAAAGTATGTCTTATTACCTCCGATACGAAAGTTCACCACTTACTTCGATAGAAAAAAATAGAATTTATTACAAGCTGCATTAATGAGTTGTGTTAAAGAATTGTTATAATAAAATTCCATATGAGCTTGTAACAGTAATTTTATTCTTACATGCGATTATAACAGTAAACAGTATAACAATCTTATAAAAACATATTATTATGTTTTGTGTACTTATTAAATATTTCGATTAATATTAAATTAATAATGGATGTAGCAAGTTTATGTAGCAGTTAATAGCTTAATGACTCATTTGGGATCAATTTCGCGTAGTTTATCTGGAGCAAAAACTCCTTTTTCTGTAATGATGCCAGTTATTAAAGCAGCAGGCGTAACATCAAAGGACGGATTCCAACAGTTTATTCCTGAAAAAGAAAAGGAAATAGTTTTAGCTAATGCAAAGTTTAATTTGTATACCTAACTTTTGTATACTTAATTTTCTATAAAATACATATGTATAACCTCGTTAGTCCAGTGACGCAAAAGTAAACATAGCTTTTATAAGACGCGCAAACATAAATGTATTTTGGTCGTCTATATGTACCTATATTATGTATAGTGCGACTAAGGCCCGGATCCTATATTCAAGAAACGAGTCGAGCTTTGACTACCAACACTTAATTACGAATACTTATTTCATAGTTTGACACATATGCTATGAAAAATACGTCGCTAAAAGACTCGTTACTTGACTCTCTATTCGTGACTTATTCAAGAAATTTTGGAATTTGTTGGAATCGGGCTTAAGAGGCGATGCGATTATCCAATGCCAAAGTCAATATGAATGGAAGAAGTGAGAAGAGCTGGTGGTGGGAAACTCTAGTACGGTCTTTTTTGTAATATTCTGTAATTCCTTCACTTTTAGTTTCAACTTATGGTTAATATCCAAAAAATAATTATAACAAGTTTGTACATACCAGGCGCTGCAATCCTATGTTCTCCTACATGCGTCATTTCTCTATCAGGTCTCTCTTCAATTTTGATTCTCTCCCCAGAGGTAAGTGCCATATCTATGGAAGTCAGAGGAGCGGCTATGTAAAAAGGCACGTCGTGGTGTTTAGCAGCTATTGCTATTTGGTAGGTTCCTATTTTATTTGCAGTATCACCATTTGCAGCAACCTGAAAAGAAAATAAATAGTAGGTACAGTCGTAACGGGTCGTCTATTAATATTATCGTTTCAGATAATATCATGATATTTTGGCGTTGTAGCCTAACACGGGTAGGTATAGGAATATTACATACATATGTCATACTAATATAACATTTAGGTAATGCAAATGTAATGGTTTTGTTTAAAACATTTCGAACGAAGACCAAAAAGCTGGAGATGAATAATGAGGAAAAGCCAATCGAAATATTTGGTGCCAGCTTGTTTTTGTTACGTTCGTTCATCTTCAATTCACATTGCCGATTGCTAAATTTATGCGGACAAATATATGCGTTATCTACAGACAGTCATTATAGATAAAAAGGAACGCGGCCGCGCTCAAAAAAGTAACAAAAAACTAAGTACGATGACTAGCATTTTTTTTTACTGTCGTTTTTGGCACACCAGTAAACGGCAAAACTAATTACTAACAATATTAGCCAAGCTTATACACATTTAAATACCAGTATTAACATACGAAATACGAAGATCATACCATCATTAGTTCTGCCACTTTATGACTGACTGGCACAGTTTACTATTAGGAATATTAGGATAGGTACCTAATCCTGATTCATGATTAGAAAAGTAGAAATTCAAAGCTTAAGAATGATCTAGAGATTTATCAATACATTTACAATGTGGTATATCCATATAGTATCCAACTTTACAGGTTACACGGGCAACTGCCTAGATATTACTAATTATTATCATGTTTATAATAAGATTAATAAGGTATGTACTTAAGGCATTTCAACAAGGCCTCTACCTGCTTTTTGTCGTATTTTGTAGAAGGATAAATATGAATAATATAAAATCAGGATACTTACTCTATCAGCACCTACGACAACTGCACTTATCCTTCTAGAGTTCATAAGGGCTGAAACTACACTGTCAACTATTAAAGTGGAAGGAATTTTTTCATGAACCAGCTCATAAGCGGTCAGTCTGGCGCCCTGATTGTATGGTCTTGTCTCTGTGCAGTAAACATGCTCTGAAACAAATCAGATGAATAATAAGCTATAGCAAAAAGTATAGATATTTTTTATTTATTTATATTTTTATAAAGGCATGGAATGTGTGACCTCATCAGTCCCCATATTCCGTGTAACGATAGATTGAGACATTGAGAGCCGCACACGGAATTAAATAAGTAAGAATAAGCTATAAAATATAAAAGTAGGTAAGTAAATTAGTAGTTTAGGTTTTAATTATGTTCATAATTTAAAACATAAAATTATATTAAACTTAGCTGGCATTGTCATTGTCAATGAAATTGTTGATTTTAGTTTTGCAATTTAATTTCAAATTTCTATATATTACAAACAATAATTCTATTTTATACTAGCTGTTACCTGCGACTTCGTCCGCGTAGATTTTAACTAAAAATTGTTGGTCTCCGCGGAACCCTATTTTTTTTTCTAAAATCAAAGTAGCCTATATTACTCCTTATATCATCAGCTATCTGCCAGTGAAAGTCCCGTCAAAATCGGTTCAGCCGTTTCGGAGATTAGCCGGAACAAACAGACAGACATATAGACAAAAATTTAAAAAATTGATGTTTTCGTATAGTTACCTTATATACTGTCTTATGCATTAGATAAAAAGCTGTTATTTCGACATTACAAACGGACACTTCAATTTTATTTATTTGTATAGATGTTACTCTTTCAAAACTGGCAGTGAATCAAAATCTAATTGTTTGGGAATGGCTTGAACTAACTCATTAGTGATGCTGTCATTAGTATTGTAAAGTGTTAAAAACCTCTTATTGGATTTGATGATTGAGTCAACAAATTTTAGTATGTGCAGTGAAAAAAGGGAATGCGGAATCACATCACATTACAGATTGGTTAAAATTAGGTGATATTGTGATTAAATAAAAGATGTTATTAAAAAAAATATCTAGCAAGCTCATTCTAATACAAAGAATCACTATATGGAGTACCATATTAAAGTAAGCATTATATTCTATATGCTGCTACAAGATAAAGAGGGGTTGCATGTAGGCCAAGAAACCACAGGCTTCCGGGTTCTTACTCTACAAAGTCAGAGGAATCCCATCCTTATAATTATGGTCTTATAACAGGGTCTGTAGAGATGAGCTCCCGTGCGAGCTACATGCCATCAAAATCCTGATTTGATTACATGCTTACATGTAAATAAGAGCATGACACGAAATATAACATGAACTTACCTAATTTCTTAGTTTCTTGTAATGATCTAATAACTCCTAAAGCTGTGCCGTACCCGGCAGTAGCCAAAGAGCCAGTGTTACAATGTGTCAGTATTCTGACAGGTCCATCGCCTTTCATATTTTTCAATATGGCTTCACACCCATATCTGCCTATTGCTTTATTGTCTTCAATATCTTTACTAAGCATTTCTTCTATATTACATATAAACCTAAAACATAGAACAAAAAGTAAGAGGTTAATTTTATATTGACTTCCTGGTCTATGAGGATAAGGATTGGTTCACTGAACCAGAATGTATATGGATGTTAAAATTGAATCGTCACATGGTCTAGATCTGTGGAAATGAATAGCTGAGTCTTGCTGGGTTACTTTGTTTTGTGATGTGATGATACATAACTTGCATAGGCCAGTATCTTATGATTACTCACTAGCACTACCTAATCCAACAACAACAGAAAAGCATTAAGCTATATAAGTCAGAATGAGGGTTGTAAAATATCTCAGAGTGTCATAATGAAGCTGAAAATCACCTTGTAGACTGAGTATGAATATTTAAAATGTCAAGTGATCATATTAAAAATGCATCCAAATCAACAATGCCCACCTTTCTTTAAACTCTTCTGGTGTAACATTTTCATCTGCACACAAAATATTTGCTAAATGTATCAGTTCATCAGCTGCCAGTTTAATGTTCACAGCTGTTGGCCTCGCTGACACGAGGTAATTAAGTTTACCTTCAATCTGTAATTATAGGAAACATTGCCAATTCCAAATATATGCTCTAATTAAAATGTTTATGTTGCTATTTATATTCATAGTGCTATAATCTAAATTACTCAATGAACTCTGTGTGCTGTAGAATATATAAAGTTGGCATTATTTTTTAATTTTTATGTATAACTAACCATTGATTGCCACACTCAATGAATACAGTGAGATTTTGATTTCTTTCTAACTGTAAAAGTTTGTGAATTTGTCTACATTAATGTAAAACTTCGTATTATGTATAGATAGATAAATCAGTAAAAATGTTATTTGTATAGTATGAACCCATGTCTGGGTAAAATTATAATAAACTCTCTTTGGAATAGTAATAATTTATACATAAGTGACAATAATTGTATTTGAACATATTATCACATAATATTAAATTGCAATGGAACCCATATGATAAATAATTATCACATTATAAATTACAATAACAAGTTCTATATAGGTTATTTTAAGAATATGGAGGTGTAAATTGCCAACTGTGATAATTCACCATACAAATGTTGTAACAATGATAACCTCCTTATCTAACAAATGTTAGTTCATGTTATCTACTTGGTTTTTAATACTCATAGTATTATCAATTGAGAAGTTACCAGACCTCTTGCCTCATGAACTTTTTGTCTGATGTATTATCTCCTTCTAGTTCTACTGCCAGGGATAAGCACCCTACTATTGCAATGGCAGGTGCACCTCGGACCTGAAATGTTTAATTAAATCAAAGATATTTCAAAAACTATATTTTGTAGCAAAGAGATACAGCTCTCCAACACATAAATTAGAAAAACAGTGAATTGTTATATACACCATTTCAGTTAATCTAGACGTTTTCTAGGAATATATATCTCAAACTTATTATCATAGATCTTTACAAATAAAAAAGTGGAAGCTCTATGTAATATTTAACTTGAAATACCATAATAATCACAAACAGTACATACACATATAACTATTAGTAAGTATGAAATCAGGCTTCATAAGCAGTGAGCAACATGATCAACAAAAAAATAATCACAATAAAACCTTTGAAGTCTTGATCCAAAGTTGGATGGGTGATCCATATTCTCATTATATAGTTTTATCAAGCTGTGTAGTTTAAAATCAGTAAAAGTTGTTCATAACATTTATATAATTGATCTTAGATTAATTTTGTATAAATCAAATATATTATCTAAGAACTAAATTAACTAAGCTGGTAACAAATTATAAAGATAAGTAAGAGTTGTGAATAAACCATGTACCTGCATTTTATTAATAACTTTCCAGCCATCCTCGACCCCTTTTACTTTAACATATCTTGTCTGAAGAGGCAGAAGCAATTGATCTAATATTTCTAAATTACCTCTGCTATACTTTATAGATTCTAAACTCATTTTGCACTGAAAACATATATATAAAATTAAATTAAAATAAATACAAATCGCTGCAAGAATATTTTCATAGAACATTATTGAGAGAGGCTTTATTTTAGTAAAATAAAAGAACTTACCTGTTTAGATCTGTTATACAAATTATAGTGCTTTATTTAATTTTACGTGGTTTACAGCTGTAAAATTTATACTGAAAATTTAATTGTCATTAAAGTCAAGTTCAGTTTGACAATTTGAGTAAGACGTCGACGTCAATGCCGATCTACAGTGTTGCTAACAAAATATTACAGAGAAATTACTAAAGGCGAATGTTATTTATACTTCTAAGTAATTATAATTACCTACATGTCATTTATTGATACTATGCATGCTAACATCATCATTAGGCTATAATAGTCCACTGCTGGACATAGCAATGAGCCCTCCCCCAATGAGCGCCATAGCGCCCTGTCTTCAGCTTGCTAACATGCTAAAGACATATTATTCGGAGGTAAATAGATACTAAACATTAAACACACTATTATGTAAGTTGTTTACTTATAAGGTGGAGGTGGAACATCAGTTTGTTACTTCAGTATGTAGTTTTAATATTTCTCTATATCAGATGCATAATGAAAACTAAAAGCTTAAAAATGCTCAAACTTTATTAATTTTTCATTATCCAAATGTTGAGATAGAGACATATTATGCCCCTATATTTTTTGATCTTACCTTACGACAACTTACATCCGGCTGTCTATGGTCATCAAAAATGTAACAATACAGTTATACAAATGTATTTACCATTTATTTGTTATTGATTACGATACTACATTTTCTTTGAGATATTACTAAACTTCAAACGCGGTTGTCTAAATATATAATAATCTAGAAATAAGTAATTTACATGTGTTACAGTTTTTGAACGTTGAGGGATATGACGTAAGAATTTGTCTATGCCACATTCTGTTTCCGCCCGGCATTGAAGAGAGACGCATCGTCATTGTGGAGGATTAACGCTGACCTGCCTGTGACTCAACATATTAAAGCATCATGACTTTACCACGAGTTTACTTCGACGTTACTGCTGACGGTTCAGTTTTGGGAAGAATCGTTGTTGAGGTAATAATCCCGTCATTTCGATAATTTCTTGTCAAACCGGCTGCCCGGCCGGCGTGATATTGCAAAAACCACGCTTTAAGACCTTGTGGTATCCTTCTGTGGTTTAACGCCGATGTTTGCAATTACTGGTAAATTCTTAATGATTGTCATTCAGACTATTTCTTATGGTGTCTAAGTACCTATATATAGATGCAAGTAGTAATTATTTCTCGAGTAAGATTACCTACGCTAAGTGAAGGTCAAACCGTCAAGCTGTAGATAATTATGAACTGAGCGGAATTTGCCGCTACCAGGATGTTTATTTGTTTGCCTTGTGTGTATGTTCTTTTATGTAAATTGTTTTGTATTCAGCAGACTATACATTCATTATTATGCATTTCGGCGGCGGCTATTGCACTATTTACTCGAAATATCACTCACTGTAAACAGCACACATGCTTTAAATGACACACCCACCTCTTGAACTATAAGTGACTTAGCGTTAGGTTTTCCTAGGAGTTTAGTATTATTTTAGATCAAATATTTGAGGTACCTATAAGATACTATTTTTTTTTGCTTACAGCTAAGAACAGATGTCACCCCTAAGACCTGTGAAAACTTCCGCGCCCTATGTACCGGCGACAAGGGCTTCGGTTACAAGGGCTCCACCTTCCACCGTGTTATCCCTAACTTCATGTTGCAAGGAGGTGATTTCACGAACCACAATGGCACTGGCGGTAAATCCATCTACGGCGAAAAGTTCGCTGATGAGAACTTCGTCCTGAAGCACACTGGCCCCGGTGTTCTCTCTATGGCCAATGCTGGTCCCGACACCAACGGATCCCAGTTCTTCATCACCACCGTGAAGACCTCTTGGTTAGACGGCAGACATGTCGTCTTCGGTAACGTCGTAGAAGGCATGGATGTTGTCAAGCAAGTTGAAGCCTTCGGCTCCCAATCGGGCAAACCTTCAAAGAAAATCGTAATCGCTGACTGTGGACAACTCTCTTAACTTAATTCTGTAATAATATTATAAAAGTATAACAATATTTTTTAAGTTTAATACTACTTATGTCCTCCCAAGTAATACCTTCCCAGTCTTCAAGAGATACAATTTAATATGGGTCATTCCAATTATGATAAAACTTATTGCTATGTTTTAGTTTGCAAATTAGGGATTGCATTTATTTCAGTGCATTGTTTATTCATAATAAATTAACTTATAACATCTGTGTATTTATTAATAAACCAATAATGACGCATGTCTTACCTATTTTCCATCCAAAACACTAATCAAACTTATTTTTCATGGCATGGAATGTAATAATATTATTATTAGGCATGGTATCGTCTGATTCCATATATTACGTATGTATGTCGTACATGTATTTATGTAATCGTATTGTTTATTATTACATTTATTATTTTGCATCAACTGAGTTTTTTTAACAGCAACTGTTAGTGTTCATTTTTTACATAGGTACATACGGTTACGCCTCTATCCTCGAAGGGTTGAGTAGAGGCGTAGGCGGTATGCACCCCTACCGCCTACGCCTTTACTCAACCCTTCGAGGTACACCCACATTTCGCCTACTATAGGTAGGTACACGTAATAGGATACTAAACGGCGCTTTGTTGCTATTTAAAGAATAGACAAAAACTGTTCCGACTCCGATAATCGAATCTGAATCCTCATGCATAGCAGTCGCATTAACTAGGTACCGCTCCGCAAACAATCTCCATTTTATATTTGAACCTACTGTATCGCAACTTTATCATAATAATTATATACCTACATATCTAGATAAGCGAAGTTATAAACCCATCGTATTACGTGATAATTTGATGAGGTCATGCGTTCAGGGTGACGCGATACCTGTGTTTAAAATATCCACCTAGCTAATGAACCTTGATTAGCGGGTCTACGTCGGTAAGTACCTACCTATACATACCGCCAAAAATCGATAAATCACTGGTAGTTTTCCTATACGTATTTTATATAGGCACCTAATATGTAGGTATGCTACGTCTATATTCGTTGACCTCGGTCTGTGTAGGACGTAGGACACTAACTAGGTGCTAGGTCAATCTGACTAGACGACTACATTTTCTTTGATTACACAGCAGGGGATAGGCCGTGTAAAATGTTATATAATAATCTTTATTCCTAGTCTATATTTATAAGTAATAGTTGGTATATTATGTTGTATGTAGGTACTTACTTGATAACTATCGAGTAACATGCGTTTAGTTATACGTATGCATTATATAAATTACTTCTTATATAGTTCCCTGATAAGTACTAGGTACATACTATTTACCTAGGTCTAAATCAGATAACACGAACTAAATAGTAACTGCATATTATCATATTCAGGGTTCAGGCAGAGTTTAAATTAAGTTATTTTTATACCAAGTGGGCGTACGTTTAACCGCGTCCGCACCACATTTGAAGCGATACACGATGTTGCGGTTGATGATAGAGCAAGTCAATATAAATTTATTTACTGGAATTTAGATTTTACCACCCGTTCATATTGTGATCATACTGAACAATAAATAGACACCGGACGACGTTATACGACGACGATAACTGAACAGTATGAGCTAAATGCCTTGAGAATATGAAAACAATCAAATAAATTAATTCGATACCTATGTAGTCGGCAGGCTTATCTAGTTGTGCGGCTACTATGAACCAATTGGTATTTGTCTGATCTATTACGAAGATGAAATCACGTAATACAGTTGGTACCAAACTTCGTAAGTACTTAGCTAATTGTTCTGGAGTGAAAAACAAAGTGGATATATTTCCTAAGGTTCCTCTTACTTTAGAACATTTGTCTAACATTATGACAGCATTTGATAAGAGAGTGATAACCCTGTCTGTCTGTCTGTAACCTATTCACGGCTAAACTACTCAACCGATTTTGATAAAATTTGTTATAGAGGTAGCTTAAAACCTGGAAAAGGACATAGGTTACTTTCTATTGATGTAGGTACCACGCGGGCGAAGCCGTGCGCATAAGCTAGTATGATATATAAGAGCCAAAGCGTGAATATTAGTGGCATGCTAGGAACCTCTTTGTAGGTACGTAAGAATGAGTCACTTTAAATTGATTTAACTAGACTGCAAACGAAACTGTATCTATACATCTATACCTACAAATAAATAAAATTGAATTGTCTGTTTGTAATGTCAAAATAACAGCTTTTTATCTAATGCATACTGCCGTGCAGGCCCTAAAACGCAGTATGAGAAAAAAGATGGTTTCGAGATAACCGCGAAAAACATTTTGACGCTGTATATTTTATATTCCTGAATTTGCATGGTGGATTATTTATTGCTACAAAGACTAAGAGATAACAAAGATTAAATTAGTAAAAACAAAATATTATTTAGTTTATTATATTCAGAATAAGAAGGTTTTTTTAAAATCGTAACAGTTACTGCACACAAAATGGTACACATATGCAGATTAAAATGCGGTAAAATTACTTGATACTACAAAGTCTTTTGATTTGTACGCTATTTTGCAGACTAATTTGCAGCATAAGACTTTCTTTACTGCATTCTAATTTGCATCTTAAACTAATTGTTTATGTTTGTTACGAGTAGATATGTCATGTAGGAATTTATAAAACAATCAGACATTTTTATATGTACGAAAACAACGTTTATGTTTTTACTACTTGAGCTAATTTTGACTTAATTATAGATGTTCTGAACACATGCGGTTTTAGGTTATTATTATTACACTTAGATAACATGAAATCTTTCATGAAACTACTTTAAGCAGATTTTATCACGGTTTACATTGCTTTTTAAATTAATTTGAAACTAATTTCTGACATTTCGGGTGCTTGCCAGCATCCATGGTCGCGGAGTGTCTATGTATCATGAGGTCTTAATACATTGAGCGCTTTCTGCATAAACAAAAACGCTACCCAGTAAAAATTATCTGCGATTTAACTTCTACCATAGACACCCCGCGACCATAGATGCTGAAAAGCACCCGAAACGTCGGCAAATAGTTCTAACATAGTTTAAACAACAAAATAAACCGCGATAACTCTATTAAAAGTAGTTTCATTTATGAATATTCACGTAAACGTAAGAAATCATTATAAAATCTTCCACTTTAATATACCATATACCCAACTAAAATAAACCACAAAAATATTAAGGTATGAAAAATAGCATAAATGCTCAACATTCAACACATCTCTAAAAAGCACTCATAATCAAATAAAACATATGGCAATTATAAGAGATTAATTACCGCACTAACATAAAATTGTACCTATGTATAATGAATCCCTACTGGTCCCCACGACACAGAGAATCCTAATATGGGATCCAGTGTCCAAAAATAAATGTCTTTAAACTTTCGCGACTTGTATACATAATACACTGTAATTAAACAGGTCTTAAACGCGCTAATACTAGAGGTTAAAGTATGAAATTGCCGATTTTTACTGAAAAATTGAAACTCGTTTTTTTCTAAGATGTACTATATTTATTTAATCGAAATATTTACCCTCATTATCTATACATTGCTGCCATCTAAACGGAAGTTCATTTATATTCAAAATGGTAGTCCGTTGGAGCAAGGTCTGGCGAGTACTGAGGATGACGTATGGTTTCTAACTGCAGCTCCTGTAGAGTTACAACGGTTTCTCAGGAAGTGTGACGTCTTGCATTATCATGGAGCAATAATGGTGAAGATCGATTCACGAGTCGGGGCTGTTTTACTGCCAGTTTCGCCATCATTGTTTGAAGTTCGGCACAGTAAACATCTGCTGTTATTGCATGACCAGACCTGAGAAAGCTATAGTGAGTAACACCATGAAGACACCACCAAACAGTTACCATTACCTTTTTATTAGTAAGCTTTGCTTTAGGGCACTGTCACAACGTTTGACCTGGGGTCAGCCATTGCATTTTTCACTTACGGTTATCGTAAAGAATCCACTTTTCGTCACATGTCACAATTCGATTCAATATTCCTTCATTTCTGTCCTGATTCAACAAGGTAACACAAGTTTCATGTCAGTCAAATCATGAGGCACCCATATTTCATATTTTTTTATCTTATGGATTTGATGCAAATGATCCAATATTGAAGGCAGGGTAACGTTAAACCATGCTGCTGATTCCTGGGTAGTTTGACTCGGATCAGCTTCCACCATCTCCTTCAATTCAGCGTTATTCACATATGTGGGCGGTCTTCCACGTGGTTCGTTCTTCAAGTCAAAGTTTCCATTACGAAAGCGTTTAAACCAAAAACGCACGGTGCGTTCATTAGCAGTCTCCTCTCCAAACGCAGCGTTGATATTGCGAGCTGTTTCTGCCGCGTTGTTCCGCGTCGGCATTCGTATCCCATAATGACTCGGATTTTCGAAGCATCTTTCCCGTCTAAGCTGAATAAAAAAACAATTGAAAGTCGAAAATCGAATGTTGCACAATTTTTAAAAAAAGAATCTTATAGGTATCATTTGAAAAAGTTTCACTCGAAAATCTCACACCATGAAGGTTTTATGTCAATTCAAAGTATCTATTACTATACAAGGGCAACTTCATACTTTAATCCCTATTATTTAAAACGTCGGGCAACATTTACGTATTTATATCTTTAAATATTAACGCGGTTAAGACCGATTTACTTATAGTGTATTATGTGATTGAAATGTTAATTTTTTTGTTTGCGTATAAATAAAATTATTATTTATATAAACCATGCATAATCAATTTAAAATACTTATCGAAATTATACTATTTATTCGGTATCAATATCAAAATCTAATGCTTCTGGTGCATCTTCGGTTTCTGCAGCCAACAAGGGAAAATTTGGCAGCGTTCGACACGCGACTGATTGAGAGACAGATCCTGACTAGAACGCAGTAAGGTATGATCTTTAATGCAGTGAGATTTAGCATCATTGTTCAAGTTACTAATTATGTATAATGCAGTAACAGTGAGTTATACTGCTATTTAATAAGCATTTAGTTATTTTTACATTTAGAACAATACCGATTATAGTGCAGTAATTAATGAACGTACTGCAATTTAGTTGGTTTTCACTAAATAAATCTACTTGACTAACACTAAATAAAGTACCACGTTCAAGCATTTGCTGCATTTTAATCTGTAGTTCATATTAAATAAATCAGTGATCAACCATGCAGTATTAACATTTTTTGTACGAAAACTGCTTACTGCATTTTAGTTTATATGTTTAAATATTTTTTTTGGTGTAGATTACAGATTTTATGTGGTAATAAAGATATTTACTGCATTTAACTTGGTAAAGTGACGGGTCGTCGTATAACTGTATTTTAGTTAGTATTACAATATATTTTGACATGCTATGTTGAGTTACTGCTTTGGAAAATTTGGTTTTTTTATCGTTTAAATCATTGTATCATAAACTAGGTTACACCAATGTATTCCTTATAGCATGACCGTTAAAATTCAATATTCAACTAAAAACGTGAAAAAGCCTGTTACTGCGTTTTAGGACCTGCACGGCAGCATAAGAAAGTATATAAGGTACCTATAAGAAAACATCTATTTTTAAAATTGTTGTCTGTCTGTTTGTTCCGGCTAATCTCCGAAACGGCTGAACCGATTTTGACGGGACTTTCACTGGCAGATAGCTGATGTAAGTATATAAGGAGTAACATAGGCTACTTCGAATTTAGAAAAAAAATAGGGTTCCGCGGAGATAAACACTTTTTAGTTAAAATCTACGCGGACGGAGTCGCAGGTAACAGCTAGTCAATAATAAAGTTGACCAAGATACTATTACCCTCGGTGGCAGTTAGGTAAGTAAATAACATATGATATAATTATACAAAAAAACTAATATTTACGGAACAACAACTAAAGGTATAATTTTGTTATACTATACAATAGACAGGTATATATTTAAATAATTAATTTAAATAAACATAAATACTTACATTAAATATAAAATCGTTTGACATGGATATCTACCACTCAAAAGACAAAAATAAATTTATTTAGTCTAATATGATAAAACGCATTTCGTAAATGAGTTCCACCTAAGGACTACCTATTTCTGTGTGGCTATAAAAAGCTTTTAAGGTCATAGCACACGAATCAACTCGGAAAGGGATCGTCACATTCGTCACCGTATCGCCTTTCGCCTCGCCATCAAACAGGCGTCAACCTAAGGCTGGCCGCATACATACGTTTTCCGTATTCGATTTCCTAACACGTAATCTCGATTCGGGATTCCGTAAGACTAGCGCACACGTTAGTTATTTTTCATTCGGAATGTATACTGTCAGTACGGATAGTGATAGCGTAGTGAACGCACGTCGATGAAGGACGATGATTTATTAGCAATTGCATTTCAATAGTAAACAATTATAACAATATTTAACAGTTATCAACAATAATAAAACAAAATTAAATAAAAGACACATATTTAAACGAAATTATGTGAATAGTATGAACTATACTTCTTTAAATACCTGCTCCCAGGCCAAATCTATACTAATA
Source organism: Catocala sponsa (assembly GCA_963564715.1). NCBI lineage: Eukaryota > Metazoa > Arthropoda > Insecta > Lepidoptera > Erebidae > Catocala > Catocala sponsa. The sequence goes on along the minus strand of OY751334.1, from coordinate 10,439,100 downwards.
TGTATAATAAAGCTAAAGAGTTTGTTTGTTTGTTTGGACGCGCTAATCTCAGGAACTACTGGTCCGAATTGAAAAATTATTTTAGTGTTGGATAGCCTATTTATCGAGGAAGGCTATGGGCTATATAACAACACGCTACGACCCAAGGGGGCGGTGCAGTAACGATAAACGCACGCTGCGCGCGGCGCGGGCTCGGTTCCGAATGAGTATTTCCGAACGTGTGAGCCGACACAAACAAAATGTATGCAAGGGCTTCATTCCGCATGACGTCAATAGGTTTTTTCCGAATGGTTTCTCCGAACGCACGGGTTTGCATTCGAAACGTACATACGGAATCTTTTCCGTTCGGCAAAAAAGCGGACGTGTGCGGCAGTTAGTTTATTTTATATTGATTCTATGCATTCGGAGCTCCGAATATGGAAAACGAATTCGGAAATTGAATACAGAAAACGTATGTATGCGGCCAGCCTAACATAACCAAAGCGGATCAACTCGGTTACGTGTTACGTCGACTCGGCTACGGTGACGCCGCGCTTACGCCGCGCTCCCTTAAATCATATTAATATGGATTTTTCTCACTTCTTCAATGATCCCTTTTTATCGTTATTTTTGTTTGAAGTCTAACCTACATATTCAATAAAATACGCACGCAACACGACTGTTAGTTATCTTGTGAATGACAGCACGTTCGGCAATTACAGTAGGTAGTGCACGGAGAGAGATAAGCGCGGGGACGACGAGCCGTAACCGCGGGGACGACGAGCCGTAAGCGCGAGGACTGCAAGCTTGTCTCGAGGCGAAGCGATTACGTTACGATTCCGATTAGTGTGCGTTGCGGTAGGGAGTTTCATACAATGGGAGGAAGTCGCACGCATGCGGCGACAGGCGCGGGCCGCCCTGTTGAGGCGGTGGACGGAGGACCGGGCTCCACCGGTCCCGGGTCAGTGGACGATGGAGGCCATTCGCCCGGTCCTCCGGGTGTGGATAGGGCGGCGATTCGGGTCGCTGACCTTCCGACTGGTGCAGGTGCTTTCCGGGCATGGATGCTTCGGAAAGTATTTGCACCAGATTGCGAGACGGGAGGCGACCCCGGCCTGCCACGAGTGTGGGGCGCCGGAAGACACGGCGCTCCACACGCTGGAGGCGTGTGCCGCGTGGGGGCCGCAGCGGCACACGCTTTCGGCCATAATAGGCGGGGATCTCTCCCTGCCGGGCGTGATCAACGCCATGCTCGGCGGCGAGAGATCGTGGCAGGTGGTGGTCTCCTTCTGTGAGGCTGTCATGGCGCAGAAGGAGGCCGCAGAGAGGGTCAGGGAGAACAATCCCCTCGCTGACCCTCTCCGGCGCAGACGGACGGGAGCGAGGAGGAGGCGATTTGCCCGCCTTCTCGCTCCTGTATAGTGGGGTCACTGGTACGGCTCCACACGTCTGGGAGGTGGCCTTGGTGAGCAAGGCCACCCCTCCACAGGTGCTGAGGCCCGGTTACCATCAGCCGGGCTAACCGCCGGGGCGGGATGGTGATTGCTAACGCGACCCCATCCCGCCCCACCCCGTCGGCGGAAGGACTGCTCACCCCAGGTTTTAGTGTGTATACCGACCCCCTTCAGGGGCGGAGAGTCTCACATAACCACCCGCCCCCCCCCCCGGGGGAAGGAGTATCCATAAAGGATTTTGCGGGGTCAAAAAAAAAAATAAAAGAAAGGGAGTTTCATACAAAAAATACTGCACGGCTCAAGTTGATACGGTGCCGGTCCTTTTCCGAGTTGATGTGTGTGCTATGACCTTTAATCTATTTAGGTGGAAGTTTTAACCCTCATAGTGGTACAATATAATTATATTTCAAACGATATATCTATCGATGTTATATAATAAATACTTATCTTTAATTTTATCAAATGCACGTTATATCTAATAAAAGTTACATGAAATTAGTTTTCGAGAGAGACAGAGATTTACTTATGTTAGGCACATGTTCTGAAATGATATGATATCAAAAGGTATTGAAATTAAAATATATTGAATAAAAATCCGCCACTTTCTAAAACAATTTTAGCCAATGATACCTACGTAAATCAGATCGAAATATAATATCTAAGTGCACAACCCAGCGGGCTGACTATATAAATACTGGTTGTTTAGGTAACCTATTAAGATTACTCTGCTAAATCCTGAGCAAGGCCTGCGGTATATGAAGGGGTATAAAATTGCCTCCCTCTGCGTCTTTATGGCTTCATATTACTAATGTGGGTGACACACGAAAAGATCTCGTCTAGACCGGTTTCGGCGGAATCTATATCGGTCACTTAACAGGTCATTCACTTCGAGGTATGCTAGGGGTTTGTTTACTAAGTACCTACACTTTACAGTTTAGGTAAGTAGATAAGGCTCTATCGAGTATGGGTCTTCAATAACTGGATCATTTCAACTGCCAACAAGATTTTGCTCATTAATAATTAAATGTAAGTTTGCTTTAAGGCAAGGTGTTAGTCTGCCAAATTAACATTAATTTATGCTGCTCTAGTCAAGTCACTCCTCATAGAATATGACGAGGAAATAAACAAAACATAGCAAAAAGTTAGCTTAGCTAAGCATACCACAACGGCATATCTCAAAGTTCATTAGCACTTGGCCAGTCTCCAACAAACCTAAAAAGGCATACCTATCTGTCAAGGAAACGCGCTGTAATCTATTCCGGTCAAAAAACGTTTGCCTAGGTTTTCCGATGAATAATTATTATAGGTTGATATTATCTTGATTGATGTAGCGTGTATAACAGGCAACATTATTTTTATATAAATAATTAAATACGATGAATAGAGAGTAAGAGAACATTTCATACTCCGTCATTTTGTTGTTGGCAGCAATAATTGTCTAACTGCTTTCTAAAGGATCAGACGATCAACGCCCATGTTATTCCATTGGTGTTGCAAACATCAATTAACTACCGTAACCGTTTATCATCAAGCTGGTCATCTGCCACCAATCTTATATAAAATAGTAGCGTCTATGATGTGCGCGTCTAATTTGATGCGTTATATTGAATTCACCATCTGTACATAGGTACATACATACCTATATAATTAATTTGCGTCATCGCCTACCAGGAGGGTCGCAAGTTGCAACACCAGGAGCGTTACTACATAATAAAATTATAAGCGCGTCGCACTGTAAAGAAGATGTTGGAAAGTTATATTACAGCGATCTTCTGTAAGTCGGTGGAGGTCTCCTCCTTCTTTTAAGATTATTTCTTCGTAGATGAAACAGCTGTTTAATAGCGTCGAGTGAAGTGTCTTCACCTTAATTATATGTATGTTTTGTAGGTTTTAGTATTTGTACATCACATACATGAAAATAATTAAACAGTACTTTACATAATAATTATGAACTGTATTATGTTTATATAATACTAGATGTTCCCGCGGTTTCACCCGCGTTTATCGTTACTGCGCCGCCCCCGTGGGTCGTAGCGTGATGTTATATAGCCTATAGCCTTCCTCGATAAACAGGTTATCCAACATTAAAATAATTTTTCAAATCGAACCAGTAGTACCTAATCACGCAGATTAAACCAGGAGAAACATCGTTTGTACTATGTCTGTAATGGGTAATTATTTTGCTGCAATGTTATTTTAAAACTGCGATATCTCCTAAGATATTCATTGAAATCGAATGATGTAAAGGGCAATTTTGTTTTAATTAAATACTTGTGATGAATAACGTATTTATTTGGATAAGGATTAATATCATGTTTATAATAATACCTTCGCAAATAATGCATTATTTTAGAACAAATTTGGTTAGCATAAAAATGGTTATAGTGAGCCAACCTTAAAAGATAGACATATGCTGTCGCGGACTTTTTTTTAGAACTTTTAATGGGGAACAATTCTGTGATACATGATTTTTGCGAAACTTTAACTGTTTACGCAGCGCACGCAGCGGAAGCTCTCAAAAGGAAAAAATACCCTCCGATTTTGAAACATTCTTCATTGGTGCTCAGTTCCTATTGATCTTAGCGTGATGATATATAGCCTATAGCCTTCCTCGATAAATGGGCTATCTAACACTGAAAGAATTTTTCAAATCGGACTAGTAGTTCCTGAGATTAGCGCGTTCAAGCAAACAAACAAACAAATAAACTCTTCAGCTTTATAATATTAATATAGATACATCTGCAACCTTGTCAGGAGTTTTCGTTAGTAGATTTCTACGTTTATCCGGTTATACAACACACTCGTTGTTTTAATTGCCTTTTTGTATTGATTTCACATAATTTCTTTAAATCTTAAGATTTACATGACTAATAAATTGATAATTTTAGTCTACATAGCCTAAAATATTTTAGAAACGAAAGTAAAATAAAAGAAATGCGTTTCGTCTTCAAATGATTTTGAGCGCTGGAGACCCACTTATTCTTCCCTTTCTTATTCTATCCTGCATACAGGTTACGGTAACTGCTTACTATCATCAGCAGATCCTGTACTTGCTTGCCATCTATGTGTTTTACAGTAGGTAGCGGCTTGGCTGTGTTACTTGGGATTGCGTCAGTGACGTCAGGAAGAAACAGCAGCCTGCTGGCTCATCTGCCTCCAACAGAAATGAATAAAAAATACACAGTTAATACTGACAAGCTCGTTAAAAGAGTGGTTTTTGTACAACTAATTATTAATAAGTCAATACTCTAGCAGCTAGCTGGCATATCTAAATCTATTTGCAAGCATATCTATACTAATATTATAAAGCTGAAGAGTTTGTTTGTTTGTTTGTTTGTTTACTTGTTTACTTGAACGCGCTAATCTCAGGAACTACTGGCCCGATTTGAAAAATTCTTTCAGTGTTAGATAGCCCATTTATCGAGGAAGGCTATAGGCTATATATCATCACGCTAAGATCAATAGGAGCGGAGCACCAATGAAGAATGTTTCAAAATCGGAGAGTATTTTTTCCTTTTGAGAGCTTCCGCTGCGTGCGCTGCGTAAACAGTTAAAGTTTCGCAAAAATCATGTATGACAGAATTGTTCCCCTTTAAAAGTTCTAAAAAAAAGTCCGCGACAGCATATGTCTATCTTTTAAGGTTGGCTCACTATAACCATTTATATGCAAACGAAATTTGTTCTAAAATAATGCATTATTTGCAAAGGTATTTTTATAAACATGATATTAATCCTTATCCAAATACGTTATTCATCACAAGTATTTAATTTAAAATAAAATTGCCCTTTACATCATTCGATTTCAATGAATATCTTAGGAGATATAGCAGTTTTAAAATAACATCGCAGCAAAATAATTACCCATTACAGACATAGTACAAACGATGTCTCTCCTGGTTTATTCTGCGTGATTACTACTGGTTCGATTTGAAAAATTCTTTTAGTGTTGGATAGCCTATTTATCGAGGAAGGCTATAGGTTATATAACATCGCGCTACGACCCACGGGGGCGGCGCAGTAACGATAAACGCGGGTGAAACCGCGGGAACATCTAGTTTATTTATAATTATTACTTTCGAATATTATTAAGGGCTTGGTTATTCTTTGTTTGCAAAAGATGATGCGATTAAAAGGCGAATACATGAAGGATTGAGACAATTTTTATTTAGTCATTTCATCAACATAAGTTAATTACAACCTCAAAGGATAAATGTGTAACATTATTGACTATATTATTATTTAAATTGATAAAGTGAAACAAATTAATATTTGATTTGCATATTTAGTGAATACCAAGCAATTATTAAATTTTATTTTACGCCTTTATTACTACCTATAAAATATTTTTACAAATATTTGTCTTTTATTCTCAAATATTTGAGTATCAAATATAATATATAATTTTTTATAAATATTTGAACAAATATTTGTACAAATAGATGAAGTTAATATAATAAATATTGTGAAATTTATTTGTGATTATCAGCATAAAGCAATTAACACCTAAGATATTTCTATTACATTTATTCCATGTTAACTTATTTATTAATTCATAGTGCCTGAACAAAAGAAAATATTAAAATAAATGTATAATAATGCAATATTTAATTTTTTGCTTAATTAACTAATTATTCGCATGAATTTTATTGATATTTGTTCCTTATTAATCCTAACCATATATTAATACATTTAATGGATATCTCGACTTACAAGTTTTCATGCATAGACTAAATAACTATTTGGATTATAGAACAAAATCATTATTTATCTACAGAATATCGCCAAAAAATCAAACATAACGAGAAACTAGTCCTACCGTCCTACGTCAAGGCAAAATTGTCTATCTACATGATATTTGTACATTATTATTTATAAGGAACATTTGAATGTACTAAAGAACGCTATCTACTTATGGTAAATATTTATCATGATTTGAAGCGATAGCTGAAGGACAATATCTTGACCTGCAGAGAAAGTACAGTAAGTAATATTCTTGAAAACAAAATTTTCTCTACGCAACGAGATCAATTTTAAAATCACAAAATGTTTGACTTGAGTCCATTTTTCAAATTCGTTCCATTCGCCATATTAGATTTTCTTTCATCTATTCCAAAGAATATTTAATAACAAAGACAACCAACTGCCTACTTTTATGAGCCATATCAATTTCTGAACGACCTTGTCAGCGTGGTAGGTTATAGCTGTTTAGCTGTCTTTTAACTTCGGACTATAATCACAGAAGTTATTAATCGATATAAAGTAGTTGTTTATTCGTTCCGTATCGATCGAGTTCATGTTTTAGTAATCTGTATTTATACTACCGTTAAAAATTCTTTGGTACAGATGGGGCTAGACTACTTAAAAGAATCATAATGCTAGGATTAGTACGAGAGAAGTAATGACAAAGATGTTGTAGAGTGTATGTTCAGCACCAGAGCCATAGTTACAGAGGGAGGTGGTGCAGCATGAGGTGCAGGCGTACAGCTTAGTTCTCTCGCCAATGACGATGCAGCCTGGCTCGCAGTGTTTGGTGCAGTTACGCTCTAGAGCCCACATCTTCGGAGCCGTTGTTGAATTTTCCGTAGAAGTCGTGAAGGAGAATCGTTTGACCTGCAAAGTTTTAAATAATATTTCAATTTTCTGTAACCATTTGCAAATTTCTCCAAAGTGTGTGAATTTACTGATTAGCCCTTAGCTACAAAAATGAAATATTAAGTGAAAGTATTAGTGTAAAGAAGAACACTCCACTGGTGATACGTGACAGTCTCTCCATCTTAGGTATGGATCTTTGCCGCTCCCTTAATCAGAAAACCTATATCGAGAGCGTCATTAAGCAAGCTTCGCGAAAACTCGGAGTTCTGAACAGGGTGAGGCGGTTCTTCACGCCTGGGCAACTGTGCCTATTGTATAAGGCACAAGTGCGCCCTTGCGTGGAGTACTGTTCTCATCTTTGGGATGGCTCCGCGCAGTACTTGCTGGACGCTCTCGACCGGTTACAGCGGCGGGCTGTCCGTATCATCGGAGATCCAGAGGTCACGAGTTCACTGGAACCTCTGCAACTCCGTAGGGACATTGCCTCATTGGCATGTTTCTACAGAATATACCACGGGGAGTGCTCTGAAGAGTTATTCCACCTTATCCCGCCCTCCCCTTTCCTATCCAGAACAACGCGTGCTGGGCTCAGATGCCATCCTTACACGGTAGAGTCGATTAGAGCGCGTACCAAAAAGTTTGGGTCCTCATATCTCTGCCGAACGACCAAGGCATGGAATTCTCTGCCAAGGTACGTGTTTCCTTCTTCCTTCGATCCTGGGTTCTTTAAGCGGGGCGTGAAAAAGCATCTTCTCAGGCCGTCAAAGTAGAGACCTCAACATCGCCTCGGCTACTGTGGGGGCGATGTGGAGGCCACTGCTCTTAGACCACACGACTGCTTACCATCAGGTGGAGTGTGGTCATTTTGACGAGCAAAATAAAAAAAACTCTAAATTTTAATGATTGGTATTATTAACATAGCGAGAATAGGATTTAGAGAAGTAAACACAGCGTTATACGTGGCAAATTTAAGTAGATATTTTCACATTTGAGTTACATTAGTGTAGAGACAGCTTAAAAAAACTATATGACAGTATATTTACCATGCACATTCGGCGGTCGTTGTGGCATTTGTGGATGAGCGCGGAGTTGTTGTGACGTAGATCGGCACACCGGTCATCGGGCACTTCGGCCAAACATTTGTAGCACCATAGCTCATTGTTAGGCCTCGCTGCAGCTGACGTCACGTGAACACTATCCCTTAGAAGGTCGCAATTGCCTTCTGAAAAACAAAAGCAGTTTCAGGATAATAACAGTATAAATATTTGAAAATATATGTCTGCTCTATCTTCTATTTTTAGTTTGAGAAATTAAATAATAAATAGATAAAAAAAATATATAAATATTCAGGCTAGGAAGTCTAATCGCTGTAACATTACCGATGAAATAGTATCTGCAATTGCTAAGTAAATTATTTAATCAAATAAATCAACTAGATTATTAAAACGTAGCTCATCTGCGTTTAAATAATCTAGTTGGTCGTGTAGACAAAAAAATGTTTAAGAAAGATTCGAGAGACGTAAACAAAGACGTACAAATACACGTTAAAATTTCTTAAAATGGAACTTCCTACTCCGATGTTATATTATATGTAATGTACACACATCCAAATTGTAGTAATTTTAAATTAATCAAACACCAGGATCAAAACAAAAGAACAGCGGAGCATAGACAATCGTCAACTTTGACATTTAAAACACAAAACTGGGCGAAGGCTAAACCACCGAAGGAGATCACGAAAAACAATAAAGGTATTTGCCACTGTAATCTATAAAGAGCTCAAAGCAAAGATAAATAAATATCAAAAGGTTTTTTGACATACCTGGCGCGAGAAATGACAAGCAGAGCAGTATCAGTGAGCGCATGATGTTTGTAATGCATAGTGCGCATGTACCAGCATCCGACTATTGATCTGTCTGGACCACGAACCTGTTGCTGTTCCCGGTAGGCCCCGCCCATCCCCCCTGGCCCTCCACAGGGCTCCGGTGAAACACTTTGATGGAGCAAAACAATCTCAACTTTCCGAATTCTTCGGAAAATTAAAACTTTGCTTTGGTCGTTACAAGATCGACAAGCACTACTTAGTAGATAAAGTAGAAATTAATTATTGTTACAAGCGCCTTTGCATACAATGGCGGATGCTGATTTTAATTGGAATAGTTGAGAAATAATATTTCTTGGCTACACACTGAGAATTTCATCATTAATATTTAATTTTATAATTAACCGAAACCGACGGCAACGAAGCAAGCCGTTCATGTTTTAACACGATCAAAAACAAAGCCGTCATCAAAATGTCTTACTTGAACTAATTTTTATTTTGAGTTTAAATACAATTACCTATCAGTGGATACAATATGTAAAGTTGGCAACAATGCATTCAGTTGACCCGTTATTGTGTTCAGCTCATTAAATATTGACCTGATTATTGTTTATTCTCATTCATATTGATCTATTTTCAGTTATTAAATCGTTACGCCTGGGTGTCGATCATGATATATATTTACTTTCTGAAAAGGTCAGCCTATTAGACAGCTTTAGGGATTGAATAAACTTAGTCACCCACTACTTTTTATGATTTTATATACTAGAACGAAATCTCTTATCTTTGCCTATTATAAATAAGACGTTTTTGATGACAGTTTTTATTTAATAGGTATGCGACCCACACAAAGCATTACAATGGTTTCTCGGAGGAGTCGGCAGAAGTCAAAGAAAATTGTAACTTGCTACAACCTTGATATTATATATTTACACATTATACACAGTCGTGAGTTAAGCTTGTCCTCAGTATGTTTTTTTTTTCAGAACCAATGTTAAGTTTATATTATTTCATGTACTACGTAATAGAAAGGTGTGATTATATATAAGAAATAATGTGAACGAGATAAACAGTCAAGCCCGTCTTAAAAATAGACGATAAGTATATTTTTGGTTTTGAAGCGAAATATGGCTGTGATATAATAATAATTATAATAATAAATTATTTATTGTAACAAAAATATATATACTACTAGCTGTCCCGCGCAACTTCGTCTACTTCACATCAGTTAATTTTTGCCTGTTTAAAAAAACTATCCTCTTCTTTAAGTTGGATCAAATTACAGATGTTTACGAAGTTTGATCAAAATCGGTTGAGTAGTTTAGGAGTCCATAGCGGACAAACAACGTGACACGTAATTTTACATATATTAAGATATATATTATTACAGCATATACTTGAGTGTCAAATCATGTAAAAAAATATTGATTTCTGTAACATTAATGGACACATAGAAGGTAGGTGCGTTTATTATTTAAACATAAGATCGTCTTGATTCTATGTATTCAGCGATAGGCAGAGATGTTATCTCCACATTTCACCAAAATTTTTAGGTCCTTTAAGCGGACGAACCTACATATTGTTGTCTATCGGGACATTTCTAGTTTCCACATTGCTATTATGATTTTTTTTTATACAAACTCAATTACACCCCGTCAGCTATTGTTGGAAAGGAAATACTTCGGTGAACATTCGCTGACTTAGAGATGTGTCACCTAAAAGACGACAATTAACAATTCGATGAGAGTTAACGAGGTTGCCAATTATTTTGTGACAGCAGGAATAAGCCAGCTCGCCCGAGACTGTTGGAAAGAGGACCAACATTTTACAGAAAACCGGCGTAAGAGTGCTAACACTGTGAGTATGTAAGAGTCGCAGTGGTTAACATATAAACCTTTCCGACTCTTATCCTTTCAACTCATGTCCACTTCTTTTCTAGAGTTAGCAATGCACGAGTGATATTAATATCATAATAGAAACATACACTCCGGTAGCAGTTTACAATCAGGCAACCCGTACTTATTTTTGCCACTAATGTATCTAAAACGTGACCAAAAGTTATTGTTACGTATACATATCAATATACGGCCAAGTAGCTGCACTAACGTCTCAGTGCAAATTGTCGCATAATAGTATAAAATAGATTTAAATTGCCGATGCGCCTGTGCACCCACTTCTGTCAATCTTTATTTACTGCTACTGTCAACCCAATCTTTAAAGGTGCCTTTGGTGTTGAGTTTATAACGGCTCGTGTTTATATTCTTTATCCTTGTAAGGAAGTATATTTAATACTTAATTTGAAACTTTATTCGAATTAGATATAAAACATTATACATGTATTATCGCTAATCAAGATCTATCTGCACATTATAATTCTAAAATACGTAAGTGGTCATTTTAGATAGAATATGCAAGTTTCCGTATTCACAGTTCAAACGTGTTTTATCTATAACCACGTCTGGTCTTTCAAAATCATTCAAAAATTACACATTCTTAATTTTTTTTGTGTTGTTCAAATATGTCATACATATTTAATAGTCGCTAAATTGGTATTATTTAAAGCGATGACGATTGATACTTAAATTATTATAAGCAGTTAAATTTCAGTCAGTCTTATAATAATAATAATAATAATAATATTCTACCACATACACACAACACCATCTAGCCCAAACTAAGCAGAGCTTGTACTATGGGTACTAGACAATGGATAAACATACATATATACTTATTTTTTTTGTAAATACATACATATTATACATAGAAACACCCAGACCAAGACAAACACCCATGTTCATGCACACAAATGTTTGACTTGTGCGGGAATCGAACCCGCGACCTCAGGCGTGGCAGTCGGTTACACTAAGCACTACGCCATCGAGTCTTATGTTCGAGTTATGCTTTAAGTGGTCGTTAATTGCTGAAGATAAACGCCATGATAAATTAAGGACTGGCCTCTATCGCTTTCTGACATAAGTTGTGTTTACTGAATGATACAATTAGGCAGAAGAGATTGTATCTTACATATCTTCTGACCGTCAAGTTAGCGCTAGACCGCGTTAACCACATACTTGTAGCTACTGCCAAGAGTGATTAAATAAACAAGATTATCACCACTTCTTCTAAATATAATTATTATAATCAATAAAAGGGTAATTGAACAAAATTTTATACTAAAACGCGCGTTTGACTGTCAAGGGTGTCCACATCACTCATTCCCTTTCACAGGAACAATGCATTTTGAAGGAATTAAAAGTAATCTTTGTCTCTTTCCGACCCAGGAATTATCTCTATGTAAAAAATGATATTAGTCCGCGAAAGAGGACAATTAAATAAACACACGTTTGCATAAAATAGGGATGTATTCAAATATTTATAACTAGACTTTGCTCGCAGCTTCGCCAGCGAACAGTTATTTAATTCTGAACAGTGTCCGGAAAACGTGTATGCAATCATGATGATCGTTCGAGTAATTAAGGCATCAAAATATAAGGATTAGGATATTCGTTAAAGTGTTACAAAACAAAGATCACTGTGCCTTGCTGTATAATTAGAAATTTGTGAAATCTCGGTCACATTTGATTAGTTTGTATAACAATGCGCTTCCCGAAATAGGTGATTATGGCAGTGTTCTCCCGAATTAGTTCGGTGTAGTGGTTGGCGGTAAATTATGTACAGCCGTTGACATTTACGAGCTGATTGATGACAACCGATTGCATTCCCAGATTGTGATGCAACGGAAATAGCAACAGTTTGTTAATGTTTTCTAACCTAATTTACTTTTGACTAAAGATTTGAAAATATAAGAAACAACTAAGTGGAGGAACTAGGAAACGTTATTAGGTTATTAATTATATTATAGAGGAGATTTTAGTTTTTACTTTTATTGTTTCTGATTTGTCTCTTCTATTGTGTCACGTTACTTGGAGAGGATATTTTTCTTTGCCAACAAAGTATTTGGTATATTAATCATTGTATGCAACGATATATATCACTGATATTAACGACCCGGTTCTGAAAGGCTTGCTGACGTGTCGAAATTAAAATCATGTCAAAGGATTTGATTGCTGTGCCTAGTTTAGTCAGCAAATAACAGCAGGTTACATTTATATTGACCGTCTGGTAACAAGCTTTTGTGTTAATCAACCTGTATAAAACTGTGTGTGAGAGACATTACAAACATCGAAACATCCAGGCTCCAACCAACTCGTCCGTGCCTCACGCTGTTGATTTTTCGTGTAGTAGTAGAATTAGAAACATTCACAATTTCACACTATACCGCTGTACCATTAATTCAGTTCTAAATCTTGAACGGATTAGTGAAACATAAATTGCTGTACTTCAAATCATTAGAACAGATTTTTCAAATAATGCTTTACAATACCATACGAGGCTTCAAAATCGTCGACAGTAGACCTTATGAGATCATTTAAAACAAAGTTAAGAAGATTAGACTATATAAAAGTATGTGAAGTCTGGTGCGGTAGCTAACCACAACATTTTGTAATTTTATAGATATTATGGCGTACACGGTACATATGCAAACTGCACTCAACATTTATATGTATATTACGTTAATGAATCTCCTGCGCAGATGACCAGTCGCGGTTCAGATTAGCTGCCGTGACCGAAATTCGGTCTGGAGGACATTAATTATACTCAGAAGAAAATAGGAGTGATGATTACTAATATATTAGCTCGTAGACAACCATCATAGGGGCGAATGAAATAGTGTAGATTTGCCCAAATCGTCAATTATACGTTATTATTTAATGTATTTACTAATAGGTAACACAGATGGAAGGGGTACTAAAGCTCGTGTGTACACAGGCCCCGAGCGAAAGAGGTCATTTCGCTGAGTATACAGACCCCCGGGACTATGTAGTGAATCGTGTGTGCATATGTTTATTGATGTTTAATATTACTATTTGATTTGGAACTCGAACTGTTTTGACAGAGAGTTGGCTTTCCATTTGCTGGGCATCTTTAATCTCCGTGGTGTTCTATATAGGTGTAAAGAGCAGCGATAGCTCAGTGGGGAGACCAACAGACTGCAATGCAGAGGGTCTCGGGTTCGAACCCACTTCGCGCACCTCTGACTTTCGAAAGTTATATGACTTTTCGAAATTATGTGCGTAGTGATTGACAATTATCGCCTGCTCTGTGCCTCGGAGAGCACGTTAAGCCGTCGATCCCGGCTGTCATGAACATCCATGGCAGTCGTTATTGGGAGAGTTTCGACACAAAAGATCCCACTGGGTCGAAGTGTCGCCGGTCTGCACTGACTGGCCCCCACATAAGATAAGATAAGATATAGGTGTAATCGTGTAACCATTATAGTATAGTTGTATTACAATGTCAGGCAAACACAGAAGTTATGTCACCATTAGGCTAAAGCACAGATAATTAATATAATACTGCTAAACTAAAATTTAACTTTTATTTTGTAATCACAAATTGTGCTAAGGGATTACCCCTTAGAACACGTAGCGATTTCTAATTATCAAGAAAGGTAGTAAACATTATTTTACGTTGTACGATTGGTCGCAGATTTTAGTTGCAGGCAGTTGTTACTAATAAAGAATAAGAGTAATTGAAGTAGGTAATTTTAATTAATTTTATTTTTTATTATGTGTAAGTTGGTATGAAAACAACGTATATATGTATAGGTCTTTAAAGTAATGCAAATTCGCTAATGGATGGCTTCGTTTTATAGTAATAATAATATCAGCTTTGTCAGCAGATTTCCCTGGCGGTAGGTTGTTCCCTTGTTATGAATCTGTCCCACTGCTGACCACGGACCTCTTTTTAGTGTGAGAAGGGTTCGGCCATAGTTTAAATATCTTCGAGAACTTTATAGAGAACTCTGAGACATGCATAAATTCTCTTACAGTAAAAGCGAACGATTATTATTAATTAGATACTTAATAAAAGTATGTCTATGTTAAAATCTGCAAACTAATTATGGAATCTTTTCACTGTACTTTTAGGAACACAATAATACGAACTAAGTTCAGCGTTCATAAAATGCCTGAAGGCTACATAAGAGCGCGCTATGTTGAAATAAATTTGTACGAATCCTAATACGTTCGAAGTTATGGGCTTATAGCACATACATATGTTTGTTCTTTAAGCCAATAACTTCGAATGTATCAAATATAGCCCATAACTTCAATATTAATAAAGAACAAATATACGTCACAATTGTTCAATTAACTACTATATAAATAATTTATAGTATAAGTAAGTTTGTTGAAGAAAAAAAAGCGGATTTTCACACCAATTATTTGATACACGTGACAAGGGAAACAAATATTCAAAATTGAAACGAGAAAGAATTGTGTTCCCGAAACTAATTATCATTTTATTGTCCATTTTCCTTGTTTATGAAGGCAATCGACAGCGAACTTGGAACAATGGAAAGAATACATTTTAATTTATTATTTCTATGACTTTTGTAGACATTGTCATATTTTATTTCATAGAAATGAAATTATTGCCATAGCTTTAATAATGATCCTTAATTTTTATTGTCTTGCCTCGTTGCATCCTTTTAGTCACCGTTAAGGCATATAGGAATCATTTTAGTGCTATTGGTTATACCTTATGGTGTACCTTAGTGTTATTCGATCAAGTAATTGCCTTTCTACCGGTGTAGGTATTAATGGCTTAGCAGGATCAACTCTTTTTTGACTCCTCTCAGCCTCCTTTTAAAGCCACGGCCTTATTAGAATCCTGTGTCAGCATATGCTATGCTTCTACTGACAGGCTCCGTAGTTGCCAATTTATACCGTTACCTCGCCTCAACCCTATAACACAGAATCGATTATGACCAGGTGGACCTGTCGGTTGGATTGTTTTTCTAGACATTTTTACTTTTTTACATTTTGTAAAATAAAAAGCAATTTGGATTTAAATGATCTAAATTGTAGCTTCAAATCGATAGTGCTATGGGTTAGATTTAAAGCTACATTTTCTTCATCGCATGTCCAATGCCTTTTCACATGCTTCTCCTTTTTATTTGAAGCAATAAAATTATAAGATGAAAGATGTTCATATATTTTTGTTATTAATCTTATCATCGATACATGATTTATCACGCTTATAGTCGACAGGTATGTTGCGACCACTAAAACTAAAAAGGATACGGCAATCTCTTGTTTTCGTAATATGAAACAAACTTAAACAAATTCTGGTTTAATTAATCCTTTTCTCATCGCCAGTTTTTAAGTGTACGGTCATTGTTATATTATTATTTGCTTTATTTATAACGAATATATAAAATTTACCAATTCACAAATATAGTTATCATAAATTTCCTCGTAGCTATTTTCCTGTATACACACATACTTTACATTAATATTTTTCCTTAAAATGTTTGGAGGAAAATGGCTACTATATTTCATATCAATTATATTCTATACATAAATGTAGCATATATGTATGTCAGTAGCACTACACAAAGTGAAGAATCCGAAACGTAAAATTATGGCGTTTTGCTATTTGTATTAAAAAATTGGGCGCAAAATATTGCAAATGGCTCGCAATACTTTTGAAGCGAATGTGTTTGAATGAAAGCTTACATTTTCACATATATTTTTTTTATATCCTTTGCGCTACATATTAGCTCAGATGTGTGCAGTTTTTAAAACAAAAAATGTTGGACACCATATTTTCACGTACAATACTATATAAACGTATCATATTGAGCGCCTTTTATGATCTATATCAGAGGTCCCCAGATTTTTTTTCTCATAGACCACTTTCAAAATTTAACTGGTTGCAGTGGAGTTCAAGCAATAAAAAAAAATATCAAATCTGACGGGCTTTTTTAGGTTCCTTTTTTAGGTTCGAGACCACTGGTACTGAATATGGAATAAGTAAGTTTTTACAAGTAACAGTCGCTGAGCTTCTTAAAATATTATCTGCCTACATTGATAGGTGAAGTCAAGCCAACATTTTAGTTCTTCACTAAATTTTCGTTTACGAATTGTGAACCCCCATTTTTTTGTCACGCCAACGTAGACCCCCGTCGAGTCTCCCGTGGAACCCCGGGGGTCCACCTGGACCACTTTGGGAACTAAGGATCTATACTAATATTACAAAGCTGACGAGTTTGTTTGTTTGTTTGGTTGAACGCGCCAATCTCACAATTATTTTATTGTTGGATAGATCATTTATCGAGGAAGGCTATAAGCTATATAACATCACGCTACGACCAATAGGATCGGAGCATCAATGAAAAATGTTGCAAAAATGGCAAAAATTCTCTTATGTGTCGCAGACGAAGTTGCGCGGGTCAGCTAAAGTAAGATTCATATTATTATAGAATATGTATCATGTGTTATTAATATTTTATTTCGGCCATTACACAAAGCGTAAAGGATATCATCGACGACATAATTATGATAAACTAGCTTTTGCTCGCGGCTTCGCTCGCTTAAAAGTAGATTAGGTTAGGTGAAATAGTACGTTTTAAAAAATAAAATATAGCCTATGTTACTCTATGATAATATAGCTTTCTAACGGTGAAAGAATTTTGAAAATCGGTTGACTAGTTTTTGCATTAAATCATTACAAATAAACATACAAACAAAAGAAAATTAAATCTTTCCTCTTTATAATATAACATACTCGATATAACTTCCTGTTCACAATAGTGCTTTCCTTGTGGATTATTAAAGCAAGCGACGTGGTAGAACGGTGCACTGTAAGCCAAGATTCACATCTGTGAGAAGTCACTATAACTTGTTTGTGACAGAATCCATTTAAAACTCTTTTGAAACCCAGCAATAGTCTCTTTATTAATACATATTATAGCTTATAAGTTATAAATTATCAGGAATTATCGTTGTATAACGAGTATCATGATTAAATATTTTTTGCTGAAATTGTCATCTTCAGCATATCTATGTTTTGTTTGACGTTCATAATTCAATAATAATAATAATAACAGTCTGAGTCCTCTTTGGTTTTGCCTAGCGTTGAACCCTCTTAGTACATTACTAGAGAGTTCAGGGCTAGGTTACAAGTTAAAGAGAGGCGGTCAGGTCGTATCACACTTGCTATACATGGATGATTTAAAGCTGTTTGCCCACACTAATTCACAATTGATAGACTTACTAAGAGTAACTGATTGCTTTAGTAAATCTATCAATATGGAGTTTGGTGTGGATAAATGTGCAGTCATGCATGTAAAGCAAGGAAGGATGGTGGAATCTGAGTGCATTCAACTTTGAGATTCCATTAACCTTAGATCGCTTCTCATTACTGATACCTACAAATACTTGGGTATGTCACAAGCTTTAGGTATACATGAAGCCGACATGAAACAATCGTTGAAAGAGCGCTTCTTTGGTCGCCTGAAAAAAGTAATTAACAGTCTTTTATCTGGCGGCAACAAGGTGCGCGCTTTTAACGGTTGGGTCATGCCGCTTCTTTTATACTCCTTTGGCATACTCAAGTGGACTCAGACTGAGTTAGAGGCCCTGGACAGGAAAGTCCGTACACTGTTGACGGCATACCGAATGCATCATCCTCGTTCATCTGTGATGAGGTTGTACATCCCACGGAAATGTGGGGTTCGAGGTGTTCTAAATGCCAAAACCCTCCATAACCGTGAGGTGTGCAACCTTAGAGAGTATTTTCTTCAGGCGAACGTGGGTATGCATCGTGTTGTCACAGTGGATAACGGACTCACCCCGCTTAATCTGGCTAAAGAGAACTGGCGCGTGCCTATAGTACTGAGCATTGACGACCGCAAGAGTGTATGGCAGAGCAAGGAGCTTCACGGTAGGTTCTGCCAGGCCCTATATGGAGCCGATGTACACCTTCTCGCTTCCGTGAACTGGCTACGCTTCGGTGACCTCTTTGGGGAAACCGAAGGGTTTGTCTGTGCAATTATGGACGAAGTTATCAAGACGAATAACTACCGGAGATATATCCTGAGGGATGGTACGATTGACATATGTCGGGCGTGCCACCAACCCGGTGAATCCCTCTGGCATATAATCTCCGGTTGTTCTCGTCTTGCTAACGGCGAGTACTTGCACAGACATAACCAAGTAGCCAGAATTATCCATTAGTAACTTGCTCTGAAATACAAACTTGTAGAGGTCGAGGTGCCTTACTATAGGTATATAGCAGAACCAGTTCTCGAAAAGGGCCATATCACACTGTACTGGGATCGATCTATTATCACGGACAGGACTGTTGTTGCCAACAAGCCTGATATTGTGGTAATAGATCGATCAGAGCGCCGCGCCGTGTCGATATTACCATCCCTCATGATGGCAACCTCGTGAAAGCTGAGAAAGAAAAACTGTTAAAATATTTGGACTTAGCACAAGAGGTTGTCGATATGTAGGATGTGGATTCGGCAATCGTTGTACCGATAGTCGTTACAGTGAACGGTCTAATAGCCAAGAGCCTCGACCAACATCTTAAGAGGCTCGCGTTAGGTGCTTGGGTCAAGGGTCAGATGCAAAAGGCAGTCCTCCTCGATACGGCACGCATCGTGAGGAGGTTTCTCTCGCTGGAGCCCTAACCAGCGGTAGCTTGGACCCAGTTCCCTATGCCGGTGGGTCTTCATAGTTTTTATATTTTTAAATGTGTTTTTTTTATATATTTAAAAATGTAATAATTATTGGAAAATGTACAAATAAAGAGAATAATAATAATAATAATAAATTGTTTATTCAATAAATAAAAGTCTTTACAAAACACATTACAGGCTACTTCTTGTATTAAATTCACATTAAAACTATATTTAATCTAAAGGAATACCTTTACAATTTATATATTGGACACAAAAAGACTTGTTTATAAAGTCTGTTTTTACATTGCGGTTGATTTCACTACCTTAACTTAATTCATCAAGTAAGGCGAAGATCTCATGCTACGCATTCCTTTCTTTCACCGTGGTTACCATCCGAAAACCTTGCATCATTAATCTAGATCTTATATATTTAAGTGCTTCTCGTCCTACAGATTGTAAATTGACTGCGTGTTTTGGTAAGGCATAGATTTCCTACTACAAATCATTATAAATTACTTTTAGTTGCATGCGTTACGGATGTTAAGACTCCTAATTACGGAGACTGTCACTCTTGAATCTAATGACACAGAAGTGACATTAGTAATCTAAGTCTCGTCGATATCAATAATCTTATAAATATTTTCCACAATAAATGCTGAAATTTTCTGTTCAAAGAAGACTGGACGGCTTATCCAGTCCTCTCGACGACGTAATTTGATTCTTAGCGGTTGGAGCCCGTCGCGGTGTTAGGACCAACTATCGGCTAAAACGATTTGGACCCGCACAATCATGGCATTATGCACGCTCCAATGACTTTAACTTACTTTCGTCTACTTAGTTTCTGAATTTACTTATATTTTAATTGAGTCTATAAACAAAGTATCGATTTTTCGAAGGCCAAAACCTTTGAAGGCTGCTTTTTCCTAGATTTTAAGATGGGATTATCACATTTTTAGATTCTTCAGTTAATGCGTCTTTTTCGTCTACGTTTATAAATAATAGGTAAGCGTATCATGGAATGAGTTTTTTTTAATACAAAGGCAGCAATCTAATAATCGTCGCACGGATTCGGGCGCGTACGTGCGTGCGTGCTTCAGTGTATATATATGTGTGCGTCTCTCTGTGTAATCATTTTTCAGCATGTCAGCTACTTCTTCTTACCATTTACCTTTTTGTAAGTTTTTGATTTTGTTTACATCACACGATGATATAAAAAGAAAACAAAGAATACATGATCCTAATGAATGAAACATTTTCAAAATGAGATCAGTATTAGGTGTAAGAGAAAGACTCAGGGGCTTAAGAAATCGATGTATAGTAAACATAATTCTATTAATATATATCATTCGTCCCTTTTGCATTTTATTGTTAGTCAAGAAAAAACAGGATTGCTATAATTTTGAAACTGCAACTGAATTTGTGAATAGCCAACCTCATTCCTTTTTGCTCTCACCAACCTCTGGTAGTTTAATTTCGTTTTATCCGTGAATAAATTTTAATAGCCTAAAGGGTATAATTAAGGTTATTAATCCCCTCTGCTAACTCTTATGGTATATTTACGATGTCGTTGAACCTTGATAAAGCATTATCTACATTATTTATGCCGATAAAATACGATACCGGTAAATAATATTTAATGATAGACTATTCATAAAAGTTTTCAGCTTTGAATAAATAAAATGTAATGGTCAACAAGGAACTGGCCCTTGCGTGTTATTCTACGTATTTTTATTTAAAGTTTTAATTTTACGAATCAGTTGGTAACTAGAAATTGATATACTTATATACACGAAGTTAAAAAGCAATCAAATATCCGTCACACGAGGATTTTAGGTTGTACCATACCAGTGTCAAGTAAATGGTTATTTATTTTTGTAGCCCTTTTAGCTTGATAGGTCTAAATAAAATATAGAACAGTTATTGAATAAATAAGTAATAGCCACTAAGGGTTAACAAAACGTTGATTGAATAGAATATCTTTTTATACGTATAAGTAATAGATTAGTTAGAGCGGAGCATCGATCTCATTCCAATTACGTTACATCAATAATCTCAGCCGTTTATAGTTCGCTGAGCATTACGTGGAGCGAGAAAATGACTCTTTGAGCAAGATATATCTTTGATGGGAACTTAATGGGCAATAAATGAACCTTTTAGGAAAAATTTCATTAGGTTTTATTGTTGGTCTGATCATGTGATTGTCCTCAGCGCTTGGCAACACCGGTGCTGGCAAAGGATAGTGATGAAAGCCAGCTATGTTAACAAACATGGTCCCGCGGTTAGTACCTACTCTCTGACGCAGTCATGTTTACCAGAATACATTATAAGTATCTATAAAATATCTTTAATATATGTATTTTAGTTGCGTAATTGTAATACATTTTTATGCAATTGTTTATGACTGCACTGATGATATAATGGTTTGCATAAACATTACTTTGCATACAAGAAATACATAACATTTGGGTCTGGCCTAGATGTGTACTGTATATATTACTGAATATATTATATTTTTGAGTGAAAAGGACTGTCACAAAGGTATGTTATGTATCATAGAAATGTTCATTATGATACAGCACGTAGGTGTAGACATGGATATGAACTAGGGAGTAGCAATGTGATTGCATACGACAAAAGATATTATATACGTATGCCCTTAAATTATATACTTACCTATAATTTGACTCACTTTTCGCCCTCAGACATTTGTTTTACCATAGTCTTCTTCTCCTTAGCCTTTATTATTCCCAAGTCACTTGGGGTCGGCTTTCTAGTCGGATTTGACTGGATATCAGTTTTTACATGGAGCGACTGCCATCTGACCTCCGCAACCCGAAGGCTAACGATACCCTAAGGCTAGACCAATGTCAGGATATTAGAGGGCACTGACTTCCCAATAACGACTGCCATAGATGTTCATGGCAGCCGGGACCGACGGCTTAACGTGCTGTCCGAGGCACGGAGCAGGCGATAATTGTCAATCAATACGCACATAATTTCGAAAACTCATATAACTTCCGAAAGTCAGAGGTGCGCGACGTGGGTTGGAACCCGAGACCCTCTGCATTGCAGTCTGTTGGTCTTCCCACTGAGCTATCGCTGCCTTTTTTGTTTTACCATAGTAAGAAAATCAGACACAGCAACTACATTCTAAATGAGCAGATAAGGTCACCACACTTCATGGAATTGTCAGTAAGTTCCAAAAATATTTCTTGTTACTTTATCCTTGTATACATATGTATATAGATTATCTATCTTTTTCTTATACTTGATATTAGATAGTGAAGAAGCAAGAAATATATACATATAGTTAATTATTTAATATATACCCATACCGTCCGCTCGTTCATTGCGTCAGTATTTTATAGCAAACTCAAAAATAAATTGTTAACTTTCATAATAATTGTGAACTGCCCGCGGGACAGGCTCAGCCTAGTACCCGCACTAGGCTGAGCCTGTTATGATAATTGCTAGTCATAACTATTTATAAAAACCTGTAATGAATGGAACTGTATAATGTGAACTATTGTAAAATACCTTAAGCTAATAAATTATTATTATTATTTTATTATATATTAGTGTAAATCGTATTATTAACTTAGCATAAATATGTATTTATAATATATAAGATCACCCCTGTATATTACACTTAACAGTTTACTGTCCTACTGCTGAGCACGTGTCTATTCTCGGCGTGAGACGGGTTAGGTGGCCAGTGCGGGTATGCAGACTTCACATATCTTCGAGAATATTATGGAGAACTCTCAGACATGCAGGTTCCCTCACAATGTTTTCTTACCCATTAAAGCAAACGATAATTTACTATTACGTAAATATGTACTACGCACGTATCTGATTTTAATTGACGCAGCATTGTCTTAATGAAGGCTTGTTTGTATTTCCTGGATAGATGGATTCATTTCCTCTGTGTACATTTCGAAGTAACTCATTATTATAAGCTAACTTACGATGTTATGCGTTTGGATATTTCTAATTTATCTATGTATACTAACTAAGTATTTGTTTAACTAGCTTTCTAAACTGCTATGTATCGATCAATCATTTAAAATGCTATGTAGGTATTAGTATCATTTAGAACTGTTATTTATACATTGAGAGAGATCGTAAGCTAGGGTAACGTATGCAATGAGATCCAGACCACTGATGCCATTTCGGTTCATTTCGCACTGAAATTATTGAGTAAGCTATGGTCTTTGATTTTGGTTTGTCAGATCGTTTGTCTGTTTGAGTAATAGTCTTTCATAATAAAAATATCAAAATTAACCTAAACTAGTGTTTTATAAAAAAGTTGTTAAATGTTGAGTTTAATTTAGCCATTATTATTAGTACAGAGCTACGTAGTTGTCAGTTAGCCTCGTCACTGCATCCATGCTGTGAAGGCTCTATCCGTGATAATTCGTAAGATAACAGGCAATGCATATAATACACATTAAAATTTACTTTATACAGATTTTATCGAGGTTTATTTAAAACACTACATTTAGATATCATTTTAAAAACTATTAAACTACTACTAGACACTATTCTATTTAATTACTAATTAATATTATAAATGCGGATTTGATTTTATTTGTTTGTTATGCTTTCATGCCTTAACTACGCGATGAACATTAAATTTCGCATACATGTTATCAGGGGATCAGAAAAGAACAGGGTACCTTTATGTTTCCAGAAAAAGTACTATTACTAGCCTAACCTCCAACGGCAAAATCTAGTTATTGACATATTTAGACTTATACATTTCCCGACGTTTCGGTTGCTTTTCAGCAGTCATGGTCACGGGAAGACATCCTGTGACCTAGACTGCTAAATGTAGTGTTTTCTAATAAGCCGCGATAAATTCTGTATAAAGGAGTTTAATATAAAGCTGATGCACACTTATCTTATGCGGGGGCCAGTCAGTATAGACCGGCAACACTTCGACCTAGTGAGATCTTTTGTGTCGACACTCTTCCAATAACGACTGCCATATACGTTCATGGCGGCCGGGACCAACGGCTTAACGTGCTTTCCGATTCACACTTACTCCTACGCCAGATCTTTCGCATTAAACTCACTTCGTTCCGACCGATTTCTCACAACGTTGCAGGCAATTAACATCGAAGCCGTAAATGGGTGCTAACTACAAAATTAAATGTACTACATGTTTAAATGTCAGTAATTAATTATGAAAACACTCGGGAGCCAATTAACCAATGGAACGACGTGACTACGAACTGGAATCACTATAAGTTATAGACGTGCTACCGGAGAATTTAACCTGCCTAACCAGGATGAATGGCATTAGAACTTTAGTCACACGTTGCTAAAAACTATTTCGCTTACTCTGTGCCATGATTTTGGAGGCAATAAACATTTTGCAGTGCTAGCACGCCAAATTTGTAAGTTTCTAATAATTAAATGAAAAATCATGTAAGTTAATTATTTTTTTTCCTAATGTATATAACTCCCTATGGCGCTCTTTGGGGGAGTGCTATGTCCAGCAGTGGACTATTTTAGCCTGATGATGATGATGATGATATAACTCCCGCACTTGGAATAATTCCTTTATCCACAAAGAACATCCACCACTCCGTAAGCCATGTAATGATGTCAATGTATAGCTCAATTTTTCATCATTTTTCGTGCCTTATTGAGTTATATACTGATTATACATTAGCTAGATACAATACATGCTCATATTTATGCATTGTATTTCTTTTTATCATCTCTATTTATAAGAGAACAAATATAGCCTTAAATCAATAACTAAATGGTTTAATAATGAACTGTTTGTTTACCATATAGGACAAGTTAGGAAAATGGACTATAATTATTAGCACTATAACTCTTTGAAATTCAACAAAACCTGTGTTAAGTTCAGGTGGCAAGCGCCTTTATAAACATCAACCTGTCAAGAGCCAACTGCAGACTACAGGTCCAGGATTTAAGAGGGAAAATGCGCTGTAGTTCTCTCCTGTAAAGATGAATTGGTCCTCAAGTCGTCACCGGTATCGACAGGAACTATAACCTATTCCTTTAATATAGTATGGTACACAATATTCTATCCTTATATGTAGATTTGCGGTATACACAGTGCGACAAGAACCCTTTGGTCCTCGCGATGATTTTGACCTTAAAAAGAACTTTGAGTGGTTAAAGCGCACATAGCCGCTGTAAGAGTATTAGGTTAGCAAAGCAGCATTTGCAGAACATATACTAGAGTTGGATACCAATCACTGGATCGATTTTATCGTTCTCTTTATCTTATCTTATGTGGGGGCCAGTCTGTGCCGACCGGCGACACTTCGATCCAGTGGGATCTTTTGTGTCGACACTGTCCCAATAACGACTGCCATAGACATTCATGGCAGCTGGGACCGATGGCTTAACGTGCTCTCCGAGGCACGGAGCAGGCGATAATTTTCAATCAATACGCACATAATTTCGAAAAGTCATATAACTTCCGAAAGTCAGAGGTGCGCGACGTGGGTTCGAACCCGAGACCATCTGCATTGCAGTCTATTGGTCTCCCCACTGAGCTATCGCTGCTCATTGTTCTCTTTACTGTCGCTACTTTATTTAAGAGTAGTGCGTGAAGCTATTGAAATTGACAAACATAAAATAATAACATAGGTAATAGGGATACCGCGAGTCTAATAATATCTTCCAGACCAATTTCGGCCACGGCGGCCAGTCTTAACGGAGACTGGCCAACTACGCAGGAGATATTATAGTGCACAAGTGTGTGCGCATACACAAGTGCACTCTCTGTTCCCTAACTCTCATGATCCGATAGGACGGTAATACGACACGACCGGAGAGAGATCAAGCGCAGGACCAATGGCTTTACGTGCTTTCCGAGGCACGGAGGTGTCTCACACCACCAACTTCCTAACTCCGGGCTGCTATTGAGATTTCTTAACTGAAAAACCCAATAACTGTTTGTTGGCCCGACCCAGGATTCGAACCCGAGACCTCATGCACAGCAGTCGCATTCACTACCGCTGCGCCACGGAGGCAGCTAGTGTGTGACGGTAAACATGGCATACATTTTAAGATATACAAAATTTTGATTTTTACTGAACTGAATTGAACAGACGCTGTCCTGTTATAAGTTTATAAAGTTTATTTTCATATATTAAACGCGTAAATACTTACAAATATTAAGTTCTATTGTTACATAGATATAAATACCTTACAAGGAAGATTAAATAAATATATTTCTCATAGGTAAGGCTTGTGTGAGGTAAGTAAACAAGTGGTAGCGTCGAGTTTCAATCGCGCTCACTGCGGCAGCGGCGCGGTGTTCACTCATGACATTTGTAGCACTCTTCAGCTTTATGGACGTTGCCATAGAGCTACGATATCGAAAATAAATGCTTACATACAAATATTTATGGCTGTATTACTTTGAAGAGGTAGGCAGACTTGTATTATCCCTACATTGCGCCAGTTGTGCTTTTAGGTCTTCTGTAAGAGGCCGAGGCTATTGATGTGTACGAGTCGCATTTCCAGACTGCCTCTTGCTATAAAGACTGCGCCGAGCGAAATGTGCCAAACAGGCGATTACAGTCAAGTGAATAAAATCAACACTTTTTGTTTAATACAAATATACATTAACCATAACAATGAATGTGTTTACAATTACTCCGTGTAAAAAACTTAAAATAATTAATATTTTCGGCTTCAAAATTCTATTACAAACCTAATGAGTTATCGGGTATTTCTATTGCTGAGTTAAGTAAAAACAACAGATAGAAAACTCTATGTTTGTACTCGTATGTCTATGTGTATACTCGTAATTTTTAAATCGATTAAACATAAGCACAAACTTATGCAGTGGCATAAGTTTATATAATACTTATTTATGCAATAAGTATTATATAAATACTAATACATATTTATATGACAGTTTAGTTACCCAGTGGGGTACCGAAACTGTGATATAAATATGTTGGACATTAAAATATAATGTATATACATTATATTTTAATGTGCTCTACCTAAAGTGTAAATTTTAAGGTAGTAGATCCTGGCTGGTTTCAGCATGAATGGGCCGGATCGACTGGGGTAGTACTACCCTCTTACAGAATACCGGCGTGAAGTAACGGTACCCGTACTGTTGCGTTTCGTATCGGTGAGTGAGACAGCCGGAGGCCTAGTTACCCCGATCCTTTGCCTATCCTTTCCTTTTTCCTTTCCCTCCTTTAGTCCTTTTTAAAGGGCTGGCAACGCACTTGTACCTCGTTTGGGGTTGCGGGTGTCCATGGGCGGCGGTAATCGCTTACCATCAGGCGATCCGTCTGTCCGTTTGCCCCTATGCCATAAAAAACAAAAAAAAAAGAATTGAATTAATTTATTTGGGAAAGGGTTGACTTGTTTATTGTTTCGTTTTCAGTATATAGCATATATAATGAAAAACAATCATTATTTTTAAAATCATTGTCTATTTCGTAAAAAAATTACAAGCTAAAGTGAAACGTGTAATCAATAGCTGAGTAACTATTTCAAAATAATAAATGTTAATTGTCAATTCTATAACTATCAAGAATAAATTGAATCATTTAAATTTTTTGGTTTAACACATAGAACATTTTTATACTAAGAAACTAAAATCATAAATCTCTACAAAACAAATAGGTACATTAAATTAATTAAACTTTCTGTACTTTATCCAAAGTCCCGTACGTCATGATCGTTAGACAAACCCTTTATAGAGATCCTAATAGGGTAAAACCACGTAGTGAAGTGTTAATAGTTCTCATGTTCTCATTTATCTCGGTGAATTCGATCTTAAGACATTTATGGGTAAAGTAGGCCACTACCGTGTAACCCTAAACCGTGCTCCCCTTTCCAACCACACAACCAAGTAATAAATACAAACTTTATCTTAACATACATGTATGATTGATTATAGAAAAGAAGATGCATTGTCAGTGAGACTAAATTTATTTGCGTACTTTTTTCTTTAAAACAAATCTTCCCTCTGCAACAAATTCACACGATACAGTAATTATTTCTATTGCGGTAGGTGTTTGAGCGCACCATTTCTGTATCGCAAGGCACTCTACTAACATTCAAATAATAGACAAAAAGAAACAATCTCGGCAGTCGGGTCGTGCGGGATTCACACAACACTCGACGTAGCTGCAGTGGCTGGGCGACCATTTATCACTACGCACCCATCCGTGCAGTGTCACAAATTGTATTGCTAAAGATGTTATTTTGCTCTGCTTGTACTAGTGCTGACAGCCTTATCTTTCTCCATAAAAGATAGACAAGATTCGAAGAAGTCTTTACCAACAAGCGTACATAAACGGGTATTTTTTATAGTAGTTGATTAAGTTAAAAGGTTACACTGGGTTGTATTCTTAGTCTCTGTCTACTTCTTTGCGAAATAGGTGCAAATACATGGAAACTTAAACGGCCTCATTCCACGTTCTTGTATTAATCGCTGAATTGTTAATTTCGGAGAGAATAATAATGTGAGAATGTAACCTTAAATCATCTTAATCAAAAGTGGTCCTTGAACTGCTATTATTTCGTCACTAATTAATTCTTAAATATGAAATATCTTATTCAAATTTACACAAAGTAGCGTGTTCGTCGTAATGAATGAATATGTGAGATTGTCCGAAATAACATAATTAAATTGAGTCCCGACGTCGAACGTATCACTAACGATATAAATATACCTACATAATATGTACATGTATTTAGGTTGAGTCTATGTTAAGCAGTGATCCTTAAGCAATGATTCAATTATTATGCCATACAATCTACATAATCCTACTGGCCTACTATTTGTATAAGTTTGTGAAGAAGTTTAGATGTTTCTTACTAAACTACGCGTAGACCGCTGATTGTATTGAGATGAAAGAAGGATGTGAGAAGGCGCTTAAATAGGCCATGTCTTAAATGAATACGTAGAATACTTTTTGCCCGGCAAGCTCTCTCGTACGTCTTATACGGATGAAGCTGCAGGCAGAAGCTAGTTATACAAAACATCTTTACCGATACTTTTATTTTCATGTTATTGAGATAAAGTTAATTATTAAAATAGTTAATTATTAAAATGCCGCGCTTGGAATAATTCCTATATCACGTGGAAGTTAACAAATATTCAAATAATAGACATAAAGTCCACTAGAAATCGAAACAACTATTTGTGGATTACAAAATGTTTGTCCGGTATGGGATGCGAACCTATGGTTCTCGTTGTAGCGGCAGTAGCGAGGCGATCACATAAATCACGGTGCTATCCGTGTATCAATGTCGAAGATTTCTCAACTGTTTATTATTTTTGTATTATTTGAAACATATATTGAACATCGCACATTTGGATGTTAGTAGCTCGTTGTAACTCGGCCTCTTGTGTGTTTACTTAGAACCGGGCTATCGTAAAGTATATTGCAATTTTCAATCGTAAATACATATTGAGTAATATGTCTTTGCTCAACATTATTTTAACAATGCAAACGTATAGTATCGTCTGAGCACGCAAATAAAATACTTTGAGGAGTTGGGTTTACTGAAACCCGTGTTTCAAGGTTGTTGTTTTTGTTCAATAATGAAATAAACATTTCATGTTATATTTTCTTTCTTTTACCGCAATTTGCGTAACGGATACTTCTTGAACTTTGGCCTACTTGAGTCCTTTCTTTTAGGACACAAATACTTATGACTGGAAAATATAATTAAGTAGTTATGTTGTTCCTACAGGAATCGATATGGGAGAAAAATTATGTTTTGTTTGAATAGAGTTTTCAGAAAACTTTAACAAGAAGCTGTCCTATGAAGGAACATCAGGATCTTTACTCCCGGTAATGATACTTCTGAAGTTACATGGCTCATAGACTGCTGTAATAGACTACCAGTAGGCAGTTATATAGGCATTTGTTGCCTAACATATCTATAATAATAAGAATATCAGCCCTATATTTAAACAGTCCTATGGCTGGCACGAGCCTCTTCTCAGTGTGAGAAGAGATAGGATAACCTAACCCTTCCCACACTAAGAGGAGGATAGTGGACTATGACGTCCATCACGTGGTCTTCAAGAACATTATGCAGAACTCTTATATTTATATGTGTCTTCACATGTTTTCCTTCATCATTCCAACAATAGATATATAACAACAATAATACAAACATCATATTTGTTAAAGACAAAACAAAATCCTATACAATAATAATTGTAAATGATAAGTATTGTATAGAAAATTGAATGAAATCTTTATAAAGAATAGTACTTTATCGGTCGGATGAGTACATCAGTTCCGATTAATTGCGAAATAAAATTTCTACTTATTGTTAAAACAATTATTTTGAGCATTAAAATTGGCGTTCACTTAAATAAATCTAGACATGTGTATGGCAGGATATTAACTCACGCTGCGGTAACCATTACAAACAGTAAACTTCAGATTAAACTTAGAGAACAGTGTATGTGCTCTTTGTTTGAGATGTGCAAAGTTAACTGTTTGATTTATTATTAGAATTTTGTTTAAAGTAAACCTAGAATGATTTAAAATTGCTTGTATATAACAAGAAGAGAGTAAATTTTTTAAATGATTCGTGTATTATTGATTTTATTTCACCATTAAAATATACCTTTTAGCATCATAAACTTGTCAATCGTATACCACTACTTATTCTTTTACGCTACTCTATTTACTTATTTTATGGAGAAAAGGTAGAATACATATTGAAGTATTAATTTTATTAGATTACTTTAATGGTCTAGTAGCGAATACAAAGATCAAGCTTTCTAAAAGTAAGCTTGAGATCCTATATTATTGTGTCCTATATTATTACAAGTATTACTGTGTATTTCAGAGCGAAAATTTGATTTATAATCAGTAATGTTATACAAAATGGCAACACAAAGTTAGTTATTTTTTAGGATTGACGTAATTCAAGCTTAAGTTATATTATTAAATGCGAATGTGAGTTTGTTGCGTTTACACGCATTAACTAGTCGACCGATCGTCATAAAATTTCGCATACACGCATAGAAAAGGACATAGAGTACCTTTTATCCAAAAAAAGGACTGTTCTCAAAGGATAGCTACTTATATTATAATAATAAACTTAATTGACTTTTTAGAACATACATAAATACTCTCACTCTTTATTAAAAAGTATTTAAACATTTGATGCAATATAATAAACTTCTCTGTGTAACCCTTTACGGATATTGAGGTGTTACGTGATACTGAATATTATTATAAGGTCACTGCCTGAGCCTAACCTATTTATATAACATTACCTTTTAACGAACCTGCCACAAATCCTTTGACATTTAGCTACCGATGGCAGTATTTAACTAGCTATAAATATAAATTGGCTGCGGCTGCCTATACAGATAATATGCGGCTAATAGAAATACATCTCAATATAAGCTGTAGATAGTACGACGGTTGGCTGATCCAATTTATTCAAATAGATTAGGTTATCTACGTCGACAATGATTTTTGAAAACCAATCTGTTCGTGAACATTCAATATTTAGTTGTTAAATGGATAAAGATATTAAGGGTGAGGCCAAACGAGCGTAATTTTGTGAGTCGTGAGTCGCAGAATTTCGGTTGCAGAAACTCATTTGTAATATATATCATAACTCATTTTGCGTCGCTGTGTGAATCAAATAGGAATTTTCTATGAAACCGAATGCAGCAGAATTTCTGCAACCGAAATTCTGCCACTCACGACTCACAAAATTACGCTCGTTTGGCCTCACCCTAAGCCTTGTTGTAGAACCTTTTATAAATATTCTGATCATAATGTCGGCCTCTTCTCAATCGTGAATCATATAAAAATTCAGTTATAGTATGTTTGTGTCCTCAATACTAGAAAAGTAGCCGATGTATTGACTTGTATTATTTACACAACGTTGCATTTCTATATAAGAGTTTTATTATATACTAATCGCCATAGGCACGGGCAATTTAAACTATGAGACTGTGCCACTGCGAAACGTGACCGGAATTAGCAAGCAATATTATTAGAAGGAAAGATTTATGTTTTTGTTTGTTTGTATTTTTGTTTGTAATGATAACTCAAAAACTACCGACCTGATTTATAAAAGTATTTCACCAGCTGAAAGTAAGTTTATTCGAGAGTAACATAGGCTATACAACATTACGGTTACGCATTATTAACCACGGGGGAAAAACATTTCGTTAGTCCAATATTACAAGGTTCTATGTTACATTTTTTTAAAAATTTGATATGAATATTGCATGGTTCTATATGTCATTCCTTTTTGTTTAGACTAATTTAGTAATAGATGGAAGCACTTACCACCTCACAATATTAAATCGCAAATAGTTCTAAGTTACTTTTTAAGTAATTTTTACTGATATGCATATTTTAAACCTCATTTCCCCAAAGTAAAAAAAAATAACATAGAACCTTGTAATAATTTATCGTAAATCGGAAAGCCTACGGGACTAGTGATAATTAAATTATTTTAATATCTTTTTTTTAAAGACATCTTACGCATTAGGTATAAATCCTGTGTCGCGAGGGACTTTACAAACATTCAAACAACAGCGGACACAAACATACACCCAGACTAGGAACAACCATTTGTGGATCACACAATGTTTTATCCCGTGTGGGATTTGAACACAAAACATGCGGCGCACTGGCAGTGGCGAGGCGACCACTTAAACCACTACGCCATCCGTGCAGTCAAAAATAAAATATTTGTGATATACCCTCACAAGGTGTACATAATTTTGTGCGATGCGCACTTAACTATACAATATAGGCATCACGCTGTCCACAACTGTATTGTCATATCATTCAAATACAGTTATACGTATCATTAGCTTGTATAGAGGTTTAATACAGGCGCGTATTGGCAGATCTGTTTTGGTGACATGAATAGGAATGGCGAGCCTGTTTGCGTTTGATGGTTAAATTTACACTCTGTATTATTCTGATAGTCGCCTGATATAAGCATTTCTGGACAGTAAACAATATGGTGGAAATTTTTGAAAGTTTCTAAGTCGCCTTTTTACTTTTAAATATTCAGACATGTGTGTTCGGGATAATTATTAAGTCGCAAGCCACACAGAAATGGCGTCAGCGTGGCGCGTATATTTTGGTATCCCTTTCTTGTTTCGAATAAAATATACGGAACCGATGTGAAATAGCATGCAATAGCGTTGACGCTCGTATGGCATTTCCTCGCCAGAGCTAGACACTATTTCTGAGTGGCTTTTGCTTAACGCCACAACGTCTATGGCATTACCTATTATTTGTCTTGGATCTTATGTTCAATGCAGAGCGAGAAGAGCCAATCTGTTATCAATAAAGACGTCTGGATAAATAATATAAAATATTTTACTAATCCTAATTAATACTATAAATGTGAATGTGAGTTTGTTTATTTGTTACGCTTTCACGCCTTAACTACTCAAGCGATCATCTTGAAATTTCTTATACACGTTGTCAAGGTTACAGAATAGGACATAGGGTACCTTGCATCTAGAAAAAATATACTTTTACTAACCTAACGTACATTTAGGCGAGCTAAGCTGCAAGCAAAATCTAGTAGATAATAACCGCTAATGCTCTTGCAAATGCCAGCAAATAGAAAATATAAGGTTAAGTACCTTGTTTGAGAAAAGCTTTCTTTTTTATCAAACGAACATACTTAATTATGAAGATCTATTTATATTATTTTAATTAAATTATATCTATTGTGAATTAATTTTAACTATTGAACGGTTATCTGTGAATATATATCTATTTAGTTCAATATTGTAATTGTATTTCTATTATTAATTATTAATTGTATTTTATTGTTATTTTTGTTACGACGATCACTCTTATATTTATTAATCTTATTCTCATGGAAGTGATGTAAATCCTAACTAATATTATAAAAGCGAAAATGAGTTTGCTTGTTTGTTACCTTTTCACGCCTAAACCACTGAACCGATCATCCTGAAATTTTGCATATATGTTGTCAGGTGTACAGAAACGAACATAGGCTACCTTTTATCCCGAAAAAAATTACTGTTCCCGAGGAAAACAACAAAAACGTTCTTATGATAATAGCTGTCGCCACGCTTCTTTCGAATCATGATTGAATTATATTATTACAAGCAGAGTAGGTACAACCCGAATTGATTGTCAAATTCTAAATTAACGCGAGCAAAGCGGCGAGCAAAAGCTAGTCTTATAGAATAAATGTCTTTAAACCTAATATATAACATATCTATATATAAGACAATGATGAATAAAACTAAACAAACCTGTTATAGACTATATATTTATACATAATTACATACTCTCATGCTTCTATTCCCGAAAGGGCAGGCAGAGATGTATAGCCACCTATCAACTCACCCAATCTGCCAATTATGATTATGAGGCGAGCTTCGTGAGTAGTAGAGCCTCGCTGATTTCAGCATGAAGGCTCGACCGGGGAAGGACTATCCCTCACAGAATATCGACGTGAACAGTAATCCTACTGCTATGTTTCGTTCGATGAGTGAGAGTGCCGGAGGCCCAATCACCCTCTTTCACCCTTCCTGCTTCTTCTCCTTCTCACTTCCTTTCCTAAAGGGTCGGCAACGCGCAAGTGATACCTGTGGTGTTGCAAGCGTCCATAGGCTACGGTGACTACTTACCATTAGGTGGGCTGTAAGCTTGTTTGCCACCTTAGGTATATAAAAAAACATGATTTCTTCTAGGCACAGATTCAGACTCCGAGCTGCTACTGTAAATTTTTTGAGAAAGCATAATAACACTGTGCCCGCCTCGGAAATCGAACCCGAGACTTCATGTAGCAGTCACATTTACTACCAGGTATTCGATAATCCAACGACCTGGTAAGGGTCCCGGGAAGCGGGTGGATGCGGGTGACCCAAGACCGGAATGTGTGGAAAACCTTGGGCTCCCCCAAGGTTTGCCACACATTCCGGTCCTAGGCCTAAGTCCAGCAGTGGACGTCTTACGGCTGAGATGATGATTCGACAATCCTCATAACAGGTATTGAATAACTACATGACTTGACTACAAAAACCAGCAAAAGTGACCTCGTTAAAGCCTATTGTCATCAGCGATTTTAGTAAAACCTTCTCGTGAAAATGTTTATCGAACATTCATTAGTGGTTTAAGTTGACCAGTCACTGACTGGCATAATTAAATTTGTCATATGAAATGAAAATTGTTAAAATAATCATGTTACCATTTTGAATGTGGTTTTGTTAAATGTTATTTGTTTTTGAATATACCGTTTGAACTTCGAGATATTGTCATGTTGACAGTTTTTTTTTCTGCATGGCATAGTAGTTAAAGAAGTCGCCTCACCACTGTGTCAGTCATGTGTTCTGGTTTCGATCCCCACACGGGACAAAAATTGTGTTATGGTTCTTCTGAGTCTGTTCTTTGTGCCCGTTGTAAAGTCCTTCGCGACACAAGAATGATTCCAAGTGCAGTAGGTATATAGAAAAATAAAATAAGTTCGGTTAATTAACCTTGGTGGTCGCGTTTCGGGGTCCTTTGGTGCCATAGAAACTCCTTTCTTGTATTGTTTACCACTTAAACAGTTGTAGTAGGAAAGTCTATTTACATCTTAAACAAAAAGAACTTATCTAAAGCGCTAGTTATAGACGATAGATGAACATAAAATAGTCATAATATCAGCCTTCTTTGTAAACTGTCGCATTGTTGACCATGAGCATTTTAAAACATCATGGAAAGCTTCCAGACATACAAGGTTCGTCACTAATACTAGAAGCTTACACCTGTGCACTGTGAGATCAGACGCAAGACCTCTGCGTAGCAGTTTAACGATCATACCCCTAGGCTATCGGTCCACGTACATCATATATAAAATAATAGTATCTACGTCATTATAACATAACGAGCCTTTGCCCGTTATGTAGCGATGACGTCATAATAATTGAATCAGATATGGTTGAACGCATCTGAAATCTAGTTACATGCCCTTCGGCTACGTAGCGCTACATCTACGTCGGTATAGCTTCGTAGCGGGCTACAGTGCTACGACCGTTATATAATGCAATAAATTCGCCGCGTCAACGATTAACCAATATTGAATTTTTTGTGTATTAAATGTTATAGCGACTAATATTCACTTTAAACGGCCAAATGGAAGCAATTAATTCACATGGTATCAATTGACCGTGAACGACCGATGAATACCATAAATCTATTTTGATGACCATAAATCTATTTTGACTAGCTGCCGGTGTGCTACAGCGACTTAATTTGCTTTTGGTTAATGAGCTTTGGAAACTATACTCGCTGCAAAAACCCATAAGTATTTTAATCTTCGTTGATCTCTAGACTATAGATTTATTTTCCAGTCAGTTTGAGTGGAGGTTTAGCCTTCCCTATTTCAATGTTATTGCCAAAAATTATATGACATAAGCTTGGTACTTAGAATCTGGTATTAAGTATTGGAGGTGCCGCGGTTTGATCTCCTTACGGAAGCAAAGAATTATGTAACCTACAAGTACTTATCATAAGGTTCCGTGTCCTTGTTATCATATGAATAATCACCGGTTGCTATATAAAGAAACGCGTCGTTTTAGCTACGGACATTTAAATTTAGACATACAACAATAAGTGTCATAAATTAACTGTCCGTATGTAAAACGAACCGTTTGTCACTATAGGAACCCAGCCTATATCTACTAAGACTATTCTTTTGAGGTACAGTTATTTATTAGAAGAAAGAAACATACATACAAGATGGGTGGACAATAGAAGGCCATGCTCCTTCGAAGGCCAATCATTTTAAAGTCGTTGTTATTGCCATGTGATGACAAATGCCATCGAACTAATGTGTTAGTGTGAGTAGAAGGTATTTGTCAACACATGGCAATAACTACGACTTTTTAATAATTGGCCTTCGAAGGTCCACCCACCTTACATATTATAATTTCTTTTTCTCATAATGGATTATAATTATGCTTAATTTTCCATTACAATCCGCTCTAAGAATAAACTTTACGTCGGGGGACAAATATTCAAATAACAAACTTAAAGAACACCCATACTTAGCATAACTATTCGTGAATTACACATACAATTTTTGACGTGACAACGTCTAATAAATCGATGAACGCCGGCTGCACGCACGAAAAAGGATGACTCATTGTCCCGTTACGCTCATTGTCTCGTTACACTCATTGTAACGTTACGGGAAAGAAATTTTGTTATGACGCGTGACGTTGTCACGTTAAACTATCGTCCGTAAACCGACTTTACAGACAACCAATTTTTTATCGCGTGTGGTGATCGAACTCTAGGAGTTATCTAAGCTTTTTAAGTTCCTTCCTAATATATGATATTTTTAGAATTAGAACGTTTAGTGTAACGTTCATAGGAATATAAATTCACTAGATGTTTCGAGATTTCGATGCTTGTCGATTGGCACGACGCAATGTTCCGAACTGCCGATAATTGGTAATTATTTGACTCTTATGAGGCACATGGAAAACGAAATATTGTAAATGAATAAATATGTTGCTTTTTTCACTTACTTGTCGTCGTTTCTAAAGTTATCTATTGAATTTAATTTACATACAAAGATACACGCCTGTTTCTTTTTTTGCAAGCCTAGTAGGTATATCTGTTTTGCTTCATTCACTCTCTTAAGTTTCTTTATGCGCGCTTGTTAATAGTGTACTGTTTGTTAAACTGCCTTTCGCCAAACTGTTGTATTAATTAATGCATTTTTGCAGATACATACTGAAAAAAGAACAGCCAGCTTCTACGTATGGAAAGTGAACAAAGCAAAATCGATGTGCTAGGTTCCTAGCCAATAGAAGTCTGTTACCTGGAGCCTTCTACTGGCATTGTGTTTTTCCACAAAACGACTAGAAGGCTGCCAAGGAAACCATTCCTTGGCAGCCTTCTAGTGGTTTTGTGACGTGAAGACAAAACAATACTTTTTTTGTATAACCAGTACTGTATGTCCTTTTCTGTTCCCCTGAAAACGTGTATGTGCAATTTTATGATGAGTAATTAAGGCATGAAAGCGTAACAAAACATCAAACAAACTCACGTTCGCATTGATAATATTAGTTAGGATTATAAGTACTTCAATAATCAGAATAGGCAATGTTACTCTCGTATAAATATAATGACGAAACAATGAATTCTCAAGCCTTTGAAGAGCGTGTTTCGTGCGCCTTGTCCATTAAACATAACTGTTTCTGAAACTACTGCCAACTGCTCTTGTTACATCACGGCCCGCTAGCGCTTTTAAGGAATTTAAATTTTGTTTGTACAGTTTATAATTTATACATACATATATTTAATAAGCTTAATATATTTGTGCATGTCTGCTAGGAATGGTTTTTGAAAACTACAGTTGAAAATATTCCTGATCAATTTATTATTTATAATGAATTTCATAGTATTCAAGTGATCAATATTTCCTCTGTTAACGTTATCCTTTCTACCCTTCACGAGTTTGCGATCGTACAATTTAGGCGACGTACCTATATAATTCTTCAATTCGCCTAATTTATGCGGCAAGTCCCGTTTTAATCCTTGTCTATTAACGAGGAAAGTTTTGGGTCCCATCGGTTGACAATGTGGTCGTGCCGAATTAAATAAAATTGTTTTAGTCTAAATTATTAAAATCCATCTTTGTTTTTAAAAGATTAAATGGACGTTACAGGAAATGTTGTAAATGCTTGATTATTATTTTATAAGTAGGTATGTACTTAGGTACCTTTTAATGTTGTGCACGCCTTTTCAGGTTAGGCACAATATTTGAAGGTGTATAAAAATATCATAATACAATCGAGGACAGAGTGAGGGTTTACGATATTGAATAAAAGATATTAGTTTTGTATTATAGTCGTTCTAGTAAATATTGTCTATGAAAATATTGATTCAAGTTCAATATTTATAAATATAAATTGATAAATTTCTGATAAAGGTTTTATATTATGAAGTTTTTAGAATTTATGGTAAAGAGATCATTCATAATAATGTTATGCTCGACATTTAATAATATTGTCAAGAATTTTGTAGTAACAACCTGTTTGATCATAGTAATAATAAGCGTGACGATGCTTAGTATAATCAATCATACATAAAAGCTCACTATATTCTTAGTATCGTA
This sequence comes from Catocala sponsa, assembly GCA_963564715.1. Lineage (NCBI taxonomy): Eukaryota > Metazoa > Arthropoda > Insecta > Lepidoptera > Erebidae > Catocala > Catocala sponsa. Next base: position 10,399,583 of record OY751334.1, on the reverse strand, counting down.
CGATAATCTTATTTTCCGTAGTTTATATGCATGTATCAATATTTTAAGTAAATTGCTTTAGCACAATTCAGTACTTATTGATGCAGAAAAAAGCAGAACTCAAGGAAAGAACCCTGCTAATACTGATTAGATGTGTCAATAGGTGATGAAAACTTTTCTCTTTGTGATAATTCCTTATGAGGTATGTGTCTTACCTTATGTCCGGCTGGTCATACATCTTGAAATGCTTGTCTACAAAAATTGTTTCAATGAAATAACTGAAACTGCATGTGACACGGCAGGTGTAAAAATCCATAACGATATTATTCGTTGACAAATTGTGTACACATTTCGACTTGTCTCAAGGGTAAGTGGGTAAGGGTAGTATTTACTCAGCCTTACATACACTGTGCCGCTGAAGGCCAAATATAAAGTTTTACCGCGACAACGCACTACGAACGTTCATTCGATATTATCGCCACCATCAAACAGTAGTTGTGTTTCAAGTCACGATAAACAAGTCTTTCATACAGAATGTATATTAAATTCTCTAAGGCGATGAATTTGCGAAACAGCTCCTTTACGCGACGATGTATATTTTATAACCTCATTATTTTGTCATAACATTCCATCTCAACAAGGGTGAAAACCAATTTAAATGTCGGTTAAAATAAAAACAGTGAAAATCTTCGAAACGTCGCTGTGTAATAGATATAAAAAGCATCGTTAAACTTTTATTTGTAATACGACAGCTCCTCGTCCATTACTCTAATACGTACCTGACCGTTTAGTCAAGCGGTTTTATGCTTTTTTGGCGTTTAAAGCGAATTTTTTTCAGGTGTGGTCATAAAAAAGTGACAGATACGATCGTAAATTGTTCAGGTGAGCAAGTGGCACGCGACCTCGATCCCTTTAATACATGATATCGAGTTTGAATTTGATATAAGACTCTCAGGATATTGCTTTGATTTATGCTAAGTCACATAGTTTGCGAGGCGAATCGAATAAATATGAAAGCCTTACTTCCAATAGAGCAGTTCGACCTTGTTGTGTGTTGTGTTATAAAATAGTTGTCTACAGACTTGAATAATGTGGATTTTGTAGCACAACGTGTTTGTATTTATGATCCTTTTTAGTTAGGCAAACAATTTATGATGTACAATCGATATCGTTGGTCAATAAAATTAGGATAAATGACAAAAATAGTCCAATAATACAATTAACTAATTTTGTATTTGTTTTATATTTAACGTTTTTAGACTTTCGCGATTTATACACATATAGAGGATGCCCGCAGCTACGCCCGCACATGTTTTTTTATTTATCCATTTCTTCCCAATCCCGTTGGAATTTCGGCAAATCCCTTCTTAGTGCACCCCTACAGTACCCAAGGAACATCGTTTCGGCTGTGCGTTGTCTGTCAGTCACTCAGTAACGGAAGAGTTTTATATATATAGATTAATATAAAATTAGACAACGAATCTTAATCGCAATTTATTATTTAACGGTAATAAACACTTATTTACCGCCCGACGCCCGTCGTTTTGACCGACTTGCATCGATCGTGGTCACGAATTGACTGTCAAGCCGTGACCACGATCGATGCAAGTCGGTCGAAACGTCGGGCTATAAATTGGTTTTTATTATTTTATATTCCAAGTGTATTTTGTATGTGCCCTAAATATATATCATTTATACAACCTGAAATGACAAAAAATAAAATCATTTTATAAATTTACTTTGCATTCTAGCTATTTTATAATTAATACATACCTATGTATGCATATGTGACACTATATGCAAATATAACTAGCCAAAGATAACTTTCAAACATTACCTAACTCGTTCTTAGGTCTGTATCTTATATATGATATTTTCAAATAAATGTTCTAGAATAACAATTGGAAATGCGTAGCCTCTGTCTGAATCTTCAGGGAATATGTTAAATTCAGAACTTATAAGCGTACATATCTTCTTTATATATATAGTTCTACTGTACGTGTGTATGTCACTGAACTCCTCTTAAACGGCTGGACTGATTTTGATGAAACTTTTTGTGTGTGTTCAAGTGGATTCGAGAATGGTTTAGATATGTTTTTTTTTTTCTCTTGTGTACAGGACAACGTCTGTCGGGACAGCTATTATATATATATAAACTAGCTTATGCTCGCGGCTTCGCTCGCGTTAATTTAGAATTTGATAATCAATTCGGGTTGTACTCTGCTTGTAATAGGTAATATAATTCAATAATGATTCGAAAGACACGTGGCGTCATCTATTATCATAAGAACGTTATTATTGATTTCCTCGGGAACAGTAATGTTTTTCGGGATGAAAGGTAGCCTATGTCCGTTTCTGTACACCTGTCAATGTATATGCAAAATTTCAGGATGATCGGTTCAGTGGTTTAGGCGTGAAAAGGTAACAAACAAACAAACAAACTCATTTTCGCTTTTATAATGTTAGTTAGGATTAGGATGTTCTCGAATATAGTAATATTAAGTGTGTGAGTTGAGCTAAGCAAGCGTATTGTTCTAATATGTATAATACCAATCCTTTTGAATACCCTAAGCCTTACAAATAATAAAACAAAAGGTCCAAAGAAAATATAATCTCAACTGTTTGTGATTTATCAAACGCGCGTCATTCGACGTCGCGCGCTGTAGCGATGTTACTGCTGTGGCATGTGGCATCAACTTCGTTTAATATTTTTGAACATCTGCAGCTGAATTTAAAACATGTGACACACTTGTAGCTCTCACTTAACTGGAGTAGAGTTAGGCGAAAGGTGGAAAGCACAATTTGTATCGTGCGACACTTCACACTATCTAAACTATGTTGACACCTGTATTGGACTGCCGAGAATTCATCTCTGTCAGCTAATTTAAACTTAAACACTGAATCTCTCGGTTCACTAACGGCTTGTGTTTGAAAATTCAATTGTTGTACCAATGTTGCGAGTTATTTAACTTTGAATATCCTGACCCTTCGGTGACCGTGTTTAGAAAGGAGCCCTCGATTCAATTCAGTTAGTTATTTGCATTAAGCCGTATCTTACTTGCGGTATAAATGCTATTGTTTCTTTGATTGGATGTTTGTAATTCAAATAGAGAATTTAACAATCATGGGTATATTCATGTGAGTTTTGAGCTACAGTATTATATGGATATACCACTTTATTACATCGTTATCGGACTTTTCGGAATAGACATGTAACTACGATCGAAGGCACACGTTCAATACATTACTACTAATCTACGAGGAGTCAGTCAGCAAAACGTACTTTAATTATTTTGTAATAACCTATACTATAAATACACAATATTATAAAGGAGAAAGATTTGATTGTTATTTGTTTGTTTGTAAGGGTTTAACTCAAAAACTACTCAACCGATTTAAAAGATCTTTCTCCATTAGACAGCTATATTATCACTGATTAACATTCGTAATATTTTATTCAAAATATTATTGTTACTAACATAACCTAACCTACCTACGCGAGTGAAGCCTTGAGCAAAAGCTAGTGTCCAATAATTTTCTAATACGCAGTTCATCCCGACAATACGTGTCACAAGGTGCACAGATATGCATTGTGTCAATGTACAATTAAGTACACACATCTCATTTGCGTCTGTTTAGGATGAATACTGATTACATTATATCGGTATTCTATGTATATATATAATATCGTACTGTTTACGTAAAATCTAATACCTCGTTTAACGAGTACGTATCAACAATTCTATATAAACCTAAAAAATTAAATAACAAGCTTATAACATTGTTCAAAGAGCATTGGAGGCACTCAATGTCTGCCATAAATTTTCATTTCTTTTATATTAAAGCAAGCAGCCCAATTGCTTGCCAATTTCTGTTCATTGAGTTATAGGAAAAGAAGCTGTATTTTTTTAAATAATATGAATCAATCAAAATAAACACAATAAAAGAATAAATAAACGACTGACGAAATAGCTTAAAGTACGTTCTTGTGCATGTGATTACATTGACCAAGTAATTCGATAATTATTAACTCTTTATCTTTCTGTCTTTTTTATCTTATTAAACATAAAATATTTATTTCTCTTGCTGTATCTTTGCACAATCTAAACACTTATTATATAACATAAATAATGTATCTTCTATACAGACATACCGCACTGACTTTTCTATTTCTTTAAACCCTTTGACCGCTAAGTCAAAAAAGCAAAAGCGTGCTCTCGGCGCCAAGCTACGACTTCATCCTCGTTTTTGTGATCTTATGCTAATATGCATGAAATAAATAGAAAGCAGTTCACATAATATAAATTGGGTTGAGTCTAGTTACATAATTAACAACACAAATATGATAAATAAAGAATACTTTTTCTAAGATTTATTAGCGTTAAAAAGTCTGTCATGTAGTCGTGACCGTGGCGTGCTGGATACATATTGCTTTGTCATCTATACAAGACTGTGGCGGTCAAAAGGTAAAGTAGACTGCTCCCGCTCTAGGAATAGTTCCTGAGTCACGGGAGACTTCACAATCATTGATACAATGGACACAAAGAACACTCAAAATTGGAAGATCATTTATAATCCATAAAACATTTTTGTTCGCGACACTCGACGCAGTAACAGTGGCGATAAATTAAATCATTCAGCCATTCATTCAGTACTTACGCAAAACAATAGAGTTAAAGTATAAACATAAAAAATACTGAGGTCCTAAAGCCTTGTTGTTCTTGGATTATCAAACAAAGAGAAGGTGCACACTATCCGTTCAAAAAAAGAAAGGCTCGGCTTTCTAAATGCGAAAACATGCTAGTTATATTATTTGTTTGTATCTTTAAGTTGTTAATACAGTTTGTTTTCCAATTATAATAAAATAAAAATAAAATAAAAATTTGAATTTTTTAAGTAGGTATCAGTGCCGAATCAATGGTGTGACCTTCAGTATAATCTACAAGTAGCCATGTTGAACATTGCCTGTTATATGGAGACGAGGAAAACAGCAAAGATTTTAAATTCCAAATTAGAAAAAGAAACCGATGAAATGCGTTATTCTATTCGAATCTTATTATCGTAAGCCAAGTTGAAGGCACCATATTATAATGTTTTAAAATTTGCACTTAATACCTTTTTGTTACCATATCTTTTGCGAAATTCAATATTTTGAAACAGGTATTGTAAAGGCGGAGGTCAGCATTTACACAATCATCCAAACAAAGCAACTGTTCCTATCTGCTTAGTTTAAACTTATCACAATAATTCCACTAAGATAACGAATATCTAGCTTGGTGAAAATGCCTTGCTTTTAGCTGTGTGCCTAAAACTGGATACTTTCCAGTGAACATCGGATTAGTTGACGCAAAGTCAATCGGATCGATGCGTCCCATCCCGCAGGTCTCGCTCTCACGTCGACGACTATTCGCCCAGATCTGTCAATTTGCACCTACATATATATGTAGATATATATTAAGCGATTTGCAAGAGCTGATTTATTACACACGAAATTGGAATATCTCAAATCAAGCGGCACAGACCGATGTCGAAATAAATATAAAAGAAAAGTGATATCATTGGACGCAAGTTTAAAAATGTTCTATAGGGAAATAAGAATGTTGTTGCGCATTTTAAATTTACAAAGCAAATGCTATGTTATTTCATTAGGTATGATTCTGACATATCTCTTCTACGTCATTTAATCTCATCACATTTTTTATGCTCTCTCGTCGCTATAAACTTTTTTTACTTCTTATTCACTAGAACGATTTAGTGAATGGAAGTTATTTCGTTGTATAAAAGTTATTTAGGAATTACGTGGTACAGTTCGTTCAATAATTACCATTTTCACTTTCTATATGTTCTACCTGTCTTGAAAAATAACACACTCCCCTTTCGCCCACTTTTGATAAAAATCTTTGACGTGTATCTTTTACTTTTTCTGTTAAAGTTATATTAGCATACGGCTATTTTGTTTAGCATTATAAATTATTTTCTCTTATGAGACACAAAAATTTAGAATTTTGTTTAAACTGGAATAGTCGAACTTCAGAAGTAGGGTGACCAAGATCGCAGTGAAACAAACTTGTGTCATGTTTCTGCTGTAACTAGAATGTCCAGGATCTATACTGACGCGCTGAAATCTTAGAATACGTTTACCTGATGATACCACAGTATCATCAGGTAAACGTATTCTAAGATTTTGTCGCTTTCGCTGACAGTTGGCTGCGATATTCACTTGACATCAAGCGTATGTTACCGTACTTACTTGTAGATATATGATACCTATTTCTACTAAAAGAGAAAATTAGAGAAAACTTACTGAAAGTGAAAACTCTTTAATTCTTTCCTTTCCATTTATTTTAAAGGATTGTAAGATATTTGCTATCTTTGTTGTATAAAAATATCCATAATATGAAGAACAACAGAAATCTTCAGAATTTCATTTTGCATAAAGTATGTCGGGTATCTGTGGTTTAAATAGCTATGTATTTTTTTAACGAAAGTGTTATGTAAATCAAAAGTAAAATTGTATATTGAGACGCACGTTCTTGTGCGGGAAAATAATTTCACGCCTAGCGAGAAAATGAAACCTCGCTGCGACAACAGCTAACACCCACAGCTTTGGGAAAGAATATATTACTGTATTTATCTACTACAAATTTAGGAAAATATTGAACAACTATTGTGTAGATTTGCATACAACACAGAGTTATATATTCAATGTTATAAGAGTATAATATTGCCTTACGTTTACGCGAATGTTATACATTAAAATTAATCGACTTTATACGGATTTTATCGCGTCGTTTATTTTAAAACAACAATTACACATGATTTTGAAACTATTGATCCACTACTGGTAAAATTTACAACTATTTAAATTATTAAAATTCCCGTCCCATCATCTTAGAATTCCCGTACAAACATGGCTGCTGAGAAGCAAGCGAAACGTGAGGAAAAGTTTACACTGAAATCCAAATAGTTTTAATAATTTAAATAGCTTTAATATTAGTAAAGTTTAACAGTATCAGTTTCATATTTTCAATTTTTGCAATAAAGTGTTTTAAGATAAACAACGCGATAAAAGCCGTATAAGGTACTTTAATATCAATTTATAAAAGTAATTCAAGAGTTATTGTTTTTGCAATCTATTTGGTTAGTATTGCCAAAGTAAACAGAAACATGATCAGGATTTTCCCATTAGACAGAACACAGTTTCGTTAGTCAAATTGCTTGGAGTATCGTCGTATTCCTGTGTGAATCATAGGAAGAGATTAACCGGCTGTGCTTTTACTCGACGATCGCGCTCCGCTCCCAAAGGACCTATCAGTTGCGAGATTAATCTTTTTCTTTGTTATTTTATTCCAAGAATATCTGTGCTACTTAACCCTTCTAAATCGTTACAATATAACTAGGTTCAAACAAAGAACGTCCTTAAGTAGGACGCACGAAAATTAACTATAAAAGTTTATCTTCAAGATTAGCACATTTAGAATTTGAATTAAATATGTGAAGTCTACAGAAAGTAAACATATATCATTGATAGCCTAATGAGACTTTTGGACTCCCCCACGCAAAAGTCTCAAGTTTGATCCCAAGACACCTCTGTCTTTTCGAATTTATGTGCGTATTAATTAGTTGATTAGTGCTTGCTTAAACGGCGAGGGAAAGCATCGTTAAGAAACCTGCATGTCTTAGAGTCCTCCAAAATATTCTTTATGGTAAGTGAAGTCTGCCAACTCGCACTGAGCCAGCGTGGTGTACTATGGCCTGACCTTTCTCGCTCTGAGGAGACGCCCGTGCCCAGCAGTGGGACATTTTATAAATAGGTCTGATATAATTATTATAATAAAAAATCTGCTGTTTAGATGTTTGTTACTTAATTATGCGTAAAGCGTTGATCCGATTTGGAAGAAACTAGCACATAGATAGACCATTTTCCATTAACATATAATTTTATGCAGAAATGCGTTTCTATGGTATTGTAAAGGTCAGTTTATATATATAAGAAACTTTGTGTGAAGAAACTCCGCTCTTTACAAGATTCTAGCTAAGTAACTTGTATTAGTTTTTTGGCTAGGAGTAATTTCTTGAGCGCTTTAACCCATTAAGTTTTGGAATATCAAACATATTTAAAAACCTATTGTATCCGGCAGCCGGTGTAGGTACCGTTTTAAGTTCACTTTCGGACACCGGCGTTTAGACACAATGCATTGATTGAGTCTAGATTGAACTCATTACGAAGTCGACCAGTAGCAAGGATACCGAATGGTATCTTACCTACCTGACCAAAACCTAGAGGCTCGAACCGATGATCGTGCCTCTAGGTTATGGTCACCGCTTACCATCAGGCGGATATTGTTGCCACCTTACTTGTACAATAAACATTATCTTTATATACTATATTAATGGTTAATAAATCGGGATATATTTCAACAGTCACACGCCATCGTGCATGTAAAGGTGAATGATAAATGGAATATAATAACTAGTAATTTACATATCATGACAATAGAGGCCACATTGCCACGTCTATAAATCATATATAATTATAGTTGGACATATATTATGTATGTTTGTATATGTATTATAGAAAAGTTCAGGCATAACTAAAGATCGAAACGTGGCTGTAAAGTGTAGTTACTATCTCAGTGGCGCAGTGGTAGTGTATACGACAGCGGTGTATGTAGTGCCGGGTTTTATTTCCGAGTCACGCAAAATGTTATTTAGAAGTTTTCATTTAAGACATTTTTTGTATCAGTACGAAGTCTGGAGAATTTCTAAAAGCAGCACGCAGTTTGGAATTGTGCCCGGTAAACGGCAAAAGGTTTACCCCCTATTACGTGGGACCTAAAAAACTTTCTTTTTTTACCCAACTAAGGTGGCAAACAAGCATACGGCCTACCTGATGGTAAGTGGTCACCGTAGCCTATGAACGCCTGCAACACCAGAGGCATCACTTGCGCTTTGCCGACCCTTTAGGAAATGAAAAATAGAAAAAGGAAGTGGGAAGGAGTAGGAGCGGGAAGGGGGAAAGTGGTTGGACCTCCGGCACTCTAAAATAATGCCAGCAAACAGTGTGTGTAATAAATCTCTGCCTATCCTTCGTTGGACTGCCAAGCAGAGGTCTCGAGTTCGATCCCAAGCCACGCATCTCTGACTTTTCGAAGCAATGTGCGTATTAAATAGTTAATTATCGCTCGCTATAACGGTGAAGGAAAACATCGTGAGGAAACCTGCATGTCTAAGAGTTCACCATAATGTTCTTGAAGATATGTGAAGTCTGCCAACCCGCACTGGGCCAGCGTGGTAGTCTATGGCCTAACCCTTCTCACACTGAGCAGAGGCCCGTGCCCAGCAGTGTGACAGTTTAGTACAGGGCTGATATTATTATATACCTACTCTTTTGTATGATAAAACCTAATAATCTCTCGGCCCTCTTTTATTTATTTTATTTGTAAATGATATCGGGAACTGTTTTAGATATTCAAAATTTCTATTATATGCAGATGACTTAAAAATATATAAAACTATTAAATGTTCATATGATTGTGTTCTAATTCAAGAGGATCTGAATAGACTTGTTAATTACTGTTATAATAATAAATTGTACTTGAGTATCTCTAAGTGTTTCTCGATGTCATTTACGAAAAATAAAAACCCTATTAATAATAATTATAACATAGATAATTCGGTTTTATCAAGGGTGACGTTAGTCCGAGACCTCGGGGTACTGCTTGACAGTAAGTTACATCTTGACCAACACATTGATGCCATAACAAAGAACGCGTATCGTTTATATGGATTTATAATCAGGTCCACAACTGAATTTAAATCGGCTAGCACTTATTGTCACCTTTACAAATCCTTGATAAGATCCCAACTGGAGTACGCCGTAACAATATGGAACCAGTATTATAAAAAATACGTAGATATTTTAGAATCAGTACAACGTAAGTTCCTTAAATCGATGCATTATAGATGTTTTCATAGATTCGTCACTTATGAAGAACTACTTAATACTTACAATCTGATGAGCCTCAAGTCCAGACGTCTATTTCTAGAAGCAATGTTTCTATTTGATGTTTGTAATAATAGATATAACTGCCCTGACATCACCAATAAATTGTGTTATGTTGTACCAAGAACTGTCTTTCGGCGGGAGGTGCGTGCATATCCTGTCTTTGCCGTTACCTCTTGTCGCACTAACGCTGGAGTTCGTGCACCTCTTTGTCGATTATGTCATAACTATAATAATTTCTTTACAGATTTGGATTTGTTTGCATTGCCTGCTAATAAATTTCGTAATAGCCTAATCCTTACTATTAATAGCTCCGTTGAATAAAATTTTAATTGTATAACTAATTAATATATGAAATTAAATATGTAATAAAAATAATTAAACTAAATAAAATTGATAGTTCACTATTAAGTAATCTGTGAATAACAGTGTGAGTGCACATTTTCTAAAATGTAAATGCTATGCAAATTTGTATTATATATTGTGTAACTGTTAGTTATTCCAAATAAATAAATAAAATAAAATAACCTATACTACCTTAATCTCAAATACTACAAGGCCACTATATATAATCATAGTAAGAAATATATAATTACTTTTCACTTTTCACTATGACTGTAGTCTCTGTATGAGCAATTATAAAAGTTTTATTTGATACTGACTAGACATTTTGAAGGTATTTGATTATCTTTCAACATCACTTACTGTGTAATGTACGAAAATTTATCACGATACTAAAAGCTTTGCCTGTCCCGGGTAGTATATTTACACTAAAACAACGCACATTAGGAAATATAGACTTAACGGCCGACCATATAAACACTACGCTAGTTTATTCTATGCAGTGTAATACAATTACAGTGTATAATTTAATTTAGTTTAACTACAAAATATACCATGAATTATATTTTATCAATGTACATTCGCATAGCTCCACATTTATAACCCTGAGCAGAGTAAGCAGATGCATATTACAACTACAACTAGCAAGCTGTGGAGTTTAAGATCCCACGTAATCAAAGGGTTAACTTATTGTCGTCTATCGAGTATAGGGTTCCCGTGCGAATTTATTGACAGACAAGCTCAATAACTGATCTAACCGGGATTCGAATTCGAAACCTCATTCATAGCAGCCACAATGACTAATGCCGAACCAATAAAAACTTAGTAGGATGTTTAATGAACCTCTGTTAAATAAGTATAGCAAATAAACTACTTACACGGTATCTAATAACTTGTCAGCTACTCGCAGCTAGTAAAAAAGGAAAACCTATTAATATTATCGTCGACAGCGGTCGAAGGCTACGAGCGCCTGAACTATTTTAATAACATAAATAAAAATCTTTACCCTTTCCAATAACCGTACGGTACTGAATAAAATTCCCCGAATACTAGTATGTTGAATATTATCGACGACCAAGTACCATTCTGAAAATTGTTTACGATATATTATTTTCAACATGTTATTTATTCATAACTTGCTTTGATATATTAAACGTTGAAAGTATAAAATTATCAATTCAATGTAACTCGTAATTTCCAACTAAATACATAGAATACCCGCTAGTTAAGTTAAGTGATAACGTTTCTAACAGAATAGGTACATTGTTAATTGCATAAAGAGGGCCATTTGCAAGCTAATTTGAATGTCAACTCAGTTTCGAGAATTAATTGTGTTCCTCCGAGCCGCATTCAGTACTTTAGTAGCTAACCAGCTTTATATGGCGTCAACCGTTAATAATGTTCGCTTTATCTTTCGAAAGCTGCTTAAATCAAATATATGAAGTAGTCTACACAATGACGATCCGTTTACTATGTTGGATAAAATACAACGTGCAGTTGTATAACGCGAATATAAAATATTCCACGTATTGACTCAAATATTTCACGAACCCTTTTTATTGCCGCTCTTTAGAGCTTTTTATATTGTTGTTATGCGTGTTGGCGCGGCATTTGAGGCAGATTCTATTTTGTTTTTCCTTATCGTCGATTCAACAGGCACTTTGATGTATCTGTTGAGCATTTGAAACAGACTGTTGATTCTTAGTTTCGTGTTCTACTTGTATATATTACCTGTTCCATTCAATTATGTTGATGAAGGTGGCTTTTAACTGGTTGTAAGTTTCGCTGCGAAATTGTAGTAGTTATAAATGAGGGAAGTTTGCGATAGCGTAATGCTTTCAGACGCTGAACTAAACTGGAAAGTCTAAGATAGTTTCGCGTGCGGTACGCGACTTAGCTGTATATCTGTCTATTCATCATAAAGTTTGAAGGATAAATGGGGACCGGAATTATTGTTTCGCCGTTGCACGTTGGCAAAGTTATGAGAACATTAACTATATCTGACGTTTATTTAACTTAAACGGTCGGCGCGGACGCACACCTATCCGAGTAATTGAAAAAGTTGTCACGTAAACTCGGCCAAATTGGTCCCCATGTCACTTATAAGTTTGTCGGGCTTCTTTGTTTAGAAGTGCGCGTCAGCGTGTGCCACTTGATTCCACAGATATTGCTTGCTAATGATGTCAAACTTTTTAGCTTTACGTATAAGCGTAGACTCGTGTCTGTTTGAATTATTACTCAAATTAGTAGGTACACTTTCACAAAAGTTTAAACAGGTTTTAAAATATTTTTTGCAATTCTAGTAATTAGAAGGGTGTAATGGTTAAAAAAAAGCAGTATAACATCGATAAAAACTTTTATTGATTAAAGACGACAGAAAGTCGCCTTCGTCTATTAAGCGTACGTTTCTCCCGACGTCTCCATCTTAATGTCTGCTATATGATAAATTTTAATGGTAACACTGGATTACAAGACACAGATTGTTGAACGAGACGGGTAGGGGCAGGCGCGCGGTGGGAGAGCGCCGCTCTCAGCAGCGGCGTGGAAAACGCGCGCCCGGTGATTACGAATATAATTCTCTATCTAACAATAAGTCAATATTCTGATCGCTAATATCAATAAAATTTACAATGAAAATAGAATTTACTCTAAAAATAATTTTACGCGAATCAGGCGTCGGTCGTGAGTCGACTCAGGACGACCGGCGCCGGCGCGTAGTCTATCACATCAAAGATTCATAAAGTACAGCTAGGAACGCAGGGGCGCGCTACGGACGCGATCCACTGCGCACCTCTCACTCTCCATTTTAGAAACGAATCTTTACTCGACAACTAAAGGTAATATATTACAAGAGTTTTAAATACACCGGTGGTGTCTACACGAAAAGGTCTTTTAACGACGAGCAGAGAGTAGCATCGCAACTCTCCGCCGCTTCCTCCTCCTCTGGCCTGTCAGTGTACCAGCGCTCCCCGTCAGCTCGCGGCGACGGCCGGCTGCCCCCTGGAATGTCTCTTGGCTTAATTCGAGTCTCACTGCTTTTAGGTGGCACTTCTTTCGGTGCAGCCGTGCTAGATGTCGAAGCACCTGCATCTACCGCTGTACTCTTCCTAAGAAATACTTCTATGGCACTACCCAGTGCACTAGCATCCACAACCGAGCCTGATGGTTTATCCCACACTACGGCTGCTACGTCACCAGGAGCTGGTTTTGAATCAGGAGCAAAAGTTACTTTGCTTTTCTTCGGTTCATTTTCTTTTTTCTTTGTGGCTAACGTTTGGTGCCTTTGTGTGAACCAAGTGGTGCCAGAGTCTAAAGGCTTGTCGCGCAGTGTAGAGGCGTCGAAACTGCTAGATCTCATGTCGGCTAGCCGTCGGACCCGTTCAGGTTTTCCGCAGCGGTCTATTTCGGTGGCGGAAGAGGTGAGCGCATTGAGCATGAGATGGAGATCTGTATCAGTACAGACGACGCCGGCGCCGGTGCGTGGTGGGATTGGCGGCGGTGGTGGCATTTCTGAAGCTCGGCGACGAGCTGGTATTGGTGGTAATGGAGAGCCGACAAAGTCCGAGTGCCTGCGTCCACGGTTTGTGTACCTGACGGAACCGCTCATCGGAGAGCGTTCGTCAAGTGGCTGGACCTCGCATACTCGTTCATTGGACGTGTTCCACAGACGCATACGTACTTTGCGCGCTTGGACGATGTCATCCATTATATCTAGCTGGAGGTTGTGGGTGCTGCCCAATGTGTCCGTGGCCGGTGGGCCTGCGAATGAAACTGGAAAATAACATTGATTCGTTTAGTATGTATTTGTATGACACAAAGATCCCTACGGTGGACGTTTCACAGGATGCATTACATTGTTGTTTAATGACAAATGAATCAAATATATATACGGAAATTATATTAATAATTATACTGTTATTGTAATTTGGGGTTATAAAAGTTACATCGACCATATTAATATAAAAAAATTAAGTCTATGTCTTACCAGAGCCAGAGTCTCTACGACGTGTAAGTGCTGGGAATGCAGCGATGGACTCGCGGCGTCCACGACCGAAGAGTGCTTGAGGAACTCGAGATATTGTTACTACGGAATGTCTGCAAATAAACATGGAATTATAACAAAATCCTTACACATAAAAAATCACTGCAGAAGTCTAGTCAAGACATAAAGATTAAAAAAATAGCTCCACCCATTTTATTTGTATGCAACAGTTCGTGGCCAAATTTTAATTCGATAAAACAAACTTATTATGCTTTTTATACACATGGTGTCAAGGGTAGACGTAATCAAAACTAAAACAATGACTTTAGGTTTTATTTACATTCTGACAGCTTTTGTGCGACTCAAAATATGTATATGCTTATTTCTTTTCGCGAAGATCGTGCGAATTATTTTTGACACACAACCGTTTTTCATTATGATTGTGAATACCTAATTTAGTGTTTGTGCTACGGACTGATTTTGGGACTTAAGACTTAGCAGTTTCAGTGTGCGTTATAATAGCCGATAGCTTTTCGTTGATACTTTGTATCACCGTAATAGTAAGCCAATATACTGTTATGTCATGAAAAAAGGAAGTCAAGGTCTGGGATTCAAATAGTTTGAGGTATATACATAAAAATACAGGAACACCACCTGTATTTTTGTTATCTTGAAAAAGACAACTCTCTTACTAAGAACTTCTTTTAGTCTCAATGTCTTTTTCTAGTTGTTTATGATAGCTATGAGGTATCCTTACCTTCGGCCACCAGGTTGTGGCGGGGCTTGGCTGAGAGTGGCCAAGAATGCAGCCTCACGAGCCTCTCGCGCCGCGCCCTCTCCTCGCTCAGATAGACGCCGAACCTATTACCATACATAAATATGAATCCAACAACTTCCCAAATTCGTTTTAATTGGTCCAAACTTACTTGCGAAGTGCTTAATTGTTTGACTAAGAGATTATTATGAACAAAATTAATTCTAAGTTACTTAACACATTTGAAAGTCAGAAATCTATACTTCTAACGTTTAATTTAAGCTTTGGTTAGTATCAATTATGAGTTTTTATTATACAGAAATAAATAGTTTTGTCGTGCGATTGCCTTAATGCTGCCGAACAACACTTTTGATATATCTTGCTAAATGAAAAATCCTTGATGATTTAGAATATACCTATTTATTTTCTTGATACTCAAATTTATCTTGCTAATGATTTATTGTAAAGTGAATAATTAAACAAATAAATGTATAAGTATTGTAATGCGCTGACGCGGTAACGTGCGTGCTATGTCGATGACGCGGTATCTAGTGAGGTTAATAAACCGAACAACTTTTATTTATAAAACGGACGTATTTTTGTCAAAACTTTAAGTTACATATCTTTCTGCGACATGTTGACTGATACGAGAATTATAGATAGTAGTCGATACAATATTACAACTAGTTCAAAATAGAGTAGGTGCTGAACTAGCACTCTATTCATTCGTCGTTTACTGTTATATTTCATGAATATAAATCTATTTGTATTCTTGGCCAAAAATTTGATAAATGCGTACCTAACCTATACAATGTGTGTGTTTTAAGATGTTTGAGTAGCTATCATCACGAATAAACGATTACAATACAATCAATTCGTAAGATTAAAATACTTGGATGTAACAGAACTATGTACATGGCCTATGTACTCGTATTTAAAGCTTTTTATATGCTACTTCTGGAGCAGGCAGCGTTGTCCTGCCTGCCCGTACGTAGCGCCACCATCCCACTCATACACAGTGACAGAAGAGAATTACATAATATGTAAAAACTATACTATTTATCATTTACTAAGTATATAACAGATGTTACGTAAGATAACAAAGGCAAAAATCTTTATTTCCATAGAAATGTATAAACAATTCTTGGGTAGTTACACAATAAATAAAAGGAAATAAAAATGTTGCATTGAATTGAATTGAAAAAAGCCTTTTCAAGGAGTAGAGCTTTCGAGAGAAGAAGCAGACAAGAAGCTCATGGCCACTCTTTTCAATCGCCAAATGTTTATTAACAATACAATTCAATTTTATATTATTTTGCTTATATGAGCTGCTGTGTGTAATTGTTACTATAGTTTATTTGTATGTGATCTAAAGTACAAACCTGACTAGCAGTAGGTCCAGTAGTACAAGATGGCGTCGGCAGGGAGTGTTTGCGGGTGTCGCGCCACGGCGACAGGTGGTAAGGGTCAGGCGGCGACTCTTGGTCCACGGAGAAACCACGGGCGGGCGCGAAGGACCTCGGCGACGAGTCCGTGTCCTCTGCACCACTCTCCTCCACCACTATCAGCGGCTCGCCCCCGCCGACGACTGCCATTGAACCGCGCCGCATCATTGCTGAACAACAAAATTAAACCATAAAACACAACCCGTGTAAACCGGACGATTTCTGATATAAACGGAATCCTAACATTAGTTAGGATTCCGTTTATATCAGAAATCGATTAATATTAATTATAAGGCAAATATGAGTTGGTTAGTTTGTTACGCTTTCACGCCTTGACTACTTGACCGTTCATTATGAAATGTCATGGAATAATTCGTAGATCACAACAAATGTTTGTCTCTTATAAGAACTGAACCCACACAACAAGGCGTAGTGGCAAAGTGAGGCGACCACTTAAACCACTACGCCATCCTTAGGGTGATATTATTAGGTTCTGTGCTAGATTAATGCAGTTGCGAGGAAATATGAGTTCAACAATGAATATTATTGGTATACCATGAATTGTCTACTTAAATAAGAGCTGCTTGTCTTTGGACTGATTCCTAAAAGGTTTTATGATAGGATTTATTTGATAGTTTAAATCTAGGACTAGTAGTGGCCCTGATAGCGAAATCCGAAATTGTAAAACTAAACTCTCTTATTAAGTACTAAAACAACAGTAATATTTCTACTTATGAGTTTACGTTTGAGTTGAAGTCTGGGTGGGTCGCTGAGGTAGTACCTTTTGCCAGCGGCCCATCCACTACAAGGCAGCGAGCGTGCACACCGTGGGGTTTTGGTCCGTAGGCCCGAAATACGGGAGAGCCGGACATAACCCTTTCACCTCCCCTTGTGGCGAGAGGGTATGCATCAGGCGCATTTCCCCACGTAAAAAAAAAAGAAAAAAGGTATCGTATCTTATGGCTGCCACTGTGTGATTTTGTTTTAAAAATTTACATAACATCAAAGGCATTCTAATGTCTTTGCGGATTTGATTGAACTGAACCTTATGATTAGCATCTTTTTTGCTTATGCAAATAACATTTCTGTCGCAAAGGATTTAATATTAATTGACGGTACGACCACTCGTAATAAGGTTGAGAGGATTATTTTATTTATTTAAACACATATTATCTTTCCAGGATATCCTTAAATAATATTATAAGCTAAGTATACCTAATATAATATAAATAAGACAATAAACATAATTTTACATATTAAATACTATGCATTAAATATTATATGATAAGATTTTAAATAAATAAGTCTTATATAATTAATCAGAGGTGTACTTTCAAATGAACTTTCTTAAACAGTGTTTACATAAACACTTACGTTTTCCTCTATTTGACACTGGTCGACACAAATGAATCCGCAGCACGTCTGACAGAAAAAAGTGAATTGATGACACGTGTATAAATCAAGACCATAAAGACTTAACAACAACCTCGGTAATAAGGTCGGTTAAGATCTACGCTTATCTTAACCGACCTTAATATTCAATCATTTTTATATTTTAATAAGAGATACTTTAAAGCAGATAATGAAAAACGCTTCACTTTTTAAGTGGGGTTGTAAAATGAATTTTAAGTGCACGCTTATTAGACTTTTGTTTTTTAATTCGTGGTCCTGGCGGATCACATTATATCTATATATTAATACGTGAAGCAAAAACTTGGTACCCCTTTTTACGAAAATTGCGCGGACGGAGGAGTATGAAATTTGGCACAGTTAAAGTTTATATGGAGAAGGAGGGGCGAATCCTAATATTTTTATAAAATATGCATTAGAAATACATTAAATTAATGAAAAACCACTACACGCACACAACCATGCATTAATTTTGACACACGCAGTCGAATAGCGTTCGTAGTATTTCGTCATTGTTCGTGTGACGTCGTACAATTCTTTGTAACTATGGTTACCTATAGGTAACCATAGTAACAAGTTTTCTTTATTATAATAAATAGTACCTTACTTATATGTTATAAAGAAAAAAGAAAGCAAACTAGCAAGCTTAGGAGTTTTGGTCGAATTTTCACTAGGCGACCGCTAGTTAATGTTAATTGGGTGTAATAGGTTGATACCTAGATTTATTTTAAGTCTACGCGAATGCTATACATTGAAATTAAAGACTAAGGTGGTGGTTGTCTTAATGTCTTGAAATATGACAGACCACCATTTTAGTTTCCCCGTGAACATGGCGACTAAAAAGCAACCGAAATGTCGTGGAAAGTGTAATCTTAAATCTAAATAGTTTTTATAATTTAAATAATAATAAAATTTACGGCAGCGATTTAACAGTTTTAAAAATATGTACCTAATAAAAGTGTTTTAAACGTAACTAACGCGATAAATTCCATATAAAGTAGTTTAATTTCAAAATAGTTAATACCGTTATATATGTAGATAGCTACTAATGACTGACGGTAGAAGTTAATTTTAGCGTAATTTACATTGCTGTATTTTCTTAAAGCACTTCTTTGGACATAAGCTTTCTGAATAAAATGAACAACATTTCTATTTATAAACTTTAATTTGTTCTTAACTTATATTAATTTTACGGCATTTGAATGACTGTTTTCTTTAACTTAATGTCTAAAACTGCACCGGCCCGCCGGCAGCCAGCAATGCACACAATGCAGGCATTCGAGCTATTGATAGATTCATAGATAAACTTCACGTTTTAGTTTATACATATAACAAAAACAATCTATATTTGGTCTTCTTTTTTTAATATATTTTATGTAGTGGAGATGATAGGGTAAAGGAGGCCTGATTGGATCACTCAGTAGATAAGCAAAGGTGCGGTTCCTGTATTCCGGCGGCGCGCAACATTAATTGAACGAACGCTCACTAAAATTTTACTGAGTTATACTCCTTGCTGTTCGCTTAATGTTATATAAATAACAGGAACTGGATTAAAGTTTCATACATTTAAATTATAGACTCCTCGGTATTCATGGCTTAATTTAAATTATGGTTGTTACGTCTCTGTAATAGAATTCAAGTAAAAATATGAGAACGTTCAATAAAGTGGACTAAGCCTTGACTAAGTTCCAAAATGAAAAATTAAAAGCCACGACAGGTATTAAGAAAATACTTCAACTACCTTAGTAGTTAATATCTTCACATAAGACGAATTAAAGCACCGCATTCATTATTACCACGATTTTAAAGTCAGGTTTTCTAATATTTAAAACTTAGACATAAATAGCAAAAAGAGTAATGCGCCTTTGACAACAATTTAAACATTTGGAAAACATGTTTATACGCCATTAATTAAATGATATCAATAAAATCGTACCTGTACCTGAAACTATTCAATATCCGAATTAATTTCGTATCTGTATATCTATAAAAGATTCGCAATCCCGATATGTGTCTATATACATCATACTATGTGCAAAACGGATATCTATCAGTGAGATTAAAGCGGGCTTTATACATGAAATAGATGTACGAAAAATATATACGGGTGACTATGAATTGGGATGATGGTAAGGCGAATATTTAATCTAACATAAAGACGAATTATTCAGTGTACTTTCTTAGAACAAAATAGAAATGTAGTATTTTAAAATGACGATAGGACGAACAATCGTACGTAATGTGAGCGAATGTATGAATAAAGTTTCATTTTTTAAATTTCTTCTATAGCTGTCATCAGCTATAGAAGAAATACATTTTCTTCTATTGCCTAATGCTGACAGTATCGTGGCAATAAAAAATGTATATGTATTGTACATTATATAAAGTTGACGGAGTAGCACATCGTGTGTCTCGAAAAGCACGTAATGACGTTGGCCCGGCCTAATCTTTCTTTGGTCGGGTCGGTTTGCTGCCCCATCGGATTATGAAAGTGAAGAAATAGACAGTACATTTTTTTTTACGCACTCATTTGTGCACTATAATATCTCTTGCGTAGTTGGCTCACCTCCGATAAGATTGGCCGCCGTGTCTCATTCATTATACACGTATTATAGTATAAAATCATTATAAAAACTTACGGTATTTCTTGACTTGACATTTAATGAGAACGTTGGTCTAAATTTTCATAATCCTTATCCTAATACTAATATTATAAATTCGAAAGTAACTCTGTCTGTCTATCTATCTGTCTGTTACCTTTTCACGGCTAAACCACTCAACCGATTTAGATGAAATTTGGTACAGATATAGTTTAAAACATGGGGAAGGACATAGGCTACTTTTTATTGATGTAGGTACCACGCGGGTGGAACCGCGCGCAAAAGCTAGTTCAATATAAAAGTAAAATAAAGCTTCTTCCGTACTCAATCCTGTTATACAAGTTATAAATAAAATAACCGACCTAAAAACAGTTCTCAGTACTAAAAAAATTCTGACTAATAGAAGTTCAATCTAAACATATCTATAGCGCTTTTATATGCTGAGTTCAGCAATATCACTTCTAAGACAACATACGAGCTCGTGTGGCTAACTTCATGGTTACCCCACATGGTTACTTCATGAGGCTTAGGGGTAAGTATGAACGAAATCCTTATTACCAAGGTTATAAAGATCTCGTGATAAGTCAGTGGCTTTACGTTTTTAATTAAGCATTAATTAAACCTAGGTGACTTATTAGTTTTATTTAATGTACCTTAAACATCCGAGATTTAACCTAATTTTGCAAAGCGACCGAGTTCCGTTTCTATTAGACGGGTAATTGCTGTCAGAAAGTTAAATAATATAACTGATTTGCGTTCTTATTCAATTTCAAATGTGCCGAAAACGTTTCAGGAGGTTTGTTTCACAGTTCAATTTAGTAGAATCATTAGTTTAATGGTTTCAACGATTGTTTGCTAATGAACAATTAATTGGATCGGTTGGTTTTATTGCTTAGTAACGAAGCTGGGCAACTTTTTGTTTTTTGTGTTTAAGGATAATACGGATAGAGCTTTAATAAACTTTTGGAGGAATTGGATGTTCGGAGATACAACCAAGGAGAAGAACAAGCATATGAGTGAAATGATAAGCGGTTAAATAAAGGTTCAGAAACAATCAGAAGGTTGTGAATCAGGGGTACCTTTATTATTATATTCCGTGCTATACACTGCGGAACCTAACAAGTCCTGATGTATCAGACGCGCATAGTCTATAATCGCGCGTAGCGATGCCGTCAGTACAAGAAACAAAGAACACTCTCCCTGATTCCTCTGTTGACAGTACAGCCTTTCATTAAAGCTTTGTTAGCGTCAAAGATCGTGTTCATAGTAGGTTCTAATATTACACTGCGACAGCATAACTAATAATATAATCTTTTTAATAGTTTAATTTAAGTTCTGGGCTATAATACATGGTACTTAATTTAATTTATCGATTTATATAATAGTCATCGTTTCGCGCGATTTTACCCACTTTACTATTATTACGCCACTCCTGTGGCTCGTAGCGCAATGTTAGGTATATAACTATAACATCACCCAACGAGCTATATATATGTTACTTCTGGATAAATTAGCTTTCTAATGGTGCTAAAATTTTTATAATCGGTTTAGTAGTTTTGAGTTTATTCCTTACAAACAAGAATGCAATTATACAACATTGAAATCTTTCCTTTTTATAATATTAGTACCTATAGATATGCGTTAACGCAAGCCTTCTCGATAGAGATACGCTATTGGCAATGAGGTTAAGGGTTTCAGGCTTCTTGACTGTCTATACTTAGTATGTTATGTTAATTTCTATGTTAATTATTTTAGAATTTAGTTTTATATGCACAGTAGTATATGGCATAATAACAAACTGGTACATAAATGAGTTGTAAAATACTTCAATTATAATTTGGTGGCTATTTAAAAGAGTGGCTTTGAGTTTCTTGCAGGTATCTTCATAGTCTGAACCTTTTGCCTGAACCCTGCAACTAATATAAATGTAATTTTGTCTTTAATCAAATGCTTGTAAATGGCATTAGCAGGGAACATACGAGGGATACAGGGAATCAAGTCATCTCACACAATATTCACAGTACACACTTCACAAATCTCTTAATCATATACATGATACTTATCTGTATTTTAAACAAATAAATACATAGTGCCAGAAACGTCTTTTCAGACATGAGACCATCTTATGACGTTCATTACGTCATGAGCGTCGTTTTATTTTTGTTACACAATTCATAACTAATATTTATTTACTTTATACTTACCTATTACTCTTTCTATGTATTCTTTTAATAAAATAGTATTTATTATGCTACTTTTTCTTTCATGGCTATCTATTTATTTAATGCTTATGTATTATTTATTTCTTTATTTTGAGTGCACTATTGGCGGACCAAACGTAAAATTGTGGTGTTCGCTGGAAATCAGCGCTGCGTAGTGCTTGCAGCGATGCAAGTGCCACAGCATTATGCTGAGCGCATCACCGTTTTATTTTTGTGCCGTCAGGTGAGACGTGCATCTGCACATAAACATTTTAATTGTTTTTAATGTTTATTTATATTTTATTTTATTAGTTTTTGTTTTTTCACATGTACATTTTAATAATAATTGATGATGCATGTCATGATGGTGCAAAAATAAAATCTTTTTCATTTCATTTCATTAAATGTATATAAACTCACTAACCCCTTTGACGTTCATAAGTGTTACTTTGTGACCTAAATGAATAAATGAATTTTGAATTTAATTATGAATTTGAGTAACCTCAACTCAATTTACCTATGTATAGTCCACCTTTTGTAAAGTATCCATTTAAATAATTAATGTATTTACTTAAAGTAAAGAACACGAGATGTCTCCATTTTAATTATGTTTTAGGTACTACGCATTTACTAGTATTTATATTTAACTAGGTTAAGTTCGGCAAACGTTCAAAGTTGTTATCGTTGTTTGACTTGATATTGATGCCGTGTTTGATGTATAAATTACGACTGTTGCTTCCCAAAGTTTTAGGTGGTGGCAAATTATCCATATTTCACGAGCTATATTTTAACTATACATATTAGTTAAAAGATTTAGCTTTTACTGGAACAAATTTAGAGGACTGCTATCACAAAACATACATAACTAAAAATCTCAAAAATATTAGCTCGAATCTTTACTGAGTTTGGTAATCCATGACCTCCGTTGATTATAAGGGATATCTTTCATTTCTCCGTTGACTATATTTATTTCTTGCATGTGTATGCAAGGTAAGTGGGCACGAGAGGACTCTGAAACTTGCGTATGAACACACTACAAAAAGTTATAGTCAGAATATTTTGTTTGACACATTGATGTATTGTATAGTCACTCTCTGCCTTCCTGGAGTCCAGGCTACTTTCTTACTAAACTTTATCAAAATCGGTTCATCGCTTTAGCCATAGAACGTAACAAACACTTTTACCTCCGTATTATTACTACTATACTTTTTCAGGTAAGTATTTTATAGCAGACTAGCTGTTACCTGCGACTTCGTTCGCGTAGATTTTACCTAAAAAGTGTTTGTCTCCGCGGAACTCTATTTTTTTTCTAAAATCAAAGTAGCCTATGTTACTCCTTATAACATCAGTTATCTACCAGTGAAAGTCCCGTCAAAATCGGTTCAGCCGATTCGGAGATTACCCGGAACAAACAGACAGACAGACAAAAATTTTAAAAACATGTTTTCTTATAGGTACCTTATATACTTCCATATGCATTAGATAAAAAGCTGTTATTTTGACATTACAAACAGACACTTCAATTTTATTTATTTGTATAGATAAACACGTACTCGGTTTTCAGGGATATACAGGGATGAAATGAATTTGAGAAATTTAATTAAAATTAATGTTAATTAGTTTGAAGCGGTTATAAATCGATAACATCAACTTGTACTACGAACGATATAAACCAAGTTGACGACTGACGGTACGGCAGTATTGTTTCCGAGAAATGTTTCCATAAAATAATAATGTAACGTCTAATTAAAATTGCAAGAGACACGTGAAATTTCTATCAAGCCAGATTCAAAGGAAAATATCATTCGCGTAACAGTTACGTGGAAAATACCTACTCGTAACATGTAGCAACACCTAGCTGTTATTTTCATTTTTGTATTTATTGATTTAATGGATGCCGGTGTGCCGCTGCCACTCAATAGATTTAAGCACCCTATGTTTTTATTCCGGGTTAAGCTATATATTATTATCAAATAAAAATTAAGGTTAATAGTAGCATTTAGCTAGAAAATATGGCTAACTAAAATAAATTATTATTTATTAATTGTCTTATGCCAACCTGTTCAGTTATAAAAATCAACTTTAAGTATTAGGCTACTAAAGATCATGCTTGCCTCAAAGCTACTATTATAACTGGTAGGTATAATAGATTTAATAATATAATAGGTTATTTTACGTTATATTCTTGTTCTAAAAATGAAATAAATTTGTGTTTGAAACACCAAATGTCATGTAATGTAAATCTACATTCACTAAATTTTATCTGAATTTACATTTTTTTTCTGATTTATAATTGCGCTAGTTAGAGATAACGTTTAATTTTTCTTTATGTCAACTTCTACACTAATTTAATAATTTAGATATTTCGCTTTTACATAATGATACCCATTTGACCTAATAATCGTTGAAATAATAGGTCAATGGGGTATCAAATGAAAAAAGTCTAAACGGGTTAAAAGGGGTATAATTACCGTCATTTATATAAAATTTCTTTAATTTGCAATTAAATAAGACATCATTATTAATAATCATATTTAATTTAAAATCAAATGGATGCATAGTTGATAAGATATTAATCAGTTGCTACTGAAAGACCGACAAACAGATGGAGTCTCACTATAAAGATCGCGTGTTTAGCATTTTTGGACCTTCAAAGGCCCGTTACTCGTAACACCGAGACAGTAAATCCCAAGACACTATGCTTGTACCAACAAGACAAGTAGAAATAAATAAATGTTTACTAATATTATAAAGAGGAAAGTTTATTTTGATTTGTGTTTGTTTATTTAACTTAGAAACTATTCAACCGACGACGTTAAAAATTCTTTCACTATTAGAAAGCTTGGCAAGAAGTGGCCAAAGATCGGGCAAAATGGCGGTCTCTAGTGTCGGAGGCCAAGACACATTTTGGGTCGTTGAGCCAACGGAGTAAGTAAGTATTAGAAAGCTATATTATTACCATGTAATATAGGCTATATTTTATTTAAAAAAGTATTGTTACTAACCTAACCTACTTTTTCGCGAGCGAAGCCGCGGGCAAAAGCTAGTCGATATAATATACAGTTCAAAAGTCGTACTAAAACTAAGATATATGTATTCTATCTACATTCCGCCGAGAATATCGACAAACTTCAGTCAGTTTTTCATGTTAACTTCAAACACATTCTCTTTAGCAAACACAGGGCGTGTGTGATAGAGTCAGAGTATATATTGTACCTGTTGAGATGCATTGTATTTTATGATGGGAAAAGGCCGTGTAGATCTTAATCACTGTTGATTTAGGAAGTTATTTATATGTTCTGATCGCTAGTTATGTATGTGTGTATGTCGCCAGTATTACTAGTATATAATGTTGTCAACGTCTTCGTTGGATTATGTATAAGTCCAAAAGTAGTGTGGATGGGATCAAATCTAAGACATTATGTTTGGATCTTTGATTACCGCAGTTTTCTGCCATGTCTTTTATCGTTAGCTTGGAATCCAGGCGCGCCTGGGTAGTATAGTAGCAAAAAAATGAACCAGCGTCATGTTCTTCGAAAGCTGAAAGATATACCGATGTAAAAACTATTCTCTCTTTTCTTCTCTTCTGTAAAAACTACCCTGTTTAGTTAACAGATTACCTACGTACAAAATTATAAAAAAATTGTTTAGCAGTTCTGGCGTGATTGTGTAACAAACACCTAAACTAAATAAAACTAGCTAGCTCAGAATATCAAAAATAAAAAAGGAATGTAGTAAAATTATAAAGATATTTTTTTAAATCCTTGTTTTGTGTAGTCTTTTGAAAAATGAGAAGTGTACATATTGATCGCATATTATGAGATCAATGCAATCAATCGTATTTAAATTATTCTACATGATTATTTACATTGAATTAGATAATCTATAGTTTTATTCTCTCTCAGATAAAACTAGGTCTATATTTACGTAAAATTTAAAACAGGGTACACCGCGCTTGGTATTGGTATATATATATATATATATATATATATATATATATATATATATATATATATATATATATATATATGTATACCTCGTGTTCCTGCCATAGTGAAAAGTAGGCAATGAAAGAGTCAATACACGAATTAATTAATATGTACCACTCGCCTACAAAGCCTTCATATGTAAGTAAAATAATGCTTTCCATTTTGTAAATGGAATTATTTATTTCATATCATATACTGTGGAATACGTCAAAAGACGGCTTACCCGTTATTACGCAGGTTTTAAAACTATATTAGTATATAGCAAAATGTATAACTAACAAGCCTTTGCCTACCCCTAAAGCACATCACTAATTATACAAAGTATTCTTACTATTATATACTAGACAGATTAGATTATCTAAGTACTAAATTTCAGGAAAATTTTGCAAAACCAGAACGAGCTTGCCCAAGATAACGGTGAAGACGATAACTAGATAACGTTTATATAAACCACAATATTCCAATATATTTAGCTAAGCCACTTCGCCGCTTCTTTATTCCCACTTTAACCCTTCAGTCACCTCTTATATAAAGCGATGGGGCGCTTTATTAGTTGCCAAGACCCCGGGGCGAATTAAATTAAAAATATTATAGGAGAATTTTAACAATGATGTTAAAGAAAGGCTTTGTTCAAAACACCAGTTCATGATAACGCTGAAGGTTACGTTTAACATTAACAATACTTTAGATTTATGTGAAAACTTCTAGTTATCGTTCTACTTTTAATTATAGCACTTGCATTAGGAACCCATCCTAAGATGCGGAGCCTTGATTCCACAGTCAAACCGACTACACCGTTTTAACGGCAAAGAAATAAATATATCTATTATTTGTTATGTTAATAAATAAATAAAATAATAATTATAATTATAACTTTACAAATATAAACAAAGAACTCCCGGTTTTGGAAAAATAATTTGTGGATCACACAATATTTTGTCCCATATGGGGATCGAATGTACAACACTTAGCGGTATAGCAGGCGAGGCGACCACTTATATTATTACGCCATTCGTGCACTTAACCCTATAACCTATAACCCTAGTTTATAATTTTACACAGCGAATAAACATTCAAAACATACGCCTAAAACAATATCGCCAACCAATATCTATCATAAATATTCCTTTCCCGAACAAATGTAGTCAAAATACACAATTTACGAATCACTGAAACGTAATATCAATCACAATGTATTTTCCCATTCCGTTCATTGAAAAATATATATTCACTACGCAATTTCATAAATATAAGAGATAAAAAACAAACCTTATCGAACAATCAGTTTCCGATAGTCCAAATCAAAGATCACAGTAATAAAAGCTCTCCAATTTTCAACGCACTTATCAATTACATCGGCTAATCGTTCCACCATTTAAACAAGGGCCGTAATCAGAGAACGCGCGCGGAGCTAACAAAACGAGCCAATAACATTATCAGATCGAGTGTTACGATCGTTTGATTCAGTATCAACAGGTCTGGCAGCGGCCCCGACAGGCCAAGGCTGCTTTGGCACTGACCTGCTTCCGCTGTCCCCCGCTAACCCTCCTGCGCTACCCGACCGTTCCCTGCGCGAGCCCGGCTTCACCACCCGCCCGGGTTCCAATGTCATTGCAACTGCAGCGAGGAAATAACTGTCCGGATCAAGTCCGACTTGCGTGACACTCGTTATCTTATGAAACATTTAAACTTATTGCTATTTTATCTTATCTAGATTTAAAGCTTTTTACGGTACATAAATTATTTCACGTTAAAAGTGAATACAATTTCGTGTTGATTAAGCGAGAAGTAGTACAATTGTTTGAATGTCCGTGAGCGCTAACAAACAGGTGCACTAGTTCTAACATGCTTTTACACTAATTAATGGAACGAGTGCGACCTAAATTCGTCTCGGTTTATTCATCCTTCAACAAAAACGTTGCTCTATTGGCAAAGTAAACGTTTTATATAAAGTCAAGTGAGCCTTTGACGAATACTTTAGCGACGTGGTTCCTCGTGTGAATCGTGGCACCCCAATAATACAAATTCTGCGAAGTCCTCAAAAATTTTCTAACGTTTTCTAAGAATTAATCCTCTCGAAAGTTGCCTACAGTTTCCTGAGGCTTTAATATCAACCCGCTGTCAATTCTGTTATATAGCATGAAAGCCTATTGGATTTAGATTAGGTACAACTTCTTACATAAAACTTAACTCTGGCAACCCAACTGAAGTGGTAAATTCTAACCATACAGGTCGTGAAAGAATCAAGGTTGTGGTCGTTTTAAAACTGTTTATTAGTTCGACGAACATATAAGCTTTCATATAAAATGTTTTATTCGCAATTCAATGAGTCGGTAGGTAATAACGGGCGTACCAAATGTATTTTGTGAATAAAGTCATTGAAATAAACATATTTGCTTTGTGGTGTTCTTTCTTGATATTAAACAGTGTGACTGCAATGTGTTGTGATTTAAAATAAATGTTCAACTGAGTATGAAAAGACGGTACGTTTTAATTTATTATTTTGTTTGTTAACCTTCGAATGTTTTGGTCTTCCGTTGATATTTTCTTCAAATATAGTTCTTTTGTCAAGTTCAATATAGAATGCGAAGCGCTCAACGATTTCTCATATAATATCTTTAATTGAAAATGTGGGAATATATTACTGAAGTGGCGACGAGAGGAATTTAACCTATTTCCACATGAATTTATTACATGGGGTTTATAACCTCAGTACGTGGAAATGAGGTTGGAGTGGAACATTGAACATCATATATATTTTTTTCAATGTAGAAATAAAGAAACTAAAATACATTCAAGAATTTTAGTACCTTCTGTAACGGAGTCAGTTGTAAACTAGTGAGTTTACGTTTTGTGCAACTGACCTAGATAAGATATGATGTCCTAATAAAAATAACAGTTTACTATGTTTATTCCCACAAAATAAGATTAATTATTTAATTAAATAAATGAGTGTTATATCGTCAGTTACTTCACGGACATATTATTACAAACTTTTCACGATTTGAAGCATATTTCGTCCCTTTCGTTTTTATAAAAAAAAAGTGTATGGTATAACTTGTTATATGTATTTTCTGGTATATATATTTTCTCTCTCGTAAATTTTCAAGAAAGAAAGAGGAGTACTGCTCCTTTTCTTTCTATTAGTTAAAACAGTTGTTAGTATTTAATTATTAAGTATAATGTTTACTTTGTATGATTCGACATAGATTTGAACTAGATAGAAATCTGTTAACCGGATTTTGGGATTGAAATCGGTTTTGTTAATACATATAATTACGTCAACATATTTTCGATGGTTCTGACAGTGCTATACGCAACATCCCAGTAATGCCAACTATGTATAAGTCCCACGGAATACTTCGAAAATCGTGTAGGTATGCTAATTTATTGATAGCACATGGTTCAGCAGGGACGCACTTGTAACTAGTGAGTATACCACTGCACCGGGAAGCCAATGTCATATCATAATAATCAAATAAATATTACTTTAGTGAGTGGCTAAGGCTTGTCTTATAAGCGTCTTTAATTATGCCATTAAATGTACCATCGGAGTAAGCAGTGCACCAGCTTTTACTTATCTCCTTATCTTTACGAGTTTAAAACTTGCTATAATGTTTTCATACACCCTTGTTTATATCGGCAGTAAACTAGTTTATGATTCAGATGATATTAGATAGTCGAGATAATGTTTGAATTTTTCATTGTTCTGTGGAAAGTTAATATCGTAAAATTATTTACACTAGGACTTTTACTATCCTATAAGTTTTATATAAGAACTAGTTTTTGCTCGCGACTTGGAACACGTGGAATTTTGTATTAGGCTCTTATCTAGTTTTTTCTTATAACTCGTCTTCTAGGCTGCTGGTCAAGATGAAACAATGTACTAGATTTTTACTTAGACCGTCAGCAATACTACAGTGTAAACCGCATTTAATTTCGTATAGTACTTTTTGCATGGCGTGCATACAAACATACAGACAGAAAGACAAAATTTATAAAAATAAGTGTTTTGGTTTTTGTAGCTCTAGAAATGCCACATATTTTTCTTAAATACATGTGCACACATCGATCAAAAAAAAATTGATTATATGTATAATTATGTAGTAAATCTTTACTAATAGTGACAATAAGCAGAAATTATTTTATATAGTATTTATACGGCTTGACTGATGGTAGGATCCTAGCTTATCAGCACTTGCAATACGAAGACTGTCGAACTTAAGGATAAGGAATAAAATATAGTGATAAGTGAATGGGTAAGGAAAATATATGCGTATCCGGAGCTCTTTCTTACCGCCTGAAACGGAGTAACATTATAACTACTTTTGTGTCCGTTTGAGAGGAAAAAATATCCAGTAAGAGGGTAGCATCTTACCGGATATTTACTCGAGTGAGCCGGCTTATTTGTATCTTCATCAAATTATTAGCAATGGCATGCTAAATATTGAGCGAAGCGACTACACTTAGCCCTTTTATAGTAAGCAGCTTAAAGACACTTAAACACTAAAGGCTCATAAAAAGATTGGTATACAGCAGCGCAAGGCACAAAGATCACTGATACCCTTGCTGACAGCGTAACGCTTCCAAAATAATATAAAATAGACAGGAGTCTATCTTATGTTTTTTTTACACTACAGCTGAAGTTTTCAAATCATTTTAAATCATTTATTTCGGGCTGCATAAGCCCGTAGATAAATACCGTAACCTAAATTTACATATTATAAAATTTTATAATACATACACACAACACCATCTAGCCCAAACTAAGCAGAGCTTGTACTATGGGTACTAGACAATGGATAAACATACATATATATATACTTTTTTGTTTTGTAAATACATATATATTATACCTACATAGAAACATAGATGCATAGATAAATACCTTATAGACTAACATACATACAATTTGTGTTAGTATTTATAATAATAATATAACTTATTAACTATGTTAGTACAGTGTGTCGCGAGACAACGGCCTAAGCGCACGCGTGATTGCAATCGTAGTCAGTCCCTTTTTTCACAAGTACCTACTTTAACTTTTTGTTAAAATGAATGAAGATTCGAGTGGAGCAGAGTTGAGTGATTCTGAGGTGTTGGTTAGATGTGAACGTCAACTAAATGCATTGGAAAATGAGACGAGCAGTAAAGGAATTTCTGGAGATGGAGAAGTGCGGTCAGCAGAGAAGAGAAAAGATCGAGAAGATGACTATAGTGAAGATGACTTTATTACGGTTACTAGGAGGTCCAAACGGTTAATAAGGAGTAAGTCAGTTGACGAAGCAAATGGAATGGCGGTAAATCGGAAAGAGAATGCTAACATAGAACTTGCGAAATATGAAGTATGTGTTACCTCATTAGAATTATTACCTAAGCCAATTGCCATGGCTAAGTTGCTTCGATCGAATAACTTAAAAGATATCCTGAACATTAAATATAAAAGCTCATATAAGTTCTCAATTCCAAACCAAAGAAGATGCTATTAAGTTGGTAGATTGTCAAGCAATTAAAGAAAAAGGCTTGCGGTGTCAATTACTACATGAACAGACAATTTGTTATGGAATTGTGAAAGGTATGGATCTTGAGTTATCTGAAGCTGAACTTATGAATATTTTAAAATCAGACATTGAAATTTTAGCAGTGAAAAGATTAAAACGTCTGAGTTTGGATGGAAAATGGATTGACTGCGAAACAGTAAGAGTGAGTTTCAATAGTAAAATATTACCTCATTATATTTATGCTTACGACTGCCGATTTACTATTGAGTCCTATGTATTCCCGGTAACCCAATGTTCGGGTTGTTGGCAATTTGGCCACATTATTAAATTTTGCCCAACCAAAAAGATTTTGTGTCCAAAATGCGGAGACAATCATGAAAACTGTAATGTTACAAACCTTAAATGCCTAAACTGTAAAGGCAGTCACTTTGTCTTGGATAAAAGATGCCCAGTTTTCTTAAAAGAAAAAAGTATTCGAAATATTATGAGTGAGGAACAAGTTACGTATAGAAGAGCCTTACAGATTTATAGTGAAAAGAAACAAAAAAACAACTTAAATTTGATGACACAGGAAATGTCTAACACTTACCTGCCGACCGCACCTGCTATTGGAAAAGAAATGTATAGTAGTGTTGTTTCTAAATCTATAACAAATAATCCAGAAATAAGTAATATAGAGGAAGAAAAAGTAGAATTGGAGGAAATTGTTAGCCCAACACAAAGTGTGCAGAAACCAAAACGAAAGCAGAAACATAAGAAAAGAATAAATCAGTCAGGACAGATAGGAAAAGAACAAGGGGATTCTATGGAGCTGTCTATGGAGGAAGATATGAATGAGCAGCAGGAAGAAAGTAAGAAAGAAAATGCACAGTTTATGTATAGAATTGGATGGACGAATATTTGGAGGAAAATTAGAGAGATTTATAAGTCTGAATGTAAACTAGAAGAGAAACTGTTATCTATTTTGAAAATGGTAGGGGAAGAATTAAAGAAATTTTTGGTTAATATCATATTTGGCGAAGAAATTTGGGAATATATAAATTATTCATGTAATGGATAATTTACAAAAAATAATAACGATGAATATAGTTCAGTGGAATGCACAGAGTCTGCGACCTAAGCTTGTATCCTTTTCTGAAATGTTATTACGTGAAAATATTCATATCGCTATTGTCAGCGAGACGTGGCTCAATGATGAAATTGACATAAATGTTAGTGGGTATAATATATACAGAATGGATAGACAGGACGGGTGGGGTAGGTTGGTTTTATTAGTTCATAAGTCGATTCTATCACATGCAGTTCCACTTAGTTGTAATAATTTGGGAATACAGATTTTATGCATTAAATTAGTGAATTGTAAAGATTTGGAATATATCATATCTGTGTACTGCTCTTCTAATGTGCCAACCCAAGATTCAGATTGGAATGATATTTTTTCTAATTTTACTCGTAAAACATTAATAGCGGGTGACTTCAACGCCCATCACACCAATTGGTCGGTTAAGACAAATACTAGGGGTATACAAATTTTGGACGCAGCCTTAGATAATGGTTATATTTGTATAAATGATGGTTCTATTACCCGGATTAGGCTGGTTAATGGCAACTTACAACAGTCCTCACCAGACATAACATTTGCATCATCTGACATTGCAATAAAATTTGATTGGCAAGTATTTAATGAGACTTTAGGCAGTGACCATTTAGTCATTAAAATGTCTGCTAATCTATCGAACACTGTACGCATTATAAAAAAGCGAAACTACATAAAGGCTAACTGGGTTGAATACCGTAAAACTATTTCTCAAAAAATTAATGCCTTTAATGATCAAAGGGGTATAGACGTTCAACAGATATACGATTTTTTTATAAATATAATTGATGACGCGGCCGAAAAACATATACCTTATTCTCAAATTACCTCAAAACCTTCTGAAAAATTTAAACCTAAAAGTTATTGGAGCCCTCAATTATCACAGATAGTTGCACTGCGTAGACTAGCTTTAACAAATTTTCGCAAAAATCCAACACCTGGAAATTTAAATCAGTTAGAAATTAAAACTTTGGAGGCTCAAAGGTTAATTAAGAAAGCCAAATACCATAGCTGGCAAAATTTTTGTAACTCCTGTAATGAAGTAACGTCTGTGTCTGATATGTGGCGTCGTATGAGATGGATGAAAGGCATTAAACAATAAGGGCTATGCCCACCTATTGAAAAGCTAATGGAATTGCTACTGTCTCTTACGCCAGATCATGTATCCAACTCAATTCCAACGTTTATTTCTAAAAATCATATTTTGGAATCAAAATTTACAATTGAAGAATTCGATAATTGTCTTAAAAAAAAGGATACTGCTCCTGGCCAGGATGACATATCGTATTCGATGATATTTAACCTACCAAACGTAGGTAAATTATTTTTACTTAAAATCTATAACTTAGTTTTTCAATATAGTATTGTGCCGCATCAGTGGCGAAATATCCAAATATTTCCTATACCTAAAAGAGTAAATAATAATGACATTAAATTAAGACCTATCTCATTAATGTCATGTGTGTGTAAAATATTTCACTTAATGCTCAGTAAACGCCTAGAATGGTTTGTAGAAAAGAACAAGCTTTTGTTACAACATACAGTGGGCTTTAGAAAATCACAATCATGTATGGATGCACTATCTAGGTTAGTTTCATACGTTCAAAGCGGTTTTACTAAAAATTATCCTACTGTAGCGTGTTTTCTAGATATAGAAAATGCATACAATAATGTTTGTGTAGAATCTGTTTCGAGAACCTTAGATCAAATACAAGTTGGGTCCAAGATTTGTAATTATCTCTGGTCTTTTCTAAGTGAAAGGCATCTTAAAATCAAATCACCTAACAATGAGGAAGTGGAATCAAGAAGGACTAATAGAGGGTTGGCACAGGGAGATCCATTGTCTCCGTTGCTGTTTAATATAGTAACATATCAAGTATGTCATCAGATACAGAATGTGTTTGTTTCTCAGTACGCAGATGATTTTGTTATTTACATAAGTGATAGATATATCAATATCTGTGAACGTCAGATACAGAGTG
Organism: Catocala sponsa; assembly: GCA_963564715.1. Taxonomy (NCBI): domain Eukaryota; kingdom Metazoa; phylum Arthropoda; class Insecta; order Lepidoptera; family Erebidae; genus Catocala; species Catocala sponsa. The sequence goes on along the minus strand of OY751334.1, from coordinate 10,364,296 downwards.
CACTCTATTGTCTAACTAATTTGCTAGGAGAAATAGGATTGACTTTATCACCTAAAAAATCAAATTTTTGTGTCTTCAGTAGAGGTCGCAGAAGAATATTACCAACATTAGAATTGTATGGGCAACGTTTAAATATTATGGATCATGTCAGGTACTTGGGAATATGGTTAGATAGAAGCTTAACTTGGGGAAAACATATTAATGAAACAGTTGACAAATGTACTAGATATTTAAATTTATTAAGGTTATTAGCAGGAAGTTCATGGGGTATGCATACTAAACATATGCGGAGAATTTATATAGCATTAATAAGAAGCCGACTTGATTATGGTTGTTATTTATACGACTCCAGTTCCAAAATACATACATACAAATTGGACAAACTACAAAACCGAGCACTTAGAATTGTAGGCGGTTTTATTATCCATTCATGTGATGGAGAGTGAGTTGCACATACCACCGCTGTTCGTTAGGCGACAATATCTTGCTTACAAGTTCATTCTCAAATCACTATCTTGGTCTAATAACATTAATTTAGATATATTTTCCGAATTGGGTGCGCTTATTCATAATAGTTACTGGACAAACAAAAAGAAACCCCTGCTTGCTATTACTTTTAATGAACTATGTTAGCTCGAAGTATCATCTAATGAAATTCTTAAAATGTACACTTTAGATATATGGGTATCAGGTATACAAATTAATAAATGTATTCAAATTGATTTAGAATGCATTAAATATTCAAAACAATGTTATAATCCTAGTATTTTAGTACATGAAGTGGTGTCAGAACTAGGTTCGAAGTATAGCGATTTTTATAGTATTTTCACAGATGGATCAAAGAATAGTGATGATGGTGGAGCTGCTTTCTATGTCCAGAATGTAGGTAGCCGAGGCTACTTTAAAATTAGTTCAAATATTTGTATCATGTCTCTCGAACTCATTGCAATATATCAAGCTGTACTCTATGCATTTAAACAAAACTGGGATAAAGTTGTTGTACTCACTGACAGCAAAAGTGCTTTACAGCATGTGGCTCGGTGCGCCTCTGGTTGCAGAGGTGCATCGATAGCCTACGATATTCTTAAACTCCTTAATATCCTCAATAAGCAGGAGATTAAGGTGGTATTGCAGTGGGTTCCTGCGCATATAGGTCTAAAGGGCAACGAGGAGGCTGATCGTTTGTCAAAATTTGCAGCTGAGAGGGGTGATGAAATAACATTTATACCAGATTATTGGGAATACATAAGGAAATTTAAATTAGTTTGTTTCGAGAAATGGAAAACTCATTTTAATTGTATTTCTAAAGAGAAAGGTATCTGGTATAAAGTAATTCAGGATGAGCCTTCTCGTACGCCGTGGTTTGATGATGATAATATTGGCAGAAATTATGTTAAGTTAGCGTTAAGACTTCGTTCTGGGCACTATCTATCAGCAAAGTTTGCTTTTCTGATGCGTAAAGTACCATCACCTAACTGCGACATATGTGGCAAAATTGAAGACGTCCAGCATTTGCTGATGGATTGTGCCAGGAACAGGAATGAAAGGGAATTGTTGATCAAAAAATTCAAATTGAGTATTTTGGATGTTGGGCTTAGCCGAAGTATTTTGGCGAATCCAAAGTCAGAAATTGCAATGCGGTTTTGTGCTTTGGTTGAAGTCTGCCGCATTAATCATTAATAATTCCCTTATCTGGTTAAAATTAAGATAATGTTGTGTTGTGTACGATAAGGTACGATGGGGTTGGCGTATCCTTGTGGATAAAAACCCCTTATATAAAATAAAGAAAAAAAAAAAAAAAACTATGTTAGTACTGCTTCACTTGCACTCTGTTGTTGTGCGTTCATGTGGCAGAAATATATATATATATATATATATATATATATATATATATATATATATCACCGAAAAATAAGTTCTAAAAACCTATGGCACGGCATCAATGGTGCATTAAAGATAAGATCTTGACTTTGTCCAAGGTTAATGTTTATGCACGCATGTTTGTAATAAAGTTATTAGAGATGTAAATCTCTAATCACCTTCTAGTGAAAATTTGAGTAAACTAACATTCCAACATGTAAATACAAAAGGAATACTAGGAAAAAAAATCATACGTCAAGAATCAAGACCGTCTTCAGATTTTTTCCTTGTCGTAGGTCAATACGAGACTATTAGTCTTCATAGAAGCACTTAATGGTTTGACAATAAGTAATGAAAATGTAACATTTATTTTGAAGCCAGAGAAGAGTAATTTTACATCAAGCTGAAGGGAAAGTGACATAAAATTAAGTGCTTTAAGTAATAAAACGTGGTCCCACACGGAGGATTGGAGCGCACCTTTATAGCAAAGGTAAGAGCCCTCAGCCTTCACACCTACAACAAATTCTTTATGAGTTTTATGAGTTCAATGAAACTGTGTTTAATGACTCTTAAACGTGCCGAGATAAATAATGTTCTTATAAATGCACCTTTACAAATAACAGCGTTTTGTTTAGCTTCTGAAACAAGTAACACAATGGATGCTGCACTTCAAATACGACAGAAAATCGATTCATTGAAAGGCGATGCCTTGCTGATAACATTTGATGAAGAATGTAATCCGAAATATTTACATTAACAATTCTACGTTTGACGATAGATATTGAACCTGTCTAAGGACCGATTGTATAAATATTCAGATAGTTGAAAATATAATTGTGGTAGAATGCCTACGCAAAACTGTCAAAACAAAAAGCGACTGTATGTTTATCAACTAAACGCCAATTCTCGTAATAAAATATATAAAAAAAAAGTTCCGATCTAATTTAATAATCATTGAAATTAAACTACTATATACGGATTTTATCGCGTTGTTTATTTGACACTTTATTACAAAATTTTGAAAAACTGTTACACTACTATAATACTATTAAACTTTACTAATTCTTAAGCTAATTAAATTATTGAAACTATTAAAACTATTTATACTATTACTATACTATTTATATTTATGTTTACACTTTCCCCGACGTTTCGGTTGCTTTTCAGCAGCCATGGTCACGGGGAGACTAAGATGGTAGTTGTCTTAATGTTCCAGTGTAGTTATTTCAAAGTACCCGAACATAATTTAATCATGGGTGTTTCTATTTACGCAGAATGAGCTCAAAGTATCATGAAGTCTAGCTGTGGTTTGCTTCTTCTTGGGTTTGACTATTTGAATTACTGGATCCCAAGCTGGTGGTACATTCCAACCATCTTTTCTATTGAAATTAGGATGTTTCTTGATTTCAATAGCCTCGCGAAGCATCCTTGGTAGGAATCGGTGTTCTTTAGCGAGTATCTGTGGTTTGTCAAATCTCAGGTAGTGGTTGGTCCCCTGTTGCACATGTTCACACACAGCAGACTTCAAAATGTTGTAATAAAGTGTCAAATAAACAACGCGATAAAATCCGTATATAGTAGTTTAATTTCAATGTATAACATTCGCGTAAACAGAAGACAATATTATGTAATTTAATAATCGTCAAATATGAGATGAAATGCAATTTATGTTCACATTTAACGATTATTTCGATTTAGGAACACCGATTGTGATATGTATGACAATGGGACTAATTCAGAAATATATTTTGAATAGGTTTTGATTCGTCGACGTTTTATTTCATACATAATTATGTATTGCGAATATTCATATAAATAAATGTAGCATGAATACAAAGGATATATTATTATTATTATGTTTATATGTTTTTATATTAAATATTCGAGTCCACGTTTGTTTCAGATCTAATCACAGGCTTTTGACACGTTTACATGCTCTTATTCGTATTCGACTGTCTTGAATCCTTCAAAGCTAAGTTGGAAATTCAAGCGCAAAGTTTTTATCGTCAATGCCAATGTGTTTTGGATTTAACTAGATTTAAACAACTTTATACGGATTTTACGGATACAATTTTGTTTAATTTCAATGTATACTATATGTATATACTATATTATTTAAGTACCTAAGTATTAAGTACACGGCGATATTATTTAAATGCGAAGCTTAATTTCACTAAAATTAACACTTCTAACTTCTCCTACGATGTTCTGTGATAAACACATAGTATAGTTATTAACGATATCCCACGCGAATGCAATGTAAGCTGGCAGAATATTCTGTAAGCCAAGTTCCGACTAACAAGGTACGGATGTCGAGAATGATGACAATAATGCCACGACATCTATGCAGCTGGTAATTGGTTTCCTTCCCTTGCATTTTGCGAGTGCACGGAGTGACACGCTCGCGATACATTCTGCTGCGATCGCGCGTTGTTAAAATTGTTTAACTTACTTGGTTTAAGTTTTATAGGCATTTTTGTATTAAAATTAAATGATGCTTAGATTTTTAAGGATATTTTTATATTGTATTCTTAGATTTAAATAACCACAAACAGTAACAAAGTAATGGTATCAAGGAGGTTATAAAACTAAAGAGGTTGTGGAGTTTCTTTTTTTAAGTAATATTTTTACTCTATGATTCTTTGCTTTAGTAGAGATCAATGGAATGAGATAATCATCCAAAAATATATTTTTATTTAGCCCCAGTAGGTAAATAAATACCGTTACGAACTGCAGTTACACTTGTTATATAGTTACTGGATAGAACGAAGCTAGTCGACATGTTTTAAAATAAAACGTAGAAAACACGCCCGACGGACCGTATATAAAATTGTTTAATAAAGTGGCAGCAGCAACATGGCCGCAACTGTCAAACAACTACCTCATAGTCGGTAGTTCGCAGGGCCGTAACGTAAATAGGTTAGTGACGTTTTATATACGAATATTGTCCATGCTCTCGCGGTAATGGCACTGTAACATTAACCCAGCTTTCCTTGGGGTTGCTCAGTTGCTCCATTAGTTCCTAGAGCTGAGCCCGACACCTTGTCCGCTCATTGTGCCCCAGTTGCGTTTATTATTAGATACGTCGATACAGAAGGTCACGGCAAAAATAGTATGATGAAATGAAGGGAAAATGTCGTGGAAATCTTGCTTGAAGTTATAAAGATTATTTAGCGAAGTGTCAGCGCGGTGAATGCTTGATGTTCAGCCTCCGTTACGTGTCGACAGGATTGATCGTGACATATTTGACAGATCGCACATCTGTCGTCGGTTGTAGATAAATTCTAACCATTTTGTATCTGTAACGTCTTTCTCCCTATGGAATTATTATAGAAGACATTCTAAATTTGAAAGCGTCTTTGTCACTTGACACTGGCTGAGTAAAGAATTGCTTATATAAGTAGTGCATTTTATTTTAATATATATTTGAAATAATGTTTATTATTGAAATAAAACTAAGTAACTAGAATAATAATAAGATTTTACAGCGGATTACGTTGATAAAAAAAATTTGCACTATAGTCTTGCGTAAACGTATAAAGTGTTTATTGATCATACCGGTTATGTTTTGTTGGTGAAACCTGATAAATAATAAAAGTTTTATGTTTAGTAGTTTTTAATATGTAGTTCCTTGTTTGCAATCTCTCTCGCTCGGTTTGTATAAAACATGTTTTAAAAGTACTTGTTCATAGCAGTTTTATGTAGTGTTATATTAATTTTATTTGCTCTGTTACAATTCACGCTTGAGAGAAAATGCGGGCAGCGTTTTCCTATACAAACGTATATTCCTATTTTCTTTCTGAATAAAAACACTAGAGCAACAAACATGGGATATGTGGTAGATTTGTAATATAATCTATAACCACAGTCATTTATCTATGTGTCATATAGATCATAATTATAATAATAATGTTCTCTAGACCGAATTTCGGCCATGGCGGCCAACCGTAACGGAGACTGGCCATCTGCGCAGGAGATATTATAGTGCATAAGAGTGTGCGAAAAACTCTCTGTTCCCTAACTCTCAAGATCCGATGGGACGGTAATCCGACAGGACCGGAGAGAGATCAGGCGCAGGACCAACGGCTTTACGTGCTTTTCGAGGCACGAGGGTGACTAACACCGCCAACTTCCTAACCCCGGGCTGCTATTGAGATTTCTTAACAGAAAATCGCAATAACTTTTTGTTGGCCCGATCCGGTATTCGAACCCGAGAACTTATGCACAGAAGTCGCATTCACTACCGTTGCGCCATGGAGGCAGTTAAGTAATAATTATATTATTTTAAGCTCTAGCATCAGCACATTACAAATTTTGCACGATTATTCTATTGTTTTCAGACATCTAGCAAACAAATATGACTAAACTAAATAAATTACAAATAAACAGTCAAATTCCTTTTCATATCATTTATGAAAATAATATGCAAAACGGTTAAGTTTTAGAGGAAGAACAAGGGAATACGTGATGACGATGTCAGAGGTATGATCACTCAGAGCTGTCTTTTGCACATAGATATTTCTTCCGAGTCCAGAGTGACAGCAATAGATCTGTTAATCAGTTTCTTATAGCCTTTTTGATAGCCATATGTCTTATTAACAAATAAGCGCTTTGGAATATTAATCCTACTAATATTATAAATGCAAATAAGAGTTTTCTTTTCTTTTTATGCTGTAATAGGCTTGCGTTGTTTGACCGCGATCTCACCTAATCTTAAGTAAAGATGCAGTCGACGATGTAGCTCGCTTGCCTAGAAGATATCTATTCACTCGCGACTTGAATGCTCCCAGATTGAAATCATCGGCAAACAGTTTGTTTGTTACGCTTTTACGTCTTAAATACTTGACCGATCATTATGAAATTTCGCATACACGTCGTTAGGGCAACAGAGAAGGACATAGGATATCTTTCATCCCGAAAAAAATTACTGTTCCCGAGGAAAACAATAATAACGTTCTTATGATAATAGATTGCGCCACGTGTCTGTCGAATCATGATTGAATTACCCGAATTGATTGGTCAAATTCTAAATTAACGCGAGCGAAGCCGCGGGCAAAAGATAGTAGGAAATAAATATAAAACGAAATATTTGTATTTTACCAATACAGTTTTCTCTTCTAGTAATACAAGGCTTGTGTAAATAATATATCAACTGACAGTTATCCAATAAAACTGCGTTAACAAAGGAAAATAATTGACACGGCCGTTTTCCCCATCATACGAGTACGTGGCTCATCGTTGGAAAATTCTGTTGTTCGTACGGATTGAAATCCCCGATAATTTAAAACCAATCCATTGATGTAGTTATCTTATAAACTGATTCAGTATAACGTGTAGATTCTCTAATCGAGGAAAACAATCACAATTAGATCATCATAGTAAAAAGAGGTAAAAGTTCAGAGCGGAGCGGAGCGAAGCTGAACGAGTTAATTAATTTACGTCACGTAGCGTGTTTGCGATGACCGAAAGCGCTGTTATGATTTCGTTCATGTTTGTCATTGCATCCACAATTGTTCTGCGTATTAATTGCGGGCAATCACAATAACTCAATAGTTAATTAATTAAATGTTTATATAATATTGTCTTACGTTTATGCGAACGTTATACATTGAAATTAAAATACTTTCTACGGATTTTATTGCATTTTTATTTGAGAAAGTGTTTTTGAAATAAACAACGTGATAAAATACGCATAAAGTAGACTAATTTCAATAAATGAGATATATGTATATAAAAAGACGTATATTAATTTTATATCCTACCAATATTACAAATCTAAAAGAAGATGTTTGTTATTCAATCACGCGAAATCCGTTGATTAGATTTTAATGATACTTGGTTATCTTGATTAATACGTAGGATACATTTTATCCCGGTAATATGTTCCTTTGGGTTCACGCAGGTGCAGCCGTGAGCAGAAGCTAGTACTTTGTTTGTTTGTGTCGTATTACTAATTATGATGTCGAGCCCAGTTGCTTTTGGTAATAATATTATTATATGAGTACTTTGGTGGTTTCAAAATACAAATAATATGATATACGTATTTTAATAGCCGTAGAATATTTTTAGTATATCGTTTCAAATTGGTAAAAATCTCATTAACGAATATAAACATAGTTATGTACTTCTTTCTCTATTAATTAAACAAACATGAGGTTAGGAAGTAGTTCGATTGAAGTTTTCTTTTCTATCGACTATCTACGTGAACGACACAATAAATTACGATCTTCTTCTCCCTAGCTTTTATTATTCCCAAGACACTTGAGGTCGGCTTTTTCTGGTCTAATTGGATTTGACAGGATATCAGTTTTTACACGAAGCGGCGCCACCTGACCTCCGCAACCCGAAAGCTAACGATACCCTAAGGCTAGACCAGTGTCAGGATATTAGAGGGCACTGACTTCCCAATACCGACTGCCATAGATCTTCATGGCAGCCGGGACCGACGGCTTAACGTGCTCTCCGAGGCACGGAGCAGGCGATAATTATTGTCAATCAATACGCACACAATTTCGAAAAGTCATATAACTTCAGAAAGTCAGAGGTGCGCGACGTGGGTTCGAACCCGAGACCCTCTGCATTGCAGTCTGATGATTTCATTTGAGAAAAATAAATGTGATTAGAGTGAGTCCTCGCTATATGTTTTGTATCAACTGTGATTAAGTATGTCTTATCATTTGACATGCTTAGAATGGCAAACTAAAATCCATTTTTCTTCCTCTTTTTCGTGTCAATGGTTCTTGTGTGAGCTATATATTATTTGCATAATCGGCAATTCTAATTGCGTTAAGTGGCCGCACAGAGCTCTGATATTGTGCAAGTGCTCGAGCAAGAAGGGCATAATAACAAATGTGCCGTTCTCTGCTCCAGCTCACCACAACCACACTGAGCAAGGCCAGAGTCTTTGAACGGGGGTTCAAGTTTGCTCTTTCTTTGGAAATATAAAAATCAACGTAGGTGGGGACCTACGTTAATATTTATATTTCCAAAGAAAGAGCAAACTTTCAGAAAGAATCAATGGCAATGTTTGTATCTAACTGTAATAGATATATTAAGCTAATAGCATGCTAATTTTACTCACAGAAAGTATTGTAGTATCTTAGAATACCAGACACAATTAAAATCTCTTGTTCTGGCCTCCGATGTGTTGCTGCGACACGATAATTTCAAAAACAAATAATTATAAAGGCGATGCATGTTCTTTAAATTTAATTTTCGATAAACAACGTCGGCTTAGCTGTGGGCGGCACCTAGTTAGATATATGTATATGAAGTTTATTTTTCATTATGTCGTCACCTAAGGGTTTGTAAGCCGACGCCAGGCGTCGCTGCCTGACATTGTGTTTAGATAGAAGCCTATTTAGCTCAGACGTATATTTAAGATCTACATTTTTAAATGTACTTGCTTTTGCTTGTTCTTTGATTAAATGGAAGTGCATTTTAAGTTTTCAACTATATTAAAATGTCCATTAGGACAGTTTAATGTTTTCAATGAATTCTACTTTTTCGTTGCTCGTTTTATTATATTTATATGTCCATAACGTTTTCAAGACAGATAATAAAATAATTGCAGAAGAGCGGAAGAGTTGCAGGCGATGGTAACTATTATGCATGGTGCTTTTGAGAGTAAAGGAATGAAAATAAATGTAAGCAAGACGAAAATAATGGTATTTGAAAAGGAAGAGTGCGTGACGATGTGTAATATTATGATTGATGGAGAAAAAGTGGAGCAAGTGAAAGAGTTTGTATATTTGGGTACTTTGTTTACAAGGGATGGTAAACATGAGGGAGATATTGAAAGGAGAACGATTGCTGGCAACAAAGTGAATGGAGCTCTACGCGCTTTTATGAACAGTCGAAATGTATCCGAAAAGGCACGTTTGGCTGTTCATAGAGGACTATTAGTGCCCACACTTATGTATGGAAGTGAAAGTTGGGTATGACAAAAGAAGCATGAGAACAGAATAAATGCTGCAGAAATGAGAGCGTTGAGAAGCATATGTGGTGTGACTCTGAAAGATAGAATAAGAAATAGTGTGATTAGAGAGAGATGCGGCATGAAAGTGGATATAGTTACAAGAATAGAAAAGGGTATGTTAAGCTGGTTTGGACATGTAGAAAGAATGGACGAGGAAAGACTGACTAAGAAAGTTTATAAGGCTAGTGTGAATGGTACAGTCGCAAGAGGAAAACCTAGGCGAACGTTTCTCGACCAGATCGGAGGCGTTCTGGACAAAGACCAGGTTAAGAGCTCCTTGAACCGACGGGCGTGTATGAGTAATGTGGTGAAAGTGAATGAAGCCAGAGAAGTGTGTCAGGATCGTAGCAAATGGAAATCCATAGTCTCTGCCCACCCCTCTGGGAAACAGGCGTGAATCTATGTATGTATGTATGTAATAAAATAATTTATAATGTTAAGAATATAATAAAAATATTTCTTAAAATACATTAAACCAGTCCACAGAATAACAGTACTTATTTGGTGTTTTGAGATTAGGCCTTTCAGGAAATAGGAATTAGTTTAGAAGTTAATATAAATAATAATTATATAACCTCTGAACCGTCCAACTAGCCTATTAGTATTGGTTTTACCACTGTATGATATTATTTAAATCATAGTCCACCAGTTTTAGATAAATTAGTTAGATAAATTCAAAATGGGAGTTATAATAATCATAGTTTGAGAAACAGAATTATTTATTATGCCTCAGTTCTTTTTCCTTCCTTCATCTCTGTTGCCAGCCATTGTCAGATTTATTCTCTTTTTAACTATTTCAACTTGCACACTATCCACCCACATTCTCTTAAGTCACCCTCCTTTGTTTGTACTATATATCCATACATTTTACACTTTCCAAGACAATCCTCTCATCGTACAATACGGTAGCAGTCCATGTGTAACAGAGTCGTTAAAATCAAAGGGAATTGAGCAACGTTACCTAAAACTTGCGGTTATAAATCAAAAATACACAATGGTAGCTAAACATAGAGTTGTAAAACTTCGTCAGACATTTGTAAATACATATTTTAGCACCATTACGAATTATTTACTGCGATACTGTTATGTAAATGTTCGGTAATACAAATTTTGGCAACTTTGCAAGTGATTTTATTTGAGGTTTGCGTGCAGACAAGTTTATGTATTTGAAGGGCGGCACGTGGTTATGTTGCGTCTGTTGTAAAACACGGTCTTATTCTCTGAGGCAACTTAAAAAGTATTCAAAGATAATTCAAAATTCGCGTTATTGCTTGTACTTGGGAATCCTGGTAACTTTGAAAATATCAGTATTTTAACTTTACCGTGTATGTATATTTTTGAATGTGGTAAATTTGTTAAAGAACATTCTAAGCTATTCAAAAAATGAAATGTTTCCTAGGATTACGGCGTCCTTACAAAATTGTTTTAATCAGGTATTCCTAAGACAACTTTTTATAACAAGAGTTATGTGAAATGTGGATGAATATATAATGCTATACAAAAGCAGCGTTAGCTCAGTGGGGAGACCAACAGACTGCAATGCAGAGGGTCTCGGGTTCGAACCCACGTCGTGTACCTCTGACTTTCGGAAGTTATATGACTTTTCGAAATTATGTGCGTATTGATTGACAGTTGCAGGCGATAGTAACTATTATGCATGGTGCTTTTGAGAGTAAAGGAATGAAAATAAATGTAAGCAAGACGAAAGTAATGGTATTTGAAAAGGAAGAGTGCGTGACGATGTGTAATATTATGATTGATGGAGAAAATGTGGAGCAAGTGAAAGAGTTTGTATATTTGGGTACTTTGTTTACAAGGGATGGTAAACATGACGGAGATATTGAAAGGAGAACGATTGCTGGCAACAAAGTGAATGGAGCCCTACGCGCTTTTATGAACAGTCGAAATGTATCCGAAAAGGCACGTTTGGCTGTTCATAGAGGACTATTAGTGCCCACACTTATGTATGGAAGTGAAAGTTGGGTATGGCAAAAGAAGCATGAGAGCAGAATAAATGCTGTAGAAATGAGAGCGTTGAGAAGCATATGTGGTGTGACTCTGAAAGATAGAATAAGAAATAGTGTGATTAGAGAGAGATGCGGCATGAAAGTGGATATAGTTACAAGAATAGAAAAGGGTATGTTAAGCTGGTTTGGACATGTAGAAAGAATGGACGAGGAAAGACTGACTAAGAAAGTTTATAAGGCTAGTGTGAATGGAACAGTCGCAAGAGGAAAACCTAGGCGAACGTTTCTCGACCAGATCGGAGGCGTCCTGGACAAAGGCCAGGTTAAGAGCTCCTTGAACCGACGGGCGTGTATGAGGAATGTGATGAAAGTGAATGAAGCCAGAGAAGTGTGTCAGGATCGTCGCAAATGGAAATCCGTAGTCTCTGCCTACCCCTCTGGGAAACAGGCGTGAATCTATGTATGTATGTATGTATGATTGACAATTATCGCCTGCTCCGTGCCTCGGAGAGCACATTAAGCCGTCGGTCTCGGCTGCCATGAACTTCAATGGCAGTCGTTATTGGGAGAGTGTCGACACAAAAGATCCCACTGGGTCGAAGTGTCGCCGGTCTGCACTAACTGGCCCCCACATAAGATAAGATAATGCTATACAAGATGCTATTAAAGATTTACAAATTAATAAATTTGTATGAGAGCTTAAGTCTCGGCTAATAGAAAATAACTTTTACTGTATATTTCACTTTTTAATTTATGTAATCGTGATCAATAGTATTAAATTGGTTTCTCATGTATATATAAATTAAAATATCCAATAATACAACTACAGATAATTAATAAAAAAGATTAATATTTTGCTATATATTTGTATGTCACCATAATGACAGGGGTTTTGGATATGTACAATACATATATTAATTTTCAGACCTATATTGTACAAACATTTATGCCAAATAAAAGTTCACGATTTGCTTGTTTTGATATTGGGAGATTGTGATGTTGTTTGATCTCGATCGAATTTTACAAATGCATGTCTACCCGTGACCATGGCTGCTGAAAAGCAACTGAAACGTTGGGAAAGTAAAATCCTAAATTCAAATAATTTAATAATTTAAATAGCTTAAATAGTAGTAAAGTTTAACAATAGTAATTAAATAATTTCATAATTATATAATAGTGGTGTTTTAAAATAAAAAACGCGTTTAAATCTGCATAAAGCAGTTTAATTTCAAGACGACAATATTATATTATAGGCCCTTTAATACCTAGGAACTTAAAAACTATATTTGGCAAAATGCGAATTTAATACATTGCTGCCTACCCCTTAGAGGGTATATACGTGAGGCTATATACATATGTAGATAAGGGAATAAAAAAATTGAGAATTATATCTGTGAACTACAATCAATTTCAATCAATACTAATGTTTCTTACTCAGTCTAGTGGTAACATATCGGAAAATACTTCGATGAAACAGAAGTCCGCCGTAGTTTTTGTGTTGACATTATATGAAGAAAAATGACCCTGTCCAGTCCCGAACAGTTACTAAAATGAAATATGGGTTCACAGAGCGATTTATCATTTTTAAAACTAGGTGAGGAAATATTGTTGTAGAAGGTAGTAAGTACATTTATTAATTAACGTCTCGGAGTTTTGCACACAGCATTTTACATTACCATAATGTAAAAGGCCTGGTATTATTGTACTCTTTGAAATAAAATGTGGTCTTACTTGAATAAAAGGTTGCAAAATAAGGGAGTAATTGATATTTTAAATTTAGATGGGGTTGAAAGCGTTGGTTTATATTGGAGATATATCGTTATCTCCCTCGGACAGCTGCATTTAAATAGCGGTTATATCATAATATATCATAGTTTGTATCGTACATCCTTTTTCATTCGGTATTGTTATGCAAAAAGCCTGGCATTATTGTACTCTTTGAAATAAAATATGGTCCTACTCGAATAAAAGGTTTGCAAGATAAGAAAATAATTAATATTTTAAATTTACGTGGGGTTGAAAACGTAAAATTAAATTAGGGATATATCGCTACCTCCCTAGGACAGTTCCATTTATTATTGTACCCTATATGTAAAATAAAATATGTTTTTACTGCCTTATAAAAGTAATTAAATGTCCTAAAGCAATTGACTAAAGGAATTCACTAAAAGGCATAATAAAATAACACAGAGTACCAATGTATCCTTAGTGTCATAATATTGAAATGGTATTCTCTTAAATTAAAATGAAAGTCAAATGCGAACATAAATTACATTTAAGTTATTTGATGTTTATAAGACTAGATCGGCACTCTATTCTAGAGATATTTTATTACGAGAATTAGCTGTCTGGTGTGAAGTAATATTGAAATACTAAAGTAAATTATTGTTTTATGTTTTACACATAGGCACAACACCAACACCTAGAGAAGGATAACCGTTTTATCTCGCACTAAATAATATTTAGTATATTTGGGCTAGGTCTGTTTAGCCTTTATTGGTATTTCTGCTCATTTTATTTTTTTAAAATAATTAATGCAGTTATAATCAATGCCATATTAATTTGCCTAACGATACAATGATTATGATTGAAATATAAATGTGATAGATTAATTAGGTCAGTACAGGTCACCGAATATCATCCTATTAGAAAGAAAGCTGAATCAGACATATTCTAACATTTTAAGACCTCTACACTTGGTTAAATAATTAACCTAACACATGATTATAAGTTTATTAACATTAACGTAATATAGAGTTGAATTACGGTTAAATGTAGTACACACCCCCCAATATGGAAAATAAATAAAGTTGACGAAATGTAACTGTTCCACATCTCTGCTTCTCTTTTTAGGCACATACGGGCGTGATATTAAATTTTTAATCCTAACTAATATTATAAACGCGAATGTTAGTTTGTTTGTTTGATACGCTTTCACGCCTTAACTACTCGACATCATCAAGAATTTTGCATACACGTTGTCAGAAGCACAGAGAAGGACATACATTTTTATCCAGATAAAACACTGTTACCAAGGGAAAGTAATTAATTGACAAAATCTACTAGTATGCTAGCGAAACCACGAGTAAAATACATAAATCAGAAATGAATTATCAGTAGACTTACTTGTGAACACACCAGTCACACTAGAACACGTTCAGTGAAATTAAAACTATAAATATTTTGGTCACTTCACCGGGAAAACAACAATTTATTTGCACACTCAAAACACTGGAAATAAACAATTATAAGGTAGTGAAGTGCCACCCCAAAATATAATCAGCCTTAAGTAAATAGATTAAGTTCGGTAAGAGCCTTTTAATATTTGGACACAGCCTTACGTGACTTCCGTCTACCATTAATCAGATAAGTGTTCAGTAGTTTGATGGTGTTATTATTAGTATTGGGCACTATGGTGCCCGATACTAGTGATAACCTACTTTTTGTATCTGCTCTAATTTAATACATCAGTAATTTATGGGTTATGGCGAACTGAGCTGCCGCCAGGTGCTAGGTGCCAAAGGGCACTTTACACATACTAGAAGCAAGCAAAGAGGATGCCATAGTATAATATCGCTTCTTCCTAAAACTTGCCTCGGACCGCCACTGTATAGCCCTAGTCAGACTGATCTATTAGGCAAACACTAAATAATTAATATAATTTCGCTATGCTATTAGTTGTCTGCTTGTCAATGCTTCGTAGCAACACAGAATCTAGTATTACACCCAGTAGGGCCAGGCTCTTTCCCAATATATAGCAGACGAACAATGTGTAAGAGAGGCCTCTTCCTTATACTATATTCAAAATTATGAACGCTTTAACTATGGCACTCGATATCAAATAACAGAGTACAATTAATACAACTTTCCTATATGAACTAGCTTATGTCCTGCTTAAGCCTATCTTCATATTTTATCAATCTTATTGGCGTGAAAATAGACAAAGAAGTTATACTAATTTTGCATGTACACGTATGGTGGATAAATACATCTCTAAAATAGTGAATGATCAAAGTGGAAAACTAAAGCGTTTCTTTTCAATCATGGTTTTGTAGCAATTTGTTTATTTTTATGTCACTTCCGTGCAATCATCGCATCGATAATTTAAACCTCCACTTGTATATGAATCCCGTATCGATTTTGCAGCAATAAGTTGTCAGTGTTGTTTTATTATGGATATTTGATTTATGATTCGCGCGGGACACAGCTTGGCTGTGCTTTTTGTGAGTATCGTCTGTTGTGCAGACAATACGCCCAGCAATTTAAGTTGGTTATTACAAAACGTCAATTTCGCATTCAAATCGATTTATACTGTTGTCTATTAACGTACAGGCGGCTCAAATATAACAGAGGCCTAAATTTTCTAATAAGAAAGCGTACAAAGTATAGAATTATTTCTTTTTCGCGCAAGCAATGACAATGCTTTAAGAAATTATGGCAAGGTTAAAATTAGCTTTTTTATATCTATGATAAGACAGTTGCACATATTATAGTAAACAGTTTGATGAGAATACAAAAGAGAGAGACAGGAAAGCAAAGCGCCAGACTGTTACTATATACATTACTATTTGTGGAAATTTGCGAATAAACGAACCCACCACGCACTCTGGAGTGCCTACTCTGACTATTGCAATAGAAAAAGGCTAACAATCTATATAATCCTAACTATAATATTATAAAAGCGAAAATGAATTTGTTTGTTTGTTTGTTTCACGCCTAAACCATTGCACCGATCATTCTGAAATTTTGCATATACGTTTTCAGGTGTACAGAAATGGACATAGGCTACTTTTCATCCCGAAAAAAATTACTGTTCCCAAGGAAAACAACAATAACGTTCTTATGATAATAGATGGCGCCACGTGTATTTCGAATCATGATTGAATTATATTATTATAAGCAGAGTACAACCCGAATTGATTGTCAAATTCTAAATTACAGCGAGCGAAACCGCGGGCAAAAGCTAGTAATATATATATGGAAGAAGATTTTTCGACTGCGGTTTCCCAATCCAGGCATCCTACTCGCAATATTCCACTTCAAATATAAAATATGCATGGATACGTATTTTGTTTGGTAGGTAACGCATGAGATTATTTTACTACAGTGAATTGTCGCCAAGTAACGCCTAATTTGATTCTATATAGATTTATATATCATATTGTAATAAAGGTAGGAATCCTTGTTAACTTGAACATTATTTAATTATGATTAACTGTTTTTGCTCTATCAGTTGACAGACTGTTTTAAAAATTATAATTTATCAACAACCCATTATTTTTGCAATTAACGAATTGTATTTTGAATGTAATTTACTCAAATTGTATAAGTCCTTTTAAAAAAGCTGTGCCTCGCCCTAATAATTATAACAGAAAATGTAAAAGCGTCTTTCAAGTACTTCACTTTGAAACACAAAGAAGAATTTTTAAGGAGCATTGGCCTCGATCCTTTCAGGTCAGACAAAACAAAGTACTTACTACTATTAGACCTTAAATAAGGCTGTTATTGAAGAACTCTCCAACGTATTCAACCTCCCCACTACACAACGATTTTATGAAGCACTGTTGACGGTGACTTAAACTGATCTTGACATGTTTATGTGGAGTCCTATTTCTAAATCCAACATTTGTTTTGGAGATAGTAAACGTATAGACTACTTTACAGCATAATTATATTGAACCTTTCTACCTTATAACAACAACAGTTTTCTTTCCTTAAAATTGTAAATTAGCCGGACAGACAGACTCTGCTGGCAGCACTACGAGCATAGCTATGACATTGCACTTTTACTTTTGTTATCACTACGATGCCAAATAAACATCAAAGCTGTCTGAGGGTGAACGATTACCGTGGCTTGTGGACGGGTTACACATCAGGTAAAACAATTACGTACAGCTAACTGCGCAAAAATATTAGTTCCACTGTCAGTGTACAGAACAACTGATATGGATGCATAACGCTTTTGAAGGCATTTTTGCCGTTCACAGTTTTATTGGGATGCGACAACTTCATCTAACAGAATATAATATGTAGGATGGCAGTCTTGTCCTAAGAATGGTTTAAGCAAAGATTGTGGTTTCTCAGTAAGATGATCTTTAAACTATAACCTCAATTCCACCTTTGTAATTGGGAACCATATATATGTGAATCACCTGAATAAAATTAGTTACAAGATATCTACTATCTGTATTACTCATTCACTACGTAGATTATTACACGTTCGTGGATAATTTTGGAAATACTTGCAAGCTTTCCAAGAACAACAGGCACTCTTGTATATTTTTAAACGATTGATTCTAAGGTATTAATAATAAAAGATTTTTTAATAGAATGCTCCGACCGGATCCTTAGGGAGAACCCGATCGATCAAACATTATAAATAAAATTAAAATTTATGGATAAAACTGTGGGTGTATAGCATAGTAGTACACTTTAAGAACCTAATACCATCATTTTATGATGGGAAAAGATTTATGGAGTAACGGAGAACACTTTTTACCGACCACGCAACGATTGACGTATCTAAAACAAAATGATCGACTGGCAGACGCCTCGCTTTGTTGGTTCTAAAGTAAAACCAAGGGGTATAAATCATTAGGCTACGTTTATAATACAATGAGTTTAGTGGTTGGTTATTATTAGTGTATGGAGATGTAAGGTAGCAGGTGCATTAGTGAAGAAGCCGAGTGTTGCGCGGTATTATCTCACGGATTGCAATACGTGTGCATTGAAAGACATGTACTGCGTTACGCAGTTCACGCTTTAATGAGGCCGCAGTATATTCTCCGTGCAGTTTTTGTTGTTATTATTGTCTGTTCAGATATTTCATGGTCTCTTTTTACGATTTATTTTAGACAAGATTGGGAGCGTTTTAAGCCGACTAAGATGCTTATCTTTGTTTAATAAATGTAAATGATGCAAAGGGTGTAAAGCAGTATATTAGTAATTAGAAATTTGTAGTGTCTATTTATCTTACTGTGCAACAGGCTTGAGGCTATGTATCTATGTTCTGCTTCGTTTTATTCTATTTCGTTATTCTTTTATTGAAAAAACTTCTTTATACGGGTTTTATTGTATTATGTGTCTATTTAGAAAACACTCGTTTTTCTCAGTTGAATTTATCTAAGGTATCTACTTTTGTGGCATCATCTTTTTAATACAACTGTTTGCTAAAGGCACAAACCCATTTCTAGCAAAGCCATATAAACTTATTCTCCGCTCGCGTTCGGCAAACAAATTCTTCACGCAAATATAAAATACAATCACGTCTTGTCACGTCAATACGCTACCGCCATAATACCTACGTACAACCGTGTCCGAGTGGAGCGTGTGCAAATAAACCTGAAAATCGCTTTCACGAAGCATCGCGTTAAAAGTTTATTTTAGCGAAGTTACATTCAAACCTTTGAGTGTTCGAGAGTCGAACGATGACATAAAAATAATGTGTAGTTCGAGATTAAAAAGCTCGAATCCAGCGGTGGTTTACGGATTTTTAATTCAGCCGAGGATTTACGTACTATTTATTATTGATAAAGCACTTCGATATTGTTGAATCGTTGAATATTGTTAGGAATATGGCGGATTAATTAAACGATTATCGTATACTTAAGCAGCAATCACACACTTATAACACTAATCCATGACCACTGTATGTCCGCACTAACGCAATCTTTAATCAATATACTGTAGAGATGAGAGCCTGTTGATATTTGAATAATCTTTAAAATGTCTGGTATTAAAATTTACGAATATGATTAATACAATTGGTGGAAGTAGACACTACTTTCTATACAAAAAGGCTTAGCAAAGAAAGAGTTATGAGCTGATGACAGGTAAGTTAATAATTCAACACCATTTTAGCTTATACTAGCAAATTATATATCATGAAAATCCGTTCAGTAGTTTTTGAGTTTTTCGCGAACAGACAGTGAGATAGACGCGGCGGGGGACTTTGTTTTATAATATGTAGTGATAATGACATTACGTGGTTTAAAGTACACAAGAACACCACTAATCTTACAAATGTAAACTTTAATGTATATCTATTAGATGTCAGTCGATGTGTCTCTTGTGCAGAAGGGAACTGAGAGCCGACACGTTTCATTTGATCTTAAGATTCATGATTATTACAAGCAATAAAATATTTCGTTTTACTGAATAATCTCTGATGATGTATTAATACACCGTGAATGTTCTGTTTGAAAGGCTTATACATAATAATTCAATGAAACTAAAACAGAATTTCAAACAGATTTAAAGGCACGTTTTTAAGACTAAAACTGAACCAATTTGTGCATTTATTAGAAGCTATTTTACTTAAACTACTAATTATAAGAAAATAATGATGCCTTGTTATAAAAAAACTACTAATACTAAGAATTGTCCTTATCGATATAATAATAAATGTAGCGGTATAGAATATAGATTGACATGCAGCACAATTAATAGAATAATTAATGATAATAATTGATTTAAATATTTCACTAATAGTTATCAAAACTATTCGGTTTTGGCATGTATTCACACATTAATCAGGAATATTAAAGGCTTCTAAAATATATAATTATTAATTTGTAAACCATAACAACCGAGGAAAAATAAACTGGCTATTCTCTACAACGTCATTACAGCACATTTCTTCCCCAAATGTCTAATTGAAATAAAAAACAGAAACGGTGAAACCGTAATAGGAAAATAGCAGAGTCGGCAATAACTTCCGCAATCTAATAAAGATTCGATATTCGACAGAATCTTCGAATTCTTTAAACAGTTTAGATTTCGGTCTTCCGACGGGCTTATAATAAATTCGATTTCGAAAAATCAACTAATTATTTACCGACGCACTTGTTTTTTACTTCGCCCATTACACAAATGGTACACATTTAGTGTTATTTATTGCAATTATAAAGATCACGGAATTAGAACTGAGTGTTTCCAAGTAAACCCAATTTACTACAATAACTATTTATAAGGGTTGCTCTTTGGAATGATAATGCGCAATTGTAATTAAAGTAAAAAGATAGCTGATGGTTTTTGGCACAGAAATAATTAAGTTAATAGGTTCGGTAGAAACGAAAGAACAAATAGAGGATAATTTATAAATTGTGTGAAGTAAATAAAACATAGGGCACCTCTTAAGAATGCCGACCTCATTAATATTAAGACTCAGATTAATCAAACGGTAAGCCGCATCTGCTTTTTGCGAGAGGCGCTAACAACAACATGCTAAGTTTAAAATTAATTAAAATGTTAAACCTGTCTGTGATAATAACTGAACGGATGGAAAAGTGGTTAAAGGAAGGTTAATTAGGGTTTGGGCACCCTTTAAAAGATTAAAAATGAAGCCAACAAGCGTAAGCCTTTTAATATTACTCTAAAAATCGCCTGCAATCATATAAAATTGATTTAATGTGGTTGAAAATAATATAATTTGTTCTCTTTGTTACATAAGGTTTAAGCTGATAATTAACTATACTGAATGGCAGACGATTATTATATGATATCAATAGTATTACAGTGGGAATAATGTGTAACACTGCACTGATTTTATTGAACGACACGTTTTATTTATTTGGATGTGTATATTTTACGGTTTGGGTTAGTTTTTATTTATTAACGAAAGGTCTTAAGACCGATATTTTTGCTTAAAGAGGTATCAGAATATAGGAGGGGTGTGTCTAACTACTATGACAATGAGTGTGTTATCTACTTATGGTTTAGTATGTATGAAGAAATATGTAATTATACACCATAGTTTATTCAGGTGGAAATACGTTATGAAATATAGAAATATGGTACCGCTTTGATAGTAAATGTATTTTACAAGTGTTATAAGTTTTTGTCCTTAATATGATATTTTGTTAGATGTCTATAAAACTTTTAGTATGTATCATAGTTTGCTAGATTAAGATTTAAAATAAGAATTAAGATTTAGTTATAGTTAATAAAAACGAAAGTTCGATGGTAAATTATAAGTGTGAAGACGCGAACGAACTGTTTCAGTTTAATTTGTTAAATTGAGAAAGAAAATTTGTTGTTTTATATAATATGGCATATTAATAAAAAGGTGACAGCTGTATAATGAGAAGGGTTAATTCAATCGCTTTGTTTGCCAGCAGTCGCGCTTAAACATATTGTGTCTATGGTAAGAGACATAAACAAATCACTTAAATAATTCAATAAGTAACAATCAACACAATATTTTAGTCTATAATTAATTAATTACTATCAATTATGTGAAGCTTGTATTTTATTTCTATTATAATTATATTTTAATATCATAGTTGCATCGCGTGATATTGATTGTCCATTTGTTAATTATTATTAAACAATCCGTCAGATTCATTTGTAATTACTTCAATCGCGAAGTATTTTACGCTTCGACAAGTTGAAGCCCTTCGTTAATTAGCTGTTATATTTGAATCAATATCGTATACATAAAATTAAATTTTGTATGATTAAGTTTTGAACCGCCTACTTCTTAAACTTGTAATTGCTTTACGTAGACTGCTAAAGATAAATATTCATAAGTATTAAAAATGCTGCCGTCCTTTTGACTTCGGCCTTGAACGCACAAAGAAGAGTTAAATAGGTACAATAAAATGAACGACGTCAAAAACATTTACAGATTTTTGAGAGCTAACAAAATTTAAACGAAAATTTCAAAGAGTTGTTTTCTAGATTAACCCCGATATCTGGGGCTGTTTCCCCAGAGATAAAGTACTTATTATACGCAATTCTAAAGACGTATTCTGCTTAATTTTTGATTATAAGAGAACAAAGTGTTCATAAATATTTTAGGAAGCAATTCAGTTGTCGGGTTAGATGTTCGCGTTATGTTTTGGGTGTTTAGATCTCTTGGCACGGCTCGTAATATAAAATAATATTACCACTGTTCGAGTAATCTCAATTACGTATGTAGATATCGTGATACTCAATCCATTATCGCGCGATATGTAAGTACAATAGGTTCTGCCAAACTTTAAATGGGTTTCGATTTAAGATTAATGCATCGTGCGTCGTTACGTTTCGTTTACGACGTACGTTTCTCATGATTTACATCCGATAGGCAGTAGAGCGGGACAGTAAGTGTTCCAATAAATCGATTAAATTAAAGGTAAACAAGAAGAGTTGATGATAACAGACAAGAGAGACAATAAAATACTAAAGTACAACACATCCATGCAGACAATGGTGGAGTAAACAGCAGCCAAGGTGAATACGTATCGGGAGTATCCATGGTTAACGATGACGGTATGGAAGTGTGACGCTAATTGGTGATGAGCGTGTGCGTGTAATACGTATCCACCTGGTGGCTGGCTGGGCGCGGGGTCGCGAAGTCCGGGCCCGGCGGGCGCGCGGGGCCGCTGGTGGCGGAGGGGCGCGGCGGAGGGGGGAGTAGTAAGGCTGTGTAGGGCGGTAGGGTAATGCATGCGTGTGTTTGTATCGCGTACCGGCGGGTTGTGTTGTGTGCGTGCGCGACGCGGCGTGCGCTCCGTGCGGCGGTCGAGCTGCCACTGGGCGGGCCGCGCGACGCAGCCTCTCCCGGACCCGACGCCCGCCCAATATGAATCTCTGCCGCTCAAACTTTTTAATGCATCTCTTAAACGATTTTCAGGCGCACGTCCACTTTGGAGCGGGTTCTTTAAAACACTCTTGAAACAATGTTTATGTTACAAGTAAAGCTCATAGATTACATGGTTATACGGAAAGAGTTAGATAAAAATAGATAAGTAACATTAATTAGCACACTGAATCGGTAGAATGGAAACATATTCAGCGAATTGTGTTTAATATTTTAAAGGCGGATGGGTTTACATTTAACTGATGTCTTATTTATGATATGAATATATACTTTAAGAGAAATATTTAAGGATACTTGAGAATAGATTATAGATGATGGATACAAAGATTAATTAATACAATAATACATTAGAAATAGACAGAGCTGTTAGTAATTTGAATTTGATGTTTCGATTTCCGACGAAGTCCGTTTTATCCTTGCTCTCTGTAGAGTTAAGCTTTGTAACTAAAGCCTTTGTTCCATCTTATGGCTGGCTGGCATTGAGCTCGTACATACAACTCGGCTATACAACACGTACACTTATAAATCAAATAGAGACTTCTCATTTAGGTCTTTGAGGCTTTGTTCGAGATGGTTCGTTCTATCTAAAAGTATATAACTGATGCGAGATGTCTATATGTTACAGTTGATTGTTTACATTTAAACATGATGCGATTCTCGATAGTTTCTGGTACTGGGTACTGGAAAGCGACTAGATTATTGAACGGATAATGTCCACGTTTGTGATTGTTGAAACGTATCGTATTTCTTCATAGTTAACATAGAAAATATTATAAGCAATATGCTAATGCAAATACGATACGAAAGGCTTTATTCAAATAAGCGCTAATGTGTTTATTTCATCGGCACGTTTTGCTCTTACTTTGTGAATACACAAAAATCCGATGAAGGGCGTAAAATTACGAAACGTAATCTGTTGGATGTTGGATGCGGCTCATTTGTAAAAGGTCAGATGTCACAGTATAGTCTCGTTATATATTTATAAGTTGAAGTTAAAATCTAATTTGTTTCGGGGTGACAAATTTTACATCGGAATTGAATTCACTGTTTTGTTTGTTTAACGTTTATTAAACGGTGGCAAATTATTCTAAGCATAATTTTTCATAGTAATTAAAAAATAATGGTGAGTTTTGTTGCAGAGTCGCAATTAATGAATTATAAAGAACGGCTATCATGAAAACTTACTATACAACGTTTCATTAATATAGAAGAATAATGTAATTAATTGATACTATTACCTAAAATTATATCTACCAATATTTTATCAAAAAGAACACCTGGCATTAATAAATCAGGAGTAACAGGCATCAGGATGTTGATGGATAATTGGAATTTATTAGGAACTGATGGTGTAGATAAAAATGGCATGGCAACTCTTCAAATCAACATGGCTACAGAGATATTGTAATCGTGGAGCAAGTTACGTGTATTGTCATAACAAAGGATTGATTTATAAAATCCGTCTGTTAGTATGATTTGTCTATACTTTTCTATTATATGCTGTATATCTTAAATAATTAGTGACCGTATATAAAATTACTTTTCATTTACTGTTTTTTTTTTAATTTTTGTAATATTTTGTGTTTAGATTTTTATTCTTTTCAGTTGTATTTTGTTATTTGAGTTATATTTTTTCATTTTATTTTTAAATGTATCTATAGCTACTTGTAAAGTGCTGTTGTAAACATAGTATTGTATTTTGTGCATGCGGTGCTAACCTATAAGAGATTGTTACACTAGTATAAGTACTTAAGTGAACTGTTTATTATAATGTTAAGTCTAAACAATTGTTGATTGGCCAATAAAGATAAATAAATAAATATCTACGTTGAAGTTTCAATACCTTTTAAAGTAAAATGTAAATTCGTTCGTTTCTCAAATTACTGATTCTTTTTTATATAGCCTTCTATTTTAATGAAAATTATACTGTTTGGTATTGGATTTATGACCTAATATTTACAGAAATGGAATTTGGGTAGCCTCTTTCTCCGACACAATAATTTGAAACGCATAACTTATCCAATAATACAGAGGTATAAATTAAGTGTCGAGTCGTTTTTATGGCATATATTTATAGTTAGCTTTCGTCTCTGATATCTTTCAAAGGTTTATTCGCTTTTTCCGTGCTAAGGAGTCTAAGTAACACAATATCTGTATTATACACGCGGCCCAACCTGACTTCGCCCGGATTGAACATAATATATAGCGTATGTTCCTCTGAAATAATCTAACTTTTAAATAATGAAAGAATTGTCCAAACTTACTCAAACTTACAAAATTCGCACTTTCTCTGTAATAAAATATTGTTTAAATTTCAGCATATATTGCCTTTCTACTTATTTTAAAGGTACTACTGTTTGCCGATTTTCAACATAGTCTATCCTAATATCTGCTTTTTAAATATATAGTCATAGTCTATCCTAATATCTGCTTTTTCTGCTTCTGCCAAATGATAACCATGCTTACTGAAGTAGGTCTGTAATAACAAGATCATAATATTAGTATTTTAATTCAAGAGTTATCGGTAATTTTAATGCTACGCTATTGTGCCGCCGCCATATTTTTTGTATCGAACCTTCTAATGTTCTATCGGGGATGAAGAATTGTATGAAGACATTAGTTAACTGCCCCGTTCTTGCCTACAGTGGCAAAACAAATATCACCTTTCTTAACCTGTATATTTTTGGAATGTCAGACTTAGTTGAAAACCTATTGTGACTGGCCGCCGGTGTGCGGCTGCGACTCAATAGGTAAAATGGTTGAATTGTCCCAAATGATATTGTTGCAAATTTTCATTGTAATAAAAGTGCGTTTACGTGAATCGTGCAATGGTTAAGGTTCGATATAACTATACTTCCACGTCACAAGACTGTCGAAGACTAGAAATAGACTGACGTATTGACCCTCTCCTAATTACGGCCGTTCAAGTGTGCTGCGATAGTTGCAGTAATAAAAGTGCCCTTGTTCGTCTAGGTCTCAAACTGTCAGGCTTATTTGAAGACTCTTAATAAACTTCAGGCTCAAACTGTAGTGAAGATAACCCAGTCAAGTGGTTTTAATGGATGAAATGGGTTTGTGACGTCATAGTGGTTGTGTATTATAAACTATTGCACTGGCCTATCTTGGTGGCTCTGTTTATTGTACTTCGAGGAAGTATACATATAGGTACTTTAATAAGTTCACAGTTTGTACGTTTGATATTAAATATTTTTTAGTATATAACTAACACATTTTATACTAAGTATAAGGATCAGACCGTTTTCCCAAAATAGGAAACGCAATTGTATGAAAAGCTTGAAATTTATTATTCTGTATTTAAAGACTTCAGATATGTTTTTTATAACCAATTCTATCGTGTATATATATATATAAATATTCATTACCGTATATTTCTTTCTATTCTTGCAAAACTACGTTGAAGAGCAATCGGCAAAGAAAATGTTGATTTTAATTTTTAAGTTACCTACTTACTTTAAACCAAGTCCATTACTAACGAGTTAAGCGCAGTTTTAATTAGTGCTGAAACACTTCTTGAAAGCGTGAATTAGGGAATATTGAGAACGGGTGATATTTTGGTCACGAAATATTACTATTGGGCGGTTTCTTACACACTGAATTCTAATTAATTATATTTTAAACCTTTTCAGTGGACTTACCTTGTATGTACAAGAAGAGATGTTATCTTCCCAAGGTTATCCACAAATTAACAATTCCTCCTCTCCTTCATTCAACTCTTATAAAGCACATATCAGCGTCGAATTCTGTCAGGGAGTGCAGATAGCATTGATGCCGTTCATTAAGTTCTTAGGTCACCAAGTAGGAGGGGCGCTGAATTCATATCGCCGACTTAAGGCACAGCTTATAGCTTTTATAGCATCGACCATGGGAACGTGATCTGAAAATGTATTGTCATTACTCCCAGCCACTGTTCACTCAAATTTATGGAAGCGCTCCGTGAGGGAATGGCTCAGCTCTGACTTTTATCGCAATATTCTCATATATTTCCTATTGTCAACACTCCGGCCCTGTTTTATTCCATTGTGTGGACGTTCCGTTTATTCTATAGAAATGCCATTACTTGTACGCGGATTATTTAATAAAAGCGTTCCACAGTTTTTGTGTCCTTCTTTCGTACTTCAATGTGCATAGCTAAGAGTCTTGTATTCTGATTTAAATAAGACACACAGAAAATGTTTTATCAGCTATGAAAATTTTATGGCGATTCTGATGAAAATAAATTGAGATACTTAAGTACAATGTTCGAACGAACGCCGATCTGAGGACTATTAAAGAGCAAACGTCGAGGTTACTTAGGTCAGCGGTCCGTTTATCGTGAAGATAAAAAAGTAACAAAGTTACTTTTCTTTGAGGTCTTAGTACAGAATAAGTCTCTGTTTTTAGGTTTGCGTGGGCTTTAATAAGTATTCCACTCACGGTATTATAAGGGGGAGTAAAAAGGCTGAGTGGCAGCGAGGCGTCGGTAAACACATCGAGACCTGTTGCTCCGGCCTTCGCGACGCTCATCGCCTTCAGGCCCGCGATCACAACCCTCTACCACCTAATGTGTTTTACCATTTTGTGAATGAAAAA
The DNA here is from genome assembly GCA_963564715.1 of Catocala sponsa. NCBI lineage: Eukaryota > Metazoa > Arthropoda > Insecta > Lepidoptera > Erebidae > Catocala > Catocala sponsa. The sequence goes on along the minus strand of OY751334.1, from coordinate 10,336,317 downwards.
CAACAGCACGTACAAAAATATTATTTTATGTCTTTAAACAAGAGGTTACAGGTAATTCTGAATCAGAAACGCGATGATCCAGAGCCGATTTGAGTGCTATTAGAATTTCCACACTTTTCAATTCAAGTGAATTTTATTTTATTCTTTTGTTAATAGATTGTCTGGTATTTACGTAGATTTTGTTTCTTTTACTTGTATTAAATGTGTAAGTTATATTCTTTTTCTTTATAATAGATTTATATTAGGTACTTCTACATTGTCCAGTCATCTCAGAAATACATTTCCTGTTGATATCAGAGGGCCGAAAATATGTTGCCAATCTAGTTTAATAAGATAACTCAGCCTTTTATTAATAGAACGACTCACGTAAAATTATAAAATAATTTATTTTGTAAAATTAATACAATAAACGTGAAATGTGAACTAACACGCAATTTTCACGTGTGACATTTATTTTAATTTAGTAGAATACCATTTGTTATATTTAAGACACTAATATTTGTGCTATTTGTTAGACTTGCACGCCACGCACCGGAAAACGCAGCGGGGGTAGGCCTCCAAGGTGGACCGACGACCTGGTGAGGGTCGCGGCAAGCGGTTGGATGCGGGTGGCCCAAGACCGGTCTGTGTGGAAAACCGATTTCTATATTGAAACACTTTTTAATACGTGATTTGATTATCCGATTGTATGGGCACTGTGTCTATACGCTAAGGCTCCGTATACCTACTGACTTTATGTACATATCTGTATTTAAGATCGTATTGAGACAAAAGTAAACCTCAAAATGTTATGAAATACTTATTCTTTTATACCTATAATATTTAGAATACCAGAATATGGATATAATAAAAGTTTGATACAGTATACATATTTCTCATTAGATACATGTGGTGATTAAAATTAACAGTAGCAAATGAATCTCGAGGGTGAGCTCTGGTGTGATGTTCCGAATGTGTTAGGAGATATCCGAGTAAAAATTTTTTTAAGCTCAACAACTGTTGACACGCAAATATAACAAACTGTGTTCAGAATTGTATAAAAAGAGTTTATATTCTCTGCTAAAAAGCTTACTACAGTCAACTTACAGCAATGAAGTTCAGTTCAATTAATCGATCGATTTCATTAAATGTCATACAATGTAATACTTTTTAGTTCATCAAAAAGTAATTGTCTGTCCACTTGATATATTCAGTATCAATTAATAAGCCTATAGAATTCAATGGTTGACTGTTATAAGTAGCTCGTATCTTAGTGCCGTATCTATATACGGCACTAAGAAGATATTCTATCATGTCGGGTTATTTCTCCGCTTTCACTGGTTATTTGTTTTGTGATATGTAGCCTATACATATGTTTTCCCGATAGTAATGGTTCCTTAGTGTTGAAATCGCCAGCAAAGTCCAGTTTAGAAGTCATTTAGAACACAAAGCCAAGTTGGCGAGCAACAATATGCGCGATCTGAAGCATTGCTAAACGGTATTTCACGGCGGGTCAACGTCCTGTGATTTATAAAACATAGGGACTGCCACATATGGAGTACTGCACAAATACCAGCTGCCTACAGAACCGTGTTGTTCGAATTTTCGATGATACTAATCTTACGGAAGAATCGGAGATGCTTAAGCAAAGGAGAGACTAGGTCCCTTTGCGAGTTCTACCTTCTCTTTCACGAGGAGTACTCTGATAAACTGTATTTAACCTGGTATTATCGTCACCGTTTTAAGATCGTACTAACCAAAACCACAGCAGAGTTTATTCTTACAACCTGAAATCGTTTCGGTCCAGGGAAGTGATGTTTCGAGCACTCATGTCTCCCACGTATGTGCAGATTCTGAAATACATTACTAGCTGCAGTGCTAATCGAGCGCTGTATCATATATCCTTTTCCTTAACGAGGATTAAAGAGAGTAAAAACAACAAGGTACCTAAGCAGCAGCGGTCATCACTTGCCACCAGGTGACCCGATGGCTTATCTGCTACTAGAACTGCTAAAAGAACAATACTTTTAACAACAAATAGACTGTCTAACGTAGTTTCCTAAACCGGTCTGATTGTTCTTAAGTGAAGTGTGCTCAAATATACAATTATGCCTCTTCGATTCATCCGTTTATAAGCTACGAACTCAGAAATAAATAATAATAATAATATAATATTCTATCACATACACACAACACCATCTAGCCCAAACTAAGCAGAGCTTGTACTATGGATAAACATACATATATAATAATATTTTTTTTGTAAATACATACATATTATACATAGATAAAAATGGATACATGTAGATAAAAAGCGTCTCGTTTTTTGATAGGGGTAAAAAATGCGAACAAAATCGTTTGTATTATATAGTTCTCTAGATATCTCAGTAGCTTAAAACTTATGATAGCTTTGATTTGGGACTACTGAAAAGATGTTGATCTTTTTAGGCAGCCCAAATCAATAGTATTCAATAGTAAATCGAGATAGAGAGCTGAGTGATAGAGAGCTTAACCCTTCGTCTCTTACGACAAAGTTTGAACTAAATTGAATCCCAAAGCACGCCTATGACCTCTAAGAACCATTTACGAACAAAATGAACTATGACTCGAATTTCAGATAAAGACAATATAGTGCGATTATCGGCTATCGAGTGAGTCAATATGTTCGTTCACCAAAGTATATTAAAGCTTGCAAATTTTATGATTTTTCACAAAGAATAATATGGATACAGCGTCGTGATTTCTTTTTAAAGTAATTTAGGTAAAAGAAAGAGCAAACCAACAAGAGATTTAGTATCATATTTATATTTCACCAACAACGTTTACTTAGATACATAAATATGTGAATAATACATAATTATGGGAATGGTCGAAAATAAAAAATTACATATGTACATATTATTATGTATGTAGTTTCACGCCTATTAATTTTTTCACATTTCGCCATTTTTAAGTCCTACCTAACAAAACTGAGCCTTAAGGATTTGGAATCGTGCCCGGTAAACGGCAATCCGTTTATCGGATACAATTCCTGACCCCGTGTTGTTATGGAGAATTTATAGACGAGAAAACCTCTTGTCTGACATGGGATTTGAACTTAAAAACTCATCATAATAGTCACATACACAACTGCTACGCCACTGAGGCAGACAGACAACGAAACGTCGAGCAATAAATAAACACAAATACATTCGTATCTATAAGTTTAAACATCAGTTTATAAATACATAATGTATATTTATGACTGGCAACATAAGTTGTTATTGATTAAGTAAAAGCGTGTGCTTACGGAGGAGGCAAAGCGCGCATTAGTGAGGGAACTTTGTAAACTTGTTGCGCCGCCTAGGTAATCAACTCGGGTACGCATAAAGATATTCATTTTGTATCTCGTACGTCATGAGAGCATTACTTAAGGACTATATTAAATAAGTTGGAGACAGAATGTCTGTGTATTAATTTTCTTCTAATCCATTTAAAGCGATAGCATAGAGCAAATCCGTTTTCAAATAGTTGGTCCCAGTCTAGGTGTTCTGTATCATGTCCATTGTTAATATGTTTGTAAAGTCCCCCACGATCCTTGAATTACTCTTAGTGCCGGCATTGTGGTTCTTGAAAAATAAAAAATGAGACAATGTGACTACGGATAGCCTGTATATTATATAACCTCTTCTACACAAATGCAGGGAATATACCAGGGAATATTATGTCCTGCAACTCAATTCTTACAGAGTAAGCAACAAGCGCGTTTTGTGTTGTTGGAACTACATGCTTTTTAGTTATGGTAATCGCATAACATAAACGTTTGCATGTCAATTTAGTAGTAAACATAAATTCACTTAACAAGACATATATTTGGAACTAGCCTCTATCCACAGCTTTGATCGAGTAAATCTGGCTTGGCATGCAGAATAGAAAGTTGGCTATGGTATCTAGAAAAATACCTATTTGTATCGAGTTTCATCTGTTAAGCGCTTCTCGCGTTATTGAGTAAAGTCTTCACAAACTTTTACATTTGTAATAGGATCCTAACATAGAATTATTAAAATGCGAATGTGAGTTTGTTTATTTGATTAATTATTGTTACGCTTTCACGCCTTATACTACTCGACGGATCATTATGAAATATTGCGTACATGTTGTCGGGGATATAGAAAAGGACATACGGAACAAAAAAGAAATTTATTGACAAAACTTGATAAACGCAAGCGAAGGCGTGGGCAAAATCTAGTTTTCTTATATATTTACAACTTTCATACTCTTAATACTGATATAATTATTCTCTCATACTTTATAATGCACCCATTAGAGAGCCATACTTTTCTTTATATTTACTTTTCAGTTCAAGCTTTTACAAATGTGCTTGCATTATACAACATCGAATGAGAGCCACGTTCGCAAGGATTTCTGAAACACGGGTATCGTTTTAAAACGAGAGCAGATTTTCCAGGCCGAATGAAAAAGAAAAGCCTAATGGGAATCTCAAATGACAAATAGAAAACGACTATCGTAAAAATAACGAATACTAATGGAATTGTGTCACAGATCGATAGGAACTGTGACGCTGTGCAGTCTTACTGGAAATATTACTAGCGATCTAATAGGTCTATATATACCTGTCAATTGTTGGAATATAAAAATATCAGCCCTGTATTAAACTGTCCCACTGACAGTGCGGGTTGGCAGACTTCACATATCTTATTTATTTATTATAGTTCACCAACAATTGTTTACATTAACACTCACAACTCAAACTAGTCTAAAATACAAGCGACAATGCAACAATCACTTACAGGCAAACACCGCTTGAGCATACAAAAAAGTAATTGAAATCCATCATCAAATCTTACTCGTAGTTACATAAAGTTATACATACGGATTTAGAAACACAACAAATATAAATATATTATGTAAACAGCTATACATAACATATCCACACTCACCGCGTTTCCAAATCCGTTGTTTTAAGGAATACGGACTTAATTTTCCTAATACTAAAAAAATGCAGATCTATTAGGTCGCTCAAACCATTTAATACTTTAAGCATTCTTACGTAAGGAGAAATAGCACCAAGAACTGTTCTTCTTAACGGTGGACATAGTGGTGTGATTGATTTGCGTGGCAGTCTAGCAGGAACGCGAAACTTAAAAAGAGCCAACAACTGTGGGCAGTCTATTTGCTGCTTGAGGATTTTAACAGCAAACATTGCGTCATTAATATTCCTACGATTTGCTAAAGAATGAATGCCAAAGTGCTTCAATCTAGAATCGTAAGAGCGTTTTTTTTTTGTTATTCCGTTGGAGAATCTTCGAGAAAATTATGAAGAATTTCCTTACGATGTTTTACTTCACTATTAAAGCGAGCGATAATTATCTATTTAATACGCACGTAACTTCGAATACTCATAGAAGCGCGTCTTGGGATCGAACTCGAGTCCTTTGCGTGGCAGTCCAACAGTTTCCCACTAGGCTATCGCTGCTTATAATTGTTGGGATGCTAGTCGTAATTGAAAACCTATTGTGGCTGGTCGCCGGTGTAGCGCTGCCATTCAATAGGTTAATATAATTTAACTAAGACATACAAATGTTAATATCTTTCTTTCAAATTTTTTTTGTCTGTCTGATATGCTTTCACAGCTAAATCACTAAACCGATTTTGTTGTAATTTGGCACAGAGATAGATTATAATATATTGGGGACATACTTACGCTTTTATAACGATATTTATTCCCGTAGAATCCACACGGGCGAAATCGCGAGGAAATAATAAGTTATTTTTAATACAATGCAACTTTCGTTTGTGTTCGTAAATCTCGAAATGTAGTCAATATATAAAATTAAAATTTTTGCATATCGTTGCATTACTATATATTATTGTTTTTGTATACTTTTATCCCCACGGGTACGGATAATTCCAAGCACTTTGTGAACTTCATATTAGTCTGAGCCACAACGAAGCGTGGTCGGGTTTAGTTAGTTAATAAATTAAAACTATTATAATGTGAAAGTAGCTTTATTTGTTTGTTACCTATTCACAACTAAACGGCTTAAAGAATCTTTATGAAATTTAGATAGGAGATAGAATCCTGGGGAAGGACAAAGACATCTCAGTATGTTTTCCTGTGGAATTCCCGCGAGCAATAGCCGTCAGGCACAAAATTAGAAGGTAATAAATGGTTAAGGTAGGACTCGGGATATGGTTTCAGTTCCAACGACCCGCCCGCCATACAAAGCAGTGAGATGGCACACCGTGGTGGTTTTAGTCGGCAGGCCCGAAGTCTCGGGAGAGCCCGACATAACCCTCTCGCCTCCGCTTGTGGCGAGGGGGTATGCATCAGGAGCATTTCAACACGACAAAACAAATGGTCTCTGTATAGATGATCTATAAGGGTAACGTTTGAGTTTCAATGTTTCTTACTAAAATAAATCCGAAATGCTGACCGGTTTCGAAAATTGTCAAGCACAGATAATATAGAACACATTTGAACGGGAGCAAAGATCGAAGAATATAGTAAATGGAGCCAAAACTCCATTTGTGAGTCGCGTTTCCAGTAATGATCTGCCGGTTTAGTTAAGTTTCAGTGTCAACGAATGTGAAGGAAAACCTAGTGTAATATGTTTAGAAAAATCATTGTTTTACTTTTTCATGGCTGAACCAGAAAAGCGATTTTGATGAATGACACAAGTTACTTAAAACATACGCAATAGTAGTTACGGATTGTCTATACTAATATTCACTGCACGCATGATGTTCTGATTTAAGTAGACGTCCCGCCACTGTCCTGGCGCCAAGTGTGCAGGGGTTGATCTCCACACGGGGAACAACACATCCACACAAAGCTACGCAAAATGGAGCACTTTACGTAACTACACAGGATTTAAACAAAATGCAAGATTGACCTTTAAAAAACTATATTAGAAATGCAAAAGCGTGTTTGTTCCTTCTTTCTCTCGCTAATCGACGTAAATATTTGCATATACATATATACTACATAAGGCAGAATATGACAAAAGCTTAACACTGATTCATATAAGATAGATTTTTGCACCATAGTGCCACGGGTTAATGTTACTGAGTTATAAATGGTTATCATGTCAAGATTGTATAAAGCTACGAGCGATGTCGATTAACTTACAACGACGCACAATCACCCGTGAAACTTACACGCCGGTCGATTGATCGAGAAACGAAATATACGATATCCTTTCCTTATTAGTGCCCTCCGTCCGCATTACTTCAACTTTCAGAGGTAACAAAAAGGAATAATATAATCGAAACCCTTTTACCCGAATCTTGTTTATCCGAAAACTTGCTTCATCTTTTTTTCATTTAATCCATAGATATAATAAAGTAAAGATTATATTTATTCATTTGATTTAATTTGGTAGCTTTTGTATAAATCTTGTTCAATAAATACAAATAAAGTAAGGTAGGTATTGAACAGATTTTAAAATACTTATATATTGTACCTTGTTCTATAATTTACCTATATATAGGTATCTGATAGGACATAGATTCACGTCTGTTCTCAGGGAGACATTATGGTTTGCTACCTGCTACGATTCTTAACGTTTTTGCTTCGTTGGCTCTCTCATAAGACCCTCTTTTAACTTACCTTTTTCCAGAAAATCTCTTTAACCGAGGTCTCTCCAGTCCAACCTGCACAGCTACACTCGTTGTAAATTTCATCAATCTGGTTTCGTTTATACTTGCGCATTCATGATAGCATTCCTTAAAACTAAGTATCTATTTATTTACGACCAACCCGTATTGGACCAGCGTGGTGCATACCTTTTTTTTACGTGGTTCAATGCATTGACTCTCCGCGGGGCGACAGAGAGGTTAAGTCAGACTAACCTAAACTAAAAACTAAAAAACTAAACCTAGCACGGTGTTCCTCGAGATAACCACAGTCAGCGGGGCCGCGCGAATCACTTTCACATGAAATTGCGCTCTGCCGAGTTTTCGGCCCGCCGCGCCGTAGGAAACGGCAGGCCACTACACAAATAAAACCTATTCAAAAAATGTTGTTTCCTTCTGTCTCCTATTGGCGGGACGAAGACAAAACGACACAGAGCTACGCTTGGTATATATTTCGTCAATCTGTTTTCGTTTATACTTGCGCATTCATCATAGCATTCTTGGAACTAAGTATTTATTTATGACCAACCCACATTGGACCAGTGTAGTTCATTATGTCCTAACCCTTCTCATAATGAGAAAGGGTTTGTATCCAGCGGCGGGACAGTGTATAAGCGGTGCTGATATTAAGAATTTATTTCAGTTATATTTACTGAGATAAATGTTTCAATTCAAATAATAAAAAATATCTACCGTGTAATTGGCGTATTATTGCGTTAGGTAACAATTATAAAACTACCTTCGTGGCGCAGTAGTAGTGAATGCGATTGCTGTGCATAAGGTCTCGTGTTCAAATTCTGAGTCGGGCCAACAAATAAATAAATAAATAAATTGTATTTATTTCAGGAAGTTATTGGGTTCTTCTGTTAAGAAATCTCAATACGAGCCCAGAGTTAGGAATTTGGCGGTGTTAGATGATGCACGGGGGTGCCTCGGAAAGCACGTAATGCCGTTGGCCTGCGCCTGATGTTTCTCCAGTCGTGTCAGATTGTCGTCCTATCGGATCATGAGGGTTAGGGAACAGAGAGTGCTCTTGTGTCTGCGCACATATTTGTGCACTATAATATTATCTCCTGCGCAGATGGCCATTCTCCGTTCAGATTGGCCGCCGTGACCGAAATTCGGTCTGGAGGACATTATTATAATTATATAACATATGGCTTTAGTAAACGTGTGACATGCATAATTTGTAACTCGTGTACTAGTAATATGCCGACGCATGTCATCCGCCCCCCAAGCAACCCATTTGATTTACTCGTACATATAGCCCGCGCGAGAAGCTTGCTTATTTAGCTCGTGCCAGCTACTTGCATTGTGTATAAGCACCATGAACGTATCACAACTGAATTGTAATTTATGCAAAGTCTAGTCATTTTAGACTCATTTTTATACTTAGAATACCGACGTAAATTTTGGCGCAAGTATATAGAGTAAAAAATAGATAACCTATTTCAGTATCCATAAGTACCCACCCTTTACGCACAGTCACGAAGTAATGGTTTATAAATAAACGATATTTCACAGTTCCTTCTCAAATTTAGTATTCATCGCTCGATTTGTGCCTCCACACTTTATGCTGAAGGTGTTGTGAAACTTAAAAAAGTCTTTCTTCGTGCTTACTTTGGTAAAAACCTCTTGTTCAAAAAGTATACTGTTAACTATTCAGTCGAGAAATATTAACAAAGTTAAGCTTAGGAGGCAGGGACTACGTGAGGCAATTTCCGAGGCCCTGAATGTGTAATTTAGGGACATTTTGCTTATCCTAGCGAGGTGAGTGCTTAAATATTGATTTCCTTTTTCTTTGTCAAAGCGTAAAATGTCAAAGAAAATATCTGGTAGCTTGAAAGCTTTTTACCGTTTCTAAATATATATTTTGCATTGCATACTGTGCTGTGTGGGCGACAATAAGCCACGCGATGCAGTGCCACGACTATGAGACGCAATATTAAACGAGACGTATGTATTCCTTAACAATAAAGACGCGCAATAACATGATTCGGATATTGCATGCGACGATATATAAGCTTCCCAAGCTTCATAAGGTGCTTAACGAGGGGTCAGTGTTCTCCGCTAGCCTTTTTTGATTATCAAATAACTAAACTTTTAGATTTTATCTATACTTATATTATAAAGCTGATCAGATCATTTGTTTGAACCGAATCTTCAAAATCTCTGGAATTCACCAGTTAAATGTCGCGATGAATAAGGCACTGAGCTTGCGATTGAGTGGTTATGGTACGATAGCACTCATTGCATTACCGACGGCGACGTGAGCCCAGCCGCAATACAAGCAATTTGGAACGTGAAATGCTACTAATTTTAAAAATATCATATTATTTTATATAATATAGTTAAATAAAAAAGCATTATTTATCGCTGGTACAACGCACGATGTCCTGATTGTATTTGCCGCTATAGTAAACTACGTTAAAAGCGTCGATTATTCAGTTACAAAGCATAAAAAGATCGTTATGTCGAGCTTTTTGCTTTGAAGCACAAAGAGGCAATTTTTTGTCAAAGCGTGTGGATGGAGGACTGTTCGAAACTGGCGATAGTGTTTTTTAATCAAGCTTTGTTCGTCTTGCTGCACCAATGCTCCATTCAATTTCGTTGAACTTTTTAAAAGTGTAACGTATATTAGGACATTTGACATCGTATATAATAGAGGGCCTTGGAAATCGAAGAGGACTTGTGCCAATTAGTAAGTAATAAGTAATAATATTAACCCTCTTTATCATAATATGATAAAGAGGGTTAATATTATTACTTATACTACAACATATTATGTTGTATTGCTGGTCACAGGCTTCTTCTCAGTATGAGAAGGATTAGGCCGAAGTCCACCACGTTGGTCCAGTGTGGGTTGGCAGACCACAAACAATTCCGGGAACATTATGGTGAAGTCTATGATAGGCCGTTTACCTCGCAGTGTTTTCTTTCACCGTTTTCTTCTTTTTGTAGACTAATAAACGTTGACAAGACAATAGTCTGATTTCCTTCAAGTGGTCACTTATGCCGTTGCGCAGTGTTGTGTGATGTATCTTCTCACCTGGTTTTCTCTTGTGTGGAGTCATAATCTAGGAATATTGTGTTATAATATGTGGTTTTTTAAGTCTGGTTTACTTGTTCCAATGTTTTATTATTTGTAGTACAGAAAATACGTTTTGTGGCTTAATAATTAACAACAAAAATAGCTACAAATTGTGTTTTAAATATATAAACCATTATATACGAATCCTTTTAAAGTAGTTTAAATTTCAATGTGAAAATAGAAGGTAATATTAATAACTGCAATCCATTCCTGACATAAATAACGTTCAATTCGGATAAAATCTAATAGACAGTGCATGTTCATAATCTGCGGTGGACGATTCAGCTTTTAATGATGTTGATCGTAGCTATTTGGCTTCATTATAACAGAAATATTGATTTGATCGAGATACCTATCAACATTTCACCAACTATGTTTAATCTCACGTTACACAAGGGAAAGGTAAAGGGAGGAGCATATTGTACGAGTACTGAACACCTTTCTGCACTCAGTATTGTTATTGAACATTTTACCAAAAGCTGGTCACATTTTGTCCTACCCGAAATCGCGCTGTACCGCACGGTTGGATAATCACAGACTTATGTACTGTGACCAACGAATTATTATTCAGTCCGGATTTTTTACCTTACGTCTGTGGAATGGGAACGGTTTTATTTTTTCGTGTACGGTGTAACTGCGTCCAAAAACCGACTCGGGAAAGCTGTGTGAACGTGGAATCTATTTGTGTGTAGTATAAAATTGTAAGTAGGCTTTGTCTGTATATTCAGGATATTTATGAAAACATAAGGGTCTTTAAAATTATTGTTTTTAGATGTACTGTTTGTTCCTGCATTACGTGAATACCAGTGAATGAAATTAAATACGGTTTCGCGGTTAGTAGTTAGGAGTTCAATTTAATATCTGAGCCCTGTTTTACCTAATTCGTATATAGAAGTGTAAAGTGTATATTGTGATTTACGTATATGAAATCATATTTAAGCTCTTATTAATAGGTCAAAAAATGCATTTACCTTTTAAGTTAAGAATTCAGTAAACTGAAAAGCGATAATTGATATCAATAAATCAATATTATTTATTAGTGTGTCAGGATCGTAGCAAATGGGAATCCTTAGTCTCTGCCTATCTCTTTGGGAAACAGGCGTGAATCTATGTATGTATGTATGTATGTATGTATAAATCAATATTTTTGTGTGTATATTATAAGCCTGCTATAGTTTTAGATCCCACGTAAAACGGAGCAAGTCTTTTGCCATCTACCAGGAACAATTACAGACTGTTCCTACTAAAAATTTCTTGATAGGAAAGTCCAATAATACTCCGACTGACCGGGGAACCAAACCCTAACACAGCATACGCATTCACTACCGAGCCATAAATGACTTAAGAAATATGTAACAATATGTGTAAGTAGGTATATAATTATTCATCTGTATCAACAGAGCTCGGCTGTCTACAAAAAGGGTTTCCTGCTTCAACTAACTTAGATTACTTTTCTTGTGTAGACTTGCAGGGATTTTACAAGAAACGTATAAAGTAGTGCACGTATTTATTTTCGCTAGCTCGGCTTCATTGCTACTGGAGCTTGTTAGGAACTGAATGAATGTCATGCATATGAAGTACGGTAGAACTCCGTATGTTCTCAAGTTTATTTCTTTCACGATAGTTTTAATGTGTTTAAAATTTACTTTTAAAAGATGATGTAATCAACCAATGAAGTCTAATAGAATGTATCGCTTTACTGTATCTTATTATCTACTAGATCTTGGCCGTGGCTTTACCCGCGCGTGAATTTCTATCCCTCGAGAACAATACTTTTGAATGAATGAAAGGTACCCTATGTCCTATTCTGTACCCCTGACAACGTGTATGCGAAATTTCTTGTTGATCAGTTGAGTGGTTAAGGCCTGAAAGCGTAACAAACAAACAAACTCACATTCGCATTTATAATACTACTACCTTTTGCCTGCGACTTCGCTCGCGTTAATTTAGAATTTCACAATCAATTCGAGTTGTACTCTGTTTGTAATAATATAATTCAATCATGATTCGAAAGACACGTAGCGCCATCTATTATCATAAGAACGTTATTGTTGTTTTCCTTGCGAACAGTAATTTTTTTCGGGATGAAAGGTAGCTTATGTCCGTTTCTGTACACTTCACAACGTATATGCAAAATTTCAGGATGATCGGTTCAGTGGTTTAGGCGTGAAAAGGTAACAAACAAACAAACAAACTCATTTTCGCTTTTATAATATTAGTTAGGAAGTTAGGATTAGGATTAGGATAGGAAAAGATTCAGGATTAGGAGTAATTAGGATTATGTTAAATCAGCACATATTCAAATAATTGTTGTCAACTTTGCTTGTTTTTTTTCGCTGAAACTTTATATTACAAGTGGATGATGTGTAGGTATAGCGATATTAATTGATAATGTAATGCAATGGTAACTCGATTTTGTGAACCTATCTAATGATTTGATTTCGTGTTGCTACTAAAATACTTACGTATTCCAAACATTAAACTCAATAACAATTTGCTTAACCTTGAAATCGACTCCAGTCATGAGTTCACTGTTTTGATGGCGTGGTTTCAGAGGTCACCACGCTGCTGTCATTGCGCCCAGTGTGGCGATTTCAATAACGACACGAAACGAAAAAATTGTCACTTCAAAAATAGTTAGTTACCTGCAACACAAGAATTATTTCTTGTGGAGGTGCCGTGCTTTTTTTGAAAAAGCTGCCTTTAAACGTAATAGCAGACTTATACAATGGATCCGACGTACATATTTAAAAATGTAAGGCGTCGAACTTGCAGCATCCGCTCATCAAAAGTTATTTGTACGTTTGGAATGTTTGATTTTCTTCTATTACTTTTCATCGGTCGTCTGCTGCATTGATATAAATTTCTCGACTTTTAATATCAGCCTCTTCGAAGATTTTAATATAATAAAAGTTTGTTCAGAAGCTATTGAAGCGATTTGCAATATTCTACGAGCCGCATAAATCTCTTTCATTTAAAATTTATTTTAGACTTTTTATTTCGATTAGTTAATCGAAATAAAAAGTTAAAGGTACTTAAAGGGAATTGAACCCTATCTATGTAGTTAGATAGGGTTCAATTCCCTTTAAGTACAAAGATTGTGCATGTCACGTATATTAATATGTCCGAGTTTGGATGTGTTTTGTGTTCGGTGTTTCAAAATTTGTGAAGTCTTTTGTTATAGTCGTAAAAATATTCGTAAAATCATATAAATATAAAAAAAATACTTTGTTGTATGACACACAATATAAGTAATTATTTAAAATCTGCTATTTTAAAATGATGAAGATTACTGAGAAGCTATTGTAACGTTTTGGAATACTCTACCACTTGTAAGCAAGGAATCTAAAACGCAACGTCAAACAAGTTTCAGTGCAAGATAAAATTTGACTTTTTTATTTTCCTTTTCAGTTAGATGTTAGTACTTACCGAGTTGCAAAAACATCTGAAACTGCAGAATATAAATAAATGTATCTGTATCAATATTATAAATGTGAAAGTACTCGTAACTCTGTACATTTTGATCTTCAAGAACCAGAATCGAGAGTGCAAAAACATTGTGTTAGCCTACGGTCTGTATGTCTTAATAACCTTTGTAAATTTTTTATTTGGATACTATAATAAACACAATTCTTTAAAACTAACTGATACCTAAAATATGATATAACGGAAATAAAAAGAAAACTAAAAGCCTCTAATAGGCGTCATAGAATTCCTCCGTATCCCAGTCGACTGGTAGTATGCCCAGAAGACTGGCAGCATTGCCACGTTGAATGCCAATGCTTATTCTTTCCGCGAAATAAAGGCAATAGATTTGATAAAGCACAAAATAGCTAGTCTCATAAAATATCATCTGAAATATTTTATAAATTTGTCTTTTATGCTATGGGGAACTAAAAGATAGTTTACGAGATATTATAAAATAATTAAAGCGTGATGAAAATATAACAGCGTTGCCGAACAGGAGGCAATGAGGTCCGCACGCCGGAGTACCGCGACTGACCCAATATATCCCTAGGTATCTATGGTTAATTATAATTAGTACACAGTGAGCCCGAACATTATTATCATAATTCAATCTACCTTATAAATAGACCAACTGTTTTAAGACGGAGGCCGCTAAATTTAAAGGCCAAACCAATTTTGAGAAAATATGGTATTTTATTCTAAAAAAGAAGTCATCTTTCGCACTAGGAATAATCCCTGTGTCGCGGAGGACTCTACCAACATTAAAAAAACGGAAACAAAGAACGCTAAGACTTGGAACAACTATTTGTGGATCATACAAATGTTTGTTTCTTGTGGGGATCGAACACGAGCCGACCACTTAAACCACTACGCCATCCGTGCAGTCATGGTCTACAGTATGGAGCTGGCTTGAATCTTAGAAAGAAAACACACTAGGAACTTAATAATCGAGCGAAGTTGGGGACCACAGGAGTAATACACAGTTTCTAGAGAATGATAATGTATTACAATAATGTAATGTGAAAATACATGTGTTTTTTTTATTTCATCGTCGGAACAAAACTCAGGACCAATAAATAAAATTTTAACAAAAAAAGAAAACCGACTTCATAATAGAATATTCTAAAACTTAAAATGCACTAAAAAGTTAATAAATAATTGCATATTCTTGTGAATAATTAAATTATTGTTATTTTTGGAGTCGGTGTCAGCCACCCGCGCCGCGTGCTGCGTCTGTGTGTAATTGTGCATAACAATGTTATGTTATGATTATAGTAAGACATCTCATGTTTAATTAGTTACAAACCTACCTTGGCTGACACCGACTCCAATAATAACAATAATTTAATTATTCACAAGAATATGCAATTATTTATTAACTTTTTAGTGCATTTTAAGTTTTAGAATATTCTTTTATGAAGTCGGTTTTCTTTTTTTGTTAAAATTTTGTTTATTGGTCCTGAGTTTTAGTGAACCTTGCCAAATAAGCGAACATCATCAATGTAGCCAAATACGCATTATTAAGGATAACTCGAAAACGAATGGTCAAATCTTAATCAACATTAAATGGGACCACACGGGAAGCACCAGCTTTCAAATAAAAAAAGAATCATGAAAATCGGTTCACCCAGTCGAAAGTAACGAGGTAACAAACATAAAAAAAAATACAGACGAATTGAGTACCTCCTTCTTTTTTTGAAGTCGGTTAAAAAGGAGTCAGCACTACTTCAAGCTTACGGCGCAAGACTCATGAAACAGCACCGTAGTAGGTAAATTAAAGAGCTTATAACCTTACGTGTATTTGATTATTTTAGAGGCTTTCCAAGAAACAAGGCAGCTACTTACCTAGAACTCAGTAATGATAGCTTACGGCGTCGCGACCTATATTTACTTTAATATGGATTTCTTTATGAACGATGACAGATTGTGTATTATTTTTCTCTGTCTTTATGTATTCCTGTCCTGTTCATTTTATTATACGTTCTAATTATAATCCTATAGCTTTACCAAAAAACGAGTCCTTTTAGCTACGACAATTAAATTTTGCCATATTTTTCATAGAATATGTGTCAAAATGAATTGTAAAACAATTCCTTACTTGAAAATAGGAACCAGGCCGAGGTCCACAATGCAACACAAAAATCACGTTACGTTGTTATGTATTTATAATAGATAAAATTGATTAATTGAAACGGTCAATATTAATCGAATACAATCGAATCACTTGAACAATCGAATTATTCTAATATATTTTAATCGATGAATCCTCTACCCTAAAGCGGAATATTTTAAATGTGTATTAAAACTCTTCACTTTGATTACCACACTCTAACACGAAAATAAGCTTGTGATGTGCTATACAGCTATTAAACGTGGCATTGGCCCGCTGATCTGAGTTAATCCTCTTGTCCTGCGCCACACAATGGGTCACGGGGCCTTACCATTAAAACTTCTATCTATATTACGTGCCCAGATTACTCCTTTATAATGCTTCACTGGCGATCTTAAGGTTGCCAGATTACATACGTCTCCTATGTTCGAAAGTCGAATATTTGAAATATTTAGATAAAGTTATAACTAGAAGTTTAAAAAGACGCTTTTCTTTTCCTTTTAAATACTTCTTTCACGTTAGGTATTTCACGTTAGGTTAGGTTATCAGAGTCGTGAGGATTACAACAATTTAAACAATGGACACATAGCGCATTTATTTGAGAACTACAATTTTTTTGTCCCTTTGTGGTATCAAACCTACAGTACGGCAAGTATTGGAGGTCTAGTATGCGTATAGTAGCTATGCAGTCTTGTAGTAGTCTGAATTTACTAATTTGGAACCTACATAATTCGATTATTCAAATACTATTTGCGACATTTCAATTGTTTCATCAATTTGTTAATTTGAGAAAAATTTATTGATGGATTCGAATCCAATTAATGTAATTATTGACCTAAAATTTTAATACGATTTGTCTCTTTTTGACTCGCTCTATAAATATCAAATAAATCCTATTAAGTTCTTAGACGAGAGTCAGATCTGTTATTAATTCTAGTGTAAAATCTATTTTACAAATAAAATAAGTATAGTTACATAAAATGTCCGCTACCGTAGCGGGCAACTGCGGCGAAATACATTTCATATTTGAAACATTGGAGGTATTTACTTTTTCTATTTCCTGTTATCGACAACCCTTATTATTTTTTATAGATTATATGTTGCTTCGGTTTTCAAATAAAGTAATGGGATGACGTGGCCAGTACGCACTGAGCCGGACTAAAATAGAGCGGCTTTGTTCCGCATCAATGTTTTCTCTCATGTCATTTACCTAAACTTGGTCTTTTGTGTCTATATATAAATGTGTATTTTGCTGAGATTTAAAAAAGTAGGCACTATTTTTAATTTTATTACACAAGATGTAGCTCAATAAAAGTCGTTGGTCACTTTATTACCTATGAATAAATAAATTGATTGCATAACTACATTCTGCTTGCGACTTCGCCCGTGTTAATGCCATGGGAAGGCAATCGTTTGTGGTGATTTGGAACAGGGTCTGTGTGTGGGTTTAGTTTAATTCAAATCCGTATATATAATTGAGTATCAACTATCTAAACGTAAACTTCAAATTATTACATATTTCTTAAGTATCGGTATAGAAAAATTGCGTCGTAGAATGACGGACATACATACACTTCTCTGACTTCAATGAATGACGTTTAGCAACATTATTTGGTGCACCGTCCTTTACACCATGTATTTGATTATATTATAACATCTTCCTAACTAATATTATAAAAACGGATGTAAGTTTATTTGTAACGTTTTCACGCCTTAACTACTCAACCGATCATCATGAAATTTCGCATACATGTCAGCGGTACAGAAAAGGACATAGAGTTCATCTTTTTATCCAGAATAAAAGTGCTGTTCCCGAGTAAAAGTGCTGTTCCCGAGGGCAAAAGCTAGTATAAAATAATTTATGTTATCATCCGATAGTCATACACGAACGGTTCCACGTTTAACATTGTGCGAATGATGAAACGTGTATAATCCATTGAAATGGAAAACGATTTGCTCACCCGACCTGCGTCCGCCGTCCGTGGCTCTCGCACCGAGTGCTGAAGGACAAGGTGCCAGGGACAATCACGCTTCTTTAAAGCTATTCTCCGTAGCGCAGCTTTATTCGTTTGAAATTACGGTCCGTCGGTTCACTCCTCATACGATGTGATGATCGCTTTTAATACGTGAGAAAGGACTTTTAGTTCCTTAGAAAATACTTCGTTTTTAAGCTTGAGAAATATAATATGAAGTTATACTTTTCGCTACAGCCGTTTTATTTTTAATACGCGTTGCCAAGTCTATATCTTTATAATATAATGTAGCAGATGTAGGGTTTGTTTGTTTTTTGTTTGAATGCGCTAATCTCTGGAACAACCAGCCGGATTTGAAAGCTGCGCATTTAATAGTTCAATTCTTGAAGTTATAAGCCTATAACCTCAACAGTTATATAGCCATATAATATAATGCAAGCCACGGGAGTGGAGTCATAATCATGAAGTGGTAAAATAAGTACAAAAATAGACTTAAGTTTGGCCATTCAACAACTTAGTTTACAAAAGTTATAATGAATAGGCACCACAACAGACTTAAGAAAATTAATAATTTCAAACATTACAGTTATAAAGAGAAATGTTTCAAATAGAACCTTATGTTAGGCATTGGTCTACAAAGATTTATATCAAAGATGTGCCTACAACGAAAATAGTGTGGTCACACCTTAGATAGAGAATTATAGTCTACAATTCTTAATATGACTTAGCGTGATAATAGGTACTGTGATATAATTTACCTAATGTTACAAAGGCACAAAGGCATTGTGTGTTAGATAAAAAAAGATTAATGTCAAGAAGGGCGACCATATTAAGCGTAGTGGGGCGCGTCTACGATATAAATCGATGCTGCTCCATCAGCACTTCGCCATCAAAACTATGCAATTTATTTCTGAACATTACATTGATTTGAGTAGACTTATGATCTGAAAACGTAATTGCGACGAGTCATAATGGGATCGTAGTTGCGTAGCATGTAAATTGGGAGAAACTTGTTTTTTAAGTTCTCTCACTTAATGAGAAAACTAGCTAATCTCAACTAAGTATTTACTTAAATAGGTATATGATTTTAAAATACCCACTCAAATTTTATAGAAGTATCAAATAATATTTAATTAATACTTAAGTAGAGTTTGAGTCGTTCTCAACATTTAATTCTGAATGGGATTAAATATAATGACCACCAAAAATAGTAATTGCGCAGCAAAATATGCTTACTAAAATATATCATAATGAGCACCTATACGCCTCAAATCACTGCATTCCGTCTCGGAAGGGTTAGGTTATGTTAGGTTCCTTCTTAAACCCACCCAAAAATAGGAGCAATTTGGTGATCATTTACTATTTTTGACTGTTATATTTTACTATATCTGTTGATAAGTTAAACATAAGCCATTCTCAATTCAGAATGCGGAGGTATGAATAGTTTCTATATCACTGCGGATTTTAGAAACATTCAAACAATGGACACAAGTATCATATCTTTTTTATTAAGTATGGGATCGAAAGCTGCAACGCTCTCCGTATTAACAGCGTCGATGCGGCTACTTGAAACACTACAGGCGTGCAGTCAGTCAAGTCACAAATGTGAGGCGATTGTGTCATATGCTGATAGATTTATATAAGCTCTTTTTTGAGATCTATCATCATTATCAGCAAGTGACACTCTCATATTAAAACTTAGAGGTACTAAGTGTCTAGTTGCAAAATTTCAGTTAAATCGTAATGGCAAATAATCTACAAAACAACGAGAGGGAACATTTCAGCCGAGACAGCATTACCTCGTGTCATTAGCCGCAACGTGAACCCTCTCGGAGGAGGACTGATGGCCGACGACGTACGACGCCAATTACGCGGTTGCCTGTTCGGCTGTTTCTCTTACTGAGTTCTCGGTTTATCGCATTACATACAAAACAATGTCTGGATTGGATTAAGGGTAGTTGACACACAATTTTAATTATTTATGTAAGTCAAATAGTTACATTATCCAACTCTTCACGAAATATTTTGAATCTACTCGTAAATAAATAAGATGCAAGCGGTTGAAATCTGGCAGTATGGGGTAATTAGCAAATGACAGAAAAAAGATAAACGATACAAAGTATGATGTTACCGCTATTTAAACATAGCTCTCCGAAGGAGATAGCGAGACATGCCCACTACACCCCACTTTTTCTTATATCAAAATTATAAGTATTATTTTTCCCTTATTTTACAACTAATGTTGATACAGTGTGTACAAAAGTTATCTTTTGTTTGCCATTTGCTCTTGTATGTAAATAATGTACATAATATTTAGTGTGTTAAAAATTAAAAAAAGCTATATACCGATTACGTCTCTACGGGGTTTAAAATAACGAATTTAAAATTTATATAGCCTATGTCACCCGGGCCATTATTACGAATCTATCGACACCTTATTCATTCAAATCGGTTCAGTAGTTTAGGCGCTACGGTGCAACATACAAACACATACCCAAACTGCAAAAATCATTACCCTTCCTTTTGCTTTCGCCGTAGTCGGGTAAAAATCAAGCGTAGGCAACGGACTTATTACTATACGTAATAACGGTATTTAAAACAAAGATTTAAATTATAAAAGTGCCGTCACGGTACTTGGATCGCATATAAAAGTGTCCACCTTAAGAAGTCTTGACTAGACGGATAGCGTAGTGGTTTAGGTCGTCGCCTCGCTACTTACATTGCGCCGCCTACAAGGTTCGAATCCCATACGGGACTAAACTTTGTGTGATCATCAAATGGTTGTTCCAAGACTGGATGTTCTTTGTGTCAGTTGTTTAAATGTTTGTAAAGTCCCACGCGATTATAGGCATTATTGCTAGTGCAGGAGATATCTTTTTAAATATATTTATAACCGACACCTGGGTTGTTGGCATTCTGTGTTAGATGACAACTTAACGTCCATTGTGACGATACAAATGTGACAATATATATTATAAACGTAGTGGAGCGTTCCATGATTTAAATCTTTGATTTTAAATCCACCATTTTGCCATTAAAAATGTACATATATTATGTATTTATTTTTAACGAAATCTATATTAAATCGCAACATCGACTTTGGGGTGTAATAGAAAATGCTTGATAGCAAAACCCAAATGCAGGTTGTCTAATTTTCTATTTGTTGACCAAGAGATCCATTAGCTTTTTAACCGACTTCAAAAAAAGGAGGAGGTACTCAATTCGTCTGTATTCTTTTTTTATTTTTTTATTTTTGTTACCTCGTTACTTTCGACTGGGAGAACCGATTTTGATGATTCTTTTTTTATTTGAAAGCTGGTGCTTCCCGTGTGGTCCCATTTAATTTTGATCAAGATTTGACCATTCGTGTTCGAGTTATCCTTAATAATGCGTATTTGGCTACATTGATGATGTTCTCATATTTGGCAAGGTTCACTAAAAACCGAGAAATAAACAAAATTTTAACAAAAAAGAAAACCGACTTCAAGAAAGAATATTCTAAAACTTAAAATGCACTAAAAAGTTAATAAATAATTGCATATTCTTGTGAATAATTAAATTATTGTTAATATTGGAGTCGGTGTCAGCCAAGGTAAGTTTGTAACTAATTAAACATGAGATGTCTTACTATAATCATAACATAACATTGGCATGCACAATTACACACATAGACGCAGCACGCGGCGCGGGCGGCTGACACCGACTCCAAAAATAACAATAATTTAATTATTCACAAGAATATGCAATTATTTATTAACTTTTTAGTGCATTTTAAGTTTTAGAATATTCTTTCTTGAAGTCGGTTTTCTTTTTTGTTAAAATTTTGTTTATCGATGCAAGATCTCATTATATAAATTGATGACAACACAGCGTACCTACATAATTATATTGAAGAGCGCCATCTAAAAGCTGTGTGTTACCATAAGTATATTTAGTTATTTACTATATATATTTATGGTATTACCATTATCTGGAATTCATATTTTGATTGTTACTGAGTGACCAGATATGAATCGATATTTGAATACACATCGGGATACTCTGTATAATTAATGTCATATAAGTAAAGGCGTGCGTGTGTATTCGAAATTATTTCAACATTTATAAACAGGTGTAAATTATTCGACTATTAGTAACAATCGCGCATCAATTCTACACTGACACTTGTTAACTAAGCTTTTTTGTTATCTAATATATAAAATTCTCGTGTCACGGGGTTCGAACTTGAACTCCTCCGAAACGGCTCGACCGATTTTTGTGATCCTTAGCGTGATTGTCGGCCAGGGTGGAGAATCGGCCAACATCTATTTTTCATCCCCCTAAATGTTAAGGGTAGTCCACCCCTAAATTTTATTTTTTATTTTTTAGGCAAAATTTTTTGTTTTTATTTTTTTATGACACAGCATACAAAAATACATACAACCCTAAATTTTCACCCCTCTACGATCAACCCTTATATTTTATTTGTTAATTAAAAACTTTAATTTTTTTTGGTAAATTTTTATTTTTATTTTTTGATGACTTACAATAAAAAATCTCATATTACTCTCAATTTTTCACCCCTCTACGATCAACCCCTATTTTTTATTTGTTAATTATAAACTTTAATTTTTTGGCAAATTTTTTTTTAAATTTTATGATGACTTACAATAAAAAATCTCATATTACTCTCAATTTTTCACCCCTCTACGATCAACTCCTATTTTTTATTTGTTAATTATAAACTTTAATTTTTTGGCAAAATTTTTTTTAAATTTTTTGATGACTTACAATAAAAAATCTCATATTACTCTCAATTTTTCACCCCTCTACGATCAACCCCTATTTTTTATTTGTTAATTATAAACTTAAATTTTTTGGCAAATTTTTTTTTTAATTTTATGATGACTTACAATAAAAAATCTCATATTACTCTCAATTTTTCACCCCTCTACGATCAACCCCTATTTTTTATTTGTTAATTATAAACTTAAATTTTTTGGCAAATTTTTATTTTTATTTTATGATGACTTACAATAAAAAATCTCATATTACTCTCAATTTTTCACCCCTCTACGATCAACTCCTATTTTTTATTTGTTAATTATAAACTTTAATTTTTTGGCAAAATTTTTATTAAATTTTTTGATGTCTTGCAATAAAAAATCTCATATTACTTTCAATTTTTCACCCCTCTACGATCAACTCCTATTTTTTATTTGTTAATTATAAACTTTAATTTTTTGGCAAATTTTTTTTTTTAATTTTTTGATGACTTACAATAAAAAATCTCATAATACTCTCAATTTTTCACCCCTTTACGATCAACCCCTATTTTTTATTTGTTAATTCCTATCCAGATATTATAATTTCAAGTTCCTTTAATTATGATTTTTTTTTAAATTCAATTTCATCTCCCGCCCTCACCGTTCGACTACTGATCAACTATAAATCGATCAGTTATCCCCGCCAAGTGTCACCACTTATCCAGCAAACATTACGTAGTAGGGATGAGGACGAAGCCGGTCTCCTGTCTTACTCACTATACATTTTTCAGCCATGTTTTTTTAGTTTTATTTGTGTATCAATCGTAGCAGTGACTGTTATACCTATTATTTTAATTTTCCTTTGCAACTCTCATATTAATTTTACTGTCATCGTAAAATTTATCATTAATTTCCAGTGCAATAATTTATTTACTATTTATTAATCTGACAGAGACAGTTTTAACTCTCAGTTAATTAAGTAATCTCATGTAAATAAACACGTGTTGTAAGCTCCCGCCAACAGCGGCCATTACCGTACCTGTATATATTGTACTTAGCATTTTTTGGGAATTGTTTTAAATCAAAACGAAAACGTGTACGTGGTTAATAAATCAAAACGAAGGCGTATAAGTGGTTAATAAATATACCTGTTTTATTATTGTGAAAGGTAAGTCAAATAATAAGCAAATGAAAACTGTTTAAATTAAGTCACTGTTTTCTATCAATACACTGATAAAAGGATTTATTAACTATTAATAATTTATTTAATTTCTTAAATTTAAATAATATATTTTAACATTCAATAAATATTTATTTGGGAAGAAAGTACATTTATTAATTGTTGATAAGTCTTTATTAATAGTTAACAAATATTTATGTCACAAATTATTATATACAAGCAGAGTACAACCCGAATTGATTGTCAAATTCTAAATTAACGCGAGCGAAGCCGCGGGCAAAAGCTAGTATAATATATAAATATTTAATTTACGAGTTATAATAATGTCGATTTACAGGATACAGGTAACTAAGATATTATTATTATTATTTTTGTCCTTTGGGAATCGAACCCACAACACTCGGCGCCGCGGCACTGGCGAGGCGACCACTTAAACCACAACGCCATCTGTGTAGTCGATAATAGTGCAAGTTTCGGCTCGCGCTAGCACACTTTACTAGCATAGACTAGTATATATTATCGGTCTTTACTAGTTAAGTCCACGTCTCGTTGCGTTGTCGCGTTGTAATCTTCGCCTGTAAGTTCAGTCGCCCTCGGTTATAATCGAAATTTACAGTCTCCATTACATGAAAGCGTAGTAAATAACGCGAAAATCGAATTACGTCAGAGTGTGTGTACAAACAATAAATAATATGAGGCAGCAACCTACATTTAGGAAACCTAAAGGTGTAGTCAAAGTCAAAAGTCATTAATTTATTTGTTTAGGTAAGGTTATTCAAAGGGGTTAGTAAGTTTACTAAATTTACTGAATGTAGATACATTTATCGTAGTTGCTGGGTTGAAGGTTGAAAAGATGAGAAGATACATGCAGAAAACTCACAGCCTAAATATGTTAATGTGTAAAATGGTGATGTAATATAAAAGTATTTACAAAGTATTGACTTATTTGTAACTGTAGGTAGGCTCCTACTTAATAATAAGTATATACCATAGAACAATTACTATAATTCATTATAATATAGTTTTAAGGACATTATATTATATAAGATGTAGTCGATTGACTATCATCAAAAAATTATTATTATACTAATTAAAATACGCTCGTTATTAATTTTAAACAAATCAAACGGTTCTCTTCACTAATTTTACTTTGTATGATTAGTTACAAAAACCATATAAGCACAAATTCTACTGCTAGCTATTTGAAAGTTCTATTATCCACCATACTTACATACCAAACTTGGTGATGATTGCGTCCAATGTAGGGGACATTGGACGCAATCATCACCAAGTTTAAAGTATAGGACTCGCTAATATGAACCAAACGAGCACAAACTTCATGAGTTTCTTACGATCTATTAAAGAGTTTAACTATATAACTCTGGGTCTATCACCAGATCAATTCGAAGGTACAAAATTATTGTAAAGCATCGATAAAATTTAATTGGATTACATAATTTGCAAAGGTATAAATCGATACGTAGTAAAGTAAACTCAAATAACAAGATTTGTTTCCAAACAGTTCGGCAGTTACTTAAAACAAGTAGTTTAAAGTAAATTTTTTTACATAATATTCGTGTATTTTTCAATAAGTATAATTTTAAAAATGGTAGTCATACTTCATGTCATAGGAAGCCCCCATTTAACAACTATGTACTTAACATATTTCTTTGTCGATTACACGTTAGACGTACTTACAGAGTACTATGTACTTTTTCTTTTTTTTAGTTTTCAATAAATTATATAGTAAGGTAATTTATTGAATACTAAAAAAAGAATAGGTTTTAAACACAACATATATAAGATTATATTATTACGTATTTGCTTTGTGTTTTAAAATGTTATTTATTCTTAAATTTTAATGCCAATGCGTCGAGAATTATCTTAATAAGATTAAATTCGTAAAGTTTCTTGTTATAACCGAAGTAAAGGAATACTGTGCCTTCAACAGAGTAAGCAGTCGGTCGTATTATAACATCGACAGCGACAACTGAGGACGTTGCGTTTGAAAATACTCGGTACAGTTTGTTGTCTACAACAACTGGGATACCATCTGATAATGCGACAGGTGATCTTATAAGCTTAATATAATCTATTTTGCTGGGCAGTCCTTCGATTTTCTTGACTCCATTGGGACCGAAAATGTGGACTCCGTTACTATTTGCAAAATACAAATTATTGTTGTAGTCCATAACAAATTGTTGGGGATTTTCAACTTCGGGGATTTCTTCCTGTTGCGTTCCTCCATTTGTGACTTTATATACCAAATGATCTGCAGTTAAAATGTATAATGTATCCGTGCCATTACATTTAGAAATGCTGATTATATTGTCTGTTACAGTTCCGTATTTCTCAGCTATATTTTTTTCAGCGTTGTAAGAGTAAATTCCATCACTGGCTGCGAAGTAAACCGCCGCGTCGTCTAAAGTAGCGGTAGCGGTGGCATCTCTTCCATTGTCAAGTATTTTTTTTACTTCATTATTCTTTCGAGCGTAAAGACCCTTATATACAATTTGATCTGTAGTATTATCAGCTAAAACAAAAAATATCAATGGTGATCTCTTATCAGCTGAAACATTATTTTTATTGTCATTGTCTATGAGTTGAACCTTATTTATTGGAATTATAATATTGACTATGTCAAACTCAGCAGTGTAAACCACCAGTTCTTCTGGCAGAGCCGTGATTGGAGGAACTTTGATTGGAGCAGAATGTATCAAGCTTACTAGTAAACATGGCGTAATGTACGCTCGCAGATTCATTCTGGAACCTGGAAGCCAAAATGAAACCGATGTCAATTCATATTAACGTATTTTTGGCAAAGACGTTATAAGTTCGAATTCAAAATTCAAAGCGATGATTTTAGGATTGGAGCTCATAAAACTTGAGTATTATTTTGAAAAAATATAGGTAACAAATTACAGAAAAAAAAATTATATCGTCTCTATAGTATATTATTTATTTGTTAATAAATTACAACTAAACGTATTATGGTAATGTGGCACGCTCTATATAATATAATAGATCAGAGGTTAATGAGATAAGCTGACTCTTAGTAGTAGAGTTCATTATTCAATATCAAATACTGTATAATGTGTTTATGTGCATAACAACAACATTTATTTATTTATATATAATACATTTTAATTGTTATTGTGTCGTCTCACGATCGCAAGTCCAAAGCGTTATCCGTTCCATCCATAAAAACTCATTAGAGATGATTAAAACATTATACCATGACTTTTGATGTACAAGACTATCTACACATACTGGGTGTAAGGGACGGCGTACCGAAAACTTTAGCAAGACGTCTTTCTATAAGGACTTATCACGACGCAAACTTCAATTAATAAAAAAACGCAATATTAAAATGTTATATAGATTAACATTATCACGCGGTACGCAATGGATTGCTACCGATACATCGCACTCGACGAATGAACTTTGCGTTCCGCGCGCATAAAAACAGCTGATCTATTTAAATCACGGCTATTTCATTACATTGCTGTATTGTAGAAAAATGTGACAGTCAGAAAAATGAAAAATTGCAGAAAAGCAATTGCGATTGTTGAAAAAAATGCCAACGATTTTTTACTCAGAATAATGGTCTGAATCTACTATTTCAGTTTTCGGTATACCGTCCCTTACACCCAGTATATTAAATTGTAACTGGTATGAACATGGCATTTGAAAAAAAAAGTGGTGACATTACAAGAGCTTTAGAAGCCAAATCAATTAATTTAGAATTTTTATCTCTGTCTGTATGTTTGTCGCTCATCGCGAAAAATTACTGCGCCTAATTGAATGGGGTTTTGACAGCTATATTGCTGGAGGTCTGACTCAAAATCTAGTCAACATTCATCTTGATACGCTGCCTAGAAGTCAAGTATTAATAATAAAAACATTTTATACGTTGCCTCAAAGTAGTAACAACAAGAAATATGTAGTTAGGTGTGTATCATGTATATGGATCAGCTTTTTACATGCAAAGAAAGAAAAATAAAGATTGATACCTACATCCAAATTCCACACGTAGATGCGAGCAAAAACTTATAATAAATAATTTATAATAATGACTCACTTTAATGCGTGCTCATTGACTTATAAACTGTAAAAGACTGGCTTTGTCAGTTATTGCTAATGGTCTTATATCGGGTTACTAAAGATAGCAATTTCAATGAAATTGTTTACCTTTCGATCTCTTGTCATACGTATTTATTACAAATGCGACTAAAAGCTGACTGAGAGTAGACTGACAGAGAAATTTGGTTTGTTTTTTAAAGTCGTCGCCCACACTGGAAATATTTCTTGTGTTGCGGGGACTTTACAAACATTCAAAGAACGAACACAAAGAACGTCCTGACTCGGAGCAACTATTTATCTCACGAACCCACAAATCACGGCAACGAGGGTATTTGTTAAATATTAAGTCACTTTTATACTCCAATTTTGTTTTAAGTGAGATGGCATATGCTACGTGAAACGTTAGTTAATATACCAGCTATGTCATAGATTGTAGACCGTTAACTTTTCAATAAAGCATTTCAATATTGTTTTATTTAATAAATACGCGTGCATGTGAAACTTTATGTCGTGGAAATAACAGAGCTTTCAAGCGTAAGGATAGTTGAATCTGTCTGCCATTTAAAGTGTTTTAACGACTACGCTGGGACACTTTCATGCAGGAAGCTTTTTAAAACTTTATACAAAGCATCTTTGTTATGAAAATAATGTTTGACATTTTATAGTTAGATAATGTTGCATCGTATGTATTATAATAAAATATATTGCTAATATGAAATTTCTTAATGAACATGCTCCTATTCCTGTGGGTATAGCAGATCTGTTGGAAGTAAATCCCGACAAAATTAATAGAGGTTTGCTAAGATGCTTTAGGCATGTAAAATGGCCACTCTTTTAGCGTATGGACGCCTAAAGAGTGATTAAGAAAGTATATAAGACACATATATATTTATGTAGCTGTTGCTAGAGACAATATTGAAGAAGTGTATATCTAATTCTAAGTAAAATCTAAAGTGAATAGTATAGATCATTATTTTGTATTCACATTTATTTATCTACAATTACTAAGTAATATAAAAAAAGAAGCAGGGTGCTTATAATCATAACATGGATCTGGTATTTTGATAGCGTATTGACATTGTGTTACTTTTTTTGCGAAACGGGGAGAGATTTTCATTTAGTAAGCGATTCACAAAGGTGCAATCTCCCTTGAAGATCCTTGATTATTCACCTACTTTTTAACTTACCGGTAATAATTGTGATTACCATTATCTAGATGGTTTGTTTATATAAGTCCTGTACATAAACTGCCCCATGTTGTGGTGTAAAATGGAAGAGGCCTAAGTCCAGCAGTGGACTGCGGTGGGCTGATTGATTGATTGACTATCGGGTACGGGCCTCTTCTCATCGTGAGAAGGGTTAGGCCATAGTCTACTACTATGGCCTGTTACGGATTGACAGACTGCTGTTCTTTATTAAATAGGACCTAAATATAGCCGGTAAACATAAGTGTGATATAGATCCCTTCGTAGATATACATATGTACTGAATTATGTTATCCAGATCTTGACTTATGTATGAATCTCTGAGCCTACTAAACCGATTTTAATCATTATTTTATCATTAGAATGCTACTTCTAACTTCATTCAGGCGTAACATAGGCTATACGACATCACGCTACGAGTTACGTTTAGGTAATGATTCTTGACTCTGTATTGTTATTATATATTAGTATATTTGTGGCTGGTCTATTCCAGAATTTAGCTTTATTTTGATAGGTTTCTTTGAAAATGGCTGACTCACAACCGCGATGCCCTAGCCATTAGCCTATAGGTTATCGATAAATGAATTATTAGAAATATATTATGTCAATACTATCGCAAGTATTACTTATTGATACAATTGCCTATAAATAGTCTTGTTATACTTGTTGTATGTATACTTGACTAGCTTTTGCCCGCGGCTTCACTCGCATAAAAGTAGGTTAGGTGATGTTAGTAACAGTAATTTTATTTTTAACTAAATATAGCCTATATTACTCGGTGATAATAAAGCTTTCTAATGGTGACAGAAAATCTGTTAAGTAGTTTTTAAGTTAAATCCTTACAAACAAACAAAATATCAAATCTTTCCTCTTAATAATATTAGACAACACATATTTTCAAGAAATCTGTTATAATCTGTACCTAATTTTTAATATTAAATTATTAAAAATTAAATTTAAATGCAATTTGCACACGCATTCGTTTTTATAGTTGTTTATTTATGAACGATATCCAATATTTTTGTTATACCTACTTGTATAGAAGAAACTGGTTGCTGTGCACGTTACTTCTGTGCAAGTTTTGATTACAATAAATTATCTTGTTAATGAAAACATAAGAGATGTCCTCAATATTTTTTATCAAAAGGCTTCGAAACGATACTTACAGAAAGAAACATAAATTGGCTTCGAATGAATATAATACAATTAAATATATCAGAATAATATATATTGAATCTTTTAACACCTTGTTTATTTGTTTATCTTACGTTGACGCGAATGTACCTATTGAAATGAAACTATTTTATACGGTTTTCCCGTGACGTTGGCAGCAGAACAACAACCGAAACGATGAAATAAGTAAAAAAAATAATAGAAGTAAGATAACAGTAAAAGTAGTTTTAAAATTATATAAATCAGTGTTTATACGGCATCCGTACGGGTCAGCTATGTTATATGCGTTTTTATTATTTTAATTAAGTTGTTTACTACATTCATTTAGTTATCGCGGTGTAATTCCGAGAGGGACTCTCGGACATATAACACAATGAATGTAATAAATAACGGCCGGTACCTGACTCGTAACGGTACGACCGTACGATGGACCTTTTTATAACTGCTAATGGATAAACAACTATTGGAACATTATGAAGATGATTATAATTCGGAGCATAATGATTCTATGAATGAAAGTGAAATGGTTGATGTGGAAGAAAACAAATTAGTTGAACTTGCACAAACAGAAAAAAATAAAGAAAATATGAAGAGGGTACGTGATGAAGAAGAATGGACTGTAGTTGGAGGAAAAGAAAAGAAGATGAAAGAGGATATTATACAAATATATATATCTAGTAATGATAAAATGCCTAAGCAATTCGCTTTAGCTAAACTTTTTGACGAAATTAATATAAAGAATATAATAAGAGTAAAATACATTAGCCCTTATAAAATTAGATTAGATATTACAGATGAAGCTAGCGCATTAAAATTAATGACGGATGAACATCTCAGTAAAAAGGGTTGGAGAATACAAAAGGCATTGGTGAAAAATGTGTCGTATGGTGTTATTAGAAACATCATCTGGAAATATCTGAGAAGCATATTATTAAAAATATTACATGTTCAAGCCCAGCCAAACTAATATCGGCTAAACGTCTGATGAGTCGAAACATTGATAAGGAGGGATGGAGTAAATGCGAATCGGTCCGTCTTTGTTTTGCGGGCTCGTTTTTACCCGCATAAGTATGTGCTGACAGTATGCGCATTAAGGTCGAGCAGTACGTCTTCCATATATCACGATGCTCTAAATGCTGGAAGTTCGGCCATACTGTTAAGTTTTGTCCCTCACCTAAAGTAGTATGTCCTAAATGTGGAGACAAACATCAGAACTGTGATTATTTGGTTGGCTGAGTTAATTGGTGACCACATGATATTGGAACGATCTTGTCCGCTTTTCTTAAAAGAGAAGAAAATAAGAGATTTGATGGCTCAATTCAATTGTACGTACAAAAAGGCTCTAACGATTTACGTACCTCCAAAATCACCTACACCCGCGCAAGAACCCGTGTTATTTACGCAAGATATTATTGAGCCGGTCTCTTTTTATTCTAACACTAAAGATGTTATTGGTTCCATCCAGGAGAAGTTGACCTATGCGACAATAGCTAGGCCTAAGCCGTGTTTGAAAAAACCTAAAGCAAAAAAGGATAAACCTTCACGCTGCCCTACACCATTTGTACCTGAAGTGAACGTATATGAATACGATAGTAGTCCGATACAGGCAGAACGTCATTCGTTACCTAACAAGGAAGAAAAGACAGAAAAAAAGGTTAAATTCGAGGAGCTTCTAGCGAAATTTGCAAATGCAATTTTCTTTAAGAGTGGCACATTTTTTGATAAAGTTAAATATATTATTGTATATTAGTGTAATTGGCTTGTAGCCGTTCTGATTAAGGATGCTTTCAAATAAATAAATTTCAAATAAATAAATATTATTAGGCATTGTTTAGAATGGTTGATACTAGTAGCGGTAGAAAACATTTCGGATTGGCCTGTTTTAAAAATGATTTTAGATTATTTAAATGGATAAAAGCCGCTCATCGGTTCGCCTTAATATTATGCAATGGAACTCGCAAAGTATCAAACCTAAACTAATATCTTTTGAGAGTTTATTATCGCAGGAGAAAATTCACATTGCTGCTTTAAGTGAGACATGGCTCGTACCCACGGAAACGCTTAAAGTAAATGGTTATTACGTGTTTAGGAAGGACAGAAGCGATGGCTATGGAGGTGTTGCTATATTAAAGTTCCGGTGACAGTTAGTAATACTGGTATCGAAATTATAGGTGTTAAAGTTTATAATTGCGAGTACATAGAATACATATTCTCCTTGTACTGTGCGCCATCTATAAGTACCTCGGTCGGTGACTGGGATAGTTTGTTTTCTATTTTAAAACAGAGGGCTTTATTACTGGGTGATTTCAATGGCCATCATACAAATTGGTCAAGAAAGACGAATCAAAGAGGTACGCAAATTTTTGGTGCTTTATTAAATAATTCATTGATTACGTTAAATGATCGATAAAATACTCGTATAAAATTAGTCAATGAAATTTTACAACAGTCTTCGCCCGATATATCGTTGGCCTCTGCTGATATAAGTCTGCGTATGAATTGGATGGTACTCAATGAGTCTTTAGGCAGTGACCATCAAATAATTAAAGTTACATCAAATCTTGATTCATTACGTAAGCCAGTTATAAAAAGAAATTATAAAAATGCTAACTGGAGCTCCTATACTAATCTACTTAAAGAACTCCTTCCGAGTGTGACGCTGTCTGAAGATTTACAAAAATCATATGAAACATTTGTAGACTGCATTTATTTGGCAGCAGAGCTACACATGCCAAATGTCAAATTTAATTCTAATCCTAGCACAAAATGTTCACCTAAACCTTATTGGACTCCTGAAATTTCAAAGGCTGCTGTGTGTTGCTGAACGCCGATTGGCTTTAAAAAGATTTCGACGTAAACCTATTCCAGAAAAACTTAATATTTTACAAAATAAAATTAGTGGTACACAAAAATTAATTCGTAGCACCAAATTAAAAAGCTGGCAAAATTTTTGTTCTTCTATCGACCAAAGATGTTCGTCTAACGAAGTGTGGCTAAGAATGAAATGGCTTAAAGAGAATACGACGAATAGACAATATGTTGATAAAAAGAGAGCAACGCAATTATTACAAAGTTTGGCTCCTGATTTTGTATCCCCTTGTAGACGTATCGTTAGTTTCACGTAATTACAAATTAGAAACTCCAATAGAATTAAAAGAAGTAGAAACATGTATACGCTTGAAAGACACGTGTCCCGGTGACGATAATATTTCTTATTCAATGATAAAACATTTGCCTCATATTGGAAAGGAGTTACTAACTAATTTGTACAATAGATTCTAACTAATTTATTCAATAATTCCTAGGCAGTGGAGATTTATAACTGTAATTCCGATACCTAAACCAGGAAGAGATACACATAGTGTATCGTCCTTGCGACCGATATCTATGATGTCATGTCTATGTAAGGTATTTTACTCAACAGACTAAAATGGTACGTAGAAAGGAATCACCTTTTATCTCATCACGGTTTTAGGAAATGTCGTTCGACAATGGATAATCTTACGAGCTTAGCGACTAGAGTTCAAATAGGGTTTTCAAAAAAACTATCTACTATAGTATGTTCTATAAACATAGACAATGCATATAATAACATTGATGTTAAAAGTTTAATTAGAATTATAGATAACATTGGGGTTGGGTCAAAATTATGTAATTATCTATGGAACTTTCTTAACAAGAGATATCTTAAAATCAGTGTTGATAATACAATTATCTGTCGAACTACATGTCCCGGGTTACCCCAAGGTGATCTTCTATCTCCGCTATTATTTAATATTATCACTATGAATATTTGTAAATCCATTAGTTCGAACAATATATTTACTTCCCAATATGCCGATGACTTCGTTGTTTATTCTGTTGGTCATAATATAAAAGATATTAAATTTCATTAACAAATAAATGGCCTTAGATAAAATGTTTGATTTGCTTTAGATAAAATGTTTGATTTGCTTAGAAAGATTTGTGTTTTTCAATCCAGTTTTTTTCAAGAATCATCAAAACTAAAATCAATAAAATTCCATTAAAAATAGTTGATGTTGTTAAATATCTAGGGCTATGGTTCGACCGAGGACTAAGATGGAGCAAACATATCAATGAGATTAAACAGAAAATTTATCATATATAAATATTTTTAAAGTATTGTGTGGTAGTGGTTGGGGCATACATCCAATACATCTAAGTCGTTTATACATTAGTCTAATTAGAAGTAGATTAGATTAAGCCCGTCATCTGTATAGTTCTAGTTGTACCACACATCTAAATAAGCTACAAATAGTTCAGAACCAGTTTTTGCGAATAGTGGGAGGTTTTGTTAGAAGTATGCCTGTGCACGCTATGGAAAGTGAGCTATATGTTCAACCATTACATGTACGTAGGTATTTTTTGGCTACAAAATACTGGCTTAAGATACAATCCATTGAAGACAACGAGATAGCTGATTTGATTAGACAACTCTATGACCTTATGCCTACTCCTAACTGGAGGTGCAAAAATATCCCTGTGATCTTTCTGTCCTTAGAACATTTTAAAGCAATCCCTTTGTATATTATAAGCAGCTTGAATTTTTTGGTTTTGATACATGGATGAGTAATGTGAATTTAAAAAATGTGGTGAGACCTTTTATCGAAGTAATAGATAAATGCAAGCATTACTATAATGCTATAGACCTTTATAATACATGTATCGAGTTTATAAATAAGAATTATTTTGGTTATTACAGCATTTTCACAGACGGCTCAAAAGGTAAACAATATGCTGGTGCTGCATTTTTAGACCCCCAAACAAATAGTTTCATTAGACTTAAAATTAAAACACCACATATCTGCATCATGGCTGTAGAATTGATAGCTATCGCAGAAGCTGTTTCGTACATTGAATCACTCAAGGCAGGGAATTAAGTCATTTTTACAGATTCTAGGAGTGCACTTCAACACTTAGTTCGATGTACCTCGACTGTTCGCGGTATGCCAATAGCCTATGAAATTTTAAAATCAATAATAAAATTACAATGTGATGGTAAAACAATATTCCTTCAGTGGATTCCATCACATATTGGTTTGGGAGGTAATACTACGGCTGACCATTTGGCGAGACAGGCAACAAATTTAGGGCTCCCAGTGACTCATTTACCGTATTTTAAAGATCTTTTACCCACCGCCAGAGAGAATGCTTTTAAAATTTGGAAAGAGTACTTTGATGAGAGGATTGAAGCATAGATATATATATTTGTTCTAATTCTATTATTTCTATATATGTATTTGACGGCCTCGATGGCGTAGTGGTGAGTGTAACCGACTGCCACGCCTGAGGTCGCGGGTTCGATTCCCGCACAAGTCAAATATTTGTGTGCATAAACATTGATATTTGTCTTGGTCTGGGTGTTTCTATGTATAATATGTAAGTATTTATAAATAAAAATAAAAAGTATTTATGTATGTTTATCCATTGTCTAGTACCCATAGTACAAGCTCTGCTTAGTTTGGGCTAGATGGTGTTGTGTGTATGTGGTAGAATATTATTATTATTATTATATTAATTCTGCGACCCTATATGAAACGAGGAATGTTTCATTAAATCTTTGTTCGATGTGGTTTTATCATGTGCTATGTAATAAAACTTTGTAATATGCCTCAGCGTGTTGGACCCATTCAAATCCAAGTAAACCTTTATGCCAGAAAAAGTTTTGGGTCCATATAAGTCCAGGACAGTCTTTATAAGTGGAATTCTATTAAAATATAAATATGTAATTATAAGCTACTTACTCCTGAATTGGAACACAATATTTGTTTTGCGTTATCTTATAGTGGTTTACTGTAAATCTACAGAAAATTTTCCTTTAGCTACCTACTATTAGTTGCAAATAAGGAGGCTTCATTGCTCGTTTTTACGCTGACAATAGATATTATTATTATTTGTTTCTCTTTCACGGGTATATTCCTAATACGTTAGGAAAATACCCGGCCCTTTGGGAGGCTTACACGGAGACATGGGTCCAACGTAAAGAGGCCCTATGAGAGTTTTAATCAAAGGTGGGATGGAACACTTACAGCGGGACTAGCCGCAGCAGCCGTAGGACTATTGCTACGTATGGATTCTAATATATGGGCTATGGGTATGGGTGTTTGATGGACTGGTATATTGGTAACTATGGGTGATAAACGGCGTCTGCCCTGAATACTCTAATAGCATCCATCGAATGGACAGACGGTGACTCGCCAACTCACTAGATAGGCCCCCTGAATAGCCACGATAGGCATAAAAGCCAGCAGCAGAGGGCAACACCGGTGCGATCGGCTAAGGGTGTCGAGCGGTGCGCCGCCACTGTCGATCGAAAATCGTCTTCCGTGGACTTCAAAATGAACTCGAGATGTAAGCAGTTAGGAAGTTTTAAGTAAACTGAAGAATAAATTAAAAAATCCGTCTATTTATTGTAATTTACTGCCCATTAAAACTATTTGTGATTAGTAATTTTAACTTTAAGTTAATTAACTACCCTCATTAGCGAGAGTTTATTAAAATATTTCATAGAACTCATTAATAACTCATTACTCACACGCCAGAATAAGACAAGATTCCGTAAGTTGTGATAATGCATCAATGTTATGACAATTATTAGGCTCATTAGTTAAGTATTACTTACTTAATTACCAATTCGTAAAGAATATTTTAATTTTTATTTAAAATCAGAATTTGTTATTTTAGAACATACATGAAGTGTTAAAAAATAAAAATATTTTCGACATTTTAAAAAAAAATTCGCAGCTGTGACCGTTATGTGGAGTATGCCAAAAAATCATAAATAAATAGCACTATAGCCATCTGGAAGGATATTACGGTTAACCTTGCGGTTCTCGAGATAAATGGTTTTTTCATGAACTCTCCATACAAATTTTTCGTAAAATAAATTTAAATCATCCGTTTTTGGGCAAAATTATCTCGGATGATATATTTGGGCATAGTAATGGGTAACTAAAGCTATATCCAGCAAAAAAAATGACAGTTGGAATTTAAAATCTCTAAGTCCACGGAAGACGATTTTCGATCCACAGTGCGCCGCCGGTTTCACCATCACGGGTCTCGTGGAAACGGAGACCCGGAGCGGGTTTCCCCGTAGTTATGCCCATGAAAATGACACTTCCACCCCCAAGCATGTAGCTTTAGCGGCCCCCTCTGACCGGCCGGCTTGCCTTAAGCCAGAGTTGAGAGTCCTACGGGCGCTCTTGAAGTTCCACCCCAGCCAACCAGTAACGGCAAGCTGGGGACGAGGCCCTCATCGACTCTCTGAGGCATTCAGGACCGCAGTGTCGCCACTCACATTCAGCTCGCCACATGCTGCCCTTCGGTTTGTGCGCTTTTATTTATGGTGATACATTTTTTATTTATATCACAAGGCAAGGTGGTAGTTTAAAAGCTAGTATACTATGCCCTCCGGTATCGCGTTAGTCTCATGAGGAGATAACGACTGTCCCAGAGGGGTTTATTATTATTATCTTGTGTGTGTGGGCCAGGCAGTATAGATCGCCGACACTTCGACCCAGTGGGATCTTTTGTGTCGGCCCCAAGATTTATCCCTTAGCTATCTCCTTATAAATGTACTGCATCAGCCGCAGCGTACACTTCAGAGGGAGAAGCCTGAAGTCTTCAGGGTTTGGATATGCCAATCCCATCAGACCCATCCCCAATCTAGCCAACGCGTCGCATTCACACAGTAGGTGCGATAAGGACTCGTCCTGTTCACCACAGGCTCTGCAGATCGAATTATGTGCCAATCTCAATCTGCACAGGAAGTCGTTGGTGTCAAAATGGCCAGTGAACGCTCCTCTGAGCAGGCGTATTTGACACTTGTTATACTCGCAGAACTTCCGGGTGAAGCCTGTGGCTCTGTTTGCAATGAATATCTTGGAGTGTTCCAGACCCCTAAGGGCCATTTACTCTAGCCTGTGTTTATCATTGCCATGTGCATTCAAAGCTGCCTTGAAGGTGCTCTCAGAGAGTCAAATGAATGGATGACAATAGATAATAAGAATGCTATTTTGGATTTGGGTGAACTAGTAACTACTAGTAAGTTGGGATAATTAGACAGTCGTTTTATTCGGTACTGTGATTGCAGGTAGAACATGGTGCAGTGCAGTTCTTACTTCAAGCAAGTGCTTGAGGTAGAAATGGCGCCTAAGTAGTGCAGCGCTGTGTACTCGCTGCAATAGTCGATGTTGACATTTTTCATTTTTATACACTGCTGCTACCAAAGAGTGCGAGAAATGCGTTATGGTATCGACTCAATAATGTTGGATAACCAATAGTAGGCTAAAGTAGTAAAGTAGTTGCAACTCTAGAGATTCGTATATATTCGTATATTCGTATATATATATATATATATATATATATATATATCACATCGTATGATTTTTCACCATACATTATGGAAAGCCGATATAACTCTTTTGTGACGAATGCACAAAAGAACTTCCTACGTAAACAGTATATTAGACGCCACACATTAATTAAAACATTATTAAATAAAATACGACCTAACTTGCTAATTAAATATGAAATACGAGGTGCCTCATCAGTAGCTCTCATACGTAGTACCGGCTGGTTTGATAATTTTTAATTAAAAAGGAGTAAAAAATACTGTGTGCTTATTTTCACATTCATGATATGCTCCGCTAGGCCAGTGAAGCGGCGGGTTCTATTTATGGGGCAAATAAAGTGATATTAGACTTTTCTATAAGAATATTTGCAGGTGAAGAATCGATCATTAAGTTCTTTTATTACTTCTATTTAAAATCTCAGTTTTATTTAGGCGTGATATAATATTATCTACTTTTTGCCAGCGGCTTCGTCCACTTGAATTCTGCGGTAATGCACAGGATAAAGTAGTCATATGTTTGTAAGAATGCTCTATTCGCGTGCAAAATTTCATCGAAAGCCTTAGTAGGTTTGATGTGTCTGACTTTGATACAAAATTAACAAAAAAAAGACTTGTAAGTAAATTTAAAATTTAATGTCAATGTTCGCAGTACACCCAATTGTTCCGGAAATATATTTCGAGATCCGGGCACAATTGCTGATGGCAATACGAAACTAATTATTCAATAAACTGGAAACTCATAATTATCGGCCATAGACAGTGCCTTCACTTGCATTATTAATTAATACGGCAGTGAATACAAACATTTTATTTCATCAGACTTTATTTGCAAAGAGGTGGATGCAATTAATTAGTGGCCCGGATATAAAAATGTTTTGTGGGTTTTAAAAGTGTACTTGCAAGGACGAATGAGAGAGGAAAGTGAATTAGCTAGTCAAGTCGATACTATCATGGCGCCAGGGTTTATGCCCTGCTGATATACTTTGAGATATAATTTAGAAACTATTAAGGCAGTTTATTAGTCTGAGCAAGCTATAAACAACATCTTTATGAAAGGTAAGTGTGTTGGCAGACACAGGTCTTAGAATACCAGACATAACTAAAGATCTATTCTGTCGGACCGGTGTGTCAGCGCGGTTAGAAACGTTAAGATTTAAGGATTAAATTTTTAATTTACTCTCTTTTGTGTGTCTAACAATGTTAAGCTATCAAAAATAGCTCTGTATTCTAAAACGAAATGAGATCTTTATCTTTCCTAATTAAGTAAGAATCACTGTCAGATCAAGTGAAAACTATTAGTTTATTGATGTGAAAAAAATATTAGGGTTGATAGGATCGAAAATCATGTCAAACGTTATTTTATTGAGTAAACTGGCGCGGCCATAGATCGGGTAATGTCGTTAGGTACCCTCGCACGACAGAAGAAGGGCTACGAAGGCAGCGACAATCAACCTTATAAGTGTTATAGACGAGCTCAGCCGTAGGAAATGAGGACAGGTAGACGATGCTTGCACGGTGACGATATAGCGGTAATGTAGATGATTTGTTATCTAAAAGAGCTAAAACATTAGATAAATGTGGGTATAATTACGAGGTAATAAGGCATTATGAACTGTTTTGTTTCGAAATACTGACGAGAAAAAAGTTATATTCTGTTTTAATGTTTTAGGTAGTTAAGGCTAATAGATTTTGGGTTTGATTTTTATTACAGGTTACAAACATACATGTTGCAATGTGATATAATGTATTTTAACCCAGTGAGTATAGGTAAAAGGTTGATCTTGTTATTTACCAATTGCTCAATAAAATCATCTTCACATAATATGTCCTTATACTCTTAACCTTCTCAGTGCACAGAAAGCGCAATAACTGAAGTGCTGTTATAGGTTTTATAATCTATATATTAATACGTGAAGCAAAAACTTTGTACCCCTTTTTACGAAAATTGCGCAGACGGAGGAGTATGAAATTTGGCACAGTTGAAGTTTATATGGTGATGGAGCGGCGAATTCTAATATTTTTATAAAATATGCATTAGAATTACATTAAATTAATGAAAAAACACTACAAGCACACAACCATGCATTTGACACACGCAGTCAAAGCGCGTAACTATGGTTACAATATCGATATATAATGACATAATATATCAGCAATATCTTAAAGGCAAACATTGGTCCAATTTCGAGCACTAGGCGACCGCTAGTATATATAAAACCTATACCAGGTATAGATTAATACCGACATAGGTATATGTCATCAGTTTGCAAATTCACTGTAGCATACAGCTCGCATGTTGTGTTAGCCGCTCGCTTTGTAGGCGCGTCGCTATTACGCGCTTCATCACAGCCGACGACCTTACCGTCCAGTTACGTTACTATTAAAATAACAAGCCTTATTCCAAACCATTTCAGCGAAATACTGTCGTTTGGTCGATAACATAATACCCAATCGGTTTTGGGCTTCGCTGAGTTGACAACATAATGTTGGTTGGCTTTTTTGAATTGAAATATTATTATGAAGCTTGGGTATTTAGATAATGCAAGAATGGCATTTATAATTTATTAATGGATACGGATGGCGCAGTCTTGCTGATAACAATAATAATAAATTTATTAGCTACCAAATATATTAGAAATTAAAGCAAGCTCTGCCTCCTGGACTGGTTGTATCCCAGGTAACAGTGTCAATTCAAATGTCTGCTTCGTTTCGATTGCTATGGATTTATTAACAAGTATATGCTTAATCTATAGATTCTATAGTTGTTAAGAGATTCAGAATTCTTTGTTTTAAAGTTTACTACTTACATACTAGAACAAAAGTGACAAACGATTTTGGCCGGCTTGATGGTAAAATAGATATAAGGAAGATAAGAGAGGCACGTACGTGAGCCTTCAGAACTCATATACCGCGTGAAACAGCTGAACAGTGTTAGTCCTTTACGCGGGTTTACTGTAAGAGAATAGTTCTCGCACGATCCCGCTCTTAAGTATTGTCACTAAATGATTAATACCAGCGCCGGCTTTTTCACTTATATTCTGTAAGCTCTATATGATTTAAGTAAGAGATGATTTTGTTGGCCTGTTGCTATGCGCACCATTAATAACGTTAGGTATATAAACATATATACATATGTAAGAAGATGTTTCACTATTGCGCAGCCTTTACCTAAAATACTTGTCGGGTCTTCCTGGTTTTAGTTTCGCAAAATAGAAAACTCTCGAGATTAGATAGATTAAAACAGCCGGAGTGACATTA
This sequence comes from Catocala sponsa, assembly GCA_963564715.1. Lineage (NCBI taxonomy): Eukaryota > Metazoa > Arthropoda > Insecta > Lepidoptera > Erebidae > Catocala > Catocala sponsa. The sequence goes on along the minus strand of OY751334.1, from coordinate 10,294,040 downwards.
GAAATTATTTAACCAATCTTTTACTCAGGCCGTCATATAATAAAAAGAGCGTAATTTAGTTCTCCTCATATTAGTTTCAAGGTAATTTCGTAGCACTTTGACGGTATTTGTTATGTTAGTTCAAGTAGAAAATCAAATATTACATACACACACATATCATCATTTCTATAAAAACCGTTACATCAACATCAATTAGAATTTGTAAACTCAAGTGGGAACAAGCATAAAAATAACGAGATTCAAAAGTCTGTTAAAATGTCCCAAATCGAAAAAACACATCAAATGGATTGGTTTTATCGTGTATCCATTGGCTTTAACCTCTAAGTAACCAATTTGGGCATTGAACAATTTTCAAACCGACCGACCTCTATAAAACTTGACAACGGAAATTAAACGAGAAACAGAGATTATGTATCTCTGCTTTCATTCATTCAGCGTTATTCGAATAGGCGGGGATAGACGTCTGCGATACATATCTGGCTGGCTGGATAACGTCTGGATTCTATGACATAGACGCTTCCCACTTAGCATTCATTAATTTGCTTTGTAAGCATCTTAAAGAGCGTGAACACCCGACGCGCGTATTAAATATCTTATAGCGGCTGTTTTTGTCGTAATGTTGGCGCCATTTCAGAACAAAGATTCTTTTTTCATTTCATTTTATGTCTTTCTGTCGAGTTCAAAGTGATTGACGTTCGTATTTTTAAATAATCTACGGCCTTATTATGTTTGGATATTTTTTTGAATTCGGGAAGTAGGTATATTAAATATTGATCGTTTAATCACAATTTAAGAGACTTTTTCTAATTTTATATATAAATTAATTTTTTATACAGGAGGATGTCCTAGAAGTCAACGTCAAGCCGGAATCATGTAACAGGCTTAGTTTGTTACAGTACAATATCTTTGTGCTGTATCTACAATCTACATCGCAATCTTATGATCTTTATCGCACGTTCAATATCTATTAAATGTTTCTACTATCCGTGATCAACACGTAGTCGTTAGTATATAAGATGCACCTTTGGATAATTATAACCAGACTATACTACAACTTTGTCTCATTTATACCTAATCAAATACTGCCAAGAAGTATGGCAAATTGGTGACCCCGACGAACGAATACGCAGCAAGAAACATGGCACAATCACCATGCAAGGCGAACATAAATCAGCAAGGAACACTTGAAGTAGCTGCTGGCACCTCGGTTTTATCTCGCATTCCGGAATTTTGGAAAGACCAACCAAGATTATGGTTCACGCAACTAGAAGCCATATTAGCACCACAGAAGCAAGGAGACGAATACAAATACTGTACAGTAATAGCAAAATTATCCAAGGAAGAAATACTACAAGTTAGTGACCTAATCACTTCACCACCGACTACAGATAAATATAAAAACATCAAGGAACGTTTAATTGATTGTTACGAAGAAACAGAACAGCGACAGTTTCAAAAATTAATATCAGAGACAGAACTCGGTGAACAAAAACCTTCGCAGTTATTACGTCAAATGCGAGTCCTCGGGAGAGGAAAAATCAGTGACGAAACAATTAAACTACTATGGTTCAGGCTTTTACCAACATCAGTTACTACGGTTCTAGCAGTTACGGAAGACATGGAAATTGACAAACTGAGCCAAATTGCAGACAAAATAATAATGAATTCAAAAGTAACCGAAATATCAGCTGTTAGCAACGACACTTCAAACGACAACAATACAGCATGCATTTTAGCCCAGCTAGCAAAATTACAGATAGATATTGACGCAATTCAGCAAGGTCAATATGGCTATCGACCCAGCACGCACAATCATTTCAAGAAACGTCAACAATTCCCGATTATGAGGCCGAGAACAAACTATAGAGGAGCAAATCGATTTTGTTACTACCACGAAAGATTCGGAAAATATGCAAGGAACTGCATTAAACCATGCGGTTGGAAACCAATGACTTACGTACGGAACCAGGGAAACGAATAAGAGCACAGACAACGGCGAAACTCTGTGCAATCCACCCATCCAATCGCCTCACCATTACCGACCGAAAAAGTGGTATGAAGTTTTTGATTGACACGGGCGCAAATATTTCAGTCATTAGCAAGCAACAGAGATATTCAATTTTACAAAATGAACAATACACACTATACGCTGCAAATGGGACTAAAATTAGGACTTACGGCGAGAAGACGCTTACCTTGAATTTAGGACTACAACGATGTTATAAATGGAATTTTATAATCGCCGATGTTACACAACCAATAATTGGAGCAGATTTTCTAGAGCACTATAAACTATTAGTCGACATAGCAGGTCGCAAACTTATCGACAAAGTTACAGAGCTGACAACGCATGTAACTTCAGAAAAAGCGACACAACAAACAATTCGTACTATCGCAGTGGGAACGAATTCACGTATTACGCAACTTTTAAACAAATACGAAGACATCACGAAAGAGTCCTCTCTACGCAATGCGCCCAAACATAAGATTGAACACCACATTATCACTACAGGACCACCCGTCGCAGCTCGGGCAAGACCATTACCTCCAGAAAAATACGACATAGCCAAAAAGGAATTTCAAAATATGATAGAGCTCGGAATTTGCCGACCGTCAGATAGCCCATGGGCAAGCCCATTACATATGGTAAAAAAGAAAAATGGCGAATGGAGACCGTGCGGAGACTATCGAATGCTCAATAGCACGACAGTACCGGACAAATACCCACTACCAAGATTAACTGACTTTACATACATATTAGAAAATAAGAAGATACTAAGCAAGATAGATATACGCAAAGCATACCACTGTATTCCTGTTAAAGATATAGAAAAAACAGCCATCATCACACCTTTCGGACTTTTTGAGTACTTAAGAATGCCTTTCGGATTACGCAATGCGGCACAAACATTTCAACGATTCATGGATTCCTTATTTAGAGATTTAAACTTCGTATTTATATTTGTAGACGACTGTCTCATCGCATCGGACAACGAAGATTTGCATTATCAGCATTTAGAAACGGTTTTCAAACGTTTACACGAGAATGGAATAACCATTAATCTCGAAAAATGCGAATTTCTCAGAAGGGAAATAGATTTCTTAGGTTATCATATAACGAGCCAAGGAATACAACCTACCGAAGAAAATTACAAAGCAATCATGGAATTTCCCAAACCGAAAACAATTCAAGAATTAAGACGATTTTTGGGCATGGTCAATTTCTACAGAAGTAATATTCCACGCGCAGCGGAAAATCAAAGAATTTTAAACGAATATCTACATGGTTCAAAAAAGAACGATAATTCACCTGTTCCTTGGACAACGGAAGCAGACAAAGCTTACGAAAAATGCAAGGAAAGCATGAAAAACGCAGTGTTAACAGCGCATCCTTCCCGCAACGCATCACTAGCGCTCATGACCGACGCTAGTGCTACTTGCGTTGGTGGAGTTTTACAACAAAAATCCGGACGCAATTGGGAACCATTAGGTTTTTTTTCACAAAAATTGAGCGAAACTCAACAAAAATATTCTACGTTTGACAGAGAGCTGTTAGGAATATACATGGCCGTCAAACATTTTCACAGATTAATCGAGGGAAGAGAATTTACAATATTTACGGATCACCGACCTTTGACATACGCATTCTCCCAAAAACCATCATCAAACGATACACCGCGACGGGTCCGGCAGTTAGATTTCATTTCACAATACAGTACCAACATTCAACACATAAGCGGACGTGACAATATTACCGCCGATGCCTTATCTCGAATAGAGGAAATATACGTGCCATCACCTATCGATTACGCTGAATTGGAAAAATGTCAATCAACAGATAATGAACTAAGTAAATTACGTGACAATAAAAGATTAAAATTCAAAAACATTACGCTTCCGGGTTCCACAATATAAACATCACCTGCGACACGTCTACTGGAAAAAGCCGCCCCTACTTACCAAAGCAATTTCGCAAACAAATTTTCGATACCATTCATGGTATGAGCCATCCAGGAAAAAGAACTACGAGAAAAATGATAACCCAAAGGTATTTATGGCCGTATATGAACAAAGATATCAATAATTGGTGTAGATCATGTATAGCCTGCCAAAAATCAAAAATACAACGACATACGATATCACCTCCTGGTACATTTATGACAGCGCAACGTTTTGAACATTTACATATTGACATCGTCGGACCACTTCCGATTTCACAAGGGAAGAGATATTTAATCACAATCATAGATCGTTGTACGTCATGGCCCGAAATATTTCCGGTAGAAGATATAACTGCAGAAACAGTAGCCAAGACACTTTTCGAAGGATGGATTACTTGTTTTGGATGTCCATTGCGCATTACTACGGATCAAGGCCGACAGTTTGAATCAAGAATATTTGAGTCACTCTCACAATTTTTGGGAATACATAAAATTAGGACAACACCTTATCATCCGCAATCCAATGGAATGATAGAGAGATTTCATAGAACTTTAAAGGTGGCGTTAATGACAAGAGAATCCAACGAAAATTGGTTAAAAGAAATTCCAACAGTTTTACTCGGGTTGCGGAGTAGCTTGCGAGAAGACACAGGTTATAGTTCAGCAGAGATGACATATGGAACGCCAATACGACTCCCTGGAGGATTTTTTGAGTCATCAGCAGCACAGTTATCAACGTACGAAGAGTTTGTAAAACAAATTCAAAAGGACATCACACAAATGACATCAATTCCGAAAAGAAAAAACCACAACCAAGCTATATTTGTGCATCCCGAACTCAAAGAATGCTCACACGTATTTGTTCGGTGTGATAGAATTAAGAAAGCCCTGACACCGCCGTATGAAGGACCCTACCCAGTAATTAGTAAAACAGATAAAACATTTTGCATTAGAATTAGGGATAAAGAGACAGTGATATCAATTGATAGATTGAAACCAGCATTCATGATCAATGACGAATCAAACTACGTGCCAGATTCAAAGGATTTCTACAGACATTCACACACGTACACTACACGATCAGGACGTAAAGTAAAGCCAGTAGTACGTCTATAAAAAATCGCTGATATAAGCAAGCTATTCGTATATATATTAACATAGATCTTAACATATACCATTAATTCACAACTACTCGTAACAACAAGACATCTAAAATGGGAAATCAAAGTTCTAAGGACCAGATAACATACAATACGGACAGTTGCCTCAATCAAAACGAAGCGGACAAACTCCGTAACCTGATCCAGGAGGACTTACGGTGGACAAGAAATGTTGCAATGGGACAGATTATTTTAACAATCGGCGTGATCCTACTTTACGGCATAATGAAAACACTGGACAGAAGAATGAAGAGTTTAACGGAAAAAAATAATAAACACTCGTGCAACAGCTAAGTCAAAATTACATACGTCAGCAAATCACACCACAACAGGCGTCATCAAATTCCACCGCGTACAATAGCATTATTATTTATATACATCAGCAAATAACTAGTAACAACAGGCGTCATCAAATTCCACCGCGTACAATAGCATTATTATTTATATACATCAGCAAATAACTAGTAAGGTCTAGGTCAAATTTATATTGTAAACACTATTACCATAATAATATATTTTTTTTTTTTAAAGGGGGGTGTACTGTTACAGTACAATATCTTTGTGCTGTATCTACAATCTACATCGCAATCTTATGATCTTTATCGCACGTTCAATATCTATTAAATGTTTCTACTATCCGTGATCAACACGTAGTCGTTAGTATATAAGATGCACCTTTGGATAATTATAACGAGACTATACTACAACTTTGTCTCATTTATACCTAATCAAATACTGCCAAGAAGTATGGCAAAGTTAATTCAAAATGTAAATATCTGTAGTACCAAGTGTGAAAAAAACGTCACAGAGTGTAGATTCTATTTTTTTTTAAATATATATTTTGCCTATAATTTTTAAAATACGTAACTTAGATTTTTTCTCATAGCTATTATAACTTAGCCTATTACCTGATTCCGGATTGACGTGGACTTCTGGGTCACTCTGTATAGTTTAAAATTAAACAAAACTACATACAAATTTTGTCGTAGAAAACTAGTAAACCCTATTGTCAGTCTTCTAGTAAATCACATTGAAATCGGTCAGACTGTTTATGTGCATAGATGTCGAAAACATACATCCTAAGCATTTTGTAAGACGTAACTAAAATGTTTTTGTGATATATTAAATAGCATCACACCTGTACTTTAGGGGATCAGAAACCTCATTTTAACACTGGTGGCTTTCACTCTTGCTCCACTTAATAAATAAAAAAACTAATTTAAAAGACCTTTGTGTTAAAATAAGATTATACTTATTGAGATATCATTTACACCCAACTATCCGGTGTACTCTCAACGTTACTAACATGTTGGCAATGATGGCATGTTTATACAAACGATTCATAATAAGTTATATGTAACTTATTATGAATCCGACTTACAAAAAGCTGTTATTCTTTGTGTTTCGTCGACATAAAGTCCTATTCTTCTTAATAAAATTAAATAAACCTTAAATTATATGGAAGTCTTTTCGATACAGTTATTAAAGTGAATTTATAAACTTAAGACTGTTTGAACTTTTTTCTCGCTGTCTCAATCCGCTTTCTTTTACATCGAAAGGTAGTTTGGCTGATTGAGACGAAGGACAAAAGCATTCCATTTTTTCATTTCTGTCCGGAACACTAAGAATACAGTCTGCTGAAGACTGTACTTAGATACAGTCGTTGCGAAAGGTTTTATTTCTTCTGCTGTCAAAGCTTGATAAAAATCAAGCTTCAGGTTTGCTAGTAATTATCTTTTCAGTCTTGCATTATGGATTTACCTCGGACTAGCTCACCAAAATGGAATTAATCTTCATACAGAAAATGCATTTCACATTTTTTATACCTTTGATCGCAGGATCAACTGTTCCGTGCAAGGTTGAGGACACAAATCACTGTTCTATCCATATTCCCTTAGGACTCGCGTTATCAATCACACTTTAACCCATGGAGAGAGTTTAATCCCTTGAATACCGTACAGCTTACCCGTCAATCTTGATAAACGTAATTATACGTGAAGTCTTCAGTCGTTTAAATTATGATTGATATCTGGCTGTTAGAAATTTAGTTATAATTTAAGCGCGCTTCGTAATTTACACAAGTAGGTCTTTAGAGCATGTGGCGGGTCGGTGCCTCTTGAGCGCGTGGAGCAATCCAAAATTATGCCCGTGGCCCCGGTATACAGGAGACAAGACAAGCATCAGGATGTGGTTTTAGTCAGTAGTCTGATATAACCGTTTGCTCCGCCCTTAGCGAGGGGATTATTTAATACCATCCCATACTAAAAAGGGGTGCATAGTAGTATCATAGAAAAACTAAGGTAAATCCGATTAGATACGTATAATTGAGATGTCCGCTATAGCGGCGGCGTGCCCGCTCATATAGGTATGAGCCTTCATTTAAGCATAAAGAAGGCTTACCGGGATGTACATATTACGTATATATTTTCCATTTAGGTAAAATATCGGAGCCAGGTAACTTTCTGTTGCACCAGGTAACTTTCTGTTGTACTCCAATAATGGTTAATGTTCTCCGAGGAAATATTGTGCTATCTTCTGATAGCACAACTTTGCTCAGGGAACCTGTGTTCCTACATAGGTGTTTGTACCAGGCTTTGCACGAGCTGCGATGCCCCTTAGTAAAGATTTTAGGAAAAATAATTACCTACTTCTTCGTTAATATAAAACATAAGACGATATCTAACATGATCTCAAGAGACAGTTGCGGAAGATGTCTATTATATTGACGTGAGTTAGAGTCAACATTAGTCAGTAATATGTAATATATAGAGATCCGAAAACTAATATTGGTGTGTCGTTTCTCGTCATAATGTTTATAAGATTTCATACCGTAGCGAAGTCTTATATAATATAAGATGTAATCTTTTTCATAGTGGCCGTAAATAGATAACGCTGCTTTCAAACAGACTTCTCACAAAACTCTTTTAACGGATTATGCGGCGTGTCTGAATTAAATGACCAGTAGAGATGTTAGCAACGAAAGGTTATAGGGATATCTCTGATGTTGCTAATGGCTACTTAAGCCATAGGCTACGGATAATCGATTATCTTCAGAAGATCTGTATATGTAGTTGTGTGTCACAATGGTCGTATAAGAAAACAAGTTTTAATATTGCACCAATTACCAATTTACTTAAGTGCGATTGTAAAAAATAACAGCCGTATTAAGATCGGCTTTGAACAGATGATCCTATTGAAAGCCTAGTTAATAGCGAGCATCTGTGCCTAAAGAGAAAAATCCTTTGGTTCTATTCAAGTTATCGTATTTTCCTATAGCGGGGCCAGCGAGGCGGCTAATTTGCTCGTAACGAGGCTGACTTGCTGGCTTTGCCTCTCGCCAGTGTTCGATAACAAGCTTATATCCAATCTATGTACGATTATTATGAAACTGCTATATATATCTTCTATCTATATATGTATAAATAGGCAAAGATAAAATAGGTGAGTACCTTTTTCTTGTCTGTTTATCTACCGATTCTCATTATTTTGTTCTGTTTAGTAGCTTTTGGTGAGTATTAATAAATACTTTTTGAAAGACGTACTAAGGTTAAAAAATATATATTAGGTATATATGGGTATAGGTAGAGACAAAACAGTTTATAATCAAATTTCGACCACCTGCTGAACACTAGTATATCTATATGTTCTAATATCATATTTTTCTACGAAGAAAACTCTCTTCTTGTCCGTAGTGTTTTCAAGCTCTTGTATATATATATATCTTGCGCATGCTATTGGTTACTCCAATAGCATGCGCAAGATATGCTTCATGCCTCACGCATGTAGCACGCACGAGTAGCTAGCACATGTAACCTGAGACAGATATTTGGTCACGTACAAGCAACCTAGGGGTTAAGTTTTATAATCTGAAACTAGTTAGTTGTATCGAATTATTTACAAATTAATTTAAAAGGAAGCAGCAGTAATGTGTCAAGCTATAGTTACAATATAAGTTTATATAATATACTTCTTTAATCCGCGACTTCGTACACGTTGAATTTGAAAGTAGGTATATATATATATGTATCTTTCTTTGCATGTAAGAATAATCTACAAACATACTTCTCGACTTGTAGCTATTAAGATTAAACCAGCTAAACAACACTTTAGTGTTCTGATTGCTTCGAAAGGAAACGTTGTGCTGCCTGCACAAGTGTTGTTACCGATATGCACACCGATTGCTTTTTTGATTTGTTACCCTGACTGATATTTAATTTTAATTGAATGAGTACTACGAATAAAAGTATTAATAAGGGTGACAAGTGACGCACCGCTGCAATGCGCTGAAAGTCAACACCGTCAGCTCAACAATGTTAGTACCATATTTTTATCACCAATAAATTGGTTATTTATATACTTGTATTGTAAAGGATATAAGAAGCGTATCTAATTGAATGCTAGATTTGTTGGAAAGGTTTCACACACAACGAGTTTCATGTTCTTAGCATCTGTTACTAGACATATTATATATACATATGTAGCATGGAGATATACATATGTATTTGATACTTTTATTACATATACTCTATTCGTCGCTATCAGAATTGCGAGCAATGTGGCGAGTTCTGATTTTTTTTGCGAATGAAACCTCGAGACTTTTTCAATTCCAAAGAGAAGAATAATTCAGTTCTCTCTTTCTTTGAAATTATTTGTTTTTTATAAAGAATTCGAGTATAACAGAAAGAACTTAGTAATTTAATTATTACTTTGAACATTTTTAGAATTTCACTGTATTTCTTTTTAATTTTATTCAGTCATATTACGACCATTGTAACAATTTGGACGGGTTTGATTAGAGCACAATTTTTTTATTGTAACTACTATGACGAGTACGTCGTATATCAAGATTTAGACAATCATGTACAGGTGAACAGATCGGACGTTTTACCATTTTAGTGGATCACACTAAACGCCGAACGAAATTAGATGGAACGTAGTTTAGATTTTAAGTTGCACCTTGGTACCAAACTGGTCAAACCGCCTCATATTGTGATCAATGGTTATTGCGTAACTGTGCACCGCAACGAATTGCCAGACAGATCTACTTTCATTCTTCTAAAATTATCCTTTCAGGTTGAGAGTCCTGTAAATAGTTGATTATTTTTAGATTAGATTAGATTAGTTTCCTAAAATATATTTAATATTTGCTAAGAATCTAGATACAGTCTCGTTATAAACGTTCGCATACACCTGTAATATTTTTAAAGGATCACGTTTGCTGTTGAGTCTTAAAAATGTCACAAACAAAGGGGCAAAGTTATTTATAATATTAGTATTGATTAATACAATTTTATACTATCATTATCTCATATCAAGCGGTTGCCCTAGCCTTGATTACTACCAAGGGTATTAATCGCGCGTTGCTGACTTTAAGAAAAGGAGTTACGAGAAGGAATAAAAAGAAAAGGGTTTGTGTTTCCGAAATGCTGAAACAGATTATTACTTTTTGGTACTGCTCGGGACTAGCGCTCTTCCATATTGTAACTAAACAAGTGGTAACGGTTTTACTTTTATTTACATATATTATGTGATATTTAGCGTCTCGATAACTTCTACACATTTCACTAAAACAGTTACTTAATAAATTTGGCCCCGTATATACACTGTCCCACTGCTGGGCACGGGCCTATTCTCATTGTGAGAAGGGCTAGGCCATAGTCTTCCACGCCGGCCCAGTGCGGATTGGAAGACTTCAAAGAAATTAATATTATGGAAAACTCTCAGACATGCAGGTTGTTTTTACGATGTTAATTTCACCGGTAAATCAAATTATAATTTTTTATCTTGTTTTTTAACAACTCCCGCACACAATATCTAGACTTGGAACAACCATTTGAGGATCACACAAATTTTCTCCCGGGTGGGATTCGAACCCACAACACTCAGCGTAGTAGCAGGTGACCACTTAAACCACTACGCCATCCATGCAGTCAAATGAATTATTATCTAATACGCACATAACTAGGGTTTGAACTCAAAACCTTTATGTGGCAGTTCAACGGTCACCTACTAGACTATCGCTACCAAAAGGTAGATAGCACGTAGGTATGTATCTAAAAAGATACATACCTACGTGCTATCTAGCAACTCAATCACTTATATTTTAATTTTGTTACAAACATATTTCGCTTAAAACAGCTACTTAAAATGTTTCAATATCGTTATAAAAACAAACACCGTAGTACATTTCTCACCTGGCGACGAGAGAGGTGTATTTTGTTTGAATTATAGAGGAGGTGTTGAATACCGATGGTGGTTCGTATCGATCTGTCGCTCCCATTATTCAGGTCGGCGCTGACAGCCGACTCAGCTCTCGAGCCGAAATGGAGCTTCCATTCTCACTTTGTTTTCTAATGTTTCAGGTAACATATTGTTGCATGCGAGCTTAGATGTTTAGAAACTGTCGCGTGTTCATTGATTTTTGGAAGCTTTTATTTACTTTCGCCTGTCTCGCTGTTGGTATGTAAACAAATCTTGCAAGTTAAATTTTACTCTTCCCGGTATTCAATTGATTGAATGTGTTTATATTTTTATTTCTCAACAACATACTTTTGGAATTATGTACCTATGAAAATAATTATTATATAATTATATTATACTAGTATTAAACAGCATGTTTTAGTTATTGTTTATGTAAAGACTTAGTAGACGTTGTAAAGACTGTTTTAGTAAAGTGTTTATATACATAAGTACAATACAGTTGACGAAATATGGGTGTACCATATTTCGTCAACTGTTTCCACGTGGAGTGAGTGCCTATTATATTGCCAGTCTCCGTGCTTTTTGTGAGGACTTTATAACAGATACTTAATAACTTTTTCTCGACGTGAACATAAGCGTAAACTTAGTAAGCTAAGCTAGCTGATACTAACGAGGAAGTAATTTTTCTTTTTAAACTTGCAAAAGCATTTTCTTAACGATTGTTCGTGCCTTTGTTCGAAGAGAGGCTAATGCTGCCCATCGCGAGACTTCCGCAGTCGGATACATTTATTACTAAAGCATCTGTGTACACCATTAACCGCATAATATTTACATACTTATCATTAAAATGATGTCTTGTTTTTTCTAAATTATTGTCATTTTATTCGTTTATTTAAAAACTGTTTACCGTCAATCAATAATGAAGACCGGTGAATCCAAGTTAGATTATCGAAGAAAAGGCAACGTAATGAATATACATGTAATTAAATACCAACTTTTAGATTTATTGTAATAAAGAACACGCTATTGCCTGTGATAAAGTCTCTACGTAGTCTACCCGAGAATGTAAAGACAAGTTTTAAGGTGTTAAAATAAAGATTTATACAAGTTACTATTGTAGTACTGACTATCTCTCATTCCGAGGTGAAACCACTAAATATTCCTTGATTATATGTAAGAGTAATAATATTATGTAATTTATATCACAAAATAATTATGTTTGCAAAATACATAAGTATGTTTAATACATTTTTCCAAGAATGGTTTGTCTGTTTGCAACTTTCGTTTAATAGTTCATGCGTGATTAACGTGCCAGGGCCCAAAATTGTTACCAAATCTAACTACATATAATATAGTTTATACATTATAGAGTGTAATAACATTGAAAATTAAATAACAATCGTCCAAACATTTCAGAAAATTTCTCATTTCTATAAGTAAGTTATGCAAAACTGCAATATTTCTATAAGTAAGTTATGCAAAACTGCAATATCACTAATCATATTAATAGAAGTTATAGGCTAACGTTAGCCGCTAGAAAGACCAATAAAATCCTGAAATGTGACTCTATAAAGTAAGATATTTTATATCGTAAGTCTATATAAAATTTAAGAATAAAAAATTGTTTTTTCGATCTAACTTAAAGACTACTCTATCGATTTAAAAAAATCTTTCATCATTAGAAAGCTATATTATCATCGAGTACCATAGGTTATATTTCATTAAAAAAGGATTGTTACTAACATTAACCTAACCTACTTTTACGCGAGCGAAGCCGCGGGCAAAAGCTAGTCATACATATTTTAATGTAACTTAATGTGCAAATTGACTTATAATGAAACAAAATTCTGACGGCAGATGAACCCGTATTTGCATATAATGTTGTGCGGTCTGACGCTATCGTGTATGGAGGTCAATCGACTCATAAATCAACAGACACAGTCATGTGTATACAATGCATGCCCTGAGCTCATTGTCAAACCAATCTATTTGATGTAGTAATCTATGCATATTACAGTACTATAGTATTCCAGTAGTATTACGGACATATTAATTGACTAACTAATGCAACTCCGAAATAATCAGTTTAGTAAGTCAATATAGAATATCTTAATAATAGGATATTTATCCTATCCTAATCCTAACTAATATAATAAATGTAAATGTGAGTTTGTTTGTATGTATGTTTGTAACGCTATCACACCTTAACGACTCAATCGATCATCATGAAATTTTGCATATATGTGGTCTTAAAAAGGAGAGGGACACCTCAATGGTAACAATTTCTGTATTGTGTTGCATTTTACAAACATTTAAACAATGGACACAAAGTACATCCAGACTCGCAATATTATTTTGTGGAACCCACCACACTTTGCGTGAGTCATGAGGCGACCTGATCAATTGCCTGAATTGAACCCAGGACCTTAGGCTTTAGGCTTACAGGCCTACCTTGCCCATATCATTTCATAATAAATCTTATTCTTGGTTAATAAACTACAATATCTTATCTTATCTTGTGTGTGGGGGCCAGTCAGTACAGACCGGCGACACTGCGACCCAGTGGGATCTTTTGTGTCGGCCCCAAGGCCTTAGCTATCTCCTTATGAATGTTCTGTATTAGCCGCAGTGTACAATTCAGAGGGAGAAGCCTGAAGTCTTCAGGGTTTTATGCCAATCCCATCAGACCCATCCTAAGTCCAGCCAACGCGTCGCATTCACACAGTAGGTGCGATATGGATTCGTCCTGTTCACCACAGGCTCTGCAGATCGAATCGTGTGTCAATCTCAATCTGCACAGGACAATCGTTGATGCCAAAATGGCCAGTGAACGCTCCTGCGAGCAGGCGCATTTGGCTCCTGCTATACGCGCAGAACTTCCGGGTGAAGCATGTGGCTCCGTTTGCAATGAATATCTTGGAGTGTTCCAGACCCTTAAGGGCCATCCACTCTAGCCTGTGTTTCTCATTGCCATGTGCATTCAAAGCTGCTTTTACGGTGCTCTCAGAGAGTCCCACGAATGGCTCGGGGCTCACAAACAGTTGCTCCGAGCCCTTTCTGGCTAACTCATCAGCCTCCTCATTGCCCTGCACCCCTGCATGCCCCGGAACCCACACCAGTCTGACTGTGTTCTTCCTGCCAAGTTTGTAGAGGATCTTAACACAGTTCAGAACCAGTCTGGAGTCCACCCTAAGCGAGTGCAGAGCCTTGAGAGCAGCTTAACTGTCACTGGGAATATACACAGTCTTGTCAGTGACACCACTGTTGATATTCTCCTGAGCACAGGCAATGGTAGCATAAGTTTCCGATTGGAAGACTGTTGCAAATTTGCCCATGCTTTGGCTCACCTTAGAGCCGTTGGCATAGATACCAGCGCCCGATCCTGTTTCCATTTTGGAACCATCAGTGTACCAGTTGAGACAACCCTTGTCAGGGGATTGTAGACCTTGTCTACATTCATCCCTCGTGGGGAACTTTATTTTAAAATTCTTTTTGAATATGTGCAATGGTTGCATTTTGTCGCATCCCATACTCATAATCCTTTTGAGATCCTTTGAAATCTCTAATTTTGTGTGTCGAGTTATCGGCATGTTAACGCTCCACAGCCCATGCACAGATAGTCTATGTAGCGCCTTTTCCGCCTCATAGCGGCGTTAGATCCAGCAGGACTTCTAACGCTGCCGTTGGCGTGGTCGGAAACGCCCCTGTTATAGCCATGAAGGCCAATCGCTGCACCTTCGACAGTGCGTTCCTGCATATAGCTACTTTGGTTCTTGGCCACCAGACAATGCTTCCATACGTGAGTATGGGTCTTATCATCATCATGTATAGCCACTTGATGACCTTGGGCTTTAGCCCCCAGGTCTTCCCATAAGTAGAGCGAATCATGCCGAAGACCCGCTGGGCCTTCACTATGACTTTGTACATTGTAGCTACAATAAGTGCTTATCATTTTTGTTTTATAAGAAGCAAATAAAAATCATCTCGCCTACGAGATATACAATATAGATATTGATAAAGATTTTGGTTGCCTACAACCAAAATCTTTATCAATATCTATATTGTATTAATACGTGAAGCAAAACCATTGTACCTACCCTTTTTTACGAAAATTGCGTGGACGGAGGAGTATGAAATTTGGCACAGTTAAAGTTTATATGGAGTAGGAGGGGCGAATCCTAATATTTATAAAAAATATGTATAATAAATACATTAAATTATTGAAAAAACACTACATGCACACAACAATGCATTTGACACACGCAGTTGAAGCGCATAACTATGGTTAGATATATCAATATACGAGTATAATGACATATTTCAGCAATATCGTACAGGCTAACTGACGTCCAACTAATCTTTATAATATATCCAAATGAAACCGCGATGAGTAGCAAGTCAGAATAAATAAAGTGCAAAATTGGCGTCTGAAAATTGTCTAAAGCAAAATACGACTGCGAGCTCGAGAAATTCACTTCAAAGCTTGTTAAAACTTGAATAAGTATGTTTTTTTGTTGTTGAAAACTTGCATTTGAGAAGTGAAAGACATTTTTATATCTGTGAGTTGTTTTTATAATATCGATTTATACATTACTAGCTTTAGCCCGCGGCTTCGCTCGCGTTAATTTAGAATTTGACAATCAATTCGGGTTGTACTCTGCTTGTTATAATATAATTCAATCATGATTCGAAAGACACGTGGCGCCATCTATTATCATAAGAACGTTATTATTGTTTTCCTCGGAAACAGTAATATTTTCGGGATGACCTATGGGCCTATGTCCGTTTCTATAAATCTGTCAACATATATGCAAAATTTCAGGATGATCGTTTCAGTGGTTTAGGCGTGAAAAGGTAACAAACAAACAAACAAACAAACTCATTTTCGCTTTTATAATATTAGTTAGGATTATTGTGCACAGGTAAGAAGTTGTTACTTTGATTATAACCTGCTCCGATGAACAAAGTATAGCGACGCGCCCTGTCACCTTCTATATTTGTGCCTATATTAAAATCTCGAGTTTGTGTGTTTGTGGTCCAACTATTAACTAGTGGAATAACTAGTAAAAATGATTTTAAAGATATGTAGATAATACTTGATTTGTTAAATTCCTTACATTTCTAAAATTGTATTTCATTTCAAGATAGTAATAGCGGTATTATCGGTTATGAAGCACGTACAGTCCACTCAGCAGTACGTTTTTATTCACAAAGGTTCAATCTACATCTAGCATTACGAAGCTGGGAAATATTTATTTTGTGGACTTTTTGTAATTTGCTCTATCTTTAGTCATCTGGGACAATTACGATGTATGGCTATACAATTTGTAATATGAGAACTATAACTATATATATATTATAAGTTGGTGATATAAAATATGTGTCTGAACTACAACACAACCGTTGGATTTAAGAAATTCAAGGAATGAAGCAGGTTCGTTTACGTTATAATTATATTTAAACATATTTTATATCACCAATTTCTCCCATGTTAATATAATTATGCAGAGTGCAGATGCAATATGGCCACAATTGTAGGTTGGCCAGTCGCGACGACCGGCTTAATGCCAATATTACAAATTGTATAGCCATACGTGCCAAGCATCCCAGATGACCAACGATAGAGCAAATAACTACATATATGTATAAATAAAGAGTGTCGATAACATTTGCACGTGCTCGAATATAATTATGTATTATTTTGTCTTACGTTTCTGCGAATGTTATTCTTTGAAATTAAAGTAAAGTGTTATGTATAGTACATACATACATACATACATAGATTCACGCCTGTTTCCCAGAGGGGTAGGCAGAGACTACGGATTTCCATTTGCTACGATCCTGACACACTTCTCTGGCTTCATTCACATTCATCACATTCCTCATACACGCCCGTCGGTTCAAGGAGCTCTTAACCTGGCCTTTGTCCAGAACGCCTCCGATCTGGTCGAGAAACGTTCGCCTAGGTTTTCCTCTTGCGGCTGTTCCATTCACACTAGCCTTATAAACTTTCTTAGTCAGTCTTTCCTCGTCCATTCTTTCTACATGTCCAAACCAGCTTAACATACCCTTTTCTATTCTTGTAACTATATCCACTTTCATGCCGCATCTCTCTTTAATCACACTATTTCTTTTTCTATCTTTCAGAGTCACACCACATATGCTTCTCAACGCTCTACCTATATTTTCGCACCACATATGTATATTTCTACAGCATTTATTCTGCTCTCATGCTTCTTTTGCCATACCCAACTTTCACTTCCATACATAAGTGTGGGCACTAATAGTCCTCTATGAACAGCCAAACGTGCCTTTTCGGATATATTTCGACTGTTCATAAAAGCGCGTAGGGCTCCATTCACTTTTCACAATTTTTTTGTAAATATGTATATATTTACAAAAAAAAAGTATATATGTATGTTTATTCATTGTCTAGTACCCATAGTACAAGCTCTGCTTAGTTTGGGCTAGATGGTGTTGTATGTCTGTGGTAGAATATTATATTATTATTATTATTTGTTTGTCTTTCACGGGTTTCCCTAATACGTTAGGATAATACCCGGCCCTTTGGAAGGCTTACACGGAGACATGGGTCCAACGTGAAGAGGCCCTTCGAGAGTTTTAATCAAAGGTGGGATGGAACACCTACAGCGGCACTAGCCGCAGCAGGCGTAGGCCTATTGCTATCTATGGATTCTAATATATGGGCTATGGGTATGGGTGTTTGATGGACTGGTGTATTGGTAACTATGGATGATAAAACGGCGTCTGCCCTGAATACTCTAATAGCATCAATCGAATAGACGGTGACTCGCCAACTCACTAGATGGGCCTCCTGAATAGCCACCATAGGCATACAAGCCATTATTATTACTATTATTAAATAAACAACGCGATAAAATCCGTATAATGTAGTTTAATTTAAATAATTATGTGTTTAGTAATACACATAGCAAGATTTCAGCTAAAGAGCTGAAATCTTCAATATTTATTTATTTATTGGAACAAACATACAGTAATATTGCATCTTTAGTAGATAAAAATATTTTGTACGCAACCAGTTACAATACCTACAAAACGCGATAGTTTTATTTCTCTTACATTATTAACCCTTTGTAATACTGCTAATCTGCCAAAAGTAGAACAATATTTTAGAATCGCAATGATAAACTATAAAAAAATATTAGTTATTGCTTTAAAAATATTGCGTGTTTCTACTACGCACATACTTAGCAAGGCATGAAAGTAATCTAGTACTTATTGGCTATTCTGCAATATGTTAAAATATGAAGTAAAAATATTCACAGATATTATCATAATAAATGTTCGTAATATAAATGATGTCTGTTGGAACATACGATATTATTGTGACTGAATTATGTTAATGTAAAAACGGAACGTCGGAAATGAACCGTTTTAATAGCGTAGTTAGTGGCATGAACGAGGTTCTTATAAAATTGTATATTCAGGATGTGAAATGCCTCTCGTGCTTCGTGTTGGATTTATGGAATTTCTGACAGTCTGCTTCTGTGTAATCTATTCTATATGTGTTAAGGTTTTGATTTACTATATTTTTTCAATTTACCTATGAATGTCTACATACGGTTTCTTATATAACAAGTGTGACGGAAAGCTTGTGTCACAAATAATTAGGTTATTCATATGTTATCAAAGACATTTTATAAAATGTAGTTACTAAATTTCAGGACTGTGGCACTCAAGTATACAAAAAGACTACAATATGAATATCGTAATCTTTTTGTAACTATATAATTATGCTTTAAATACGTGACATATCACTAGATTTCTAGAAGGCAAAATGTTACCTAGAACTCAAAGAATTACGAATAAATAAAAAGATTACATTACTGCCTACTTTAAAAATATTCTGCTTTGTTTATGTAGTATCGCAGATGGAATAACGTTATCAGATACTCAATAATTATTATATGTCTTAGAAGACTTAGTTTATGATAGGGAAATGTACTCGTAAAAAATTTGCCTATAACTTTAAAATTGTAAATTTTGATACTCATAACTGTTACTTTGTAGTTAATACTACAAAGAAGTACAATATACAGTTTAACCTTAAAATAACTCAATATAACGATTGCCTCGATTTAACAAATTTTTCGAAATCCTCTAAAACTGCCCGTAAGAGCTAATGCAAATTATACCTTACATATACATTACGAATACATTTATCCAGTAACCTCTTTATAACGAATTTTCAATCATTGCAGTATATATGTATATAGAAAGTATTATTTACCTCTATTTAACGAATTTTGTCAACTTATAACCTTATAACTTATAACATAACGTATCCTATCGTAGTCCAACCTAACCTATATATAACAAACCTCATTGTAGCGAATTACTTGGTATAACGAATATTTTTTAATTCCCTTTAGTTTCGTAATATCGAGGTTACACTGTATAATAGTTCGTGAAACACACTGCATCTGCTATTGTCATTTTATGTTCGATAGTCAATTTATAAAACCGTTCGGTCTTTTCCTTAAAAATCACTGAACAAATTTTCGCTCATCGAAAATCGTTCACTGAGAGAACAGTATTTCATGAACCGAATGAAAATAACAATTTATTACGAAACGCAGGAAGCTAGAGTTCATTTGACGCGAGACAGAGAAAAAGTTAAAACGCTACGTTAAGCAAATTATGCTGCACATTTTTGAAAACTGCAGCGCTTGTCATTGATTTTACATTTTTTATTGTTGATACACGTGTTCAGTATTGGGAGTATTTCTTTTTATCCTCATTGAATCAAATAGTATTTTATGTGAATTGTAAACTGTACTTCGAGGTAATCAGAAAAAGATAATTGTTTATCACTACAATTCATTATCTTACCTTGAACCAAAGAGCCAGCCAATGTGGTCAAACTTTTATTATGTAAACCAAACAGAAATAATAATAAATAAAAGCTCCCGTTTCAAATATGTAAGCCGATTTCAATAAAATACGTATTACAATTTTGTATAGACACATGTTTTTTATTCAATTTCAATAGTGATATCCTACATGAAGTTATTAGTTTTGGAACTTGTCGATGGCAAACCATTTATCCCAATCTGCCGTTAAAATAAAATACTTCAATTAGGTTTCCTCAGAATGTGAGATACAAGGGTCTAGATGTTAATATTATTTATTTGTTTAATAACTGACCTACTTAAGTAAAATATGATCTATTGTGATGGCTATTTTATAAATTGGAAGACGACAATCATGGATGACATTTAACAATAGTCGTACGCTATACCACTGTCACTATGCCGAATGTTTTAGGTTGGAATACCATACGGGATAAACTTTTTGTGATTCTAAAGTCCCCCGTGATACAAGAATAATACATAGTGCGAGGTGTCTTTTTTAACTACAATAAGTGCATTTGGTGTGGGTGTTCGGTAGGTCACCCATCTCATTTAAGATAAAATCTATCTAAAGGCACTCGTTGAACCCGTGTAAGCCTCTCAAAGGCGTGTTTTCCGACATCTAAGCGAAATATATGTGGATAGAGACACATAATAATAGAACTTCGAATGTATACTGTAGTTGAAAAGCAGTCATTTGTTAAATGAAATCATTGTGATCGTTTGAAGAGTACTCTTAAAATAGACTATAAGGCTCGTATACAAAAGGTTACTTCACATTGATCTAGCTGAACATCCACTTGTTCCATATTGTTTCTGTTTGATTGCGAATGAGCGCGGCTCTAACAATCACTTGTACTGCCTACTCTTAGTTTCATGTCTGATTTCGATTTTGGCTTATTGTCTAGTGATTAGTAAAATACGTTTTTTATTCCAATTATACGTGTGGGTTACAATAAATGAGATAAAATAAGAATAACTGCAACCTGTAACTTACAGATGCATTGAAATCAGTAACTGGTATAGGCGTGATTGAGTATCCAATAACTGGACAATTCACTTTCATATTTATATTAATATTAAGGTTATGTAAAACGTTAAATAAAATATAAAATTAAAATCACCATCTAGCCCAAACTAAGCAGAGCTTGTATTATGGGTACTATACAATGGATAAAAACTTTTTTTTTTTTTTTTTTGTAAATACACACATATTATACATAGAAACACCCAGACCATGACAAACATGTTTATGCACACAAATGTTTGACTTGTGCGAGAATCGAACCCGCGACCTCAGGCGTGGTAGTCGGTTACACTAACCACTACGCCATCGAGGCCGACGATTAATTTCGGGGATAGGTATATTTAACAATACATATCATGTATGTATGTGTATAAGTAGTTTTATACGCTAAATATATAAGACTACACAAAAACAGACTAAGTATCTCTTACACTTGGTAATACGAGCATTATTAGTTTAGTATCTAATAAAACCTAATTCATTTTGTGTTACAAAATAAATTACAGTTATTTTTCTGATCTAGAAAACCCAATTTAAGGCTGCGTAACTAATGAATTCTCTCTTTTAATTAAGATAAAATCGTGTTTACTTTTAATTAAGCAAGATTTCTGCCAAAGCGGGTTTCACTAAATCCTTTGACAAGTTCGGAACAGTGTCTCTTCATATTTGCACTTACATGACTTCTGCAAACTCTGAACTAATAATAAACTTACTACCTGACGATATATTGAACAGCTATAATTAGACACCGCCGCGCTGCTGCCTCCAACTAAAGGTTAATCTGCTTACTCGTGGAAGGCGCACTAACTAAATCTCGAGTAAGTATCCTTTATTTTCTTTCCTATTATGGATCGTCATTGCCTTAGCAACGAGATTAACTTTTCCTATAGCTTTTGACCGCTTGACACCTCAGAATAATTGGGTGGTTATCGAGAACTTGAATAAGTTTGAATAATGTTTGCAAAACTCAAACTTATTCATAACCGAACTAAGAATAACAGAACAGAAGTTACGGATATTTATGATTAAACACTGACTTTGGAGAAATTTCGAGTTGCTAGATAGAAGATAACATTTGGAAATAATAATACGCCAATTTGTCTTTTTAATAAAATTATTGTACCACATCATTGATCAATTTGGTTTACTTACGTCGATGTTTTCGCAAAGCAGTGACTGAAATAGTAATTAGGATTTCTCTCGTCCACATAATAAACTACACACACTCGTATAATAATGTCCTCCAGACCCCGAATTTCGGCCACGGTGGCCAGTCTTAATGGGGAGTCTGAGATCTGCGCAGGAGATATTATAGTGCACAAATGTGTGCGCAAACACAAGTGCACTCTCTGTTCCCTAACTCTCATGATCCGATGGGACGGTAATCCCACATGACCGGAGAGACATCGGGCGCAGGACCAACGGCTTTACGTGCTTCCCGAGGCATGGGGATGTCTAATACCGCCAACTTCCTAACTCCGAGCTGCTATTGAGATTTCTTAACAGAAAAACCCAATAAATTTTTGTTGGCCCGATCCGGGATTCGAACCCGATATCTAATGCATATCACCTTTTGCACGACTGAACAATGTCTTTTGACCTAGTTTTTGAATCAGTATCAGTAGATAACCTACCCAAAGAGAAAAAGTAAAAGCTTTTTATCTGACTACTATTTTCGGCAGCGTACATTCCTTTGTCTATGTTTCTGTGTCAGTTGTATCGCGAATTTGGCTACACCAGTGCATACCAGCCTATCGGATTGTCACATTCCGATGTAGCGGTCTGAACAAATTCACATGTGGTTAACGCTCCACTTTTTTAATATCGATAATCGTCTTTTGTTCTTAACAATCTAAAACCTACGCTAGACTTGTCTAGTATTGTCTCGTATTTGGTGTTTTTAGTTAAGTCGATTCTTGAATCGACTTAACTAAAAACACCAAATATGTTCACGTGTTCAAAAGCTAGAATATAACACAAAAAAATATATTTGAAATTTAAATAATTTCTAGAACTTTTCTTTAAATGTTTGTAAATGGTTTAATACTAATGGCAGAAAGACTACGACCGCTATCTCCAGTCTATAAATACTTTAAGGATTGAGGCCTTTGACGATTGAGATCATCTTTAGATCTTTGGTATAAGAAAACTTATTTTAGTTCGGCGTAAATAAGACCATGAAAGGGGTCGATGGAGGAGCCAGGAAACTACTGTAATGTAACTTAAGAGCTATAGTTTTACGATTGGCAGATATTAGAGGTATTTAAACAGTCTATCGCATTTATTGATCCTCTTCAGAGAAGAATAAAGGAAGCCTTCCTACTAGTTACATTTTATTATACATTCGCGATAAATTAAATCAACTAAAACATTTAGCGGGATTAAAGTAAATCTCTAAGAGCGCTCGCCCGGTCTAGTCGAAATGGATATTTGAGTGAAAATTTAATCACTCAACAAACTTGTCGGTCTGTGATTCACGTGTTCAGTATTCTATATTAACAGTTAGTAGTTTCTGTAGTTAATAAAGCGCAGAGTGCAATTCACACAGAGATTATCGTTATTAATAATAGTGAAGTTAAAGACACAGCTCCTAAGTTTCATTATAAAGGTAAATGAGAGTGGAGAACGCTTTGATTTTATACATTGACTACTAAACTAGTCCGTGTGATGCCTTTATATTAAGTCACAATATAAAGGCATCACACGGACTAGTTTAGTTACTATATATAGTTTTAATTCAGACAATATTATTATAAATAAATGTTATAAAATTATTACAATTAATATAATATCGACGCTACTAGACAAATTTGATTACACTTTCGCAAAAAGATTTTCTGTGATAGTGATTTACCTCCTTCAAGTAAACCTTTGTAATCGTGCATATCTCGTTAACATTAAATAAATAAATCTGAAATGAAGGCGCCGATTGTCTCGAGCGCAACTGAAGTAATCAATCAAAGGTTTTCACCGTAACTTATACCTACAAGTAATATTACAAATTTGACGATGGTTTTGGTACAAACATTAAGAAAAATTTGTATTGTTTAAAAGCGTTCCAATTAGAAGCCTGCTCATAGTAAAGTAAGTGTATTAACTTGAACCAGACTAGGTTTATAGAGGACACGTGTATACTCACACAGACGTACGTTGGTACGTAAGTATTATATAGAGGACTACGTGTGTATCGTGAGAGACCGTGGAATACACGTACAAGATTCCTGATCTCAAATATTAATAGTAAACAGTAGTGATTGCCCTCTTGGCATATAAGGTACTTAACAAGCCAAGCCAAATCAGGAAGGTAACATATAACAAGGATGGAATCATATAGAAGGATTGTATAGGATATTCAATTTGAGAATAGATTATGGTTTGACTACATGGATAGCCAGGAGATATAAGTAGTCACTTCGTCACTACCAAGGCGCGGCAAATAGGCTTAGATGCGCCGCCGTTTCGAATAAAATCATACGTCATCAAGCTTCGTTAACATGGCTAAACTATAGATAAGTTTTAACAGTAGCTTAAACATACATTTAAAATACTAAAGGTATCCGTCGCATATTGCTAGCTCTGTAAAATGTGAGTCACAATGCTGCTACTGCATTGTGACTATATGAACACTGGACTGCAGTGCTCTTGTTGACAGCACAATGGCTTAAATGACTCTCGAAACCTTACTAACCTCAGTATTGTAGCATTACGTTATTTGGTTATGATGATATATTACACATTGAGGCATGTATTTTTCACTGTCGAGATGACTTTTCCTAGAAATGTTTTATTGAGTGCCAAGTTAAGCAAATAATAATTTACTGAATTGACCGTCGGCCACTATCCTTCGGGATCACGATATTTATTTATACGATTTATATTTAGTAGTTATTTTATAAGTTCTGCTTTTGTTGTCTGCTAATAGAAACACAGGTTTTATGAGTTTCGCTAAATTTGGATTTATTACCGATACTGTTTTCAAGTTTTAAATAGTCTACATAAAATTTGGTAACAGCTCCGAATCGTAGCAGTTTCATGTTGTATAACGGAATCGTTTTAACTTTGAATATTTGGACAAAGCTGCCGTCGTAAACCGGAGGAATACATCGTACGTTTTATGTGACAGCACTTGGGTAAAGTTTGTGATACTAACTATTTAGTCCTTGTTTTCTGGCGCCTGCTGGGTTGTAAAGTAAATTTGTTACTTGATCTTAAAATACGATGATGTATGAGAACCCTTTTCTGTGGCATATCCTGTTAGGCATAGATTTATTGTTTCTTTTTTACTTTATCAATATTATACTACCAATTATCTAGTAGATTCTGCCCGCGGCTTCCCTCGCGTAAATGTAACTTAGATAAAGTTAGTAGCAATGCTTTTTTTGGATGAAAAGTACCCTATCTGTTTTATGTTTCTTTGATAACGTGTGTACGAAATTTCATGATGATCAGTCGAGTAGTTTAGGGGTTAAAACGTAACAAACAAAGTCACATTCGCATTTATAATATTACTTAGAATTTTAACAGATAATAACTACAACTAGGTGGCTATTTTCGTTGAGGTTGATCGAAAGATGCGTTAAAACATATAATTTGTTAACTTTGCGAAAGGAGAACTGTATATTGGTTTAACTTTCTAAGATAATGTGGTCCGTTCGTCTTCTCGATGGAAAGGTATTAAACATTAGTTACTGAGCATCTCCTACGGAGCTTCATGTGTAATTATGGTATCACATTGACCTACTCAGAATCTTTTTATTTATCTATATTACTTACTATATATTGTAACGAGGCTACATCTGGACATGGAGATTCTTGTGATTGGCTAATGAGAGAATTGTAAACGTAAAATATTTGTTTTTGAGAATCTCTTTCTAGCTGGCTCTTTCTTGGTTCCGGTATCTCTGACGATGCATCAATTGGATATAGTAGGAACTTTACAGTTTGGTAGTTTGAACTTAAACTTAAAATCTAAATATCATCAATTCTCAGCCTATAAATCGAAAAATAATGTAACTGACGTAAATGTTGTCGCGGGCAAGTACCAAGTAATTGCTTCTACCTACTATACCTATATATGTATACTAAAGTTGTATATCATGAATAACCGAAACTTATCTACATATACTTAAATAGTATCTAAATAGTTTTAATATTTTTTTATTTAGATTATTTTTTGATTCTGAGTACATTGGTTTTATCGTGGTAGTACAAACCGGCCTATAAATGGGTATATTATTCAGTTAGTAACAGCAGGCTGTAAACCACAAACAAGTTTTATAGGCAGTTCATTTCTTTTACAACATGTGCGCCTAAATTCGTTATACTTTTAATTTATAAATAGTTCGGTACAACATTTACATCAATACAATGCATACGAACAGCTTACCTACCTATTAAAATATTTTAACGGACTTCATTAAAAGTCTTAATAATACCATTACTTTCTGATTTTTCTATCGTGTGTATAGCTGTATATACAAACAATCAAACTAAAAACTTGAACAAAAATCGCCTGTAGTATGTCCATATGTATAAAATACTCATCTACCAATTTTCTTAAGAGCAGATCCACTGTATTGATTAAGAGTATACATACATAACAATAAAATCTATATATATTTGTAAAGTTAACGTGCCTTTGACCTCCTGGATTGTATGAGTGTTGAAAAGTTATTCGCCCACCGCCTGAAAGGGTCTTAACCCATCGTTATTGATTTTCCGGACAGTCAAGTCTGCTAGTGAACGCGCACTTACCTGCATCGGACACGGAACATGTGCGGTCATTTATAACGGCATTTATGTTCAGATTTATATCTTACCAAATTTTTGTTAGGCACTTTAGGCTACAACATACTCGAAACTAGGCGGACAAGTGATCAAATAAGGGCCATGTTAAAAGTATGTCACGGTCTGATTGATATTCCAGGCGTCCATAATGAGTTGGTTCGACTAAACGTACCGAAAAATTTTTACGAGCCAGAAGACACAGATTGTTAGCTGTGCCCACGTGCCACATGGTGGCACCTCCGTGCTTAATACTCTCGTGGTAGCCAACCTGGAGTATGTGTTTTTTGACGACTTGAAAGTAGTCATGATTGTATTCAATGCTTTTTGTGAGAAGCTAACATAAATTTATATAATTTAAGTATGTACTAATAATTTGTGTGATTGATTTATGGAACCTTTCCAATTTATTAAATTAATAATTGTTGGCAGTGCCCTATTCCTATAAGAAAAATGTACCTAATACTTTTATTAATTTAATTGCTGAATTGTTCGTGCTTATTTTAAATCATTCTAAATATCTGCAGCGCAATACAACTCATTTCGTATCATGCTGCGGCTAGTTACAGTTAAGTAGTGCACGCACCGAACTGGAACTTGACTGAGCTTACTCTATATCAATTCATCACTTCTGTCTCGTCAGTAATGAGCTTGTTGTAGAAGGACTATAGATTTACTTGGCATGTCGTTTATAATAATATCAGCCATGTATTAAACTGGGACAGTTTAAAAATGTGAGAAGGGTTAGGCCATAGTCCACAACGCTGGTCCAGTGCGGGTTGGCAAACTTCACATATTTACGAGGAAATTATGGAGATCTCTTAGACATGCAGATTTTCTCACGATGTTTTGATAATTAACTATTTATACGCACATAACTTCGAAAAATCAAATGCGCGCCTTGGGATCCTACTCGAAACCTGTACGAGGCAATCCAACGGTTTCCCGCTAGGCTATCGCTACTCCAATCATATTTACTTTGCATTAAATACTGCAAGGCGCTGCGCCGCTGCTATACCGATATCTAGTATGACATCTAATCCATTGCTAATTATATGGTGATCTATTTGGTGTGCGCTATGCTTGAGATTCTAACGAATTTTCTCTTTTTATTATAATTTTAGTAAGCACTTAAGAAATCTTCACAGACGGCATTATTAAAAATAAGTTGTTCAAAATTGCTCTTGCATGTCTGTTTGAGTGTGTCGTACGTGCAACTATTTCAGATTAAATCAAGCGAATGTTATTAACTGCATTCGACTGACTTGTTCCGAAATCGCGGTATATAGCGGTTAGGGATGGAGCGTAGAATATTTTTACGCTGCTCCGCGGCCTCTTATGATAACTAGTTATAAATCATAATCAGTTATCTACCTTGTAAGTACATATATACATACTTTTTCTTTAAATAAACAATGAAAACTTTTAGAACACTCGTTTGTGGATCACACAAATACCAGCACGAGGAGACCGCTTGTATGAACGCAGATTTATGAACGTGCCGCTCTTTATTTTACACTAGAGGATGCCCGCAGCTTCGCCCGCACATGTTTCTTTATTTATCCATTTCTTCCCAATCCCGTTGGAATTTCGGCAAATCCCTTCTTAGTGCACCCCTACAGTACCCAAGGAACATACATGCCAAATTTCAGCTTCTTGCGTTCAGTAGTTTCGGCTGTGCGTTGTCTGTCAGTCACTCAGTAACGGAAGAGTTTTATATATATAGATAGTGATATTAAACAATAATTGATAAACATATTTCACATGATCGTGCTGGCCGATTTTCAGCTTCCCTCAAATATCCTAAAGATTTCTTTAAAGTACATCGCGTAGATTTCAACATATCTACTAGTGATAAAGCTAACAGAACATATTTGCTCGGATAAAGTCGGAACATTTTGCCAGGAAATGTTAAAACTTTATGCGAGTGAATATGTTTAGTTCGCTTTCAGACGAACCTGTTGCGGCAGATTTATCTGTACTTCCACGGAGCGACTTCCGCAACTTATCGAGTGGAAATAACGATAATCCTAAGTTAGATCAGCTCACGAATTATTGAACGCTATTCACTGTCATGTTGTTCAAGACCATTATTTTCGATGGCTACTTACCTTTGATACTGCTAGGAATAATGTACATATGTATATGTATAACTTGAAATTTTCCATTAGGTACATGAAATGAAACGAGTAATTTTATAAGAATAGCACATTTATAACGCGGAAATAGTGTACAATACATTATGGCACTTCGTTGCGCATTATTATATTTAGTTTATTAAAATATTTAACTTAATTCTTAACTTATAAATATGGTAAAAACAACATACAAAAATACTGGTTACATTGATCCTCCTACAACATAATACTCCTTTCCTAGACCCTTACGGAAAAACAGAGCACTCTAGGTATTGTATGACCACCTCGAATATTGAAGTTATGTTATGGATGTTATATTTTCGTGTCATCACAAAGCATCGACGGTGACGTCATACGACAACCTGCCCAGCGCAATAATCTCTCCTAATTCATGGTACAATAGGATGGCAGTACAGCATGGTGTCCATTCGACACGGTTAGATGTTACAATAGATGTCATATCCTACCCATTCCCTTTAAAATGTCCCCGTTCGACATCTCTGCAAGCGTTGCAACAATACTTCCTAAACGGCGGAACAAGACAATGTCTTTTAAGTTGGTCGGCATCGAACAGTTCGCAGTACTGCGTGGTGTCTACGGGGGGACACACGGAGTTGCGGGGTGGGGGTCGGCGGGAACATTGCCGCACTCGACAGCGGCGGTGACGTTCTCGAGGCTTTGGACCGCAGAGATTTTCGTTTGACGCAGGACATACCAGGGGACGTCGAGACACACCGCGCCCGCATGTCGTTGAACACTGAAAGGAATTGTGCATTATAATAATAATCATAGCCATACACGAGGCAAATATTATAAAAGTTTATTAGAATTATGGCGTTTCTAAAATAATTTCTCTTTTCTAAGCGCACGGTGCGGTGGTCTTAAGAAAAGGTACATTAGAAAAGATGCAATGTGATAAACCTGAATTTAGGTTGTTCTAACAAAACTCAGAGGTCTCCTATTCAATTTCACAGCACGCAGTGACTACTAAACATTGTTTGTATATATATTTCATATTTTAAGTTCTCCATTGCATTCCTGAAACCTGGCTAAACCTGCATGTACGTAGTTAGCCAACGTGGTCAATTATAAACGTTTATAGACTTTCGCGATTTTTACATGTACCTATACATAATATGTATATAATATAGAATATTAGATTAAAACTGGTTGTTGAATGTTATATTAAGAGTGTTTGAATATATCCTAACATTTCTTTTTTTGAGAGGAAGCCCGTGTCCGGCAGTATTATATCAAAATGAACAGATTCTTACTAGTTTAAAAATTTTGTTATGTTCTCATTCTGCGTCATATCGTAATTTATGCACTTTAGAGCAAATAACACCAATTGGCAGCCCCATTTCAAACTTAATACATTGTAGAGTTTCCACTTAAGTAGGTCGGACAGACGGTCGCTCGCCTTTTAGCGACTCTAGTATGAACAGACATATTCTAACCAAGTATGTTAACGAAACGTGAACTAAATAAGCGTCTAAAAACCTTGCTTTATGTTATCTCAGAAGCAAAAGTGCATTTTGCTAATTCCATCTATCTATTGAACTAACAAGTATAAGCTGGGTTCCACAAATATCGATAACGGAAAACATCGTCCTATCTAGCCGCATTAATAAAGAATATAAAAGGAAAGTGGCCATACTTTGTGTAGCTTATTAAAGTTGCCGCTACAGGCACTAATAGAAAACAACCTTTGAAAACTCCTACTAAAGATTGTTAAATATTGAGTGGTAGAGTTGCGTGTATGTTTATTGGTCTTTAAAGCTTAAAATGTGATACGGCTATGTACGTTGTATGCTACGGATGTGCATAGGACTCAAATTATATTTGAGCGTGTTGGTAATATTATATACCTCATTATTTCTTTCTTATCCTTTTGGTAAACATAAATCTCATTATAGAATCATTCAGTTACTGCTTAGTTCTCTAATAAATAGAGATGACAAGAAAAGAAAAACAATACATTCAGATATATTCAGGATTTCGACGTATTGCCTTTAGCTACTAGTATGACATATTTAGTTACTAAATGAGATAAGTGAAAAACAATGGACTGTTCATACAAAAGTACGCGACATGCCTCTTTTAACAGTTTTTAAAAAGCAAATATTATTTGCACAATAATTATGGGCGTCACCATACATTTAGCATGGAAGAGATAAAATACATATTACATATGCTAGTTATAAAGACCAGGATCTTGAAAAATAAATATAGTATTTTATAATATATTTTTTTTAAGGCGTATGTAAGTAAATATGTAGACATAAATAAATATATTAAATAATTAATAACAGACACAAAGGTCTGATAAAATATTTAATTATCGATATATGTACGATAACGACAAATTCTAAATACAATCCTAACTGCCTAACGAATATTATAAAAGCGAAAATGAGTTTGTTTGTTTGTTACCTTTTCACGTCTAAACCACTGAACCGATCATTCTGAAATTTTGCATATACGTTGACAGGTGTTCAGAAACGGACATAGGCTACCTTTCATCACGAAAAAAATTCCTGTTCCCGAGGAAAACAATAATAACTTTCTTATAATAATAGATGGCGCCACGTGTCTTTCGAATCACGATTGAGTTATATTATTATAAGCAGAGTACAACCCGAATTGATTGTCAAATTCTAAATTAACGCGAGCGAAGCCGCGGGCAAAAGCTAGTAATGTATATTTTGCATATAGCTTTACTTACCATTTATGTATAAATCTATTGGAAAAGTATTCGATGATAAGCTTTCTATATAGACTGTACATTAACTATTTGACGACATTTTTACCTTGAAAGTCACTTTGTGTTCTTTGTAAGGCAATATACAGTGGCTATACAAACTAGGCCCCTCGTGGCTTCATGACTTTTTCATGAAGGTTCCATTTACATTTATATACGGCACCTCTACATGTTTACGCTTGGTTACGTTGTACATTCTCGCTCGTACGACCTACCTGCCTACTTATTTACGTTAAATCCTGAATTTGTTTCAACTCTCGTTGTTAGGATTGACATAAATCAAAGTTATATCAGATAGTACCTATTGGTTTCATTTCAATAGCTTAGCCCCTAAGTGGAATATTGAATGCCTAATATAAAATACTAGGTATATATGTATTAGGTTTTACTTAATAGAGCGGCTAGCTTATTACCGTCTACCGTATTCGTA
Source organism: Catocala sponsa (assembly GCA_963564715.1). Lineage (NCBI taxonomy): Eukaryota > Metazoa > Arthropoda > Insecta > Lepidoptera > Erebidae > Catocala > Catocala sponsa. The sequence goes on along the minus strand of OY751334.1, from coordinate 10,261,704 downwards.
GACTCGCGATTCTGTTACAAGCCCGTTTTTAGAGTTCGAAAAAACTCTTATACAACAGCTTTGTCCGTCCGTCCGTCTGTCTGTTATACAGCTTTCAACTCAAGAACCGTAAGAGCTAGAGACTCGCGGTCAACGCCATTCGACTCAGCATAGTCGATATACCCCCGAAATGACTATGACCTTTGACCTCTGACCTCAAGGTCACATGGTATCTCGGGACCTTTTCATATTACTTGAACCATTTTTACAAACTCTAAGATTTACGACAATTCATTGCCGTTTCTCATTTGTCTTTTTGCTGATTCGGACCCGGTACACCACAGAAATCTTAATACAGGAGGATTTTAATCCATCTCTTATTTTTTGTTTCTTTTATCCGTTATAATAGGCTGTATATATACCATTATTTTTGTCGATGTTACCTAGAAATCCATCGTTATCAGTTCCAAGTAACATGAAATACATTCTCAGAATATCACAATTTACGATTCGCTCTTTGTAATAGCATAATATACATACGGCACATGTAGACTTGGTCGAATAGTTTCCTTTCCTAATAACTATCGATATTACAACATAAAATGGATTCAGTTATGCCACAATGTATCAATCCACATTTGGCAAAATATGAACACATTGTTTAATATAAATATAATTTGATGTAGGTACTTAGTTACTGAATCCTTGAGCGTAATAAAACTTCTATGATTATTGGAAAAATAAAGTTTTATGTCAAGACATATGTTTCTATAAATCAGTGAAAGCTGTTTAATACACGATATGATTTAAAATCTGTCTCATAATCGTATATTTAGCGGTTAAGGTAACTGCTAAAAATATCGCATAAACAAATGTGGTGTGTGTACGGGTTACGTACACTTCTTGATAAGTGATAGAATTTATAGATAATATAAATAATTGCACTATTTTATTGAATACCGAAATAAGATGATAAACTTGATAATTATGCTTTTTTATTGTTTTTTTTTTTTATTTTGCTCGTCAAAATGACCACACTCCACCTGATGGTAAGCAGTCGTGTGGTCTAAGAGCAGTGGCCTCCACATCGCCCCCACAGTAGCCGAGGCGATGTTGAGGTCTCTACTTTGACGGCCTGAGAAGATGCTTTTTCACGCTCCGCTTAAAGAACCCAGGATTGAAGGAAGGAGGAAACACGTGCCTTGGCAGAGAATTCCATGCCTTGGTCGTTCGGCAGAGATATGAGGACCCAAACTTTTTGGTACGCGCTCTAATCGACTCTACCGTGTAAGGATGGCATCTGAGCCCAGCACGCGTTGTTCTGGATAGGAAAGGGGAGGGCGGGATAAGGTGGAATAACTCTTCAGAGCACTCCCCGTGGTATATTCTGTAGAAACATGCCAATGAGGCAATGTCTCTACGGAGTTGCAGAGGTTCCAGTGAACTCGTGACCTCTGGATCTCCGATGATACGGACAGCCCGCCGCTGTAACCGGTCGAGAGCGTCCAGCAAGTACTGCGCGGAGCCATCCCAAAGATGAGAACAGTACTCCACGCAAGGGCGCACTTGTGCCTTATACAATAGGCACAGTTGCCCAGGCGTGAAGAACCGCCTCACCCTGTTCAGAACTCCGAGTTTTCGCGAAGCTTGCTTAATGACGCTCTCGATATAGGTTTTCTGATTAAGGGAGCGGCAAAGATCCATACCTAAGATGGAGAGACTGTCACGTATCACCAGTGGAGTGTTCTTCAGAGAAGGGAGGGCAATTATGATAAATGATTAATATGCTAATGTTTTAGAGCAGCTATAGCTCAGTGGGGAGACCAACAGACTGCAATGCAGAGGGTCTCGGGTTCGAACCCACGTCGCGCACCTCTGACTTTCGGCTAATCAATTATGACTTTTCGAAATTATGTGCGTATTGATTGACAATTATCGCCTGCTCCGTGCCTCGGAAAGCACGTTAAATCGTTGGTCCCGGCTGCCATGAACATCTATGGCAGTCGTTATTGGGAGAGTGTCGACACAAAAGATCTCACTGGGTCGAAGTGTCGTCGGTCTGCACTGACTGGCCCCCACATAAGATAAGACAAGATATGCTAATGAGTATACGATACACTTGCTGAAAGTGAACTAATTTATTGATGGTTACAAAATCGTCACGTTGTATGTTAAATGCTGACCACAGCAAATGTACGGTCGTTGGCCCGTACAGTGTATTAGTATTATCTTTTAAATATCTATACAACCTGACATTGATATGTATGATTTAAGTTATATTACATGTTATAACAATATATTTGTGTCTAAAGATAATTAAAATACTTTCATTCGCTAAAATTTAAAACATTGCGCTATAGTGTTAAATATATATTTAAATCGAAATTATAAACTCTTTAAATTGAAAGTCGAACAATTAGAAAAACTACAGTCAGTCATAATAAATTGAATTCGGTTTGGCTCATTTTGGCATAAATTGGTCTAAATAAAGACATTCAACCACATGACCTATAATATATTCATTTCACTTCAAATTTCGACTGTATTTTCATACCGGTACAGTGCATATTTCTGTGGAAAAGTTTCTTCAGGGACTGTTTCTAGGCAGAGAGTGGATATAATTCCATTGTGTTTGTTTGAATGGTTATGCGTACCTGCGTCCACGGCATCTCGCGCCAGTATACGGGACACTGCACGCGGTTGCAGGGCTGCGTCCTGTTCGGCTTCGGATCCGTGCACAAGGCTGGTGATACACTGTTTCTTATTAGATCTCTTCGTGATGATGTACTGCAAAATATACGAATGTTGATGATATTAGTTATTCATTAATACGTATTATTATATTCGCTTTACTTAGATTCGCCGTCGTTATACTTAGAAGATGCCCCTGACATTGTTACCTGGGTAACAACTCTAATTCAAATTCTAGAGTAATGAGTAGGGTACCGCTTCATATGAGATATAACCCTAGAATATAACTAACCCCCTTAAGTATATAACCCTATACGCCAATGGATGGGTTATAATTTAAAAATCAAATCTATCTAAGATTTTTTAAGCTGGATTATATATTTCGCCAGTTAGGATTTGGTAAACAATCAAACAATAAACCTTTTGTAGCTTTCTGGTCAATATAATTTCAATTTGTGCTACAACACCTTTTCGACTTTAGTATGCAGACTACCTCAGTCATGTTCACGAGCTTCGTTCTGCCCCACATAATAAATGCGAGTTTATCCGTCTACCGAGCACAATTTCTCTACTGCATCTTGAAAACCCGATGTAATACTTTGCCGGCAATAAGCCTAAGCGCAATATCACACCATTACAATGAAGTGGCAAGTGCTTTGGTATTCACAAATGGCGAGCTGTGGAGTTCCACTGCATTCACGAATGGCTAATTTTGTTTGGATAATTAAATGCAATTACAAGTGAAATATGAAGATAATGAGTGTCGTTACCTCGCGTTGAGCGGCACGCAGTAGAGTTGACGTTCCTGCTCGCCGGCGGCGCCACACGTGGCGCTACACTCCTCCCACTCGCCGCCCGCCCACGTGAACTCGCAACTGAACAACGTTACAATTTCAACTGTTCAGTGTTTATTAGCACAAACGTCGTTGCATTTGCATTGCTAGCACTAGGCAGGGTGCAAATTGATTGTATTTACATGTTTCATCTAAATTTATAAGATAGATAAAATTGTACATATGCAAAAATCAAGATAGTATACCTATAAACAAAGTCATTGTCATTACGATAACAGATGCTCAAATTTTTGCTACATTAAGTAAACTTATTAATATCGTCTTTACGAACAAGAGTTTTATTCAAAATATGACTACGAGCGACGTGTTTTCTTACCAACACTACTACTTGCCAATGAATTTGTCAAGTCTTCGTTTCCATATAGGTAATATTTCATCAACAATATTCACAGCTATACATATTTTCTTTTTAATCATAACCTCAGCACTTCATATTCAAGTAATGTTATTGACATATGAACCTATAAGTACCTATACGCATATTAAGTGTATGGTTGTATAACAAACAGCTATTATAGTAATTACACATCCATGAAATCCTGACAATACGCTGGTAGTTACACACGTGTTGGTCAAATTGCGGAGATCAGGCGGCAATTACACCGATGTAATTGTGGTGTGTATGTACATATTAAAGCCACCATATTCAGTAAGACCGGTGGCCGCCGACACGGCGATGAAGTGAGGTTTTCAATCAATTACGGAATGAAAACAGTCTGTCTTGATACTCGACGCGAATGTAGCTTTGTTTTGCAGTATGCTATGATTAATCTGTTAAAAGTGGTTTTATTTAAAATCTAAACTGCCTTAACCTCTTGTGAGACAGCTGGATGTTTACATTATCGCCCGTTATCGCCGCGTGCCACTTGAGATTTTGTTATTGTTAATTACCGGCCCACTCATAGCTCGTAGAATCAAAAAAATGGTACTACAGAATTTGTTATGATGTCAGCTACGTAGTAAAATATAAACAAGAGCTTTTTGCTGGCTCGCATGCGAGCCCCTGGCACACTAGAGGTTAAATCTGTAAATATTATAGATAATTAATATTACACACTTTTCTCTTTTTCATATGTCATAATAATTAAAAACAGTGTTAGTTAGTTCTATCTTTGAAAAAAAAAACCTACACTTTGCATAATGCCTGCATCGCGGGATATTTACAAACATTTCAACAATGGTTTAGAGATGCAAAGAACACACAGATTCGGAACCACTATTTCTAGATCACACAAATTTGTCAAATCGAAATCGAACCACCCAGACCATTACGTCATTATACAAAATATTATACCTAACTATTATATTATAGCTTTAACAATGGGTTGCAAGGATGGCAACAGCTGCTTTTTGTATGACTAATGCATTTGAATCAATGGTATTTCTGATGATAAGCTAATTTCATATTTAATGAAATAATAAAAATAATCTATTATAGATATTAATTGCTATATTTATATAATTATCTATTACTTCAATACGGCATGAAAGTGGATATAGTGGCAAGAATAGAAAAGGGTATGTTAAGCTGGTTTGGACATGTAGAAAGAATGGACGAGGAAAGACTGACTAAGAAAGTTTATAAGGCTAGTGTGAATGGAATAGTTGCAAGAGGAAACCTAGGCGAACGTTTCTCGATCAGATCGGAGGCGTTCTGGACAAAGGCCAGGTTAAGAGCTCCTTGAACCGACGGGCGTGTATGAGGAATGCGATGAAAGTGAATGAAGCCAGAGAAGTGTGTCAGGATCGTAGCAAATGGAAATCCGTAGTCTCTGCCTACCCCTCTGGGAAACAGGCGTGAATCTATGTATGTATGTACTTCAAGAATATTTTAAAACTCTTGTCTTAAATAAACACAATTCTTTTTGTTTGAAGAAACAGAATAAAAAAGTACGTTATTACCAAGAAAGCTCGTTAAGACTAAAGGCTCTTATTTCTTTGAAATTTTTGTACACGTATTCAGTCGATATTAATGGCAGATGATACTTCGAAACCTTTGTAAAGTCGGAAAACAGATTTTCATCTACCTAATTTAAATCATAAATTCGAGATACCGAAAGTGAGTTGTTTAAAAGCAAATAACTTGGCGATTTATGAACATTTAACGTAGAACCTTTCCACAACATATGTATAAGTAGTTATTAATTTTAAGATAGTTTAGTAATGACAATTAAATATAAAATCGGTTAAACTTGGTCCACATAGCTAACAGAAGGCTTATTAAATTTATGTCTATCATTGCTGGACAAAAATGTTTAATTTCGGTAAACCATATGCGATAATTTCACACAATCGTATTATAGGTTTTGTTCGCAAAAAATATAATATACCGAGGCAGTCAGTGCTCTATACAGTTATCAGCATGCGAAACAACAGATTAGCATTCAGAAATGCTGCACTGAAAAGACATCCAAAGCAAGTCATATAAACACACCGTAAAACCCTCGGCGAATGGTTAAAAGAAGGTGAACTTCGTTAATAGAATATCCTTATCCATGCATATATTTGGCTACCAACATAATCTAGAATCCAATCAAGCTAAAGATGTGGTACCGAGTATTTTATCCATCTATCCTAAATGTTTCTTTTTTACATAGCAAGTATAACAATGTGTACAGATTTATGCAATTGTAATTTTACTGAGTAAATAATGGCTACATGTGAGGCAGCGTCTGCTACCGTGATAACGAAGAAACACTCTAGACATTATCTATAAAAAGAACGCAAGCCGGTCTAGAATATTTAGAAATAGCTGCGTCTCGCGGGTTTCACCCGCGTAAGTCCTGATGACGTGGGAATATCTGGATAAAAAGTCGATGTGTTAATCCAGGTCTCCAGCTATCTACATACCAAGGTTTCATCGCAATCGGTTCAGTAGTTTTTGCGTGAAAGAGTAACAAACATCCATCTATCCTCACAAACATTCACATTTATAATATTAGTAGGATGAATTTAAAATTAATACACGCAACGGGTCATGGAGCTTAACCTAAAGTACCTACACAATAGTCAATGCTGTATAGACATCATAAGATGCGATAGTAAAGTTAATAGGCTGCACCATCAGGATGCGGCAGATTGAAAAAAAGGAGAAAACTTAATCCATTACGTTAAATTAGCCTTGTGAACGTAGAAGGAAAGCTAGAAAGTTCAAACTTAGGTTGTTATCGAATGTAAGTAGCATTTATTCTAGAAATGCGAGCTAGCCTTTACGGATCAATGTAGTTGCCGGTAGCGATAGAATCGTTACGTACACCCTGCGCCATAACACTCGGTGAATTTTTGATACGACCCACAACGACGTATGTGACTTTTGAAGATTAATCATTCACACATTGCTGAGTGTTTAGGACTGGGCTATATTATGTTTCTTAATAATTACGGTTCTCAATTTGACTATAGGAAAACGTTTTTCATTGTTTTAAATTTATGAAAAGTAAGCGTAGATACTTGACTTGTGATGAAATAAACATAATGCTATATCAGAACAAGCCTTATTCATTTTTAAGTTATAATTTTTTGATATATTATACTCATATGCATAGAGTCAATATAACAATGTTTTTGACAAATTTTCCGATCTCGTCTCTTTGTTATTAATATCACAAATGCTATTCTCAAAATTCACATAAATGTCAAATATGAACTTAAATTGTATTGTTCCCATTTGAAATTTATTAAGCTAGATCGGTACATATTTCATTACAATAATTGGCCTTCTGTAGCTATATAAATATAACAATAAAATCAGCCCTATATTAAACTGTCCACTGTTGGGCACGGGCCTCTTCTCAGTGTGAGAAGGGTATCTAACATATCCAAAATAGTAAAACTACTATGCCAACTATCATGAACCAAAATCGAATAAGTGTTTATGTGAAAGATAACTGAAACATTATTGCAGTAGATTCTTAAGTATAACAGGTCAATTGCTGCTTGCATTATTTGACCGCACCGAACTGGGGATCTATCATGATATAAGTGATACTCATGTGTCTATCTGACCTACCTACGCTCGATTTAATTGCCAGCTACCTAGTACTAATAAATGTATAATGGAAGCGTAATTAATGTTAGGACGACACGACGTGTATGTTCGGAAAGTGGTTAGTGTAAGTGTATGCTAGCTGTTTTGTATGAGGTCAATAAAGACGTAGTTATTTTAATTTGGTTACATAGGAAAGTTATTATTTGTGTCTTAAGCATGTTTTACGTACACGATTCTTAAATTTTAAAGACTAACTTATCTTTAAGTAGGAATTTATTCGGTTTGCTTTTTAGAATCATTTACAAATTATAGTTGTCACTTTACAAATAAGCGAATGGTATATACTGGCAACAGAAAAAGAGGCGACTGTCGAAATGACAGAGTGATAGTAACGCCACAGTCGCCTCTTTTTTGTTGCCAGTGTAAAGAAATAGCGTCAATTTGGTAGAAATATAGAAGTGGTACAATTAAGCGCCGGTTCAATATAGGTTACTCTCCCCTAAAGAAGTATGTAAGTTACCTGTGCATATTGCAAGGCTCGTACATGAGCGGCGCACAGCGTTGTCCGCGCACGCAGCGCGGGCGCACAGCGCGCGCGCCGCCGCCGCACGACACCGAGCATGGCCCGCGCTCCGTTGACCATCTGCCACAAATTACATATATAGTAAAGTTGCATATTTTTATTAAGAATAAAAGAAAGAAACTGTACACCGATTATACCACTTTACTCTTCTTTGGTAGGTAAGAATGTGAGTTGAAAATGTTATGAACTAGGTTTTGCCCGCGATTTCGCTCGCGTAAATGTAGGTCAGGTTAGATTAACAACAGTACTTTTGCGTGTGCTTCCTGGATGAATGGTACCCTATTTCCTGAACGTGTATACAACATTTCCTGATGATCGGTTAAGTAGTAAAGGCTTGAGCCTCTACTACTTAACCGATCGTTATGAAATTTTAAAGCGTAAGAAACAAACTCACATTCACATTTATGATATTAGTTGGGATTTAATAAAATATGCAAACACCATTTTAATTGCACCTATCAGTGCAGATCATTATTGTTAAACTGAATAGTATTTTATTAGGATAGTTTGAAAATATCACTAGTTTTGCTGTTGGTAAGTACCCATATTAAAATACTGAAAAATAAACAGTATGGCATATTTATGATATTAACCAATTTGCGTCAAGTCAGCACGTTAAAGGAGAAGCTCGTGCTAACCAACCACAACACACGTTAACCCAGTAGTAAAGGTAATTATTACAGGAGGTATAATAGTATTACTACAGGAATTATCTATACTAATATTATAAAGCTGAAGAGTTTGTTCGTTTGTTTGTTTGTTTGTTTACTTGAACGCGCTAATCTCAGGAACTACTAGTCCGATTTGAAAAATTCTTTCAGTGTTAGATAGCCCATTTATTGAGGAAGGCTATAAGCTATATATCATCACGCTAAGATCAATAGGAGCTGAGCACCAATGAAGAATGTTTCAAAATCAGCGGGTGTTTTTCCCTTTTGAGAGCTTCCGCTGCGTGCGCTGCGTAAACAGTTAAAGTTTCGCAAAAATCATGTATGACAGAATTGTTCCCCTTTAAAAGTTCTAAAAAAAGTCCGCGACGGCATATGTCTATCTTTTAAGGTTGGCTCACTATAACCATTTTTATGCTAACCAAATTTGTTCTAAAATAATGCATTATTTGCGAAGGTATTATTATAAACATGATATTAATCCTTATCCAAATAAATACGTTATTCATCACAAGTATTTCATTTAAAACAAAATTGCCCTTTACATGATTCGATTTCAATGAATATCTTAGGAGATATCGCAGTTTTAAAATATCATTGCAGCAAAATAATTACCCATTACAGACATAGTACAAACGATGTTTCTCCTGGTTTATTCTGCGTGATTACTAATGGTTCGATTTGAAAAATTCTTTAAGGGTTGGATAGCCTATTTATCGAGGAAGGCTATAGGCTATATAACATCACGCTACGACCCACTGGGGCGGCGCAGTAACGATAAACGCGGGTGAAACCGCGGGAACATCTAGTAATATATATGTATATAATAGCACTACACTATAAGTATAATTAATAGAACTACACAATGTAGTGACAAAATCAAACCGTAATCGCTGAACCAAAATATTCCTATGTGAAAAAAGAAACAGTTACCATAAACACACGTCAAGTACCTGTGTATTTAAAAAGTATGGAGAATAATCTGGCTTAGCTTAGTTCAAAACAAGAGTTCACATTTTATTGTTATACTAGGTGTGCCCGCGGTTTTACACGCGTTTATAGTTACTGCGCCGCCCCCGTGGGTCGTAGCGTGATGTTATATAGCCTATAGTTATTCGATAAATAGGCTATGGATTCTTTTAGTGTTGGAACACTAAAATAATTTTTCAATTCGAACCAGTAGTTCCTGAGATTAGTGCGTTCAAACAAACAAACAAACAAACTCTTCAGCTTTATAATATTAGTATAGATATGAACATTATAAAATACTATAATTATACACGTTATATTTTTAACCTAACGTATTAATTTCAAAATGTCCAGCCTTTGCCACATTTTGTTTAGTTTTATTCCACTTTCGTGTTCGTATCCAATTTTTTTAACCTAAAATATAAATCTATGAAGTACATAACCTATGTATTAATTAATAATGAGAAAGCTCGGCCTCTATGGCGTAGTGGTTAGTGTAACCGACTGCCACGCCTGAGGTCGCGGGTTCGATTCCCGCACAAGTCAAACATTTGTGTGCATGAACATGGATGTTTGTCTTGGTCTGGGTATTTCTATGTATAATATGTATGTATTTATAAAAAAAAAGTATATATGTATGTTTAGCCATTGTCTAGTACCCATAGTACAAGCTCTGCTTAGTTTGGGCTAGATGGTGTTGTGTGTATGTGATAGAGTATTATTATTATTAAAGCTATATTTCTTTACAATTCAAGAAGGTCATAACAAGTACAGTTAGTAAAGTCAACATTGCCGCGGCAATCTGTCTAAATGTCTACTACAAACTGAGCTTCGACAAACAGCTTGGGAGATATCGCTTGGCACACGGATTGGTAATCTCGTCCAATATTTGTTAGACTGTTAGTGCACGGTTGGATGGCTCTGCTCATCTACTCGTATAATCGAGCCTCCTTCGATACCGGTGGTGCATGTTTGACCGAACTATTCGGTCGTAACTTAGACGTCAGATTGAGTTCATAGGGTTGCAAACTACACTAAGTTAACTCAATAACGTTATAACAAAGTTTTATCATGTTAGAGGTCAGGTATTTTGCTCATTTTGCGTGTCATGATTCACAATTGAGATTATTAGAGAAACAATTTATTTTTTTATATTTTATATACCATATCCCGCACTAGGAGTAATTCCTGTATCGTGGGGGATTTTACAAACATTCAAACAACGTACCCAAGGAACATTCAGACTCGGAACAACCAATTGAGGATCATACAAATTTTTGTCCCGTGTGGGATTCGAACCTACATCACTTGACGCGGTGACAGTGGCGAGGTGACCATTTAAACCACTACGCCATCCGTGTATGTAATTAATTTGTTTAAATAAGTACATGTGTATATTATGAATTTAGGTTTTCTACAGACAATTCGTAGAGATGGCGCTTCATTCAAAAACATTGTACCTACATACTTTCGTTAGTTCGTTAATATAGTAAAATCATTATATTGAAAGAGGGTAGGTGGTGAGCGAAGTGTTTAGGTTTGTACATAATTTATACGCTAACACGCCAGCTACTGTGACCTTTAGAGAGGAGGGACTGATCGAACCTGTTTGAGCTTACCGTTTAACCAGGTAAACACTTTTAAAACGTAGGCGTCGCAAAGTACGCAATGTTTTGACCCCTGACTAGTTATATGTTTCTAAAAGGCACAAAGTATGAATATATACATATATATTTTACCTATATTCCCTGTGCATTGAAAAATGCTTCGCTGCGGAATGGTAGGTAGGTCTCTGTGTACAATAACAGATTTCAGTAAGAGGAAACTACAAGTACTATGTCGGTATAGAGTACTTCTAGTCAGCGATATATGTATGTAGATTGGAACCGCCAATATACGCCCGTTTCGACTATGGTTCAGAAAGCATGTATCAGATCGTTCCTGCACAAAATGGAGTTACAACCTAATCAAAGTACCAGGAAGCCATTTAATATGGCTGGCCATTAAACTCGTTTGGCTCTGGCAATCAATAGAGAAAGCTTATGTTCAGTAACGGACGTCAAAGGGCTCAAGTGATATAGAATTTATTGATGTAACGAATACTTTACAAATGGATTACGAAAAATACCTTTGAACAATTTTGCTGGGATAGAATTCAATTTCACTCAACTGTATACATTATGAATTAAATATGATTGTGGTTAGGCTATACTCTGCTGAATTAATTATCAAACTACTTGATTAGATTTGATGCTAAGCACACGAAGATACTTAAATAAATTAATAAGTTTTGAATTTATATTACAATGTCAATTTAGAAGTTATGAATGATTAATTTTTAAATAGAAGTCATTAAATATCAAATTATATTAACATTTTCGAAAGTAAAACTTAATAATTGCTGTCCGGTGCTGGTAGGTCTAAGAGGAATTTATTAGAATTCAAATTTCTGTTGATAGGTACATTACTAAGTTGCGAGAGAATTCTCATTAGGTATAAAGCGGCGTACAAACTGAAAATACTACGGTGCGGGTAGCGCGATGTTTCAGTACTTAGACTTTGTCCCGGAACTTACAAAAAGTGGTCGCCGATAGAATAATCAATGAAGATCATCGATTTAGTTTATTTTTAGTATTATTACGTAGTGCTAATATGCATTCAGATGTATTATATCACGTCATAAGCGGGGAGCCGCCTACTAACAATCGTGATGCGTGTCGAGTTTGTTTAACGAATATTGTAGCGTAGTCCATGACCTCAAATGAAAACTCCAAACAGTTATCGAACAAAGTTAGCCGTATAATAGAAAATAAGTTCAGTAGAATATAAAAATGTAATTAACTACAAAGAATGAAAGAACACTTAATTAAGTACTTTATTAGTGAAGTTTGTTGATGGAGTGGACGGAAATTATGGGATACTCTTGGTGCCAGAGTACAAATAGCTTACTTCATTAATTTATAAGAGAAGATAAAATGGCGTGAGGTTTTGTGAGAATGGATATTTACTTAATAACAAAAAATATAGAAAGATGGACAAGATTAGATTGAGTCAGGCAATTCTTTATAGCAATCAGTCGTAAAGTAATAGATATTAAAAATATTAGAAGTCTACGATGACTCTGTCCTTTTTTCTGTTATAATATAGTCTGGGTAAATGTATCGATCTGTGCAAAATGGCGCCAAATGTACGGTATAAATAGAAAAATTATTTAGTTATTTTAGTAGTTACGTTATTATAAATTCTAGGAAAACAGGTGTTTTTAAGGCAAGTCTGGTTGTCGATATCGGTTCACAAACTATATAAAAACCATATTTTGCTAGCTAGTGGGACGACGTGTTCTGAAACTACATGTAAATATTTTACTCATTTACGGTGCGTCGTTTTTTTCTGAAGCATCAGAATAATGTTCAACAAAATGTTATTAGGATTGACGTAGTAGGTGCTTAAGTAAAAATACTAAAACTAAATGTACTGTGGCATTAATAAAATTGGATTAAAAAGTAACGGCTGGACTTATCTTAAAGGTACCAACTACAAGTAAATGCTACGATTACAGGTGTAAGTTTGTTCCAAGCTTAAGTTAATTGTTTCACGAACGCTCGACGAAAATTCAAGTGATTATATATTTAGTTAAAACAATATTCCGTTTTTTCTTTCTTGCCAGTTGTTTCTTAACTTCCAAAGTAATTATGGGCACCTGGTGGAATAACAAATGACTAATTATTTCATTAATAATACGTTCAGAAAAGCTAAATTGGACTACTGAGACGAGTACTTTAATCAAAAATGAGATAATTGAAAACACTTACATACAGATGTTAGTTGTATCTATGCATTCTGCAGTTGCAATACCAAAAAGTAAAACCTGTCTTTCTGCACGTAATGTATAGATATTTCTTTGGCAACGTCAAAGGAATATCTAGATCTATCTTAAAGTTTCATACAAAATAAATTGCAGAACTTTAAATACACAATTCTAGCGAGGGATAAATATAAGCTTTGTAGAAATTTCATTTGAATAGACGTATTGGCAAGGAATTGTCTGTGATAGAGCTCAACATAGAACAAATGTAACTTTTGTTAGTCTTACTCGGTACTGTACTGAACGAGTCGTCGAAAGGAATATGTCTGACAAAGTTCACAAGGGGTATTAACGTTGCTTGTTACAAAGCGATACGGGAGAGATTTATTCGACGTACCTATTCGAATGTTGGAAGTGTTTTGTAGGAAAGGTATATCTTTGTTAAGTATTCGTGCCGTATTATTTTTAGGTCCTATTGTTTGTTTGAACGTTAATTGTTATTTTAACAACTTTCCGCGCCTTCTAACGGTATCATTGTTATGGTTTTCTTAATTAGATAGAAAATATATCGATATAGCGCTAATTACCAGGAATACTATCTTATTAGTTTGAGAAATTTAATTTACTACGTTTAAGAATAAAGAAATTAGATTTATATGCTATAAGCAAGTAGTAGGAATTCAATCGATCGAATTTATAGAAAATATGTATTTTAATTTGACTGAAACGCCCTCTTACTATAACGCCAACTTGGACTACAAAATCGTTTAATTTTTTTTAAATTGCCGTCGGCTGTGGTCGAGCGGGTGGTACACCTGATGGGAAGTGGTAACCGTTGCTCATGGACTTCAGCAATGTCAGGACATAGCAAAGCCGCTGCCTACCGTGAAAAAAGAACTCTCTTTAAACCTCGTTTGAAGAAGGACATATCATAGCGCTCGGGCAACACCGAAGCAGGCAGATCATTCCAGTACTTGCTCGTACGTGGGAGAAATGATCGCTGACAGCGTACCATCTTAGATTTAAACACTTCCAGGTGATATGGGTGAACCCTGCTTCGTTGTCTAATTTGGTGCCAGTGGCTCCTTTCTTGATAGCAAGGAGCCGAAATCGCCAAATCAGACGGTTCTTCAGAGCACTCCCCGTAAAAGAGCCGGTAGAATTCGCAGAGACACTCAAAGTTTTGAGTAGTAGAGCCTCGCTGATTTAAGCATGAATGGGCTCGATCGGGGAAGGACTACCCTCTCACAAAATATCGACGTGAAATAGCAATATTCCTACTGTTATGTTTCGTTCGGTGAGTGAGAGTACCGGAGGCCCAACCACCTTTCCCGCTCCTTCTCCTTCCCACTTCCTTTTCTAAGGGTCGGGAACGCGCAAGTAATGCCTCTGGTGTTGCAGGCGTCCATAGGCTACGGTGACCACTTACCATCAGGTGGGCCGTATGCTTGTTTGCTACCTTGGCAGTATAGAAAAAAAAATTCCTTCTGTTGCTCCAACGACTTTAATCTAGCCGTGGGACTGGGATCATCGACGATTCGAACTGCCCGTCTTTGTAGGGAGTCAAGTGGATCGAGCTGGTATTTGGGGGCTCCTGCCCAGAGATGTGAGCAGTAATCCACGTGCAGCCGGCCCTGTGCTTTGTAAAGCATAAGACGTTGACCTGGTGTGAAGTACCACCTCGCTCTGTTCAGTACACCCACCTTTTTGCTCGCTAATTTAGCTTTATCCTCCAAGTGACTCCTAAACTGAACTTTACTCGAGATTTTCACGCCGGGGATCCCAATACTCTGGGAGATACGGAGAGTAACTCCTTGGAACTGTTGCGGTATGATAAAAGGGTCATTTTTGGCAGTGATATCTGTGAACTGCTAAAGTAATACAAACTAACTCCACATATAATAAAATATACACGGTGAAAAATAAAGCATAGAATTAATTAACGTATTTTCCATGTAGTAAAAAGATATGCTTTGTCACGGGGATCGTTCGCGCGCCATGACGGCTGCGCGCGAGCCGATGTGGTGGTGGTGTCCCTCTTCCCCTCCTGCCCGGCGGTAGCTCCTATATAAGCAAGACCGCGCCCAGACGCTGGCTCCTTCCGCTGCGCTGCCGTGTCGAAGATAAGTGGTCTTTTCTATCAAAGACCACGTAACATAGCCTTCCACAAACCGCGCCCTGATTTTCTACTTAACATCTATTCAATATTGTTTTATATAATTCGGTTTATATATGTGTATACAAGTTGTTATCAGAAATATAACCTTTTAATCGTGTAGAATAATATTTTAATTATCTCCACTTAATTCATTCCTAGGTCAACCACGCCTCTAAAGCGGGTTAGACCAAATATAACGTTACACTTTATGAAAGATGAAAGCGGTAAAAAATACATAAATATTATGTAGATTACATACACGTGTGTGTTTGTGTACAAGCGCAAATATAATATGTGTAATTACACATATTGTACTTCACTTGTACACATAATAAATATGCGTATACACTTCTCTTATAAAAAATATCGACAAGGAACCCTTCCGCTATTTATTTGATCTCGTGTACGACTTTTATAAATCCTCATTTTTATGACAGGATAAAAATGTTCTGCTAAAGTTTTCGATGAAGTCATTACCATAAAAAGCAAATGAATTACTGTTTACGTGGTGATGTAATTAAAAAAGTTGTCAATTTGCGTTGAGGGATGCTTGTCAGAAACATTTTCAACTAAAGTTTGGGCACAGGTCGGGAGACATGCGGAATAAATGTTTGTTTTTTAATAATATTTATATGATAGGCGTATAGATGCCCGATAGTAAGCATTTATTGTAAACTATGTGGCCTACACTTGCAATATAGAAGCCAGCGTGTTACCAGTGCCAGAGGCAATGACAATACCCTTCATTAAGGAGCCTACAGACAATACTCTCCGCTGAAACACAACGCAGGCTTGTTTCCCTGTAGTGTTATAATAGTATATATGTGTACCTTCCTGAAATAATGGATTATATAACGCAAAAACTATTATCAAATTAGACTGGTAATTTTTAAAATACATATAAACATATACTCTACAGCTCTATAATAGTATACAAGTTGGAATGTAGGTGATTAATTAGGTATTATATCACGTCGATGGTTGAAAGTTGAATTAAATAACGGCAAACTGTAAGAACATGGAATACACAATACAATTTTCGACGATTTAAAGTTCAAGTAGGATAATTTTGTATACAACTGTGGGATTGAAATAGGGATACGATACATGTAAACTTTACGTTATGGTATAGTGTATATTGTTGGATGAAGTGTTGGATATATAAGTTCATTACCTGTATTCCAGGGGTCTCGTGCGACTGGCCGGTGTGCTGTAGTTTACTGATACCTCCACTATTACTGCTTCATCAGATATTATCGGGTGTTCTGGGATTGCCTAGAAACAATATAAACAATTATAGCTTTGTAAATATAGATACAGAAGTAAAAAAAGGCCGAATGCAACATTCAACTGCATAGCTTTTGTCACGGCATAGCGGACTTCTGCTAAGAAGTGCTACACTTTTTCATAATAGGCTATTTCACAAAACGAGTCGCTTTGATGGTGCTTATTACAGTCTGGACTACACTATAAAAGACTTATTGCATAACTGGCAGCATAAGATGTAGGATTGTTTTTATATTTCCTAAAAACTGTTCCAGACATTTCTGCTATTGAGAGTACGCTAACACAGTACTAGTTGGATTGGTTTCTAGGATGTCACGATGGATAAGCGATGCGCTTTCCTGAGTAATAGGGATAATTTTTGCATTACGGAGTGCAGTAAAAATATACATTGATGTTTTAGGGCGCAAAAAGCATGTTATATTATCCAATAATTGTAATATTTTTGACTGCCTAGTTGGTCCCGTGATATAAGTTTACACTAAAATTTTATATCATTGTATCGTGCTGAATTTAATTACTGGGCGGGCAGAGTTATTGGATGTTCTTGTTAGGAAAGTCCCAGTAGCAGCATGAAATCTAGCAATGGGACGGTAGACGGATTACCGTCTACCGTCCCATTGCTGCATTTCGTGCCACTTTCCTGGTATTGGGCAAACCTTAATAGGTTTGCCCACTATTAAGCAGGAACCTAAAATATAGCTGGCGAAATGTGAGTATAATAAATAATTTTCTGCCTTATGCGCTTGTATGTATAGCCATACTGCCATAGCCATACTAGCGCAAGTCTATGTACTTATTCAATATTGTGTGTCTAACAGAGTATATTGCCAGCAAGTGTGTCATGTGCACTGCTTTTTACCTAGAATTTACAAGTATATACAGGTACGCAGGGTAATATTTATATCAGTAAAAACAAACACTTACAATAGATACCTACGCTCACAACGTCATTGTAGATACAACCAGCTCGTATGTACCAACTTCATTGTATACATTTAAACAAATGTGGTAGTACAAAAACTATTTAAAAAACCAATATTTAATATAAACTATTTATATTTATCAATCTATTTCTACTCTTATATAGCCATATTTATATTAAATTTCATTTCTGATATACAGATTGTAGATGTAGACGATACAAATACAATATTTGCATTGCATTACATCATACCTTTCTTGAATGATTCTGTCATTCTTCAAATATAATTCTAAACTTAGTTTGAAATGTCTTCGATTCTTTGATCAAATATTGAAGCAAATAAGATTAACAACCGCGTAATCACAAACGGTTAACTTTGTCTACAGACGCTTACAAAATCTGAGAAAAATATACCACATTGCTTGACCTGGTTGTTGAATTCAAATAATCACGATCGGTTACGAGCATTACCGCAAACTGCCAAGTGAATACCTTAAATTTGATGTTATATTTATTTTTATTCATAGGCCGCTTCCGTTTGATAAATAATAAATATAATTAAGCTTCAATTTTGTGGGTTACCTACTGGTGACGTCAGATCAGCAGCATGATACTTTATATCGATTTAACTGAATTATACAGTACCATAATCACTTCAACAGTTTCTTTGTGTAGTACAATGATTAATGAAAACATTCGTGTTTTACTACAGCAAAAATATTTTTATTATAAACGCAAAGATTTGTGAAGACGTCCGAATGTTACCTACGTTAAACAGATTTAAATTAAATTTGGCCCACTGATAATGGGTATGAGTACCCACAGACAGAAACTAGTATTTTCTACGTTAAGGTTCGAAAATTTGTTGGCTGGTTTATTATTCATTTCAGGTAGATAACGTTGAACGGATTTGCGTATAATTTGCACATAGTTAGTCCATGTTCAGGCTTAACAACGTAGAATATTTTCTATCCCGGTATGCCATACTCGATGAAAATTTTACATTAATGTATTTTAAATTTTCTTCTATGAATTTTTACTTTCTGAGCATAAACAATCTAGACTCTGAGTAAAAACAGACGTCGGCCAGTAGCTTGCGACGCGCCTTTTTCACAGCAAAGTGTAGCGTCCGTCGTGCTCATAATTCTGTTTCAAGCTTCACCCCCTTTGTGAAGAAAAGCTTTCTAAACTAACCGCGCTCGTTTAGTTGAATTGTTACGTTCCACGAAAAAACCTCTTTAAATAAAAGAATAAAACATGTAAAAGGAAAATGAGATATAAAGTGAGTACAGTGAGTTTCCAATTAACTTCACAACACAGATGAAAGCACCGTTGAATAATTAAAGCAGCCGCGGATGCCCCGACCCTTATCATCCAATGTTTCGCTTCGTTACACTTTTCATAGTTTATTCTCTTTTGTATTACGTGTTGCTTTTTACACACAAGTTATAGAATGCCCATACCTTTGACTTCGTGTTTAAAATCTCGAAATAATAAATCGAACAGCAATGGCTGCTGGCCTGTGAAGTGGGACCCATATAACATTTTTGCGGTACGCAGTGACATTTATTTGTTATATGTAAATGTTAAATTGTAAGAGAAAATACTTACTATGTGCAACTTGTTCTTTCACGATTAGTTTGGCAACTAATCTTTGTTATATACCACTTATCAATAACTATCTACACATAGGTATATTGTAAAATATAAGTAGTATTTACCTAAATAAAATCACGAAGTAAACATATAATTCTTCTCAGACTGAGAAAGAGCCCATTCTCAGCAGTGGGATATTATATTTACAGGACTGCTAATTCGTTTTACATCAACTATGATAACTTCTAAACCTCATTAAAATTAAGCCTTTGATCTTCCCGTCTATGTAGTGTAATATGATATCTGATATGATATCAAGCTTCCTGTCACAAAATGTAAGACTACATTCGCCAAAAGATTTAAAAAATATATGTTTCCCTGTTTATATAATAAAGTAGTAAAAAAATTAGATTTTAAGCACTGCTTTACTCGTGAAATTCACTTTAAAGTTAAAAAAATTATCTCCAATTGAAATTATCATGACACGGAACAACTCCTAAAAACTATTGCTTGATGAATCGCTTTGAGTGTCCTACAGTTGTCTGTACCATTACTTGAGCCCTTCTTACATACACAAATTTACACACATACACAATCACAAACACTCACACTCAGACACACACACACACACACACTCAGACACACACACACACTCAGACACACACACACACACACACACACACACACTCATATTCAGTATACTATTTATTATGTATTTTCATATTTTTTTAATAGTTAAGTTCTAGGCGTGAGTCAATCGTATTCTTTGATAGCCACACTAGGCGCAGCCTGTATGGCTGCGCCTAGTGTGGCTATCATAGTAAATGTAACTATTGTTTAACCTAAATTGAAATAAATGCTTATTATTATTATTGCTTATTATATGGGCAAAATGAGGCTTATCTCTGAGGAAGACGCATGTAGCGAGCCTCTTATAATGTTCTGTGTAGCGAACAGACAGACACTAAAGTGATTCAATAGGTAATCCTTTTTTATTTTGTATGAACGTTTGTACCGCGCTATTCGATCCCAAATACAGATGTATTAGGTATTTCCGGTAAGAAATTTGCAGTAGCAATGCGAAGTGCAAATATGTGTTCAGTGTATGACAATAGGCCCCTTTATTGCGACTTAAAAGCATAGGTGGCAAAATGTGAGTGTAATAGTTACACCCATTGGAGGATATACTATTTTATAGAACACTAATAATACATTGTTTTAATTTTAGCAGAAAACTGCCTATTATACGCAATTTCTGCTAGAAACGGAGACCACGGATATTTGTTTATAACATATAGTTGACAAATCTTTCATGTTTTCGCATTTCAAACTTCTAGGGTAGGTAAAGAATAGAAAAATGCAAATTTTCCATGATATGAAATATTATTCAGTCTATAATATTTAATAATAATATTTATTTTTTCAAAAAGTTACATTCAGCATGAACACAGTACATAATAAATCAAAACAAGTTAATACAGAATTTGTTGCACTCTGGTACCCAATGTAAGATTTAACTTGTGTTTTGGGTACCAGGTTCCTCGCAGTATTACATTTACTTTACAGTTAAATCATAATATAATATTAGGTGTTCGTGTAAGCAGCTATGAAAATATGTGTAAGTAAGCATAGGTGTGTGTATGTTTGTGAGGGTGTGTTTGTGTGTGTGTGTGTGTGTGTTTGTGCGCGCTCGCGCGCGTGTATGTGTGTGATATTCATCCAATTAAAGTACCGATAATTTCAGCATGATCTCAGTCTATAGTCTAATAGAGGAGCCAACTCAACTAAATTGCTTGTAACACACGTTAGACGGTTGACGTAACGCTCTCTCAGGCAATAGGCTAAGTGATTAAAAGAGCATCAATCGACACGGTAGAGTCGCAGCGGCACACCGGCGGCCAGGCACAGTAAATAGGTTTTCAAATATGGCATTCCAACAATTGACAGTTTAATCTGATACGTTTATTACAACGTCACATTTGAGTGCAAAGTTAATTAGGCAATATTAAATTATTGCACTCAAACGTATCGTTGCATCAGACTATGCGAATTATATACCTAGCAAACTCTCTAATGCATGATAAACATAAACAATTTAGACGAGGTGTCTCCTTTATTACGGATTACATATTACCTCAAGTTATTATTAAGTCTGTAACATAAATTCTTTCTCACAAAGCATAGTAGGTATAAAACTATCATATTTATTAATAAATATTACACTGCAGGCAGCC
The DNA here is from genome assembly GCA_963564715.1 of Catocala sponsa. Taxonomy (NCBI): domain Eukaryota; kingdom Metazoa; phylum Arthropoda; class Insecta; order Lepidoptera; family Erebidae; genus Catocala; species Catocala sponsa. The sequence continues at coordinate 10,239,970 of OY751334.1, read as the reverse complement.
AAATTGGATTAAGTTGTACGTAATATATTTTCTCATAATCTGAGTACAATGCAAGGCAAGTTTATTCGTAGTAAACCAGCCGCAAGTGGTCTTTTAATACAAAGCCGCGTTATTCCGTCAAATGATGCGCGAGAAATGAGCTGACCAGTGATACGCCTGACGCTGACAGGTTTTGTGTTTCATTCTCAACCGCGATTTCCAGGCACTACGTTTATAAGCAGTTTACTTTAACAGTATTAAAGAATAAAGGATTTTTAAACATATTCGTAGCCTTATAAGCAACGGTAGCCTACTGGGAGTTCGTTGGACTACCATTCAGAGGTCACCAGTTTAAACCCAAGGCGCGCATCTCTGATTTTCCAAAGTTATGTTCGTATTAAATAATCCGTTAGAAAACATGTCTGAGAGTTCTCAAAATTTTTGATTATGGCCTAACCCTTCTCACACTGAGAAGAGGCCCATGCCTAGCAGTGGGATATTTTAATACAAGGCTGATACTATTTATATATAACTTTTACTTCGTTTATTTATAGAAGTATATCTCCAAAAAATATTGTTATTATTCTATACGTGGACTTAGACTAAGTATTTTGACTTGCTTACGATCCGGGCACATCTCATTTGCTTCATTTACTATCATTATATCCTTTATGCAAGCACTTTGGATTAAGGTACTCTTAACCTGGCTTTCTCCAGAAGAGAGAGCAGAGCTTCTCTAGTCATTTAGTAAGAGAAAATTTGCGTAGGTTATACCTACCGACTGTCCTATTCACATTGCCCTAAACCTACATTTTTCTGACTATTAATTAGAAAATGAACTAAGTAATGGATATTGCCATTTGGTTTTCATGTATTATGTACATGGTAGGACCGATTGTCTCTCATTGACTATCTCATGCTTTCGTAGCCTAAGCTTATTTAGCATTATAAATATTCATGTGTATTTGCTGACGTATGATTGTATGCTCCTTTGTTTGATTTCCGCATCGAATAAAGTCTCTGTTAGTTGATTTTCAGTACTAAGTCTACAAATGTCATTTAGTCTTTATTATATGCAGCTTAAAAATATAGATGGCGAATGCAAAATATAATACACTCTTTGACTATCCATTTGGATACAGGCGTGATTCTATGACAAGATCGATAAATGCAAGTAGGATATTGTGTTAAAATTCTTCAAGTTGATATTGATATAAGATACAATATTCTATTCGTTTTCTAGTTTTATTGTATCCGGGCGTATTCGTATCGGCTTTTATAAGAAGCAGACAAAATATCAGTTTATCCGAGCGCGTGCCAACCGGCCGTCGGTATTCAAATTATAAGGAATAGCAAAACTTGTTCGGCGAATTGAACGAAATTGTATCTTAGTATACCTAACTATCCAAACGAGTTATATATATATATATATATATATATAACTCGTTTGGATAGTTAGATATATATCTAAGAGGTATTAAAGTATTTTTTGAGGTGGAGGCGTCATTTATCCTTGGTCGTGAATCTAAAATCATATACACGAATTATACATGATTCGTGTGCGTTCCTACTTTCACCGTACCAATGTTAGAGTCCTGTATGTTAGAGCCCTATGCTAACGCTTGGATTTTACAGTTTTTTTCATTATGTTCGGTTGCCGACTAATTGATGAGTTAATTACGATTTCCTTCCTATCTAATTAACTCTTGCAGTTGCCAAACAGATTGACTTTTCAACTGAAGGGCCGATTAAGCATACCTAGGCTCCCATCTTTTGCGGTACGCAGAGCCTTATTCATATTTTAAATGGCTTGGTAAGGACGCAACCATTTTGCCGGTCGCTATTAATTAGACTTCTAGAACGTATGTAACCAAACCTAATGAAAGAACTTTACTAAAGAAAAGAACTTACCATTATCATCAGATCAGTTTGCAGTCGAGAGTCGGATGATATTACGACATCCGTGTCGGTGTTGGTCCACCGCAGCAGCGTGCCTGCAGCGACCGCCGCCCCCTCCCACCTCACGCCCCCCTCCTTGATATCTATCACGTGACTATCCACTTCTATAATCTGAAGGTTCTGTGGCACGTTAGGATCGTACTTTAAGTACTTGTTGTCGTCAACCTCGTACCGTTTGGAGTGTTTGGTCAGTTCGAGGATCTGCTTGTCCTTTTTGCGTTCTCGTATTGCGATCCTTAGAGCAACCGGTGTTACGATGTGTACGGAGAGTTGGTGAGCGTCGTGTGGAATCATAGTCATACGAGTCCAACCTGAAAGGAGATTGGTTGTTATAATATTATTTTGTTTAGGTTCTTATGGTTAATATTTATATAATCATTTGACTGTACGGATGGCGTAGTGGTCACCTTGATGGTGCCATGACGTGTGATGTGCAATACGGCACAAAGATTTGCGTGAACCACAAATTATGGTTTTAAGTTGATTGAATGTTTGTAAAAAAATATTCTTAGTGTGGGTGGGAGTTGTCATTTTAAAAAAAGAATTAGATATAATGTCCTATGCAATAATAAAAGTAGGTAAGTACACTAATTATTATTTATATTTGTTTACATCGGTGAATCAAGTTATAGAGAAAAATCTCTGTATGTAGTATGTAGCTTTCCATAAAAAAATACATAATTGGACTGGGAATGGAACAATCAATGAATAACGGCAATAACACGAGGTACACAGATGTAAGCTAACTACTGTTTAAACTTTGCACTTTACTATATTACTTATTAACGTGATATTATTTTTGTTACTTGTGTTTGAATTTTAATATCAGTCGTTGAACCTACGACTATGATAATTAAGTAATTATAAGTAAGAATACTATAAATATAAATAAATAAAACGAATGCCGATCGATCAATCTGTGTACTTTTTTCAGTAAATTATTACAGTAATTGATGAAATTCAAATAATCACTAAAAAGAATAACAACAATATTCTTGGCGGCCTTTTTGAATAATTACTGTGTCGCGAGGGACTTTACAAACATTCAAACAACGGACACAAAGGACACTCAGTTTTTTTTTTACCACATACACACAACACCGTCTAGCCCAAACTAAGCAGAGCTTGTATTATATAACAAAAGTATATATATATACATATATATTATATATAGAAACACCCAGTCCAAGACAAACATCCATGTTCATGCACACAAATGTTTGACTTGTGCGGGAATCGAACCCGCGACCTCAGGCGTGGCAGTCGGTTACACTAACCACTACGCCATCGAAGCCGATGGATATTTATATAGATACTTTAAGATTAGTTAATGTTGTATGAATTAGAAACACAAGATATCATCCCTCGTGCACATGATATCATCAATCAAGGTAATAGAGATAGATATACAGACTTAAAAGATTTTAAAGTCATATTTTCCAGGGAGAGTTCGTATTTGTAGCTGACAGGTTTTGATTATTGGTGAACAGTTACAATTTATATTTGTGTCCAACGTGCTGAACAGTTGCGTGAAAATTTATGAATTTGCATTTAACGTAGCTTACAATTATTAAAATGTACAAATACACGTACGATCTTGGTGCAGAATGAATTGCGACTTCATTTATTTGGGATTTCATTTTCGTTTATCATAGAAATGTGATATAATATATTTGTAAAAATTACAGTATTTCTACAAATATTTTATAAGAATATTTACTTGGATGTACAATACTTCGATCAATAATAGACTATTACTGTACGTGTATTATTGCGTGACGTGTATTATTGATCGAAGGTACAATAGATTACATTTTGTTAAAAGCCTTTGGAGGAGCATCCTACATCTTATCTGCTCAGTCATCCTAACTCACTTTAACGTGCAAGCGCCTGCAAAAGTCTTAGCGGCAATCGATGCGCCTGATTTAGGATTGAGTTGGTTTTATATTTCTGTTATAGCACACTAGAACTGATAGATGTTCTCTAATGTTATACTAGACGAGTGTTAGCTTTTCGAAACGCCTATTTAAGTCATAATTTATCTACTGACTTATGATTATGTACCTAATATCAGCTCTATAATAAATTGTCCCACTGCTGGTCACGGGCTTCTTCTGTGTGTAAAGTGTTAGGCCATAGTCTACCGCGGTAGCCCAATGCTAGTTGGCAGACTTCTCATATACATGAGAACGTTATCGAGAGCTCTCAGACATGCAGGTTTCTTCACTAAGTTTTTCCTTCATCGTTAAAGCAAGCGATTATTAACTATTTAATACGCACATAACTTCCAAAAGTCAGAGATACGTGCCTTGGGATTGAACTGGACACCACTGCCTTATGATTACTGCTTATTATTCTATGATTTAAAGTCAAAATCTAGACTGTTGTCAGCATGTGTGATGCATTAAGTATATGAAAAAGGCATACAATATATCATCAAATTGTTATAATTCTAATTATATCTGTTGGTCTTTATAATCTTTTTTAAGACAGTCAGGCTCACTGTAGTTTCTTCTAAGAAATAGGCAGGAGTGGAGTCCGAGAACTCATGAATAATTTTATTCTTGGCATAGTAGCGCATTTACTATCATTGCCCCACCCTGGGGCGGTGTTAGGTGATTAATAAAACACATTCAGATGTTGACTTTCGACAGAAAGTACAAACACTAAGCTTAAGATAATTTTCATTGTAAATAAGATCAGAGACAAAAAATGCCTTAGTACAAGATAGATAACGGTAGATACTATCCAAAGTTTTTTAAAAGACGTGTGTCAGTGACCTTTTGTGAGCTAATAAAACATGATTGAGCGACCTAAGTTCAATCAGACGTAGTAGTTTATCTCGTCTCCTCGCTGAACAATCTATTCTAATGAATTCTAACCAAATTACTCTTTGTTCTAAAACATTCATTTTTTTATATTAATAATGTCTCACTTTGAAGCAATTGGCCATGCTGAAGTTAATCGTGCTGTTATTTGATTTAAAAGAAGAGTTTGCTTTCGTCGTCAGCAGTAGTTTATTGATAATGTTCGTCTTTTTGTTCCTAATATTTATTTTCTACAAGTAGTTGGGCTGTTAAGATATCCTAACTAATATTATATATCGAATGTGGGTTTGTTTGTTACCCTGCCATGCCTTAACTATTCGACCGATCATCATAAAATTACGCATACACGTGCTAAGGTGTACAAAAAAAAAGACAAAGGGTGGGTACCTTTCATTCAGGAAAAAAGTGCTGTCCCGAGGGATAAATTTATAAAAAATACAATAAGTACATTAACGGGAGCGAAACCGCCGGTAAAAACTATTAATTATATTATCACTTTCAAGATAGGATATAAAAAGGTGTGGCAATTAGTAATATTTAACAGTGGTTGAGTATCGGTAATTAATAGTATATCGAAACCTTACCGTGGTAAAATGAAAATGCTTTGCTATTTTTTTCCAGGCGATACACTTACTTCTAAGCTCAATAATTAAATATTGATTGAACTTACCTTTGCCGAGTTGTCTGGTGTATATGTGCGTGTTGTTATTGCAGTATCCGTCCGGGCACCAATTACATACAGGGTCTGACGCGTTGCATTGACCTTTCACACATGTACCCTGCAGACATTTTCAATCAAATTATACAAAATTAAACATTTTTCTTTGGAAAAATTAAGAAAGAACTGGGTTTTGTTTTTTGGAATGTTTTAAAGGTTCTTTTTGTTTAATATAAATTAGTTTAAGTTGGCGACCCTTCATTAAGTTAGATGTTATAATTACTATACTTTGCTACAAGTAGGTTAGACTGGAGTAATTAATATAAAAGTTTAAAAGTGTTATAAATGGGTCTTTCTAACTGTTCATAAAAAGTACATTTCTTTTAAAAAGGTTTATTCTTGTCGCTAATGATGATTTCAATTCCCAGACCTGGAAAAGCACTATTGACATTTTCTATTGGAAAATGTTCAGTAGGTTACACTGAGTTCAGAAATATGCCCGATAACAGGCTGGAAAAATGTGAACGTAATACTCTCGGTCTATCACTAGGGGTATAACATTTAGATACCTATACAGACATGGTTTTACGTGTATAATTATTATAGATATTTAATAGAGTTTTAACTGTCAGTTTCTGGTTCACGAAGAAATATAAAATAATAACCACATACTAGAGTTTTATCGAGTTGTATGACACCTTGACTGTAGTATGCCTCATGCAGTGACTGCAAAATCTAATGGTGGTCAGTGCTTGCCTCTGATTGTTTCGACTTACCTGAAAGCAGACATCGTATGGTCTACTATAGCTGCAAGCTGTTCCGTCAGGTAAGGCTCCAAAGTTCGAGGGACCACCGCCACCGTAGTCCACGCACCAGATCTCACAGTGCTGGGTCTCTGGGAAAAGATTTTAGCATTCATCAGCAACGATCAACAATTATTACATGACATTTATCGACCTTCCTTTCGTTTTTCGGTGGATTAGAAAATAACAAAGGGAGTCAGTTGTCTTAGAATACCAGACATAATTAAAATCTATCGTGTCTAGCCACCAGTGTGCCGCTGCGACCCAATAGTTTAAATGAATGGTACCAATCTGACTAGATGTGCGAATTGCATAGTATGTTACAAATACACTATGCATTTCACAGTTAATCAAAAATTCACCACGCGTGTCGCGGTCGGTGGTAGTTAGATAACATTGTCCTCTCCGAATTCATTATAGGCTGATTCAGCCCTGTGTACATTATTTGATCTGTTTTCAGCAACCCGTATTTAAAGTTAATATAGAATAGTGGTTTTCTTTGCAAGGATACAGAACTAACAGAATTAAAGGAAAAGGGATTAAAAATAAAATACCCTCATAAATTAAATAAGCTTGAATTATCAAACTTATTTAATTTATGAGGGTATTTTCTTTTTAATCCCTTATTTAAAATTGTATTATCGAGCAGCAATAGCTCAGTGGGGAGACCAACAGACTGCAGTGCAGAGGGTCTCGGGTTCGAACCCACGTCGCGCACCTCTGACCTTCGGAAGTTATATGACTTTTCGAAAATATGTGCGTATTGATTGACAATTATCGCCTGCTCCGTGCCTCGGAAAGCACGTTAAGCCGTTGGTCCCGGCTGCCATGAATATCTATGGCAGTCGTTATTGGGAGAGTGTAGACACAAAAGATCCCACTGGGTCGAAGTGTCGCCGGTCTGCACTGACTGGCCCCCACATAAGATAAGATAAAATTGTATTTGTATTCACTCTAATCAAAAAGTAACACGGGAAATTACGTTTTATGACCCCATTTGTTAATTTTGTTTTAAATATTCTTATAACGACGTTATAATCATCTTATAATTATAAATAACGACGTTATTTTTTTAAAGACAACTACGAACTAGTAATAATTCCTGTATCGGAGGGGACTTTACAATCCTTTAAACGACAGCCACAAAGAACAGTTATTTGTGGATCACACAAATGTTTGTCAAACGTGGGGAGCGAACCCACAGCACCCAATGCAGTGTCAATGGCGAGGCTCGATGTACAAACACAACTGACAAAATAAATTCACTATTAATAAACAGTTTCTCTGTTTGGTCTCGTCTACTCTTAGAATGAATGGAGTTGGGGCAGTAGACCACACTGCTAGCCAAGTGTGCTACATCGCAGGCAAGTTCTCAGGCTCTGCCTGAGTAAGTTTTCCTTTACATACGTTTTGCACCAATAAAACTAATCGTATATAAAATCTAAAGAAATACTAAATGTGCTGGTAAAACCCAGGCATACTTGGTGGCCTAAGATAGAGATCAATACCGTACGGTGAGTAGTAACAGATTGTTACGACTGTTATAAACTTCAGGTATATATCCGTCATAATATCTTATTCAGCAGATATTGCGACTCAAATATCCTTTGAAATGTCTTTTAGTACCTTCATTTCCGGACGTAAAGATAAAAAGGTGTTCTCTAATAATATCGCCTAAATAAAAAATGTACATTTGACTTTTATCGCAAAACTGTTATTTAAATAGGACACGTCTGTTAAATGTTGCAGAGATTCAGAATTTGAAGCTAGATAATTATACTGACTAGATAATAGTTATCTATGTTGTCTTATGTTTACGTAAATTTATATAACGTTTTATATACACTCTATATTTATTTGTTAATTTAGCAGATTGTAGATATTGGTTGTCTCCGAAATACTCCATTACGAACAAAAGGTATCTTGGTATCCACATACCTATATATATTCGCGGCAACTAGAAAGCTACATCAAGAATAATATAATCATATTAGTCTCTCGTAACACACTGAGGTGGTACTTCAAGAAGAGGCACCTGTATCATTTATACCCGAACTACATAAACCTGTTTATTAGATTACTGGTTATCAACAAAAATAATAAAACTTTAAGACTTCTCTTTTTTACTTTTTCAATCCTCGTAGCACAGGGTTTATGCATAGGAAGGCAGAATTATTTCAAGTAAGTCTACACTACTATTTATGAAGAGAAAAGATTTGTATATTTATTGTAATGAATAAACTTAAAAATGTATAAACGGTCTTTAATAAATTTAAAATATTAAAAAGTTACTTTATCTACAAGTAACATAAGCTATATAATATCAAGCTAGAAGCCACTGCAGCGGAGCGGTAATCATAAACGTGGATGAAACTGCGGGGGCAGCTAAGATTTAATAAGTAACTATGCATAAAGATAGTAGGAATCTGAATCAGATAAAATAATTATTTCCGTTTCCATGTGAATAGGAAAATATTCTTGTAAATAGGCTTGTGATATTTATACGCAGTTATTGGTGTTTAAAAGAGTGACCAAACGCCTGTATGTTAGCTTAGCTACTTCCTGGAAACCATCAATTCTGATAGTAGTCGTTTAATAGCCATTTGACACGCCTAATAAATAACTACGATTTTCATTGGGCGTTGTTCCAGTAGTACAATTATAATTTAGTGTATTTGGTCTCCACTGTGCATGTTGCGATAGTGAAAACTTAAATCATTTAATCCCGTATTCTACGTGTTGCGTTTGTAAATCCCGGCAAAATGTACACGCCAATTGGTGCATAAAAACAGTTGATGGTAAATTGAATGATAGCATGATTAATTCTTACTGAAGCGTCTTTCAATCGATGATTTGTATACGGTTAGATACTTATATATGTTTAGGTATGGGTGACAAAATCTTATCAACAACACGTATTATATTTTTTTGTATCAAATTAGTACCGTAAAATGGTCCTACTTTGCTCCAAATTCAGGAAATTATGAATATTTTTTAAATTATTAATTATAGAATATAGTCAGAAGTATTTATATAAAGAAGAACATTTTATCTACCACATTTTTATTGATAAATCATCATTATGAAGTATTTTATTATATACATAAAACAATGAATAAGGAGCAAAGTTACCCATTGACATGGATATCTTTGCTCTTAGATACAATTGTCAACCAATCTCGACTGTGAAAGTATTAGAAGCAAATTTACGCTTTCCTGATTACCTACATATTTCCTAATAACATATTAGGCGATAAAACAGAGGAGCATAATTCCCCATAGGGGAGCAAAGTAGGACCATTTTACTGTACATACAATGGTTTCAGAGTTCTGTTCGTATGTATATATGACTGCGTAGTGTTTTTCATAACGTCACTAAAAGGTAAGATAACTGTCAAACATTATTTATATGTATTTACTATCCAAGAAGTATTTTGTTACATTAAATACACAACAACGATACACTAATCAAAAAATGGGCCACTTATAAGTATGTCAGAGCAAATGTCATTGCTATTGGTATTAATCTTGGATGGTACACAATACACATGTCAATGAGTCTGCGTTAAATAGAACTGGAAGCATCCTTTACCAATGTCTACAAGGACTAGTAGTACTTCCAGATATTCTGATGCACCGGTTCGTATGCAATACCATTAGATTTAAGAAAATTTCCACCGAATACTTATTAACACTAATAGTTTTTGTCACCCATCCACCTCCACCTTAAGTGATGATGCTAAGCTATCGCCTTTATTGAATCTATTTATTTAGTAGATATCCTAAGTCTCAGCTCGAGTAAACAGATAAATCTAGAGAGAATAGTTGAGACCAAAAACGAAGATAAGTTTACAAACCATTAGGCGGCATATAGGGTATGAACCGGTGATGCTGTCGCAGGCACAGGTCCGCGCGAGCGTCGCGCGCAGCTGCGCACGCGGCGCCCGCCCAGCACGTGCGCACCTGCGAACCCGCGCCCGCGCATAAGCTCTCCGACATACCTCTGCAACAATATTTATCTTCTGTTATTACTGCTATTGCCTATGATCGAAACTCTATCAATTATATTTGTAAATTAAAACAACAAGCTTTTTATATAACTATTGGAGTTTACTTCAATGCAAATTCTTACCTTGCCTTAACTGCTATGTAACACATGTTATTTTGTGCATGTATGGCACAGCACCTAACGGATATAATGTGATTCTATTTTTATCTGCATCTAATTATGTTTTTATTTTAACGATTGGTTAAAATGATAACACTCAGCCCGATGGTAAGTAGTCGTGTATTCCAGGAGCAGAGCTCGCCACACCACGTCCTCATTACACCTGAAGAGGTGCCATGGTCTCTAAATTATGTAATACATATTCAAGTAACAAATTAGGGATGTTTATCCCTTCCAACCCTAAATAAAAAATCTAACAGGATCTTCTACTCGTGTCAAGCAACAATGGTTTACTCCAGCAAAAAATACTTTGATAAAACTTAAATGTAACTACTTACCCTTTATATCGACACCGTCGTAATCTAGTACGCAGTCCATACCCGCATGACGCACTACATTCGCTCCAAGGAGACCATTCCGTCCATTCTGGCTTATCTCCATCTCTCTCTTCTTCGACTCTGTTGTCAGTGGTGGCTCTGTGCGCATTAGTCTCAGTCTTAAGTACATGCCCCGGCATCGGCTCGCAAACACGATCGACGCACCACTGCAATAAAAAATATAGTAATATGTAAGAAAAATAAATCATACTTACAATGTTACAGGATATCCTATCGAAAAATTCCATAAGCTGTACGACTAGCATTGAAAAATGTGTCTCATTCTTAAATGTACAGAATACAGTATTGATGGCAACCAAACCAATTTTTAACAGACTTTTCTTCGTATCTATTTTGTATAAAAAGTCGCAAATTCAAAGCTTGCTTCAAGATTGAACATTTTCCATATCTGCAATATATGATTTGTTTAGTTTAAGGAATAAAATCAGTTGATTCTAATCCACAATAGCAAAAAATGTAAAATCAACATAATATGGTAACGCATTGGGCCACTAATAAAGCGTTTAAATAAATGCAGCAACGTAAAATATGACTAATAATTAATTATTATATGTACTTAAAACCGATATGTATACACAAAATTATAAATTTATCAAATTTGAAGCTCTAATCTAGTGGCATGCGCCGAGAGATGAAAGCTAAAATCTCATAATCAAATATTTATAAGCTTATTTCAAGCCGAGATAAACCGTTGAAAGCCTGCTGTCTCGTTCGGCACCAGGTGAAAGTGATCAAGACTAATAATTCAATGTGATATAAATTGATGTTACAGCAGTAATACAAAACTATCTCGTATTTTAAATTCGATTCATATGTGCAATCCACTGTAGATCTTCTAACGCTTCGAATGGATACGAAGCTCATAAAACCTAAAGCGTGTCTGTTATTGGATATAAAGATTTCAATTCAAAGGATATTGATACACCTAATAATGCGTCCTCCTATATTTTCCTCGCTCTCCGTTAACTTTTCGTTTCTTTCGACTCACAAAACAACAAAGAAACAAACAATAAAGAACAATAAAATTATTGTCCTGATATTTTTATAAAGGTTGAAAGCGGCTTTATTATAAGCAGATTAGAAAGTCTGTGGCTTCCGAAGGCCAATTTTAACATGACTTTCATGTTATATCATTTTTATTGTAGATTAAAAAGCCTTCACTCGAAAAAGAAAATCGTTAAACGTATCTATTTTTAAATAACTAGATTATATCGAAGCTAGTTTTTCGCTTACCATAATATACAAAGATAATAAAGGTTCGCGAACATCAATTCACAATCATAAATTAAGAATCCCAAGAAAAACATTGGGACTCGCTCCTTTTATGAAGCTAATTACTTTCTCAGAAGTTCAATGAGAGAGATATTCGCATTGAGAATAAAACAGGCCGATTTTGAAATAAATGGGTACTGGGTCCTTATTGAAATGTCCTCGGAATGAAATTGATTTTAAATTGTCATGGAATTGCGAATTGGCATGAAAGTGTTCTAGGATTGCTGTGTTATTTCGCGCTTTTGCACAATGGCATGCGACTCGACGCCGGTATTTATCTGTCGGTCCCAGCTCTCGTCATTTGCATAGCTTGAAAAACATATTCACAAAGGATTTTATCGAATTTATGCGCGCACACGTTCCCTACGTGTGTGAACGTTGATGGAATCCCTAGTAAGGTATGTGACAACGTCATGCGACCACTAATGCTATATTCTATTTTCTATAGTATATCTACATAGCTTTCTGGGAAAGTAATCAACTTTCTGCAATAATATTATTTAGTCAAATTCATTGATATGTATTAAATAACTTTCAGTATTGCTAAAGATTAAAGTAGTAAAAGTGTAGTACGAAATACATAATTATAGTATTTAATGAAGTCGCTTTGATTATGTCTTTGCTTAGACATTTGTTAAATATTGAGTATCTATATAGGGACATTGTATTTCTTGTTTCTCGACCAGATCGGAGGCGTCCTGGACAAAGGCCAGGTTAAGAGCTCCTTGAACCGACGGGCGTGTATGAGGAATGTGATGAAAGTGAATGAAGCCAGAGAAGTGTGTCAGGATCGTAGCAAATGGAAATCCGTAGTCTCTGCCTACCCCTCTGGGAAACAGGCGTGAATCTATATATGTATGTATGTATATTTGAATAGTAAAATTACTATTTGAAACTATCAGACAGCATTTAATATCTTCTGTATTTTCGCAATGCCCAATTTCATAACGTACAGGTTTAATAACAGGTATAGCAATTATTGACAATAATTCAAATAATCAAAAGTTGTTTTACAAACCATTTTTTTTAAATATATTCTCTGACAGACGAGCCTGTAAGCCATATAATTGTAAACGGTAACTGCTTCTCATGCGCAGCATATGTTAAAGAAGTAGTCTGCATAGCGCACCTAGCAGGCGTAAAACGATTACAGAAACTGTATCCTACTAAGTGAGAACGTTTGAGGGTTGAACAGATGAATGATATTATGTGGATCTATGGTAATAGAATAATTGTGATACCGTTTTAACAAACTAAAATCACTTTTTATTGTCTTATGTTTACGCGAATGTTATATACTAAAATTAAACTACTTATTACGGATTTTATCACGTTGTTTATTTTAAAATATATAATAATAATAATAATATTATACCACATACACACAACACCATCTAGCCCAAACTAAGCAGAGCTTGTATTATGGGTACTAGACAATGGATAAACATAGTTACATATATACTTTTTTTTTTGTAAATACATACATATTATACATAGAAATACCCAGACCAAGACAAACATCCATGTTCATCCACACAAATGTTTGACTTGTGCGGGAATCGAACCTGCGATCTCAGGCGTGGCAGTCGGTTACACTAACCACTACGCCATCGAGGCCGACAACCGACTTATTATTACACAATTTTGATTACCACGATTAAATTACTACTCTTAAACTTTACCTATATTTAAGCTATAAATTAATTCAATTTCAGCACTACTCATTATCATGAGCACTGCTCATTATTATAAGTTTACCTTGTTATGTCCACAAGGCGTTCCTTCGAGTGGAGGTCCTCGTTTGGAGCGGCAGACATGCGGCATGGCGCGGTCGGCGCACCACAGCCGCGAGCACGCCGTCCGCACCTTCACAGACTTACATACTGAGTACCTGGTGACAACAATTCATTACACTATGCATAAAGACATTAGAATTCGTGTTATTAATTAAACAAGAAGGCGACCTTATAGCTATACAGAGTATTGAGATTAGCCTGAGAGAAAAACTAAGTATCACATTAATAATTTTATTTTCGCCATATTAAGAGGAGGCCGTGCAGCTGTGTGGTTAAACATGTAAGCTCAAGAACCCAACCTCAGTTGGACGATACTTAATCTACGAGTACGTAGTTTAAAATATAATATAATAATAATATTTATTTATTGACAGAAAAATAAAATACATCCTTACACTATATCATACATATTACATCATTGTTAAATAATTTAAGCTTAAATTAAAATTAATTCTTAAACTATGTTAATTTATAGTGTATACAAAATAAATGAAGTTCACAAGATTATGTTTAAGCCTGCCTGAACTAGGATAAACCTGTGTTTCAGGACATCACTTGACAATTTTATTTTATACTAGCGCATAATTAATACAAATATTTACAGTCGAAAGTGTGTTCAGGAAGTAATATACAATTTTAAAATTAATTTCAATATCATTTTAAGACTTCTAGCAGGTTTTCTGTGCCCGTATAATTTAATTTTCCTAGGTATTCCATTACCATGATACTACATTTTTTATAACTAACATTGTATATATTTAATATTTTATTTAACTTGTTATATAAATATGGTCCTAAAAATACGTAGAATTTATTGACAAATGCGTGTCTGGTTTGAGACTTTATACAGACTAAGTCTTTTCTTCTCTTATCTAAGACTTTAAGTATAGTGTGCATAATAAATAATTGACGAATGGTTAGTACCTTGCAAGCGGTGTAAAGCTGATGAGTGGGAAACAAGAATGGGCGACGTGTGGCTACCTTAAGAACAGCTCTTTGAGCTCGCTCTAGGGGCAGGAGAATTGATTTGGCTGCTCCACCGCAAGATGTTATGCAGTATGTGAGAATAGATTGACACAAAGCTAAATAAACCTGTTTTTTTAATTTAAAATTTACGTATTCGAGTGCATAACAAATCGATGTGTTTGCGGAAGTTTAGATTTGTGTCAATGGTAATACCTAAATACTTTATATCGTCCGTCTTAGTTAATGTGGGACAAGTGCATGCAGTGTCAGCAAACGTACTACAGGTATTATGTGTAATTATGTTTAGGTTTGTATAAAGCGTGTTGTTTCTCATGCTAAATAAAATGTATTTCGTTTTATCTGCATTCAGAGTCAATATATTTTGTTCAAGCCACTTCGAGACTATATTGAAGCCTCGCTGTGCGTATTCGTATATCTCGGTGCGTGATGAGGCGGAGAATAACAAAGCCGTGTCATCTGCATACGATACTATGGCACCTTTTTGTAGTTTTAAGCCACAGAGGTCATTTAAATAAATCAGGAACAAAGTAGGGCCCAGAATACTACCCTGAGCAATGCCGAATTGACAGTTTTTGTGAGTGGAACTAGTATATTGACCAATTTTAGTGCATTGGTGTCGGTCAGTTAGATAGTCTGAGATTAATTTATGTTGAATTCCTCGTATTCCTAGCCTATCAAGCTTGTGCAATAACATAGAGCAAGAAATAGTTTCAAAAGCGCGTACAAGGTCCAAAAGGATCCCAATTGTGTGCATACCCTTATCTAGGCTTTTAGTGACGTAGTCTGTCACATAGTGAACAGCTTGGTTTGTAGACCTTTTAGGGCGAAAACCAAATTGACTGTCTGCGAGTAAATTATTGTCTTCAAGATATTTTATCAATCTAACATTAATAAGTTTTTCCAAAACTTTTGATAGACTTGGTAAAACTGAGATGGGTCTATACTTTTTTATACATTTCCTATCACCTGATTTGAATACAGGAGTAATAGCAGCTATTTTCAGCATTCTCGGAAAAATTCCATTATTTAAACACGATTGAAATATATGTGTTATAGGAGGGGCCAGTAAATGCTTAAATCTTTTAAGTATTTTATTAGATATGTTGTCCCATCCAACAGCACAATCTTGCTTTAAACAAGATATAATTCTTAATACCTCGTCAACGTCGGTGTCTAATAAAACAAAAGAGTGAAGTGTCGTAAAGAAGGTGCTCTCAGAGCAATTTCGGGAAGAATAGCTCTGTCTTGATAGGGCTTTTTCTGCTAAGTTTTTACCAACGTTGACAAAGTGTGAATTTATTTTATCTAATGCCTCGAGAGGACTCATCGCTGTTGACAATAGGTCCAACAAGTGTCCAGGAGATTTCAATTGAGATGTATTACTTTTTATAAACTTCCAGATGAGCTTGCTATCATTACCTGCCTTTTGTAATTCATTTCTGTCATATTGTATCTTCAACTTTTTTAAAAGATTATTACAGAAATTGCGGTATCTTTTATAAGTTTCGCAAAGTATTTCATTGTTAGGTGCGAGTTTTGATTGGTGGTGCAACTTATCCCTATTTCTTATACAACGCACGAGGCCCGGCGTTATCCAAGGCTTAATATTTTTATATTTGTTAGACACTTTTACTATCGATGTATTTTTCAATATCGCATGCCGTAGTGATATAATAAAATAGCTTAGAGAAGCATTTGCATCGTTAGAACTGTAAACGGGGTCAAAATTAATACTCATTACATCGCGTTCAAGGTTATTCATATTGACTTTAGAATAGCTGTGCAGAGAGTTTTTTCTAGGTGTAAATAAATGCAATGATAATATAATAGCATGATGATCGGTAAGAGTAGAGTTTGTAACAAGCGTTATAGAGGGTGCATTAGATTTTATGATAAAATGATCCAAGCATGAGTCGCTTTGATGCGTAGGATAATTATGCGCTGGTAAGAGTGCGTGGAAAGAACAAATATTTAAGTAATTATGTGCATGAGTATTGGCTTTCCCGGAAGCAATGTTAATATTTATATCCCCTGTTAGAATGATATTTTTGTACATAAAAAGCTTTTTTAGATTTATGTCAAGAGATTCCAAAAATATGTCAATATTCTGTGAGGGCGGCATAAATGCCTAAAATAATTGTATCATTATTTATTTTAATAGTTAAACAATTGCAGTCATTTCTTGCATAAATCACTAGGCCATCATTCTGATTTATGTTTTTTTCAGATTTGTAAGAATTATACCCATCAAGTATGGGTAAAGTAGAAGTTTGGTTTGACAACCAACATTCTGTTAACACAATAATATTGCAATTTATGTTAAGCCTTTGTAAAAGAACCTCAAAGCTATTGAAATTTCGATTTATGCTTCGGATATTTTGTGTTAATAAAATTAGTGTATTTCCATTCTCTATCAATAAATTCCTGCATTCTTCTACTTTGCAAATTTTTGAGTCGGACATAGAAAATATATCTAAGTCATAAAGTAACTGATTTGTCATAAAAAATAAAAAACAAACAACGAGTAAGATATAAAGAAAAAAAGGAGTAAAAACTAAGTACGTATATAAGATATCTTTAGTGTGGCGCTCCTAGGCGTATTCATAATCTATTGTGTTTAAATATTTGTCCTCTGCATATTTACGGGCCGGACAACATTCATCTCCAGTTTGGTGTTCAGCCTTCCTATTAAATCGTTTACATGTCACACAGTGTGGCGGAGAAGATTTCTTACAGTCTTTTATGTTATGTCCATGATCTCCACAGTGGCTACAGGTGGGACTGCTTTCACGGCAGAACTTGGCTGCATGACCATACTGCTGGCAATTGAAACATCTTGTTACCAGCGTAAAGTCTCTGACTGGGCAAGACGTCCAATTTATTAAGAATTTTTCTGATGCTAGCAGCAACTTCAATAACGTAATTGCAGGTCAAAAGGTTTTTCTTACCTGACTTGTGGCTGAGTTTCACGGATTCAAGAAAGGTCTCACGGCTATAATTAGGTAATTTATCGGCTAAGTTTTGGTCAAAAATGGAGTCAAACACGTCCTTTTCATTAAGCGCTACGGGTACACCAATAACTGTAATCCTAGGTCGGCGTTTAGCAGGTTCTTGAACGGAAAGGCCTTAGGCAACAAGCTTCGACGAGTTTCTTAGTTTCTCTATGTCACATTTCGTTTCCGTGCTGATCAATACGCCCCCGTTTTTTACTTTTCTTACTGCGCGGACATGGAGTTTCATTTCGCCTGGAGAAATAATTTTCTGCACAAGCGATTTCGTTTCATTGCTGGTCTTTGTTTTGTCATTCGGCATGATTACAAGGGAGCTAAAATTATTAGGACGGATAAACTTATCAGCGCCCTTTTTTACCACATAGGCGAAAGATGTAGTATTTCCCGAGGCTTTAAGCTTTTCTTCAACCACATCTCTAACTTGTCGTATCGAGTGCGAGACGTCTTGTTGTGCCTGTAGGTGCTGGATGGTAGTGTACATTTGGACAGCTTTTTGTTTTAGCTCTTGGTATAACACAGCAATTTGTGACGTCCCACTCGTTACTCTACGGCACTTGGTTGTCACGCGCAGCTTTTGGTCCGAATTCATTTTTCCTTCAGCCCCTATAGTACATATTTCACTTAAGTAATTTTCAATCATCGTCATCCATTTCTGGATTTCTGTTGTCGATCTGACCTCAAGAGGCAATTCCTGTTCATGTCTCGTAGGCTGATTGTCATCTGGGTCTTCATCCATTGTCTGGGGAGGGTGTGATGTCGGCGTCGAGGGAGGACTCCGTCTTATTAAATTACTACGGCCGAAAGGACTAAACAACGGGTTAGCCATCACACAATATACAGTTTATATCAATCTAGTCTATGCACATACTTGAAGCAATTCTACACACTCATGGCCTACTTAATGTACGTTCGTATTACTGACGACGCGGAAATAAATATTAATTAATACTGTATAATCACTCGTCTAAACAAAATACACGTCTGTCATCGTCAAGTGACAAAAATAATAATCTTAATAAAGTATTATATAGGCGAGGAAATCGTCAGTCGCTAACCTTTTTAAAATAAAGATTAAAGTAAAAGCATTGAATGACGCCCTAACCAATTTGGTGCAAATTCAGTTTTCTTTTAATTTGTTGAAATCTCTATATTTTGTATTAACTTTGTGTATTGTATATTAAGTAAAAAACGATTTGAATATGACTGGTGCGCAAAAGGTCTTGGGATTGATTTTCGGCCTGTCATAGGTGTTATTGAGTTTTTCTATCGATACATTCTCGGTAGAAGCACGGAGTCTGGGATAGTGCTCAGTAGACGGCAATGTGTTCGACCACTATTACATGGGTCCCAAAACTGACGAAATGTGGGCTAACGCTCCTCTGCTTACCGCTTCTGGAAAATTGGCTTGGATATGTATGTATTAAACATTTACACTATCTATCCGGAGGAGATCCGCAGGAAAACTAAAGTTGCCGACATAGCTCCCCGGATAGCGAAGCTGAAGTGGCAGTGGGGAGGGCACATAGTGCGCAGAATCTATGGCCATTGAGGCAGAAAGGTTTTGGAGTGGCGGCCACGCACCGGAAAACGCAGTAGGGGTAGGCCTCCTACAAGGTGGACCAACAACCTGGTCAAGGTCGCGGGTAGCGATTGGATGTGGGTGGCCCAAGACCGGACTGTGTGGAAGACCTTTGGGGAGGCTAATGTCCAGCAGTGGACGTCTTTTGGCTGAGATGATGATGATGACACTATCTTTTGTGTATATTGCCATATTCCCTCTAAGTATAATGATAAAAGGATTTATATCACTAAGCTAATCTAACTCTTGTTAGTCCTGTTAAAATAATTTATGTAGAACATAACCATAATTTATGTTCGACATTAATTAATTAACGCACGCTTGATTTATGGACATCTTATCAAGTTATTTGATTAAAGTTTGCTGATAGAACTGAGGCATTCAATAAACCCAGATAAATTAATTAGCCAGCAATGTTTTGCTATTTATCTCAAGTAACGTTGAAATGTTATTGCATGATTATATTAATGAATACGTATAGAGGCCAGGGAATAATGACAACACTGCGGCGGCAAACTTCATCGATACATGTATTGAAGTCTAGTCACAAAACACACGAGTCTCTCATTGAAATTAAACTACTATATACGGATTTTATCGCGTTGTTTATTTGACACTTTATTACAAAATTTTTGAAAACTGTTACACTACTATTAGTATTAAACTTTACTAATTTTTAAGCTAATTAAATTATTGAAACTATTAAAACTATTTACACTATTACTATACTATTATACTATTTATATTTGTGTTTACACTTTCCCCGACGTTTCGGTTGCTTTTCAGTGTCAAATAAACAACGCGATAAAATCCGTATATAGTAGTTTAATTTCAATGAATAACATTCGCGTAAACAGAAGACAATAATACGAGTCTCTCCCTTAGAATCAGGATACTGCGAGGTCAGGCTAGCCCACTGCGCCTCAAAAGGCGTTTTCTATCGGCCGTTGATTAGAGAGCGCGGTGCCTGACATTGAGGTTTGGACTCGCAGTGGCTATGTGGTTAGCCGCAGAGGACGACATGTTTATTGCTCGGCAAGCACGTGGCATTCGAGCGTCGGACTTTGCAGTGCTAGTGTATACCCGTCGGTATGCGTGAGGCACGGGGTTGCCTTAAGCGAAGTGGCGGCATTAAACCTGCTACAACGCCTGTCAAGCGCTTGCCTGCTCAGCAAGTAAGTCATAGGCAGGTATGGCTTGAGTCACTCCAATTATGACTACCAGGTGGCTTGTAGGCCTATTTGGATAGACGTATGGATGTACAGCGGTAGTGAATGCGACTGCTGTGCATGAGGTCTCGGATTCTAATCCCGGATCGGGCCAAAAAAAGTTATTGGGTTTTTCTGATAAGAAATCTCAATAGCAGCCAGGAGTTAGGACGTTAGCAGTGGTAGACACCCCGATGCCTCGGACAGCACGTAAAGCACAGAGGGTGCCCTTGTGTTTGCGCACACACTTGTGCACTATAATATCTCCTGCGCAGATGGCCAGTCTCCGTTTAGACTGGCAGCCGTGGGCGATATTTGGTCTGGAGGACATTATTAAACAGTTCTTATTACGAGATTAAGGCCCCATTTCTTTTTGATTATATACACAATAAGGCCTTGGTCTGCTTATTAATCCACACCATAATTATACATGCGGATGTAAGTCTGTATGTTACATTTCACCACTAAACTGCGTTAAAAATTTTTTAGGATATGGTGTTAGGTCGACCCCGTGTCTTCGATATACGGTTATTTAAACGCGACAGAAACCGCGAGTAACAGCTAGTCATAATGTAATATTGCAGCGATAGCCTAGTGGGAGACCTTAAGACTGCCACGCAGAGGTCTCGAGTTCGATACCTGTGCACGCATCACTGACTTTTCGAAATTATGTGCGTTTTAAATAGTTTATTATCGCTTGTTTTAACGGTGAAGGAAAACATCGTGAGGAAACCTGTATGTGTAAGAGTTTTTCATAATGTTCTCGAAGATATGTGAAGTCTACCAATTCGCACTGGGCCTATGTGGTGGACTATGGCCTAACCCTTTTCACATTGAGAAAAGGCCCGTGCCCAGCAGTGTGACAGATTAATACAGGGCTTATTATTATTATATGCTATGTAAAGGCCAGCGCAGATTGACGTCGCGGCACGGCACGACACGGTAAAGGATTTTATAACTGATCAAGTTATTTTTATTCTTATTTCAATGAGTTTAGAATTCATATTACTTTACGACATACTCCAACATGCCAACATGCATGCCGCATCATACCAAAGCGTCCTTTGGGCTACCGAAACATGTCCAGCCGTGCCGTGCCACGACGTCAGTCAGCACCGGCCCTTAACTACTCCTCAGTAACACTGTGTAGCTTATGGACGTATTAGATAATAGTCTACATAATTGAAGGAAAGAGCGACTTAGCAGAATTTACATCTGTTTCAAAACATTCAGGAGAACTTTCAGACAAGTTAAACTGCATGGTTCGTACTATGGTTTAAGTGCTCGTTCTTATAATAACCATAATTCTTAGAGCAAGATGGTTCTAAGAAGTACGCTTATATCTAGCGACCAATCCCAGCTTCGCTTGAGCGCAATATACCTAAGTACCTACAGACCTTTCCAAAACAATTATCTAAGTGAATTTAAAAAAAACATATCAAAATCTGTTGCGCAGTTTAGAAAACAGCGGCTAAACAGACAGTAGCGGCACAGTACACATCTTGTTTATTTATGTACTGTGATAGCGGATAGTAACTTTATTTTATGCTATGTAGTGATATGTACGAGGAGGTACCATTCTACAGTCCTATGTAGTTGTCTAGTACGCACATAACGGTTGACTACCACTTTCATCTATAATGTCAACCCTGTGTTAAACTGTCCCACTGCTGAGTACGGCCTCTTTAGTGTAAGAGAGGCTAGGCCATATACCACCACGCTGGCCCAGTACAGGTTGGCAGGCTTTACATATCTTCTAGGACACTATGTAGAACCCGCAGGTTTTCTCACGATGTTTTCCTTCACCAATAAAGCGATATTTAACTATTGCTTACGCACATAACTTCGAAACGTCAGAGATGTACGCTTTGGTATCAAATTCAAGACCACTGTGTGGCTGTCCAACGGTCTCCCACTAGGCTATCGCTGCTAACTTTTATCTATGTATCATAAATTATATTCTGATATATCATGAATGATACATATATCCCAGCAGTGGGACAGTTTATATACAGCAGCCATTATTATTATAATACGTAGCACAGAGATTGGCTCTTGGAATTACAAAGGATAATATGTTAAGCAATACTGATGCCAACAAGACAGCGGGCTTGTGCTCCAGGCGATTGATAATATACATACGATACATGTTCGTAAGCAAACGTAGTAGTACCTGAGACTGGTTACTATGTGGATTGTATTTAAAGTGGTAGACAGATGCTTACGTTTTATAGTGATAGTGTTATTTAATTGTATGTATTGCGTAGTAGGTTACGTGGGCAAGATAGAGAGTATTGTGCCTTGCACGCGAATACTCATGAGAGCTACGTAATGTTTTGAGTCTGGGTATTCTCGTCTTTTATTTTAAAGCTTATACTTCTATTCACAATAGAGGTGATACCTAATTGAAATAGTTTGGTTGTTTTACAACATTTTATAGTATGTGTCTATATGATCCAATTTCAATGGTTGTAATTTGTAAACTATAGGGACATTTTTCTAATATTAGATACAATTGTAATCCCGAAATCCCGATATACGAGTATAACTATAAATTATAAACATTTTAATTACCAGTGTATTATAAGGAGTTGTGCATTAAAATCTTGGTAATATCTTCATACTACATATCAAAATCAGTTCAGCGTTTTATGGGTAGTACAATAATAAATAGACAGAATTCCTTTCGCATTTACTTAGTATAGGCATTTACATGCATATACATAGTCAAAAATACATAGATATAGACTTACGACTTTATGCTCAAAGGCATAGGCCGAGATGTATATACCCAAAGGAAGCAAGAGAGCAGAATAAATGATGTAGAAATGAGAGCGCTGAGAAACATGTGGTGTGATTCTGAAAGATAGAATAAGGAATATTGTGATTAGAGAGATGCGGCATAAAGGTGGATAAAGTGACAAGAATAGAAAAGGCTATGTTAAGCTGGTTTCAGCATGTAGAAAGATTAGATGAGAAAAGACTGTCTAAGGAACTTTATAAGGCTAGTATGAATGGAACAGTCGCAAGGGGAAGACCTAGGCGAACGTTTCTCGATCAGATCGGAGACGTTCTACACAAAGGCCACGTTAAGAGTACCTTCAACCGGCGAACGTGTATAAGGAATATGATGAAAGTGAATGAAGCCAGGGAAGTGTGTCAGGATCGTAGCAAATGGAAATCCGTAGTCTCTGCCTACCGCACTGGGAAACAGGCGTCAATCTATGTATGTATAACACATTTTGCTAGATACAGTTTTCAGTGCAATGTAGTGGCGAGCACAGCTCTTTATACAGTGCTGCTACTACGGAGAAATTCATTACAAAAACTCAATTACACTTGTCAGTTAGGGAGTCGAATCTGAGGCATCATACACAGCAGTCCCAATAATACCACTGCGCCACTGCGGCAGTTCAGTAGGTATAGGCACGCGTACCTATTGATTTTATGATTTAGGTAACCAAGGGAGCTTTTGTTTAGTACAAAATTTGCACAAAATGTTCGCTTGTGTTAATAACCTTGACGGTAATATAAACATCTTAATTATCTTCCTTTATCCTCTCACATACTTGGCTTTCATTTCAAAGGAATTTATGAAGGTGCTAAAGTTATTTTAGCTGTACACGTGAAATGAAATCATGTTTGACTTTATGTAAGAAAATAAGTCATCGGGTTTCTATGTGATTTTAGATGAATTCGTGTCAGGGCTTCGTTACCAATATTCATATGCTGTTGTCAGAAAATTAAAAGATATACATATAATGAGTATCAAATTTTAAAGATCTGATTAATTTTCAAGATATTTTGAAAATACGTCAATCGTCAATAATAGTTTTGATTTGCATTTTTTTATTTTGCTATAGCCTTCTAACAACTCCTATAGCACTTTGCACGAGCCAAGATTTTACCAAGTATTAGGTTTTCAAATTAAATTTCGGTCACGGTGGCCAATCGTAATATCGTCGTTAATCGTTTAGCCACCTGCATAAGATCCAAATTCTCGCACTCTCATAATCTGAAAAAATGATCAAACTGCGGTGCATGGTTTGCATCTATCAGATACACATGGTCAACTATATAGAAATTACCGTCAAGTATTTATAATGTACTAGTCATAACATAACAGAATTATGCACTGTAATAGTCAATAAAATTTTGTTAATTCGTGAAGCAAAGGACCATGAGACAATAAACTATCATCCTTTGTTCTCAATAATTAGAGCACGTCAAGCTTAAATGAAACCCGACCCAAATTCCAGCGAAACATATCGCTACGAACCAATCATACCGAATACTGAACGTAAAATTCAATATGTATATTAAAAGACAAAGATTTATTACTCATCTAAAGGTTAGGGCTAAGAATATGTCGTATAACAAAGAAAATATTTTTTGTAACCGATAATCTTGGTAAATTATATCTGAAACTTGTGTTGCTTATCGGTAATAATATATTTTTAAATATAACGTCAAAGGCCTTATTTGTAGACTCGCAAGACAATTTTGTTGAAATATATTTAGTTAAGGTGGCATCTTTAGAGTATTTGAGCTAGCATTTAAAGTATATCAGATTCCATTAATTACTTCTACATAAGAATTAGAATTATAAACTAATTAGGCAGATTTGTGAACATTGAACGGCAAGCTCATACGAGAATCCAATATAACATGTGTTTAAAACAAAACGAAATAAACTGAAAGTTCATTGTTTGAGTTTGTTTCATTTAAAGAATCATGTCGGTATCTTCTGTGAGCTGCTGATGTTGGTCCTCGCCCGAGGCGGCGCGACGGCGGGCGACGGCGCGAACGAGGACTCCTGTTCAAAGGCTACCCCGCCATTTCCAAGGTCTATTTTCATATGATTACTACGATGCCATAGAACAAAAATACTATACTTAATAAAAAAAAGCTTTTAGAAGAACATTATCGTGTATTTTTGCGACAATCATATTTCTTTCAACCGCATGTATTTCGGTTCAATTGCGTCGTACAAATAATAATACTGTTTTATTATTTTATTATTTTATTATTTATTTATTTAGGATCTCCAACGAAGAATGTACACTGCAAATTACAAAAATACTCACTTAAGGATAAGGTATGTGTACTCCTTCAATTATAGGAGACCACAGCATGCAATTAAAGATAAACTTACAAACTAAGATAACAGATAACACAATTTAGAATACATATTTATAAGCAAAACAGAAATAAATTTAAATTTTAAATTTAAGTATTTTGGTATATTTATAATGACAAAAATATTGTAACACTAAATGTTACAGGTATTCATTAAGATGCTTCTTAAATTTACACAAAGGTTCACAAATATCAATTTCGTATGTCTTTGATAGGTTATTGTACTGCCTACAGAGTCTTGGTACAGTAGCATAGTGACCGAGATTTGTTTTTGAGGTGGGTACGTCAAAGAAGTTGTACGTATTCTTCCGGGGTATTCGAGAGGGAATCTTAATAATTAGAGAACTTAGTATTTGATTGCAATCTATGGCGCCATTTATTATCTTGTGTAAGAAGATATAGTCTAATTTTTCCCTACGGCTTTCAAGCGTTTTCATATTATATTGTTTCAACCAATCGGAGTAACTTGTGCATGATCTCGCTATATGATCGCCGTAACAAAGATGATATAGAAAGCGCTTCTGTATACTTTCCAAACGATTTTTGTACACATCATAATGTGGATTCCAAATTACAGAGCCATATTCAAGTATCGGCCGAACTAAAGTGTTAAAAAGTTTTATCTTTGTGGATGATTTTTTGAAATCCTTGCCATTACGTGTAACAAACCCTAATACTTTGAAACCACGCGCAACAGTATTCAATATGTGTACGTCATATTTCAGTGCACTATCTAGTTGAACTCCAAGATCGCGAATTATATTAACTTTTTTTATTTGAACTCCTTCTATATAGTAGGTATTATTAATAACAGTTTTATTTCGGGTAAATTTTATATGGTAACATTTTTTAGTATTTAACTGCATTTTATTTAATTTGCACCAATCTGTTAGACTATTTATATCGTCTTGTAGTTTTTTGATATCTTCATCCCCTTGGATGGGCATCATGAGCTTAAGATCGTCAGCAAATAAGTAAAAATTGGAATGTTTGAAATTGTAGACAATATCATTAATAAACACGTTAAATAAAATTGGTCCAAGATGTGATCCTTGAGGTATTCCAGAGGTTGCTTTATAGTCAGTAGAACAGAAACCATTTATCACTACCTTAGATGATCTATTATCTAGATATGATTTAAGCAATTTAGTTAAAGCTCCATCTATGCCAATTGATTCCAGTTTTTCAACAAGGCGGCAGTGATCCACTT
Source organism: Catocala sponsa (assembly GCA_963564715.1). Classification (NCBI taxonomy): domain Eukaryota; kingdom Metazoa; phylum Arthropoda; class Insecta; order Lepidoptera; family Erebidae; genus Catocala; species Catocala sponsa. Next base: position 10,212,975 of record OY751334.1, on the reverse strand, counting down.
TGTCAAATTCTTTGCTAAAATCTGTATAAATTGCATCTACTGGAATTCGGTTGAACTACTGGAATTCGGCTGTTAAATCGTAACGTGTTATTATTTATTGTGGACAAGTAAAACATATTTTTAACTAAAATGATATATGTTCTAGGATGCCTATATTTACATGTAGGTAATTACACGTAGCTTAACAGTAATGGCCATCTCACAAAAATTCTATGCATATCATATCATAAATATTTTCGTATTTCTGCGTTTTATAGCCTAAACAGCGTCAATCAAATATCGAAGGTAGTGAGTAGTGGGTAGGTAGGTAAATTTGCATCAGTTGAGGTATTTTAATTAGGATCGTGTTTAATCGCTGATGTTTGTGACTAGTTATCTCAACATTGATAGTTGTTAGGATAACATAGCGCTATGTAATCAGCAGTTAGCACCTAAATGTACTAATTGTATGTTGGGTTTATATTCATTTACACAATATGTATCAAATTAAGATAAATAGGTACTAGGGCAGAATATATGATATTTACAAATTACTTTCAATACCGTACGATTTTATTACTTTTACATGTTTACTTCAAATATTTTATTAATAAAATAAATAAATAATTACTTTATCGGAAAAGTTACAAGACATGATTATTAATAGGCTTTTAAAAAGAAGCATACATTTTAATGAGATTTTGGGAGCTTACGTTATGAATCTATAGTCTAGCTATACGATCATTTTTATTACATACTAGATTTTGGGCGCGACTTCACTTGCGTAAATGTTGGTTAGATTAGGTTAGGTTTTAACACTACTTTTTTTCTGGATGAAAGGTTCGCTATATCCTTTTCTTTAACCCTGACAACGTATATGCGAAATTTCATGATGATCAGTCGAGAAGTTTTAAGGCGTGAAAGCGTAACAAACAAATACACGCTCGCACTTATACCTAATATTAGTATGTTATCGGCAATTTGTATATTCCGGTATACTTTAGAATGCCTAAAACAATAAGGTAATGTATAAAATAAAATCTATTGCATACTTTACTTAGGCATTGTTCAACTATGTAATGGTTTTCTCATGAAAGCTCTACTCATCGAACAGGCTTCTTTCAATGCAACATTTTTATTTATTTTTATTATTATATTTAATTAAAGGTAAATAGTGAATTGACGTGTCTAAGAATTGCTTGCACATTTTTATGGAAATAAAGATTTTTGAGTTTAACTTTGACTGTTCATATATTGACTAAAGTACCCCGGAATTCTAAAGAATGTCTAGGTATTTATATACAATTGCTAAATTATTAACTTTACCGGTAAAATTATACATATTAAGTACATATATTATCGTGAATATTTTGAAGAAAATGAGTAAGCTGTTAAAATGTACATAATGTATTTGTTTCCGAAGCATTTCACCAGGTATTGTTTGGAAAGTTTTGAAATACAAACAAAGCGTTTTCCGTGTTATTGCTAAACAATCCGGTGCATAGAAACGTAGACGCTATTGTTATTGTGGAAATATTTAATAACCAGTTAAATATAATATATTAACACATCAACTATGAATAAGGCGTTTGTTGAAGCAGTAAGTCGCGTGCTAACAGATATATTCGACACGACGACGTGCCAACGCGAATGGCATACAAACAAGATTGTATACTTGATACTAAATTTAGTTAATTCGTCATAAATGTACTAAAAGTAAGAGTAAATTGACATTGGCTTAAATTCTTTGTTATTTAGTACAATGGAACTGTTTTATTTTTATAAATAACTTCTTTATGGATGTGAAGAAACTGTGTTATTTCCTTTGTATTTTAAGATTTGGAGTCAATGTCAAGTGCGTTTGTATTAATAAAACGTTATTCCATCTAAAGGTTGCGTTAAGCACGCTATAGTTATTGCTATAAAGACGTACTCAAAATTGTATTTAATGTGCACAGTGGCGTGAGCGAACCCTTAACATATTACGAGAAAAGCTTTCCGCAATGTTAATAAAATTATAAGAAACAAATGCGTTTCGAAATTTTAATCACGAAATAGGGAAGGACGTTTGTAGAGATATGTTGATTTCCTATTTACATTATTCATTCAAATTAGGCCCTATTTTATAAGCATGCCGTACAGCTGAATTAGGTATCCTCCGTTTCCTATGTATTACAGTCTAGGTTTTCCCTTTAGAAACGTTTAGTTAAAAGTGAAATAGTCCTGCTCGATCGTGCTGAAATACGCTGGGTTGGTAGCTTGGTAGTCAACACGTTAGAATATTTTCACAATTTGTGGTTGTTTGTACTCTTTTACCGTCGAATGCTACCATAGTGGATTTCTATCATAAGTAATATCGTGAAGTCGTGGGTTCTGATCCCACATATTGCATTACCGATGTGAACTTACTCCTAAGCATTCGGGCTTTACGGAGGCGTTGACAAGAATTAATATTTAGTAACTTAAATTACTAGTATCCTTGAAAATAAACATCGGCTGTGGAAGGCGCACTATTATGCGACTAGGCGATCACTATTATTCAAACTAATTATAAATGTGTATGTGAATTTTTTGTTGGTTACTCTTTCACACCTTAACTACTCGACCGATCATCTTGAAATTTTGCGTACACTTTACCAGGGGAACAAAAAAAGACAAAGGGTACCTTTCATCCAGAAAAAAGTACTGTTACTAATCTAACCTAACCTACATTTATGCGAACGAAGCCGCGTGCAAAATCTAATTATTTAATAATAATAAAGTAAATATATGTCCTCATTATATTATGTAACAATCTGTTAGACTTATGTATAAAATAGCGTAACTAGTTACGTAACGTTTATCCTAAAGAAATGCGTCAATACCAATAACCAAGAAGGGAAAGGAGCCTTACTCTACGCTTTATGTTTTAACGATAGGTACCGAACAGTTCATTTTATAAGCACTCTTCACTTGTAACACTTCAAAAATGTTACCGAATATTCGCCTGCAATCCGGCGAGCTATGGCCGCAAATATATTCCATGCACAGATTCGATTACGCGTAAACAGATTATCGGAAAAATCTCAACGGTACAGACCCATGTAGGGTGTTTGCCAGCTCTAACACACATGTATTTGAATTCTTTTTACAACAACATTTGGAGCGAATAAGGCGGTCTCATTGTCGGCAAAATCTAATATAACGAATTTCAAATTTGCACCGTATTTTTGTTGATCCGAATAATTTAACTATGCAGCTAGAGTTCTTCGATAAAAGAGTATCTCGGCTCAATTAATTATTAATTAAAGTTACGTCTGCGTGAGAACGCCGGCATTTCAGTTAATGGAATGATGTAATGCCGCCATTCATTGCAAACTCGTTTGCGCTAAAATGTAATTTTGCGTTAGTTGAACGGCGGATCTGCCGGTCTTATAATAAAACGTGAACTTTGTTCTGTATTTTAAAAAAGGCTTTAACTGTTTACTATTAAATCTTTAGTGTTCGATTGAACTTGGTACTGATTAGATAACACTAGAAGTAGTCCTAAATTACACAATTACATACATTACACACGACTTACGTTTGTTGCCTGTATTACAGGTAAAAATTGTTTATTTGTATGAAATTTCGGAAGGAGGTAATTTCGGAAGCTACTGAAGTGATTCTAATCATTTTGTCACTGATAATATATACAATAGATATACATCCTAATTAATATTATAAATGAGAATGTGAGTTTGTTTGTTTCATTGTTCTTTTGTTACGTTTTCACGATTTAACTTTCGTGCGATCATCATAAAATTTCGCATATACGTTGCCAGGGGTACAGAAAAGGACATATGGCACTTCCATCTAGAAAAAGTACTTTTCCTGAGTAATAAAAATTTACATAACCTGCATTTACATAATATGTACGTATTTACAAAAAAAAAGTACCTATATATGTATGTTTATCCATTGTCTAGTACCCATAGTACAAGCTCTACTTAGTTTGGGCTAGATGGTGTTGTGTGTATTTGATAGAATATTACTAATATTAGAATATTATTAATTATTAACATTTAGGCGAGAAAAGCTCCGGATAAAATCTAGTACAAATATAAATTATAGCACATCACTACATTTACAAATACATTTAAGATGTTATTTATCAGTTGTTTAAAGCCTTAAATCGCTCCATTAAATTCTCGTTATAGTTGCAGATCACCCACGTAAACTAAGTCCCAATTGTTGTCTGACGACTATAATTACTGACCAACGAATCCTCAGGGAAAATTATTAGAGGCAAATAAATGAATGAATACAGATGTTCAGTAAATTGTTAAATACTATTTAAATAATACATTGACCTATTAATAGTAAGCACTATTAGCTATAAATAAGCTAAAAAGCAAGTATTAGCTATAAATAAGCTAAAATGATACTACTAATTACCGTAATAAAAACTGTTCAAAATACAATTCTGGTTGAGTTTAATAAACATCAAATGTTGACTGAAATACAATAGGGCAGTTGCCTATGTTTAATTTTGTTCATTACAAAAAAAACGTTTTGTGCAAAAAGTATCAAAATTGGTTGCAAGATAAGGGAGTAATTCATGTTTTAAATTTAGTTATAAGAAAAAGTAGATACGTAGTGGCGATATCTCGCTATCTCCCTCAGACAGCTGCATTTAAATAGCGGGTACGTCATAGTATCGTGCAGCGTTTTTCTGTCATTTGGCGATTACCCTTACTACCAGATTAGAAACAAAATTCTTTGTATTTAAGAGTTTGGGTAATGTAACTATTATGCTTAAATAATAACAAAATAATGTGAGTCCACAACCTTATTTATGTTCACTTTGAGGTTTATTTATATTTAGAGGTATACCAGTTATTGATAACACTAAAGCTAGATCAGTACTTTATTTAGAACAGGTTTATTACGAGAATAAATTGGCGCTCAGAAATCCCCGCTTTAAAAATATAACATTAGAGCAGATATCCTATAATATAAAGTAAAAATTAATATAAGCAGCAACCCTAATAACATTCTGTCTGTTTTTGAACGCACACGACGTACGGTAAAATGTGGCCACGTAGAAACTAGGATACCCCAATAAAAAGCCTGTAATACTTTTTATCGTAGTTGTCTATATTATGTTATACAGTTTATTTATACATATAAAAGAGCCAGACCACTTGAATAAATTTCCACTCACATTTAATTACATATAAGAAGACAACTTAGATTTTTTATAGAGCCCGCATCATACCGACCACAATTACTAAACGTCACATAACTCAATTGACAAACTGACATCTTGTCAATAAACTGTCTACTGTATCTCGTTTCATGACTCATATTTATGACGATCGTGCAGGATCTTCGATTCCTTCATTAGCTTTATGAAACCGATCAATTTATATCATTCGGCAAATTGAATACTCTTTGTTTTTATGCGAATAAAAAGGTATCGCGATTTACTGTGTTGATTTAAATCTTTACAGCATGTATCAGTTATGTGTGGACGTATTTGAGGCTCGTAGCTTTGAAATTACAAATATTTGCACAGGTATGAAACACTTATGAGATTTACTACTTAATAGATCTTACTCGCGAACGCGATCAAGCATTAAGAATAGTCTGTCCTTCCCACATTTAAAGGTATCTTGATTTAAATATGCCTAATTTCGATATAATGATTTAGATATGCAAATAAAACACACAGATATATGCTATTTTTGTAATTAGTCTGTAAAAACAAATTATACTTTTCGTATAGATAAATAATTAGGTACTTTAATTATTTGGTATACTTAGGTAATAAATGGTTTTCTCTGAACAATATTGTGTGGCATGATTTAAAGATTTTACTTTATTCATGCGGTGCAGTAAATATTTTTTTAATAAACGTAAATAAAATGAGCCGTCACGGCCGTCACGGGACGCCTGGCAGATGTGAAACATCGAACGTATTTTGTACAAGTAATATGCATAAAAGAACAGATTACGACAGGAACTAATATGGCATAATGTAAAAATAAAATATTACGATTTTTTTCCAGAAAATGATGATTGTTTATTAACCTCTGAATCTTCTTCAAAGAGATTAATGAAAACACTTTGTGGGTCTGTGTGTCTGTCTGTTAGTGACAGGCATAGCTCCGGAACCACTGGACCGATTGACTTGTAACTGTCATCCCTCGATCGAGTTTGAATATGGGCCCTGGGGGTCAAAAGACCTCCGAGATATAGGGGTCACAAGGTCACATGTATTTTAAATGGCAAAATGGCTTCATTTATATGCAGAGTGGTGGTGTGCTGATTCGAGTTGGTTGCTGCTGTTTGCTGTCGAGCTTTGCCTTGTGCTGCGTTTTGCAACAAAACATGCCCAACAGTGGCCATGATGCCCAACAATGGACATGATGCCCAACAGTAGGTACGATTGACTTGTAACTTGGTGTGCAGATACCTTGGGGTCATACCTCGGTCGAGTTTGAATATGGGCTCTGTGGGTCAAAAGACCTCCGGGATATAGGGGTCACAAGGTCACATGAAGACGAAGAGGTTGAATCACCCATCTCGTTTAATAAACATTTATTTTCATTAAATACAAAACACACACTACTTCATATAGTCTGCATGTAATATATATATTATTTACGTGCGGCTATAGATGTTTCACATCAATAAACTGTTTCGATGGTGCAGCGGTAGTAAATGCGGTTGCCGTGAATAAGGTCTCAAATCGGTAATTGGATTTTGAATCTAGAAATGAGCCCAGTCGCAATTGGCTCGCCTCATATTAAGTAGGATTTAAAAATTTAGGCTTGAGACTATGTACGTAAGTATATAATTTATATTGTCTATTTTTCATTACACAGACGCAATATTATCTTTGTAGCGGTGTAAAAAATCGTCAAGAGAATGTCTACGTTTCGATCGGTACACAGAGAGGGCTTAGTCTAAAATAGAGAGAAATGCAAAGGGGTATTAATAACTATATTCCTTTGGAGTAAATCCGGTGTTCATTGTAAATTTATGATTTAACCGAGGAAATCCGGAACGAGGGATGTGGACGGACAGTCTGTGCATCAAAACGTTATTCCGTGCAGGATTTACTACAATTTAAGCCGGCTTCAACTGGAATATATTATAATATAGAATTGTTGTCCGCAGTAGTTTGTTTTTGTAAACGGATATAATATTTAAAACTGTTTTTTTTTAATAATTATTTTTAATAATAATGATATATAATTCAACCAATAAATACGACTTTAAAACTTAAAGGGATCAAGCCTTGTTTTATTGGTAAAGCGATGATTCGATACATTGAGATGGAAAAATTCTGACGTAACTTTTAAATTCAATTTTGACGATGATTTTTTTTTCGTCTATTATCGATAGTTTAAGTAATGGCTCACTTTCGTTCGTGATGTCTCAATTTGATTAATCCGACGGGAGGTGACTATGGATTTTTATGTGATTGCAGATTATTTTTTAAATCGTGCCTGATATACAGTCGATAGGCTCCTAGGAACGCGAATCCAAATATAGCTGACTCACATTGAATTAATTGCAATACCGAAAGCCTTAAATTTATTATTCTGACGAATTTTAAAATCATTCTGCGTCACACGTTTCAATACAGCACTTCTAGGAGAGATGAATATATACACATGACAATTTGTATAGCCTTTAAACATATATTATTATATTTCCGTATTTCCGTAATATGTAGATATATATGTCCATATATAGCCAGTGGATTTTCCCATACTGAATTCGTAGAGAAGTACCTACAATAATAAGGACTGATTGGCCAAACAATTGTATGTTGGTAGTAAGGGAAAAGAGGAAGCGTATGTCAGGGTGCCGGTCATAATTACTTTCACTACACTATATTCGGACTATATTATATTACTATATAAGTCTATATTATTATAGAGAAGACTATATTATTATATAAGTGTAAATAAAAAATTGAATGAATCTAAGCCCACAAACCGTGCAACTACTGAGAATTTCCATATAGTAATAATACGTTGCTCGAGGCCTACTGTGATTACGTATACATATGTATTGTTATAGGGTGTCCAGCGTGCATAAGAATAGCCCAGTACCTATGTCAAATACTAACAGAAATCACTAGAAACTGTACATGCACAGAAGTAATAGAAACATTATATCAACCCTAATAATAAAACTGTATGTGATGTCCTTGACTTAAAGCATATTTATTAGCAGGAATAGGTACCACGTGAACGAATATCCTGGTCAACATATCACATGTTTTTTCTGACCGCAAAACATAAAAACAATGCGTACTGATGTTTGTGGTTTATATGACTGATAACATATATTTACGAGTATTTATACGAAACTAAGTTATTTTGGTTACGAACAGTAATACCCGTCAGGCAATATACCAATTGGGTATTGTACACCGACGGTTGACGATTAACTTTTATTGGCTTGAAGTATTTGTATGATGATGACAGCTTTTATAACATTAATTTATCAGTGTGCACGAGTCAAATAGTAAAATCAAACAGTACTAGTCTACACTTTACTGCTTTCATTTAAAATAGCGGTTTATTGTTTTTATCCCCGATAAAAATCGTGGCGTGACTATGTGTCTGTTTATCTTTCTATGGCATTATAATTATTCTACGCATGGAATATATCCAATTACAGTGTAATTTTACATACTTATAACATCCATGTTCATAGTTTGTAACTAAGTGTGTATTAGTGCCATTGCAACGTTATATTATAATTACATATAAGTATACTTGGTATCTACTTTTGTTAAAAAAATAAAAAAGTGGGTTTTAGATAAACCAATTCATAATGTGCTACCAAAAAATATGCCACCATGCTTTCTACTTACCTATAAGCCTGAATGTATTTTATTCAGGATCGGTATAAGTCAAAATGAATTGTGTAAATCAATATGTTAAATTATTATGCTAACTTATATCGCATAGGCTCACGTAATTTGTACTGCTCTGTATGCTCTAACATAATTAAAGACAACCGTCTAAAATAGTCACTGATGCCTTTTTAGGATTTTATTTGCATCTGATGTGAAATTAATTTGAATTTAAGTATTTATTGCTACACGTACATATTCGTCACAAAAGTTCATACATAATATAAAGGAATGTTTTATTCTACAATAATAAACTAAAACACAATTTGTACGAACAAGAATTTTATTATATCTCATTTACCGAGCAAGCCAGCATCTGGCTTATGCTAATTGTTGGAATTTTGATTAATATCTAAAGTGCACTGCCCAGCAATGATTAGAAAATTGATACTGTAAAGAAGTCCTTTAAATAATACTCTAAAAGTAAAACATGCTACATACTTTAAACAAATTTGTATGGTTAGAAATGAAAAAGCATGAACTTATCGAGGATTTTAAATTAAAATAAATAGTTTACTGTAGTTTGATTAAAATAGTGTTTTAATATCAATTAAAAAGATAACTTTTATAAAAGCCAAGACATTAAGGGTATTATTTTATTCGAAGATGTTCGTTGCTGCCTATTTAAACACCGTTAAAAAATACAAATTAATTTATTATACTATACTCTGTATAACGTGTATTGATAAGAGTTTCTTGTATAATATGTAAGTATATTGGAAGTATTTAATACATACCCTTCGCCAAACTCTGTGCGACACTGCTCGTCCATAGTGAACACGTAGTTGGATATTTCTTTAGCACCACCGAGCTCCACGCCTTCGTCTTGACTTCTTTCATGTAAGCACCACCATCGTCTGCAAGAAATACAAAATTTTATAATATACTATATTTATCCATACATAGGTACATCGAGGTGCGTACTTTAAACGCAGTACGTTTTTTGTCAGTATTGATTATATTTCTACCGAACATGCATTTATATTCCGATCTGTTAATTAATAAGTAGAAAAGCTATTAATACCGTTTAAACCAGGCATGGAACTCAAAGCTTTACGATGGGAAATTGCGGTTGAGCTACCTTATCCGCTCCTGGCCTCATGAGGGAATTCATGGGGAGAAGTGTTACAAGCACCTATAAAGAACCACAATCAGCCAATTTTATTGAGTAGATTTTATGATTGACCACAATATATAGTTTTGTACTTTTAAAAGTGGGGCTAGTGGCCTTATATTTGTATTCAGTCTAGTTTTGTCTGAAGCTGTGTGTAAAATAAAAAGCGAGAGAGAGAGTTAAAATATATGTATTACCTTCGGCACACTTCTTGTAGTTGAGTTTAGGAGATAAATAAAAGCGACATTACATCATAAAAAGAATTAGCATTGCGTGCATATTATGCAGCCAACTATTATACTCTCGTACTAACTGATACCAAAGATTTCTTTAGTCGATTTGTTCGTCTACAGACATCTGAAGTTGAGTGTGTGAAAACCGCGATGTTAATTACTTGACAATGTTAGCCTCTTTCTATCCACACTTGAGTATAGACCTAGACTGATATGCAACGATGGCAGTTCAATAACTTCTTAATTTGCTTCTTAGATGTGATCTGGTTACCCTGGCTAGAAGTCCTTAATGATTAACTATGTTTTCAGCTGGAAAACAACTATTCTTTTCTTTTAAACTATTGCGCTAACAGCGCCCTGGTCCTTGCTTTCTGGTTCAATTACGCTTCAGTAACCAGCTTAAATATCCACTTCGTCGAGTTAATAAGTTTATTATTAAATACACTATTATATATTTATAATGTTAAAAGTAAAATTGATTATCTGCTAATTGTTGAGACAAATTAATTAAAATAACTCTGTAATTTGCAACGTTTGAATATTAGGTACCTATATAGAAATAAGCAAGTATTATGAAAATATTTTGAAGCGAAGAAGCTAAAATAGCCTTGTGTATTGGAGAGCTATCTTGTAAGAATATAAATAACGACTTTATTTCATGGCTTTACGGATCTTCGGGTACTGCTTCCAATTTCAATTTATATCTAGTTAGCTCGGGCTCACTAGAATATTCCTATCTATTTCTATCTTATTTTAGAAAATTCTAGTGGATATTTTAACCGTCTCTTTAATACCTATCTAACCTACTTTCTGTTCGTTATATTAGAATGTGTCCTTAACGACATATATTTTTTTAAGAGATTAATATAAGTTGATCTGCAATGCGTGCCGAATTCATGCTCGTAATGAAACAGAGACATTCTATTTAACTAATTTTACTGTTTGAAAACGTAAAATAACACATCAATTATTCCTAAAATGTATATAAGCACTTTTACGTGCAAATATTTGACACGCGAAACTTCCTACAGTATAAAGACCGCGCAGTGTTTGTTTAATTTATTTTTGATAAATTCTAGATAATTGTTGCAATTTACAAATATCATTGTTACCCTTTTAAATGGCAGCGGCACACTGGCAGCCAAACAATAGATTTTCAATTATGTATGACATTCTAGGCATTGACATGTTAAGACATCGAGCTAAGCTTAGTGCTTGTATCACAAGTGGTTTCACGGGTTCATCCATTCGAAGTTACGACCTCTGAATTGCACGTCCAAGACTTTATTCATTGCTCTACCCATGCTTCAAATTTAAACATAAGGTTATTCCGAACAGCGCTCGGTGTTGCCGTGACGCATTGATTCAGCTGTTTAAGATGCCCCGCTAGCAACGTTCATCGTTTGTCAACCCTTCTGCTTCGGTTCACCGAATAAATAATGTAAAACTGAATGATAGTAATAATTAAACAGTAATATTCATACACACATTCAAGTTAAATGCCGTTGCGGTGCCGCGACACGTTTTGCGACATCTTTTGATATGCGATGGCTTTTCGCCACCAAATAAAATCATATAACCAATTTCTCAATTCAATAATCGACTTGTTATATTAAACTATTGATCACCAGAGCAATAAATGTAATGTTAATCATACTTTAAAATGTAATAAAATATTATACGTGGCAAATGTAATTCACCTAACTATTGGTATAAATATTGGATAAGTTAAATAAATAACAATGATGACAGCGTAATGGTCTATGGACCATAGACTGTGGTCTAACCTGAGAAGAGACCTGTGGTCAGCAGTAGGACAGTTATACAGTACTGATATGACATTTATATGGCCATTATTAATTCTCCAAATGATGTTAGAAATGCAAATGGATTTTGTTTTGTAACAAAAAAATAAAAATTTTCTCTGTGTAACATAAGCGAAGTAGTATATTCGTTACAGCATAGATATTTTTTTGCCAACAACTATACAAGTGAAGTAATATGTAAAACAATAAACTTAAGCATAAGCATATTAAACAAATAATAGAACATCGGTATGTCACATAGACATGTCAAAAAAATTATTTGTATTGATTTGATTGTTTAACACTTAGCTTTGACACATACTACTTTGAATGTTATTTTGATTTCTTAGTGGATATGCGATTTTAAGAGTACAGTTATGTCATTTAACTATTATTAAAACTATTATTTAGGCATCCATGGAAGCCGATACCAATGATGTCATGATTCAAATTAGTTATTATAATATATACCTACGAGTACCTACTATTCTGTAAAGATTTGTTATTTATTTCACGAATATTATATTTACAATAGAAAGAATAAATCACGTTCGTATACCTATAATATTACAGAATTTTTGTACAGAATATATTGTTAGCATTATTCATGTATTTTATAAGGCAATCTGTCTAGATCAAACGAACGAGACTCACTTCGAGAATTCCCAAATAATGTTCCCAGCCTATTGTTTATGTAAAGATTTATTCAGTAAGATTTTCACGTCAGCATGACTGTATCGCTTTTGCCCAAAATCCCGCTATTTTGCTCCGTATAAAATATTTCTTATTCACCTGTTGATTTTATAGAACGCCTTTCTTATCTCAACAAGTGCAGATATCTAAAATATCTTTTTTATCTACCAATAGAAATATTTTGTACAAATCTTTTCTTTTCTTATTCCTATTAAAACATTTACTTCGTCAGTTAACTGAAATACAGTCTAGCTTTCTTGTAAAATCAAACAAAATAATCAACATATAGGTCGAAATAAAGAAGGGTGTATAGTTTGTGAAAGTAATAAGAAACAGATGATATGGCTATCGGTCGCAGTTGGAATCTACGATATTATTTCGTCGGAAGCCTATAACGCGCACGTAAAATTGGAAAAGTAAAAGTTGTAAATGTAAAAATATATATGTTATAACGCGTTATGTTAAAAGTTCTATAACATATATTATAGCAGTAGCGTTTGCTAAAACTTCTATAACTGAAGTATTAAAAGAGATATTACTCTCAGCTGTAATCACGTAAAAGGTTGTCCATATCAGACAGACCGTTGAAAAACCATGTTAGCGGGTTGGGGTCTGAATACTAACAGGTAGGTCCGGTCGTTGGCATTGTATTATTTGTATAATACGGGAAAACTGTTTTACAAACGACCTTTTTAGCTAATTTTGTGTTTAGCTTTTGCCGCACACATTTTACTTTATACATAAGAATGTAATTTAATTTTGAATCATAATTTTTAATTTAACGGCTTGTATAATAAACAGGAAATAGATGATTTAAAACGTTAAGTTTTGTGTAATTTTCTTAACTGGTGCTAATTGTTTGTAAACAGAAAGTTTCAGAAAGCTGTTAAAGAGATTTTCTCTTGTTATTATTCCGTCTAATGAAAGATGATTGATTACAGTTATTCGCTTTATACAACTTGGTATTAGTCGGAAAACTTGATCTTTGTTTTCAAAATAATGTATTTCCATGCCAGACCGTTGTGGAAAACATTTAAATTTGTTTACTAAATCTTTATTTTTTTTAAACATTTATTTTTGTTCACATAGTAACCTCCACACAATGCTGAAATAGGTACGTTAACGACAAATCTTCTGTTATATTCCGGCACTAAGTAGTTTTTCGTAGGCTCCTAAACGGTAGTAATCTCTCTAGGTTTTTGCATAGTCGGTCTTTCTTTCACTACGCATGTCTTTCGCCGATAGATTTGAAGCGTCCATAAGCTAATGCATGGCAGGGTGATCATGACGAGGAGCATTTAGTTGTTACGTTGATTAAATAAAAAACTGGTACTTACTTGGATTTATCATGGAACTGTTCTTTAGAGCACGATGACCACGAGTAATTGTGTAGTGTCGCCAGTACCGTAGGAGCCATCACTGATCCCTTAGTTGCTTCGCTCTGGCACTGCGAGTCGCCGTCGTGGGTTAGTCCTAACCTGGTAAAGAGTATTTTGATTACTTTTGATGCTTTTTAGTCAAAATTCCCGTACAAAAATGACGGGTACCTCGATGGTTGCAAGGCATATTAAGGTTTGATCACTTTGTAGGTTTGAAAAGTGTTACTAAATTTTTATGTTAAGAAATTGTCAGTAGCTATCGGAGTCAGAAAACTCAGACTTTCTACATGGAATTCAAGAGAGAGATGCGAATTTACGAGAAGTAATACATGTCTGCTTAGTCTTTCAAAAACAATCTATGTAACCGTGGCAAAACATGTATGTGCTTTATTGAATTGTAAGATCATTATATACCGTGTTTTTTGGCAAATAAATATATTATTATTATATTATTATTACTCTTTATCTACGTCTGCGTGTAAAAGCAAAACGATACATGACTGTAAATAGTTATTAATTATTATAGTCTAGTATATTCTGTAAGATGTCACCATTATAATCATATCGGGATCTGCTATTTTAAAGACAGTACCCGCACTTGGAATAAAGTGGTTGTTCTGAAGAACTTTATAACCATTGAAAGAACGGACGAAAAGACCACCCAGACTCGGAAGAACTTTTTGCAGATAACCCAATTTTTGTTTTGTGTGACAAACAAATTCGAAGATGAATAGTATAGAGAGAGTTCCATAATGAGTCGACTGTATCTAGTTATGGCTAGCAGGTGAGGTTGTGTGTTATTTATTACAATTTAGTACTCTTAAAAGTAATCGGTTTGAACGGTACGAAATCCTTTGGCATGTCAATATATGATTTTTTATTACTATAAATGTAATGCTTGAATCTATACTAATATTATAAAGCTGAAGAGTTTGTTTGTTTGTTTGTTTACTTGAACGCGCTAATCTCAGGAACTACTGGCCCGATTTGAAAAATTCTTTCAGTGTTAGATAGCCTATTTATCGAGGAAGGCTATAGGCTATATTTTATCACGCTAAGATCAATAGGAGCGGAGCACCAATGAAGAATATTTCAAAATCGGGGAGTATTTTTTCCTTTTGAGAGCTTCCGCTGCGTGCGCTGCGTAAACAGTTAAAGTTTCGCAAAAATCATGTATGACAGAATTGTTCCCCTTTAAAAGTTCTAAAAAAAAGTCCGCGACAGCATATGTCTATCTTTTAAGGTTGGCTCACTATTATCATTTTTATGCTAACGAAATTTGTTCTAAAATAATGCATTATTTGCGAAGGTATTTTTATAAACATGATATTAATCCTTATCCAAATAAATACGTTATTCATCACAAGTATTTAATTTAAAACAAAATTGCCCTTTACATCATTCGATTTCAATGAATATCTTAGGAGATATAGCAGTTTTAAAATAACATCGTAGCAAAATAATTACCCATTACAGACATAGTACAAACGATGTTTCTCCTGGTTTATTCTGCGTGATTACTACTGGTTCGATTTGAAAAATTATTTTAGTGTTGGATAGCCTATTTGTCGAGGAAGGCTATAGGCTATATAACATCACGCTACGACTCACGGGGGCGGCGCAGTAACGATAAACGCGGGTGAAACCGCGGGAACATCTAGTATTTTATATTCAAGCAAATTCTGTAATGAATCTGTTCATAAGTGCTAGAGGTGAACCCTATATGCAAATTAAACAAATGCCCTTTCGTTGCTTCCATCTTTACTTTGCTGTATTTTAGACTTATGTGATAACGTTGATGTTGAAACGAAGGTTTTAAAGACATAATTGACTAATGCAAGAATATAACATAGTTATTAATCATTTGAAACCATTAAAGTATTTAAACCTGGCTGGGAGGATAATCAAATCTAACCACGTGCAAAGTGAACTCAAGTAACGATTCGAAAAATTTTAACGCTCTGAGAACGTGTAGATTCTCGTATATCAGCTTAGTAATACAAGTCTAAGATTGATGACCATGCTCAGAAAGCTGCCTAAATCATAAGTCATTTGAAGCCTTTGTTTTAGATACACTACAATCTGATTCCAATATTTACAACATAGCAACAAGCCCGTTTTAACACATGTTTGAACAAACATTTTGCTTACACAGCAACCGACTATACCTATGTGAACATGCATTTATATACTTAGCAAATATAGCGACAATATCCACTAATCATATGTGACTATGTACTGCTAGGATTACATAAGGATTAGAACACTTATCGAATTAAGTGAATGTAGATAAAGCAGTAATGTAGTTACCTATGTCTATAATAATATAGTTGACTGTAATTCGTGAACGCCTGTTAATTTATGGATACAGTGCGGTCTCACGGCTCGCTGGTTCTGTGTGAGAGGCGAGACTATCGATATTAATTGATCAAAGTGCCTATACTATGTGAAAGAAGTAGCTACTTACTACAGAGCCGACCGGCGGTGAGACCGCATATATTATGCACAGTCAAGAGACTACGTCATACGGTGCAAATACTAGCAATAAAGGATTTGACTCTTATACTATTTTATTTATATTAATTAAATTTTTAGGCTTGAACAGAAGGTTGTTTGACTTAATTTTTCTGTAAAATACTCTTCAAACCAGACTGTTTTAATTTAAGTGAAACCACTGCCTTAAACGAAGGTGCTTCTGTGACCTATTTATCCCATAATATTACTTAAATAATTGCGTGTGGTTATTAGTTAATTAGTCAGTGCTTTTTAGGTGATGTGCAGTCCCTGACTTGACATAAATGTTAGCTATTAATGAAAATAATCATCGATAGCTTTACGTACTCAATCAATAATAATTAATTTACAATTCTGTAAAATCAAAAAAATCGCATGTCACTATATTCATATTTTGCTGCAGTCAACTCCTGGAACAAAACCACTACTACATAGTTATACGGATACAATGAACAGCAGTGGCTGGGCGACGACATTCAAATATCGACTTAGACTTAGAATTAAAATTCCAAAAACAGTACGCAGACCTAACTCCAACGCGTAGTGACGGTGCAAAGTGAGTTTGCAAAGTAAGGAATTTGTTAAGTTCTAGTAGCGAACCATAAATTACATCGATCGATACTACAACTATCGCACACTAGCCGAGTATAACGTTACGTTCCCAAATTACACTATCTGGCAACAATAATATTATGTATCAACACAATATGTATCGTAAAAAGGTTTTATATTCGGTTCTTCGTACTAAGCAGTCATTTTCTAACTAGATTATTTTAAAAATGCTTACGTATTATTCTTATTACGTAAATGGAACAGATTTTGTCAGAATATGTAAGAAGGAGCTAAAACCCCGAACTGAGTTGACAGCAAAAAAGTAATAATGTTATGTTAGACTAGTATCACGTATTCATAGTTTCCAACTAGCCTTATTGAAAAGCGGTTACTAATACCTCTATCCTCAAAGGCTAGATAGCGGCTACTTTTTCTAATTACTTTTATATTTGAAGTGTATATAAAACAAAGTTCAGTTTCCTGACACGAGACATAAACGGAAATATATTACACAAATAATTGTAATTTTAATATCAAACCCACAGTACTCAGCACATCGGCAGTAGCGAGTTATTTTGAAACGAATGCGGAATCTTTACAGATTACATTTGCAATATTTGTATTTCAAATATTACACCTTCTCGATACTCTTTAAATACCTTACACCACTCTAAACTGATTCGAATAAAATTAGGAATATCATCTTCAGATTTCACTTCCAGCAAATCTTTTAATCTTCATTTTTCTAATCTAAACCTTTGCGACTAAACAGAGAAAATAAGAATGCGATTACTGATTGCTTGAGGTTTAAGTACGAATACATTTCTCACCAGTTTAAATAGCTATTTAGGTGGCCATTAGATGCGAATGTGGCACACGCCTCTTCAATTTGCTGCGCCCGACTAGCACTCTTAATTTTGCAGTTCCAATGAGCCGGTCGCTTTGAAGTCGTCTTTTACAAGAGTTGACATGAGGGCAATTAGTTTTCTCGAGTCATGACTTGAGAATCACCAAATGTTCTGGCGCTTTGTAATTGTAGGAACAAAATTGTTTGAATAATTGTAAAGCTAACTCGGAAAACACTTGCCATTTTTGCTGTTATCAAAAGGAATTAAAAAGTATAAAACTATTTACAAAATATTTGCCAGCCTTTATTTTTTCGCACGTAAATCTTCCTTTGTTTTGATTTTCTTAATTTTTAAGAATAGGGTCAAATAGCAGCCATTATCTTTGTTAAAAGAGTTCGTGATATTCAATAATAAGTACAGCTTAAGCAGTTTATTCTTTACAACTAAGGGTTCATTATTCGAAATTAGAAGCCGTTTTCCTGATGATTTATAAATTATTCAGATAAATGAAAAGACATACGTAATATAAATAATAAATATTTGTTCGCCTCGTATTCTGTGTGCGTATCAACTTTTATTGTTTTTTTTTTAATATTTTGCTAGTGTAAGCAATTCTTACAATACGGACAGTAGGTATTTTCTTTTTTTCATTTTGTAGGCAAAGTATTAGATTTTCGAAATTTAAACATCGCTCCGAATCTCTATATAATTATATATTGGAGACGCTTTACGAAGACTGCTCTCGCCGCTAACAAGGATACGCTCTTTATGTACTACGTGCCTCTAGTCGGCAGAAATTTGAATTTCTATGTCTGAGTAAATTTCAAATCTGTTTGATGTTTTGTATATATTTACAATGACAAAGACGAGACGAGCGATCTTTCTGTAAGTGTAATTTTGTTGTGTTTGTATTCTTTTTCACCTTTTCTTAGCTTCTGAGAAAAGGTTATTTTCAGATGTATGTGAATTCCTTATCTCCATTGATTTTACTGGTGTTTACTACCATGCGTGTCACTAAGAGATTAAAACTAACAACTATAAAGTGTAATGTAATAGTATTCTCCTCGGGATGATTCATACTTATTACCAAAATTGCAAGTAAATAATGATTAATTTCCTTGCATGTTTACCCAAGCCCTCCCTTCGGGCGAATTAATTAATCCTAGTAAACGTAGGTAATTGCGTGAGAGGAACTTAACTCGAGGTGCGCAGCCTGACTATGTACCGACGACGTGACGGATTAATCGGGAACACGATTCGGGAAATTGTACGTTTACCTGAATTTGGTTGTAAAATTATTAGCCGAGTGGAAATTGTCGTGTGTTGACATAAACCGATTTAATTGCGGTTCAAGCTTAAAGAAGTCACGCTGTTAGTTATTTGTATCACGTTCTCTCTAAATGTTCTAATACTTTTAGTAGCAACATAATCTGTAAAATAATAAGAGGCCTATTTATGAACTTTACTACTACTGGGCACGGGACTCTACTCAGTGGGAGAAGGGTTCCAGACTATAGTCCACCATGCTGGTCCAGTGCGAGTTGACAGACTTCTCACATCTTCGAGGCCATTATTTCACCCTCCAGACGTGCAGGATTCCTCACAATGTTATTCTTCATAGTTCAATCTTGCTAATGCTAATCCATACAGTCGGTTAATGAGTACTAACGTTCGTACACAAGTGACAGAAATTACCAGCTAATCAAACACAAAGCATGGAATAAATACTGCACACAGTGTTGCGTGCTTTGTGGGTCAGTCGGTACTTTTTATGCCCTTTTTGACATGCTAATCCTGCACGATTGTTTTAATACATTTGTTAGCAGACTGAATGAATGCAGCTTTGACTTGGATAAGAGATGTAGGTAAAGAAAGCTTTATAGTTAAAATACTTTGCGGACTATAAGTAACAATAATATGTATATATACCTATTATTGTTACTTACCTAGAGTTGATTGTACGGATGACGTAGTGGTTTTAGTGGTCGCCTCACCGCTGCTACTGCGCCGAGTGTCGTGGGTTTGAATCCCACAATACTCCTCGCCGATAAAAATGTGTGTGATTGATAAATGGTTGCTTCGAGTTTGGATGTTTTTTGTTTGTTTGTAAAGTCTCCCGCAACATAGGAATTTCTTCTAGCGCGGGAGTTATTTCTATTAAAATAAAGAATTACTAGTTAAAGTGCGAGAAAACTATTTTAATGCGGCGAGCTGTGCGAATATTGAATTCACGTACACAAAGTATATGCAGACAAATTATAAAATAACCAAACATTTTAGGTAGGTAGAGCTCCATAAGTAGACGCTGTTCTGGCAGCTAGATTTTAAGGATCAAGGCTCTTTGTGCCTTTGGGTACGAATGACACGTCTTGGGTTGTAAGCGTTCATAAGCTAGGATACATTTTTAGTAAACAGTCATACAATATTCAAACATGATTATTGTATTAATTTTCAATAAAAAGCCATTACCTGTACGTGGGCTGTACTTTGAACTATTACATTTATCAAAAATACTATAGTGTATTATAAAAGTAATAGCTACTTATTTTACATTAAAGTTACTTATTTTAGTGCTGGAATATTTCATAGACTAGGGTTGCCAACCCCAAATTTAAAAAACCAGGATTTGAAGTTGGAATAATCAAGATAATTCAGCTTAAAAACAGGACGCAGTAATAGAATTGCAATAGTTAAATTAATATGTAGTGAAAATAGGTGAAATGAAATTCCACTGTGAATTTATGCGGGAATAGAGGCGCGCGAATTTTAAGAATTAAAAACCCAGAACTCTGCTTAAAAACTATTCAGGACGTCCCAGGACACCACAAAAACTAGAACATGTCCTGGGAAAACAGGACGGTTGGCAACTCTATCATAGTCCATAGCAGAAAGAGCCACACAAAGAAAAAAGGAAATACGCGGTTTATATATATAAAGCATTCATATTTTGTGTTGCTTCCATTTTTATTTTGTGGTTAAACAATGTACACCATGGTTGGTACATCCACGAAATAAACATTATATTTCTTTTGTTCTCATAGTTAAACTATTGAGTCGCAGCCACACACCGGCGGCCGGACACAATAGGTTGCCAATTATGTCCACCATTCCAACAATTGACAGAGAAAATTCTTTTAATAAAATAAACCATTAAAGTTGCATAACACTCCTATATTCAAAAAGAATGGTTAGGTATGCTTTAAATTAATAGAGATGACTCTATTTTTGGATACTGGCAAAACTCTAAATTCTGTTTCTGACTGCTACTGAATATTTTCTCATGGAAAACTAAATGACAGTCGGGCAACGAGGTGACGTCATGATCAGTCGTAAATGTAAATTTATATACAAAATCAACTGTCCCGCGCGATGTCACCAACGTTGATGATTACTGTTCCGCTACTATGACTCGTAGCGTGACTTTATAACTAATGCTACTTCTGGATAAAGTAGCTTTCTAATGGTGCAAGATTGTTGTTAATCGGTCCAGTTGTTTTTGGGTCTATTCATTATAAGCAAATATACTAAAATATAAATCTTTTCTCTGTCATATAACTAGGCCAACGATGCAGTATTTATCTAATATAATATTAAATTATTATCTATATTTAACCTCTCAGCTGGTTTAAAACTATCCAGTGTATATTCTACGTCATCGTCATCAATAACTAAATAACAACACAAAAACAAAGGAAGATATCAATCAATGGTTTGTTTTTGTTTGCAGCAGATGTTCACCAATTCAAATCGGTCAAGCGTAAAACGCGTCACATTACGAAGGGATCCGTCTATTTACGTTTTTGTTGAAAGATGTGTCGGTTTGACACAGATGTCGGGGTTCGGGGCTAATATCCCATGATTAGTAAAATATTTTTTGACAGCCCGGAATTTTAAAGGAAATTAGGCAGATTTAAATATATTTCTACATGACTGCCTTCTTGGTTCCGTAACTACCAGGCCAGCCTGTATGCTTATACTTTAGTGGAATGAAAATCTCCAATATGGCATCAATACAAACAGCTACTAGCTAGATTTGTTATATATATACACATAGTTTCACGCCTATATCTCCAAAGATACAGACAGAGGCATGATGAAACTAAACGATACATAGTTCATTTTCTTTTATTTTTAATTTCCAACAAGAAATACACATTTATTACAAGGCACGGGCACATTAAAATAGGACATGTGTTTCTTCAATAACACAGCATGCAATATAAAGAACATAATAATATATAACGAAAATACATCAATGTCAATTATAATAATTACAAGTATAAATAGAATTTAGAAACTAGTTGTCGAAATAATCGTCAGCTATGTTTTTATGGCGCGGCTATTGACGTCTGCGTGCGATTCCAGACTCTGTACTGCTATAGAAAATTTCTTGACACAATTTTTTTATAACACTGCATAAATTCACTACCATTACGCTACCCAGGCAGAATTGTTACACATCATAATGATTATTTACAGCTGTTGTCTCATGCGTGCCTTGACCGTATTTGTCTGTATTCTCCAACGGCCCAAACAATTAAGTTGGTTAGATAAGGTTTCCATATAAATCATAAATCATGCTGTTCATGCCCTCTATCCTTGCTATCTATGTCAGGTACTGGCAAACAACGCCGTATATGTGTGGCAAATTATCTCCGAGTATGCCTACGTGCTAGCTATTAAAACGGTGTGTAATTGCACTTACCTATCTTTACTATTATAAAACTGTAAAGGTTGTGCGTATACATTAAAGAAATATTAAAATAAACTCTGATGAGCTGATTAAGAGGTTATCTATGTGAAACGATGTATTGTTTCTTCATGTCTATTATTTGTTTGAGCTGTACTTGTACTGTTCAAACCATTAAATGGCTTTAGACACGCTAATTTAATAGCTTCAATTAAAACCCAAGCTAGGCTTTATCGAATACCGTTTAGAACACATAATAATAGAGATTATTGTATACCAAGTTGGTTTTAAAAAAATTTACTCAATGCTTTGAACTTTTCGACGAAAAATATTTCTATAACGATTAACTTTAAAAAAGGCTTGATGTGTATGTAGATATTTATTAGTTATCACCAAGTTATCATACCTCTCACTAAGCCAAAGTCTGATGGAAGTTGGATCTATTTGATAGTTCTACAGTACAGTTCCAACTATCGTCCTTTGGCACTCAGTGTATTTTATACAAGAATCCAGCATCATTTTGTTCTATAACTTTACCCGAGGTTCGCACCATTACCTACTTCACGATTAGGCCAATGGAAAAGAGAGACAGTCTTTTGTCTCATCTAAAATTCTGTCTCAGTTCACAATTAAAACGACGTATAATCATAATCTTGAAGTATACTAAAAATGAAATGCTGCTACCGTCCATGACTCAGTTAGTTTTAATCGTATTTACTCAGAAGACTGTCTTAAAGCAATAAGATCAAAATAAAACTTCATTTACTTTCGTCGAGACCTTGGCAAAGGTCTAAAAATAAATTACTTGTAGAAATAATCGTTAAAGTCGTAACATAGTTGCGGGAACCCTTGTTTATAACGTTGACAGATGACCGCTGCGGAAATATATACATTTGTTAAACATACGGCGCACATCAAAAGGTCAGGGCATATGTGGAAACACTTGGTATATTTAGAACCGAGCGTTAAATGAGCTCGAAATAAGCGTTCCCGCTGCATAATGCATGACTGTGCGTATGTAGATGTATGTAAAGGAGGACGCACACTTTCCGATTCTAATCCGGACATATTGTATCCTGGCCTCTGGCGCCTTATCAAATTCAAATCATTCCTGTTTATGTTGATTTTGTTCCATTCGACTTATGTACTTCCTGTTAGATACAGGTATACATATAGCTTTAACCATCATTATTGGTTTATGTACTCGTTTTCCTTGCCCGTAAAATCGTGTACTTGGTTCACAAAAAGCAACTGTGAACTCAAGCCATAGAAAATTCTGTTTTGACAATCATACGATCTCCTATTATTACCTACACTATTTTTTTTTAAAGGTCGACTCCCTCGCTACTATTTTGCGCGTTTTTGTGTGGCGGAGGACTTGATAAACATTTAAACAACGAACACAAAGTACACCCAGATTCGAAAAACTATTTGTGGAACGCACAATTTTTTATCCTGTGTAGTGATCGAAGTCGGCGCAGTGACAATATGATTTGCAAGTATCGACCGTACCGTGAGATGCACATAAAAAGTTCAGTGCAATAGGAATAATGCAGTAAATAAACTTTAAACCTAATATTGTCTTTAAAAGTTCCTACCAAAAGTATAATTACTTTAACCGCGCTCGGTGGGACAGGATCCGGCAAAATGTGCGCATTCACCTTTACAAGAGTACATCGAATCAGTGTATTACAACTCATTCATGTTGTCACTTTATTTCGGTCTATTATTACGTCATGTAACGAGTACCAACCACAAATCTTTTTATATGTGAGTCATCGATAGCGATCTGCGGGCTATCTCTAGGCCTCGATGTTAATGACACATACATTTAATGAGAGGTTATAGAGACTCTTGAATTATGTTTTTTTTTTTTCAAGACAATGAATATGTTTGAAGCTATATAAGGTAGAACAAAGAGGTGCGGTTCGATTTTGAATATTTATTAGGCGTAACATATTAGGATAGTTTCATATTAAATTACCACACGATAAGCACGAACAAGTTTTGGGTGAAATAAAATGACTTAAAAATCTGATGAGACTATTACCTATTTTAGAACATCTAGACATTCTAGTACCTACACAATCTAAATAAGGCGATGTCAATGACCCAATATTTATCGTCGGGTTTCTATTTAGGAATATTGCTTACGACTGTATGAAGCTATATATGGACAAAATATTGTGCTGTACAAGGCAAGACAGTAAATGCAGGATGACGTCAAGATTCTGGCAAAGTTAGAAGCTTTTGTTCCACAAATAGGCAAGTACTTAAATAAAAAATACATTATACGTAAAACTGTATGCCTACTACAATAAAATTTTATGTACAATCTACTTAGGGCAGATAAATAAGGCACTATAAAGTCCATAATTTTGGCATTGCTTTTTACAATACTTGTATCTCCACAATAGGTATGATAAGTAGTAGCAATAAACCCTGTTGGAGCTAGGATAATTACTCGAGTAGTAGAGATAGCAAAGTTTGAAGGTTGTTTGCCTACTTTTAAAGGATTAAAGCTTCACGATATCGCCCTCTGTTAGCTTACAAAGAGTAATTATACGTTCTTGTTTCTGTTTCACCGTCAAGTTTAATTAAAGTATGAATAAGGATGGGACTAAATTTGTTTTACCTAGTTTCTATTTATAAGGCATCGGACACAACTGGATAGTGTCGTCTTCCTCGGCTATTTACGGGCTAATTAGGTGCCGGAACGCTTGCGCTTCCAAAGTGTCTCATATTTGTTTGTACGATGTGCTTGTTAAAATATTATAAGTAAAAACCAGTGGAGCAAAAATATGATAATAAGCTAATTTAAATACAAATACTGTAATTTCGATATTTAGATTTAAAAACCAAATTGCCGAAATTTTGTTTTTGAAACGTTTCTGGTGAATACGTTAGGCTCTTGGGATATGAGCGCTCGTGCCTTGTTTCTTGTTTAGAGAGCTCGCAAAACTAATTATAATATATAATATAATAATATATTCTATCACATACACACACCACCATGTAGCCCAAACTATGCCCAAAATATTATGACCAACCCGTGACCCCGATCTTTACTATTAATATATTTATAATACTATTAGTTACCTAATTAAATTAAACTCCGTAAATTATTTATTAAGTTTTATAAACTGTAGGCTGTATTACTGTTTGTTACCTGTGTGATTTATTTTATTTTACTTTAAATTACCAATTTTCACTGAAATATTGTAACATTATTTTCTTATAATCTGGTCTGTGTTAATAGTTAAATCCGAATGTTTTCCGTAAATGCTGTGTTTGGCGGTTGATATTGTGCACCCATATTATATATATATTTGTTATGAATATATCACTTGTAAGAAATGTGTAATAATTACAGGTAAACCTATGAATAAATAAATAAATAAAAGTTATCATATTTTATGAGTACGTAGAGCTCACATAAGAGGGATTAGACGAATAGATCGCGATCACTCTTTCAAGCATCATTTGGTTAGTTATGTTGTTCTTTAAATACTTCATGTTTTCATTTGGATATTAATATAATTCATTAAAATCTTCAAAGTATGTTGGTAATAATAAAATAACAGAACATTGAAAATACAACATTCAAAATAATATCTAAACTTTGTCCGTCTGGGCAAGGAATATACAAACTAATATATTTATAGAATAACTAATTATAACCATTCATCAACTAGTTATCGTTTTGAGGATAAATTGGGACACAAATTCCTAATAAATATACATTTGCTTTATATGTTCAATATATCTGTAAAGGTAGCGAGTAACAGGAAACGATTTATAAATCCTAAACTAAATCCTAAATTAAATGTATATAGAAATATTTGAATATAAATTTGATATTATGAAAATAAGTTATAAGCTTTAATCACATAATGTAATTCTGACGTATTTATCTAGTCGTTCAGATTAGTACAACACAAGTGCATGTGTGATAATTACATCACCCAAAGACTAACCGATAAAAATATTCTTTTTTTGATTTAGCTGAGCGTTATACCAATAAATAAAAAATAAAAAATACCAACTTTAGTCCGCGATTCTGCCCGCTTTAGTCCCACGGAATAGCATTCTTGGATAAAAGTAACAGGACATAGTCTACCTGTGGGTTAAGTTTTATCCAAAGCCGTTCAATGGTTGTACAACAAAGAAACATCTGCCCAAACTTGTAAAGCTTCACTATATTTAGTACAGAAATTAAATCATAAATATATTTATAATTTTATCTTAGTAAAAAACTCATTATCGTAATATTAGATTTAGTAAGTAGGTTGCGAAAATAAAACGGTACTTTGTCTCGCGCAGCCTCTATGAAACAGTCGGAGGAAACGGATCATTACACTTATAGATAATGGACTAGACTGACAAGAGATTTGTCACTAATTACAACAATTTCAAACAGTTATGTTAATCACCCATTATTGTCTGACCAATTACCGATTGTGTGCCGCCACCCAGATTTGGTTCAGCATGATGCTATTGTTAAGAAGCTTTACGTAAATATTTATCTATACTGTAAAGTGATGCGGCAGTAGCTCAAAGACATCGAACTTGTGATTGAGACGGTCGAAGTTTCGATCATCACTCATTGAATTACCGATAACCCGCTACTAACACTTATAGCACTCAAGCATTTAGCCTCAGTTTAAATCCTGTGCCGTCCATAACAGAAAATCTAATATAGCCTTAAAAATAATTTGATTGAATAAAACTAATATATGTAATTGTAGTTATTCTGATAAGTCTTAAAAATAACTTGATTGAATCTGGTAAACTGTTAGTGTTTACCAGACTAAATATTTGTATTTGGTGGATGATTACAAATTTACCTTGGTTATAAGTAATATTAAGATGTCTTAACATGGCAGACATATGTTTGTGTCCGAACATATTTCAGAGGTATTTAAACTTGTTGTATATATAGTTTCCTTCTATATTTCAAAAAGACTACTCCCGCACTTGGAATAATTCCTGTGTCGCAGAGTTTATAAACATTCAAACAACGGACACAAAGAAGACCCAGACTCGGAACAACCATTTGTGGATCACACAAAGTTTTGTCCCGTGTGGGATTCGAACCCATCACATGGCTGATAATATAAATGTAACTCTACGGATTCGTTTTTGTGGTTAGGAAAAACATCAGCTATGAAGAAAAATACTAAATGTAAGCGAAGCAAGAAGCACGAAGTTTAATAGTATTACAGTAGTGTAACAGTTTTTCAAAACTTTGTAATAAAGTGTCAAATAAACAACGCGATAAAATCCGTATATACATAGTAGTTTCATTTCAATGAATAACATTCGCGTAAACAGAAGACAATATTATATAAGCGAAGCATGTTTTGCAAGGATAGGTAGGATGTTTAGGCCGGGACTGTTTTTTAAACAACCAATAGAATTGTGTTATTGACACATCTCCTCTCCGCTCAGCTTCAGTGGAGATCGCTGTGCGGAGATGTGTAATATTTGTATGGCGCGATGGAAGCGGAGATGTGAGCTGTGCGCGGACGACGAGCAGTGGAGACGAGAGATGTGAGCGGCGTGCAGTGAGCGATGTCACCCTCCCCCCTCTCGCTCGCTAGCAACCCGCAGAGCCCCGCGCGCGCGCCGGCCGAGCCGGCCCGAGCTGAAAAACATCTCTTCTCGCATAGCACACAGCACACCGCACACATCTCCGCTTTGGTGGAGTCCTCCGAGCTGAAAAACATCTCTTCTCGCACAGCACACCGCACACATCTCTGCTTTGGTGGAGTCCCGGCCTTAAACTTTATAGCCATTCTTCCCGCATTTTATTGACAACTGTCTAGACAAAATAATTTCATGAAAAAACGGATATATGACGCACTGCACGGATGGCGCAGTAATTTGAGTGATCTCCTCGCCACTGCCACTGCGTCGAGTGATGTAGTATCGAATCCCAAACGGAATAAAAATTTGTGTGATCCACAAATGGTTGTTATTTGTGTCCGTTGTTTGAATATTTGTAAAGTCCTCCGTGATACAGAAAATACTTTTAGTGTGTGAGATGTCTTTTTTAAAAAGAACAAGAAAATAGATTAATCCTTACTAATATTATAAATTCGAAAGTAACTCTGTCTGTCTATCTGTCTGTATGTCTGTTACCTCTTCACGGTTAACTGATTTAGATGAAATTTGGTACAGATATAGTTTAAAACCTGGGGAAGGACATAGGATACTTTTTATTTATGTAGGTACCACGCGGGCAAAGCTGCGCGCAAAAGCTAGTTAATTATAAATAAGTCGATGTTGTTTCTAAACGCTTTACTTTGCCGTTCTAAGCCACGTTTGAACCCAAAGATAATGTGTAACCGATACATATGCATACAAGCACTTCTGTTCAACACGCCATGACATCAGACTGTATTTAAACTAATGTGTTGCTATGTAGATCACGTTGTCGCGACATTTAAATTTCAGATTACATAATTCATTATTTTTAAACGCAGTCTCTACCTGTAATTAATATACATAGTGTGTGTTGCAGTAATCTAAGGTGCATGATTATATACAATTGATCGATTGCAGTGATAAATACATATGGCTTTAAAAAGTATTGGTCTTACATAATCTATATAGTAATACATGAAGCGAAACTTTGGATCCCTTTTTACGAAAATTGGGCGGACGGAGGAGTATGAAATTCCGCACACTTATAGTTTATACAGAGAAGAAGTGACGAATGCTAATATTTTTTTTAAATTATGCCTAAAAATACATTAAATTAATGAAAAAACAGTACACGCACACAACCATGCATTTGACACACGCAGTGCAAGCGCGTTACTATGGTTACATGTATCAATATATAATGACATATATCAGCAATATCTTACAGGCAAAATTTGGTCGAATTTCAAGCACTAGGTGACCGCTAATAAATATTTAATTTGTAAACATTTTTGGATTTTCTATTTTCGTATGACACATATATTTTACTTAACGGTCAGAAAGACACACCCAGACACAAAACAACTATTTGTGGATTACTCAAATGTCTAAGCATATATTTACAGTGTAATAATAATAATAATAATAATAGTTTATTAGCAACTAAAAGGGCTGTATACATCATCATATTTAAATAAATGAAATAGATCGGGTACATCTGAGGTATACAATGGGAGCAATGTCCCCCGAGCTAGGAAATGCCTGTGTTATGGGGGACATCCCTCCATCCTGTGTAATATCATGGAAGTACAAAAATAATTTTGATTATATACAGAGTTGTTGATGCAAATGCAAGTACGATGCTGTGCTTAGTAAACTGATTTCCAAACAAAGTTTAAGTAGACTAATTTAGAGAAATTGAAAGTAAAATAAAATCAAATAATAAATGAAATAAGTAAAGGAAATGAGGGACATGTTCCACCTCAGTATTTTATTTTTGTGTTTTGTTTTATGTACGAGTATGTATGTGTGTGTAATTAAAGGTACAATTGAATGTTTTTATTTTATTAAAATGACATCATGGGCTAATTTTCTGTGTCGCGGGGGACTTTACAAACACTAAATAACTGACACGAACACCCAGACTGGGAAAAATCAGTTTGTAGATTACACATTGCCCGACAAAGGGATCGAACCAACAACACTCTTCTAATTAATATAAAATATTCTACATTTAAAACCTGTATTTATTTACGGTTTAATTTATTCATCCTCACAAGTAGCGTTTATTTATCGCATAGAAGAATAAGGTTTTATTTATTATAAAGATCTCACTTTAGAACAACTTTCGTATTATTCGTGCAAGAATATACGGAAAGCCTTATCGTGTATGATCGTCGCGGTCGCTCAGTGCACTTTGGTTCTAGGAAATTGTATATTTATGTTAATGTTTAGTAAATATCAGAGATGTCTCATATGAATAGGTTGGCTGTTATAATGAATAAAATACTGTTCCTCATTTCGCATAATTACCTTCACGTTCGATCGTTTTAAATAAGAAATTAATTGTACAGGTATCCAATCGAATCGGTTTTATTTTAATAAGTTGGCCTCAGTGAGTGAGACTCTATTATTAGGATGGAAATAATACAATCAATAAACTTCAAGTAAATTAAGGAAGTTAATGGGGAACTATGAAGAAGGGAATTCAATATTATGATCTCTTAAGGCTGTAAGGACTACCATGCCTCTTTCGTAAGACAGTATTCGGTTTTATGCCTTTACTATAGGATACCACTAACTACTTACTATCCAACGAAGTGAAATCATTTTGACTGGCGAGTATAAAAAAAAACATGTGTCGTTGTTGTTATAGTTTATATACAATTACATTGGCAATAAACTACATAATAATATATGATCCATCTGATGGTTATTGGTTACGACTTAAGGTATCGCGTGAAGAAGTTGTGGTTTTCAGAAAGACAGTATATGCCCTTGGAGCAAAAGGAATATAGATCACTGGAAAAAGCTAGCGACACAGCGTCTCTTTAATAAGTCCTGGAACCACTACGCATAGCAGAATCACAACCTAAGATTATTTGGTCGCGTTCTTCTGTAGAATTAAGGTTCGTCTAGGGTATGCTTAAGATGTCATCTGTTATCCTAACCGAGTCTTACATTATATTAGGAGAGCAATAACGTGGCATCGCAATGCAACACCTTGCGTAAATTTAAATTATAAGGTGCATTTGCAGTTGTTCTGATCTACGGTGTTGCGTAAATCAGAATAGACGCACGTTATGTCGTTTCGTTTGTCTTTAATCAAATCACAACAAGCTGCGTAAATTGCTCGACGATCTTTTATTGAAGTGCGTCACGATTTATTACATTTTAAACATTAAATGTCAGTTTTATTTCTTGCTTTGCAAATTTATTATTCAACTAATTAATAAAATAAATTTCAAATTTATTTTCTCAATACGTGTGATGTTTTCTATGAATTAAATATAGTGAATTTTGAGGAAGGTATTAAGGCTTAGGCTGCACTGGCATGGCAAAAGTGACGCGAAGCAAAATCATGTCATCATCTAATCATTCAGCGGTGTGGCCACAGCCAACTGGTTATATAGATATATTCGTCGTCGTCGAAGCCTCCCCATATATTATATCGGCGGTCCTTACTTCATAGTCTCTACTTTAAGAACCTTAAATATGATGACGTTGGTGAAGACCCGAGACTTTTAAATTACAGTGGTAGTATACTGTATATTAAAAGTTTCAAACCTTAAGGGCTTGTCCCACCATCTCCAAATAGCATTTATCTATAAAATAAGTCTCGCCATCTCTCTTTTTTAACCTAACAAGAGTGTGACAGCACGCGATTTATCTTTCGGATAACTTTATTGTTAGTTGTGGGACTGGCCATAAAGGTTATAACTAACCAATGGATAGTCCATTGGTTAAAGGAAAAAAATCCTTTTGAGAAGTAAAGCTCGCGCGGAAACAAAATAATGTTAGTACTTCGTAGTTTGTGAGAAAATGGCGCCGACGATGTCGTTAATTAAACTTAGAATTACCTAATATACAGCTTACCACTTTCTGTTTTATTGCCTATTAATGTTGGATCTACGATTTATTACTTGACCAACTTCGTTTGACTTGTGCAAACTATTCGACACTATTAAGAGTAGTTTCGAATTTCTAAGCTCTTGCTTTGCTTAACCTCTTGTATGCCAAAAACGGTTCAATACGATCTATAATGCCTTTTTTAATTGTGTCTGATATGGCGGCAAAATATAGGTTAATCTAGAAGATCAATATTACTTAAAAGTTCTTCACTAACAAGATGTTTTTCTATATTGCAAACGGTATAAATAAATATGTTATAGTAAATTAAATATCATCTGCGATACGGACTACACTCGCTTTACGTTCACTTATTTCTTTCACAGTCGGATCATAACTACGCAATATAATACTATAGAACGTAATTGAAAAGTCTACTTTCATACGTTTTTACAGTTTAGCCATTTACTGTAAGTAAAGACTAATTAAAGTAGCCGTCCATATTTTTTTAATAATAAAATAATTGTCAAGGTTAGCTAAGTTTTGCATTAAACTCGAACAATGAAGAATAATGTCATAGTTTCTGATTCCAAAACTCTAATCGGTCGGATCTCGGCAAACGACTCTCGGCCAATCAACTCAAGTTTATACTTAAGATGCTTAGCTAAGAATATATACATACATCTGTATAATTCTAGTTTCTCCTTACATTGCGTGGAGTCTTTGTCGAAAGTAGCTGACAGATAGTTAAAAGGGAAACTGTCTTTATTGGACTGCAGTCACGTGAATTGTCACTGAAAATAGTGACGGAGAACCTATTTATCACGCGCAACGTCTCTAAGTCGGCCAAGATGGATATATTAATAACAAAACACATACTCGTGCTTGTGTCGTGTCTCACTAGACAACACAGAGGCACATATCAATTTCTGACGTTAGTTGGCAATACGACGATACGGTTTACCGAGGTCACAGGTTCAAGTCCTGCGTCATGGATTGTCTTTTTCCTCTGTTATAATTTACATTCTACTTTAGCATAGGAAATGCATATAAAATACTAGAGATATAGTCCGTTTATACAAGTTGTGTTCGGATCACGATAGCTTTAAGCTTCCACAGTTTCAAACTCTACGTAAATAATACTGCCATCATAAGGAAAAAAGACGAATCAGCCAGTATTTTTATATTAATTACAAAAATACTGGCATATGCGTCTCTTTTCACTGATTCCAAATACGTAAAAATTCAAACAAAAAAAAAAGAAATTTCCTTTCCTTACGGCGATAGAATAGATGCTCATAAAAACAGTTTTTGTCTACTACCTACTTTAAACATCCTAATTGTCCTAGAACTAGGACTCAGAATCCCAATAGCAGTTAATTTATGAGAGTAGGCACGTGAGTGGTACCAAGTGCGTAGTAAATAACATTATGCCTAGGTTGCCAACCGATTTAACCTTGCTCCCATCCATTAGATGGAATCAATCGAAACCGAAATAGATGAAAGCTCCAGATTCATCTGTGATCACTCGCTTGAACGGGCGATTTATTTCAATAAATTTTATACTACAAGTAAATATAGACTCAGCATTTTCAATGACAGTTTATATGCAGTATATTCGCACAGTATTTATAGTTGATTTATTATATAGAGTAATGTGGAAGAATTTATTATTCGATAACACTGAATTAATAAGACAATGATTACTTATTGCTCATTAATCAGAATATAATAATATTTATGAGCATGTTAGTGTACAGTGGAAGCAAGTACGCATAATATGCTATAGTTTATTTATTTATTTTTTATGGAAGACCAACAGCATTATCACTATTTTTATACATAATATTACGTAGCATACAGCCGTTAACAGGTCCTCACTTATAAGATACATAGTACATATTACAAATGTGGAACACAATATTAGAAATAACTTAAAATTAATCTATACATAACACTTACACTAATTTTGGAAAAAATCTTGGCTGAGCAACCGCCTCACTGTCGCCTGTTTTGCGTTGAAAATATCAATGTTATGCGCTTTATACATTACATTAAGGGCCTTGCCTGCACGCCACATAAAAATATTTTGCCGATAGTTAGTTGATGCATTAGGTAAATGAAGTGGTGTATATTGACGTAAAGCTTTTGCTGGAATATTGAAGCCGATTTTGTGTTTAAAAATATAGTTCAGAAAAATATCGACTGCACCGATGACGTAGTGGTTTAAGTAGTTGCCCCGCCACTGCCACTGCGCCGAGTGTTGTAGGTTCGATCCCCATACGGGACAAAAATCCACAAATAGTTGTTCCGAGTCTGGGAATACTAATTTTACAAACATTCAAACAACGTCCGTTATTTGAATGTTTCTAAAATTAGTATTCCCAACGGACACAAAGTATTCTTTGTGTCCACAAAGAATACTTTGTGTCCAATAAAAACAGCATTCGTCATTAAATTGTGAGTTGTTGTTTGAATGTTTGTAAAGTTCTCAACAACGATACAGGAATTATTCCTAGTGTGGGATATGTCATTTTAAAAGTAAAAATATATTTTTAAGCACGTTTGTAATTAAACTCAATTTTTATAAGAATAAAATAGCGTTTTATTGTGTTTACTTTATTTAATTTATATTAATGCTGACATTTCGAATACTGTTCAACACTTAGGAAGACTAAATTGTCTGTTTGAATAACGTAAAGTGTCCGAGATAAAAGCCATAAAAAAAACAGTATTGTCTTACGCTGACGCGAAACGTTTTATCAAGTATAATAAATTTCAGGAATTACTCATTTAATTATAATACTGTCAACCTATTTATAATTGTTATTACTTGATTAGATTTATTAATGTCGGGTTACCAAAGAAAATACTTATCCCCTTGTAAATTATATTATTATACGACTAACTCTAATTCATGAATAATTATCGGATCATCTAAACTTCCAATCAAATTGGAGCAATCTCAATAATTATATACAGCCTGTATTTAAAAACAATGTTAATCAATCGAATTTGAACTATGCGAACACGATATAATAGCAACTCATCGTCCAATGGGTCAACCAAGTTTTATTTTTACTCTCAAATATGTAATATACAAGGCCAAAGGTCTTAATGAATCCAACATATTTAGATTCATAATATTAGTCTGTATACAAACTTTCAGCTCTATTAGTGTCAAATCATTACATAAAACAAAGCTTTTGTATGTACAAAACTCGGAAAGTAATCGATGGATTGACTTTTACACAACGCATTTCTATCAATTTTTTATACCGAAGTTCCCACGGGAATGCGAAATAAAAAATATCAGACTGAGCCACAGCGAAGCGTGGCTGAGTTTATATGAAATAATGGCCAAGTTACAATTGCACGTCAGTCACAACCAGTACAAGTTTCTATCGAAAAAACCTTGAGAAAGAAATTTCAAATCAGTCATCAATTTCTTTGTCTTCCAAATATACGAGTTCTTAATAAACACAAAAGAAAATTCCGTCCAAATTAGACCCATTATTGCTCGTTAATTATCACTTCAAAGCGTGTTTACGAAAAAAAGATACAGTTGTTTAGTACGAAACAATTATTCACTTTAAGGAAAAACGTTCAACTCTGTAATATGGTGTTAGGACCATAAAAACAGCATTCGTCATTAATTTGTGAGTTGTTAGAAAGGCACAGAGCTACCGACGAACAAATCGAGTCGTAATTAAGAGGCGGGGTTCAACCAAAGGGGCACTTTGTCGGGTTTATTACACTTTGATCTTAACTGATTCACTACTTATTTGACCGCTACATTAGGATGAAAGATTATTATATGTGATGTGTACTGACTACTTGTAGGGTTGTCTAAAGGAATGAAAACATTTTGACATTATTAAATGTTTACT
Source organism: Catocala sponsa (assembly GCA_963564715.1). Classification (NCBI taxonomy): domain Eukaryota; kingdom Metazoa; phylum Arthropoda; class Insecta; order Lepidoptera; family Erebidae; genus Catocala; species Catocala sponsa. The sequence continues at coordinate 10,176,878 of OY751334.1, read as the reverse complement.
TTTCTTATACAAGTCAGTAACTTTTGCAAAGTTACTCGAATTGATCGTTCAAATAATTATTATATTTAACTAGCATTATTTACGGACTAAACAAAACGGTAATAAGGGCCTTATTACCGTTTTGGTAAAATGCTTCATTCAGTCTTCTCATGAGTAACACTCGCTAAGAGTCCGAAGTTTAGAGTAGCCGTATTATAGTTAGCCAGTAGTACATATTATGAAGAATATTATTACGAATATGGAAAAATAAAAGAATCAACGCTCATCTTATATTTAAGTGAAAAATTCTACACTAACAGATACCCCAGAACTTAAAATATCATAAGCTCTACTTTGTTTAATTACCTTTGGTAAGAGCTCGTGTCTGTTCGTAAGTGGCATGTAATTAGAACACTATAATCTAAATTTTTCACTAAAATGTAACATATATATGCTGTGAGTTAACCGAATACATAAATAAATAAGAGTATACTACGCGGAAAAAGTACATTAAAGTTTTAGTGTCCCACACAAAAGACCAGGCACTTCGTTATTTCTCAGAGATGTTAACTGTTTAATAGTCATGACCATAATGTTATATGAATTTAATCATGTCCATTACCCGCCCACGTCATGGACTTGTTCACTTTAAACGATGACCGTATTCGGTAGTATTATACCATCATCTAAAGTAAAACAACCATTGAACTAAGATCAGTGGGTGAGCAAAAGGTATGTCTAAATTGTAATTTATATTTTTAACCTTTGATAAAACTTACAGTTTAATTTATAGCCATTGTTTTTCTAGCAAACGATAGTGCGTCATCTTTGCGCAAATAGTTTAAGACAAAGGGTTTTGTTTCAAAGTAGCTTCCGCATTATGATGCAAAACATGTGTATTATTACCCAATTAGATATGTACATACAACTTTAATAAAAGATGTGAAATATATAGCTTTATAATGATGAGATAAGTATGATTATATCATGTCGTTGTGAGTTTTACTAAAGATGAGATAAATATGATTATGCTGTTTACGTTTTCATCTGGTAACCTATTGAGTCGGAGCGGCACACTGGTGGCCAGATTCAATAGATTTTAGCTATGTCTGGTACTCTAAGACTTGACAGAGTAATGCATTACTTCGATTTATATAAAAAATTATACAACATACAAAATTTATAAAAATGCCACTTTTTTGATATTGTCAGAAAAACAGTTGATCAAAAATATATAGGTAAACATCGTATAAAAGCATTAATTTTCATATAATGAAAATTCGTGAAATTTCAAAAAATTCTCTAAACATATAATAAATATGTATAAATTGTTTGTTTCATACCGCTATTAACTTGAATTCACGTAGATCTAAAACACATAACGTGGTACAATATTTTTCGAGTGGTTTCGAATCTCAGTATAAAATACCTTTGATCCTCTATTTATAATGAGGCCCATTGTAATTATTTTCCTAGAAAATGTTGTTAACACTTTGTTGTTTTTCATACAAATATTTGATATTTTTGGCAACTTCGTACAAAAAGTAGAGAATGTTAAAATAAACAGTGATTTTCGTAATTTTATAATAAGTAGGTTTAGGTTTAAAGATTATTTTTGGTCTTAAGAAGAAAATGTATAGTATAATGTAAATAGGTCAAAATTATAGCGATTTCACGCAGTAGGTACATTGTACTGAGTTTGTTTTGATGAAAGGAAGTCTGTGAAAGGATCATTAATCGGATTTCTCAAATGAAAAGACAAATGTTAACAGAGAGATACGAGTACGTGGTAATTGTTGCCAAACCCCCCACATGTGGTAAACATGAAACTTCGATCTCAGATTCGATTGTGGTTAATGCGGTTTTGCCGCCGGGCTGTAATTTGTGCCAAAATCGGCATGTGTTCAACACTAAATTTTTATGAGTTGATATAAGTGCTTTTATGAGTGTTGCACTTAAAAGCGAATTTATTTATATTTGTTAATTGCGTAGTTTATGCTGCCAATCTAACGCTAACATCGTTACGGACATTGTGTTTCCTTTGAAGCTTTCAGTCCCTACTCAACAGCGAGAATCTGTTGTGTGTGGTGTTTAAATTGCAACATTTATATGTTACTGCAGTTGTCTAATTAATTGTTTATTCGTTTGCAGTAATAGTTTTAGCCTTGTGCTATCACTAAAGTGGCAATTAAAGCTATACTGTTTTATGATTTTAGAGATTAAGCCTTGAACTTGTTTGTTGGTGTCATAATAGTTTTACTGATTGCAACCTGATACGTTTATGCATGGTTTTTATATTAGTGTGTAAATTGAGTAAAAAGTAAAATTGACTTAAACTTTCTGAATAAGCAACAGAGAATCATAATTATTCTATGATTAGTGTACGAAAAAAATTATATGAATACATTTAAATTTTATCTAACATAAATATGGAAGATATACATAAATATGGAAGCTATAAATATTCGATGATTTTAGGTGGTCTAAAGTTAACGCGCTTACTGTGCTATTCTAATTTCGGTAGCGATGTAATGTTATCGGTAAAAAATTCAAAACATTGGAAACTTGAACGGATACCTAAGTGATTCAAATGTGTTCAAAATACTAATAATTATTCCAATTTATACACCATTATTATGTATAATAATATGTATTATTAGGTATTACGTTTATAGCAAGATATATAAATAACACTGTAAATCGTCTTCAATATTAACGCCACAAGTGAAACAAAGGAAATCGTCAAGTTATAGTCTACCATGGGTCGTGAGATGATACGAAATAGATATGAACCAAAAGAGTCGTCAATACATCAAAATTGACTTATTTAGTGAATATCTCGCATTCCTATATAACAGTAGCTACTTATAATCCCACTCAAAAACAAAATAAAAACATCATATTATTATATTAACTACCCATTTTTTGACGTCTCTTAAAGCTTGTTACGTAGTAATTTAGAACAAATCTCTTTAAAAACTGCTTTATTGTAACAATAACAATAACTGTTACGAACGCAATCTTCGAGAAATATTGAATGGTAGTACATTTACAATGTATGTTGGTAATTTTAGCAACAATAACACAGAGCACTCTATTTATAAAAGCGAGTAAAAACAAGCCCCAACATTGAAAATGCCGCTTCGGTCATTCTGGTTCGTAAAGGTAAACGGGGACATGCGGGACCGCATTGAATACACTATACACTACACGCAACGAGTTGTACTGTGTACCCGCATACTATGCACTGTATTGAGATTGATATACACGACAGTTCAGATAACGGGACAAAAGGAGACAAAAGCAGAGAAGCATTAACCCTCGCAAATGCGTTTCGCACTAACGGTGGTTCATTGTTACTGAGATACTCAACATTGAAAGGGTTAAAGCTGTATTACAGCTAGCTGTATTAAATTGAACCTGCCAAAGTAACGGAAACACAAAATGTAATATTATAAAAATATAAGGAATTATTGATATTTTGAATTACGCAGACGATGTGAACTCAGTTTGCATTCTCATAATGCTGTTTTAATAATAAAAGTTATACACCGCCTTTGATGTTCTGCGAAGAATTGTAAAAGGCATTCTATGCTTTAAGTATGGTGCGCGTTCACCTTATAAGTCACACATACAATAGTATTGTTCTGTTTAATCTTGACATAGAAAACCATGTCTATGTGTTGTAATGGGGCAAATAGCTGTTTTAATTTGTCTGGGGCAAGTCTTGGCACAAAACATAGCGTTTAACCTGGTCGTATTGTCAGTCAGGACATATGTTTAAATTTTTGTTGCCGAAGTAAAACAGTTCGGTGTAAATGTTTAATTATATTGGGTAATTATGGCGTTATTACTATAGAGTGTATTAGTGATAGCTTTGCCCATCTGGCCAGGTTTGTCTGTTTAATTGTTTTTCAATTGGATAGCCAAATATAAAAACAATAATAGCAATCTGTGTCTGTCAAATGTAAAATGAAATTAATTTATCTTCACATTGGACATCTATTTAATTTATAAGAATAGCATTTGTGATATTTGTAACAGTGAGACTACACTAGAACTTTATTTTAAATTCCATTGCCATCTCAAAAGTTTTCGGTATTTAAAGGTTAAACCACACATTGAAATATAAATTGTGAATAAAAATACTGCGTTATCTGCATCTCATATTTAATTAAACGTCTTTAAGTTAAATAACTATAATATCATATTGTAAATAAGACAAAGATATCATAATATTCTGCATACTATTTTCCTTATCTGAATATATCAAAAATGAAGACGCCTATACATATATATTATGACATAATAATCTATTAATTGCGTCAGTAAGACATTTATAAATATTGAACAAAATCTCGCATTGAAATAGCGTAATTATTGTAGAATAATGTTGTTTTAAAGTTTGTTTAGACATTATTTAAACATTTGTATCACGAAGTTGTTTACCGTTTGCGCTACAAGTAAGTGCTAAGCTTACACGCAAAGATTACCGCTAAAGTGCGGTGAGTCACGGGAAATTAGAATAACCGTTCGGAAGAAACAAATGAGATTGGCAATATACACACATAGACTAATGTTCAGGGGCAGAGAAGACGGTTTTTCGCATTTTGCATGTGCACCATTTTATGCAATTTAGTTGGCCAATAAATATACAGATAGCTTGATGGTAAATCGTTATAATTGACTATTGACCTATGAACACTCGCAATAGTAAAAGTATCTCACGCGCATTGTCGCCTTTTTAAAGTACGTATCGCTATTATCGCTATAGTATCACGTGTATGACAAAACTTTTGGTGACGTGTTGTCTTCAAGAGACCAAATAGAAATCCTATTTATCAATAAAATACGACACTGATTTTTTTGACTGCGATGTTCTGTAGAGTACTACCCCAAACGGGCTATTCCCGGTGGAGCAAGATCCTAGGTTCAAGCTAGAATAGCGCTGTGTACTTACTCCCTATTTAAAATATAGCTTGTATTCTGTTTAGAATCCTCTTAACCTGGCCCTTCTCCAGAATGTCTTTAATTTGATCTACTTATTACACAATAAAATATAATTCTGGCGAGACCAATCTTAATTATGCTAATGTTCCGAAAATATAAAGGGAAAATTAAAAGCGAAAGAAATTCCTTTCTAAATCCAATAATAAAAGGAATTTGATATCCTATTATTTTTCTTTAGATATTATAATGAATGAGGGAATACGTAATATGTTTTGGGATGTAAACATTGGAAGCAATAATTTATGTTTAGAATTTGTACCAGATGTGTTTGTGTTTGTGTGTAATTGTGATACAATACACTATTACGCTAGTATACTTAAGGATATGTAAGGATATGCAAGAAATGTGACACATATATTTCGACAGATATGTCTAGTTCCCATTTAAAAAAAGGGCGACCTAGTGAGAAACCCTTGGATTGACATGCAGACATCTCGAGTTCGAACCAAAGACGCCCAACACTAACTTTTCAAAATTTTGTGCGTATTAAATAGTTAATTTTCGCTCGCTTTAATAGCGAAGGAAAACATCGTGAGGCAACCTGCATGTCTGAGAGTTTTTCATAATGTTCTCAAAGAAATGTAAAATCTGCCAACCCGCAAGGTCAGCGTAGTGGACTATGGCCTAACCCTTCTGACACTGATAAGAGGCCGTTGTCCAGCTGTAAGAATTAGGTTGATATTAAAAAACAAAATACCTAGCCTGGTTTCACATTCCATGTTGCTACCCATAGATCCAATATAGGAATCTTTACAATCCGATCTAATATGATCCTTATGATTGTAAGTACTTGCTATCATTGCTACCATACTAAACCATTATAGGAGCGGACAGTAAATTGAAATATTTGAAACAGATTGTTACATCAATTGTAGCTATATAGAATAGGAACAAGTTTGAGAGAAATATAGTCAATTAATAGGCCGTTGTGGTTGTTCGTTGTGTGCTTGTGACCATCTGTCCCACGTGCACGTATGCAGTTATGACGATCTCGATAGACCACAAGTGATGCTATCGCAGGACACACATCACGCTTATTGGTCTTATTATGTACTGCGTAACAGGGTACAGACATCGACATATATAGCTATACATTCCATAAATTTCTAACAGAATTTTATAAACAAAAATTTCTTAATAAATTAATGTTCCATAGGAATAAATTGCGATTAAAATAACAATCATTTTACTATTACTGATATAAAAGATTAGGAATTATCATTATTGTGTGGAATAAAGCAATTCAAAATCGAACAAAGGTTTATCGACCTATGTCGATGACTGTAGCATAAGTTATATTCCTATTGACATGATGTCTAACAAATAAAATAGTCACACGCTATTGACTTACGTTTATACGAATATAAAATGTATATTGCGTACTATATTTTTACAAAGAAACACATTTGGAGATACTACTGAAAATATAAACAGAAAGGAGAAGTAGTTGATAGTACGAGTAAATCAGTTTCTTGGCTTTTTTGAAAGGATTAGGTACTAGTAAAAATATTAACCACAATAAACGCCATAAAGTAAAATGTAGAAACTATTTAATCATTATTAATAATAATTAATAATGGTGTTGTGTACGTGGTAGAATATTATTATATTATTATTATAATCATTTACTTGACATTGGTTATAATTATCTCATTCTTGCGTACCTACTAAAACATGGCTAAAATTTTACCGCATTTAAAACATTAATGGATGAACAACCGCAAAATACTTTTATAAGCACGCAAATATGACATTATAATTTGAAGTTGAGAATGAGTCAATGATGTCTTGATTGTATCTAAAATAATAAAGTTATTACTCTAACATTTAAAATGTTTTCTTTATTTCTTCTAACCATTATTTATTAGTCACTAACAAATTTTTGTTCCGCGTTGTCCTAAAATAAGGAGAACATTGTCAAGATACGAGACTAGTGAGTCAGCACGACGCTTCGACTAGCCGCCACGATATTCGAGGGTACTGACTTCCCATATCGGCTGTCATATGTCTGCCTGATAAACGGAGCGATTGTCCTAGATCGCATGCGGGACGACACGACGCGATACGAACGTAAATATTAGCTGTATCTGTATCCACGTGCCACTTATATTGTGACGTAAATTAGTGTAACATGCGATGCGACGCGACGCGATTCGAACTTATTTTCGTGTTTTATAGTCGCGTTGCATCGCTTCATATGAGTTTTCTGCATTGTTTAGATAGGATACGAGTTTCTACGTCGCCGTCGTGAATATATATTATAAACTAATACCGTGTCGCGTTGCGTTGCGTCGCATCGCCTTACCATGTTTCTTCCATAACGGATTTCTTGCTACGGATACATTGGTGTTATCGTCGATGCTTATTAATTTGTTGATATAATACACACATATGCCGTTAAGCAAGTTTTACATTACTAAATCATATGCTGTTTTAAAAATATTTGTACCTATAATTATGTATTCTGTTGAAGTGTCTATAATAAATAAATAACTATTGTGTACTTACAGATGCGCCAATTCATGTGCTATTACGAAAGCACTGGTGAGTCCTTCATCCCTGTCTATTGCAGCAGATCGAGTGCGAGAGCAGACGCCGCCGACAGGGGCGAAACCCGAGGGCCCGCCTAGTTGCGCCCGCGTTAGCCACACAGTCGCATCCCATCCGGTGCTGCCTGCGAAATTAAGTACTATTTTGTATAAGGCACACTGAAGTATTCCTTCTCAAAATATTTTATTTAACCGCGATCATACATATACGTTATATGTATGTATCCGCATACAATTATTACTGAAATGGGATAAGCAATGCGTTTGTTGTTTTTAAAAACGCAAGGTTAACACTTAACCATTGATCGACATGTAAATAGGTATATGTAGTTATATATGTCTACTGTCTACCAATAGACACGATAAAATGCGATAACAAAGGTAATTTAAATTACTAAATACTTCATAATTAACATAATATATTTTTTTAATATAACCTTAGATCATTCAAACAAGAAGTGTACCATTATTAGGTATTAAAGAACACGTTCGCAATTACGATATATTCAGCGTTACTTGATCTACGAGTAATCCTCTGAGCCATTTCCCTTGTGTGCCGGGGTCTACTTTCAGTCAACTCAATGCTGGCTTACGATATTACCAACTAGAACTACTGCCGGACTTCAGTACCCAAAAGTTAAGCATTATTTAACCGTACTGCTACTCAAAGTTAGGTCCAGAGAAAATTGAATAAGATATCGCAAATTCAGCTCCGGTCAATATTGACGAAAAGTTGAATCATACTATTTTTTCATATAAGTATTTATCAAAATAGAACATTCAGAGGCCAGCAGACAAAATGTAATTAATTATTTAAAATATTTACTCAGCTTGTATATTTTACATTTTATTTAGTCGTGCTACCTATGAACTGTGCTAATATTTTATGTAATCAATTTATCATGCATAATTAATACTGTTTCATGTTCATAACAACTGAAACGTATTAGCTATTAAGCTAATCAAAATGTTTTGAAGAATATCCAAATATTATCTAGTTAAAAGACGAAATAAATCAGCCGAGAGAAAAAATGGGGCATGTGTCATTACATCGCGATATCAGAGCCATGATTTAGTGCCACTAGCGGAACTTGTTATAACGCTACTTGTGAAATAAATCTTAGAATAAACTACAACACGCAACATTCACTACACAGCACTAATCTTCCGACAGATTTCAAGATTAGCACGGGATTATTATTTCCTCGTGTAGACGGCACGGACTAACGAACCGAGGATTATATTAAAATTAATAATTTCAGAAGTAATACTGCACCTTGCGGTAATTTCATCAAATGTCTGTAATTCCACTTATTCACAGCCTCCAAAGACTTCTTCACGTTCCCATACTTTATTATATAATCTTTCTCTTCGTACAGAAACAATTTGTTGATGACGAGCGTCATGTTTGAGTTCAGAGAGGGATCGTTGAAGATGGCACTGACCTATAATGTATTATATAAAGATTGAATGAGTTAAACCATGCACTCTACAAGCGCCGGACCAAAATAAACATAAGTGCTCAGTGATACTGTAGCGCATACTCACGATGTTCATTAATGCTAGAATGTAGTGCTTCACTCTTTCTTTTCCATGGAACTTCAGCATCGTATGATCAGCCACGATGGCCATTTCAAGCCACAAACCTTTGACACCTGGAACATTGAATCACGTCATTGCACAGCCAATATGATTTTATGCGAAACTTTTAAATAACTAGCACTTTAAAGCACCTGAAGCTGGTCTACTGATAGTTCGCACTCCGCGAAAATATTCCGTATCAGAAGAAACACTGTTTCGATGACGGACATGTGAGATCGTCACCGGGTCATCCTCGTCGTCGAATTCAAGTTCAAGGTCCGTTACTGTATCACCGGTAAGATTATAAGCGGCTGCCCATTCCGAAAGCATAACATCCCGGCGCCGTAGCACGTGAGATCCCTCAACCCGCGTTGGTTCCAAAACAAACTCCTCGCTGCCGACCTGCAGCAGTCCGTACAGCTGGCCATCGCACTCTGTCACTGTCGCTGTCGATTCCTCTTCGTCTAGTACGCGACCCTTGTAAAACTGGCACTCGTTATAGTAGGGCGACCGAATGGCCCTGTTTTCGTGAAGTTCTAGGTGCCAGCCGAGCAGCTGGAGATGTCGCGAGGTGGCGTGAGCCGCGTGTCTCCGTAAGCGCGGTGCCAGCACGAGGTGGTCGGGCGGGGACCAGGCGCGGGCGCCGGCCGCCGCGACCAGCATTGCCGCCCACAGCCAGCGCGGCATCGTCCGCGCGCCGCTGCGAGCTCCGCCTCTCTGCCCGACGCCGCACGTCGCGGTGCGCTTACGCATCTACGCACATGGCGGGCGTCTCGTCGCGCGGAAGGTAAACGACTCCGCGGCTTATAGATTGCATGTGCTTCGTGCCTCATGCGTCATTTGTAAACAAAGGGCGAGCGCCCGTTTTTGTTTTATTAACGTGTTACACGTTTATAACACAGTATGTACGAGTATGTGTAATGTACGATCGTTTCATATTAGGAATAGTTTATATACTAACAGTTTAGTCATACTTCTTGTCATTTTTAACTGAGGAAATGCATATATACCTAATTATTATTTATTGTTTTTATACGAGTGACATTTACTGCAATACTGTAGTAAATATTGATAAGAGTACTGCGATAAATGTCAAGTGCATGAACTTTTGTACTGCTAATTGAGCAGATAGTGCACTGTGCAAAACAACAGTAATATTTTACAAAATATATTAGGTATTTATTCTGATAATTAATTGAGTCATCCGAGCTCACTTGTCACATTGAGGATGGAATGCAGACCAAGTGTGGTTACATCCAGTATTTTATAAGAAGTAGGTACCACTATATCTACGGGATTTAACTTTTAGTAATTTTGAAACTTCATACTCCTTCTTTTTATTATGTACACATTGCTTTAATTATATTTTTAGATGACTACACTGTGCATTTGGTGCTTATGTTAGTATAATTTAGTTATCACGAGCTAACTCGAGCTACTCCTAGTCTTCAACTTATCTTTACTGTTTAGACAAGATTGGTTAACAACAACGACAATTTTATTGTCATAAATAAATAATTTTTATTATATTATTATTATTAGTTTCGACAATATGTAGATTGTATCTGTTTAGATTTTAAAACGCACGGAGCGCTTTGCATCCAGTGTGCCTGCATGAATGGCGTAGTGGTTTAAAGAGTGAAAGAGGAGTGAGGAGTAGTAGAGCCTCGCTGATTTCAGCATGAATGAGCCGGCTCGACCGAGGAAGGACTGCCTTCTCACAGAATATCGACGTGAAATAGCAGTATTCCTACTATTGTGTTTCGTTCGGTGATTGAGAGAGCCGGAGGCCCAATCACCCTCTTTCCCCATTCCCGCTCCTTCTCCTTCCCATTTCCTTTTTGTCTTCTTCCTTTCCTAAAGGATCGGCAACGTGCAAGTGATGCCTCTGGTGTTGCAGGCGTCTATAGGCTACGGTGACCACTTAGCATCAGGTGGATCGTACGCTTGTTTGCCACCTTAGGTGTATAAAAAATATATGAGTTATCTATTAGTACATAGTAGGTGTCTCCGGTGTATAGGTACTTCCTAGGCAAATGGATTGCACAGTGAACCACGCAAGTCTATTTATATAAAACTAGCTTTTGCGCGCGGCTCCGCCCGCGTGGTACCTACATCAATAAAAAGTAGCATATATCCTTCCCTAGGTTTTAAACTATATCTGCACCAAATTTCATCTAAATCGGTTGAGTGGTTTAGCCGTGAAAAGGTAACAGACAGACAGACAGATAGACAGACAGAGTTAATTTCGAATTTATAATATTAGTTAGGATTAGTAAGTAGTAACCGAAAGGTGTTGCCAGCATATCATTCTGCCGTCCGCTAACTAAAAAGACTTCAAGTCATATGCGTTCCATATCACTTAACGCTTTTTAGTTAGTGGACAGCAGACTTACCATATCATAAACTGTGTCTCGGGGCAAAATATTTATTTATTACATCTATACCTAGTTACGTAAATCTAAATACTCTCTGTGTCCGTTGAATACAGGGATTAGCCCTAGACAGATGATATAAAAATGGTGAGTACCTATACCCAGATATATATATAAAGAAATACATTTGTAGCCTTATCATTAAAAGCGTTATATATTCGAGTTCATTGGGTGTTGTGAACAAATGTTTCGCTTAAAACAATATGTTGGTATGAATATTTCAGTCACGTGGTCGGTACGATGCATATTTCATTGACAGTAGCACATTCTGCATGCTTGGCGTTCGATGTCACAATCACTGGCGCCGAGTTTATTACTAACCGACTAATTTTATCTAAATACTAGCTGTCCAACGCAGTTTCACCTATGTTTCTGATTACTGCTCTGGTCCTGTGACTAGTGGCGTAGTGTAAAAGATTATATATACTGCCACAATAAAGATAAAATCATATCGGGCTGGTAGTTCCAGAGGTTTAAACAAACAAACACATCAGCTTTATTATATAAAGTATAGATATTAACGATAACGCTAGCTATAGGTTTTTAAAACTGTCGAATGCGGTCGTTGTATCCGCAGATATTAAGTGCTAGACATGACCTTCGACGACATTCATTTAAAAAAAAATGACACATATATATTATCCGTAAATTTCAAATTGCCTACATGGCGAATTATTTGACATCGGTTCAGCAGTTTAGCTATTTAAGTGTAACAAAGAGACAGATAAACTTACCAACGCATTTATAATATCAGTACAGATTAAGTAGGTAATACATAATAATGCAATATGATGAACTTACTATATCTATATAAATACAACATGTTTATCAACTTGTATAAACCAGGCGGGTCATATTTTCGTACATATTATTTCAATCAGAGAACATTAAATTTTAGTAAAAAGATACAAAAAAAAATCATCGTATTTTGTAACCAAAATAGGTACTATGATTTTTTTTTTAGTATCTCTTTACTAAAATTTAGCTTAGCTTTCCAATTATTTTAATTAACCTTTTACGTTAAAAGGCCTTTTTAGATTGTCTGTGTCACCGTCGCTGTAGAATCACTTTTGTGTGATCCACAGCGAGATTTAAAGTCTGGCTTTATTCTGTACTCGATGTTATAATGTTTATAAACTTAACTAAGCCAAAGTCACTATGCAGTTTACTTACTACAGAAAGTAAAATAAAGCATGTAGTATTCTATCCGTGTTGACTGCACACTGCATGGCGTAGTCGTTTAAGTGATCGCCTCGCCACTGCCAGTGCGCCAAGTGTTGTGGGTTCGAACCCCACATGGGACAAAAAATTGTGTGATCCACAAATGGTTGTTCCAAGTCTGGATGATATTTGTGTCCGTTATTTGAATGTTTGTAAATTCCCCGTGAACTCACAATTACGTACTATACGTATTACACATACAGGAATTTATATACCTAGTGCGGAAGTAGGTACTACTTTTAAAAAATCATAAAACCAAAAGGAGAAACTGACCTTCACTGTGGATCGTTCCAGAGTAAACTAGATAAAACTTTTAGCACAAATTAGGCCCACGTAGTAGTCAATTGACGTTATCTTTCAACTCAGTCTATGATCCTATCCTTATCTTAAAACTAAATATTTCACCGGTCCAGTGACGTCATCGGTTCCAGTGACGTAAGCGCAAGTGCATTTAGTATCTGTGGGATTGCGATTCTATTAGCGGATTGGGCACTGTTATTTCGGTTTTGGGTCAGGAAATTATCAACAACTAAACAGTTTATAAGCAGCGATAGCCTAGTGAGAAACCGTTGGACTGCGCAGAGGTCTCGAGTTCGAACCCAAGGCGCGCACCTCTGAATTTTCGAAGTTATATGCGTATTAAATAGTTAATTATCGCTTGCTTTAACGGTGAAGGAAAACATCGTGAGAAAACCTGCATGTCTGAGAGTTCTCCATAATGTTCTCGAAGATATGTGAAGTCTGCCAACCCGCACTAGGCCAGCGTGGTGAACTATGGCCTAACCCTTTTCACACTGAGAAGAGGCCCGTGCCCGATAGTGGGACAGTTTAATACAGAGCTGATTATTATATATATACAGTTTATACAGTCAAGTCCAAAGCACTGTTTATGTAAGTAAAGAAAATGAGTGTGATTTTAATGAATTATTTACAATTTTCAATAGGTAAAATTCCTAGTCAGAGAACTTAAGTTTCTTGTCATATTATTTTTACCCACAAACTCTACAATAATTAACGGAGGATTGCCAGAATCCTTATGGAGGTGCTGTTGACACTGTTTTAAGTGAGACAGAACGTGCTCCCTCTTAATTATACCTAACACAAAAGCAGCGCTAGCCTGGTAATGTGTACGGTAAACAGCAATAGACTCACTCTCTATTGCGTGGGAGTATAAATCATAGCAGTGGAAATGAAAATTACACCTATAACTAAATTTTAAAAATGTTGGTTTCTTTGCCCAGAGTCTTGGTTAAACAAATATGATTCATTCACTACGACTCTTTAAATAGGATCTGCAGAACACTCTGTCAGCACTTTACTGCAAAAATCACCATTTGATATATTTTTTCTATATATAAATTTTTTGAATTACGACGTGTCGTTTACATCTCTTTATTTTATACTTATTTATACTTTAGCTTCGTTTTTAATGTATTGTTATGTAATTAATTATAAATAACTTTAAAATCACCTACTAAATACCTAAAATCATCACCTGTACTGATTACCTAAAATGTTATACTACTTGAATTGAAAATGAACATGGATGTTTGTCTTGGTCTGGGTGTTTCTATGTATAATATGAATATATTTAAAAAAAAAAAGTATATATGTATGTTTATCCATTGTCTAGTATCCATAGTACAAGCTCTGCTTAGTTTGGGCTAGATGGTGTTGTGTGTATGTGGTAGAATATTATTATTATTATGAATTTGAATAGAATAGAATGGAATAGAATAGGTCTTTATTTGCTTAGAATGTAGGTACATAACATACACATAATAAGCAATAATAATTTGTTAACAATTTAACTTTAATATCATATTAAGTAGAATAATAATTATGTTTTAGTCTGTTAAACACGGCGCATGTAGTGTTTACTAAATTGTTTGTTACAATAACCTAAAGTTTCCAAAATTGTTACATAGTTATATAAGAAACATTGTATAGAAGCGTTAGTGAACCTTATCAAATAAATAAATGATTCAACGTATATGATACACGTTTACACATGGCATATTCAGGAGGCTTGCAATCGAATGAGCTATCGAATGCGAAAAAAAGAAGTCACGTGTCCTTCTCACGTTTGTTTTTAATTTGTAGATCAACGTACGATTCTAACTAATACCTATTATAAATGCGATTGTGTTTCGCATACACATTGGAGGAGAACAAAAAAGACGTAGGATACCTTTCATCTAGAAGAAAATATTGATAATCTAAAGGGTACGTTATATTATTAACAATACTTTCTTCTACTACTAACCTACATTTACTCGAGCGAAATCTAGTCATCTAATACCTCTCCACTAACTTCATAGATTTCGCGCCGCATGAAAGAACATACACAAATATTAACAGTTCGTAAATGTTATATAGTTTCATAAACTCTTAGTTTAATACAGATGCATTGACATTAAAATAATTTGATAGCTACCTCTGTGCAGTATAACAAAAAGGCCAATAATATAAATAAGTACCGATAAATAAAACTGTCTAGGAACATACGTGTAATATATAGAACTAGTACGGCACGGTAATGTTATCTAACAGTATTGTATCTCGGCTCTGTCCTTGAAATAAGTATTATCTACAGCCGCGCGGTCCGCGAATACGCGAGAGGGCTGCCCATCTACATTATTTTAATTTCATCTACCTACTTGAGTTTCTTTCTAGTTTAGTGATTGTAAATATTACAATATTTATTTTTAAAAATTAAATTTGTTGTAAATGAAACAGGAAATGTTCAATAAAAATCATGTAGTGTTTTTTTATTAGTAGATTTAATAAAATACAACCTTATATATTTGAGCCTGAAAAATATTTTCCCTCGACTGAGACGTACGAAAAACTTTATTGTTAAATTTAATAGTATAAAAAATATCCGCATTCGGATAAAAACTTTAATTAAACATACCTACTCTTGTTTACAATTGTACTTTGCCATAATTATTATGTAAGTACTTGTACTTATTTCAATCAAATAGTAACAAGTCGCACGCTTACTGCTTACAAAACCATGACTCGCGTTCCGACCGTTTGTATGAAGATAGAATACTGTTAGATAACATTACCTTGACTATAGCACATTGGAATCGTCCTAGTCGCAATACGAGCGTGACACAACACATGAGCGTGTTGTTTCGCACGTCAATTACGCAATGCAGTCTATTTGAATGGTTCATATTTCGAGGTCATCTATTTAAATGGAAAACTATTTGTAAACTTTTTGTGATATTATCTGTCACATACGTTTGCGAAATCCGTTTGGCGATACTTCGTTATAATAAATGAATGTCGGACTCTTAGAATATAAATATGTATATGTTTCCAGATTTTGTCCGCGGCTTCGCTTGCGTAAATGTAGGTTAGTAACAGTACTTGTTCTGGATCAAATGTACCCTATGTCCTTTTTCGTACACTTGACAACGCGTATGGTAAATTTCATGATGATCGGTCAAGTAGTTAAGACGTGAAAGCGTAACAAACTCACATTCGCATTTATAATATGAGTTGGGATGTAAAGACGCAATTCATTGTTAACGGGCTCATGATGCATTGGATACCATGCTTATAGATCTATCCGAAGTTGCCTATCATAGTTTTTATCATATTTATACAGAATAACTACTACTAACAAGTCACATCTCACCATGCCTCAGAGCCAAAGAAAAGAAGTCAGGCGCAGCTGTAAAAATATATATATATATATTATTATCTTGTTTTGTTTTGTGTGTCAGTTGTTGGCTGCTGGACAACTTTACGCGGACTATACTTCTGACATCTCGTTTAACCTCAGAATATTTATACTGCGGTAAGATAGCGGAGACTTCGTAGAAAACACTTATACATCCAAATTTGAAAAACGATTCAAAGCTTCGAGATAACTAAACTATCGACCGATTCTGTATAAACTATATTCTAAATTCGGATATTGCAACACTCAAAATGATTCTGATGATGATTAAATGATAAATTGAATTAATAAGGCAAGTATTGTTGGCAAACAATGGCGTTGCTCTAAATTAAAACTAGGATGAGGTTTTGGTTCCTTCTAGTTAGAGTATTAATAGTACTTCCGTTGAAAAGAACTCCTGCCTCTATTTGTTACTTTTATTATTATTTTAGCTACATAATACTATATTACGGTATTATGTTATTTTTAATAATTAATAGAAAATTAATCTGTATTATTGTTATGTCATGTCATGAATGTTTGTGAAGTCCCCTGCGACACAGGAAGTATTTCAAATGCGGAAGTAGTCTTTTTAAAAAGAAAAATAAAGTAGTCTCTGTTTTTTGTATCTCATAGTCTTTGTTTCTTGCTATAGCAACACTGTAACTTCTTTTTTACGGAAATAGTCAGTCGCGTTAGTAGCTCTGCAAATGTTCATACGCAGAAACCACCTATTGATTGTATAAAATCTTGAAAGTTATTAAATGGTTTAAAACTAATATAAGTAGGTATAATATATATATTTAAACATATTCTATTATTTTTGAGATATCAACTATAGGTATACTAGATATTATGAATTTTTAGAAATAAAAGTAAGAACTTCAATTACTCGTCGACAATTAACGTATGTTCATTGAAATAGTACAAAAAATGAAATCTAATTTTGGTTTTATATTTTTTATTATCATTCTAAGTTAAACATTTCTATCTAATATCTAAAGTATATAAGGGAACTAATTATTTGTTCGAAGAATTAAACCTAATGAACCAACAATCATAATGGAAACGTTACCACCTAAAAAGCTTGGAGAGACTCTCATTAAATATGCAAAATCTTGATTTCAGGTCCATTTTAGTGCTGCCCAAGGTGTGATTTTTTAAATGAGTCATCTGCGTACTTCAATAGTGTGTTGGTTACAACCGGATTAAGGTTTTTGTTAGGTAAAATGAAGTGAAGAGGCTCCTTTCCTGAATTCTTGGTGTCATCAATTGAATCCTTCCGGGGTTCAAAGCTCAGTATGATTAAAAGGGCCTGTTCCTCAGGATTTTTACTATCGCCAAACAAGTAGTTGCGCAGAGGAGACGACGCAAACATAGCTATATCCCCGCTACGATAGAATCCTGTTTGTCTGAAGTTCTCAATAGAAAAGCCTGGGTACTTCAAAATGGTTTCCTTTAGCGTTGAAACGTTGTCAACTTCCACAGACAGGTCCTTGACTTGGAATTTTGGTCCACCTATGGCCTGAAAATTTATTAAAAATAATTGATTTAGTAAATTGCTCATAATACAAATATACATTTATATTCGGCGCTTACTGAAATAAGATAAAAATTGGAGCGATGGTACCTAGCACATTAGTTGTGGCATTTCACCACCAATTAACTCATAACGCAAGCATTGATGTATGTAGCTAGACTAGTTAACAAGATCACTAGTATGTTCAATCCGAATAGGTAAAAATGCTTTCAGATTCGAAATACGTATATAAGATCTTACTATACAGACGTAATGGTATGTCTAGTCTCTTGACTACAAAATACAAATTTAATGGTTTTTGTGTATAATAGTAAAAGCTAATACAAGTGTTTATCGAGCATAAACGATGACGTTCGTGCCAAATGTCGCATCAATTCAACTACAAATAGGATCCGGTTCGTACATCGACTATAAACCAAATTGATGTAATGACCCTTGGTCAGATTTACGTCGTGAAACTCACTAGGTGAGAAGTACATACAAATAAATCTAAAAGAAATTGGTTGTTCTATGTAATTATTTAGTTCACTTTTAAATTATATATTTTTGTGAAATTTAATATCATGGACTTAACAAATAACTACTATGGAAAATGTAATGTCTAGTAAACACAATAACACTGCCGGAACCGAAAATCGAATCGTCTGGAATAAATGTGTAGGACAGACATTGTTGACGATTTGTAATTCCATTAATTGTGTCAGAGACCTGACGCTACTGTTTGTTAACGACTTCTAGCAAACTCTCAAAATGAAGTGACATTTAATTTTGATCTTAATAATAAAATAATCTTAATCTAGGAAAATTTTTACATCGCTGGTCAATGAAACTAATAATTTGTTATTTTTATGTAAGAGCTTTCTCGAGGATAGCGCTAGGCCATAATCAGACTTTTATAAAGACATATACATATTATATAGACCAATTTTGTCCAGTAAATAAAATTTTCAATATAATTCGGTTTTATTATTATCACTTCCAAAATTGCAAGCAAACCAATGCCGCCTCATGGTATGTAGTGCTTCGATTGCATCACTATAACTTGGACAAGTAATCCTTAAAAATTTGTCACTATGCCACCACGCTAGAGGTAAAGATCACACTTTTGACAGCACATCGTCTTGTTGATAATGAAAATCCTTCTCGTAGCGTGTATATCTTGCAAGGTTTCAGGCATACATCCTATACCCTACTAATATCATTAATGTGAATATGTGTTGATTACACATAAGCCTTTGAACAGATTTGGAAATTAGACCAAATCCAATAATATGATGTTACTAATAATCTTATTAGTAACATCATATTATTGGATTTGATCTAATTTCCAAATCTGTTCAAAGGCTCTATATGTTGGAATGAATTCCATGTGATCGTGAGATACATGGCAAACACGCGGTCAGAAGCTAGTCACACTTATAAAATACATTTGTATTTATATCAAACTGCCCTTAATATAATGAAAGCAATTCAGTGATCGACAACTTGTAATTTAGATAATTTAAATTTCTTCTATTTCTATTAGCCTGTTGATAATGATCGATACTGTTTAAGTAGAGCAACCAGCTGCGTTGTCGTCAAGCCCGTTACTTTACATGTGAATTCCTAATATTTTTTGGGTTATAAAAACTAAAGAATAGCATTCAATAAAAGCTCACTTACGTGTAAATCCGCCATAGTTAATATCCACCCGAGTACGCTTAGATCCATATTTATGATATTTGTATGTATTCAATTTTTAATACGAGTTCGCACTGTGCGGTCTGTTCACTTCGTTCACTTGTATGTATTTGGGGCCCGAAACTATTTCACAGTATTTATAATTTGTATTCAGACAGTTCTGACTAATTTTCCAAGCTGCCTACCAAAGTCTTAGAAATGTTTTGTAAAAATGGAAATATGTTAGAACAATCTATGCACATTAACATAACAATGTACACATTCTGTTTGTGATTGTTTACCAGAAGTACTTCTATATAGTTATTTTAAATGATGCCGATATACGCATCACGAGGTGTCAGAGACTATACGTATTTTCTTACGTATGAATCATTGTGTCATTTCGCCACGCATGAAAAAACGCCTCGAACCTTCAAATCTATTGACTCAGATGCGCAGAAAGCACTTGAAAACAATTTTGTATTCAGGTAAGAGAATGCTCTTAAAATATAATTATATTATATGCGCGTCTGTGTAGTTTTATTTACTAAAAATACATAATATACCGCCTGAAGGATAAATCTTGTAGCAGGACTAGACAAGGAAAACTTAACTTACATTTTATAAATGCAACAGATGGCAAGAACACTAATGCTTAAAACAATTGCCTAATTATTATGATTACTATAAGTTTATAAAGTATATAATATTAATATTCTACCACATACACACAACACCATCTAGCCCAAACTAAGCAAAGCTTGTACTATGGGTACTAGACAATGGATAAACATACATATATACTTTTTTTTGTAAATACATACATATTACACATAGAAACACCCAGACCAAGACAAACAGCCATGTTTGAGTTGTGCGGGAATCGAACCCGCGACCTTAGGCGTAGCAGTCGGTTACACTAACCACTACGCCATGGAGGTCGTCAAACTCCGCCATAGAGGTCGTCGTAATGTAGGTAATTGTGATACACAAGTAGGTATAAGCTACCAGCATTACTAACCAGTCAAGGGAAGTTCATAATTTAACAGCCGATAAGCCCTAAGTACCTCAGAAAATTGCAGGATTGTAAAACTGTGCACTGATTGGTCTAAAGTGGAAGTAGATTCATAATTTAAAGGCTGAATGCCGTGGGATTATAATCTCATGAAAACGAATGCGTTATATTGTAAATCTTATAATCCGTTCACATTATTCTGACACTTTATTATAAATATGTCTAGTTATATTATAAACAAATTGCTCTTACAATATTCCGGTGACATATACATTTCTGCCCAACCCGGTTTGATCGAATTGACACTGAAAAAATATTGAGTCTAAAAAGAAGGACATCATTATCATTAGACATCGGACTACGGTGTTCGGGTCAGTCAAATTTATTTATTGTTAAGAAATTCTAAGTTAGTATTTAGCTTTAGTAAATTGGCCGTCTTTTTATCCTCGTGTCTCGTAGAGCACACACTTACACTGTTGTATGTGCGTGATCTCTCAGACCGTGAAAGCTTACGTAGTCTCATCTAATTATGAAGGCCCAGGCCTAGACAATGTACTTGCAATTGTTTCTATACATAAGCTCTATAATATCTCTTGCGCAGATGGCCAGTCTCCGTTAACATAGGCCACTGTGACCAAAATTCAGCTTGATGTTATTATTATTTTAAGACCAGTACCTTAAACCATAATATAAACGTCAAGTACTACACACTTTCAACTTGAAACATTACGTAACGAATGGTACGATCAATATGGCACATCTTTAAACAGAGACGTCATCAATATATCATTCCCATGTCACTCTCATATTACAAGTACAAACGCACGAATTTCCTCGAAACCATTGCGTGCCATGATATAATGATTGGTCTTCTCCACTCTATTGTTTTGACAACGGGATGGATATCGCGTTATACATCTTTAGCACGGCTCGTAGTGTCACCTAACAAATTGAGTCGCCGTGTTAATAGCGCAATCACACACATATACCTACTATTAATAACGTACTCACAGCATAGCGTCTCCTTAAACACTAGATGTAACCAAAAATCCCCAATCCGGGAAGAACACAGCATAAAGTTATGTGGCTACGATCCTCAATAGGCTGAATGTACTTTCCGAAACAGGTTGCTTAACAGTTTCCCTGTCCGATGAATCACATATTATGATACATAACAATTGATTTTCAATTGTGTCTATCACGGGACAGCGAAAGAGTTAATTTTGTTTGAAATCCCAAGCTATACCCTATTTAAGAGCTGCGGATGGTAAGCTATTATTGTAATACCTATCTGGAACACAGGTAGTATAACTTACGCGCACGAGATAGCTCTCCTTGATGAGAAACGGAACCATAGAATATGGACAAGAACTGTCTATAAATGCCACTTGAACGTGTAGAGGATGTTGGAAGGTACTGCAGCCTTTTCTTGCTATTGAAAATTGGAAAAGAGAAGACGCCATATAATAAACAAAGTAGACTTATTAAAGAGTCTCAGCATTCTATTCTACCTGTTATATTCTACATTAAGAAGATTGATTGCTCGGATGGCGCAGTGGTTTAAGTGGTCGCCTTGCCGCTGTCGCCACGCCGACTAGTGGGTTCGATCCTAACACGGGACAAAAATTTGTGTGATTCACAAATGGTTGTTTCGAGTCTGGGTGTTTTTGTGTCCGTTCTTTAAAATGTTTGTAAAGTCCTCCGAGACACAGGAATTGTTCCTAGTGCGGGCGTTAAAAAATGAGAACCAATATAAAAAAAGAGAACATGTACAATAGAATAGAATAGAATAATTTATTTGCTCTGAATATAGGTACAATATAATAAGATGTGCCCTACCTTGAACCTTGCATACGACTCCTCTATGTATGAATAATATAAAATGAAAATGGAATTAGTACGGCATAATTACTCGTAACTTGTAACATAATCAAAACAATTACTCACTTTAGTTAATTACAGCGCTAGGCTTAATTTGTCTATTATACTAGATTGTGTTACCAATTTAAGCTAAATATATGTATGGTTAGCTCGTTAATGAAACATAATAATCCCTATAAAGGAGTAATTGACTGACTTACCGACTCACATACTCAAAGCCCGCAGGATTTAGAAACTTTAAATATTGAACACATTTTCCTTATATTATAAGATCGGCATAACTAAGAAAGAGTTTTCAACGCCTTTCTTTTAAGTCAAGTTGAGAGTTAAATCATAAGTACTAGATTTTTCCCGCGGCTTCGCTCGCTTAAATATAGATTTTGTCAAAAAATGTCTGTACCTCGGGAACAGTACCTATGTATTACTGTACCCCATTAAAAAAGACGAATTTCATAAAGATCGATCGAGTAATAATGGCGTGAAAGCGTAATAAACAAACAAACTCACATTCGCATTTATAATATTAATAAGGCTAAATAAAATAAATGACTAAATACGTATTTTACCGTTTTCAGTCAGTGCGCCCTGAGTCGAATTCGAGTTCAAAGTTTATAATATTAAATAATAAAAGTCTCGATTCTGTCAAGTAATTTGAATCCTTGAATGCACAAATAATTATTGAAGGGTGCTTTAAGCGTATTCAAATAACACATTACCATCCGTGGCAAAGTACAAACGGGCGAAGCCACGGCCTTTAGTTAGTAAGAAAGTTCAGGCTTTCTACTAATATAACTTTTTTATTTTTAAGTTTAATATATTTAAATTTTTTTTTTCATATGTAGGTTACTTACTTTTCTTTAAAAGTGCATTAAGAAGTTCCCTAAAAACTTAAGTGTTCGTTTCGTATTTTTAGAGTAAGAATTAATGTAATAACTACTGGACGATAAAATGAATAAATAAATAATTAAGCATACATTATAAGCATTGATTGATTTTATATATATTATTTGGATGATTACTCTAAGACCAAGTGGCAAAGCCAGCTTGAGGATCCTAGCAGCAACAAGGCTGAGAACAGAATAAAACACATATCACCTCGCCATTCTCATAACTATGTAGGTATGTTGGGTCCGGTCGCTAGGGTCCCATTCCGGTACGCCCCCAGTCGGCACGCACCCACATTGAAAAATCTGTTATTTCGCTACGCCCCCGGCCGAGACGGTCCCATTGTAAAACAACCGGAGAAAACACTTGAGTAAATACTGTGGAAACAAAAGTGTTTTTGAATTTAAATATTTTTTTTTTATGCTATGTGTATAATATCATGTGTATCATGTATTAGCTTTAGAAATAGTAAGATTAGTTTTCAAGTATACTTTTTTACAAGTATACGTTTACTTTTCGACAGTATTTGCTCAAGTGTCTTCTCCGGTTGTTTTACAATGGGACCGTCTCGGCCGGGGGCGTAGCGGAATAACAAATTTTTCAATGTGGGTGCGTGCCGGCCGGGGTCGTACCGGAATGGGACCCTAACGGCCGGACCCGGTATGTTAATCTATGCGTATAATTCTAAAGAATGTAATGTAAGTGGGTATGCAAAACCAGAGTCTGTAATTTCGCACTTTCTTGTAACAATGGGTTTGTTAGTGACTGGCTGTATTTTTCGAAGTAATAAAAGGTCCTATTGTAAAATTTACCTGAAGGTAAAACCTTTGGCTAAATTTCAACCTCAGACCTGACGACAATTCGTGTGACATAAGCTCTTGATATGGGTTATATACCGGAGGGCCGTAATTTGACCACTAGTGAAATATATGAAAATTCTGATGATGATTGGCATTATCTATATGTTAATACGTGAAGCAAAATCTTTATACCCCTTTTTACTAAAATTGCGCGGACGGAGGAGTATGAAATTTGACACAGTTAAAGTTTATATGAAGAAGGAGTGGCGAATCCACAAGCACACAACCATGCATTTGACACAAACAGTCGAATGGCGTTCGTAGTATGTCGGGATTGTTCGGCTGATGTCGTAGAATTCTTCGTAACTATGGTTCTATATGTATGTGGAGTAGGTGACTAAATGAAATGTGATTATAAGGGTATAGATATAGACAATAAAACTTTATAACAACCAAACTTAAAATTTAAAACAATTATGGTCGAATTTCGACCACTTGGCGACCTCAAGTATAATTAATTAGTTTATATTCTGTCATGATGTTTGACCTCGTTCGTGTAAATTTGTGTTTATGTTTACATGTGATCGAGAGGTTCGATCCCAGATCAGGCAGTCCTTTTGGGTTTTCCTGTTACAATTTTCTCAGTTGCAGCACGAGTTTGGAAATGGTACCGGTAGACGGCAACAAGCTCGTCTCCAAATACGTGGGATTTAAAACATAGCAGGCGTGGGTGTACTACATATCTGGCTTACATTTCGAGAATATACAGGCGTGAATCTATGCACGTGTATAGAAGATTTAATGTACATAACGGGCAACTACGACTATCATATTGGTCTCCCCGTGACCATGGCTGCTGAGAAGCAATCGAAACGTCGGAGAAACTGTATATTTAAATAGTTTAATAATTTATGTAGTTTAACTGTTGCAAAATTATCAAAAAATGGTGTTGTTTAAATAAACCGTGATAGAATCTGTATAAAATAGCTTAATTTTAAAGCTACAAGACCTATTTTGTTACACTGCTCAATTTTTTCTTGCTTACCAAATACCTACATAATGCTTCTTGATGTTGAGATTGTCGTGGCAGCACTTTTATATGAAGCCATCTATTCATTCAGCTTTACTCTACAGAGGAATCACTAGAGTATACCTATGTACTTGTCACTTTCATTTTATAAACAAAGTGCACTTTTATTTTATACGGAGTACCAATTGGTATTGGAGTTCAAGCCCTGGGTCGCCAGGGATGTTACTAGCATTAACAGATATAAAGTACAACCGGAATCAGAACAATTATATTTATGAATCACAGAAATAATTCTTCCGTATGAGGTTTAAATCCACAATACCCACGGAAGCGGTTACCGCTACCTGACAAGACCGCACATATGCAGTCTTTTCGTGGTCATTATATAGTTAATAAAAGCATATAATCTTGCTTGTGCTCTTAACCTTTCCGCAGGTATCTGGCAATAAAACAATCCTCATAGTTCTATCTAACAGACTGATTTGCAACTGTCTTATGTGCCATAATCATTAGTACGTTTTCACACACGCACAAACCGTCTCAGCATATCTTTGACTATTATCGCTGTCACACAAGAAAAATGTGTATATTACAACGCTCTTAATTTCTGAATGTAAAGCTAATAAGCTATACGATTTAAAGTAAGTTTGTTCAAGTATATTAAGTCAATAAAACTTAAGTGGAAGCTTTAAAACCTAGACTTAAGGTTGAGTAAAACTTCGCAACTTTCGAATAATACTTACCCCTAGCTTATTACGAACAGAAGTGACCCGTATAATAATTTATATGGACTTCAAGCCAACGTTTTCGGTCGACTGTAGAGCTGTCTGTAATTTAGTGAGGCTGGCTAAATATTTGGTACTTTATTGGGATATAGCAGGGATTCTGTAATTTAAATAAGATATAGGTATGGATGACATTTTATAGTGGGATATTAAGGTTTGAACCTATAGGTATGTATAATAACAACGCCTTTTATACAAGTTACTTCTTATTCATTATCATCATTATTTCTTTGTTTTAGACTCTATATATAAAAATAATAGCTACTATGCTAGTTTTTTCACCATCAAAGTGGTAGATTAGTATACAGACTGCCTGATCATAAACAGTCTATCATTTCTCTCCTAACTTACCACAACAACAGATAATAATATGTTACTAGTGCATTACCAACCTTGCAGCCAACCTTGCAAAAAATATGCCAGGCAAGTCTGTGTAGACAAAGACAAAATTAGATACCGAAAGCACAGTATTTTCTTAACTAATTCTAAATACCTTACCACGTGTATGAGGTTTGAACAGATATGGCGCTGTGCACTGCCTCTCATTCCACTAAGATACTGTTATATACGTAAATATAAACTCACACCTATATATCTTTAAAAGAATAAGTATCGATATAATACTTTAACATCTCATCAGCTAGGTACACACAAAGAAGGCGAAGAAAACCTGAAATTCCTAACCGAAAATCGAACTAGAGACCTCATCAGAAAACATAAGCGCAAACTTATGCTACAGGATTGAAGAGGCTGTCAGGGTAGTAAAGAATATTTAAATTGCAGTACAAACACATATCCCCTTGACTTAAATAGATGATAAGCTAAAGAAGTTATCTTATTTCTCCGATTGATATACGATGTCAGATTTCTTAGATTTAACTATGCACCTATAAAATGATTGCCTGTGTAATTATTCCACACAACCGAAATAGCTATATTGTTATATGAAAATGTGCGTCAAAATTGTTTCCCAACTGGCAACTGACATTTTATTCATGGTCTTGAATAGCAATCGCATATCAGACAATGGAATTCGTTTCCAATTTACTTTTGTGACGATTCATAGCATATTTAAATCAAAAAATTTTGAGTATAGTTGTGAAATTGTTTCATTGTTGGACTACAAAGAACACAACCATGTTATGAGACACAGTCAGTTAGAGATACGTTTAGCACTCTTACCGAAAATAATGTTAATCTTTAATCACTCTTGTTAATTAGCAGCCTCAGTGGGGCAGCGGTATCATATGCTATGCTTGAGATATGCATGAGGTCTTGAATTCAATTCCCCAGTCAGACAAAGTGTCAAAAATCAGACGTTTTTCTTGTCTAGAAATTTTAAGTTCAGTGGCATCACGGCGTTTGGTACTCTGCGAGGTAAATGCTAATAGACTCTTTCTCTATTCCGTGGGACCCAAAGCGAAATGTGAGTGAATCCATTTGGAGAATAGTTATGTACGCAATAAGCAGCCCAATTCTACCATGGAT
Source organism: Catocala sponsa (assembly GCA_963564715.1). Lineage (NCBI taxonomy): Eukaryota > Metazoa > Arthropoda > Insecta > Lepidoptera > Erebidae > Catocala > Catocala sponsa. The sequence goes on along the minus strand of OY751334.1, from coordinate 10,149,344 downwards.
CCCATTATATAAAGCTTTGGACATACAACATGTTATATGCAACATTATAAACATACGAGTACGATAAAAGAATTTGTAATGTTCGAATTTTCAAGAAATCGCCAATTATTTATCGAATGTGAATTAGAAAATGGATATGAGAGTTAACCTGTCAATTATTGGAAAGTCAGACATATTTAAAACCTTTTGTATCTGGCCGCCACTGTGCCGTTACGACTCAATATGGTAAAATACTTTTGAAAGGATATACAATGTTGTTGATAATTGTGCGCATATAGAGATAGATTGTAACACAAATTATAGCTAAATAAAACTATATATTTTCGTTTAGGATGACAATTTTTTTTTAAATTTATTTATATTACTTTTTATTGCTGTGTTAGCAGCACAAAACATGAGCTGCTAGCTAACCTGTATGTGTTTGCTTTGTACATACATAATTATAACTCAACTCACGGAAACATAACGGTTTAAAACAGCTTACATTGGTCGAGCACAACTTTGTTCGAAGTTTTAATAATCTAAAAGTCGAACAAAGGTTCAGATATGTAGGAAGTATTCAAGGAAATTTCACGCGGTGTCTTCACGTTGTGAACACCTACAGAAATTATTTATTTTTCCAACGATCACTGCGTAAAATACGTATCTTTTTATTGAAATCATTTCTACTTGTCGTAACACAGATTGAAAAAAAAAAAGTGGAAATGTGTAAAAGCTCTTTGGTACGAATTAGTTTTTTGCGGATACTTTAACAAAATCAAATATATGTTAAGGGCAATGTGTAACATTCGTATAAACATATAAACTTGATTTTCGTTCGTAAAATAACACTTTGATTTAATAAATTGAGTCTTATACTACCAATGCAAGGGCCAAAGTTTACTACTATTAACAGCTTGACTTCTAAAGTAGACTAATAAGGCTTCATTTTTTTTCGTTTAGCTACCCAGTAGAGCAAGCATCTGATAAAGCAAAATGATCGAGCTGTTTTCAACTTCTTGAGAGTTGAGACTCACCCTAAAGCTATTAAAGATCTTTGTTTATTTGAAAATGCGTAGTATGGAGCCAATCAAGCGTACTAAAAAATCTATAGAGTCCGTATAGAATTGATTACTTTACTAAGCTATTGCGCAGAAGGGCAACTACTGTTTATAAATGGAAAATATCGTGTACATATATTTTGTTACAATAATAATTATATTAATTAGAATTTGGGAGTCTCTCCGTTATTTTGCACTTGAAACTTGATCACGAAGCTCTAACAGCTTGAAAAGTATATACTGTTCAACTGAACCGCTTAAATATAATTTGGTGGCTTGATTAGTTAATCAAGTCACCGAGCAGCGATAGTTCAGTGGGGAGACCAACAGACTGCAATGCAGAGGGTCTCGGGTTCGAAACCACGTCGCGCACCTCTGACTTTCGGAAGTTATATGACTTTTCGAAATTATGTGCGTATTGATTGACAATTATCGCCTGCTCCGTGCCTCGAAGAGCATGTTAAGCCGTTGGTCCCGGCTGACATGAACATCTATGGCAGTCGTTATTGGGAGAGTGTCGACACAAAAGATCTTACTGGGTCGAAGTGTCGCCAGTCTGCACTGACTGGCCCCCACATAAGATAAGATAAGATAATCAAGCCACCAAATTATATCTAAGCGGTTACAAGTATCCATTGAGTTGGCTGCGTTTTATTTGGTATTACAGCAACCAAGATAAAGTATCCTAACTTCCTATAATTATATTATTGGCGTTATTATACTTTCAATAAAATCAATCAATCAATCAGCCCACCGCAGTCCACTGCTGGACATAGGCCTCTCCCATTTTATGCCACAACATCCGGTCTTCCACCTTCCGCATCCAGTCTGATCCAGCTACCTTTTTCAGATCATCGGTCCATCTGGCCGGGGGGCTTCCTATCTTACGTTTACCAAGTAGCGTTCTCCACTCTAGGATTCACTTGCTCCAACGGCTACCGGTTCTTCAACAGATATGGCCAGCTCTTTGCCACTTCAGCTTGCTTATTCTGCGACCTATGTCGGTAACCTTGGTTCTTTGACGGATAACCACATTTCTAAGTTTATCCCTCAAAGTACTCACCATTCACAATGATTCTCTGTCCAGTCCAGTCCATTGTTTTAAAAATATCGTCAAGCGCGTTGGTGAACAATTTGGGAGATATTACATCTCCCTGTCTCACTCCTCGACGCAGCTCTATCGGATTTGTTTTCTGGTCCTGAAGCTAGACAGTCATTGTGGCGGTGTCGTACAGGCATCTCAACACTTCTATATAGCGCCAGTCAATGCGACATCGTTGCAGAGCATCCCGAACTGCCCAAGTTTCGATGGAGTTGAAAGCTTTCTCGTAGTCCACAAAAGCCATACACAGCGGCTGATTGTAGACTTCGGTCTTCTGTACAATCTGCCGAACAGTATGGATGTGGTCCACGGAGCTGAAGCCTTTTCGATACCCGGCTTGTTCTGGAGGCTGGAACTCGTCAAGTTTTCTAGCGAGACGGCTTGTGATGACTCTCGAGAACAACTTGTAGACGTGGATTAGGAGTTAGATGGCTCTATAGTTCTTAAGTACGGTTTTATCACCTTTCTTAAAGAACAGAACCACCGCACTCCCACTGCACGCCTGAGGTGTTACGCCCTGTTGGATGACGGAATTGAACAGGCTAGTTAGCTTCTTTAGGATTGCGATCTCGCCCGCTTTTAAGAGCTCTGTTGTAATTCCGTCATCACCGAGAGATTTATTATTCTTAAGCTGCTCGAAAGCCGCTATAACCGCGCTTTGGTCGATACCCGAGATGTCCTCGGTGAAGTAGCGCATAAGTGGGGCTCTGTGGTCATGAACTCTCGATTATATGAAAATATATAAATATTCTCTCGTTACTAATTCGTCACTCGCAACAATCACCAATTCGAGACAAGAATAAAAAGCAACTATGTTGCTTTTTAATTATTACATTTCTAATAATTAAAAAACAACTTAACAATAAAATATATGGTTGGAAGTAACTCTACCCTAGAATTTATAGATATTGTAAACACTGTAAATAAAACGGAGTTTTGAGCTAATACGATTAACATTTTAATCCTAGTTTGCGATAAGCATCTAAATAATAATTTATCAGGCATCATAGCCTGTTTAAAGACTTAATGTGTTTCTAGTTAAATAAAACATTATAACCGCAAGTGAAGCTCAACTTCCTCATAGGCTAAGATTTAGTAACCCAGAAACTACGAATTATTGACAAAGAAACTTCATAGTTCATGTTCAATGATATCCCTTGAGGACAAAATTACTAGGTAGGTTCCTGTATAACATCTCTTTGAAGGCGCATTTATAATGCAAGCGGCGACGGTCGCGATCGCGAGGGTAAGTGGGTAAGTTGAATATTTTATCACTTGGGCCTCCGTAACAGTCAACTGCCATTTTCAGTGTGCAGTAACGAACCGCAAATAGTCGACCATTATACTAAGTACGTGTATTGTTCGTTTTTTATTTATACAAAGTAATGATATGTGAATTTATACACATAGTTACTTGCAAAATATGAGACAGGGCCATCATTTATAATGGTTAAATACTTTGGTTCTCATGTTTTTACTTTTTTTAGAGGGTAACTTAAAACGCTTTGGGTTCTGAGTCAAGAATTTTATATGTATCATAAACTAAGTAAAGTAGGAGACAGAGAGAAAAGAGAGGAAATTTACCTACTATGTTTACCATGCCACGTTACTACGTGGTTGAAAATATTCCTAATAGATGACAATAAGCTTAGTCAAAGTCAAAGTCAAAAATCATTTATTCATTTAGGTCACAAAGTAACACTTATGAACGTCAAAGGGATTAGTGAGTTAACTACTTACTAGCTTATTACTGTCTACTAGGCTTATTTTCAGTCTTATTCTTTAGTACAACTAATCACTGTAGATCTTGAACCCACCCTCAATATATAATGTTATATCACCCCTGTATTAAACTGTCCCACTGTTGGGTACGTGCCTCTTCTTAGTGTGAGAAGGGTTAAGCCATAGTCCACCACGCTGGCCCAGTGCAGGTTGGCAGGCTTCACATGTCTTCGAGAACATTATGGATTTACTCACGATGTTTTCCTTCACCCTCAGTAGCAATGTGTTAATAATGTGTTTATAGTTAAAACTTTGAACATCGCATTAACAAAGAAACGAGTTCCATGAGCCTTATATTGATTTATTTTCACAAGAGTACACAGAAGTGTATTTATGTGTGTCGCCGGCGGTACAGTTCTGAAGTTATTTATTATTAATCTGTAGCCAACCATGTTTGGCTTTTCACCATTGATATAACTTTAATCATTTATATGCTGTGCTTTGAAATACTGAAATGTTCATTTTAAACTGCCCCTGGGTTCGAAGATTTCTTTTAAGCGCTCTACAGAGCTGGAAGATGTGGTTGTTTTTTTAGTCAATGATACAAGCATGCCGGTTTGCTAATTGTAAGCGAGAAAAAAGGCAATATAATATAACTAAAGGTTTTCCAGGAATGGAAATATTAAAAAACCCCGAGTGTAAACACCCGCCGTTGCTAAAACCAATTGGCGATGACATTAACAAATCGGCTCACTCTGTGAAGTGCCACCCATCTATAGAAAACCAGCGTATGAATAGTTACTAATTTTAGTTTATAATTCTCATACCTATCTGAATTTGACATACCTAACTCTGCCAAATGTTTCATTATGTCATCTTTAATTCCTTTACGTCGGATACGCGTTAGTGAAAACCTTGGTATGGCAAGCTATCAAAGGCTACAGGAACGGCTTACCATTACCGTATGCTGACGTCCTACACAACCCTATAACCTGTATGTGCCTGTTTACAGTCACTAAAGATCTTAAACGGCCTCGATGGCGTAGTGGTTAGTGTACCCGACTGCCACGCCTGAAGTCGCGGGTTCGATTCCCGCACAAGTCAAACATTTGTGTGCATGTACATGAATGTTTGTCTTGGTCTGGGTGTTTCTATGTATAAAATGTATGTATTTACAAAAAAAAGTATATATGTATGTTTATCCATTGTCTAGTACTTATAGTACAAGCTCTGCTTAGTTTGGGCTAGATGGTGTTGCGTGTATATGGTAGAATATTATATTATATTATTATCTTAGTATATGTGCTGTAACTACGCGTTATCTCTTAGTCTATTGTTATGTTAAAACTAACTATTTGCTAGAACAAAGACTAGTACTATATAAATACATTTGTTTTACGTTGTTATTTCCACCCATTTACTAAATCAAAAAATATATTTGCATGACACAAGCTATATCCAATTCTGCGAAAACACAAGACTGCGGCTGCGTGGAAATTGGATAGGTCCCTGTTACATTATACATTAAATGATATTTTCACTAAGAATAGATTGTATTGACAAAGGTTTTTTACGCGCTATTGTGGTAACATGTGCCTAATTATTTATATTGCCTACTGCCTAATAAGGTAGGTAGTGAAGTAAATATGTTTGTCCTTTGAGCACTTTAAATCGATTTCCGGATTATATTTAGAACAACAACTTGTCTCGACGTGTACTTATAATAAAATGAACACAATAAGCTGCCAAATAAAAATATAGTTTTTAAGATATTAAGGAAATAATACAAAATCTGTATATAATACTAACCCCGATATGTGATCCGTGAATTTGCCAATAATGTATGTCCCCTAATAAATTTAATGAAAGTACATAATCTTAGATTGGATTAACTTAATTATGGTACCTATTTAATATTATGTAACCCTATTATATAAGAATTTAATATTAAAGTAAATTGGAAAAGGTTCGTCTGGCTGACTCTAGCGAAAATAAACATAATTATCTTTTAATATGATATAATAATAATAATATTCTTTATTGACATAAAATGGATACAATTATGTTATAGAATTCCCTGACATCCGCGCTAGTAAGCACTGTGTTGCAGGTGTCAGTGTCTTCCCCTTATGTTGACTATAATTTTATATCAAATAGAATACTAGCTAATTAATTTAAAGAATAAAGTAACATTTAAAAACTAAAAATAAAAGAAAAAATATTTTAAAATTATTTCTTGCAAGTGCATGCGTGTGTGTGTTTGTGTGTGTGCTTGCGTGTCTGTATGTGTGCGTGGGTGGGTGTTTGTGTGTGTGTGTGTGTTGTGTGAGTGTGTGTTGTGTGAATATATGATATATGTGATACCTTACTGAATGAATACATATTTAAATTTCATTTAATGTGGTATTTGCCCAAAGGATAAGGCGATTTGATCTGGATTCCATACCCACTCATTGCATTATAATCGTGAACCCACTCCTACCACAAATATTTAGCTTACACAAAGAGTTTTAATAAGACAATTATTTACTTACCACCACCAATTATTTATAAACATCCAATTCAAATCATGTACATTAATAATATAATTTAATTGTATGTAAAATAAGTAATCAACCCCACTGTTGCAAGCGTCCATAGTTTACGGTAAGTTACCATCAGATGTAGTATAATGATGTTGAGAAAATTGTTAGAACTGTGCTCTCTAAATTACTGATATGTTTGTCTTCTAATCTAATAGATGATTCCATAAAAGAGTTATCTGTCTCTTTCAAATTCTAGTCATTACTCATCCGAAGTAGAATATTCAAAGCACTATACGACGCTTTCACCAACTGAAAAAGAGAAAACACATTATTAAGTAATATACTACATATCTTACTATAAAAAGCAAGAGCTTTCATATAAGCTCGGTAAATTGAATAAAAAGGCAAACATACTGAGATAATGGCCGCGTAACGAAATTATCGGCAATAAAACGAGACGCGCAGGTTGAAATGATTATCTTTATAAGCATATACTTATGTTACGGATGACATGTAAAATCCGACGTATTACAAACTGGCTGCCTGTTTCACAGAATGAGGGGCGTATCTTTGTGAAACCTCAAATAGTGGCATGGGTAAGTAAAATAGTATTGCGTGGGGTGTGAGGTACTCACGGCCTCGATGGCGTAGTGGTTAGTGTAACCGAATGCCACGCATGAGGTCGCGGGTTCGATTCCCGCACAAGTCAAACATATGTGTGCATGAACATGGATGTTTGTCATGGTCTGGGTGTTTCTATGTATAATATGTATGTATTTACAACAAAAAAAAGTTTGTATGTATGTTTATCCATTGTCTAGTACCCATAGTACAAGCTGCGCTTAGTTTGGGCTAGATGGTGTTGTGTGTATGTGATAGAGTATTATATTATTATTATTATTATTATAGACGTCTAGGTACCGCATCGCTTGGCAACAGTAAGTTGTCATATTAGTGGATTTGTTCTGTTTGTATTCGTAGAGATATAGTTTTACACTTGTCTCAATATGGTAGTTGACTCATAACACTAAACTACAAAGATTTTTGAAAACAAGGAACAAACGTTTCAAATCTGGTAGAAGATTATTATCAAATGATAGAAAAAGTACGCATGATACAAGCTGTGGCGTAACTGGTATTTAAACGCAGCTGTTCGAGGGAGACAGCGAGATATCTCCAATACGAACCTACTGTTTGTTATATCTTAATTTAAATACATAATTACTTCATTATTTTGCAACCAATTTTGATACTGTTTGCAAAAAAGGTTTCTTTTTATTGCTATTTGCACTTGTGTGTAAAATAATATAGAAAATCAAACTAAGGCAACTACCCTATTATGTATATTACGTACAGTTTTAATCGGCTACGCCATACGCAGTAACTATTGTTACGTCATCTAGACACTCTATAATACGCCGTATTTTGCAATTTAGCCGCTACACACACATACTTATCTATATACTTCTTTACTACGTACGGTAATATTTCTTTTGTAAAGGTACTTACGTTAGTATAGGATGACAAGTTAAGTGTGTACATGCCACCTGCGAGGAATACCATTGGTTTATTCGCCCTGAGAATGATGATCACGATGGTGGCTTTGACTCCAGGTACTCGAGACATGCCGTTCTCCCAGCCTGAGCAGTACGCTGCCTGGCCAATCTTTTGACTCTACAAATTATTGTGCTAGTTATTTTGCGATATATTATAGTTTATTACAATATAGAAGTCTACGGCGTTAACACTTAAGAGAAAGGGAAAGAAAGGTGTCCAAATTGTCAGCAAAAATATTAATAACTTTAACTTTAAGAGACAATAAAGATCTGTTTCTTTTAATGCCAAGATAAGCGTAGCTTTTAGTGTAGATATATTAAAATGGATAAGCAATCAAATATACTTAAACAAAAGCTATAAAGGTACTAGCGAAACTCTTAAAACAAAAAACTATTAATTTCTTAAGGAAAAGACGAATCTAAAAGTATTTAGTCAATATTTGGCACCCTAAAAAGAAAATATTTTCATTTTGTAGGTCTTCTTGAACAAAATAAACAGAAGCAAGTAACAAACAGGTATCAAACAATACAAACCTGAGAAGTGATTTCTTCACACCATCGGCAAATGAGGTATAGCGTATACATGTTGTATCCCAAATATCCAACCGACATCATAAACTTGCCAGGATTTTCCGTCATTGACTGCACATAACAAGGATATAATCTTTGTTATAATAGACAATACAATGATAGCAATATGGACTTATTACCGTGGTGCTTTAGGCATGACTAAGTATAGTTACAGACATGTTATTTGTTAACCTTCAACATTATTTTGCTTTTTTACGTAAGAGACACTTTATTGAGTTTTAAATAAGAAATAAAGATATTATTAAACCGATAGTATTAGTTATATTGTAAACTTACGATAAATAACAGATTAATCGCTATATCGTAACTCCCGTATTAGAGATGCCCGCTGCGTCGCGTGTAAGTTTAAAAAGAAACACTCTTGTTTCTTTTTTTCTTTTCCTTCAGTCTGGATGTACTTTGTGTCTCTACACAAAGTACATCCAGACTGAAGGACACAACGGAACTAGATGTCAAAAATGTTTTATTATTACTATTATAAAGTTAAAGTTTATTCTGGGTGTTCGGGTGTTAGTTTGTCAACCATGTTTGAACCGCTATACGGATTCCGATAAATTTTAAAATTTTAAATGCAAAATAAGATTTAAAGTGAATTTTGGTGGGATTCCGCGGGTGACCTTTAATATAAATAACAGCATGTACCACGTACGGAACGTACCAGGCTTTAATTTGATTAAACAAATTTTAATTACTTCTGTTAAGACAATTTGACTTTTGCTTGCATATATACCTGCGCATCTGATTCTCGGAGAGGTACGCAGAGATTACAGATTTCCACTTCGATTATACTTCTCTTGTTACTCTTTAACTATTTTATAAACTGTCTATGTATTAAAAAGTTAATTAGTATTAAGGATGCCCTTTTATAATGTAGTCTTTGTAACATTGGATCCCTTACATTTTAAAGATATTTGCATCAGCTTGATTAAACTAATTCATACCACGAGTACGTTGTACTATTATCAATGTTTAAAGTACGAATTCCTAGAACAATGACTAAAGTCATTGCCAGACGCCAAAACACAAAGATTTAACTGTCACGTGTCAATTTTCTTGACGAAGTCGTCCTAGCTGTTATGTCGTGACAAGACAAGACCGACTTTGTTCTACATATTTATATTCATTTACTGCACGGATAACATATTGATTTAAAATGTAACAACACCAATGCCAGAGCGCTACTTGTAATGGGTTCGTTCCCCACGCGGGGCAAAAATTTGTCTGAGTTTGGATGTACTTGATATCCGTTACGTACTACTGCGCCAAAGCAGTTTAAAACAAAATACAACATGTCACCAAGAGGTAGGTCGGATGTATTACATAGTTATGTGTAAAATCCCACATAATAGCTGGCAAAGCTATGTTCAACGTGTCTTTATACTAATTTCGGACCAACTTATTTTATATAAAGCTAAATAAATCGGCATTTAAAAGATTTATAACCGAGGTTTGCAAGCCATATAAATTTAACAAGTATCGGTAGCACTTTTCTAAAGAAATGTTCGCCCACGGTTTCTATTTCAAGTTTTCTTGAAATATAGACGTGTATTCTTTTTCCTTATAAAATTTTCTATTTTTAAAGAATGGACGCTGCGCTTTTCACGTTATGACGTAGTCTGTAATGTCTATTTCATCACTGTTTGGCAACATGTAAGCCTCGTAATTATTTATTTTTTGTTATTTGAATGTATGTAAAAATTATGCATCAATTTACGTCTAGGCGTCTTTAAAAATAAAACTTGTATATGAGCGTAATACTTATCCTATGGCTGTTATACTGAAACAATGCGGTATGATACATTTAAGAACTTATGTTTTTCTAAAGACCGTTTTTAAAAAGTCATTAATTTGTTTAGGTTTTATTTTTAAATGCACATGTTCATACACAAATTTCTAAACACAAATCACAATGCTCATTACAGTTCAAAAACTTTCGAGCCAATATTTAAATAGTACCTTTAGTCCTTAGTATATAGTGTATTAAAAATTAAGCCCATATAAATTAATTTCATTTACAAACCTCAAAATATTACAATTATTTGCGACGTTGCCATTCTTAACAGACCACAATACGTAAACTATCTTAATTCACTTGCACGTATTGTATGCATCGTGTAACTAGACGACGCGGGCCAGCCCCGCAAATAACTGTAGCCCGCACCAACGAGTAGCTTTCGTATGCTTTAAATGTCACGTGCTGCATGGCACTTTTTGAGGTATACGATACCGTTTTGTTAAACGCTATGAATCGTAGGTAAAGACTTTTCTAGTAGATACTTTATTTGCAACTTATCCTAGGTTTGTGCGTCTTTAACATTTACTTATTTGTGTGTGCAAATATTTTACGTTATTGCTTACATATACCTAATATATTAATAGATTTTCCTAGTAATAAATTTGTTCTAAAAGACCAAAAACGTACAAAAGCAAAACGTAAAAAATCATTATAATTCGGGTATTACGCGAGAATGAAGTTTGCGTTAAGTGTGGTTTCACTATCTTATCTTATGTGGGGGCCAGTCAGTGCAGACCGGCGACATTTCGACCCAGTGGGATCTTTTGTGTCGATACTCTCCCAATAACGACTGCCATAGATGTTCATGGCAGCCGGGACCGACGGCTTAACGTGCTCTCCGAGGCACGGAGCAGGCGATAATTGTCAATCAATACGCACATAATTTCGAAAAGTCATATAACTGCCGAAAGTCAGAGGTGCGCGACGTGGGTTCGAACCCGAGACCCTCTGCATTGCAGTCTGTTGGTCTCCCCACTGAGCTATCGCTGCTCTTGTGTTTTCACTAAGTTAAATTATAATGTCTTACAAATTATTAAGAAATTATGAGATATGTAAATAAATTATACGACATAACATAATTTACACACTATGAACTAATATAGGAATTATAATATGTCGTATAATTTCACCAGCGTCGCACCGCGACTGGCTGCCTATACCTCTTTAATATGGCATTAGTGCCCATATTAAAAAGGACCTCTTCATTGCCACCTCATGCAGATTGCGCAATGAATTTGCGCAACAAAATCGGTGGATTCTTATTGCTATTGTTGATCGAAGGATTCTCGCTGTAAAAATAATTACTCTATGACGGCTCTTACGAAAGACTAAAACTAAAGCAATATTTTAAACCCTGTAATAAGATGTCACACGCAACAGCCTACAATGTACTGTTATTAAGGCTTGATATATATTAAACTGAGGCACACGAACAATGTTTATTGTTGCAAAGGAATTTACACTAAATAATGTACATTGTAAGATCAGGTAAAGATGTCTACCCACTATATTGCATCATAGGTACTTCGATTGCAAACGTACTGGTACAAAAATAGAATAGAATAACCACTTCTGCACAGATTGTGGTGTAGTTTAAGTGGTTTTATCGTCGCTGTATGTATTCTGTATGATTCTTGTGGATTCCAATACCACACGGGATAAAAATATATGGGATCCATAAATGGTTGTTCCGTGTTGAGTGCGTTTTGCTCATTGTTTGCATTTTGCGTTAGCGTGAATTCCGGGCTGTGTTCGGATTTTATTTTAAAATATAAGCTTTATGTTAGGAGCATGTAAACCGACTTCAAAAGTTATTTCTGTAGCAAACTGCTTATGCTTGAGTTATTTATAATTAATTATGGCCTGAATTATACTTGTTGGCCTGAATTATATTTATTTAGCACCGTTTTATAATTTTATAAATTTAATTAGGAGCTAGCGCAACTTAAGACAAAAATTATGTATATTTTTGTGTTTACCAAGCACAAAGTTTACCAAAGCTGGTGGCCCCATAAACTATCCAATTGCAAACCACTGGTTTTATTGGTCAGTCTGTTTGTTTATACATATTATTACAACAATTCGTGTCTTCCTCAGAACACGTTCACAATATGATACGATACAGTAGGCATATACCTCAAGGTGTATTTTCGTAGGGTGTTACTAGGACATCAAGTAAATCTCATTTATAAAGCATTATGCAACAAATTCCGTGTGAAGTAAGAGACTATACATCTATAATATATAGTATAATATACATATATATATATATATATATATATATATATATATATATATACATACATACATAGATTCACGCCTGTTTCCCAGAGGGGTAGGCAGAGACTACGGATTTCCATTTGCTACGATCCTGACACACTTCTCTGGCTTCATTCACTTTCATCACATTCCTCATACACGCCCGTCGGTTCAAGGAGCTCTTAACCTGGCCTTTGTCCAGGACGCCTCCGATCTGGTCGAGAAACGTTCGCCTAGGTTTTCCTCTTGCGACTGTTCCATTCACACTAGCCTTATAAACTTTCTTAGTCAGTCTTTCCTCGTCCATTCTTTCTACATGTCCAAACCAGCTTAACATACCCTTTTCTATTCTTGTAACTATATCCACTTTCATGCCGCATCTCTCTCTAATCACACTATTTCTTATTCTATCTTTCAGAGTCACACCACATATGCTTCTCAACGCTCTCATTTCTACAGCATTTATTCTGCTCTCATGCTTCTTTTGCCATACCCAACTTTCACTTCCATACATAAGTGTGGGCACTAATAGTCCTCTATGAACAGCCAAACGTGCCTTTTCGGATACATTTCGACTGTTCATAAAAGCGCGTAGGGCTCCATTCACTTTGTTGCCAGCAATCGTTCTCCTTTCAATATCTCCGTCATGTTTACCATCCCTTGTAAACAAAGTACCCAAATATACAAACTCTTTATATATATGTATATATATATATATATATATATATATATATATATATATATATATATACATATATATATATATTGTCTAGTGTGACTTAAATTCTAGATTACTAGTCGTTTCTTTTTTAATTATCGCCTGTCTTTTGATTCAAAGAAAATTTATTCGATATTTAGGTTTCAAATTTAAATTGTCCATCTAGCCGACCTCACGTATGAGCAGCGCTGTGTAAAACTGCATATTCTGCCTTTGCATGTAAGACGTAACATTTCAGACATAACTTTTCTCCTCAATATTGCTCAGGGTAAGATCGACTGTCCTGAACTTCTTTCGAAAATAAAGTTAAGAATTCCAGTAAGAAATTTACGTAGAAATCTCTTGTTATATAGACCTCCGTGCCACACTAGTTTTAGAGTAAATAGCTTTTTGCCTAGAGTATTCATTGAATTTAACAAATTAAATGTTGTTTTGATCTCTTTACTACTAGTAAATATTCTGCCAAATCCTTTTTAACCAAGTTTTTTGTTGATAATTCATAAATTTAAAAATATTGGATACTACTACTGGCTCTTATCTTGTAAATCAAAGTAAAATTTTTTGTTTTCTTTTCTTTTTTACTAAATGTGCTTAAGCTGTCGTATAATCAAGCTGTGAACTAATTGTGGAAGCTTGTTATTGGCGTTTATTGATTGTATTTATATAACTACTTGTATGTAGCTGTAAGCTCCCCTAATAAAACAAAATAAAATAAAAATTATTAAAGACAACCATAAAGGAAATATTTGGGCAATATCTTATTATATATTAGTATATAGATTACTTGAGTACAGAGTCAATACTGTCTAATTGATTATAGTTCTCTAGTACTTTACTTACCGCTCTTGCTTGATATCCCACAAAACAGATAAGCATGCCACTGCCGCACAGTTGCCCCAGCATCGGAGCGCTCAGTATGGCCTTCAGGTTCATCGTTTGACTGAAAACAAAATTGTATTATAGCCAAAAGTAAGATGGACTACAGTATACGAGTTCGTGCTTATGTTTGCGGCCGATTGTGAGTGCTTGAATTTCAGTCTCATGTCGTGCTAACAGTTATTGTATTTTTCTGATAGGCAATTTTAGTAGTAGAGTTTCAACTGCTACTAAGAATTGCCTACCAAAAAAGACTGAAGTCTGGAGACATTGCCAGATGAAGACGCAAAAGGCCCCCTATTACGTAGGTCTAAAAACCAAGATAGTGAAATAAAGGTGTAATGTAGGTATATACCAGTGTGATGCATATAAGCATGTATGCATAAGTAGTTTTAGGTACAAAAAGGACTTATTAAAAACTCACTTCAGTATTGTCATATGTTGTTTGACCAAGTCTCCTAACCGTTTCTTGTATTTATTAGTAAACTGTTTGTCAGTAATTAATTCATCTCTACCAATACCTGAAAAATATATTACAATCAATTCTAGTCGTATATTTGTAACTCTAAATGTAACTCTTTGTACATAGCATAAATAAACATTGTTAAACATATTCAAACCTCTATATAGACTAATACTCTCGTTGCAATATTAATTATTTATAATATTGATAACACAGCCCTTGTTTGAAAGGCTCTGGTAATCCTATGGACTGTGGTAACATAACACAGTTATGTGACCAAGATCTTTTGTAGAATAAAAGTACTTCTAGGTACTACAGCGACCCTGCACTGAAGCAAAGTAGGTACGATCATATGGTACAGCATTGTTATTGAATGCACAAGAACTCTTACCTTACAAACGATCGTGGGCACCGGGGTTTGAGAAGCTCTACCAACCTTTGAGATGCTACTATAAATTATAATAATTGCAGGATTTCAACTAACGATGTATTATAGTAATTGCACAGTTGTATAGGAACATTTTCCAATTCAATTAATTACGTGCATCTCTAATTTCAACAGATAATCAATTCGTAGATTGTTTGACTACCACGCGAAGGTAGAGTTCGATCCCAATACAGGTAACTCTGTTTTTCGAAGTTATGTGCACATTTAATCAGTCAATTGTGGGTCACTTTAATTGGGAAGGAAAACATCGTAATGAAACCATGTCTGTGTGTTCCCCATAATACTCTCGAAGTTATGTGAAGTCCGCCATTTCGCACTGGGCCAGCATGGTGTATTCACACTGAGAAAAGGCCCATGCCCAATAGTAGGACAGTTTATAAACAGGGCTGATATCATTATATTATGTGTAACATGGCC
Organism: Catocala sponsa; assembly: GCA_963564715.1. Lineage (NCBI taxonomy): Eukaryota > Metazoa > Arthropoda > Insecta > Lepidoptera > Erebidae > Catocala > Catocala sponsa. The sequence continues at coordinate 10,133,832 of OY751334.1, read as the reverse complement.
ATACCTTCAAAACCCTTAAGACAATCTTCGAAGACGTTCTCGAAACAGTCCGCAAGTACATTGTACTGACAGATGAGTGGTAGCAGGTACGCTTGCATGATCACCTCTGACATGATGACCAGGTACGAGGCGGTATTGAACATGATTCCCACCACGATGTACGCGATGATGTAACGAAATGTTGTACGGTAGTTGACAGGCAACCGTACTTCTGTCATAAGATTGTATTCCACGTCATCGATGAGCGGGAATGTGTTCCTAAAACAACATGCATATTATGTTATCTGAATAACAAAAGTAGTGAACATAGGCCGCCTAAATGCAAGTGCTATTCTGCCGTTATGGACCCTAAAAATAGGAGTTAAAAATGGGTTGAAAGAAACGGAACAGGGAGGTAGGTAGGTATGTGAGCCTACATTGATTATTGAAAAATAAAATACATATACCCTGAATGCAAAAAGAATTGAAAGCTAAGTGAAAAATTCTACTGATTGTGATCACATTAATTAATTATCCTTATGGAAAATAATGTTTATTACCACCATTATTAAAACGAATATAACGACACAACATATATTAAAATCCATCTAACCTATCGACAAATATCGAGAGGTTGTGGGTTCAAATCGCAGCCATTGCACAACCAACTTGAACCCATGCCTAACACAAGCATATTAGCTTAGCTGGAGGGGTTAGCAAGAATAGAAGAAAAAGTAATTTGTGAACCAAATTGCTAGGAACTAAAAAAAAACAGCCACTGGGTCTAGTAAAATTTACGAAATAAGTGTGCACGGTTGTAGATAACGATTACAATGTAAATTAACGGCTACTTTTTAGAACAAAAGCCCTATATTGCTTGCACTATAATAAGATTTCACCTGCGGTCATCCCCACCTCGCGTATGAGTTCTTTTTTGCTGAGACGATTTAAATGTTCTAATCCAATATCTGGTAATTTATTTGTTTGAAAATCACGTTATCAAAAGACCATTTAGGCGACAGAGCGCGCCAAAATTTTAAAGTATTTACTCACCCTTTCTTTTGATATGATAATATGTATATGTCAGATAAGATATTTATGTAGGTACATAATTATATGTATGTTTTTTCTGTGTGCAATTAAAATAAATATCCAGCGGATACAGCACACGAGAAAATTGTGAAACGTTGGTTTGAATCTCAATTACTAAGCCTTTGATGCAGACTTTTTGCTACTAATACATGCATATCGCACTACTCGAGGGCATTACAAGAGTACTAGCAATTTTAAACTTTTACATTCGCTATCATAAGACAAAAACGAAGTTGATGAAATGTTCTCAGAGTAAAAGTAATAGTTCAAACAGTTTGATGTCTGATGGCAACCTGAACTGTTTCACAGCGGGTATGTCTCAATCCAGGATGTTTACAATAATAAATTACGATCGATGCAATACCCAACAATATACACGGAAGCAAACGGAATTGGCCCAAAAATACAATAAACAGAGTTTCAATTTACATCACAAAATTGGTTCAAATTTATTTTCAATGCAGTAGGTTAACTGTGTTGCTTTATAGATTTTCTTGATTACATTTAGTCGTTCAATATTTGATTTTGCCAAAGTAAGTCATATTAATATTATTTTCCTATCAGACCCTTCTATATGACACTTTAACTAAGAATATAGTATTATTTATATAAAAGCTGTAATATATAATTCATAGCGGTATTATATAAGTCTATATAAAAGGTGTTTGCCTTAACTACATTAGTTGATACAGTAGAAAGGTTAAAGTAATTTAAGAAAGTGCCAATTAGATGGAAGCAGGCTCACTTTTACTCGCCGATAGTGGTTTTGTCGAGGAACACCGTGGTAGGTTTAGTCGGTATTCCGGGAGGTCCATTATCATTTCAACATCTTTCTTTTACCCCGGCGAGGCTGACATAACCCCTCCACCTGCCCACGCGGAGGGGTATGCGTCAATGCATTCTCACACGTAAAAAAGCCTCACTTTTACTGGCAAAACTAAATCACGGCTGAGCATAAAATATAGATACAGTACACCTCTCCATAACCATTGAAGCTATACAGGCATGCTATATGCGATTGGTACATTTATCTAACTAATTTTTTTATTAATTTTATTAAGAAATTACCGATTCCCAGTATTTATAAACCAGAATGTTTACTATCTTCAAAAATAGTAAACGCTTCAAAAAAGGTATATAAAAGAAAATTATTTCAATAGAAGAGCCCGTAATTAATAACCAATCTGGACTAAAACGTCCAGATCAAAGATATCACGTTTCAAATAGATGCCAACTTTCAGTTATATTTCGAATGTCGTTAAATTATTTGGCAGACATCGGAAATAGGGCATTGCAAAGATGATATCTTTAATCTGTAGATTTCAATTGCTATTGAACATTTTATATTGTAATTTCATTGATGGCCGATTATGCCAATAAAGTATTTTCTTTATTGTTAAGCTAGTGTATAATCTATGCTACAAGCCATCTAATTCTAAACGCAAACTAACGTTTATAAGTATTTTATTTTAGAGTCTATTGAATAATTAAATATCTATCAAATAGTTTAGATTGGTTTATAAACTTAAGTGGATCGCCTCACCGCTGCCTCTACGCCCAGTGTTGTGGGTTCAAATGGGATAAAATTGTGTGATCCACAAATATTTGTTATGAGTCTGAACGTTATTTGTGTTCATTGGTAAAATGTTCGTAAAGATCCACGCGACACAGGTATTAATCTAAGTTGTCCATAAAAAAAATTAAGACTGTAAATGCGTAATAAGCAGACGAAACATGACTAACCAAAACAAATAACTACATATATACATCGGATCTGCTTTCATTTACTTTTAATGTAAGCTAGAAAAATCTTTAAGTGATTTGAAAATGAAGTAGTACCCTTTTAGACTAAGACAAGCATGGAAAACCTTTTTGTTTGATTTGTTTACAAGGCAACAAACTGCTATACTCAAATAAAATATTAAAATAAATCAGTAGCGCGGGCGATTTTGTTAAAATTGGATTATAGAACCTAGACTTTCTTATTACAGAACCTCATAGGCTAAGATAAGTGCTTGCTGGTGGCCCGTAGGCCTGTTTGATACATTCGTAGTACAAAAAAATATACACGTATAATAAATACAAATTTTTCCAGCAATCTGATGACAGCGACAGTATATTTTCATGAAGATTATGATAAATGTATATTAAGAACATCTTGGGGTGACGCTTTGCCAACACAGTGTCGCGTAACTAATGATCTTTCATATGACGAAATTGTGCCAACACGCCACACACCCGACGTGGATACTATTACCATTATAATAATCTTAGACGTAGTATAAACAAAATAAAAAATAATGACTATGCTATACTAATTTTATCTTGCCTATGTTTGCGTACACATGCAATAGAAACAGGCATTTAACTTATACTACGTGCCCAAAACTGCAAACATACTACACGCATTTTGTTCTGTCATGGATATACTTGGATTATAAATTGGACGTATCAGTACCATATCCGCTACGGCCGAGGGGTATTCTTGACGTAGACATTTCTGGGCCATAGATATCACGCGAAGCTTCTACCTTCTATTCACCTAGGACGACGGTGGCGGTCATGCTGTATTTTAAACATCGCGCGGAGTATCACGCATGACTTCGCACATTGAAATAGATATTTGAATTCATGAGGCGAGCCATTCCTTCCTTGTAAGTAAAATATATCAATATACTACTACAAATAAAAAACAGCCTTTGACCGTCGCCCGGTACACTGATTTGATCATTCTGTTGTCTCTGCATGAACGAATCATAAGGAGACGTTGTCTTGTTAGTAGAGAAACTAATGCGGTCTTTGCTTGTAGCGCTGCAAGTGTCACACCTTTTTCTAAGATTTGAGAACCTTCAAGCGATACTCCTGGTGTTCCAAACATCAGTAAGCTTCGGTAACCGCTTACCGTTCAGTGGCACATATTCTTCATTGTCGTTCAGCAGTAGAAAAATAAAATAGGCTTTGATTGAAAAACCTAACAATACTTTCTGTGCCTGGGAATCGAGAATATCTGTGACTCCAATAAACCCTAATGGTTCTTGTAAATGACGCAAGTAGTTGGTTATATACTCAAGTTAGACTAACAGGCTACATGCGTGAGACAACTAACGCGGGTGGTGTCAGTTATTTAAAATTCGTACAACTACTAACGTAACTAGCATAAGATACCCGCATCATGTACAATATCGAGAAGAGCAAGCCTACATCGCTGGACGAAACAGACAATCATTACGTCCGTTTAAAAAGTTTTTGCTGAAAGCAACAAAAACAGAGGTCGTTAGGTGCTTTGTATTTTCTTTCAAAGTTATGTTACCAAGTTTAAATTAAAAATATCCAATTCATGAAGTTGAAATAACTTTAGTCGTCGTTCAAGTTATTACGTCTTATCCTAAGTGCACAGAGTCCATAACTTAATTAAATGTAGATTTCTTGCACAACACAAATGTATTTATAGCGAGCAGACTCGCCGTCTCGTCTGCTGCTAGCCGTAAGACATAGATATCTTCTACTGCAGTGATTTTGTATAATATAAGTGATGGAACGACGCAACGATATATAAAGCATTAGACTTGGTTCTTTTCCATGTTAAAAGTAAGTAAGGACATTGAAATTAAACTACTATATACGGATTTTATCGCGTTGTTTATTTGACACTTTATTACAAAATTTTTGAAAACTGTTACACTGCTTTTAAACTTTACTAATTTTTAAGCTAATTAAATTATTGAAACTATTATACTATTACATTTCATCCATTTTCTCTATTGAAATTAGGATGTTTTTTGATTTCAATAGCCTCGCGAAGCATCCTTGGTAGGAATCGGTGTTCTTTAGCGAGCATCTGTGGTTTGTCAAATCTCAGGTAGTGGTTGGTCCCCTGTTGCACATGTTCACACACAGCAGACTTCAATGTACCACCAGCTTGGGATCCAGTCATTCAAATAGTCAAACCCAAGAAGAAGCAAACCACAGCTAGACTTCATGATACTTTGAGCTCATTCTGCGTAAATAGAAACACCCATGATTAAATTATGTTCGGGTACTTTGAAATAACTACACTGGAACATTGAGACAACTGCCATCTTAGTCTCCCCGTGACCATGGCTGCTGAAAAGCAACCGAAACGTCGGGGAAAGTGTAAACACAAATATAAATAGTATAATAGTATAGTAATAGTATAATAGTTTCAATAATTTAATTAGCTTAAAAATTAGTAAAGTTTAATAGTAGTGTGGGGAAAGTGTAAACACAAATATAAATAGTATAATAGTATAGTAATAGAATAATAGTTTCAATAATTTAATTAGGTTAAAAATTAGTAAAGTTTAATAGTAGTGTAACAGTTTTCAAAAATTTTGTAATAAAGTGTCAAATAAACAACGCGATAAAATCCGTATATAGTAGTTTAATTTCAATGAATAACATTCACGTAAACAGAAGACAATACTAAGTAAGGACATGATAATTTTTCGCAAATAATTAAGAAGATGGTAGGCAAAAGAAACTGGAAAACAGAAACTGAAAATAAAACACGTAATGAATTACGTGAAACTACACTAATTAGTGCTACTAGATTAACTAATAAACATTGGAACATTTAAAGTTGTTCCAAACACTGGAGTCTTATAGAGCTTTTCATAAAAAGACATGTGAGGTTTTATCAATGTGTCGCTGTTAGGTTTTTATTAAATAATTCTCGGTGATAGTACGGAACCTAGCAAACCTTTTTAAGTTTTCACGTGACACCTAGAATAAAAAACATCATGTCAGTGTTACCAAACGCATACTTTCTAATAGGTCACGTCTCAACTTTATGTACTATTCGAGGGTGTGCAGGTGTTACAGATAAATATTAATATATAGTTAAATAGATATTACCAGAAGAATAAAGTAGCGCTTGCCACAGAAAGCAATACTGTCAAATACTTTCTATGCGTATCCGCCCAATAATCAACCAGTGCCTTCCTCTTCTCAGTGGCTGTATCAAAATACGGTGATTCCAGTGCCTTCGCTAATGTCTTGTACATTTCCTTATTGCTCATCTATAATGACAAAGATATGTTTATTCGAATATGCTTTTGGTTTTATAAAGATAATAACGTGATACAATTTATTTTGTAAATATTCTTGTTACTGTCTCGTTGAAACCGCAAATATTGATAGCATTGATATCATCGATGGGTACAACCTATATAGGCTTGCATTGCCAGAGGTTTGTCCATTACGTGTTGCCAATCTAGCAACCAAGGAATGACCGCTCTATTGCTCCTGCTGGCAAAACAGTGACTCTTTTTAACGCTTCGGTCATTTCAGTTAATAGAATATGAGTATATTTGGTAATGATCTTTTATGCTTGCTGATTACCCCAGATCGGAAAGGGATAGAAGTATCCAATGTGGACTATATTGCAGGTATAACGAGACGAGCAATGACTTATCTAATAATTACTACCCAAACATTTTCGATCTTTGCACGTCGATTGGTTTGTATGCTGCTTTATCAACGCACAACGACATCGGAAAATAGGATTGCGTGGTATATCCAGGATTAATTCTATCGGTACCCAGTCAAACAGGGCGCTAAATTAGTTTCTATTAGCTATCTCGAATGACAAAAGGGCTTAATTCAAAAATATTACATAGCATATATTATGACATAGCCTTGTTGGAGACATCATGCAATAAGATTACATTTCGCTGGCAACGTTGTTTACGTTGTTTACATTATACACCACATTTTCGATTCTACTCATCAGAATTAGACGAAACTTGCATTAAATATTATTTGTATTTTATGCTAACAATCTGTGAAAACCGCATCAAAATCTGTTCAGTTGTTTTTACGTGCCTGTACCATATAATTGATCCCAATTAGTTTATAAAATTATTTTCAGTACAATACACAGTCTCATTTCAGTTTCACAATAGTATGATATCTTTCATAAAAGTAACTTAACTCGGTGTTAAATCAATATATAGCTTTTTGCTTTAAAACGCTTCCTTGGCAAAATAAAAGTTTATTTATTTAAAAAGTCTCTGCTTCTGCGAGTGTTGTACTGTAATATATTCAGGAAACTGGAAATATTCTTATCAAACTACAGTTCCAAAGTAAACTGACTTCCTCTTAAACATTTAAAATTTATATCAAGCTTGTTATTTTATAATAAATATTTTGCTACAGGCTTTGACCCTGGAGAAATACGTTTTGGGATTTCGAACATCATAGAGCTATGATAAAGAAATTTGGCTGCGCGGTCACACAGCTTAGGTTCAAAAGAGACATTTCTTTTGTGGGAAGACACCACCAATTATATGTTATTTCCTACACTATTCATTATTACGTGCATCGTGAAAACCATTATAGTAGTCCAGAGAAATACAATTTAAGTAATACAAAAGTTTTCATTGTGATCTAAAATATCATTTGGCTGGCAAAATTGCACTTAGATATAACGCATGATGCCTTCGACCTAAAGTGTCAAACATTAGATCACGCCGACGTACGAAAGTATCGAAAATTTAATCATACCGACGATCAAGTGTGTTGAATATTTAATAATGCCGAGAATCAACATTTGATCATGTCGACGATTAATAGAATACCTTATTTTCTTATATCAAAATTTATGTTTCTTTCTTTTCATGAACTTTAATTGATAAAGGTGCGTCAAGAGCTAGAAAATCTTATTATTGATTCTCTGTATGCTTAATAGGAAGCAGTTTTCATCGCCTGTGGACGTTCTTCAGAACATTGATACTACTTAGCAGCACGGTGTTGTACTAAGCAGCTCTGATCTGATGCAGGAAGGAAGTATTTTCCTGTTGAGTAAACCGTGTGATATACCGAGCATGAAACCAAATCACACGATCGCTGTATTCCTTGCACTAGGATTTAATTGTTGGCGCTGCTCATGATCAGTTAAGACTATTTATTTAAGTCTTGCTACCAATCTAGCAAATTTTGCACCAAATATTGTACTAGTATGCTTACTTTATATACAAGATCGAATAGTTTTAGATACTAAAAACATTTTCCTTAATCATCCCCAGCAATTTGATCTAGCAGTTTTGGTTCGACATCATTTTATAAGATTCACTGCAAGGCATATCCAATGCACATACGAAACATTATTTTCAAAACGATCAGTAGGATTACAGATAGTTGGTACATGCTATTCTTCGAATGAACTAATGTTGTTTAAATAGAATGTTTACTACATTGTTTTCTTTGATATTTATCGGTTAGTTTAGAAAACATTTGACCTGCCGACAGATTTACAGACACATAAATCATACATACTATTATTCAGATTCTGAACCAGTATATTATTATAGTGTAGACAGGTCACCAAAGTATACACTGGTTTTGTTTACTGTACACGCTTCAAAATCGAATTTGTAGCTAAACTTGTTTTTGGTCGTTGGCATGATTAAATGTTCGATATATTTGGTCATCTGCATTTTTTTTTCCGTTACATCAAGAGCTCTGTAGGTATGCTATATCTTCATAAAAATATCCAGATCTAATCTACTGCGCTATGGTCTGCGTTATGCTTACCAACACACAAATTCACTATTTTCAAGATAAGTAGACTAATATCAGCCCTGTATATAAGCTGCCTACTGCTGGGCACGGACCACTTCTCAGAGTGAGAAGGATTAGGCTAGAGTGTACCACGCTGCCCCAGTGCGGATTGGCCGGAGGCCCAATCATCCCCCTTTCCCCCATACCGTTCCTTCTCCTTCCCACGTCCTTTCCTAAAGGGTCGGCAACGCGCAAGTGATGCCTCTGGTGTTGCAAGCGTCCATAGGCTACGGTGACCACTTACCATCAGGTGGGCCATATACTTGTTTGCCACCTTAGTTGTATAAAAAAAAGACATATATTTTAGATAATTATGTACAACTCTCAGACATGCAGATTTCCTCAAAATGTTTTCCTTTACCGATAAAGTTCGCGAAAATGACCCAATTAATATGCACATTACTTTCTAAAAGTCAGAGGTGCGTACCTTGATATCACACTCGAGACCTCTGCATGACAGTCCAACAGTCTCCCACTAGGCTTTCGCTTCTATGCTTTCGCTTCTTATAAGATAAAATAAGTAACGGTTGAATATTTACTATGGTCACAAGTTTCCAACCACTTATGATCTGATCAATTGGTCTGCAGTCTGCTTACCAACACCACAAACACACTGTTTATCAAAACGAGTTCTAGTGAAACATTTACCATGGTCACAAGTTTCCAGCAAGTGATGATATGTATGATGATGACATTGACGGCTGATATCATCTCGTCGAGGGACAGGTTATCGGAACACGCGTGCCATATCTCCATCAACACTACCAATAATGACATCGTCGCGATGAGGGTACAATACAGCTTGTAGGCTATGTCGTCATCTGAGTTTGATAGACCTAGTAGTAATGTAAAAATACTTTGTAATACTTTATTTAAAATATAAATAATAATATCAGCCCTGTATTAAACTGTCCCACTGCTGGGCACGGGCCTCTCCTCAATGTGAGAAGTCTTTTTGTCCTCAATATAGTTTTTCACAGTATAAAAAGCTTTCTGGCATAGTTGCCGCTTTATAAAAGATTTGAATTTATTAAGGCTTAGTTCTTGAATGTGGCTAGGAAGTTTATTATAAAAACATATACATTGGCACCTAAACGAGCCATCTATTTTCTTGAGCCTGGTTGTAGGAACGACAAATTTTTGTTTGTTCCTAGAATTTATATTATGGATATCACTGTATTTTTTAAATATATTAATATTTTTATGTGCATACAAAAGATTTTCATAAATATATTGAGAAGGCACAGTCAGTATGTTAATCTCTTTAAATTTGTCTCTGAGGGAGTGTCTGGGTCTTAACTTATAAATTGAACGAATTGCCCTTTTTTTGTAAAACAAAACTAGTCTGAATATCGGCGGCATTTCCCCACAACAGAATACCGTATGACATTACACTATGAAAATAACTAAAGTATACTAAACGGGCTGTCTCTAAATCAGTTAAATCACGAATTTTTCTAACTGCGTATGCTGCAGAGTTTAGCTTTTTGGTCAATTTATCTATATGCTATTTATCTATAAGCTTGGCGTCCAAAGTTATGCCCAAAAATACTGTGGACTAGTAACTGGTACTAGTCAATACACTCATATTTATCAAGTAGTATATAACAGAAATTTATGACCATCATTATTTAAAAATTGTACCTAAACTTCATAGAAGGTTCATACTCGTATATCATACAATACACTTTATTTATGAAAAACATCTCATAAATAAAGGGAACGTCGGAAATATAATAAAATAAATATATTTTTAACATAGAAACATTGATTGATAATATCGTCTTGTAAGTGTTCCGATATTAGAAATAACTCTGCAGAAAATATGATTGCCTTGAATTTACTGTAAGTAATAATAACTCTTAAAAAAATATAGCTACCAGAAATAACTGTACTTCATTACTTATGACTGACAGTACAGTATACTGACTAGATATTATATGTACATATGAATTTGACCGGAGATGCCATTATAACACTTCTATTTTACTACTGTTCACAAGCAGTAGTGTATTTGTATTGCTAACCTGCATTAAAAGTGGAGGACATTTGATCACTATTATTTTAGCAATAGGATAGGTAAACCGACCTAAAATATTGTTAGTAAAATTCCCTGTATCTTTTTACGAAAGATTGAAGATCTATATTCTAGACATTGGAACTCACATTCCAATTAAGATATTTTGAAAAAAAATATATGGTCATATCAACCCTGCTTATAAACTCTCACGGCGTGATAATTGGGCACGGACCTTTCCTTAGTATTCGAAAAGGCTATACTTAGGCCAAGAAACTTTCATATCTTTGAGGACATTATGTGCCAGTCTGTGACATGCAGGTTTCCTTACGATGTTTTTCTTTAGCGTTGAAGCGTGTATAATTAACTATTTAATACACAGATAACTCCGAAGATTTAAAGGTGCATGCCGTGGATGCAATATGGCCACCTCTGCGCAAGTTCAATGGTCTCCCACTAAGCTATAGCAATATTTGATTAGCAACGGATAGTAATAAAATTAAAGTCCTTAAGTAACGCTACCCGTATCCTTTTTTGCCATATTGATATATCCATACCTAAATAAAGTCAGCTATATATGTATGTAAATTATTCACATTAAGCCTTTGCATTTGTCACAAAGTGTATATGTATGCGCCGATATGCAATGTTTCTGGCGGCACTATAAACTATTATTATATGACTACAGTAAACGAATATTAAAATATCGTTTTAATGAATGATATGATAACAAGAATTGCACTGAGCGTCTTGCAAATTCTAATAGACTTAACGTTCATTTATATGACTTTGACCTTAATGGATAAATTTTGATTTTCAGTTTCAGAAAATTTTGATATTCAGTTATAATAAACTAAATCTTTTCTTAGAACATAAATAAAATCCACAAAACTCTGTAATCTAAGTTTAGTAAAAACCAGGTCCATACTAGTAGTCAATTCACTCTACACGTTCACACATACACTCTTCAAACCGATGGTTTCCCTACATTGCATAAAAGCTATAAGCTCAAAATATCTGCTTCACGCAATACGTCAAGAAAATGTAAGTGAACTTTACCTGTTATAAAAGCAAGTCGATATACTTTCTCAAAGAACTTCTTTTCCAGTGGGCCGGATTCGTCCAAGGCTTTGCTGGGAGTTAATTTCCTCCACAAAGGACCGAGCACCTTCATTGTTCCTCAGATAATTGATCAATGGAGTGGGTCGTCCCTCCCTCGCTGATATATCTTCGCTTAATTTAATTATTTACGCATCATTGTCGTGCATCATTACTTGCACATCGACTAAAGTTGGTTTCCATTTTGCTTTGTTTTGAGGAAATTATTATATCTTACAGTTAAGTCCATTGTATCGGAGAAAATTTTATCTGTTAGTTTAATTTAAATGGTAATAATATGAAAATACATATAGCGTTTTAACAATATGACGGGTACAACACAATTGTAGTCAGAAAAAAAACGTGTCTAATTATTATTTACTGTTAACACACAATGAATGATAACTAACCAATGTATAAACATGACATTGATTAGTTATCATTAATTTTATTTATATTATAACTGTTACTGTCATTAATTATTTTTATACAACCATTGTAATGATTTAAACTATTGTAATTATTCGAAAATGATCTTGCCTAGTTTCATTTTTTTTGTGTTTTGTGAAAAAGTATTGTTCCTATATGAATTATGTTATGTTATTTTATGTATAAACATTCAAACACAATTGTAAATTCTTAATGAATAAATGAAATTAAATGAATTTTTAATACGAGAAACAGTTATTTGGCAGCAAACTATCAATATACAGACTACATAACTTACTAGATGAAATAAAAATATTTTAATTTCAAATTACGTATCGTCGGAAATTTACTTAAGTATACAATGGATACCAACTCTACTTTAAGGGGAAAGCACATAATAAACAAAGACAGAAAACCCACTCAATAGAAAGCAAGCGCCCTTCTTATATCTTATCAAAGTTCACCCATGTAATCATTATGATTAATGTCACAAAAATCACACAAAGCGATATGCAGCGTTTTATCCCATGAGTATCGAGCACTAAATGATTTGATTCGAAGAGCACCTGCCAAACACATCGGCATGAACCCGTATCAACGTCAACAGCCAAAAGCGGCGAGGGTTAAAAAAGTTGAACAAACAGAACTACATCGACGCTCTACAATAAATAAATCGAATACGTACATAAACAGTCCTTCTGCAGTTGTTTATTCTGTGCTGTAGGCGTTCACACTGCATCAATCACCCTAGTATTCGTTTGTTCTGTTGTGTTTAATTACAGGAGAACCTTTTGAATGTCATACGTTGACGATCCAGCTTATTAATCTTACCTGTACGTCTATCTACTTTCAAATTCACTAACGATTCTATAAATATTATATTATTAAGTGAAAGAGTGTTCATGCTTTTGTGTTTACTTGGTCTGAAAAATAAAAGTCCGCGGGTCGTGAGTCGTTATTTGCCAGCGATACGTGCAGGAAAGTTTTCTTTTTATTGATACTATAGTCAGATTATGAGAGTGGGTCACCTGATAGTAATTGGTTACTGCTGCTATTGGACGTTGCTGTGTTTTCTTGATTGTAAAAATACGTCGGTAAATATCCAAGAAAATGGATATCAATTGCGGAATAATTAATCCTCGTTTAGTACCCCGGCCGGTGTCACGAGTAGGGAGTAATTATCTATTTAGTTTAAAAAAACAATTAATATTCTAATTATTTATTTTTAACCGTGCAAGAACATTGAAGGCGTTATACAGAATTGTAGACATAGAAATAGAAACATTACTTCATTACACCACACATCACACGACCTAATAAGCAAATAGCGTATAATTAAAATATATTGCTGTGTTATATGAATTTTGTTTATTAAACTGTGGCCAAAGTAAGCAGTAACAATTAAGAACAATAAAGATTAAATACTTTGCATATGAAAGATTACGTTATGACTCTATTTCTAACGGAATCGGAGCAGCATCGTCAAAGCACTATAGGATGCTTTTAATAGCTGTAACAAAAAACAGAAATTACATAATATATAAAAACATTAACTTTAAAATTGTTCTAGTGAAAAGTTCAAGAAGTGTTCATTTATTATAACCGATCAGACTGGACTAACTGGTAGAATAGTTCTTGACCCAGCGCTTATCATCAAATATTTAATATCTGAATTTTCATAACTCTCATACGCGCCTTGATGCCATGTCTTGTCATGACTAAATATATCACAGTGGTAGCTCATTTCGGTGCCGCAGAATTTCGGTGCCTTCGGTACTATTTGCCAAATCTCAGATCTACCAGGCCGACCTGAATTATTTACGGTAGATGTTTAGTATGTAACTAAACAACGTATGCATACGCGCTAGTTTAAACATTTCTTGGCTAACTGATTATCAACATTTTGCTTTGAGCTGTATCTTATCTATACTAGTCTACATCTATACTAATATTATAAAAAGAGTAGATTGGATTTTTTGCTTGTTTGTTTGTAAGGGTATAACTCAAAAACTACGCAATCGCTTTTAAAAATTCTTTCACCATTAGAAAGCTATATTATTAGCGAGTAATATAGGCTAATTGATTTAAAAAGAAAGTACTGTTACGAACATAACCTAACCTAACTTCTACTTACCTTCTACCTACCTTCTACCTACCTTCTACCTAGCTAACTTCTCATTGTACTTTTGACGTGATTATAAATTAATAAATTTGGTTTTAGTCAATCGAAAGCTTAATAGAAATAAACAACTTTGCACGATACACATTTAGAAATAATAAAACAAAATATAGTAAAGTTAGATTTACAATTCAAAGATACGCATTAAAACAAATCGGAGAAAATTCTTTATTCATTTCCATAGCAAATATCTCCAAACTTATAATGGAACGCATCGCGGGCCACGGTAGTGGCCCGCCAAGACGAGCCAAGCGAAGCGCAAGGGCACTATCTACCTTTTCTCGAAGCGCTTCGTCGTTTTTTGAACCCTTATAACTTAGGTTTGGATTATACCAGATAAACAAAATTCTCGGGATATGTTGTCAATAGCGGAATTATTAAACATATAAAGTTTTAATTGCATAGCTCTTATACTTTAGATTTTATTGATATCTTAAAAACCCTGATTTCGTCACTCACTCACTGATGATTATCAAAATTCTTAGGGTATTTCCTAATGTCCTAGAAACCTGAAACTTGGTATGTACGCTAGTATTAGTACACAAACAACAACAAAATTATAAATCTTTTATCCCCCAATCCCTTAAACTAGGGGATGGAAGTTTGTATGAGACTTCCGCAATTTTGACGCTAAAGGTAAAAAAATTGATATAGGAACTCCTTGTTATTATAATTTTCATCATCATCATCATCATATATATCAGCCAAAAGACGTCCACTGCTGGACATAGGCCTCCCCCAAGGTTTTCCACACAGACCGGTCTTGGGCCACCCGCATCCAACCGCTTCCCGCGAACTTTATCAGCTATAACTATTTACCTGCTGTGTGCACCGGAACACGCAGCAGGGGTAGGCCTCCCACAAGGTGGACCGACGACGTGATACAATTTTAATTTTAAAAAAATTTGCCACATGCAAATTACAAAAAGAAATGAAATCCCACCAAACCAGACTCGCATTGTCAAAAAGTTATCAGATCTCATGTAGAGCCAAGCTTCTAACTCTACACCCCCTAACTCTACAAGGCCTAACTTCAGAAACCCACTACTACCACACTAAACTACACCTTAGTTAAAATATGTGGCTTGTGAGTCATATTATGGTCTCGTCTTGGCAACATTTTACATAAAAATGTTTTGGTGGGATTCAATATTTCAAAAAGACATTAATTTGAAAGTGCCAAGCTCATAAAACAGTGAACTGAAATAATGTAATGTGTGCTAAAAGGTTTGTCTGACAGGATGGCTGTCATAAAATTTTATGAATGCACTGTCGCTTTTCTTTGGAGGCAATAAAGACATCTGGTTTATTCTTTAATTGTCTACTTAAAACAGAAATTATTGTCATGAGCATGGTGTGAAGTTTAAGATTGATTAATTTTATTTATTACTTTCAAATACTTTTATTTTTAATGTAGTATTCAATTTTGTTCTATTTTATAGCCTTTTGCTTGTCCTATTTTCAAGCGTTTTGAGCTTCTTTCTTCATAATTTGGACGAACATCAATCATTTCACATCTCCAACTCGAATAAGAAGTTGTATATATTTATCATACACATTTTGTACGTATACTTTGCCTGGAACATCTTGCCAAAAAAAGATAACTGCAGCAATAGAGATGATTTCTGCCTCGCAAGATACTTTAAAACACTGAAGTTAGCTATTTTACTTAAGCCAGGAATAGTCCCTTTAAAATACAATTTAGCCTTTATAAACTTAAAATGATTTCAAACATGCTGATCAATCAATCGGTGCAGTCGTTTCTAGTACATAGATCTAGCGAACATCTACCTTTACGTTATTAATGTATTCGTTATACATACATATCTCATTATTCGAGGTCGACTTTACTCATGTTAGCTCCTTGTAATTAGCCTTCATCTCGTCCCATTAATATATATTTTAAGAGCTCCACGATAAAACAACATTATGTATTTTAATCCTATTTCGTGGCGCATTGAGCGTGCTGTGACCAAACCTAATTAATTTCGGTATTTTGGTCGAACAGCCCGAGGCGAGTACAGGTCGGCTGAAATAAATTCACGAGTAAAACGAAGAACACTGTCCCCCGGCTATAATCCTACCACAAAGCGGTATTTCTTTGTTCAGGAAACACATTGTGTTTTTATTACCCGACTAGTTTATGTTGATATTATTTTTGTATGGTCTGCAAAGGAAAAAAAGGGGCTCAGATGTTTACCGCATTTTTATGAAATCAGTTCACTGTTATAACATGCATTAGATGACAACCTTTATACGTCGTGTTTACTTTTTCCGTGTAGGTTCCTTCTCACAATGCCTCTGCTAATTGCTTTTTTCAGCGGTAGTGCGGTTTTACAAAAAAGGTTTATTCAACTTTCATACAATATGGCTCAGATTAAATGCTCTAACAACTTAGTCGCCTCAGTGCTTATTTGTTTTATCAACCAAAGTATATATTTTAAAAATGAAGGCTAGTTTGAGTACGTTATAAACCAAAATGGAACTGCAATAACATCGTAAAATTTATTTAGATATTTGACACATGCACAACCATCCGAATATAATTCGCGACCCGGTTATCGAACCCGAAACTTCATGCATATAGTGGTATTCACTACTGCTACTCAAACGAGGCATTGATCTGGATCATTACTTTTATATCAAATATTTACACAAGTAAATGACAACAGCTTGAATACTTAGACCTAACATGATAAAGGATTGGTTAAAACCAATCCTATCTACACCTAACGGTGTAGCAGCACTTACGCTTGCATAAGAAGCGATGGAGAGGTTATACATCCCACCAGCAGTAAAGACCAGGGGCTTGTTGGCGCGCGCGATCACAAACATGATGGTAGACCGGACACCGCGTATCTTACACACACCGACTTCCCACCCGGAACAGTATATTGCTTCACCTATCTTCTGACTCTAAAATGAACAATTTGTAGCTCATTATAACGCTGAATACACAATTGGCGACCGCTGCACTAGCTAAGCATGATTACGAAAATTGATATTGGATGTGAGTTTTGTGCATGATTTCTTGGGATTGTTTGCTGGGTAATGCAAATGGTGTTATAAGGCTTGTCTGTCAATGACTGCTCAGTAGCATAAGGAAACTGTGCTCAGTAAACTGAAATAGGCTCGCCCACTAAAATACGTGGCATCAAAATTTTTTAAATTCTTTTTATGTATTCGGGATCTCCAACAAAGAATATATATACACTGCAATTTACACAGATTTTTTTACATAAGTATTATGAATGTGTACCCCTTCAATTATAGGAGACAACAGCATGCAATAAAAGGCAAATTAACAACTAAGATTATAAGTTAAAAACAATTTAAAATATAATGTGGTTCAGAACCAAAACAGATATAAAGTGCTATAGGTACATTTGTATATAAACAAACAAATAAGACATATTAAGGGAAGATGAATAAAGAAATTCATTTAACTGCTTCTTGACTTTACATCTTTTTTTTCTTTCTTTCTTTTTTTGAATTTACATAAAGGTTCACAAATGTCAATTTCATGAGTTTTAGATATGTTGTTAAAATGATAGTTGTTGAGTCTGGGTGCCATCACCCGTGTCTGGGCGCTTTTGTGTCGGCTTTTTTGGTGTTTTTAAGTCTCCTGAGGCAGAGGGGTTATCTCACTAACTACCACAAAACAAATGATCAAACTCACCCAATTAGTAATTTCCTCACACCATTTGCAGATGACGTAAAGTTCGAGGGCGTTGTAAACCAAGAACAGAAAGCTCATTAAGCATTTAGCGAGGCTCTCCCCGATAGTCTGTGAAGTATATAAACATTTGCGGTAAAACTTGAAATTGTTCGACCAATTAGTATCAACACCAGCTTTAAGACTTAAACAATTTAAGCATTTAGCATTCCTTGGAACTAAGTTAATAAAGATTATTTCAAGGCAATTTAAATAATCGCTAATAAATTATGTATACCGGCAGCGTGTAACAAAGTCATACTATAGGATCGTAAGTAATTGCTGACATTTGCTGATAAATAACAATTTGAACTAAAAAATATGTTCCAGATCATCTAACATTTTTATTTATGCAAAATACATTTGCCGTGTAAATATACAATTTTCAACATACTGCATGTCAATATTAGTAATTTACCTTCTTATTTTTTAGTTGGCAATGACATATATGACATTATATTACATCCTCAAGAGTTGCTGTCTAGTTAATTCTAATCAGCTCATCTCTCTAATGAGAAATTCACTATATCAACATTTTGTCAAGTCCATTTTCGGCTCTTTAAACTATCCTTCTGTGAGTGTTTCACGTTGACCACATACAATTATAAAATACAACCTCGTCTTTTTGTTACAGGCTTGTAACAGTAGTAAGATAGGTATATAGCCTTATAATTAGAAACGGGTAAGTGTAATAGTTTCCCTACTATGGCCTACACAGCGTTCTTCAAAACGTGGATAAAATGGTTTATACCTAAACAGTAGCACAAAAACAACAAACATGTGTAAAGAGTACAACCTCCACTTGCTAGTCTCAACATAAATGTAGCAACACAGGCCATACCAATTTGAAGACGAAGTAAACAATTTTACATCATTATCTCTTAAATAATAATATACTGATATGAAAATAGTATAACACTTGAATAAAATAACATTCATAAAATGTGTACTTAGATTTAAGACTGCGTTTAAGCAGAAAAATGCATGTTTGAGAGTTCTCCATAATTTTCTCAAAGATATGTTAAGTCTGTCAATTCGTACTAGGCCAGCGTGTTGCACTATGATCTAACCCTTCTCATACTCAGAAGAGGCCTGTGCCGAATAGAAGGACAGTTTAATACAGGGCTGATATTATTAAGTAAACTAAATAATGTTGATTCTATATACCTATATAAGTCCATAACTGCATTAACGAACCTAACTAGTATAATTATTATAGTTCATTCTTACCGTAGCAGTCTGGTAACCGATAAAACAAATGAGCGTGCCACTGGCGGCCAGCTGTCCCAACATTGGCGCGCTCAAAATGCTCCTCAATTTCATTGTGTGGCTACAACGTTATTAATTAAAATTAATTGACAGAACACATGTAGTTTAATCCAATTAGTTTCAAATTACTAGTGGAGTTTTTAAAGCAGCCAGTGACGTAGTGGCGATCGCGCTGTATGGTTGATACGTAAATAATGCAGTAGTCAAATTGGAAGATGGTTGAGATTATAATAATATCAATTGACTGCAAGAATGACCGCGTTTGAACCCCACACGGGTTCATTAATTGTGGTTCATAAACAAATTCCCAAGTGTGGATTTTCTTTGGCTCCATTGTTTCAATGTTTGTAAAGTTTCCTGTGACACAATTATATCTAGTTTTGATAAACGAAGAAACTTAAAATTATACTCTAAAGCCCCGACTAAGAGCTTTACCTAGTGACCTTTTTCTAAGTACTTATGTAAGTGCTTACATTCACATAAAACTAGTCTAGGCCAAGCTAGCAAACCTCACTTTTGACATTAAGCTATGAAAATTTATTAGAATAAACTAATAGTTTTGGTTATTATGCTGACATTTTACCATCTAGAACTGTTAAATAATGTCAGTATTACTCTAAAAATATTACTGGCCACTTTTTCTATAGAAGGCACGTAGGATAGACACAAATGTATACGTTACGTGACGTACTTAACTCAATCCATGTAGGCCAATCTTGGATTTGGGCAATATGACGGAATATCCTTGTTCTCTATCCGTCTCGCGTTGCCAATTCACGTAAGGATATAACATGGTTTACCTTTATGTACCATAATTGGAAAAAAGTGTCTACCTTATTTTTTATTAGCTTTCTTGCTAGTTATATTGCGTCCTATAACTAAATTCTAGATTTGTAATGCGTTCCGACTGTTCAGATATAATCTATACTAATATTATAAAGCTGAAGAGTTTGTTTGTTTGTTTGTTTGCTTGCTTGAACGCGCTAATCTCAGGAACTACTGGTCCGATTTGAAAAATTCTTTCATCGTTAGATAGCCCATTTATCGAGGAAGGCTATAGGCTATATATCATCACGGTAAGATCAATAGGAGCTGAGCACCAATGAAGAATGTTTCAAAATCGGAGGGTATTTTTTCCTTTTGAGAGCTTCCGCTGCGTGCGCTGCGTAAACAGTTAAAGTTTCGCAAAAATCATGTATGACAGAATTGTTCCCCTTTAAAAGTTCTAAAAAAAAGTCTGCGACAGCATATGTCTATCTTTTAAGGTTGGCTCACTATAACCATTTTTATGCTAACCAAATTTGTTCTAAAATAATGCATTATTTGCGAAGGTATTATTATAAACATGATATTAATCCTTATTCAAATAAATATGTTATTCATCACAAGTATTTAATTTAAAACAAAATTGCCCTTTACATCATTCGATTTCAATGAATATCTTAGGAGATATCGCAGTTTTAAAATAACATTGCAGCAAAATAATTACCCATTACAGACATAGTACAAACGATGTTTCTCCTGGTTTATTCTGCGTGATTACTACTGGTTCGATTTGAAAAATTCATTTAGTGTTGGATAGCCTATTTATCGAGGAAGGCTATAGGCTATATAACATTACGCTACGACCCACGGGGGCGGCGCAGTAACGATAAATGCGGGTGAAACCGCGGGAACATCTAGTATAATATAATATTCTATCACATACACACAACACCATCTAGCCCAAACTAAGCAGAGCTTGTACTATGGGTACTAGACAATGGATAAACATACTTATATACAAATTTTTTTTTGTAAATACTTATATATCATACATAGAAACACCCAGACCAAGACAAACATCCATGTTCATGCACACAAATGTTTGACTTGTGCGGGAATCGAACCCGCGACCTCAGGCGTGACAGTCAGTTACACTAACCACTACGCCATCGAGGCCGATGACATGATGACTTATGCAGTCACTTCGTCACTACTCGGAATAAAAGTTTGTGTGATCCATAAATGGTTGTTTCGAGTAAGATTGTCTTTGTATCCGTTGTTTGGTTTGAATAGTCTCCCGCGACACAGACATTATTGTTAGCGATCGAATTGGTCTGTGTCTTAAGGGATCTTACAAGGCGTCTGCTAAGACCTAATAATGTTGTTGGAGAGTCATATCACCAGCAGGAGTTTAACATTGGATAGTGGTATTGATGATCGTAACGATTATAGCATTTAGAAATAATCGGACGCACATATTTTTTCTCGTATTGTTCTATTCTCACGAAGTATGATACACATAACACGTTCAAGCATTGGTTTCGATTCAATCATTAACTGAGTTCATATTGGTCAAGTCGGTTGTCGATTCAATAGTTTTCTGTATTGGAAATATAATGAAATGGATGGCATCAAACCGCAGCGCCGCAATCTAAAACGAGTATTTTGTTGACAAACAATAAAATACTTCTAAGATTAATAGAAGCTATATAGTAAACACAAAAGCTTCAAATCTTTAGTATTTTGACTTATCTTATTTATCCTTTCCATGACTTATTTTAATTTCAAACACCGTGATAGTTACTCTTATGAGATACGTATATTAATCCACTGACAAATATTCTTCGGTTTTGTAAAAGGCGCTAGTTTTAAATGCTGCCCTTCAAATACATTTTTTAAAAGGCTAATAACGCAGTTGATTTAATTTCTGTATCGCGATAGACCTAAAAAACATTCAAACAACGGACCCAGAATATAAGACAAACTTGGCACAAAAACTAGTAAATCACACAATGTTGTGTCCCATTTGGGGTTTCGAACCCACAACACCAGCCATAGTAACCACATGAGTAAAAGCAAAATATACCGTTAAACGAATTTACGTGACACCATTTCAATGTGTAATATTCACATAAACCAAATATAATACTACCACGTGATTCATGCAAATTAAAATTTAACAACTAAGGTGAATTGAATGTCATGAAAATTCGTCTACGTAGAATACGGTTACTTTTTATGGTTTTCCATTTGTAGAACCATTTCATTCGAGAGAATGATGAGGCCGTTTGCATAAATATGTACTTTCTTATATAAGAACCCAAGTGTGAAATTACTATATCAGCTGTGACAATTTTGACCTGCTAAATTAAGGTGTCGGTGATCATTTGATTAGGCGACGAGAAACAGGTTTTTGAAGACATAAGAACATATTTTAGTGTCGTAATGGCACATGTACGATTCTTAGAGGTGAAATAGAACATGCTTCCTAATGTCCCTTATATCATCTTTGTACTACAAATCACTTTAGCATAAGCATACACCCACTACTTTTAGATGCGATGAGGAAGTCTTTGCCAGGGGATATACTATTCTTAGAGGAAACCGAAACAGTGGAAACACTTACATAATATATCGGTAAGATTACCTCAGACTTAAATAACTTAGATTTCTTTTCTTTCATCCAAATTATAATTCCTCTTCTCTAAGGGAAGCAAAGCGTGAGTGGCACCTCTGGTATTACAGACAATAAGCTACATAACTTGCAAACAGATATTTGTACTATGCTGTTCGGCCATTCTTTTTGTGTTTTTTATATTGTCCTTTGAACATTCCAATATTCTACTTCGAATACCCAAAAGGCAAGCCAAATTTGCTATTTTGTGTTTTAGCGATAAGTATGTTTTTAGAGCTACTTAATTCGACATAGATTGTTAAATCGTAATTCCAGTAATACAAAAGTAATAATAATAATAATAATATTCTACTACATACACACAACACCATCTAGCCCAAACTAAGCAGAGCTTGTAATATGGGTACTAGACAACGGATAAACATACATATATACCTTTTTTTTTTGTAAATACATACATATTATACATAGAAACACCCAGACCAAGACAAACATCCATGTTCATGCACACAAATGTTTGACTTGTGCGGGAATCGAACCCGCGACCTCAGGCGTGGCAGTCGGTTACACTAACCACTACGCCATCGAGGTCTTTCAATCATGTTTGCCACTAAACGAATGACTGCATGGCATGGCAGCATGGATGGCGTAATGGTTTAAGTGGTCGCCTCGCCACTGCGGTCACATCTAATAACTTTTGATTATGTAAAGATTTACCTTAAGATGAGGTTGTGTTGATCTACCAAGTTGCCTAGTCTGCTTGTGTATTGGTCAGCAAACTTTTTATTATTGACTAGTTCAGATTTTGGTATGCCTGGAAAGGTTGTAAAAATTATATTATGTAAATTAATTTAACATTTCGTCAACTATTTCTTAATTCAAAGCCTTTCCCGTCTACTGGGTTTATTTCCAGACTCCAGGGTGTGACAGAAAGCCCTAATAAAACTTTAGTAAATCTGGGATTTAAACCCAAGGTCTCATGATGAGAGTCAAGCATAAGCGCAAACTTATGCCACGTTACTAACAAGATTTGTAATTTAAATAAGAAAGTAATATCTAATACTTAGTTTCGCAGCACATCTACAAATATTTGTTTTGAGTTTTGGTGTACTTTGCGTCTATTATATGCAAGTTAGTAAATACCCCGCAAAATAGAGCTTGATACCAATTTGCACCAAAATCGCATACTTTAAGAATGATAAAACTGCTTTTATAAAACAATTTAAATTAATATCAATACAAAGTGTATCATATGCAGAGTAGGTTCAAACCTCTAATGCAGCTCCAGCCGTTCAGGCCATCAATGCAGTCAACTAAGTATATTAACTATGAAGCTAAGTTATTGGTTCATTATAATATTTCATCCTTATATGTCTCTTAAATAGGATCATAAAATGTTCATCACACCTTTTACGATTGTTTGATAACATCTCTACAGGTAGTGACATCTAGATTACACTGCATGAAGCATCATTTTCTTGAATCGTGGTCCAGAAAATAGACCTTTACTGATTTATATTTGATCTAATATAAATGAATAAACAAAATGATTATAATGATATAATTGTACTGCAGAATATCGAATAATCTGATAATACGTAAACCTAATGATTGTCTTACTTCATAATTTCCAATCCTTTCGCTAACTAAAACGAAATTCCAAAATGTCTGAAATCAAACCTCTCCACAGAACGAGCATCTCGCTTTCTTTGAGAGTTTAAAAGGAATACAAGTATAGTTTGGCTGTAACATTGCATTGTCCTAGCATCTGTCCTGCGATAACTATTATATCAAACGGCTAAGCTACAAAAACGCTGAGGGCGCTAACAAAAAAAATATCCAAGGAGAGAAAGTTTTATGCAATAAATAAAACTTTTATAAGAGGTTTCCTCTTGCTACTTTTTTAGTAGATCTTTCTTGCTTCATTCACATTCATCACAATTTTTAATATTCTATTAAAAATTGTGATGAATGTGAATGAATTTGGTTGGGTTAAAGTACCTATACTCCATTTGGTTAGATATTCAACTAAAGGTAAACAATCTTCATGTGACTTTTTACACAAACACATATTAAACAAATAAATTACTGCTTAAACTAACGGTTCAATTGATTTAGTAATCGTTATTGTTGTATTTACATTGATCTTTAGAAGCATTTTATTTTTTTACTGAGATTTTAGATATAAAGATCACATCAAGATTGTTTACCTTTAGCTAAATACCTAACCAAATGCAGTATAGATCTTCACCTTTGAACTATTTCATTTACATTTATACAACTACTTGGTCAAACTTTTGTCACACTTTCTACCCAAATACCCAAACCAACTTAGTAATTAACACTTACCTTCAAAACCAATACTACAGTCACCCAACAAATTCTCAAAGCAGTCAGCTAGCACGGAGAACTGGCAAAGGAGATGTATGAGATGCGCTTGCATGATGCAATCGGTGACCATCACGAAATGCGATATGTACCCGAAAGATATCACCACCAGTATGTACGCCAACGTATACCGGGCGGGAGTCTTGTCGTTGAATGGTAAACGGATCCCTATTATGTGGTTGTAATCAAGATCGTCCAGCAGAGGGAAAATGAACCTGTAATCATGATTGTGCTTGTAAGGATCACTGATAGCAGATAACAACAGGCCGAGGAGACTTTTTAAATTCGTTGTATAAAATTTACAGTAGTGATCAGTTATATGAAGTAAACTCCAGGGGACAGTGTACCTATTTCGGCCTCTATGGCGTAGTGGTTAGTGTAACCGACTGCCACGCCTGAGGTCGCGGGTTCGATTCCCGCACAAGTCAAACATTTGTGTGCATGAACATGAATGTTTGTCTTGGTCTGGGTGTTTCTATGTATAATATGTATGTATTTACAAAAAAAAAAGTATATATGTATGTTTATCCATTGTCTAGTATCCATAGTACAAGCTCTGCTTAGTTTGGGCTAGATGGTGTTGTGTGTATGTGGTAGAATATTATTATTATATTATTATTATTATTATTTCTATAAAAAACTGCAACTTTAATTTACCGACCGAAAGTTACCTTACGATTGTAAACTTGTAATTAACACACTGTAGTCATTTATTGTGCTATTAGCGCCAGAAGCTGCAGGTGGACCATAAATATGCTTATTTACTACATTAGCTTTAAAACAAAGGATTAAACTAAATATGTATAGTATAGAGTTAGTAGTATCTAGTTAATATAGTAGTTATAGTTGACTCAAACAGTGAGTAATGACAACAAATCAATGACTGGTATTATCGATAGTCTTAACTTTGACAGCAAAAATCAAGATATTGAAACTTATTTAATTACTTTGTGTGCCACAGGGTGCATGAATTATTTATATTATTTGTAGTCCACCATTGTAAGCATTATGAAACGCAATAAAGTATTGACTAATAGGTATGTTTGCCTAAAGGAGTACATTAAACTATTCTATATACTTCTAATTCTATCTGTTTTGTTTAACGTAAAAATATTATAATCCTAATCCTAACTAATATCATAAATGCTAATGTGAGTTTGTTTATTTGTTTGTTACGCGTTCACTACTTAACTACTCGACCGATCATCATGAAATTTCGCATACGGGTTGTCGGGGGACAAAAAAGGACATAGGGTACCTTTCATCGAGAATACAACACTTTTCGTAATCTAACCTAATCTACATTTATGCGAGCGAAGCAGCGGGCAACATCTAGTACTGTTATAAAATAATTTTGTTGGTACGCCAAGTGATCTCTGACAGTGTTTAATAATAAATTGCTATTCAATACATTACCAAGCTGCGAGTGTGCAATTTCCAAGCACCAGTAGAAGTTTTAAATATGACTCGGTCCTTTGCGACCACAAGTTGACTAACTTTCGTCTTGTCTCAGTTGTTGTGTCGAAGTGCGGGGAACACATAGCCCTCGCCAAGTCCTTATAAAAATCTTTGTGCTCCTTCTAGAATATAAAAACGTCAGTAATGTTCATCATCATCATCATCAGGCTATAATAGTCCACTGCTGGACATAGCCCTCCCCCAAAGAGCGCCATAGCGCCCTGTCTTCAGCTTATAATTACCTTATTCTTCTCAGTAATGTTATCCCATTGAAAATAAACTACTATATACGGATTTTATCGCGTTGTCTATTTGACACTTTATTACATAATTTAGAAATTGTTACACTAATATTACTATTAAAATTTACTAATTTTTAAGCTTATTATATTATTAAAACTATTTATATATTTTATGTTTACACTTAAAATCCGTATATACCTAGTAGTTTAATTTCAATGAATAATATTCGCGTAAATAGAAGACAATATTATGTAAACGTTGTATCATTTAAAGATATTAAAAGTTACGCTTAAATATATTTGACATCTCTGGTTCAACCTTAAGTATATAACACAGCAATCTATTATATGGGTATATAGAAATCTCGTGTCACGGTGTTTGTGCTCGCACTCCGCCGAAACTGCTCGACCGACTTTTATGAAATGTTTTTAGTATATTCGGTAGGTCATACCTACCGAATAGGTCGTAAAGTATATTTCATACCGCTAGGGTCAGCTAGTAACCGTATAATAATATAACATCTATAAAAATAATGTTGCAGAAGCAAAAATACGATAACGAGTTTTTAACAGTGTACCAATAAATAGGCTTTCACTTTTATTCTCATACTAATTATGGGCATGAAAAAACATTGAAACATTTATATTGTAAAGCTTTCACAGAAATACGTATTTAAACTTTGCAGAATAATTAAAGAGCAACAGTAACAAATATGAATCATCACTGAAACAAGAAAGCACTTATTTTAACAGAATCTTAAGAAACTAATGCAAATCTTCTTGTGGCAAAGAAATTTAAAAGATTCAACGCTATTTAAATATCTGACTATTCACTGTGTTTATATATACATACATATTTATAGATGTAAAAGTAATGATTTTGTTTTTATAATACTACTAGCTGTCCCGACAGACGTTGTCCTGTACAAAAAAACATATCTAAACCATTCTCGAATCCACTTGAACACACACAAAAAGTTTCATCAAAATAGGTCCAGCCGCTTAGGAGGAGTTCAGTGACATACAGACGTACAGTAGAATTATATATAGGTATATAAAGATTCTTATATTCCAATGTAAAGCTTAGAGTGCCAATAAATTGGAGAGGTGCCGATATTAGAATAATTTACCCTAATATTAATTGATCCTAATCTACGAGTTTAATAGCATTTCAGAGAGCTCATACACATATGCAAAAAAGCAAACAAGCTCAAATCGATCCTCAATATAAGAATAACAGCTGTATATATTTACCATATTTATGTATCTGTATATGGTGATAATCTGTATGAGCACTACATTGATACTCGAAGCGACTTCATCCAAGCCGGAGGCTTCAGTAAACCCGTGCCACATCTCACCGATCATGATCAAAGTTATCATCAACTTGACGATGTTGCTGTACAGGAGATAGCCGATACTGTGGTCGGTAGATGACAGTCCTGCATACAATAATAATAATAACTCAGCTCTGTATTAAACTGACCCACTGCCGGGCATGGACCTCTTCTAAATGTGAGAAGGGTCATGCCATAGTCCAACCCGCTGGTCCAGTGCGGGTTGACAGACTTCACATTTCTTCGAGAACATTATGGAGAACTCTCAGACATGCAGGTTTTCTCACGATGTTGTCCTTCACCGGTAAAGCAAGCGATAATTAACAATTGAATACGCAGATAACTTCGAAAAATCAGAGATGCGCGCCTTGGGATAGAACTCGAGACCTCTGCGTGGCAGCCGACGGTCTTCCACTAGGCTAACGCTGCATGCATACAAGTTGCGATTAAATTGGTTCAAGCTGCAACGTGGCAAAGTTCAACTTGCGCGGAGATTTGTTCGTGCGACGTTCTTAGATGCAAGTAGTGGTAGTGGACTTTATAACAGTCGTTAGTAAGAGAATTTATATACCAGCTAACAGCCAAGTATGGTCAAATTTAAGGGTACGTGAACCATATTAATAATGTAAACTCCATAACATAATATGATAATTTGTTGTATGTTTATAAACTGTATCATTGCTGGACACAAGTTTCAGTGTGTCCACCACGCTAGCCTAGTGAGTTGGCAGACGTCACACGTTTAGAAAATTATGAAGAACTCTCAAATATGCTCGTTTCTTCACAATATTTACGCGCTATAAATTTTTTGTCGGCCTCGATGGCGTAGTGGTTAGTGTAACCGACTGCCACGCCTGAGGTCGCGGGTTCGATTCCCGCACAAGTCAAACATTTGTGTGCATGAACATGGATGTTTGTCTTGGTCTGGGTGTTTCTATGTATAAAATGTATGTACATATTTACAAAAAAAAAAATATTATATATGTATGTTTATCCATTGTCGAGTACCCATAGTACAAGCTCTGCTTAGTTTGGGCTAGATGGTGTTGTGTGTATGTGATAGAATATTATATTATTATATATAAATATTTAATTTGGCATTTATCTTTGATAAATAATTTAGAGATGAGTCCCTTAGAATGGAACTATAGGCCTCTGCGTGGCAGTCAAATGGTCTCCTATTAGGCTAACGTTGCTGCATAACAGATAATATCTCAGAGCATTTTTTAGAAGAAATATAACTGGCGGTTAGGACGTCGTATTCCTATAATTATCCTCTCATAAAACATTTGCCGAAACTGCATTTTGTTGATGAAAATTAGCTAGCCTGAATAAATCCGAAATAATACGTCCAAAAGACGGAACGCACAAACTAACATTACATATGAAAATCTTTATCCTCTGTGTTTATGTGAATAATATTTTTCAGGTGTATGTCGTTTTGACCACAATTTTAATTATACACCTTTATTGGACTCGAAGCATTAGTTTACGTTACGGGCCTTTGTCCCTAACCGCACTTTTGTTATAAGATTTTTTTGTTTTTCCGCTACTGAATGCCAGTTCGATACGGGGTCTGAAAATATGCCTGACCTGGCAATTAATGAAATGCGATTAAGTCGCATTTCATTGATAAAAATCAGAGAGAGATCGATACATGTACATGGTTGACGAAACGAAGATAACAGCACTACCAATCCAAGATATGCAGTTATTCATATTTATAATAAAACTTTATAAACAAAAATTATATATACCTATATAAAAAATCAAATGTAAAAAATACTAAATAAAAAAAAAAAACTCACGCCTTATAGATATCCCTTTACATAAATAAAGCCGCCTAACTCTTAACCATGCATCTAAGTAATACTACGTACCTGTAATATAGGTAACTCTATACACGGACTCAAAGAAAATTGTCTCCAATTTCCCACTCGATTGACCCAGAGCGTCAGTTTGCGTGACTATTCTCCAGATATTTTTGATGAACCCCATTGTTAGATCACGATGGGTCTGTTAATGAACGAGTGTTCCCAACAAATGAATAGATTTGAGTAGGTACTCATATGAACGTGATTGAACGGTGGATTAATTACTGATGCGTTTCCATTGTCTCTTTTGTTAAGTTAGGATTATCTTTTACTTTAGGATTCTTCAGGTTGTACATAGTATCAATAGTAAATAGTTTAAAAACTACAACGTTGGTCTTATTATGATAATAATATACTTGCGGCTGCCTTCGGGACTCGAATCCTATAAGTATGTTACCGGGTTTTATGTTAGAGACAACAACGCGCTAATAATAATGTGGTGTTCCGTCGCTTCCGCGGACAAGTGCCACGTGAACGCACAACGACAGAGTGCAAGTGAAGCAGTATTAACATAGTTAATAAGTTATATAAATACTAACACAAATTGTATGTATGTTAGTCTATAAGGTATTTATCTATGCATCTATGTTTCTATGTAGGTATAATATATATGTATTTACAAAACAAAAAAGTATATATATGTATGTTTATTCATTGTCTAGTACCCATAGTACAAGCTCTGCTTAGTTTGGGCTAGATGGTGTTGTGTGTATGTATTATAAAATTTTATAATATGTAAATTTAGGTTAAGGTATTTATCTACGGGCCTATGCAGCCCGAAATAAATGAAATAAATACTGAAGTAGCACCTAGTTCGACAATATAATCTGTATACGTCAATAGGCTCGCTCCAAATTACGTACGATATAGCACATAATTACGTACGATATAGCACATAATTACATACGATATAGCACATAATTAGCAAAATGCAAATGTAATACAATTTTTTGTGCTTTTGAGGACACAACCTTATAGGCTTTCATAAATTACGTTACAAGTCTTGATCTGTTTCGCGATAAACCTGATGTACTTAATCATCTCATTCATAATTCCTCATTTGCAGCCAAATATCCTTATGCAGGAATGATAATGCTGAGGATGATGATCCTATAAGTACAGATTCCAGGTTTCTCAAGGATACGCTGTTCTGTCGGCAGTGGACTCTAATCATAAAAGTAACTCATTACGTTCTAGGGTAACCGCCTATCATCAGGATGGCCATGTTTGTTTGCCATGTTGATAATATAAAAATGCAGATTAGTGTCTATTAACAAAGTTTTAGAGCAATTTACATTATAGGGATACTAGAATAAAGCTAACTAAATAACTTTTAAGTGTTAATAAACGCGTTCATTCAGGCATAAATTGAATTCTGAATTTGCATGTATAAATAAAACAATTCTACAATTAA
The DNA here is from genome assembly GCA_963564715.1 of Catocala sponsa. Taxonomy (NCBI): domain Eukaryota; kingdom Metazoa; phylum Arthropoda; class Insecta; order Lepidoptera; family Erebidae; genus Catocala; species Catocala sponsa. The sequence continues at coordinate 10,102,360 of OY751334.1, read as the reverse complement.
TTCTATTGTATCTCGAGAACCATTGAAAACGGGCGAAACAATAAATAATCAAATTCTCATAAACTATTTCAGTGGTCCTTTAACCGTTGATTATATTTACATTATAGTTATCCATTTTAAACCCATTAACGTCATTTAATATTCAGGGGTAGAATTTAAAGCGTAGCCCTTTTCATGACTATTGTTGAGAAACAAATATGATGATTAGATATAGAATTGCAAGGGATCGACGATATTTATATATCATATTACCTAATTCGTATACAACAACATTGTACCTTCTTTTTAAGCATATTGCGCACACGGAAGTATAGGAGGCATAGTTAAAGTTTATATGGAAAGGCAGTGCAGAAACGTAACATACATAAAAATATATTAGTTTATATATTTATTAATTTAGGTCGTAAATCGTCCACCGGTCGACCACGGATAAAATTGGAGGACCGTTGTGGCCTTTTATATAACGGAATTTATAAATATTGAAACAAAGGATGCAAAATAATATCTAGAGTGGATAAATGTCTATGGGTCTTAAAATTTCTTATCGGATATCGATGACAAATTTGGTAAATTAATAGCGTTGACTGCGTTGAGGTAATCACTGAATCTATTAAATGAAGCGCCATTGACCAGTAAAATGTTTGATACTGTATAAAGTGGTATAAACAAAAATAAATTAAATACTCCATAAGCAAACTCAGCCTGTGTGAATGTTGATGTGGTTAATTTTAACTGTATATTATAGAAATTAACATACAGTTAAAATTAACAACCTATTTACCAATTACTGTCTTTTTAGGATTTCTCTTGCACAAGGAATGATTATTGGGTTCCAAGGTTTTATAAATATTTCACGTAGACTCAAAAAATACTGGGTGTTTCTATGTATAATATGTATACATTTACAAAAAAAAAAGTATATAAGTATGTTTATCCATTGTCTAGTACCCATAGTACAAGCTCTGCTTAGTTTGGGCTAGATGGTGTTGTGTGTATGTGATAGAATATTATAATTATTAAATGTTAGGATAATATTCCTAAAATCAGCATCAGCATCAGTGTAATATCAGCCCTGTATACAAACTGTCCCACTGCTGGGCACAGGCCTCTTCTCATTGCGAGAAGGGTTAGGTCATAGTCCACCACGCTGGCCTAGTGCGGGTTGGCAGACTTTACATAATCTTCTTGAACATTATGGAGAACTCTCAGACATGCATGTCTCCTCACGATTTGAAACACACTTAGCTAGGAAAAGTCAGAGGACTCTAGACCTCTGCGTGAGTCCAACGGTCTCTCACATGGTTATCGCTGCTTTATATCCGAAACAAAATATATAATACATAATTTGAAATAATATTAATATGTAAATTACAAAAGAAGGAAAAATAAAAACAACAGGTAATTCAATAAATAGGAGTCATTTATTATTTAACAGTAAATATACTCTGTTATTATACAACTCTGAACAATATGCATCATTATATTATATCACAAACATCGAGATCTACGGTTATAGTCTTAGAATTTTGTCATCGTTATATCCACACGTTTCTTTACTTAATAGTACTGACTAGTTTATTTAGAGAAGGTATATTATTTAGACTATAGATCAATTTCATTAATAGTATAGTAATGCAAACATTGCTTATACGCACAGAAGCACGCCAATCCATAAAAAAACAGCTTAGCAGAGATAAACGGAGGCCCAATCACCCTCTTTCCCCCTTCCCGCTCCTTCTCCTTCCCATTTCTTTTTTTTCGTAAAGTACACCTCTGAATATTCCTTCGGACATACTGGAGTAAGTCTATGTATGTATGATTAAATTGTATGATAGATAACTTTCATGTCACTTCTTATTGTCGCACTAGAGGTATAAAGGATATGAGCGGTTATCACTCCACTCAACAACGATTTGTACAGGCAAGTTAGCACAGTCTGAACAGTACAACTTTAAAGACATACTGACAACTTTGGTCATTATAACAACTATGTCATAATTGTTAAGTACTGCTTAGATTTGAGACTTAAATAATACCGCTAATTTATTGACTTAAAATGAGGTCATCAAACCTCTAAAGTTAATAAATTAACATAACATTTATAGTCATTATCTTGAGGAGTTACATAAATTGCTACTTCCTGACATACTATATGCTCTCGTATCCTTAATATAATATATAAACATGGCTATAACACAATCATTTTTATATTACACATGAACTTATAAGTTATAACATTCAAACATTCTATCCTACCTACAGTGTTTGTCCACGAAAAATTACTTACACGTCTCTTTTAGGATAAGAGTCTATATTTATCGAGATCAATTCATATAGCTGTTAAAATTAATTAAATAGAGCCTAGGATTACGAACTTACATTACACATAGTAGACTGAAGTTTGAGTGAAACAGACCACTAAACTAATATATATTTGGATGTGTTTACATTCGAATTACATTTTTTTTCTACTAAGTTACTTGCAGCCACTGAGGCGCTTTATGTCTCTGTTTGTCATGCATCTTGACTATGGATCTGAGTGTCTTCACCACTTATATATGGTCATTCAGGTAAACAATGTCATTTAGATGCTGAATTTACAGAATTTCGATATACCATCCTCATGGTATATCGAAATTCTGTAAAAAGAGTCTAATTTCACGAATTAAAGATTTCGTCTTGGTCCTCACCAAGACGAAATCTTTAATTCGTGAAATTAGGCTCTCAAATATGTAGTGCATATTATGTTGAAATTTAGTCCAATATTTCAGCAGAGAACGGAAAGATTGACATGTTGTTGCTTTACAGTAAGCATCCAAATTGGTTTGTGGTTTTATTTCCAAGTGTTACGTGAAAGCTATGTACCAGCCTCGAAATGTATGAAAAATACGTTCGATTGTCGGCTAAACAACATTAGAATTAGCTCAATACACAACCCGTACAGCCAGTGTAAGATATGATACTGCCTACAAGTCAAGGTATGTTATTTGAGTAGCGGTAACTGCAGCGCAGGCGGCGAGAGTGGCGGCTACCGCCACGACAGCAGCCGTAGAGCCCACAGCCTTCACCGCGAGGCCCATGATGAAGGATACGAGGAGCTGAGCGACGAACACACAGCTGCTGACTACAGCGACATCTGTTCCGATGCCGCGAGTGTCTCCACAACCACCGCCATCGTTGTCCCACTGAAAAGATCATAAATGAAGTTAAAGGGCTTTTCAGACGCATGGTGTTACAATGAGATAGATGATACATATTTTTTATTATTTAATAACCATTTTATATCCAAATTTAAAATATTAATAATTCCTTTATTTTACACCCAATTTGTTTTGCTCAAAAATATTTATCATGATTACTACTCTTTCGTGTATAATTTTTATTTATTTTTATTTTATTCATAAGGTTCACCAACAATTGATTACACTGTTACAAGATGTGATACATTCATAAAACTCATTTACTAGCGTAACAATCTCTTACAGGTAAACGCAGCATGCATAACTTTTATATAAAAGTTTACAATTACCAGTACAAAGACAAATCAAACAATACTAGAAGACTAATATGTAGACAAAATATGTAAACAAAATTAAAAATAAGTACAGAAATAAAAAGATAATAATGTACAAATCAAACATAGGCAACTGACCTATTGTATTTTTCTTTAGGATGAATTTAGACGAGCCATTTCTGCAGGATACATTAAGGTGCATAAGTATACAAGTGTGAGTAAAACGGTGTCATAGTTCGATAGGCCGGTAATTTCACATTACCGGCGATAGATAAATTATTAAGCTTGGGACCAATAAATTTACGTGCTTTCTGAGGCATGAGGGTGAAACTTCCTAACAGACAGACCTGTCATTATTACTTTTATATTCATAGGTTTACTATGCAAGACATATTACAACATATCAGGCAACTTTGCACTTGTGTATTTGTCACCACTATTATTACCTACTGCGTAAAAACATTTTGAAAGGAATATGTCATTTTATGTATTTCTCGCCACCCTTAATTATTTTTTTGCTAATAAAATATTCATAATTGTATTAGTACATTATTACAATCCTTAATAATATTATAAATGCGAAAATGAGTTTGTTTGTTTGTTTGTTACGCTTTCACGCCTTAACTATTCAATCGATCAACATGAAATTTTGCATACACGTTGTCAAGGGTACACAATAGGACATAGGGTACCTTTCATCCATAAAAAAGAACTGTTGCAAACCTAACCTAACCTACATTTACGCGAGCGAAGCCGCGGGTGAAAACTAGTTTAATATAAACTAGTCGTTACCCAAGGCTTTGTCTGCGTGAGCAGTACGTTTGCGACGATATCTACATAGATTACACTATGTGTTATATCTACTGTTAGATTTTAAGTTGCAGTTACAAAACTGCTGAATCAAAATCCATTCTGTAGCTTATACATTATGTCGCAATAATCATAAAAGTCAGAAAGGTAAAAATTGTAATAGATATTGTTTTGGGTTCATAGGCCTCTAAATATAAGACACCGATTGCTTTCTCAAAAACTTCTTCAGAGTCTTGTTACAGTTCTATATCAGCCAGCACCACATAATATGAAAATTACTAATACATTTTCATATATTATAACCTTACACGCTACGTAATATAAGAAGCAAATTAGAGATTCTCTCTTGAATATTGGTGACCTTGTAAATCGTCGACAGGGAGAATGGGGTGAATCTATTAATACGCGCCAGCCACATGCAAGCCACTAACATTATGCAGGGTGAAATGGGAACAAGGCCATATTATTCTTTATAATATATCCCATAGTAAAATCTCGGAGCGTTTTTTTTCTTTATAATTAGTTTTGCAGTAAAAATCTTGATGTTTTTTCTTGACTAATGGACACAGTTTCGCAAGCCCTATGTTGAATGTTTTATCACTCTGTGTTGCAATAATTAACCGTCGTTTAATCAATTACAAGGCACCAGCCTGTTTGAACTTCTATGAACATTCTACATCAAAGGATTAAAAGGTTGTTATAATTACCCCGCAATTAGAATCCGCTATCGTTTGTATTTCCAAAGTGTTTTTGAAGTTTATGGTTTTCATTTTGTAAACCTCTTCTTTCTTTCTTATTTACTTAAATTTGCAAATAAATAAAATTGAAGTGTCTGTTTGTAATGTCAAAATAACAGCTTGTTACTAAATGCATGTGAGAGTATAATATACGGTACTTATATAAAAAAATATTTTCATTTTTGTCTTTCTGTCTATCTGTATGTTTGTTCTGACTAATTTCTGAAACAGTTGGATTGATTTTAACGGGACTTTCACTGGCAGATAGCTGATGTTATAAAGAGTAGCTTAGGCTAATGCTACTATAGAAAAAATAAGCTTCAGCTAAAAAAAATTCTACGCGGACGAAGTCAAGTTCTCAGAAAACCGAAATCAACCGGGCCGCGAACTTTCAGGTAAGCCGAGTCAGTCTGATCTTAAGATCGTCGTATAATTATGTATATTCATTTAGAATAACATTAAACATCAAGCCTTTTTTGCTTTTGTTGGTAATAGCAAATCAAAGACTTTGTTGTTGACTAATTGAGTTGACTGCACGTGTGGCTTACGAGTATTTTGAGTTTGATTGATTCTGTATATTCTTTAAGTCCGTTGCTTGAATGTTTCAAAGTCTTCCACGACACAGGAATTATTCCAAGTACTACAGTTACCTTTAAAAAAGCAAATAAAAATCAAAGAAAACGGTGTGTATTTTATATTTAGTACACGTGCGAATTAATTAATAGTAGACAGCGATGCTGAAGAATTCTACGAATAAACCTTTTTTGTAAATATTTAGTATTATAATTATGTGTTTTTTTAATTATGATATCTTTTTTAATACGTTTGTAAATATATATTAGATTAATTCGTTTTAAAATTAATAATGTAAATATATTGTAAATGAATATTAGTAGTAAGGTTGTACAAAATTATAAAAATATTGTGCTGTGAAATGAACTGCGATAGCTATATTAGTTTTAATAAAAAAATTCTAATAAATTAATAGTAAGTAAGGAAAAATATAGGAAATACCTGACGCCCACATAATTAAGTCGGAGGGCAGTAGTATTTAACATTAATATATTCGTAATATACGTTAGCAAAGCCTCCTTGCAGGGTAATATCCTCTCCGGATTATTTATGACAGCCACGTGGAACGCTTACATTTAACGAACCTTAACTTGTTGTTAATAGCCGCCTTGTACCACTAACCTGGAGGTGCAGGCACGACTTGCGAATTGAAATGGGGATTAAACAGGCAATACTACATAATGCATTGTCATTATTATATATTGAATGCTGCTTATAACACAAAATATTTCTGATATGGTGATTTAATAGACTGGTCATGCAGCTTCATTATATTCTTCATACAATAAATGCTTCTCTTTGCTTCAAAATGTCGGTAAAGTAAACGAGGTAAACATATGCCTTTTAATGAGTACCTAGTGTATCTGTTTTGCCATGCTTATACCAAGAACTACCCAATTGGGCAGAGTTCTCTCAACTTATTAAGACTGCATCTGAATAATAATAATAATAATAATATTCTACCACATACACACAACACCATCTAGCCCAAACTAAGCAGAGCTTGTACTATGGGTACTAGACAATGGATAAACATACATATATACTTTTTTTTTGTAAATACATACATATTATACATAGAAACACCCAGACCAAGACAAACATCCATGTTCATGCACACAAATGTTTGACTTGTGCGGGAATCGAACCCACGACCTCAGGCGTGGCAGTCGGTTACACTAACCACTACGCCATCGAGGCCGACAATATATATTGTATTTTAGTACCTAGTAAGCTGATCACTAGAGCTGTGGTGATGATGCAGTATCAACGTATTGCAGACGTCTGTAGGCTTACTGCTAATCTACTATATGATTCGTATTGCAGTTATCTATCCGCCCACTTTAATAATAAAACTTATGTTTCACAAATGAAACGGCAATCACGTACCACCAACCTGTCTGTAAGAACTTACTACGACTTTTCTATCGACATATTTGGCTTTCAATGAAATCCTGTCTGTTATGACTGGTAGTACTAAATATCCTAAATATGGTGATTATATTAAATATCTCGGATATTTATGCGAGCAACTTACCCTTCTTAATCTAGATGTATTAATTGCAATTGATACGTTTATATAACATGGTAGTACTCACCATACCTGTAGCGTGATAGTGCGCTACAAGCAAGTAGGGCATAGTGAAGAGTGTGGAGTACATAACGCCGGCGGTCCAGCTGCACAGCAGCACGGCTGCAGGCGCGCGGATGACACAGAGAGCCACCATGCCGCAGCTATACGTGCAAAGCCCACCGACGTACACACGCTTTGCCCTGAAATTTGAGGAATAATGTTTTAGACTTTGCGTATCAACATCACTAGTGCCAATGAAATATATCAGATCGGTATCTCATTATCCTGGTAGCTGGTGATAAGCTCATCGATACAAACACCAATCCAAAATATATCAGATCGGTATCTCATTATCCTGGTAGCTGGTGATAAGCTCATCCACACAAACACTAATCCAAAATATATCAGATCGGTGTCTCATTATCCTGGTAGCTGGTGATAAGCTCATCGATACAAACACTAATCCAAAATATATCAGATCGGTATCTCATTATCCTGGTAGCTGGTGATAAGCTCATCCACACAAACACTAATCCAAAATATATCAGATCGGTGTCTCATTATCCTGGTAGCTGGTGATAAGCTCATCGATACAAACACTAATCCAAAATATATCAGATCGGTGTCTCATTATCCTGGTAGCTGGTGATAAGCTCATCGATACAAACACTAATCCAAAATATATCAGATCGGTGTCTCATTATCCTGGTAGCTGGTGATAAGCTCATCGATACAAACACTAATCCAAAATATATCAGATCGGTGTCTCATTATCCTGGTAGCTGGTGATAAGCTCATCGATACAAACACTAATCCAAAATATATCAGATCGGTGTCTCATTATCCTGGTAGCTGGTGATAAGCTCATCGATACAAACACTAATCCAAAATATATCAGATCGGTGTCTTATTATCCTGGTAGCTGGTGATAAGCTCATCGATACAAACACTAATCCAAAATATATCAGATCGGTGTCTCATTATCCTGGTAGCTGGTGATAAGCTCATCGATACAAACACTAATCCAAAATATATCAGATCGGTGTCTCATTATCCTGGTAGCTGGTGATAAGCTCATCGATACAAACACTAATCCAAAATATATCAGATTGGTATCTCATTATCCTGGTAGCTGGTGATAAGCTCATCGATACAAACACTAATCCAAAAATGTCACCGTAATTGTCGTAGACAAGGCCTTTGTACAGTCACTAGCTAATGATCCTACCGATATTTATCTTGATTTACACATCTGCATTTATGGATGGATAAACGAGGAGCCAAATGGAGTCTTGCGTTTCACGTGATTTGACACGAGATGCAGTTAAACGCACCTACGCCTTTTGTCAATGCCGTGATCCGTGATCACAATTTAAATATCGTGGTAGTTATTATGCTCGTAGAATTCGTTACTATCAATAAGGCATGTGAATCTTATAACTAACCACAAAATATTGTATGATTAAAGGATTTTTGAAAGCTGTGTATTTTGTGTACCATAAATATTTTCGAATGTCAATAAAATTTAACGAACTCCTCTCACGCCATATTGCCCAAAAAAACATGAGCCGCGTAAAACTAGGCTGCCCCCAATTTCTTCGCGTCATTGGCGCTAAACTCAATTTCATCAAGTGGAAAAGATTCTAGACGAGCTAAGCTTGTAACTTTATTGATTTTTAAATCAGCGCGAAGCCAGCAAAGTGGCAGCCAGGAAGCGACGCAAAGTCAAGGATCCGTTGATCTCATTACCACGAGAGATGTTGTTTACTCGGCTGAGCTGTCAAGTTGAAGGGTAAACGTGTCTTAGATAATGCCTTATTATATGAACGGCGGCGACGGGCGGTTCGATACCAGGTACGTAATGTAATATTCGTTTCAGCTGTTTGTTCGGCCGATATATAAAAATTTGAGTACACCTTAAGTTGTTTGTAAATACCTGATTGACTTGATAGCAAAAATTAAAGTAAATATTTCAAGCTGTTCAAGGCCCAGGAACCAAAAAATGCAACGATGGGTTTGAGCAATTTGATAATGTAAAACAAGGGTCTGTAATGCATACATTTGTTGTAAATGTAACATTAAAATGCGTTGTGATAGTAATGCAATGTGTATTGCTGGAGTACCAGATCTTATTAGAAATGGTTTGCACATGATATAATTTACTTCACAAAGATTGGTTTAAATAAAGCTTACAATTTAGGAGCACGGTTAATATAATTAATATTTGCCAAATTGCTATCAGGTTTCGTAAACTGTTTGAAAATTTCCTTAAAACATTAAAAGCTTAAACTCATTTGTAAATTGTTCACAAAACTTTGATGCAAACGCGGGCTCCTGTGAAATGTTTACATATTCAATTGTTTGTGTCTACTTTGCTCGTTCTATGAAACGTTTTCTAAAATGTTTGTCGTCAAATGAAACTAGCATCATGTGGCGAGAATATTAATTCGTTTAAATCCTTTAAAGCAGGTTTTCTATTATAATTCCGACCCTAATTTTGCCACATTCAGCAACTTATCCAGTTATTAAAAATTTATAGAATTAATACCTGTCTGTAAATAATGTTAATATTTATGTAGGTATATTTTCTTGATAAGTTAGATGTTTGACCTAAGATTATACTAATAAATGCTAAAGGCTTCCTGAACTATTTCTTGTTATTATGAGTTCTCTTTTGATAAATATTACGATGTCTTTACCACAGCTGTTGCTTTTAGCAATACAAATTTTATCATTACTAGAATGATTCACCAAAAAGCCAGGATTGACTGTCATATCGTTATGTTGCACTATAACTATCTTAACAGATGTTATCAAGCCACAAATACTTTATCAAAACTATTACACATCCAAGAAATATTCAAATGGCAATATTTTATAATCCTGTAGTTATTGAAATCTAAAGTGAGGCTACGAACTATGATGAAGTCTAACTTCAGCATGGCGTCTCAGTGGGTTAGAAGTCATTGATGACAGCTAAATTAAAAGCCATTTAGGCAATTTTTATATTTAAAGGAATATATGTCTTAAGGCTTTTTAAAACAGATGATCGTTATCGAAACAACTATGGTGTTCCTATACTACAATGAGTTACAATCCTACGTCAGAAGAAGAGAATCCTTGATCCTCGTATAAGCACCATAAGCAAAAGCTTTTTGGATGAAAGCAACATAGAAGCAGTCTTCCTACGATAAACATCGGGGAAAGTCTTAACCTCTGGTGTTTATCTATAGGAAACAGTATGATAACCGCTTACTTTATAGCTCGTATGCTACTTTACTACCTTAGCTGTATAAAAAGGCTTCACATCTTACCCAAATCTTATCGTAGCAAATGGAAATCTGTAGTCTCTGCCTACACCTCTGGGAAACAGGCGTAAATCTATGTATGTATGTATGTACATCTTACCCAAGTCTTTTGATGAGTTTCTCGATGATAGTGGAGTAGCAAGCGCAGGAGAGTGAATACATCGCCATGCCCCAGCAACCGAACCGCACGCCGGCTTCGTACACCGTGCGACTGTCACTACCGACCGGCGCCTGAAAGTATTGTCATAGCAATCATGAAACACGACTTGCTAATAATAATTCTGCAAGCGCTTTTCATTTTATATATCCTAACATTCATACCATTCGAGAACTATGTAAAGCACGCATACCGTTTTCCTTTAGTTAATAATATTTTGTAGCGTTTTAAGAACTGTCCCAGTAGGTGTTTTAATTGGTTGCATCTTGGTATGTGTCCCAATAAAAAAGCCGGGACTAAAATAGTTGTACAGGACAACGTTCATTTTTTTGAAGAAACGATACATTACGGCATTTATGACTTTCTATTGAACAAGCCTAAATACAAATTTTAAAGATATAAGATCAACCAGAAATCCCTAAGCACCAGGAAATGCTATCTACTATGCGTTATAGTACAAAGTATGTACAAAATTTCAAGTCATATAACAAATAATACTAACCGCTGGGTCGCCCCCAAAGACAGCTTCTCCGACGAAGTCAGTGAAGTACAGCGAGTAGCAGACGTGAGCCATCCAGCAGAACAAGTTGGTGAGGCACACCACACGCAGGGAGCTCGGCATCATCACGATCGACTTCAAGTAGTGGCGAAGGGACAGCGCCTCTCCACCATGACTGTGTTCCACTACAGCTATACCACCACCGTTCTGTAAAGATCCATCAACACTAGGTAAGGTGACGTCAATAATGGCAACGAGCGTTAATATTCGAAGCATGTTTGAGGATTTTTGGGCAAGCTGAGTTTTGGGTTTATATGAACGCAGAGTCGCTGCTTGATTGTCGCTCAATCCTTTAACAATTCGATTGAGTAAATATCTCTACCATACAAAAAATCTCTTCCAAATAACGTCATGTAGACTTGCAGTTCGGGTTTTGTAGAAGATTAGCATACGCTGTGTTATACGGTCTTGGATGCTGAACGACGTGCATTTCTCTACTTGACTCGCAAGCATCTATAAACTACGATAATCGTTTACCAAACGGCTGGCCATACGGGTACTGCTTAAATAATAACGTCAATAGTTAAATAAGGTTAGGATATTTTTTTAATATTTAACACTTCAAGATTAAGACTAGCACCACCTTAATCTCCCCGTGGCCATAACGGTAAGCCATCGAAACGTCAAGGAATTATAATAAATAATTTAAAATTATATATAAACACTTAACGTTTTCATTACAATCAAAATAAACCGCAGTGAATCGCATCGCAAACCGTTGTTATTAAAATAAACAACAAATAAATCCGTATTTATTTATTTATTCTTAGGAACTCCAACAAAGGATACACACTACATGCAATAATTACAAAAAGTTGTTTGATAATAATTTGTGCTCCTTCAATTACAGAAGAACACGTTTAAGTAGTTAATAAAGCAATGGACCACATTTCGCCAGATATGATTAAGTATGTATCTCGTGACTTATCCTGGGAGTAAGTGTAGCGGGCACTCTTATAACCTTCATGCTAGTACATAAAAATCCTAACAGCCTACTTAGGCATTCAACCCGGAATATATAATACTAGCTTTTGCTCGCGACTTCGCTCGCGTAAAAGTAAGTTATGTTAGTAAAAGTACTTTTTTAAATTAAGATATAGCCTACGTTAGTCGGTGATAGCTTTCTAAAGGTGAAATAATATTTAAAATCGGTTGAGTAGTTTTTGTGTTACATCTTGCAAACAAACAAACATTAAAAAGAATCTTACCTCTTTATAATATAAGTTTAGACAATATATACCTAAGCAGCGGTAAATGTATTCTAGGATTCATTAACAAATTTCTTTAAATAAACTATTTATAATATTAATTCATCGTTAATGAACAGATATCGTTTACGAATAATACTGGCAACATGAGCCTAGTATGGCTTCAAATAATCAACTTTAACGTGAAAAGAGGCCTTCACGTATCTATTACATGCCCACACCTGTATATGCCTGTAGGAAACTTAAGGTTTCTGTTCATAACCCACGTATCTACTAACCAGAAAGATACCCAGAATTTGTACTCTCAGCTCATAAGATTTAAAAAAGAAAAGCTATACATGGTTGTTCAATCCATAGTGCGCTTACAAGATCGACGATCGCATGGAATAAAACTAATTATATGCGCCCGTATGTGTGTGTGTATGTATAGGTATGATTGTGCTCCAGACATACTTGTTCCAAGTCTGGAAGTTCTTTGAGCTTGTCGCTTGTATGTCTGCGAAGTGAATCGCATGGGAATTAATAAATCGCTTGCTTAGAAAATGTTGACAATACCATTTTTATATCCGACCAGACGTACGCTTTCAAATTCTGATGATTGACGTTTCGAGTGAGCACGATTCTGTGTGCCTTTAAGTGTATTTTATGAATAAATTGATGTTTCTACGTTTATGAATTGAATAATTCTATCTAATATACTGGAGCCTTTTATAATAAAATATCAATTTCAGCATAATCCATCATTTACTGAGCTCCAAGTAACATACATACAAATTTTCGGCAGCTTAATTTATTATTAACAAGTTAAGAAACAAACACAAATTAATACCAAGAAATATTGCCTGATTTGTTACGTGGCTTAAATCCATGCTTACTGCCGATCGTAAGTTGCCAGATTCGATTACCAGGGTCTACAAAATGCGACTGGTTAACGCAGTGCTATGTTTTTTTATCTGTTCTTAATCAGACAACCAGGATTCCATACTGGTTGTCATCTTTAGGGTGATGGGGATGTTTTGCTATATACGAGATGTAAGAAAGACTGCCTCGGTGGCGCAACCATCTCGGTGCGATTGTTGGACATCAGACTCGGATTCGATTCCGAGTATGAGCTAAGGCTCGAGCAGGTTAGGTTTTTCTACCACGAAATTTTCAGTAGCAGCACGACGCGGCGACGTCTGGAACGGTGATGGTATACCACAATAAGCCTTATTACGTAGAACCTAAAAGCATAGCTGGCGAATTTTCGGTGTAATACTCCTTCAGGGATATAGGCGTGATACTAAGTATGTATGTCAATTACCTCAGGTTGATTCAATGATCCATACATAACATTATCTTTCTTCAAACTCTTCTCAGCGCTGCTACCATCTTCATCGAAGCTCTCCTGAATGCGCTCGTTCTGTGCCAGTTTCCTGAACTCCTCTTGCCCCTTCAACTCGTCAAGAGGAATCTCCTTAAAGCTGCTGATAGTGGCTGAGACGCACACTATGAATATGATCGTGATGAGAGAGAAGACCGCCCGAACGTGCCCACCAAAGAAATCACCTGTAAAGGATTATAGCTGTATAATCAAGTTTTAATCTTCTGTAGGCGATGGTGATTCTGTATACCTTTCTTTGATAAAGATACTGCTGTTTCTCTTCATTTCTGTGCCGCAAGGTTTTACAATTTATAATTTTTGAAACAACGGACACAAACCATGTGCACGAAGCTATTTTTGTATCAAACAATTGTTAATGATATAAATAGGAAGAGCCATGCCTGTTAGATTTAAGCCCCTAAGAGCCAAGTAACTCGTAATTCGAATCTATACAAACAATGCTTGTGAAATTCTCAATGATTGGCTTTTAGTACTGGCAAGTTAGAATACTTGCTATTTACCATAAAGGATAACCATTCTCGTTAAAATTGTCCTAGTCCAGACAACTCAGCGTTTCCCATAGTAATCAGGTAAGATCAATGTAATGACATTAAAATGTTAAGTAAGATGCCCAAGTGGTACTTCGCCAACTTTAAAGAACGGCAAGTAGGTATTTACTTAATACACAGTGTTCGAGATCTAATGCAAGTCTTTATCCGGGAAGTGATTCCTAGTTATATTTAATTGCCCGAGGAATGCAAGAGACCGATCAATATGGAAAATTCTTGGGAAGGCCAATACTGAAAAGCCAAGAAATAAACAAAGTTACCAGTGCGAAATACCTATACATTTTTTACAACTAGGCGTAGGACAGCATATAATAATATGATAAGTTAATTGTTAATAAAAGCTATTAGTATATTTAATTTGAAATTTTATTTATATTGAATCAACCGACATATATACTTAGTAAAACCGTACACCGTCTCGACAGGTTTTAAAACGATATAATCCAATGCAAAACTCGTCGAGCCCGACATCTTAATCCGCGTCGGTCTGTAAACGAAATAAACATCATTTAATTTTACCTAATTTGGTGTCGTCCCAATTTATGCCTCCGAGCGCGTACCCCATGAACCCGCCGAGGCCGGCCATCACCGTGAACGTACTCAGACCTTTCGCATGATCCTCTGTTTAACAAATAAAAACACAGTTTATATTAAAAATACAGACGTACAATATTCTACAAAACAAATAAACAATAGATACAAATTTAGGCTTCAGCAAACATGATTTAAAAGTTTGATTTACTTTATTAGAAGTTCAGATAGTAACGCTATCGGAATTTTACCTATATTGAAATATTACCGTCTTAAATAAAAAGCCTATAGGCAAAGTATGGTTCTGTCGTGAAGTTTTTCGTGGCCGCGCATGAAACAGTAATAGGTTCTGTAATAATAATTATGTTCTGCAATCTGCCGTGTTAAGTATATAATCTTAAAGTATACAATATAGGTACACTAAAACATTACTATTAAAGCCTTTTTCCTATAAATAATCTAAAACTATCACAATAATTCCATAAAGTAAAAATAATATGAAGATATCGACGCATATTTGATGAACTTTTAAAAGACGCCATGCGAAATACCACTACGCTACTTGAGACTGAAGATGCGATGGTTCGTCTCAGTTTTCTAACTGCATTTGTATGATATCCTTCTCACTTGAACATTGCCTTCTGTAATCATGGCTATGTCTAGAGATTACTTAATCAAGGACTTCCGTATACACAGTAGAAAATACTGCCGTAGTCATAAGTAAAGTATAATTGGTCTTATCTCCAAACACGTTCATTTGGCTAAGACGCCTTTGCTAAAAAAGCAGCAAACTCATTCCATATTTACAATCTAGGCTAGGTCATGCATTTTAGTGCTATCTGGTTTCACGGACGGGTTAGAAATATTATTGCCTCGAGAGCTACAATAGTGTTTAGATAATTACATATATGGGTAAACGTAATATTAATATGATAACATGTTATTCTAAAATCTTATTGGTTCCTATAAATTCTAAATCTATACTTATAATAAGATAGTAACTGGTCAATGTCTGTACATAGAAGATATATAAGAGGTCTTTGTAAGAATTATAGAAGCCAAAAATATTATTTTAGAATTTTTATGTCTCTCTGTCTGTTTGTTTGTAAGCGCATCACACAAAAACTTCTGCATAAAAATTTATGCGGTTTTCACAGTTGTACAACTGGAAGTCTAACTTCAAATCTGGTGCATGTGTTAATTTGGATAAGCCACCTAGAAGTCAAGTATTACCTGTATATATCAATTTCTTCTCACACGCAAAAAAAGAAAAATATAGATGTACCAACTTTCAAATTGTACGCGTACGACGTCACAGCCAAATGCTAGAATGCTATGGTTTCTAATAGAACCAAAACTATATTTATTCGTTTCTGAATGAAACTACGCTAGTAAACAAAGCTGAGATCGACGCAATAAAGATAATCGACTAATTTCGGAATGAAACGAAAACAACGAACATGACGTGTAAATAGTGCTTCAAAATATATATAGATATTTTTTTCCTTTACCGGTAATGCTAAAATGCCACGGTACCTCTGATTCGTCTTACCAAGCAGACATTAGGCTATCATCACTACTATACTTATGCTTATTAATGTGAAAGTATTGATAACGTAAAATTAACTAACAATATAGTAGAACTAAGTTTTGCTTATTTCCTTTTTCTGGAAAGGTAAAAGATAAAGATTGCTGAAACAGTTAGGTTCTAGTATATTCTGCTACACATAGTAGCAGAATATACAAGAACACGCAATAGATACAAATGTCCAAATTAACAAACTATAACAACTAACTTTTAACAGCTGGTAGTTGCTTCAATAATTTACTTCACGTTCAATACCTATCAACTAAAGGCCCAAGGTGCCTACTAAACGTGGAGAATATCCATGCACTTGTAAGGCTCCTGTACTAAATTAAGCAGATAAAAAAAAACATGAACCGAATCTATTACTACTGTGCTGCCAATAAAAGTGACGTAGCAGAGTACAATTAATGCTGATCATTATTCTAGTAATCAAGCATTAGAATAAGCCATAGCTAACATACACAGATGCTTATCATGACGTATCACAGGATGCATAACATCATTATACAATTAAATTATAAATTTTCGAAGTATAACGACAAACATTATTTGTCACATTTACGACATTTATCTTACGTAGAAAATCTTATAAGAATAGGTTCATGAATCAGATATATTCTAAGAAAAGAATAAAAATGTCCCGTCCTCGCTTACCCTGTTAGGTACACACAAACATCGGATGGGTACGCACGTGTATACCGAATGTAAACGACACGCAACGCGTTTCCACTCACTTCTCTCACTCACATGTTTGACACTCAAATATTTGTCCACAGAAGAAAATGTATACATCCGAGACAAACTTCCAAATAGATAATACAGAACGTACATATATGTAAATTATCTTTTACATGGCATGCGACTAACATTGCTGTATACAATATATTAAAATTTACAAAGAAAGTTAATGTGTGTTTCAATATTTGATGAAGTAGCTGACTCTTAGCGTAATGCAGAGGCTGTATATCATTTTATTCAGGTTGGACATTTAATATTGACTTAGTGACACCAAGTATTTTTATTCTTAACTATATATAATCATTATGTACATAGAACTGTGTCACGAGTCGACCTGTTTGCTATAAGCAAATAACACTCTTCAATTAAAAATTATTTTAATCTAACATTTTTTAATCAAGATCCAAACAATAATTTTAATTTAGGTCACAAAATAACGCTAAGAAATAAATCAACGACAAGTGCGTAGGCGATAAAGCCGTTAATAGGCAGAGCGGTGACAAAATACTCACGGTACGTTGACGAACATGACAAATTGACAAATTAAGCTACCCGTTCACAAGCATGATACTCCTGCACGAGTTTGGGTGACGTCATACATGATTACGCTCGTGATTGATGTGCTATGACCACGTAAAATGTTTAAGTTTGTCGTTTGTCATTGTCCTTTTGCCATTCACTTACAGGACTGCCATAAATTTTACTACGATATTCATATAAATTAGAATCATACTCTGCCGCCTAAATACTTAAATGGTTGACTGAATCAAAATACTTTGATTCCGGTACCTACACGGCTACACATCTACAAAAATAAGTTGTTAAACATTTCTTAGCCCGTCTGATATTGACAGATACTTGTACAATTGTTATTAATTTGTTACTCACAAATCTGTATAGAAACATACTTAAGTCTTTGCATCAAAGTCAGTTTCTATTCCAAGCTTATTACTCAACTATTGCAAAGCTGGCAGAAAGATCATATTTTACGGGAATGTTCTCACCATTCTTATTCTCAAGTGGCCTGTATGTCTTAGGGTCGAAATTCGGCTGAGGCTAAAGCTTGACGCGTCAGCATTTAAAAAACTCGATAACACAGGTTAGCAAGAAGCAGGAAAGATTAAGCACATTGAGAGCGCGTCTCCGTGCAGTAGAGTAAGTCGCAACACTTTGCAGACGATACACATCATTATTTATTTATTCTTAATGATGAGTTCTCATTCAACTTCCCTTTCAGAGATAGGAGAGAACAAGATGTAGGTATACAACTGTAATAATATGCGAAAACCATGTAAAAAGAGAAGTGTAAAATTAATAGACAAAACACAATTTTAAAAACGTACGTTGCGTCATTACTATGACTAAAACGACATATATTATTATTTTTATGGAATTTTATATTTAACTTGTCTCTTGGAATAAATTATAACTAATTATTAATAAAAAGCCATCCAATTGCTCAATCTAATAAGATCCTCATTCATACATAACCATCAGTGACCTAACTTCGGATTTCATGGCTGATTTTATGCGGCTTCTTCGAATAAATGACATTCGAAACCGAGCTCTTAATAAGTCCGTTGAGGCTCGGTGAAATTGACAAATAAATAAATAACTGCTACCCACTGAAAAGCTTAACCTATCGTAAATTTATATTTTCGCAAAACCTTACAATATGTCCTTTACCCAAAAAATCCATCTGTAGCCGATAAACAAACAGTTTTAAGCTTTAAGGTTAGTGAAATAAGGTTTAAAGTGGCGCACGTTTGGTGGTTCTTTCCGAGCCGGTAATAAATACACGGTACAAATGTAGCGGTTTGTATGTGAGTCTCTGTCAAAGGGCAGGTTAATTAAGACTGTATTTACAATCTATCTACACATAGTTCCATATTTTAAATTCATTTTAAAAACATCTCTAAGGCGAGGGCAATAGAATTGTAGAGTACTTTTTAAGCATTTAAACAACGTTCAAACACTAACAATCACAACATTTTGTTCTCTTTGGTATTGTACCTCAATACTTGTTGCACTGGTATTGGCAAGACAGTTCTTGAACTATTGCGCCATCCGAGCAATCCAAGTTATTTTAAGTCATATATAATATTTTAGACAACATAGAATTTGACAATAATAACATTCACAAATCTATACCTGCAACCCATTGCAAGTATTAATACTCCTAACTACTCATGTTAATCTGAACCGATAGCAACAGTTGGTAGACAACCAATGTCAGCCTCGATGGCGTAGTGGTTAGTGTAACCGACTGCCACGCATGAGGTCGCGGGTTCGATTCCCGCACAAGTCAAACATTTGTGTGCATGAACATGGATTTTTGTCTTGGTCTGGGTGTTTCTTTGTATAATATGTATGTATTTACAAAAAAAAAACATTATATATGTATGTTTATCCATTGTCTAGTACCCATAGTACAAGCTCTGCTTAGTTTGGGCTAGATGGTGTTGTGTGTATATGGTAAAATATATTAATTTTATAAACATAAATAAATAGCCAATAGCCAGTACGTAATAAAATACCCAAATAAAATAATTATATTACACTGTAAATTTCTTAAGTTTCTTTATGGACACCCGATCTGCACATAATTCAATCACAAATAATCACAACCAGTCTAGTCCTTTGTTCAAAAGCCTATGAAATCTATTTCTTGACTTCTTTAAACAATGTCTAAAACTATCAATAAACCAGCGAGAATACAGATCGATAATAATTTAATATTGTATAGCATCATTTATATTACAAAGTAAACAACTTAGTCTTATCAATTGATAAAACCTTACGTGATAACTAAGACATTCTGGAACTGTTTGACCGACTAGTAGAGCCTAAAACTTATCATAAAACCCATCTTAAGAACCAATAATTCATTACAAGCTTGAATATACGTAGACAATTTAAAAAACTGAATAATATAATCAATGTAATATTAACAAGCAATTTTGTATTCTGCATGACCATTTAATCCAATAATACGACAAATTATTTGAAAATGTTCCTTTTTTACTATAAGTCATCGCTATAATATATTACATTCGAACATGTATGCGTTTAAACAATCACGTTTCATTCGAATGTATGAAACCCGAAAATAAATCTTGGTGCCAAGATAAATCAATCACGAACAGACAGTGAACTGATAAAATGTCTTGTTTGGGGTTCATCATTCTCCGTCGACGGAAAAACTGACACAAGCACATACGTAGCATCACGTGTTGTGACGACACGAACAAATATTGAAATAAATTCATTAGGTATATACCATCAAACTGGGTGAAGGATCTCGCACCCGAAATTTCTAGCAATTAATATCGTAAACAATTATTCACACACTTATGATTCATATAAATGAATCTGACTTAATACGGTTTCCCAACTGGAAATTACATTATCATCATTTTAGTCTAGTGCGCTATATTTAGAAAGATTACTCAAGTATTGAAGCGCGTAAATTGCTTGTTTAATTGCGTTCGCAAAGATACCTTGTTTATCCACTCGAGGGAGTCGCTCTTCGAGTGGCCGACGTGTTGTTCACCTCTAGAGGGCGGAAAACCAACGCAAATAGACTTGTTAGAGGAGGTCAGCAGGCCAAGCTAAATGGAGCGAGGCAAATATGGAATACAGGTTTCATTAAAATCTTTGAACACATCTGACCTGGAACTGTCACATCAAGGAGATAAGCGCGCGCTGGGCTCTGACACGCGTCGGCATCGAAGTCCAAGAATACGGTGCCCAGGACTGTGAACAACACGCCCCAGGGGTGGTAGTTGCTACTGCCGGTGTCCAGGGCTGAACTACGAGGGCCTAAAGCAGACGGCACCTCCGTCCTGTTGACTGGTAGCTCATCACCCAACGCATAGCCTATCGCTTCTCCGTTTGGCACTAGAATTAAGCCTGTAAATATATACATATGTGTAAGTGCTTCGTAGAATTGTCTTTTTAATATCTTGTATAAACGGAAACTCTTAGATAAACAGTACTAAATCATCTGTCAGTTTTATATGCCAAGGTCTTACATATTTTTAGCAAATAAATGGAACAAAAACACTGGATAGGGCTTTCCTGGGAAGGAACTGTTTATATAGCCTGTTGCTCTCGTGAAAGGTAACATCCCTTTTATTATTTCATCTTAACACTTTGTACAGGGGTGTTTTGTTATCTCATAATAATGAATGTTTGCTTAGGACCATGTGACCCAAACAGTCAACACCTTTATTCCAATTTAAATTTCAAAGGAAATTGGCACACAAACATGTCTTTATCAAAAAGGTAGTTTTATCTAAAGGTTAGTTTGTCGAGGATTTATAATCAAATTGAAAATATATAACTACGTATTAAAATATTTAAATGAATTCTGCGGTACGATTTTATAGAACAAATAAACTTTTATTAATAAAACAAGTAAGGATAAGTGCACCTAGAATCATTTGTACAGTTCAAATACTTTTGATAACAAGACCAATAAATAAGGGAGTACCGACGATAAGGTTCACGTCGGTACTCCTAACACAAATATTGTAGCCGGAGAAGTTAATAAAAATACTAGTAATTTGTAAATAGAATAACTGGTAATTTATTAACAAAATATTGTTGTTTATTGCCGGAATCGATCTCGGTCTTTGATTGCTATTTGTCGAATTTACCACATTGCAACATCAGCAAAATATGTTTTTTAAATTTAATACTAATATATATGAAGGCAAAAGATAAAATAACGTACCAAGTAAAACTCCAACAGACATCAGAACAATGAAAGGTCGTCTCCTGCCAAACTTCGACCGGCATCTGTCACTCAAGGATCCAAGTAGAGGAGTCATGAAGAACCCTATAAGCGGTGACAATGCCCACACCAAGGTCATCTGCTGATGTGGCACGCCGATCTGTAGCAACGTAGGCGACACGAACGCAGTCTCCCCTGCATACGAGAACTCTATACCCATAACCGCAGCCGATATGCGCATCAACTCTATACGACTTTTTCTCCTAAAAATACAACATAACAAATCACATATTATGTTCGAAGGAGTAAGCAGATGTGATCAGAAATATGATGAATAGATACAATTGTTATTACTTGCTTCGCTTGCTTTCTTTATATCTTTTTAAAGAAGTTCAGATATGACTTTTATTATTTGAATTCTCTTTCTTTCTTTTTTTATATACAACACAATACAACTTTCGCACTTTTTTTCACCAATATAATCGAGGTACCTTAAAATGCATACATGTTTTCACATGAAAAGGCATTTAGAAAGTTTTTATTTTTAGGAGAGATGGGACAATTATCGACAATTGCACTATAAAAGTTTAATCATCGAATGTCTGGTATCTGTAAAAATATTAGAGATTTTTATGAGTTGGTATTTGTAGAAATGATAAATGAAAAACGACGTCGTCGGCGGCACTAAATACTGTCTGGTAGAAGTTATTCCGAATTACGGGGAAACTAAATAAAGATGTAATTTTAAAGTTAAACGAGGTAGTCGTACCAGAATTAATGTTTGTATATAGTTCGTCCAGAATATATAGAAGCATTTTAAGATAAATCACTCATTTAAGATAATTTGAAGACTTAGAGCAAAGGAATCTATGCTGAACCTGCAACATTCCGACTGAGAAAATATTTTCTCCATAAAAGTATAGCACTCACGTAATTTTAAGTGTGTTCATATTATCATCTTGAATTTACAATCTCTTAACCTATCAATTAATGCATGCCAGACACAATGTTAAGGGTATGGCAATCTATTTCACCCGATTGCATTTCTAGGCTAGCTGCATCCTCTTTTTAGATCGGTAAGGTGTATGTTTTAACAAAGAATTATAATTTAAGTATGATACTAAAGATACATAGTAAGAATCTTTAGTTTCACCAGTTTCCTTAAGCTTTTTTAAAAAGACATCGATCGCACGTTTTCTGGTGGTCTATGTACGTCGCGTGTGACTTTACAAACAAGCAAATTAAAAGTTATGAGGTAACAAACATAAAAAAAAAAATACAGACGTATTGAGTACTTAATCCTTTTTTGAAGTCGGTTATAAAAAACGCTAAGTATGGCCGGACTTATAACAATCATTTGGAGATAAAACAAATAAGCAATTGTCCCTCGTAGATTTCAAACTAATAATACGAAGCACAGCGACAGCGGTAAGGCGGCCGCTTGCCCGATGCGGCATCTGTGTAGTCATATTGGCCTCATCACTATAATTTGGCAGGAAACTCATTATTGTCCATGACTTCGTATTTGTTTTATAACAGTACTCAATCTTCTTCTCTATAGTGGTATACCGTCAATTGCTTAAAATATGTTGAAAGGAATTGATCGAGTGACAGTTTGATAACTAAAGTGAACTAACACTATTTTTATTAGTGGAATCGCATTCTAGCATCGGTACCGCAGTTTCTAACATTGGGTCTCCGGCCCTCTCATATGTTTTTTTTAATTTTATTTTTTCATCGTGCTCGTCAAAATGACCACACTCCACCCGATGGTAAGCAGTCGTGTGGTCTAAGAGCAGTGGCCTCCACACCGCCCTCATAGTAGCCGAGGCGATGTTGAGGTCTCTACTTTGACGGCCTGAGAAGGTGCTTTTTCACGCCCCGCTTAAAGGACCCAGGATTGAAGGAAGAAGGAAACTCGTGCCTTGGCAGAGAATTCCATGCCTTGGTCGAATATATCTCATTTAGTAAGCTAAATGAGACATATTATGCTGCTATATAATATGAGCACTGTTTCCAAACTATCTCACAGCTGGGCACAGGCCTCTTTTCAGTATGAGAAAGTTTCGGCCATTATCCACCACGTTGGCTCAGTGCGGTTTGACGGACAACCCACATCTTCGAGAACATCGAGACTCTTCTCGATGTTCTCGAAGATGTGGGATCTTTGATACAACATGATATCTCGGACATCCAGGTTTCCTCACAATAATAATAATATTTTATTATATACACACACCATCTAGCCCAAACTATCTTATCTTATCTTATGTGGGGGCCAGTCAGTTCAGACCGGCGACACTTCGACCCAGTGGGATCTTTCGTGTCGACACTCTCCCAATAACGACTGCCATTGATGTTCATGGCAGCCGGGACCAACAGCTTAACGTGCTTTCCGAGGCACGGAGCAGGCGATAATTGTCAATCATACATACATACACATACATAGATTCACGCCTGTTTCCCAGAGGGGTATGCAGAGACTACGGATTTCCATTTGCTACGATCCTGACACACTTCTCTGGCTTCATTCACTTTCATCAATTGTCAATCAATACGCACATAATTTCGAAAAGTCCTATAACTTCCGAAAGTCAGAGGTGCGCGACGTGGGTTCGAACCCGAGACCCTCTGCATTGCAGTCTGTTCGTCTCCCCACTGAGCTATCGCTGCTCTAGCCCAAACTAATCAGAACTTGTACTATGGGTACTAGACAATAGATAAACATACATATATACTGTTTCCTTTTTTTTTGTAAATACGTACCTACATATTATACATAGAAACACTCAGACCAAGACAAACATCCATGTTCATGCACACAAATGTTTGACTTGTGCGGGAATCGAACCCACGACCTCAGGCGTGGCAGTCGGTTACACTAACCAGTACTCCATTGTTTGTTTTCCTTCTTCATTGAAGTAACCGGTAATTAATTATTTAATACGCACATAACTTAAAAAAAACGTAGATGCGTGGCTTAGGAATGAACTCTAGACCTCTGCGTAGCAGTCCAACGTTTTCCCACTAGTCTATCGCTATTAGATGTGCTATGCTTAATTTCAATGTGAAACATTCACGTAAATTTAAATAATCTACCATAAATTTGTCAAAACTTGACGCACAATTCGATAAGTTAATAGACTGTACATCCCGGTCGAGCCGGCCCATTTATGCTGAAACCCGCAAGGCTCTACTCAATCTTATCTTTACGCATCTGGACAAACGACACCCTTAATAATATAATTTCTGTGATTTTGTCTGTTTGTTACGCTTTCACACCTTTAGTACTCAACCGATCAGCATAAAATTTCGCATACACGTTGTCAGGGGAACAGTAAAAGACAGGGACATTTTATCCGGAACGAGCGAAGCCGCAGGCAAATCTTGTGATCTATATTATGTTTGTACCATAGTCGTCCGTCCCTATTTCGTATTGTTTATGACCAGTATCCCCAACTCAATCCCTTTTACGGAAATAAATCAGCGATAGCCTGGTGAGAAACCGATGGACTGCCACGCATAGGTCTTGAGTTAGATTCCAAGGCGCGCATATCTAACTTTTCGAAGTTACTACAGCGTATTAAATAGTAAATTATCGCTTGCTTTAACGGCGAAGGAAAACATTGTGACGAAACCTGCATGTCTGAGAGTTCTATATAATGTTCTCGAAGATATGTGAAGTCTGCCAACCCACACTGGGCCAGCGTGATTAGTTGCCTTACCCTTCTAACACTGAAAAGAGGCCATGCCTAACAGTGGGACGGTTTAATACAGCACTGATATAATTATTATTGTAACCAATCTTTGTTAAAATGTAAATTTACTGGTCAACATAGATCTTATCAAATTGTAGCACAGTTTTCCTAATGGCGATAATTGGATGTCAACGTGGAAAGAATTACTCAATTTATTTTCCGCATTGTAATCTTTGATACTCTATTGTGTGGCGCACGTGAAAGTTGCGGAAGCTAGGTATTACAGGTGTCGGGAAGTACTGCAGCCTTGCTAATTAGAAGATGGATGAGCTGACTGCACTGTTCAATGTCAAAACAAGTGCAGGTAGCCTATCCCAGTTTTGTAATATATGTATGTATATCGTCTACATACAATGAAATCGAAGTCGAAGTCTGTATATTGTAAACATTTGCAAAAAAATTATGTAAAGGGTTTTTGTAAGAGCTATAGAAGCAAATGTTATTATTTTAGAATTGTTGTCTGTCTGGTTGTATGTTTGTACGAACATCACGCAATAACTTAAGCACAATTTTTTTTTTTAATTACTTTGTGTTCTAACTTAAAAATCGGTGTCTAACTAAAAATCTAGTACATACATGTTTCATTTTGATACGCCTCTTAAAAATCTAGTATTATGCATGTAGATCAACTTTATTTTACATTCAAAGAATGAAAAATATAGATAGGTATCTACTGTCAAATTCGATTTTGATGAAATTTGGTACAGATATAGTTTAAAACGGTTTATGTTTAACTTATCACCAGATATAGTAAAATATAACAGTCAAAAATAGTAAATGATCACCAAATTGCACAGCAAAATATATTTAAAGAGATCAAAATAATTCGACGGAGCTCCGCTTGGCGGGGCTCCTATTTTTGGGTGGGTTTAAGAAGGAACCTAACATAACCTAACCATTCCGAGACGGAATGCAGTGATTTGAGGCGTATAGGTGCTCGTTATGATATATTTTAGTAAGATTATTTTGCTGCACAATTAGTATTTTTGGTGGTCTTTATATTTAATCCCGTTTAAAACCTGGGGAAGGCCCCTGGCAGAGCCTACTATTCAACGTGAATATCAAACAAGTAATTTGAGCATAGCGGGATCCACGTTAAAGCCTTGGATTTCGGTTGTAGTCTGATTGAGAAATACCTTTGCCTTATGGAAAATCACTACCATAAAAAAATAATTTATGTGCCAGCGTTAAATACAGCTTCTAAATTCCTTAAGAAGACGCTGGACGACTCTAGTTCTTACTTGAGACAGAGGACCGAAATACTTAACCCTGGCGACTGCTTTGTAGGTTGTTGTTCGTTGATAAACAGCCAACCATATCCTCTCATTAATAATATATAATAATTCGTTGATCGCGTAGAAAATTTTACATACGGTTGTAAAGGGATCCCGAGCTTAATTCTTGAGTCGCTCAAAGTGTAATAAGGTTTTTCTGTTAGGAAATAGACCGCAATAGACTGAGTCTTTATTACGTACTCTTCTTCTTCTTACGGAACCTAAATACATATATAGCTGGCGAAATTTGGATGATCAATGATACCTTTTACCTTATCAACATATATTATAGAGGTATCAAAATATGTAGTCTTACCTGAATAGGTCACTATATTCACTATCCTGCCATACCCTTTCTGGAGGCTCATCAGAATTTGGAATACCGAACAGAGTCTCAGAGAGGACATCCCTAATGCCTCTTGGATGCTGTTCTCTCCACCGTGACCATCGCTCCTTATATCTGTCCCTCGCACCATGGAGACGGCCGGTGATACCCTGGTACTCATGTAGTTTGTCCGCCATTTTGTAAAGGTGCTATAGTCCTAGTACGTGGTATGTATAGGTTCACATCACATAAGCACTGTTACAAAAGTCAACCATGATAAACTGGAACTTATAGCTGTAAACATGTAACAAAAAGATTTGGTTGTGTTTACAGGTCAATAATAAATATTATTGTCAGACTGAAAACTCTATTGATGTTTTTTTTATATTGGGAATTAATTTTTTTTTCAGTCTGGCGCTATCCACGTTTTAGTCCGCGTACATCAATAAATTTTATTTATCATACGATTTGATTAAGACAAATACTGAATCTACAGGTGTTACATCCAGTTTGGTTCAGGCGTTGTAAAGATAAAACGC
Source organism: Catocala sponsa (assembly GCA_963564715.1). Lineage (NCBI taxonomy): Eukaryota > Metazoa > Arthropoda > Insecta > Lepidoptera > Erebidae > Catocala > Catocala sponsa. The sequence goes on along the minus strand of OY751334.1, from coordinate 10,074,498 downwards.
TCAAACAAATATACAAGATTGATGACAGTACATACTCTTTTTGTAGGTATAAAGAATTATATATATTACAATTGCTTTTCAATTATTAAAATTGTTGCTTAGTCATTGCATACTTGAACATTTTCTGTCAAAACTGGATATTGCACTGTTTTCCCCTATATATGTTATAATTATACCTATATGTACTTAATACATGTATATACAAAGCCAATGTTATCAAGTAATCAATTATTGGTCTATTATAGAATTATAAATACATTTTAGAGTTTACCTTATTTACGGGGTTCACAATATGATCCTTATATACGACCACACCTTTTTGTTACACGCTGTATATACAAAAAATAACCATACATATCACTATTATTAAATCACTTGTATGTATTTTATATAACGAATTCTGATTCAGTTTTAATCACTTCCATGAACAGGACACTCAAAAGTTTGGTCAAATAAGTAACGAGCGCAAATATTGATGTGTGGAGGGTAAACTTTGTTGGCCAGATACAGTAGCGAGTTGCTGCGAGTTGTGGCGGAAGCGGACTGGGCGCGCGCGCCGCCCTCGCGCGCAAGCCCGCCCGCCCAACAACTGACCACTGTCTATAAAATCTTACTGGAAGTGATTATTTTAATTTTGTTTAAAATGTTGTTTGATGGAAATGTTTAGTTGTTTTTTGCGTATATCTGTGATTCAATTTTGGCTTAGCAACTTACGACTAAAGAAATATTTCTAAAATAGTTTTAACATTTTTAATGAAATATTTTTGGTAATTGCTTATATTAAAATCTTTTAATATTCACTTTTACTGTTATCAAAAGTATAAGATGTCATTGTCATTTTATATGTCATGTCAAATGTCATTTAAACGATGTTCGTGTTTCGTGAGCAAAATAAAATCAATGAAATCGTTCTCATAACTGTTGTATTAAAACATTATAATACAAACGTTGCGCTTTTACATGCGATGCCAATCGGCGCTTTAATGTCAACATATTAATTTTCAATCATTTAAACAAATGCTTTCTTCTCTTGCATACATACAAATTAAACTGGCTTGGACAGCCATACTCTGGATTCTATTTATATCAATACAATATAATTTTTTTTTAAAAGACGTTCTTTAAATCTGTGAATATTGAGGTACGACAACTTTCTCAGCCACCAAAATTAGCTACTTTGCACAACCTGCAGAAATTGTTAAATACGCTCATTAATATTCAAATAACCATCTCGCACGCTTACGCAATACTTAGGCTTCACTAACAGACACAAATTAGTATATATTAATTATTTGAATGACTATTTAACTATACACTTAAATAACTACGTACGTCGTTCTTTCATGTTGTCCAAGATATATTTCAACAAATTATTATGAAGGCCAAATAAATTAATCTCCATCTTATCCGCTCCAAAATATTTCCGTATTGTTTTTATTCTATGAAAACTAATTTATAATCTCGGTGTATGTTGAGCAATATGTGTTATATCTATGATGACAATGTTATCTAATGTAAAGGGAACAGTATATTGTATCATTTTAGTACTTTGAAATTTACCATAATACTTTTCAGCGTCATTTCTACGGCATTAGAGAATTTGACTCAGAATATAGGATCAGTGTAAATATTAAATTAATTGCAGAACAGTACGTAAATTTTGTTTAATTTATTATGAGATATTTGTTAAAACAGGACAATATAATTGAATAAACACCTTCAACCATATAGATACAAATATAGGAAAAACATTATAATGTATTTTGTTGCCTACCTATTTTCAAATGTGTTTTTGTTTTACTCTTTTGCCAAGCCAGTTCGTCGTATAATAAGTTTTATTGTTGGTATTGAATAACAAGTATCGGTGCCTTGAAATATAAAAAGTAATAAGTTAGAGCGTATAAAATTAATTAACTGGAAGAATAACAAAAAGAGTGTTTAATGGTAGTCTATCTGTGCTATCAAAAGAGTGGGATGAAATATCGGTATAGTGTAATTTGTAATATTTTGTTAATATTATTCAGCTCTATGCATTATAATAAATCAAATTAGAAATAAATCCGAATTAGTACAAAATTAGATCGCACATGCTTTGATTATATGCAAATTAGACTTATTTTATGGAAATCGCGCTAATACTTGTATTTTAAACAAAAAATTGTTTAATCATATCTTTATATATATAATTCTTCTGTACGTGTGTTGATAGTGAACTCCCCCTAAACGGCTGGACCGACTTGAATGAAACTTTTTGTGTGTGTTCAAGTGGATTCGAGGATGGTTTAGATATGCTTTTTTTTCTTTTTTTCTCTTTTGTACAGGACAACGTCTGCCGGGACAGCTAGTTTATTATATAATATGTATTTCAGTAGTGGCCTTTTATCACAGTAATAATTATATCGTTTATTTGACACTTTAGATTAATATCAAATATGATATACTTAGTTAACCTTAAGGTATAGGACATTTTTTTATAATATAGCAGTAAAGTACTAACGTAGGAGCGGTATAGTTTTGTGTCTACGCTAACTACAAATCACGTGTTGCACGACTGAGGCTAGTTATCATCACGTAAGAATTTATTGCGATTTTCTCCTAGGAAATTGTACCAGTTTAAAGTGTAGGAAGGTGTCTAGTAGACACTTAGACACTAAATCTAGCTGTCGAAATCTACCTATATCTCCCTTCTAACCATACGTGTAAATGTATGTATACATAGTTTCTTTTTACAAAATACTACTGCCGCGCTAAGAATAAATCCTGTGTCTCGGAGGATTTTACAAACATTCAAACAACGGACACAAAAAACACCCAGACTCGGAACAACAATTTGTGGAACTCATAAAGTTTTGTCCCGTGTGGGATTCGAACCCACAACATTCGACACAGTGGCAGTGGCGAGACAACCACTTAAACCACTACGCCATCCGTGCAGTCAAAAAAAATATCTGACTAAAATTCAGTCAGACTTTTAATAGTGGTAATGTAAGTAACGGAAAACGATTTTAAAGTCTCTTCTAAGGCTGTATTTCTCGGTCGCCCGCCTCAGGGATTACGCTTATTGCGTCCCGGGGAGTCGACGACTGATTGTATCCTCCAATACGGCCTTATATAAACAAACTGATTGTCTGTTCGTCTTATTGCTTTCGCGATTTCTTTCTATCTTTAGACCGTGTAAAGCTATCAAATTGAAAATAACGCCTACGGATTCAACAGATGAAGCCGTTTATTAAACCGAGTTCTATTGGTTTCATTCAATACTTATCTTGTTTGCGTACACGTATCTTTTTGTACTGACGAAATTTTATTTGGTATGGCATTTGGGTTTTTTCGTAAGTTTAGTAAAATACGTATATGTGATTTACATATATTATATGGGATTTTTTTTTATTGCTTTCATTAGTATTATAGTAAGCGAGAACCATCGCTCATACACATGGCTGTGTTTTCTTAGCATTACAGAAGCAATGTTAAAAAAACACAACCAAGTCGTTGCCTACCAGAAGGAAAAGGGTAATGGAGCAGGATGGGTTTGGGAAGGGAAGGGTAATTGGACCTCTGGCGCTCTCACTCACCGAACGAAACATAACAGATACTGTTATTTTACGTCGATCTTCTGTGAGATGGTGGTACTTCCCCGGTCGAGCCGGCCTATTTATGCTGTAACTAGCGTGGCCCTACCACTCAATTTGATCTAGTCGTAAGTATTTTCTGATAAATTTGTTCGTTGTTTGAGCTATAATTTAGCACATGGGTGGCACGGCACGGTGGCTTAAGTGATCATTGCAAATGCAACATGTGTAACAGGTTTGATTCTTACACTAAGTAAAAATTTATACTTTAACCAAATAGCTGTATCGGCATTTAATGCTAGTATAGTTTTAATGTTAGTAATATTGTTTCTGTCAGAAAGATATGAATAGTCGCGATAAGATTTACAAGCTAATAGTATAAATTACTTTAGAATGAGTAAATATTAAAAATACAATTATTTATACAACATAAAGTCACACATGTATATGTATATGTCTACCCTCAAAATAGTCAGAGATACATATGACTTACATCGCACCAAATATATTTGAAGGCCGAATTAATAAGAGTTGTCTATTGTAATTTATTTGGTAAAATTCAGCCAATTTGCTTCTCTTTTAAATTTTCAAGCAATAATAAAACCGTACATTACACTTTGCGGGGCATGAGTGTCGAACCCAAGATATAACGATCGTACAAATAAGTTGCACTTACTTGTACGATCGTAATGGCGCAATTGAATTATTTTAACTATAACCAATTGAATAATTGCACTCCTAATGAAAAATCTTAGCAATGATCTTCTGAAAATGTATTAAAGATTCAATTAATCTTTATATAGACAGTCAGGTAACATTTTACTACATTTCCTTGACTACGTTACAATCCGAAAAGGGTCAGTATATCACGCCAGCCTTTTTATTCGAGCTTCGATTGAAGTACAAAGAAAGTGAATATGTTGCTACGGTATTATGTCTTTATTCTCTATTTGATAAAGAGAGATAAGTGAGGTTAACCTACAATATAGAAAGAAAAAGGTTTCTGAAGAAGACTGGTGCCTAAACTAAGCTGACCTCTGTGATAAGACACAGTTTGATGACGATAGGTTATACCATGGTACTTGGTACGCATACAAGATATACATATTATACTATTTTATTTTTTAAATATACAGCTGTATACATGCATTACACATAGGTATTTGAAAAATACTTACTCAATTATTTAAATCGTCTTACTTTGACGCGCATGTTAAACATTGAAATTAAACTATTTAATACGGACTTTAGCGCGTTGTTCATTTTAAAATACATTATTGTGAACTATTAAACTACAACTGTTAAACTTTACTATAAAAGCCGTATATTTATAATTTCAATGATTTATTAATTAATCTGAGTTCCAAATTATGTTTTTTTTTATGCTACTGTATAAACAAACGTTTGATCGAACTTCACGCAAAAAGTACTAAATCCATTTTGATATAGTTTTTACAGTGTTGGTAGCATAAGTTCCGAGCACAATCACATACTCCGGTCTACTACTGAATTACTTGACAGAAAAATGCAATGCGACTTTTCCGGCGCCGGTCATCGAAACTGACCCCTTATGCTCAACTTTAACTTGTAGTTATTATTTAGTGGTAATCGTATATACGTAGCCATTATCTAGGTACTTTATAATCTGGCCTATTTTTTTGCTCAGTTTCTGTCATATACCAACACACATGTTTTATAATCTCTCGTCTCAAGTTCACAGACGTCCCTTATCGATTTAACGTGTCAGTGCTAAAGATAATCTCGAGAAAAATGTCACGATAATATTGATATGTTGCTCAAATTATAATATCTAACAACAAGTTTACACTTCAAACAGATAGAAGTTAAGGCGTCAAGTATCAACAGGTTTACAATGGAGATAATTTTACCATAATATTTACCTGACTGTTTTACTGGTGCTGGATTGGAAACTAGCGTTTATAATTGTAAGAGTTAGGGTGCCATTAGTTAGTTGATTGAGGTTCTGTCCCATAATTCTCAATGCCAGAGAGCATCCTGGCATTGAGAATTATCGGACAGAAAAATAGTTCCAGACGGCAGTCTAGAACTAAGCCCTGTAGATGGCTATATGCTAATGAGTCTGGCTAAATATGACTATTGCATATAACCTTATGGGTATATGCAATAATCATATTTCACCGCACTCATCTTACGAATCTCGAATCAGAACTCACAAAATCATGTTATAAGCCCTATAACTTAGAACATGACTTCGTGAGATGTGTGAGCCAATGGAGCGAGTGTGATAGTGCCCTCTTCCGTACATACCTATCTGTGTATTTAGATAGTGATTCTATATGAGGATTCTTTGTTATGCTGTCGGATTTGCATAAGAATGAAGTTAATTATTTTCTTCAAGACCTCTAACTTACTTCTAATTAAAATCAATACGGATTCCAAGACAGTTTTCAGTTGCTTCCCTTCTTATTTTTGTTGTATTATGTATGTGCTTGTTAGATACAATATAGTCACCGTTAGCCGTGCACATCATAGTCTAACCCCTTGGAACTACATACACTGACAAAGGCAGGATATATTAATATTTACCTACCACAATCGGGCTTGTACTTGAAAGTAAATAAGTGCGTAGTACAAATGCATTGTGAAGCTATTTACAAGGTGCAATAAATAATGAGTATTAATATGTTGATTCGTTGTGTAAACAAGATAAACATACCATTGTTGCATATTTATATCATAATGAACAAGGTTAGGTCCCGCACGATGTAATACAACCCTCGTGACTGAAACAAAACACTAGAAACTATCTTCGTCCGTCTCATTTGAATAAACTTTTGTGACACAAACCGTGAAAATCAAAGGAAGAAACGACAGGAAGGACATTCGCAATGTTAATGGTGGCGCATAAAACTGACAGTCTTGATTTGTAAAGTTTTACTACAACTAACTGAATCTGCCATCGAATTATCCACGCATATCTTAGTAGTTATTTTTAGAAAGCAATATTTTATTTGCTTCATTTTTATAATATCAGCCCTGCTTATGAACTTTTCCACTCTTGAGCAGTGGCCTATTCAAAGTTCTACCACGCTGGCCAACAGACTTTACACCATTTCCTCACGACGTTTTCCTTTACCGGTAAATAATTAACTATTAAATACGCAGATGACTCCAAAAAACTTAGCGGTGCATGCCTTGGGACTAAACTCTCTGTACATTGGCATAACAATCCAACGTTATAATAGTATAACATTCTATGATTATGATGTTGAAATTTAACTATTTTATACAGATTTTATCACGTTATTTTAAAACACTTTATTATTAGTACATAATTTAGAAACTATTAAACTAATACTGTTAAACTTTACTACTATTTAAGCAATAAAAAAATTATATAGATTTAGGTTTACACTACTCCTGACGTTTCGGTTGCTATTTAACAGCCATGGTCACGGGGAGATAAAATTCGTATAAAGTAGTTTAATTTTAATGCATGATATTCGCGTAACCGTCAGACAATATTATTATTATAACGTTATTTGCTTGATATATTGATTTTACCAGTAAACAGTTATCGCAAACATACGTCTCGTTCATGGTAAACAGTTAACGCAGTCTAAAATCGCTTGCAACGCCAGGTCTGAAGTCGTTGTACTATCAGCGCTAGAACAAAAGACTACTATTTCTCTTACTTGCCTTTTTATTCTACCAAGATGGCATACAAGTATATGGCCTATCTGATGCCAAGCGCTTAGCCTATTATCGCCTGCAATTCTATGAGTATTGCAAGCATTCGCTATGCTGTTGCTGCAAGATCATGCTTAAGTTGGGAGCGACTTCCATAGTCTGTCTTCAACATGTTGATGATTTGATGAACTTTGCTACATGTAGGAGTTTGAAAGAATTCCACAAAATATATTTTGCCAACCATTTTCTGGAGCTTACTTACTTCAAATATTTTTTGTATCACGGGCAGCTTTAAATATATATATTTAAAATAATATGACCCAGAACCGGATCTGTAATAATAATTTTTATTCGTCATTTTGATACAAAGTACCGATATGGAGGGCAAAAGACCAGCTGTTGCGGCGCAAATTGAAAAGCTCAAATTGAAGAGTGATATGCTGCAAGTTGATTGATTGTCTGAAAATCTGTACGACACAAATAAAACAAAAACCATTGTCTACCCCGTAATAGTGAATCAAAGTCAAATTTTACTAAAAACTTTACAGCACTACAATTTCAGGCAACTGCAGCATAATAATGTCCATGCACAACAGCCAAGGTCAAATAGCAACCTTGATGCGTTCAAAGGCGGTTTCCACAAATCAACCTCGCATATCAATCATGAGGTGACAGCTGACACGTCGGTATACGCGACTCTTAAACAAGATAACGCATTGAACTACCAAGTGTTGGCTCTACAAAGAAAGCCTGTTAGAGTACCTACTCGAGACTGTATATTGAACTGTCAACAGATGATCTATCTATTAACGTAAAATTATTATGACGTCGGCTTAAATAATCTATAGTGGTCTTAGGTGTGATGATAATATTATATAATGCACATACTTAAGTACTTTCCACGTTGTGTTAAACGACTAAAGCATGAGTGGCAGACTCGTCTAAGTGGTGACTTCGCCACTGCGCCGAGTATTGTGGGTTCGATCTCCAGACGGGATAAAAATTTATCTGCGTGTTCTTTGTGTACGTTATTTGAATGTTTGAAGTCCCCCGCGACACTGAAATTAATCCTAATGCTCCTGCATTAGTCAGTTAGTTTTTTTTAATATAACAATATTAACAAATGTAATAAAAAACAGTTATCATGTTCGTAAATATCGTTACAGTCTTTTAAACCCTTGATCACAAATCTAAGAGGTAGCTTTTTCATTGTGTCCTAGATTCCAGCAAACAAAAGATTAAAGAGTTGCTGCATACTTAAAAATTGATTGACTGTCTGTCTCCAACTGTTCAGTTACGTAAAACTTTTCGTCTCGAACTTAAATGAAACTTTAACAGCTTTAGTTATTAATTCTGAGACTTCGACGGAGAGACTATTCTAACTAATATTATAAATGCGAATGTTTGTTTATTTGTTTGTTTGTCGTTTACGCTTTTACGCCTTAACTACTCAACTGATCACCATAAAATTAACATATACGCATAAATGTTGTTAGGGGTATAGAAAATAACACAGGATACCTTTCATCCAGAAAAAGTACTATTCCCGAGTCAGCCAATCCGCGGGCAAAAGTAGTACTACATATTATGGTTACCATAGCAAAATGTGACTGCGAATTAATTGATAAGTTTGATAGTTCATTTTCAGTAGTTGTATGAAACAGCTGAGGTCAATGTCATGAGACTTAAAGAAAAAGAGTAACTAGCTCTATTTCTCGGTGGGCCAAAAGAACGCTTTTATGATTAGCTGATTTGATATAGCAGTAAAAAGAAATTAGATTTCCTATTTCTTTACTTTAAGAAGTAAAACGTAATGTGTTGCTGACTGCAATACTTGCCCTGAGTTACGGGCAACCAGCGTATGGTAAAATTAATGTCAATGGAATGTATGTATTATACAACTCGTTTAAAGAAAACACACGCGTGATAAAAATGATAAATAAATTTGAGTTGATTTACAAATATTTTCTCATGTAAATATTTTGTGTTCTTCCTCACACAGTCGTTTTATACTAAAGACACAGCAAACGTTAAATTGAAAGGTTTCTTCGGAACAATGCTGAACAATATTTGCTCTTATACATTTACCTACATTTGATAACATTTCCTTTGCAAACAACAATCAATCATACTCATTCATTGTACAGATAAATTGTAATGTATTCATACGTGCACAATCTTATCAGATGCTCTGTTAAAAATCTTTGGGCGTTTAGATTTTGTTGGATTATGTAATATCAAGGACACAAGTTTATAATGCATACTAACTTGAGAGCTTAAAAAACGTGTATTTTTATTGATAGTATATTTATAATTAAGTGTTAACTACTAATACAAATTAATTATGTAGACATGTTTCGAAAAAGACATTTTATTAACTTAAAATAGTATTATTTTATCTACTATCTATACCTGTTACTATCTTTAAATTATATGAACCATAATTTCTCCTCGCGGCTTATGCTATCAATATCTATGCAACGTTACACGCTACATAAATTTCTTAATTCTTTTACTTTTATATAATACTAACTGCAAGCTATTGCTTCGATTGCATTTAAAACATAGCCTTAATATATGCTACATTTTATATGCTCTATAGTTGAAGCTACATCTATGCCAAAATTTATCCAGTTCAGTAGTTTTCCGTGAAAACAAAGCAGAGACGAGTTACTTTGAGTATATATTGAAACTTTAACCGTTTGTATAATAAAAGCATAAGTAGGTACATAATTATACACACATATACGCCAGCCATATTTTTAGCTCTCACATAAGAAGGGCTAGTTTATTGTCTACCGGGTAGAATTCTATGAAAGGAAAACCTAGAACAGTTTGCCTGACCCGCGAACATCATAACTGTTACGCCACAGAGGCAATCGGTATAATAATATAATACATATTTATAATATGTATATAATCATATTTGGGAACAAATCATATGTTTTGTTGCTGAATAATACTGAATATGGAAGTACTGTCGATTACGATTACGTTGTTGTTAGTTGCGTCATAATCCGGTAGTGCTGCACGGTAGTACCGTGTAATTTGTTAAGGACATTCTATGCCGCTTCTATTGTATAGCCTATTATATATTAATATTAATTAGTCTACTGAGTCCGACTTAATTTTGGCGATAACTATAACACGTTCAACTATAAGATAAAGTGCAAACTTCTCACAACCAAGTAAGCAATACAAGTAAGGCATAGTGTTACTGGTTTGCCTGTCGTGAAAGTTTCTGTAGCAGCATGAATTCGGAACTGTGCCGGTGGATGGTATTAGGCTTATTGGGCCTATTGGTCTATTCTGGCATTAGACAGTGGCGAATCTTTTCGTTACAGGTGTATGGATGTTTCGCTAACATGCAACTACTGTACATGGGATCTCGGTTTAATTACCGGATCGAGCATAGCATTATTGGATCCTTCTGTCCAAAAATTCTTAGTAGCAGAACAGTGTTTGGAACAGTGGACGGCAATAGACTCGCCACCTATAACGTGCGACGTAAAACCACGGCAGGTGAATATGGATGTAATACACCTCAGCCTCTTCGAGGATACAGGCTTAATAATTAACCTAACTAATATTATAAATGCGAATGTGAGTGTTTTTGTTTGTTACGCTTTCACGCCGTAAATACTCGACCGATCATCATGAAATTTTACATACACGTTGTCAGAAGTACTGAAAAGGACAAGGACGTACCTTATATCCAGAAAAACTGTTACTAACCTACATTTACGCGAGCGAACGCAGGCAAAATCTATCGTTTGTATACTTCAACGTTTACAAGATCTAGGAAGACGTAGGTATATGTTTTGTAAGAACTTAATAATAATAAAATATCCTTCTGTACTCTTGAAGTTAGGTAAGTAATAGCGTGTTAATAGGATTGATCGCTGTTACGGCTTCATCAGACGCGGCTAACGTAGCTAAACTACGTTCAAAACGTCACATGCGTCGACACTGTATACAGACGTACGTACTAAATGTGCTATAATGCTTATGACTAGAGTAGAAAACCCAAGGGTAGCCGAAAATAAATTTATTGAAACCGTTTAGTAATATATACTAATATTATAAAGAGAAAATATCTGTTTATAGTCGATAAACTCTGAAGCTACTGAACCGATTGAAATAATTATTTTATCACCATTTATTCAGAAGGACCATAGCTATAGAACATCACGCTACGAGCCTTGTGAGCGGAGCAGTTATCACAGACGTAGATGAAACCACGGAGGACAATTAGTTATATATAAAACTGTATCTTAATCTGACGTATGTCCAAATATAATTGGGAAAAGCACTCCGCTTTAATTGAAAATAAAACTCAAATTTTAAATGAAATGCAATTTATGTTCATGTTTGAAGTTTATTTTGAGTAAGGAGAAATCTTTTATGATATCCATATCACTGTGACTAGATCGGAAATACTTTGACTAGTTTTAATTACAAGAACTGGGCACCTAAAGTCTTTTCCTGACCACCAATAACAATCCTGTAACTATTAATAACACTATTTAAACTAAATTAATTTAGCAGGTTGAATGTATAACAGTACCGTGGACAGGCACTTTTAAAAATGCTATACGCGCTTTTTACGTTGTTTTCAACAATAAAAATGTTCGGCATATTTCGCTACGCTAGTGAATATTTCATAAATATTTGCTGAGAATGATTCGGATATTTGCATCGATAACATGTTGCTAAAAATGTTGAGTGTCTTTATTAATGACATGTTATATAATTAATAACAATCTCAAGTTTAGATCACCCATTAAAATTATATAATAATTCCGCTTTTAGGAATTTTATTTTGTTTGAATACCTCGCGGGTGCAGCGGTACCTATGTAGTAAATGTATGTTACTGGGTTTTTCTACCAAGAAATTCACACGTAAATGCTATTCGGCAATAGGCTTGCTCCCTCTTACGTATCACCTTAAAGCATAGCTGGTGAGGGTTATCTTATCATCTTATCTTATGTGGGGGCCAGTCAGTGCAGACCGGCGATACTTCGACCCAGTGGGATCTTTTGTGTCGACACTCTCCCAATAACGACTGCCATAGATGTTCATGGCAGCCGAGACCAACGGCTTAACGTGCTTTTCGAGGCACGGAGCAGGCGATAATTGTCAATCAATACGCACATAATTTCAAAAAATCATATAACTTCCGAAAGTCAGAGGTGCGCGAGGTGGGTTCGAACCCGAGACCCTCTGCGTTGCAGTCTGTTGGTCTCCCCACTGAGCTATCGCTGCTCAATGGTGAGGGTTGTGTGTATGTGTGTGTGTGCGCGTTAGCGTGTGCGTGTGCGTGTGCTTCCTTCGGGACAATAGGCGTAAGACTTTCTATGGATGTTGCTTGCAGTTACATAATAGAAGTACATCATTCAAAGAGACGATAAACATAGTAGTTCGTTTGTCTTCGTCTGTATACAGGTAATATACAGATGGAGTGTAGTTTGAGTAGTCGCCGCGCCGCTGTCACAGCTCCAAGTGTTGTGGATTCGAATCCCACACGGGACAAAAATTTATGTGATCCACAATCAGTTCCGAGACTGGGTGATCTTTGTGTCCGTTTTTTAATGTTTATAAAGAGCCCCACGACACAGAATGTGTTCTCAGCGCGGGAGCAGTCTTCAAAAACAAACATCGGTGCTATCAGTATAAGTTAGATTACAATATCTGAGATATGAATCTTGACTAAAGAAAGGTATATGGCCCTTCCTATACTTTAATATAGGAAAGAAACTATGGACTTGAGAGATTTAAACAAATACGAAAAAAGTATAGAAATCATTTTCTGGGCTACAGAATCATCAAACCAAGTAGACGTACCGATATTTAATTCATGTTTGTCTGCAAATTTCATTCGACATAATTGTCCCCTGATAAATTAACAGTAATAGTCTGCTAGACAGCCATTTTCACTCATCAATAACTACATTATTGATTGTTATGAAACGCAGACAGTTCGAGCTCTTATTCTTCATATTTCTTGCAATTCTACAACAAAATTCAAGTACAAATCTTAGTTGTTAATGAACATCTGAGCGTTTGTAAATTAGTTCAATTTATATGTAAATTATGGTGCCAATACAACGGCAGACTTGGAGTTCGCAGATGTCACTTTCCTGTTCCCCGCTAATGTTCCGAATGTAAGAATAAAATAAAGTATTGTAACGTTACTGAAAAACTGTTTGTTTTTATGCGGTCAACGTTCGAAATGTCTGAAAAGATTTGTCAGCCAAGTACACCATTTACATAACGTGTTTATCGTCAGAAATGTTCTAGCCTCCTTACTGAAGTTTCACAGTTGACTAAACAGTGTTTTGATCTTCTAAAGCATTTTCTATAAAGCTAATGTAATCTATGTGTAAGGTTATCATAATATATAATCCCATATAATCCATCGTATATACTTTTATCCCATATAATGATATCCCATTCATATATCCAAAATAGGAATCTCCTAGACATTTAACAAGATTCTTGAGGCAATGATTTATGTGTTATAAATCAATTCCATCATGATGATGAATTGAACAGTGATTTTCCGTCACCTAAACAGATTTAAACAGGAACTTATATTATATTTGCAATAAACAATTACATAACTATATTAATAACATAATATATTCAAACAAATTATTTGCAAAAAGATTAATCTACCAAAAATACACCGATAGAAAAATAAATTATAAAATAATAACACAACTAATTACCACACAGATAGAACAGATCCCATTGTTAAAAAATCGCATTGCAATCGGTCCATCTGTTTGGGAGTTACAAAGCCACAAATATCTATTTATACACACAGACAGACAGATAAACATAGAAACAGCTACAGGTAAACTACTGTCATCTGGCGTTAACAACCTTAAACTGCAGACTAAGAAGGATTTCTTATCAGTTCTATAAGTGTAAATTTTCCATAAACAAACACTTCAATATAACCTAAACCTTGAACATGTCGGTAACCAAATTAGTTAAAAGCCCAATAGTCACGAAGGGCGCACGTCTGCGCGCCAGCGTCAACGCGCATTGCGCGTCGACATTCACTAAGGACACGCCACACACTAAATAATTCGCACGCAACATTTCGTGCATTGCTTCACCAAATGAATGATGAATCGGCAGTAATCCTAACTTATTTATTTATACCTGTTTGTTACGCTTTAACGCCTTAACTACTCGACCGATCATCATGAAATTTCGCATATACGTTGTCGGAGGAACAAAAAAGGACATAGGGTACCTTTTGTTCGGAAAACAGTTCTGTTACTAATCTATCCTAACCTACATTTATGCAAGTGAAGCCCTAAGCAAAATATAATCTACAATAAATGGTTTTGATGTTTAACACTAGATAATCCGTATTATGATTTGCTTCATTGCTCACTTCTGTCATTTTGTCACTAACTTTAAGTAGAAGCACAGTAGAAGTTTCCATCGTTGCTTATTATCTGCCGAGGCTACGAATGAGCTCGCTTCGGAAAGTACAACCCTTTTAAGGTAACCGGCATAAGACTACTCTTTACTACAGTAGTTACTCAGTACTTACTTGTAGGGCAAAACGCAGTAGTACCCTACAAGTAAGATTTCCGTAGAATTCATTTAACCTGACATCGGCGATGCATGATTGGTTTCCTTGATATTGCATAATCGTAGCAACTCGTTGTTATAGACTTCGGCAACCACTTTTCTTAAAGCGGGCTGTATGTCTATTCGCCACCTTTGTGGTATATAAAAATTAGGCTTTAAAAGCCATGAACGGTGGTTACTATAGGGTAGGTGAGTATTTCAATAACGTCATCAGATAATAACCAAAATTACTGATTCTATCACAATTATGAAGATGATTGGTGTTTAAAATCTTTACTTGATGTGGATCTTCTTTTAGTCTACTAGATATAATAACAAAGCTCGCATCTTTCAATAATCTCTTTGACCTGTAATTGGTTGAACAATGACAATAACTATTACCAAGAATACGGTTCCTAGAACATAAAATACCTATTCATTAATTCAACAAATGCATACGGCATGCGTATAGAGTTAATAAATGGGTATAAGGAAAAGTAAAGTTAATCCTGTGAAAATGCATTCCTTGCATAAAACGTGTGCCGTAAGGAAAGAAAGAATGACTCTTATGAAATATTAATTGTATAGATGAATAACAATTGAACTAAGAACTTCAGCTATTTTAATATAAGTACTTGCAAGTAGAAGTCATCTTTTAGAAAGTTTATTAAAATTAATGTATTGCTACAGAAATGTAGAAACGTCTGTATATAAATAAAAACAAAAACTAATAATTGTCTGCTTATTCTCAATCTCAATCTATCAATTCTCAATCTATCATCGATAGTATAGTAGTTGCAAAATGCAGTGTTTATTAGGATTGTTCACGTAATGATAGGCTCGAGCGTATTGGTCGTGGCTACCACCATTAAGACCACACTAAAGAGCTGTATAACCGTTCGTGTCCCTAGATTCCATTCTCATTCCTAAACGTTAGGTAATAAAATAAAATCTTTCACTTAATAGTTAAAAAGTATCTTCATCTTCATTCTTTCACAGGTTAACCATTGCTTCTGTGGTGCCTAGGGAACACAGCCACGTCCACGATGAGTAGATACCGCTTACCGTCAGCCAGGTTGCTTTTGCAATAAGAAAAATTTGTAGCTGACTAATAAGATCCATTTTGACCGTTTTACAATGGGGCAGAGCGGAATTTCTACTAAAAACTGAGGCAACTCGCCTGCACCGTGTTTGTCACCTTAGTGATATTAAAAAAACATCTCAGAATATGACATTGAAAATAATAATGATAGATCGTCGTGCTACTATCTGGCAACTACTAAATATAGCTCCAACGTGTGCTTAGATAATGTATAATATGTGATATAACTACATAATCACGTGTGACAATGACATTTTTCGGTGGGACATGCAACGATTCTCTGTTTTATGAAGGATTATCTTGTCAGGAGTAGAGTATAATACCTTCTTATTCTTTTTCAGACAATATTACATCTACTGGGTGATATAGAGATAGTGCTTTTTCTTGAAAATTTGTAGAATCATCACGATGGTGATCGGTGCTATAACCACGAGATATGTATAGGAACGTCTTTATTTCTTTCGTTAGTGAGCTAACTCCAGAAACCCTTTTTTTTAACGAATGCTTTGACGTATGTCTCTCCGCGTAAAATGAGAGCGGAGAGTTATGTCGAGCTCACCCGGGAAAAGATGAAAACTCCAGAAACTCTTGGCTTAATGGTAATCCCACACAGCGATCGTACCACAAGGCTAGGCAATAGTGTTCCGATTCTTATATGACTATGATGGCACAAGTGCTTAAGTTAGCAATTGCGACACCTTGCAAACGACTTTAAAAATAATAATAGGATTTAATGATCCATTGATAATATTAAATGTATCGAAGCAAATAAACCTTTTCGGTAAAGAAGAAACTAACTCATTAATATTAGATGAGAATGTGGAAAGCTTCAATATTTTATCGTTCATGATAAAATATTATATGAAGCGAATGTGCATGGCACATATACGTTATCTGGCCAACTCATAAATATTCTGAAGAAAGGCAAGGTTAAGGGCCTGTTCCACCACCTTCAAATAGCATTTATGTATGAGATAAAAGTCTCGCCATCTCTCTTCTTTAGCCTAACAAGAGTGAGACAGCATGCGATTTATCTTTCGGATAACTTTAACTTGACAGTGGTGAAAATGGCCGTAAGTGTAACGTAAACCGACAAATCTACATAATCTAAGCAAGAATGTCAGGACTGTAGAAGTCCTTGCCTACCTTTCAGGGACGGGTGTGAGTCTATATACATGTGTTCGTAACTTTTTAATATTAGTTTCATTAAAAAAATAAGTTAAGTTAGCCAACATTTAACGTATATTCTGATATTTTTAGAGTATATTTTTACTTTTCGGTACATTTAACGAGTACTCTGATATCTTTAGAGTACCTAATTCATTACCTGCATACAGTACCTGCTATCCAGTGATATCAGATTCTAAACACTATTCTATACCCATAAAACTGATCGCAATAATCAAGCCGCTCCTTAGTAGCTATTTCAATCAGCTCATCTACTTGAAGAATGAAATTACCTTATCAACATTTTTCAAGACCACACAACAAAATTATGATCTCACTTGCTATCCCTCGGAAAAAGTACTTTTTTGGATGAAAGGCACCTTTTGCCCTTTTCTGTACCCATGACAATGTGAATTTACGAAGTTTTATGATGATTGGTCGAGTAGTTAGGGCGTAAAAACGTAACAAACAAACATACTCATATGCCTATTTATAATATGAGTTAGGATAATTTCCGTGATTTACATTAGTCACATGGTCCACTATATACTTTAAAATTAACTTTACGAGTACCTTATTGTTACACTAGTCATACGTCTGAACACAGCATTAGGAAACTGAATTGAAACATGTGTAACAAAGCTTTGCCCAGGATGCACAAAATTTTTATCTTTGATCAGTAAACCGACATCCAACAAAAAGTTGCAAATGCTTCATAAATTCATAATACTTCGAAATATGTAAAAGAACATGTAAGGCAACTTTGAAGATATACATAACTAGCTTTTTCTCGCGGCTTCGCTCGCGTAAAAGAAGGTTATTTTAGGCTATGCTACTTTAAAAAAATAAAATATAGCCTATGTGACTCGGTGATAATACAGCTTCTAGGGGTGAAAGAATTTTTTAAACCGGTTTAGTAGTTTTTGAGTTAAATCGTTACGAACAAGCTAACAAAAAATCAAATCTTTTCTCTTTATAATATTAGTATAGATAGTATCATGCCGATATCACCGAAGAGAAATGTAAGAGAACAATGATGTATTGTTCACACCCACATTTCTTGTGTACCATCTATGGGTCACCAGCTATAGCTTTAGGTTCCCTGTAAAGGACTAGCTTATTGCCATCTACTAGGCACAGTTCAAGCGCAGCTGTTGAGAATTTCACAGAAAAATCCAATAACACTTTCCGGACTAGGGTATCGAAACCAAAACCTTATGCACAGCGGCGGTATATAATAAATAGAATTTATAAAACCTTTTTCATTCTTTCTTTAAAAAAAAAGACAACTTCCACACTAGGAATAATTCCTGTGTCACGGCGGACTTCACAACGGACGCAAAGAACACCCAAACTCGGGACAAGCATTTGTGGATCACACAAAGTTTTGTCCCGTGTGGGATTCGAACCCACAACACTCGGCGCAGTCGCAGTAGTGAAGCCATCGCTTAAACCACTATGCGATCCGTGCAGTCACCTATATATGTAAGTTGTAATCGTTTAGCCATAAAATGGATCAAAGAGATCATAGAGTTTTTAGATACCTACCAACTCAGTATAAGTGCATTTTACCACATACAGAAAAGTAATAAAAATGGAAATAAGCAGGAACTATTACACATCAGGAAATGCCAGATCTAAACAAGATTATTTTAAGTTATGCACCTTATGAAGAGCATTATAATGTACAAAATTGCGTAGCAAGCACCTGCCCTATACATTTTCTAGGAGGAAAATAGTGTTTGTTTATACTTTTTGTTGCAATGTCACTGTACACATCAATCGAGGAAAACCCTAGAAGCTTAAAAGTTAGTCGTAGAATACAAATATAATACTACTACTTAGTAAAAAACACTTAAATCTATTTTAGGCAGTTAGAAGCTAGCCGACGATAAGTTGCAAGAGAATATGCTGAGATGAAATATTATGATTATGATTATGATTATAATGATGGCATGGACACGTTATGAGAAGATTACCTGAATACGTAGGTTAATTTTTGAGTTGTAGAGCCTCGCTGATTTCAGCATGAATGGGCCCGGCTCGACCGGGGAAGAACTACCCTCACAGAATATCGACGTGAAATAGCAGTATTCCTACTGTTGTGTTTCGTTCGGTGAGTGTGAGTGCCGGAGGTCCAATCACTCTCTTTCCCTCTTCCCGCTCCTTCTCCTTCCCACTTCCTTTTTCTCTTCTTTCTTTCCTAAAGGGTCGGCTACGCGCAAGTGATACCTCTGGTGTTGCAGGCGTCCACAGGCTACGGTGACCATTAACCATCAGTTGGGCTGTATGCATGATTGCTATAAAAAGAAAAAATCTTAGTACTGCAACTTTACGCCTCTGGTCATAGTTCCAAGGTGGAAGACTGTAGTGAAAAATGTTGGGAAATGGAAGTGCAAGGTATCTGAAGACGATTTCGGGGATAGAGCGAAGTAAAAGAAAAAACAAACAATAACACTCCGTACAAAAATTACTAGATTTTACCCGCGGCTTCGCTTGCGTAAATGTAGGTTATGTCAGTTTTCTAGCCCTCGAAAACAGTACTTTTCTGGATTAACCGTACCCTATGTCCTCTTATGTACCCCTGAGGTGTATTCGAAATTTCATGATGATTCGTCGAGAAATTATAAGGTGTCAAAGCGTAACAAACAAATAAACAAACTCACATTCGCATTTATAATATTAGTTAGGATATCGTCTCTTTTATCATACCTGTTTACAACAGTACCAAGACAGAAGAGAATACAAAAGATATAGTCGAGAAATATTGCCGCTCGTGAATAGAATACAAAAGTATTTAATTGACTAGGTAGGTGGCCTGCGTAGTACAGAGAAAATTGGCTTTACATGACACGCAACATAAGACAGCAAAACATTGGCGCAATATTTATATGTGCTTCTTAAATATTTATATAAGAAAACTTAATTTCCTTGTGTTTTTCTAAAACGGCAAAAGTATAAAACTGTCTTCCATTTACGAGCATGTTATACATTGTAATTAAACTACTTAATACGCAAAATGCGTATTAAGTAATCGCATTGTTTATTAACACTATTATTACATAATTTGGAAAATATAACACTTCTATTGAACCTACTATTTAAGCTTCTTAAGGTTTAAGGTTCAGTAGTATAGTGTTATATTTTGCAATATTATAACAAAGTGTTAATAAACAACGTGATAAAATCCGTATAAAGTAGTAATTTAGTAGTAATTTTAACGCAAAAAGCAGTCGATGGATTCACTTGGAATTTTTACACTATGTTGCATTTCTAGGTTCTATGTTAGAATATTTTTATAGTTTTTACCCCGCAGTTCCTACGGGAACGGGTATTATAAAACTTTCATTACTTTAAGTAACAAATTATCAGACTGAGCCACAGGAAAACGTAGGTTTAGCTAGTAAAAGATAATAATGTTTTCTATAAAGTAAGTAAGTCTCTAAAGTATTTGGTAAAGTCGTATTTTTGATTAAATTAAAGCATTTTTTGCACCTTGTCATTGTAATAATAAAATAAAACGTACGTAATTTAGAAGATTGTCATGTTATATATTGACACTATTACAATAGTTATTAGCATTCTAAAATAATGTGTTGAAACTTGCTATTATTTTAGTTTGTTATCTGCCGTCTACGCGCCTAACTACAAATGTAATATCAACAACAATACTATAATGAATTTTCGCATTACAAATGGCGCACTTTCTTCGATAATAGATTTTAATTATACTTGTCTCGATGCAGAATCGGTCCTCGAGATCAGAAAAGTTGCTTGATGGATGACATTTGCACCACAGCAAAGCAGCAAGTCATTTATACAGATAACACAAATACCTATATTTTGGTAATTTTATTGATTTTAAATAAAGTCTATATTATGACAGGATGTTGGAATTTTATCAAAAATTGCAGTAGATATACCGATATCTGAATATTACTGATCGATATAAAATGCCAGCGGTAAAAAATGTTTCGTAACATAGAAAGAGGTCGAGGTCCATGCATAAATATTATTTGTTTCCTTAATCGATTTTAGTATTCGTGGCGCGCGTTGGCCGACCCTACAAAGTGTATTACGTGGCTTGCTTGTTACCTAATAATTATCTTCACACCTTATAACACTGCACTTTCAAGTAATTCATTTATACCTAAATATAGAACATTTTACATAAAAATTATGTTCTTGTCTTACTTGTGATTGCTCTCTTAATTAAACCGTTGTCGTTACGTCGATTCAAATTTGTATAATACATACATATATTATAATGTATAAATTAATTATTATATTGTTCTATTTGTTTTGTATATACATACATTGATTTAAATATTTGGCCAGTTATGTTTTATATTCTACGTAATAGACTGCGAGCTTATATCCGTCTACTGGGCACACAAGGTAGCCAGATTCCGTGCTAATACTTTTACAGTACAATTCTAACCCTAGGAGAAAAATCCAATATCAGTTTGCCCGACGATGGATCGAAAATATAAGTGCAAACTTATGTCACGGTAAGAAGGTTTGATAACTGATCCTATTTGGCATTTAGTTGGATCTGTCTAAAATATTCAGTCGGTATCTTTGGTTTATAATTCTAACAAGAAACTTTTGAGTCTCTAAGACAATATTTGTGCTTGCTCTTTTCTTAAGCATGAATATAACCGTTATAATATTCAATGAGCAATGGAATGGCACTGTTTAGCCTCTAGTAAAGTAGTGCGGAGTCAATATTTAAACTAGAAGTACTGCAAATGGAAAAGTATCTTCAACCGCGAAAAAATCGCAATCAAATAAAAAGTGAAGTATATCTGCAGTAAATTTGAAAAATGCTGCAAATTTGATAATTTCTTTATTTTGAATAAAACTTCGCGATAAATTATAGCTTTTATACGCCACACATATCGATGTGATGAACTAGAATTTTGTATACCACAAAAAGTAAGTTGATACAAAACCTTTACTGGCATTTTAATGAACTTTACCTTTTATTTTGTTTTCATTCCGAGTTTATAGTACCAAAAAATTGCTGACGAAGATTTTTGATATACCTCTACAAGTCTACAGAGGTAGGTATATATCAGCTGTTTCTCGCCCGAATATTTGATCTAAATATTTGATCAATCATTCTTATGTAACAAAAATGCAGGAAAAACCTTTTAAATCACATAAATAAAAGATTTATCGGCATTGTTGACGGACATCGTTCTGTGAATTCACTGCTAAGTTGAATACGACCTTAAAGGACGCGGTTGTGCCACAACAAATGCGTTACGACTACCAAAATATATTTACAAACGTGAAGTAAGGAAGCGGTTTTTCTTTTGTAATATATTCTACTACGAGGAAACAATACGGCCTATTCTATTGTCGTGTGTTGTCTGTCTTTTTCATTTATGTATCTGTGAGCTTGACTGACGGTCGTCAGGCTTCAGGTTCAGTTACCGGACCCGGCAGTATTATTGGCTTCTAATGTCAGGATTTTTATAGCAGTATCCACTGTAAAGTTGTTTTCGGTAAATGATAAAAGGCTCGAACCGTAATACTAAAACTTATAATCTATACTATTCCACAATGCTGCTGTGGAGTGGTTTATTTAATAATATAGGAATTTTAGATGACTTTTGTATACGAATGTATTGACATAAGTAAGTGTATGAGCTGCGACCTTGTCCATAAAAGTAGGTTATCGCGTTGTGCATCCGATTGCGATGGCGCTACTACGATTATTCGAATATTATTCGAATGCAATAATGTGCATTAATAATTTATTGTGTTTTAGTGGCCGTAAGTTTCTAGCAGATTTCTATCATGCCTCAACCTAGCAACTAACCTAAATGTAGCTTTAGTAACTTACTAAACTCACTAACCTTTAAAATTTGATGTTCATAAGTATTACTTTGTAAACTAAATGAATTAAGATTTTTCACTAGTCTTGACTTGAATTAATAATAACGTTTTGGTCACTTTTCAGCTGCGATAAGCACAGCAAAATTGAAGTGTTCGTTGCCTTAATACCCGGAACTGTTGTGTACCTGCCTACTGTTCGTCGTATTCTATTGTAGACGTATTTTCCTTTTAAAGTGACATCCAAATTCAATGAAGTCTAATTTATTAAGTGGATGCTTATCACATAAACACTTATGTTTCAGTTAATCAATGAAACAGACAGTGTTCATTCTCTAAGTATATTTAATAGGTTTGTCAATAGGTTTGACAATCCTAGCTAATATCATAAACGCGAATGAGTTTATTTGTTTGCTACGCTTGCATGCTTTAACTACTCGACGGATCATCGTGAAATTTCGCACACTCGTTGTCAGGGGCACAGGAATGGATATAGGATACCTTTTATCCATTTAATTTTTCATATTTCTGTAGCATTTTACTTTGGGTAGATAAGTATAACACTCACACTACGCCAATTCTATTTCCTCCAAATGGACCCATGTTTGAACTAGGAAACAAGTCGACTCCTGTCATTTTCAACGTGAATAAACTACTGTCAATTTAACTAAAAGTAAAAATGAAAAGCAGGCAATTCTATAAGCAATAACTTTGAAAATGTCGCTTTGTATGATATATATCTTTACTTCTATAAATATGTAACGAGTCAGTTCTCTAGTTGATTCCAATTTGAACTGGATTTGAACTCAAAACAATGTCGTTTCCATTTCTGTATATCTGTCTGTTTTGTATTTATTCCGACGTCATGCGTCACGCGATAACTGCGGAACGAATTTGGATGCGGTTTCAACAGTTTAGTAGTTTGGAGTTTAACTTAAAATCTAATCATCACGTTTTATATGATTTAATAGAAACAATGATATCTTGCATCCATGTATACTGTTGCGGGCGAATCCACAAAGAGAGTTGAGTCGCGAATAAGACGGGGACGTCCCATTCCCACAAGGGACAAAAAATTGTGTGATCCATAAATGGTTGTTCGAAGTCTGGGTGTTCTTCGTATCCGTTGTTTGAATGTTTGTAAAGTGTCCAGCGACACAGGAAAATATACTGATGCGAAAGACGTCTTAAAAATGGGCATTCAATGTGATATTGTTAAATATTTATCTATACTTAAGTGCACAAGGGCAAACACCACTTTAAGATACAATTTATATGATGCAAGAAAATGCTATTGTTACGAGTAAGTACCTAAACTGACTTTTATTTTGATAGCAGTTTATTTACATACATAGTCTGGCACCTATATTTTGGGAATCAACGGCAGAGCTGTATTACGCTCGTAATTATGGTTTTAGGGCACGCCGAGCGTTCAAACCCAGTACCAGAGACTGAGAATTCGAGCTGTTTTCAGTAGCAGCATAACTAGGTATCTTGTTTAACCGACCCAGGAAGCTATTCTGCGACCTCATGTACGTTTGCAAATTTTGGAAATATATTAAATAAATAATAATAATAAATTTATATTCAATAAATAAATAAAAGTCTTTACAAAACACATTACAGGCTACTTATTGTATTAAATTCACATTAAAACTATATTTAATCTAAAGGAAAACATTTTACAATTTAAAAATTGGACACAATAAGTCTTGTTTATAAAGTCTGTTTTTACATTTTATTACCTGAACTAGGTCAGAGACCTGTGTTTCAGGCTGTTTCTAATATTACATTGTTATTCTATTGTTAATAAAGTAAGGGTCTACAAAAAACATTTAACATTTATACATGTACTGCAAACATATATAGGTAGTTAAGTATAACTACAATTAAATTTAACTTAAGTATAGATCGTCCATACTATAACAAATAACTTCCAAACCAACAACAACTACCAAACAACATCTTCACCGATCCAAGCATCGAACATGGAACATCAAAACCCAAAGTTGCGCAAGCACAGGCTCACGGCACTGGAGCAGCGAGGCGATACACGAGGTTATGATGTGGTACACAGCCCTAGTGGTGACCAAACATGGTACGTCGTCGCACTTGACCGCGCGACGCGTTGATGTCGCGCCTGACCCTGTCCCCTGTCGTAGACAATACTACGAATTACCAATTATTTATGTACGCATCGCATATACGCGTTCAGAATTCGGCAAGTCATTTTATTTTTGTTGATTATCAAAGTGCCATTTATTTCTTTGAGTTATTTATATTACTTTTTGTTAATAATATCAATTCGGTACTTGAGATAAGAGTATACACACAGAAGTGTATGGCGGCGGTATTTGCAAAATTTTAAACAACGATAGCAATGAGCATTATAACTGATATCCGTGGATGTCACACCATTTATGACTCCGCGTACCTAATTCGATCATACAGATCTAAGGTATCGAGAAGTCGTAAGTTTGAAAGTTACTCATCACATTACCCATATAAAACCACGCCTATCACAAGTATTTAGCTAAGCTCGTGGAGCTAATAATATTAGAAAAATGTGAAACAAATTGGAAGTAATCTTTACTGAAAAGAAAAACAGGGACAACAAAAATTTGGATAATGTGACTAAACTACTTAAGCAGTGGTTTGAACATAAAATTTGTCCTTTTTGTACCTAAGTGTTATTCAAGAGATTTATTATTTCCTATTAAGTTCAAGTTTCAATAAATGTAATGGCTTTTACAAAGACTATTTGTATTGCTATACTTACAGAAATGTCCATAACAGTAAATAAATGTTTTGAAAAGATAAGTACGAACAAAGTCGCCAAAAAGTACAGCCTAATACATCAGGATTACACAAACATTCGAGGATGCCTGAATACTGGCTAAGACGTTAGAGACACGGCCTGTGACCCAGATATACTATAAGAGCTACAAAATGATTAGCAGAAGTCATATACTTAGTTAGTTATTTTATGCTACTATTTTCATGTAGGTTTTGCCCTTAACGTGGATTATGAGCGCATATTAAACTAATTTGTACAATAGTGCACATGGTACACGTCGCGTCGCGAGGAATAGTGTGAGAACGCAAATGAATGATCAAAGTCTCAAACCGAATTCGCCAGTACAGGTGCTAGTACTAATAAGGCAATTCTTCTCTGTCGTCACACTCTTGGCAGAGTCGTCGTGGTCGTCATGACAGGGGTGATGGCAAGCTTTACAATTCGCCGCCATTCCTCTCGTACTGTTGCTTGTCTCGTGCATTCGTGGAGTGGACCATTTAATGCAGTTTTGACTTGGTCGTTCCAGCGCATTGGTG
This sequence comes from Catocala sponsa, assembly GCA_963564715.1. Lineage (NCBI taxonomy): Eukaryota > Metazoa > Arthropoda > Insecta > Lepidoptera > Erebidae > Catocala > Catocala sponsa. Next base: position 10,048,214 of record OY751334.1, on the reverse strand, counting down.
GTCTACCGCGCGCCTTTGTGCCCTCAATTTTGCCCTGAACCACGAGTCGCTCCACAGACGTGTCCTCTCGACGTGTAATGTGTCCAAAGAAAGTGAGAATACGACCTTGAACGATGGAAGAAAGACGTTGTTTTATATCTAGTTCTTCGAGGATTGAGACTACAATACACTAGGAATAAATAACGTGCCTGTCTAGTTTCTGGATAAATGACAACTGGAGGAGTACTATCCTCTCACAGAATATTAACTTAAGTATACAAACTGTCTCTGTACGTTCGGTGAGTAAGAAGCCCAATAATTAATTTATTTATTTATGGAGGTCCAACAGCCTATCCTAGTTTGACAAAATATTTTAATAAGTATTCGATAGCCAATTACAGGTAATATATAATATAATTTCCTTGGTCTTCTTTCCCTTTATTCTTCCTTACACCGTACACGGTGACTGCTTATCATCAAGCAGACCATGTGCTAGCTTACACCTTAGTTACAGTAGACAGCGGCAGACTTCATTGCATCATTAGAATTGCTTCTGTGTTGTCAAAAAAATAGCGACTGTTGCCAATGATAAAAATACAAAGGAACCACATGACTTGTATAAGAGTTGGACACACCCACAGATAAACTTCAGGTCTCTTCAAATGTCTGCATTCGGCTGATTCAATTCAAGTCGGCTGATTGCAAACTTCATTTTGGCAGATTTAATTTGAACTGTTCATCTATGAGAGAAAGCGACTCTTTTCCCAGAGACAGTTGCCTGTAGCTATGTAAGTAATTTGTGTTTAAATCGTCTGGTTTACGTACATTTTAATCTTAAGTAAAAATTCTTACGTCGGCTTTACGTACGTTAGCAAGCGATAACAGAAACAATAAGCCAAATATACTTTAATATGTCATTATTCACAGTTTTCACGCTTCCGTTGACTTCATTACGTTTACTATAATTTCTATTTAATAATAAAATAACATTAATAATAACCGCACTAGTTATATAAGCGAAACATAATCATAACAGTTTATTTGCAAATATGGATAAGAAATAAATTGAGGTAACAATATTTATAGTACATGTTGTCTTATTTTGCATGTGGTTTACATAAAACGTAACTTAATATCACGCTTGTAATGTCTGGAGAGGTAAATCGTATATAACTCACCTTTTGCTACATTCGAATTTCAACTTCTGTATTACTTGTTTAGGTTTCATTATTTCAGAAAATTTCTTAGCAAGTTATCGCAATAATACTTTTCTCTGTCCAAAATTCAAATTGAAAAACACGGACAGTAGTATCTTATGCACTTTTCTGATACTGAACACACAAAAGAATCAAAATAACTACAAAGATAAAAACAATGTATAGCTTTTAATTTAACAAAATGGTTTGTTTAAATTGTAACAAAAACAAATCAAACAAATCGCCTTATGAAACAGTTCATTACGGCGCGCTGGCCTTATCCCAGTCCTCGGGGACGCCGGGCTCCGCTTTTCTCCGAAAAATCACAATCAGCTTGAGTATCTGCGAGTGGATGGAGCCAATAATTAGGTCTGTTGAGAAAGGACAAGCGCAATCATGGAAACATTTTCTGTATTTATTATGTTGATAAGTAGAGGATACTTCTTCTACTTTTTATACAATGTAGGTGGCAACAAAGCATGCGGCATAAATGATATATCAGTGGTGGTCAAAACCTATGTACGCTAGCAAAACTAAGTAAGTTGTTTGTTGATCGTCCATTCTGTTTTTAAATTAACGTCTACTTGCCATAATCAAAGTCACGTCTAGTTATTTGATTGGGTGTTTCTAATTCTGGCAGCCAATCCCATCAGTTGAAATGCGCTTAATCTCGAAAAATAGCAAATTTTAAAAAGAGGAATTGTTGTGCTGCCAGCAAAAGCTAATATAGCTACCTAAAGTTTTAAGTTGCGGGAACACAATACAAGGTATTTCTCTGCGGTCTTATATATTGTGAAGGTAACTATAAAAATGTAAGTATTCCAATTCGCCCAGTGGTCAAAATTTGACCATGAACATGACTGAAAATTCGAGGAAAGCATATCTGAATGACATTGCAACAACCTTTCTTTGCTACTCTTTTAAATTCGTACATTGTATATATAAGAACATACATTTACAAAACAGTTCAGTACCGTTATAGTTTTATTATAAAACCAGGTTCCAAATTGTTTTATTGATAACAATAAAGCTCGTCTAAAGCTACAAAACAAAAATAAGTATTATTGGTTTGACAAATTGAGGAGAAAAATATTCTGAACTCTTTTGTGTTTGTCTATTTCTATATGTATATACATATATAGCTAAAGAGTAGTCAGATTGTTCTTGATTATGTATATCTAATAATATCAGCCTTGTATTAAATTGTCGCACTGCTAGGCATCTGTGCCTCTTCACAGTGTGATAAGATTTAGGCCCTAGTCGACCATGCTGGCCCAGTGTGGGTTCGCAGAATTCACATATCTTCGAATACATTATGGAGAACTCTCAGACATGTAGGCTTCTTCACGAAGTTTTCCTTCACCATAAACGCTAGCGATAGTTAATTATTTAATACGCATATAACTTAAAAAACCAGAGATGCGCACCTTGGGTTCGAACTTGATACCTCTGCGTGACAGTCCAACGGTCTCCCAGTATCAGTTTATGTAAAGACCAATTAAGGACATAAGGACATGGGTTTCTAGGTATGAATACAACAAATATTAAAAATAAATGTTAACATTTTTATACACAGTTGAATAATCAATGTAATTATCTCATTTAAATAGGATATATTAACATGTATAATTATGTATTTACACGTATAGACAACACTTGTCGAACAAATCTGAACAGTGAAATAAATTGTTCATATTCGCCGGATAAGTTTTAAACCCCGCCATAATTCATGCGAGTCAGCCCTGTCTCAACGGAATTACAAGCCGAACTTCGGTTGAATTCAAAAGTAATCGCGTAAGTCTAAACAACAGTACTTGTATTATCTCTCAATGTTATCTAGATTACGTCGGAAATATTTCTTACTCATTGATGTTGTAGTCAGCCAACAGTTTCGGTTTAGTGACAGAAACATGAGAAATAAGAAAGGATGACTAGTTGAAAGGCTTTACAGCAATAAGTTCACCTTACACAAAATGATTGCTGGCAATGTTAACAGATTTTTTTTGATGATTCTTCTAGTTCCTGTAAAGGAAAATAAAATAGCTGCAAATAGTAGCAAACCAGTTATGGGGATTACCCTAATACAGTAAAATGTAAATAATTATATACAATTAAAAAAAGTACTAAATCAGACCATAAATTGAGATCAAGTTTCTCTATAGTTATATAGAGGAACTTCACACAATGCTAACTTAGATGATTATAATCGGTTTAATTACTCGTTGAGATCATGATTACATATATATATACTAAGAAGTGCTTTATGCTATTTAAATAAATAACCATTTACAATTTTGAATGATTGGAACAGAATATATGACATAAAATCTAACCGCTGAAATTCCTTGATGCATACATGCTGACATGAGAAATGCAGACCCTGTCGGTATTGAATATGTTTATGTTACTTTTGGAAAAATATACTATTCAGAGACAAATAAGAAGTTAGATTAAACACACTTAACAGTTTATTTGTCTGTTGACCGTTATAAAAGTTTATATTTTGCAAAGTCAGTTAACCAGATATTTGTGAAATATAAATTTGAAATAAAGTAGTTGGTTACATAACAATTTGATGAAAGCTGTGATGACATGACAACAGCAGCAGCGCGGTAGTGTGTGCAGAGATCGATCGTGGTCACCGTCATCGAGCGTCGAGATAACGCAAGATGAGTGATCGCACATCGACCTTATCGTTATCTCGAGTGGAAGGAATCTTAGGCGGGAGCCGGTAGCGAGTCGGCATTCGCACAGAAGCCTCGGCAGGCAGCACGCGACATCCTTGAGGCGACGGCGACGGCGACGCGTGCGCATACAACCCGCGCGGTCCACGCGCATCCTCCCTTCAGTGTCGGACGCAGGGTGATGATGATACGTTGGTGATAGGTGACCGCGGTATATCTCGTTAACGTGATCTCATTTCGGACTTAAATTATTTGAAAGTGAAAAAGTGAATAAACAAAAATGGGTAAGTATTTTATATTTATTTAAAATTATATTATTTATATATTTATTTTTGTAAAATCACTAAAAAAATTATTATTTATTTTATTGCATTAACTAATATTAACGAATATTTAAATCCATAAATGGTTGCATTTAATTTACTTCAACAATAATAATGATCAAAGTGTAACTTTAGAATTTTTTCACGGTATAACAGACATTATAACAAATGTTGTCACAAAATCTCATGTGAGGCTGAAAGCGTCGGCATCAACGTCGCTCAACGATACAACGTGAAGTAGTTAGCAGTACAATAGCTATTATAACGATGTCCGCTACCCATCACACCGCTGAAATCTCTTGCCGCACGCCTGTCACTCACGCGCCGACAATAATTGTTCATTACTGACATTATTTTACAAAAACTTAACTTGCAAGTGACATTGTTCTGTTCTTATAAATAGCAACAGATGTATCAGTTTTATAATTGTGAAGCACTTGAACATGTTTCCTCTCTATACCCCAAGGTTGATTCCGTCTGTCCACATGTTATGTTATAAATTAGCATAATTGCTATTTACAGCGATGCTATTAATACTTTCACAAAGGTAACATTTGTCTAAACATTCATCAAAATCTCAACCGAAACTAATCTACAACTAATAGGTAAACTTGCGACGAGTTTCAATACAATGTTCATGTGACTGAGTCAAGGTACGGCAATTTTCTTTCAAAAAAGGAAATATAAATTAATTTTAAATATTTAATATCTATAATCAAATTTAATTAAAAGGGGGTTTTTGTTTGTTTATTCTTTTTATTATTAAATTTAAGAATATGAAGACAATCATTACTTTCCCATAACGGAAATCGAATAATTAACTTATCATCAATATTAACACTATATTTTTATAAATTGCAAGTGTGTACGGTTAATTAAAGGACTATAATTTTTTTTTATCACGCTGATGCTTAATATATTCTAATCAGACAAAGTAAACGAAATATATGCAAGTACATTGCATATACTTAATTTACTATTACGTGTTTGTCCTCAAAATATACCCATTATTAACCAAGTCTCTTATCTAAAGTAAGTATATACATATAAGAGGAAAACCCACTTGAGTACTCGCCTACTTCACGAACATACTCATTTAAAATGACAGTTATATAATATACTGTTGCTAAAAATATCATCTGAAATAATAATAATATAATCTATGATAAATAAAATAGCTCGAGACGTCGACGAAGAATTATTATAATAGTCAAATTAAAATACATATAATTAAAATGCATCGTCAAATTCTTCGGCAAATTTTACATTGATAACTTATATATAAACACTTATAACGCCTAAGGAAATGCTGATGCATCAGTGACATTATGCAGATCGCTTCAATCTTATAGTTTAGCAGAAGCAACCTAAGTCTGCTTGTATCTTATTGAATGATTACATAGGTGCTTTTAAGTTATTAGCTGTACATATAAGACGTACATGATTAAATGTTCAGTTTCTCTTGCCGTCTTTCTTCTCTTCTGCAAAAACAATTAAAAATACTTTTTAATCTTGACAGCTTTCATTCATGAGCTCTACTTTTACAGGCTTTTGACTAAATACTCGTACTTATATGATTAGCTTCTACACGCAGCTTTATCCGCATGTATCCCTTAGGAACGCAGACTGGCATTCAAATATTCTATGTGTTAATCAAGGAAATACTCTATCTATAGACCAATTTCCTTCCAAATCCTATTAACAGTTTACGCTTACTCATTTATAATATAAGTAGGAGTAGGACGTAACGTAAGTTCCATCACTTACGCTAATTCTGGTTTCCATTATAAATAATCATTGTATGCACTAGTTCGTATAGAATAACATCACACACTCCTTATTTTTACTAGTTGGCCATAAAAGCATAAAAATCGTAAAGCCATAAGCCACTTTAACAGGTTTCCAATCGGATGCATCACATATTATTCATAACAATACATTTTCTTTACGGGACAACGCTTGCATTAATTAATAAAAATATAATTCTCTTTTAGACAATTTGTACACATACGTAAGTCAGTAGGCAACCCGTGACCAAGATCGATGCAAATCGGTCGAAGCGTCAGGAAATAAATAGGTATAAATATTACCTTTTAATAATTACCAATACGATGAAGACTCGTTGTCTAATATTATATTAAGTTAAATTCGTTCTACATATCCATAGGAAAACTTTACAAGTACAGTAAATATACTCTAAATTCGTAATAAAAAATACAAATTAACACAGAAATAAAGAATATATTGTATTATTCTGCACTATTTAAGAATGCTCATTAAATTTGATACCCACGTCAGAATGGCGTGTCGAATTAAAATTTTACAGCGTACATTCCTCATACCGACTTATAGTGATCTTCAAACGAATGTGACAATTAATTAATTTTACCTATTCAAATGTTAAATTCTTTGAAACAATGTAAGAATATGCATAAGACTTATCACCAACATTAGTCGTTCAAACTTGACAAAAAATAATTGACATGGATAATATCCAGAAATAAATATGACTGACTCGTAAGTAATAAGTTCCGTGTACGCATCTACCGATCATGGTTCCCAATCCTGGGCGTTACACTTGGTATTTAAAAGGCTATCAACTCAATCAACAAATCATGTGATTTGGATGGGTTCGCTTGTGTACTCAGCCAAATGTTAACAAATTTTTGCATGGATCAGTCTCTCAGAAACTGGGTGTAGGGCTTTATCTATACTGCTAAGTTGGCAATACGGCTCATAGCATGCAATGATCGTAGCCTTTGAACACAACACCACTTGCGTATTGTCAACGCTATACAATAAGAATCACTGATCTCCCTGTGTAAGGATATATTATGTATAATTGTTGCCGTTACAAAAAGCCTGTGCCTTATTAGACTGTGAGTCTTATTGGTTATTGCTCTAATTAAATGCACAGACAATTGCTTAGCTAACATCGAAATTTAAGTGGCGACGTGTGTGTGAGATAAATTTGGATTACCTACGCGTCGGGAATTGTTAATTCATAAAAATGGTTAGTTCTCGTACAAAGGTCAAAGCGTTATTGTGATTTTTCTGTTAAGAAATCGCCAGAAGCTATAGCTATGCCCGGGGCTGCAATAGGGTCGTGTCCTCTATTGCGTAGTCCTAAAATATCCATAGCTGACGAAATGCGTAGTATAACTTCACCAAACCCTTTGGCGATATAGGCGAGAGGCTCTGTGTGAACGTATTATAAAGATAGAGCATATACATTGATTGATATCGTGACAATAATGTTTCCTTATACACAGAACAAATACAACTTCTGCATTAGTCCAGATTAATCCTAACTAATATTGCGAATGGGAGTTTATATGTTTGTTACGCTTTCACTCCTTAACGACTCAATAGATTATCATGAAATTTTACATACACGTTGTCAGGGATACAGAAAAGCACATAGGCGGTACCTTTTGTCCCAAAAAGTGCTATGCCCAAAGAATAGAATTTTATTGACCAAAAATAGATTAACGCACGGGAAGCCATACAGTGTGTATAATAAACCCTGTCCGATCCATTAAGGGCTTGTTTCTCTCTTAAAAAACATGCTAAGAAAAATAACAAAAAAGTCTTATATCATCGTAAAACATTTTCATAATATTTTTAAGTACAGTATTGATCATCATTTTACCCTTAAATTACTGAAATTTCGCTCAGTCTAGCAACAATCCACTAAACTTAACAAGGACGCGGAGCGTGGTATGTGTTCTTTTGGCGGCATTTTTGCGCGCTACCGCAAAAATGCCGCCAAAAGGCCAAAGAATACGCGCGGCATGGGTGAACCTTTAGGAATAGTGATAGTGATACCTAGGTATTATGATTAATAAGCTGTCGGTGTTACCATGGGTAATCTATTAATATATTATTTTAAATAAATTTAATTTACTGGGGTAATTTTTTTGATCGATTTTTATAAAAGGATGTCTGTCAGTTACGTACTCATAATAAGCTACTGTATAACACCTTTAAGGACCGGACAAGGTTTATTATACAGACTGTATAACGCAGCCCTGAAACCACATAATATGCTAAGCTGACGTTATTTTCTGAAGTAGGCTACATCGTTCGACAGGGCTTAAGCTGTCTTTATACCAAGTGTAGTAATATTGTAAAATGTAATACAAAGGCAACAAAAATTACATTATAAGAGTGCGTACCCTAATCCGTGTAATTCTAAGTAATCTGCGCTTGTTATAAATAGCTACCACCTTTCCTGGAAGGGTTGGATAGAGGGTTACATATAAACCAGTATTTTTTATATAGGGATTTTAATAACATACATAGCCTTACGGTTTCACAATAATCGTAAGCGAAAGCTTTTACTAAAACTTAAACTGAAATATAATATCTTTGTTTCTTTTAAAAAGACAATTTGTAGACTGTGGATGATTTAAACCCTGTGTAGCGGATAACTTTAGAAACATACAAACATCCTAGCTTGACTCTAGAATACATAATTTTTGTCCCGTGCGGTAATGGAATCCGTAATACTAAAGGGTATTTGAGACCACTACCACACTTCAATACTCAATAGTCAATTGTTTATTGCGTTCCACAATGTAGACTTAGGTGATAATTTAAATAATATGACAGTTCATTATGGACCCTGTCGGGCACAGCAACGTAGGAGATAGGAAACATAAACTATTCAGATACAATAATATCATATTCTATAAATATGTTAATTTCATAATAAATATCAATGTATGCTTTGTTTTAGTCGATTGCTGAGTTATACACTGAATTGCACATTTTGATTCTTAATTATTTAATAAATATAATTAATGACAGATTTAATAAATTAAATAGATTATATTGAAATGAAACAATTCACTTCGATGGAGACTACAAATTTTTAAACAACCGACAAAAAGGACACCTAGGCTTGTAACAACTATATCCAGAGCACAAAAATTTTTGTCTCGTTTGGAGATCGAGCCCACAACAGTCCGTACAGTAGCAGTAGCGACGCGAACCACACCATTGCGCTACCCATACAACATTCTACATAATCGTTTTAAACAATCTTGCCTTAATAATCTTGTATGAACACACACATAACTTATTGTTGCTATTTAATAAAAGATTACCCGCTCCCATGCCGTCTGGGCCGTTCATGAAACTGTTTAATTATTTTCAAGGAGACAATAAATTAATCTGATGGGCTGCAACACATCTCGCAATTAAGAAACCCGGCTTCACGGGAGTTATGACGTGATCTGGGCTCGATGCTCGGTTATGGGGCAGGTCATGGCTTGTGCCTTTGTGTCTCAGATTTATTGTTTTAATTCTATATAGTAGCGATGGGTAGTTATCGATAAAAATCGAATTATTCGAAAATTATTATGAAATATTTTTCGATTATTTGCCTTACGCAAATATCGATCGGATCGACCACAACCACAGAAATCTTAATATTATTAATAATTCCATGACCACGATCTATCTGATACAGTTACGATTATTCGATTGTTATTCGAATAGTTATGAGTAACGACGAATTGATTAGTATTTAGATGCATGATTTCTTTCAAAGCATTTGCAATTGCTAGTGTAATACATTGTGCTTACATAAATACTAGGTACTTATATAACAACTTAATTAAGCAGCTAGACTCTTTAAATAAAATAGAAAAGTTCTTATTTTATTAAAATATTCTCGGTTAAGATCAGACAATTAATTAAATTATATTTATATAACTTCATTTATGCTTCGTGAATAAGTCCCATGATCCTTTAAAGTATAACGATGACATTTTTAGGATTTTATATATAAACACATCAAATTATCTAACTAACAATATACTTAACCTTTTATTTTGTCTTTATAATATAACCTTTTACTTTGTCTTTATAATACATATAATATCATTTTTACCTATTATGGTGAAATTATAATTTATATTTCTTAGAAATTAAATGATGACTCGATATTGATTTAATTCTAAGAACGAAAGAAAGCACTTCATACTTTATTATTATTGTACTGTATTCTATAATACCAAAATAATCCTTATTTCCCTGTAACCAGAAAGGAAAAGGAAAGCTTCTCAAGTCGTGTGTACTATTTGCGCTTTTTAATGTTGTCTTATTTTCATCTATAGGATACATTGTCTGACTTTATATTGTTACTGGGAATTTCCTAACAGAAAAATTAACATAAACCTGATCTGACTAACAAACCCAAGACCTCAAGGTCACCGCAAACATTATTGTACTTCACTATACTTTTTATTGCGATACCATCCTATCAGTTAATCTACAAAGGATTTCTATTTCGATCCTAGGTCTTGCATTCAACAATAAACCATTTCGCTTTTTTCAATATGGCGAACTGGTTACATATACGGGTGCAACCTTCGCGCGTATACAATGTCACCATTAGCATAATATTTTCACATCACTATCCTGTTGCAATACTACACGACTATTTTAATTGGTATGTTGCACATCGCACTGACAACTATTACTTTTACATTCTTAATTTAATATCTTATCTTCAAAAAGGTTATGTAATATTTTATTTTATTCTTTCTTTTGCAGAAATATTTTTTTTAACTAGGTTTGCTTTATAGTTCTAAAATCAAAATTACGTTTATTTATATAGTTCATAAAGTAACACTTATAAACAAAGTTACACTTTTTAATGTGAATCCATATCCATCCATCTGGCATAAGTTTACATTTATGTTCTCGTGCGAACGTAAGATTTTCGATTTCCGTATCTGACAAAATATTAAAGCGTCCATAAATTATCTATAGCAATACAAAGTCTGGTAATATGCTCCAATAGAAATCCAATAAAATCCTTCAACAGTTTTACCACGAAATTGGGACGAATAAACGGTTATTTTGCATTTAAATATGAGTATAGTCAATTTTAGTATAACATGAAAGCATGGAGTGTGGTGGATAAAGGTTTCCTCCGTGAATTCAACTCCTCATCAATTCGGAGTATTAATCCTTTCATGTCAAATCCAATTATTCTTTCATTTGTCAATTTACTCGGCAACTTCTCGATAAATTCGCATATGCCGCAACCTGCCAAAGGATTACATTGTACGACAGTAGCAAAAATATCAGTTATTCTCTTTTAAAACTTATTTTTTTATTGGTAATTTGAGCTCAGTTACGGCACGAAGCATATTATATTTTAGCGTTAACACGGTACAAATTCATGGAAATCAAAGTAAATTACTTAACAAAATCAAAGTCTGCAATTAGACATGTAGCCTAATATCATGATTTAATATCTAAAAAGAGGTAGGCAGAGCTCAATCATAGTCGATGAAATCATTACGATTTCGGAACAATTCCTTATTGTGAAGGTTTAAGTTATAAAATAACCTCTTTGTGTGTGCTCCCAAAAACCTAAAGCACGAGATTCTTAAAAAGGTCATAACAAGATTGTAGTCAGGGTAATACGCAGAATTCATAGCCCACAGCGATAACCCACTAGGAAACCGTTGAACTGCCACGCGAAAAGTCTCGACTTCGAACCCATTGCACATAAATATCTCTAAATTTTCCAAGTGATGTGTGTATTAAATAGTGAATTATCACTCGCTTTAACGGTGAAGTCAAATATTGTGAGGAACTCTGCATGACTGAGTGTTCTCCATAACTTTCTTAAAAATATGCGAATCCTGCCATTTGTAGTCTCTACCTACCCCTCTGGGAAACAGGCGTGAATCTATGTATGTATGTATGTATGCCATTTGCGTACAGTGGTGGACTATGACCAAATCTTCTTATATAGACATGAGTAGCTATCCCAGCAGTGGGACAGTTTATTACCAGAGTTGATAATGTTACTACTATCTAATATTATAAAGCTGAAGAGTTTGTTTGTTTGGTTGAATACGATAATCTCAGGAATTACTGGTTTGAATTAAACAATTGTTAGTTTTGGATAGCCTATTTATCGAAGAAGGCTATACTATTTCATTTCATTTCATTTATTTATTCAGGAACAATGTATTTGAATTTGGCACTATACACAGAAATTGATTATACATTATGGCATTATATAGGTTAACATCACGCTTCGACCCACGGGGGCGGCGCAGTAACCATAAACTCGGGCGAAACCGCGGCCATATCTAGTTATTAATACTCCTGGTTTTATAATCGTGTATTGGCTATAATTGCTTATCATCAGACACTTTACACGCACGCAGTTATAATATTAGTTACGATAAACAAACAACGGTAATAAAATACAATACAGCTAAACGTTATTGTTACTAATTATGAGACAGGTGTAAATTAATTCACTATAATAAATTAATTCACTATAATACCTGCTAATTGATTTGTATTGAATATAAAACAACTAATAAAGGCAATAATTTTCCTCAAGGAGTAAGATGCGTAAAGTTGAGCGTAGACTTTGTAACACAGACAGACTTTGTAACACAGATAGAAAGGAGGTGACCAGAAGTGTACCTATTACAATCCTCATTCGTCAGCTTGATAATCCATAAAATGGTACACATTTTGCCATTTACCGGTTTGCCTACTAAATTGCTAACGAAATCCTAATCCTAATCCTAACTAATATTATAAAAGCGAAAATGAGTTTCTTTGTTTGTTACCTTTTCACGCCTAAACCACTGAACCGATCATCCTGAAATTTTGCATATACATTGACAGGTGTACAGACACAGACACAGTCTACCTTTCATCCCGCAAAAAAATTCTGTTCTCGAGGAAAACAATAATAACATCCTTATGATAATAGATGGTGCCACGTGTCTTTCAAATCACGATTAAATTATATTATTACAAGCAGAGTACAACCCGAATTGATTGTCAAATTCTAAATTAACGCGAGCGAAGCCGCGGGCAAAAGCTAGTTCTAAATAAAGCTTAAAACTCGCTTGCCTGGCCCGGAATCCGAAATGCTCTGCGACCCATAACTTGGCCACTTGACAACTAGCGTCAAACACACACACACATCTTACTTCATTCGTACTAAGTATAAAAATTGAAAAAGCTTAGTTCTATGAACATACGGGGCAAGGGACTATAGGTAAGCAGACTTTTAGAAGCTACCGAGCTCTAAAATTATCTGCTTAGCTAACTATTGCAATCATTCAAGAGAGAAAAGCGTAAACCGCTTCGGTGACGCAGCCCTAGTAAACTCGAGTGCTAAGTATGAAGTCTTGGCTTTATTCGATTCGGGGTCACGCAAAATGATCTTAGGTGTTCTATTATAGAATTTTCGGTAGCAGGACGGAGTCTGGAACAGTGCCTGATATAGGCAATAGGCTCGTTCCCTATAGTAGAACCTAAAACTACTGTTAACAAAATGTGGATGTGATACACTGGTACCTACATCTTCTGGATATAAGCGTGAGACTGTGTATTTATATAGGAAAAGTTAAAATGCACTATGCCATCCCTAAAAGTCGTCACACCATACTGCTTCTTTTATTCAAACAAAGACAACTGTTTCTCCAAAATCATAGGCCGCGATGTATTACACAACCTCATTTCGTCAACTATGTTTCAAGATCTACAGGTCAGCAAGTCTATTACCATCTACATTCCAGACTCCAACCTTCTGAGCGAGAAACAGACCGACACTGCCCGATTCTGCAATATCCTCGTATCTATATAGGAAAAGTTAAAATGCACTATGCCATCCCTAAAAGTCGTCACACCATACTGCTTCTTTTATTCAAACAAAGACAACTGTTTCTCCAAAATCATAGGCCGCGATGTATTACACAACCTCATTTCGTCAACTATGTTTCAAGATCTACAGGTCAGCAAGTCTATTACCGTCTACATTCCAGACTCCAACCTTCTGAGCGAGAAACAGACCGACACTGCCCGATTCTGCAATCACGGTCGGCCTAACCTCGGCAGTGTCATGTGATGATGTGAATTGTTTAAAATCAGCAACCTGCTACATTTCCATCGTATCTTTGAAGCGTACATTTCGAAATCGCATCCTTGAGCTCCTTCAATGCCATTGCAATTGATTCGACCGGCTCATTGTCACATATTTGTCTTAACTAAGCCATTCACACACACACAATGATAAAACGCTACCCAATGTTTAGCCATGTCACTCTAATTTATTTATTATTAAACTCAACTCGTTACTTATTAAATCTATTAGATATATATGTCTGTCCTAGTAAACACTGCTACCAGTGCTTTCATTATAATAGATAAGATAAGAAGTCAACTGTCAACAATTGAATTGAAACAATAATTCTGATGTTTGAACAACCTCATTTGAAACGTAAAAACAGTAGCTTGTAATAAAAATAAAAATTTATAATGATTTGACTTTGAATGATTAATTTTTATAATATAACATTACGGTAGTATTTTTGTTTGTAAAACGGTTGCGAATGTGGACACTGCTCGCCTGGTAGTAAGTGTTTATTGTAATATATGAATGGTTACATGAATATTACACCCGTAGAGGCCAATCTTTAAAGAAAATCCTGCTAAAACACCTCCCTTAGAAACTCTATGTACTAGGAACTCGCGTAATTTGTCTTTCAAAATAATACGTACTTAATTGACGTACTTTTGATGTACTGCAGTGCTCATAATTATGAAAAATAATTCTATTTGGTACCTAGAAAAATACATAATTATGGAATAATTTAACTTTATAATCAGACAAATAACATAATATCACGGCTGCATTTTATTTATACCTACTCCCTAAAGAGTAGACAAATGTGTATACACACAACTTATTATAGATTTAAATTCAGTGCTATTAGTTATATTTTTCACATAAATCACATAGTAAGATCGAGTCGAATATTGAAACTCAAGATCGTATTATGACCTCATTAACGCAAACTACCCCTCTGAAAAAGGATCCAAATTTATCGTACAAATCATATTGAAAGTACTGCCTGTTAGGCTAAGAAGATAACACGGCAGTACTATTCATTTGTTCCGAGTTCCACATTCCATCTTACATGTAACCAAACACTAAAGGATACAAATAAGGCGCTCATAGCCAGTTGCACTCACTGATCGGTAAACGATTAGCGAGGTTAAGCAACGTTGGGTGCGGCCAGTCTATAGATGGGTGACCGCTTAGTGGTATTTCATCTGAGCGTCTCCGTGCTTCGGAGGGCACGTAAAAAGTCGGTCCCGGTTGTTGTCAAATTGATAGCAGTCGTTAAGCCATGTCAGAGGCCTACGGGCGGCTTGAACAACTCTTGATAACAGGTTGACCACTAACCACACGAAAAGAAAGAAGAAGAAGGATACAAATAGGTCTAATTTTGGTTTGGTTACAAACTAACACATATAAATAATATCCTCGACACCTACTGGCACGTCTGGCACACCTAAAACATGTAAAAACAAAGTCACATGATATTATCTATTGAAATCTAATCTCAAATTTCCTCTTAAAGTAACCTATGTACTTGAAAACTGGCACTGATAATGTCAGTCAGTAAAATAAAGGCCCAATTTTTCCATAATTTTGTTCACGAACACTACTTTGTCGGCGATATTGTGAAACAAACAGAAGAGCCTTTATCAAAGCTACGTAATATTTTGCGTCGGTAATCCCTGACGCGTTGACCAAAATATTCAATCCTATTGACATTGGACTTGAGATTAGACACGCCTTATTTACAAAACAGTTACACCTTTTTAGAAACAGACGTGTTTTTATCTCAAATGCCACGGTATATCGGTTCTCTGAAGCTAAAGTCACGCATATCACCTAGAGATATTTGCCATATTTATTGCTTCAAATCATCAGGGTCGCAGAATAGCTAGTTACGGCATTTTAAACAATAACTCGCGTATTTACTGCGCATGTTGCGTATTTTGGCTGACAATATCAATAGCGTTAAAGTCCTATTTGGCTGCATAATGATCATGCTTAAATCATTAAGTCATGCTCATAAATAAATTAATAATAATAACATCTGAAAAGTAAGATATTAGCTGGAAACCAGAAAATATGCAAAAAGCATATTTGTCTGGGCCCCAGAGCCTAAGCGTTGGCCAATAGATTTAAACTACTTTTACGAGATTTAGTGCAGTTGTTTTTTGTTTGTGTATACATATTTTGCTACAAATTCGAATTCATTTTAGTATAAGTATTTCGTGAATGATGGTATGTTTTAATTTCAATATATAAAGTAGGCAATAAAAATAATAGAACTAAGACATATGAAAAAAAAAACAAAGTGTAAATCGTATCATAACATTACCAGTAATCGCGCAAATACAAATGTATTATGTAGTTCAGACAATCTTTATAATGATTACGTAAGGTAATATGAATAACAACCACTTCATCACTACATTCAAGAGCTATTACAAAGTAATCAGTTATCAAAGTGACAGATCTCGTGTAGACAATTACTGTCAAATATCAAGATACCCTCTTTTGTACAACTAGTTAAAAGATTGCCAAAATGATTTAGAGCAATATCGTCTTTATTTTGGACGCCATTCATCTGATTATTGCGTGTATTTTTCTTTACTCGGATTAATTAGTATACTTGACAGCACATAGCTGGATGCCAATTATTGGTGCCAATCACTATTTAGATATTACGAGTGAAGTGCTGAAGCTTGAATATAAGATTGTGCCGAATTGTTCATTTAGCCAGACATGCGATATACTTTAAATTTCAAAAATGTACAAGTGATAACTTAATTATGAGTAAAGACACGCATATTACTATAGCAAAGATAACACTGAGACGCGCTTTATCAGTTAAGTGGACAAGTTCTAAAGTTACCAAGCTTTTCTGACGTAGTATTTGTCAAAACAAACTGTTTTAATTAAATTTTTCGTCTTACAGGTTTAGACTTCTTGGAAACAGGGGCTGACTTCGAAGCGGCCATCTCGGCTACAGGTAAGCAGATCTATTAATAATGTGACTATTTGGCAAATATTCAACTTTACACTTTAAAAAACAACTTTACACTTAAAAATACAATATATTCTCACGCTTCTTGAGACGCCAGCGCAGCGGTAAGTAATATATTATCATTTTAATTGAAGCTGTTCTGCAAGATGCCAATAGTATTGCACCGATGTACTTCAGTTCGTAGTATGGATCCATTTAGATCGTTAGTGACTTATGCCTTTATGGCGTATTAGAAACGTCGTATATGCACATATGAGAGACAATTGCAGCAGAACAATGGTCCATCATCTACGCGAATGGAGCATTTTATTGAATGACTACAGTACTCATACTATAATTATGATTAACTTGCATATTAGGATCAGAGATTATAAATAAGTGTTTCAGTACTTGCTATTCATTCTATGTTTTGAAAAGATTTGTTTTCGATGAAGCGCGTAATATAATAAATCTGTCTATGAATCTCAAATAGATAAAAGTTATTCTAATAATCATTGCAAAACAAGCTTTGACATGTCAAGAATATAATAAAACATGAAATCTACAATTAAACGTATGACCATTTTGATGATAAAATTATAGAAATTTTAATGTCACTTCACATGTTTTCTTTTGTTTATATTTAATAAATGAATCTTCTTCTTGTGACAAAATAAATAATTTTCTTTCCTTGCTAAATTTCTTTCATAGAAATTTAAACACAATCTAAAAATGTAGAACAATTTTGTGTCATAAATCAGAGTACACAGCATTAGGCAAGCCTAAACTAAAAGTAAGCTGCGCTTTAGTTATTATTCTGAGAATTAAACTTTGCACATGTTCATTTGATCATTTAGAAAATAATTCCATTTTGAAATCAAAAATAGAAATGTTTACTTCGGTATACTAAGTTAAGTATCATAAGGTTTATAGATTACTACATATAATTTTATGTGTTTCCAGGATTCGGCCGTTTCCACTTTTCCCTGCTGGCGATCACAGGGCTGATCTATTCGAACACAGCCATCGGTATCACTATAGTGTCGTTCGTCTTACCGGCGGCGACATGTGACTTCCGGATGACATCCGCAGACAAAGGGTGGCTCACGGCAGCGCCCATGTTAGGTAAGACCTCCTTGACACACGATAATAGCCACTGAGCGACCTTCTGACGTATAATAATCCTTAGTAAATCATTTGTCGATAAAAACAAATGGAAGTTTTATACTAAGAATATTCGTTTGTTAAAGCTAACCTTTCATAATTGGAAGGCGCTCTTCTGCCAGCGTACTGCAGACATCCTAAGATAGCCTAATCGTACTGACTCCTCTTTGACAGTATACTTTGTCTTGAAAGAGCCTGGAGACGGTCCTAACCACAAATACACAACACAACGTTGTTTGACTGTGATCTATTTGAATTACACTAAAGTTATAGATTAGAACAAGCAGATAATGGGTATAACGTAAATATTTTAACATATACATTAACTCACCTCTGTGTATTCCTGAAGGGGTTGGCACAGATATGGTACCCCGTTATTTTGCTAGCCTTAGACCTCACGTACTAGGAGGCGAGCCTCTACCTGTTTACCGGACACAATGCCAATCTTGGAGGTGCTGCTGTCAATTTCCTAACAAGAAAATCCTATAACACTTTACTTGACTCGGAAATCCTCACGACCGGCAGTAAATATAAGTGCAAACTTATGGCATGACCGACGAAGTAGTTCTTGAACTTATATTAAAATGATAACCTGTCAACTTTTGAAATGCCAGACATATTTAAAAGCCTATTGTCTAGTCGCTAGTGTGTCACTGAGACTCAATAGATTAATGCTTACTTTTTAAATAACTGCTATAGGACGGTATAGAAAATATTTGTAGGACAAACAAGTAGAGTAAAATGCAAGGCTTAATGATTACGTCGCGTGCAGCGGCGGTGATTAGTCGTCCGCGGATCATCTAATTGCCTCACTGTATGGACCCGCATACTAATGGAATGCATCTGCTAGGTACTGCTAGATATACACGTCATTATAAAAGCAGTCTAGCTAGCCTATTGCACTTGTCTAAAATATTAAATATACCGGGAAAAGGAAGCTATATACATATTATAGTTTTCCTTAACCTATCAAGTCTTAGAAAGCCAGACATAATGAAAAACCTGTTGTCTAGCTGCCGGTGTGCCACTACGAGTCAATAGGTTAATAATAGTTATTTCATGTAAGAATCATCTTTACCAAGGATAACTCAATGATAAAAGCATTGAACTTGCTATCGGTACACACTCCAATATTTAACATTAAGTTCAACTAAAGGGGCTAACAAGAATAGATACTAATAATTTACAGTTGCTACGCAATTTTGGTAAAATTTCCAAAAATCGTTTATTTTAAAGAACGCAGTACTTTTATCTCCTACTAAACGATTTTTGTCTGATTTCTCAGGTATGGTAATTGGTTCATACTTCTGGGGCTGCTTGGCTGACACCAAAGGTCGCAAGACCGTGCTGGTGTCAACCCTCCTGATCGACGGCGTTGTTGGCATCATCTCCTCTTTCGTTCAGATCCTGCCCGTATTTATGGCTTGCCGATTTATCAACGGTTTCTCGTAAGTAGTGTAAACAGTAGCACCATGCGGTCGAACACGTGATGACAAACGTTTGTAAAGCAAGCTATGAAATCAGCGATCTTTGAGTACCGGGCAATAATAGATATACTTAGACTAATTTTATTATCTTTGATCTAAGAATAGACAAGTACTGTTACATCAATTCTCTTACTTGCTGTTAACCTGGAGTGGTTGCGTCTAAGCGTTCATTGCGTAGTATGCCCTATATCCTTTCACGCAGTGAAATCTCTTTTCATACCAAATTGTCTTGAAATTCAATGCACTCTGGACATGATTGAGTCATTATTTTATCTTATCTTATGTGTGGGGGCCAGTCAGTGCAGACCGGCGACACTTCGACCCAGTGGGATCTTTTGTGTCGGCCCCATGATTGAGTCATTAATATCAAAATATACAAAAATTTAATTTAATTGCGATAATCCATCTACGTGCTAATTAATGTTAGAACGGTCGCTGTTGACTAAAAGTATAACTTGTGCACCTACCTATGTATTACCCACGTAAACGTACAGAAAATATTGTACATATACGTCCGGGATTCACATATTTATTGTGAATACCAAACCATAGATGAAAATCGGCTGCCAAAAAGAAGTCAATTTAAAATGTAAATAACATTTTTTAGTCTAAGCTTTTAATTGATGTTTAGTTTCAATATTATATAATGTTAAATATGTAACCTTTAGGTCCTCATATCTGATTACGTATTTCATTACTTATTCGTGAAAATCTGTAATTGGCCTTTTGTGTCTTAATGTGTTTGTTTCGAAAATTGTATGTGCTGTTGGTCTTCTAAAGATAAATAAACTAAATAAGTATGACAATAGCCGCCCTTTTCATAGCCTTACTGAAGGCGTTTTTCCGAGATCGTATAAACAATGAAGCCAACAAATGATGCTACGCACGTGTCACGCTACTATTGATTATAGACATACTTCCCACATTTACTAATTACAGAAACAACAAGAAAAATAATGTCATCACGACGACAATTTCAAAACCTGTTTTGTGTTAATCAATGGTACAAATTTCTTTCTAGCTAGATTAGCTTTGTTTGTTAGAAAATTAAAGAAAAGTTGTCGGCCTTGGTTAGTGTAACCGACTGCCACGCCTGAAGTCACGGGTTCGATTGCCGCACAAGTCAAACATTTTGTACATAAACATGGATGTTTGTCTTGGTCTGGGTGTTTCTATGTATAATATGTATGTATTTACAAACAAAAAAGTATATATGTATGTTTATCCATTGTCTAGTACCCACAGTACAGGCTAGATGGTGTTGTATGTATGTGATAGAATATATATATAAATTTTATATAAAAACAATAAATTTTATATAAAAAGAAGTCTTGTCACGATAAAAGGTAAATTTTATGCTATCGTAGTAGCTTCTCTGTCAGGCATTTAACATGGAAAACAACGTTCAACAATTCTATGATTAAGGAACAGGAATTGGATTTACAGCAACTTTACCACCGGCAAATATAGTGCCTTTAATAAAACACATTTACATAAACAAATGGATAGATAAGTATTTTAATTATTACGTAGACATTAATTTTTAAGCTTAGTATGACGGTGAATTATTAATACCCTAAAAGTTGTTGCTTTGCGCGTAATGCTCTTTAAATATCAAAAGTTGTTGCTTTGCGCGTAATGCTCTTTAAATATCAAAAGTTGTTGCTTTGCGCATAATGCTCTTTAAATATCAAAAGTTGTTGCTTTGCGCGTAATGCTCTTTCAATATCAAAAGATGTTGCCTTGCGCGTAATGCTCTTTAAATATCAAAAGTTGTTGCTTTGTGCGTAGTGCTTTAAATATCAAAAGGCTGTTCTCCTATAGGTTAGTCACCGAGTATACTATATTACTAAATTATATTTATCTAACGAAATACCCGATTAAACCAAACTGGTGATTATTTGGTTTAGATTTTCACAATACTTGCTCCGTTCACTATGTATTGAACCTGGACCACAACATTTTGTTTCGGGAATTAGTTCTATATACTTTAAATGTAGGTACTAATAAATATTTGAATTTGTTACAGAGTTGCCGGCGCCATGGGTATCTGCTTCCCCTACTTGGGTGAATTCCAGCAAACCAAATACAGAGAGAAGATCCTCTGCTGGATGGAAATGTTCTGGACTCTCGGTGTCATCTTGCTGCCATGTAAGAAAATCAATTCTATTTGCGAATACCTGCCAATAGCTATGATGTTATTTGTTTAAGTTTTATCCTTTGTATTTCAAGCTGTTGGTATTCCGAAAATAACAATAATAAAAAATTTAAAATCTCGTGCAGTGAAGGGATTGAAAGGGATTGCGATATGGTATACCTATTTAAATTGCATTAGGTTGCTTTGAAATTCCATAAGTGTAATAGATAAAAGAGATCCTGAACCAGAGCCGAAGCTGATGTTTAATCAATATTTTATATTACAGTGATCGCCTGGGGAACTATCCCCATCACGGGCATTCGTATTGAGAGCGGTGATTTCTCTTACGACTCATGGAATTGGTTCGTCGCTGCGTGCGGTGTTCCATCCCTCTGTCTTGGCTTCTGGCTGCTTACGTTCCCTGAAAGTCCCAAATTCATGATGGAGTGTGGTGATTACGATGATGCCCTCGAATGTCTTAAAGGCATCTACAAGATCAACACCGGTGATAGCCCCGACAATTACCCGGTAAGTTAGTGACATATACTTACGTCAATTTATTGATACTAGCGGTCGCCTAGTGGTCAAAATTGGACCAAAGTTCCTACCTAAGCTTGCTACTTTGTTTTCTGTTTTTCTCTATTACATATAAATAAGGTATAGGTAACAATAGTTACAAAGAATTGTACGACGTCAGACGAACAATGTCGAAATACTACGAACACAATTCGACTGCGTGTGTCAAATGCATGTTTGTGTGCGTGTAGTGTTTTTTCATTAATTTAATGTATTTCTAATGCAAATTTTTTTGCCACTTGACACCTATCTTATAAATATTATTTGATCGTTTTACAAGCATGAATATAACAAGTCCAAACTTTCGTAAAATGTGTTATTAATGCCAATTTAAGTATTCTATTGAATTACTATAAGTATTAGTAATTAGTATATATGTAGTTATATAAATTAGACATATTGTTCCACAGATTAAGAGCCTCAAGGAGAAAGTCAGGACTGTGTCCGTGGCGTCCCAAAACTCTCAGAAATCAGTACGAAGCCTCAGCATGCGCAAGCCTAAGGACCTGAAACGCCTGTTCAGTGAAATCTGGACCCAGACTAAAGCCTTGTGCAGACCACCCTACCTTAAATACACCATCTTGACTTGCCTTATCCAGTTCGGATTGACCACCAGGTAACGTAACTCAAATAACAATAGCAATCGGTTAACTAACATAAATTACCCTGTGCAAACTGTTTATTATGAATTTGCACTCAAATGGCAACGCTATAAATATCAATGTGATGTCTAGTACACGTGATGTGTAGCTTTAGTTTGCGTACAGGTGTAGTTTCTTATTTTTTGGTTCGATAGTTCCATTTACAATGACGGGATACAAATAATTTAATTAATCAAGTCTCCAAAGTCAGCTAACCGCATATCATTTAAAGCTCGATTGCGTAGATAATATGTATGTCTAACAACAACATAAAGAACATGCGCTGCCAACTGAAAATTTACTATAAGTAATTGTTAATTTAAAAGATAGGTACCTACTTAAGATACTTGCAATATAATGCAAAATGTGTCAGCAACACTTTATTCTCCTATTTTCAGTTACTACACTCTCATGATCTGGTTCCCCGAGCTGTTTAACCGTTACGAGGAGTTCGAAACGCGTTTCCCCAACACATCAGCCTCTGTATGCGACGTCTCCGGCATTGTAGTCGCCGATGAAGCCACCGACGATCCGTTTGACTGCTTAAAGACCATCGACTCGAGTGTATACCTGCACACACTGATCGTCGGTCTTGCTTGCATCCCTACGTCTCTGTGGCTCCCTCTCTGCGTACACAAGCTTGGTGCTAAGTTCTTCTTGAGTAAGTTATCTAAGTATTTGATGTTTTGTTGAGATCTATTAATAATTTAATAACTGACCTAGTTACGTATCGAAGAGCTACTGTTCTTTTTTGGGTACAATATATTTATGATCCGGTAAATTCTGCAAAGTCACGATTTAAATTTGGAAACCTACATGCAATTGTTTTAAATTCCAGTCTTCAGTTTGGGCTTTGCCGGTGTGGTCACAATCGGCCTGTACTTCGTACAGAACTCCACTCAGAACTTGGTGCTGTCCTGCATCTTTGAAGCCCTCACCTCGCTCGCCATCAGTCTTGTGTTCTGCGTCCTGGTCGACTTGTTCCCTACAAACCTCAGGTATGTAACTTTAAAAGTGACATAGTACCAACGTAATACATTCCTTGGAGTAAGGAGAAGAAACCTTAAGGTGTCGATAGATGATTAATAGAAACGCATCAGTTTTGATCTCCACTGATTGCTTGATTACACATTAACGTAGTAAACTAGAACTTTCAACTATACCTACCCAGAACAAATGGCTTTACGTGCCCTCTGTATGGAAAGGTGTGATTTTGAAATCGATCAGTGGCTCATGGTGGTTTATGATCGTTTGGTAACGATTAGCATAGCAAATCAATCGGTCGGCCCTCTATGTTTGTGCTTAGAATGTATTACAATGAATCATTAATTTCTCAGGGTAATGGCTGCAGCACTCTCCCTCACGGCGGGTCGAGGCGGCGGTCTCATCGGCAACCTGTCTTTCGGCTACCTCATCGACATCAACTGTGTCATCCCCATCGTTGTATTTGCGGCATTCCTCCTAAGTAAGTATCAAATAGGAAACAAGACTTGACTATTTACAAATTATCTACATATTTAGTTACACAGTACAGCTAACGGTGATCTATACAGCAATTATGATCCATCAAGCAGTTAGCTGATTTATATCACTGAAAACTAGTATTAACGCTGCTCAGTATTTAGATACCTTTATGAAGAAAAGTGATAATATTTAACCAATGCTTTACTCGCGTATGCTCCGCAACGCACAATTGTTTTAGTAGATATGATTGTTTCGAATACACAAAAAATTGCAAACATTTTTAAATTCATTATGAATATAACGTGTCTCTTTAAATCGTCCCCTGCTACGACCAGCTGCCGCTGTAGCAACGGACTTGTTGTTAGCTGTACGAATACACCTAGTAATTATTAGATCTAGTAATATTCGACAATTTACTGCATCCATAACATAACCACAAAAGTACGTTTAATACCTAACATATTCGTTTCTATTCCACAGTCGCTGCCGTACTCTGCTTCTTCTTGCCAAAGACAGGACAGGAAGCCCTAGATTAAGCTAAGAGTGTTAATTTATTCCTAGATAGTGCAATTAGACTGTCCAACGCATAGTTCTTATCACATGTTCGGAGTGGTGGTACATATCATTTAAGATGTAAATACGAGGACAAGTATTAATAATATTATTATTTATTG
This sequence comes from Catocala sponsa, assembly GCA_963564715.1. NCBI lineage: Eukaryota > Metazoa > Arthropoda > Insecta > Lepidoptera > Erebidae > Catocala > Catocala sponsa. Next base: position 10,023,002 of record OY751334.1, on the reverse strand, counting down.
TGTCTCGCAACACTGGGACGCACCCGTTACCGAGTTACTGTGATGCAGTATGAAATAAATAAATGTCTTATTTAAACATTTAAGCTATGAACGCGATGAACATAACAGTATTTTAGTGTTGACTGTGTAATATAATTCAATTAAATTATTATTATAATATATTAAAGGTTGATCGTTTGCCTTCCACGTATACTGTTGTTTTATTTTATACTTTAACCTAGTAGTTCAGATGTGTATTAAACTAAGTAGGCAAAGGCTTGTACAGTCAGCAACATAAATAGTTGAACATAAAACTAATTTGTAAAAATATTTTATATCCTAATTTTTATTTTGTATTTTTGAATTGTGATTGTATTTACTACTTTTATTACTGCACAGTGTGAATGTGGTAATCCCAATCAAACCATGTCATATCTGTTGAAATACCCAAATTGTCCCTCTAAGTACACCATGGAGGACTTGATGGACGTAACTGCTGAGTCTGCTGATGCGATTGCCGTGGCTACACATTGGGCAGAACATATTTAAAATACTTGTACCATCGACTCGAGAAGACGAAGACTGTTATAAAAAAATAACATTTGTTATAATTTTGAAAACAAGAAATAAAACCATTCATTTTACTATAATTTATTTATTTATTTGTTCTATGGAAGACTTACAGCTAAATAAACATATTAACTATAAACTAGTGACAGTAAGCCAATTACAGGTCTTCACTTTTATACACTTTACTAAAATTGAGTGTGATGCTTAAGTCCGTATAGTACAGTCAGCGAAACAAATATGTTATTCTTACTTAGGTACTAATTAAAATAGAAAAATTGTAACAAGTATCTTACCGAACACGTTAGCAAATTTATATATGAAAAATGTATCTGTATATATCAATCAGAAAAAAAGTTGAGGCTCAAGCGTCTTCTTGCCGCAGGAATACTAATTAAAAATGGATCAATATCATATTGCTTGCACAGTTTATTAAAAGTTCTACTTGCTCGCACAGTGTAAGTGTTCTGTCTATAATTAGTAGAAGCATGGGGAACACATACTGGGTGATTAAAACGAGATGACTTACATGGAACTAAGGCCAATATTTAGTAGTAAATCGGAACAATTTATGTCATTTTTTAATATTTTTAGGAACAGTAAGTAGTCGGCAATTTCTCTACGATTCTGGAGTGGCAACAGATGGTGTTTCTTACATAGTTCCAGGTAATTGCTGGAATCATACGGTACTCCCTGACGAAAGCATAAATATTTAACAAAGCGCCTTTGTATGCTTTCAATTCGGTCTATATATTTTTGATAACACGGGTTCCATATTTGGGAAGCATATTCCAAATTGCTACGGACAAAAGTGCAGTATAGAGTTTTAAGAGTTTTAACCATCATGAAGCATTTGGATATACGCATAATAAAGCCTAATGCTTTCGAAGCTTTGGTAACTATAGCATTTGTATGAGTGTCGAATAACAGTTTAGAGTCGTGATGTACACCCAAATCTCGGACAGTGTTGCATCTAGGTAAAATTTGACTGCACAATGTATAATTTGTGACCAAAGTGGAACGCTTCCTTGAATATGTAATTACCGAAAATTTTAACGGATTCAAATCTAATTTATTAGTATGACAATATTCTTCCAAACGCCGTAAATCTGCCTGAAGGGCATCCGCGTCTTGAGACGAATGTATATGCGAAAAGGCCTTCATATCGTCAGCGAAGCATAACAGTTTCGACGATTGGAGACACCGGTCAATATCGTTTACATAGACTACAAATAATAAGGGACCGAGTAGAGAACCTTGGGGGACTCCGCTAGGAACTTGAACCCAACTTGAAATGTAGTTATTTAGTACTACAGCTTGCGATCTATTATCAATATAAGATGAGAACCATCTTAGCAAGTCCCCCCGAATACCTATGTTGTTTAATTTAGATAAAAGGATATTATGATGTATTCGATCGAAACACTTACTATAGTCCGTATAAATGACATCGACCTGGCCGCCTTTATCCATGCCCTCTTTTATGAAGTCATTTAACAATATCAAATTAGTAACCGTAGACCGACCATTTAAGAACCCATGTTGAGCAGCACTAAAGGAGTTTACGAGAGCAGAATACACTTGTTTGTAAATAATCCTTTCAAAAACTTTGGCTACAACACAAAGTTTAGAGATAGGCTTGTAATTGATAATCTCAGTTTTGGGGCCCTTTTTATGTATGGGGGATATAAATGCCGATTTCCATATAGAAGGGACCTCACATAACTTCAAAGATTTTTTAAATAGGGTCGAGATGGGCCCAGACATAGTTGAAGCACAACACACTAAGAGCTTTGGTGATATACAATCCGGTCCGGCCGTTTTTGACACGTCTAATTTACGAAGCAGATTGACAACTTCTTCCGTATTGATTATCACATTGCCAATGTCAGACAGTGGGTCTGGTCTAATACAATTTGGAGGAGCAAAAGAGTCAGGCGCTGGGCAAAGGAAATTTGAGTGAAAGAACGAGGAAAACGCTTCGCATACAGCTTCGCCCGTAGCTAGCACTTGATTCTCATATTGGAGACTATTTGGAATAGCATTTGAATTATAACGACTTTTGACAAAAGACCAAAAATTTTTAGGATTGTTTTTAATTGATTCGTCTGTAATATGTATGTATGACTTATAACATTTAGATTCAGTTACTTTTACTCTTTCACGAAGTAGTTTATATGACACCTCATCATGCTTGTTTCCATAGATTTTAAATTTCTTAAGATACCTACTTATATTTTTCCTTGATCATTTTTATTAGTGGTTGACTGTACCAGATAGGATAAGAGGATTTGTTATTGAGTAGTTTATGAGGAATGTATTTGCTTTGAAGATTTAATGTAGTTTTATTTAAAAAATCTACCGATTCATCCATTGAGCGGGATGAAAACTCATGATCCCAATCAATTTTATAAATAGCGGCATTCATTGACTCATAGTCACCCTTACTGAACAAATACCGAACACGTGGTGCCCTGCTCAACGGTGGCAATTCAGCAAATTCTATACTAATTGTTAATGCTGGGTGATAGTTGTCGATGGGGACCAGGGGATCCACACACTCAAGAACTGTGACCAACTTGTTTGAAAGAACCAAGTCCAGTATCTTACCATATTTATTAGGCACACGGTTATATTGGCTAAAGTCTAACGTACTCAATTTATCTACAAGTGCGTACTCGTCATGGGTCGCTAGATTTGTAGGGTTATATGACAAGTTACCAGACAAGGACCAAGTAATTCCACTCAAATTAAAATCACCAATAACTACGTACGATTCTGATATGTTATTAAGGACTACGTCATTCAATTTAGAAAGATAATTAGATAGTTGAGAGGAAAAACAGAAGCCTTGGTTTTGTTTACACAAATAAATTACACACAGATTGACACAAGTAAAATCATGAGTAGTAGAATTTCTAATACGTAATTTCACCCAAAGATCCTCGGCGCTCGAGTGCCACAGTGGTTGCGCAATTACCTGCAACTCCCTGCGTGTGGCGATCAACACTCCGCCACCTCGCGATTGCCCGGTCATTGAATAATCTCGATCGCGGCGCCATACAATATACCGGTCGTCAAGAATTCAGAGTTCAAAATACCATCCGTTAGCCACGTCTCAGTTAATACTATAATATCGTACGAATTCATTACAACTTGACGATAGAAATTATCAGATTTGGTCCGTAGACCGCGGACATTCTGATAATAGACGCTCATTTTACTGTTAGCCCTAGCAGTCATTGCAAGTCAGGTCAACAATAGTAAGTAAATCAGTGTAACAAGCCAATAATTGTATAGACAGATTGTTTGTATATATTTTATAACAAAGTGGGTAGGAAGTAGCATAGTTAGAACTGAGACAGGTATGCAAATGAAGCAGTAAAATATAAGCACTTGTGCGGTGTCGTACTCTGCCGCAGAGCCACCATAATAAATACCGATCAATTATATCTTAAAATGATGTACGTCAAACGTACATAATGTACTTCAGGAGATATCGCTTGTACGTACGCTAGGTAACAAAATAATGTGCATTGATTGTGGCTCTGCTGCGGAGCATACTCCCTAGCAGAGCCACTTAGAACACGTACTCAGGACAGATAAAAGCTACAGTTTTTTGATGAAAACTGATGTACGAATACTGTTTATTGCGTACGTGTTGTAACATCTCGTAATTAAGATGTGGTTTTAATTATTTTCACTTTACTGTAATGTTCATAGAAAACGCCTTGTTATTTTCTGTTAGCAATGTTTTTAGACGATCTGTTTTTGAATTAAATTAAAAACATAATTAAGTACAAAATATATTTATTGTATAACAAAACCGTCACTGCTTACGCGAACAAAGTTGATATTTTTGTTCGAACTTTTTACTTTTTATTGTAATGTAATAACGATTACAAACAACCAATTTGAACCGTGTACACGAATTAATACACCGTATATACATAAATTATTTTCGCCAGCGTTTGAATATTAGTAGATGGGAATTGACTACAATGTCATTCTTTTTATGAGCCATATCGTCGTAACACTCCCATTCAGTGTTACGACGCTGCCTGTGGGTCTTCTAGTGACCCACAGCTCCGAACGTAGTTGGAAGAAACTTAACTACAGCTGCTAATTCAAATATTTCGTCGGAGAGCAGCAGTTCAAACTTAGGTCTAATAAAAAAAAAATATATCTGAAATTAAATATTCTGTGCTTACTTTTCCAGTATAATTAATTGTACTGGAAAAGAAAGCACAGAATATTTAATTTCAGATAATGTACGTAATTTAAAAAAAATTTAATTATCTGAAATTAAATATTCTGTGCTTACTTTTCCAGTACAATTATACTAGAAAAGTAAGCACAGAATATTTAATTTCAGATATCTATACTAATATTATAAAGCTGAAGAGTTTGTTTGTTTGTTTGTTTGTTTACTTGAACGCGCTAATCTCAGGAACTACTGGTCCGATTTGAAAAATTATTTCAGTTTTAGATAGCCTATTTATCGAGGAAGGCTATAGGCTATATATCATCACGCTAAGATCAATAGGAGCGGAGCACCAATGAAGAATGTTTCGAAATCGGAGAGTATTTTTTCCTTTTGAGAGCTTCCGCTGCGTGCGCTGCGTAAACAGTTAAAGTTTCGCAAAAATCATGTATGACAGAATTGTTCCCCTTTAAAAGTTCTAAAAAAAAGTCTGCGACAGCATATGTCTAACTTTTAAGGTTGGCTCACTATAACCATTTTTATGCTAACGAAATTTGTTCTAAAATAATGCATTATTTGCAAAGGTATTTTTATAAACATGATATTAATCCTTATCCAAATAAATACGTTATTCATCACAAGTATTTAATTTAAAACAAAATTGCCCTTTACATCATTCGATTTCAATGAATATCTTAGGAGATCAGTCTTAAAATAACATCGCAGCAAAATAATAACCCATTACAGACATAGTACAAACGATGTTTCTCCTGGTTTATTCTGCGTGATTACTACTGGTTCGATTTGAAAAATTCTTTTAGTGTTGGATAGCCTATTTATCGAGGAAGGCTATAGGCTATATAACATAACGCTACGACCCACGGGGGCGGCGCAGTAACGATAAACGCGGGTGAAACCGCGGGAACATCTAGTATATATATATTTTAATTAGACCTAAGTTTACGTTTATGCGCTATTCCAAATGAACTGCTGCTCTCCGACAAAATATTTGAATTAGCAGCTGTAGTTGAGTTTCTTCCAAATACGTTTGGAGCTGTAGGTCACTAGAAGACCCACTGTCAGCGTCGTAACACTGAATGAGAGTGTTACGACGATATAGCTCGTAAAGCTTTTCGAGTTAAGAATGACATTGTAGTCAATTCCCATCTACTAATATTCAAACGCTGGTGAAAATAATCTATACTAATATTATAAAGCTGAAGAGTTTGTTTGTTTGTTTGCTTGAACGCGCTAATCTCAGGAACTACTGGTCCGATTTGGAAAATTATTTCAGTATTAGATAGCCCATTTATCGAGGAAGGCTATAGGCTATATATCATCACGCGAAGATCAATAGGAGCGGGGCACCAATGAAGAATGTTTCAAAATCGGAGGGTCTTTTTTCCTTTCGAGAACTTCCGCTGCGTGCGCTGCGTAAACGGTTAAAGTTTCGCAAAAAGCATGTATGACAGAATGGTTCCCCTTTAAAAGTTCTAAAAAAAGTCCGCGGCAGCATATATCTATCTTTTAAGGTTGGCTCATTATAACCTTTTTTATGCTAACCAAATTTGTTCTAAATTAATGCATTATTTGCGAAGGTGTTTTTATAAACATGATATTAATCCTTATCCAAATAAATACGTTATTTATCACAAGTATTTAATTTAAAACAAAATTGCCCTTTACATCATTCGATTTCAATTAATATCTTAGGAGATATCGCAGTTTTAAAATAACATCGCAGCAAAATAATTACCCATTACAGACATACAAACGATGTTTCTCCTGGTTTATTCTGCGTGATTTTAAATTAGCACTGTAGGTATATTTATAATATTTTGTTCAATGGTTCTTATGTGATTCGTGGATTTAACAAAGAAAGTTTCAGCTTCTTTAAAATTGTATTATAGGTGCCTACGACCCACTCATTCTCTTATGTGACGCAGACGAAGTTGCGCGGGTCAGCTAGTTTATGTATATTATACGGTGTATTAATTCGTGTACACGGTTCAAATTGGTTGTTTGTAATCGTTATTACATTACAATAAAAAGTAAAAAGTTCGAACAAAAATATCAACTTTGTTCGCGTAAGCAGTGACGGTTTTGTTATACAATAAATATATTTTGTACTTAATTATGTTTTTAATTTAATTCAAAAACAGATCGTCTAAAAACATTGCTAACAGAAAATAACAAGGCGTTTTCTATGAACATTACAGTAAAGTGAAAATAATTAAAACCACATCTTAATTATGAGATTTTACAACACGTACGCAATAAACAGTATTCGTACATCAGTTTTCATCAAAAAACTGTAGCTTTTATCTGTCCTGAGTACGTGTTCTAAGTGGCTCTGCTAGGGAGTATGCTCCGCAGCAGAGCCACAATCAATGCACATTATTTTGTTACCTAGCGTACGTACAAGCGATATCGCCTGAAGTACATTATGTACGTTTGACGTACATCATTTTAAGATATAATTGATCGGTATTTATTATGGTGGCTCTGCGGCAGAGTACGACACCTTGTGCGAGCAGGTAAGATAGTTATCGGTACAATGGTGAGTGCAAGCAGTACGTATATATTTTTGTAAATACAGGCCTTAACAAAGACAAAGCGATAAGGAATATAATAAAAGTATTACTGTGAACAAAATAATGGTATAAACAAACTCATTAGTGAGGCAGAGATGCCAAACGTTTTGCAAGCAAATATGATGTTATTAATATTACTTATAATTCTTAAGAATTGACTAATAACTAAATTATATAGAAAAAAATTAAATGTAAATGTGACTAAATAGCATATTAAACAAACTTGTTTAAATCAGACTCTTGTTTTACAATAAAGGTTTTCAGTATTCAGTATTTTTCCTTACGTGAATTTTGCTATGTTTAACCCATACAAATTGGTAATTCTTCTCTTTAGCAACAGTTTTAGTCTTATTCAATAGCTTCTTATAGGCTGGATCCAGGTGATCGTTAACATAAATTCGCTGAGCATTTCCTTGAAATCCGATGTTCGAAGCGAACAGTTCCTTGTCTGCACGTGCAGCCGCGCGAAAATCATCCTTCACATAGCGATTCAGGAAACTTACTAGTATTAATTTTTCATTTGAGTTATAAGTTGGAATTCTTGCAATATAGTTCACCTGTGTTTTAGGAAAAATGTAGTTTATCTTGCGACCAATGGCCTCCACAATCGAAAATAAGTTCTCGTCTCTTTTCAGCGGAACCAAACCAAAATACATAAATAATAAATAAACCAAAATAAATAAATAAATACTATTTTCTTTATTTTACTAACTTTTATTAGCACATCAATTATGCAACTATTCGTACTTCTGCCACCAGCAAAACAGGTTATTGATAGACGTATCTCCCGAATCACGCATTTGTAATATTAGGTAGGTACTTACATTTTCTCATCTTTACACGCACATTCAATGATAAGAAAAATAAATCAAATTATATACACATTGCACGTTTAATCTAACCAATTAAGTTTTCGCTGAATATTCCTAAAAGAGAAATCGTAGTTTTAAATTAAAAAGATAGAGGTACCTACCTACCTAATCTTAATCTTTCGACTATATTGTGTATCAACTTATATTCTGGACAGTACCTACCACTTTTTTAAATATATTCTTCTAGCACAAAAAGGTTTTCCAGGAATAGACCTACCCTATAAAAATCATTTACTCATTCAGGAAAAATTCAATTTTGTGGAGCTAGTTCGGTCATGCCAGATTGACAAAATCGACGTTTTAAAGCTTAAAGCTTTACTCGTCCTAGAGAAAATTAATAAATTTGGTTTTCATTTCTATATCTACACGTATGCACGTAAACATTTGTAATATGTGGGAGACTGGCGAATAAGCTAACCTTGAGGCTTGTAGTTCAGTACCTACACCAGGCGTACACCCAAAAGAATGTGACACAGTTGGTACCCACAGGGTTAAAGAGGCTTTTTACTACTGCGTTATATTAAAAAGAAATTTACAAACCTTCAAACAGCCTGGTGATTCACACAAATTTTTGTCCCGTGTTATCAAGCCAGCGCGTGGCAAATGTCGAGGCCACCACTTAAACCACTAGGCCACCTATGCTAGCTTAGTATCTAGGCATAAGTTGGTACCTATTAAGGTTTCACATTAGGTACCTGTGCAAATTATTACATGTTTATGGTGTGTAGGTATTATCTGTTTATGGTAGGTATATTAATAAAGACTCGTCACACAGCAAGTAGGTACTATATTATTTATAGAGGAGTCCAGGGCCGCGCCTACCCCCCACAGCGCCTGTGTGCGAAACCTATAAAGCGCCTCTCTTTTCCACGAATCTTCATATTTCAACTTATTTTTTTTATTATTTGTTAATTTTGACCGAAATAAATGTTCTCCAGTTTTATATACTTAGATAATACTAGCTTTTGCCCGCGGCTTCGCTCGCGGTAATTTAGAATCTGACAATGAATTCGGGTTGTATGTACTCTGCTTGTAATAATATAATTCAATCATGATTCGAAAGACACGTGGCGCCATCTATTATCATAAGAACGTTATTGTTGTTTTCCTCGGGAACAGTGTTTATTTTCGGGATGAAAGGTAGCATATGTCCGTTTCTGTACATCTGACAATGTACATGCAAAATTTCAGAATGATCGGTTCAGTGGTTTAGGCGTGAAAAGGTAACAAACAAACAAACTCATTTTCGCTTTTATAATATTAGTTAGGATAGTTAGGATTGTCTTGGGAGACTTGTACAATAAGCGGAATATATGTTTTGTTATTTACAAGGCATATGTTGCGCCTATTGTACCTACTTACTTATCGATACTCCACTACAAAGAATATGTTGTTGTGTAAGTGTAACAAAAATAATTTCGATGGTGGCGCTCCTATTGCCTTGGCGCCTGTGTGCGCCGCAGACTCCGCACACAGGGGCGGCGCGGCCCTGGAGGAGTCTATAATTATCTGTAGGGCACAGTTCAAAATTCCGTTTTGTTACTGACTGTCCCAAGAGGAAAGGCCGCCCACGGCCTGAATAATGATCATTGTTACTCAGGCATCCTCCACTAATTACAGGTAGATACTTACAATATCATCTAAGAACAGCTGAATTAAAATTTTGGTTGACTAAATCTTTCATGTGTCTACTTATTTAAAGCCTATCACGATGCAATCATTTTTATGGGTCATAACTCGAAAATCACGTTATTGTTTTTCACGCTCAAAATATGCAGTTTTGCACGTAGAAAAACCATTTACCTACATATTAATGAAATATACTTGCAATCTTGGCAATGCTGTAAAAATATCTTCAGAAACAATAACAACCGAGTCTTAGCTACGCAGAGCACGGAACACCGTACGTTGCAGAAGCGTTCTGCTCCGCGACTTATTAAGTGTGGCAACACCCTATTGATACCTCTGGTGTTACAGCAAGCTACTAAAGAAAGATCACGGAAGCCACTATTCATTAGACGGACTGTATAGGTATGTGACTTCTAGTTAAGGACCCCAAGAACTAGTATAGATTTACTGTTGGCAAACCAAATAAAACAAAACTAGAACATGAAAATCGACAGGGTCAAAGTAACCCTTAACTTTGTTATAAATGTATTTTAAACTGTTTTATATTTCTCTTCTTCTTCTCCTTAGCCTTTATTATTTCCAAGTCACTTGGGGTCGGCTTTCTAGTGTAACCTGTTACAGTACAATATCTTTGTGCTGTATCTACAATCTACATCGCAATCTTATGATCTTTATCGCACGTTCAATATCTATTAAATGTTTCTACTATCCGTGATCAACACGTAGTCGTTAGTATATAAGATGCACCTTTGGATAATTATAACCAGACTATACTACAACTTTGTCTCATTTATACCTAATCATATACTGCCAAGAAGTTTGGCAAATAACCATTAAAGAAAAGGTTAGACTCAAAGATATTGTATACAAATATCTTTTGTTAGAATAACATGTGTTATTCTGTGCTTCTCGATTTAAATAGACCAGTTGTAATCCAAAATTAATTTATGGGCAGGAACTAAAATGAAAGTCAAATATTTATAAAGATAGTGTATTATAAGTATAACATAAGTTTATAAAAATCATATGAACTAGATTACATTTACATAACATACCTAGTTACAGCAACTTAAAATAGAATTTCAATCACAAAACAATGTTATTGATATAAGTATTTTTTATTCAAGTTCTCGTTGGTGGAAACGCATCTACATTCACAGACAAGCATAGAGTATTTAGACCAAATGCAAATTTTAAAAGAAAATAGATAGGTAATATTATTAGTATTATATTTCAACATTATTATGTCCGGTTTACTACTAAGTGTAAAAAAAGAATTTAAATTAAAATTCTAACATCTGGCGGCTAAAAGATATTAATAAGAATCTTTATAAAATCACGATGCTTTTAAGCTCTTAGCATTAACACGGTATCAACCTTAATTAAATACTAACAAATTATTTTAGAAGTTGTACAGATAATTAATAATGATTTCAAATCACTAAAAGATATATTAATAGATACATTATGCTATAGTCAGGCGTGGCCAAAGATAGAAGTGACTAGCAGAACTATGACGTCAACAACATAAGAACAAAGTTTTATGTTTTAAAAATCCTATCCTGTATTTTCAAACTGATTATATTAAGTATCTCTTACTATTATTGCTATATAAAACTAACATTCATTTTAATTTTGAAAGCTAGAGGCAATCGGAATATCGCAAGTGTGTATCGACTTATGCTGCTGACTGTAGTACAGATATTAAATCAAATAGAAACATCGGTTGACATACTATGCTTACCTATCATGGTTATTGTAAAATTTAAGATATATCATGTCGCTAACCGTAATATCAGATACCATGATACGTATTTTAAGCATTACAACCCGCTTTCGAAACGAGATTGCTCCATTGTACTGCACAGCAAACTTTGTACCACAGCAAAATGTGACAAGCTATGTTTCTATGGCGAATAATTCCGTATAATATACATAGTGTATTGAATAATAGCGAAGATTGATTGCCACATAACGACTCTAGGATATGGAGCATGGGAAGGTCGCATGTTCTTAGAGGACGAACTGGTATGATATAATTAATTCCAAATAATATACATATATTATATTCTGTCGGAATACAAAGCGAAGATTGATTAAAACATACTGACTTCAAGGTAGCGGGTATGGGAACATCTCATGTTCCTATGGCGTCTCATTTTATGATTGGCCACGCCAGTAAGCGTACATGATACGATCATGCCAGACCATTCACATATTACACAAATTAATGCAATTTATGACATATCATGAACGTATGCATGGCTGTATCCTGGGCGCGTCTACATTAATTAATGGATAATTTCTTGTAATTTGTGTGGATGAAAGCTGAAACAACAAAACAATTATTATTATAAAGGAACGTTCACAAAGAACTCTCAGACTAGGAACAAACATTTGTTGACCACACAAGTTTATGTCCATTGTGGTGATATCGAACGCACATCACTTAGCGATGGGGTCCTGGGACGTGGTAGTGGCAAAGTTATCAGTTAAACTACTACGCCACTAGTGCCGAGTGTTGTGGGTTCGATTCCCACACGGGTCAAAAGTTCGAGAGTTCTTGGTGTCCATTGTTTGAATATTTGCAACACAGATTATTCCTAGAGCGGCAGTTGTCTTTTTAAAACAAAACTAGGGTCAATGAAATTTATGCGGTTGCGTCCTATGATCTTAGCTGCTGGTGATACGCTCATAATACTCGATACAAATACTAATCTAAAAATATCACCGTAATTGACGTGGACAAGGCATCATTTATACGTTTGTACAGTCACCAGCAAATGATTCATATTTATCTTGATTTACAGTCTACATAACACAATTAGCATTTATGGATAAATATGGGACTAAATGAACTTTATTGTTTTCACGTGATGTGCCTCAATATCGTCTCAGCTGCTATGAGGATGTGTGGAGGCCACTGCTCTTGAACCACATGATTGCTTACCATCAGGCGGAGTGTGGTCATTTTGAAGTGAAAAAAAAAGTTTAACGCAACTTAACGTTCAGTTTATACCGTGACCCGGGATCACAGTTCAAATATTCTATTCTACCACATACACACAACACCGTCTAGCCCAAACTAAGCAGAGCTTGTACTATGGGTACTAGACATACTTTTTTTTGTATACATATTATATATAGAAACACCCAGATCAAGACAAACATCCATGTTCATGCAAACAAATGTTTGACTTGTGCGGGAATCGAACCCGCGACCTCAGGCGTGGCAGTCAATTACACTAACCACTACGCCATCGAGGCCGACATAATATAACAATATCATGATAGTTATTGTAAGTGTAGTTATTTAAAAAATTAAACGTTTATTATGTGTGTACCGTGTGGGGGGATCGATTAGCGCGAGGTCTGCGCGGCGCTGGGCACCTGCGGCAGGCCGAACTCGTCGACGGGCACGCCGTCCTTGTTGCGCACGCTGTCGGCGCCCGGCTCGCGGTCGGGCGCGGCCGGCGCCTTCACCACGTCGTCCAGGTACGACGCGTCGTCGTCCAGGGCTATCTCGTCACCTGCACACAACAACGACATAGAACAACAGGTACACCGAAATGTACTAATGTCAATTGTAAATTCGATCTTTAACTACCGTGTTGATCTTATGGCGATCGTGTAAGGTAGTAATATGGGAAATAATTAGTAGTTCACAGAGTGAGAAAGGTTTTCTTTTTGTAGCGTGACTAACTATGAATCCTATATAAACATTTGTCCTGTGCGAAACCACAATACTCAACGTAATTTTAGCGGCAACGTGTTTGTAGTGTGGAGTTACCTGCGGTAACAAGTAGGTAATTGCATATGTATAATTTTGTACATTATTTAAACCACATGAGCAACGGGCAACCAAAAAATTTTTTTTTAATGTTTTATTTGGTTAGGTATTTGAAAAAGTGGTTACTTACATACTACTATTTGTAACTCTATTTACTTCTGAGTGACTTTCAAAAAATATTTCAAGTAATGTATATTTTGGATTACGTAACAACTAGCTGTTACCTGTGACTTCGTCCGCGTAGATTTTAACTAAAAAGTGTTTGTCTCCGCGGAACCCTATTTTTTTTCTAAATTCAATTTAGCCTAAGTTACTCCTTAAAACATCAGCTATCTGCCAGTGAAAGTCCCGTCAAAATCGGTTCAGCCGTTTCGGAGATTAGCCGGAACAGACAGACAGACAGACAAAAATTATAAAAATAGATGTTTTCGTATCGGTACCTTATATACTTTCATATGCATTAGATAAAAAGCTGTTTTTTTTACATTACAAACAGGCACTTCAATTTTATTTGTTTGTATAGATTTGACTTAAATAATAATCATACAATTAATTTAACTACCTTATTACAATCACTCCAAAAGTATGCTAGTACCTATACAACCTTACTTGTATACAATAAAATTATATTTGAAAAGTATAAAAATATGTATTACCAAGGGCGTCCAGTTCTGCAGCAAGTTCATCATCATCGATCTCGGGCATGCCGTACTGGCGGCCAAGGGCCTCCTGCACTTCGTCCGCCTGCTCCAACATGTCAGCCAAGTCGTCGTTGACATCCTGGAATCATATAGAAAAGTATGTAATAAATTATAAATAGGTAAGAACAGAATTTAATTTGGAAATTATAATATGACTAGCTTTTGCCCGCGGATTCGCTCGCGTTAATTTGTAATTTAACAATCAATTCGGATCGTACTCTGTTTGTAATAATATAATTCATTCATGATTCGAAAGACACGTGGCGCCATCTATTATCATAAGAACGTTATTGTTGTTTTCCTCGGGAACAGTAAATTTTTTCGGGATGAATGTTAGCCTATGTCCGTTTCTGTACACCTGACTATGTATATGCAAAATTTCAGGATGATCGGTTCAGTGGTTTAGGCGTGAAAATGTAACAAACAAACAAAGAAACAAACTCATTTTCGCTTTTATAATATCAGTTAGGATTTTGAGTCAGTAATGTTCTCCAGACCGAATTTCGGTCACAGCAGTAAATCTTAATGGCGACTGGACAATTGGCCATATACAAAATATTATAGTGTACAAGTATGTGCGCAAACACAAGTGCACTCACTGTTGCCTAATTCTTATAGGGTGGAGAGTCGAGATTTGGGGACAAGACCTGTCTATAACTGGTCCCGGAAGG
The DNA here is from genome assembly GCA_963564715.1 of Catocala sponsa. NCBI lineage: Eukaryota > Metazoa > Arthropoda > Insecta > Lepidoptera > Erebidae > Catocala > Catocala sponsa. The sequence continues at coordinate 10,007,995 of OY751334.1, read as the reverse complement.
TGCTTTCGGGCGCTGGAAGGTACAGCGGCTCTGCCTAATATAACCGAAAGGTTGGGTGTAGGCGGAACACTATATCATAAACTGGACTAGTCGTAGAGGAAGGGTTGTGTGTTGTCTAATTCTTATAAAGGGATGGGACGGCAATGCAACGCGACCGGAGAGAGATCAGGTGCAGTATCAACAGATTTATATGCTTGCCACCACCTTATAACCCTTCTAACTACGGGCTGCTATCTACGATGTTTTTTTGCAGAATACCCAGCAACTATCTGTTGGTTCGATCTGGGATTCTGTCAAGCTAGTTTTCATAATACATACCTCAATATTATCTATATTAATCTTCTTAAATTCTTTCTTCATTTGTGTGACACCATCCTTCATGGCTGCTATAGTTGAGTGTGTGTCCTTCAATGTCTGTGTGGCATAGTTTGCCTGCTCCATGTTGAATGACTGTGCTCTAAGGCTTTCAAGTTGCTGTTCATACCTGAAATCATTGTGACAATTCTATCAAATGCAAAACCAATCATATATTTGGCCTTTACTGTTCAAATTTATTATTTATGTTATATGATTTATAATCCGATGTTAAATTGAAAGCTTCTTAGCCTGTCAAGTATTGAAATAATAATAGTGATTTATTTGCTAGACATAATTAAAAACTTATTGTGTCCACCGGTGTGCTGCTGTGGCTCAATAGGTTATAGGAAATTAAAATATGTTTAATTTCATCATCCGTCTCTATTAATTTTGCAACATACCAACTAGTTTTTTGTCTTCCACTATCTGTCTTTAGAAGACAGTTCAAGTTTAGTTTCTAGAAGTACTGTGTTTATCATTTGGTAACCAAAACTGTATTTTACAAATTCTCAGCTTTCAAACTTACTTGCATATATTAGCATTTACTACAATTTTTTTTGTTATTACTTTACGTTAAATATGCGCACACGAATCTATCTGTGGAGCGACTGAGTTAAATTGTATCACAAAAAATTGCCAATAATATTGTGTAGTATGCGGGACCATATATTGATATAAATTTTTGACAATATTATTGTGTGTGTGCAGCTAACCATTGCGTTTGGTGCAATAGTCAATAGAATATAAATTCTGCGTGAACCAATACAACTATAAGAACACTCCAAGACAAAAACTGTATGATGCCTTTTATGACCTAACTCCTTCTAAAATATAAACATGTTTATACTGTCATCATTTATCAGGTACTTTAAGTTTTAACTACTGTTTGTGCCAATTATAAAGAACAATGTAGTAGTGAAAAACAATCATTGTAAGGGATATTTTTTAAAGAACCTCCATATTTTATCTAATCAAAAATATTATATAATACTTTAGTTAATAATGGATTAATAACATCATCCTATTTCTTATTAATACTACAATCTTGACAAATGTAAAAGTTTGTGAATATGTTTGAATGTTTCTTGCTCAATCATATATAGAACATTAAATGGATTTGGCTGAAATTTGGCAGACAGACCATGTCTGGGATTAAAACTAAGGATATTTATTGCCACATACATTCCAGCAGGCAAAATGTGGGTGAATCCACTAGCCAAAATAATCCAAAATAAAATAGACAATTCTTGTAAATGTTTCAATAAAATTTAAAAGAGTTGTTGACTTATACAGGATAGGTATATGTGAAATAAATATAATGTTTTTTTAGTAATAATAAAGATAAGTGAAGCAATATTTAATTTAAGAAAGAAATTATATCACTTGCACAGTGAATCATATTGAAAATTATTACACTAGACACATCTGATCACTTAAAATTAATGCCTCTATTACTTTCACCCTGTATTGTCCCACTGCAGCACAAGGGCCTTCCTATCGCTTATCCACATATCCCTATTATGCGCTACTTTGCACCAGTCTCTCCTGTAGTAAGTTAATTCATCTTGCCATCAACGTCTTGGTCTACCACGTAGCCGCTTAGCACCATCTGGGATCCAATCTGTGCTGATTTTAGCCCAAAGCTCCTGCAGCATACGGCAAACATGTCCAGCCCAATCCCATTTAAGTTTGGCGGCTTTCTGGGTGACGTCTGCGATTTGTGTTTTGGAGCGTAGTGTGGAGTTTTTAATGCGGTCCGTTAACCGTACTCCTAGATCACATTTTCTTTTTATCAAAGAAGCTTAGTTCTTATTATGGTATTAATTATTAATTGTATGAAAATAGCGGTGACAACTTGAATCACTAATTTATTTTATTGATAGAGCCTAGAAACTAAGTCTTGAGTACCCTTCTAAGATAAAATCCATAAAAACAAATTTTAAATCCAAATTGTGCAGTGGGCATACAAACATAGATATGCAGTATGCCACTCAACATTAGAAAGACTTAACGAATTTGAATAGCATCAAGCAAAGTAAATAACATTCTACATTTATTTATCACTGTCTCAGCGGATTAGGATTAGGGAATAGTAATTAATATTAATCTTCATACATACAATGTATGTACATGTTCAAATAATAATAATAATAATAAATTAGCAGTAGTGAATGTGACTGGTTTGCAGGTCTCACATCTGATACCTGGGTAGGACAGTATTATAAGGAAATTCTGTTAAGTTATTCTTTCAGTGGAAACAGATGTATATACATATTATTATGATTTGGTTGCATACGATATTGAATAACTTAAAAATATAAAGTCATACATTTTCTTTTGTTTTAAAACCCTCATAGCTTTTTGTTTAACTGAATTCTTTGCTGGTCCCTCTCTCATTTTAGCCATCTGATCTTTGTATTTTCTAAGCTCTCCGTCCAGTTTTGTGACTTTTGACTCAATATTATCAGCTCTTGCATCCACCTGCAATAACAAATAAACCAAGATTAATGAAGATGTACTTACTATGTTTGACTATGAATCATCGAATTTTTCATTTGATCATACAACTAGTAACAAGCTGTTTTAAACGTTACTTACATTGCCTATACAATCCGTAATACTTGGGCCAGGCTCTTTAGGCTTTCCTCTTCCAAATATTCTATTCATTGTAGAGAAATATTTATTTAACAATCGCAAAGAAGTTCACTAAACAATTTAACAACAATTTTGACGTCTGACTTCATTTCATTTGACAAAGGCAAGGTGTTACAGGGTAATTAATAATTATTATAATCGACTAAATAAATAAAAACACATTAAATAAATGTAGGTACCTAAGTCAGCGTTGTAAATGTTGTAATATTTGTTTTTATATAAACTATTAGCCAAATATAACAACTATTTAGGTAATTATATTATATGATTGAAAAGATTTTTTTCTACATCTTCCAGTGTTGGTGAGCGTACTCGATTGCTGGCCGTGGGATAATGGGAATCTGGTCTTTGGCTTCAAGCGCTTCCATCGTCCAATATAGGTACGACGTTAAACGATACCACTTTCCGGCTCGCTACTTGCCTCCATTTTGGTGTTTTGTATGTTTCTCCGCATCGTTGTCATTGTGGAAAAGCTGTCGATAGCCTCGGACACCATGGGCTCTCTTGTAGCTGAAGCGCTGGTCGAATTTCTCGCCACGCTAATCTTAACGATATAATAGGTCGTGCTCTTGTCGGAAATTACATTTTTGAGCCGTTTGGGGTGGAAACCTTAGGTTCATGAGGTCCGAGCACTCGTATTTTGTACAGAGAGGTCGCAAAACGGCTGACCGTCACTCAGCCGTTTCGCGACGTTTCACGTGATCAGAAAGCTGGTATTTTCTTGGCCCAAAGAATCAGCATTGCCATTTAACGTGGCAATGCTGTCAGTCTTCTGGACACGATACCAGTTGACAACGATGCTGACGAATTCTACGATGCCTAAACCATTTTAGTAAATATTTAGTATTATAATTATTATTATAAGTGTTTTTATAATTATGTTATCTTTTTAACTACGTTTGTAAATATTATATTAGTATATGATTGTAGATTACTTGGTAATCGATCATGAATCAAACAGCAAAATTCCAAAACGACCAAAATCTAAAGAACAATGGCAGAAACCCATACATTGTTTTAGCTAAGATTAAATTCCTGCGGCTTGAAATGAAAAATATCTGGTTTAATTCAGCCTCATCTTCTGAAAAAATGTTTGTTCGAGAAGGTATTAATATGAAGTTAACCTCGGACCAATTATCACACAGAAGTTAACGGAGAAATCAAATAACTTTTCTTATCTGGCCCTAATTAGTTAATGTGATACTTTTAAAAAACGTAGACAATTAATGAAATTTCTTTCCTAAGTAATAATTCACTTTTAGACGCTCTTTACAGAATCAGAAATTTATTTGCTAAGAATGCACGTTTATGCCCTTGAAAATTTCTCTTGGACCCCTAAGCATATAGCTCTAGCGCCCCCCCTCTGACCGGCCGACTAAGGTAGGCCAAAGTTGAAAGTCCTACGGGCGCTCTTGAACTTCCACCCCAACCAACAAGTAACGACAAGCCGGGTACGAAGCCCTAACCAACTCTCTGAGGCATTCAGGTCCAGGACCGCAGTGCTGCCACACACATTCAGCTCGCCACAACCTGTCCTGCCGTTTGTGCGCTTTTATTTAACATGGTGATACATTTTGGTTATTTCACAAGGCGAAGATAGTTTAAAAGCTAGCGTACTGTGCCCTCCGATATCGCGTTATTCTCATGATACGATAACGACTGTTCTAGAGGGGTTTATTATTATTATTATTATCAATAAATTGCAATATTTGGGATCTGGAATGCATTGCCCCTTTTTCTAGCTCAATGATTGCCCTTGGAAAAATTTCATGATGGCCAAAGACCAAAGAGTAAAGTAGGTAATACATAGGGAAATGATAGTACTTGTCAATGTCAAATTAGACGAATATTCAAGTAATTTTGAGGTTACACGTCAGACCATAACAATTTGAAAATATACGATAGGCATTCATACTTATATCAGAAATTTTGGTGTAAATTAAAATTTCCTTGCAAGGAAATATTTATTTATCATGACTACTGAAGAATTATATGTTGTTAACCGCGTGAGTTGATTTTTATTCGAATCAGAATTTGTACAGTTATATTTTCAATATTTTGTTGATAACAATACCATTTTGAATTCATAAATCGCAATCAGATCCATTGATATCGTTAATGAATTATAGTGTAGTTAAAACTTAAAAGTAAGCAATTTTCAGTCAACAGACGTCAAGTTCGAATTCAATGCCATATTCATTAGAAACAATGTAATGTGTTTTGATTCTATCAATTAAAAGTTATTTGTCTGGTTTGCAAAAAGACAAGTCGGTATTAAGTGCACATGTCACACATAGTGCTTTTATTAAAAACATAGAATTTTAAAGTAATACTTGTTAAGTATGTCGATTGCTGGAATGTTGGTCAGATATAATTTGAAAACATATGTGCGCCAGGCCATTGTGGCTCAAAATGCTAAGTAGGTATGTAAAATCCAAATTTTTCTATGGTGCCAAGTGTTATGACACCATAAAGAAATTTGAATTTTATAATATATATATTATAATAATAATACCGCCACGTGCAAAAGTATTAGGCACCCTATAGTAATGTCAGTTTTAGGGTGATTGAGCATAGGGAATGTAAAGAAAACAAAACATATGATTACTAAGATTTATTTTAATAAAATAATTAATATTTTGTCGGTCCACCTTTGGATTTAATGACAGCAGCCACTCTTTTTGGCATTGACTCTACCAGCTTAAAACATTCCTCTTGGGATATCTTTTGCCACTCATGCTTTAACGCGGCGAGTAGTGTTTGCTTGTTGCTTATCGAGTGTCTACGGATATTTTTCTTCAAAATAGACCAAATATGTTCAATAGGATTGAGGTCCGGTGATTGTGGCGGCCAGTCCAAAAGATCTATTCCATTTTGAGCCATCCATGCCATAGTGTGTGCTGACTTGTGGCAAGTGGCGTTGTCCTGCTGGAATTTTACGCCGTCGGTGTTTGTATCACCAAAAATCTGTGTAACAGACGGTGCTAGAGCTGTTTCCAGAACTTCTGTGTATTTGGTGCTATTCATTCGCCCCTCACACAACATCATTTCGCCCACTCCATCGGCAGCCATGCAACCCCAGATCATTATTGAGCCTCCACCGTGTTTAACAGTGGGCACTACACAATCTGGGTTGTACTCTTCGCCCACCCTTCGCCTGACGTAAGTAACACCGGGTGTTCCAAACACCTATGGAACAAGCAAAAAAATAACTTAATTCAAGATTGCATATTTCCCTCGCAGGACGTGATTTCAAAGACGGCTATGTGTTTTGGTATAATACATAAATTAAATAACAATACCTCAAAGTTAGATTCGTCTGACCACAGTACGTTGGACCAATCCTCCACTGTCCAATCTCTATGTCTGAGGGCCCACTGCAACCGATTTTTCTTGTTGTGCTCCGATAGCCACGGCTTATTTCTTGCCTTGCAACCTTTTAACCCAGCTGCAATAAGCCTTCTTCTCACAGTACACGCGCTCACTGATCTGCTTTTTCCTTCAGATAAAGCTGCAGCGAGCTCCAAAGCAGTTTTTTTACGGTCCTGTAGAGACTGCCTAATTAACAATCGGTCTTCACGATCTGTAGTTATTTTTCTTCTGCCTGTTCTTGGCCTATTCTCATGAGTACCGATCTCTTTGAAGCGATTTAGTGCATATTGCACTGCACAACGCGAGCACTTCACTTCTCGGGCTATTTTCACTTGAGACATGCCTTGTTCATGTAAAATTTTAATTTTTAGGCGCTGCTCTGCACTAAGTTCTGCTTTTTTAGGCATTATTAACTCGATGAATATTAGTCTTCAGGAATATGGTAACAACAATTGCGTACAATATGTGTCTGTTCACTGCAAGCACTGATAACACACTAAAAGAGTAAACTTTAAAATTGCAAATTTGTAAAAACATTGTTTTAAACTGCACCTGGGTGTCATAAATATTTGTTATTGTTTTATTTTTGTTTAAAAATGCCGCCGATGCAATAGTAAGACTATAAAACCCTTATCCGAGCGCTCATTGTTGAGATAGAGACAAACAATAGGGGTGCCTAATACTTTTGCACGTGGCTGTAATTAGTAGTTCTCATTCCATCTTAATAAAATTATATTTAGTTTAAATGTTTAGTAATTTCTTGTGTATGCAGCACAACCATTGCGGATCGGCTTGTGTGGTCAATGGTTGGAAGTGGGATGTACCACTGCTACTTCAGTCTTCAGGCCTAGGAAAATATGCAGTTCTTATTTTAAACAGACCAATCACACAAAGTCACAATTTTATAATAAGAATATGGAATAACGGTAAGTTCATAAATTTTGTGACATATTGATTGTTAGAAAAATTTAATTAATAACAATTTTAGTATTACACTGTTTTAAAGGATTTGAAAATTTATTTATACTGTCTTATTTTGAATGCTAATCTAGTTAATTTAGAATATCATATGGTGCAAATGTTTTAAAGTATTCTTGCCGCATCTGTTTCCCACAACAATTATAATTTCTTTAACATAGATATCATATAACAATAGATGCTTGCAATGCTGGCATGAAAATTTGTAGTCAAGCAGTATTTAGAAAATATTAATTTTAAATTTTGTATTACAATTATACTGTTATGGAGGAAAACAAAATGAATAGTCTAAAGATGCATGCAACAACAAGAACATTAGATCATATATTGCACGAAGAGAGTTATATAATTTTGAGAATTCATTTAATTAATTTATTTGTAAAATAATACCTTACTGCACAAAAGGAGTTAATAACTCTATGAAAATACATAGGTAGTATTTAATCAAAGCTTTGTTTTAAAAATCCTAATACATTTTTAGCAACAATTAGAATGACCATTGATGGTGGTACGAAGCAGTGGGATAAATTCCTAAGTGAACTGACAGATGATAAGAGGAATCGTGTTAAACTTCCTGATCTTGTGACTGGAGATTTTGATTCCATTACCAAGGAGATATTAGAAAAATATAAA